>JALGQZ010000006.1:44121476-48921476 GCA_023105745.1 Austropuccinia psidii | reverse complement strand
GAAACTACCTGTAATGGGAAGAATAGAAGTATTCTCCATTTATTGAATTAATGAAGATAATAGCAATTCTCTCAATATATAATTATCTAATTATCCAAAAGTGCTATAATTCAAAATCAAAAAAAATATAAATGAAATGAATCTCCCTAAATTTGGTAAAACTGAATTTCAAAATAAGGAAACCAATGATATTGAGAATTTTCAAATTTAATCATACCTACGAATTTCTTTTAGAATTCAGTACATATTAATGGGAATGATTTTAATGTACTGAACTATGGGATTTTCTCTTTCATGAAGGAAATTCTTTTCGCTAAAATCATATTTTTTTTGTCAGAAGTGGTCATTCTCTACATTTTCTTCAAACTAAATCTATATTTTCTCTTTTAAAACAACCTGGGACTATGAAAATACTGTAAAAGACTCAATCGTTCTAGATAAAACCTCAAAAATTCCACAAAAAACCAAAAAAACAAATTTAAATAAATTATTTAATGCTTAAGCTTTATATAGAAAGAAATTCATTTATTCTTTGTGAGAAAACTTGGACTTATCATGTGAAGAAGTGAAAAAAACCCATGATCAAAAAAGTGGAGCCGAAAAATATTTTCACTGTTACAATAAGCACAAGAATAAAATGTAACTTTTTGGATCTCATTTCATGAATTAACATATGTTTTTTATAAAGAAACATGTTTTCTTATAAGAAATCATTCAAGAATATAAAATTCTCAAATATTATATTTTGTGTTAAACCTCAAAAACTGTAATAATGGAAAATTTGAAAATACCATATTTTTTCATAAGATCCCACAAAGAATCAATATTTATTGTATTGATACAAAATAGTTCAATATTCATATTATACTATTAAAAAGTCAAAGTTTTTTCCCTATCCCACATTTTCAAATTGTTGCAAAAGCTTCCATTTTAGTTGATGTTGCATGATTCATGTTTATCATAATCTTCAAAATAGATAAGAAATTGAGCTCCAATTGGTGCAAAAAAACATGTAAGATAGCATAGCTCACTACTCAGTCAAAAAACATTTTATCTCCTTTGCATCTCTCTTGATGAATACCATGTCCCTTTGAATATATCAGATTCATATTCAATTTTTTCTTGAAATATTTTCAAAAGAAGGCTACCATCTCATTTTTGTTGTTAAGCGGAGACTCATATGCATGAAGCTATGATATAGGGTGATATTCAAAATTCTGAATAGGACAGAAAATATTGATATTTTGAATAAATATTCCCTGAGAATTTCCAATTAATATTTTAAATCATAAAAATCCCCATCCCCACCCTTGTGTATGCAGCTTAACATCGTTCTTATACCACGAAAAAGATGAAGGGACACTGAGTACCTTTATATTGATAAATTAAAACATATTAGTGGAATATCAAACTCAACACATATGAATAATTTATTTATAATACCTCTTTCAATTGTCAAGATACTTTAAAATATCCTTTGAAGATTCTTTTGAGAATTATCTTAATCTTCCATAAATAAAACCAATACAACCTGGAAATTCCACGTTCTTCCTAACCCTTGAATAATCAATTTTCTTAATTTAATATGGAAACTTAATCATGCTTCTTCTAAGATAATAGAAAGTAATATAGCTCAGTTATTATATAGAGAAATTTCTCTTATTATAATTCAAGAAATAACCCCAATATTTCCAAGGCTAAACTATTACAACTTTCTTTAAATATTACTAAATAAATTGATTGTGAAAGAGTGGATCCACTTCAATAATAATGATTATATTATATATTATAAATTTAAACTAAATAATCTGTAACTATTTCTTAAATCTATCTTTGGATAGACTTCTTGAGTCATTTGAAATATAGATTTATGGGTCTGATTCAAATCATGTGTCCTTATACAGGATATTTTTGGAATTTTGAGTTAAAGAAGTATATATCGTTCATATTCCAAATCACAATTTTCATAAAGCTATTTCAGTTGAGATACTTCTAATAGGTACTGAATGAAATTTTGACAAATTTACTTTTGGTAAGTTAGTTATTTATTATGGGCTATGTGTTTTGTTTCAAATATTTTATATGAAATTGAGATAAAGTAAAAACTATCATAATCAATATGTGTCATTGGATACCATTAGGAGAGGAACAAGAGTTTCTCCTCTTAACTAACTTCATAAATTCAGATATATTCATCGTAAAAAGTAACTACAGAAAATTCATAAAGTCATTTTATATTATGATTTATTTTTGAATTACGTTACAAATTATTTGTTTTTGGAGATTGAAATTGATAAGTTAAATTATTCTTTCACCTTTGAAGGAATTTTAAGCTTGAAATAATATCCTTTTTAAATTTAAAAAACAATTCAGCTATCATTTGAGCTCCAAGTAATTTATTTGTAACCATTTCTCGCAAGATTTGAATATTTTTTTTCCACACTTGTAAGGTAATGATGAAGACTGTAACTTGCATGATCAGCTTCTTTTTCAATCCAGAAGCTGCATAAGTTAACACCAATTAAATAGCCGTGTGAGATTTAGCTATTGAAGAAAGGGGTAGTACTAGTTCATAAATTATATTCTATTTTTCTTCTTTATTTGTTTATTGTTTTTCATCAAATACTTCAGATTTTGAGATCCAGTTTCATTCATTTTATTTGAATTTTTTGAATAGGTCAATAATTCAAATTTTTCCATCTATTCTTATTAGCTTCAAATCTAGTGATAATTTAACTTCTTAAAGTGAAATATCTTCGTTGGCTATTCAGGAATCATTTGGTATTTGGGTGGGCTTCAGGATTATTCTTTTTCATCTGGAAAATTTCTTATTGCTTCTTGAGTTATTAAATCCCAAGCCAGGAAGGATAAGTGCATTTTACGTATCTTGTTAACATATGATAAAGAGAGGGAAGCAATTTTTATGGAATTTTTTTTTATTTTTACAACGAATTCTGTCTTTTTGTATATTGAGGAGTAAAATTAATCACGGAGTGAAAAAAAAACAATATTCTTTTGGTTTCAACAAAAAAAGTAATTTTAAGAAAAGTAAAAAAGTCTAATAATTAAAAAATAATACAGAAAGGAAAAAGAACCCTTTTCAAAGTGCACACCTCCAACTAAAATTTAGAATTTGATTTTTATTTAAGTTTTTCATTGAATGAAAAAAAGCAGTGAGAATAATAATTTACAATATTATACTTTGAAATCTTGTATGATACAGGAATTAAGGGGCTTTAAATGAGCAGTGATATTTGGATTTAAAAATATAATTCTGACTTTTGATAAGGCTTTCCTTGGGGATTCATTAAATTAATTATTCTTCAAGAGTAATTCAACCTCAATCTTTCATCTCATAGCTTATTAGTCCAAGGGATGATTCACTTTTGCAAAATCTGAGTTTTCTTCCCTTATTTGTAGTTTCAATAGTACTGATAGCAAAATTGAAAACCAAATTTTGTATTGAAGAAATTTAACCTTTCATAATTTCCAATACAAATCAATGGAAGATTCTCAGTACCTATAGCATGATGGATAATTATCATATTAATTTGGATTTTTTATGAATTTATTCCATTTTTTTGAGTATATTCTTAACATTTATTTGGCTTCATACTTGAAAATCTTCTTAATTAACAAGTCAAGAGACAATTTTAGCATTCTTTAGCATGAAAAAAAAGTTCTTGAAAAGAACAAAAGAGCCTTTTCATTCATCTTTAATATTCTTGAGGAATTTTAATAATCTATAATTGGTCCCAGAGATTTTATTTCTTCCTTAAGCATAAGTTGGATGTGTTACACCACTTCCACCCTTTTGCTTATGATTTTTGAGGCTTCTGAGAGTCTTTGATCATTCCAACCAACAATTTAATTAATTTAGCCAGTTTCTTCTTGGGATGCGCAAAATTGTCCCAAAATTATTCTATTTTTCCATAAAAATGTCTTGAGTCAGCGTATTTTCATTTTATACCACTTGTTGAACTTCTTCAAGAATTCACTGAGCTCAGCCAAGCTTTACAGGGAAAATTTGTTTGAAATAATTTGAGTTTGTAGCTTTGTCCCTCTTTCAAATTCTATTTTCTTCTTTCAACTATTCTGAGCTTTTCAACTTATTAATATGAATTTCTTTTCCAAGTATAATTTTAGTTATCAGGAATAACACATTTGTCCTCCTAGTTCTGGTGCACCAATTCAATATTTCAAGCTTCTGGTATAATATTGAAATAATAATTTTCCCATGTGTTTTTCTCGACTTTTCTTTCTTTCAATTATTCCTTAATTTCAATTTCCTTCTTTGTTAGATAAAATATATTTTTTCAAGAGGGTTTTTATATTTAAGATCCTGATTATTTACTTGCAATAAATATTGCTACCAAAAAAAATGTTTAATTTTCATATTTTCTTTTATTTTTGATCCACTTTTATTTTCAAGGAATAGTTTGTATTTTAAATTAAGTATTATATTTGTTCTATACTCATTTCCAATATTTTTGAAAAAATTTGAATGTGACCAACTCAAATTTCTCAATAATGTGGTAAGAAGAGAGATATTTTGAGAGCTTTGAGACCTAATAAGCTAATAGACATTTCACCAGTGGGCTCCATACACTGGTCGAGATGAAGTAACCGTTAATTTGAAAAGAGATAACATGTTGGTTCATAGTATAGAGAAAATATAAAAATGAAGTTGGAAATGAGTTTAACAGTACAATGGGGATATGGCTCAAGAGATAGGGTAGCTATTTCTTTGTGGAAAGGTATGGAATGGTTCATTTCATTCTTCTTTTTAATAGAGATAGTTGACTCATTTTTCCATGGCCTATGAAAAGCTCTATGGTATGTTGAAGGAATAATTTCTCAATAAAAATCGGCCAACTGAAAAGATTCACAGTTTTCTTTCTATCAAAATTTGGTATTTTATAGTTAAAATGTGTTATTTTGTTCACTTAAACCTTGGTTTTTGGTACATTCAGTCTTACATATATTGAATGGCTGGATTTCTCAAATCCCAGAAGGTGAATGTGAAGTTTTTCCTGGGGAAAATTCAATATTTACATGGTGTAATTTGATACGTTTGAGATTCCCTAATATCAAATTTCAAACATTACTATAGCTTTACTTACATTTTCCTACAAATTTTACACATTTTAAAGTATTCATAAAGCATAAATTACAACTCCAAAAGAGCTCTTTTCAAGTTTCCTTCAAGGCTCTTCTTTTCAATTCTCCTTTTTTTGTTTCTTACAGATTTACTGCCATATCTTTAGAATCAATGAATTGACATTAATCATCAGTATCAATTTTTATGCTTTTCTTAAATATCTCTATTTATATTTTAATGAAAGTTTCAAATATTTCCCATATCATTTAATCAATTTTTCTAATAGTTTCATAAGTAAATTCAAAAAAAAATCCAAAATAACTCTTAGCTAAACTTTTTTTTGATAGACATCCTGGAGCTAAATTTGTATTTACTAAGCCAAATTTCCCATATTAAGTATAAATTCTTTTCATTAATTGTTTATTCTTTTATTTTTTTTCCCCATAAATTCCCCCTTCTATAAGATAGAGAGTTCTTTCTAACTCATATTCTCTTAATTGATCAATTTTAATGAGCCTTGTAGGTATTTTTCACCTATCCAAGGAAGTTTTAGGACTATTTTCAAACAAAATCAAATTCTTGTTTCCCACAAATAATATTCATTTTTAAATTTCTTAAATTTTTTGATGAAGAAAATTATAATAAAGCTCTTTTTTGTGTAAGTAAAGCCATGGATTCAGTATATAATATGTATTGTATGCTAAGGTCAACCTAAGGTAAATCCATGCGGTGTTTTTACCCAAAATTATGTTTAGTAAATACTGATTTAATATATCGAAATTTTTATTTGAAAATACTAAATACCCACTAATCCAGCTATATAAGTCCTTGATATGGGGTGTCAACCCCAGAAAATACTACATTTACATAATTCAGGATTCGGAACCTAAATCCACCACAAGAAACCTATGATTTTAGGTCACTGTTGAACGGTGATTTTCCCATTTGATGTTTCATTCCTTATGTGTTGTTCTATTCAATATTTACTGTTTTCCTTTTATATCAGTTAAAGCGTTATTGCCTTTGTTACTTTACTCTTTAGATTCACTGTGCTTTTCAATATATAATGGGACAGGCTTTTGTTGTAGTTTATATATAATAATGAAATAATAGTCTTAATTCACTAATTTAAATCATCATTTTTACCACTAATTTAACAGCCTCAAATCCTACAGCTTTTGAAAAGAGCTCCCAGATTTTTGGAAAAATCTGGGATTTCACCAGTTCTACAAAAAAATTCAGACTAACTCAAAAGCATTTTCTATTCAATCATAATGAAATTTATCTCAAATCGAAAAAATTAAAATAATTCTAAGCTTCTCTCAATATAATTTCATTCACAAGTTTTTTTGATATCCCTGCTCATTTTCTTTGTAATCACTTTCTACTGTCTTCATTATTTTGAAATGGAATTTTTATCACTTTTTTTTAAAAAAAGAAGTGTTTATTTTCCGATAAGATATCTTTTTTCTTGAGAATAATCAATATAGAGTTTGGAATTGAAAAAAATTTCTCTAATGATTCTATAGATCAATATAGTACCCCTAAAATTCTCTCTTATCAATCACTAAAAGCTTACATTTTCAAAAATCACATTTTATCTGCTTCTTTTGGGTGTGTGTTTTTGAATAGATATGTTATCTTTTCTTTTAGAAGGATTATTTTGGCTTTGAAATAAAATCTGACTTATTTTCCAAATTATTCTATTAAATTACAAAAAAATTTTAATCTTGTGAAAACTAATATCTCTATGATGTTGGCTAATATATCATAAAATAGTATTACTAAAAGAGTGGAAAATGATTAGAATAATGAAAAATCGAATTTATTGAATAATATTTGAACATAGCTCTAGTAATACAATATTTTTATAACTTGATCATTTCAAAGGTAATTACTTTTAGTAAATATATTGTTAATACAAATGTATAATTTCATGGAAGTCAATTTGATGAGCTCACATTACAAAGTTAAAGTATAATTTCAATTGAAAATTCCTTTCTTACATTTGAAAATAAATAAAAAGAAAATTTTTATCAATAAGTTACAAAACCATCTTTTAAAATTAAATTCAAAGATTTTTTATGTTTTGAATTTCCATTTTTTGCAATTTTTCCATATCTCAAGCATAAATGGACATTAACCATAACCATTCAAAAGTTCAAATTAAAGTTAGGTCTAAAATAAATGACATTAATTGCATATAGTTATTTTTTGTAGGTTTTGAAAGGCTGGATTCTATATTTATTAAAAGATAAACTGATTAATTGTGGAATTCTTTGAGTCAAAATTTGGAAATGAGAGGCAAAAATCTTATGCTTCTATTATTATATAATTTTCTTTTATGCTTCTATGAATATATTTATTGAAACAGAAATGCTATTAGTGGGGTGGGAGAATAAATTATGTGTTATTTCAAAAATCTAAGGCAGGGAGTTAAAGCTTCCAAATGTGGGATTTGAGATAAAAAAATTATTTTTTTAGGCCTTCAAATAACTCAGTTCCTGGGGTGTGTTATTTCCAAAAATAGATATCAAAAAAGTGAGATTTGTTCCGAAGAAAACAGAATTTGTAATTTGAGATCTCTTACGTTTGGAACCCCCTAAGAATTATTTTGACTGATTTAAAGACTCAAAAAACCCATTTTTTTTAAGAGAAATCATGGACTAAATTGATTCTGGATTCTAGCTTTGAATTGTATCTACACTATCAAGAGTATCAAATATGTACTCTATGTTGTTTTATCACAGATATTTCTACAGATGAATGTAATTATTGTTTATTTCAATATCAAAAGATCAAAGAAGTAAAAGGAAAAACACCAAAGAAATACAAATATATACAAGGTATACAATTAATTATTTTATGATAATTAATCAAATTGATCAATTTCCCTTTATTTTTGTATGATTTATCAATAATTAGACAACCAAAAATCAGAAGATATATGTATATTTATGAAAAAATATTATATTCTGATGCATTCTTCATGGTCTCAAAGTATTTACAGAATTCTAAAAATAAATTAGTTTTTTGTGTAATAACACAAAAGAAATGCTTATTAAATCCCTTTGAAGATTCGATGATTTACCTTTTGATAAATAATAATTATCATATATCAGGTCATTATTACCTTAAAATTTAATTCAAAATACAATTTTTAATTAGTTATACTAAGACTTGTGTAGTCAAAAGAGATATTAATTAGATTTAAAATCTAGAAAGTTTTAGAAATTTAATCCAAACTTCTCTATATATCATTCTTTGAGGCTTTTATTTAAACAGACTCTCTACCTTTGAGTTTTGACAGAAAATCCAAAAGGGGAGATATTCCTTAATACACTCAATACAAAATTAATAAGATTTCTAACATATAATAATTATATTAATATTTTGGGAAAAGAAATTACATCTTGACAGGTTCTAAGTCACATAAAATCACCTCAAATAGTAATAAATTTATTTTATTTTAAAATGGGATATTATAGCATGATAAGAATTTATTTATTTATATCCACCTTTTCTTCCCATTTAATACCTCTCAATTACCTCTATGAGGAATTGAGACCTTGGGAATATTTCTTTACTTTCTTTTCTAAATTCATTCATAGTATTAGCTATACTCAATTAAGTAAATATAATCATTTCAAAATTTAAAAAATAATTCTTCAGTATTTCAAAAAATAATAAATAAAATTTAAGTTTCAAAATATTACCAAATTCCTTTAGTAAAATGGTTTTTCAAGTTTAATTTATCTTCCACCGTTCATAATGTGAATTTTTCAGATCCATTAAATGATTTTAAATTTATTCAAATACCTTCCATAATTCAAAATTTTATGGTTAATTCTTATTAATGTTCATTATTTTGCTTAATTTATCTCTTTTTAGATTTATTATTATTATTAACTCAAAAAGATTTTATGATGAATTTTTAATAAGTAAGATTAATTTCTCTTTACAATTCTTGAATAAAATTTTCTTGATAATTATTTTAATTATATTTATTAATAAATTCTTTGCTCTTCAAGATACCATTGTATGCCAAAACATTTTTTGAAATTTAATTGATTCTTGTATAGAAATCTTATCCTCTTATAGCCATATTTTTTGTCTAGATAATTTGATAATAAAAATTTTTTAATCTTATTGTTTTAGCTTTTATTATAGCTTTATTCCCTTTTAGATGTATTGATTTACATTTGAAATTAGTATATTTATAGCTTTAATCTACAATTCTTTTCATCCTATTTTTACAGAGATAGTCCTAGAAAATTGGATTTATTACCTATGTTATGCACAAATCTTAAATCAGAAATTTCAAAATAGATTAGTAAGTTAATTCACATAATACCTTAATTTTCATATTTAATAGATATTAAATTATATTAATCAATTTATTTCAATATATCTCAATATTATTGAAATTTGGGTCAATAAATTATTTTTTAATGTAAATTTAACCTTCATAATAAAGAATAATCCTTTTCAATACAGAAACTATCCTAAACCAATTTATTTTTATCATAATCTATCTCACATTTTTGAATATAAGTATATTTTTAAATATATATCCTTAATAAAAACATATTTGAATTATTCAGTTTTGATTTACTTGATGCTTAAGGGTTGACTCCTAGTATCGAATTATTACTTCAATTTAATAAATCAATATATTATTTCCTGCTTTAAATGTAAAAAATCTATATTTTTCAAGCTTTTTTGTTATTGGATTACATGTGTCTTTATCTAAAGTTTTATATATATCATAATCCTAAAATTCCCAAGCTTTTGATAATACTTTCTACTAAGTTATGAAAAAAACTATTCGCTTCTCCTTCAAATATACTGAAGAATTATTTACTCAAGAAAAAAATTACAATATAAAACATTATTTTTAGTTTCAAAAAGTGATATTTGTTCTATCAGAAGGAAAAATAAATTATTATTTATAAATAATTACCTCAACAAAAGATCTCATTTTTTAATATGAATTACACAAATTTCATCTTTAATAATCCTCTTTCTTGATCTAATTTAAACCCTTGTAATAATATCTTAAAATTTATAAGCTGTTAATAATTCATCTTTATTTTTGAATATTGGATGAGATTACAAAAAATTTCCTCATAAATTTTTTGGAAGTTGAAAAAAAATCATTAAGGAATATTTCAAAGCTACGTAATAAAAATGAAACTTGGATATATAATTTGGAATTTGACCAGGTTTTCTATTTAACTTTCAATTAATTCAGCATATTTGAGATATGACCATTTTTAAACCCAAAAAATTCCAGGAATCTTTAGTTATCACATATATGATAAAGTGATAGAAATGGGGATGAATTCTTCAAACATACTGAGTTTTTTTAGGCTCTTTTGGAAACTGTGCATTGTGAAATATTATATAGATACTCTATCTTATAATAACAATATTTAACAGCTTCAATTCCTAATAGAATGGTAGAGAATGTGAAGAAAACCCACCTGATAAAACTGCAAAATTCCAATATTCTGAAATTTGTGGTAGCTTCATTTTAAGATTTTTGTGATTGGACCCCATTATATCAAGAGTTCAAGACTCAATAATCAATATTCTGTCCTCAAAGTACATAAATCGTTTTCAATTTTGGCTATTTAATTGAATAAATGTGTTTTCTTGGAAATGAGAGAGCTCAATAAATATCATTGAATAATTTTTAACCTGATAAATTGTGGCCAAATTTCATACACCATTTAAATAAGGTATATGATTTCTGCTTCAGCTTATACTTTTTTAAATTTTATTGGTTTATAAGCTTCATAAATACAACTTTAATAGATCTTTTTATCTTTTTCATTGCATATTATAGCTATGTTAATCCATAAAATTGAATTTAATATCAAAATTTTAAAGTTCTAGCAACCGTATACAGCTCCTGATTTAAGATTTCTTAGTGAAAGATTTCATGATGAAGTAAAGAATTATATACAGATCAAATCTAAATTATATATTAAGCTGACTATAAGCCATGTATTCATTTGGTGTATATTAAATAAATATCAATCTAAATATTTTATAGTAAATTTCTTGAACAAAAATACAGTGATGCTGCATAATAAGCATTATTATCATCAACATGATTTTTATGCTTATTGCACAGATGAGAATTGGAAATGGGAAATCCCTTCTTAGAAGTACTGTAATGTATGATTATAGATTTTTTTAAAGCAAATATATCAAAATAAAAAGAACATAAAGTTTTAAATCAATTAATTACAAAATGATTATGCAAAATAATCATTTCAAATGACGGACTAAGTAAGTAAGAAATGAAAAATTAATGGAGAAATGTAGTAGAAAGGTACAAAAAGATAATTCAGAGTTTTCTGAGCTTTATTTTCTTCATGAGAAATATTTAAGTTGTTCTTCAGCTTTAATAATTCCTTCAGATGTTACTTCCAGCTTGTATTCTTTGCTGAAGAAGGTTGGCTTGAAAGAGCATAGTGAATTTGGTTGAAAGTTATGGTTACTTCTTTCAGGGTCAAGGGTATTTTATCAGCTTTGGCAATGTCATCCTAATCATCTTTATCCACCTCTGATTGATCGTGTTTTTCAGTTGTAATTATTTGATTTGATATATTGAAAGCCAACTTTTCATCAGATGGAATTTTTAGAATAACATCCTTATCAGCCTGTTCTCCAATTGGATTAAGTATGTGTTCAATGCTCATCTGATCCAAGGGCCTTTATTCAAGAAGGCCCTTGCAGTGAGCTAAACGTTTGAGCTGAGCTTGAAAATTTTGAATTGCATCTCTAAGATCAGGTATATTTTTTACAAGTGATTCATGATTAATTTCATCAGTTGAATCAGTTAGTTCACTGTAAATTTTTGTATGTCTCCAGCAGTTGGCAATGGCTTCTTGGCTAACTGAGCTCCAAGCTTCTGGTATCATTAACATAGTCTCCAGTTGACTAACATTACCAAGTTTCTGAGCGGATTTTAACTTTGATTCTTCATATTGACTGACAACCAATTAAAGAAATGAGGCTTGATAGTGAGGTTTGCATGGCCTGATAATTCCAGCATCACAAGGTTGAAGAATGCTGCTGAGATTCTGAGGGAATAAATGAATTTTGATATTTTTTAGCTCAGTCAGTTACACTACATTCACATGTCCACTGAGGTTGCCAAGTAAGAGGAGAATCTTGCAGGTTTTCCTTTGAAAGTAGCCATTGATTTTCTTGAGCCACTCAGTAATAATGAATTTTGTCATCCATGCAGTCTGATTAAAAAAATAATTGAATCCCCAGTGTGAAGTGTTGTTTTGGCCAAATTCTTGTGGTCTTCTAGCATTTCCAATAATGAATGAATTGAGCATGTGAGTTCCAGTAGCATTACAAGCTAACAGGTAGGTAAGTTTTTTCTTATTCCCTTCAAGACCTGAGACTACTGTTATTGCTAATGATCAATTTAGAGGCATGCTTCACAGACAGAAAATTAAAAAAAATAAAAAAAATAAAATAAAATAAAATAAAAGAAAATAAAAAAAAATAAAAAAAAATAAAAAAAAATAAAAAAAAATAAAAAAAAATAAAAAAAAATAAAAAAAAATAAAAAAAAACAAAAAAAAATAAAAAAAAATAAAAAAAAATAAAAAAAAATAAAAAAAAATAAAAAAAAATAAAAAAAAATAAAAAAAAATAAAAAAAAATAAAAAAAAATAAAAAAAAATAAAAAAAAATAAAAAAAAATAAAAAAAAATAAAAAAAAAATAAAAAAAAATAAAAAAAAATAAAAAAAAATAAAAAAAAATAAAAAAAAATAAAAAAAAATAAAAAAAAACAAAAAAAAATAAAAAAAAATAAAAAAAAATAAAAAAAAATAAAAAAAAATAAAAAAAAATAAAAAAAAATAAAAAAAAATAAAAAAAAATAAAAAAAAATAAAAAAAAATAAAAAAAAATAAAAAAAAAACAAAAAAAAATAAAAAAAAATAAAAAAAAATAAAAAAAAATAAAAAAAAAATAAAAAAAAATAAAAAAAAATAAAAAAAAATAAAAAAAAATAAAAAAAAATAAAAAAAAATAAAAAAAAAATAAAAAAAAATAAAAAAAAATAAAAAAAAATAAAAAAAAATAAAAAAAAATAAAAAAAAACAAAAAAAAATAAAAAAAAATAAAAAAAAATAAAAAAAAATAAAAAAAAATAAAAAAAAATAAAAAAAAATAAAAAAAAATAAAAAAAAATAAAAAAAAATAAAAAAAAATAAAAAAAAATAAAAAAAAATAAAAAAAAATAAAAAAAAATAAAAAAAAAATAAAAAAAAATAAAAAAAAATAAAAAAAAATAAAAAAAAATAAAAAAAAATAAAAAAAAATAAAAAAAAATAAAAAAAAATAAAAAAAAATAAAAAAAAATAAAAAAAAATAAAAAAAAATAAAAAATAAAAAAAAATAAAAAAAAATAAAAAAAAATAAAAAAAAATTAAAAAAAATAAAAAAAAATAAAAAAAAAATAAAAAAATCAAAAAAAAATCAAAAAAAAAAATCGAAAGAAATTAAAAAAAAATCAAAAAAAATAAAAAAAAAACTCACAAGTACATTAAGCCTTTCTCATCAGAATTATACACATCATCTAAGGAATAATAAGCTATGATATTTTTAACCTCCTCACAAGCAGTCTCCACCCCTTTTTAATTAATAGAACCAGCTTCACCATGGAGTTGGAAGCTTTTTATATGGTGTTTCTTTTTGAATTTGTAAAACCAGCCATTTGAGACTGCAAAATTAATTTTAAAAAAATTTTCAAACCTTGATCGATGATCAATTAGGATTTTATCACTAATAATTAGCTTCCTGCTTTGAGCTTCCAAAAACCATTGATAGAGTGCCTTTCTTAATTCGGGGTAAGCACACTGTTGATTGTGCTTTAGATCACCTTAATTGAGGGTTGTTTTGTTGAAAATCACTAAATTGTCCTGTAGCCATTGGGAGAGCTGTCCCTGGTTTATTTCAATTTTTTTGTAGTTTCAGCATGAGTTTGACCTGGGTTGTTGGTATGGTCATCAATCACTTTTTGGCAGAACTGAAAATCATGAACGTGGACTCCAGCTGTTGAGGCATGTGCTGAGTTGTTTTTTGCTTTTAGGTTCAGTTGGTGATATTATTGATCTCTCTTGTATATTGGATGTTGCATCTACTTGAAACAACTCTTCTTTGTTTTATTAAAAAATAGTTTACTGTATTGAAACAAAAAGCAACTTACTTTGAAATAAATCACATAGATGTTTTAACTTAAGCAAAATTAATTGATCCATGTCCCATGTAGGGTGTTTTTGTACCCTTTGCAGATAACTGACCACCAATTTAATTCCAAATTTTCCATGCCTAAGGTATTGAGAACCACAGTCCACCCCAAAAACAGAATCAAGGGCTTTATTGACCACATACCACATCCCCTCATCTTGATTCATGAAAGAAAAGAATGGTGGTTCAGAAAAGACCTTGAAAATTTGATCTTGTTTGGTACCAACAGGAATTGACAGGGCATTTGGTGGAGTAAATCAGAAGGTTGGAAAATAAGGGTTTGATTGTAACTGTTGAGCAATCCATTACAGTAGAAAAGTAATGATTGAGATTAAGAAATAAAAAAATGAAATAAAGATTGAAAATAAAGGAGATAAAAAAAAGAAAAGGAACAAGAAAAATATGGGAGAAGTTACAAAAAAAATTGGGGGACAAAAAAATATTGCTTAAATAAGTATATTTTCCAATTTTTCAAGAATGTTCTATGCTTATATAGAAATATGTGTATTTTGGATTTCATAGTAGGAAATCTATGTGTACCAAAAATTGTTGACAGTTTTCTTATGCTTGTCACAAATTATGCTAAAAACATGAATGCTTATTGCAGGGGTTCACTGTAGACAAAATATGATGAATTAATATTGTTCTGGGACTTATTCAATGAATGATTTCTAAAAATACTTGATAAAAAGTTTCATTTATAGGTAGTATATATCTGATATTTCACCTCATCTGATTTTCTTCATTATATTACTTCCTTCTAACATTGATAAATATTTACTAGACCTTGAATGTGTTCTCATACCTCATAATGGCCGAAACAAATGTAGTAGGCCTTGAATAGAATCATAATTCAAGCAGTATTTAGAAGTAAATCTAAAGCTAAGCTTTAAATTTGTGAGCTAGTTTGGTTTATGTGACTTCTGCATTGTATAACTTTGCTTGATTTCAGGGTTGCATTTTGGTCAGTATAAGTTTGCTTCCAAGCCCCCTAAACTTCCAATATCTGCGCATAATGAAAAAAAACGCATTTATCAAGCAAATTGAAATAGAACAAAGCTTTGGTCATGGTTCATTTGATTCGACCTTTTTGTACCACTAACTTGAAGGAAACTAATACACTTGAAAGTACCCCTATAACTTGCTATACGTGTGATAAAATTAATATGTTTGCTGATCAAGTAAAAAATAAAATGAATTTTTACAAAAAAAAACCCATTCGTAAAAATTAAAAAAAGCGATGAAGAAAATCGAAAAAATTGCATGCCTTTTCTTAAATTAAAAACCATCTAAACGATACATCGGAATTGTAAATTTTTAAAAAGCTATTATCAATGATCATTAATCGAGGATAATCATTACCCTCATTTTTATTACTTTCTGCTGCGACTTGGGGATTATTGAGGTCCTCTCCAATTGGTTTATGATAAAGCGTTAAATTCTGAAAGCGATTCTCAAATTTTGAGTTTCTGTTAAAATCTTGATGGTTTTCAGAAATCAATCGATTTGTTAATTTAAGCAGAGTGTCAATGAACTATAATGTAAAAAAATGCAATTTCAATAAATTAATACGCAATTCCTTGATAAAAGGAAAAATGAAATAAATAAATGGACGAAGTTTCTTGCTATTCTTACAAGTTGGAATTCATCTTTAATTACTTTAATTTCTTTTTCTTCCGATTGTGAAATTTTACTCAACGAATTGCGAACTTTTAAAAGCTCAATTTCCACCCGTTCGCTATCAACCTGAGCAAAGTTTATCAGCCCTTCAAAATCCAATAAATGATAATGGTCAAAATGAGATTGAGATGACACGTTGGACTCGAGTTGATCAAAAATCTTAAATAATTCGGCTTCTTCAAAAATGGATTGGCGCGAAATGATGTTTTTAATTCTTCTTTCAAATATAGTTTTTCGGAAAACCAGTGACATTCGACGAGGATCTTGTATCTTTCTTTGAACAATCTAAAAAGAAAAACCGCGCATCCAATAGCAAGAAAATAAAACGTTAATTGTATTAAACCAGCACAATATGCTTTAATATGATTTTAAATGTTTTAATCATAATAATTTAAAGGCTAATATACCTGAGCACAAGCCCAAGCGAGCAAGCCAATAACCTTGGTAAGCTTAAGTTCCAAAATCTCTTGACCCCTTGTCACAATTCTCAACAGCCGACAAATCCGTTCACTGAGTCTGGTAACGACCCACCACATTGCGATCCGGTCATCATCGTCAACATACAGATCTTGATCAAACCCCATCAAAATGGCCTGTAAGCTACTCTCAACAGAAAAGTAGTATATTATCATTTGAAATGCTTGAATTGATGGCAAAGAGACATCTAATTGGTTGAGGAATGTCTGTTAAAAAAAAATTATCGGGATGCCTCCTCGCTAAACGTCAAGCTGAATTTAAACAAAAAAAACCTGGAGGAAGCGGATCGCTTACAGCATCATACAATGATCTCCACTCTTTCAAAGAGTTGAATAATATTCTTCTGCCCCTGGCCCGATTTGCAGCGAAAGCTGATAAATGATTCACAATCAACTGATTCCCAGATGATTTAATGAAAGAATGACGATAATCAAGAGAAAACCACAGGTAAGAATTATTCCAATGTTTAAGACCAGGTCAAGAATATCTCAAAAACGTTATTAGGAGAAGACTAAAGCTTACGCCAGCAAAACGGTTCTGAATATACCTCATCCCAGCAGCATTATAATCAAGTTGAATTTGTCCAGCAGAAAGATTAGAAATACAATCTTTTGCAAGCCACAAAAGCGTGTGAGTACGGTCGAGCGCAATAGTATCACTATTTTGAAACAACGACTATGATGTTGAACAGACCACAGATAAAGTAAGCGATTTGAAAGATAAACGGGCAATAGTTTGAAATTTACCAAGATGTAAGACCGCACCTGCGGAAATGGCATCGGATCACGCCTAGAGAAGGTAGTAAAAAATAGCTTGATTTAAATAATAATTCAAAAAGAAGATCAGCTGTAAAGCAGGAAACAAAACAGTATAGTAAGGCTAACCTTCCAAACAGACACTGAGGACCCTCTTGTCATTTGAAGAATAAAAAAAAGTTCATGAATAACTCTTAGGGTAGCAGAAATCAAGTCATCAAGGGATTCATGGAATTGAACAGGTCGTGGAGGTGAACTAGAAGAAACAGTCCGGCTGAAGGATAAATCGAATGCCGATCGAATTTTGTTGCTTTGAAGGGTGAATGATAGAACTGTTATTGAAGTGGAATGATTGACAATTGCTTTTAAAGCCTCAGACGCGGATAGAAGATGATCTTGTAGGTGGAAAATGCTAGAAGGCAATGGAGAGGAACTAATACAAGCAAGGCTGTAAAGGTATTCCTATCAAGTTAAAAGGTGATGGTGAGAAAATGGGCTTGAATGAAAAACAATGATTTCGGCTGAAGTGTGCATGACATGAGTAAAAGCACGAAGATTTTTCTCACGATCCGAAATCGTACTCGCTCCATCAATCCAATGCGGTAATCGCTCAACTCTGTAAACCAAGAAAAAAAAACTTGAGGACACCAAAACTGATGAAAGATTTAAGAATGTGGCTGACCGTTGTTGCAAGTTAAAAATTCATGCGCTTGATCCAATTGATTCAAAGCGTCCGAAATGCTGACCTCTTCATGACAATCAAACCTTTGTCCGTCTGTGTTAATGTCTTCATTCTGTAAGATTTGATCAATTTAAATTGATTAATTTCAACTCTAAACAAATCAGAAGACGAGTCTAATTGAGATTTAACAACTTGCCTCACGCAAATTTCCACTCAATATTTCATCAGAAACCAGTCCACAACACTTGATCAGTCCTAGTAGGTAGGATCGTAAGACGACTTGAATCATTGGATCAGGATGATTTCTCAGTTGAGTTACATGACGAAGATAGTTTGAAATCATCAAAGTTTGCGAGAGCATGTGACCAGAGTACCAGGTAACCTTGATAGGAGAAATTAAAAGTTGATCAGAGGCAAGAAGATAAAAGTTGAAAGACGAAAGCAAACCTCGCAGTTAAGAGAAAGATCCATAATAGTTATAACTTCCTGAGGGGTGAGAGCTTGAGCTGGGTCGAAAGATTCTGATGGAGATTTTGGATTACTACTACCTACGCCGACGTCCATTCGAGGATCCATGATCTGATTGATTGAAACGAATGAGATTAGTTGCAAAGAAATGATGAAACGAATGAGATTAGTTGCAAAGAAATGATGAAACTCATTAAATAAGAGATTGACTCACTTGAATGGCAGATATGACCTCAATAAGCGAAAGATCTGTGCTAATAATGATATCATTCTTGGCCAGCTCTAGAACGAAAAATCTCGTCGATAAATCAGCCTAAGGCCATCACAATCAATGACACCCAAGACTTGAAGAAAAGGACTGTACTGTACGATGTGAGCCACGAATAAGAGTAGATGTGATATCACGCCAGCCACTAGTTGAGCTGCTTTGAGAATGATCATCTCGATAATTTGGATCCTTGTTTAAATCTTCTTCGTCGACTGGACAATCACCTGGCGAGACTTGATGGATGGTACCCCAAATTTGACCCATTCGTTCGCGTAGAGATCCGAAAGATGATGTAAGATGGATGGCTTGATGACTCGAAAGATGAAATTTTGTTATTCTTCAATTTCTCAATGGATTTGTCGAATTTCTTGAGCCAAAACCGTGATGAAGGACCTCAACAGATGAGTTTATTCGATGAAGCAAGAAGACTTTTTAATCTGAAGATTCTGAACTCTTTGGGATCACCACAAATTCAGGCGCTCAGAATCACGCAGACAAGAATCCTCCTAATTCTGTGCTATTGGTCTACATCTCCATTCAACGTGTCTCAACCCCAGTATGCCTATTTTTCACTCTAAATTGCAGTCTTCTTATCTTTTTGGTGCTTTTTAGATTAATTTGCTTCTTTTTTAAAAAAAATAACACAGATAATCATTGGTGATCTGAATGATTCAAGTTTGAACCATCACTTTTGGATTGAAATTCTTTTTCAGACTCAATCACACAATTGACTCAAACAACCCAGATATCTTTGATATAAAGCCTGAATGATGTTGGCCAAAAATTTAATTGATAAGCTAAGGTGTAGCTTTCATGTGATCAAGAATATCATGGGGAGGATTTATTGAGAGCAGAAGTAAAGAAGCACTGATTGAAAGCTACAATCACCATAAAAAAAGCTATCCCTGCTGGCAGGGGTAGCAGGTCCAACCTAGGTCCAATCCAGCTTCCAACTTTCTTCATACTGGGTTCTAAATTGCTATTATTCTTTGTTCATCTTCTAAGATGGATTTTCAAGATTCAGAAATACCTCACAAAATCAATTTTATTATGTAACTTCTGGAAATCCCCAAAGTTCCTTTATTCCACAAAATTCTTTCCAACCAAAATCATCAACTTTAAAATCAATATCAAGCCATTAATTATGAGATATCAATCTTGAAATATATATAAAGAAAAATAATTACTTTCCTTATCTTCTATAATATCCTTCTTTTCATGTATATTCTTTCTCTGAAAGTTTATCCATCAGATATCAAGATTTCCAATTTTGAAAATCTCTCAAAAAATCATCAATCATCATTTCCTCTCACTAACTCAAATGGAACCCCAAAATCTTTATGTCTTGTTTCTTTGTTCTCCCAAAAGCTTAATCAATATTTATTTCTAGAAATTAAGCACAAATAAAGATGTATCATGTCCTTCTTTACTCATTTGGAAACAAGTTTTTCAAATTTCTTGTGAATATCAGGTTTACAAGGAGTGTCTCCCAGAAATATTTAACAGGTATAATTCTATATCTATCTTATCCCATAAATTTAACATTTTTAAAACTTGAGACAAAATATCATTTCTATTTTCCCAAAATTTGATATGCAATGACTGTCTCACCTTTTTCCCATGAAATAAATAACCTGTGACCTCTTATGGTTAAAAAATTATTACTTGCAATATCCAATTACATTTAATATATCTAAAAATTGAAGAATAGACTACTTGCTAGCAATATGTTACAAAATACTATTAAATTTGTACAAAAGATATTACTTATAGAAGAATCAATCAGAGCCTACTCTGTGGGGAAGTAAGATTGAACTCAGGCCCTTAATAGTTTTCTTTCTGCTAAACAAAGAAAATCAATCCTATAGTAATATTTTGAAATCAGAAACATGGTATTTAGCTCTCAACTTTACCCCAAAATACCAATTTTACAAATGAAAATTAAACTTATATATTTCAATTCTTCAAATAAAAATGATTTCTTTGGATTGAAAGTATGTATTAATCTCCAAATAATATAATCATCAGGAATCTATATGAAAAGTTTTTTTAAGCATTAAATTTCAATTGAGCTCATTCAATATTTCAATAAATATTACCTTTCATGATATTAGTATTACTCTTCTCATACTCATTTTTTTCAAGAAAATTCTTTCTTTAAAAATCCTTATTGCAATTGAGTTGAAAATTTATTTTATATTTCAATTTTACTAGTAATAATCACTCCATCAACACGGTAATATTTTACAGTTAAAAATTATAATCTTCAGTTTATGAATAATATTCATGAAGTTGAAAAGCTTCTTGGAAATCATATATTCCCTTGTTTTTGGATATTAAAAGCTTTAATTGAAAAAAAAGAAAGTTAATTCACTTGATAAAATTAATTAACTCTTATTAAAATGAAATTACTCATATGAGTTTTGAAAACTGGCTTAAGAGCTTCATAATAATAATCAAATAAAGAGGTCCCATATGGGTGTGAGAATAATGCACCTATTTTCAAAAATTCCCCTCTAATTCATGAGGCTTTATAAAAGCTTAATTCGTGCTCATCATTTCCAAGAACCTGTAGGTATTATATTTGGATCAATATAATGAGCTCAAGGTAGTAGTAGAACTTATCTCTTTTGATCAGCTCACTTCATTACTAATATTAAACTATTTCTGACATTATATGTGTTTCTGAAATCTTAAATTTCTGAAATACTATGCTTCAAAGTATCCACCTTCCAGATATTTTGGAGGATTTATACCCTTGAAGTGTGGTTTATAAGAAGACAAATTTGAATATATTTTTGTCTTTCCTGTTTAAAAAGAAAAAAATTATGTAAAGATATCAATTTTAATATTAATATATTTTTATATTATTAGTGAGGTCTAGAAAGCATAATAATCAAACTATTAATACCACAAAAGAGAACTTGATGGTAATATTCTGATTACATAGTTCTTTTGGAATTTTTTAATGCTTCCTTTACACTAGGAATTTCATTCAGAAATTTCAAAATTCATATATATATACATTAATTCATATTTCAGAATTATAATTTGGTGCTAAATATCTATTAAATAGTTTTTCATCATTATGAATTCAACCCATATCTAGGAAGAACTTAAATTTGTCAAACTTAAATATCATTCGCTTCCTTAATTTACATAAAATTGTTATTAATTTTTTCAAAAAATGAAAGATTTAAGTCTGGAGAGGTGGATTTTCACTTTCAAAAATTATTTCATACTAAATTCTGCTCCCATAAAGAAAGAAATTTTGATTTCTGTTTCAAATGAGATTTGCTTTTCAAAGCCTTTTTTACTAAATTGCAAAAAAATTCAAAAAACTTTGAAAGTAATACTCAATGGAAACTTTTGTTTTTCCTTATTGAGAGAAAAAAATACTCAAAATTATTGAAGTCAATGCACAAATAAATTTTTGTTTATTAATCCCAGTGATATTAATTATTCAGCTATCAGAAATATACTATCCAGCTTCAAAAGCTCAAATGACATTTATCAAAGGCATCCTTTTAAGTGGAGTATTTATCAACAAAAATTCCTACCATAAATTCTTCAGATATCTGAATCAAAGAATATCATAATATCCTTTTGAATTTCCTTAGAAATTGATCAATAAAGTGGTAAATTTTCAAAGGATATGTTTATTTTTGTAAATAATTATGCAGCAAGAAGTATTAGTATTCGAAATTGGCTTCTATAGATCTTTTTATGGTCATTTTTGGTTTCTTTGGAGATTTGGATGTGACTTATTTTCACCTTCATTAAAATTTGACTCAATACTTTGTCCAACTCACATTCACTGGCCAGGTTGTAGTCAAATTGGACCCAAGTTCAATTAGGGATCATTTAACAATCTACTACTATTATATATTACTGCATTAAAGAAAATATAAGAGTGTTTTTGTGGCTGTTCATTAAAATCACTGAAACATAAGACTTATTTGAATATTTTCAACAAAGAGTGTCTATAAAACTGTCAATAATTTTGAAAATGGTACTATATTTGGCCTTTGGGATTTCTTCAATGCCATTTGATGCTGTTGGGATATAGCTGTCAAATTTGAATTCGATTGCAAATTAAATACATTTTGATCCACAGGGATTCATTCCATCAAAATCCATGGGGTTTCATATGTGTACCAATTTTTAAATAAAATTTCTTCCTCATTCTTCAACAAAATTTTTAACCAGATTTTAATTTATGTCAGCATGGTTCAAAATTTCTTATTGTCTTTTACTCTAATTTTCTGTGACTAAATTTCCTTATTTATTGGTAATGATTGCAATCATATTGATATTTTTTCATTTGTAGCACTTTTTTTTACTATTTTCCTTTATTTTTTGGAACTATAATTCTCATTTCTATTATTTTATTTTGTGTTTTTGAAATTCTTGCTTTTTTCAATTCTTCATTCTATTTTATTTTATTTTATAATTTTTTTCATATTTTTGAATTTTTGTTCATTTTTTCCATTTTTATTTTATTTTTTCTTAAAATTCTATTTTTTTTTGTATTTTTTCTTTTGAAAATTTTACAATTTCAATTTTTTTTATTTTTTTATCTTTTTTATTTTTGCTTCTATGAATTTTTTTAAGTTTTTAACTTTTTTAATTTTTTTTAATTTTTTTTAATTTTTTTTAATTTTTTTTAATTTTTTTTAATTTTTTCTAATTTTTTTTGATTTTTTTTTAATTTTTTTTAATTTTTTTATAATTTTTTTTAATTTTTTTTAATTTTTTTTAATTTTTTTTAATTTTTTTTAATTTTTTTTAATTTTTTTTAATTTTTTTTAATTTTTTTTAATTTTTTTTAATTTTTTTTAATTTTTTTTAATTTTTTTTAATTTTTTTTAATTTTTTTTAATTTTTTTTAATTTTTTTTAATTTTTTTTAATTTTTTTTAATTTTTTTTAATTTTTTTTAATTTTTTTTAATTTTTTTTAATTTTTTTTAATTTTTTTTAATTTTTTTTAATTTTTTTTAATTTTTTTTAATTTTTTTTAATTTTTTTTAATTTTTTTTAATTTTTTTTAATTTTTTTTAATTTTTTTTAATTTTTTTTAATTTTTTTTAATTTTTTTTAATTTTTTTTAATTTTTTTTAATTTTTTTTAATTTTTTTTAATTTTTTTTAATTTTTTTTAATTTTTTTTAATTTTTTTTAATTTTTTTTAATTTTTTTTAATTTTTTAATTTTTTTTAATTTTTTTTAATTTTTTTTAATTTTTTTTAATTTTTTTTAATTTTTTTTAATTTTTTTTAATTTTTTTTTATTTTTTTTTAATTTTTTTTAATTTTTTTTAATTTTTTTTAATTTTTTTTAATCTTTTTTAATTTTTTTTAATTTTTTGTAATTTTTTGTAATTTTTTTTAATTTTTTTTAATTTTTTTTTAATTTTTTTTAATTTTTTTAATTTTCTTCTATTTTTTTCAATTTTTTTATTTTTTATTTTTTAATTTTTTTTAATTTTATTTAATTTTTTTTTGATTTTTTTTGATTTTATTTATTTTTCTTTATTTTTTTTCCATTTTTCTTAATTTTTTTATATTCTTTTTATTCTTTTTCATTTTTTTGTTTTCTTTTACTAATTTTTTCCCAACTTCTTTCAGAATTGGGATTTAAATTTGATGAAAATGGTTTTCAATTTTTATTTATTGGTTTTTTCATTTTTCATTTTATATTTTTCTTGTGGGGTGCAGACAATCCAAATTGGTGCAAAAACGTTGATTTGAAGTGTTTATTTTGTTATTTCTTTGTTCTAGTTCTGTCTCAAACAAACAACCAAATAATACTCCAATTTGGAGTGTTTGAACCCCACAAAAAAATGGACGTTTTGAAAAAATCAATGAAAAATAAGATATTAAAATTAAAAAAACCAATTATTAAAATTAAAAAAATCAAAAAAAATTGAAAAATATAATATAATTAAAAATTAAAATTGAAGCAATCAAAAACTTGAAAACGAAAATTCATAAAAAAAAGAAACCAAAAAGGTAAATTAACAATAGAAGAATTCAAAAAAGAAAATAAACTAAAATTTACAAAATACATATATAAATAAAAGGAAATAATAAAAAGGAAAAATATCTCTCTTTATTAAGATATTTAACAAAAGTAATAGGATAAGCTAGAAGCCAAAATATCAAATGTCAAAAAAAGAGTGGGAAAACTTTCAACAAACTTATTGAAAATAAAAAAAAATTGAAAACAAATATTCAATTTGTTTGAATCATTGAAAAAAATAACATTTTCAATATTTAAGAAAAGCAACAAATCTTTTTAAAGGAATTCAACTTCCAAAAAAAAAGTTATTATAAAAAGAGAAAATTGAAAATTGAAAAAAGGTTATTTTACATTTTGATCAAAATTCCTCATGATAATGATTTGCACTTTTTTCAGAGAAAATTGTACAATAAATAAGATTTCAACTACTCAGAGAAATTGATAAGTAGAAATTGAAATTTATGAAAATAATAAAATGCTATTAAAGCTGAAGAAGGTTGAACCAGAAATGGGAACTGAAAAAAATTAAACACTTGCATTCTTTGCAAAATTGCATATAGGAAATTTTCAAGAAAATGGATTGATAAAAAAGAATGATGAGGTTTCCAAAACAAAATTTAACAATTTGAAACAAAAAAAGGAATTTTGGTGAGTACCTTTGTGCTTTATTTCAACAATGATTAAGCTCAACACACAAGGGTATAGAAGTTAGAAAAGACCTTTTATATTGCAAATGTTTCAAAAATCTGAAAAAAACTTATGAAGATGTAAGAATAGAATTTGATTAATATTTTCAATAATGGAGATAAAATTACAAATATTAAAGATCAAGAATACTACTTGCAATTAAGAAAAACTCGTGGCTAGATATTATGCTTAAAAGAATTGTGAAAATAATTTTTGCAACAACAATATGGGTTATTGAATAGCAATAAAAAAGATATTATGTATTTATCAAAAATATACTAAATTACGGTTTTATACCTTTGAAAAGTATTTAAAGTATGTAAGAGGACAAAATAAATAATATAGCTGAAGATTTGGATAGAAAATGTGTCAGTTCTAAAAAGATCTTTTTTATATATTGAAGTTTTTCAATCAAAAAAAGTTGAAAATAATTATTTTTGTAATGGTGGGCAAATTTGAAGTGAGTTGATTAATGCAATGGTCCGTACAAAAAGAAAAAAAAAGGAGTTCATTTAAATATTCTTCACAAATATTAATGATAGAAGTTTCTTTCCCTGTTGGGAATAATTTTCATTCAAGACCCTCTTGAATTAATGAGTATTGGATATTTTATGCACAAGGAGACAAAAAATGATCATGGAAAGTCCAAAATTTTCCATTTCAATTGATTAAAATTCTTAATGTCCAAAGTTTTGACTGAGAGTATCTACAAAAATATATCAAGGTTAGAACCAAGGTTAGGACTCAAGTTAAAACAAGGTTGAACCTGGGTTGTACCTGCTACTCCTTCCAACAGGGGTAGCTTCTTTCTTCATGGTGAATTAAGCCCCTAGTGCACAGTTTCCAATCCTTCAATAGTTATTATATCTTGAGTAAAATAAGTCTTCCCCTTTAAGAAGATTTTATTTTTGATCTTTATTTCCCAATCCCCTGTGTCATGAATGGGACTTAAACTATATCATAATTTGTGGTATTTTTCTAACATGTGTTCTCTTTTGAGTCACAAGTTAACATTTATTTTAAATTTTGAATTGGGTTCTATATTCACTTAAAAGAGAAACTGAAGCTTATTGAATTTCATTTTCCAAAATAACACACAATTCATAAAAAATGATTTAAAAATAAGAGTTTCCCTTTTTTGAGATACTATCACTTTTCTTGTGGTTTGAATATTCTTACAAAACCATTTTTTTATTCTCACTGATAGTAGATGTACTGTAATGCATATTTATAGCCAAAATATCAAAGAAGTAGAGGTAAAAATCACAACTCCATCAAAAATATAGTTTTTTCAAAAATTTAAAATTTAAATATGATTATTCTATATTAAAAAACATGTTGAATTAAATATGGTCTGTAAGTTGAGTTTGGGCAAGGTGTAAATTGAAATTGAGAAGTGGTCAAGTATTTTTACCTCATTATAAGGAGCTCTTTTGTTATTTCAAATTAGTTTTGGGCCAGTTTTCAAAAGTTGTTGACCATTCGTCAGCTTTAGATTGGCTTGTTTTAAAAAAGGAAGCCACAAAACTCAGATAATTGTACTATGTAAGACGTCAAAGAATAAAGGCATCAGTGAACAATTTTTTAACACACCTCTTGGCTTATTTTATGGAATAAAGTCAAGATTCACTTGAAATATGGAATATTTAATTCCAATTTTCAAGTAATTTTGTCTTCCTGTCTATTTTATTTGTATACCAGACATGTTTGACTTAAAAACAGGCTAAAATCACTTTACACACCATACATCTTATGGTTCAAGTCAAGATTTTTGATTTTTTCCCCTAGTTCAACTCTCTAAATATATATGAGTAATGTATTCAAATAAATTTTATTTTATAATTAACAATACTTTTAAAGAAATCATGAGCCTTTTGATAATAGCTAAGTACCTTAGACTTATTAAAGAAAAGTTGTGGGTGGCTAAGTAAGGGTAACAGACATATTTTATTCAATTTTAATTATTTTTTTTGATAAATTTTAGATATGATATTCAAGTATATCAAGTAGGGGAAATTGGTTCAAATACCTTCCCAGGAGTCTTCCTGAATATATTTCATTAAGATTCAATTTTTTCAATTTATAAGAAGAATGCTATATCATTTATCTTCTCATATGAATTAAAATTTCAGTTTATTCAAAAAAGCATTGAATAAATAATAAGACCCTTTTCTGGGAAATGAAATCAATTTATAGTGTTGATATTACCAGTTATATATGATATTTAAAGTGAGTTTATTCTGTTTTCAGGTTGCACATTTCCAGTAGAAAAATAAAATTGACATGAAAACTAAATTACTTGAAAAGCGAATTTGAAAATTGAAATTAAATAGTCCATATCTCAAGTGAATATCTACTGGCTTCCAAAAAATCAGCCAATAAGTGTGCTGATCATTTTTCCACTGAAGTCATTTATTCTCTGAGATATTAGATAGTAAATTAATCTTAGTTTTCTGGACTAATTTATTAAAAAAAGAAAAGATAAAGTGGAAAAATGGTCAAAACATCTTGGAAAATGGCTCAAAGCTTATTTAAAATATAAAAAGAGTTTTTTACAATTAGAAAAAAGAATCTGACCACTTACAAATTTAATTTTAAACCTTTCTCAAAATTGACTTACAGACCATATGGTTTATACTATAAATCCTTTTTCCTATTTTGAAAGCTATATAAAATGTCTTATAAGGCTTAAGAAAATATAATATATTAGAAAATTCATGGTATTAAGCATTAATTATGGAAGAAAAAATTTGGTGAACTATTCTTCATATTATCAATTGGAAGTATTAAATCAAAGATTTTATTTAGACTCTCAAAAGCTAGCTTCAAATTTGGGAGGAAAACGTATGGAGATATATAGATAAATATTCCCAAATATCTGATTTTTTTTATAAATCTGACTGGGAAAGCCAATGAGTAATCTAACAACCCACATTCAAAAAATAAAAGCTTAATTTTTGATGTCAAATAACTAAATGAATATGTATCTAAGTAAATATCTCACTAAGACTTGTAAGGTGTGGATATGAAACTTTGATAAAAAAAAAGTACTTTCCCATCCTCTAAATTTGGATCAGATGAATTAATTTAAAAAAAATAATTTTAATACTTTTATTTTAGCCTAATTAGTATAAAGAAAATAAGATTATAAAGATTCATTGTTTTACAAACAATGAAGGTTTATCCAAAAAATACCCACTAGAGATTTTTAAGACTATAAAATTGATTTCTTTAAAAGAGATTTTAATTTAAATTAGCTTAGAAAAAAACTGTATGAACTTGGTATTATAATAGAGTCTATAGGATTAATATTAAAGATAAAATGGCCCAAAAGCTACCAGTGTGAATTTTCAAACAAAGGGGCAAAGTGTATCATGATAAAAGATGCTTTAATTCACTTTTGGGGGTTGATAAAGAGTAAAAACATGATTCATAGTTAAAAAAGTACTCTTATGACTTATTCACATATTTGAAAGGATTCCAATGAGTTGAAAATGGTTTTTGGAATTTATTACTTATTGGATTAAGTTTAGTCAAGCTAATGATAAAAAAAAAGGGGAAAAGGAGATATTCTTTTACAGCCTTGAGATTTCTTACTCCAAAGGTTGAGTTTCTATTAATAGTATTGAGAAAAAAAGGGAAAACTATAACCTGATTATATAATCATTGAACCCTGGTTTTAACCAAAGGGAGAGCTGGTTTTAGCTATCATTATCCCTATAAACCAACCATTACTACTTCAATAGTGTATTGTGAGTCTTGAAAAAAGTTCAGCATGTTTTTGACAATATTTTAAGAATTTGAGATCATTTTTTGAAGTTTATCAGAATTTAAGGATAGTTTTATCCATATGGTAACATTCAAAACTGACCCTGTTGATTTATAAACCTTAACATCAGTTGAGGCACAGCCCCTGTGACTAAATTAAAGGAAAAAATTAATGACATTTTTTATTCAAATAACTGTAATTAGAAATTTCCTATCTGTAAACTTAGGTTAAAATTTGTGATACATGCACACACCTTGAGAATTCAATTGAAAATATGCTTCAATTACTCATAGCTTCTAGACTACACACCAAACTACAATTCTGGTTAGCACCACATATGGTGGACATCAATTTAAGCTTGATTATCTTGATATATTAATACTGAAAATATTCTAAGCTTGTTTTAGGTCAGATTATGGATTTTGAATTCAAAGGTTAAATCCTGAAATTTCAAGGGGGATACAATGTTGGAATGAAATTCATAATTCAATTTCACAGAGAAAAAAGCTATTAGAACCTGTGCTAGCTTATTTTAAGAAAGATTGTTGTATTTCTATTTTTACTGAATTTTTTCAAGTAAAAGAGTATTGTTCTTATTTCAATAGTCGATATAATTTCTCTAAACATTTAAATTTTCTTTATCTAATCATAAAACTCACTGTAATATTGAAAATGATTTTTTGATATTTAATTATTAATTATGCTTTGATTTGTGATCTTTTTGGTATATGAAAATACCTCTAAGGCTGATAATACTAATTTTGATATAAATATTATGGTTAAAATAATTTATTTTATTTTCTATATCATACAGAATGTTATCACAGTTTAAATACCTGTGATTTTTAACAGTAGTCATTCAAACTGAACAAACAAAAATATAGCTTAATTGAGAGAAAGGAAAATAAAATTCCTCTATTCCAAAGAGGTTTACAATGAGGGAAATGAATTTTGAATTATACAAACATTGGTTTTTATAGCTTTCCAAAACTATATTATAATATAATACAGGAGAAAGCTAAAATATGTCATCTTATCTTATATTTGACCTTATAAAAGAAAGATTTATACAATCATATTGAAAACACATTTCAAATATTATCATGATTTCTTTTGATATATTAAGATCAATTTCTTTAAATAATATAATACCATAAATTATTCATTAGATATTCTTACAGAAAATTCTAGAATGATATAGATAGAAGAAAATGTTAAAAAATTCCCTTGGAAATAGACAGATGAAGAAAGATACATTCAATGAAATTTCAACTTCAAATACATGACTGAAATTTGGTAGGAATTTATTCCCTATTTTGTGAATTAAAACTGTTTATATCCTATGAGTTAGCCCCATTTTTTTGGATATTCTTTTTTGCAAGTAGCTAAAATTAATGGTATGATATAATTTCAGAAATTTCCTTTTACCCACATAAATTGCTCATCCAATTATTTCCATTCACATTTATATAATAATAAATGCATAGCTTGAACTTATTTAGCCTCATATTTGAAACTTCATTACCTTCAAAATAGCTTATGTGATAAAAGAATCTAAAAATAGTAATCAATTGTTTTTTCAATAAAATTTTATCTCACGAAGTAATATCTTGAGAATTTCACAAAAGAAACTTACTAAAGGAAAAAAATTGGATTTTTTAATTTCCAATTTATATTATCACCACAATTTTGTAAATATAAGCCCTCAAAACACTTGGAAATATCCTTAAAAAAGCTTAAATGAGATTCATTGTATTTATTGAAGTTATAAAAGAGATAAAAAGGTGACCTAAGAGATATTACTGTATGGTCTAAAGTTAACATGATAAATTGAACTTTTATTGAAGAACTATTTTGAAATCTCTTCTTAGAATATTAGCTTGGTAATAAATGAAATCTCTCTACAACTTTCTAAATAAACTTTTACTATGGAGCCCTTTTCAGTTTCAAATTTTCCAAGAAGGTCCTTGAGGGTCACAAAAAAGCTGATAAACCTTCAATTTATGTATTTTTAGGGTAAAAAAAGGGTGCTAATGGTGCTAAATCTTCTCCTCTTATTTTAAAAAAGAAACATTTTGCAATCACTAATCAACATTGAATAGAAATTATAGCTTTGACGCTATGTAAGACTAATATCAATTCTCTTATCCCATCTAGTGAATACAAGGTGACTTTAATAAGATATCTTACAGTAACTCTTTTGATTTTAGATTGTAAATCAATATTAGTGATAAATTTCAAATTTTTTGTTTCTTGAACCAAAAAAATAAGCTGGTAAATATCAGATATAAAACTATAATAAGATAGAGGTTTAGTGATGTGTGAGTTTTCCAATTTCCCAAAACTAGGTCTTGAAAAATTAATGTGCTGAATGCTAATTTAATGGGATATAGTCAATCATTATAGAATTCAATTAGAATTTTTTTTTGGTAGAGAAAACTAATTTCTGCTATTGGTGAGATGATAATTTGCAAATTTAGGCTATATTACATGAGGCTTTTATGGAATATTCTTGGTTATTTTTTCTTTTTAAAAAAATGTGAAATTTTGATGAATATTATCTATATAATTAGTATCAATGGTTGATATTGAATCTGAAAAATTTCAATAATAACTCTAATTGAAATTAATTATAAACTAAAATGGTGTCCACTGGAAATATCTATAAGTATTGTAATAACAAAATATCCATTTTATTATTGGTACTTATACCTATTAAATACTGTCCAAAGCTTCTTTCAATCAGTAATTGGTGAGTTATTTCTATTTTTGGTATAATATGTCTGGTGAGAAGGGGGAAAAGAAAAATCATTGAAGAGTACCTTGCTTCATTTTTCTTTAGGAAAATATGTGTTCTAAATGAAATAATTTTTTTCACCCCTTTTAAGACTTAATTTGGTCAGCTTAATAAATATTATGGTGCGTTTTTTCATGGAATATGTAATTTGACTGAGATAATAAATCAATTTAGTAAGCCTAAAATATGTTTAGTTATGAACTTTGGTGAGTACTCTTGTGCTAGTTTCAGGAAGAATTGTTTTATGTAAGGATTTTTTCAAAGCTCTCATATGCATTTCATTTTGATAGGGATTTTACTGTTCATATTTTTTTTCACATGATCTTCTATATTTTATTGAGTAAAGGTTTCATGAGATACAAAGGGTTAAATTAATATGGTCGCTGTGTAAGCCTTTCTTTTTGTGAGGATGCTTAATTTAAAGCTCAATTAAATTAATAATTCAAATTATGAGTCTGTTCATTTGTATATAGGCTAAGGTTGTTAAATTTTTCTATTTTTCCTTGCTTACAATTAAATTTTTCTTAGAAGAGACTATATACTTTTTATTTGTATACAGAAAGTGCTGTTACTATATATTATTTTTTTATCCTAATGATATTGGAAATAGATTAAAGGATTAATTTTTATGGCTCTTCTACTAAAAATGATATTGAGAATTGGTGTGAGTCCTGAGGAATATTTGATATTCCAAAAGGACTCACAAAATTCCTCACTGAAAGTTGTTTTCTATAAAAATGAAAAATGATTAAGTCAAGATTTCTTTCAATATTAAATACTTCATATATCTTTTTAAGTATATATTGGTGTATTAATTTCAATGAACCAGTTGAATATCCATCCAATATAAAATAGGGTCATACCATAGGGTATTTTGCCATAAATTCACTATTTTGCCTACAAAGGCTGAGATAGTACTTTAGTGTTAAATTCAGAATTAATAAGAATTATTCATTTTTCATAAGCTTCATTAAATTTGATTCAAGAAATTCTACATGATGTATGCCTAAAATAAGTAAAAAAGTGGTAAAATTAAGGTGTGATGTGTAGTTTTCTTTAGCCTTGGATTTACCATACAGGCGGTAAATCTTTCAGGACATTTGTCCACACTAAGCTAAATGTTCCATAGTACATATTTCAATAATTAAAAGTGGAAAATACACAGAAATAAGGGGGGAAAAAGGGTTTTGGAGGAAGGTATGAGGGTACACAATGTTTTGGATGTGCATAGAGTGGTTTTTGAATTTGGCCAACCTTAATTAAGGTTCTTCAGCCAAAATAAGTTGCAGATAAGCTCTTAGCTTTTATTAAAATTGAAAAAAATTAATGAGCTAAAAGAAAGACTTTCTTAATCTTATTTTAGTTTGAATTGATATTCTAAATTACAGAACCAGCCAAAATGAAAATGTTGAGTAAAAACTCAAATTTTCCTCATCAGTAAAGCCTTTTTGTTTACTTATGGAGTGCCATCAAAGTTAAAAATATAAACTTTTACATGCTAAAGCTTACTTTAATCAATTGTTCAGTCAAAGTACACAAAATTGAGCCATCTTTACCTATAATAAAAACAAACTCTTTTTGTGCTTTAGTAAAATGAAGATTAAAATTACCCCATAGGTAAATCTTTTTTCTTTAGAAATAAATACTCTTCAAAATTTAGTGGCCTATAGGTTCAGTGTCAAAATACAGTTAAATCAAATTTTAAACAGTTTGGGATCATACTGTAAAATATTTTCTTATTGTGAACAATTGAGAACATTTCTAAAATAGCACTAAATATTGAAGAATAGTGCTATAGCTGCAAAAAATACTTTGTATATATAATGAAAGCTGGGATAAGCCATAATAATCTATAATGAAAATCATTATATATATTATCTTATTATAAAATCTTTTCTTGGCTTTATAATTCCTTAAAATAGCCACTAAAACTTTCCGTAAGATTAAAATTAGTGTTATTCAAATTTGTAACTCTAAATTAAAGTTATTTAGATTATTATGAGAATTCAAATTGATATTTATAATTCCTTTAATGATTGAAGACCTAACCTGGAAGGAAAATATCCCTCAGAACTTTCAATCATACTCAGAATTGAACCCAGATCACTATAATACAATAAAGTAGATTAGTATTGATAATAATAATTCTAATAGATTGTTTTTATTTTCAATTGAAGAAAAGATTTCTTGTAGATTTTCATTTATAATAGAAATATTCTATTATGAATTAATAAATTTATTTCTATCTTGAAATATTTTTTCTCTAAATTTAAATCTACACTTATTTATATTTCTGAAGGTTTCACTTATAAATTATCCTTAAAATACTATTTTTGATATATTTTCATAATTAAAAATTTTTTTATTGACCATTAGGTATTTTTATATTGTGATTCATTCCTTATTATGAAATTCTATATATTATCATAATATCATAGCTATTTATTCATAAAATAACTTATTCAAATGTAATATTACTACTAGTAGAATAATAATACTATTTGTGAGCCTGTGAGATATGTATGATATACCCATAAGGCCACAAATAACTTTTTATACAGTTGATTTAGTCTTGAAAAGACTTATAAATTGAATTTAAAACAAAAAATAACAAAAAATAAAAATAAATTAATTTTTGATAAACAAATTTATAATCATTATTTCATTTTTGGATTCTATACAAAAATTAACCTAGGGTAGGTAAAGAAATAAAATAAAAATATATTTCTTTGAGAGAAAAAGAGAGCAATACAAAATATGCCAAAGATAAGAAGGAAGCCAAAGGCCAAATATGATAAGAGAAAGCAAAAGGCCAAAGAGCCAACCAAATGAATCCTCAATTCACTTTTTCAACCTTCCAGAAAGAACAATGGAATTAGTAGAGGATATGACCCCCAATATCCACTGACAGGCAAAGAAAAAAGTGAAAATGACTCACTTAAGATTATCAGTATTTACTTTGATAATGAGAAAGAAAAAAAGGATGAAAAAATCCAATATATTAATTAACTGGGGAAAAAGTCCCCAGGGGTTAAGGGGGCCAGTATATGTGAAAATCTGGAATACTGATCCTGAAAGGTGAGTCACCCAATTGTATTGACTGAATTGGGTCAATACAGATCTGGCCATCTTGAAATTTGAACTGTGGGTCTTGAATTCCCACAGTGGAATATGAATTGACCCAAAAGGGTGAATGCCATACAAATTGCCTGGATACATCCTGTATGGAATAATTTAATTGTTCAAAGAATGCTTGATGCCTTGAAGCTGTCTTGATTTTCAACAACCCCTTGAAATAACCCCTTGAAGAATCCTGGAGTGGAAATACCAAAAACTGGGGAGCCAGGGAGTTGGGGTCCTTGAATGACTTTCTGGATTCCCCCATGCATTGCTAATTTGAGAAAGATAAGTCTTCCCTTTGAAATGGATGTATGGGCTGGTGACAAGACTTGAAAGTGTCACCATTGGATTGCAGATGAAAAATGGTGCATAATGGTATATAACACCATATATGCCCCATTCCTGGTTCCTGTAGTATGGGATCCATAACTGAGGGAGAAACTTTCCCTCAACTGGAGGGAAAAGCTTTCTGGAACTGGGATGGTGGCTGGCAGAGGCCATGGTCATCTATGGCTAATTTGAGTATTTTGGGTCCTTGGGATTTTTGGCCATTTTGGGTCTTCTGGGATTATGGCCAAAAACGTGCTCAGGGGGCTATTGATCTTCCTCCTTGGAATCGGGCCAAAAGGGGCTTAACTGGTCCTGTGGACCATAGAAGCTGTAGGGGGCCTAAATGGCCCAAGTATGTTATTTAGGCCCCAAACCCCCTAATCAAAGGGGGTGGGCCAGAGGCCTCTAGAAGGGTTAATAGCCCTCCAGGCCCAGAAATAAGGTATTGGCCTGGGTGGTGGTGGGTTTGATAATTGGCCAAAGAGGCCAATGGTGCAGGATATGGCCTGAGGGCCATGAAGAGTGGATATAGCAAAACGCTATTTCTAGCCATGAGGGCTCCAATGGCATAAAATGAGGATATGGCCAAATTAGCCATATATTGGTGGAGGCTTGAATTGCCGTAAACACCAATTGAGAGGGGTATTTTCCAGGGTTGTGACAGTACCCCCTACCTTTATTGGTGAGCTCCTGAGCACCAAGATAAGGTAAAATCCTGTTGAGGCTGTTGAGACAGATTGGATGTAGGGATTCCAGAGGTGTTGAATTTTGACAAAAATTTAGAGCTGATGCCAGGTTGGAATATGATGTGAGGATGCTTTGGTCTTCTTTTGACATTTGGCTTTGGGATTTGAAGATTTCAGTTGACGTAAAGGGTTTGGAATTATTTTTGATAAAGAAAGAAAGCTTTAAGGAGTATAATAAAAGAGGAATAAAGAGTGATAATGAAATAAGAAGAAAGGAAAGAAATGAAATAAAATAAAAGAATTTTGAGGAGGCTCCAATCTTCATCACTGATGTTGGTAATTGATTTTTGAAATTGGCCAAGAACCTGGAAAAGAAGGTTTGATACCAAATGCTCACAGAGTGGCTAAGGTGATGTTTCGCCAGATTGTAGACCCCTCAGGGAAGTTCACACCAGGAAAGGAACTTACTTTTGGTAGTAACCACTCCCGCCAGTTCCATAAATTAAAAGAATTTGTTGAATGAGAGTGTTCAAAAGATAATTGCTTGGAAAAGGATTCAAGGAAGGATAGTCCATTGTCCAAGTGAAAATACCCATAAATTGGAATTGGTGCTGAAAGCCAGGCCAAAGATCTGTGTCCAAAGATTGAAGAGTGCTCACAGAGTGGCCAAGGTGATGCTTACAAAAAAAGAGTAGAATACCTCTAAAGGTGCATACCAGGAGTGGGACTTACTTTTGGTAATTCCTCTCCCAACCAAGCACCATAAAAAATCAAGCTCTTGAAGAATTGGGTTCTGGCTTGTCAGGATATAAAGAATGAAAATCCTTGACAAGTTCTGGACAATTCTTGAGGTTTTTGGCTGGTTCCCAAGTGGATATTTCTGAGTCTTGACTGAAACCTTTTCATTACACTAAATACCATAACTTCCCTCTATTGAGCTTTGAGTCCAGTATTTGAGAGACTTTTCATTCCTCTTCTTCTTGAATGATGATTGTAGGAGGATTCTCTTGATGCCAATTTGGGATTGTGGATGTCTTGACTGGTTTCAAAAGTGAAATATGCAAAACTGGGTGGATGGATCTCCATTGAGATTGGAGCTTGAGCTGGTAGGCAGGAGTGATGATTTTCTTCAAGATTTCAAAGGGACCCAACCATCTTTCAGACAGTTTTTTGGTGGGTCTAGTTGATTTGATATTCTTGAAAAAAGGCCATACCATGTCACTAGGGTTGAAAACAGGTGGAATTTCTCTACTTTTACCTGAATACCTCTTAAACCTGTTCACGGAAACTGCAAGTTCTCCCTTGAAATATTGCTGTACTGATTCAATTTTTGTTGATAAATTTCCGGCAGGAGTATCTTGATTAATGTGAACTTAGTCAAAATGTTCATCTCTTCCATAAACAGTGAAAAATGGTGAGTGTTTTGTTGAAAGGTGGTCAGAGCTACTGTGGAAAATTCAGACAGAGGGAGCCAGGTGCTCCAATCATCTTGATGATAACTGACATACATCCAAAAGTACTTTTATAGTCTCTGATTTACCCTCTCTGTCTGTCCATAAGTTTCTTGATGGTAAGCAGTTGACAGATCTCTTGAAATCTTGAGCTTCTGACAAAGATTGATCCAAAAGGGAACCTCTATCACTGACAATTATTGAAGGAAGGCCATTCTTTGAAAAGATATTATTAATGAATAAATGGGCCAAATACAATGAAGTAATGGAAGAAATTGTTGGAATAAATACTTACATTTTGAGAACCTTTCCACTGTGACCAGATTTGAATAAAAAGAGTTGTAAAGTGGCAGTTGAGTGATTAAGTCCATTGACCAACAAACTCAAGGACCATTTGGAATCAGCAGAGGTTTGAAGAGTCCAAACTTCTTGTGATGGATATTCTTTTTTTCCTGAACACTGTTGACAGGATGAGACATGATCCTTAATGGATTGAGTCATTATGGACCAGTGGAAATCCCGCTTGACAAGCTTGAGAGTCTTCTCTTGGCCAGGGTGGACAGCTAGAGGAGAATCATGATTCTTTTGAAGAATACTTAGTTGAACTGTGGGGTCATTTGGGACCACCACCGAATCTTTGAATAGAAGAAGCTGGGAAGAGGTATCAAGAGAATAATCTTGAACAGATCTACCTTTACCAAAATCTTCAAGAATACTTCTGTACTGAGAACTTTTTCATAATTACTCCTGAATTGATTCACCCAAACTTGAAAAGAATTCCACCTTGACTTCAAAATATTTTGAGTGTTGGACTTCATCCTGCTTAATGAGTTGTTGCAAGTTCATTGGATTCTTACTGATGAAATCCTCCCCCCTCTCCGGATAAATGTTGTCCCAATGTGATAAGGAATACAGAAGAGTGGCTAGGGGGCCAGGGAAGTAAGTTATTGAAAGTGAAATTCAGAAAGTAATTCAGCCCAGAAGGCTTGATGGCAAGTAAGGACTTTTGATGACATGAATTATTTCAGGTAAGAGTGATTGGTGAGAACTTCAAAAGGGGAAGAAAGGGAAAGAAAAAAATCCCTCCAGAACTTGAGATCCCAGACTATTCCAAGTAATTCCTTTTCATAAATCTCATAGTTGATCTCTGCTGGAATGAGCTTGCAGCTCTCAAATGCAATGGGATGTTTTCCCAAGTCAGAAACCTGACTCAGTAGAGCACCCAAGGCATATTTGGATGCATCGGTCTCTACAATGGTGGGTAGAAAAGGATTGGAGCTGTGGTGAAGACCTCTTTGCATTGGTTAAACTGGATACGAGCTTCCTCATTGAGGGGAAAAAGGAATCTTTCTTGAGGAAACTGATGAGTGAACTAATTTTCTTTGAATGATTCTTGATGAAATGGCGGCAAAAATTGGCAAAGCCAAGAAAATATTGAAGAGCCTTGAGGTTTCTTGGAGGTGGCAATTTGAAAATTTTCTGGACGTTTTCTTGGTCCATCTTGAGGCCTTCAGAAGAAAAAATATAACCCAAATATTCTACACTAGAAACATGATATAGGCACTTGGAGGCCTTAGCAAAGGGGTTATTGCCTCTGAGTCTGGAAAGAATAGTGGACACATGAGTGACATGTTCTTCCTCAGATTTGGAAAATACCATAAAATCATCCAAATAAACCACAAAATAAACATCAAGATATCATTGACAACATTTTGAAAAGAGGAAGGAGCATTGGTGAGCCAAAATGGCATAACCAAGTACTCATAACTGCCATATTTAGTTCTAAATTCTCTCAAATGTTCATAACCCTCATTTATTCTAAGCAGATTATATGCACAACGAAAATCAATATTGGATAAGATATAAGAGCCATTAAAAACAGTGAGAGTCTGATTCATAGGAGGAACAGGATACTTGTTCTTCCTAGTAGCAGAATTGAGCTTGCAGCAATCAACACACAAACGGAGGCCACCATATTTCTTTTTGACAAAGAGGACAGGTGCTCCTGTTGAAGAGGGGCTTGGATAGATGAAAAATTTCTCTAAATTCTCTGAAATTTGGTCCCTGAGTGTATGTGACTCTTGTTTTGATAAAGAGTAAATCACTCCTTCAGCTTGATGTGATGATGAAAGGCATGGTGAGGAGGAGGTTTCTCTGCTTTCAGCTTGGAGAATGCATCCAAATACTGGTGATAAGCAGAAGGAACAGCCTTCATCATGGTTTCTACTTCTTCTGACTCTTCCTCTTCATCCCACAACTCCTCCAGGGAGTCATGATAAGATGAATGAGGAAGGTTCATATCCCCAAAGAAAATATGAAACTAGGATACAGAATTATCTTCTCCAACATCTTGAATATCTTTGAAGACTTCATCTCTAGAGGATAGTAATTACTGATGGGAATTAAGGGAAGGAATATGGACAGAAGATGGAAATGATTGTGTTCTAGAATCACCAACCAGAGCTGCACATGATTTGGCACAATAAAAGTCATTACTGAAATATTTAGAAGGATAATAATAGTCCCTATGATCAGAACTAAAGGCAATAAGCCCTTGCCGCCAATCAATAGATGGATTAAAATGATTAAGAAAGTCAAAGCCCAATATGAGATCTTCTCCCTTGGGATTATCAATTACTAAAAAGTCCCATTTAAAGCTTGGGAAGGATGGAAGCTCAACCATATATTTAGTATGGTGAGTAACAAATAACAAAGGGGACTCAGAAGAGTCCAAGATAATAAGAGGAATCTTCTCTGGAAGCTCTCATATGGTCAGAGAATACTTGTGAGCAAACTGCTTTGCAATAAATGAGTTGTTAGCAACAAAATTAATGAGAATAATGTAAAAAATATCAGAGAGAGAAGAAAAAACAAAGATTTTAAGAGAATTCTTGACACCAGTATTCAGAATGCACAATTGTGCCCTGGATGTAAAATAGTGAAGATCATTGAGCACAAAATGATCTTCACTCAGGCTTTTACCTTGCTGGGAAATTTTCCTGATGATTGGGCAAGCTTTTTTTGAGGCCTTTTGTAACAAGACTCAAGATTATGCTTCCCACCACAATAGGTACATAAGCCCTCCTTGATTCTTCTTACCTTTTCAGAATTCATCAACTTTAAATCTTTATTAAACAAAGAATAATGGGGCTTGTCCCTCTTCTGAAAATTCTTCTTCTTCTTTTGACTTGAAATTAAGGAACTTTGAGGATGAGAAGAATTTGACTTTCACACTTCAGGCTTCTTCTATTGATGATGACTCTTCTACTTTTTCCTCTAATGGTACCTGGTATCAAGCTCCAGGGTAATATCCTTGAAGTCGTGAAGAGAGTCAAGTCTTGAAGGATGGGAGGACAATTGATCCATAATACTGGATGGCAATCCCTTCCTGAAATTATGGATGAGAGCTCTTTCACCCCAATCTCCAATTCTTGAAACCAAACTTCTGAAATAAGCAATGTAGAACAAAACATGTACACCTTCTTTCATTATTAAGGAATCCAACTCTGATTCTTCTTTTCTGACTTCATTTGGGTCCCCAAACAAAGTAAAGAGTTGAGATTCAAATAAATTCCAAGAATTGAGAAGGTAATTTGGATTTTGATTGGCGAGATTGGAAAGATAAGGCTCAATCCATTTTGCCGCCCTGCCAATAAGAAATGAAGTGGAATAAAGGACTTTCTTTCTGTCTTGAGAGAAATTTGCCAGATAATTTTGAAAAAGAAGTTGGCAGGACTTAATGAAGCTTCTGAGTTTGAAGGGCTGAGTCCCATCAAGACATTCTGGTGCCTTCATAGATGGAGTCTTGAAGGCTGGTGGTCTTGATGATTCAGAGAATGAAGTCGCTTGAAGATTAGCCATAATATGAGTCATTTGCTGCATGATTACCAATAAGGATGGTTCAGAGTGAGTAGGAGAGGCAGGCTGATTAGACTGGGCTAAAGCTGGCCCTCCAGTACCTTGGGATGCTCCCACAGGAGCAGGGAAACCTTCAGTACCATCAGACCCTTCCTCTTCCACAGAATTCTACTCCTCCTCTTCACCTTAACCTTTAAAAGTGGTCTTCAAAAGCCCTGGAAACCCACCAACTACTTTTGAGAAAGAACTTGATTTTCTTGGCCCTCTTCCTTCCTTGCTGGATGGTGCTGCTCCTTCCAAATTGGGCCATCAGCTGAGAAACTGCTGGGGTGCTGTCGAAAGGAGCTCTTGAGGATAGAGTGAGAATACCTTAAGTCTTTTCCTGAGATACTGTCTGTCTTTCAGGCCATGAGTGCTGGACAGGCATGATTTCAAGGATAAAAATGATATAAAATGAATAAAATCAAAATTTTAAGATGGAAACTTGAGGAAATTCAAAATGAAAGCTTGAAGTCAAAATCAAAATCAAAATCTTGAGGGAAAATCAATTAATCAAATGAAATCTTCAGGTATGTCAATCAATCAAATATAAGATGAAGTCTTGAAGATAATCAATAAAATCAAAATCTTGAAGCAAATCAATCAATCAAATGAATTATTGAGGAAAAATCAATTTATGTCAAAATATTGATTTAAAAAATCAGAAAAATCAATAATATTCAGGTAAATAACATTCCTTGAAGTCAATGTCAATTTTATGTAAAATGAGTCAATCAGATCAAAATCAAGTGAATTCTTCTTTAAATAAAAATTCTTGCAGAATGAATCAAATTGAATCCTGATATGAAGAACGTGTCTGGATAATCTTGATGACCAATTTTGAAAATCAAATGAAAATAAAGTGAAAACCTGAATTATGATTCTGAAAGATTTGAATAAATATTTCAAAAGAGAAACAAAAAATAAAAGATAGGTCAGCTTTCAGCTTTCAAGAATGAAGAATGAATGAGAGAAAATTGAAAAGTGACAATAAATCATTAAGTTCATAAGCATTAAAGAGTCATAATTTCAATGAAATGAGGGAATGAAATGATAAAAAATTAATGGACAGAATGAAAAATAAATTATGAGTTAATTAATATAAGGTCACAGGGGCTCTTGGTAAAATACAAGAGTGGCCTGGCACTCAGAAATCAAGAACTCACTTGGAGGGCTTCAAAAGAATAAAGAAATAAAAGAAGAATATATTTCTTTGAGAGAAAAAGGGAGCAATACAAGATATGCCAAAGGTAAGAAGGAAGCCAAATGCCAAAGGCCAAAGAGCCAACCAAATGAATCCTCAATTCACTGTTTCAACCTTCCAGAAAGAACAATAGAATTAGTAAAGGATATGACCACCAATATTCACTGACAGGCAAAGGAAAAGGTGAAAATTACTGACTTAAGATTATCAGTATTTATTCTAATAATGAAAAAGAGAAAAGGATAAAAATAAATCCAATATATTAATTAACTGGGGAAAAAGTCTCCAGGGGTTAATGGTGGCCAGTATATGTTAAAATATGAAATGATGATCCTGGAAGGTGAGTAACCCAACTGTATTGACTGAACTGGGTCAATACAGATCTGGCCATCTTGAGATTTGAGCTATGGGTCTTGAATTCCCACAGTGGAATATGAATTGGCCCAAAAGGGTCAATGCCATACAAATTTCCTCAATATATTCTGTATGAAAGAATTGAATTTTCCAAGGAATGTTTGATTCCTTGAACCTGTATTGAGGTTAAACAACCTCTTGAAATAACCCCTTGAAGAATCCTGGATTGGAATTATCAACAACTGGGGAGCCAGGAAGTTGGGGTCCTTGAATGACCTTCTGGATTCAGCCATTCATTTACAACTTGAGCAAGATAAGTTGTCCCTTAGAAGTAGATGGATGGGCTTGTGACAAGACTTTAAAGTGTCACCATTGGATTGCTGAGGAAAAAGGGTGCATAATGGTCTATAACACCATATAGGCCCCATTCCTGGTTCCTGCAGTACAGGATCCATAACTGAGTGAAAAGCTTTCCTTGGACTGGAGGGAAAAGCTTTCTAAAACTGAGCTGCTGGCCTCTGGTGTTTTCCAGAGGCCATGGGTGGAGTACTGGGGTTCATGGTCATCTATGGCCAATTTTAGTATTTTGGGTCTTCTGGTATTATGGTCCCAAACAGGCTCAGGGTGGCTCACTTGTGGTTTGGGACCCACCTGGCATTGGAGGCTATTCATCTTCCCCCTTGGCCCCTTTTGGCCTTATTGGAATTGGGCTAAAAAGGGCCTAACTGGTCCTGTGGACCATAGAAGCCGTAGGGGGCCTAAATGGCCCAAATTTGCTATTTAGGCCCCAAACCCCTAATCAAAGGGGGTGGGCCAAAGGCCCTAGATAAGAATAGTGGGTCCAGAGGCCTCTTGAAGGGTTGTTAACCCCCAGGCCCAGAAATAAGGTATTGGACTGGGGGGTGGTGGGTTTAAGAATTGTCCAAAGATTCCAATTGTGCAAGATATGGCCTGTGGGCCATGGAGAGTGGATATGGCCAAAAGGCTGTTTCCTTCAATGAGGGTCCCAATGGCACAAAATGAGGATATGGCCAAATTAGCCATATCTTGGTGGAGGCTTGAATTGCCATAAACACTTATTGAGAGGGGTATTTTCCAGGGTTGTGACAGGTGGGACAAAGGAAAAAGCCAGATGGAGCTATGTTACCCAACATTTGGTATCTGCAATCACTCAATTAAGGTAGCCCACCTGTATTGGAGGATTTTAAAGCTTATTCAAATGTTAATATTTGACTTTGATCAAACATTAAAGTTTAAACCAGTTTTATCCCAATTTGGACAGGAATTACAAGCTTCCAAAGGGTAAATCCCAATCTGCAAACTTGTAAGCAAGGTTTAAAAGGACTTTCCAAGATTAAATAAGCTTAAAAATTTAAATTTATAAGTTTTAGAACCTCATCAAAAGTTAAGTTTTGGTGTGTATTACTACTTTACATGGAAAAATAGTAATCACTTCACACAGATTAAAATTCAATTTTATTTGTGTATAAATTGAACTCTAAGTATACTTTCAAACAGGTTTAATTTGTAATTAGCCTTTAAATCAAATTTTTTACTTATTAGTAAACAAAACCAAGATTTCTTTAAAAAACAATTAAAATTCCATCTTAAGAGATTACTGCATGAAACTTCATTTTTAAGTTGTCCATGTGATAAAACATATTAGAAATACGCTTATTTTATATTTAAGATTAAAATGATTAATTAAAAAGAGGATTAAAGCTACTTGTAGTTAAGAGCCTTATTTTTGAGCATGGGTTTTCAGTTTTGACCTGAGAAAGCTCTGTGTATCCATTATGAATCATGAGAACTTCTCTGAAGGCATGAAAAGAGCCTTCACATTACTGTTTTTTCCAATAACCAATAATCATTCCAATAATATTAGAAATTCAAACAGGTAAAGGTTTATCAAATATAAAATCTTATTATTGAAAGTATTTCTTAAGTATTTCATTCCTTAATAATCTCAAATTGAATAATTGAAATCATAGGAATCAGATTATTGTTGTACTCATCAATAATACATTTTATTTTATAAAAGTATTGTCTCAAAATATCTCTTAAAATCTACAAATGCCTCTTAAAACTTTTGAATCTTATTTTATTATAAAAAAGTTGTTTTCATCTTTTAAAATATTGATTTTTGGTATGTTTTTAACTTATAAACATTACTTAATACAATAACTGTTTCTGTTTGACTTATTGTATTAAATTAATATTATAAGTAAGTTTTCTCTAAGATTTTATATCTCCTTTTATCTAGTATTAGGTTTTTTATATAGAATTTTTTATAAGAATTATCTCTGACAAGTGTGTGTTATATTTTTATTATTATTTTCCATGTATAATTTTCTCATCAAGGCCTTTATAAATTCTTCTCAACATAACTGTCAGTAGCTACAATAATAATAGAATAATTATAATTGATTATAATTATTGAGATATTTTATTATTATCAAATTATTTAATAATAACTCAATACTTTTGGTTAGAATTATTTTTAATAGCTATATGAGTTTGTAGTCATAATATTTCACTATATTATATTTTATACTGAGGAAAGTCATATTACTCTTAATATTTGTTACTATTATAAAGAGTTTAATAGAAAATCCTTACACTACTATTATTGTTATATTGGTCATAACAAATAATAATAATTAATAACAATCACCATTGATAATCTTATTAAAATTCAATTTATATATATTTATTATTATTTTATAATATTTATTTCTTAATATTACTAGAGTGGGGTTTTCACAAAATAAGGATAGGAAAAGTAAAATAATTTAGTTAATATGAATTTAATCACTCTTTTAATAGTCAAATCTTACACTTGGAGCTTATAGTTGAATGTATTTTTCTTCTTAGTTTAATCTTCTGAATTATAAATTTGAATAATTAAACCAAATTCAGAAATATCAAGTAATTAATATTATGAGTCCAATATATTTACAATTTTCAAAATATTCTGGGAAACTGCCTTTTATTAAACCCCAAATTGTTTTGTAATAATATAGCTGGATTATGAAAAAGAGCTAATCAAATTGAAAATGGCTTTTTTATCTAAAAATACATACTATTTTTATCCCAAAATCTAGTTAAAGGAGACTCTTCTGCTTTCTCTCAACCTAACTTAATTAATCCTACAGAAAGCTTCATATTGGCCTGTTCTCATGAGGTAAAGTCAAACAATGTAATAAGAATTGCAGCCTCCCAAGAGGGAAGTTACACATTGGTTTAATTGAAGGCTCTTTATTAAAGCTCTTCCCTCTTCATATTGAAGGAGAAAAATCTATATCCTACCATGTGATTATATTTAGATTTTCTATAAATTGAAATAATCCTATTATGCTTCTTTTATTTAGTCTTATGTGGGCTCTCTTGAATACAATGTTACTTAATTTGACTAATAATATTAAGTTTATCTGGTAAAATTTTACCCTTATCTCTTTCTCATTGCTTAAATTATTGAGAATATACCCCAAGACCTATTTCCATGTGATATGATTTCACAAAATTCAATTTCATGCTTTCAAAGTGGAAATAATTGAGATTATTCTGGAAGTATAAACCAATACTCAAGTCCTTTTTTTGATGAACCTATAATAACTCAATCTTAGTAATAGATAAATTAAACCATTAAGGTTATGATAATGTTGACAATTTATTTTACCAAAAGACTAATCCTGGCTATAATATTTCTTCATTTTTGGAATAAAATGTTCTTACTCTTCTTTTTAGTGATATCAATTCTTGGAAAGTCCTACAATAGTGAAATTCAGGCTCTTCAAGGATTGTTTGAAGTATATTGAAATATTTGTTTATTTTTGATTGAGAAAAAATAAATAACGTATATATTGGATGAAAAAACCTTGTATTTTTGTTGGAGTACCAAGAAAAAATGGTCTTACAGAGCATTTAATAAATATAAAAGTTTAATTTAGCTCATTTTACATATATAATGTAGTAAAGTATCTTCAGATTTATTCTCTCTCAGTATTTCTGTTCTCCAAGCTATAAGTAATATAGATTACTGGTTTGAGGATTAAAACCAATATTCCATTTGAGTTAGAACATTCACAGTTATTGATAATTGATTTCATGGAAAAAGTAAGCTGAGGAGTATCACTTCCTGGTATTTTGCAATTATTAAAGAATCTCATAAATACCTCCTTATCTTCTTAACACTCAGGAAGATACTTAGTGAGGTTTATGTCCCTTTTCCATGACTTAGAAGTGATTCTTTTCACCTTTTGGTTTTTCATACTCAATAATGGCTTCAATTTAGGAATAAATGTGTTTTGGGACATTATCCAAGCTTATAGTAGTAGAATTCTACAAATACAGGACTAGAAGCAGAATCTGAGGTCATTTCAAAGCTCCTATTAACTAGAATAGATGTATAAAACGGTGAATCAAGCATATTTATCATTATTTTGGCTCTTAAAGATGTTTTTGAGGCTTTCTGTACCTCTAACTCAAAGATAAGTGGTTTATCAGCTGTTACAGACTTTGTACAACAAATTGAAGCTTTGAAATCTTCCTTCCAGTATATCTCAGACAGTTTTTTAGATGAAGGTAGATCATAAATACAAAGTTTTAGGGAATAATTAGACCTTAACTTATTTTTGCTTTATTTGTTATCTCCTCCTCTTATAAATAAGCTATAAGGGATCGAATATTGGCCTTTTTTCATATTATCTGCATAGAAGATTAATGTCAGCCTGTGACTCAAACTCAAAGTGAAAGCATGGCACCTAAGATACCATTAAATATAGTACTTAATTAAAACAGTTGAAAAAAAATCTTTTGCCTTCATTAAACCAAATAAAGGATATATCAAAATCAGAACTGAAAAAGTACAGCCCATACATGTGACCATCTAAAAGAGGAGAGCTTCCCCTTTCATAAAACATCATTCTCACAAATAATGAACAAAAAAAATCTTTACTATTAAGCCTTTGAAGCTCTTAACAAGGGCTATAAAGTGGTACTAGCTTCACTATCTTAGCCTCACTGCAACAAAAGCTACCATGTTACTACTATTTGCCTGAAAAAAGAAAATTATGCTTTTTTCACCTTTCCTCTAATATCTACAGTATTTCTTAGAGAAAAATCATTTCTAATTCAAAAATAAAAAAATATAAAATGTATCCCTGTATATTCAACATATAAAAGTGTAAGGTGTGGATATGAAACTTTGATTAAAAATCAAGTACTTTTCCTGTCCTCAAAATTTGTATAAGGTAGAAAAATTAATTAAAAATAGTAAGAAATATCATTTTTAAGAGAAGACACGCCAAATTTATTGTTTATAACTTTATTAGTATAAAACAATAATATTATAAAGATTTATAGTTTTACCAACAATAAAAATTTATCCAAAAAATACTCTACAAGAGATATTTTAAGGCTACAAAAGAAATTTCTTCAAGAGCAATTTCAATTGGAATTAATTGAGCAATGAGCTGCAAGCAATTAATTAAAGAACAGAGTCTTTAAAAATAATATCAAAGAGAAAACACACCCAAAAGTGACCAGAGTGAATTTGGAAACAAAGTGACAAAGTTTACAGTGATGAAAGATGCTTTAATTCACTTTTGGGGTGGTTCAGGGGTAAAAATGATTATAATGATTTTTTCACGTGGTTAAAAGGATTAAAATGATTTAAAAATGGTGTTTGGAATCTTTTATCAATTGGTTTAACAGTGTTTAAACTAATTAATAAAAGGAAAAGATTCTAACATGAAGAGAAAAGTGGGGCAAAGAAGACATTCTTTTATAGCCATCAATTCTCTTACTCCAAAAGTAAAATTTACTCTTGTCAGTCTTTAAAAACAGTCTGACAACAGAAAAGCCAATTATGGCATCATTGAACCCTGGTTTAGACCAAAAAGGGCTGGTTTAAGCCTTTTTAGCCATTTTAGACCCTTAAATCAGCCATTACTATAGCAATACCTAGCCTAGAGCCTTCAAAACACGTCAGAATGTGTGCAAGAGGCGTAGAAAACAGTTAAAACTGCTTTTACTATGATTGTTTTATCTTACGGGTAGTTTTACCCTCTTGGCAACAGCTAAAACTACCCCAGTTGGTATCAAAACCTCATCATCAATTGAGTCCACAGACCCTGTAACTCAATTCCAGGCCAAAAGTGATGAACTTTTGCGTTAATTTTGACATCCCACACCTGTCAGCAAGGATTTTGGGGGTCTAGCTCCCCCTTAGAGCTGGAGTTCCTTTTCCCCCCCAAATTTAATCTTTCCAATTTATTTTTCCTCTAATTCCTCATCATGTATTATACTTATAATTTACATATGTAATTCAATTGAATTGTACAGTAAAATACAGTAATAATTGATACCTCATATGTGGATCAAAGTTCACTTATGTAATACATGCGCACATTTTGACATTTCAATTGAATTCAATTGAAAATACTTCAATTCCTCATCACTTCTAAACTAAACACAACACCTCAATTTTAACACAAAAATTGATGGTTAACACCACATGTAGTGTGAATTAAATTAAGGTTTTGAGGATTTTCAACTTTTGTATTGAAAATACTAAAAACTTAATTTAAGCTTATTTAGAGTTGAGTTACAAGAATTTCACTCAGAGGTGACCCCACCTGGTTTTTTATGAGGAATCCAATGGTGAAATAATTTTTATATGTTTATCTATTGGATAAAAAGTTATAATAATTTTTATTTAACTTTTTTCCAAATTTATTTATTTTTTTACAATTTTGTTAAAATTTCATTTTCACTTAATTTTTTCAAGTATAAATGTAATTTTATAATTCCAAAATTTAATGTAATTTTATTTTTAAATTGTAATTAAATTTTTTTATTTTGAATATAATTTAATATTTATATTTATATTTTTATTTTAATAATATAAATAAATTTATTTTATTTATATTTATATGTTAATTTTGTAGTTGTGGTCTTTTGGGTATATGAAATTACCTCTAAGGCTCACATTCCCTCCCCCTAAAAAAAATATTACTTTGTAATATTGGTGTTTCTAGTGTGTCTGAATATCCTGAGGAGTTTGGTAGCTTCTGGTATATCTTTTTCTTCTAACCATTCATCTTCACAAGTTGGGTCACTGTACCTAACAAGGTATTCCCTTACTTTTTTGGTTCTTAATTTTCTTTCTTTAAGAACTTTGGTAATCTTCTTAGTACCAGATGTCTCAATAGGATGTATAACTTGGGGAATCTTATTCATCAAGGGAAATTACTCAGCATCACTATATTTATATGGCTTTATCAAGCTCACTGGAAATGTAAGATGCTTATTGCTAAGTTCTTCAGATAACTCTACTTCAACAGCATTTTCTCCATGGAGGGCCTTAATAACAAAAGGTCCTGCAAAGGATTCTTTCAGCTTTTTACATCCTTTGATGTTATTGAAGTTAGTGGTGGATACAAGAACTAGGTCCCCCACTTTGAAATCTGGATTTTCATGTGATTTATCCCATTTTTCTTTAGCATATGCAAAAGAGTCCTCCATGCACCTTACTGCATTCTTTCTAGCTTTTTCTAGCATTCCTTTGAAGCTAGCAGCTGTGGGATGTATTTCAATTAAATCTTTCCTCAAGGAATATTGGGGTAGCTTGGGGTTTCATCCTTTTTCTAGAATAGCAGGAGTTTGATTGGTACTGGCATGGATTGATGTTTTATATGCTAATTCCAGTGATGGAAACAGAGTACACCAATCATGGGTAAATCCATCACAATCTTTGAATTCAAGGCCATATGCACAAAATCTTCTCACCATGTCCTCCAAGGTTTGGATCATCCTTTCAGCCAGGCCATCAGTTTGTGGATGGTAGGCTGTAGAGAAAGACAGCTTAGTGCCAAATAATTGGTGAAGATTTGTCCATAGTGCTGAAGTGAATTTGGGATCCCTATCACTAATGATATTTGTAAATATCCCAGTCCATGATACTACTCTATTCCATATCAGAAGAGCTGTATCCATGGCTGTATCATCCTTGTGACATGGTAAAAAGATTGGAGTTTTACTGAATCTGTCCACAATTACTAGGCAAGCATTATAGCTTCTGTCACCTCCTGGTGGTAGGCCAGTTACCCAATCTATATAGACAATTTCCCAAGGTCTGTTTGGTTCTTGGATTTTTATCATATTTCCAAGTCTCTTGCTAGTGGATTTATGTGCCTTTTGGCATCTGTCACAGGTTTTGCAATACTCTGCAACATATTTCTGCCACATTGGCCACCATATTCAGGTTTTTACTTTCTCTCTTGTTCTGTCTTCAGACAGATGTCCTGAAAAGGGACTATCATGGCATTCTTTCAGTACAAGATTGATTAATGATCTGTCTACAACTTTCATGAAACATGTGTTCTTGGCTCTGTGGTAAATTATACCATCCAGTAGGTGAAATCTTCCTTCATCATAAGATTTTTTCCATACTTCATCCAAGGCATGTATTAGAGAGTTGTCTTTACAGTCTCTGCCAAGTAATTGGCATAAGATGCTACAATTCTTATCTTGAGTGTAACTATTTCTGACTTCTTCAAAGAAGGTGGTGTTCAAGTCTGTAACACTTATTCCTTCTATTGGGATTTGTGGTGAAGATTCTTCTGGCACATAAGCAGGATTATCAATATTATTTGGTAATGGCCATCTGCTTAGTTCATCTGCATTCTTATGAATATTCCCATCCTTATGAACAATAGTCATATTGCCTCTGTATTCCTGTATGGCTATTTGCCATCTGAGAATATGTCTGTTGGGTGTTTTCATGTTTAAAAGTGATTTGACAGCTGTACAATCTGTTATCACCTCAAAAACACATCCCTCCAAGAAGTAGTTTGATTTTTCCAAGGCCCAGACAAGACATAGACATTCCATTTGACTTGCTCCATATCTGGCTTCAGTTGGTTTGATTTGCCTGGATATGAAACATTTGGGTCCTTCTACAGGTTTATCATTTATGATCTGAACTTGGTAAAGTGCAGCACCTAGTTCATCCCCTGATGCATCAATATACAGTTTGGAAGGTAATTTAAAGTCTGGCATCAGTAAGAGTGGAGCAGTGTTCAAGGATTCTCTTAGAGACTCAAAGCTTTGACTCTGTCAACAGTCATTTCAAATACTGTGTCTTTGTCACACAATTTATAAAGTGGTCTTGCTATGGATTCAAAATCTTTAATGTTTTGCCTGTAATATTCTGCAAAACCTAAGAATGACTTAATTTCCTTCTTATTCTGAGTCATGGGTTTTAGAAATACTGCTGAAACTTTGTTTTTGTCAATTCCAAGGGACAAACCAGATACAACATGTCCTAGTGCTTTAAGTTATTTAAATCCAAAATGACATTTCTTCAAGGAGATTTTCATGTTTAATGATTGAATTTTTGTCAAAACTCTGGACAATCTGTACATGTGCTCCTCCCAAGTCTTGGAACAGATAATAATGTCATCAATGTAAATGATTAACCATCCCTCTGAGAGTTCTTCAGGGAAGATTTCATTCATCATTCTTTGGAAGTGTGAAGGTGCATTTTTGATACCAAAGGGCATCCTCAAGTATTAATACACTCCACAATGAACAATAATTCTCAAGTATTTTCTTGCTCTTGGTGTCACCACATTTTGATGTAATACTTTAAGGGCATCCATAGTGGCTATATACACTTCTTGAGATATTTGAGTAAGAGCAATTTGGATTTTTGGTATTGGGTATCTGTCTGGAACAGTGTAAGTGTTCAGAGCTCTAAAGTCCTCAACCATTCTGGATTTTCCATTATGCCATGCCACTATGACTTGTGTAGTTATTTCTACTTCTTCATTGTGGCCTACTTTTCTTATTACACCAAGGTCCAGAAGTTCTTTGATATGAATTTATAGAGCTTCTCTTGATTTTGGACTTGCTGGATATGCAGGTATTCTTAAGAGTGGTGGATAAGGTCTCTCAATGTTAAGAATGATGTCAACTTCATGACCAATAATTGCTCCTAGAGGTTCTTTGTCTGAAGCAAATGCTCCTCTGTGGTCATACAAAAGGGAAGAAAGTTCATTTTCCTGTTTATCAGTCAGATGAAGGCTTATTTCAGCCTCATTTAACTGTTCAGACTTGAATTTCTCTAACTCTAAGCTGAATGGTGATACTTTGCTTACTGTAATTTGTCTTTTAAATGGTAAGAAGGCAAATTTTTGGCGCTTATTGTCTCCAATAGTAAAGTATCTGTCTTTGTTGTTATGCAAATCTATCCCATACATGATTAAATAGTCATTTCCCAATATAAAATGGGTACTAGAGCAATTTTTCATAACAACAAATTCAACTGTGATTCTTAAACTCCCATTCATGTGTGGGAATATGACATTGGTCTCAAAGATTCCTAATGCTTTCATTGGATTACTTGCACTGTTGAATTTTATACCATCAATTGGTAAAAATTGGTCTTCAAAGTTTGGTACACAAGTCTTAAGAAAAGATTTTCCAACACAAGAGCAGAAGGCTCCTGGGTCAAGCACAAGTTTGGTGGGCTTGTTGTCAATCACCACTTCTGTTATACAGGAGTTACCAGCTGTATAGCCTTTTCCCCTGTTTGGTTTTGTTCTCATAAGTTGTGCATCTTGAACTTTTGATAAGTCAAGTTTACCATTGCTCAATTGTGGCAAGTGGGAATAAGATTCCATGATGTCAAAAGTGGCATTGATATTTTCTATATCTTTTGAAGATTCAGAAAATATTGATGACTTACCATCTGAATTGTCTTCAATTATGTCATCCTTTTCAACATAAGGTTCCTTTCCAATATCAATTTCATTGATTTTTCCCTTCTTTGGACATGTATTGGCTAAATGGGTGGTGCTTTGGTAAATATGGCACTTTCTGACTGTATCTGCAGATTTATACTTCATATTATTAGAATTTTCTTTGGGGTTTTTGTCCACAGAATCTTTCCAAGGTGTATTAAACCTTGTTTTGAGATTCACCCTACTAGAACCAATTTTGGTTCTGGTGGTTACTTCTTCCAATATATTGATAATATCCTCTGCTAAAGATTGTTCAGTAGTCCTGCTTTTGATAGCATGCTCTAAGTCACCTCCACATTGTCTCAGAATTTTTCTATGGATCATAAATTCTGACATGTCAGGATATAATGCTGTTAGTCTGTCTTTTTGTTGGCAAAACCATGGTAAAGCTTTGTCTTTATCAGCATTAAATTTGGCAGATTCAAAGGCTGTTTCAACTTTAAACCTTCAAGCATCATTTGCCCATTTGTTAATGATTTGGGTTTTCCACCAAGTCCAACTCTGGTGTCCATGTGCTTGTCTTATTTTTATGTACCATCTGTGAGCTGATCTGGTAAAGAAGGTATTAAATCTGGCTGTTACCAATATGTCTGGTAATTCAAAATCCTCTTTGATCATGTCAATACCTCTAATGAATTCCATATGGTCATACTCTCCTTCACCACTGAAGTGAGGCCATTCTTTAAGTTTTGGAACTTCTTTTAAGAGGGCTTGGCCCATTGATGGTTCTAAGTTATGAAAAGAAGTAGAAAATTCATTTTTTAACTGTGAATTTCCAATATCAAATACTTGTGGATTGGGGATTCTTGCATCTTCATTTTGATTCAGAGGTGTAGACATTCTTGGTAAAGTGTTTAGCAGTTGTTCAATATCATTCATTTTACTGTTATTACACCTTTGTGAATTTCTTAGCTCATGTTGTAAGCTTTGTATAGAGTCTATGAAGTTCTTTTTATGATCATCCTCTTTATATGTAAGCTCATTCCATAATTCTGTTTGCTTAGTATTATCAGATATAACTTCATTTAACTTTGTTGTTAATTTTGATATTTCCTCTCTTGAGGTATCAAAATGCTTTTTCAAGGCAACTGTATTTGTCTTTACTTCTGCAAATGATTTTGAAATATCATCAAGGACTTTTTTCTTATCTTCTTTGATAGTATTAATAGCTTGTTTAATTCTTGTTTCAATTATATCATCAATATTTAATTTAGAATATTTGTCTGTTAATTCTTTAATAATGGCAGTTTGTTCATTTATCTTAATGCCAAAAGAATTATCATTATTGGAAGTTTTGATTGTTCTTAAAACTCTTTCAAAGCAATTAAGTGTATCATTTATTTGGCTCAGACTCAAGTTATTTGTTTTAAGATTGTCAGAAATTGATGTATTTTTATCAGAAAGATGACTTTTTACGTCAGAAATAGCTTTATACAACTCTGGAATACAATTAAAAGTATCAGAAATTATTTTTAATATTTTAATCTGGCTTCCTCCTTCTTTTTTAATTCCATCATGGTTTTGGCCATATGAAATACATTTTCCATGGCATCCTGTTGAATCTTTGGGATTCTGTAGCCCTGGCTGTAAGGTTTTGGGGCTGGTGCCTTCCCTTTGCCATTTTTTGGAGTTTGTGGCTGCTTTTTCACATTGGAATTGCTTCTGCTGGCCACTGGTGCTGTTTTTGGCACTGGTTTGGGTGGTGGAGGGTTGTTTTTCCTCCATTCTAGTGTCAAAAGCATCATGTTTTTCTTCTCCATCAATGGATGCCATCCATTGAGAAATTTGCAAGTATTGGGATGGCCCAGTAATTTTCTCACTGTCAGGTAAGAATTCATGCAATTCTTCCACAGGTCTGCAAGGATCTGCTACTCCTTGAACTGGAGTGCATTGTTGTATGCACTGTGGCTGGTTTTGTATATGTCCACAGAGGCTTGTTGTGGCAGTGTCAGCTCTTTTTAAAGGTAAAATGGTATTATCAGCTTCAGAATGACCCATTTTAGTTGTTTGGAAGTCCTCAACTGACCCTTTTCCTTCTGTACCTTATTGGCCTCTGCCATAATCACGTCTATTACCTTTCTGGGAGCTGCTTGAGGGGTTATAGCAGGCTCCTGACCTGGTTGAAGGCATAATTATGGTTAAAAAGGCTTAAAATAGTAATTTCACATCATAAAACTTACTATTTGCCAAATCTTTGGCTTTCTGAAGAGTATTACTTATTTCCAAGTTGACTAATTCAGAAGAAATTGGCTCTGGTTGAATATTGTGAGTCACAATGTTAGTACTATTATGATCAGAATTAACAGTACTGGCAGGAATAATGCTGGTTACTGTTGAGGCTGTTTCAATGTTTTCTTGTCTTACCACGTTGTCAGACACTAAAATTAATGAAAAAGCCAATTGATTAAGTAAAAAAAGGTTATTTAAAAAAAGAAATAAAAATATAAGCCTCACTTATAATATGAAAAAAAAAATATTTTTTATGGATTTTTTGAATTATAAGTATTTTTTATATGTTTTGAAATTTTTCAATATAAGAAAAAGGATTTAAAAAGAGTAAAAAAATATGTCACAGGTAAAATATCACGGCTGGGCCCCCAAATGTAAGGTGTGGATATGAAACTTTGATTAAAAATCAAGTACTTTCCTGTCCTCAAAATTTGTATAAGGTAGAAAAATCAATTAAAAAAAGTAAGAAATATTATTTTTAAGAGAAGACACACCAAATTTATTGTTTATAACTTTATTAGTATAAAACAATAATATTATAAAGATTTATTGTTTTACCAACAATAAAAATTTATCCAAAAAATACTCTACAAGAGATATTTTAAGGCTACAAAAGAAATTTCTTCAAGAGCAATTTCAATTGGAATTAATTGAGCAATGAACTGCAAGAAATTAATTAAAGAACAGAGTCTTTAAAAAGATTATTAAAGAGAAAACACACCCAAAAGTGACCAGAGTGAATTTGGAAACAAAGTGACAAAGTTTACAGTGATGAAAGATGCTTTAATTCACTTTTGGGGTGGTTCAGGGGTAAAAATGATTATAAGAGTTAAAAACAATGATGATAATTATTTTTTCACGTGGTTATAAGGATTAAAATGATTTAAAAGTTGTGGTTGGAATATTTTCTTTATTGGTTTAACAGTGTTTAAACTAATTAATAAAAGGAAAAGATTCTAACATGAAGAGAAAAGTGGGGCAAAGAAGACATTCTTTTATAGCCATCAATTCTCTTACTCCAAAAGTAAAATTTACTCTTGTCAGTCGTGAAAAACAGTCTGACAACAGAAAAGCCAATTATGGCATCATTGAACCCTGGTTTAGACCAAAAAGGGCTGGTTTAAGCCATTTTTAGCCATTTTAGACCCTTAAATCAGCCATTACTATAGCAATACCTAGCCTAGAGCCTTCAAAACACGTCAGAATGTGTGTAAGAGGCGTAGGAGCCAGTTAAAACTGTTTTTACTATGATTTTTTTATCTTAAGGGTAGTTTTACCCTCTTGGTAACAGCTAAAACTACCCCAGTTGGTATCAAAACCTCATCATCAATTGAGTCCACAGACCCTGTAACTCAATTCCAGGCCAAAAGTGATGAACTTTTGCGTGAATTTTGACATCCCACGCCTGTAAGCAATGATTTTGGGGGTCTAGCTCCCCCTTAGAGCTGGAGTTCCTTTCCCCCCCCAAATTTAATCTTTCCAATTTATTTTTCCTCTAATTCCTCATCATGTATTATACTTATAATTTACATATGTAATTCAATTGAATTGTACAGTACAATACAGTAATAATTGATACCTCATATGTAAATCAAAGTTCACTTATGTAATACACACGCACATTTTGACATTTCAATTGAATTCAATTGAAGATACTTCAATTCCTCATAACTTCTAAACTAAACACAACACCTCATTTTTAACACAAAAATTGATGGTTAACACCACATGTGGTGTGAATTAAATTAAAGTTTTGAGGATTTTCAACTTTTGTATTGAAAATACAAAAAACTTAATTTAAGCTTATTTAGAGTTGAGTTACAAGAATTTCACTCAGAGGTGACCCCACCTGATTTTTTATGAGGAATCCAATTGTGAAATAATTTTTATATGTTTATTTATTGGATAAAAAGTTATAATAATTTTTATTTAACTTTTTTCCAAATTTATTTATTTTTTTACAATTTTGTTGAAATTTCATTTTTACTTAATTTTTTCAAGTATAAATGTAATTTTATAATTCCAAAATTTAATGTAATCTTATTTTTAAATTGTAATTAAATTTTTTTATTTTGAATATAATTTTATATTTATATTTTGATTTTTATTTATATTTATATGTTAGTTTTGTATTTGTGGTCTTTTGGGTATATGAAATTACCCCTAAGGCTCACAAAAAGCTTATTAGCAATTTTCTTTTATGACAAGAGAAGTACCATTTTTCAGAAAGGAAAGAAATAATTTGAGCCTGGATAGCTTTAGAATACCTAAATAAAAGTGTACCAAAAGGGTAGCCATATTGTGGGGATTAGTTTTTGATCTGTATATTGAGTAATGATAAAGCTATCAAGGATTTGAGGTTATAAGCCCACACCAAATGGTATTTTGGGATACTATCCCATACAATTGAATTATGAGGTGCTTAATCCATAAATAAACTTTTTATCAAATCATTACTCATAGTTTGAACCATATGGCCCGCTACTTCCTTAAATGAGTGGTAATGCAGGATACTCAACCATATAATTTAACTATGAGGTGTTAAAGCTATTCAGATGATTTTCAAAATTTGCTTACTCATAACTTTACTAATCAGACACCACCAGAAATTCAATTTACATTTTCATATGCTTCAGGAGCACCAGAACGAATTTTGGGGTATGTAGAAACTTTCTTTTAACCCCATATGGGATAAAAGTGGAAACTTGTGGTCACAAAGCCACATATATGCACAATCTGAGACTGTATTGAGACTTTGGGACCAAAAGTGAGACAAGGGGGTGAAAACTCTGTAGTACTGTGCAAAATTGCATAACCTCCCACTAACTTCAAGTAATATAAAAAGAGGTCTTCTCATCATCAAAATGAAAAATAATTTTTTTAATTGGAATTCTTATGTAGTAATTCTATCACAAAATGAAGTAATCTTAGAATTAACCATATATTATCATACTTTCAATTCTTATAGTGAATCAGCTGATAATTAGGGAAATCAGGTCTTTCAGTAGAGTCATATATACCATATTATCTTAGTAGAGCCCTTTTGAGCTTATTGAAACTTTCAATTTTTTGTCAAGTTCATAGTCATAACCTTTTTATTACTATATAATAGGGCTTTCCTGACAATTAAATATCTTCAAGCCCAGATCTCTTGGTCAGTTTTGATTTCATCAGGATAAAAATGAGATATAATTGAAAATTCAAATGAGATCTTTAAATTAGTGCCCAGGAATTCATTCCTTTTTTCAATAAACTCAAAGCTAGAAGGTTATTATGATTTACCAAAAATCTTTTTTTGGCCACAAAGCTTTCAGCTAAATATGTCAGTAACTCTTTTAGATGAAGAAATTTTAAGTTGTTACAATTGAAGGGATAATTGAGCTATTCCAAATTAATTTATTTTTAGATGAGGTCTGTACAATCCCTACTTTTATTTTAAAGGGGTCTCTTTCTTGTAAATAAAAGTTAATTCCAATCTCTGATGTATTAGTGATACATATAAATGGCTTTAACCATTATAAATCTTTTACTTGGAGATTAAAGAATGATAAATCTCCTTTCGTTTCCATTAATAATTTATAATTTATGTAAGAAGTTGAAATAAGGTTCTTGGCTTGGTAAATACTCGGTCAAGACTGGAAAGTGATATTATTTGGCCATTTCTTATCCAATTAAAATAATAATTTTATATTATTGAATGATATATTTGCCTCTTTTAAAGGCTCATGTATAGGATTTTTTCTTATTATTAGGATTTAGGGATGCTAAATTTATTTGTGGTATCTTTTTTCCATTCTGATACTTGGGATGACCAAAATTTAAACTTTTAGATAGCTAAAGATTATATCTTGAGAATAAAACCATATATATATTAACTATTCTTGCAGATTTCTTATCTTGGATTCCCTATTAAAAATTCAAAAATTTCAAAATTCAACATAACGATATGTTTTTTAAATTTCATTTTTTATTTTTGTCTCAAAAGGGAGGAAATTTCTATTTCTGTATATTTTATATCTGTACCTATCCAATATTTTCAAAAATAAATTAAGATAACTATCATTCAGCTAATGTATTAGATCTGAGGATAACTGAATTAATTTAAGTACTTGATAGCCATATTTAGTAAAGGATGATACAAAAAACTTCATAATGTATGTAGGGTTTTGGTAAAATAATGGAAGGAAGTTTGTTCAAGACATGTGATATATTAGAATACTTTGTAGTTTATAAGGCAATTCTTCCTAATTAAAGATTTCTTGTTTTATTCTTCATACTAAAATATATAACAGTTTATTCTCATAATGAATTTTATAGTTCTATCTGGACAATTTCCCTAATATTCTCAAGGAAATCTATGAAATCCTATGCCATTTATGGAATAAAAAACTTCCTATTAAGGGTAAGGAGGAAACTTTAACTAATACTGGAAAAAATTTAATTGCTTTGAAGCTATTTTTCTTTGGATAAAATTCATGCCAAAATTATATTTAATTCTTCCTATTTCTGAAAAAAAAATTTTTTTCCATTCTTTCAAAAACATAATCCTTCAAAAGTTTTTCTTTAAAAAACTATTGGTTCCAACAATTCTCTGAAGCTGGGTATTTCTTAATTCGATAATTAGAGAAATATTTCACAGTTTACCTTCAATTTTTTGGAAGAAATGGATGAATTGGCCAAGTTATTGTTAAAATAAATTTTGGAATTTCAAAATACCTCAAGAAATCTACAAATTTCACCAAATTATTAAAATTTGTAAAGTCATTTAATAGCTTATTTTTTTACCAAAATCCTATTTTAATTTAGTTCTTCAATATTATCTCTTTATTAGCACCATAACTATAGAATATCATATAAATCTGTTAGTATATTTTCTTAATTTGTAAAGTGATTCTATTTCAATTGAAATTACCCCCCTTTGATATGAATTCAAGACCACAAAAATTCAACAGATGATATTTTATAGAATATCTCAACTTCTCAAGGCTCAATATTAAAGTATTCATCATATATTTTATTATTTCTACAGAAAAGAATCTCTGATATTCTATGCATAACTTATGTCTCAACATTCTATATTTCTTGTACAATCTTTCTTAAAACCCTTTGAAAACAAAACGCATTGAAAATATTTTTTCACCACCTTTTCAAAATTCCTAAGTTATTTTTTTCATTATATAAGATAATATTGAATAAAAACTAAAGATTAAATACTCACAAAATAGATATTCTACATAATTGTTTTTATTTTTTTCTTATACTAATTTAATATTTACATATTTTTTGATAATTGTGTTTGATAGTGGCTGGTATGGATTCTCAAATGTTCAGAATACTCAAATTTATTTGTCAAAAATATTAAAATTCTATAAATTTTGTGAAAGCGTAATTTCATTTTCAATATTCTCACATCCAATATTTTTTATCAAGTTTAAATTAGAAAATAATGCAGCCCCACCTAGAATGAAATTTTAAGAAATGAATTCATTGAACAAATCCAATTCTTTTTTTTTGTTTCAAAAATAGAATGAAATCAGTCATAAGGAACTAGAACTGTAATCTTAGTATGTGGTTTTGATTTCTTGACATAAAAATCAAAATATAAAATTTACATCAATTCTAACATTTAACTCTACTATAATATTTCTCTTATAATTTAAAGAACTCAAATACTCAGATTCTTTATTTTAAATTGGTAAATTTCACATACTTTAGAAAATGATTCCCCTTGAAGTCTATAAATCGATATGAAACTGAAAATATATTTGAATTGAAGACAGAATTGTTTTCTAGAATGTAAATTACCTTTAATTATCCTAAAAAGAGTTACTCTTTTGAGCCAATTAAAAGCTAAGATTATCTCAAGGATTCATTTAAACCAATATTTACAAGATTCTTTACTTTTTTGTCTTTTTTAAATTAAATAAATACAGTTTTGGTTTAAAAAATTGAATATTTTGAATCATTCACAACTTAGTTAGTATATTCTTGACATTTCCTGTGGTTTTTATATTGTTAAATCTCTGGAACTTTAGTTTTTATTCAAAATATGAAGATAACTGTAAGAATAGAGTTCATAGTATAGTAATAATCAGTTCATCAAGATAATTGGAGCTTTAAACTTCCATTTAATAATCAATTGGAAAAAAATGATGATATTTGACGTAAAAAATATGTAAGGATATGTTATTATGAGCTTCTTTTATACAGAGATTTTATTTTATATAAACTTAACTAAGCCTTGATTTGGCTTTCAAATTCTTAAAAATATTTTTCAACAATAAATTTATCCTTTCAAGTCTTAAATTATACCTGATTTTATATGGAATTAAATTCTATGTGATGAAAGACTAATATATTTTTTACACTTTTATCAATAATGATAGTTCTTTTTTATTATTAAGTCTGCGTAAAAAATGAAATATCTCATTTATATCTCCTTACTGTCCATTTTACTATTCTTTGAAGTATTATACTGAAATAAACTATGATATATATATTATAACTTTTAGAGCTCGATCAAAAGTTTCAATCTCACTTAGTGAAGAACTACTTTAGTCTGGATAATTTTAAAACTTTCTTAATAGTTTAATCTTGATAAATAGAAATAGATCACTATATAAATTCACATAAGTATCATATATGGTCTTGAAATTATATGAATAATTACTCTAAGATTATTTTTTTCTCTAAGATTTTAGGAATTTTATAAATTCAAATCTTATACTAATTTCTTCTTGAAACCACAAAGTTTTTTTTTTGGAAGACATATTGAATTGATTATTAAAAATCAACAATCGAAGATAAAATAAATTTCTTTATGGTTCAAAATTTTAGAATAAGAAAAAAGAAAAAACAATCATCAAAAGATCTTTTATGACAGATATTAATCAAAATAATAATAAAATTATACATTTATAGGAAATCATTAAGACCATGTAAGATTTTGGTAACTTCATATAGTTCTTCTTGAACATTATTATGTACAATTTCCACATTGTATCATTGTTTTTATGATTTTTTTTCTGTTCTTACCCACTTTGAAGCCTTTTCAATACACGATGTCTTTTTAAGTTTTTGGTTTGAAAAAAGAAAAAACTGCAAAATTTGGTCTTTTTTAGTCATATTGAAAATCTCTTAAGATTATTTTTTTTAAATAAAAGTAATTTAATTTAGGAATACATGAAAAAAATTACCCTTTAGTGAAAGATTTTTGGTACCAATCTCCAAGCCCAAATTTGAACTCTTTTTTGATCATAAATTTGGCTATGGACATTTTAACGAAAATTCCCACCATAAATTACTTTTGTTTACATTTTCTCCAAAACCAACAAAATTCATATTACATAAATAGAATCTTGTTTTATATTTTTTTACCCTTCAAATTTTTCCAAAAGAGCTACTTTGGGAATTTTGGGCATATTATTTTTTTTAAAAAAATGAAAATACTTTTAAGCTAATGATATTTAAGAAGAAAAAAAGAAAAAAAAATTGAAGTTGGAGACAAAAACACATTTTTGGTTACATGAATTTACCAATTACCTATTTATATTATCTTCATATTGATATTGATATTGATATATTTATACCTATACTTAAATATATTTATGCTTTTATATCTTTCTTTCTTTTAAGATAAAAAAACCATTTTTATTGTAAAATTGAACTTTAAAATATATTTCAAAAAAAATATTTATTATAATTTTCAAAAAATTTAATTTGATTATTTTATCCAGAAAAAAAAAGATAGCTAAAATGAAAAATATTATAGTTTAATCAATATCAAGAAATGTTTGATGTAATTTTTTTTGGTTGATTTAGTAAAAGAAAAATGATTTTGAAAGGATTAAAAATGAAATGTAATTAAAAAACTTCTCTCTTTTGTTTTAGTTAAAACTACTTAACTATCTTTTACCTTTTTTTTTGCTAAAGTAATTAATTTTGTGACTTTGTTCCACCAAAACCTAACTTCAAGCTTGTGTTAAGTTGATAAAACTCTGATAATAGTAATTATCATCAATTATTGGAATCACTCCCAAACATTCAATCAAAATCTCTCGTAGAATGGAATTGAAATGATAATTTGCCAAAAACAGTTTTCCCACTGTTACATAATAATTTTTCCTTTATACTTTCATGGAAATATTTTTTTCTTTGTTTTTTTATATACATGTATACCTGTTTATTTGTTTACCTAGCTAGTCATGTTTGTTAGAAAAGTAGCCAGAGTATACGCGCATAACATATAAAATAGTACGATTTCAAAAAGGAAATTTTCATTTCTTGGAACCCAAAGGAAATATCTTGAGATGAGTAATTGGGTGAGTGACAGGTCTATTGATTAAAACCCCTTCTTTTGCAAGAACTAAATTGCTGCAGTTTTGAAGGGGTTTAGATGTAGTAATCAGTCTACCCACTATTTAGTATATAGGCATATAGGCATGTTCTTAAAGACATTTTTCCAAAAAAGAATTATAGAGCAAAAAACTTCATAAAAAAACATTAATCCAAATCCTTGTGATTGATGGGCGCTTTTTTTCTTTACCAGTTCCGAGTGATCATGGATGACATGGTTAAAGGCTCAAAAACTTCATTTGAAACAAGACTTTCATAAAAGCTTGACCTTTAACTCTCCAGAAAGGATATACGATCGGAAGAGTACATGGTCCAATAAAACAATTAAGGTTTACAAAATGACAGAATGATTTCTTTGAACTGTTTACTTTTGGTTGAAGCGGGCGCGACGTTTTTTTTCGTTAAGCTACTCAAAGCTCTTAGAAATATATACTACATGACAAGGTTGGCAAAATATTGAAGCAAACCATTATGGCAGAAAAACTGAATGAGAGGTGTGTAAAGTTATTCACGAATTTTATTAAATCCAAGCTAGTAGCATGTCTCGACTGTAATCTCTCATATCATCTGATGCATCAGCCATGTTTGGATAAAAGGGAACCATAGCGTCGGCTGCCCCCAAATAATTTGAGTTATACTATCACTCACAAAAAAATTAGTAAGCAAAAGACTAAGGAAAAATCTCTGGAAAAGGACTTACTATTCTCCAATAAACCTCTCGAACTTTTCGGGCTGGATGAAAGAGACCTTGAAGGGTGTAAAGAAGTACCACACCAGGGCCGACTGCCACCCTCATGGCTTCGATGGCGTCCACTAGAGTATCAATAAAAAAATTTGGGACGTGAGGCTAGTGAAAAAAAAAGGAAAATTGATTACAACGTACTACATGCGCCGATAACATGTGGAGACGTTTCAAAACAATTCTAAGAATATAAACAAATAGTTTGAGATCAGAAGGGAAAAAAATCAACCATCTATTTTGCGAGGCAAAGCCACTGCGGGAACCTATAGTGGGCTAGGAAAACACCACTTACTGGCCACACAAGATTCATTAGATGAAGGTTGGCGTCCTCTTGTCCCAAACCCGCGGTTCCAAGAGCAAGGTGTTTGACAATAGAACAAGCCGTTTGGCGATGTACTAAATCACGATCTGTCAAGGCGTCTTCTAGACAAGTTGCAACGGAGTTGATATAATCTTTTCCCATTTCTCCACTAGCCGGTTACCAGCAAGTTAGCGTACTTTTTTCAAAAATCAAAAACTTCAAAAAGGCGCACATGTATTCAAACAAGAACGACAATGATTTTAAACATCCATTTCGCACATTTAGCTCAGGTGTTCGATACTCATTCAATATGGCAGGTATACATGTGAATGGGCCCTTATTGTGTAGGAGTCAAAATCAGCTGATTAAGTCAAAGTCGCCGGATCATGAAAAAAGGATAAAACGCTTACACAAGTCTCTGCGACAATGGCGATAGCAACAGTAGAGCAAACTCGACTTTGTCGTTCTTGAACTCTTAAGTTCGTTAACAAAACACTCAGGACGTCTTGAGGCCCGATTGCTTTGGCAATATAACCAAAGGAGTTAACGGCCGCTCGTCGAATGGCTTTCTTATGAGCTTTTAGCAAGTCAAGTAATTCAAAGCAAATTCTCATCCATTCCCGAGCGGAGACAAATTCAGCTCCTCGATCAGCAATTCGACCAATCAAGTTAATCGAGGCTTCTTGCACTTTTTCATGTCTGTTGCGAAGAATGGGTGTCATGCGAGGCACTAAATAAAAACAAAACATCAGTGAAATTGAAGCCCGAGTGCAACAAAAACATAAAAATAAGCTTACAAAGATCTTTCACAGGAGGGCTCATTTGCATCATGCCTACTACATTAGCTATGGACGCTTCAGCGGCAATAATACTTTAAAGAAAACGTCAGCAACAAATTGTTGTATTACCCAAATGAACTGTGAAAGCAAACCTTCCAAGAGTGTCTGGATATTCTTCACCCAGTTGTTCAAAGAGAACTACACCTAGCTTAGACAAAAGTTGATCTTCCCCACATTGCTTGATTACCACCGCCAATTTGCTGGTAAGGTCAGCAGCTTGCTGTCGAACTTTAGCTGATTTGTTGTTGAGTCGCCATAAGATTGTGGAAACGATTTGAGTTAGATAAGGTTTAACTCGAATTCCTGGGTGTAAACACTTTTTTTCAGCCCATAAGTAAGTTATTGACCAAGGAGAAAAAAGAACCGACCCAAAGCATGCACAACAGTTCCAAAGCCTTCAAGCATGACAATATCTTCAACGGTTTGTTCTTGAAAGGCGTAAATAATTCCATCAATTAATTGAACTTCCAAGCGTTCATCGATGTCATTGGCTCCAAGAGCAGAGATAACTTTCTCAATGGTTTCCATAACCATCTTTCTGTAGGGTTCTGACTCATCTTTCAAATCATTAACAATTCGGCTAACAATCTCAGTCACACCAGCTTTATTAGCTAGCTCTACTGTGGTTTCAACAACTTGACGATAATTACGTCGATCCAATGCCACTGAAGAAAACAAATTAGAAATTTATAAGGGATAAGAAAACTAAAACAGAGAACAATAAATAACCCCCCAAAAAAACATACTTCTTCGAACCCAAAAATTTGCAAAAAATTGAGGTAAAATTTCGACTTTAACGTACTGAGGCTGTACACCATCTGTTGCTGAACACTGCTTAACCACTTTCAGAACAATTTTCTTCATTTCTTCATCAGGTGACTGAAATTCTCGAATTAAAATTACCTGCGCTCAAACAAAAAAAGGACGGTGGTCAAATAAGCCTCAAAAATCTTATAAATGAGCTCAAAACCGAAAGTCAATTCAACAAACCATCACTTCTTTGGTATAGTAATTAGCATATTCAGCGTCCATCAAAGGAATGATGAACCCGATAGCTTTTAAAAAGGCTGCCAAACCTTTACCACGATGCTTTCGAATGCCAGTCCACAATGGCTTTAAGACGCTGTCAAAACTTTCAATACCGTAAGGGGAGGCTGCTTCTGCTAGAGCGGCTATTCCAAGTGCGGTCATTGTTCTCACTTTCTGTTGCTCGTCTTCTAATCCATGACTAATAGACTCAACAAGATTCTTTAGATGTGGTAAAACGGCACAACCCATCATGATTGCGATTTGCTGAACAATCTTGATACCTGTATGACGAGCTTGCCATGACTTTTTTGACTTACAAACAGCCTTCAGAAATGGTAAAAGAGATGGTATGCCCAAAGCAGACGCAACTACCGAAAACGCTCGGGCAGTGGTGTTTCGAACGTATTCATCTACATGGTCAATATCAGGTCGCATTGTGGAGATCATATGAGCAAGTCCGGCGGCTTTTGAAAGATTGGAAATAATTTCACGACCCTCCACTCGGGCGTAGTAGTCTTCATCAATCAATAAAGGTTCAATAACTACGAGAATCTTATGCACATAAGGCCGCACCAAGTCATCTAACTTGTATAAAACACGATCAATCACTTTGACTAATAAATGTCGTTCTTGATCTTCGAGTGTTCGTTCCATGAGAAGCGGCAAAATTTTATCAAAAAGAGGACCAGCGCCGAATTCCCTTGCTTTATCTGTGATTTGTCGGAGGGCAGTCTTTCGCATGGGCGGTGCGCCATTTTTGATTTTTAACAATAAACGCATAATTTTTCGTTCTTTCAATTCCTCTAAAGTAAGATTTGATTCGTCCTGATCGCCAGATAAAATCTTTCCAAAGTATTGGGCATCTTCAGGCTTGAAAAATTGAAGTTGACCAACGCCTTCAATCTCGGTAGGCAATTCAGGTGCCAAACTCAATGAACCGCCAAGTCCTGAGGAGTCTTCTTGCATTGTAAAGCCATTTGTCATATTAGCGGGTGTTTGCATTAATTTTCGAGCCGGAGTTCGAATGGGAGCATAACCGGCAGGGGGTGGCACAATTTCATAACCTTCCGATGGAAGTTGGGCGTCAAGCTCTTCATCTGATAAAGGTCTATTACGTTTATCCAACTCTGACATTTCAGCACTAAGAATGGGCATTCCATTTACGCCGGGAAAATTAATTGGTGTTTGTCCAAACTGCCCAAGAATCATTGGAGTCGCAACACCATTGGCCATGACTGGCGTCTGATCCCAACGAGATTTTCTAGGGGTAGCTCCATCTGGGGTTCCGACTGGAGTTTGATCCCACCTTGACTTGGTTTTCTTTTGTGGTGGGACTGTTTCATCAATGTTGGACCATTCACCAGTAGAAGTAGGGGTTGAAACGGTTGAAGGAGCAGCAGCGCTAGGGTCAGCTACATCCCATCGCCTTTTTTTTCTGCCAGCTGAAGAGGTTGGCGTTGGAGGTTCAATCATGGTCGGAGTCTTGGCCCTTTCCTGACGGTCAACATCCATTTGATCGGAGGATTCCTTTTGTTGTTCTTTAATTTTTTTCATTACTCTAACTTCCTCACGCTCAAGTTCAGCGCGTCGCATTGCCTCTTGGTAAGTACCCTCATTTTGTAGATTTCCGTCGGAAGCGGCAAAAGGATCAGCGCCAACAGCCCCACCAGGATCACGATCGAAACGCCTATTATGATAATCAGACTGGCGTGATCGAATTTCTTTGGCTTTGAGAGCTGAAAGGAGGGGGTCATCAGCATCCTCAGCGTCCTGTGCTAACTCTTGCAAGAATTGTTTCGGGGCCGTATCTAAGTAAGAAATTAATAAAACCGATGGGAAATAATTGGTAAAATAGCTTTATTCAAACCAAATCACAATGCGCAACAACAAAGACAAACATGAGTCGAGAAGTCGCACAGGCCGCTCGTCGTCGTCTTCTTGCATATGATCATCATTATCTCTACCAACTGGGATGCTGATTTTTCAAAAAATAAATAAAAATAAGAGGATAAGTTCATTGGCAAAAAAAAATACTGATAATAAGATAGATCGAAGTATACTTTAAATCAGATTTTTTCATGACGCAAGAGCAACATATTAATTTTGAGAGCAATAAAAAGATCAAAAGGTGAAACTAACCTTTTGTCATAACCTTCAAACTTATCCTTATTATCGCCATATATTTCTGAATCATAAGAGGGGCCGTCATTCAAAAAAGCTTTATTTTTATCATCATTGGAGCGCTGTTGGTTTAATTTGTTTTGACGAAGATTCTGTTCTGATAAAATTTCGGCTTCAATTTGATTTTCTTCATTAGACATTTTCCTATTTTAAAAAAAGTCGTTGTGCGATTATGATCGAAATCAAATAATGGAGACCGTAATACTCCAAATATCCAAGCAGCAATGAAAATAAAATTGATGGAAAAATAAGGATAATGATTAACTTTTGATTTGGTGGTGTCCAAGTCAAGTTGGTCGCAATCGATTAAAATATTTTAAGCCATACGCAAGCGGGAAAAGGAACTACTATGGGATTAGGGCCTAATTTATGATCGGATTTATTTTATTTTATTTTTTTAAAGTACTGTTTAAAACCGCACTACTAGAAAACTTGAGTTATATTAACTAAATACAACGCATTTTTCTTACTACTGCTGTAATTTTTAGCAAACAGTTTCTAATCCAACTTATGTATTTATTTTGATCCTATGATTGGATTTTGAGAGTAGTGCAACAAAATTTTATTTTAAGCCAAATTGTCTTGGAAATTTTTTCAAAACTGAATCTGCAAGACTTGAATTGATTTTCCTTTACTTTTAAATTCTAAATTTTTAACATTAGACTGCTAATTTTCCCCATCTGAATATGTTCAACAAGAAATAATTTCTGGAAAAGATCAAAATGAAGAAATGGAACAATATAAGGAAATTTATAAGGCAATCACATATTAATCACTATATTAATGACTTGCAATGTCGACAAAATGAAGAACAATGGCGATGAAAGCCAGGGAAAATACTAAAACCAATGGTATAAATATAGAAAAATCAGAGAAACTATCAGTCTTACCAAAAAAAGAGCATGAGAAATGGTTAAAACAAGAATGAAAATAGAAGAAATGGTGAGTGCAGAAGCTCATGAAGCCCAAAAACCCACAATTTTGCTGGTTCAAAATTAATGGAAAAATTATATCAAAGGAAGAATTTTTTTGACTAAATATATAACAAAAAGACTTGCAATATTGGTTGATGGGGTTTTGGATGGAGTATTTGAATGATATTTTAATCAGTCAAGACTTTACTTTGTGGTTCAACTTTTTCAAGGAGAATAAAAATTTCAAACTTGATTATTCATTACACATGGTTTTTTTTTTGATGCATGAGGATGACTATATTCAGAATTGAAAAACACATATAAGGTCTTTTGGGCCTTTCTAAGAATTTTCTAAAATATAAGACTAATTGGTATTCATCTATTCTTGAAATACTTCAAGATAACTCATTGATGGCTGTGGAAGCGTTGTATACACAGATCAGGAGTCATTAAATTGAATATAAATTGAGGTAGATACACCCCCTTTTGTCCAATAGTATATAGCTTATTTTGAGTGATAATTTTTCTCATAAAATATTTGAATTTGGAGTCAATAAAGCTGTTAGTATTTGAGCTTTATATGAATTAAACTTATAATTATTCAACTTCTTTTTATCAATCAATCTAACACATAGATATAGCTATAATATCATATAATACAATCATAATTTCCCAGGTATGGGACTCAAAACTAAATAGATTTAATTTCATAGCCAAAAAAGAGTATATGAATAAACAAACATAAAAGCGAAGTACATGGTAAGATTCATCAAAGCTACTGATGAAACATTGCACCATTATAAACAAAAAAATCAAATTCCCTTTTCTTACAATTGAAGTTTTGGCTTGGAGTGTAGGAAAAAGTGTGTTTTTCTAATCATATTTGGCTAATTATGAGGCATTGTTTTGTATAATTTTTATGGCTATAAAACTTTTTGCTCCACTGAGCCCCAAAAAATAGACATGGTGAGTACTTCAGGTGTTTTTACATAATTTACATCTGGAATTGAATATTGATCAATTGCAAGTGAGTTTGATAATATGCAGAGCCTATATGAGCTTTTGATTTATTCTTAATACCCAAATGTGGTCACAAATAATAAATCCAAAATAAAATAATAATAAGGCTAATTTTTATAATGAAATTTATTATATAAAATAAAATTCATGTGATGTTAATGAATTGAAATAATCAATATAAATAATAATCTGAATATTTTGACACTTACTACAAGCTTGATAAAAGTGTGTAAAATGTGTTTGAAATTATATTTTCATGTAAAGTAAGATTGAAAATTTTCAATATAAAAATAAATAAAAATGAATTTATTAGTAACTCATAAGTAAAAGCTGATAATAACAAAGATACTTCTCGAGATGATAAGAAAAAAAAAGTGAAAGTGTTCAGTAAAGTACCCCATTGGATTAAAAATTAAATCTTAAATATATTGTATGCAACAGTCCTTTTTTAAGGTCTTTTTTACTTGTTTTTCTGGAAGTAAGTGACTAACCCATAGCTGAGGGAATAATGAGATCAATTACCCCAGATTCTATGCTTAGATAATATTCAAAGGTGAAATTCATATACCGCCTATTTACAAGAACAACCTCTCCCCTTTTATACCTTCTTGGTAGGTCAGGTTCCTGGCCATTTTGTAGTTGAGCCTGAGCCCTGTCCCTATCCTAACCTCCCCTTACTAGGTACTGATCAGACGCAAATCTCCTGGACTCCTAATTGTGAATTGTTTCAGCTTGGAGCCTATATGTCTTCATGCCACCACCTCCCTGTCAATGGTATGGTTTCTGCCTGTTCATTTTTCATGAGTTTTGACTGGTGATAGGGAATAGAAAAGCACAAGATTAATATGAAAAAGACTTAATTTCCCCCCCAAAAGGTTTTCCCACCTTAAACGTCCTGTATCCCGTGTTTCAAATATTTCCATCCAAGTAGAATTAGGGTCTTCATGAAGTAAATTCTCTCCCAAAAAGGAGTACAGACTGTTGGAGGACCCTTTATTCCACTCTGCTTCATTTTCAGAATTCGAGATCTTCCCTTCTTATATAAGTATTTACGATTCCAGCTTCATTACATATTTTTAAAGCTTATAATTACTTAAAACCTTGGTATATGTAATTTTTACTATTCTCTAAATAAAAGTGGTAATTGGTAAACACATTCAAAGATCTTAGTGAAAACAAATAAGCCCCCAAATAAAAATGATATATCTTCTATCAAGGGCTATCAACTCTAAACAAATAAGTATTTTATATAAAAGGGCTTATTTTCGTGAAATATAAGAGCTTTAAAAGATATTGAATCTGAATAAATAATACGGTTTTTACTAAAATTTGTATCAAACCTCTACACAAAAACACATATAAAATAATTACCTTTTTAAAAAGACTCTTTAATCACAGTTAATTTTAGGAAATACCAAAGAAATTTACTTTTCAATAGTTTACAAAAAAATCTCTTCCCACCTCAATTTGAATGGAACCTGAATTACAAATATTGGGATTCCTCAAACCAAAAAAAAAACAGAAAAGCAGAAACCCAAGCCTCAACTTGAGAAAGTCAACTACCAGATTCTCACAAAATTAGTTCAGAGAAAATAGGATTATTATTAATGCTTTCGTACAGATGGATCAAAGCATATTGGAAGGCCTCCTTTGAGAAAAATTAATAGTTTTGAAATTATGGTAAAGAAATTAAAGATATAATGAAAGCCAAATTAACATCTCAGTGAAAAAAAGGAAATAAAAAAAGCTCAAGACTTAAAAGGACGATATATATGAAATATTGGAGATTATAAGACTCTACAGGCTTAGAAATAGATTAAAGTGATGAATTAAAAGGAATATATCTCATTGAAGCAAAGGTAGAGATTCTATGTTAATTTTATCATGATATGGAGCTCATTTTTGGCTTAAAACCAAGTACACAGCCCACAGCTTAATTTGATTCACAAAATAGCTGGTAAGAATTTTAGAATCCTATTGTTGTTTCAGACCGATCAGAAACATTATAAAGTCCTTATACCAAAAATGCGAGTAATTAAAACAAAAAAATGATTTTGATTCTCATTCTATATAAATTAATTTAGTAAGACAAAGCATCATTTTTATCATATATATAGCTGAATAGAGATTTTGAGCCAGTTTTGTAAATGAGTTAGACTTATGAAATTGGAAACAATTATGAAAATGAAGTGGATGGTAATTTAGGTTCAGATCTCGAATCAATTTAAAATTTTACTCATGATCAAGGAGCATAAAGGGATTCAATTCAATAATCTAAATGGAAGGCACAAAATACTGAAAATATCAATCCATAAAGCCATTAAAAGAAAATAAATCCTGCAATCTTTTGGTCAATATGAGGCATTGGCTAACGCTACAGCAGAAGATATTGAAACAGTCTATACTTACAATATAGAAGAATAAATGAAAATAACTTTTTTATCGTTAAGCTAAGAAGGTGTATTGAATGAAACAAATATAGTAGGGGAAGGAAAATGGAATTTATAATTCAAAAAAGAAGAAAATTGGGAAATTTCAACACTGGAAATTCAAGAAAGGGAGGCTAAGGAAAACTTGCAATTCAAAAGAAGATATTTGAGATTATGGAAAAAAAGAAAGATGATCTTGAATTTAATTGTGAATAGAATTAAAAATATAAGGCCTTTTTCTTGCAAAAATCTTGCCATGATCTCATTATAAAATTTATATCATCAAACTGACCTATTTCAGGGATAAAAGCCATTAAAGCTGTATTATTCTCTATCTGAATAATTCTCCTTCTCTAAATATGAGATATAAATTATTAAAAGATGTATCATGACTTATTATATATTCCTGGGTTTTCAAAATTTGATTTATTGAAATAAAAGACTAGCTTGTTATTTTAATTCAAAGCAAGTTAAAAAGAACTATATTAGAATCTAAATATTGAGTTACGGAAATGTGTTGAAATAAAATTACTTGTGTTTTTGGGTTATTTGATTAAGTTAATAGCATCTTCAAGGGTCTAAATTTCATTTTATTTTTCTGTTTCTTTTTTAGAAAGAACAGAAAAAATAAGTTTTTGAATGGTTCTTAAATTTTAATAATCAAATTGGTTTTGAGTTTAGGATAATGAATTCTTACGGCTATTTCCTACAGAAATCAATAATTGAACTTCAAAATTCCCATGTTTGTCTATTTCTGTTCTAAAACATTTGATTAATTTAAACTCCCCAAGAAATCATCCTGTAGCTTCAAGTTTGAATTAAAAATATATTTTGAGATTAATCTTCAGCCATATCCTAATCGGAATCATACTTCGAAAACATTCTCCTAATTTAATATGGTCTGTTTTGTATCCCTCTTCTCTACATCTTTGGAATAATTTAAATATCTATAACATGTGATTTTCAAGAGTTGAACCACAATATAATCATTGTACATTTTTTGCTTTTGACCCCTTCTGTTGGCTTTCGCCTTTCTTAATTATAATTTTTATATATACCAGTCAAAGATCAAAATTTTTTCTTTAAAATTAAGTAATAACTATAATCATCATCCCTTCCATCAAAATTTTACAAAAAACCTTCTACTTCATTATTTAGTAACAGTCCTCATGATGTTTTCATTCACAACATCCAAGTTTCAAAATCAACTTCAAGATCAATACTCAGCTAGCTCCTCAGTAGAATTGGGCTCAAAAATAATTCCCTTAATTTATCAGTGTCTGGTTTATCTCCCCCTCCTCCACATATTTGAATTAAGGCACATCTCTCAAAAATAGAAGCTCTTATTCTCAATAATAGTTTAAGTAAATTACTCATTAACTTACAATTTAAAGGTATTTATTTTTGAATAAATGATTGTTTCTAATATAAATGAGGACTTCAGAAACTTGAGTGAAAAAATAATCAATCCAAAAGCCTTCAGGAAGAAGTAAAAAACCTGTTTCCAATAATTTAAAAGCTTCAATTTTAAAAGTTAAAAATATATTAGAAAACTGCTCATCATTTTTATTACCATCAATATATTGAAAAGTATTTGTAACCCAAAAATGACATAATGAGATTTATTTAATAAAAATCGAGTACAGGTTTTGGATTAAAATCAGAAAGATAAAATTGAATTAGATTTATTCACTCGATTTTCTCAAATTTCATTTTCTTTAAAAAAGATTTTCAATTTATTTAAAAACATCTTCTATAATGTACAAAATATCTATTCCAGATTAAAACCAATTAAGCTCAACTCTTTTGACTGATGTATGATCTGGGATCTAGAACATCTTCTACAAAAAAATAAAATAATTGGTAGATATGGTCTAAATTCAAAAATTCAAAATGACTCATCATGATGGATGAAGTTAAAAGAGAAAGCTAAAATAATTGAATATTTCTTAGGTAATCATTATAAAGATTCTCAGAAAGCTACTGTATTGATATTCAAAATCAACCTAATAATATGAAGGATCTATAAATAACTTACAAAATATCGAACGAAGAAAACAAACCTTCAAAATTTACATCCAACCTAACATCGACTTTCAGCCAAATTCTTCAACACCAAAAATTGAGACAGTAATGCCAATCCATGCACCTTGGGAATGTGGTTTTCAAAAAGTAGAGAAATAGGAAAATTTTTTAAAAGAGAATTTCAAGTTCAAAAAGGTGAATTTTTATCTGGTTGTTAGATCTTTGAATTTCATTTTTCAAATGTGATGCCTCAGTGCAAGTAATTTGTAAATAGTAGAAACATAATCACCCAGATTTTCCATTAATCAATGATGGTATCCATAATAGGTCATCCCTTTAATCTCGAAAACCTAAAAATTTAGTATTTTTTTTTTTCAAATACATTGATTGAATTGATTTCTGGAAAGTATTCAAACAATTATTGATTTGTTAGAGATATACCATTTATTGATTATTCTGCTTCCACTTTAAGAATCCAGTTTTTTGACTGAAGATTGATAGTAAGTATAAATATCTTAGCTATTGAATAAAGCAATAAACCAATAAGCTTAAATAAATATATAATTTTTTTTCTTTTAATGCATTATCTTAACTGATTAAGATATCTCATTTAAGCTGTCAAAATATCTAAAAGTTTTGGGCTGCACATAACACCTCTATCTTTTCATTTAGAATTTCAATTTAAAACAATGACTTTCCTTCCTCTTCATTTGAAATTTTGGCCCAACTATCTTCAATTTCTGCAAGTAAATTGTGTAAAATTACACATTAAAACCCCCATTCATCGAGTTGAATCATAGATTTCTTTCTTTTCAGTCGGGATTGAATTGAAAAAATACTTGACTACCTTCCTATTTCGATCCCAATGAGATTATCAATTTTCACCCTGAAGCAAGCCAGAAATAAGTTTAACTTTGAATTACTTGGATCCTGAAGTAAATTTTTATGTTGTTCAGGTGTAACAAAGCAGGTATTAACATATTCTGAGTCAGAAAAAGCTATTAATGGCTTCCAAAATACTTAAATGGTTCTTTAAAGATTAGAATCTTTTTAACAATACATGAGTCATGACATGATCCAGGAAATCGAAATTGAATGCAATGAACTTATTATTGATATCACATACAAAATGTACAGAAACAGAATAAGTAATGAGTAAATAATAATAATATTTTTTAGAAATAGGAAAAAATCACTACCTTTTTTTGATTAAAATGGTGATTTATATAAAGCGCTGTATTTTGAATCAATTTTATTGTAGTTGGATCAACAAATCCCTCAATATGCATGACTTAAGAGCTTTCCTTCCTTTATTGATGAGTTTTCAATACTAAAATATTCTTCTTAAAACTCAAAATTGCTTCAATGAATCAGAGCATATATAAGAATATTTTTCCATACAATAACCCAAAACAATTTTTCATCTGTTAAATTGAAGAATAATTACAATTTTAGCCAAGGTGTCTAAAGAAAACCTATATTATTAAGGAAGGTGGTATTCATGAATGAGTTTAATTTTTCTTTCAAAAATGGGGAGATCCTTAATCATATTTTAAATTGTGGGGAATTATTTTGAAGTTGTTTATGATATTTTTTTAAAGTGTCTATTTCTGATTGAGAATAAATAATCCTCTTTATAAAGTTTTGAATGATTTATGAGCTGATTTGGAACCAGATATTGATTTTAATATATATCTTTGAGAAAAAAGTATTTCTCCTAATAGTTGGGATTGTAATCCTGGGTGATAGATAATGCCTTAAGTGTATCAATATAGTTGAAGAGATTTTTATTATTTTAAATATAACTGTATTTTATTGAAGCTATGTTTTGTTGAATCAGAAGATTTGAAGAATTACTTTAATGATATTAGAAAATGAATTGTTTTGGAAAAAATTCTTTTGAGATTTAGATCAGCCTTAAAATATACCGTAAAATGAGCTAGTACCTTTCAAAAATAAGCCTCTTTTTTAAGTAAAGATTTGGTTAGTTTTGTTTCACCTTATTAAATTTTTTATAATAATAAAGGTTAGGTCATAATTTCTCCAATAATTCAGTAAGTAATATTAGCTCTCATCATGTAATTTCTTCCTGATAGAAAAAGATATTACATAAATATTAATTCTTCATATGTCTATATATATTTATGATTATAATTATTATTAATTTCAAATAATATATGATAGCTATTATGCATTTGATAAAATAAGTATACATTAAATTAATAAAATATAATAAAATATTTACTATAGATATTTAATCTTTATTTTGATTATTTATAAGAATTTTCATATCACAATATTGTGAAAAAAGAAAATTATTATATGATTTTTTATTGTATCGCCTTACATACTATGTTTTTTTAATCCAATTCTCAATCGTCGATGTGATTGGATGCAAAATCTGAACGGCCTGGTAGTTGCAAATTTTCACCAATTAAATGAGTATTATGAGAACCTGATCTCTGTCCTTTCTATTGGTATTATGCCATTTCTCCATTTATTCATGCTTTTAATTACCTAAAAATCATATAAAAGAGGTTGAAAATTATATAAGAGGTCCAGTTTGCTAAGCTAGAAAATACTTAAAAAAGTTGGAAGTCCAACCAAAATCGGAATTACTTGAACCACATATTTAGTAATTTTTGAAGAAGATTTTGAATATGAGGGAAGTAAGGTTGTTTAAATTTAACCTGAGAATTTATCCATGAGTTTTTTAAAATAAATTATGAGGTAAATTAGTTAATTATAATGAATAAGGGTTTTGAAAAGAAATTATATAAAAAGGTGAAATGATATACCTTTTTTTTTATCTGAAGGGTTGACTTTCAAAGTTTAGTTAAACTCAATATGTTTTTTCTTCAATTAAAGTATAGAATAATTAATTATATTTTAGAGAATATAATATATAAAAATATGACCTAATATCAAAAGTAAGTTTTTGGGAAGAAAATTTCAAGATAAAATTCAAAAGGAAAATGGTTTGTATGGCTTCATAGAAGCAAGAAGATATCTCCAAGGAGTAGATCTCTGTTTCAATTATATAATAGCATTAGATATGATTCAAATAATTTCCTTAAGGTAAAATCAGCTTTCTGATTATCAAAATTGCCCTCCAAATGAGGCTTAAAACAAAAACTTCTTTCGTAAAAGTAAATAGAAGTATTTTGGCACAGCTAATATATTTGTGGAATAGAGAATATTTCCACTGAAAGTGATAAAATATTAGAATTATTAAAATAATTTTATTCCTTCATTTAATTGGAGTGATGATTCTCTTTAAAAAATTTGAGACATAATAAGCCAAGATTAAAGCTAAACGAATTTACTCATGGATAAATTGCCTTTTCTATGAAAGAAAAAATGGGGATTTGATATTGTTCATAATAATAATTATTAAAAAATGAATCCCTAATATGAATTTGATGATAATCCAAAAAGCTTGTCATCTCATTCTAAGTTTCAATTAAAAGCTAGATTAGGGATTAAATATTTGATGTTGAATTAAGATATATTAGTTATTCAAAATATTAATTTAACATCTGGTATAATAGAAAAAGGCATTATTTAGATTTTTTAATGAAAAATTCAAAAAGAATAATACCATTTTAAAGGAATTAGGAATTTATAATCTTCTCTATTGCCAAACAGTAGTGATTTTGGAAAAAAATCTTTCATGTTTTATGCCGAAATAATATCCTCAACCTTGGCAATTTATAGAGATATAGAATAAATTATAATTATATTAGCTAAAATGTTTCCTCTATTGTAAATTATAATCATTTATGAAGCTATTTTGATTCAATTTCTCACATAAAATGTGATGGGTTTATGGTCCCATTATTGAAATTAATCATTAGTAGAATTATATTAATTAAATATTACTGAGTAGATATCAATTATTTAGAAATCTTTCCTAAATTCTGATGTTAGTCTGAAATAAGGTTTCCTCTGTGATTCTCAATTTGTTTTCTTTGAAATTTTCTATCAAAAAACTCTCAATATTTTTGAGATTTTTAATAAATAGAATTATTTCAATGGTTAAAGAATTAAAAGTTCTTAAAATAATATTATTACTTATTTATCTCAGGATATTCTCTACATAAGGAGAGATATGTGAGGAAATATTGTAGGAGTTCTCATTGAAATTGTGGTTTTCACTTAGGAAGGGGTTACCATTTCTTTCAAAATAAATTAACATTTCTCACAAGATTTTCAAATGTAATTTGGAACTCTCTTTAGCATAAGAGTTATATCTTCAGACTACCTCATCCTTTCAAAGAGCTAATAAAAAGTTTTCAGGAAATTCAATAAGTACCTTTAAGGCCAAAATATCTGCCCCTTTTAAATTATACTCTGATTATCTTGGGGAATGCCTTCAGCCTTCCCATATCAGAAAAGTTCAGTATCCATCTCTGATATTCTACTAGTAGGTCAATGTCGAAACATTCTTTGATTATTTATATCCAATAAAAGATCTGATAGATATATCTAAAGATAGGGTTTGAATAAGAGCATGTAAGAAAAATAATCAAAGAAAATAGAGAATTCCCTGGGCCCCTTTTAAATGAAGAAAGCCAAATAAAATGTGGATTGGGAAAACATTTCCAAACTCCTCAAAAGGGGGCTTTTCCCAAGAATATCCCTGACCCATTTTTTCAAATATTTTTTCACATCCTCAAAAAAAACAAACACGCACAAATTTTCCAAATTATTTCCCAGCCCCAAACAATTTTTTTCAATAAAATAATTCCAAACCAATTTTATCAAATATTTCAAACCCATTTTGCTATATTTTTTCCCCACAAGACCCTATTTGCCCCCCCAAAACCTGCTTCCAAATAATTTTCCACCTCTTTTTACTTTACCAATTACCCAAATTACCTGTTTTCCCCTCCCTCTTCAATTAAACATGAAATTTGACCCACTTTATTTCACTTATCATAGTTTTTACTCCTGTTTTTCATATTTTGAAAGGCTCCTTCCTCATTCCATGAAACCTGAATTAACCCCCTTTTAAATTTTTTCAATTTTGTGAACCTTTTTCCTAGAAAAGGCTCCAAACCCACACTGAAGGTTAATTTCAGACCCATGAGCTTCTTTGGAAGCATTTCCAAAATGTTTCCAGCTCACAGGGGAATGCTGCGTCCACCTGGAGGCTCAATATGAGCCACAATTAAATGAGAATATATTGTGATAGATCTGGGACCCCAAATAACCACACAAAATCTTCCAAAACAGTCACTTAAAGAAAGATTAACTTTACTTTTAGACTTCATGCAAGAAAATATGCAGAGAGTACCACTTTGATTTTCAAAGTCAAAATTACTGAACATGGTAATGATGCCACTGAAAATATCATTGCTCATCCCAATTTATAAAGATTCAATGAGCAATAGACATCACAAATTTCTCAAATTTCTGAATCACCACTCATGAGAAGGCAAATTCAAGCCCAATTTTTCAGAAATAGGGAGCCAGAAAGGCCTTTAATACTCCAATATATTTAAAACAAAGTCAATAAAATCAAGAAAGGGAAGCTTCAAGGCAGAAGGTACATTGGTTATCTTATTGATACCCTCAAACAATAACGTTTTGTTTGGCCCTATTCAAGGGATGAAGAGATACACATTACCTGATTTTCCTTCACTCACCCCCTTATCATAAAACTCCTTGAAAGATTTCCTCATGTGGGTCTCATGTATTGAACCTATAGAGCAAATAAGTGAAAAAATTACACTTTTCATATTTTTCGATTCAGCTCAAAAAGTAAGACCTTTTCTAGGGATTTTTTTATGATGTATGAAGCTTAATTTTCCTATACTTGTTCATTTGTCAATATGTACAAAAAGTCCTCAAGAATACAAATATTTTCCCCCCTCCAGCTATTATTATTGATAGAGATTTCTCTCTGCAAAATTCTATTCAGAAAATATTCCCAAACTCAAAAGTACTTCTATGCATTTGGAACATCAAAAAAAGATGTATCTGCCCATCTAATCAAGAAAATTGGCCATGGGACTGCTTTTGAAAATGTTATGGACCTTTAGAATCAAGTAACTCACTTTTATTGAGATTAATTTTTCAGGATGAGTATTTTTAGTAGCTCTGGAGGAGTGAATACAAGCTGATACTATCGCTATGATACAGAAAAATAGTTAAAAATACAAATGAAGGATTTACTGTTATGAGTAAAAGTGGTTATGATTCTATTGGGTTCAGAAGCTTAATATAAGTTAAAAATCAAATTTAAGTAAATAATTAAAGAATAGAGCTATTAAAAATATATTCTAATAGTACGACTTTTGGAAGACAGTTTTACCACATAGGGATACCAAAATAAGATGATGAGGTCCTTTTCCAGTGAGAAAAGGCCATCTTCTATCTCTTTAAGAGCTATGAGAGGCTTTTAGGCTCTTTAGATGTATTAAAAGGTAAATTATTCACTTTGGAGGATGATTTTTGGTTCTGTATCATCAATTCTGACATAAGTATAGTCAGAATTGTAGTTTTTGGACCACAAAGGATCATTATGTATTAATACAGGATAAAAAACTCTTCACAGGACATGTCAGAGGTGTTCCAATGCATTAAGTTTGTTTGAATGACTAATACTAGTAATTAAAGGAGGGTTTGAGCTTTGAACTACCATTATTTGAAGTATTAAGCCAGTACCAGATGGTAAAGGTTTAGTACAGACCAGATTTGGTCAAAAATCTTTCAATCTGGATATCTCCATAAACTTATTTGCTATCAAGAAACAAATATAACAAAATTAAAAGCTATATCAGATCCTCAATTTAGTATGCTTCATGGTTTCCCTTCTCAAAAATTGAATAAGCTATAAGGGTTTGAAGTTTTTGATGTATTCTGTACATCAGTATGTGGCTTTGAAAAATTCCAAGCCAGATATCTAGGTCAATATAGAGGAGATAAGAGCTTCAGGGATTGATGAGCTCCAAAATTTAATATGCCTTCGAATACAGCTGTATGAATATATGGCAACAATACTGGAGTTTCTTTATTTTAAAATACTCAGAAATCCTGTATTCTTCTAAAAATTCTTTGAGCCCAGATTTCTTAGCCAAATTTAAAGACACAGTTTTCTAAGGTATCTTAAAGTAGAGCCTAATTCAGATATTAAATTTGGATATAATTGTGTACAGTGTTGTGTGAGCACTCTAAAATCTTTAAGGGGTTTTCTTTGGGTGAAAGGTGTGGATATGATATTTCTTGAAGTAGGAGTTCTACTGTGAAATGGATGAAATAATTTGATAGCTCTTGCTAAGTGATTTAAGAATTAGACCATATTTATGGGGTTCTAATTGAGTATTATTAAGTGTTATGAGGTGTAAAAATAAGCGTTTTGCTTATTTCTTGTTAATATAAACTTAAATTGGCTATATATCCACAAATCAGTATTCAATTTGTATAAAAATTGTGTTTTCTTAATTGGGGGATTTCACTCTATATGATTATACATGTATTAGTTATATTTTTTCAGTACTTTATATACCCTCATTTATGGTATGTGAGTGTCATTCTGGTGCTCTTTTTTGAGTCAAAGGCTGAGAAATGTGCTTATTAATGCATTTTGCCTTTATTTCTGAGTTTATGTATTCATTAAATAAAAAAACCTCCACAAGAAACAGGAAGAGAACACAAAAGAAAATGGAATATCCTGAAGTATTGCAATATTTGGAAAAACCTGGCTTCCTCTAAAGGAGTATTAAATTACTTCCTGGAGCAAAAACCACTCTAACCTGGGGGTTTGTTCCACCTCAGAAATTGTGAGTGCCCATGAAATGGTTAAAGATTTCCACCAAACGCTCACTGGTACTCTCCTGGAGACTATGAAAGACCTTCAAATGGCTTTCTTGGAACAATTTACTGATATAATTAACAGAATATCCAAAGAAATGATTGTCCCTGTCAAGAACTTCCCTCCTCACATATGTATACTCAATGGAAAGATGTCTCATTATGCACTTCAGATAGCCTTTGAAAATTTCAAAACCAAATTTGCCTCCAACAAAAAATTCACAAAAAAATAAAGTAATTCCCAAGGGATACCTTCTGAGAAGATGAATCAATGGGAATTTGCCAAGTGCTAAAGGTTCCAGCTATCAGAATTTAATTGGCAGTGAATTTTGAATTTACCTGTAAGGATTTTTCATCTTCCATTTCTCAGCTTTTTTCTCACATTTACTTATTTTATTTGCAATATTCTTATAATGACTATCAAGGAGATGTTAAGAGCTTTGAGAAAGAAAGAAAGAAAGAAATAAAGAAATAAAGAAAAAAAGAATCCAAAAGGATCTTTGAAAATATTTGGGAAGACACTTTTAAAAGACCAAGCACAGAAATAACCCCAGTTATTAAACATTTTCAAGATGTTTGAACCAAAAAGGTACCTTTTAATCAGGTTGACCAAGAGTCAAGAGTACCAAGAATATTATGAAGCCCACTTTAATGCAAATACCCATGGAAGACATCCAGGAGAAAAAAATAAAAATAAAAACAAAGAGAGCCCTCAAGGTTTTAAACAAGTGAAATTCAATCCAAGAGAAGAGGAAGACCTCCATCAGAAGTCACAAGAGAAAAAAATTTAAAATCAAAGTCAATTTCCCCCTTCAAATTATGAAAGTGGATTCAGATGAAGATGCTGAAGATTATAAGGCCTACTTATCCAAATCAATCACTTCATCAGATTACCTACCCTCAGAAACTGGATTGAATGAATGTGGAAAATCAGGAGTCACCTGTAGAATTTACACAAAACTGGCCAAGTGCAGAACAAACTCACAGAGAAAGTTTCAAAATCCTGCTATTTCATTCCATAGTCTAATATTTTCCTTTTAGCCTTGTTTCCATTCTCCGAATGACATTCCACCCATTTTCATATGTTTTTTGGAATAGATTTTCTAATTTTGTTTCCTTTTATTTGATACTTTATAAAGTTTTCTCTGTTCCCCCAATCACTGTGAGTTGGGAATTTTATTTTAAACCACAAGACCTAGGGTTGGAAGATAAATTCAAGAAGCACATAATGTTATATATTTCCAATCTTCCTCCCCATTTCAAAAAAACCATTCTTTTAGATTTTGATCTAGATTGAAGTCATCATTTGATAAATATTTTATACAGGTTATCCAAGTTAGCCCCATTATAAATATTATTTATTACTTAAATACCCCCTAATGAAGTTCTCTTCATTAAAAATATGTCAATTTTGTATTTAAAAAAAGTCATATTCCCAACATGAAAAAAGTGTTTTGGAATAAACAACTTTTTTGGGCCTACACTTTTCCCACCCAAGGAAATTGCCAAAAATTGTGGACTTCTGGTTTTGATTCTCAATATTTATACCATCATTTATATTTTGAAAAGATGAGGGAAATTAATAAACTGCAAGTTTGTCAGTTATTTTTTCAAAAAATGGCCACTTTGGAGAAATTTGACAAACATAAATTCTAAAAAAATTTGGGGATCTTAAAATACAAAAAATGAAATAATATGGCCAAAAAGAAATTTGAAATTCTTTTCAAAACATGGCCTGATGGCTTTTTCAAAAAAGGGGCCTCTTATGTGTTTTTACTAAAATATTATATTCTTTTACCAGAACCCTCAATATGTAGGAGATATTTCTTTGAGAATAAATTAATGATGATATATAAAGCTACCAAAACTGTTAAAAAGTGGGTTGAACTTCTCTGAAAACCGTCACACCAAGATTTGGAATTTAATTAAAGGGGAAATTTCTTTTTTCAAGAAAAAATTAAATATTGATCAATTTTTTCGAGCTTTTTTGGACTTTGAATTTCCATTTTTTTCACATCCTATGCTTCATCAATGGTACAATTGAGAAAGTTCCCAATTAAAAAGTAAAATTCTCAATTTTATTAAAGTGGAATTCAATACCTACCTTTACTCTATACCTAACACATGTAATTTCTATAAGGTCAATATAATCCATTAGTTTTTATATGACAAAGCTTTGAAGAAAAGAATAATTGATGTTGAATTTATCTTTGAATTATTCTATTTTACCAATAATACTTTCTATTTAACCCTTATAAAGAAAAAAAGGATGAGAGAGTCTTTTTGAAACCTGAAATAAATTAATATAATTCAAAAACTTTTATATGGAATTTCAAAGTATTTTGAGTTCCCTCTTTTGAAAAATAGAGAGTTTTTATTCATAACACCAAATTATTCAGATTTTTGCAGTTTATTTTTAGGATAACTCCCAGGTGTTTTGAATGGATATCTATGGGAATTGAAGTACATAATCTATTCCTCCATTTCACGAAAGTGATATTAATAGAGGTATTTGAAAATTATATTGGCTCAAAAGGTTTGGAGAATGGGAATATTCTTACAAATGTCTAACTAAATATTCTTCTAAAAAAGGATGATAGGTGATTTTTGTGGATATTTATCATTGAGATTATTTAACTTTTAATTTAAATTAAAAGGATGAAGAGGAAAATAATAATAGGCATGGAGTAAATTGAAAAATAATGAGTAATTGAGACAAAAATTAATCATTTCTGTCAAAAAAAGAAGCTAATTAAAATAATGAAATCCTAGTCTAAGAGATAGTAAGCCTGCTTGTTATACTAACCACCAATAAGATAAAACATAAACACAAACTTAAAAGGGAATAAACTATAGCACCTAAATTATTTCAAACTGTTCTTCATTTATATTTTTTTCTTTTCAGAGCTGATTAAAAAGATTGAGTTTCATCCAAGAGATTCCTTTTAAAAATAGTTATGTAAAGATTACCTTGTTTATATCCTGAAGTCTCAAGAGATTCTTATTTTTCCATCATTTTCTTTCTAGAAATATCTTTTTATTACACTATCAGACTGTTCGGTACTTTTATATATTAGATAAATTGGTGGTATTGGTGAAGTAATATTGGAATAATGAAATGATTTTCTAGAAGTTTTGCTTTGTTAATAATATTTTTCTTCCATAATAATTCTTCCCACAAAGTGTCAGAAGTATATATCAAGATGATATTGATTAAATTATAGCTTTCAACCATGCTATAGTATTTAGCTTTAGGGAAATATTTCTGAGTTGTGGTCATTTCTTAATATTTATGACTTTAATAAAGTCAAAGTTAGTTCCCAGAATATTTATCAATATTGGGAGATTAATCATTTTTTATATTTGAATCTCCTTTTATAAGATTACTAGGTATAAGAAAGCTGTATTTATTCCAACAGATTACCTTATATTAGGTATTCAATTTGAATAATTTTATAATTTATTTTGTGACTCTGTTTTAATTGTTAAGTTATTATTACAATATTCACCTTTTAAGATTGATCTGAGGATATTCTGTCTCTTAATTAAAATTATAATATGAGATTATATGAAACATTTATACAGTTACTTGAAGACATCTCCACTTCCAATCATAACTATAAAACATTATCCAAATTATTATATTTCTATCCATCCAGAAATTATAGTTAGCCATATATTCATTTCTACCCCTCTTTTTATTACTGAAATTTCCAAAGTATTTAGTATCCAAAAAAATACTTGCAATATTTTTAAAGTAAAAGTTGTGATATAGCTCTTTTGGAGGACCAATAACTCCATTTATAATATGAAATACCCAAGCATTTTGTTAAATTGAAGCTTCTGTGAACTTTTTCATGTTATATATACCATTAAATCTTATCATGTCTGTTGATGACTAATATTCTTATATAATTTTAATTTTCATAAAAAAACATGATTTTCCAGCTCAAATAATCCAAATAAGCTGGGTAAGCCCAATTTTCATCATTGGCTCAAAAATAATTGTACTAATCTCTTCAATAAATAAAAAAATAGGAAAGGTACTCCCTTTAGTTTGTAAGGATATCATTTTTTGATAGAGCCCCTTTGTTTTGTCTTATTTATGTGTGATTTTTATTGAGGATAAATAGAATATTATATCTGACTTCATTCTGAGAGTTTTTCAAGAAATATTATTGGAATATATATATAAAGAAATAAATAGGGTATAATAGTGCCTTTATGTAGAATATCAGGCTAAAAAATATTCCAAATATATATATTTTATATTAAGAAGGCTAATGTGAATCTAGGTATCATGTCATCATGAGTCTTTTTTTCAATACTTGAGGCTGTAATTGATCAGAGGAAAGAATATAAAAGCCTTGGAAATTTCCATCAAAGGAAAAAAGATCATATCTGTAAGGTTTGACTATGAAACAACAAGTAAAAATTACTAATTTATTACTTATTGTACTCTGAATGTCCTTATGAATTGAATAAATAAGATTGAGAATATAATAATAATAAATAATTATTATTATTATGGCGTAAAATAATTAAATTATTAAATAAATATAATAATGTAATTTATATTATGAAAATATAATATAATAAATAAATATATTAATATAAAATAATTAATATATTTAAAAAAACTCTTTATTATTGTTACCAACAAATAATAAAGGCGTAAAAAATTGCTTTTTATTAATAAAAAACAATTAATAACAATAATATTACTAATATTAAAGTTATGAATTAATATAAATACTATTTATATTAATTAAAGAATTATTAAGAGAGTAATAATAGAGAAATTATTATAATAAGATAAAATAACCTACTTTTAACACTTAATATAATAATTTTGAAATATTTTATGCCAAAAAATATAAATACAACTTTTTCAAATTGTATTTACAACAAAAATAAAGAAAATTACAAATTATTCTGGATTTTTACGTGGAAATGAGTTTTTAGAGAGATTTTTAACAAAAACAATGAAATAAATGATTTAATCACGTCAAAATAGATGATTATAGCAAGGTGGTCTTTGGTCTTTAATAATATAATACTTTTATATATAAAGAATAAAGAAATTACCTTTGATTTAATTGATTTAATGTTTTTGATGCATCTGAGGGGAAAATAGAGTAAAAAGAGCTCTATTTATAGTAAATACCTCCCTCCTAGAGTCCAACAGGCTTCTAGTAGACGTGTACTAATCATATCCACTGGAATTGATCAATATTTTAAGGTTTGAGGGTGATTACATCATGATCAAACCATATTGCATCATTATTACACCATTATTTAGAGTTATCACTATAAATCTAAGTTTGATGACATCAGAGGCTTGGAAGAACCCCAAATTTCGTGGATTTTATTAGTTTTAATCATAAACTAATAGTATTAACCAATTTTATCACTCATATGACTGTTAAACTTAATTTAAGGCTACAGTAGGTGATCATAACTGCTCAATTTAAGCTCAAACTTTGATCTTCAATAACTTTTAAGATTTACACGCTACAGCAATTCAGAGAGTGAATTCTGATAGCCTGTCATAACCTTATTATGCTGCCAAGAGCTTTTCATTACATCATCAAAACTCTAATTTTGATGATTCTTCTTGTAACTCATCTTTTCTGTTGAAATTCAATATTTTAAACTTCAAACCTTGATTTCAGGGGGTTATACCCTGAAATTAATAATAAAAATTACATCATTCTTCACGAATGAACTAGTAGAATCCAACTGTATACTTTTTTTTAAGTTTGGCCCCCTTTCACAACAAAGTGGTCAACAGCTCTGTTGATTTTTATCAATATTTCATCATAGGTTTTAACCTTGTTTATAATTTGTAAAATAAAGTTCATATCTGTGTTCTTACAGTAATTACGTGGTAACTTTCTTTTTGGTTCATCATTCTATCATGTATAGTTTAGGAGATATTAGCTATGATCCTTGAATATATGCATTGACCAAAAAAGTGCATATATTCAGGTTAATTCCTTAAGTATTGACTTTGGAAATTAGTTTATTAATTGTTTTATGTGTGGATTTTCATGGGGAATCCACTGGTACAATTTATTTCACATGTTGTTCCATTAGTTCCTGAGATAAAAAAGGTTTCCTGGTTTTTATAAGGTATTATACCTTATAATTCATTAAATATTGACTTTACAGATATGCCATAAAAATGGTATATGTGTATTTTTCCATGAGGGATCCAATGGTATAATTTATTTTACATGTTAATTCATTGGCTTTTAAGTTAAACCAATTTTTGTACCAATTTATGGTATTTTTTGTATATTTAAGTAATTATTTTTAATGTATAATTATTCTAAGTAAATTTAATATAATTATATTAAAGGTATAATTATTCTTAGTCTTTTTTGTGACCTTATTGGGTATGTGGTCATATCTCAAAGGCTCACAATATCACAAAAGGGGAAGTGAACCTTTATGTACTACAACTTGAAGTTTTAAGACAAAACCAAATTCATAAGTGTCTGAAAGCTAATTACAACCTATGAAGGAAGCATTAATACAAATGCCTTAGTGCTTAGAGTTTATTTAGAATGATATAGATATCAAGGGGAATTTAAAGCTTGAATAATACTTATATTATGTATTGATTTTTTTATCAATTTACCAATAATAGAGTCAATTTTTAATAATTTTATTTAATCCTTTATCAATTATACAATGAATTTCCAATAAAAATAGTTTCTAATCAACAAGTAATAGCTTATCAAAAATTGAGAGTTCTGTCTCCTATATTATTTGTTCTCCACTAGGAATATTGATCAGCATATAAGCAAGATATATTTGTCTTTAATTATTTACATTTCCCCTGTTTCCTCAATAGATATTAAAGCTTTCAAGTAATTAATCCAAAAAAGTGTGTATCTCACAAATTCAAGAATTTTATCATGATAATCTAAAAACTAAAATATTTCTGGCCTTCAAGCTACTTTGTTGGTCATATATTTCTGCTATAGTAAATAAAGTAAGTATTCTCTATGTTTTTTATGTGGAACACCCAATAAAATTGACAATATTCCAAATAATATCAGTAATATTAATGATTAGTAGAATTAAATATCACTATACTCAGATACATAATAATACACTGAGAAAAAGGACGGGATATTATAAAGATCTTACTATATCACTTGATGAGGATTTGAAGTTTACTTCAATAGATATTAATGTCTGTCTAAAGCTAGCAGATATAATATCAATCTAGCCATATTCCTCTACCAGAATCAAAAAGGAGGTTAAAGTAAGATTAAAAATAAGATAATGTACGATAGATTTCTGAGTATTATAGGATTAATATAGATGAGGTATAGTTTTTGAGAAGGGGCTCAGGAGATTTAAAAGACTTCTTCATCATTATTTAAAGAGCTTTCTGGATGTAAAAATAAATTGTATGAAATTATATTAAATGAAAAAAAAGTAATAAATTTAAACCTTGTAGCTGTATATATTCCATAATGGGGAAGAAAATGAGCCTTAAGTTAGTATAAAAATTTGGAAGCACAAAGCCATAAAAATAAATTAAAATATATTCATGGTAATGAAGGATAATATGAGTTTACAGTGATATTATCTACTTGAATTAATTTTTATTATGAGACATTAATAATCCTAAGTATGGAGTCAAGCCCTAAGGCTTTCAAAATAGAAATCCATTTAGATTGTACAAGGTGGGTGTAAGCCTTAAAGGTATTTTAATATACCTAAAAGACCAAATATAAAAACAAAATTAAAAAAAATAATATGAAATCTGAATATAAAAATAAAATATATAACAAAAATTTAATAATAAATTTACACTAAATCTCAAAGATGTAAACAAATATTTTTGCTTGAAATAATGAAGTAAGGATAAATTCTTATCAAAGAGATTAAAAATAAAATATTTTTTGGAAAAAATTTAATAATAATTATTGAAAATTTTTTCTCAAAAAATAAACATATGAAAATTATTTCACCACTGGATTCCTCATAAAAAATAAGGTGGGGCCAGCTTTAAGTGGAAATTCTGAAACTAAACTCTAAACAAGCTTGAATTAAACTTTGAATATTTTCTGTATTAAAATCTGAGAGTTCTCAAAGCTTTAATTTAATTCACACCACAAGAGGTGTTAACCATAAATTTTTATGTTAAAATTGAGTTTTGGTGTGTAGTTTAGAAGTTATTTGGAATTAAAGTATTTCAATTGAAATGTCAAAATGTGCACATGTATTACATAAGTGCAATTAAATTTACATATGTAGAATAAATAATTAAAGTTGTGTAACTCAATTTTTTGATTGAATTACATGTGTAAATTATGATTATAGTACATGCTGAGAAATTAAGGAGAAATAAATTGGGAAGATTAATTTTTTGGGGGAAAAGGAATATTGGATTCAAGTGTAATGTTTGTCTATGAAATTCTTGATAATAGTATCAAATATCAAGAGCATTATGACTGTCCTCAGTAGAAAATATAACATAATGAAATATTATAACCAAAAATTAATATAATTATTAAAAAATAACTACATATAAAAAAAAAATTAATTATTATTAAATAATTTAATAATAAGAAAATATTTTAATAATTATAATAAATTATAATTATTCTATTATTATTAAGGTCACTGACAGCTATAATAGTAACAATGTATAAAGCTTTTAATGAGACAATTATATGTGGAAACTAATAATTTTCAACCACTTATAAATAATATAAATATCATTTATAAAAGAGATATCACACACACTGAGAAGAGATAGATCTTATAGAAAATTCTTATATAAAAAAATAATACTAGATAAAAAAGATATAGAAATTTAAAGAAAACTTAATTATAATATTTATTTAATAAAACAAGTCAAACAGAAACAGTTATTATATCAAATAAATTTTATAAGCTTGAAAAATGACAAAAATCAATATTTTCAAAGATAAAACAGATTTTTATGATTAAAAAAATAAGATTTAAGATTCTTTAAGAGAAATTGGTGGATTTAAAAAATATTTTAAGAGAACAATTTTATATAATAAAATCTCTTATTGGTGATTACTGCTATATAGTCTAAACTCTATTATTTCAATTCTTTATTCATAATTTATAAAGAGTAAAATAACTTAATAATTACTTCAATAATATAAGATCTTATATTCAATACAATATTACTTGTTTAAAATGTCTAATTGAATGAGGTGATAATTTCTTATTTGAAAAAACAGTAATGTGAAGGCTCTTTTTGAGCCTACAGAGAAGCTGAGGGCATTCTCAGGTAAAAACTGAAAAAACATGCTTAAAAATAAGGCTCTTAACTTAAGGTAACTTATTCTTAATTCCAATTTAAAGTTACCACTGTTATTCTTAACTCAAAGTAGCTTTAATCCCCTTTTTAATTAATTATTTGAAGTTTAAATATAAACCAATCTTATTTATATTCAAGTTCATCACATGAACAACTTAAAAATAGAGTTTTAAGCGAAAATCCCTTAAGCTGGATTTTTAATTGATTCTTAAAGAAATATTAATTTTCTTCAAGAGTAATTCAGAAGGACAATTCCCAATTAAGCCAGTTCAAAAACTTACTTGAAATGTGATTTATAAAGAGATAACATTGAATTGTAATCTGTGTGAAATTTTAAAGCAAATCCATTAAGAATTGGAGTTTTAATTGATTTTTGAAGTTATTGCTATTTTTACTCTTAAAATAGAAATACATATCAAAAATTAACTTTTTATAATGTTTCAACACTTATAACTTTAAAACTTCAAGCATATCTAAGCTTTGAAAGTTCTCCAAACCTTGATCACAGGCTGGAATATTGGGATTCACCCTTTGGCAGCTTGAAATTCCTGTCCAAATTGGGATCAAACCAGTTTGTACCTTAAGGTTGGATCAAAGTCTAATCTTAAAGTTTAAATGAGGTTGAAAATACTCCAATATAGATGGACAACCTTAATTGAATCCTTGCAAATACAAAAAGCTGAGTACCCCAGCTCTGTTTGGTCTTTTTCCTTTGTCCCACCTTTCTGGGTGGATTTTGCCCTTTTGTATTTATTTAATGCCCTACTATGGCCTTCAACCATTTGAAGCTGAGCTCACACAGGATTTATACTATGTATGGCAAATCCTTAGCCAATTCAGTAAATATACATAACACCTCAATTTTACCTAAAATTTTGGTAAGCTTGCATAAACCTTATGCAAATTTAAATTTCAGCTTATTTAAGCTTAAATTTAACAATTTCAATTTTTTTCAAAAAAAGTTGCAATTGTACTATGAGATTCTTACATATCCTAATAAAATAAGAAATATCCATTTTTGGGTATAACACCCTATGTGTCTACCCTGGGTTATTCTTGGTGTATAATTCAAAAATGACATAATAATTATAAATTTGTTTATCCAAATAAAAATTATACTTATTTTTTCTTTTAACTTTAATTGATAAGTCTGTTCAAGACTAAATCAATTACATAAAAAGGTATTTGTTCCATTATGGGTATTTCATACATATCTCACAGGCTCACATCAAGGGTTCCAGACTCCCCCAAATTCCCTGCTGACAGGAATGGGATGTCAAAGTTCATGAAAATGTTCATCAATTTTGGCCTGTAATTGAGTCACAGGGCCTGTGACTCAGTTAATGATGCGGCTTTGATACCAGCTAGGGCAGTTTTAAATGGCTTCAAGGTTTCTTACACACAATATGACGTTTTTTTAAGGCTGTAAATCAGGTTTTACTATAGCAATGGCTGGTTGAAGGGACTAGAATGTCTAAAAAAATCCCCTTTTTAGTTCAAACAAGTATTAAACAGTTCCACAATCAGCTTTTCTTTTTTCAGTGTGTTTCTCACGACTGATCAGAGTAAATTTTACTATTGGAGTAACAGGAATGGTGGCTATAAAAATGTTCTCTTTGTCTCACTCTTCTCTTCATGTTAGAGTATTTTTGTTTTAGAATTAGTTTAAACACTGTTAAGCAAATAAATAGAGTATCAAGAACACATCTTGTAAATGCTTCCAAAACGTTTGAACACATGAGAAAATCATAATAATCATTTTTACACTTGAACAACCCCAAAAGTGGATTATAGCATCTTTCATCACTGTTAGCTTTGTCACTTTGTTTCCCAATTAACTGTGGTAAATGATGGGTGTGTTTTCTTTTTAATATTCTTCTTAGAGACTATGTTAAAATATTAATTTCCTTCAGTTATTTTCTTAATTGAATTCTAATTAGAATTTCTCTTGAGGGAATTTTCTTTGTAGCCTAAAATATCTCTGGTAGAGTATTTTTGGATAAACTCTTATTATTGCTAAAACAATAAATATGGTTAATATTATTTTTTTATACAGAAAGAATTAGTTTCTTTTTGGCATGTTTTTCTCTTAAAATGACTATTTGTGCTTTATTTTACCTTAAAAAATTTTGAAGGACAGAAAAAGTACTTGATTTTTGATCAAAGTTTTATATCCACATCTTACAGTGAGAGCTATATGGAGGAAATAGTAATCACAAGGAATTTTGTATTAATAAATTAAGATCTTATAGGGGTATTTAAAGGCCTAAGGTGATGAAGATCAACTGGCTACTGTCAATAAATCTTGAATTTTGCTTTTAAACACTAACTCCCAATGCCACAACTATCAACCAAAAGCCCAACCACAGATAAATCACATGATATATGATTGGATAATGAACCTATCAGAATTTGAAAAATACCTTTGTCACCTAATCAACTCCAGTTACACTCTCACCTGACTTCTTATTTGATTTTCCCTCATTCCTTTGTCCTATTTTGTCTCTTATTATTTTTCTTTATTAAACTAATCATGTATTTTATTTTACTTTAATTTTCTTTTTTTCATTATTCATTTACTCTCAAATTTTTGTTTATTCAGGTATGACTCAGTCTCACTATATAGAACTAGTGCAAGGTCAACTCAAAAGCTTATTTCACATAATAGCTCTTTTTTGATCTTTTAGCACCCAGCCATAGTTAATTTTAGATATTGTAGAGAATTTTTTGTCCACCATTTAGGTATATGTCTCTAAAACTAAACCTATAGTATGTTTTTGAGTTGTTAACATAATCCATTGTTCAGTTTCATTCTAAAACCACTCAAGAAATTCAACTTCAGTGGACTTCATTTAGAATAGGCTGAAAAAATGGTCAAAAAGGATTCCAACTACATCAAAATTCTCAGATATAGTGAAGAGAAAATTTGAATGAAAATCAATTTTTAATTAAAGGACCTCAAGGAAGGGATGTGACCATTCCAGTAACAAATAAATGAATGAATAATAGTTAAAAAGACATAAACATAATCAACTTGAAAACTTGTCATCAAGTCTTCCAAGAAGTAATCAAACCAGAAGACATCAAGAGCTCTCACCTCTTATGGACCAAGATCAATGAAGAATACACATTAAAAAGAGCATTTAATAGAGGGTAGGGTTGTCTTTACTGGATAAATTCAAGCTAAAATGGAAATCTACATGAGTAAGTAGAAAAATGTACATTATTCATGCTGAAGCTTGAATTAGTCAATATTTCAGTACCATTGGAGTTTTTATCTTTCACTCTTCCTGGAAATCTGATGAGAGACCCAAAGCTCCAACACTTCATTAAAGCTCTTAAAATGAAAAATAAACTTGTATAAAACACTAATCTCATGCTTTATAAACTCTGAGGCTTCTACAGTAAATACCAAGAAAGAGCTCCTTCTGCTCTTTTGTTTTCATCCTTGGGACTGTACAAAATAAACTACCTCTGTGAAAATTGAAAGCACAATCCAAAATGCTCTAGTAACACCAAGGAAGAGTGTTTTGCCAAAATTTCTCACCTTAGATCACCTACTAAATAAAAAAAAGAAAAGAAACTGGAACAATAAAGATCTTACCACTCATGTCAGCCTGTGACTCAAAACCAGAGCACAAGCATGAAAGCCAAATACCACAAATCAATGGTATAGCCAAGATACCACCAAAACATGGAGCTGAGCCAAATAAGCTGAAAAAGGTATAAAAAGAAAGAGGAAACCCACCACTTTCCAAATACACAAGTCTTACCACTGTAGGACAAATAATAAAAAAGTTATTCCTGCTCAAAGTTGTTGCTGAGCATAAACCTTAATTTTCACCTCTAATCTAAAATCCAGAGGAAGAATATTAACCCCATTAAATGGATATTCAAAATAAAGCTCTAAGTAAGGACTATGCAATGGTACCAGCCAAATTGAGCTAGCATTGGAGCTACTGAAGTTATGACCAAAACTAGGTCAAATAAGGGGGAATAAGATATTCACCTCTTATCTAACCTCTACAGTTTTAGTGTGAGATACCTGAAGTGGGGTATTTTTAGAAAGAGTACAATAATGGCTATCTGATGGTGCCATCCACCTCCCCATATCCCATCTAGAACAAAGTTTTTGGGTAAAACAAGCTCCATACAAATTTTAAGCAAATCATACATATGTACAAAAAATCTTGTACATGGCATAACTTTGCCATACTTAATGATAGCCATATCAAATAAGGTACCATCGTCTAGAAAAACATTCAGAGCTACACAATGAACCAATTTTGAGCTTTCTATCTCAAAGACTGACAAAGGTATGGCAGCTTTAAGGTCAAAATCTCACAGTTTGACCAATACAGTCTTACCATGGGATAATATCCCATAAGCATGATTATTAGGTGTTAAACAGACAAAGAAGAATGTTTATAATTAAATACTGGGGTCCCATACAGGCTCTTTATAGCATTCTATGCATCATACACATCAGAAGAGGGCTGTGTGGTCCCTAGATGAAACTTTTCACCCTGTATTGGTGAAAACCGCCCAGATGTCATTTCAAAACCACATCTGAGACCAATACAGGCTATACAGGCATTGTGAAAACCACAATACAGTCCTTGGAAGTGAAAAATCTTCACTTCCTCTACGTGGAAAGGTCTAGAAGCCTTTTTCACCCAAGTTTAGGATAAAAAGGGACCTTTTCTCCACCAGAAAAGGTTTCCTCATCCTGCTCTTGAGCTCCTATGTAGTACAAATGTAAAAATAAGTTATAATCTTGGAAAATAACCAGGTATAATTCTAATTTTAATTATTGTAACCCAACAGGTAAAGCTGCACCCAGGGCTTTCAACAGTGCTCACCACCACTATTCCTCAACAGTAAAGCCCTGAATATTATTTTATCAACCCTTATTATCATAAATGAACTTTTTTATACTATTTTTACCGTGTCACAGTCATAGTTAAAGCTTGTAACTAGTAATTAATAAGCCTCATTATAGACTCAGCCCGACATTATGGGGCCTGGCCATGTTTTTTTTTCTTTTTTTTTGATTTTTGGACCTTTTTTACGCATAAAAGTGAGTTTTTCCTTATTTTTCCTTCATTTTTGACATTTTGTTTCTTTTTTCAGGTGTAATCTTATTAAAGAATGAGTTATAATACATATCTTATATTTATCTTTTGAGTGGTATATGCTATATACCACTGTGTTTTTAATTTTTTAATTGCCTTGTTGCATGGTTGATTATAATTTAATCACCACAAAACCTTTATTTTGGTGTGTTTTACATATCAAAACACTTTAAGTCATCAATACTGTCCATTATTTTAATTAAAAAGGACACCTCTTACTGTAAAACCAACAGTATTAGAGGCATGGTTGGGTATATTGATAATTTCGATTACCCTTTACAGAACCACTTTTGGATTATACTTGCTAATGAAAATTTAATCTGTGAGATACTGGTATACAAACAGTGTACCAGCTATCCATAAGCTGTATTTCTGACATGTAATTGTTAATTTCAATTGCACTGTCATAATACAAGGGCATAATATACAAATATATTTCCCAGAGGCCATTCTTAGACGTGCAAATGGCCTTTTGAGAAGTCTTAACTGACATTAATCCCTTTTTCTCCTGTTTGATTCAGTGCAAGAAAACTACATCCCACTTGAGACCTAGTCACAGGCCAACACACCAGTGACACCCTCATAACCAGAGGGCCAGAAGGGAAAAGGAAAGAGGTACAGTGAAGGCCTTATAACAGCTAGAACATGGACACCAACTGTCACTCAGAGGAAGAGAAAACCACAAAAATATGCATCAATACAAGGTAAACCAACCTTAACCACTTTTACAGGGAAAATTACAATCATTAATCCAGTTGTGACCTCTAAAGGAAAATTGCCAAAAGCAGTGGACAACAAATTTGTACAAGGCACAGTCAAAGGTAAAATACCTTAAGAACATCAAGTTGTTGACTGCTTGCAAACACTGATATGTCCCCTGTACACCTCAGAAACCTTGGCTTCAAAAGGAACCAACCAGAAGACAGAGAAGGCTTGTCTAGAACCAGAAGACCTGGCGGGGGACATCTTGGACACAGTGGTTGATGGCAAGACATTGGGGAAAATCATACCCACTCTGCCTTTCACTTTAAAATTCAACAGAAACCTCAAACCAGAGGACTGGAAGAACAAGGATCAAGTTCTTCAGCTCCACCAACCCCTCAAAGACCTTCTTCAATGGAGCATTGACAACAAGAGGTTCAACCTAGCATCCCACTGGGCAGAACTTGGAGCAAGCTGCCAGAAGATATGTCTCAAAGAGATAGACTTCAAAGACCTTATGTGTAAGGTTTGACTATGAAACAATAAGTAAAAATCACTAATATTTTACTTATTGTACTATGAATGTCCTTATAAATGAAATAAATAAGATAAAAATAATTATAATAATAAAGAATTATTATAATTATGGCATAAAAATAATTATATTATTAATAAAATATGATGATATAATTTATATTATAAAATATAATATAATAAAATAAATCTATTAATATAAAATAATTAATATATTCAAAGGCACTTTATTATTGTTACAAACAAATAATAAAGGTGTAAAAAATTGTTTTTTATTAATAAAAAACAATTAATAACAATAATATTACCAATATTAAAGTTATAAATTAATATAAATACTATTTATATTAATTAAAGAATTATTACAAGAATGATGGAGAGAAAATAACCTACTTTTAATACTTAATATAATAATTTTGGGATATTTTACGCCAAATAATGTAAATACAACTTATCCAAATTGTATTTATAATAAAAATTGAGAAAATTACAAATATTATTGATTTTACATGGAAATGAGATTTTTAACAAAAACAATTAAATAAATGATTTAATCACGTCAAATTTGATGATTATGATAAAATGATCTTTGGTCTTTGATAATATAAAAGTTTTATATATAAAGAATAAAGAAATTACCTTTTTATTGTATTGATTTAATGTTTTTGATGCGTCTGAGGGGAAAACAGAGTAAAAAGAGCTCTATCCATAGTAAATACCTCCCTCCTAGAGTCCAACAGGCTTCTAGTAGACGCTTACTGATCATATCCACTGGGATTGATCAATATTTTAAGGTTTGGTGATGATTACATCATGATCAAACCATATTACATCATTATTACACCATTATTTAGAGTTATCACTATAACTCTAAGTTTGATGATGTCAAAGGCTTGGAAGAACCCCAAAATTTGTGGATTTTATTATTTTTAATCATAAATCAATAGTATTCACCAATTTTATCACTAATATGACTGTTAAACTTAATTTAAGGTTACAGTGAGTGATCATAAATGATCAAATAAAGCTCAAACTTTGATCCTTAATAACTTTTAAGATTTACACTCTACAGCCATTCAGAGGGTGAATTCTAATAGATTGGCATAATCGTATTATTCTGCCAAGAGCATTTCATTAAATCATCAAAACTCTATTTTTGATGATTTTTCTTGTAACTCATCTTTTCTGTTGAAATTTAATATTTTAAACTTCAAACTATGATTTCAAGGGGTTATACCTTGAATATTATAATAAAAAATACATCATTCTTCACGAATGAACTAGTAGATTCCAACTGTCCACTTTTTTTTAAGTTTGGACCACTTCCACAACAAAGTGGTCAACAGCTCTGTTGATTTTAATCAATAATTCCTTACAGGTTTTAACCTTTTTTATAACTTGTGAAATAAACTTTATTTCTGTATTCCTACAGTAATTACGTGATGACTTTATTTTTGGTTCATCACTCTATCATGCATAATTCAAGAGATATTAGCTAAAATCCTTGAATATATGCATTGACCAAAAAAGTGCATATATTCAGGTTAATTCCTTAAGTATTGATTTTGAAGCTTAGCTTCTTAATTGTTTTATATTTGGATTTTTATGGAGAATCTACTGGTACCATTTATTACACATTTTGTTGCATTGGGTTTTGAAATAAATAAGGATTTGTGTATTTTATAAGGTATTATTACTTATAACTTATTAAATATTGACTTTACAGATATGCCATAAAAATGGTATATGTGTATTTTACCATTGGGAATCTAATGGTATAGTCTATTTCACATGTTTATTCATCGGCTTTTAAGTTAAACCAAGTTTTATGCCAATTTATGGTATTTTTGTATTTTTAAAAGTACTTATTTTTAATGTATAATTATATTAAATATTTCTTGGGACCTTTTTGGGTACGTGGTCATATCTAAAAGGTTCAAATTATGGTAATCACCAAAGGTTGGAATCCTACCAGGCAGTTTAGACTCCTGGAGGTGAGGGAAAACAGGATAAGGGAGAATCACGCCACTATCCAAGCTATAGAAGAACAGCTGACCCAGACAGGGAATACTCAGATTCCTTCAGGCTAACAAGGAGTAGGCCAAACCAGCTCTCCAGTAGCTTCAAACCATTCAGGAACCAGCAGATAAGTGGCCAAGAGTCACCATTCTTCACAATCCCAGGTACTTTCCAGGAGAAGACAAGGATACAAGGGCAAAAACAAGACCTCTTTCAACAAAAGGCAGAAAGAGTCAGACCCAATGATCCAGAAACCAATGGACTTTGTGAAAGAAGTACACAAGAGACAGAAATAGCTGTAAATACTTCAAGAATCAGTATCCCCATCAATAGAAATATTAACCCCACTCAGATTGAACATAATGTTGTTACACCTGAGAGTTACTTAAACAATGATGCACTGTGGTTACAAATGTCCCACTTTGCTGAGCAAACTCAAAAGCAGCTTGCAGAACTCCAAGCAAGCCATGAGAGGATGAAAAAATCAACAGCCTCCATGTATTGAATTGTCAAAACTCTTCAAGAGGGACCAGCTCAATTGAGCAAAGCCTCTGAAAAGACCAACAAAAGACTGAGCAAAGTACTTGAAGAATAACACCACAGCAAAAGGGACAGGGATTGTCTGGATCAAGACATAAACAAACTGTTTAATGTCTACCATAACATGAAGCCCCAACCACAAGGCCATGTTGTGGGTAATCCATACCACCAAGAGGACATCAAACCAGATGCCACATTGGTGAATAAGGAAAGATCTCCATCTCAATACCAGGATGGAGATAATATGTCTTATTCTGAGAAAGAAGCCTTGAAACTTCTTCCAGAGGCCTCAAGCTGGCCCAAATTCTCTGGAGCAGGAGAATATGACCATATGGAACTCATTGACTTTATTGATGGACTCTTCATTGATTTACCAAGCATACCAGACTACTGGATTCCTGCTAGACTCAATACAGAATCCAAAGGACATGCTAGTATTTGGTACACAGAAATGAAAGAAATTCATGGTAGGAGAAACTGGCCATGGTGTAAGAGTCAAATTATCCAAAAGTATAGTAATGATACTTGGATATGGAAAAAGAAAATGTCATGTGAAAATGACAATTATTCTGTGGACAAAGATCCACATGAATGGTGTCTTAGACAGTCTAAAAGACTTAAAGCCATTGATCCTCAAATGGACATTCAGATGAGAAATCACAAACTCCAGACACAAATTTCAGGAGAACTAGAGCATGCAGTGAAATGCAGATGAAACCACAATTACACTCTGGATGACATTGCAAATACCTTACAAGATATTAGGAAAAGAAAAAATATAGGGAAATATTCCCCATATAAAAGCAGTGGTTTCAAAGAGAAACAACCTTCCATAGTGGAATTCAAAGAAAAAACCAAAGAAAGGGTGGAAGAAGTGTCTAGGAGGAAGAATTATTCCCAAAATTGTGGTTCAACAGACCATTATGCCAATAAATGTCCAAAGGCAAAAAAGAAAGTCTATGCCATTGAGAAAGTACCAGAGGAGGAATCCCCCACAGAGGATTCTGAATCAGACTTCATGGGTGATGCCATCAGAGAACAATATGATGCAGACCAATAACCAAGAGAGGAATTTCTGGCAGAATACCAAGAGGAAACACCACTAGAAATTCAGGACATACAGTTAGGAGCAGGCATGCCACAAGATACTGTAAATAAAAGCTTGTGTAAAAACACAAAAGATGCATAGACATTCCTGGTTACACCAACCAAAGGAATGGCTTATATACATGGGACAGCCACAAAGATGACTGTTTGAATTGACAATGATCAACACCCATTGATAATTGACCGTGGAGAACACTGCTCAATAGTGGCCAGAAATTATCTGGATTACCACTTCCCAAATTGTAAAAAACAGCTCTTGCCAACCAAGGCAAAGAACTTCAAAAGTGCATCAGGGAAGATGACTTCCATTGGGAAAATTATCAAAGAGATAATTATACACCATAGGAAAGGTAATATCAGACTAAACCCAGAGTTTGTTGTTCTTGAAGATGCCCACATCCAAGGGCTTTTACTGGGAACAGATTAACAGAGGATGTATGGCATTGAAACTTATAATAGTCAAAACAGGATGATTACTATTGGTACAAACAAGGAAAAGAAATTTTTACTTGACATATACCAAGTATCTACCCATGACCTTCTAGAAGAATTACTAAATGAATTCAGGGAGGGCCAATTCAGCACTACCCTCCCCAGTGAACAAAAACTTAGTTTACTCAAGATGCTGAGAAAAAATAGACCAGCATTTGCCAATGGTGAAGAACCATTAGGCAAAAACAGAGACCATGATATAGAATTATATCTGAATGTGGAAAGACCCTATCCACCCATGCTGAGCAGACCTCCATATCCAGCAAGTCTGTAAACTAGGAAGGAAATTGAGAAACACATAAATAAACTCTTAGAAGTGGATGTCATAAAGAAGATAAGACACAATGAGATAGTGGAAATCACCACTCCTGTCCTTATCACCTGGCATGATGAAAAATATAGGTTATGTGGGGATTTCAGAGCTCTGAATAACTACACAAAAGCTGACAGGTACCCAATACCAAGGATACCTCATGGCCTAGACAAACTAGCAAAAGCCAAATACATAACCAGGATGGATTGTATGAAAGGCTTCCACCAGAGTGGAGTCAAACCAAACTCCATGAAACTACTCAGAATCATATGCCATATGGGCATATATGAATATACCAGGATGCCATTTGGCATCAAAAAATTCACCAGCCCACTTCCAAAGGATGATGGAAACAATATTTCAAGAAGAAATATTGGAAGGCTGTATGGTAGTATATATTGATGACATCATTAAATAATAAGAGACATGGGAAGACCATGTGAAGTACATAGACAGAGTACTAAGTAACTGCACACCCATCAATCTGAAAATTTCACTTAAAAAGTGCAATGTTGGCCAACAAGAGTTACTAGCTCTAGGACCCAAAGTCTCAGGTCTTAGTATGGCCATAGACTAGAATAAAGTAGCAGATGCACTACAAAAGCCAGTACCAAAGAACACCAAAGAGATGCAATCCTTCCTTGGGTTTTCTAGCTACTACAGAAACCAAATCAAGTATTTACCCACCTAATTAGTAGCCTATACAAGTTATGTTCAAAAGATGTATCTTTCAAAATTACCAAGGAAAGAAGAGATGCATATCAGAGGATCAAACATGAACTCACAAATGCACCTGTGCTCATATTACCTGACTTTGAACTACAATTCAAGTTATATATAGGTGCAGAATGTAGCCAAGGCTTGGGAGCAGCCCTTCACCAGAGACAAATTGTAGATGGTAAACCAAGAGAGGGAGTAATATGTTACATCTCTAGGCAGCTGAAAGATTCAGAAGCCAGGTATGGGGCCACCCAGACTGAATGTATACGCTTAGTCTGGGCTCTAGAGAAACTCCACTATTATTTGGAGGGTGCAGTCTTTGAAGTCTACACAGACTGCACAGCCTTGAAGTCTTTACTGAACATGAATAATACCAATAGACACATGCTGAGGTGGCAAACAACCATCTAAGAGTATAGAGGCAATATGACAATCATATACAAAGAAGGGGAAAGCAACAAAAATGCAGATGGCCTCAGCAGATGGCCACTGGATAATGTCAAAAGAAATCCAGCTTATGACCCTGAAGTAGCAGCCAAGATCCTTATCCCTTTTATGGAAATAGATAGGAGGAAAAACTTCAGATTTTCTGAATGGGCACCAGAAAGTGGTACCCCAGTAAGTGGAGACACTGGATCAGAAGGAACAGAAACTTTAATATTAGGAATGAGATCCTCAGAACTTCATAATGAGTTCTTCAATGAAGTGATGAAGACATATGATAAACACAAACAGTGTAGCATATTGTTGCAACTCCTTCAACAGGAATACAGGAGCCCAGAACTGGAATCCCAGTTGGAAGAACCCTGGTTGAGGGACTATAAGGACAACAAATTTTCCCTTATAGATGGCTTGCTCTACCATAGAGAGAAGCATACAAGTGCTCTTACAATAATAAACAGAGACCATATATCCTTGATCCTACAAGAATGCCATGACTGCCCCTATATGAGACACATGAGTGAAGACAGGACCAAGGAAAGGGTAGCAAGCACAGCTTGGTGGCCCGAATGTGAGCAAGAGTTGAGTGAATATATAAACACTTGTGAAAGATGCCAGAAGGTAAATAGAAAACATGGGAAGAAATATGGGCTACTCCAGCACATAGAAGAACCCAAGCACCCATGGGCCATCATCAATATGGACTGGGTAACAGTACTTGTCCCAGGAGGCAAAGAAAATTTCAATGGTGGCCTAGTCATAGTTCATAGGTATAGAAAAAGTGTGAGGTGTCTACAATGTCATAAGAAGACACAGCAATGGATACAGCCTTGTTATTTTGGAATAACATCATATTCACATGTGGAGTCCCAAAAATCATCATTAGTGACAGGGACCCAAAATTCACATCAGAATTTTGGACAAACCTCTATGACATGCTGGGTACAAAGCTTGCATTTTCTACAGCTTACCATCCACAAACAGATGGACTAGCTGAAAGGATGATCAAAACCATGGAGGATATCCTTAGAAGGTTCTGTGCATATGGCATGGAATATAAGGACCATGAAGGATACAACCATGACTGGGTTACCCTTCTACCAGAAGTCCAGCTGGCTTATAACACTAGTCAGAATTCTACCACAGGGAACTCACCTTCAATGGTAGAAAAAGGGTGGAACCCCCTATTGCCTGTGGATCACTTGAAGAAGAAGCTTCTAACCATCCACCCCACAGCTAAGGACTTCCATGATATGTGGAAGAAGGCTTGTGACACAGCTGCCAAATGCATAGCTGAAGAAAAGGAATACAACAAACAGAGGTGGGAAAAATAACACATGGAACCTGACTTTAAAGAAGGGGACCAAGTATTAGTGTCTACACTTAACTTCAAAAATCTTAAAGGACCAAAGAAAATGAGAGACACATTTGTAAGGCCTTTCACTATCATTAAGATGATAGGGAAAAATGCAGTGGAAGTCAAACTCACAGATGAATTTTCTAGGAAACACCCAATATTCCCAGTGAGCTTGGCGAAGCCATATTTCCAGACAGAGGAGGAAAAGTTCCCCTCCAGGAGGAAAAATACTACTCCACCAGAAATATTGGAAGTAGAAGACTCCCCTGGCCCTTTGAATAAAATAATCAAGGCCAGGAAGATCATACTGAATGGTAAAGACCAAAGGCAATACTTGGTCAGATTTAAGAACCAAACAGAAGATAAAGACAAATGGTTGGCAAAGGATGCCATTCCATATGGGAACATTCACCTAAGAAGGTTCAGGGCCTACAGGAGGGCTGAACAGTCTCATCAATGATGAGCCTTTCTTAGAGGGAGGGTATGTTAGCCTGTGACTCAAAACCAGAGCACAAGAATGACAGCCAAATACCATAAATCAATGGTATAGCCAAGATAGCACCAAAACATGGAGCTGAGACAAATAAGCTTAAAAGGTATCAAGAAAAAGAGGAAAGCCACTAATTTCCAAATACACAAGTCCCATCATCATAGGAAAAATAATAACAAAGTTATTCCTGCTCAAAGTTGTTGCTGAGCATAAACCTTAATTTTCACCTCTCATCTGAAATCCAGAGGAAGAGGCTCAAATCTATCAAATGGGTATTCAGAATAAAGCTCTAAGTCAGGGAGATCCAATGGTACCAGCCAAACTGAGCTGGGCATCAGAACTACTGAAGTTATGACCAAAATAAGATCAAATAAGGGGGAATAAAATATTCACCTCTCATCTAACTTCTACATCTTAAGTGTGAGATACCTAAAGTGGGGTCTTTTTGTAAAGAGAACAATCAGGGCTATCTTATTGTGCCATCCACCTCCCCATATATCATGTAGAGCAAAATATCTGGGGGAAACAAGCTCCATACAGATTTTAAGCAAATCATACATATGTACAAAAAGTCTTGCACATGGCATAAATTTGCCATACTTAATGATAGCAATATCAAAATAGGTACCATTGCGTAGAGCACATTCAGGGCTACACAATAAACCAATGTTGAGCTTGATATCTCAAATACTGACAAAGGTATGACAGCTTTAAGGTCAAAATCTCATAGTTTGACCAACACAGTCTTACCATGGGATAATATCCCATAAGTATGATTATTAGGTGTAAAGCGGATGAGAAAGCATGTTTATAATTCAATACTGGGGTCCCATACAGGTTCTGTACAGCATTTTACGTGTCATACACGTCAGAAGAGGGCTGTGTGGTCCCCAGATGAAACTTTTCACCCTGTATTGGTGAAAACTGCCCAGATGTTGTTTCAAAACCACATCTGAGACCAATACAGGCTATACAGGCATTGTGAAAACCAGAATCCAGTCCTTGGAAGTGAAAAATCTTCACTTCCTCTACGTGGAAAGGTCTAGAAGCCTTTTTCACCCAATTTTGGGATAAAAAGGGACCTTTTCTCCACCAGAAAGGGTTTCCTCATCCTTCTCTTGAATTCCTACATAGTACAGCTGTCAAAAAAAGCTATACTCTTGGAAAATAACCAGGTATAATTATAATTTTAATTATTGTAACCCAACAGGTAAAGCTGCACCCAGGGCTTTCAACAGCACTCACCACCACTATTCCTCAATAGTAAAGCCCTGAATATTCTTTCATAAACCCTTATTATTATAAATAAACCTTTTTATACTATTTTTACCGTGTCACAGTCATAGTTAAAGCTTGTAACTAGTCATTAATAAGCTTTGCCATAGACTCAGCCTGACAACTCACCTAGAATCAGCCAGTGCTCTCATCACTGTAAGAGATGAACAATTACCAGAAAGACAACCAATTGTGGACTTAAGAGTGACAAATCACCTTTTAAAGACCAAGAACCTATTCAGTTTTTTCTTGGAAGGTCTCAACCTTGTTATCTTTTCAGGAGACTCTTCCAGCTCTTTAATTGCAAAAGGGATGGGAACCATCAATCTCATTTGCAATGGGAAAATGATTTCATTCAAAAATTATTTTCTATTTCCTTGTTTAAAATGAAGACTGGTCAGTTTGGTTGAGATATGCGAAAATAATTCTCTCATCAAGTGGAAAGATGGGGTATTTAATCTTGAATCAAATGGCACAGTTATTCTCAAAGGAAAAATATCAAAAAATTTGATGTGCATAGACTATTGTACTACCAATGGAATTCTCACCACAACTCCTAATATCTCATAGCATCTTAAACCTGGTCATCCTGGAAGAAATCCCATCAAGTCCATGGGTCTCCCAAATAGTGACCTTCATTGTGAAAAATGTCAGCTCAACAAAGCTCATCTTCTTCCATTAACCTATCAGCTTAAACAAGTTGATAAAACCCTTTACTGAATTGAAATTGAGCTGGTAGGAACTATCTCTCTTCCATATTCCTCCAGTTATCAATATTGTCTCATGATGATGGATCAATACACCTCTAAAGAATCCATCTGCCTTCTGAAGAATAATTCAGATGCCTTTGATCAATTTTTTGATATCAAAGAAGGAATTTTAAGCCCTACACAATCTTTCTATATAGAAGTTTATCTTGAATTGAGGCAGGGAATTTGTCAACTTAAGGTTTCCTAACCTTGAAAGCCTGAGTGGCTTTTCTCACTATCTCTCCCCTGCCAAGATCCTGAAAACAATGGCTTTGCCAAAAAGGCCAATCATTTGATTTTTGAGAAGGCTTGCTGCACACTAAGCAGCTCTAACTTTTCACACAGGTTTGAGAGGAGGAAGTCAATACCACTACTTCCCTGTGCAATATCATTACAAAACTCCCCATGAAAAAAAGCTACCCCTTCTGGCATGGGTAGCAGGTACAACCCAGGTCCGACCCAATTTTAACTTGTGTCCCAGCCTTTGTTCTAGCCTTGAAATTCTTTTTCAGATACTTTCAGAAACAGCTTTGGTAATTCAGAATTTTGCTCAATTCAAATGGAATATTATAAATTATCCATGATTTTTATTTTTCCCCATAAATTACATATCCACTTTGAATTCATAAAATAAGGTAATGAATGGACCTCAGTACTGAAACATGAAGAAAATTATTCCATGAAGATCTGTGAAAAAGTCTCACATAATTTTCATTGTGTTTTTTATTAAAAATGATCAAATCACATCACATGTGCCAAAAATTAAGAAATTTTAATCTGGAAATTTTTCCAAATGTAAAACTTCAAATAAATTAAGAAATTTGCAACAAAATCTTCCACCATATCATATTTTATCTTTGTGTTCAATCCTTAATTATATTTGATCAGTCATAACCCAAAACATAAAGGTTTTCTTCATAAATAAATAGTTTTTAATTAATAATTTATATCCTACCTTTAAGCTGAAAAATAATTTCTGAAAGTCTTTGGAATTGAATTTCGAACAATTTGTTTCATGGAAATCAGGAGTGCTTTTTTTCAAATATTTTTACTCTTATCTGAATTATTAAACATTTTCACCTAAGATCCATTATTGTGGATTCATAAGATTTCTCAATGTAATTAAAGACCCTAATTATAAAAGGTCTGTTCTTGTTTGAATCTCCTATGATGTTGAGCTCAATAATACTTGAATAAATATGGCCCTTCAAAAGATTGACCCAATTTTTCTCCAAATTGTTGAAGTTTTTTTTTCATTCCTGATGATTATCCACACTTGAGCCATTTCCCCACAAATTTGGAAAGAATTAAAGTATTATCTTCTGATAGTGCGCATCAATAGCTCACTCTTCATATTCAGGACACTTATGTATTGCCATAGATTTTGATTCCATGGAAATTTTTCTCAGTAATAAAAATCTTATTTCTTTAATTCTTTTTGTAAACAATCCAAATCATCATGATGAGGAATTTTAATGAACAGCATTTTATTAAATAACAGCTTTTGCATTGCATTTTAATTTTGGATTTTTTTCTTAAATTTGAGTTTATCTTAGAGATATGTATGTATTGTTTAGTTAATAAAAAAAACAACTTTTGCTTTTGATATTTTGTAAATTTGTTTCTAATTTTTTTCCTTTGAAGTTTTTGTGTTTTTATATTTTCATTTTTTCTATTTTTACATAACAACAATTGGCTTGCTTTTATTCTTATTTTGATTTTTTAATTTTGTTTATTCAATTTATTTTAATTTCTCTTTTTTAAAACATATTTTTTTAAATTTTTGATTTACTTTTATTTTATTCAATCTTATTATTTTTTCACACTTCTTATTTTTTTTTGTGGGGTGCAAATAGTCTAAATAAGTGCATAAACACTGATTTATAGTATTCCTACCCCACAAAAAAAACTGTTAAAAATTAAAAAAAATGAAAAAAATTTCAAAATCTTTCAAAAATGTGATAATTATCAAATTAGAAAAAATAAAGAAACCCCAAAAGCTCAAAGATTTGAAGAAGTGCCAAAGTTCAGAATTTAAAAAATGAAAATAAAAACAGATCAAATAATAAAAATAAAAAAAGAAGTAAATTTTATATTAAAGAATTTCCAAATAAAAAATGCAGAAAATAGTGCAAATCAAAAACCAATAAAGTAATAAAATCAAAAAGCTAAGAAAATTACTCAAAATAGATAAAGATTACTGGAAATTAGTAGAAATCCAAAAAAAAATGAAAATCCAACAAAAGGAGATAAAATTCAGAAGAAAAAGGATTCAAGTAAAAAAATTAGGAAAAGCAAAAATTTCTAAAATCCAAAGTAATTAATTACAATAAAAAACTAAGGAAAACAATTACAGAAAGGATTCAAGAAAGAAAAAGTTCAGGATTATTGAAAAATATATTAGTTGAATGTAGAAAGAATTTCACAAAAAAAAACAATAAAAATAGTGCAACTTGAGGTATATTTTAAATACACAGCTAGGCCACAATAAATATTAAAATAAATTCTTAACTATACATAACCCATAAGTCATGCATATATTCAAAATTAATCATTTTTTGTTCTGAAAAAAAGATGGATACCATCTTTGTGAGTAGGTAAATCCATGGATTTAATACCAGATTTGAGTTTTACAGAAAAAATCATGTAAGCTTTGTCTATGAAACTCTTGATAATTGTAACAAATATCAAGGGTACTATGACTGTCCTCAGTAGAAAATATTATGCAATTAAATATTATAGCCACAAATTGATATAATTATTAAAGATAATTATATATAGAAAAAAGAATTTATTTTTGAATACTTTAATAATAAAGAAATATTAATAATTATAATAAACTATAATTATTCCATTATTATTATAGTCACTGATAGTTATAATATCAAGAAATATAAAAGACCTTAATGAGAAAATTATATGTGGAAAACAAGAATATTCATCCATTTATGAATAATATAAATTTTATTTACAAAACAGATATCACACACACTGTGCAGAGGTAAATCCTATAGAGAAATTCTACATGAAAAAACCAATACTAGATAAAAAAGATATAGAAACTCAGAGAAAGCTTAACTATACTGTTTATTCAATACAATTAGTCAAACAAAAACAGTTATATTATTTAATAATTTTTATAAGTTAAAGAAAAAACAAAAATCAATATTCTAAAAGAATAAAATAACTGGTTCATGATAAAATAGTATTCAAGACTTTTTAGAGGATATTTGTGTATTTGAAGGATATTTTTAGAGAGAAACTTTATATAATAAAATCTATTATTGGTGATTACAACAGAATAATATATATTCTATTATTTGAATTATTTATTTCCAATTTGTAAAGAGTAAGATAACTTAAGAATAAATTTAATAATTTGAGATCTTATAATGAATAAAATATGGGTGTTGTTAAAAACACATAAGCCCTTACGTGTTTTTACCAAAAAAATTACATGTTTTTACCAATTTAAGGCCAAAACACATAAGTGACCTTATTTCTCAAAAAAAATTCCTCAGGATCAGTTTTGAGGTTTTTTTTATTTCTTTTTTTGAAAAATATTTCCCAACATGGGATGTCAATATCTGCAAATGTTTTCATATTTTTCAAGAAAATTCATTTAAAATCTTTCCACGTATGAATTTCCTTCATTTTTTTTGAAATAAAGGGTTCAATCTGGAGAATAAAGAACCAGAAGCCCATAATTTTGGTAATTTGTTTTGGTGGTGTTTTTTTTTCAAATGTTTTTTTCCATCTTTGTAATATGACTATTTTTGAAAAATTAATATAAAATCTTCCCACTTATGGATTTAATTCAATTTTCTTTTGAAATGAAGGGTTCAATATGGACAATAAAGAGCCAGAAGCCTATGAATTGGGGGAATTTTTTTGGTGGGACAACAATTGAAGGCACAATAAGGGTTTTTTTCAAATGTTTCTTTTTGTAAAATGACTATTTTTACGTACAAAAGTGCCACAGGTTTGATAAAAAAGGAGGAGATTGAGGTGGGATTTAAGCAATAAATAGGACTGAGGAGGGGGATAATTGGCATAAATTGTATATACAAAAATGAATCAATCTGAATAAACCTCCAAAATAGTTGGTCTTTTCTGAGGGGGGGGGAGGAAGATTGGACAAATATAACATCCTGTGTTTCTTAAATTTATCATCCCACCCCAGGGCTTGTGGTTGGGCATGGAATTTCCAATTCACAGTAATTGGGGGGGACTGGATAAGCTTTAGAAATGATTATATACAAAGGAACAAAATGAGAACAGCTATCCAAGAAGCAGATGAAAATGGGGGGATTATCATTTGGAGGACAGAAATAAGGGAAAAAAGAAAAAGATTGGACTGTGGAATAAAAGAAAACTGGTCTTTGATACTTATTTGCAATTGGATCCCCCATGTCAGGCATGGACATACACTTGCTTTTTGGAGCCTGGCCAACATCTCTATTTTTTTGGAGATTCTGTTGATTATTTCAATAAATTGTTTTTTGAATGCCATGTGGAGAGCCCTATTTACCTCCAGGAGACTACCTTTGGATGTTTGGAGCCAAAGTTTAACCATGGCATGGGCACCTTCAACTCTGGAGGTGGAGCCCACACCCAGGTGGCAATGATGGTTGGTCCTGGCTGGCACATAATACTCCTTTAGAGGAAGCCAGGTATTTTCCAAATATTGCAAAAATGCAGGATTTTTGACTTGCTTTTGAAGCTTCTTCCAGTTTTTTTTGAAAGACTTTTCAGTGGATGAATACATAGCCTGAGAAATGAATCCCAAAGTAATTAATAAAAACAATAATAAGAAAGAAAGCGAAATAAAGTGAACTAAAGTGAAAGATCAAAGTATATTAATTGATTCCAAAGGCCCATGAAATTTTCAAAATCAGTGCCATGACCAATTTTCTTCATGAAATGAGCAGATACATCTTTCTTGATGTGCCAAATGCATAACATGACTTTGGAGTCCAGGAAGAGCTTCTTCAGAGCGTCTTTCAAGGCCTGATCCCTTTCAATAACAGTGACTGGAGGGGGGACAAGATTGGTGTTGTTGAGGACCTTTTCTATGTATTGCTTTAATGCCCAAGTATATGAGGGTTCAGTTTCATTCTTCATCAAACAAAAAGCCCCGGAAAAGGTCTTATTGGTTGAGCTGAATCCAAAAATATGAGAAAGGGGCATTTTTTACTTATCGGTTTTATAAGTACAATCCATAAGAATGACATGAGGAAAGCCATGAAGGAGTTTTATAGCAAGGGGGTGAGTGAAAAACAAGGAGGTAATGTGTTCCTCAGAACCCCTTGCAGAGGACCAAACAAAATTTTCTTCTTTGAGAGTGTCAATAAGAGAATCAATGGGCCTTCTTCCTTGAAGTTTGTCTTTCTTGATTTTCTTGACTTGGTTATAAATGTCTTAAAGGATTACAGGCCTGTCAGACTCCCTCTGGCTGCATAATGGGACCTGAATTTGCCTTTGAAGAAGCAGTGATTTAGACATTTGAGAAATTTGGGATGTTTCTTGCTCATTAAATTTCCTGAAAGCAGGATGTGCCATGATAATTTCAGTGGCATAATGGCTATTTTCAGTATTTTTGACTTTAAGAATCCAAGTGGTACTCTTGGCATATTTTCTGGCATAAAGTCTAAAAGGACAGTCAACCTTTCTTGAAGTGACTGTTTTGGAGGGGTTTTTGTTGGCATTTGGGGTCCCAGAACTATCACAACCTATTTCAATTTGGTTGCGGGTCATATTGGACCTCAAGATTGACACAACATACCCCTGAGACCTGGCAACATTATGCACATGCTGCCAAAGAAGCTCAAGGGCGTGAAATTCACCTTCAGTGGGGGGGGGGGTTGAAGCATTTTTGAGTGAAAAAGATGTATAAATTTGAAAACAAGGAGGAATTTGGGGATTTGGAATGGGGTAAGAACCTTTCAAAAGGTGAAAAAGAAGTGGTTAAGAGTGAAAAAAAGTGGCTTAAATGTGGGATTAATGGATGAGGGAAGGTAAAGAATTGGAAATTTGGAGGCTTGAAAGCAGTTTGTTGTGGTGGAAAATGCAGTATTTGGGGGAAAAAAGAAAGAAAAGTGTGAAATGTTTTGAAAAATTGCTTTGGTAATGCTGTTTTTCAAAAACAATTGTTTGGGGTGAGGATAATGTGGATTTTTTGGGGTGTTTGGTCCTTTTCCTTTGGGGGGCTGGGAAAAAAAATCTGGAACAATTGGGAGTTAGAGGGGTTCTGGGGGAAAAACCCTTTTTTGGGCATGTTTTGGCCTAATACAGGCATGGTTGTGTTTCATTTTTAATTAAAAATGGGCCCAGGGCACCCCTTACGTGTTTTTACCAATTTATGGCCAAAAAATGTAAGTTTTTAGTAAAAACACATAGACTCTTATGTGTTTTTACCAATTTGCTTATGTGTGTTTACCAATACCCTAAAATATTACCTATCTAAAATTTCTGATTGATTGATTGATGATTTTTATGGACAAAAACAGTGATGTAAACCTGTGTTTATGCCTTCAGAGAATTTCGTATGATTCATCCTGGAAATAGAGGGAGTGATTAGATAGAAACTGAAAGCACATATTTAAAAACAAAGTTCTTAACTTAAGATGAATTGTTTCTCATTTAAATTTGAATTTACCAGTGTTATTCTTAGCTCCGCATAACTTGAATCCTCTTTTGGGTTAATTATTTTAAGTTTAAATATAAAATCAGCTTATTTATATTAAATTTAATTACATGAAGAACTGAAAAATAAAGCTTCAAGTGAGAATCTCTTAAGCTGGGTTTTTAGTTAATTTTTAAAGAAATCTCAATTTATATTAAGAATAATTAAAAGTGCTAATTTCAAGGCTAATTACCAAGGAATCCTGTGTAAAAAACATACTTAAAACTGGATAAGAATAATTAAGGGTGCTAATTTCAAGGCTAATTAATAAGGAATCCTGTGTAAAAAAAATAATTAAAATTGGATTTCTACACAGATAGCATTGAATTGTAAGCTATGTGAGTTTTTCAAGAAAAGCCATTAAGAATTGGCTTTTTAATGAATTTTGAAATTATTGCTGTTTTTCCATGTAAAATAACAGTAAACACCAAAAAATTAATTTTTGATAGGGTCTTATCACTTATAAATTGAAATTCTAAGTTTATTCAAGCCTTTTTAAGCTTAATTAAGCTTTGAGAGTCGCCAAAACCATGATTAAAAGTCTGAATATGGGGATCAACCATTTTTAAGCTTGTAATTCCTATCCAAATTGGGGATAAAACAGCTTAAACGTCAATATTAAATAAAAGTCTAGTCTTAAAGCTCAAATAAGGTTCAGAGTCTGCTAAGTCAGGTGGAAAACCTTAATTGACACTTTTCAGATCCCAAAAGCTGGATACCCTGGCTCTAGGTGGCATTTTGCCTTTTTCCCAACTTCTTGTGAGACTACCTTTTATTTATTCAAAGCTTTAAAATGGCTTTAAACCAATTTGAATGGAGCTCACACAGGACTTACAACCTGTATTTCAAATCCTTAGCCAATTCAGTAAATATACACCAAACCTCAATTTTAACTAAATTTTTTCAAGTTTGCATAAACCTTGTGCAACTTTGAATTCAAAGTCAAAATTGACTATTTAAATTTTTGAAAAATGTATATTGGTGCTGTGAGACTCTTAAACCTTCCAATAGCATAAGAAAAAGCCATTTTTGGGTAAAACACCCTATTGGTCTACCCTTGGTTATTTTTGGTTTTGAATCCAAAAAAGGCATAATAATTATAACTTTGTTATCAAAAACAAAGTTATACTTATTCTTTGTTACTTTTTTGTTTTGAATTAACTGGATTAGTCTTTTCAAGACTAAATCAATTGTATGAAAAGCTATTTGTGGCCTTATAGGTATGTTATACATGCCTCACAGGATCAAATTCCCTACAACCAAAAGAAATTTTACTTCAATTTTTCATTGAACAATATAGCCCCTATTAAATTGGGGGGTATATTCCACTTTTAAACCTCTCTACGTATACCTTTCAAGTATGTTAAGCACAAAATTCAAATGTTTGATTGAGGAAGTGGTATTCTTTCATGTCTGAATCTTATGAGAAACATTTGGTAATTGGATATTCTAATTTCTGAAAGCCACACATTTTCATGCTGTGGGCTTCTTTATCTTACTAAGTATTCTCTTTCATTTTTGCCACTAAGTCTTCTTTATTTCAAGACTTTCAGTACCTTTTTCTCCTCAATCCTATCAAGTGGTGGTACTTCTAAGGGTGTTTCATTTCTCAAAGGAAATGATTCCCTATCAATTGAAGTACAATGCTTTACTAGAATAAAAAGAAAGTTTGGAAGCTTATTTTACAATTCTCCTGTCAGTTATACTTGTACTGCATTTCTTTCATGAAGAGCTTCAAAAATAAATGGTACTGAAAAGGAATCTTTCAATTCATTTGGGACTTTGATATTCTTAAAGATCAAGCTTGAAACTAGTATTAAGTCTACTTTGAATTCTGGGATCTTAGGACTTTTATCCTGCTTTTGTTTAGCATATTCAAACACATCAGTAATTCATTTATTTTCATGATGCCTCACTTTATCAAGAAGTAGCTTAAAGGGTGATGCATTTGGATCAATATAAACTAAGTCTTTCTTCAAAGTATCAACTGGAAGTTGAGGGTTCCATTCTTTTCCAACATTCCAGGAGTCTTTCCTGTCTAAGCATGGATGGAAGTTTTGTAGGCTAATTCCAATGCTGGTGTAAGTGTACACCAATAATGGGTAAAGCCATCAGAATATTTAAGCTCCATGCCATAAGCACAAATTCTTCTAATAATGTCCTCAAGGGTCTGAAGCATTCTTTTGGCTAATCCATCAGTTTGTGGATACTAAACTGTTGAGAATGATAGTTTTGTACACAAAAGATTATGTAAGTTTGTCCATAAGGCTGATGTAAATTTTGGGTCTCTATCACTAATGATATTTTTAAAGAGACCAGTATTAGATATAAATTTATTTAAAATCAAAAGAGCTGTATCCATAGCTGTGTCATCTTTATGACATGGTAAAAATATTGGAGTTTTGCTATATCTGTCCACAATAACAAGACATGCATCATAAATTTTCTCACCACCAGGTGGTAAGGCAGTCACCCAATCCATATGAACCATTTCCCATGCGGTACTTGGTTCTTGGATATGAATCATCAAACAAAATCCATTACCAGTAGCTTTATTGGATTTTTGACATCTGTCACAACTATGAAAATACTCAGTGACATCTTTTCTCCAAGATGGCCACCAAGCACATATATTAATTCTCTCCATTGTTCTGTATTCAGACAGATGTCCAGAATAGATTTTGTCATGGAATTCTAGTAATATTGTGTTAATCAAAACTCTACCGAATAAGACCATTACAAATGTGTGTTTAGACCTTTAATATAAGATACCATCAAATAGATGGAATCTTTCATTATCATATGATGTTTTCCATATATAATCCAAAGAATCAGCCAAAGCTGGATCTTTGCAGTCTTTGTCAAGTAGAGAACCAAGAATATGACAATTATTATCTTGCTTGTAGCTTTCTCTAACTTCCTCATAGAATTCTGTTTGCAAATCTGTGATGTTAATTCCATCAATTGGAATTTGAGGTTCTGAATTTGCAGGAGCTTAGGCAGGATTGTAAGGTGTATTGAGTAGTTCCCATCTACTCAAGCCATAAGCCTCTTTATGAATATTTCTAGCTTTATGTAATATTTTCATATTGCCTCTATACTCTGTATAGAAATCTCTCACATTAACATGTTTCTGTTCAATTTTTCATGTTGAGAAGTGATTTAATGGAATTAAAATCAGTAATAAACTCAAATACACCACCGTAAAGATAATAATCAAGCTTTTCTAGAGCCCATACAAGGCAAAGGCACTCAATTTTTATTTCTCCATATCTAGCCTCATGAAGTTTTATTTGTATTAAGATACTGCAAACTGGTCCTTAATAAGGCTTGTCATTGACAATTTGGACTTGATGGAGAGTTGCACCTGAAAAGTTATCATATGAATCAATATACAGCTTGAAAAGAAGTTTACAGTCTGGAATGAAGAATAATGGTGCATTGGTTAATGTATACTTGATCTTTTCATATGCCTTAATCCTCTCATGTCATTTCAAAGAGTGTTTGTTGATCTCCAATTCTGTACAATGATCTGGCATGAATTGAAAAATGTTTGAAGTGTTTCCTGTAATAACTAGAAAACCCTAAGAAAGAAATCATTTCTTTCTTTTTCTGGGCCATTTCCTTCAGTAAGCCTGCAGGAACTTTGGTTTTATAAAAACTAAGGCTTAGTCCTGAAGCTAAATGTCCCAGAGATTTGAGCTTGTAAAATTTAAAATACCATTTACTCAGAGATATTTTTATGTTCACTTGAACAAGTTTCTTAAGTAATAGTGAAAGTATCTCTAAATGCAACTTCCAGGTTTCTGATCAAATGATAATTTCATCAATATAAATGATTAATCATCCCTCTGATAATACATATGGGAATATAGTATTCATTATTTTGTGCTAATTAGAGGGTTCATTTATAATTCATAAAAGCATCCTCAAATAATCATAAATACCACAATGAGAAATTATCCTCAATAATTTTCTAGCATTAGGTGTAAAGAAATTCTTATGGAAACACTTAAGTGCATCCATAGAATTAATAAATCTTTCTTTGGATAATTGTATAAAAATCTAATGGATTATAGGGATTGGATACCTTTTTGGAATGGTATAGTTATTCAATGCTCTAAAATCTCCAAAAATCCTTGATTTATCACTATTCCAATTAATGATTACAGGGGTTGTGACTTCTACTTCCTCATTATGTCCAATTACCTGAGAGCTCACAGCTTCATAAGCTCATTAATATAAGTTTCCAATGCTTCTCTAACTCTAGGGCTAGCTAGGTAACCTGATCTTCTTAATAGTGGAGGAGAAGGTCTTTCCACATTAAGAATAATGTCCACTTCACGGAACTTAATTTCCACTAGTGGTTTCTTATCAGAAGAAAAGGCATCTCTTCATTGAAAACATTTTCAATGAGCTCCTCCTTCATTTTTAATTTTAATTGAGGACTAATTTGTGCTTCAACTAATTTACTGATCATAAATTTTCCTTATTTACATTTTTTACTTGGCTTATGACAGTTATTTCTCTCTTTCCTAGAAGAAAACAAACTTTTGTCTTTTGTTCTTCCCTGTTGTGAAATATCTGTCTTTATGATTATTAATATCAATACAATAGATATTAGGATAATCATTCCCAAGTATGAAATGTTTTGAGATGCAGTTACTCATAACAACAAATTCAGCTTTAAGTATGATACTTCCTTCAGGATGACAAAATATTATCTCAGCTTCACAAATGACCAAAGGGTGCATATCATGGATAGCACTTCTAAGTTTTATACCTTCAATTGGCATCGATTTCTCTTTCCAGTTGGTATAGGCTTTGTTATATAATACTCAACAACACAAGTGCAGAACGCACCTGTGTCAAAATATATATTGGATTCTCTGTTGTTTATCACAATATTAGGGATGAAAGATGATCCAGATGTATAACCTTTACCTCTGGAAGGTTTGGGTTTCTGCATTTTAGAATCTTGCACATGTATAATATCCATAAATTCATCACTATATTGTGGCAAGTGAGTATTAAATTCTGTAACTCCAGAGGACCATTGATGTTTTCTATAATAAGTTAATCTGGCAGTTCTTCCATTTCAGAAGGCTCAGAATCACTTTTATGTAGAGTTATATCATTTGTATTTTGTGGTGTCTTCAGTATTTTAAATTTCTATCTCATTAATTGTTGCTTCTTTTGACAAGTATTAGTCAAATGAAATGTACTTCCACAGTTATTACATTTAAAAGGATCTCTTTCTTGTGGTATATTTGGTCTTGAAATTGGTTTTCCACTAGTTGCAGTGTCTATTGAGGATTTATACCAATTTATACCAATTTTTGTTGTGGTAGTGATTTCTTCCATGGCATTGATATAATCTTCTGTAGAGAAAGGCTGAATACATCTGCTTCTTATAGCATTCTCAAGGCCACCACCACTTTTTCTTAATATCCCTTTTGAAGGATATTAAGAGTCAAGACATATCAGGATTAAGGGATGTTAATCTTTCTTTCTGCTTAAGAAAACAGGACATGGGACTGTCTCTTTCACTATTAAAAATGGCTTATTAAAGAGAATTTCTCATTCTGAATCTTAAGGAGTCATTAACACATTTGGAAATAGTATTCTCTTTTCACCAAGGCCAACAGTTTTTACCATGGTCTTGTCTCATTTTAGAAAACCATTTCTTTTCTGATTTGGTAAATAATGAGTGCAATCTAGGACTTATTTATTAATCTGGTATCTTGAAGTCTCCTTTAACCATATAAATTGTTTTCAGAAATTACATATGATTATATTCTCCTTTGCCACTAAAGGTAGGCCATTCCTCTAATCTTGGAATGACTTTGAAGCTAAAGGGAGTTTCTACCTCTGAATTACTTTAAACTGTATTACTTAAATGATTATTCAAGTTCAACACATTTCTGTCAGGAATTGGTGTAGAATTTCTTTGTAAGTCATTTTTCAGTAATATATTGCTAATGCTTGATTGATTATCTTCTTTCAAATAAAGTCTTGCTTTATCAATTTTCTACAATTGCTCTTGTCAAGGAGCTATGTTGTTACCAGCTGAGTTTTCCAACTTTTGAACTTGTATTCTTAATTCTTTTAAATGTTCAGTAAGAAAAGAAATAGAATTATCATATGGCTGATTAAGCAATTTAACTTTGGATTATATCATTTCACAAGTGTACGTCAGAGACAAAGTATTTTCTTTATTTAAATTTTCAAGACCCAAAATAGTCTTTTTTGACTTCTTGCCTTGTAAAATATCTCTTCTCAACTTCTTTTGGACATACTCAAAAATGTTAAATTCTGGTAAGCTTTCTTTGTTACAAGTTCAAAACGTAGATAAAAGGTTTGAAAAATATCTTTTCTTGAGAAAGATTGATTGATTCATTCATCCTCCTTGTTTTTGAATTCCATAAGAGTTCTTTCCATATTGAGCAAATTGTCCATGGCTGTCTTTTCTATCTTTGGACTTCTGTAATTCTGAGGGTAAGGCTTGTACCACTTGGAATTTTACTTGCCCTTCTGGTTGCTGTTTGGGGCTTGTGGAGGATTGAGAAGCTTCCACAGGGCTGTTGTCCTGCTTTTGGGCCAGCTGCCTCTTTTGATCCTTTGATAGAATACTTTGTTTTTTCAACCATGCTTTTATCTGTTGTAATTCCCCTTTCACAGACATTGGAGTCCAACCTTTCAGAAGTTTTCCCGTCTCTTCTGGGCATAAGAGCTTCTTAAATTGAATGTGTGAGTTCATTGTTGCTATACAGAGACTTGGCAGAAGCTCCCACTAATGTTGCTTTTCTATCACAAACCAGTTGTTTTACTAAGACTGGTATATCTCTACTGCTTCTTGTTGAACGTTTTCAGATCTGAAAACAGGAATAGCAGTTATGTCAGCTTCAGGACTCTCAAGGAGAGTCTCAAAGGCACAGGTAAAATTTCTAGAATACTCCATATGTGCCTCACCTCTGGGCTGAAATTCTTGTCTTTTGTATTTAGAACTTGAATGTCCTGGTCCAGATCCATTTGATTGGATGGAGTAGTTGCTTCCGCTTTTAGTAGATGTTATTTTACATCAGTTCAAAGCAAATTTGACTGATAAATGGGTTAAATTAACCTTCTGGACCTTCATGGGGTTTTCTTTTAAGTAAGTGTATTTGTCTTGGGCTGGTTTGAATTCCAAAACTTGACTCTGAGATGCTAGTGTCAGGCTGAGTCTATGAAGAGGTGATAATAAAGAGTATTTACAACCTAAAATATGACTGTGACATGGATAATAATGTTGAAAATAGGTTTTGAATAAGATAAAAGGGCTTTAAAAATGATTATTAGTGGTGGTGAGTGCTGTTGAAAGCCCCGGATGCAGCTTTACCTGTTGGGTTACAATAATAAAGTCTACAATACTAAAGTTTATAGTAGAACCTGGTTATTTTCCAAGATTACAACATCTTTTTTGACAGTTGTACTACATAGGAATTCAAGAGAAGGATGAGGAAACCTTTTCTGGTGGAGAAAAGGCCCCTTTTTATCCTAAAATGGGGTGAAAAGGCTTCTAGACCTTTCCACGTAGAGGAAGTGAAGATTTTTTGCTTCAAAGGACTTGTTTGTGGTTTTCAAAATTCCTGTATAGCCTTTATTGGGCTGAGATGTGTTTTTGGAACCACATCTGGGCAGTTTTCACCAATACAGGGTGGAAATTTTCATCTGGGGACATCATAGCCTTCTTCTGACGTGTATGACATGTAGAATTCTGTACAGAACCTGTATGGAACCCCAGTCTTGAACTAATTATGAGGTATTGAAGTATAAAAATGCTTCTTTGTCTGCTTTACACCTCATGATCATAGTTATGGGATATTATCCCATGGTAAGGCTGTATTGGTCAAACTGTGAGAGTTTGACCTTCAAACTGCCACACCTCAGTCAATTTATGAGATATAAAGTTCAGGATTTGCTCATTGTATAGCCCTGGATGTAATCTACACAATGGTACCTCATTTAATATGGCTATAATTAAATATGGCAAAGTTATGCCATGTACAAGTTTTTTTGTACATATGTATGATTTGTTTAAAATCTGTATGGAGCTTATTTGCACCATGACGTTTGTTCTGGATGAGATATGGGGAAGTGAAGGGCACCATCAAATAGCCCTGATTGTTCTCTTTTGAAAAAAGACACCACTTTAGGTATCCCACACTAAAACTGTAGAAGTTAGATGAGAGGTGAATATTTAATTCACCCTTATTTGACCTTATTTTGGCCATAACTTCTGTAATTCTGATGCTAGCTCAGTTTGGCTGGTACCAATAGATAGCCCTGACTTAGAGCTTTATTCTGAATACCCATTTGATAGGGTTGAGCCTCTTCCTCTGGATTTCAGATGAGAGGTGAAAATTAAGGTTTATGCTCAGCAACAACTTTGAGCAGGAATAACTTTTTTATTCTTTGTCTTATGATAATGGGACTTGTATATTTTAGAAAAGGTGAGTTTCCTCTTTCCTTTGATGCCTTTTGAGCTGATTTGGCTCAGTCCCATGTTTTGATGGTATCTTGGCTATACCATTGATTTATGGTATTTGGCTGTCATGCCTGTGCTCTGGTTTTGAGTCACAGGCTGACAGCTAGAGTCAGAAGAGCTTTCTCTGGAAGAGAACACTAAGCTAAAAAATGATATAAGCTATTTATGTTAAATAATAATAATGAAAAGAGCTTATTAGCATAGCTTAATGGATAAAGTTGCTATAAAGTAATTTATGGCAAATTACATCAAAAATAAAGAAATTTTCTTAAAGAGTAAAAACATATATTTCTAATTTTCTTTAAATAATAATAATCATGTAGTTACTAAGTTATAAATCAAAATTATATTCTTATTCAATCTATACTAGAATAAGAATAAATCAAAGAATAAATTTCAATTCTGTAATGTGAAAAAGCCACTATTTAGACAATAGAAATTTATTCCAAATCACTCAATAGTATACTTTCTTGAACAATATTTTTAAGAAAGATAACTTTATCAATATAATAAAGATTACTTATAAGGTATAAGTCCCAAAAAAACCTAAATTTCAGAAAATATGGAAGTTTTAGCCAAAAAGCAGTAAAGAAGGTCTAGACTATGATTTATGTCACAAAAATTGGTTAAAATTGTGTCCAGGCCTCCAAATGTATGATTTGTCTATGAAACTAGTGATAATAGTAACAAAGATCAAGAGTACTATGACTGTCCTCAGTAGAAAATATAACATAATTAGGTATTATAACCAAAAATTAATATAATTATTAAAAAAAAGTATATATAAAAAACAAATTAATTATTAAATAGTTTAATAATCAAAAATCTTAATCATCATAATGAACTAAAATATTTCATTATCATTATTGTCACTGAAAGTTACAATATCAAGAAATGAAAAAGATCTTAATGAGAAAATCATATGTGGACAATGAAAATACTTATCCACCTATAAATAATAAAAATATAATTTATAAAAAGAAATATCACACACACTGTGCAGAGCTAAATTTTATAGAGAAATTATACATAAAAAAACTAACACTAGATAAAAAAGGTATAGAGATTCAGAGAAAGCTTAATTATAGTGTTTATTTAATACAATAAGCCAAACACAAAAGTTATAGTATTGGAAAATGCTTATAAGTTGAAAAATCACCAAAAATAAATGTTATAAAGCAATACAACAAATTGCTAATGATAGAATAAGATTTAAGACTTTTTAAAGGAAATTTGTGGATTTGAAAGATGCTTTGAAGAAGACTTTTATGTAATAAAGGGAATTATTGGTGATTGAAATGATATAATCTAAATTCTATGATTTAAATTCTTTATTTCTAATTTATAAATAGTAAAATAACTCAAGAGTCACCTTAATTATATAAGATTTTATATTGAATAAAATATTACCTATTTAAAATGTCTGATTGATTGAATGATAATTGTTATGAACAAAAACAGTGATTTAAAGGCTCTTTTTATGCCTTGATAGCAGATCTTATAGTTCATAATAAATATAGAGGGCGTGCTCAGATCAAAAATGAAAACCCATACTCAAAAATAAGGGTATCAACTTAAGGTAACTTCCTTTTCATTTCCATTTAAGGTTACCAGTGTCATCATAAACTCCAAGTAACTTCAATCCTCTTTTGGGTTAAATATTTTATGTTTATTTATATTTAATTTAATACAATGAAAAACTCAAAATAAATTTTCAAGTGAAAATATCTTAAACTAGGGTTTTCATACTTTTTAAAGAAATATTAATTTATTTTAAGAATAATTAAAAAAGCTAATCCCAAGGCTAATTACTAAGGAGTCCTGTTTGAAAAATTAACTCAATTTAATGTATACCCAAATAAAACTGAATTTTAAGCTATGTGGAATGTTCAAGAAAATACATTAAGATTTGGATTTTTAATGAAGCTTTGAAGTTATTTCTTTGTTTCCATGTAAAATAACAATAAACACCAAACCTTGACTTGTGATAATGTCTTAAAAATTATAAATTTAAAGCTCAAGATTCTTATAGCTTTGAAAGTCCTTGAATTCACCCTTTGGCAGCTTGTAATGTCTGTTCAAATTGGGTATAAACCAGTTTGCACTTTAATATTCAATAAAAGTCTAATACTAAATTTGAAATAAGATCGAGAATCTTCCAATACAGGTGGACAACTTTAATTGAGTCCTTGTAGTTCCCCAAAGTTGGATACCCTAGCTCTATTTGGCTTTTCTCCTTTGTCCAACATTATTGTGTGACATTTTACCTTTTATTTATTTGAAGCCATAAAGTGACTTTAAACCAATTTAAATTGAGCTCACACAGGATTTACAGCATTTATGGCAAATTCTTAGACAATTCAGTAAATATACACCATACCTTAGTTTTAACTAAAGTTTTAAAAGTTTGCATAAAACTTATAAGACTTTAACTTTAAAGTTATCATTAACAATTCAAAACTTTTGATCGAAATTGCAAAAATGTATATTGGTACTGTGAGATTATTGAACATTAAAACAAAATAAGAAATACCCATGTTGGGGTATGACACCCTATGGGTGTACCCTAGTTATTTTTAGTGTAGAATCCAAAAATGGAATAATAATCATAAGTTTGTTATCAACAATAAATTTATACTTATTTTTTGTTTTTTTTTGCTCAAAATTCACTTGATAAGTCTGTTCAAGACTAAATAAACTGTATAAAAGGTTATTTGTGGACTTATGGGTATGCCATACATAACTCACAAGCTCACAATTCACCTAGGTTAGCCTTATAAAGTGCATAAACTTAAATAACTTTATTAGGTGGTAATATGAAAAATAATTCAACACCACATCATCAATACCACATGAAATAATTGTGATTTTTTTTCTCAATTTCACACCAAAAATTGGGAATGTGAGAAATAACATGTTATATATACACTAAGATTATGTTTATAAATCTTTGTGGCACTTAATAATATTGTATTATTACATACAGCTTTGATACACTTAGAGTGTATGTAAGTATTTAAGCTTGAGTTACCATTTTTGATGTGAAAATAGCTAAGGGGGACAATCAACATCAAAGAGAGCCAGGGTACCCAGCTTCTGAGACCTCTGTGGCATGGATAGCTTTAAATATTGGATCCATGGCTTATTACAGCCCAATTAGTCTATTAAAGTGTGAGCCTGTGAGGTATGTTTAACATACCCATAAGGCCACAAATGATTTTATAAACAATTAAATTTGTCTTAAACAGACTTTTTAGTTGAATTTAAAATAAAAAATAATAAAAAATAAGTATAACTTTTTTTTGGATAAACAAATTTATAATTATTATGTCATTTTTGGATTCTACACCAAAAATAACCTAGGGTACACCCATAGGGTGTTATACCCAAAAACACTTATTTCTTGTGTTATTAGAAGATTTAAGAATCTCACAGTACTAATGTAACTTTTTTAACATTTTTTTAAAATTGTTAAATTTAAGCTTAATTAAGCTTAAATTTAAAGTTACATAAGGTTTATGCAACTTTACCAAAATTTTAGTTAAAATTGAGGTGTGGTGTATATTTACTGAATTGGCTAAGGATTTGCCATACAGAATGTAAATCCTGCGTGAGCTCAATTTAAAAGGGTTTAAGACCATAGTATGGCTTTAAATAAATAAAAGGGCAAAATCCACGCAAAAAGGTGGGACAAAGGAAAAAGACCAAATAGAGCTGGGGTACCCAACTTTTTGGATCTGCAATGATTCAATTAAGGTTGTCCACCTGTATTGGAGGATTTTCAACCTTATTTAAACTTTAAGATTAGACTTTGATCCAACCTTAAGGTTTAAACTGATTTTATCCTAAATTGGATAAGAATTTCAAGCTGCCAAGAGGGTAAATCCCAATAAGCAGGCTTGGAATAAAGGTTTTAAGAACTGTCAAAGCTTAAATAAGCTTAAAACTTTAAGGTTTCAATCATCAAAACCTTATCAAAACTTAAGGTTTTGTGTGTATTGCTATTTTACGTGGAAAAATAGTAATAACTTCAAAAATTCATTAAAAATCCAAATCTTAATGGATTTGCTTGAAAATTTCACACAGCTTAGAATTTAATATTATCAATATATAAATTAAATTTTAAGTATCTTTTATTAATAGGTTTCCTGGGTAATTAGCCTGGAAAATTACCTTTTTAATTAAGCTTAAAGAAAATTATGATTTCTTTAAAAATTAATTAAAAATTCAGTTTAAGAGATTTCTGCTTGAAACTCTGATTTTATGTTGTTCATGTGATGAACTTCAATATAAATAAACTTATTTTATATTAAAACTTAAAATAATTAAACTAAATGAGGATTAAAGTTACTTGGAGTTAAGAATAACACTGGTAACTTTAAATTGGAAGTAAAAATAAGTTGCCTTAAGTTAAGAACTTAATTTTTAAGCATGGTTTTTCACTTTTGACCTGAGCACGCCCTCTACATCCATTATGAATCATGAGAGCTGCTCTGTAGACATAAAAAGAGTCTTTTCATCACTGTTTTTGTCCATCATTCATAATCAATCCAATCATATTAGACATTTAAACAGGTAAAGTTTTATTAAATATAAAATCTTATTATTAAAGGTAATTCTTAAGTTATTTTTATTCTTTATTTATTAAATTAAAGAATTGAAGTCATAGAATTCAGATTATTGTTGTAATCATCTATAATAAATTTTATTATATAAAATTATCATCTTAAATATCTTTTAAAATCCACAAATTCCTCTCAAAAACTCTTTAATCATAATTTATAGTACAAAAAGTTGTTTTATCTTTATATTTATTGATTTTTGGCGTGTTTTTAACTTATAAATTTTTATTTAATATAATAACTGTTGTATTTGACTTGTTGTATTAAATAAATCTTATAAGTAAGTTTTCTCTAAAGGTTCTATATATTTTTTTATCTAGTAATAGTTTTTTTATATAGAATTTTATTCTATAAAGAATTATTTCTGCACAGTGTGTGATTAATTCTTTTTATAAATAATATTTATATTATTTATAAGTGGTTAATATTCTTATTTTCCACGTGTAATTGTCTCATTAAGAGCTTTACACTTCTTATTGTTATAACTGTCAGTGACTATAACAATAATAGAATAATTATAATTTATTATAATTATTATATTTTTTTATTATTATATTATTATAATAATAATTAAATTTATTTTTTTATATAATTATTTTTAATAATTATATTTAAATTTGTGGTTATAATATTTCATTATATTATATTTTTCTACTGAGGACAGTCATAGTACTCTTGATATTGTTACTATTATCAAGAGTTTCATAGACAAACCTTACATTTGGGGGCCTGGCCGTGATTTTAAACCAATTTTTGGGACATAAATCATATTCTAGACCTTATTTTACTTTTTTTGACGTAAAATTGCCATATTTGTCTTAATATTGGCTTCTTTGGGACTTATCCCTTATAAATAATCTTTATAATATTAATAAAGTTATTTTTTCTTAAGAATATTGTTTGAAACAATATACTATTGAGTGACTTGGAATAAATGTCTTTTGTCTAACTAGTGGCTTTTTCACATCACAGACTTGAAATTTATTCTTTGAGTTATTCTAGTATAAAGTGAATAATAAATATAATTTTGATTAATAACTTGTTAATTGCATAATTATTATTTCTTTAAAGAAAATAATAAATCAAATAAAAAATCTTTACTAAAAATATTTTTTTTCTTTTATCTTAGACATTTTTTCTTTATTTTTTGACGTAATTTGCCATAAATTACATAAAAACAACTTTATTTAATAAGTTGAGTTTATAAGTTATTTTTATTGCTTTATAAAATAACTTATATATTTTTTTTCTCTAGTGTCTTCCATCAGAGAAAATTCTTCAGAATCTGAAGCCTCAGAGTCAAGTATTGAAATTCAAACCAGCCCAGCACCAAGGGGTTTAATAACCAAGGAGCCCTTTAAAGGTCCTGCAGGTGAATTCAATCCATTTTTACTCTAATTTTTATTAAAATTGACGTGCAATGACTCCTACTAGAAGTGGAAGCAACTACTCCATCCAATCAAATGGATCTGGACCAGGACATTCCAGCCATAAATCCAAAAGGCAAGAATGTCCTCCCAGAGGAGAGGCACAAATGGAGGATGCCAGAACTTCCACCAGTTCCCAAAGGTTAGCCAGCACCTTTGAACCTCTTCTTGAGAGTCCAGAAGCTGACATAACTGCTATTGCTGTTAGACCTGAACCATTTCCAACAGGCAACTGTGGAAATTTATCAATCCCAATGGAAAAACTGGTTCCTGGCGTCAAAACAACAAGAGTGGGAACTCCTTCCAAGTCTTTGGATAGGCACCATGAACTCTTATCTTCAAGTGAAGAAGTTCATGGGGCCAGAAAAGACAGAAGATCTTCTATTGGGTTGGACACCAATGTCTGTCAAAGGGCAAGTCCAACAGATAAAAGCTTGGTTGAAAAACCAAAGCATGTTATCAGAAGACCAGAAGAAGAAGTTGGCCCAAGGCAAGGACAACAGCCAAGTGGAAGCTCCTCAAGCATCCACCAGCAAAAATCCGCCTCAACAAGTGCCAAACAAGCCCAAGCAAGCCCCAAAGAGCAACCAGAAGGGCAAGCAAAAGGCAAAGGGAAAGGCAAAGCCCAAGTGGAACAAGCCTTACCCTCAGAATTACAGGATTCCAAAGAAGGAAAAGACAGCCATGGACAATGTGTTCAATATGGCAAGAACTTTGATGGAATTCAAAAACAAGGAGGAGGAAAGATTGAACCAATCCTTTCCAAAGAAATAGACCTTGTAAAGCTCGTAACTTACTTTGAATCTTGTAATAAAGAAATTATGGCAAAATTTAAAGCATTTGATCATGTCCAACAAAAGCTGGGCAATGAGATAGTACAAGTTAAAGACCAACAAAAGACCATTATTGGCCTTGAAAATGTTAATAAGGCAAATATTTTGTCTTTGACGCAAATTTGTGAAAGACTTGAGCATAAAGTTACCTTACTCAATCAACCAGATGAGAATTCAATTTCTTTTATAACTGGACAGTTAAGAGAATTGAAAATACAAGTTCAAAACTTGGAAAATTCAACTGGTCACAATGCAGCTCTTTTTCAAGAACAATTGGAAAAAAGTGATAAAGCAAGACTTGAATTGAAAGAAGATATTCAATCAAGTATTAATAATATATCACTAAAAAATGAATTGCCAAGGCAATCCACACCATTTCTTGATAGAAATGTTCTTAACTTGAATAATGATTTACATCATACAATTTCAAGTAATGATGTGGAAACTGCTTGCAATTTCAAAGACATTCCAAGATTAGAGGAATGGCCACCCTTCAGTGGTGAAGGAGAATATAATCATATGGAATTTATGAAAACAATTGATGTGTTCAAAGAAGACTTTAACATACCAGATGAATACATAAGTGCCAGATTACACTCATTATTTACCAAATCAGCTAAGAAATGGTATTATAAAATGAGACAAGACCATGGTAAACATTCCTGGCCTTGGTGGAAAGAACAAGTTATTTCCAAATGGGCAAATGATTCCTGGAGATTTAGAATGGAAAATTCTTTTGAAGAAGCCATTTTTAATATTGAGAGGGACAGGCCCATGACTTGGTTTCTTAAACAGAAGGACAGAATAACTGCCCTTCATCCTGATATGTCTGAACCAATGGTACATACAAGGATATTAAGAAAGTGTGGTGGTGACCTTGAGCATGCTATAAGAAGCAGATGTATTGAGCCTTGCTCTACAGAAGATTATATCAATGCTATGGAGGATATCACTACTAGAACAAAAATTGGAAGAAATTGGTATAAACCCCCAATAGACAGCAAGACTAGTGGAAAACCAATTTCAAAACCAAATAAACCACATGACAGACCTCCTTTAAAATGTCATAACTGTGGAAGCACATCTCATTTAGCAAACACTTGTCCAAAAAAGACAAGAGTCAATGAGATAAATGTTGAAAAAGTGGAAGACACAAAAGAAACTGATGTAGCTTTACATGAAAGTGATTCTGAACCTTCAGAAGAAGAAGAAACATCAGAAGAACTTAGTATAGAAAATATCAATGTTTCTTTTGAGGTCACTGAGGTACATACTCACTTGCCACAGTACAGTAATGAATGTATGGATCTCATACATGTGCAAGATGCCAAAATGCAAAAAACCAAACCTGCCAGAGGTAAAGGTTATACAGCTGGGTCATCTTGTATCACTAATATTGTGATAAATAACACAGAAGCCAAGATACATCTTGACTCAGGTGCTTTTTGCACTTGTGTTGGGAAAGATTATCTTGACAAAATTTATACCAATTGGCAAGACAAGTTGATGCCAATTGAAGGTGTAAAATTCAGCAGTGCTAGCCAGAATATGCATCCTTTGGGTATATTTGAAGCTACAATAATATTTCCTCACCCTGCAGGAAGTATGAGATTGAAAGCTGAATTTGTTGTTATGAATAATTGTACTTCACAACACTTTATACTTGGAAATGATTATCTCAATATCTATGGTATTGATATTAATAATCATAAGGACAGATATTTCACTATAGGGGAAAATAAAAGGCAAAAATTTGCTTTTTCTCCAGAAAGAAAAGAAATTACTGTCATTCAACAAGTAAAAAATGTTAATAAAGAAAAATTTGTGTCAGATCAATTAAGTGAAGCACAAATTAGTCCTGAATTAACACCAGAATTGAAGGAAGAACTTATTGAAATTTTATTTCAATTTCAAGAAGCCTTTGCTTCTGATGATGAACCACTTGGGGCTATCAAAGGCCATGAAGTGGATATCATGCTTAATGTGGAGAGACCTTACCCCCACTATTAAGAAGACCAGCTTACCCAGCTAGCCCTAGGGCTAGAGAAGCATTAGAAAGTCATATTCATGAACTAATGAAACTGGGAGTTCTTAGAAAAGTTGGACACAATGAGGAAGTGGAAGTCACAACTCCAGTAATCATTACTTGGCATAATGATAAGTCAAGGATGGTTGGGGATTTTAGGGCATTGAATACCTATACTATTCCAGACAGGTATCCAATCCCTAGAATCCATGAGACTTTGACTCAATTATCCAAAGCAAAGTTTATTACTTCCATGGATGCTCTTAAAGGCTTCCATCAGAATGTTTTAACACCTCATGCAAGGAAATTATTGAGAATAATAGCTCATTGTGGTATTTATGAATATTTGAGGATGCCTTTTGGTATTAAAAATGCACCCTCTCATTATCAAAGAATGATGAATACCATATTCCCACATGAATTATCAGAGGGATGGTTAATCATTTATATTGATGACATTATCATTTGTTCAGAAACCTGGCAATCACATTTAGAGAGACTTTCATTAGTACTTAAGAAAATTCTACAAGTGAACATGAAAATTTCTCTTAAAAAATGTAATTTTGGGTTTCATGAGTTGAAAGCTCTGGGACATGTAGTATCAGGACTAAGCCTTGGTGTTGAAAAAAACAAAGTGGCTGCAGATTTACTGAAACAAATGCCCCAGAACAAAAAAGAGATGATGTCTTTCTTAGGATTTGCCAGTTATTACAGGAAACACCTTAAAGATTTTGCAATCCATGCCAGATCATTATACAGAATTTGTGATCAACAAACTGTTTTTGAAATGACACAGGAGAGAATTCAAGCATATGATAAAATCAAGTATGCCTTGACCAATGCACCATTATTATTGATGCCAGACTGGAAACTTCCTTTCAAACTGTATATTGATGCATGTGGTGATGGTTTAGGAGCTGCTCTTCATCAAGTTCAAATTGTCAATGACAAACCTTATGAAGGTCCAGTTTGTTTTATTTCAAGACAAATTAAACCTACTGAGGCAAGATATGGAGCTAGCCAAATGGAGTGCCTTTGCCTTGTTTGGGCTCTGGAAAAACTTAATTATTATCTTGATGGTAGTGTGTTTGAAGTAATTACTGATTGTAATGCAGTAAAATCACTTCTTAACATGAAGACTCCAAACAGACACATGTTAAGATGGCAGATTGCTATACAGGAGTATAGAGGCAATATGACCATAGTACATAAAGCTGGAAATATTCATAAGAATGCTGATGGCTTAAGTAGATGGGCATTACCCAATACACCTGATAATCCTGCCTATGTTCCTACAAGTGCAGAACCTCAAATCCCAATTGAAGGAATTAATATCACAGATGTTGGAACAGAATTCTTTGAAGAGGTTAGAGAAAGCTACAAGCAAGATAAGAATTGTCATATTCTTACTGCTCTACTTGACAAAGACTGTAAAGATGTAGCCTTGGCTAATTCTCTTGATGATATTTGGAAAACATCTTATGAGAATGGAAGATTTCATTTGTTTGATGGTATACTATATCATAGATCTAAACACACATGTGTCATGGTCCTATGTAGTAGAATGTTGATTAACACAATACTACTAGAATGCCATGATAACATTTATTCTGGACATCTGTCTGAAGACAGAACAATGGAAAGAATTAAGACATGTGCCTGGTGGCCATCTTGGAGAAAAGATGTCATTGAGTACTGTCATAGTTGTGATAGATGCCAGAAAGCCAATAAAGCTACTGGTAAAAGATTTGGTTTAATGATCCATATTCAAGAACCAAGTACCCCATGGGAAGTGGCTCACATGGATTGGGTAACTGCTTTACCACCTGGAGGTGATAAAAGGTACAATGCATGTCTTGTTATTGTGGACAGATATAGCAAAACACCAATCTTTTTACCATGTCATAAAGATGACACAGCTATGGATACAGCTCTTTTGATTTGGAACAGAGTCATATCCCATACTGGTCTCTTTAAAAATATCATTAGTGATAGAGACCCAAAATTCACATCAGCCTTATGGACTAATCTACATAAGCTTTTGGGTACAAAATTATCATTTTCAACAGCCTACCATCCACAAACAGATGGACTGGCAGAAAGAATGATTCAAACCCTTGAGGACATGATCAGAAGATTTTGTGCTTATGGCCTGGAGTTTAAAGATTCTGATGGCTTTACCCATGATTGGTGTACTCTTATACCAGCATTGGAATTAGCCTACAAGACCTCCATCCACGCTTCAACAGGCAAGACTCCTGCAATATTGGAAAAAGGATGGAACCCCAAACTTCCAGTTGATACTTTGAAAAAAGATTTGGTTGACATTCATCCAACTGCTTCAAGCTTTAAGCTGCTGCTTGATAAAGTGAGACATCATGCAAATAAAAGCATGAATGATGCCTTTGAATATGCTAAGCAGAAATGGGATAAGAGTCATAAGACACCAGAATTCAAAGTAGGGGACTTAATACTAGTTTCAACCTTGAACTTTAATAATATTAAAGGTCCAAAGAAATTGAAAGATTCCTTTGCAGGACCATTTATTATTAAAGCCCTCCATGGGACAAATGCAGTACAAGTAGAACTGTCAGGAGAGTTAGGAAACAAACACCCAACTTTCCCTGTCAGTCTTATAAAGCATTACACATCAAGTGATAAGGAATTATTTCCTTTGAGAAATGAAACACCCTTAGAAGTACCCCCACTTGAACCAAGTGAGGAAAAGAAAGTACTGAAAGTCTTAAAAGAAAGAAGACTTAGGGGTAAAAATGAAAGAGAATACTTAGTCAGGTACAGAAATCCACAACATGAAGATGAGTGGGTTGAAGAAAGTAGAATACCTCATTCCCAAAAGTTTCTCAGAAGATTCAGACATGAGAGAAGACCAATTCCTCAATAAAAAGTTTGAATTGTGTGCTTTACATACTTGAACAGTATAAGTAGAGAGGTTGGACAGTGGATTATACCCCCCCAAATAACTTGGGGGTATACTACAAAAGAAAATTGTGGTACAATTTTTTTTGGTGGTAGGGAATGTGAGCCTGTGAGGTATGTTTAACATACCCATAAGGCCACAAATGATTTTATAAACAATTAAATTTGTCTTAAACAGGCTTTTTAGTTGAATTTAAAATAAAAAATAATAAAAAATAAGTATAACTTTTTTTTGGATAAACAAAGTTATAATTATTATGTCATTTTTGGATTCTACACCAAAAATAACCTAGGGTACACCCATAGGGTGTTATACCCAAAAACACTTATTTCTTGTGTTAATAGAAGATTTAAGAATCTCACAGTACTAATGTAACTTTTTTAACATTTTTTTAAAATTGTTAAATTTAAGCTTAATTAAGCTTAAATTTAAAGTTACATAAGGTTTATGCAACTTTACCAAAATTTTAGTTAAAATTGAGGTGTGGTGTATATTTACTGAATTGGCTAAGGATTTGCCATACAGAATGTAAATCCTGCGTGAGCTCAATTTAAAAGGGTTTAAGACCATAGTATGGCTTTAAATAAATAAAAGGGCAAAATCCACGCAAAAAGGTGGGACAAAGGAAAAAGACCAAATAGAGCTGGGGTACCCAGCTTTTTGGATCTGCAATGATTCAATTAAGGTTGTCCACCTGTATTGGAGGATTTTCAACCTTATTTAAACTTTAAGATTAGACTTTGATCCAACCTTAAGGTTTAAACTGATTTTATCCTAAATTGGATAAGAATTTCAAGCTGCCAAGAGGGTAAATCCCAATAAGCAGGCTTGGAATCAAGGTTTTAAGAACTGTCAAAGCTTAATCAAGCTTAAAAAGCTTAAATAAGCTTAAAACTTTAAGGTTTCAATCATCAAAACCTTATCAAAACTTAAGGTTTTGTGTGTATTGCTATTTTACGTGGAAAAATAGTAATAACTTCAAAAATTCATTAAAAATCCAAATCTTAATGGATTTGCTTGAAAATTTCACACAGCTTAGAATTCAATATTATCAATATATAAATTAAATTTTAAGTATCTTTTATCAATAGGTTTCCTGGGTAATTAGCCTGGAAAATTACCTTTTTAATTAAGCTTAAAGAAAATTATGATTTCTTTAAAAATTAATTAAAAATTCAGTTTAAGAGATTTCTGCTTGAAACTCTGATTTTATGTTGTTCATGTGATGAACTTCAATATAAATAAACTTATTTTATATTAAAACTTAAAATAATTAAAGTAAATGAGGATTAAAGTTACTTGGAGTTAAGAATAACACTGGTAACTTTAAATTGGAAGTAAAAATAAGTTGCCTTAAGTTAAGAACTTAATTTTTAAGCATGGTTTTTCAGTTTTGACCTGAGCACGCCCTCTACATCCATTATGAATCATGAGAGCTGCTCTGTAGACATAAAAAGAGTCTTTTCATCACTGTTTTTGTCCATCATTCATAATCAATCCAATCATATTAGACATTTAAACAGGTAAAGTTTTATTAAATATAAAATCTTATTATTAAAAGTAATTCTTAAGTTATTTTTATTCTTTATTTATTAAATTAAAGAATTGAAGTCATAGAATTCAGATTATTGTTGTAATCATCTATAATAAATTTTATTATATAAAATTATCATCTTAAATATCTTTTAAAATCCACAAATTCCTCTCAAAAACTCTTTAATCATAATTTATAGTATAAAAAGTTGTTTTATCTTTATATTTATTGATTTTTGGCGTGTTTTTAACTTATAAATCTTTATTTAATATAATAACTGTTGTATTTGACTTGTTGTATTATATAAATCTTATAAGTAAGTTTTCTCTAAAGGTTCTATATATTTTTTTATCTAGTAATAGTTTTTTTATATAGAATTTTATTCCATAAAGAATTATTTCTGCACAGTGTGTGATTAATTCTTTTTATAAATAATATTTATATTATTTATAAGTGGTTAATATTCTTATTTTCCACATGTAATTGTCTCATTAAGAGCTTTACACTTCTTATTGTTATAACTGTCAGTGACTATAACAATAATAGAATAATTATAATTTATTATAATTATTATATTTTTTTATTATTATATTATTATAATAATAATTAAATTTATTTTTTTATATAATTATTTTTAATAATTATATTTAAATTTGTGGTTATAATATTTCATTATATTATATTTTTCTACTGAGGACAGTCATAGTACTCTTGATATTGTTACTATTATCAAGAGTTTCATAGACAAACCTTACATAAAGCCTTGTGGGAACTTGTTTACAAAGTCAAAGTACCATGAAACCATGAGAAAATAGTAAATATGCTACCATTTTGACATCAGAAGAAGTTAATGAGCAGCTCTGACTCCTGGAACCATGTCAATTATGCACTATTTTCCATTAATATATCTTAAAAGAGAAATGAAAACCCTTTTGGTACTTGTATACATGCATTTACCTCATGGCAACCAGCTATCACTGTGCTATATGCTTTTCTTTGTAGAAATAAGGTAAAAACTTCAAAAATTCATTCAAGATAAAATTCATAACTAATCCTTCTGAAAATTTCAAGAAAAATTGAAAAGGGGATTATCCATTTAAAAATGAATAATTATGACTTCATAATTAAAATTTGAATTTTTACTTACAGTCCATTTTTGATAATTCCAGGTGAAATACTAAATCTTAAAAAATTCAGTGAAAATACAACCTGAAATGAAATTTCCAATAGCTTTGATAAATTTGAGAAAGAAATTTTCATTTAAAAATAAAAGAAGATTTAAAGTTGTTGCTCCTTCATTTAATAACCATAATTGTCTTGGTAGTCATGTAAAATGACTTAATGAGTAATTCTGATCATCTTATGTGACAACAGGTGATTTCATCAGTAATCCAAAGTGGATAACTGGTTTATCACTCATTTGGTTCCAAGTTTGCTCCATGGAATGTCTTTATGAGATGTTAATTACATAAAAGATGACTCCTCTTGCTGTTTTTTTCCAGATCATATTATTAGTACCAACAAGTAAGTATTAGTTCAACATTTTCTCAAGTGTCTCAATTATTTTAGAATCAATAAGAAAGAAATGAAAGAAAAAACCTCACTATTTTAAATAGGGAGTAACTAATATAAATGAACAAACAATCCATCAAATCACTCTACCAAGTCTTTTTAAGGTATTTTTGAAGTATTAGTGAGTGCTTTATCCTAATTTATGAAGTTGTATCTAGTGTGTAGTTTTCTTCAAGAAGTAAAATTACAATTATTATTGCAAAAGATAATTATAAATAATTTTTTTTATATTATTCTAATAGAGAAGTTTTGTTATTATTACTTCCTGTAATTGATTCTAGTAGATAAATACTTATTACTGTTAAAATCACTAGTAGTGTAGAAAAGGAGAATAAATAGCTAAGCAATTATTGTTTTTTTTGTGATAAACTCTTTCATTATATTTCATAAGAACAGTCAAAGTACTCTTGCTAAATAGTAATATTCTCAGGAGTTTCATATACAAATATTACAAAACAAAAGGTAAGAAAAAGTCAAATCTATATGAGATCAAGAAAAAACTGTTTTGAAATAGTGTAGAAAAACTAGGAAGCATGTTTCTTTACAAAATTCTACATATATCCAGAATAATGCATGTTTATTCTGAAAATCCCAGTGGATCATAATATATTTAATTCATAATTTACTCGAAATTTTGTGGCTTTATTATAAAACTGTCAAAAGACATTGAACAAAGCTCAAATGCCAAAGATATTATATTTGTTGAAATGGGTTATGACTGTATAGAGCGTCTTTCTTCAAACTAATTCAAGTCATTCTATGTGTGAGTTCTTTCAATTAATTACCACAGAAATACTATTTTCTGTTTTAGAATTCACAAATCTATAAGAATGATGAGCTATTGATTAATCTAATATCTAGCTTTCAGCCGACTTGACTACAAACCAGCCAAGGCAAGTGGGTTGGAAAAAGGCTTGAGCAAAATTTAATGAAGTTGAAAATACCTTTCATCCAAACTCCCAAAGAGAGTAAAAAACAAAACAGAAAGAATTTTAGGAGATATTTGTTGATATGATGAATTCTGGAGGAATAGATAGTTTGAAAAATAAGCCCAATTTGTGACCACTTAGCACTTGATTCAACAATTTCAAAGAAAATTCTAAAGGATACTCTGTTCTTCCTTGACTCATATAGCTGAAGATCTTATGGACAGTATGTTTATCAATGAAAGCACTTTTTAACAAATTTGAAACTCTTATAACAAGACATTTATGACAATGGTACTCATGCAATTTGACAAATATAGCATTTGAAAAGTTCTGTACATAAGCATAATTTCAGCTTCTGAATCTGGATAGTAGGATGATGATAGCTTAATTATCATTTCCACTGAGATTAAGCATGCAAAATTGTTTGAAAGATTGAATTCAATTCCTTCCACCCTTATTTGGATTAATCAAGAAAGCAAAAAAAATAAACCCAGATTATTACCATGAAATTATTTGAAATTTTCCTCCAAATGAGTAGAAGAAAACCTTGGAAAACAAAATTTCTTTCAAGAGAAAAGTATTCTTCTGCCTATATAGGAACACACTTTAGCTTTAAGCATTTTTATGAATTGAAATTCACCTATTCTGTCAGGATGAGTCTATGATAAAGCAGTAATAATGGTATTTAAAACTATAGCTATGACTGTGACATGAAATATTATAGTTAGAATGGTTTTAAATAATAATATAAGGGGCTTTACTATTGTAAAATAGTGGTGTTGAGTGCTTCAGAAAGGCCTGGGTGCAGTCTTACCAGTTTGATTACCATAATAAGAGCTACAATAATTAAGATTTAAAGTATAAATGATTTTTTTTCAAGAGTATAACTGTTTTTGACAGTTTTATCATGTATAAATTCAAGAGCAGGATGGGGATTCCTTTTCTGAAAGAGAAAAGGCCTCCCTTTATCCTGAAATGGGGTGGAAAGGTCCTCTAGACCATCCACCTAGAGGAAGTGAAGGTTTTTCACATCTGAGTGCTGGCTTGTGGGTTACACAAGGCCTGTATACTCTCTATTGGGCTCAGATGTGGTCTTGAAGCCACATATGGGAAGTTTTCCCCAATACAGGGTGAAAAGTTTCTTCTGGGGACCACACACCCCTCTGCTGAAATGTATGACATGTAGAATGCTGTACAGAACCTATATGGGACCCATTATTGAATGAAATATGAGGATTTGAAGTATAAACAAGCTTCTTTGTCTATTTGAAACCTCATAATCAAAGTTAAGGGAAAGTATCCCACAGTAAAGGTGTATTGGCCCAACGGTGAGATTTTATCCTTAAAACTGCCATAGATTTGTCCATTTTTGGGATATTGAGCTCAATGTTGATTAATTGAGTAGCCCTGAATGAGATCCAAACAATTTAACCTCATTTGGTCTGGGTATCATTAAATATGGCAAAGTTATGCCATGTTTAATTTTAGTTATCAAGATGTATGATGTTCTCAAAATCTGTATGGAATTTGTTTGCCCCATAAATTTTGTTATAGATGGTATATGAGTAAATGGATGGCACCATCAGATAGTCCTAATTGTGGTATTTCCAAAATGACCCCACTTTAGGTATATCACATTAAAACTGTAGAATGTAGATGGGAGGTGAATATTTTATTCACCCTTATTTGAACTTATTTTGACCATAACCTCTGTAGTTTTGATGCTAGCTAAATTTGGCTAGTATGATTGGATAGCCCTTACTTGGAGATTCAATTTGAATATCCATTTTCTGGGGTTAAGTCTCCTTCTCTGGATTTCAGATGAGAGGTGAAAATTAAGGTTTATGCTTGGCAACTTCTTTGAGAAGGAATAACTTTTTTATTCTTTTTCCTATCATTATGGGACTTTTTTATTTAGAAAAAGGTAAGTTTTCCTTTCTTTCAATATCTTTTGAGCTGGTTTGGCTCAGCTCCATGTTTTGGTGGTATTTTTCTCTACCATTGGGTTATGGTATTTGGCTGTCATGCTTGTGCTCTGGTTTTGAGTAACAGGATGAAATTTTCAGCCTCAACAATTTAATTGTTTTTCAAAATTGATAGAAAAAAATTCTTTGAATGAAGAAAGTGCATCATAGCTGGTCTTGTAATCTTTAATTCTTGCATATTTATAGGCTCAAAAAATATTTTATGAAAAACTTACAAATGACAATATCGTAAAAAAAATATAATTCAGAAACACATGTCAATGTGTATATAGAGATATATAGATTTAGCTTTCAAATTCTGAACAAAATTCCCAGCTCCAAGGAATCATTCGGAGAATAAAAGGGAAATACACAATTGCATTTTTTCCCAATTCGCTATCCAGGGTATTAAGAATATTGGTATTGCATTTTATAGCACTCATTAATTAAATAAAATAATTAGAATGTTCCAATTGAAATTTTTCAATATATATCAGTTTTTGAGAAGGAATTGGAAAAATATTATTGAAGTTGTTGGCTTATAAGCCCCATTTGAAGGGTATCAGAAGCTAAAAATATTTGAAAGATAGATTTTTGGGAGCATAAGATTCTAGATTTTCCAGGATTAAAAAGAAAACATAATGACTGAAATATTTTAAATTAAGATATTAAATGAGCTTATTGGAAAGGATAAGCTGCAACACTAGTTTGAGCTTATTATATTCATATAAATATAATAAATGAAGGTTTATCAATCTGATAATCAAGCATGAATGCTTTACTAAAATTTATTCATTGGAGGAGGAGCTTTCAGATTAATTATATAAATATCACACCCAAAAAGGAGCTTGTTTTTGAATTTTATTGTGAATCTCTTCATCCAGTTCTAAATATATAGAAAATTGACCACATTTATATAATGGGATTTTTTCAGGAGTTTCAATCTTAATTACTGTCAATTAGGTATCAATAGATATATAAAAGTTCATCTATTTTTTCCAATAAATCTTTCAGATCGATATAGCTAATTGATTAATTTAACCAGATAATTCTGAATGATCAAATATCACCATGGTAATCAAGGTATGATTACTACAAAAATGTTAATATAGAATCAATTTTGAAATCAACTTCAAAGCTTCTTACAAGAAAAATATTTAAAAAAATACATTTGAAAAAATTTAATAAGCAAATCATCAAAGCTTAATTTCCTCAAAATAAGGACTCATCTCAATTGAGATTTGAGCCTACACAAAATATTGAAAATTGATTCCTGATTCTTATATCATGCACACCTTAGTACAGAAATTTAAGAAAAAGGAAAATATTATTCATATCAAGAATCAAGAAATATGAGTGTAAAATTGATTTTTGAGATTGTTTTTTTTGCAGAAGGAGAAGAAATTTATTCACCTGTTTTCAATTTGGAAACATTATTATGAGGTCGCTGATCTTTCTCTGGAAGATAGAAAACATTGAAAATATGAGTGAAAATTGTTTCCCTCCCCACAGCACAATATAATGAGATTCTTTATAATATACTTGATATGGAATATCTATTAATTAATAATGAATTACTATCAAGTGGTTTATTTAATTTTGAAGCTTTTGGATATATTGAGTTTTATGTGATATGGCAAGAAATCACTCCAAGTCTTAAGAGGAATAAGATTTTTTCTATCATGTGAAAGAGGTTTAAAAATGATTAAATCTCAGATTTTCTCAAAGTAAGAATATTTTTTGTCTTGAGTATCAAATGAATGATCAGAATTGAGGAATAAAAGAGACAGAAAACCATAATAAATGAATATTTTTTGGGAAAGACTTTTGCTTGAACCTGATGTTTACAAGAAGCTTCCCAATTGTGCCCCAATTTTAAAGAATGAAATTATATATTTTATTTGGAATTGAATTTATGGAAATCAAGATCAATGAAACATTTTGGGACAAAAAGGAAATTAAACATACAAATTTTTTCATTTTTTTTTGAGTTAGAGAAAGTGATTCTGAGAAATTACTTAAAGAGAAAAATGTTGATTTATATATTCTTGGGATTGGAAATATTGACATCTTAGAGAAGGATTTTGGGAAAAAAGTGTATAAAATTAAGGATATGAGAAGAGATTGGGAAAGAGGGTATTTTGATTTTGATAAATGTAAAAGATAATATTTCATTGTTAATAGCTTCATTTTGATTTAAAAATTATTCTTTTCCTTTCACAAAGAGCTGTTTGGAGTGAAGGATTATTTAGGATTTTAAGAAGCCACACAATTCAATAAATTTTATGTGATGTATTTCGGAATGTTAAAAATCCAGCTTGGAAGATGCTCAAATAATAATAGAAACTTAGATACCAGTATGAAGCAAGTTGAAAGCTGGGTTGGATATGCTACCCCTTCCAGAAGGGATAACTATTTTGTCATAGTGACTGTCTTGAAACAACAGGGGCTCTTACTCTCTTTGGAAGGGAGTTCCTGCTTGAATCAAGAACCCTTGGGTCTTTGGATTTCATGCTATCATTTCCCTACAAAAGGTACATTGGAACTGGAGCTGAGGGGATTATACTTGGGTATGAGAATGACAAAATGGCCTATAATTTCCTATCAGTTGCAACTAAGAAGGTGGTAATCAGTTGGAATATCAATTTTGATTAGAAATGCTTCCCTTCTCTAGACCCTTCTCACTCGCTCCATTGGTGGCTTCATGGGGTGCTTCAAGAACCAAGATAGAGGTGGTAGATAAATTTCACCCTGAGGAAGTGTTTTTGGTAGATGAAGTCAACCCTTAGGAAGCGTTTTTGGTAGATTAAGTCCACCCTGAGGAGGCATTTTTGGTAGATGAATCCCACTCTTCTGCAATTGGGGAAACAAATGACAATGTCTCATAGTTTGTAATCTGAAATTGGTCAGGAAGAGAATCATCTTCTGTGAGAAAAGGTGCACCTGGTTCCACTTCTTTAATCATGTGATTGGTCCCAGGAACCCTACCATGATTTCATCCAGAATCAACAGCAGCTAAATCCCTTCTTACTAAAGACATCCAGGAGGTTTACTCACAGTCAATGAGGAATCCCCAGTACTTACTGTAGTTATTTGAGGCTGAGTCTATGATAAAGTGATAATAAGAGTATTTACAACTTTAACTATGACTGTGACATGGTAAATTATAATAAAAAATAGAGTTGACAGTAGTTTTAAGGGCTTTACTATGCAATATATTGGTGGTGAGAACTACTGGAAGCCCATGATGTACTGGTTATCAGTTGATTAACTATGATAAGACATTAGGTTACTATTACTAGAGTATAAACCTGATTATTTTCCAAGAGTATAAAGGTTTTTGACAATTTTACTATGTAGGAATGTAAGAGCAGGATGGGGATCCCTCTTTTGGGCGGAGAAAGGCTCTATTTTATCCTGAAAATGGGTGTAAAGGACCTCTATACCAGTTCACATAAAGGAAGTAAATATCTTTAGCTTCAAAGGACTAGCTTGTGGTTTTCCAAAAGGCTGTATATTCTGTATTGGGCTCAGATGTGGTTTTGAAACTACGCCTTCTTCTGAAGTGCATGAGATGTAGAATGCTGTAAAGAACCTGTATGGGACCCCTGTATTAAAAAATCTATCAGTTTTTGGAGGATAAACAGCCTCATTCATAGAATTGATACCTCATATTCAAGGATATGGGAATGTATCCTACAGTAAAGGTGTATTGACCCAGCTGTGGGATTTTAACCTCAAGGCTACCATACCTTTGTCACTTTTCAAGATATTGAGCTCAAAGTTGGTTCCTTGAGAAGCCCAGGATGTTTTCTACACAATGATGCCTCATTTGGTATGGGTAACATTAAATATTTCAAAGCTATACCACTTTTAATATCCATCATCAAGATATGGACTTTTCTCAAATCCTGTATGGAGTTTGTTTGCTCCATAACTTTTTTCTAATTGTGCTATGAGGAAATGGATGGATCCATCAGATAGCCTTGGTTGTTATATTTGCAAAATGACCCACTTTAAGTCTCTCACCCTAAGCCTGTAGAAGCTAGATGAGAGGTGAATGTTTTGTTAAACCTTATTTGGCTTTATCTTGGGCATAAATTCTGTAGTTTTGATGATAGCTAAGCTTGGCTATTACTATTGGATAGCCCTTCCTGAGAGCTTCAATTTGAAAAACCATTTGATGGGGTTCAGCCTCTTCTTCTGTACTTTAGATGAGAGGTGAAAATTAAGGTTTATGCTTAGAACTTTCTTTGAGCCTGAATAACTTTGATATTCTTTGTATTATGATTATGGAGATTGTATATTTGGAAAGAGGTGACTTTCCTCTTTGTTTTGATAAATTTTTAGATTTTTTTGGCTCAGATCCATGTTTTGGTGGTATTTTACTCTACCATTGGCTTATGGTATTTTGGCTTTCATGAATATGCTCTGGTTTTGAGTCATAGACTGACAAATGCTCTTGGTGCTCCAAGCTCTGAAGAATGGATTTCTGCATTCAATAAAGTGCTTGCTTCTATGAGAAAAATGGCAGTGAGGGGTTTAGTGGGTCTCCCATTAGATTATAAGCTAGTGGGAACCACTTCAATCTTTAAGAAAAAATGGGACAAGCATGGAAATTTCATTGAGAATAAGGCTAGGCTATACACCCAGGCCTGCACTAAACCCCCAGGAACGGATTTTAAAAATACCTACCCACCCAATGGTTTTCTGAATTGTCCTTGAATTTTAATTTACTTTTCTGAAACCAGGGGACTAAAATTTCACCAAATAGACATTAAAAGTTCTTTCTTAAATGCTCCACTTGTTGAGACTGTATTTATTTATTCTGAAGGGCCTGATTACCAAAAAAAGGAAGTCTAGCCTTAAGATCAACAAAGCCATTTATAGCTTAAAAAGAGATCTCTTTGCTTTTTATGAGCTCCTCAGGACTTGAATTCTCCTCCTGTGTCCTTAACCCTTGTGTTTAGTTTTTAAAGGGGTAAGAACCAGTCTGACTTTATATACATATTGATGTTACTTCCATTTTTTGCAAGAAATGGGCTGTTTTCAAAAAACAAATCTCTGATGAGCTAAACATTAAGGATATTGGCCATTCAGATCCCATTCTTGGTGTCAAAACCAGTACCCAAAATTTCTACGCGTCTCTTTAATGGAAAAACTTTCCCAAATAATTACTAAATATCTATAGTATCCAGGACTGTAAGACCATTGCCACAATTCTCCCTTGTGGCTGGCCATTCCAAAGAGGATCTGCAATTAAAGAAGCGTGGAATAAACTACTGTGAGCTTTTGAGATATAGTCCCATATCCAAAAAGGTCACAAAAAACTTTAAAAAACTTATTTTAACCATAAGGCTTGAAATTATAATCTTAAAATGGGTAAAAATTCCAAAAAAGGCATGAATTCTTGATTATCTGAGAAACTAATAAAGAAAACTGTGTGAGAGAATTAACCCATTGGATCATCCATCAAACACTGCATATATGAAATATTTATTCCATATTTGCAAAACCAATACTTACTGAGATAATCTGGATATATGCACTTTTAGGATTAGTGAATATATTAATGTTTGTTAGATCATAAATTTTGATTGAAGAATTATAAGTATTTTATTAAAAAATAAAGTTACCACTAAATAGCTGTAAGAACAAAGATTTGAAATGTCTTTAGAAAGCTATAAAAAAGGTCAAAACCTATAAGGGGATATTGGGAAAAATAGCAATAGCTATTGACCACTTTAAATTTAAATTGATCCAAACTTGAAAAAAAATATATATTCAGATTCTATTAGGTAATATGTGAAGAATTATATACCTTTCATAATTATATTCAAGGTAAAAACCTAAGAGATCATGGTTTGAAGTCCAAAATAGTAAATTTTGACAGAAATAACAAGTTACAAGAAAAATCATTTAAAATAGAGTTTTGAATATGTAATAAAATACTATTGGAAAATTAGTAACGACATTTCAAGCTATCATAATTAGATATCTTAATTTCTGTAGGGTGAATAAATATAAAGTTGTTGAGGATCAAAGTTTAGGCTTAAAAGTGATCATTTATGATTATAAACTCTAATCTTATTTTAAGTTTAACAGCTCATTAAGAGATAAATCTGGTGAAAATAGTATTTTATGATTAAACTACTATAATACATGAAAATAAATCATTTTCCAAGCTTATGATGAAATCAAATTAAAGCTATAGTAATAACTCTAAAACATGGTGTAATAATGAGATAAAAAGGTTTAATAATGATGTAATAATCACCAATCCTGAAAATACTGATAAATTCGAGTGGATGACATAAGTAAAAGTCTACTAGAAGGAAATATCTTCACTATAAAAGGAACTCTTCTTCCTCTTTCCCCCTCAGATTCATCAAAAACAGTAAAACATTCAAATAAAAGGTAATTTCTTTATTATTTATATATAAAACTATTATATTATTAAAGACCAAAGATCCAATTTGTGATGATTACTATCTTTGACATTATTGATCCAATATGCTATTGTTTTTGTGAAATTCTCTGAAAAATATTTAAATCCACATAGAAATAGAAAAATTTGTAATTTCTTATATTTTCTATTGTTAATACATTTTGCGTAAGTTGTATTTATATTCATAGGTCTAAATGTATTGGAAATTATTATATCAAGTATTAAAATTAGGTTATTTTCTCTTATTATAATATTTCAATCATTCTTTTTTTGATATAAATAGTATTTATATTAATATATAACTTTTATATTAGTAATATAGCTTATATAGATTGTTTTTTATTATTAAATAAAAACAATTCATGCATGTATTATTTTTTTGTAACCCTAATAATTTTACATGAATTAATTAATTATTAATTACTAATATATCTATCATATTATATCATGCTAATGATGTATTTTATATTTATATTATTTAATCAACAAATTTAAATAGTTTCATACCATAATTATAATATATTTTCATTATTATAGTTATTTTTGATCTGATTATTCATTGAATTAGGACATTCAGAGCACAATAAGTAAAATATGAGTAATTTTTACTTATTGTTTCATAGTCAGACCTTCCATTTGGGGGACTGGCTATGATTTACTTGAAAGACCTCTAAAAAGATTCAAATTTGGCTTATCCCATAATAAATTTTATCTACAATCATAAAATTATAGACTAATTTTATATTTATTGATTTTGAAAGCTATTAAGGCATTTGGAAAGTAATTGTACTGTTTTACATGTGGTTTGTCACATCCTTAGACTTGAAAGAACTTTATTTGAATGACTCTAGTGATTAAAAAAAGATATTTAGAAATTGAAAATACAAATTTATATGATAAATTAATGAGAGAAGAATCACTTTATTTTTGTTTATTTATTCTTCATTCAAAAATAAATCAAAATAAAAAATGGTTTTTTTATTCCTCTTATGGAAAAAAGCAATTTTTTAACCAGAAATTTCCATATCTTTCTGAAAATAACACTTTTTATAAAAAGGCTTATATTTATCAATTGTTTGTTTAGTGCTTGAATACAACCCAACAGAGGAAAATAAAAACACTGTCAAAATATTAGTTTCAGAAGCTTTCCAAAGTTCTCCAACACCAGTTCCTAATAAGAAAGGAAAGCCAAGGAATTAGTTTTTCTATGATCCACCATTCAGGACTCTGAAGGTGAGCAGATTTCTTTGAATTCTGTAAATAGAATAGATCTTTTTGGAATATTTTCTCTTATCATTTTATCTTAATTATGACTACTAGAAGTGGTTCCCAATACTACATTCAATCAGAAGTAGGAATGATCCCACAAAAGGGAAAAGAAATGGTAAAATACCCAGTGAAACAGAATCTACACAAGGAAGTGCCATATCCCAAAGAAAGGTCGCAGAAATTGCTATAATCTCTGAACCCTAATTGGAGCTAAGTATGAGTAACTTCACAAGCAACAAATAAAATTAAGAAGGCTCAGATGGACATCTACATGAGCCAGTACAAGTAGAATTACACAGTGTAAAAGGACAAATATTGGGAAATGCTGTCACAAATCCACCAAGGAGTAATAAACTCCTGGAACATCCTCAAAAGGTTCCTCAAAGAGGAGGAAATAGCTAAATACTCCAATTGATGGAATCCACTATGATCCAAACCTCAAATCAAAAATATAAAAGACTGGCACAACAAAAAGAGGGAGGAAAGCAAAGAAGCCCCAGTAGCTTCTACTAGCAAGCCACAAGCCAGCCAACCTCCCCCAAAGGGGAAGAAGAACAAGAACAAGAACTGGAGGAAAACATATTCCCCAATCTACAGGATCCCAATAATCCAAACAGAATCCATGGACAATGTCTTTGTCATGGCCAGAAACTTGATTGAATTCAAGGACAAAGAGGAGCAAAGAATGAGACAGCCAAATTTCCCAAAGAAATAACTCTATCTCCTGATTTTGTAAATAATTCAACATAAATTAAAAATATTATATATGAGCTTTAAAAAACATTCAAGAAATTCTATTATAATTAAAGGAAATAAACAGTAGTATATTATCTTTAAGCCAAATTGTTGCAAAAAACAAAAATGAAAAAGACAATATAAACTTTATGGTTGAAAATAATAAACCCAAAGGTTTAATTGAAAATACCCAACAATTAATACAAGGACAACAAGAGTTGTATAGATACATGAAAGATATCAAAGAAAAGACTTTGAAAATCAACTATTACTAGAGTATTGATAATATGACTGAAAAATAAAAGAAATTACCCATTTCTGTTGAAAAATTAAAAGAAAAGACTTTATGACACCAAAAACTACTGAACCATGTAGAAAATAGTGATGAAGCAATAATAAATCTTAAAGATGATAACCAAAGTGAAATAAGACTTTTTACAGAGAAAATGGATAAAATAAATCAGGCTAACATAAATATGCCCATGTTATAAACCCCATTCTCCCAGATAAGAAGTCCTGTTGAACCAAAAGAGGAAACAAAAAATCCCTCTATAACATACTTAAGCCATCAAGACAACAATCAAGTATTAATGAAAGAAGAACCTGAAATCAAAGAATAGCCAACATTCACAGGTGAAGGTGAATATGCCCATATGTCATTCATTAAGAAAATTGAAATTTTGAAAGAAGACTATACCATACCAGATGAATTGAGTACTGTAAGATTACATTCATTATTTGAAAAATATGAAAAAAGATGGTATTATGGCATAAGAAAAATAAATGGCAAAAATACCTGGTCTTGGTGGTAAAATGAAATAATGACCAAGTGGGAAAATGATTCCTAGAGGTATAAGATAGAAAATGCATTTGAAAATTGATTCTTTGAACCAGAGAAAGATAAAAGCTCAACTTGGCTCTTGAAACAAGCTGAAAGATTAAATGCATTATATCCAGAAATGTCACAAAAAAATGGTGTATAGGAAAATACTCAAGAAGTGTGGAGGAGAACTGGAACATTCCTTAAGGAGCAGATGCATATACCATGTTCCACAGGAAAATAAATAAATTCACTAGAGGAAATTGTGACCAGAATCAAAATGGGAAGAACATGAGAAAAATTGAACATAAAAGTCCTGAATAAAACATCCATTAAGAAGGAAAAATCAAAAGAATCCTTCAAAACCAATAATACCAATGAACAAAGAAAGTGCCATAGATGTGGTATGATTGGACACTTAGCCAACAATTGTCTTAAAAAGGAAAAGATAAATGAAATTATTTAAAAAGAAGACCACAATTAAAAAGAAGAAGAATCTGATTCTTAAAAAGACACTTAAGAATAAGAGACCTCTGAAAGTTATGAAATAAATATAATTACTCCCCAGATTAGCAATATTGATTCAATCTATCAAGTGCTATATTTGAATTCAAATTTTCCACAAATTGAAACATCTTACACATGCCATACAAAAATACAGGATGCCAAACTGCATAGAACCACATCTGAAACAGAAATGGGCTATACTGTTGGAAAATCATCTATATATTTTTGTATTAAACAATCAAGAGGCCATAGTAAGACTGGACACAGGTGAATACTGAACATGCATTGGAAAAACCTATCTAAAAACACTTGTAACGGATTGGGAGGATCAACTTATACCAATACAAGGAGTCAAGCTTAGCAGTGCAATTAAGAGCATGAAAGCCCTTGGAATCATTTCTCTAACATTGATTTCCCCACATATATCTCAATTTATGAGAATGAAAGTAGATTTTTTAGTAATGGACAATTGTACTAGTAACAATTTCATACTTGGAAATGATTAATTATCAATTTATGGAATAGATATCTCTAACAAGAAAGATAGATATTCTACCAGAGTAGATAATTAAAGACAAATATTTGGATTATTGATTAATAAGAATCAAATTACTGTTATAATAGATGAGTAAAAATCCCCAGAGAAACACTTATTAATAAGTGAGAAACTAAAAGAGACAGAATTCAAGAATGAACTAACAGATATAATGATTGAAATCTTATATAAATACAAAACTTCCTTCGAAACTGACAAAGATCCACTAGGTGCCATAATTGAACATGAGGGCAATATCATTCTAAATTTAGATAAACCTTATCAATCCTTTTTGAAAAGACCAGCTTATCCAGCCAGCCCAAGAGATAGAGATTCCTTAGAGGTACACATTGAAGAATTAATGGAACTAGGGGATTTAAAGAAAGTAGGCCCTAAGAAACAGTTAGAAGTAACTAAACCAGTCATTATAACCTGGCACAATGGTAAATCAAGGATGGTAGGGAGCTTTAGAGATTTAAGTTCCTATACTATACCTAACAGATATCCAATACCTGGGATGAATGAGACATTAACACAAGTGTAACAGGGTAAGCTCATTGCAGCCATGGACTCCCTTAAAGGTTTTCACAAAAATGTCTTAATTACTGATGTCAGTAACCTACTGAGGATAATAGTCCACTATGGAATACATGAATACTTAAGAATGACATTTGGTATAAAAAATACCCCTTCCCATTACCAAAGAATTATGAACACTATATTACCTGGGGAATTTTCAGAAGGAAGGCTAATTATCTATATTGATTATATCATAATTTGCTCAGAAACTTTGGAAAATAATATCAAAAGACTTGAAAGAGAATTAAAGAAGATAGTCCAAGTAATAATAAAAATATAATTAAGCCAATGTCATTTTGCATATAGTGAACCAAAAACAGTTGGAAATGTAGTAGCTTGACTATGTTTGGGAATAGATAAGAATAGGCTGGCAGAAGTACTACTAAAGCCAATCACCCAAGCTAAGAAAGAAATGCAATCAGTCTTAGAATTTTCTGGATATTACAGACAAAATATCAAAGAATTTGAAAAAAAATTCAAAATATCTGTATAAACACTGTGATCAACAGACAGTCTATGAAATGACTGAATAAAGAGCTGACAAAAGCCCCTACAAATGCCTCTTTTCTCTTAATTCCAGAATTTAATCTAACTTTCAAGCTATAAATGAATTCTTGTGGAGAAGGATTAGGTTCTACACTACACCAGACAAAAATCATTAATGTTAAATCTGTTGAAAGACCAATTTTCTTCATTTAAAGAAAAATTAAGCCAACAGAAGCAAGCAATGAAGCAACCCAAATAGAAGGTATTTGCTTAGTGTGGGCTTCAGAGAAGCTAGACTATTGTTTAGATGGATAAGTCTTTGATTTGATTACATACTGTACTGCTGTAAAATCTTTATTAAAAATGAAGACACCAAATAGACATATGCTGAGATGGAGGATTGCTATTTAATAATATAGAGGAAATATGACTATAATCCACAAATCCAGAAATATCCATAATATTGCTGATGGTCTTAGAGGATGAGCTTTAGGAAATACACCTGAAACCCAGCATGGGTACCACAGGAGGAAAATCATATAGAAGGAATATGGGTTACAGACATTGGCACATAACTCTTCAATCAAGTCAAAGATAGCTATAAGATGGAGAAGAACTGTCATTTCTCTTACAAACTATCAATTAAAGATTTCAAAGGCCCATATTTATCATTAATACTAGATGAATTATGGAAAAAAGCATATGATGAAGGAGGATTTCACCTCCATGATGGAATTCTTTACCATAGAACAAAACACACATGTGTTATGACCTTGACAGATAGAGTTTTGATAAAAACTATACTACATGAATTCTGTGAGAGTGTTGTATCTGAATATCTCTCAGAGAATAGGAAACTAGAAAGAGTAAGAACTCACTCTTTGTGTAAAAATTGGAGAAAAGATGTTGCAGAATACTTCCAAACTTGTGACATGTGCCAAAAAGCAAGTAGAGCCACACGTGAAAATTGGGTATGATGATCCAAATACAAGAATAAAAATTATCATGGTCAATTTTCATATGGATTGGGAAACAGCTCTACCCCCAGGAGGAGACAGAAGCTTCAATGAATTCCCAGTCTTAGTTAAGAGGTATGGCAAGGCCCAATGTTCTTACGTTGTCACAAAGATGACACAGCTATGGAGACAGCCATAATGATATAGAATAAATTCATTAGCCATAAAGGCTCATTCCAAAATATCATAAGTGATAGATATCCCAAATTCACTTCAGCTTTATGGGAAAATCTTCATAAATTCTTTGGCACAAAGTTATCAATCTCAACAGAATATAACCCTGGAATTGCTAGAATATCAGAGAGAATAATACATAATCTAGAAGGGATGATCAGAAGATCCTGTGCCTATGGCTTAGAATTCAAAGACTCTGATGGTTTTACACATGATTGGTGTACTCTAATACTAGTTTTAGAACTGGCATATAAGACATCAATTCATTCTTCAACTAGTAAAACACCTGCAATGTTGGAAGAAGGTTGTAATCCAATACTACCTTATGAAACCCTCAAGAGGACTTGGTTGATATACATCCAACAGCAAGCAGTTTTAAAATAATTATTAAAAAAGGAAAACACCATGCAAATAAATGTATGCAAGATTATTTCAAATATGCAAAAGAAAGATTAGGAAAAAAGTCACAAGTTACCTGACTTCAAAATAGGAGACTTAGTCTTAGTATCAACTTTGATATTTAACAATATTAAAGGAACAAAGAAGCTAAAAGATTCCTGTTCAGGAACTTTTATGATAAAATCCCTGCATGACCCTAATGCTGTACAACAAGAGTTAACAGGTGAATTAATGAAAAAACACCCTGATTTCACTGTAAGTCTGATAAAAACTTACAGTTAAACTGATGAGAAATTATTTTCCCTAATAGATAAGCCACCACTTAAAATTCCCCCTCTAGAAGAAGAAGAAAATAAAATTTTGAAGTTCCTCTAAGAAAGAAGGAAAAGAAACAAGAAAGAAAGGGAATAGCTTGTGAGGTATAGAAATCTAGCTCAAGAAGTTGACTGGATACTTGAGAAGGATATAAACAATTCTGATAAGCTATTAAGGATGCTCAGACATGAAAGGAGACACAAAGAATAAGTAAATTAAACATTATTAAGCTTCAAGACAAAAAATGTCTATTGAAGAGGTAAAACAGTGGATGATACCATAGGTAACTAAATCATATTGTGGCACAATCTTTTGGTGGTAGGGAATGTGTGCTTTTGTGATATGACCACATATCCAAAAAGGTCACAAAAAAACTTTGCAAGACTTATCTTAACAATAAGAATTGACATTATAAAATTAAAATAAGTAATAATGACACAAAAATCCATGGGCTCTTGATTATCATAGAAAATAATGAATAGAGTTGTAAAATAAACTACACCATTGAGCTCCCCATAAATAAATACATATATGACATCTTAATTCCATATCTGTAAAACCAATACTTACTGAGATAACCTGGATATATGCACTTTTAGGATAAGGGCATATATTCATGGCTTTTAGCTCATGAGTTTTATATTACAAATATTAAAGAGTTCATTCAAAAATATAGGCACCACAAAATAGCTGCAATAATAAAGATTTAAGCTTTATTTGGAAAGCTATAAGCAAGGTTAAAGCTTATAAGGGGATATTGGTAGAATAGCATTAGCTGTTGACAGCTTTAAATTGAAAGTGGTCCAAACTTAAAAAACATATTCAGATTCCACTAGGTCATAAATGAACAATTACTCAAATTTTATCATTATAATCAAGGTAAAGCCCTATGAAATCATGGTTTGAAGTCCAAAATAGTAAAGTTCAACAGAAAAGATGAATTACAAGAAAAATCATCAAAAATAGAGCTTTGATGATGTAGTGAAATCCTCTTGAAAGCTTAGTACGAACATTTTAGGCTATCATAATTAACTATCTGAATTGTTTTAGAATGAATAAGCTCAAAGATATCAAGGATTTAAGTGTAGGCTTAAAGATGATCATTTATGATCATTGAACCTAATCTTATTTTAAGTGTAACAGTTGAATAAGAGATTAAAATGGTGTATAATAGTATTTTATGATTAAAGATATTTCAATAAGTGAAATTAGATTATTTTCCAATATTATGATTTCATGAAATTAAAGCTGTAGTGATGACTCCAAAGAATGGCGTAATAATGAAGTGAAAAGGTTCAATAATGATGTAAACATCACAAACCTTGAAATAATGATCAATTCCAGTGGATAACATCAGTAGATGTCTACTAGAAGGAATGATCTTCAATATAAAAGGACCTCTTCTTCCTTGTTTTCCCCCTCAGATGCATCAAAAACAGTAAATAATTCAAATAAAAGGTGGTTTATTTATTATTTATATATAAAACTATTATATTATCAAATATCAAAAGATGCACTTTATAGTAATAACTAACTTTGAGGTTATTACTCCAATATTTTCTTTTATTTGTTAAATTCTCTTAAAGATATCTAACTCCATGTAAAAATAGCAAAATTTATAATTTCCTCTATTTTTTATTGTAAATACAATTTATACAAGTTGTATTTATATTCTTAGGCGTAAATGTATCCAAAATTATTATATTAAGTGTTACAAGCTGGTTATTTTCTCTTATTAAAATATTTCTTCTCTTTCTTATTATTTTTAATAATTCTTCTATTAATATAAATAGTATTGATATTAATATATAAATTTAATACTGGTAATATTATTGTTATAAATTGGTTTTGATCATTAAATAACAATTTCTCATGCATTTATTTTTTGTTGGTAACATTGATAAATTTGCCTGAATATATTGATTATTAAATATAAATATATTTATCTTATTATATTATTCTTATAATATATTTTATATTTTTTTTATTTAATCAAATAATATAAATAATTTGAAGCCATAATTATGATATATATTCATTTTTATAGTTTTTTTAATGTTATAATTCATTAAATTAGGAAGTTCAGAGTACAATAAGGAAAATATTGGTAAATTTCATTTATTGTTTCATAGTCAAACATTACAGCTACTGTAGGGCCATTAGAAGTATCAATTATATCAGTAAAGCCACACACCCCGACCTCTTTTATGCTGTCAGTGTTCTTTCCCAGTATTTTGAAAGCCCTAGAATTTCTCACTGGAAGTGGTTCTTGCATGTCCTCTGTTTTTTGAGAGGGACTCAAGAGATTGACATTGTTTACACAAGGGAGGGTAGTGGTATATGTTTGGCTTATAGTGACATAGGTTGAGGTAATTTCAGGGAGACTCATCCCCCAATCATGGGCTATCTATCAGCTGTTAATGGCTTCCTTGCTCTTTGGAAAATGCAAAATCAGCCCTTGTTATCAGTTTCAACTTCCAAAGCTGAATAAAATCCTTAATGAAACTTTAAAGTATTAAATCCTATGGCTCCTTCAGTTGACTCAGGAATTTGACTTCTTTCCAAATATTTACCCTATACTGGTATTTGAGGAAAGCCAGAGCTGCATCAACATGGTTTGGAACTCTTTTTAGTGTGTGATTGGGTAAGGCAGTCCTTGAGGGGGAAATCACAGTTTAACAGTTTTTCATTCTTGAATGATCCTGTAGCCAAGGGTGCTAAGGTGTATTAGCTGCCCCTCTGAATATACTAAAGAGTCTCCCTATAGATCTCACAAATCAATATTTGAAATTGTGGATTTACAGCTAGAGAAAACTTTCAGAAGTCTCTATCAGACCTACTCAATAATTAGCTAAATGATTTGTATGATTACTATATATATATAAATGGCTTAATACCACTATTTTATAGGTTATAGGTAATATCTGGATATAAACTTAAGTATTGATAATATATAATAATATAGATGTATGATATGAGGCATCAGGTCAATGAATTCTTTCTGACCAATCAGAATTATCCATCACTTCAATTGGTAATTCTGAGTATGAACTTTAAATTAATTATAATTCTGACCAATCAGAGGCCGAGTTGGTGAATTGAGGATGATTTGTGGCTCTGGAAAGCTATAGGAAAAGCTGGATATGCACCATGGGTAAGCTATGTAATTATGTAATGACTCTGGTCTTTTATGTAAAGATATGACTTTTCATATTCATAAGGTTAGGTGTATATAAGTCCATAGTCCTTTCAGATGTATGGTAGTAATTCAAATATGAACAAGGGGTAAGTATTACTGTAAATTTATAGATTGGTATCAACTTATTCTGTAAGTTTTCTTTCAAGTTGAGTAAATATGCAACTATAGTATGCATATTTTAAGAATATTCTTATGGTGAATTTAGTGAGTATCTTTCTGAGGGTATCTATATTCATTTTCTAAATCCATGATGTCTGGCTCAATTTTGGTTCTATGGCTTTGGGCCAATATATAACCCTAGGTTAAATTTTCTTTATATCCTAATGGTGAAATAATTTAAGACTTCAAAGCTTAGGTATAATATGTTAAAATCAATAAGCTTATCATCTTTTATTTTTCTTCATGTTTTTTTATTTATTATTATTATTTATTTATTTTTGTTTTATTTTTATTTATTTTTATTTATATATTATTTTACAAAAACTATAACTATTTATTGATATTATTATTGTACCAAAGTGGACTTGAACCTTTCAGAAAAGGTATGGAATACCACATCATAATATTTAACTTATGTGATTGTGAAAGTGTCTTTTGAGCTGAGATATCCTAAATTGACCAGTTAAATTTTGATATTTTGAAATCCTTACCCTCAATGTGCTTGAAGCTGGCCCATCCAGGTATGTAATACCACAATGTCTAATGGCGACTGAAATCTAAATGGAAAGCACATGAAACACATCAACATCTGTCAAGCTTCACTTCATCAAGGAGGTTCTCAGTTCCTCAATCATAAAACTCATTTATACTTCAACTGGTCAAACTTTGGTGGACTTCCTAACTAAATCCATCAGCTTCCCCACTCTAGCTCAATCACTCTTGGAACTAGGCATTCTGTGTTGAGTGGTGAGGAGAGATTTTTAAGATCAACCAACTACTGTCAATCAATCTTGAATTTTGATTTTCACCACTAACCCCCAATTCCAAAACTCTCTAAAAAAGCTCAAAATCAGATCAAACACAAGATATAGGGTTTGATAATCAACCTATCAAGATTGCAAGCAATCCATTGGTCACCTAATCAGGTCCAGCTACACTCATTCCTCACTTATTATTCTATTTTCCCCTATTTCGTTTTACTCTTTTGTCTCTTATTCTTTTTCTTTCCTGAATTATTTATTTATTTTTCTTTTGGTTGTTATTAATTCACGCTTCTATGTTTTTTTTATTCAGGTATGAATCAGTCTCATTATATGGAACTACTGCATGGTCAAATTATAGCTCGTTTTTGATCTTTTAGCACTCAGCAATAGTTAATTTTAGATATTGTAGAGCACTTGTTGTCCACGTTTTAGTTATATCTCTCTAAAAATAAAGCCTATAACATGTTGTATCAGTTGTCAATTTGATAGGCTGCTTAGTTTGATTCTATAACATAAATCTGAGAAGTGGAGAGTTTTAAACCATTCCTCAAAAAAATAGAGTGATTTATTTCATGGATTTGTGCTATATTCTCTCAATAACTTACCTGACAAACTATCAATTTATATGAATTCATTTTTGGTAATTTTAAAATTAAGCTTATTAAATTAAGATTCCCCTTTGAATACTGTATCTTAATTCAATGGATCCAATTTGAAAGCTTAAATTTTGGGGTGTACTCTCAGGAAACTAAAAATATTAATTGATGTGTAAGGCTTTGGAAATCTTGGGTCTAAATAGAGGTTCAACATTTCACATTTTGATATATAATATTCAGTGAGAGACTATGCTCTATCTCAATAAATTGTCAATATTTAGCTATTTTTTATGTGGTTAAAACGTTTTCATTGTTCGATTCTGTTTCCCAAGGTAGCCCCTTGATTGCTAATAGCATGTAAAAGCCGCTTTATTAGTAATTTATAGTATTTCATTAAGAAATAAGAGAATATGTAATGGTTTAGTTTGTAAAAAAGGTTAATTAGCTTCATAGAACAAAATTTCCTTTCAATTGATGAGATTTGGATATGTGCGATTTTCTCAAAAAATGATAGCTCAAAAGAATTTCTAAGGTGCTCAACGAGGTAAATTAAAAGGGATGTTTTTTCTTGAAAGAGACTATTGGATTTATTGCCTCCAAATCTTTGCGTTAAATTCTTCTATTTGGTGATGAACAATCCATATTGATAGGGACAAAAAGCACTGAGGAATCCCTTTCAAAGATAGTGGAATTCAAAGGAATAGAATAATCACTTAATTCTATAAGTATTGGTCGACACAAAACATCAGCTTTTGTAAAGATGGAAATATTTTAGGTATTTGATTTATATATGGAAAATTGCTTATTCTATAGAAAGGGTGATGGCTTATAAAAATTAATCTCTTTAAAACTTTACTTCAGGATCATTACCCGCAAATCTTTTCCTGGGTTAACCATACCTTTTATCGTGAATATATATCCAATTTGAAAGTAGAAAATACTGTGTCACCAACAAAGCTCATTGATTAAAATTCTCAACAGAAGTTTAGAAAGTGCTTTGACTCTACTAATATTATTTGAAATATTATACAAACTTAAAAAAAATACAAGAAGAATTTTCGTTTCTACATATCCTCAACCATTCAATTTACAGAAAAAGTGAGGTAATTCTTGGTTATTCTATTACAACTTTATTCCCTAAAGATCTAAGAGACTCAATTTCTCAATGGTTCTACCTTGTACTAAATAAAATGATCCCAGAATTTCTCAATGGGATTTGATCCCGTCCTTGATTCCGAATTAATCCCACAATTTTTACTTGAGCTAAAAAAAACCACAATTCCCCTGTTCAATTAAATAACAGAACTTAACCCGTTCATCCAGCTCTAGCCTGTAAAGAACCCACAACAACCGGATTCAACATGGAAAATATCAGATTATCAACTACCATGAGAAATCAGTTTATACCAAAGGAAGAGGTTGAATATGGATATTTACATTGAAAAGATGTTGGGTATTAGGTGGAAGGTAGAACAAAAAAACTCTATTGAAATGATATTAGCGTTTTTTTCAAGCTCAATGTTTTGACGATGAATCATAAAGACAATTATTTTTAATTCCCCTTATATATTCATTTGTATCTGATTTTCTAATATTAAATTAAAAGAAACTGAGATATTGAGCTCTGTTTTATAGTTTCGTGACAAAAATATGAAGATTTGAAAATAGGTATTCACCCCATTTCACATATGTGGCAATAATGAATGAATAATATCTTTGCTTGAGGCAATTTATTTTGTAATATATACTCCTGAAATAATGGAACTCCTTATTAATAGAGGATTTCATAAAGATATCAAGACATTATACACAAATACATTGTCAATGTTTTATCACAAACCAAAATCTGTATCAAGCTACAAAAAATATCTCTGAATTTTTCCCTCTATCAGAGTATTAATTCCTGTTCAAAATCACAATGAATTTCAAATTTTGGCTACGGAATACTAATTTAAGTAGAAATTCACTAAATATATATATATATCTTGGATAGATATTATCAGAATGTCATCCTGAAAATATTTTTATGGGTAGTTCTTGTTGACCCATAGATAGCGTATATTAAATTGGCCCAAGAACGATTTGCTTTTGATTTGATAATTGAAGACCTCAATAATATAAAAATACAATTTTGTAAATTGAGGATAATACTTATTTAAAGTGCTTAAATAGAGTTTAGTGATAGCATATTTGTTAATGATGACTATGTAAGTAACTTTGCTCTTTAATTTTTGATAAATTGATTTTTTATTTCCAAATAACATTTTTTATATAAATTTCTTTGTTTGATACTTCTGAAGAATTGTTATCCTGCAGCCTCTTGTGTGGCATCCATTATAATTACTAGGAATCCTAATAAAATAAAAGGCAGTGGAATACTATGAAGTTTAACTAATGGAGACATAAATAAGCTAAAAGTGTACTTATTTGATAGAATGAGCTTCACCAATATGAAAAAAATACTGAAAGTAGATTTCATCAATTACATTGAAGATATCTTATAACAAAAAATGTTATGGGTTGTTTTGTAAGAACTCTGCGGAATAATTCTTAAGAATAATGATCCTTCTTGAATTCTGTCATTATAAGAATGGCTTCCAAAATTGATTAAAAATTTCAGTGTTAAATAAAAGGGAATTTATATAGTAACAGAAAATATAGAAACAAAATTACTACAAAACCATAAATAGGAGAATTTATTTGAGAAAAAGATTACAAAATAGATGTATCGATAAATACTATAACAAAATCAATTCAAGAAAAATTAGTTTTGAATACAAAAATATAATTAATTAAAATAAATTTGTTGGAGACTGTGTAGAAGACTGTGTAGAAGATAAAGCTGTTCATATTTTCAGGAGAAAAAGAATTGAGAAATTCTCATTAGCTGGTTTGATGTAGAAAGTTATTTCATTCTTGTGGAATTATTCATCTTTTGGTATGATATAAATATAAGCTAGCTGTTAAGATTCAATAAAATGAACAAATGAGCAGGAATTCTCAAATATTTACACTCGAAAATTGTCAAATTGAGCATATTTTGTCTCAACATGAAAATTGAAATGAAAAAATGCTAACATAAGACCCCAAATGAATAATTGGTACATCTTATATTCGAGGGCAGGGGGCAGGGCTGGACCTTTGGGAAAATTATGTATTCGGTTCCCAGAGGATTGGGATAGGTATGAGATTTGATTTCCATTGGTTCTCTGATTTTGTTTGTGAAAATTTGAGGAAACCAAAAAAAATGAAAAAAAACTAGACTAACAAAAAAGAAAATAAAAAATAAAGCATTTAATAATTACAATATATCTTTCCAAACCCACCACCCAAGATTCAACATATGTTATCTGCTCCACATTTATAAATGAGAAATTAGCCTCCTTATAAATAATTAGCTTTCTTCAACCTTAAAACACCCACTCTGATGGATTTCTCAAAACAGAGATTGTAAGATAATTAAATTAAATTTGAGAAATTATAGGGAGTATTTTTCCCCTTAAGCTCCAAAAAAACCAAAAAACCTGTTGACTTTGATTTAGTAGGTTCACAATAAATCATATTCTTTAATTTCATAATTTACTTCCATTAGGTGCATTAGCTGGATATATCTTTTCAAATAAACTTCTTTCCATATCTTTGGTATTATGTGGAGCTGGAGTAGGACCCTCAAATTATTGATTGGCTTATTCCTTGAAAAATATTTTGCTCAAGTACCAAGGAAAGAAATTGTTGAGTCATTATTTTCAAAATAATCTAAGCTTGAAGTGGGAGTCAATAATAGAAGCAATGATGACTTTTTTATTTGCAAATAGCATCTTAAGGTACTTTTTCAGTTTGGTTCTCATTGAAACTCCTGCAGGATCAATTTTATGCATGATTTATAGAAGAAACGGAATATTGACCTGTATGCTGAGCTTGATAAATAATATATGGAGGAGCAAAAAATAATTTATGGTAGGGTATTTTGAGACACAAACAATGGTTTCTTTATCAATAGAAGGACTGAATCAGCCTGATAATAACTTTTTACATGCAAAATTCTTAATTAATGAATAAATATTTCTCTATATCAGCTGGCGCATAGGAATGATCATATTCTGGTCTTTATTTTCATTTTCATTGAAACATCTGACTAAGATATTTGAAAGGATGTTTGAATTGATTTCAATGTAATGTAGATCGACAATTTTAATTAAGTCTACTCCTTTTTTAGTCTCTGGATGTCACAGACATGGAGACAGGCAGGGCATTACCACTCATTACTAATGGAAAATCTTCCAACACCTAATCAGCAAGGGGTTTCATGATATATTCACCAAATACAGTCTCAAACCTCAATACAGGATTCACCAAATACAGGCCTGTCCTCAATACAGGCGCAAATACCTGTATTGATTCAAATAGCTGTATTGGATACACCAATACAGCTTTACATCTCAAATACAGGTTCCTCAATCATACAATCATGGTTTCTCAACACTCAAACTCCAGGCTGGCACTTTTTCACATATACCAGCCCCCTTTCACCCACCTGGGGGGTTTTCCCCCAGTTAATTAAAATATTGGATTTATTATCTAATATTATTTTATTTCTCATTAAGAAATATAATTTTATTATTTATTAAGTTAGTCTTTGCCTTCCATCACCTGTTCAGTAGAGTCCTGGTGGTCATATCCTTTATTAATCCTTTTCTCTTTTCTGAACAGGTTGAAACAGTCGTACAGGATTATTTGTGGTTGGCTCCTTAGTGTTGCTTTTGTTTCGCTCTCTTATATTTTAATGCTTATTATTTTTATGACTAGGAATTTATTCTCTTATCTCATTACTCTTATCAATTGAGTACTTCTTCTGAGCCCTCCATAAGTAAGCTCTGTTTACTGAGTGCCAGGCCCTCTTTATTTTGAAGAGCCCCTGTGACATTATTTTAATTAACTCATAATTTCTTCTTTTCTTTCATTCATTCTTATTCATTTCTCTCATTCTCAATTATGTTTTTTTTCATGATCTTATGATTTTTTATGATTTCATTATCTCTCATCAATTTTCATCTCCTTTATTTCATTCAAATGAAAATTGATTCTCTTTCTCATTTCAAAATATTGCTGACCATTTCATTTTCTTCTTAAATTCTCAATCAAATTTTATTTTTGTTTTCTGTCTGAATTCAGGTTCTTTTATCAGGTTTAATTGATTGGAATTTGGGATTAATTGATTCATTGTTTCAGGAGTTTTTATTAAATTGGGGTTATCATTTGTTGATTTGAAAATTTCTCAAGAATTATTTGATTGATTGATTTGATTATTCAAGAATTTACTTTACCTCAAGACTCTGATTTGACTTGATTGAATGGTCTGATTTGATTCCTCAAGATAGCCGATTTATCCTCAAGATTTGATTGAATTGATTGATTTGAATTTGATTCCTCAAGAAAATTGAATTGATTTTTGAAGATATTGATTGAATTCCTCAAGAAATAATTGATTTGATTTTGAATTGACTTGATTGACTTTATTGGACTTATTTGTTGAAATTGATTATTCATAAGAATTTGACTTTGTCACATTCACTATTCAAGATTTACTCATATTGATTCACTTCAAGACTACTGATTGATTTCTCAAGTTCATCAAGATTCTAATTTGATTTATTTGGTCAAGCCTTGTTTATCCTCAATTATCACCAAGTTTTTATTTTCTTTCTTCAATAATCCCAGTTCAGCATAGCCCCCCAGCCAAGAATACAAGATCTCAAAGACATCAAGCTGTTCTCACTCCTACAGCAAGGGCTCCTCTTGACCGCATCAGTTCATCAACTGAGTGAAAATATGGACAGAGGACCACCAATGGAAGGAGCAGAACCCTCCAGAAGAGGAGGTGTGAAGTCAAGAAGATAAAGACCATTCTCCGGCTTGTTGGGTGACTATCCAAGCATTCCTCAAGGGCCTAGAAGCAGATCAGGGGGAGGAGTCTGAAGAAACTGAAGTAGCAGCTGCCTTGGCAGGTGCCCCTGAGGCTTCTGAAGCCCCAAATCTAGCCCTTTCTAATCAACCTCTTTTCTCTCAAGCAGAACCAAATTTTCTCAAAATTATGGAGCAGATGACTCAATTCATGGGACAACTCACTAAAGCAGTTGCCACAAGGGACACTTCAAAAGTCCCAGCATTCAAGACTCCATCAATGAAGGCACCTGATTCTTTTGATGGTACTAAAGCTTACAAATTGAGAGGATTTATTCAATCTTGTCCATTAATTTTCCATAATGACCCAGCAAGCTTCTTCTCTGACAGGAAGAAGGTATTGTACTAAACTTCTTTCCTTACTGGTAGAGCTGGAAAATGGATTGAACCTTACCTCTCAAATATCTCCAATGAAGACCCTTCTTGTCTCCTCAATAACTGGCAGTTGTTTGAAACCCAGTTATTCACTCTGTTTGGTGACCCTAATGAAGTCAGGAAAGTGGAACAAGAGTTAGACAATCTCAGGATGAAAGAAAGTGGTCAAGTCTCCTTGTAAATAGCAGATTTCAGAAGCTTAATGTCAAGAATTGGAGACTGGGGGGAAAGGGCCTATATTCATGTGTATAGAAGAGGCTTTGCATTAAGATTGTTGGACCAATTGGCTTCTCACCCTGGAAACTTTGATAGCCTGCAAGAACTCATGGACATCACTTTGGAATTAGATACCAGGTACTATAAGAGGCAAAAGGAAAAGGTTAGTAATCAAGAGAAGAAGCCTCCAATCATTGGATCCAACTCCTCCAAGCCCCCTCAAAATTCATCATCCAAGAAGCCTTATCACAGGAGGAATAAGAAGTGGAAGAACTTTCAAGTGTCCAAAGACAAGCCTCATGCTTCTCTCCTCACTAAGGACAACAAATTAATTGGTTCTGAAAAGGAGAGGAGTATTGAAGAAGGCTTGTGCAATTATTGTAGTGGAAAGCACCCATTTTAAAAATGCTTCAAGAGGCCTGAAAATTGGCAGGGGTCATCAAAAGGCTTGGCTAGAAAGAAGGGAAAAGCCTGAGTGGGGATCATGATGTGTTCAATGGTTCTCACTTATTTCCTTGAAGAGCACAATTGTGCACTCTGAATACTAGTGTCAAGAAATCTTTAAAATTTCTTATTTTCTCTTCTCTCTCTGATATTTCTTGTAGTATTCTCATTGATTCTGGTGCTACAAACTCTTTTATTGCAAAGAATTTTGTTCTCAAGTACTCATTTACCATGTCAGAGCTCCCTGAAAATATTCCTCTTTTCATCTTGGATTCAGATGAATCCACTTCCCTGTTCATCAACCATTATACCAAGTGGGATGTTGACTTTCCTTCATTCCCAAGCTTTGAATGGGATTTCTTTATCATAGATTCACCCAAAGGAGAAGACCTTATATTGGGCCATGATTCTCTTTACCATTTTAATCCCATTATTGATTGGAAAAATCAATTGATCACCTATGATTCTAGTAATAAGGATTCTAGTGGTATTATTTCTTCTACTACTAATGACTCTGCCACTGCTTTAAACAGTGTTGCTCTGGCTGGTGAACTTAAGACACCTTCCCTTCCATCATTCCCCCTCCGTCATTACTTCCATCAAGAGATGAAGTCTTCAAAGAGATAAAAGATGTTGGAGAAGATTTTGCTATATCTTCACATCATCTCTTTCAAGGGGATATGGACCTTCCTCCATTATCTTTTCATGCCTCCCTGGAGGAGCAGTGGGATGAGGAGGAAGAGCCAGAAGAGATTGAAACTGTGCTGAAGGTAGTCCCTCCTTCTTATCACCAATATTTGGATGTATTTTCCAAGGTGAAAGCAGAGAAACTTCCTCCACACCGCACCTGTGATCATCATATTGAACTGGAGGGTCTTCTACCTCCAGCTGGTGTTATCTACTCTTTATCAAAAAATGAGTCAGAAACGCTACGGGCCTACATTTCAGAGAATGTAGAGAAAGGTTTCTTCAGGCCAAGCTCCTCTTCAACAAGAGAACCTGTCCTTTTTGTTAAGGAAAAGGATGGTGGCCTTTGTTTGTGTGTTGAGTATGGCAAACTTAATGCTGTCACTAGGAAGAACAGGTATCCTATTCCTCCAATGAAGCAGCTTCTTACCGTCTTTAATGGTGCTACTATCTTCTCCAAGATAGATTTGCGTGGTGCTTATAACCTCTTGAGAATCAAAGAGGGGGATGAGCACTTAATTGCCTTTGGAACTAAATATGGTAGGTATGAATTTTTGGTTATGCCATTTGGCTTGACCAATGCTCCTGCTTCATTCCAGAATTTTTTGAATGATATCTTTGCAGATTTCTTATATATTTTTGTTGTAGTCTACTTAGATGATATTATGGTCTTCTCTAGTTCTGAGGAGGACCATGTCAAGCATGTGACCTCTGTCCACAAAAGACTGAGGGAAAATAATTTGTTTGCTAAAGCCTCAAAGTGTGTATTCCATGCCTCCAGTGTGGAATACTTGGGCTATGTTGTTTCACATGAAGGCCTCAAGATGGATTCTTCCAAAGTTCAGCAAATACTCAATTGGCCTCAGCCAAAGAACATCAAAGCACTCCAATCTTTCCTTGGCTTTGCCAACTTTTATTGTTTTTTCATTAAAAATTATTACAAAAATATTTCTGCTCTCACTTCCCTCCTTAAAAAAAATCTCCCTTCATCTTCAATGAGGAAGCTCTTAGTCAGTTTCAAACACTCAAAGAAGCTTTTACCACTGCTCCTATCCTATCCCATTTCAATCCTTCTCTACCAACTATTTTAGAGACTGATGCTTCTGACTATGCCTTGGGTGCTGTACTGAGTCAGGTGAATCACTCAGGAAAGAATCCCATTGCATTTGATAGTCACAAGCTCCTTCCCGCTGAGCTTAACTATGAAATTTATGACAAGGAACTCCTTGGCATAGCTTGGGCTCTCAAGTGCTGGAGAGCCTTTCTTCTTTCTCTTTCTGATTCCTTTGAAGTCTTGACAGACCACTCTTCCCTTCAATATTTTATGTCCTCCAAAGTCCTTACTTGCTGTCAAGCCCGTTGGGCAGATTTTCTTTCTGAATTTCACTTTTCTATCACTTACCGCCCAAGCAGACGGGCCACTTTAGCAGATGCCTTATCACATCAGGACGGTGTGTACCCAGAGAGAGGGGTGGACTTCATCAGCAAGAATCCTCAAAACTTTCATCAAGTTCTCAAGCAGAATAAGATTAGAGAGTCAAGATTTTTCTCAATCAAAGTTGAAGTTTTCTCAGATTTAGTTGATCAAATTCAGAGGGCAGTATGGCAAGACAAAGATTATAAGGAAATTCTCAAACAGTTAGCAAGAGGTGAATCAGTCTCAGATTATTCTCTTGAACCTCAAGCCAAATTGTTATTATTCAAAGATAGAGTAGTCATTTCAAGCATTCATGAACTCCAATTGGATATCCTTCAAAAGCGTCATGACTTACCATTGGCTGGCCACCCTGGCCAGGAGAAGACCCTCAAGGTCAACAAGAGGGACTTTTATTGGGCTGGCATTAATCAAATTATCAAGGACTATGTGTCCTCATGTCAGCAATGCTCAAGAAACAAGAACATTTCCCATAAGAAGTTTGGATTACTCAAGCCTCTTCAAATTCCATCTGGTCCTTGAGACTCACTATCAATGGACTTTATCACTCAATTTCCTCTGTCAAGAAACTTTGATTCAATTTGGTAGTTGTAGACAGATTCTCAAAAATAGCAATATTTATTCCATCTTATTCAACAATCACTGCTTTGGACTTAGCTTAACTCTTCATTAGTCATGTATTTTCCAAACATGGCCTCCCAATAAGTATTGTTAGTGATAGAGGTTCAGTATTTTTTTCATCATTTTGGACTCAATTGTGTCAGAAACTCAAGATATCAAGAGATGCTTCTATTGCCTTTCACTTTGAAACAGATGGACAGACAGAGAGGGTAAAACAGATTCTAGAACACTATCTTTGGATGTATGTCAGTTACCATCAAGATGACTGGCACACCTGGCTCCCTCTGTCTGAATTTGCCTATAATAATGCAGAACATTCATCAACAAAACAGTCACCTTTTTTCATCATTTATGGAAGAAATCCCAGTTTTGAATCAATCCATTTTTCTCGAGACTCACCTGCTGGAAAGTTATTAACAAAGCTCCAATAAGTACAGCAAGTTGTCCAAGAAGAATTAGAGTCAGAAATACAGCGTTTTAAGAAGTATGCAGATAAAAAGAGAGCAATTCCACCTGATTTCCAACCTGGGGACAAAGTATGGCTATTGTCTAAGAACATCAAGACAACAAGACCCACCAAAAAGCTTTCAGAAAGATGGTTGGGACCCTTTGAAGTTCTGAAGAAGATTGGCAGCCATGCATATCACCTCAAGTTGCCTCAACAATGGAAGTCAGTTCACCCTGTTTTCCATGTGTCCTTATTAGAACCAGTGAAGCAATCAACTACCCCAAATCAACATCAATTGCCACCACCACCAGTCATAGTGGAAGAGCAAGAAGAATGGGAAGTGGCTCAGGTTCTGGACTCAAAAATAAAGAGAGGTACATTATGGTATCTAGTGGAGCGGAAAGGATTAAATGAAGAGCCAGAAAGAACAGCTTGGGAACCAGCTTCCAACCTTACCAACTCCCCAGAACTTGTCAAGGATTTTCACACCCTGTATCCAGAAAATCCTGGCCCAAATGCCTCAAGAGTTTGATTTATGGTGCTTGGTGGGGATTGGAGTTTTTGAAAGTAAGTTCCTATCCTGGCATGCACCTTTAAGGGGGTATTCTACCCAAATATGTTGTAAGCCTCACCTTGGCCACTTTTTGAGCAATTGTCAATCTCTTAGTACAGGTTTAGAAGGCCTTGAAAATCAATACCCTTGAATTTGGACCTTTCATAAAGATAGGGCCAAATTCCCTCTTTTCTTTATATTCTTTCACTTTCTTTCAAATTTATGATTCCAAATTATGCCATTCACTCTTATTCAAGACATTCTTTAACTCAAATTCATTTATGGCAAAGTTTTTTATTCTCTTATGATGCTTGGTGGGGAGTGGAAGTTATGAAAGTAAGTTCCATCTCCTGGTATGCATCTCTGAGGCTTCTACTTCTTGTAAAACAACACCTTGGCCACTCTGTGAGCATCAAATTTTTGGTTTTATCTTTTCAGGAAAATTATGGCCAAAATCAAGCAACTCACCACAAGAAGATCAATCCTCAGAAGTTTCTTTATTTCATTTTCTTTACTCTCTTTTTTTTCTCAATTCTTTCTTTTATTTTTATTTCATTTCATTTTCTTTTACTTGTATGCTTTTATTTTTTATTTCTTGTTTCAAAAGCAGCAGTCATAACTCCCATATCCTGTTTGGGGAGTCAATTTATTTCATAATCAAGAGCAAACACTAGTAATGATAAAGACCAACTACAGATAATCCTCATCAAAATTTCTTCAAGGCTTCTCTAAACTTAAAAACCATGGCATCTTCATAAGCAACTTCCTCCTTGGCCAAAGCAGAAGTGTGCTCCCCTGGAATAGCACTCTTCATAGCCTTATCAACAAAAACCTCAGTCAAAGCATCAACTTCAGCAAATAAATTGGTGTCCACCTTCTTAATCAGCCTTTTCTGATCAGTGAAGTTTCCAGTAATATTCCAGCGTTGATGGGTTTCAAAGATTTATTCAGGTTCTGGAGAAATTGGGTCTCTAGAAGTGCTGGCCACTGGTTTTTGGACATTAGTAGAGGTAGAGGAAAGTGTGGATGGCTGGGTTGGGGATCTAGTTGGAAGTTGAGGTGGTTGAGGTGGTACTGGCTTGGGCTGGGGATAGTGAAAGGGATTGGATTCTTCTTTTTTGGATTGGGGAAGTCAATTCAAGCTCTTCTCCATCAATCTCATCACTGCCTTCAGCATCAGTATTAATTTCATCTTGAACCACCAAATTTCTCTTCAATTTTCCAAGTTTTCCATCTTTTCTGTTGACCAAAATGGGAACCTCTGGGGCCACTCCAATGGGATTGCCTTGGGGGTGAATGGTTCCTCCAATATTGGCCCAGGAACTGCTGGTATTATTCCATTTTTGGACACCACTCATCCTGGATCCAGTCACTGAAGAAGAAGAAAAGAAAACATAGAAGTCAGTAACCCATCAATTTTATGGCCAATCAACTCACAATTGGAGTGACCAGAGGTGGAATCAGAGGTGGGGGGTTCATCAACAGGAGCTTCCAATCCAAATCTTCCACCCTTCTTGATGCTTCTCCATAATCTTCTGGGATTGTCAGGAAAGCTATAGTGGGCTTGTGAACAATTTCTTTTTCCAAGATTACAAAGTTGACACCTAGTGGACCTAGCAGTAGCAGATTCAACACAAGGAATCCCTTTCCTCTTACAATTGGTGCAGGGTGGCTCAATAACTCTGACAGATTTGAAACCATTTTAATTTTTGGTTATGTCATAAATCTCTGTTGGAGCCATACTTTGTTGAGAAAGCTCCCTCAAGTTATCAAAAACACCAGGACCATGAAGTACAGAAGGTGGGGAATCAGAGTGGTTGGAATCACAATGGGAAGTCAGCCTTGAGCTCATCTTCAAGTCAAGACCAGGAGAATTATGGACAATTGCAAGTCAGCAAGACAATTACGGCAATTTGAACTGCAAGAATGGGTTGAATCACAAGAAAATAGAATAAAAAATCAAGAAAACACTGTTTCATAGGCCAAATTGGCCATTTTCATGCATTTGTGCACTTTTGCGCATGTTGCGCATTTTGGCTTCATTCTTCTTCAAAACTTCAAAAACTTAGTTTTATTCACTTCTTCACCAAAATATGCCATTTTAATCTTATTGGCATATTTGCCCACTTTTGCACATTTCTGGCTATTGTTTCTTCAAATCATGAAAAAAATGCCAAAAAACAGCAATATAAATCAAAATCATCTAAATCTTCATTATCTTGCATTTTGCGCATTTTGGCCATTTTGGCCAAAAAACCCCATAAAACAACAAATTTGGGGAATAATTAAAGGAACTCTGAAAGAGTCCAAGCAAGAAAAAGGGCCAATTTTGGCCCAATCTCAAAATGAAGACAAATTTATGGAATAGCAATGGGTTCTTAGCATGGAACTGAAATCACTATTTATCATGAGCCATGAGGACTCAAGACAAATTAAGTGAAGAACTCTTCAATGAGAAGAAGATCAAGATAGAAGAAATAAGGAGGAAGTGAAGAAAGTTCAAAGAAGGGGGAAGAATCAGAATCAAGTCAAAGAAGAAGGACCTACAAGTTGTGGAAGATGAAAGGGGTTGAAATCATGATTTATGAAGGGGAATTATGAGAGATAAAAATTGGTTAATTGGGGGGAAGAAAATTTCAGTTGATCTTATCAAGAGTCACCACTCTTATGGTGCTCAGAGCTCACCACTTTCAAGAGGGGGATAATGTCACAGCCATGGAGACAGGCAGGGCATTACCACTCATTACTAATGGAAAATCTTCCAACACCTAATCAGCAAGGGGTTTCATGGAAGATTCAACAAATACAGTCTCAAACCTCAATACAGCTCAATAAAGGCAAAACCCAAATACAGGCCTGTCCTCAATACAGGAGCAAATACCTGTATCAATTCAACTAACTGTATTGGATACACCAATACAGTTTTACATCTCAAATACAGGTTCCTCAATCATACAATCATGGTTTCTCAACACTCAAACTACAGGCTGGCACTTTTCCTCATATAACAGCCCCCTTTCACCCACCTGGGGGTTTTTCCCCCAGTTAATTAAAATATTGGATTTATTATTAAATATTATTTTATTTCTCGTTAAAGAAATATTATTTTATTATTTATTAAGTTAGTATTTGCCTTCCCCCACCTGTTCAGTAGAGTCCTGGTAGTCATATCCTTTATTAATCCTTTTCTCTGTTCTGAACAGGTTGAAACAGTGGTACAGGATTATTTGAGGTTGGCTCTTTAGTGTTGCTTTTGTTTTGCTCTCTGATACTTTAATGCTTATTATTTTTATGACTAGTAATTTATTCTCTTATCTCATTGCGCTTATTCATTGAGTATTCATTCTGAGCCCTCCATAAGTAAGTCTGTTCACTGAGTGCCAGGCGCTCTTCATTTTGAAGAGCCCCTGTGACACTGGATTAAATAAAATACAAGTAAGGAGGTTAACAATATAATTATGCTTAAACTCATATCAATTGTGTTTGGTAAGTCACTTATTATAGAGATGTAAGTCGTACCAAATTCCTTATTTTGAAGTCTTACGAACTGATAAGTGCCTTTTAAAAGCTCTTAGATACCATAAGATTCTTTAAACTGAAGGGTATGGGGCACTCATACAGCCGATTGGGTGTTGAAATTGAATGATCCTGTCATCTCTTGAAGTCCTTTTAATACTGGAATGTTTACCAAAGAATTATTGGCTATTATTGTGATAATTCAATCTTCTAAGCTGTAATTGTCAAGCACATCAATAAATTGATTTTCATGTGATAAACAAGTGTGATCACCTGAAAAACAAGTTTTTAGCATAATTATTGTATCTCAAAAGAATTAAATATTATCTTTGATCCAACTGTGATTTAGAAGAACCAATTTAAGATTAAGGTTATTGTTAATAAAGCTCCCTGTGACACCCATGAAGGCTCTGAAATTAGGACTATTCCACATATCAATCGTGAAAGAAAAAAGTCTTGATTTCATAGATCACATCTTTCAGAACATCTTGATGAAATACAGATATAAAAGGGTATTTAAATCAAACAAATTACAGAAAGACAGAAGATAACAAGCAAGAGCATCTTATTGAGCATGTGTGCAAAATAAATGGGAAAATTTCCCACAATTATATTTACACAGCTCAAGCATCACATGGAAGAATCCAATTTTGGTTCATTAATGTAAAATACACAGTAAAAAAGTACAAAGACAAATTATTATCTGAAAGTATTGAAAATGAAGTTTGTGCGAGGAAAAGCTACTATTATTAAAATAAAAAAAATATTAAAGCAATAATTAATCAAAATTCCAAAGCAAGTCCCCACCTTACACCCCATAAAAAAATTGAATTACATGATTCCACAATGAAAGAGAAAATAAATTTAGTAATATGACTCTATCTCAAATTTTAATCACCTGAATTAATCCTTAAGGCTTTTTACGCTTACCAAAGAAGTGCAGTAGCTAAGTAATCTGAACTTTTATATGAAATGACACACCATAAAAACTAAATAAACTCCAAAAATAGAGTTCCACATTTGGGACACCTGGTACCCATAATAGCTGGAAAGGAGGTGCCTCTACACCAACATCCTTTTTCCCTTCTTTATGTGAAATGAATTTCCCAGTAGAATATAAAATGCATCCCTGAGCCTAGTAGGTAGCCCAGACAGCTATATTCTCATTATCTTAACTAATTAGCAACAATTAGAAATAGTTATTGATATAAAAAACTGGAAGTTGAATAATTAGTTTTATCACCAGTATTTATCTCCTGAGACAAAAAAATAGCTAATTAATCTGTACATCTGATCCTACTAATAGCTATTATTATTATTTCTATTATTATTATTATTTATATTATTATTTCTATTATTATTATTAATATTATCCATTATACTCTATAGGTATTTTTATCATCAATAAGAATTTGATAGAATATTATTGCTCCTGGTAGCATTTCAAACAGTAACTTTTACAAATTATTTTCATTCTTCTGAACTAAATGTATAATTTATTATTAAAAATATAAGAAATAATAAATTTACGTGATCCTTAAAAATTGAAATTGAGAAAAGTAAAATAAGAAAGGGAATATTCAGTTATATAAGAATACTTTCCAACAAGAGAAATATTTAATATAAGAGTGAAGCACTATATTCAAAAACAAATTTGAATATTATTAATACTAACCCAAAAGAGAGATAACATTCATTTGTGTAATTTTCTCTCTTGAATTTAACCATATCTTATAAAAATAAATATAATGAGGAGCTATTAATATGTATGTTTCCCATTAGCCTGATAAAGAGGTTTCTGTATATTAGCTTTATTATCATGAAAGTCAAGGATAGAAACTTCAAGAAAATAAATTTGACAATGTGGGAACTCCTCTGCGTGTGGGATAAAATGAGGCAGTACCTGGAAGGGGAGATTACAAGAAAACAGTTTTGAATTGCTTTTTGAGACTTGTAACACTTTCTCTTTTTGTGTGCTAGAATAATCTATACTGCCCTTCCTAATATGCTAAGTTATCTCTACTGAGTTCACCAAATGAATTTTATTATTGATATTGGCTTGATCAGAAAATATTAGACTCAACAATCTCTGATCAGACTTTGCTCTACTTAAAAAAATGGTCAGTTAAAACCTTAAGAAACAAATACTTTTTAAAACTTCCAGAAAATCTGGTTGGATTACACTAATATAACTTTACAAAAGATAATAAATTAAATCAAAAAAAGAAAGAAGACTACACTTCTTACTATTAAAAAATCCAAACAAAACTCTTATATATATATATATATTATGTTTTTTCATGTTAAATAGTACAGAAAGCTACAATATGAGAGAGAAATAAATAGCTCTTGATATCACTTATAACAGTATTTGATTATTAAGGGAAAATTAACTTGAAATATATTCAGGTAAAATAAGTTAAATTGAGTGGGTGTTGAGTTATATTTATAACCTAAAAAATTCAAATACTATAGTATAATATGTGAGATGCTTTGTGAGGTTATAAAAAGATAATAAGTTTATAGCTTATTATTTCAACAAACTCTTTTATCTTATATAATGGTAAGCTGTTGGTTTTGAATATTGATAATAGAATAGGAGTAATATGAATTTAACTTAAAGCTATTAATTTGGTGATAGTTTATGACTGAAAGAAATATATTTCCAGTATAATATGAAAATTGTTTCTTATGACTTCTGAATGGATAGGTGATTAATGTGAATAGGGATGTGAAAATGTGTTTTATTATGTTAAATAATTTAGTTGAGGTCATTGATGGGTTTTATTTTAGTTTTATATGTATCTTGATGAAATTTAATTTATTTAAGGGCTTCTACTTTAGCTTAAAAGTAGTAAAATTACTTTGAAAAATACAGGTTTTATTTTAAAATCTGAAAAAATTACTTTAAATTGATGGTTTTATTTTAAAACTATCAAGAATTACTTTTAAGGTTTAATTACTAAACTCCAGAGATGCCTTACTCTTGATCTTCAAGTATTAAGATCCTAATTATGATTATTACTAGTCTGCCTGCTAGTGAGGGATGAATTAAAATATTTTCACACTATTGGTTCTCTTGATCTATGTCAAAAACAAACCTCAATTACTAAGCTTGATTTATCAAAAAAATTCTATTTTTACCTCTTAGATAAGGGATTTGGAAGAAATAAGTAGAAGTTACAATTTCCAGATGGGAAAAATTCTGGAGAGGAAAAAAGTTTGACTAGTTATATTCTTTAGGGGGAATAGGGTTTGGTTTTAGGGTTTTCACAAAATGTTTCATGCATATGCATATGAATACTAGCTCCTTTTAAGTTTCCCTTGGATTAATAAGAATTCTATAAACCCATAGCTAATTTACTACCGCCAAGATAAGGCTTTATACATTCACTCCACTCATCACCCTTGTCACCCTTTACACTATACATCATTAATCATATTTTTTAATAACAATCAAAACTACTATCAACTCAATAATTTACACAATTAAAATTTAAAACAATTCCCTTCCACTATCATCAGCTCAATAGAATACTTAAAATAATCCACACTACTACTGTGTTATTTAAAAAAATAGAATGACATCAAAATAAAATAAATATACCTTCACTAACTCAGAATAATTTTTTTTTAATTCAAATAGAGCTCATCTCAATACTCTTCTTAACAAAAACAACTAAATAAGGCTTCCACAAAATATTTTGAATTAAAACCAACCATAACTGCACAATTTCCACCAATAAGAGAAATTAATTCCCATGTAATACTACAATAATTCACCTCTAATAACCTATATTATTATTATTATTTATTAAAAATTTACACAAAATTAGAATACAAAAATTAAATAACAGGGTTTTTGTAAGGTGTGGATATGAAACTTTGATTAAAAATCAAGTACTTTTCCTGTCCTCAAAATTTGTATAAGGTAAAATTCAGTTAAAAATATTATTTTTAAGAGAAAACACGCCAATTTTATTGTTTATAACTTTATTAGTATAAAACAATAATATAAAAATTTATTGTTTTACCAACAATAAAGATTTATCCAAAAAATACTCTACAAGAGATATTTTAAGGCTACAAAAGAAATTTCTTCAAGAGCAATTTCAATTGGAATTAATTGAGCAAAGAACTGCAAGAAATTAATTAAAGAACAAAGTCTTTAAAAAGAATATTAAAGAGAAAACACGCCCAAAAGTGACCAGAGTGAATTTGGAAACAAAGTGACAAAGTTAACAGTGATGAAAGATGCTTTAATTCACTTTTGGGGTGGTTCAGGGGTAAAAATGATTATAAGAGTTACAAACAATGATTATAATGATTTTTTCACGTGGTTAAAAGGATTAAAATGATTTAAAAGTGGTGGTTGGAATCTTTGATTGATTGGTTTAACAGTTTTAAACTAATTAATAAAAGGAAAAGATTCTAACATGAAGAGAAAAGTGGGGCAAAGAAGACATTCTTTTATAGCCATCAATTCTCTTACTCCAAAAGTAAAATTTACTCTTTTCAGTCGTGAAAAACAGTCTGACAACAGAAAAGCCAATTATGGCATCATTGAACCCTGGTTTAGACCAAAAAGGGCTGGTTTAAGCCATTTTTAGCCATTTTTAGCCATTTTAGACCCTTAAATCAGCCATTACTATAGCAATACCAGGCCTAGAGCCTTCAAAACACGTCAGAATGTGTGTCAGAGGCGTAGAAACCAGTTAAAACTGTTTTTATTATGATTGTTTTATCTTAAGGGTAGTTTTACCTTCTTGGCAACAGCTAAAACTACCCCAGTTGGTATCAAAACCTCATCATCAATTGAGTCCACAGACCCTGTAACTCAATTCCAGGCCAAAAGTGATGAACTTTTGCGTGAATTTTGACATCCCACGCCTGTCAGCAAGGATTTTGGGGGTCTAGCTCCCCCTTAGAGCTGGAGTTCCTTTTCCCCCCCAAATTTAATCTTTCCAATTTATTTTTCCTTTAATTCCTCATCATGTATTATACTTATAATTTACACATGTAATTCAATTCAATTGTACAGTACAATACAGTAATAATTGACACCTCATATGTAAATCAAAGTTCACTTATGTAATACACGCGCACATTTTGACATTTCAATTGAATTCAATTGAAAATACTTTAATTCCTCATAACTTCTAAACTAAACGCAACACCTCAATTTTAACACAAAAATTGATGGTTAACACCACATGTGGTGTGAATTAAATTAAGGTTTTGAGGATTTTCAACTTTTGTATTGAAAATACTAAAAACTTAATTTAAGCTTATTTAGAGTTGAGTTACAAAAATTTCACTCAGAGGTGACCCCACCTGATTTTTTATGAGGAATCCAATGGTGAAATAAAATTTATATGTTTATTTATTGGATAAAAAGTTATAATAAATTTTATTTAACTTTTTTCCAAATTTATTTATTTTTTCACAATTTTGTTAAAATTTCATTTTTACTTAAATTTTTCAAGTATAAATGTAATTTTATATTTACAAAATTTAAAGTAATTTTATTTTTAAATTATAATTAATTTTTTATTTTTAATATAATTTTATATTTATATTTTTTATTTTTATTTTAATAATATAAATAAATTTATTTTATTTATATTAATATGTTATTTTTTATATTTGTGGTCTTTTGGGTATATGAAATTACCTCTAAGGCTCACAGTTTTTCTTTTCTTGAATTCAAATATTCATTAAATCAGTAGAATACTGACTTGTCTTGTTTTGTTCTGGGTTTTTTTTAAAGAATGATTATTTAAGGTTACACAATCAGGTTCTTTGGATTATGAGATTTATTTATTTATTTCTATATTGGTCCATTAAGTTAAACTGGTATAGGTATACCACAAAAATTCAATAAAAATATTATTATTACTATATCTTAACAGAATTTATTTTTATTACAATTATTGATCAGGTGTCAAAAATACTGATAAATTAGATTAATCTCTAGCTGTAAAGCCACAATATTAAATAATTAGTGTTGAGTTCTGTAGGAAAATTTCTTAGCATATTTAGAGGGGAATATAAAACACAATTAACAAACTTGGCCACAGGAGCCTTTGGAAATTGAAAACTGAATAACTTGTATTCCCCCCTTAAATATTGACTTACCCAATTATAAACTGCCAGGAGCTCCAAAGTATAAGATATATATCTATATATTATTCAAAACTACCTACACTATGAGGTCTTGTGTAATTAGGAGTGGTGAAAATTTCATAACAGATTATTCAGCTCTTATATCAAAGGTGTGTATTATATATCAATAAAGGGGAATAATATGTTGCGTTTGAAGAATTTAAATTTAAATTTTACAAAATTGTAAAGCATATTCTTGATAAGTTATTTCCTTATTAAATTGTTAACTATCATTATAGCTGTGTATGTAATTGATTGTTGAATTTCACAATCCTTTGGCTTAATATTTTAAGACTACTCACTTTTCAATATGCTTTGTAGCTATTGCAATTGAGTTTTAGAGATTTATATGATTGAAATTAAAACATAAAATATGTAATAAATGAGTTTGTGATTTTGATTCTTTAAAAGCGGTTATCCCACTGAATCAATGCTATAAAAAATGAAGTTTTAATAATAAAGAGAAATTTGAAACAACTGAGACCTTGACAAAAATCAATATTCCCCAGAAAGAAGATTAAAATAATTATAAACCTTTTCATAGATATAAGTGGAAATCTTAAGAAAATATAAATAGGGGATATCTATTAAGAAGAGACATAAAATTACTCAGAGCTCACCTGATTCATATTACAATTGTTGTTTTTCTAAGTGGCCTGAAAACAGAAAAGTATGTAAAATATTCTCTTTTACAGAACATTATTTCTTAGAATTGATGTATAAAGATACCAGGTAGCTTAATAAATCAAAAATTCACTGTAATATAGCAATAATTACCAAAAAAAGAATAAAATCATGATTATATTATAGCTATAAATCTCTGTATATGAAGTTATATCTGAATCTTATCTATATATTCTTTAAATTAAATTCATTGAAAGGCGCTTTCTTTCTTTATGGTATATATTAGGGGGTGTCAAAGTTACCAAATCCCACACTCAAAATCCTGCTTTTTTTTGCCAAAATCCTGCATTAATTTTTTGGGATTTCAGAAATCCCACACCTCAAGAGGTGTGGTATTTTAAGGTACAAAAACCCAAGTTTTTTGGTACCAAATCCCATGTTTTGATACTAAAATCCCACCTTTAGCTTCAATTAAAGGGACATTTTTACAAAATAGCTCAGTAAGGGCATGTTAAATTGCATAAAAATTCCCTTTTCTTGCATAAAATCTGAATATACTGGTCATTTATTAAATTATTTTATTTCAAATTTCATTTTCTATTGATTGTTTCTTCATTTACCATGCCAAAGGCATCACACAAGCTACCTTTACTTCAGACCTTAAACACACTGCAGTTCATTGATGCCTTCATCTCTGATAGTGATTCTGAAATCCAGGAAGATATAATATTATTAGATATGATAACATCACAAAGATACATCAATCCTCATAGAAGATATCCATCACATTACATGTATACAATGAATGATTTACAAACATTATCATCTGAAAGGTTTTTCCAGCTATGTAGGACCACTTATGAATCATTTCAAAAATTGGTTGCACAAATTCAAGATGAGCAATCCTTTTAAAACTCATCACTAAACAAACAATGACATCCTGCCATACAATTGGCTGTGGCACTATCAAGATTAGGATCAAATCAAAATGGGGCTGCTTTGGGAAAGATTGGAATGTTATTTGGAATTAGCCATGGGGCTATTGTGTTGTATACTCAAAGAGTTATCTGGATATTAATTAAGTTAAAGTGGAAAATGATTGTGTGGCCAACAATAGAATAACAAAGAGAGATATCTCAAGTTATTCAGGCCAAAGGCTTCCCTGGGTGCATTGGGTTTATTAATGGGAGTCTCATACCATTATCACAACATCCCCCCAATGATGGTGAAGCCTATTTTGATTGTAAAAAGAGGTAGGCTTTTGAATTTTTACTGTTTGTTTAAAAATAAGGTATTCTATGTCAATACAACTGGTTTGCAACATAAACAAACAGTTCACTGCTCTACATGTTGGTTGTACAGGGTCACTTCATGATTCAAACGTATATCAACATATGAAAATTGCACAAACACCTCAAGAGTTTTATGAAAAAGATCAGTACATACTGGCCGATTCAGCATATGCAAGTTCTCCCTGGGTTGTTACAGCATATAAGGGAGTTGCAGCACAGAATGAAGACAACCATTCTTTCAATTACTGTCTAGCAAAATCGAGGGTCCAAATTGAGAATGCAATTGGAATTTTGAAGGGGTGGTGGTTTTCTCTAAGGGAAATGTGGAATCAAATGAGGGATGATCATGAGATTGAATACTTTGTTAGTTAGGTCGTTTCTTGCACAATCTTACATAATATGTTGGCACAAATTGGTGATGAAAGATTTGATTTATATGAGGATGATGATCCACCACATGTGGAAAATCTGGGCAATAATGACATTGGGGAAGATGTGGTAAATATGCATGAAAAAATTAAACCAATTACGTGGCATGGAAAGATAGTCAACTGTAAATTTCATCAGAACCATTGATATATGTACTCAGTTTAATGGAATACAATGGAGTGGAGGTGTTATTGGGAAAATAAAAGTATTTACAATTAATATTTGGCAAATAAAACTATTTCCAATTAAGACTTTTTAGCACGTTTTTGGTCCTGCACATTTCTTTCAAAGTATGCATTGACTTTTGATTTCATTTCAGTGGGTGAAATTTTCAAGAATTTTTGACTTACATCAAATAATTCATGGTTGATTTCAAAAGAACATCCAAAATGAGTGATTTCTTCATGATTCATAATTGCTGGAGAAGGTTTGGTTGTATGATGAACCATTGTTGATGTTTTCCAAAGGATTTCCATAATGCCAGGTTTTTTTGAGGAATCAATCTCCATTTTCAATTTGGGGAAGTGCAAGCCATGTCCAGAGGGAGTGAAGACAGTTGGAAGGGGATGAAAATCTTTTTTAGATACAAAAGAAAAGATACCATAAGTCCAGGCATTGAGATCATTTAAATCTTGGTGTGTCTTATTGAAAAATCCATATTGAGTGATAATGTCATTGGAAAAAGATTTCAATTCTTCCTTTGGATAGGCAGAAGTCCATTCAAGTTGACTGATGTTTGGTGGTTTGGCTGCTTCCATTAATGACTGATTTTCTTGTGTGGCTAATTGTGAAAAATGTGAGATTCTGGAGTAAATGAATTCATCATATTTTTGAAGTTTGGTCCATTGCATATTATCCAATTCAATTTGAAGAGGAGATAAACCAGCCTTTCTGGAGTAAACACCTAAGAAGTTTGAAATTAATTAGTAATTATTAAAATGATAAGGAAAAAAATCACACACCTGCTGATTTACCAGCATCAGATCCAGGACAAAAGCCAATACCTTTCATAATTCCACCTAGGACTTGTTTATTAGTTTTAATTTCTTGGCAATTTTGAGATAAGGACATCAATGTAATGATAAGGTCTTTTAGTATTTGAGAGTGGCCTGAGGAAAAATCAAAAGGGGTGATTTCATAAATGCAGACAGGTAAAAACAGCTTGTGTGTTTTATCAATGAGTACATAAGGGTGGGGTAAAGTATTGATTGATGGAAGTTTTAACCATGAGGCATTGGCTGATTTCTTGTCAGTTGAAATGGTGGAAAAATTCTTATATGCTGTGTTTGAATGTCCAAGCTGAGACATAATTTGTTTTGAATCATGAATATGTTGTCTTTGGCATTGGGTGAGTTTTCTTTTATGATTGGTTTGGTTGTTATTATCTTCATGATGTTCTATCTTTGGTTTAGTCCTAACTATGGCATCAATGGGAGGAACAATAGTTTCTTCATCATTCAAATCATTCTGATGATGTACTGACACTGGTTTAGTCCTAACCATAACATCATCAGAATAATTGGAAGAGTGAGAGAGAGGGGGAGCACTTTTTTTGAATTTTAATGATGATGGAAGGGGGCAGAAAGGTAATAACATTGAAAAGGATATCCTTATAATATTAAGAAATGGTAAAAAACCAGTACAAAACAATTCAAAAAAAACAAAATGATCAGTATGATCATTTGATGAAATTAATTGAATATGAGTATAATAAAGAAAACACACAAGTCAGTCAGCATGATGATTGAAGAAAAAAAAACATAAAGGAAAGAAGATGATCAGCATTAATCATCTATGAATTTGAAAAAATAAAAAAAGATCAGTGATGATCTTCAGACAAGGAAGGGTTGATGAAATTAATTGAATATGAGTATAATAAAGAAAACACATAAGTCAGTCAGCATGATTATTTAAGAAAAAAAAACATAAAGGAAAGAAGATGATCAGCATTAATCATTTATGAATTTGAAAAAATAGAAAAAGATCAGTGATGATCTTCAGACAAGGAAGGGTTAAGTGTTGAGGATCATGATAATGATCAAAAGGTAAAAACATAAGAACAATAGGAAAATTAAAAAAAAAGGTGGTTGCACTACTGTGGCCTGGTTGGTATTTTTGGTGATATAGGTAGGATGGTAGAGATTTGCTTCCTCTACCATCCTACGGGCCATTTTGGTATAAAATGAATTAAACGGGGATTGAAGTACTATTGCGATCATTGCCATAAAGGGTTAACAAGATTTGAATAAACCAAGTGGGTCCTGAAATTAGCAAACAACTGAGAAGTAAGAAACAAAGTAGTGAGCAAAGGTTGGCACTTTGTCAGCTCTTATCACAGATTGAACCGAATCACATGTTTTGGTTTCCATTGCGTCTATCCAGTTTTGTACATAAGGTAGGAACCATTCATTGGCTTGCATAACCAAAGGCGCCCTACAGGAGAATGGAATGGTAAATCAGTTGATGTAAATGCTCCAAACTAAGGACCTATAGGAAAAAAGAGTGACCGGCTTTGAGTTGGGCATATCATTGTTTTTTTGATTTCCAGCAAGGCGTGATAGAGAGCTAGTACATCAGAATAATTAGATTCAGCCTCCTGGTTAACCAACCACACATTTCCTGGGTATAATAGGAGGAGGTCGCAGTAGCATTGCATTGAAAAATGGAGGATACGGGACAAGGTGAGTTGAAAGTGGGCTGTGATAGATGGCCATCCCATCTATTGAATCAAGAAGGGGCTGCTGATACGTTTCATCGGTAATATTGGCACATTGTCATGACAAGAGTCCATCGCGTTTCAGTGAAGGGATGTTGTCATATAACTTGGTCACAGCTGAGTCAAATTTGTCACGTCGTTGTCTGTTTCATCGTCATTTTCTGTGAAGCAAAATGATGAAGATTACTAATTTGTTGTTCTGCTTCTATTTTGTTACTCTAATTCACTCACATCACAATGAGCCCACATCTCAAACTTGATATCTTCTAAAACATTTAAAAAATTGTAAAGCACCTTGCTAACAAAATCAATGATTGGCACATCTTCTTCTTTGAATCTCTGAAAAATTGCATTGAACACCGCTGAAACTGGAAAGGGTAACATTAATCTCCATTGCAAAGCACCTTGCACTGGAAGTTCACGATGATTTTGAGATAAAATCTTTAGTAATCCTCCTTCATCTTCTGCAACGTTTGGCATTTACTGAAGGTCAAAATCAAGGGGTTGTTCCATCAAACTGGCATACTATTTGAGTTGATTGGGTGGGATGTAGGTGAATTTCTGAGTTTCTAAATCTGGATTGATACTTGGCAATGTCTGATTAGTTGCATCTTGGTGATCTTCATTGAAATCTACTTGTAAATCAGCAATTGCTTTTAAAGTATCACACAATGATAAATCGCATTTTGATAGGTTAGGACTCACAGAAATACCCTCTGGCCCTAATGAATTTCTTTGACTACCAAAGCCCACACTCCCATGACAGCCTCTCAAGCTTGAATCAACTCAAGAACTATGTTCACGAGTGGAATTTGAAGCCGGACTTGAATTGTTATTTGAGACTAAGACGAAATGAACATTAGAAGCCGAATTGGCATTACTTCAGAAAGGCAAAAAAGTTACGATTAGTGTTTTTAAGATTAGGAAGAATTAGAGTAAGTAATAACTAACCTAATTCTAATACAAATGATTCCACAAAACATTAAATATCCTACCACTATATCTTTGGCAGTGCCAATCATACCCATTCCAAATTTGAGTGTTGAGACTATTCTTGGGTAAACTTTATTAAGTGCAGCTTTGGTAGTTAAATCGGATATATCATTTGGTGTGAAATCAAACTTCTAATCCTTTTGCAAAAAAAACAAAGTCAATTTCTAACCAATTCAAAAAGAGCAAAAGAGTTCAATTGATAAAAGATGAGGGGTTGAAATTGGAATCCAATACAAACCATGATGACTATGAGACACAGACAAAAGCACAATACTTGGCTTGGAGATGATGGTGTTGATGCCAAATAGATACCTGTTGACACAAGAGAAAACAATTTAAAAACTCACCTCGTGCCAATTATAAATATTTTAAAACAATGAGTAAAGAACTACAAACAAATTTCATCCAAAGATTAGTTGGATGGCACACAGTTGAACAAACAACTATAAGTAAAAAGACCCACCTCAATCCAAAAAACCAAACTACACAAGTATGATATATCAACTAGAAAGCTGATTAATTCAAAAATCAGTTGCATCACACATCCTTTTGAAACAAAAATTAATTTAAAAAACTCACTTCAATCAAAAAAATACTTTTTAAAAAAGAAGTTTTTTAAAAATGAGTTGCATATAAACCTGTGCAAAAAATCCAATAGATTTTAAAAACCTAGGCGCGATCCAAAAAGAACTCCTTTAAAAGTAATTTGTAATTGGATAAAAAATAATGGATTCAAGAATGAGGAGGTTTTAAATATGTTGCAATAAAACACAGATTTTAAAAATCTGACATTGATCAAAACCAAAAAAAAATTAAAAATGAGTTTGAACCAACTAAAAAGAACGTAGATTCAAGATAAATCGCATTGAATCCTGTTGAAAAGAAACCATAGAAGTTAAAAGACTTGCATCAATCCAATGAAAAAAAATGTAAAAAGGATGCTTCTTCAACTAAAAAGAAAATCATATTTGAAAAATTCAAAATAAACCCACCCAAAAAAAAAACAAGAAAAACCCAAACAAATAAGAATAAGCAATAATAATTTGAGACAATTCCAACAAAACTTAAAACCCAAAAACAAAATCAAAAATTTGAAAACACATGAAACAAAATAACATCAAACAAAAGAAAAATCAAAATAAAATAGATAAACACAATGGAAAATAACAAAATAAGGAAAAGTCCCAAAAGATAAAATATGACATACCAAAATTATCAAAAATTAAAGAAAAAGGAAGGTAAAGGGAAATTGAATTAACTTAAATTAAGAGAAAAGGAGACAAATAAAGGGAACAAAAGAAAAGGCACCATCCACTCTTAAGTGGCAAAAATTCCCCACAAAATTGAAATTTTGACAGCACCTTCAAATTCAATTGGTTCAAACATGGACATTGATCTTTGGCACATAACATCATGATGCCAAACTTGCACAAATTTTCAATTGTGTAATAAATTGCAATCCAATTTCAAAACATAAGATCATTTCCAAATAAACATCAATTGTATCTGACAAATCACCATGTATCAAATGATCACATGACATATACCTAATATGTTATTTTTTATTGATTGGTGTCAGAATTCTTTCCAGATCCGCAATGGGCCTGCTTGATGACAATGCCAATATAGTGAGATCCATCTGGCATTGCTTTTCCTTAAGTTTGCATTCCGGATTCCACTTTTCTTTTTCAAATTCATGTTTCTTTGCATGTTGCTTCTCATCAAACTCCATTTGCTTTTGTAACTTGACTTCTTCAAACCGTTGCTTTTCCATGTTGGTCACTTTCTCTTCATTCCACCTCTGCCTGTCCCACTCCAAATGTGCATCATCACTGATTTCATGGGCTAATAATCATGACTTTTGTCAGTAGGAATCATCAGAGTAACCATAATTGCAAGTCATACCCTTTTTCCGTGATTCAAGCAAATTTGCATAAGTAGGTACAAACATATTCAGCAACCTTTTCCTAGAACCACTCTTGTCATTCAAGTTGGGCATCATTTCTTGATTACACTTTTGTGTTGAATGTGTTATGGATCCACTTTTCTGGTCAAAGGAGAAATAATCAAGATTGGATTTCATAAATATCAGTATTAAATGTACTTACCAAATCATCTTGAATGTTTTCCACTGGAACCAAGTTATCATCATTATTAAGCAAAGGATCCGCATTGAGTGGTGATTCCAACCCATTATTCTCCTTTAAAAAGAAAATGAGGTTTAATTATTGCAGGTAAAAAAAAGAAGAGACAATAAATTACCTTATCAAGCAAAACATCAACATCATCATCACCATTTAAGCTGTCTTTTTCTTGAGAATCATAGCTTTCAATGGGAGTGACATTGGGTTTTTTTGTCAAAGAGAACATCCATTTCCACATAACAAGGACACATACTTTCAAGCTTTTCACTCATTTATTTGATTCCTTTACTCTCATCTTCTTCCATTATTCCAGCCCCAGTTAATTTTTCAAATTTTTTGGCTGCCATATACTTCTTTTTATATGTTCGCCATCAATCTTGGATTCTGCTTGAGCTAAGGTTTAGGTGATTTTGTAATTTTTTGTTGACCTCAATGACCATAAGCTGAAATCCATGCTGCTTTGATGATGGAGGTCTTCCAATAGATGTTGAGCCACTAGTACCAAAACATGACTCAAAATTGGATTTGACTGAAAGCCAATTAATTATGGTTAAATAATCTGTACGTATTAAATGACCTGATAGATGTGGCAGGCCCGAGGTGATCTTCATATCTGACTTGATGTGTCTTGCTTTGGAACAAGGAATTAATGTATGTATGAAGAAGTATAAATAGACTGTAAGCTGTTCAGTCAGATTGTCCAAAATGGAGTGTAGAAGAATATGTTGTACAGTTATGAATTGTGAGTACTCATTTGGGTTAGGTTTCAAGCTGAAATCCCAGATGCATGGGATTTGGTCAATATACCAGGGGACTCAGTGGAAATGCCATGCGATTTACACATAAAAAACCTGAGATTTAGTGTTGGGATTTGGGTTCCAAATCCCATGTTATTTTAAGGCAGGATTTGATGACTTTGACACCCCCTATTGTGTAACAGTACTTGCAGTATGGATTAAAAGTAAGAATAAGATACTCCATGGAGATCATCTAAAGCTTTCTTTAAGTAAGTTTGAAGTGATACCCACGTTACTTCAAAGTCATACACAGATTTTGTTTAAGGACTATACCACTCAGATAACAAAGTGTTAGCTTTGCTTCTTGATTTTCACTAAGATCCATCCAGATGTTTCTCTTACTCTTATTGTGCTTTATTAATATTATACTTGAAAAAAATTCTAAATATTACCATTGGAATTTCTTTTTTGTGGTATTCACTATTTATTTATTCAAAAAAAGCATCCTATTGAGTGAATGAAAAAAGGTGGTATTTTGGGAAACGTCTTCTTGTAAGCTCTTCAACAGTAATGAATCATTAATAAGATTCTATATTAAATTCATTTTGACATAATCCCAAATATATTACAAATTTTGGTTTCTCTTTGACTAAATTTCATGAAAAATTTGTTTAATAATCTGCCAAATTTTGAATTAACTGGCTCTTATTGCTTGAAATAAGCTACAAAACTGAGATTTTGTCATTTTGAGTATTAGTGGAGTACCAAATTTTCTTTGTTTTCATTCTCCCATTCAAAACGTTTGCTTTGTAAAGCTACACAATGTTCATGCTAAGTATACAATAACATGACTATGATGACAAGAATGAAATTAATTCTTATTTTTAATTCTACAATGTTCAATCTTCAAATGCTAAAGAGTAAGTACTAGTAGAGAAGAAATACACAGTAAGGCAAAAACAAAAGTATTGTAATTTTGTTTCATAAAAAGCAAAAAAATACAAAAAATATTGAATAAAAAGCTCAAAAGGAAAAAAGAACCATTTCAACAGCCCATAGCTCCAAAACTCCATATTTTTCCCAAAAAAAACTAAATTGAAAACAAAAACATGAATTTAAAAAAAAACCAAATTTCTAAGAAAAACCTTGAAGAATAAACTATAGAGCACCTATTGAAAATTTTAAAAAAAAGAGCGCTATATTCCTTTCTTAATTTCCTTTTTAGAATTATCATTATTTTTTATGATGCTTTAATTATTATTATTTTCTTTGAAAGAATACTAAAAGTGGAAAAAAGAATTATACTTTGAATGAAACATTTTTGAAGGTTGTTAAATATTATTTTTATTATTATAATGATTATGACTTAAGTTAAATTTTTATAGTAGTAGGATATTTACACACCTTGCTACTGCTTCTATTTCTCAAAAAATAGAATTCTAAACCAAAAATCTTCATTTACATAAATTTTATCAGCTTAAAAAGAAATTGTTAATACTTATTAAAATAGTAATAGCATCAGGTTTGATATCTCATACTACCCATTAATTTATTACATTCATTGAAAGTCATCTTAAGTGGTAATTAAAATGAATGAACATGAAATCAATTATGAATTAATTTTTTCATTATTGAAAAGGTCCCAAGAAAATTTCCCTATTAGTTTTCTCTAAACAATAATACTAGTACTTAGTAATTATCTCCTTGGAAAAAATCAAAATTAGCTTGTTTTAACACTTTTCCCATCCTCCATTTATAATCAAAATAAAATTGAATAACCTCTACTTGGAGAAATTTTGTTATTTATTGTAGCTAATATGTTTATATTGACTGATTATTGATTTCTTTTGAGTTCTTTGAATATATATGTTCTAATTGAGTTCCATTTCATGATCTTTTTGAGCTCACATAAATACACATAATCATATTATTCTTAATTATTTAAAGTTTTGAATAAATTTCAACCTTGAATATTTGGTTAGATTTCTTTTTGAAATTTTGCAGTATATATTTTATCAAAAATAAGTGTATCATTTGAGTTGTTCACAAATATTTATGATTTATATTTTAATTTTCATTAGAAATACTCTATCTTTTACATTCTGGCTGTGTGGAGAAAAAGTATTATTGGAATTTTTTCATTTGGGTTATAATTTGCTCCTTTTTTACACAAATATGGTAGAAAATTTCAATTATTACTACTTCCATAATATGCCGAATTCAATAAGAGTCAAGGGAAAAGGAATAGATTCTAAGTAATTATTGAATGAAACCACAAATTTCTGTATATAATTTGATTCTTTATCAGTATTGATATCAAACATTTGGCATTTTGTAGCTATTGTGACCTAAATATTTGGTTTTAATATTGATTTTTCTCATATTTTGATATGAAAATTTGTGAACACTAAAGTAGAGACAGAATTCCACAAATTTCATACATATATATCCATCACAGGGACTCTTGGGAGCAACAAGAGTGGCCCGGAACTCAGGAATAAAGAGGTCACTTGGAGGACTCCTAAAGAATAAGAAAAATAGTTAAATAATACATTTCTTGAATAAATCATAAGAGAAAGTACAAATATTCAGAAGATAATAAGAATAAGCCAAAGTACAAAGATCCAACCAAATAAGTCCTAAATTTATTTTTTGAACCTGCCAGAAATGAAAATGGAGTTAGTAAAGGATGTGAACACCAATATTCACTCACAGGCAAAGAAAAAGGTGCAAATGACTGACTTATGAATATCAGTATATAATTTCAAAAATGAAAATAAGAATAAATCCAGTAGATTGATCAACTGGGAAAAAAGTCACCAGGGGAGGAAAGAGTGTCCAGTATATGTGAAAGGATCAAAGGCTGATCCTAGAGGCTTGAGAACCAAACTATCTAGATTGTTTTAAGAAATATATCTTATCAATCTTTTGAAATGAAATTGGGTGCATTGAAACCCCACAGTGTATAAATGAATTTTTCTAAAATGTCCTGTATAGATCATTTGAGTTGTCCAAGAAGTGCTGGAGCTCTTCATGCCTTGAAACTGTTTTAAAAAAAACAACATCTTTTAATTACCCTTGGAAAATCCATGGCCATTATTCCCTTTGAGGAATACTTCTGAAATGGTAAAGACCAATCACTGAAGGGGCAGGTGATTGGTGTCTTCCAATGGTCTTCTGAGTTCCTTCCATGGATTAAAATCTTAATTCCTTGGGAGCCTTCCTTCAAAGTTGGTTGGTAGACTGGTGAATTGAATTCATACAGGAGAATTGAGTCTTAAAATTGTCACTTTTGAATTTTTTATAAAGAATTGTGCATGGTATATAATAAAATATATGCCCCATGCATGGTTGCTGCTGTTTTGGGTCTAGGATAGGGGAGGTTTTGCATTGTCTTGAGGGAAAAACCTGGTGACCCCTGATGACTTCCAGAGGCCATTTGTGAGCCTGTGAGATATGTATGACATACCCAAAAGGCCACAAATAACCTCTTATGCAGTTGATTTAGTCTTGAACAGACTTATCAAGTGAATTTAAAATGAAAAATAACAAGAAATAAGTATAACTTTTTTGGATAAACAAAGTTATAATTATTATTTCATTGTTGGATTCTACACCAAAAATAACCTAGGGTAGACCCATAGGGTGTTATACCCAAAAATGGTTATATCTTATGTCATTAGAAGAATTAAGAATCTCACAGTACAATTCCAACTTTTTTAAAATTTTGTTAAATTTTTTATATTTAAGCTTATTCAAGCTTAAATTTGAAGTTGAATAAGGTTTATGCAAACTTACCAAAATTATAGGTAAAATTGAGGTGTTGTGTATATTTACTGAATTGGCTAAGGATTTTCCATACAGAATGTAAATCCTGTGTGAGCACAATTTAAATGGGTTTGAGGCCATAGTATGGCTTTAAATAAATAAAAGGGAAAAATCCATGCATAGAGGTGGGACAAACAAAAAAGACCAGACAGAGCTGAGGTACCCACTTTTTGGATCTGCAAGGATTCAATTAATATTGTTCACCTGTACTTTAGGATTTTAAACGTTATTTCAACTTTAAGATAAGACTTTGATTCAACCTTAAAGTTAAAACTGGTTTCATTCCAATTTGAACAGGAATTTCAAGCTGCCAAAGGGTAAATCCTAATATGCAAGCTTGAAATCAAGTTTTTAATAACTTTAAAAGCTTAATTGAGCTTAAAAAGCTAAAATGAGCTTAAAACTTTAAAGTTAAAATTATCAAAACCTTATTAAAAGCTGAATTATGGTTTGTGTTGCTATTTTACATGGAAAAATAAAAATAACTTCAAAAACTCATTAAAAAACAAATTCTTCATGGATTTGCTTGGATTTTTAACAAAGATTACAAACTAATTTTATCTGTGTATAAATAAAATTTCAAGTATACTTTTTACAAAGGTTTAATTGCTAATTAGCCTTGAAATTAACAATTTGAATAATTCTTAAAGAAAATTAAGATTTCTTTAAAAATTAATTAAAATTAAGTTTGAGATATTTTCTCTTGAAAGTATATTTTTGAGTTTTTCATGTGATAAAATTTGATATAAATAAGCTTATTTTATATTAAATCTTAAAATAATTATTCCAAAAGGGTATTAAAGCTACTTGGAGTTGGTAATACCACTGGTAAATTTAAATCTGAATTAAAAATAAGCTACATAAAGTTAGGAACTTTACTTTTAAGCATGGTTTTGCGGTTTTTACCTGAGAGCGCCCTCTATATCCATTATGAATCATGGGAGCTTCTCTGCAGGCATAAAAAGAGCCTAAACATCACTGTTTTTGACAATAACCAATAACTTTCCTAATCAAATTGGACATTTTAAACAAGTCATATTGCATTAATTATGAAATCTTATTATTAAAGTATTTTATTCTTTATTACTCCTAATTTAAAGAATTGAAATCATAGTGTGGTATTCCATACCTTATTGGCCCAGTTTCAAGTGAAATTTCATTTATAAGGCTATAAATTGAAGAAATAACAAATAGAAATTAATAATTAATCAAGTAAAATAGAGGAATTCAACAATACAACGTATTGAAGGTCATCAGCATGTATAATACCATAAGAAAATCCTGGAAGAATGGTCAATTTGATTACAAGAATAACAATAAAATAAGGAAAATAAAAAGACAAGCTAGCAAGAATGCTAAAGTTACCAGTGAAAGGGGTAGTGTACCACTCAAGTTACCCTAGCTCTGCTCAAGCTTTGGATTACTCAGAAATTAAGTTACTAAGCTGGGGAAACTTCAATAAGGAGTAAATTGAAACTGTATTAATCAACAGTCACAAGACAGAAAGAAAAAGAAATCAATTAATTTATGCAAGGAAAAGCCATCAAAAACCTTAAATTACACAGCATATCTGTGGAAATACAAGCACAGCCACCTGATAAGCCAGTAAATGTAAATTAAAAACAGAATTAAGTTAGATAAAGAAAAATTAAATCTCATACAGGACAAAAAAGAATCCCCACAATACACAGCATTCTCAACCTACAGTTCAAACAGTGCACAGACCTATGGTGCAATAACAGTACAAAATCATCTCATACCGCGACAAAAGGGTGCAACAAACCAAAAAAATGGTGCAATAACTTCAATAAATGACACCATCCAAAATTCCTCAGTAAAGAGAGTTTAGCCATATTACATAATCATGCATAAAAAATGTTGCAATCAACTGAAGATAAGGTGCAATACCTCCAAGAAATGACACCATCTCAAAATTCCTCACCAGCAAAAACATCTCAGATTACATGATCATACATAAAAATGGTGCAATGAACCAAACAAATTGTATCTCACCACTATAAAGAATTGTCCCAGCCAAAAGAAGTGAAAAATTCTAAGTCCCTTGTTTTTGAGTGCCTCTATGGAGAGCCCAAAGAATATAAATAAAGGTCCTCTCTCCCTAATTTTTTCCTCTTTTCCCCATGAATGAATACAATTAATTATATACCTAGAAGGAGAATAATTCTTCATCCCTCACTAGTAGGTCAACCTAGTATTATTATTTAAACGGGAATTATATACCAAGAAGGAGAATAATTCATCCATACCTTACTACTAGGATAATCTAGTTATTTTATTAAATTATTATAGACTTATAAGTTTAATTCATAGTGATTTTTAATTAATAGTAGCTAACAGAATGTCTACTTCATATTATTAATCCACACTATGTTTGAATTATTAGTCTTATTATTATAATACTATCAATAATACCCATAATATTGAGTTTACCCCCATAACCCTTACATTATAAAGGACAAATACTCTTATTATAACTTCATATTAAATAAAACAACCTTAAAAATATATTTTTATATCAAAAAAACTTACACTTATATTAAATTGTATCACTCATATATTTAACAAACATCCACTCTATATTAGAAAATACCTTACCAATAAATTATTGAAAGTATTATTGTTATATTATATCAACAACTACCCTCTCAAACCATTAAGTACTATAAAAGATATAACATCAAATTGAAATCACCCTTATACTATATAGTAGTACTATTATGTTAAATCAACCTGTTATACTATTAAGGTCTTACCCTTATATCATTTTATCTTATCATTTAAACATCAAATTTCATACTATTTTAACTTAAAAGCTACTTATCTGATTATTGAATAGGTCTGATAGAGACTGCTGAAAAGTCTTCTCTAGTTGCAAAGCTACAATCTTAAATATTGATTTGTGAGTTCTCTAGGGAGATTGCTTAGTATATTCAGAGGGGCATCTAGAACACCATTAGCACCCTTGGTCACAGTATTATTTCAGAAATTCAAAACTGTTTACCTGTGATTTCCCCCTCAAGGACTGCCTTATCCAATCCCACACTAAAAGGAGTTCCACATCTGGTGTCCCAACAGTGGCGTTTCAACTTCAACATTAAATAATCAGTCAATAATCAAGAAAGAAGATAATAAAATCAACCAACCTCAAATAATCTTACCATTGATAAAGAATTAACCATCAACACACTTATACAATCTGTAATCTGGAAACAAATCCCACTTCAAATCATCATCACCATCACAATCCTCAAATAAATCATATCATCTCTATTATCCAGTAAAAGAAGGAACACCAGAAAATCAAACACCCAAGTATATTGATTTACTAATTGAAACACCAAGAACAGAACAGAAGGAAAAGGAAGAATTGAGGAGATTTTTCTTCAAGTTAACTAAAGAAGCAAGGAAAAACAAGAGAAGTAAAAAAGAATTTAAAGGATCATCTTACCAAGTAGAAATTAATCAACAATCAACATCTGACTTACCACCATTACCTGAAGATCCTGTAGAAGGCCAGTATGAAGAATAAAGTGAATAAGAGGATCAAACAGTACAGATTCAAAGTCTTATGAAGCATATGCAAGATCTATTACTAACACAAAGTAAAAAGAAAGGGAAAAGAAGGGAACAAACATATTACACACCTCGAGCCAGTCCAAGTGAGCCCACATTACCAAGGCATGTTAGACCTGAAGATTCACCAATATCACCTACACCTGGACCAAGAGCAACATCTACTCCAGCAACAGAACCAAGAGCTCAAAATATTCCAAGGAGAGGTTTTGTCATTACACCTAATAATCCAAGTCCATTACAGCAGAAAGTTCCAAGACAAGAAAGACCTGTAGTTAAAATTAAATCAAAAGATTACAATCTAAATTTTGATGGAGAAGAAGTAGAGAAATTTATCAGGAAAGTGGAAGGAATAGCTCAAATTGAAGGAGCAACCAATGAAGACCTAGCAATTCAAATGGCATTTTGTACTACAGAACCAAGAATTAGTGATGCAATTGAAGCTATGCCAGGTTATGAAGAAGGAAATTGGACACAACTTAAGAAAGAACTTATAAAAAAATGGGGCAGAGTTGAACCTGAAAGAAGATACAGAAAAAGCTCACTGATGAAGCTATTTTCTGAAACCCAAGAAGATGGAGGAATTGGTAGTCTATCACAATATAAGAAGTTTATGGGAGAATATGAAACTATTGTTACTTACCTATTAAGATACAGGTATATTCCTCAAGATAATATGTTCCATGAAGATTTATTTGACTGCCTTTCAGCTGATATTGAAGAAGCCATAAGTAAGGAAATGATTAAAGATAATGTCATGGTTAGAGCTAAAGATAGAGGATACCTTATACCACCTATGAAGATCCTAAAGAAGTACATTGAACAAGAATTGGAAGCCAGAATATTAGTAACCAAAAGATTCTCATCATCAAGAGATACAGGAAGGAATGTTACTGAAAATGAAAAGAAAGTTCACTTCAAGGAAGAGGCTTTTCCAGGAATGAATGAAGCTTTTAATAAGATGAAGGAAATTACTGAATCCCTCAAAGAACAAAAAATGGAAACTAGAAAGCAGGCACAAGGGTAAAATGAATATTTCAAGAAATTTATGACTCAACTGGAAGAATTGAAAAGCCTATCCAAACCTCCAATGGGTGGGGTTACCAATAATCAATTCAATAATCAACAATTCAAGCCAAGAAATGATTTACCTCCATTATCACAAAGGCATGTTCCCTATGCACCAGCACAAAAGATACCAAACCCTTATGTCAAATGTTATTACTGTCTTGAGGAAGGAAATTCAGTGAATAGATGAAACTACCTCTTTGAAGATCAAAATAAGAAATGAGTCAGCAGACAAGGAGGTGGATTTTTATTTCCCAATTGGCAAAGAGTTCCAACTGATGGTAAAATAGCTCCAAAGAAGTTAGTTGAAGATTCTGCAAAAGAGCAAGAAGGACTTACAAAGAAAATGAAGGAAAATGAAGCTAAAGAATCATTACCCAAACCTAATCCAATGAACATAATACAATTGAAGAAAGATGATAGTGCAACTGCTATAGCTAAAGTTGAAAACTGGGGAATTTGGAAGCCACCAACTATATCAACAGCTAATGAGTTTCTTTTGAATAATTATGGATTAAGGAATACTAAACAAAGAACCTCAAGAACAGAAAATACCAATCAGGATGCTTTAAGATCACACCCAAAAGTGGAAACACCAATAAAGAAAAGACCAAATATACCTTGAGCTTATATTGAAGATGAGCAAAAGGAAGAAGAGAAAACAATTATTCCAACCAAATACAAGAAACCTTAACAGGTGCAAAATGAAAAGGAAATACTTCCACAGGAACCTAGAAATGATCACACTGAAAATACTCAAGAACAAATCAATAAAGTCAATGAAAGGAAAATTGTTAAGGAAGAAAAATTAGATATTCAAGAAATTATGGCACAAATTATAAAAAAAGGTATTGGATCAGAAAATAAATCTTAACTTGGAACAAATTTTAGTCATGTCACCAAACTTTTTTAATCAATTAAGGAACCTGTCAGAAGAAGAGAAAAAATCTATTAACTCAATTGATACAAAGGAGATTCAAACCAAACTCATAAATCATCATCTGGGTAATTATTAACAGCCAAAATTACATCATGCCTGTCCATTGGGATTTATGCAGGTATATTTAGGGGAATAAGGACATGAAATAATAGCATTAGTTGACACAGGATCAGAATTGAATATAATACCAGAAGATTCAGCAATCAAAGCAGGAATTACCACAAGATGTCTTAACATGAATTTAAGAGGAATTGGTGTTCATTGTACCTCAATAGTTGGATTAGCAGAATTTACCCCTCTCACTTTAGTTACTGGGGAAGAAAGAAATATACATCTTTTTGTAGCAAGAGGAGCAGTTCACACAGTATTGGGAAGGCTTTTCCTTGCAGATAAGAACATAAGATTAGACTTTTCTCAACAAAAAGGGGGAATATTCAGTTATATAGAGCCAGATGGAAGAAGACTTTGCTTACCAAATTGCTCACCACAGAAGGTAGGATGAAGAGAAGAGCCACCAGCAGGAATGGAAACATGTGCAGTTTCTAAATTGGAAGATTGGAAAGAATTACCAAAAGAGAAGTAATTAAGGCCCAAAAACAAAGATAATTTTGTGGAAAATACTCATCAAGTACCTGATAATGAAGAAGGGAAGTATTTTAAAGAAAAAGTGAAAATTCATGAGGAATTAGCTCCAATTAGTACCAAAGATATCAATTCAAATAATAAAGAAAGAAATGTTACAGGAACTTCAACCTCAAGAAGAGAAAATGGGAATACTTGTTACCATGTATCTCAAGCCATCAACAGTTATAATTTCAGGAACCCTGAGGAAATCAAAAGAAAGTCACTCACCAAGCTCCTCTCACCTATCAAAGCTTTGAAGTCCCTTTCAAAGGGAATATTTAGGAATAATTGGAAATCAAGTATCAAGCCAGTTGTAACAATAATCATTGTCACCTCAGAATCTAAAGGTTCAAGTTCTCAAATTGATAAATCAACACTAAAAGCATTAAAAGAAGTTTCCCTCAAAGATAACATTTCCAAAAGGAAGCACATTATTACTCAGAACCACCTTATAGTTCAGAAGGAATATATGGATATGATCCCAAAATCTGAAGAATCTGAAAGTTTGAATGAGATTTTGAAAGATACTATAAATAATTCACACTACAATAACAATACTTATCCTCAAGAAAGCTCAACATGTCATAAAGGATCCAGTAAGATTGATAAGAAACCTAATTTTCATCAAAATGAATCAGTTATACCACAAGATTTAATGGATCCATCACTCAGATTCAATAAAATACTTATTATATGAGCTACAAACAAGAAGAAATTTAAAAATTTGGAGAAGTCACAAATCTCTTTTCCCTCAAATTTTGAAAACATTGATCCTAGAATTCTGATGGAAGGAATTATTGGAGAAAGTAAATCATTCTCCAATAGAGAAAATATTGATCCAAGACTTATCAGAGAAGAGTTAGAATTAACAAGAATAATTGAAAGCCCTATAAGGGGAAATAAACAAAAATCAAGTAAAAAATATACCTTTTGGTTTAGAAAAGGAACCTTAAAAAATGGAATTCCCTTGTTATACCTCAACAAGAAAAGATATGGAATGCAGTTTCAGTACAGTTCTTAATATAAGTGAAGCTGACATTGATGAATCAAAAAATGAAAATTCAATCAATTCACTGTCTCAATTGACAGTTAAAAAGTAGTTAAATCAATAAAAAACCTTACACCCTGAAGACAAATCCTCTGGGGAAGCTCATAATAACTTTGATATTGAAAAAGAAATTAATTCAATATTCAAAAAACTTTCATATATTGGAAACAATTCTACAAATGAATACATAAAAAATACAATACACTCACCAATCATCTTAGGAAAACATCTTTATGAATCAGAATATGAGAATGAAGCAGAATTATTTTGTCAACTGGAAATACAAGAAGAAGCTGAGAATGAAAATAAACTTATACTTACTTGAGAAGAATTCCCTTGGGAAGTTTTTACAAATTGGCAACCTCTTAGAAACGCCAACCTTGTTGAACAAAATAATAATAATCCTAGGGACAACTTTGAATGTGCAAACCAACATGTCAAGTGGTTGGAGGATATTAGTACACCAAAGAAGAATGAATCAAAGAAAATCAAAGATAAAATTAGTAAAAAGAAGAAGAAGACTAAGTAAGAAAAGAAATATCTTTGGATTACTCAGAATAAAAAGATATGCCCAAGTTTGCAATCCCATTTGGAAAGGAAATATAACCCCTCAACACAAAATGAGGATTGGACAGAAAATAATAATAGAAATGAAAATATTATCCAGGATTACTTTGATGGAAATGAAGATTCTCAAGATCAATATCTCAATAAAGAAAGAAGAAATGCGCTTACAGCTAAGAAAGCCAAATTCAAGAAAGGTCTTGACATCAATTTTTCACATTATCAATAATTTTTTATTATACTTAAATATTTTCCTTTATTATTTCATGAATTTTAGCCTTATTCTAGTCTCAAATATCCAAAGAAAAAAATATACATAAAAAATAGAATATAAAAAAATATAAAAATATTCAAATATCAAAATAAAAAAAAGGTTTCAAGTGTATCAATATCATAATTCTCTGTTATCTTATGTATTAGTATAAAAAAATAGAAACTCAACTCAACTCAAGAAAGTAGGGTGGGTGTCTATTTCTTAAATCCATCCTTTATGATTTAGATTTTTGGGATGAAATTCTGGGGAATTTCAAATTTGTTCTATAATTTTATCCTCATCAATATTCAATCTCAACAAATTCAAGAATTAAAGTCAAGGTGAAGAAGCAAATAAACAAATGCAGATAATAAATCAAGGATCAATAACAACAATAATAATAATACCTTATAAAGAAAAGGGGCATTGGGAAGATTAAATTTATAAAGAAATAATTCAAAAAAAATATCAAGAAATATTATGGTTTTTAATATCCTCTTATAACTATTAGGTTTTCATAATAATAAGAGAAATAATTAAAAATCAAAGAGGTAACTGGCCAGGTTAAACCCAGATGAAGATATTCATTTATACAATTATTTCTCTTTCAATTAATTTACTTTGAATATTCAAAAAATTCTATAAAAGAGACACAAATTATCTTATTTTTCTTCTGTGGATAGGGGAGAAAAAAGAACTCCTTGTATATTAAAGATGGAACAATCTTCCTCTACCCACAATTTGGCCCTTAAACCTTTCATATATCAAAGGCTATGAAAAACTCTAAATATACATCTTATCAACCATTTAACCCCATTTAGAATTTAAATTCAAAATTGAATTAATAAAGAATGAACTGAATTGATTGAAATTAATAATATATTGATTGGATTAACCAGACAAATCAATCTTCAAAAAAAAAATTCAGAATCTTGATTAATTTGATTTTATATTATTTGGTCAAATTAAAGTTTAACCCCACTCCAAATTTCATAAAGAAAAACTGCACAAATTCAATTAATCTGATATTGATTGATTTTCAAAAATTAATTAAAAACTTTCATTTAATTTCAAAAATCATAATTAATTCAATCTTATATTGTTTGGTTAAATTAATTCTTAATTCAACTAGAGCCAACAAAACAAAAAAACTCAGTTAAAATAAAGTATACTCAAATGATTGAGATTTAATCTTAAATCTAACTTCAAATATATTCAAAAGAAGAAGTTTAATTTAAAGCTTTCTAGTAATTATTAACTTTAGCTCCAACTTTTTATATCAATAGTTAAAAGAAGAAAAGATTGATCCTATCAAATGGATCAATATCAAACTTACACATTATAAGTTTTAATACTATTACAAATTTTGAATTGAAATAATTAACTATCATATATCATTTAAAAGACAGGCTCACTTAGCTCTCATAATTTCTTGTTCCTATAAATCTTTAATCCAGTTTATTCATTGCTTTTGTTTATATATAATTACAAAAATAAAATAAAAGGGATATGTTTCAAGAGTTTTTTTCATTTTTTTTATTTTATTTTAATCTATTACAACTTTTCATCAAATTTTGCGCACTGACGTTGAAAGTAGATTCATAATACTTTGATTTTTGGGCTATCCTTATTCACGTTCTTTTCTCTTTTTCTTATTTTTTTTTGTTTTACTGTTTCTAAAAAATTCACTCCTCATTGTCATCTTTGTCGTCAAAGGTACTGTTAAAAAAATAAAAAATGAAAATAATACATAAATAAATAAAGAGGAAGGCATGTAGTTAAAACAGAAACAAATAAATAAATACACTTACTCCACCAATTTGTTTAAGATCTCAACTAAAGCTTGTAAGGAAGCTCAGAGGCCTGATAAGGAACCGTAAGCGCCTGCATTGTCAGGATGATTTTGGACATAATCATAAAAATTGCGGCAGTAGCAACGGAATAGGCAATCAATTACATCAAAAAGTTGACGTAATTTGGAAGTAGAATTTGAAGAGTTCATAGCCAATATGGATACATTATTGGAAGTAGAACGGGCAGTGACAGTTGCAACAGATTGAGAGGAAGATTGTCAACTAAAGCTGGAGGAGAAGGATGACCGTTGGTTGTTGGTAAAGGATTGTTGGATGCAGGCCAGACAAGAGCCAAGCCAGAGAAGGGTGTTGTGGGAACTCCTTTTGGTGTGGGATGAAATAAGGAAGTACCTTGAGGGGGAAATTATTGGTAAGTCTGTTTTGAATTTCAGAATTTTCCAGTAACCATGGGTGCTAAGCTGTATTAGCTTCCCCTCTAAATAATACTGAATAGTCAGCCTACAGAGAATCACAAAATAAAATAAGATTTGTGGCTTTAACAGATAGAGAAGACTTATCAGAAGTCTCTAAATCAGACCTATCAATAACACTACAGTAAAAACTCTGATCTAAAATTTCTGATAACATAAAAACTAAGATATTTTTATTTTATTTTAATAAAAGTAATGATAATATATATATATATATGTTTTGGGTTTCTGTTATTTTAATAAAACTAATAAGAATTTTTTTTTTTTACTAAGAATGATAAGAAGATATATTTTTTTATGGTTTTAGGTTGATTATAATGATTTTTTTTTGATATGAGTCCTAATAATAAGACTACTGGATTTGATTCTTTTAGATTTTTTTTTATACTGAGTTTATATCACTACTACTTTTTTTTGCTAATAACACTAAGCTTTTGAGCAAGGCTACTAAGCTTTTACTATGGCTATACTACTATTCTTAACTAATACTAAGCTACTGAGCAAGGCTACTGAGCTTTTACTATGGTTATACTACTATTCTTCACTAATACTAAGCTTACTGAGCAAGGCTACTGAGCGTTTCACTACCAAAACACTACTACTATTCTGGATATCCTGCTAGTTCAGGGATGGTGGTGATCCTGGATAGTGGGAACTTGTTTCATGATGATGGGAAAATGAGGGAGAGAGAACCTCTATTTATAGCTTTTGGGCCTCCATAGAGCTTCTCAAAACAGGGTACTTAGAAAAAATCATAGTTGAGAGGTTTTAGCTAGTGAGACGTGTAGTTTTGGTGTAGCAACGTGACAAAGGATCCAAGTTATGACCAATGAGATTGAGTTGTCACGTCAATTGGTAATTATAGGTATGAACCTGGAATTGATTTGAATTCTGACCAATCACTTGGTGTTATTATTTTAATGACCTTTGGACGTGAATTCTGACCAATGAGATTTATTTATCACATCAATTTGTAATTATAGGTATGTACCATGAATCAATTTGATTTCTGACCAATCAAATGATTTTCTGATAAGTCTTGAATAATTTGTGGTTTGTATTTGAAAGGATTAGTCAGCTACTGTGCAATTGTTGTCCATTTTTGATGTCCAGCTTATGGGTTAGGTTAAATTAATTCTGTTTTTTTTTTAAAAAAATATTGTCTGTTTTATTCAAAAAAGATTTAATTCTTCTGTTTTGATTTTGTTTTATTCTTCTTGGAACTTCCACAAACAATAATTTTGAAATTGCCTTCAATGTGGCTTGAACCCACTACATGACCAATCCAGAGGTGAATAGCTCCTTCTTGTCAACTGAGACAGGAACACAAAAGACAAAAGGGTGAAGTTGCATATGCAACGTCACCCTGACCTTTTCAGATTGCATCCAACTTCAGGGTCTCACGGGTGCAACAACAGCCACATAAATGCAACATCATTCACCCCACTGAAAACTACCACCAACATCACTTCCCCCATCCATCCCCACGAACCCATGTGTAACCATTCTGACTCACTCACCCTCTTTGATCCATTAATCATGCCGACTGTCACTAGTGCTCATTGCTTTCTCCAACATAAATCCACCATACCTTTTGCATTTTCCTCTAGAGCCCTATCCCCATCTTTGTTTTATTTTTTTCTCAAACACCTTACATCTTCAAAAACATAAATTTCTGTTTTTTCATTTAATCTCCTTATTTTTTACCTTCTCTAGTTTTCTCAACACAATTAATGGACCCCCAACAGACTCCCAGTACAGATTCCAACCCTGCACCAGGAGCATTTGACACTCAAAATATGCTCATGGGAATTCTCAAAGCACAAGAGACAATTTAAACTACAATTAACACAATGAAAGGTGACGTCGACAAGTTGAAATCCCAATCAGAATTACAGTCCCCAATAAAGGGTGGATTAAAACTCTCTCAAAAGTCTCCAAAAAACAAGGTCAACCTGGAGAAGCTCCAATGTTCACAATCTGAACCACCAGCATTACTGAATTCAGCAAAGAAGTACCCCAAAATTAAATCTAAACAATCATCACCAAAAGTTGTACTATCCCCCAAAACCACACCTCGACGCGATCCACTTCAAATGAAGACACCTGACTTTCCACCTGACTTCAGAGGACTAAAGGTAAGTAAATCTCTTCTTTAACCCTTTTTATTACTATTTTGGAGATAACACTTTCATTTTGCTTTGGATTAGGATGCATTTTACAAATACATTAAGGTCCTTTGGAATATCCAGAAGCAGGATGCTATTCCACAGCCCCCAACTCAAGAAGCGCTTGGTCAATTTTATCGCAAGTTTTCAAACTCAACTGAAATAAATACAGCCCTGAAAAATTGTACAAATTTGCTGATGCTTGAGAATGAGGACAATGTTCAAGCATTTGCAGCCAAACAACTTCAACCCATCAAGTTGTCCCAAGGTGTATCAAAGCTAGGTTCATCTTATGAGTCATACATTCAAGGTGCATTAGTTTGCTTAGGATTAACCATTTGGTCACCCAACCTTTCCCAGAAGAGTGATGACCTCTACAATGTGGCATGCCAAATTTTAGCAATAACTACGCTTCAGCAAATTGCAGCAGCAGGGGCCTACAACAACCACAATGTAAACCTCACTTACATCATGCAAACAAGCCTCTTGCAAAAGGCATACAATCACTTTGTTCACTACTTGATCAAGAAAAAATACAATCAGGAATTGAGGGTTAAAGGCAGCTACCAAGCTGGGAAGGTCAGAGGTGTATGCAACAAGAACCGCTCACAAGTAAGCTGTTCTTTCAAATTTCATCAAAAATTGGATTACTTATATTTTCTTGTGTCATTGTAGCTTCGAGATATTAGGCTGGAGTATGCCATTTTGCAAAAGTTCCCAAAAAGTTATTGCAGAATTGTTGAAGAGATAGGTGCCCATATCGAAGATGAGGGTCATGAAACCAAAACAAAGAAGGTTCATGTGATAAAGAGATCACCATACCGTTCCAAGAAGGCAAATATCTTCTTCTGCAAACTTGATGAATCGATGGCAGAATATTACAGGCATATGGGGATTGTCTCCCACATGCGTGTGCGTGTTCAACCAAGAGTACCTATCAATTCAACCAATGCAGCACCCCCAAGAGGTCTTCCTATTGACTTCTACAGCCCCAAATGGTTCAAAGGCTTAAGCCGCATTGAACAGCATTCAATTGTGGATTCAGGAAGTGTGGCATTTTTACCTAATGCCAAAGACTCAGTCCAACCAAAGCCACATCCTGATGAAAAGCTCTCCAATAAACAATTCAACAAGAAGTACCATGAAGAGGTGCTCACAGAGTATGATATCCAAGAAAGTGAAGAAAGTCATTCTGATAGGGATGGAAATGAGGAAAATAGTATTGACTTGGAGGAAGAAAGTGCTGGGGAAGATGAAGACTTGGATGGGTTATTAGAGCCAGGGGAATATAACTATGAAGATGAAGAGTTCAATGAGAGTGAAGAAGAGGAGGAGGTAGGGAAAGATGGGAGCAAGAACGATGATGGTGAAGGGGGGGAAGATATGGAGGGTGTTGAGGAGTAAATTGTACAAATGTGAATTGAATGCAAGGTATCTTTTGCTTGTACCTACATTGACTCACAATACAAAGTGAAGATGCACGTGGACAAACTTGCCAATTATTGAAATATTTAGCTGCATTCTACTTACATTTGGAGCCCTTAATGTGTGGTTAATGCAAAATTAAAAACTTTCTTATTTTCCTAACGCCTCATCAATGGCAAAGAAAAGGGTTGAGCAAAAAGCTTGCAAAAATCAGCAGATTTAATGATGTTTATTCATTACATGATGGGGGAATTCTCCTAACAAACATCATTTCAAAAAAAACCAGACAATTGACAATTTGAGGGACATAAGATGACCCCATGGTTTGATACTCGGAAAACCTCATTGTCAAACAGGCGGTAAGCAGCTAGTGATACAATCTTGGAAGGGGAAATCATTTGGAACTCATCCTGCTCAATAGTACCAATGGTAACTCCTAAGAGTTGCAAATAGTAGCCAATATGGCCAGGGGGATATTGAAGCTTAGGATACACATTGTGTATTTTTTGTACATAAATGCCAGTGAGCATCTTTTGGTGATTGTCGGAAAAATTGTAAATTCCTTTGATGAATCCGTATTCAAAGTGGCCCTTGCTTTTGTAAATCACAAGGTTGTTTGGTGGCATTGAGGATGCCTTTGTTGTCTGGCGAATAATCATGGCCCTAACCAATATTGCAAAATCACTCAAAACCCTACTCCCTGGCGGATGTGGAAATTCTTCAACCCTACAAACCCCTGCCTTTCCTGCAGTAACCATTTGGAACATTGCGTTGTAAATCTTCTTTCCAACCTGAATTCAATTGCCACGTTGACTGACAGGATCCTGATCTTCTTCAATTATGCCCATCAATTCCTTGTGCCCCCCTAGGAGGCGTTGTGCTTCTGCTGCTTTGTGCAACAAGGTCCCATGGATTTGACCTACAGTTTCCAAAAGTGATTAGCAACATCCTCTCCGATTACCAAGAATCATCCCCCCTCCCACTTACTTATTTTTCCATTTGTTGGAATTTGTTGGAGTAGACCAATAGTTCTCTCCCCTGCAAATTCGGCCACCCCAAACAAAGGCCCCCAAATCTTTAGCTGCTCTGGAATGTGAAGTGCGTAGTGATGGTTTGGTTCAATTTTGGGATTGTTAAAAAGTTCCCTTGATGAAGTTGTATATCGATTGTAAGCATTGAAAAACCTTCCTTCCTTTGCCTTCTTGCACCACTTGCGTGGAAACTATTCTTGTGCACTGCACAAGATCACCTATATTTTGGAGGAATTTACCTCTGATTGACTTGCAGTCAATCATCCCCTTCAATTCAATGTATACTTCTGGAATGATGAGGGGGATTATCAAAGTAAAAAGAGACAGCCACTCCGTTGCTTTGAGTCTGCCATTCTTGGCGCATCCTAAAATGCAGGGCAATTTTGCAGCTCCCCTAGGCATCACCACTGTGCTCATGAGTTCGCGAAACAATTCAATGTCTCTATTTGACATGAATCCACCTCCTCCTCCTCCACCAGTTCGCAAATCCCCCTCTTCACAACCACCCTTGTCCTCATCACTTGCTTCTCAGCTCCCTGTGTTGCCTGATTCACTTCAATTTGTCAGCTTTCTTCTTTTATTTTGTCTATCTGTACGTCCTTCACCATTTGCCCTTTTTCTTTCCTGACGTTCATCTCGAAAGCCCCATCAAAAACAAAAATGCTCTGCAAGCACACCCTCAAGCCAATTGTGCATGACTCCAAGGGCCACATGCATGTTTGGGATTTGATAGGGGAGCCGATTGAGCTCTGACCACCAAATGCCAGTTTCCTTCCGAATATCTTCTTGTGCTTTCAGACTCTTTGCATTTTTCCAAGCTTTTGCAGCCTCCAGAATCTCATATCCTGTGCATTTGGTGCCCACTTTCAACAACTGCAACTCATTGAGGTTTGCATCACACCATCCACAGAATTTCAATGCCGCTGGTGACCCAAATCCAACTGCTTTGTGAATTGCTAATAGATCACCACGTATAGGAAGTACCTGTGAGTATACCTGCCGTCCTTCTGGATTTCAAGCTTTCAGAACTGTGAAACCATCTTTCAACTCCATAAGCTCATCAACAAGTGACTGGAGACAGTTGGAAATTGTAACAACATCGGGTGAATTGGGACCAGGTATGATGGAATATAAAAGCGAAAAGGCCGGTTTGTGGCACAGCAATGGTGGAATATTTAAGAAATTGAGAATTATTACACCCAAACTCTCTTGCTTACCAGAGATTTTGTTGCCCCAAGGATTAAACCAGTCTATGAAGATTGAAAACACAAGTTGTAAAGGTTTGATATCTTCAGCTTTGGTGGGTGTCCAAGCAAATGACTTCCAGGTAAAGCTCTGCTGGATGTTGGTTGTGCCTTTGACTTGAGATAGGTTGTTCTTCCAAGAATCCATTTGGTCCTCCATGGAGTCAAGTTCCAAAAGCCATTTGGTCCACTTCTTGAGACTATGAGTGTAATAAGTGCAAATTGGGGTGTTGATTACACCCAATTCATTTCGCTGGATTGTTGAAGATTGCCGTGGTGCTATGCCTTTATCACATAGTGCACTAAAATTTGTGTTTTCTTTGAAAATTTCGGAATTACATATCTTGCCACCTCTAGTCTGATATGTGCAATTCATTGGAACATTGATGCCTTGGTACATTGTGAAACATGTAGGACAGCAGACAAATGTACTTAACTCGCGGAAAAGCTGTAGTGACTTCATCATTGTACGTAGATCTTTTTTTGGCTTGAGTCTTGCAAAACAACCATCCTTCAAAGCCAAAATGATTTCATGAAGAAATTTATAAACATGGTGGCAATTTTCAAAGCTTAGTGCACACATAAGGTGGAGCCAGCAAATAAAAACGGAGATAAGAACTAAAAAAAGATGTTTACGTCAATTTCCAAAACAGATATTAATGTGATGGAAACTAACCTGGTAGGCTATGTTCAATGTTTTCAGATAGACCAACTTGCTTGTTTTCAGAGTCACATGTGCTGTTGGTGTTGGTATCACTTGTAGAGTCATGTGAGCTGGAGGTAGATGATGATGGTATCCTTTTGTGAAGAGTGATTGAGGAATTTTCTTGTGATAGAATGAAATCATTTTGCTCATGTTTACGCTTGTTACAAATGGAGATATATTGACCAAATACTGGTCCATTCGGTTGAGTACTAGTGCATTTGTGTAATGCACAAGATTGGGAAGTACAAAGGACCCGCTTCATCTTCTTAAGGTGTATGAGGAGGTCTAGAAAAGTAATGGTAAAGAAAATTGATCAAATGGATGAAAGAAGTAAGAGCAAAGGAACAGAGCAGCTTGATGAAATAGAAAATTTTGTACTTGCAATAATGGTAGCAACCATGTAAAACCAGTTGGGTAAATGATTCTGATGAAGAAAACGATGAGCACTAGTGACAGTCGGCATGATGAATGGATCAAAGAGGGTGAGTGAGTCGGAATGGTTACACATGGGTTTGTGGGGATGGATGGGGGAAGTGACGTTGGTGGTGGTCTTCAGTGGGGTGAATGACGTTGCATTTATGTGTCTGTCGTTGCACCCGTGAGACCCTGAAGTTGGATGCAATCTGAAAAGGTCAGGGTGACGTTGCATATGCAACGTCACCCTTTTGTCTGTTGTGGAAGGTTTTCTTTTTTTTAGTCTGGAATTCTAAGTATGTCCGTAGCACTACACTCCTTTTCAGTTCTCTAAAATCTTCAAGAATATTGGATATATTTAATTCTATATTTTTTTATTTTTTCTGGTAAGCTTGAAACTGATAATAATGGTATGGAATATCACAGCGTAATAGTGGTCAGAGGCGAAATGCTAGGCAAGTTTTCATTTGAATTGTTATTTTGGATGCAACAGATTGTATAGCGATAACCACCATAGAGGATGGCAATAACTTTGTGACCGTTTTTGTTGATATAAACGGAAAGGGCAAATGAAGACATTTTTTTTATTATTAGTTTTTTTTTTAAAAAAAAAAAGAGAATCAAAATAAGAGGATGATCAATATCTAACTAAGACTTATAAAATCACCTCACTACTACCTCTATCAAAAACCAAGGCTACTCACTGCAATCGCGCAGTTTGATTGGTCCTTAGGGGTAAACTAAAAAAAATATATAAATAAAAGGGCGAATATTAGCCATAGTTGATGCAGTAAACGGAGATAGAAAAGCAAGAAGAAAATCAGTGACTCACCGGAATGAAATCATTTGCCGAAGGATAAAGCATTAAGGACTGACGCGGAAAACAGTAGCAGAATGTAGTGCAGGCGGCGTCAAAAGGAATTCAAGTGATAAATAGATAAGAGGATGGAGGCGCAAAAACTCAATAAGGGGCATAATTGAAATCAAAGAATAATAATAAATATATATATAAATATATAAACAGAAAATAAACAAATGATAATAAAAAAGCAACAACAAATTAATATAATAAAATAAAGAGTAGAGAAGAAAAAGAAAACCGCGGCAAGTGGAGATAAGAAGTAGAGCTGGTTAATTTTGGAGTATCCACACCCAGCTACTTCAAAAAAAAATTATTATTTAAATTGAATGAAATATATTATTAATATTTATATTAAATTAGACCTATTATTATTTAAATTAAATGAAATTTATCATTATTATATAAATTAAATTAAATATATCATTATTATTTCAATTAATTTGAAAATAGTATTATTATTTATATTAGATTGAATTTATAAGTATTAATTATATTAAATTCAATTTATTATTATAAAAATAAAATAGAATAAATAAATGAAAAATTAGGTTAAAATTATTAAATGGAGAGGGGGTGTCAACCCTCAATAACAATAGCCATATAAAAGGCCACCCACCATTGATCTAATTAATTTACTAAAAAAAAGTGCTACAAGAGGTTTACCATGACCTTAAAGTAGTTTATTCTCAGAAGTAATTACATAATATACCTTATTCTTATCCTCATTTTTAGAATTTATATTACTTGATATTATTTTATTAGTATCTCTTATTACTTGATTATACTATTATTATTGTTTATTATTATTTATTATTAATTGATATTAATTATTATTATTTATTATTATTTATTATTATTTATTATTATTTATTATTATTTATTATTATTTATTATTATTTATTATTATTTATTATCATTTATTATTATTTATTATTACTTATCATTATTTATTATTATTTATTATTATTTATTATTTATTATTACTTACCATTATTTATCATTATTCATCATTATTTATTATTATTTATTATTATGTGTTATCATTATTTATTATTATTTATTATTATTTATTATTATTTATTATTATTTATTATTATTTATTATTATTTATTATTATTTATTATTATTTATTATTATTTATTATGATTTATTATTATTTATTATTATTTGGCTATACCTATATTATTATTTCTTTAATACCTGACTATTAAAAAAACCATTATAAATGAATATTAAATTAAAGTCATTATTATAAAAAAAGTAGAAATGATGGTATAATTATTAAATGGAGAGGGGATGGCCCTACCATTTAAGGTTAATTTCAGCAAAAACAAAAACAACAAGAAAGAAAAACTCAATCAGAAAACAAAGTAAAAAAAAGAAGATAGGTCCTAGATAAGACCTTAAACTGTCCAAATATTTCATTTTTTTATATTTTTCCAACAAGATCACTTCAAGAAAAGGTCCTAGATAAGACCTTAAACTGTCCAAACATTTTTTTTATATTTTTCCAACAAGATTAGTTCAAGAATAGGTCGTTGACAAAGACCTTAAACTGTCCAAATATTCTTATATCTTATCAACAGAACTAATTGAAGAATAGGTCCTTGATAAGACCTTAAACTTGCTGAATAAATTATTTATTATTTTTTATCAATTATTACTTGAAATAGCTCAAGCAATGGTCCTGAGTATGACCTTAAACTTCATTATTATTTATCAAAATAAAATAAAATGAAATAATTTTCTCTTATTATCAACATCCTCTTTATCAAATAAATAAATAAATAAAATAAAAGATCAAAATAAACATATAAATCAAAATCAAATATATCAATATTGGGAAGATCAAAATAGTAATACTTCAAAACAAAGACAAGAAAAAGAAGAAGACCACACAAAAGAAGAAACCATGCAGATTCAAAATCAATATAAAGAGCTACAAACAGAAAATATCAAGTTAAGCTGTCAGAAAAGAGATTTAAATAAACGAATTTTTGATGAATGAACCCAGAATATTCCTCTTGAAACTGGAATGCTGGGGAAAGCATTGAATGGAGAGGGGGATGTGGTATTTTATACCTTATTGGCCCAGTTTCAAGTGAAATTTCATGTATAAGGCTATAAATTGAAGAAATAACAAAGACAAATTAATAATTACTCAAGTAAAATAGAGGAATTCAGCAATACAATGGATTGAAGGTCGTCAGCATGTATAATCCCATAAGAAAATCATGGAAGAATGGTCCATTTGATTACAAGAACAAAAATAAAATAAGGAAAAGAAAAAGACAAGCTAGCAAGAATGCTAAAGTTACCAGTGAAAGGGGTAGTGTAACACTCAAGTTACCCCAGCTCTGCTCAAGCTTTGGATTGCTCAGCAATTCAGCTATTAACCTCAGGAAACTTCAATAAGGAATAAATTGAAACTGTATTAATCAACAGTCACAAGACAGAAAGAAAAAGAAATCAATTAATTTATGCAAGGAAAAGCCATCAAAAACCTTAAATTACACAGCATATCTGTGGAAATACAAACACAGCCACCTGATAAGCCAGTAAATATAAATTAAAAACAGAATTAAGTTAGATAAAGAAAAATTAAATCTCATACAGGACAAACACAATCCCCACAATACACAGCATTCTCAACCTACAGTTCAAACAGTGCACAGAACTATGGTGCAATGACTGTACAAAATCATCTCATACCACCAAAAAAGGGTGCAACAAACCAAACAAATGGTGCAATAACTTCAATAAATGACACCATCCAAAATTCCTCAGCAAAGAAAGTTTAGCAATATTTCATAATCATGCATAAAAAATGTTGCAATCAACTGAAGATAAGGTGCAATACCTCCAAGAAATGACACCATCTCAAAATTCCTCACCAGCAAAAACATCTCAGATTACATGATCATACATAAAAATGGTGCAATAAACCAAACAAATTGTATCTCACCACTATAAAGAATTATCCCAGCCAAAAGAAGTGAAAAATTCTAAGTCCCTTGTTTTTGAGTGCCTCTATGGAGAGCCCCAATAATATAAATAAAGGTCCTCTCTCCCTCATTTTTTCCTCTTTTCCCCATGAATGAATACAATTAATTATATCCCAAGAAGGAGAATAATTATTCATCCCTCACTAGTAGGTCAACCTAGTATTATTATTTAAACGGGAATTATATACCAAGAAGGAGAATAATTTATCCATACCTTACTACTAGGATAATCTGTTTATTTTATTAAATTATTATAGACTTATAGGTTTAATTCATAGTGATTTTTAATTAATAGTAGCTAACAGAATGTCTACTTCATATTATTAATCCACACTATGTTTGAATTATTAGTCTTATTATTATAATACTATCAATAATACTCATAATATGGAGTTTACCCCCATAACCCTCACATTATAAAGGAAAGGTAATCTTATTATAACTTCATATTAAAAAAACAACCTTAAAAATATATTATTATATTAAAAAAATTTACACTTATATTATATTGTATCACTCATATATTTAACAAACATCCACTCTATATTGAAAAATATCTTACGAATAAAGTATTGAAAGTCTTATTGCTATATTATATTAACCACTACCCTCTCAAACCATTAAGTATTATAAAAGATATAACATCAAATTGAACTTTCCCTTATACTATATAGTAGTACTATTATATTAAATCAACCTGTTATACTATTAAGGTCTTACCCTTATATCATTTTATATTATTATTTAAACATCAAATTTCATACTATTTCAACTTAAAAGTTACTTATCTGATTATTGAATAGGTCTGATAGAGACTGCTGAAAAGTCTTCTCTAGTTGTAAAGCCACAATCTTAAATATTGATTTGTGAGCTTTGTAGGGAGATTGTTTAGTATATTCAGAGGGGCAGCTAAAACACCATTAGCACCCTTGGTCACAGGATTATTTCAGCAATTCAAAATCATTTACCTGTGATTTCCCCCTCAAGGACTGCCTTATCCAATCCTACACTAAAAGGAGTTCCACAATAGAAGTTATATTATTCTTGTAATCACCAATAATATATTTTGTTATATGAAATTATTGTCTTAAATATCATTTTAAATCCACAATTTACTCTTAAAAACTCTTGAATCCTGTTTTATCATAAGAAAGCTGTTTTTATCCTTTAAAATATTGATTTTTGGTGTGTCTTTAACCTATAAACATTATTTAATACAATAATTGTTGTTGTTTGACTCGCTGTATCAAATAAATCTTAAAAGTAAGTTTTCTCTAAAATTTTATATCTTTTTTATCTATTATTAGTTTTTTATATAGAATCTTTCTATAATGATTATTTCTGCACATTGTGTGTGATAATTACTTTTCTAAACAATATTTTTATATCATTTATAAGTGATTACATATTCTTATTTTACATGTGTAATTGTCTCATTAAGAGCTTTACACTACTTATTGTTGGAATCACTAGTGACTATAAAAATAATAGAATGATTACAGCTTATTGTAATCATTAAGATTTTTATTACTATTAAATTATTAAATAATAATTAAACTTTTTTGTTTTTGATAATCATTTTTAATAATTATTCTAAATTTGAGGTTATACTATTTCATTATATTATATCTTATACTGAGGAAAATGATAGTACTCTTGAGATTTGATAATATCATCAAGAGTTTCATAGACAACCCTTACACCATTTCTGGAGTATTGAGGGTTCATGGTCTAACAGACAATTTCAAGGTTTTTGCCCAAGTTGGCACTTGAGAAACGCTGGGCTAAATTGTGGTTTTGGGACCCAAGGGCATGGCCCATTGGAATTAGGCCAAAAGGGTCCTAGGAGGTCTATGAGCTCCAGACTGTAATACACAGCATATAGTCATAAGGGGCCTAAATGGCTGAAAAAAGGCCATTTAGGCCCAAAACCCCATAATCAAAGGGGGTAGGCCATAGGTCCTGAAGTTCTTTGAAGGGGAAATAGGCCCTTGCAAATCTGAGAAGACCTCCATGCTGAGATCCAATTGGATGGTTTGGGGGCCTGGATATGAAAATGGCCTAAGAGGCCAAAGATTCAGGATATGGCCTGTGGGCTATAACTGAAGGTTGGGGCCAGGAAACGTGGGTGTGGCCCAGAGGCCATTTGGCTATAAGATTGATATTATGTCCAATTTGCCATGAGCTGGTAAAGGCAGGTACTTTCCATAAGCTTCCCATTGGGAGGGTATTTCCCATGATTGTGATAGTACCCCAAATGGTGAGCTCCTGAGACCAAGACAAGCTACAAATCCTTTTGATGCTTGTAGAGATGGATTTTAAGTAAGGGCTCCACAGGTGTTGGAATTTAAAATAATATAATTGAAGCTGATAATGAGGTTGGAAGATTACATGAGGATGATTTGTTCTTCTTTTGACATTTGGCTTTTTAGTTGAAGAAATTTGAACTAATCATAAGAGAAAGAAAAGAAAAGAAAACGGTGGTTTGAAAGGTTTTAAATCTTCATCACAGAATTGAATGCTCAAGTCTTTTGGCCAAGGAAATGGAAAAGGAAATAATTACAGGTTCTCACAAAGGGTCTAAGGTGATGTTTTGACAGATTTTATACCCATCAGGAAAGCACACACCAGGAGAGCAACTTGCTTTTGGTAGTTTCCAATACCACCAGTGCCATGAATCTAAAACAAAAGAAAATAAGTATTGACTTGAAGTATAAAATCTTGGGATTTGAATTTGAGAGGATGATCTATTTTCCCAGCTGACATGGCCATAACACATTAATCTGAATGTTGAAAGCTTTGGCCAGAGTCCTGTGTCCAAAGAATTGACAAGTGTGCACAAAGTGGCCAAGGTGATGCTTACAACAAGAGGTTAGAATATCTCTAAAGGTGCATACCAGGAACGGGACTTACTTTTGGTAATTTCTTTCCCCACAAAGCACCATAAAGGATGAAGCTCTTAAATAATCTGGCAATGGCTTATTGGAGTACAAAGAGTAAAATTCGCCAAAAGGTTCAGGGAGATTCTTGAGGTTTTCAGCTGGTTCCCAAGTGGATCTTTCTGGGTCTTTACTGAAACATTTCCATTCCACCAGATACCATAACGTTCCTCTCTTGAGCTTTGAATCCAGTCTTTCAGAGACTTCCCATTTCTCTTCTTCTTCAATGATGATTCAAGGAGGAGTCTCTTGTTTCTGCTTGGGGATTGTTGACTTCTTGACTGGTTCAAAGATGGAAATATGGAAGATTGGGTGGATGTAGTTCCATTGGGATGGGAGCTTGAGATGGTAGGCATGAATATTGAATTTCTTCAAGATTGGAAAAGGACCCAAAAATCTTTCTGATAGTTTTTTGGTGAGTCTTTTTATTTGATTGTCTTTGAGGAAAGCCATACCATGTCAACAGGATTGAAAGAAGGTGGCCTTTTCTACTTTTATCTGCATACCTCTCCAAGCTGTTTATGGCAGCTTAAAGTTATCTCTTTACATCTTGCTGTAATGACTGAATTTTTGAAGATAAATTTCCAGAAGTGGTATCCTTAGTAGTTTGAAATTAATAAAATTCTGGATCTCTTCCATAAACAGTGAAAAACAGAAATTGTTTTGTTAAAGAGTGGCCAGAGTTATTGTAAGAAAATTCAGCAAGAGAGAGCCAGGTATACCAATTGTCTTGATGATAACTAGAATATGTAAAAATAAACTGTTCTAGTATCTGATTTACCCTCTCTGTCTGTCCATAAGTTTCAGGGTTATAAGCAGTTTCAAGATCTCTTGAAATATTGAGCTGCTGAAAAAGGTTGGTCCAGAAGGAAGAAACAAAAAGAGAACTTCTATCACTGACAATGCTTGATGGGAGGACATTCTTTGAGAATATATTATTGATTAATAAATGGGGAAACTCCAGTGAGCTAACTGAAACCATTTTTGGAATAAATCCTGTCATTTTTGAGAGCTTCTCCCCCATGAACAGAATTTAATTAAAATAATTGGACAGTAGAAGTTTACAGATAAATTAAATTGAGAGATAAGTCCAAGTACCAACTACAATTGGGAGAGGTTTGAGGAGGAAAAAATTCTTGTGATTGATATTTTTGTTTCTTGAACACTGTTGATAGTATGATAAATAATACCTAATTAATTGAGTCATTACATACAAGTGGAAATTCTGCTTCAAAAGTTTGAGAGTCTTCTCTTGGCCTGGATGTTCAGCTAAAGGAGGGTAATAATGATTTTGAAGTATTTTTAGTTGAAATGTGGGGAAATTTGGGACCACCACTCAATATTTGAAGAAGGAGGATGAAGAGAATAATCTTCACCAGCTTTATCTTTAACAAAATCTTGAAGTATACTGCTATATTGAGAATATTTCCATATAGTCTTCTTTATTGAGTCAAGAAAATTTGAAAAAGAGCCTGCCTTGACAGAAAAGAATTTTGAGGGTTGGACTTCATATTGCTCAATTAGTTGGTGAAAGGTCATTGGATTCTTTCTGATGAAATACTCCCCCCTCTCTGGGTACACATTGTCCCAATGTGACAAAGTGTCAGGAAGAGTAGCCAGGAGGCCAGGGAGGTAGTTTATTGATAAATGAAATTCAGAAAGAAATTGATCCCAGTGGTCCTGATGGAAAGTAAGGAACTTTTAGGTCATTAAGTATTGAAGAGAGGAAGGATTGGCAAGAACCTCAAAAGGAAGAGAAAGGGAGAGAAAAAAAGCCCTTCAGTGCTTAAGATCCCAGAATATGCTAAGAAGTTCCTTTCCATGAATCTCATAGTTGATCTCTTATGGAGAATGCCTTTAGATATCAAATACAAGGGGATTTTTGTTTGTGTCAGAAAACTGACTTGGTACAGCACCCATGGCATAATCTGATGTATCAGTCTCTAAAATGATAGGTAGAGAAGAATTGAAGTGAGAAATGATTGGAAAAGTGGTTAAAGCCTCCTTAAGTTGATGAAGATGTCTAAGAGTTTCCTCATTGAGGGGGGAACATTAATATTTCTTCAGGAATTTTGTGAGTGAACTGATTGTCTTTGAATAATTATTGATAAAATTGCTGTAGAAATTGGCAAAGCCAAGGAATTATTGAAGATCTTTGAAGCTTCTTGGAGGTGGAAAATTGAGAACTTGCTCTAATGTTCCTTAGTCCATCTTAAGGCCTTCAGAAGAAACAAGGTAACCCAAATATTCCACACTTGAGACATGGAAAAGGCACTTGGATGCCTTGGAGAAACATTTATTATCTCTGAGTCTGGAAAGAACATTTGAGACATGTGTCAGGGCGAGTCTATATAGTAGCTATAAAGTGTAAATACAAGCTAGTATTATGACTGTGACACGTCAAAAAACAAATAAATTGAATTCTTCAGGTCCTACTGCTACATGGTAACAGTGGTGATGAGTCTGTTGAGGACCTGGGTTGCAATACTCTAATATCTTTGACTGTAAAGAAGTACTACAATAATTATGCTCTAATTATATCTTCAATAATTCTAAGGACACTACTGATGGATAACAGTTTTGTCACGTAAGAATATGGGTAATAAGATGAGATATGATGGGTTTTCAAGGAAAAAACCCTTCTTTTTATATCTTTCAAGACTGTCAAGAGTTATTAACTCTTCACACGTCAGAGGAGTGAAAGGTTTTACTCCAATTATCAATCTGTGGTTCTGGATCATCAATTCTGACGTCAATAGAGGCAGAATTGTGGTTTTGGAACCACAAATGATCGTTCTGGATCAATACAGGGTGAAAAAACTTTTCACCTGCCACGTCAGCACTTGGATGACGTTGTTCTGGTGTCTGTATAATCAGTAATGATGATTTTAGAGAGGTTATATCCTCCTAAGTAGATTATTTTAAGTATGAGAGGAATACTGTTTGATACAAGTTTGATACAGTCATGTATTGCTAGAAAAACCTTCCAGTCAAGATATCTCAGTCAGTTATTAAGATATCAAGAAACCAAGAGCACAGAACTGAGGGGCTTAATGAGCTCTTCAATTTGGTATGCTTCATGGTTACCCTTCTTTAAAATAGCAAAAGTTATAAGGGTTTTAAGTTTTTGGATGTATTTTTGTACATCAGTATGAGGCTTCAAAAACTTCCATACCAGATATCTTCTTCAATTTGGAAGATATCTGTATTCTGATGATACAGTCTTGTAGGGCTTGATTAGCTCTACAATTTGGTATACTACTCTGTACAGTTGTATGAGTGTATGCCAAAGATACAGGGGTTTGTTTATATTGTTGTTTTTCAGAATGTCTGTATTTTGGTTATTAAACCTTTGAACCAAGATCTCTAAGTCAATTTAAGAGATACAGAGGTCTAAGGTGTCTCAAATTAAAGCTCTTGTTTAGATCTTTAATTTGGTTGTACTTTTGTACAGTTTTGTACAAGCCCTCTTTGACTTTCAGGGAGGTCTTGGTTTTAAAATAAAGGTCATATGGTATCTCCAGTTGTAGTGGTGTTACAAAAACATGGATAATACCATTGTGTAGCTCTCTATGTGAGCTTTAAGAAAAATATCATTTTGGTATAGAATAACTGAAATATGCATAAGTTAGATGAGAGGTGAAAATAAGGGTTTTGACTTGTTTATTTTCCTCTAGGTTTCCTTATTCTGTTTGGATAAGGTTGGTGTTTAATTTTTCAGGAGTTTTTTCCTCTTATTTATTACCTGTATTGACTATGTTTGTTCAATACTTGTCAGACCATTATTTATGGTATGTTGGATGTCATGCTAGTGCTCTGTTTTGAGTCACAGGCTGACAACATGAATAACATTATTTTCCTCAGAATTGGAAAATACCATGATATCATCCAGATAAACCACAACATAAACAGCTAGAAGATCAGAGAAAATATTATTGACAGTAGGCAGGAGCATTGGTGAGCCCAAATGACACAACCAAGTACTCATACCTGCCATATTTAGCTGTTAATATGTTAAAAATTCATCACCCTCCTTGATTCTGAGAAGGCTATATGAGCCACACAAATCAATATTGGAGAAGATAGAAGAACCATAAAAGCCAGTAAGTACCTGATTCATAGGAAGAACAGGATATTTGTTCTTCCTAGTGACAGCAGTGAGTTTGCAGTAATTAACACAAAAATGGAGGCAATCATCCTTCTTTTTAACAAAGAGGACAGGTGCTCCTGTTGAGGGGGAGCCTGGCCAGATGGAACCTTTCCCTATATTCTCTGAAATATAGTCTTTGATTGTATCTCACTCTTAATTTCATAAAGCGTAGATAACCCCAACTGGAGGTAGAGACTGCTCCATTTTGATATAATGACCACAGGCACAGTGAGGATGAAGATTCTCTGTTTTACCTTGGAGAATACATCCAAAAAAGTGTTCTAGAATCACCAACTAGAGCTGCACATGTATCAGCAGAAGGAAAGTAATTACTAAGGGACTTAGAAGGATCATGATAGTTCTTATGATCAGGATTAAAGGTGATCAGCCATTTTCTGAAATCAATATATGGATTCAAATTATTGGGAAAGTCAAATTTCAATATGAGGTCTTCTCCCTTGGGAGTATCAATTACTAAAAGGCCCTGTTCAGAGCTTGGGAAAGAGGGGAGAAGAACCATATATTTAGTATGATTAGTCACAAATATAGCAGGGAACTCTGAGGAGTCCAATATTATAATAGGAATATTCATTGGGAGTTCTGAAATGGTAAAAAAATACTTAAGAGCAAACTATTTTGCAATAAATGAGCTGGTAGCACCTGAATAAGTGAGAATACTTTGAAATGTATCAGATAGTGAGGAAACAAAGAATTTAACAGATTTTTTCAAACCAGTATTCAGAATGCACAAAAGCGATCTGGGTAGAAAATAGTGAAGACCATTGAACATAACATGATCTTTGCTCAGGCTTTTCCCTTTTTGGAAAATCTGCCTGCTGAATGGGTATTCTAATATTGTGGCCCTTTGAAAAAATTCTTAATACTATGCTTCTCACCACAATAGGCACACAAGCCTTTTGTTAGTCTTCTTTCCTTTTCAGAACCCATTGATTTGTATCCCTCATTAAGAAGAGAAGAATGGGGGTTTTCTCTCTTCTGGAAATTAGAATTCTTCTTTTTCTTCTTCCTTGAGCTTGAAGAATTTTGAATGTTCAAAGAACTTGACTTTCAGGATTCAGTCTTCTTTTATTGAGGATTATTCTTCTACTTCTACCTCTCATGGTACCTGGTATGAAGCTCCAGGTTAACATGAATTTAGCCTTGAAGATAATCAATTATTAAAGGATTGGAGGCCAACTGATCCAGAATTCTGGAGGCCAATCCCTTCCTATAATAATTCATAAGAGCTATTTATCCCTAACCCCTAATCAGGCATGTATAGAGAAAAATGAACTCCTTCCTTCATTCTGAGACCATCCAGCTCTTCTTCAGCTTTTCTAACTTCATTCAGGTCCCCAAATAAATTAAAGAGTTGGGATTAAAATAATTCCCAATTATTGAGGAGGAAAGCTGGGTCTTGATTGTTTGGATTGGAATTATAAGGCTCAATCCATTTTGAAGCCCTGACAATGATACGTGAAGTGGCATAAAGTACTTTCTTCATGTTTTCAGAGAAATATTCCTGATAATTATTTAAGATAACCTGAAAGGACTGAATAAAGCTTCTGACTTTGAAGGGATGAGACCAATCAAAGCAATCTGGTGCCTTCATATATGGAGTGTTGAAGCTTCATAATATTAATTTTCTTGAAGATAGGCCATAATTGGAGTCATTTGTTGCATAATGGCCAATAGAGACAGGTAAGTCTGATGAGAGCCAGGCAGATCATATTGGGCTAGAGGTTTCCCCCCAGTACCTTCACATTCCCCCACAGGAGAAGGGGAAGCCTCTGTATTGTCATATTTTTTCTCTTCCACAGAATTCTCCTCCTCTGCATCATCTTCACCAAGACCTTTGAGAGTGGTCCTTGAACTACCTGGAAAAGCACCAAATACTACTGAAAAGGAATCTGATATTCTTGTTCCTCTTTCTTCCTTCCTAGATTGTGCTGGTCCTTCCATTATTTTCCAGGTGACAGAACATATTCATATAATTTTATATAGCTATAAAATTAATATAGCTCAAAACTGTAATAGTATCAAATTCTTTATTATTAATAAAAATACATAGCTTCAAGAAAAATTCATTAAAGTTATTTATTGAATGGCAATCGATAGGTATGATCTTTTTTCATAAATTAATAATAAGATAAAATAATATCAGGATAAAGGCATACCAAGTTTTTATATGAAAATTAGCTGAAATATGTAAAATTTCCCATTTATCTCAAATCCTTATATGCTAAAAAATAAGAGGAATGATACAGCTATATTTTCCATAACCCTTTACATATGTATCTCTTTTTATTACATATCTTTGAGCCCAATAGCTACTTAGACACCTGATATAGGCACTGTAGAGCATCCATTGTGTGAACTCCTCTTGTGTGGGATAAATGAGGCAGTACCTCAAAGGGGAACTTACAAGAAAATGGTTTTGAATCTCTCTGAAAGCTTGTAACCTTTGCTTGGCTTGCATGCTAGAATACTCTAGACTTCCCTCCCTAATAATTCTGAATTATCTTGACTTTAGCTCAACAATAAATTTAGTTTAATGCTGGTGGTTGAGTCAGAAAAATATATTGAAAAGACTCTATAAGACTTCATTTGATCTGGAGACAATGGTTTATTCAACCTTAACAAAAATAAATAAAGATATAAAACTGGATAAAAGGCTTTTTAATTACCTTTACTGAGAAAAATAAAACCTTGAGGGTTTTCCAATTTTAATGATAACACTTTTTATAATATGATAAATTGGGATAACAAACACTACTATGGTAAATTTACTACTGAGCCTGGCTACGTAGTAAACAACTTTGTCAATGGGATGGACTTATAAAATAGTTTAGAGCAAATTTTAACTAATATTAGATATAAAACACCAATAAAATTCTATTTAGATTGGCTACTGAGATGAGTTTATTCATTAACTTAGACCAACTGTTAACTAATATCAATTATAAATCGGTGAGCCTGTGAGATATATATGAAATACCCATAAGGCCATAAATAGCTTTTTATACAGTTTATTGACCCTTGAGCAGATTTATCAATTGAATTTAAAACAAAAAATTGAAAAAACCAAGCATAACTTTATTTGGGATAAACAAAGCTATAGCTATTTTGTCAAATTTGGATTCTAAACCAAAAATAACCTAGGGTAGACCCATAGGGTGTTATACCCAAAAATGAATATTTCTTATGTTATTAGGATATTGAAGAATCTCACAGTACAATTGCAACTTTTTTCACATTTTTTAAAATTGTTGAATTTAAGCTTAAATAATCTTAAAGTTAAAGTTGCATAAGATTTAGGCAAACTTACCAAAATTCTAGTTAAACTTGAGGTGTTGTGTATATTTAATGACTTGCCTTAGGAGTTGCCATACATCATTTAAATCCTGTGTGAACTCAATTCAAGGTGGTTTGAGGATATATTATGGCTTTAAATAAATAAAAGAGAAAATACCACACATAAAGGTGGTTCAAAGGAAAAAAACCAAATAGAGCTGGGGTATCCAACTTTTGAGATCTTCAAGGACTCAATTAAGGCTTTCCACCTCCATTGGAGGCTTTTAAAGCTTATTTAAGCTATCAAAGTAGACTTCAATAAAATGTTAAAGTTCAAACTGGTTTTATCCTGATTTGGACAGGAATTACAAGCTTCCAAAGGGGAGATCCCAATATCCAAGCTTGTAATCAAGGTTTTAAGAACTGACAAAGCTTAATTAAGATTAAAACTTTAAGGTTATAAGTGTTAAAACCTGCTCAAAAGTTAAGTTTGGGTGTGTATTTCTATTTTACATAGAAAAATAGCAGTAACTCCAAAAATTCATTAAAAATCCAACTCTTGTTGGATTTGCGCAAAATCTTACACAGCTTACATTTTAATATTATCTGTTCATAAATTAAATTTGAATTATTTTTTTAAACAGGTTTAAGTGGTAATTAGCCTTTAAATTAACTTTTTGAATTCTTCTTAAATAAAATTAAGATTTCTTTGTAAATTAATTAAAAGTTCATTTTGATATATTTCTGCTTAAAACTTTAATTTTAAGTTTTTCATGTGATTAAATGTAATATAAAGGAACTTATTTTATATATAAACTTGGAATAATCAATCCAAAAGAGGATGAAAGTTACTTGGAGTTAAAAATAACACTGGTAACTTTCAATTGGAATTAAAACATAGTTTAACTTAAGTTAAGAACCTTATTTTTAAGCATGGTTTTTCAGTTTTGACCTGGGAACCCCCTCTATATTAATTATGAATCCTGAGATCTTCTCTGAAGGCATAAAAAGAGCCTTTACATCACTGTTTTTTCCAATAAACAATTATCTTTCCAATCATATTATACATTTGAACAGGTCAAGTTTTATCAAATATAAAATGATTTCATTCTAGTATTTATTAAGTGTTTTATTCTTTATCAATCTTAAATTAACTAATTGAAATAATAGAAAGTAGTTTGTTGCTTTAATCACCAATAGTTAATTTTATTATATAAAATTATTGTCTAAAATACTTTTAAAATCAAAAAAACTCTTAAAAACTCTTAAGTCCTATATTTTAACATAAAAAGATGTTTTATCTTTTGAAATATTTATTTTTGGCGTGCTCTTAATTTATAGAAATCTTTAATACTATAACTGCTGTTGTGTGACTTATTGTATTATATAAATATTATAACCAAGTTCTATTTAGAGCTCTATAACCTTTTCATCTATTATTATTTTTTTATATAGAATTTTTCTATAAGATTCATCTCTGCACAGTGTGTGTGATATTTGTTTTAAAAATAATATTTATATCATTCAGAAGTGGTTAAATATTATTATTTTCCACATATAATTGTCTCATTAAGAGCTTTATGCATTATTATTATTATAAGTGTTGATGCCTATAACAATAATAGAATAATTATAATTTATTATAATTATTAAGTTCTTTTTATTATGATTAAATCATTAAATAATATTTGAATTATTTTATATATAGATTCATTTTTAATAATTATATTGATTTATGGTTCTAATATTTAATTATATTATATTTTCTACTGAGGAAATCTATAGTATTATTGGTATTTCTTACTATCATCAAGATTTCCATAGACAAACCTTACAAAATCACTTAGACAGTGGTTCTGAGCTTGGCTACTGAGAAGATTGGGAATGGGATAATAATAAATTGAGATTTTGAGAGTGTGGGGAAATTGTGGGGAAATGATGTCCTTTGTTAATATTTGGATTGATTTTTTCTAAAATTATGGGAAATTCCTGTGCCCTTATCTCATTTATTACTAAGCAAGATTTGAATTGATGAATAATCAATTATAACTTTTATTTTCCCTGAGCCATTTTTTCAGATTTTAAAAAGTTTTCAAATTTAATCTGTGTTGTTTTAAGTTTTCCACACCTCAAAATATCCTTGTAAGTCCAGAACTTTACTCCCCTCCTAACTATGTGTTATTATAAATCCTTTCTGATTTAAATTTTTAAAGAAAACACTAGTTATAATTCCTATTTATTTATATTATCATTAATAAAAACTGACAAACTGGTATGGCATACCACAATATTCATACATTGATAGATTTCAGCTCATATCTTTTAAGCTAGGAATGATAACTGTATTATTCAAAATTTAGGCCATTACATCTATACCTTTAAAATATCTTCATGGTATTTATTCAAAAAGCTATAGCCAAATTCAGTATATATAAAGGTTTTTATCACTGAAAATGATAAAATGTATTATATCAGCTGACCAATTATAGGTAAAGGTTGGCCAAACCTAAAAATAATCCAACTGAGACAATGTAATAGCTTATGAATAAAGAGTTTTTCCATTTTTATCATGGTTATTGGGGAATAATCATATTTAATAATGGCTTTTATTTGAAAATATTATAGCTTATCATTAAAGATTAATTACGGGGAAAATCATCAGAAATAGAGTTTTTATTATGCAAGAAAACATGATCTAAACCATTCAAAGTAAATTCAAAGCTACTTGAATCCACTGCAATATCTTTGCTTTCATGTTAAAATCAAAAGTTATTCATGATCAAAAATAAGGATCCAAAAAATTGTTTTTTCTTGTTTAAAATAATCACAATTTTATTTTAAATAATTATAGGGAGCGAAATTCTGTAAATCCTGTATTATTAATTATCAATATACAAGAAATTAAAAAATAACTCATCTAAAAATCCTATTACTCAATTAACTTGAATTTACAGTCCTCAATTTAAAGAATGATGTAATGATCAAATGCAATGGTGCAAAAATGATGTAATTACTTCCAATCCTAAAAGAAATTACCTCCTAAAGCAGAAAATATTGATACTTCACTAACTTCATTCCTCTTCTCATTAGGTACAAATATCTTCACTATAAAAAAGACCACTTCTTACTCTGTTTTCCTTCCATATGCAATAAAGTCAATAAAAGATCAATTAATTCATTTAAAAGATTTATAATTCAAGAAAATCTCTCATTTAGCAAATACTAAAGATTTAAAAAGTGATACACTCCTATAATGTTTAATATTTTAATATTAATACAAAAATTTATTAAAGTCTTTCAAATCTCAATTCCACATAGAAAAGAGTAAAAATTCTAATATTACTATTACTGTTATTTTAAATCCATCCAAATAAAGACTATAATTAGTAAACAAGGCATGAAGTTCTTCAAAATTCCTATTTAAAGTGTACAGGGTGAGCTCTTTTTGCTAATTATTATAATTATTTTTCTCCAAATTATCACAATTATCCCATCTATAATAGAAGATGTATTTATATTCTTTATAGCTTACATATTAGTAACATTGTATCTAACAGAAACTATTTTATTATTTTATTTCAATTTAATGCAATTCTTTTTCTTTTGTAACAATAATAAGCTGCTAGATATACTAATTATCAGTATATTTTTTATTATTATTAGTTATTTTAATAGCTCTGATATTAAATATCCATTATTGATGGATCAACTTATTACTTCAATGACTATGATTACAAAATATTTAGATTATGTAGCAATCTTCATATTGATTTTCTTCATTTAAAAGGAAGCTAAAAGTAAAATAAGATGAAAATGGGTTAATTTTATATATTTTTTCATAGTCAAGCCGGATAGCTAACCAGTGTTCCAATTATTGAGATATATATTTAGAAGCTTGGGAACTTTACAACCCCTTACTTACAAATTGGGTCCTATATCATCTTGATATTTAGCTCAGAACACATTTTATTACTGTATCTTCTGATTTTGTTATTGTTTTTTTGTTTGGCATTTATTTTGAGCATCATTGAATTGACTAGTTAATTTTTTTCTTTGAGCTCCAAATCAAATATGTAAGCCAGAATTCTTTTCAAGATCAAAATAACAATATATTTTGTTTGCCAATGAAATTCTCAAGCTTTTCCCAACAATTGTAATGCCACAGAAGAAAAAGGGGGTAACATACCTTCCCTTGAAGAAAAATTCTCTTTTTTTATTTTTGGTTTATTATATTTATTTATTTCAAATTTTGGAGACTGAAATGCAATGAAGAAATGAAAGACCTGTTTTCAATCAAGATATCTTTAATTATGATGGCTGTTGGTATGCTGTTTGAGCCACCTGTAGCCATTGACATGTCAAAGTGAGCTAAAAAATCCTGGAATGTTGATTCCCCTTATTAGAAGGCCTTCACCCTATGTTTCTGATTTCTGTATAAGCCAGGTCCCATGGATTTCTCAACAACAAAACACCTCCTTAATCCCAAGCAATAATCCCTACCTTTCCTTTTCCCACCAAACCCCCCAGGATATACGGGGATCAATCAGGTTAAATATTTTCTATAACCTCTCCCCCAATTTTTTTCTTTTTTTTATTCCTCCAACCATCTTTCATTTTTATCCGTTTTTGCAAATTACAAAAAAAATTATACCTTAATTATTCACCACCCAAAACTTCTTTATTAATGGATCCGTTTATAATAAAAACCAACCTAATTCATTTTTTTAATATTATGTATTCAGCACCTTCCTCACTTCACTCAACCTCTACCCCTAGTTACACCAAACTCACAACATTTCCATCAACTTTCAAACCTCCCCAGGCCCATAAAAGATATTTGGCTTGGTTGTATTTTTCTGAAGTAAATGTACAATTAATTCAATGCCAATTTACTAATTTAGTACGCAAGACTTGCAACAAGTGTATTAAGAAAGACAAAAATTGAAGCACCAAAGTAATGAGCCAGGAATTAAATCTCTTGCATTGTGTGGCTAATCCCAAACCAATCTCTTCCCCTATCGCTAAAAATAACACAATGGATCAGTATATGCACAAACAATTATACAAATGTGAGCGACATTTTGATTGTTGGTTTAGTTCATTTCTAACTCTAATCATTGCCTATGACATAGGTATTATAACCTGGGTCTTTGAAGACAGAATCAGTTTATTTTACAAGTAATTCTGATTTACCACTTTCTATTATTATCACCATGAAAGTAAAAGCTATCCCTGCTCGCAGGGGTAGCAGGTCCAAACCAGCTTCCAACTTGCTTAATTCTGAATACTCAATTATTCCAAGATTTTCTTTTGAGACAACTTCAAAAACTTTCAAATTAATATGGGGACAATTAAAGTGATTTTTTTTACATTTGTTAAAATAACAGTCTGTGTCTATGCAACCCCAATCACATTTTTCCTGTGATAAAATTTTTTCTCTAGAAAGTATTCCATCATGGTTGTACGTTTTCAAATTCAAAGATCTTCTTATAAAGATATATCTTTCAAATAATGACCCTTCATCAATTCCCCCACTCATAAAATGGAAATTGATGCATCTTCTTCATTGTAGCTTTGTCCTGAAAGATTAATCAATTGGGATTCACAGAAATTAGACACAGCTAAAAATTCATCTCTTCCTTTCTAAAGCATTTTAAATCTGTGTCCAGTATACTTTTCATAGTTCGAATTGAAACAAAATTCTTTGTGAAAAAATATGAGCTGATGACACTTCTCTGTCATTTTTATCTTTGAAGTTCATTTAATTCTTTAAAACATTGCAGGAAATATTATCACAATTTTTCCAAACCCGCAAATTTTATTATCATCAAACCTTTTTCCCATTCTCAGAATAACCTGAGACCTTCTACTGCTCATAGATCTTCTCTTACCAAATAATACAATATGTAAAATATGAAAAGATAAGTACAAAATATAACTTTAAGATTGTATTATGAAGTCTGATTTCCTTAAAAACAATATTATAACTAAGAAAACACCCATTATAGAATATGGCTTTTGGGAACTCAAAATTAACCCTTGGTTATTTTTTTCATTGTAGAGATAAAAATGAAAAACATTGTATATTTTACCAATAATACCAGTGGAATTAATTTCTATTTCGTTATCAAATTAACAAATTTTACAAATAAATTTTCAAATTATTTATCCCAATTACTTATATATATGGTAATAATTTTGGGTTAAGATGATTTACTAATCTTTGCATTATATAAAAAAGGAAGGAAAAAGCTCTGTTTATTTTCAATGGGATTCAATTTCAATTGATACAGGTTATTTTTTCAATAAAATGCAACTATCATTATTTAAATATTTCATCATCTCATAATTTCATCTTCAAAGATATTTTTCATTTTGAGAAAAATCTTCCAAGATTTTATGAAAACCTGTTTTTGTATTTTAATTTTAATTTGGATTATGAAATTATTTAAGCTGTAATTATTTATTATTTGAATTATAACTTTGAATTCATAAGGAATATTTATTCAGCTAAACGATTGTTCGACTTACATAGAATTAAATGTATGTGGACAATGGAATATGAGCTAAATTGACAAAATCAAAATTATAATAAATGAAAATTGACCATTACATCAATTCAATGAGTCTTATTAACATATATATCTTTATAAAGAACTTCATAATAATATTCAAAAACAATTATTTTATTTTTTAATGCAAGAAAAATATACTTCATTTGAAAAATCCTCTCTTATTTAAAAATCTATTATAAAAACTATATCCCTTATTACCATTATCAGAAATTGTCTTGCATTATATCTATATATCTTAATTAAGATAGAAATAATTGTACAGCTTATCTGTTTCAAAAAGATTCTTTTTTTTCAGAAATATTATATATTTCTCATATGACATATATTCCTCCTCCCTGAAGACTGTGAAATGTACTACTTTCAGGAACTCGCCCTCTGCAATCTTCTCATAGTTAAAGCCCTTTGAGTGTGGCTTATGAGTAAGAAGGATTCAGTTTTCTTTTCCTTGGCCTTCTCAAGAGTAAAAATATCCAAAAATAGTAAAGAAAAGACTTGTATAACTGAAAAGAATAAGTGGTCTCTAGAAAAGATATCACTCAGAGTCTTGAGGCCCTCAATAGAATTTTGAAAGAGAATATTCAAGTTAAATAGTGCTTATTGATTCATTAAATGTTTTTCTTTACGAAGAAACTTTACTCAAATCCTTTAAACTGAATCTACATACATGGTTAGACTTATTCCAACAGTATAATTTGTTACTAAATCTAAATAAAACCTTTGTGAGAAAACTAAGAGTTTTGTTTATTGGAGCTAAGAATTTGGAAATTGCATATTTTTCCCACCCTTGTTTAAGAATTGTTGCCTTTAATGTTTGTAAAAATATAAAACTTTAAGTTAAACACATTTATTTCCATTTTCAACAATTAATTTACACCAATCAATTTTTGAATTAATTTAAAAGTGTCATTTCTTTTCACAAATGTTTGTGTTTCAGATTTTATTTTCTAGAGCTCAAGAAGAATAGCAAAATATCAAATGGTTCTAAGTTAGTGCCTTTTTGTATTCCGCTTGGGTAATACAATCACTCCTGATAGTTAGTTAACTAAAGTAGTAAAATTCATTTCTAATCCTCATTCTCACAAAATGTATCATGAAGTCCTCATCACTATCCTCCTTAGCCTTAAGGTTTTTCATTTAATTTATTGAGAACTTAATCCATGTAGCTTTTTTGTCATACCTTTTTGCAGAAACATCTTAGTTAATTTTTATATGGAATAATCAGTAATCTGAAACAAATTATTCATATTTTTATAAGAATACTTATGATAAAGTGTTTCATTGTTGTATTACATCATATTAAAAGTCTCTCTTAGTAACTCATCATCTTTTGTTGAATATTACACATATTGGTCTTCAATTCTCTTCATTTTCAAGGATATTTATCCATTCACATGTAGTCATTTTAAAAAACAGCTTATAGGTATTTCTTTTGAAGTTTTCGAGGTTTCTTTTATGCTCTGGATAAATCTTATGTTCACTTTCTTTCAAATATTTCCCAAACCTGTGTCCAACCCATGCCCACTGGCTGGGTTGTACCTTTTTTTGAGTCAAATTTGAAAGTAATCTTAGATGGGAAAATTTTATGATTCATTTTTTGTATAAAATCCTTAATCCTGAAATACTTAGGAGTATCTTGAGCATTATTTATGTGGAGGACATACACATAAAATGGGCTCAAATATCTTACAGAAATATTATTTATCATCTTTGCAATCATTAAAAAAGTAATACTATACTTGGTGTTCCATTTTTGTGCAAGCTCTTTGAATTTTGTAATTAGATTAAAATGTGATGTTAAATTAACTTTCAATTCCATATTTTCTAATGCACAGAGACTTATCACATTGAGATACTTTCCTTCTTACATAGTTACCAATCTTTCAAAATTTCTCACACTTCTGTGGTATGTGAGCCTGGTTAAGCTTTACGAAATGTGAGTTCTCATATTTTTATTTTATTATTTTATGATATCTCCTCATCTTTAATCAATAAAATTTAAAATAATAGTGATTTGTCGAACCTTTTATATATATTTTTTGTCATATTTTTTTCTTTTTTCTCCTTTCAGGATTTTTCTTAGTTTTAATGTTGAATTTTTGTTGGTTTGTGATTTTTTTTCTTTTATTTCCTTTATTTGTCTTTTTAATTTTTTTTATCTTAGCATTGGTATTTTTTTTTTTTTGATTTTTTCATTAACTGGTGAAGTTTTCATATTTTTAATTTCTTAGTAACTTTATTCATGATATTGAAAGCTTTTTTTAATCTTTGTTAATTTTTTATTTCATTTTCTCTGCTTTCAGTTTTATTTTTTATATTTTTTGTATTTTGATTTATTGTTCATATCTTTAGTTTTATTTTAAATTTTGTTTTTTTTGATTATGTTTTATTTTTCTTAATTTTTTTTTCGAAATTTGATGGGTGTACATACACTGGAATCAGTGTTGTCACACTGATTCCAGTTTATATGTAAGTATTTGTTTGCTCCAAGCTTGTTGGAAACAAATAATTACATATACATTGGAAGCAGTGTAACAACACTTCTTCCAGTATATTTACACCCATAAATCTGAAAAAAATTAAAAAAAATAGATAAAAAATAGATAAAAATACAATCAAAATTAAATAAACATTAAATAAAATGAAAAAAACATCACAAAAGAACAAAAATTCCAAAAAAAGGTGGAACCAAAAATTAAATAACAACAGTAAAAAAATTCAAAGTAATTCTTTTTGAAAATGAAAAAAATATTATAAAAAAATAATGAAAAATTGGCAAGTAATTCAATTCAAATAAAAAAATTCTTTAACAAAATTTAACAAAAGAAAACAAAAAAAATTGAAAATTCATTGAGAAAAGATCAAAAAAAATTAGCAAAAATAGAAAAAACACAAAAAAAAGAAAAAAGAAGAAGAAAAATAATTTAAACACACATAAGGGAAAGAAGAAAAATGAATACAAAAAATTTCATCCACATTAATTAAAACAAAAACAGAAAATATAAATAAAAAGATTCAAAAATTCAAAACAAATTATTTAAATTTGAAAAAGAATCTCTCATTGTTGTTTCCAGTTGAGATTACTTTGGATGAGAATCTGCATTTTTTTCTTGAAGGGAATAATTTTTTAAACAATGAAAAAATAAAAAAAGTGAAATCAATATTGTGTCAGATACACAAATGAGCTTAAAAATGAGGGAGGTAAACAAAAGCTATGGGAAAAATGAAGATTTAATACTACTGTTTTCTTCCAGCTTAAATGCAGATAATGTGTGAATCAAATAATAATTTGGTATCTAAAATAAGATATTCTCAAAACAATGCAATCATTCAAAGGAAAATTTTAATTAAAGTATCAGAGGGACCAAATGGCTTTATTTCGATGGTCTCAATATTGATAAGTCAAAGACACCTAAATTGAAAAATAAATTCAATAATTCATTTTTTTAATTATTTCAAAAGAAGGAAACAAATCATTAATTACCTTATTTCTAAATGTGAAGAAGACTTTCTGATGAATATATTTGATAACAAAGATTGTTATATAAATATTTGACAGAAATAATACTACTATTGTTTTTGGAAGTTAATATTGTGGATTACAGTTGGAAAGCATGGTGTAAATAATCATTTCCAAATCCATTGGGGAGATAAGTAAGGAATATGAGAAATGTTTTGAATATATCAAAATATATCCAAGCGTCTTGATTTCTAACTCCGAATATTTGTGATTTTTTCCAAAGGGAATAAGAAAGAACTGTGGGGTGGATGTTTCAGCTAGAATATATGTCATTAAATTCCGAATTCTTTTCTATGAATTGAAGTTTTGCCTTGAAAAAAAATACATACAAAGCTTGTGAAATTCATGGGAATATGTGAGATAGGTGAATTATTTGAAGAAGAAAATTAAATTGAAAAATTGAATCCCCATGTGATTCATCCACAGATATATTGCAAAAAGTGCCTTTCCATTTTTGAATAATTTATAAACACATCAGTATTATAATTGAAGGTGTATTAATAATCTATGAGCAACAAATATAAATCTTATGAAATCCATAATCTTCAATTTTAATTGAGTGGTTCTGAATTACCAAGCCTGTTTCTGAAATTATCTGAAAAAACATTTGAAGGTTAGAACCAAGGTTGAGACTCAGGTTGAAAGCATGTTGGAGCTGGGCTAGACCTTCTACCCCTGCCAATGGGGATAGCCTTTTTTCATGGTGTATATCCCCAGAATTGTGAGTTCTTTTAGATATTTTGAATCCTGTAGTTACCAATATTTTAATCTGTAAAGCCAGTTTATCAGCTTTCTCAATCAATATCTATTTTTACCATCAAGAATAAATTTTCAAGCCTCCCTTAAACAAAAATGGACTCTCAAGTCAAAATTGATTCCTGGACCAGTCCAAACAATACTTCATACCTGGCCATGACTCCTCATTAAATTGATACCAAACTTAAGCCCACCTCAATTATTTTAGGCCCATTCAAAATTGAAGGTATGTGCCTCACACATTTTGTTTTGATTTCACCTAATTCAAAGTTTTCGTTGCATCACAGGTAATCCCTCAGGAGCATCCCTTTCCACTCAATTCCTCATGATCATACATTGTAATAATCTTGAAAATAAAATCATCTGTATTAAAGCAGATAATACTATAAAATTTACTGTTTAATAAGCTATTAATACCTCATGATATTATTAGAGATATAGCTAAAAGATAATAGCACACCTATTTAATTAAGTATTAATATCTTATGATATTATTGGAGAGACAGAAACAAGAGAATAGCACTCCTGTTGGTGTAAGAGGAAGGAAAAAATGTGAGTTTATGCAGTTGCATTATGGGTAATAATTCTAACTAACATTTTTAATATAGTATTAATACCTTATGATATCATTGGAGAGACAGCAACAATACAATATCACACCTGTTGGTGTGAAATGAAAGAAATAATGTAAATTGATGTAACTGCATTATGGGTAATAATTCTAACTCACCTGTTTAATAAGGTATTAATACCTTATGATATTATTGGAGATACAGTGATAAGCTAATAGCACACCTGTTGGTGTGATATTAAAGAAAGAATGTGAGTCAATGGGTGGACAACGGACATCCCATCAACTCTTTTTACACTTACAGCTATCCCAATTAATTTTCCCAACATGATGTTGGTTGGGGTAATTGGGCACCTCTTCTAAGAGGGTTTTCTAATTAGTAATGAGCTCTTTATATGTTATTCAATCTGTATGTATTTTCCTAATATTTATAAGAAATTATTCCATTAAAGATTGGAGGGCCCCGGATATTTAATTGAATTGCCTGAAGTTTGTGCCAAAGATCATATGGTCAGGTTCATGACCCATACCATCCACCCTGCTAAACACAATGTCCTGAAGGCCCTTGGAAGTGAGAACCCTGAAAAATATACTCCATTGGAAAACAACAATGACCATCTGATGTCAATTTCCAAACTCTTTGAGCCACCAGACAGCCTAAATTTACAGTACAACTCCATCATTGGTAGGATCAGTTGCCTGGCATCATACCTATTCAACAGCCCCCAGAGGTGCAAGAAGTTCACCACCACTGTTAATTTTTTCTACAATTCTGAAAAACTAACCAATTCCAATACAATGATTCCTCAAGTTTCAACAACAGGAAACTTGACTTACAGGATGTAAAATTGGGAACTAGTTTTGAAAGAGGCTTAAAGTCACTTTTGCACCCCCAATTTATTGGAATCATATCACCTATCAACCCTTTAATGGCATAAGACTGAAGTGATTGTTCAATTCTTCAAGCCCCTCTATGAAACCACCCTACTTATATGTGAGTCTTCTTACCCCTATATATATTTCTTATGGAAGATATCAGGCAGGTATGTGATTCACTATTCTCCAAATTGGACGAATTGAAAACTAATTTCTAGATATAAGAAATTAAAGTGATATTATGTTGCTCCTGTTGAACCAGCCTCCGACACAACGATTTGAAAAATATTGAAATACATTACAGATCTACTTAGCAAAAGCGCAGTGATATGTGCATAAATACTACATCTAAGACTGAATCTCCCATTTCTCTTGACTTATGATTCAACGCCTTGTGAATTTGGGACATCATCAGCCCACATTTGCAAGATGTTTGAAGAAGAAGGCAAGAGGTTTGTCACTATTATAGATCAGGAACAACATAAAACTGTTGTTGAGAGGTCAACCCATTTATTGGAAAAGATGTACCTGTCTGTAACACTTGAATGAAGGAGTTTTGAATTGGAACTCAAAAGAAATCTTGCAGAACCCCCTGAACCAAAAGACACTGACATTCTCCTATTCTGGAAGTCCCAATTTAAAATATTCCCCACCTTGTCTCTGATGGCTTGCAATTATATAGCAATACCTTCTAAAGGCACACCATCAGAAAAGGTTTTCTCAGGTGGTAGAAGGATTTTTTATTATCAATGTGCTTAACTCATGCCTATGCATGTTGAGCAATTGGTATGTGTAAAGGACCGGGCATGTAAATTTGGGTTAATTTATCCTAAAATTTAGTCATTAGTTTTTTTGTTTTTTTTTTCTCTCCTGTACTATTGTCTCACATAATCCATACTTTCATCAACAAAAAAACTCACAAAAATATTATCCTGACCCCTGATCCCACTTGATCTTCCCATGGAAGATACCTAAAAGGTCAGGATCAGGGACCGGGGTAAGATTTGGGTAGCCTTTGATTGATTGGAATTGTGGTATACAAGAACTAATCTAAGGCCCATGCAATTTGAAAGTAGCTCAAGGAAGTTACAGGTACAAGAAAGAGATAGAAGGGGAAAAGTGAGGTATGATTGAATAGATGTTTGGAGCCTTTGATGGATGGTCCATAAAAAAAAGGAAAAAGAAAAAAAGGTGATGTAGGTTGTGATTCAGGCTGCCACCCAAACCCGAAAATTAGGGAATTCCCCAGTGTAATTCCCCTAGGGGTCAGTACACAGGGAGAGATTAGATTTTTACACCGCATTGAGAAGGGGTATGGGGAAGTTCAAAAATCCCAAGGGGATTATTTTTTTGTTAAAAACCATTTGAAAATAAAATTTGAAAAATAAGTAAAAAACCAGAATCACATTCAACAAAACAAGAAAACATTTAAATTTTTTCAATCTTTGAGTAAAGATACCCAATTGTACAGGCCCAGTCTTTAATGCATGCTAGCTGCTCTACATGCATTGGGGAGAGGGAAGCTTGCTAAAAAGTTAATTTTTTTCTCCCAATGGAGAAGTTATGCTCTGAGGGAGCACTAGTTGCTTGGATTGAGAGAAACTTCTGAGCCATTTTCCCAAGAGTTGGGAAAAGATGCCTTTGGGTCTTCCAAAAAACTAAAAAATAAGTTGAATTTGGTTCTGATGTTTCCACTAAGAGCCTATTGATCTCATTTTCCAAAGTGCTTTGATCAGGTGTGGAAGATTTGTATAATTCATCATAATTCCCTGATGGGGCCATCTTGACTTGTGTTGAACTGGGTACATTTTCATCATTGGTAAAATGCTTCTGGACTGCATTTTCAAATTGTTCTTGCAATTCTTGAGATGATGTACCAAGCAATTGCAAAGTGGCCTCATTTGTTGAAAAAATTGCAATTCAAATCAAGGATCAAGGATGGTGGAACATATCATAGGTGGTTTGAGAAGAAGCTTGTGGAGATATTTTGTGGGCTTATTGATCATGGCCTTTTCTTCTGATTTGATTTCTTCCATGTAATACTGTTCACAAGCCTATTGAAGAGAATATTAGTCCACTTCTATTATATCTAGCCCAGATTACTTACTTGTTTAATGCACTTTATCAAGAGAATATAAAGGGAAAATGCATTATTGATTGTTGGATATTTGGATCCACAGATAATGTGTGTTGCTTCATGGAGGGATGAAGGAAGTCAATGACCACTTTTAATTTTTCTCATTCACTGGCTGAAAGATGATAATTTTGAATATTGAGAGTGCTACAGAAATGGTGATAAGAATCTTTGAGCGTCCATGCACAATTAAGCATCTCATATGTGGAATTCCATCTTGTGGAGACATGAGAGAACAGTGTGACAGCCTTTGTTGCTCTTGAATCATTTTATACTAGGTGGATGGTAGTAATTAACTTCTTGCCTCACTAGTGACTTTGATTTAGATAGGTGGCAAATCAAGATATTTGTGAAATGATTGAATTTTAGTTTAGGTGGAGCCCATCAGGCTCATTAATTATATTGGTGTGAGACATTAGACCATGGCTGTCACAAGTTCTTCTGGAGTTTCTACAAGGGCTTTTAGTACATCTCTGACTGAAATATGGATAGTGTGAGCCATATATCCAATTGCTTTTTGACCATTCACAAGTTTACTGAGGCATTATCCATTATTATACAGACTATTGTGCTCTTCAGGTTTTGAATTTTTAAGACTTTCATAAATTTTTTGCCAAGTGCTTCCCCTGAGTGTGCACCTAAGATGTACAGTTATTAGACACTAAATTCCAAATTTTGTTAAAGATGCAAATAAAAAAAACTGACCTTCAATTAAATGGAGGCCAATGAGGATTGAAGTAAGCTTAAAGTCACTGCTCATGAAATGGGCAGTGACAACCATTAAAGCAATGATGTTTGAACTAGTCCACACATTGGTAATAAAGGAAATTTCTGTGCTTGTCAGGCTCAATATTTCACGGAGGTGTTGTTAATGAAAAAAAAACATTGGAGACATGAGCAGTCAATGCTGTTTGCCTTACTAGTATATTCTGAACACCAGTATGGCATAGCTCCAGAAGAGCTTGAAAATATCTCAATTCTCTGATTGACAATGGGAGATTGCTATCAGAAAAAAAATAGACAAGGGCTGTTTCGAGGGATTCTGGGCACAATGGCTGAAAAGGGTGGGGTGAACAATTATTTGTAAAATCAAAAAAGAAAACAAGAGAAAGTTGAAATACCTTTTCAAGGGTCCCAATTGCCATCTGTGGCTTCTTATTTGGATTCTGTAATTGATGGAAACCCACCAGATTATCAGACAAGCCTTTGGTATTTCCTGTCCAATCTTTTTTGGTTTTTTTGGCGTGGTTTGCCTAATTTATCCATTACATGACATTCAACAAATGGATCATCAAACTTGACAAAATAAACCCATACCCATGACTATTTGATTTTGGAGGCCACCTCAATATTTGAGGGATTGGTTTCATGTCCAACATTGTCTTGACTTGCTCTTGTATTCCTGGAAGGCCACATTGCTGCTGTTGAGGACACTTATGAAATATAAAATGCAAAAATTTGAGTTGATTTTTCAAAAAATCAGGAAACATAAGTAAAGAATTTAAAAGAGAATGAAAAAAGAGAAATAAATGTTTAAAAAAAAGAAAATTTAAGAGACACGGAATGAAAATAAAAAAAACGATCAGCATAAATCAAACAGGGGAAAGGATAGTCAAGATTATCACAACCGGTAACCTCCTCGGAGTACCGCTTGGTACGGGATGCGGTATAGTGAAAAGGCGCCGGTATTCCAATGGGGGGCAGCCTGTAGGGTGGTGGGCGGGGATCCCATGTAAGGGTGTCCCCCGGAGGAGGCTAATCGAGGATTCCCCTCCGGAGAACCCGTCAGAAGTGGGGCCAGGGGCCACTCTTTTTGAGCAAACTCAATGTGGGGTTGTCAGGGGACGAGGATTGGTATAAGAAACATAGCAATCAGGTCTCCGATTGTTTCTGTGTAGTATTATGGCAATATAGGATGTAGTATTACGGCAATATAAGCCTCTCAAAATAGACATAAAAAAGAATAAAAGAATCAAATAAGCTGAAAGCAATTCAATCAATCATTACAATAGACATGCCCAAACACACACCCCCAATTTTTTACACAGGCCAATTGCTCTACATGAGTGGCTGATAAGGAAGCCCTCTGATAAGTGATTATCTTCCTACCTCCTGAAAAAACCCTTTCGGAAGGAGCACTGGTAGCAGATATGGCCAAATACTTACGCGCCATCTGTGCAAGGGTGGGGAAGATTGATCCTCGCGACTTCCAGAAAAGCAATACATCGGTTGTCTTCGGCTCAGCAGGTTCAGAAAAAAAGCGTAACAGTTCACCTTCTAATGTATTTCCCTCCTGTGGTGTGGGGGGTACATTTCGTCAAATAGCCCAAATGCCTCCTTCTCTGTATTCCATGGAAGTGGGTTCATTGAACCATTGAAGTGTTGCTTAGCCTCTTCTTCAAAGATGGTTGATAGTTGGCTTGCTGATGTTCCAAACCAAGCCAGAGTGAGGTCATGCTTCTCAAAAAATTTCATCTTGATCCGAGGGTCCAGAATTGAAGCATAGATTACAGGCTTCTTGCAAAGCAAAATTTGAAGATATTTGTTGAGCTTTGTAGTCATTTGCGCTGCTGCAAGCTCGATTTGCTGAACATCGTAATTTCCACAAGCCTATGCGCATAATCATGGGCTTAGTGAGATTTTATATAGCTGGGGGACATGAGACAACTCACCTGATGAATGCGTCTGATCAATGAGATGTAGAGGGGTAAAGCATACTTAATTGTGGGGTATTTTGACCCACAAATTATTCCTGTCGCTTAATCAAGTGGCTGAAGGAAGCTAATCATAAACTTGACTTTGTCCCATTCAAGCAAGGTGAGGCAATATTGTTCCATATTAGCTAGGGCACAGAACTGATTATATGCCTCTTTCAGTGATAAGGCACGCTCAAGCATTATGTATGTGGAATTCCATCGTGTGCAAACGCTTGTCAACAACATGTTGGATTTGATATCATCGTGGAAAAGCTTCACGGTGGTGACAAATCGTTCACGTCGTTGGGGGCTCTGGCGTAAACAAGAGCCCAGTCGTGTGATTCGGGAAATTATTGAACCATAGTTCAAGTCCGTTCCATCTGGTTGGTCAACAATGCTTGCAATTGAAATTGGGCCAGGAACGTCTAATTCGTCATTCTGATGCAAACCTGAAGAAGGAAGAGGCTGGGCCAAAGTATTCAATCCATCTCGGGCAGCCAGATGGAGAGTATGAGCCATACACCCAATGGCTTGGGTGTCGGCAGAGAAGGCCGGTGTCATAGTTTGGATGATGTTGGCCATTCGTGTGTTGACTGAGGCATTATCAGAGGTAATTGAGATAATTCGATCTTCCAAGTTATATCGCCTGAGTATCTCCATGAAGTGTTGGGCCAGTGATGCTCCTGAATGATCCCCTAAGAAACCCAATGAGAATATCAGGCCAACATTATGTAAATATTGGTGAGATTACTTACCATTGAGTTCGATTAGGCCCAAAATTATAGATTGTAAGTTGAAGTCTTTATTGAGGAAGTGAGCTGTGACAGCCATAAAAGCCCTCACGTTTGGACTTGTCCAAGTGTTGGTTGTGAATGATACAAAGGTGTTGTTGTCAGAAAGTATGTTGCGAAGGTGTTCTTGATGGAAAAAATACATCTTTGATAGATGTGAAGTGAGAGCAGCCCGACGCACAAGAATATTCAAGATTGATGAATTGCACAACTCCAGAAGAGTATGAAATGCAGGAGATTCAACCAGCGATAAAGGTAGATCACACTTGGCAATGAAGTACAAGAGGGCAGTTTTTAAGGATTCTACGGACAAAGGCTGTTCAAATAAATAAGTATGATTATTGATAAAATGGAACAGTTATCTTAAAATACTCACCTTTTTTGGATGCCGACTTTGCACAAACTTGTCAAGAGTACCACTGCTGACACATTGTTTCTTTGGGTTACGCAGATTGTGAAGAGCATTGAGATGATTGGTCATGGACTTGGTGCTCCCTGTTCGATCGCGTTTGAGTTTTTTTTTGCAAGGGACTCCTGATTGATTTGTGACTTGGCATTCAACGTAAGAATCATCGTACTCTGTAAAGAAAACCCACACCCAGGAACGTTTTTGGTGAGTTGTGGCTTTGCTGATAGATGGTTGAGTTGTAGCATCGGCTTCACTTGCAGTGGTTTGTTGAGAAGGTGCTACTGATGACATTTTAGTAAAAAAGAAAAAGCCTTGAAATCAATTGAGAATTAAAAAAATCATCTCAGAGATGGTGACAAAAAAAGAGAAGATAAAAAAACAAAGGCGGAAATCGAAATTAAGAAATGAAGAAATTTAAAAATTGGAAAGAAAAAAGTGGGCGGACTTTGGCTCCTGAAAATCAGGAGCACAGGTTTTTATAGTCCCCGAGTTCCCCGCCCAGCCCCTTTTCTCCCCTCTGGGGAGGTGTCGGTCTGATTGAAAGATAAAAAAAAAACCCGCTCTCCGAGCTGGGCGGGGTACGGTATCGCTCCAACGGTCGGGGATTCCCACGGGGAACAGCCTTAATCCCATGGGCATGCACTGTACTGTAGTTTTAAATATTTTGTATGATTTTCATGTATTCTATGCAGCCCAAGACCTTGGAAATCTGATTTAATTGCAATACACGATTATTTTTTTGCGGATTTTTTTGCCAAGATTGACTTGTGGCGTGCACCAGCCGCCACAAGCCAAAGGCGTGCCGAAATTAGTCTGCAAGCGCAGGGTTGCAGTTATTATCATCCAGAAATTGGCATACTTTTTTTTCTAATCAAGGCTCTTTCTGTTGCAGTAATATTGAGTTCCTAGAGCAGCCTTCATGGCGTTTTGAATGGAAATCTCGATTGATGGCCAGCCACAAAGATATTGGATGACATCTTTCTTCTCTTGCCTTCCGCCCACGCAGAGCCAGCGTCACAAACATTCTCACACGATGGCTAACGTATTTAATGAGCCACCAAATCGTCGTGGCGGCTTCTTCCCTAGAAACTCCTCCTTTAAAATGAATGTCAACATTCTCTGCCAACCAAGCTTTGCCCTCACCTTTGCCTTGTACTTGACATTTTTTTCTCATTTAAATCAAGTGCTTGCCTCCGAAAAGGTCGATTGCACAGAGTTCTACTCGATTTCCGCTGCAAAAGATGGACGTGCTAGTGAGTGCTGACACCGACCTCGATATTTCTTGCAAATTTTGGCATCGCATAAAACTCAAAAATCAAAATTCTTTTTTGGTGACATTCTTTTTTCAGCCTGCGCGCCTTTTGACGGGCAATGGCCAGACACATATTCATGTGACCCGAAGCTGTGCTCCAAGCCGGTCCTTTTTGACTGCCACCCGGACCCACCGAGGAGAAGTAGGAAGGCACTGCCAGTCAACCCCACGTTAAGAAGCTATATAATTTATAGTGATAAGACAGATTATATTTGTGAGTTGGCTCCCTTCCTATGACGAAACTGTTGTTTTCTGAAGCAGAAAGATGATAAAGTTGGCTACGAGGGACCCTGGCCTTCGCCTAATACTCCGGAAAATAAACTACCACCTCGGTTTCGCTGTCGTAGAAGGGGTAGCACACCAGCTAGTGCGCATTCCGTTTGTAATGCTATCAAGTTCATAATTTGTACTAACCAATTTCTCATCCCCCCTCCCACCAGTTTGCCAATCCTGCACTAAAAAAAAAGAATGGTAATGAGTTGGCGATCATTCTATGTCAAAAGCAAGTAGGTATATTCAGATAAACAATAAAAATAGCAATTAGATGATAGAAACAAAAGTTAGCGAACTAGGGGCTCTTGAAATGCAAAATCTATTTTCCAACACCCAGTTTCTTATGAAGCGCACACCGGCTAATATGTTGTTTTTTTTAAGCCCAATTTTAACGCAGTTTGAGAGTTATTTTAAGATTTCCTTGAAGCATGTTATTGATCAGCTTGTTTTCTGATAAGCGTTTGAGGTTAATTGAGGTTGCTCATAGTTGAATCTTGCAAGAATAAAGCAACATACGGTATTTGGGCCCCTGATATGGCAATTGAAGGGTTTCTTTTTGAATTTTTCTTTACAAAATTCCAGTGTGGAGCTGTAGTGATTTATGAATAACTTTCCTTAGAACTTTCCATAAGATAATTTTGTTGGAAAATTGGCCGAAATGAGCCAAGATTAACCATGGCCACCTTTAGTCTGAATACGCTCAAGTATCCAGTGATGATCCAAGACTTGCCATGGACTCCCCACTAAAGGAAATCCATTGGCTCTGAGTAGTAGACATATAAACCACTCCTTACTTCTTCTTTCCTCGTTATCAATTCTTTTCCTTTCCTCCACATTATTTTCTTCTTGTTATCAATTCTTTTTCTTCATATTATTTTCTTCCTTATTTTCCCTCTTCATCGTGTCTTCTATTTCAATATCCCTTGACATTTTACCTTGTTCTACTCTTGCTTACTATACCACGAACTATCGTAACTAATACCGGTAGGATTTCTTCTACATTTTGAATAATATTCAAACTGAAAAACTAATATACTGGTATTAATAAAACCAGCTTGTTGTAGCGTCAACAGTATCTTCTATTATCTCTATCTTCATCTGTAAAAGTTGTATTCCACCTTTTAGGTACTTACCTTTTTCTTATCTCACTATGTTCGCAATATTAATATTCCACCTTTTAGTTCTCCCAAAATAACAAATTTCATTCTGAATTAAATAGCTACTATAATTTGAAAAAGTTCTTATTTTAGAATATGAACATGCAATCTTGAATGAAAATACTTTGTATCCCAGAATATTCAACTCAAATGAGAAATTATATCTTCCTGTGAGATTGAATACTTTTCTTCATTTACCTGCTCCAGCCTAAGAAGTAGAAAGTCACTTTATATAGGGTATTGTCAAAGGAATTCCGGAAAATCATCAAACTCACATCAGGGCCCTTCCTTTACCCTCTGAAAAGTGTCCATTTAGCATCTCTGAGTGATAAATCAATGCCAGTTACAATGGCCTATTTTTTCATTTTTCCATGCACTGCAGGGCCCTGAAGCGCCAATAAAGATTCAAAAAGAAGCTGAAAGACATAATAGCCCAAAAAATATATTTGAGTAAAAAGGGGAAATTCGATTGGTTTTCCCTAATTTTTTTCACACATTTCTTTGGTGGGGGCTTTATAATGGCCAAAGAAGGTCAAAATTTGGTAAAATGACCCATCTCTTTCCAGCTTTACTCAATAAAGGGTCTTAATAACTTTTATTTGTGCTATTTGATATAATATGAAGTGGTTCTCTCCTTTAATATCCAAACACATGTGGATTTTGGGATCCATAGGGCTCCAAAAGTAACCTTTAAATGGCTTAAAATTTGGCATAAAGATGGCAACTAGAGTTTATTTCGAGTAAATTCTGATATATTTGAGTTCAAAAAGGTGTATCATATCAAGTCATCAGGTGTGAAAAGAGCCATTTGAGATTATCATCTGTGACATATTTCCCATCTTATTCTGTAATTTTGGATGAGATATTTATTTCCAATTCCAGTGAAAATCATGGGTTTGAAAGCTTCAAGATATTGGAGGATTCTCCTTTTGAGACATACCTAGGTTATATGAGGAAAACCAAAAATATAGAGCTTTTTTTTTAATTATTGTACTATGCATTTCTTCCTTGTTGCAATGGGCTTTACACGTTTCATTTACTTTATTTTGGATTTTTTTGCTAATATTTTTCGAAAATACAAGACTATCTTGTTAATTCATGAAGCTTATATGATATTTATCATGCGTCTGATTCCCATTTTATTAACAAAAATAATCTGTATATGGTTTCTTGTTCAACATTAACTATCCTTGCAATATTCAAAAGAATACCAAAAAGATGAAATATAATCCTTTGGGAATAAATGGTAAGCTCAAAATTAAGTTAATCCAAATAAAAAGAATTTATTTCTTATTTGAATAAAGCAACAAAATAATAGAAATTAACAATCAATATGAACCCAATTAAATAAAATAAAAAGATCCAACCAGTTTTGGGTATTTTTTTAAAAGAATTAAATAATTCTTGTTGATATTTGAATCAATTTAGCTATAAATAAGCTCTTTGATACAGTAATCATATTTTGAAATACAGAATTCTCATTGTATTTATTATTTGTATTATTATGAAGAGTATCAAATTATTTTGATATAATTAATTTTCATGTTTGTGTAAATATAATAAAGAAATTGAGTTTTTCAGAAGTTTTTTCATTTAGTTTGGTTCAAATAATGATATATTTCTTAAATTCTGACAGCCCTTGAGCTATCATTTATTGGCATGAATACCAAAATATTTTGGTTCTTTTCATTCAAATTTTTAGTGTTTTTTTTATAAGAAGGGAAATATTACTTTGAATGAAAGTATAAACGCTTGGTCTTAACTGCGAATATCTGAATAATTGCCTATATTTGTAAAAAAAAGTCTTAAATACTTTAAGTCATCAATCTGGTAGGTATAAGAATTTAATTGAAGTATATTATTAAAAGAAGATTTAAAATCATTTTTAATTTTACCATAGATTGAAACAATGAAAGACATGTTTCTTTAGGGACCAATTTTTTTAACAATATCAGCTTTTATGTATCTTCTTCTTCGCGGTGTTTCTAAAATTATACTTTCACAAAAAGGAAAAAAAAAGACCAAGAATTAATGTTATCCGATTTTTATTGGATTCAATTTCTTGAAATAATTTTATTTTTGGGAGTGAGGAAGTGGATGGGCTTTGAATTGAATCAATATTATACTGTTTCTAGAATCCCTTTTGATTTTCTTATTTTTTTGCTATTTTTTGGTTTCAAACCTTTTAATTTCAATTTCAAATTAATTCTTTCTTCCGCCAGATTTCCCCTCACAAAAAGTCCGAAATAATAGTAATTAAGTTAATTCAATATAGCTGTCGGTTTTAGTTTATACGAAGTATTTCTTCCAATTTTTCAGCGGAAGAAAGGGTAAAAACCTTTTTGGGTATTTTAGAATTGAAATGATAACAAGTATTCTAAACACCAGCCAGTTTATCTTAGTAAATCCCTGCATAGGTGTTGGTTTAAATTTTTTTGGAATGCCTTTCCTGATTCCTTTTATGTTATAGTTCTAGCTATCATATTAAAGAATAAAAGTATAGAACAAGGCGGTCGCATAACATGTTTCCAATAGGTTTTTTTTCCCTGGTACCCCTTAATATCATCAGCATAGCTTACGAATATTAATGCATCTTGAAAGACATTTCTTATAGATTTTGAGGCCAGGTATATAGCTAATTTAAGCTAGAAAATTACAAAGGAACTGTTGAAGAAGTCAATACTAAGACCACAAAAAACCATAAACTTAATGGAGCCATCTTCCCATAATTTAAAGTGTTAATTCTCCATAATATTTCCATCAAAATCTGCATTTTATTTTCCTTGAAACGGAGAGTCCACCACGGACTCTAAATCATAAAGGATAAATACTTATAAAACGTAGAGGGTGTTAGAGAGTATCTTATTAATTGTCTCACAAATATAGTATAACAATTTTTGGCCCAAACCAATAAAATGCCCAGAAATCTATTCAAATAAATGAAAGAAGTTCAAAAGCATTCAATAACTCAAAACAAAACAGAATATTCAAAATATGTTCTTTTCTTATATTCAAAGATATAAATTCTTAAAGAGAAACAGTATTTTAAAACTCATAACACACCTATGAAGTTAAATAGACAATAAAGTACTTGGAGAATTATATTTTCTTTACTCTTTATCATCCAAATGCACTATAGTTTATCTTTGAGTTTACTAAAAGCGCATAGGTTAAAACTGACTTAAAAATTGAAATATTCAAAGGGAAAATCTTAAATCTAAACTATAAATGGATAATATCTTATCATACATATAAGATTTTCAAAATGGAAAAGATTTTCTACAAAAATCCTTCATCTAAAAACTCATGTGAATCCCCCCAAAAAAACTACAACATTCAAAGAACAACTCATCAAGCAGCTTATCATTATTTTGTCACCTACTAGGAGAATAAAATTTGTGTTATCTTGTGGTGCCCTTTCATCAATAGTAAATAATAAAACTACTTTCATGAAAAGAAGAATGGGACTGAGATATGCTGATATATATTATTATTCAAACTTTAACGTACCAGGAAAACTTCAAGGTACATCAATGCTACAAAATAGACTTCAAGGTACTTCCTTCCACCCCCAAATTAGCTAGATAATTTATAATTGGTAGATGAAGAAGCTTTATAAGACATACCACTTAATCTGAAAACAAATCCACTCTTTTCCAAAAATATAAATATGATTTTCTGGTTTTTTGAGACTTTCTACATCAACAGCCACTGTACTCGTGCTCCACAGAACATGGAGTTTTGGCTACTTTCATTCTTCTTGTTTTCATTTATTATTGATAGCTCAATATGTATCAATCATTTCATCACCCCCTGAGTCTGTAAATATTGGTAGAAACCAAAAATCAGTTTGTAATAAAATTATAACTTTACCTTTAAACTAAATCTTGAGGATGCTTGTGCTCTTGAATAATTTTGAATCAAAAAGTTTACTTCAAATATTTCCTCAGGAACATAAAAGCATATATGTTTTTTACTTCTTCTTCCCAGATGTATCTATCAAATTCTTAGAGTTAGTTAATTTTTTAAATGTCTATTCTTGAGCCTTTTGAATTTCTTCTTTGTTAATTCAATAGCCTTTAAATAAAGAATTATATCAAAATTCAATCAATATTCTTAATATATACTTCAAAAGGAATATTAAAAGTGAAGATAAGAATTTCTTTCTAAGGTGTGGATATGGTTTTCTTGGATACAAAATCAAGTACTTTCCCTTTTCTCAAAATTTTTATAAGGTAAAATGGAATTGAGAATAGTAAATTTTACAAGTTTTAAGAGAAAAAATGCCAAAAGTATTGCTTTTGAAATTTGTTATTATAAAACAATGATATTATAAAGATTCATCAAAAAATACTTGCCAAAACATATTTATGGCTACAAAAGAGATTTGTTCAAGAGAGATTTAAATTATAATTTATTAAGAAAAGAGCTTCAGGCAATTGATATGATAATATGGTATTTAAAAAGAATATTAAAGAGAAAAAAATTCCCAAAAGGTACCAGAGTGAATTTGGAAACAGTGAAAAAGCTAACACTGATTAAGGATGCTTTAGTTCATTTTTGGGATGGTTCAAGGTTGAAAATGCTTATAAGAGTTACCAAAACGGATTATAATAATTTTTCATGTGTTTGAAAGTTTTGAAAAGGATTTGAAAAATGTTTTTGGAATCTTTTATTGATTTTTTTAGCAGTTTTAAACTAATTATTCAAGGAAAACATTCTAACATGAAGGGAAAAGTGGGTCAAAGAAGACATTCTTTTATGGCCACCAATTCTCTTACTCAAAAAGTATACTTCACTTTGTTGAGTTGTGATAAATACATTGAACACAGAAAATCTAGTTATGGCATAATTGAACCGTGGTCTGGACCAAAAAGAGGTGGTTTTACCTATTTTTTGCTATTTCTAGTTATTTTGGTCCATTGTACCAGCCATTGATATAGTAATACCAGGTTCAAAGCCTTGAAAACATGTCAGAATTTGTTTAAAAAAAATTTAAAACCAGTTAAAACTGTTTTTACTAATCTTGTTTGAGCTTAAGGGTAGTTTTACCCTCTTGGAAACAGCTACAACTTCCCTGGTTGGTATCAAAACCTCATCAACAGTGGAGTCACAGATCCTGTGACACAATTCTAGCCCCCAAGTGATTAAAATTAGCATGAATTTTGAAATCCTACACCTGTCAGAAAGGGGAATTTGTGACATTCTAGCACCCCTGGAGCCAAGGTTCCCTTTTACCCCAAAAATTAATCCTTCTACTTTATCTTTTCTTCAATTGCTCATCATGTAATTCAATTGAATATTTACAGTACACAACTGTAATTATTTATTCAACATATTTAAATCCAAGTTCAATTATTTGATACACATGCACATTGGGACATTTCAATTGAAAATCAGTGACTCATAACTTCTAAACTACACACCACACCTCAATTTTAACACAAAAATTGATGGTTAAAACCACATGTGGTTTTAAGTAAATGAAATTTTTGAGGAGTTTCATATTTTCATAAAGAAAATACTTGGAACTTAATTTCCGCTTATTTAGAGTTTGGTTAAAGAAATTTTACTCAGAGGCAACCCCACCTAAGTATTTATCAGGAATCCAATGGTGAAATAGCTTTTGTAAATTTATTTATTGGAAAAAAATTTGAATAATTCTTATTAACTTTTTTCCAAAAATATTACATAATCTTCTTAACTCTTTCCCAAAAAACATTCTAATTTCAATTTCTTTGATATAAATTCATTTTCACTTTATTTTTTCATGTAATTTTTTTTTTAATTTTTAAATTTTAATGCAAATTCATTGATTAATTTCAATTATGAATTTTGTTTTTGTATTTGAATTTTATATCTATATTCAATATATTTTATCTTAAAAATAAATCAATTATTTTTAATGATTAATTATTTTAACTGTTTCTTGTCTTTTGGCTACATGAAAATACCTCTAAGGTTCATATTCCCTCCCACTAAAAAAAGAATATTACTTTGTGATATTGCTGGTTCTAGTGTGTATCAACCTTATGAGAAAATTGGTAGATTCAGGTATGTCTTTTTCTGATAACCATTCATCTTCAAAATTTGGGTCACCATTTCTGAAAAGGAATTCCCTTCCTTCCTTAGTCCTAATTTCTTTTTCTTTGAGAACTTTAGTAATTTTCTTAGTACCAGATTTTTCAAAAGGATTTATATAATGAGGAACTTTATTCCTTAAGCAGAATTTTTAAGCATCACCAGCTTTTCAAGTTTTTATCACATTTACTAGAAATATAGGATGCTTATTACTAAGATATTCAGATAATCCTATTAACCAGAAATTTCCCCCAAAGGGAATTGCAAAAGGTCCTGCAAATGAGTAGTCAATCTTTCTGCATCCTTTGATGTTATTGAGGTTGGTAGTGAATACAAGTTCCAGGCCTTCTACTTTTAAGTCTGGAGTAGCATGTGACTTATCTCATTTGTGTTTGGAATATGAAAATGAGTCCACCATGAACTTACTGCACACTTCCTAAATTCTTCTAGCATTCCTTTGAAGCTAGCAGCTGTGGGATGTATCTCACACAACTATTTCCTCAAAGAAGCTTGGGGTAGTCTGGGATTCCATACTTTCTCTATAATATCATAAATCTGATTGGTACTGGAAGTAATAGATTTTTTATATTCTAGTTTCAGTGAAGGTATAAGGGTACACCAAAATTGGTTAATCCACACAAATTCTTCTGACCAAGTCTTCCAAGGTCTGGATCATTCTTTCAGCTAGGCAAACAGTTTGTGAGGGGTAGGTTTCAGAGAAGGATAGTTGAGTCCTACATAATTGGGTAGGATTTTTCCATAGTGCTGAGGAAAATTTGGTATCTCTGCCACTATTAATTTTTGTGTATATGCCAGTCCATGATACAACTATATTCCATATTAGAAGAGCTGTATCCATGTCTGTATCTTCTTTGTGACATGGTGAAAAGATTGGAGTCTTACTAAGCCTGTCAAAATTGATAGGAAGGAATTATAGCTTTCATCAGCTTTTGGTGGTAGACTAGCTACCCATTCCATATGGAAAATTTCACAAGGTCTATTGGGTTCTTGGATCCTGATCATATTTCAAAGTCTTTTTCCAGTGGATTTTTAGTTGACATTTTTCACAGGTTTTTCAGTATTCTTCAAATTTCTTGTGCCACATTGTCCACCATATTCAGGTCTTAATTTTCTCTCTTTTTCTATCCTTAGATAGGTATCCTGAGAAGGGGCTTTCATGGCATTCTTCTAATAAAAGATTGATTAAGGACCTTTCCACAAATGTCATGAAACATGTGTATTCTGTCCTTTGGTAAATTATGCCACAAATTAAATTAATTATTCCTTCATAATATGAGTTCTTCCATATTTCATCTAAGAAATGTACCAAGGAGTTATTTTTACAATATTTAGCAGTTGACTGGAATAGGAAGCAAGAATTCTTATATTGATTATAGATGTTCCTTATTTCTTCAGATGGGTAGTGTTTAGGTCTGTAACAATTATTACTTCTATTGGGATTTGTGGAGCAGCTTATTGTGTAAAATAAGCAGAATTTTCAATATCATTTAGGTTTGTCCATCTTCTTGGTCCATATTCCCATCTTTGTGGATAAATGATATATCTCCTTTATATCCTTGTATGACTATTTTCCCTCTGAGCATATGTATGTTATATTTCCTCATATTCTGAAGTAATTTCAAATAATTACAATATGTTATTACTTCAAAAAAACATCCTTTAAGAAAATAATTTAGTTTTTACAAGGCCTGAAAAAGACATAAAAATTTCATTTTACTTTCCCCATATCTAGCTTCAGCTGGTTTGAGTTTTGTAGATATAAAACAAATGAGTCCTTTCAAAGGTTTGTAATTAATAATTTCTACTGGATGAAGTGCACCTCCTAGCCCATCTCCTTATGAATAAATGCAAAGCTCAAGGGCAGTATAAAATCTGGAATAAGTAAAAGTGGGGCAATGGATAGGTCTTTTCTGTGGAATTAAAAAGATTTTAATCTTTAAAAACTCATTTAAAATACTATATCCTTGTCACACAGCTGATAAAAAGGTCTTTCTATGGATGAAAAATCTTTAATATTCTTCTTGAAATATTGTGAAATACCTAGAAATGACTGGATTTCCTTTGTTTTCTGAAGAATAGATCTTAATAGGACTGCTGAAACTTTCCTTTTGTCTATTCCAAGGCATAGACCAGATATCCCATGTCCTAGGGATTTGAGTTCTTCAAATCCAAAATGACATTTCTTTAAAGAAATTTTCATCTTTAGTGATGGTATTTTCACAAAAATTCTAGATAATATGGCTATATGTTCTTCCTGAGTCTTGGGAAAAAGTTCATCAATATAAATGATCAAGAATCCTTTTGAAAGTTCTTCAGGAAAGAGCTCATTAATCATTGTGTGGAGGTGTGAAAGTGCATTTTTGGTGCCAAAAGGCATCCTAAAGTATTCATATACTCCACAATTTACAATAATTCTTAGATATTTCCTTTCTCTAAGTGTTACTACATTGTAGTGGAATTCATAATTCTGATTTAAACTTCTTGATATATTTGAGTAGGAAAATTTGTATTTTTGGTATGAGATACCTGTCTGGGACAATGCAATTATTTTAAGCACTAAATTGCCTAACTATTCTGGATCTTCAATTCTTCCATTCCAATTTGACAGGAATAATTATTTCTACCTCTTCATTGTGGCCATCTTTTCTCATCATACCAAGGTCCAGAATCTTTTTGATGGGAAGCTCAAGGGATTCTCTTGAATTTCAGCTTTATGGGTCTGAAGGCCTTCTTAAGAGTGGTTGATAAGGTATCTCAATGTTTGAAATAATGTAAACTTCATGACCAATAATTGCCCCCAATGGTTTTTTATATGATGCAAAGGACTCCTTGTGGTCATCCAAAAGGGCAGAGAGTTCTTTTTTTTATATAAGTAAGACACAGACTAAATTCAGATTCATTCATTTGTTCTGATTTGAGATTTTAAAGCTACAAGCTGAGTGGTGATACTTTATTCACTTTCATTTGTCTTTTGAGAGGTAAAAAGGCAAATTCCTGATTCTTATTGTCACAAATAGTACAGTACCATGGTTTGTTATTATTTAAATTTATGCCATACATGATTAAATAATCATTTCATCATATAAAATGGCTACTAAAGAAGTTTTCCATAACAACAAATAAAACAGTTATCCTCAGATTGCCTTTGATAATTGTAAATATTACAGTAGTCCCAAGCTTTCCTAAGAATTGCATTGAATTTCTTCCACTTTTTTCTTTTATTACATCAATTGTTAATAATTTATCTTCAAAATTTGGAACACAATTCTTGAGAAAATATTTTACAGCACAATAGCAGAAAGCTCAAGGGTCAAGTAGCAGTTTAGTGGGTATTGCATCAATAACTAAATATGTCATACAGGAATTTCTAGCTGTATAAAATTTCCCTTATTTGGTTTTGTTTTCATAAGTTGTGCATCTTGAATTTTTGATAGGTCAAGTTCACTATCACTTAACCATAGTAAGTGGGAGTAGGATTCAATAATTTCAAATGTGAAATTGATATTTTCTATATATTCTGAATATTTGGAGAATATTGATGATTTATTATCTTAATTTTCTTCATTCACATCATCTTTTTCATCATGAGGTTCTTTTTCAATGCTAATTTCATTGATTGTCCCTCCTTTTGGACATGTATTGTGGAAAAGTGTGGTAATTTTACAAAAATGGCATTTGGTGATTAATTATGCAGATTTATATTTCATATCAAAAAATGCTCTTGGGTCTTTTTGTCCCCAAAATACTTCCACAGTGTAAGTGAGCCTTAAAAGTATTTTTATATACCCAAAAGACCACAAATAATAAAAATTATACAATTATAAATAAACTAAATTTATTTATATTATTAATAACAAAATCCAAAAATGAATATAAAATTCATATGAAAAATTGAAATTTTGATTATAATTTGAAATAACAATTACTTCAGAATTCAAAATTTTGAAAACACATTTTTACCTGAAAAAATTGAGTGAAAATAAATTTTCAAGAAAACACTAAAATTAAAATATTTTTTGAAAAAGGTTAAATAAAGGTTATTATAAATTCTTATCCAACAAATAAACATATGAAAATTATTTCACCTTTGGACTCCTCATAAAAAATAAGGTGGGGTCACCTCTGGGTAAAATTTCTGTACCTCAACTCTCAATAAGCTTAAATTAAATTTTTAGTATGTTCTGTACAAAAGTTGAAGATCCTCAAAAACTCAATTTAATTCACATCACATGTGGTGTTAACCATCATTGTTTGTGTTAAAATTGAGGTTATGTGTGTAGTTTAGAAGTTATGAGAAACTGAAGTATTTTCAATTGAGATGTCAAAATGTGTGTGTGTATTACATAAGTGAGCTTTAATTTACATATGAGGTATCAATTATTACAGTTGTGTACTGTAGGAACTCAATTAAATTACATGTGTAAATTACAAGTATCATAGATATGAGGAATGAAAGAAAAAATAAATTGGGAAGATTGATTCTGGGGGAAAACGGAATATTGGCTCTAAGGGGGAGGCAGACACCCAAATTCCTTGCTTAAAGGCATGAGATGTCAAAATCCATGCAAAAATTCATTACTTTTGGCCTGGAATTGAGTCACAGGGTCTGTGTCTCATCTGATGATGAGGTTTTGATACCCGCCAGGGCAGTTTTAACTATTGCCAAGAGGGTAAAACTACCCTTAAGATAAAAAAATCATAGAAAAAACAGTTTTAGCCGGTTTTTAAATCTTGTACACACATTCTGATGTGTTTTGAAGGCTTAAAAACCAGGTATTACTATAGCAATGGCTGATTTAAGGGTTCAAAATGGCTAAAACCAGCCCTTTTATGGTCTAAATCAGAGTTCAATGATGCCATAATTGGCTTTTCTGTTGTCAGAGTGTTCTTCACGGCTGACAAGAGTAAATTTTACTTTTGGAGTAAGAAAATAGGTGGCTATAAAAGAATGTCTTCTTTTCCCCCCTTTTCTCTTCATGTTAGAATCTTTTCCTTTAATAAATAGTTTAAACACTGTTAAACCAATAAATAAAAGATTCAAACCACCCATTTATTATCATTTTAAATCTCTTAACCACGTGAAAAAATCATTATAATCATTTTTTGTACCTCTTATAACCATTTTTACCCTCAAACCACCCCATAAGTGAATTAAAGCATCTTTCATCACTTTTGACTTTGTGACTTTATTTTCAAATTTACTCTGGGAACTTTTGGGTGCTTTTTCTCTTTAAAGTTCTTTTTAAATAATATTTTATTATATTGATTTACTGCAGTTCTTTGCTCCATTAATTTCAATTGACATTTCTCTTGAAGAACTTTCTTTTGTAGCCTTAAATATCTCTTGTAAAGTATTTTTGAATAAATTTGTATTGTTGGTGAAACAATAACTCCTTATAATATTATTGAGTTATACTTATAAAGTTAGAAAAATTAAATTTAGTGTGTTTTTCTTTAAAAATCTTAATTTTTAACATTATTAATCATATTTTTACCTTATTCAAATTTTGAGGACAGGAAAAGTAATTGATTTTGAATAAAAGTGTCATAGCCAAACCTTCCATTGAGGGCCCAGACCTGATATTTTAGCTGTGAAATATTTTTTTTTACCTTTTTTGATGTTTTACTTATATTGACAAATTCAAAAAATACATGAAAAATACTTATAATTCAAATAATTTCATAAAAAATAAGACTTTTGCATCTTATAAGTGAGGTGTTCTTATTTCATTTTCTCTTTTGGAAACCTTTTTTTACTTAGTTAATTGTGTCTTTTTATTAATTTTAGTTTCTGACAACATGGTAAGACAAGAAAACATGGAAACTGCATCAACAGTAACTAGCATTATCCCTGCAAGTACTGTCAATTATGAGCATAATAGTACTGTTATTATAACTCAGAATAATCAAAAAGAATCAATTTCCTCAGAATTAATCAATTTGGACATTATTAATACTCTCCAAAAAGCTACTAATTTGGCAAATAGGAAGATTTTTGACCTAAAATCACTACTTTAAGCTTTTTTAATCATAATTATGCCTTCAACTAGATCAGGCGCCAGCTATAACACCTTAAGCAGCTCCCAAAAAGGTGATAGATGTGATTATGCCAGAAGACAATCAGTTTCAGAAGGACAAGGGTCAGTGAATGAACCCCAAGCTGACAAATTATGCTATTCTGAAGCTGATAATACTGTTTTACCTTCAAACAGAAATGACACTGCCACAAGAAGCCTCAGTGGACATATAAAAGCCAGCCAGAAGGCCTACAACAATGCAATGCAGAACAAGGAGTACTAGATCCTTGAAGCTCTGTGGAAAAACTGCATTAACTCTTACCTGACTGTGAGAAAATGTCTGGGCCATCCCAGCACTTGCAAGTTACTCAATGGCTGGCATACCTTGATGAAAAAGAAAAACATGATGCTTTTAACAGAATGGAGAAAAAAGTGCCAAAAACAGCCCCAGCAGCCAGCAGCAGCAATTCCAACTTGAAGAAGCAGCCACAAGCTCAGAAAACAGGAAAATACAAGGAACCAGCTACCAAACCTTACAGCCAGGGCTACAGAATCCCAAAAATTCAGCAGGATGCCATGAAAATGTATTTCAGATGGCCAGAACAATGATGGAATTACAGAAAAAGGAGGAAGCCAGACTAAAAGATCAGAAATTATTCCTGATATTCTGGATGGAATTCCAAGCTTGTACATAGCTATAAATGATGTAAAAAGTCATACTTTTGATAACAATTTCTCGATTTGTAACAATCTTAAAACAAATGACTTGAGTCTGAGCCAAATCAATGATACACCTATGTGTTTTGAGAAAGTTTCAAGAACAATTAAAACTTCTAATAATGACAATTCATTTGGAAATAAGATAAATGAATAATCTGCCATTATTAAAGAATTAACAGACAAATATTCTAAATTCAATATTGATGAAATAATTGAAACAAGAACAAAAAAGCCACAAATATTATCAAAGACAATAATATGAAAGTCTTTGATGATATTTCAAATTCATTTACTGAAGTAAGGACATATACATTTGCATTGAAAAAGTGTTTTGACACCTCACAAAAAGAAGTATCAAAATTAACAATGACGTTGAATCAAGTCATTTCTCATGATACTAGACAGACAGAATTATGTCAAGAATTAATACATAAGGAAGATATGTAGAAAATTGAAGTAATAAATTTAATACAAAGCTTTCAACATGAGCTCAGAAATTCTCAAAGGTGTAGCAACAGTAAAATGAATGATATTGACCAATTACTGCACACCTTCCCAAGAATGTCTACACCTCTGAATCAAAATGAGGTTACAACAATTCCCAACAAACAAGTATTGGATGTAGAAAATTTACATCTAAAGAATGAATTTTCCACCTCTTTCCATAACTTGGACCCATTCATGGGCCAAGGACTGCTGAAAGAAGTACCAAAACTTAAGGAATGGCCAAAATTTAGTGGTAAAGGAGAATATGAACATATGGAACTCATCAGGGGTATTGACATGATTAAAAAAGATTTTAAATTACCAGAGAGATTGATAAAAGCAATATTTGACACCTTGTTTACCAGATCAGCCCACAGATGGTATATCAAATTAAGACAAGCACATGGACACCAAAGTTGGACTTGGTGAAAAACCCAAATAATTAAAAAATGGGCAAATTATGCTTGGAGATTTGAGGTGGAAACAGCCTTTGAATATTTCAAGTTTAATGCTTACAAAGATAGAGCTTTACCATGGTTTTGGCAACAAAAGACAGATTAACAGCATTATATCTGGACATGTCAGAATTTATGATTCACAGAAGAATTTTTAAGACAATGTGAAAGTGACTTGGAGAATTCTGTTAAAAGAAGTACTACTGAACAATCTTCAGCAGAAGATATAATTTATACATGAGAAGAAGTCACCACAAGAACAAGAATTAGTTCTAGTAGTGTGAATCTCAAAAAAAGAGTTAATACACCTTGGAAAGATTCTGTGGACAAAAATTACAAAGAAAACTTTAATTATATAAAGTATAAGTCTGCAGATGCAATCAGAAGGTGCAATATTTTCCAAAGCACCACACATTTAGCTAATTCATGTCAGAGAAGGGGAAAATCAATGAAGTTTACATTGAAAAGAAACCTGATGTTGAAAACAATGATGTAATTGAAGATAATTCAGATGATAAATCATCAATATTTTCTGAATCTTCAAAAAATATAGAAAATATCAATGTCAAATTTGACATCATGGAATCTTTTTCCCACTTGCCACAATCAAGCAATGGTCAAATTGATTTGTCAAAAATTCAAGATGCACAACCTATGAAAAACAAACCAAACAGAGGTAAAGGTTATACAGCTGGTAATTCCTGTATAACACAAGTGGTGATTAATAATGATCCCACTAAAATTCTAATTGACCCAGGAACATTCTGCTATTGTGTTGGCAAATCTTGTCTTAAAACATGTGTACAAGATTTTGAAGATCAATTGTTACCAATTGATGGCATAAAATTCAACAGTGAAAGTAATCTCATGAAGGTATTGGGAATATTTGAAGCTACTTTCATATTTGCACATATCAATGGAAATTTAATAATAACTGTTGAATTTTTTCTTATATAAAACTGCTCCAGTACCCATTTTATATTGGTAAATGATTACTTAATAATGTATGGAATATATTTAAATAATGATAAAGACAGGTACTTTACTATTGTCAGAGTGACTATATGATCTAGCTGTACAATAATGATAAAGAGCTATAACTATGAGTGTGACATGAAAATAATGATTATGATTAAGTGAGTAGATGGTTAAAAGGGCTATACTAAAAGAATTTAGTGATGGTGAGTGCTATTGAGAGCCAGGGGTGCAGCATTGATCTGTTGGTTTACAATAATAAACCCTAAAATAATTAAAATTAGAATTAGTACTGTTTAATTCTAAGGCTACTTCTTCTTTCAGAAGCTATACCATGTAAGAATATTGAGAACAGAATGATGGATTGGCCTTCTGGTGAGGAAAGGCCTCCTTTTATCTTGTTCTGGGGTAGTGGGTGGTTGTTTACCTCTGCACAAGACCACAGAGTTAAACTTTTCACTTCTGTGTGCTGGTGTATGGTTCTACACACTCAATAAAGACTGATATTGGGTGGAAATGTGGTTTTAGAACCCAAAGTTGTCATTTTTACCCTATACAGGGTGAAGGATTTCACCAATGGAGTTGACAGGTGTGTTCTGGTGCTTCTGATGTGTCAGAAGCTATACAGAGCCTGTATGGACCCCTGTATTTGACTGAACTATGAGATATTGAATTCTAGACAAGCTTATTTGTCTATTTGACACCTCATAATAATATGTATGGGATATTATTCCACAGTAAAGCTGTATTGGCCCAAATGTGGGACTTTGACCTTAAAGCTGCTATATGTTTTCAGTTCTTAAGATATTGAGCTCAAAGTTGGTTCATTGTGTAGCCTTGGATAGAATCTACACAATGGACCCTCATTTTTCATGGTTCACATTAAATATGGCAAAGTTATGCCATGTTCAATTCTAGTTATCCAGATATATGATTATCTCAAAATCTGTATGAAACTTGTTTGCCCAATAACTTTTGTTCCAGATGAAATATGGGGAAGTGGATAGAACCATCAGATAACCCTGATTTTCCCCTTTGCAAAAACACCCCACTTTAAGTATCTCACAATAAAATTGTAGAAGTTAGATGAGAGGTCAATATTTTGTCCACCCTCATTTGACCTTATTTTGGCCATAACTTCTGTAATTTTGGTGTAAGCTCAATTTAACTAGTAGCATTAAATAGCCCTGACTTAGAGATTCAATTTGATTACCCATTTTCTGTGGTTAAGCCTCTTCCTCTGGATTTCAGATGAGAGGTAAAAATTAAAGTTTATGCTCAGAAACAACTTTGAGCAAGAATAACTTTGTTATTATTTTTCCCATGATGATAGGACTTGTATATTTGGAAAGAGGTGAGTTTCCTCTCTCTTTTTGATACCTTTTGAGCCTATTTGGCTCAGCTCCATGGCTTGGTGGTATTTTGCTCTACCATTGGTTTATGGTATTCTGACAGTCATGCATGTGCTCTGGTTTTGAGTCACAGGCTGATGACTATTGGAGACAATGAGCTTCAGAAATTTTCCTTTTTACCATTTAAAAAACAAACTACAGTAAGAAAAGTATCACCAGTCAACTTAGAGTTAGAGAGATTCAAGTCTAAAAAGTTAAATGAAGCTGGAATAAGTCTTCATCCCAATGAGAAACAAGAAAGTGAACTTTCTGCCCTTTTATATGACCACAAAGAAGCCTTTGAATCAGACAAAGAACCTTTGAGGGAAATTGTTTGAGATGAAGTTGAAATTATTCTTAATGTTGAAATACCTTATCAACCACTCTTTAGAAGGCCTGCATATCCAGAAAGCCCAAAATCTAGAGAAGCTCTGGAGCTTCATATTAAAGAGCTTCTAGAACTAGATGTAATAATGAAAGTTGGCCACAATGAAGAAGTAGAAATACCTACACCAGTCATAGTGGAATGGCATAAGGGAAAGTCTATAATGGCTGGGTACTTAAAGCTCTGAACTCATACACTGTCAAAGACAGGTACCCAATACCAAAAATCCAAATTGCCCTTACCCAAATATCTCAAGCAGTGTATTTAAGCACTATGGATACCCTTGAGGGATTTCATCAAAATGTGGTGACACCAAAGGCAAGAAAATACTTGAGAAGTAATGTTCATTGTGGGGTGTATGAATATTTGAGGATGTCTTTTGGTATCAAAAACACACCTTCACACTTCCAAAGAATGATGAATGAAATCTTCCCTGGAGAACTTTCAGAAGGATGTTCAATCATTTACATTGATGACATTGTTTTCTGTTCCAATACTTGGGAAGAACACATATACAGATTATCCAGAGTTTTTGGGAAAAATTCAATCTTTAAATAAGAAATTTCCTTCAAAAAAGAGTCATTTTGGATTTAAAGAACTCAAAGCCCTGGGACATGTAGTATCTGGTCTATCCCTTGGAATTGACAAAAATAAGGTTGCAGCAGTAATACTGAGACCTATGCCTCAAAACAAGAAAAGAATTCAGTCATTATTGGGGTTTTCAGGATATTACAGGCTGCATATTAGAGATTTTGCATCCATAGCAAGACCTCTTTCTAAATTATGTGACAAAGACACAGTATTTGAGATGAGTGTTGATAGGATTAGGGCCTTTGAATCTTTAAGACAAGCCTTAACCACTGCTCCACCTTTACTTATGCCAAATTTCAAGCTGCCCTTTAAGCTTTACATTGATACATCAGGGGATGGGCTGGGTGCTGCACTTCATCAATTTCAGATTATAAATGACAAACCTGTAGAAGGACCCATATGTTTCATATCTAGGCAGATAAAACCAACTGCAGCCAGATATTGGGCAAGTCAAATGGAGAGTTTATGCATTGTCTGGGACTCAGAAAAACTTAATTACTTTCTGGAAAGATGTGTGTCTGAGGTAATAACAGATTGTACTGCTGCTAAATAACTTTTAAACATGAAAACACCTAACAGAAATATGCTCAGATGGCAAATAGCCATACAAGAGAATAGAGGTAATATGACTATTGTGCACAAAGATGGGAATATTCACAAAAATGCAGATGGGCTAAGCAGATGGCCATTGTAAAATAACATTGATAATATGGCTGATGTACCATAAGAGGTTTTACCACAGATCCCAATAGAAGGAATAAGTGTTACCTATCTGAACACCACATTCTTTGAAGAAGTAAGGAAAAGCTATACTCAGGATAAGAATTGTAGAATCTTATTCCAATTACTTACTAAATACTGTAAATATTACTCCTTGCCTTAGATGAAGTATGGAAGAAATCATATAATTAAGGAAGATTTCACTTACTGGATGGTATAATTTACCACAGAACTAAACACACATGTGTAATGAAAGCTGTGGACAGATCCTTAGTCAATCTTGTACTGAAGGAATCCAATGACAGCCCCTTTTCATAACACCTACCTGAGGACAGAACAAGATAAAAAGTAAAGACCTGTATTTGGTGGCCAATGTGGCAGAAAGATGTTGCAGAGTATTGCAAAACCTGTGACAGATGTCAAAAAGAAAACAAATCCACTGGGAAAATACTTGGAAATATGATAAAGATCAAAGAACACAGAAGACCTTGGGAAAGTGTTCATATGGATTGGGTAACTGGCCTACCACCAGGGGGTGATAAGAGTTATAATGCTTGCCTAGTAATTGTTGAGAGATTTAGTAAAACTCTAATTTTTCTACCTCGTCACAAAGATGATACAGCCATAGATACAGCTCTTCAGATATGGAATAGATTAGTATCATGGACTGGCATATTCACAAACATCATTAGTGACAGAGATCACAAATTCACCTCAGCACTATGGACAAATCTTCACCAATTATTTGGAACAAAGGTATCCTTCTCTACAGCATACCACCCACAAACTGATGCTCTGGCTCAAAGAATGATCCAAACTTTGGAAGAAATGGTCAGAATATTTTGTACATATGGCCTGGGATTTAGAGATTGTGATGGATTCACCCATGATTGGTGTACCCTTTTACCTGCACTAGAATTGGCATATAAAACATCAATTCATTCCAGTAACAATCAGACTCCTTCTGTCCTAGAACAAGGATAGGATCCCAGATTACCCCAAGATTCCCTGAGGAAATATTTGGTTGAGTTACATCCCACAGATTCTAGCTTCAAAGGCAAGCTAGAAAAAGCTAGGAAGCATTCAGTAAGGTGAATGGAGGACTCATTTGTGTATGCCAAAGACAAGTGGGAGAAATCAAATGCAACCCCAGAATTTGCAGTGGGAGATTTGGTACTTGTATCTACCACTAACTTCAATAAAATCAAATGATTTAAGAGCCTCAAAGAGTCCTTTGCAGGAAATTTTTTTATTAAGTCCCTTCATGGAGAAAATTCTGTAGAAGTAGAATTGACTGAGGAGCTTAGTAATAAGCATCCTACATTTCTAGTAAGCTTAATAAAGCCATATAAGTCTGGTGATGCTGAGAAATTACCCTTAAGGAATAAAGTTCCCCACCATATACCTCCTGTTAAATCACCTGGTACTAAGAAAATCACCAAGGTTCTAAGAGAAAGAAAATCTAGGATTAAGAAAATAAGGGAATACTTTGTCAGGTACAGTGACCCAGCTTGTGAAGATGAGTGGTTGGCAGAAAAAGAAATACCTGAAGCTATCAAACTTCTCAGAATATTAAGACACACTAGAAATAACAATATTACAAAGTAATATTCTTTTTTAGGGGAAGGGAATGTGAGCCTTACAGGTATTTTTATATACCCAAAATACCACAAATAATAAGAAATTATACAATTATAAACAAAATAAACTTATTTATATTATTAATAACAAAATCAAAATAGATATATAAAATTCATATAAAAAATTAAAATTTCAATTATAATTTAAAATAAAAATTACATGGGCATGTGAAATTGTGAGAACACATTTTTACTTGACAAAATTGAGTGAAAATAAATTTTCAACAAAAATACTGTAATTAAAATATCTTTAGAAAACAATTACAATAAATTATGAAGAATTAAAGAAGAAATAAATTGGAAAGATTGATTCTGGGGGGAAAAGGAATCTTGGCTCTAAGGGGGAGCCAGACCCCCAAATTCCTTGCTGATAGGCATGAGATTTCAAATTCTACGCAAAAGTTCATCACTTTTGGCCTGGAATTGAGTCAAAGGGTGTGTGTCCCATTTGATGATGAGGTTTTGACACTAACTAGGGTAGCTTTAACTGTTGCCAAGAGGGTAAAACTACCCTTAAGATAAAACAATCATGGTAAAAGACGTTTTAACTGGTTTCAACGTCTCTTACACACATTCTGAGGTATTCCTAAGGCTAAAAAACCAGGTATTAATATATCAATGGCTGATTTAAGGTTACAAAATGGCTAAAAACACCCCTTTTCTGGTCCAAATCACGGTTCAATGATGCCATAATTAGCTTTTCTGTTTTCAGAGTGTTTTTCACGACTGACAAGAGTAAATTTTACTTTTGGAGTAAGAAAATTGGTGGCTAAAAAAGAATGTCTTCTTTACCCAACTTTTCTTTTCATGTTAGACTCTTTTATCTTATAAATAGTTTAAACACTGTTAAACCAATCAATAAAAGATTTAAATGACGCATTTATTCATATTTTAAACCTTTAAACCACGTGAGAAAATCATTATAATCATTTTTTGTAAGTCTTATAATAATTTTTACCTTTGAACCACCCCATAAGTGAATTAAAGCATCTTTTATCACTGTTAGCTTTGTTTCCAAAGTCACTATGGTCACTTTGGGACATTTTTTTCTCTTTAATATTCCCTTTAAAGACTCTGTTCGTATATTAATTACTTAAGTTCTTTGCTTAATTAATTCCAATTGAAATTTCTCTTGCAGAAATTTCTTTTGTAGTCTTAAATATCTCTTCTAGAGTATTTTTGGATAAATCTTCCTTTTTGGTAAAAAAATGAATCTTTATATTATTATTGTTTTATACTTATAAAGTTAAAAACAATAAATTTGGTGTTTTTTCTTTTAAAAATCTTAATTCTTACCAATTTTAATCATATTTGTACCATATACAAATTTTGAGGGCAGGAAAAGTATTTGACGTTTAATCAAAGCTTCATATACAAACATTACACTGTATCAAGCCTTGTTTTGATCTTAATTCTACTAGAAATTTTATTTGTTCTAGTGGTTACTTCTAATATATTCATGGTATTAACTGCTAAAGATTTTTCAGTGGTACTGCTTTTAACTGCACATTCCAAAACACTCCACATTGTCTCAGAATTTCTCTATGTATCATAAATGCTGACTCATCAGAATATAATTCTGTTAGCCTGTGTTTGTTTGGCAAAACCACGTTGAAGTCCTGTCTTTGTCAGGTTTAAATTTTGGAAATAAAAAGGATGTCTCATATTTGAATCATCAAGAATCATTTTCCCATTTCTTGACAATTTGGGGCTTCCACCAAATCCATTTCAGGATGTGACTCAGACCCAGTGCACTAGAATGACAGCCAAAATACCATAAACCAATGGTAGAGTAAAATACCACCAAACCATGGAGCTGATCCAAGACCTCTAAAAGGTTATCAAGAGAAAGAGGAAAGTAACTTCTTTCCAAACATACAGCTCCTATAATTACAGGACAAATAATAACAAAGTTATTAAAACTCAAAGTATTTGCTGAGAATAAACCTTAATTTTCACCTCCTATCTAAAATCCAGAGAAAGGGGCTGAACCCCATCAAATGGGTGTTGAAATTGAAACTCTCAGTCAGGGATATATAATGGTAGTAGGCAAACTGGTCTAGCATCATAACTACAGAAGTTATGGCCAAATTAAAGACAAATAAGGGTAAATCAAATATTTACCTACAAACCAACTTATACAGTTTTAGTGTGAGATACTTAAAGTGGGGTCATTTTGGATAGAGCACAATAAGGGTTATATGATGGTTCTATCTATATCCCCATAACCCATATAGAACAAAATTTATGGAGGAAACAAGTTCCATATAGGACTTCATAAAAATCTGTATCTGTATAATGGAAATTGAAAATGGTATAACTTTTTCATATTCAATTTTAGCCAGAACAAATGAAGTACTTGTTTTTAGAAATCATTCAGGCCTACAAAATGAACCAACGTTGGGCTCAATATCTGGAAAACTGACAACATTATGGCGTTTTAAGGTTAAAATACCACAGTTGGGACAATACCCCTTTACTGTGGGATACTGTCCCATATCCTTGAATATGAAGTGTCAATTCTACAAAGAATTCTTTTTATCCTTCAATGAGTCATATTTTGGTCAATATGGGGTCCCCATAAAGGTTTTGTGCAGCATTGTACACATCATACACATGAAAGGAGGGCTGTGGGGTCCCAAAATAAAAATTTTAACACTCTATTGGTGAAAACTGCCCAGAAGTGGTTTGGAACGCACATCTGAGCCCAATACAGACTGTGAAGGAATTTTAAGTACCACAACAAAATCCTTGGAAGTGAAAAACCTTCACTCTTCCTATGTGAATAGGTCTAGAGGATCTTTTCACCACTTTCAGGATAAAAAGGGACCTTTCTATTCCCAAAAGAGAAATCTCAATCCTGCTCTTGAATTCCTACATAATTAAACTTTCAAAAACAGCCATACTCTTGGAAAATAATGAGGTATCTTTCTAATGTTAAGTATTGTGGTCTTTGCTATAATAACCTAATTGATAAAGCTGCATCAAGGGCTTTCAACACTGCTCACCACCACTATATCCCTCTAGTAAATCCCTTGGAGTTTATTTTTAACCTATTTCAACTTTATTAATCCATGTAACAGTCATAGTTATAATGAGATACATATCTTATTACTTTATCATAGACTCAGCCTGATATTTTTGGGGCCTGGCCATGTTTTTAACATCTATTTTGGACTTTTCATTTCTCTTATTTTTTATACTTTAATTAGCTTATTATTACTTCTTAGGCCAAAATCATCTTGATAGAAAAAATATATATAAAATATTTTATATTATTAATTTTTCAGTGGTATACAATTGAATACCATTGTTTTTTCTGAAAAAAACACATTTTTTGACATGGTTGATTATAATTTGGCTATCACCATCTTATTTGGGTATTTTTTTAAATATAAAAACATCAAAACCCTATTAATCTTTCTTTTAAAAAATACTTTTGTATTGTAAATAACAGCTTCACAGTAGTGTTTGGACATACTGATAATTTTGATTGTCCATTACAGAACCACTTCTAATATTATTCTTGTTAATTACAAGATAATCTGTGAGATACTTGGGATAAAACAGTAGACCATACATCCACAAGATATTATTTTTGATGCATAATTGATAATTCAGATTCTAAAATATAATAAAAGGGAACAATATAGACATATATGGTACCAGAGGCCATGCTTAGATGTGCAAATAGAACTAAAAGAAGTTTCACCAGACATAATCCCTCATCCTCTGTTTCAGTGGAAGAAAAATTTATCCTACTTGAGACCCAGTCATAGGGAAACACACCAGTGGCACCCTCAGACACAGGAATGCAGAGGAGCAAAGGGAAGAGGCACGGTGAAAGCCTCATATCAAACAAAATTTAGACACCAATTGCCACTAAGAGGACTAGAAAACCACAGAACTCTGCATCAATACAAGGAAAACAAACCTTGATAACTTGTACAGGGAAGATTACTGTAATTAACCCAGTTGTAACCTCTCAAGGAAAATTTCCTAAAGCATCTGATAACAAATTTGTGCAAGGCATGGTCAAAGGTAAATAACTGAGAACAAAAGGTTTTTGACTTCTTGAAAAAATTAATATCACCCATGTACACCTCAGGAACCTTGCAATCCCAAGGAACCATCCAGAGGACAGACAAAGACTTTTCAGAGCCAGAATATCAGGGTCTGGACACCATAGTAGATGGCAGGACACTGAGGGAAATCATACACACACTCCATTCACCTTATGATTTGACAAGAACCTCAAACCAGAGGACTGGAAGGATGTGGGTCAAGTTCTTCAGATCTACCAACTCCTCAAATATTTATGCCAATGGAGAATGGACAACAAGAGGTTCAACCTAGCTTCACACTGGGAAGAACTTGCTGCAGGATGCCAAGAGATATGTCTCAAAGATATACCATTCAAAGACCTTATGGTGATCACCAAAGGGTATGATCTTAATAGGAATTTCAAACTCCTGGAGGAAAGGGAAGCCAGGATAAGGGAGAATCAAGCCACTATCTAAGCCACAGAAGAACAACTGAATCAGACATAGCATACTATGATTCTTTCAATCTCACAAGGAGTAAAGCATCCAGACTCCCCAGTGGCTTCAAACCATTCAGGCGCAAGAAGATTAGTGGCCAAGAGTCACCATTCTTCACAATCCCAGGTAGTTCCAAGGAGAAGAAAAGGATCAAAGGGGAAAAACAAGATTTCTTTCAAAAAGAGGCAGAAAGAGTCAGAACAAATGATACAGAAGCTTTTCAACTGGGTGAAAGAAGTTCACAAGAGCCATGAATAGTTGTAAATACTTCTGATAGAATAAGTAGCCCTACTAATAGAAATATTATTCCAACTCAGAATGAACATAGTGTTGTTACACTTGAGAGTAAAATAATGAGCAATGAACTGTAGTTAAAAATGTCCCAATTTGAAAAAAAAACTCAATGAAAGTTTAAAAATCTCCATTAAAACAATTAAAGGTAACAAGAACTACCAACTTTAAAAATAACAACAACCCATACTATTCAAGAGGGCTATTCTAAACTAATCAAAGCCACAGAAGAGAGTAAAAAAAGCATAAATCAAGTCTTAGAGGAGCAATAACACTGCAAAAGGAACAGGGAATTTCTGGAGCAATACATGAAAAAAATTCAATGTCTGCCAGAAAATACAGCCGAAAGCACAGGAATATGTTTTTGATAATACTCCATGTCACCCGGAAGACATAAAACCAGACGCATTGTTGGAGAATGAGGCAAGATTCCAATATCAATACCAAGATGGAGATAACATGAATTATTCAGAGAATGAGGCACTAAAAAAACTTCTAGAAGCCTCAGGTTTGTCAGGCTGAGTCTATGAAGAGGTGATAATAAGGAGTATTTACAGCCTTAAATATGACTGTGGCATGGATAATAATGTTAAAAATATGTTTTGAAAAAAATAAAAGGGCTTTACTAATGATTATTAGTGGTGGTGAGCGCTGTTGAAAGCCCTGGGTGCAGCTTTACCTGTTGGGTTACAATAATAAAGTTTATAGTATAACCTGGTTATTTTCCAAGATTATAACTGTTTTTGAAAGTTGTACTATGTAGGAATTAAAGAGAAGGATGAGGAAACCTTTTCTGGTGGAGAAAAGGCCCCTTTTCATCCTAAAATGGGGTGAAAAGGCTTCTAGACCTTTTCAGGTAGAGGAAGTGAAGATTTTTCACTTCCAAGGACTGGCTTGTGGTTTTCACAATTCCTTTATAGCCTGTATTGGGCTTATATATGGTTTTGAAACCACATCTGGGCAGTTTGCACCAATACAGGGTGAAGATTTTCATCTGGGGACCACATAGCCTTCTTCTGATGTGTATGACACATAGAATGCGGTACAGAACCTGTATGGGACCCCAGTATTGAATGAATTATGAGTTATTGAAGTACAAACATGCTTCTTTGTCTGTTTGACACCTCATAATCATAGTTATGGGATATTATCCCATGGTAAGGCTGTATTGGTCAAAATATGAGATTTTGACCTTAAAACTGCCATAACTCTGTCATTTTTTGAGATATCAAGCTCAACGTTGGTTCATTATGTATTCCTGGATGTTTTCTACACAATGGTACCTCATTTAATATGGTTATCATTAAATATGGCAAAGTTATGCCATGTAAAGGTTTTTGTACATATGTATGGAGCTTATTTTCCCCATAAGCTTTGTTCTTGATGGAATATGGGGAAGTGGATGGCACCATCAAATAGCCCTCGTTGTTCTCTCCTCAAAAAGGCCCCACTTTAGGTATCTCACACTAAAACCGTAGAAGTTAGATGAGAGGTGAATATTTTATTCACCCTTATTTGACCTTATTCTGGTCATAGCTTCTGTAATTCTGGTGCTAGCTCAGTTTGGTTAGTACCATTTGATAGCCCTGACTTAGAGCCTCATTTTTAATACCCATTTGATGGGGTTAACCCTCTTCCTTGGTATTTCAGATGAGAGGGGAATATTAAGGCTTATGCTCAGCAACAACTTTGAGCAGACATAAATTTGTTATTCTTTGTCCTATGATAATGGGACTTGTATATTTGAAATGAGGTGAATTTCCTCTTTCCTTTGACACTGTTTGAGTTTATTTGGCTCAGCTTCATGTTTTGGTGGTATCTTGGCTATACCAATGATTTAACGTATTTGGCTGTCATGCTTGTGCTCTGGTTTTGAGTCACAGGATGAAAGCCTTCCTAGTGAGGTTTCTTCTACTCCTAATCAATGTTTGAAGATAAAAAGTTTTTTACAGTCCTTAATCAAGGGTTTAAAAAAGATGGAAATATGAGCCAATTTTTGTAGCACATATTGCTTCCATTCAATATGATTTTCTAAATCATTTTGTACCCATCCAGGGCTCTCAGGCGTGCTGTACAGATCCCATGTGAAAATTAGTGAATATTTTCATATTTGTAAGCTTTATGAAGAAAGTTTTTATACTCTTAGTTATAACTTTTCTTCCTTACCGTATAACATTTGATGTTTCAATAAGTAATCTGGTTTGATAGAATTAAAATTTGTAATTAAATCCAAATTAGAATTAATGTCATAATGTAATAATTCAGCCCCCAAATAATGCAAAGGAACTGCCTTTGCCATGGACTGTCCATGGATTGTGTGAGCCTCATTTTCCTTAACATGAAGCAGATTGGTCCTCCCAATGCCTTTTTATTTATAATTTGTTTTCAGTTAAGTTCTTCACCCAGTGCCCCTCAATAAATATAAATATATATTTTGAAAGGAAATTTCCAATGTTAAATTAAAACGAAGGAGGCATTTTTTTGGTATGCCTTCAGTGACACATAGGACTCACAGCTCTCTCTTCAGTAATTGAAAATACTTTTTCTTGGTCACAAAGCTTATAAAGCTATTTTGAAAATATGAAAAACCCTTCTACATGATTTATTTAGTATTCAAAAAATGTTAATAAAAATTAAATTTAATTCTTATTTATTGTTTCTTTCAAGTAGTGTGGTATTCCATACCTTTTCCCAGTTTCATGAATTTTTTTTTGGAAATTAAAAAGTTGGGAAAATCAAGATCTCAAAGACCAATTCAAGAATTCACCACTCAAAAGACCATATTAGAAGCTCAAAAACATAGTAATAACAGCAATAGCATGGTGAAAAGGAAAAATTTAAGAATTAATCATAGAAATAACCAACATATCTTTATAATTTGATGAATAATAGAGGACCCAATCTTATGAGATTATACACAAAATCTCACATATAAGCCTTACAGAATCCACAATATAGGCTTAATGCATACAGAAAACTTACAAATCACATGGAAAAAGTGAAACTGTAGCATTATATCCACTCCAAATCCATCAGGAAGATTATATTACTAAGAATTAAAATCATCAAAATAAAGATTATAAAGCACAAGAATCAGCTGACAATATCAAATCCAACTCAATTCATGAAAATTCACTAACAACTTGAAAATGTCACAGCAATACAGGAGCCGAAAGAAGGATTATGCATTTCACATGCGTAATATCTGGACATTACACAGCCACAGAATCCACAAACTGAACTTAATTCAAATTCAGCTAGATGAATTCAAGGAAAACACACAGAACTCAGAGCTTCAGCACAACTACAGTAATCAGATATTACAACTCATAAGCTATCCCCATATTACACAGCATTATCACCTAGGATTAAATAAATCTTACAAACAAAATCATACAAGGGCTTATTGAAATGACACTATCTTCATCCTTTAATCACCAGCATTAATTCCTCAAGGCTGTGAAAGCTGACTAAAGAAGTGTAAAGTATAAGTAACCTGATATTTTTTTCAAAATCCCCACCAAGAAAAACATCTCAATCTTAATTTTTGACAAAAAAATGATAAAGCTTTCTCAATCATATGACACCCCTCTTAATCTTACTCACAATCATTAATTACTCAATGCTTTGAAAGCTTACTAATGCAGTGTAGCAGATAAGTCATCTGACTTTTGTTGCAAAAATCCACAACAGCAAAATTATCTCAAGGGTAAGAATGAAGCTTTACATGGAGAGCCCATGGGTACTTCTCACAACATAAAAATAGGCCCCTCTCTCCCATTTTCCTCTTTTTACTCATGCAATCAATTATAAACAAGAAGGAGAATAATTATTCATCCCTTACTAGTAGGTTAATCTAGAAGTTATTATTATTATTACATTACACTAATAGTGATTTATAAGTAGCTGTAGCTAACAGTAGGTCTGCCTATATTATAAATTTATCTATTAGTAAAAATAATCAGATTCAAAAAAATATTCATATTATAATCTTCTAAATAAGAAGAAAAACTATAATAGTATTTTGTCATCCAATCAAGAAGAAATACACATTAGTAGTTTCATAACTGTTGCTATTAGTAAATCTTATTATTTATTATCACCCATTATTACTATTATGAATAGTAAAATACTTATCAACCTTCACCAGTATTTCTTTTATAATTATAGTGGTGTTATCATATTTAATTACTATTACTTATCAGCTATCACTATTATCATTATTAAAATTATAGTTAAAATATTATCTACATTATTTTTCAATCAAAAAATGTCAACCAATAAACAAATTATCATTACTCTCATATTAAACTATTACACATTAAAAAAAAATCACTATTAACAAAAGAAACAACTTAAGTCACCTCTCAGTACTATTATGTCTACTATTTATCTACTCAACTATTATATTATTATCTTGAGATAACATACAAATTTTTTATTTTAAAACATGATTATTTTATCATTTTACTTATTATTGATTAGTTCTAATAAATACTGCTGAAAAGCCTTCTCTGTTTGTAAAGCCACAAGATTGATTATTGATTTGTGAGCTCATTAGGGAGATTGTTTGGTATATTCAAAGGGGCAGCTAAAACAATATTAGCACCCTTGGTTACAGGATTGTCTCAGAAATTCAAAACTGTTTACCTGTGATTTTCCCCCAAGGACTGCCTTATCCAATTCCACACCAAAGGGAGTTCCACATTTGGTGTCCTAACAGTGGCATTTCAACTTCAACATTCAATAATCAGTCAATAATCAAGAGAGAATATAATCAAATTGACCTTCCTCAAATAATAAAGAAGTAACCATCAACACACTTATAAAATCTGGAATCTGGAAACAAATCCCATTCCAAATCATCATCACCATCACAATCCTCAAATCAATCATACCATTTTTATTATCCAGTAGGAGAAGGAGCACCAGAAAATCAAACACCCAAGGATATTGATTTACTCATTGCAACACCAAGAACAGAACAGAATGAAAAGGAAGAATTAAGGAGATTTTTCTTCAAGTTAATTCAAGAAGCAAAGAAAAATGAGATAAGTACAAAAGAGCTCAAAGGATAAATTTATCAAGTAGAGATGAATCAACAATCAACATCAGAATTACCACCATTACCTGAAAATACTGTAGAAGGACAGTGTGCAGAAGAAAGTGAAGAAGAGGATCAAACAGTACAGATCCAAAGTCTTATGAAGCAAATGCAAGATTTATAAATAACAAAAAGTAAAAAGAAAGGAAAATGAAGGGAACAAACATCTTACACACCTGGAGCTATTCCCAGTGAACCCACATTACCAAGGCATGTTAGGCCTGAACATTCACCAATATCACCCACACCAGGCCCTGGAGCAACATCCACACCAAAAACAGAACACAGATCATGGAATATTCCAAAAAAAGTGTTTTTGTCTACCCCAAATCATCCAAGACCATTATAAAAAGGAAATTCCTAAGGTAACCTCTCCTATTGTTAAGATAAGAGCTAAAGATAATAATCTTGTTTTTTGATGGTAACTAAGTAGAGAAATTGTAAGGTGTGAATATGAAACTTTGATTAAAAATTAAGTACTTCTCTTGTCCTCAAGATTTTTATAAGGTAAAAAATGATTAAAAATAGTATGAAATAGTATTTTCATGAGAAAACACACCAATTTTATTGTTTTTAACTTTGTAAGTATAAAAGAATAATATTATAAAGATTTATTGTTTTACCAAAAATAAAAACCTATCCAAAAATACTCTACAAGAGATATTTAAGGCTACAAAAGAAATTTCAATTGGAATTAATTGAGCAAAGAACTGCAAGCAATTAGTTAAAGAACAAATAATTTTAAAAAGGTATTGAAAGAGAAAACACCCCCAAAAGTGACCAGAGTGAATTTGGAAACAAAGTGACAAAGTTAAAAGTGATGAAAGATGCTTTAATTCACTTATAGGGTGGTTCAAGGGGTAAAAATGATTATAAGAGTTACAAACAATAATTATAATTTTTTCATGTGGATAAAAGGATTTCAAATGATATATAAATAGTGGTTGGAATATTTCATTAATTGGTTCAACAGTGTTTAAATTAATTACAAAAGGAAAAGAGTCTAACATGAAGAGAAAAGTGGGGCAAAGAAGACATTATTTTATAGCCATCAATTTTCTTGCTCCAAAAAGTAAAATTTACTCCTTTCAATTGTGGAAGACACTCTGACAACAGAAAATCCAATTACGGCATCATTGAACCCTGGTTTAGGCCAAAAAAGGGCTGGTTTTAGCCATTACTATAGTAATACCTGGTCTAGAGCCTCCAAAACATGTCAGAATGTGTGTAAGAGACGTAGTAAACAGTTAAAGCTGTTATTACTAAGATTGTTTTAACTTAAGGGTAGCTTTACCCTCTTGGAAACAGTTAAAACTGCCCTGGTTGGTATCAAAACCTCATTATCAATTGAGTCAAAGACCCTGGGACACGATTCCAGGCCAAAAGTGATAAACCTTTGCATAGATTTTGACATCCCATGCCTGTCAGCAAGGAATTTGGGGGTCTGGCTCACCCTTAGAGCCAAGATTCCGTTTTCCCCCCAGAATTAATCTTTCCAATTTATTTTTTCTTTAATTCCTAATCATGTAATACATTTGTAATTTACATATTCAATTCAATTGAATTTTTACAGTACACAACTGCAATAATTGATACCTCATATGTAAATTACAGTTAACTTATGTAATACACGCACACATTTTGACATTTCAATTGAAAATACTCCAACCTTGGAATATTTTTAAGATACTTCCACACACATGTTTGGTAATCCACAATTTTTGTAAATTGAATTTGAATATTGTTTTTTCCTAAACTTTTATTTTTATAATCATAGATTAGACATAAGCTATTAAGAAATACAATATATTCTTGAAGGAAACCCATTCCTGACAGGGAAAGATACATTTTTCAAAAAAACACATCAAGTAAGTTTTAGGAATCAAATTTTATTTTCTACTTGAAATAATTTACCTGTTCCAAATTCTCCTGCAATAAGAAAGAACTTCCTCTATAACCCTTTTTGAAATGATTTATTAAATATAAAAGACATAACTTACAAAGAGATGAAATGTCTTGAGCTGAATTATCCTTGCAAAAAAGGTTTTTTGTATCCTCCAAAATAATTCAGATACCTTCAAATAGGTATATCAAGGCTTTGAATATTGATTAGGATTTTCACAAGAGCTTTGGCCTTAGAGCTGAGCTAATAATTTAAATGTATCAGAATTAATACTATTTGACAAGAAATTTCCATGATAATATCAATTATTAAAGGGATTCACCAGAAATACATTTTATTACACATTTGAAATAAATACTTACAGAACTAAGATCTTACTTATTTATAATGAGATTCCTCACTTATCAAAGCTCCTTGTTTATTTAGTTTTGTAAATCCTGAAATAAGGCAATATGGTCCCTTTTGTTATTTATTTTAAATTTTAATTCTAATTATTGAATTGTGTTTAACAAACGTCCTGATTTTTCATTATCAATTTTTATTTCCAACAAATTATCTACATTTTGGTTTCATAAAAAAATTAAAGTGTTCAATTTTTACAGTTACAATGTGTTTGTTTGACCTCCTTCATCTTTGAGTTAATTTATTTATCTCCTGAAGTTTTGATTTCTCTTTTGTGTTGGTATTTCATATATTTTCAGCTTTGTAAAAAAAATGAAAGAGCTGCAAATCTTCCTTAAAAGTGATTTTCATTGAATAAACAATGAAAGTTCGCTTTTTTTTTTCAAAGTTTTTTTTGAGATTTTGAAACTTTATTTTTCAATTTTTAGTTTAGTTTTTTATTTTTTCTTAATTTTTTTCAAATTCTCATCCAATTTTTCTGTCTTGATCTGTTTTGAAACATTTTATTGGAAATTTTCCTCAATCATTGGTAATTCTTTATGATTTTAATTCAATTTTCTTGATTTCACTTTGATATTTCAAATTTGTTTCATTATTCTTATTGATCTCTTCTTTGGCGTGTAGAAACTCTGGAATTGGTGTAATAAACTGTCATGAATTTAGAAACTCATCTCGGCAACGAATTGCTGTTTTTCTCTTTTGTTATCAGGTTATCATCTTAGAGTGGTTATTAGATTCAAAAACCATTTATCACAAATCAATGGGGTAAATGTGATGACTACTCGTTGGGTTTTTTCAATGAGATAAATAGAGGTATCCTGTTCTAGTTATTCCCCTTCACTCAATCAATTTTTAATTTATTCATTACTTTACTACTATACCTATCAAACTTGGTACTCGTACGCACTGTTGTGGAGGAGTATAGGTAATTGTCTATCACACTACTGTACTCACATCCCTTATGACTAACTATTCATACTATTCTACAAGCAGAGTATCAAGTAAAACTATTTTACTGGTTGTATTGCTGTGATACGTCATATTTATAGAGGACTATCAGGTAATTGATATATACTAAACTATACTTGATTTGATGTGTACTTACTTGTTATCTCATCAGTATTGTTAACTACTGGTTTAATTATTATCATAGCAATTAGAACTCAATTAATAACTTCTCATTGCATAAACTGGTTGCAGAGCTCTAATACCAAAACAAAAAAAGCTAAAATTAAATGCAAAATTCAAAATATTTTTCTTAAATATTAACAAAAAACCTAAAAATTCAAAAATTTAAATAAAAAAACAAAAAAAGGAAAATTCAAATTGTAAAAAAAGAAAAAATTTGAACATTAAAAAACCACAAAAAAAAGAATCGAAAACTTCAGAAAACATAAAAAACCTACTGAAAAATGCATATGATTGGGAATAATATTAAGGACATTGACAAATTATGTCACGAAATTCAAATAAAAAATAGTAAGCCATATGACCTACAGATTAAATTGGGAAAATATACCACAAACATATTATAATAGATTTGGAAATAGGTAAATACTTAAGAAAACATACACTTCAGATCAATAGGTACCTGTGAATAAAAAAATATTGAGTGTGAAATTCATTTAACATTTCATTGTGAGTTTGTAACATCATTAAAAGAACCTGAAAGAAATTCAAAGAAAAAATATTGTATCATTTTAAAGATGATTGGTAAGCTTATACAGTATATTTCTAGAAAATCTTTCAATACATTTTATGTGTGAGTGATTCAACTCAGCACCCCAAAATATACTCCTCCATATATTATGATTGAAAATTATATGATCCTAATGAATTATTTTTATATTTCCATATCCGATTTTCTTCCTGCTTTAATCCATAAATGGTCTAATCTAGCTAGGTTAGGCGAGTTGGAATAACGTTTGAGAAGGGCATGAATAAAGGTGTAAATTGAGAAGTTTTGGGTAAAGAGAAAGTGATACGTCAATAAGATAAGATTGATTGCCCAAGAGAGAGAAAAATAGAAAACACATACCTGAGAAGTTTTGGGTAAAGAGAAAGTGATATGTCGATAAGATAAGATAGAGATCACAGAAATGGAGGAATGATCTCTATTTATAATAACGACGTATAACCCCCAAACACTACTCAGGAGTGGCAGTAGTTACAACGTAGTTAAAATAAGTAATTGACTTGATACAAGAAAAAGATACATAGAATAATCTGGACTGGGAGAACCAGACCAGGAGAAGTCAAACTTTAGGATTATTTTCCTAAAGTAACGACTGACTTAGTGGTAATATTTCAACACGCCCCATCGCTCGAATGCGCAATAAGTTGAATAGCGGAGCAAAAGTCATAATGTTTGATCTTACCAAGACTTTTGGTGAACAGGTCCGCCCACATAAGATTGGTGGGAATGTAGGAGATATTAGCGAACTTGCTGTTGATAAGATCTCTGATCCAATTAACACAAATGTTGATATGTCAAGTTCTGTGTTGATACAAAGGATTAAAGCATAGAGCAATAGCTCCCTGGTTATCACATTTTAAGTAAATACTTGGTTCAAGATTAAAATCGTAGAGTAGTTTCTTGATCCATAAAGTATCCTGAGTAACCTCTGTTAAAGCTTGTAGCTCAGCTTCAGTGGTAGAAAGAGCTACAATTGGTTGTTTTTTAGTTTTCCAAATGATAAGCCCACCGCATAATAAACCATATCCAGAAAAATATCTACCATCGTAATTGCTTCCCCAATCAGAGTCGGAATAGCCAATTATTTCAGAATTTTTAGAAGTTCCACCTCATGTTAATTCGTAGTTCTTGGTACCTTGAAGATATTGAAGAATTCTTTTGAAGGCGGATACATGACAACCTGAAGGTTTATCGAGGAATTGAGATAAAACAGAAGTGGCATAGGCCAAATCTGGTCGAGAACAAGAAGTTAGATAATTTAGGAGACCGACAGCTTTTCGGTAGCTAAAAGTTAGGTCTTGATTAGCCTCGTTGGATAAAACTAATTTGGCGCCAGGATCCATTAGAGTAGTGACAGGTTTACAATTTTCCATCCCGAATTCTTTTAGAATTTTGTCAATGTAGAGTTTTTGAGAAAGAGTAATGATTTTTCTGCCTCGATTTCGATTAATCTTGATTCCTAAGATAAATTGTACTTGGATCATATCATCCATGCGAAAAACCTTTTTTATATCATTTTTGAATTTTTCAACAATTTCTATTTTCCCTCCAATGAGCATGTCATCAACATGCACAAAAACAGCGCAGAAACCATCTCCTGTGCTAATAAAAAGACATGGATCTGCTTGACATGGTTTAAACTTAAGAGTTTCGAATACATCTTTGAGTCGTTTATACCAACACCTTGGACTTTGTTTAAGCCCATAAAGTGATTTAATAAGCTGTAGACAAGTACCAAGTTTGATGACGTGAGGATACCCCTCTGGGTATTTCATAAAAACTTTTTCCTTGGTTATGCCATATAGAAAAGCAGTGCGAACATCCATTTGGTGAAGTTCAAGGTCATTAATAGCACATTAGGAAAGCAAAAAAACGAAGAGAAGCAAGTCTTCCAGTAGGTGCATAGGTTTCATTGTAATCTATTCCTTCAATTTGTGAGAATCCTTGAACGCAGAGTCTTGCCTTGTATCTAACGACCTTGCCAGTGTGATCTTCTTTTTCACAAAAAACCCAAGTAGAACCAAGGAGATTAGCTTCTTGTGGTAGCGAAACAACTTGCCAAACTTCATTTTCCTCAATGCTGGATATTTCCTCGATAATCGCCAATTTCCATTTGTCAGCCTGTAAGTGATTCATGGCCTGAGAGTAGGTTTTGGGAGTACTTGAATTGAAGTAAGTAGCCGCTTTAGCAAACCTTTGTCGGCCTTCTGGCAGGATGTTGGATGTATCAAGTTTGCTTGATATGTCTTTTGGTGCCTTATCAAGTACATCATCCATTACCCATCCCTTCGGAAGATCTTTGGTGGGTAGGGTAGTTTGTGAGGGGTGAGTAGAACAATCTTCTGGACTGGAAGATTCTTGTAAATCATCAAATGATTCGTGGTCGAATTCTGCAGCAGTCTGAAAAGATGACAAAGGGATAGAGTTATCAATATCAGGAGGAGGATCTGTTTCTCTGAAGGGACTGGAATGATCCGGATTTGATGGTTCTGAAAAAGCATTGTTTATAGGAGCAAAAGAGGTGGATCCAGGAAATAAACTGTCTTCTTCTGAGTGAGTCAAGGCCTCCTGAGATTCTTCATTGAAAAGGCAGTCGTGTGTGATTTGGATTTTGTTGGTAACTAAGTTATAGACGCGAAAGTTCTTGTGCCCTTCAGAGTAACCAAGAAAGAAACCCTTTTTGGCACAAGGGTGAAGTTTTGATTTTAAACTTGCCTTATTTACGTGGATGTATACTGGACATCCAAAGGGATGTAGATGATCCATCTTAGGAGTATAGTTGAAAATTGTCTCAAAAGGAGTTTTGAATGATAATGAGGATACTGGTGTTCTATTTAGCACGTAAGTTGCAGTAGACACAGCTTCTCCCCACCAATTGAAGGAGAGTTTAGAGTCCAACAGGAGACAACGAACTCTTTCCATCAGGGTTTGATTGGCCCTCTCAGCGAAGGGATTTTGCTGAGGTGTATGTGGAGCAGTAAGTAGGGATTCTATTACTTCGTTCAGCAGATATTGACAAAAAGATCCTTCAATGAATTCTCCACCATTATCAGATACGACCTTCTTAATCCGAAAATTAGTTTGTTTTTCAATAAATGCTTTGAATGACCTGAATGCTTCAAAACATTTGGATTTGTTTGAGATAGATGTGGTGAAACGATACCTAGAGTAACTGTCGATAATTTGGAAAATAAAGCGACTTCCCCCTTTAGAGACAGGAGTAATTGGGCCACAGACGTCCATGTGGACTATTTGTAGTGGCTGGGAAGTGCTCGGAAAGGTGCCATTAAAGGGTAGACGATGAGATTTAGAACTTAAACATGCTTCACATTTCAAACCCGAAAAGTCCAAAGATGGGAAGAGATAGGAAGCATATTTATTGCTTGGATGTCCCAAGGCTCAGTGAACAATAGATACGTCTGTACTTTTTGTCGTTAAATGCAAGACTGGAGTGCCAAGAAGGATTGAGATGACATTGTCTATCAAATTTCCTTCAAGTATAATTTTGTTGTTTTCGTCAAAAAGGTGAACACTTTCTCCTTTTCCAGAGAGAGAACATCCTTTTCGCAGGAAGGGTGACAAGGAAATCAAAGGAGTAGTGATGTTAGGAACAATGAGCGAATTTTTAAGGTGGATTATAGAACCCTTATAGCCTGTGATGGCAGCAGTGCCAAATCCTTCAGCATAGATTACAGTGCCATCGGCCTGGTTCAAGGCCACTCTAGTCTTTGTGAATGAGACGAATCTCTCTGAGTCTTTGAACAGAGAATGAGAGGCGCCGCTGTCAAGAATAGCACGTTCTTCCTTAATAAATGCTATCGTTTTAGATTCAGTACTGATGCAGTAGACCCTAGGAGAAGAAATTGGCTTTGATCCAGTACTTTCAGTAGCGCTGGAGTTGATCTTGGAGCGCTTGTCTTGATTTCTTCTTTCTCTAAACTCCTTAAGGAGGTGTGGATGAAGTTGAAAGCATTGGTCTTCTGAATGAGAAGCGTCAGGAGAATGCTTCCCATTTTTACATTTGACCTTTCTTTCACCGATACGAAGGGCCTGTCCATCGGATATAGATAACTCTTGATTTCTTGCAAGAGCCAGTTCTATATCTGATAGCAGGCTTTCAAGAGTGGGAACACGTTTTGATATTTTAATCTCTTGATATATATTGTTCTTCACAAAGGATAAAGACGTAGGAAGGTTTCTAAGATAGTAAAAAGCCAGCATACGAGACATAGTTTTTTCTTCAAATAGATCCTGTCCCATAGATTTAAGGAGCTTAGATTGATGTCGAATCTCTATAATGGAGCTTGAAATGATTCCATCTTCTATCTTCATTCCAAAACGTTTGGTCATAACTGTAGCACAGCTTTCAACAGATGAAGCAGCATAGAAATCGCGAATATTGATCCAGAGAGCGGCTGGATTGTAGTTCTCTTGATCATTGTCAAAGAACTTGTCATAGTTCTCTTGGTCAAGAGTGTTGCCTAGCCAGAAATTAACTTGTCGGCAACTGTTCTGGAAGAATTCTACTTCTTCCTCTGGTGCATCATTAGGCAGAGAACCTATCCAGTCAGGCTTTAAGAATATGTCAATATTTTTTATAGTGAGTGCCATTTTAACCTTATTACTCCACTTGGCATAATTCTTGGAAGTTAGTGGATCAATATTTGTTTTGTCTAGAGTTTCAGCAAGACTTCTGGTAGTAAGATCTCTTAGAAGGTTAGATTTTAGTAGTTTATATGAGGGAGTTGGAGTTCTCAAACAAAGATGATTGGAGGATTCTTGTTGTATTGGGCTTGAGGGTGCCTGAAGGATAGGTGACTCATTTCGAGTGGATTCTGAGTCAATTTGATTCATGATGATAATATTGGTAAGAATAAAAGTGAATAAGAATTTTATGTGAGATTTCAGCAGAATGCTGGGCCCATAACCTGAAAAGTTTTGGGTAAAGAGAAAGTGATACATCGATAAGATAAGATGGATTGCGCAAGAGAGAGAAAAATAGAAAACACATACCTGAGAAGTTTTGGGTAAAGAGAAAGTGATATGTCGATAAGATAAGATAGAGATCACAGAAATGGAGGAATGATCTCTATTTATAATAACGACGTATAACCCCCAAACACTACTCAGGAGTGGCAGTAGTTACAACGTAGTTAAAATAAGTAATTGACTAGATACAAGAAAAAGATACATAGAATAATCTGGACTGGGAGAAACAAGACAGACTGGAAGAACCAGACCAGGAGAAGTCAAACTTTAGGATTATTTTCCTAAAGTAACGACTGACTTAGTCGTAATATTTCAACATAAATAGGGTACATCAAAAGCTCAAAATAAATCCAAAAACCTTTGAAAAGAGTCCACATAAGCCTTTTTTGAAATTATTATGTGAAAATGCATGAATATATTCAAAAATGAAGAGAGTTTTACATGAGTTTGTTCTGCATTTAACATATTATTACGAAATCATGAAGGAAACGCTGAGTTCCAGCTACTCGGATAAGCTGGAAATTTATAACGAATTCTCTTCAAAACCTAAATATTATTTATGATATTAATGATTATTATATATCAACATTTATTGAGATATTCCTATCTATAAATTTGACAAATAAGGAAATGTAATGGTGACTTCCATGAATGTTATTGAAAGCTGTGAGACTTGGAATTATATTGATTATAACTTGATAATAATCCTTTTGAGAATGAGAAACAGAAAATGAGTTTTCAAATTTACTAACAGGACTTTCAGGATTATTTTTTTGAACACAAAATGCATCAAGATGACCATCGATTATTACGATGAAATATTTTTCCATCTTTTCTCTTTGAAAAAAAAAGAAGCTACAGATAAAACATCTCTTTGGAAACGACATTATACTTTTGAATTTATTTAAGCATAATTAAGTGTAAAGTAATTGTAGAAATGGAAAGCCACATGTTTACCTTCAAGAATTATATTTGCAAAAGAGTTAAGAGAAAAAATCTCTGAATGAATTAATAGGATAGTATTTAATTCTGAAATATTCATGTTATGTATAAATGGAGAATGAGTCCATAGTTTGTTGAAAACTTCTTAATCAAAATTTAGTATCAAATTCTACTTTTGATGAATAGGCAAATATATATATATAGCTTGTAGATTTGGAATAAGATTCCTTCCTTGAAAAGGACAATACTACAATACATAAGAGCCACTTAATTCAGCTTTTATAATTCAATTTAGTTTTTAGTGCCTTAAAATATTTAGTAGTATGTTCTATAGAGCTCATTTACTATGATTAAAGGTATGAGTATGTGAAACAGTCTTTTGGGATATATGGTAATCTTTGAAAAGTCCAAGGAAAAAATATATTTGATATTTTGGAATATATATCACACCTGCAGGATATTAAATACTGCAGATATCTTTGAGTTGAGATATTGAAATTAGTTTATCATTGTGTCTCAAGGTTGAAATAATAAATGTTATGTCTAGAACATTTTTAGAGTTTTGAAGAAAAAGAGCTTTTTTAGAAAGATCATCTGGACCATTAGTTTGAGATTACTATAGAGATAGAGAATTTCATCCAAAAAGATTTTGGAAATAATAATAACAATGAATTTTTCATTAAAATTCAATAAATTAGAGGGAGAGTTCTTTAAGACTTGGATACAAGACTTTGACCAGGTATACACTACTTTTCCCATATTTAAGAATCTTTTCAAAGGAGAATTATCCAAATATAGTGAGCTTAAGGGATTCAAAGAAAAACTCACCAAAAGTGCTTTTTCAAGCTTAATTTGTATTAAATTGGTTACATTGATGCTATTTACTGATTTAAAAACAGTGAAAACTGATCCAGAAATACTTCACAAGATATGTTCAAGGATGCCAAAAAGATTTCTTCATAAACATATCAATTTATAAAAATTAAGAAAGGGAATGTACAAAATAAATATGAAAAAAAGTCCTTAAAGAAAATACTAAGGATTAAAAATACAGAAAAGGTACCAGAGTGAATGTGGAAATTGTGAGCCTTAGAGGTAACTTCATATACCCAAAAGACCACAAATACAAAATTAACATATAAATATAAATAAAATAAATTTATTTATATTATTAAAATGAAAATCAAAATATAAATATAAAATTAAATTCAAAATTAAAAATTTAATTGAAATTCAAAAATAAAATTACATTAAATTTTGAAATTGTAAAATTACATTTATACTTGAAAAAATTAAGTAAAAATGAATTTTTATTAAAATTGTAAAAAATTAAATAAATTTGGAAAAAAGTTAAATAAAAACTATTATAAATTTTTATCCAATAAATAAACATATAAATATTATTTCACCATTTGATTCCTCATAAAAAATTAGGTGGGGTCACCTCTGAGTGAAATTTTTGTAACTCAACTCTAAATAAGCTTAAATTAAGTTTTTAGTATTTTCAATACAAAAATTTAAAATCCTCAAAACTTTAATTTAATGCACATCAAATGTAGTGTTAATCACAAAAATTTGTGTTAAAATTGAGGTGTTGTGTATATTTTAGAAGTTATGAGGAATTAAAGTATTTTCAATTGAATTCAATTGAAATATCAAAATGTGCGCATGTATTATATAAGTGAACTTTGATTTACATATGAGGTATCAATTATTACTGTATTGAACTGTACATCTCAATTGAATTACATATGTAAATTATAAGTATAATACATGATGAGGAATTAAAGGAAAAATAAATTGGAAAGATTAAATTTGGGGGGGAAAAGGAACTCCAGCTCTAAGGGGGAGCTAGACCCCCAAATTCCTTGCTGACAGGCATGGGATGTCAAAATTCACGCAAAATTTCATCACTTTTGGCCTGGAATTGAGCTACAGGGTCTGTGAACTCAAGTGATGATGAGGTTTTGATACCAACTGGGGTAGTTTTAGCTGTTGCCAAGAGGGTCAAACTACCCTTAAGATAAAAAATCATAGTAAAAACAGTTTTAACTGGTTTCTACGTCTCACACACACATTCTGACGTGTTTTGAAGGCTCTATACCAGGTATTTCTATAGTAATGCCTGATTTAAGGGTCTAAAATGGCTAAAAATGGCTTAAAACAGCCCTTTTTGGTCTAAACCAGGGTTCAATGATGCCATAATTGGCTTTTCTGTTGTCAGACTGTTTTTCACGACTGAGAAGAGTATATTTTACTTTTGGAGTAAGAAAATTGATTGCTATAAAAGAATGTCTTCTTTGCCCCACTTTTCTCTTCATGTTAGAATCTTTTCCTTTTTATAATTAGTTTAAACACTGTTAAAACAATCAATGAAAGATTCCAACCACCCTTTTTAAATCATTTTAAACCTTTCAACCACCTGAAAAAATCATTATAATCATTGTTTGTAACTCTTATAATCATTTTTACCCCTGAACCACCCAAAAGTGAATTAAAGCATCTTTCATCACTGTAAACTTTGTCACTTTGTTTCCAAATTCACTCTGGTCACTTTTGGGCATGTTTTCTCTTTAATATTCATTTTAAAGACTTGTCATTTAATGAATTGCTTGCAGTTCTTTGCTCAATTGATTCCAATTGAAATTGCTCTTGAAGAAATTTCTTTTGTAGCCTTAAATATGTCTTGTATAGTATTTTTAGATGAATTTTTATTGTTGGTAAAACAATAAATCTTTATAATATTATTGTTTTATACTAATAAAGCTTTAAACAATAAAATTGGTGTGTTTTCTCTTGAAAATAATATTTCTTACTATTTTTAATTGGTTTTTACCTTATACAAATTTTGAGGACAGGAAAAGTACTTAATTTTTAATCAAAGTTTCATATACACACCTTACATTTGGGGGCCCAGCGTGATATTTTACCTGTGAAATATTTTTTTTTACTCTTTTTAAATCTTTTTTTCTTATATTGAAAAATTTAAAAACATATAAAAAATACTTATAATTCAAAAAATCAATAAAAAAAATTAATTTTTTTAATATTATAAGAGAGGATTATATCATAATTTCTTTTTTGAAATATCCTTTTTATACTCAATTGATTGGTTTTTTCATTAATTTTAGTGTCTGACAATGTGGTGAGACAAGAAAACATTGAAACAGACTCAAAAGTAACCAGCATTATTCCCGCCAGTACTGTTAATTCTGATCATAATAGTACTATTATTGTGACTCAGAATATTCAACCAGAGCCAATTTCTTCTGAATTAGTCAACTTGGAAATAAGTAATACTCCTTAGAAAGCCAAAGATTTGGCCAATAGTAAGTTTTTTGACGTAAAATTACTATTTTAAGCCTTTTTAACCATAATTATGCCTTCAACCAGATCAGGAGCCAGCTATAACCCCTCAAACAGCTCCCAGAAAAGTAATAGATGTGATTATGGCAGAGGCAAATCAGGTACAGAAGGAAAAGGGTCAGTTGATGAATTCCAAACAACTAAAATGGGTCATTCTGAAGCTGATAATACCATTTTACCTTCAAAAAGAGCCGACACCGCCACAACAAGCCTCCGTGGACATATACAAAGCCAGCCACAGTGCATACAACAATGCACTTCAATTCAAGGAGTACCAGATCCTTGCAGACCTGTGGACGAACTGCATGAATTCTTACCTGACTGTGAGAAAATTCCTGGGCCATCCCAATACTTGCAAATTGCTCAATGGATGGCATCCATTGATTGAGAAGAAAAACATGATGCTTTTGACACTAGAATGGAGGAAAAACAACCCTCCACCACCCAAACCAGTGCCAAAAACAGCCCCAGTGGCCAGAAGCAGCAATTCCAACATGAAAAAGCAGCCACAAACTGCAAACAAGGGCAAAGGGAAGGCACCAGCCCCAAAAACTTACAGCCAGGGCTACAGAATCCCAAAGATTCAACAGGATGCCATGGAAAATGTATTTCAGATGGCCAGAACCATGATGGAATTACAAAAGATAGAGGAAGCCAGATTCAAATATCAAAAATGATTTCTGATACTTTTGATTGTATTCCAGAGTTGTATAAAGCTATTTCTGAGGTAAAAAGTCATCTTTCTGATAGAAATACATCAATTTGTGACAATCTTAAAACAAATAACTTGAGTCTAAGCCAAATAAATGATACACTTGAATGCTTTGAAAGAGATTTAAGAACAATCAAAACTTCCAATAATGATAGTTCTTTGGGCATTAACATAAATGAACAATCTGCCATTATTAAAGAATTAACAGACAAATATTCTAAATTCAATATTGATGACATAATTGAAGCAAGAATAAAACAAGCCATAAGCACCATAAAAGAAGATAATAAAAAAGCTCTTGATGATATTCCAAAATCATTTGCTGAAGTAAAGACAAATATAGTTTCCCTGAAAAAGCATTTTGATACCTCAAGAGAGGAAATATCAAAATTAACAATAAAGTTAAATGAAGTTATATCTGATAATACTAAACAAAAGAAGTATGGATTGAGCTAACATATAAAGAGGATGATCATAAAAAGAATGTCATGAACTCTATACAAAACTTGCAACATGAATTAAAACATTCACAAAGGTGTAACAACAGTAAAATGAATGATATTGAACAACTGCTAAACACTTTACCAAGAATTTCTACACCTCTGAATCAAAATGAAGATTCAAGAATTCCCAATCCACAAGTATTGGATGTTGAAAATTCACAGTTAAAAAATGAATTTTCTACTTCTTTTCATAACTTAGAACCATCAATGGGCCAAGCACTCTTGAAAGAAGTTCCAAAACTTAAAGAATGGCCTCACTTCAGTGGTGAAGGAGAGTATGACCATATGGAATTCATTAGAGGTATTTACATGATCAAAGAGGATTTTGAATTACCAGACAGATTGGTAACAGCCAGATTTAACACCTTGTTTACCAAATCAGCTCACAGATGGTACATAAAAATAAGACAAGCACATGGACACCAGAGTTGGACTTGGTGGAAAACCCAAATAATTAACAAATGGGCAAATGATGCTTGGAGGTTTAAAGTTGAAACAGCCTTTGAATCTGCCAAATTTAATGCTGATAAAGACAAAGCTTTACCATGGTTTTGCCAACAAAAAGACAGATTAACAGCATTATATCCTGACATGTCAGAATTTATGATCCATAGAAAAATTCTGAGACAATGTGGAGGTGAATTAGAGAATGCTATCAAAAGCAGGACTACTGAACAATCTTCAGCAGAGGATATTATCAATATATTAGAAGAAGTAACCACCAGAACCAAAATTGGTTCTAGTAGGGTGAATCTCAAAACAAGGTTTAATACACCTTGGAAAGATTCTGTGGACAAAAACCCCAAAGAAAATTCTAATAATATTAAGTATAAATCTGCATATACAGTCAGAAAGTACCATATTCTCCAAAGCACCACCCATTTAGCCAATACATGTCCAAAGAAGGGGAAAATCAATGAAATTGATATTTAAAAGGAACCTGATGTTGAAAAAGGTGACATAATTGAAGACAATTCAGATGATAAGTCATCAATATTTTCTGAATCTTCGAAAGATATAGAAAATATCAATGCCACTTTTGACATCATGGAATCTTATTCCCACTTGCCACAATTGCACAATGGTCAACTTGATTTATCAAAATTTCAAGATGCACAACTTATTAAAACAAAACCAAACAGGGGGAAGGTTATACAGCTGGTAACTCCTGTATAACAGAAGTGGTGATTGACAACAAGCCCACCAAATGTTTGCTTGACCCAGGAGCCTTCTGCTCTTGTGTTGGAAAATCTTTTCTTAAGACTTGTGTACCAAATTTTGAAGACTAATTGTTAACAATTGATGGTATACAGTTGAATAGTGCAAGTAATCCAATGAAAGCATTAGGAATTTTTGAGACTAATGTCATATTCCCACACATAAATGGGAATTTAAGAATCACAGTTGAATTTGTTGTTATGGAGAATTGCTCTAGTACCCATTTTATATTGGGAAATGACTATTTAATCATGTATGGGATAGATTTGCATAAAAAAAAAGACAGATAATTTACTATTGGAGACTATAAGCGCCAAAAATTTGCCTTTTTACCATTTAAAAGACAAATTACAGTAAACAAAGTATAACCAGTCAGCTTAGAGTTGGAGAAATTCAAGTCTGAACAGTTAAATGAGGCTGAAATGAGCCTTTGTCTGATTGATAAACAAGAAAATGAACTTTCTTCCCTTTTGTATGACAACAGAGGAGAATTTGCTTCAGACAAAGAACCTCTAGGAGCAATTATTGGTCATAAAGTTGACATAATTCTTAACATCTAGAGACCTTATCCACCACTCTTAAGAAGACCTGCATATCCAGAAAGTCCGAAATCAAGAGAAGCTCTAGAAATTCATATCAAAGAACTTCTGGACCTTGGTGTAATAAGAAAGTAGGCAACAATGAAGAAGTAGAAATAACTACACCAGTCATAGTGGCATGGCATAATGGAAAATCTAGAATGGTTGGGGACTTTAGAGCTCTGAAGACTTACACTGTTCCAGACAGATACCAAATACCAAAAATCCAAATATCCCTTACTCAAATATCTCAAGCAGTGTATATAACCATGCTGGATGCCCTTAAAGGATTCCATCAAAATTTGGTGACACCAAGAGCAAGAAAATACTTGAGAATTATTGTTCATTGCGGAGTGTATGAATACTTGAGGATGCCCTTTGGTATCAAAAATGCACCTTCACACTTCCAAAGAATGATGAATGAAATCTTCCCTGAAGAAATTTCAGAGGGATGGTTAATCATTTACATTGATGACATTATTGTCTGTTCCAAAACTTGGGAGGAGCACATGTACAGATTGTCCAGAGTTATGACAAAAATTCAATCAGTAAACATGAAAATCTCTTTGAGGAAATGTCATTTCGGATTTAAAGAACTTAAAGCACTAGGACATGTTGTATCTGGTTTGTCCCTTGGAATTGACAAAAACAAAGTTGCAGCAGTATTGCTAAAACCCATGCCTCAGAAAAAAAAAGGAAATTGAGTCATTCTTAGGCTTTGCAGGATATTACAGGCAACACATTAAAGATTTTGCATCCATAGCAAGACCACTTCATAAATTGTGTAACAAAGACACAGTATTTGAAATGACTGTTGACAGAGTCAAAGCCTTTGAGTCTCTAAGAGAAGCCTTTACCACTGCTCCACTCTTACTGATGCCAGACTTTAAATTGCCTTTTAAATTGTATATTGATGCATCAGGGGATGGGCTGGGTGCTGAACTTCACCAAGTTCAGATAGTAAATGAAAAACCTGTATAAGGACCCATATGTTTCATATCCAGGAAAATCAAACCAACTGAAGCCAGATATGGGGCAAGTCAAATGGAATGTCTATGACTTGTCTGAGCCTTGGAGAAATTGAACTACTTCTTAGAGGGATGTGTTTTTGAGGTGATAACAGATTTTACAGCTCTCAAATCACTTTTAAACATGAAAACAACCAACAGACATATGCTCAGATGGCAAATAGCCATACAAGAATACAGAGGCAATATGACTATTGTTCATAAGGATGGCAATATTCATAAGAATGCAGTTGGAATAAGCAGATGGCCATTACCAAATAATATTGATAATCCTGCTTATGTGCTAGAAGAAGCTTCACCACAAATACCAATAGAAGGAACAAGTGTTACAAACTTGAACACCACCTTATTTGAAGAAGTAAGACATAGTTACACTCAAGATAAGAATTGTAGCATCTTATGCCAATTGCTTAACAAAGACTGTAAAGACAACTCTCTCATACATGCCTTGGATGAAGTATGGAAGAAATATTATGATGAAGGAAGATTTCACCTACTGGATGGTATAGTTTACCACAAAACCAAGCACACATGTGTCATGACAGTTGTGGACAGGTCATTAATCAATCTTGTACTGAAAGAATGCCATGGCAGCCCCTTCTCAGGACATCTGTCTGAGGACAGAACAAGAGAAAAAGTGAAGACCTTTATCTGGTGGCCAATGTGGAAGAAAGATGTTGCAGAGTATTGCAAAACCTGTGACAGATGTCAAAAAGCAAATAAATCTACTGGCAAAAGACTTGGAAATATGATCAAAATCCAAGAACCCAGCAGACCTTGGGAAATTGTCCATATGGATTGGGTAACTGGCCTACCACCAGGAGGTGACAGAAGTTACAATGCTTGCCTAGTAATTGTAGACAGATTTAGTAAAACTCCAATCTTTTTACCATGTCACAAAGATGATACAGCCATGGATACAGCTCTTCTGATCTGGAATAGAGTAGTATAATGGACTGGCATATTTTAAAATATCATTAGTGACAGAGATCCTAAATTCACCTCAGCACTGTGGACAAATCTTCACCAACTATTTGGGACAAAATTATCCTTCTCCACAGCCTACCACCCACAAACTGATGGTCTGGCTGAAAGAATGATTCAAACCTTACAAGATATGGTGAGAATAATTTGTTCATATGGCCTTGAATTTAAAGATAGTGATGGTTTCACCCATTATTGGTGTACTCTTCTACCCGCACTGGAACTGGCATACAAAACATCCATTCATGCCAGTACCAATGAGACTCCTGCTATTGTGGAAAAAGGATGGAATCCCAAATTACCCCAAGATTCTTTAAGGAAAGATTTGGTTTAAATACATCCTACAGCTGCCAGCTTCAAAGGAATGCTAGACAGAGCCAGAAAGCTTGCAGTAAGGTGCATGGAAGACTCATTTGCATATGCTAAAGATAAATGGGACAAATCTCATGTCACTCCAGATTTCAAGGTAGGGGATTTAGTACTAGTATCCACCACCAACTTCAATAACATCAAAGGATGTAAAAAGCTCAAAGACTCCTTTGCAGGACCTTCTGTTATTAAAGCCCTCCATGGGGAAAATGCTTTTGAAGTAAAATTATCTGAAGAACTTAGTGATAAGCATCCTACATTTCCAGTGAGCTTGGTGAAGCCATAAAAATCTAGTGATGCTGAGAAATTTCCCTTGAGAAATAAAGTTCCCCAAGTTATACCTCCAATTGAGACATCTGGTACTAAGAAAATTACCAAAGTTCTTGAAGAAAGAAAATTAAGAACCAAGAAAGTGAGGGAATACCTTGTTAGGTACAGTGACCCAGCTTGTGAAGATGAATGGTTAGAAGAAAAGGATATAACAGAAGCTACCAAACACCTCAGGAGTTTCAGACACACTAGAAATACCAATATTACAAAGTAATATTATTTTTCAGGGGGAGGGAATGTAAGCCTTAGAGGTAATTTCATATACCCAAAAGACCACAAATACAAAATTAACATATAAATATAAATAAAATAAATTTATTTATATTATTAAAATGAAAATCAAAATATAAATATAAAATTATATTCAAAATTAAAAATTCAATTAAAATTCAAAAATAAAATTACATTAAATTTTGAAATTGTAAAATTACATTTATACTTGAAAAAATTAAGTAAAAATGAATTTTTAATAAAATTGTAAAAAATTAAATAAATTTGGAAAAAAGTTAAATAAAAACTATTATAACTTTTTATCCAATAAATAAACATATAAAAATCATCTCCCCATTTGATTCCTCATAAAAAATTAGGTGGGGTCACCTCTGAGTAAAATTTTTGTAACTCAACTCTAAATAAGCTTAAATTAAGTTTTTAGTATTTTCAATACAAAAATTGAAAATCCTCAAAACTTTAATTTAATGCACATCACATATAGTGTTAATCACCAAAATTTGTGTTAAAATTGAGGTGTTGTGTATATTTTAGAAGTTATGAGGAATCAAAGTATTTTCAATTGAATTCAATTGAAATGTCAAAATGTGTGCATGTATTACATAAGTGAACTTTGATTTACATATGAGGTATCAATTATTACTGTATTGAACTGTACAACTCAATTGAATTATATATGTAAATTATAAGTATAATACATGATGAGGAATTAAAGGAAAAATAAATTGGAAAGATTAAATTTGGGGGGGAAAAGGAACTCCAGCTCTAAAGGGGAGCTAGACCCTCAAATTCCTTTCTGACAGGCGTGGGATGTCAAAATTCACGCAAAATTTCATCACTTTTGGCCTGGAATTGAGTTACAGGGTCTGTGAACTCAATTGATAATGAAGTTTTGATACCAACTGAGGTAGTTTTAGCTGTTTCCAAGAGGGTAAAACTACCCTTAAGATAAAACAATCATAGTGAAAACAGTTTTAACTGGTTTCTACGTCTCACACACACATTCTGACGTGTTTTGAAGGCTCTATACCAGGTATTGCTATAGTAATGGCTGATTTAAGGGTCTAAAATGGCTAAAAATGGCTTAAACCAGGGTTCAATGATGCCATAATTGGCTTTTCTGTTATCAGACTGTTTTTCACGACTGAGAAGAGTAAATTTCACTTTTGAAGTAAGAAAATTGATGGCTATAAAAGAATGTCTTCTTTGCCCCACTGTTCTCTTCATGTTAGAATCTTTTCCTTTTTATAATTAGTTTAAACACTGTTAAAACAATCAATGAAAGATTCCAACCACCCTTTTTAAATCATTTTAAACCTTTCAACCACCTGAAAAAATCATTATAATCATTGTTTGTAACTCTTATAATCATTTTTACCCCTGAACCACCCCAAAAGTAAATTAAAGCATCTTTCTTCACTGTAAACTTTGTCAGTTTGTTTCCAAATTCACTCTGGTCACTTTTGGGCGTGTTTTCTCTTTAATATTCATTTTAAAGACTTTGTTCTTTAATTAATTTCTTGAAGCTCTTTGCTCAATTAATTCCAATTGAAATTGCTCTTGAAGAAATTTCTTTTGTAGCCTTAAATATCTCTTGTATATTATTTTTGGATAAATTTTTATTGTTGGTAAAACAATAAATCTTTATAATATTATTGTTCATACTAATAAAGCTATAAGCAATGAAATTGGTGTGTTTTCTCTTAAAAATGATATTTATTAATATTTTTAATTGATTTTTACCTCATACAAATTTTGAGGACAGGAAAAGTACTTTATTTTTTATCACAGTTTCATATCCACACCTTACCGAAATTCAGTGACAAAGATTACATCAATAAAAGTTTCTTTAACTCACTTCCCTGGTATTTCAAGGTCAAAGAGACTCTAATAATCACAAACAGCTACTATAGTGATTTCTCTTTGGGCTTAAAGGTTCAAAATGGTTCAAAAATGGTGGCTAAAACATTTTATCTATTGTTTATACAGCATTCAGGCTATTTAAAAGGAAAGGTTTCTAACATGAAAAGAAAAGATGGGTAAAATAAGACATTTTTAAAAGCCTCAATCTTTTGATTCAAAAAAGTGAAGTTTGTTATTATCATTTGTGAGAAAAACATTGGAAACAGAAAAACCAATTATTGCATTATTGAACCCTATTTTGGACCAGAAAAGAGGTGAGCTTAGAAATTTTCTTCTTATAAACCCGCCATTACTATAGTATTACTTGGATTCAAGTATTGAAAAAACATAAAGATTCATTTAAAGACCATTTAAAATGGTTGAAGCTGTTTTTGTGAAGTTTTTTTTTTAAATTGAAGGTAGCTTTACCAACTTTGAATCCATTAAAGCTTCCCTGGTTGATATCAAAAACTCATCATAAATTGAGTCACATACCCTGTGATTAAATCCCAGGCCTGTAAGCAAGGAATTTTGGGGAGTCAGGAACACTTAAAGAAATAATCCCTTTTCACCCTAAAGATTAAATGTTTCCAATATATTTTCATTTAATTCTTCCACAAAAAATATACTGGAGTTTCAAATTGTGTAACTTAATTGAAAAATTACAGGACAGAACTGTAAATTTCAATTCTCCGTCTGAAAATTGAAGCTCACTTACATAATAAAAACTCACATTTTGACAATTCATTTGCTCATATCTTCTAAGATAAAAGCCACACCTGATTTTGAACACAAAAAGTGATGTTTAAAGCTAAATGTGGTGTAATTAAAATTGAATTTTGATATCTTCATCTTTTGATTCTGAAAATAATTTAAACTTAATTTAAGCTTATTCAGAGTTAAGCTACAGAACTTGAACTGAAAGGTTACCCCACAGTAAAGTCTAAGGGGAATCTTATGGGAAAGTAAAACTAATTAGATAATCTTCCAGAAAAGATTATAATTTATTTCCTTAAATTTTCTCAAAACATATTCTTTTTTTTGATATTTCGAATATTTTTTACTTGAATTTTTCGCAAGTAAAACATTCTTTTTAAAATTAATTTACTTTTTATATTTTTGTGAAGAATTAAATCTCAAATATTATTTAATCATAATTCTTGTCAATATTTCAAATGAATAAGTTTACTTTCATTTATTAGTTATAATTTGATGTGTGGCCTTTTGGTTATATCAAAATATCTTCAAGGCTCACAATTTTTCATGGTCACTATATTATTTCTGAGCTAAAAAGAGAAGTCTGTGTTCAAATATTATTATGCATGAATTGAAACAGTTATGACTAGATATAAAACCTATTGGATTAAGATAAAGGTGAATTAAAACTTTTGAAAGTGTTTATTTCACAACAGAAAAAGACTGGGGACTTGCATACAGGTCCTTTACAGTATCTTCAGCTTATGTCTGAGTGTATCTCTAGAAGTATCCCTAGTTTAACTCACAATCATTGTATTCTTAAATTTTTACTCCCCCTTTAATTTTTATTAATATTTTCTCAACCCAATATATACACTGGCAACAAACATAGGTAATGAATCTTATTGAATTTTTGGATTGTGAGAACATTGAGATTCCCTCATGATGCTTATAGTTAGTAGAAGAAGCTTCAAATTATCTCTTCCATTGAGCTCCTTTCAACTCACTTCATGAATGCTTGTGGATTTTGAAAGTTCATCCAGCTATATGGGGAGCCTTGAAAAGGAATTCTTTGATACTTGTAGCATTACTTGCTTCTTTGATCTTATTTTCATTCTGCTGCCTTGATTCTTGAATTTATTTGATTTTAATTTATCTTTCATGTTGGCTTAAAGAATGAGGATAACTTAAGATTTAAGAAATTCTTTTTACCAGAATGCTTGTTTTCAGATGAATCAAAAATTAAGCTTGAATTAATTTCACACAAAGATAATAATAAGTAATGATGAATTTAAAAACTATAATGGTAATTATTTTGAAGGAATCCTGTCCAAATTTAAATTAAAAATGGGTGCTCCTCCTTAAAATTATGAATATTTTGGAAAAATAAGATCCTATAATTTTATAATAAGTAAAATACCTCTCCTTGAGTGATGATTATCATCATAGAAATTGGTGAAAATTATTGGAAAAGATGTTTCCATACAAATTCATCTTGATTTATTAGAATAATGTTTTAAAATAAAATATGGATAAATAATAAACTTGAAGCTCTTCAAATAGTGAGCCAATGGCCTTCAACATGATTTAATGAATACTTTTGAAATTAGATTCTTGAGAATTTCTGCAAGGGAAAAATAAACAAAGTATAGGAATAATTTGATGAATTAAAAAAAAGTTGGAAATGGGTTGCATGGGCCACAAATGAAAAATTTTGTCCAGTGCTGGATATATCTTGTAGGGAACTCCACATTTGGAAAGGAACTTGTCTCCTCATAGATAATTTCTTTTAAAATTAAAATCCAAGGATTTGGGACAACAGTAATAAGAAATTTAATTGATCTGCAGATTTGGAATAAATTTATGTCCATTAATAAACTAAGCTTCAAAATATAATTCATTTTTTACGCTATCAAGAAAAATTCAGGGGCTAAATCTTTAGCTTATCAAAATCACTTAAAAAATCCCCGGGGATCTTTCTATTATATAACCCATGCAATCCTATCATTTAGGTTCCATTTGTCCCAAAAATTCATATCACACTGATATATTAAATTTTCATTCTAAAAATTTACAGTATGATTTCAATATTTTGTCTTGGGTTTTTTATTATTCACATCAAAAAAAATCAATATTGAACAATCCTTTCCAACCTCTCCAAGCTCAGTAATATTCAGAAGAGTATTTAATTCTATTCATATACTTTTAGAATCTGACTTGAGTCATCTTGGGAGCCTTAATTCTTTCCAGAGTTTCCATCTGGGTCCACTGCTTGATATTTTTGGAGGAGTGGCTGAAGGCTTGAATCCTGAAACATATAAAAAATACAAAAACTATAATAAAGTCCTTTTTATAAATTCTTTCATAAATTCCAAGAATAAAGATAAAAATATCCTATTACATGAATGTGGTTTTGTGGATAAAGGGAATATTTTCCAAACAAGAGAGGCTTTCAAGAATGCAAACATGGCTCTGAGACATATTGAAAACTATAGCTCACCTTTTTTTATTGATATTCCTCAAGATTGTGATCTTTATCAAGCTTCCAACAATACAAGTTTAACTAGTTCTGTTACTTAAATACCTAATTGTCAAACCAATCTTTCATTGCACCAAATCCAGGGTATTTCCTTTCTCTTAAATATTAAAAATAATATGGAAAAAATTTGTGAAAACCTATGGAAACATTCAGATAACTTATGGATTAAAAAAGTGTTTTCTAATGCTGTTGAAAATGGGCTGATACCACAAGATATTGTGTGCAAAAGTAGGAATGGATGATTGGATGATGATATGGGACTTGGAAAATCGTTGACAACTTTATGCTTGATTCAAAAAACACAAAATGAAGCATTAAAGTACTCAGGAATATCTAAGGACCATGTCCCAGCTACTTTGATCATTGTACCACTTTCTACTTTGCATAACTGGGAGAATGAAATAAGACTACATTTTCATGATGGTAGTTTACCATATTCAATATTTCATGGTTCCAATTGTAATTTCATTTCATTCAAAAATTTGAAGCAGAATGAAATTATCATCACCATATATGATGTTATTGCTGGCTATAATGTTGATGATTTTCATGGGATGAGAATAAATCCTCTTTTGGTGAATTGGTTCAGAATAGTGTTGGATGAAGCACAGTAAGCTTCTCTTTGTGATTTTTAAATAAAAAAGTACTGAAATTTTTACATCAATTAGCTACATAAAGGAATAATATACTAATAGAGCATTCACAATATTGAATTTAAACTCTGAAAGAAAGTTATGCCTTATAGGAACACCATTACAAAACAATCTTTGGGATCTACATAGTCTTTTGAGGTTCTTACAAGTAGAACCATGGAATCTAAAGCCTTTATGGGAAAATTGCATAATCAAACAAATATCATCTGGGAATCAAATGGCAATCCAATCATTACAGCTTATAATGCAAACACTCACCTTGAGAAGATTGAAAGCTAACCTACTGGATCTTCCCAAGAAAGTGCAACATGGAGTTGCAATTGAGATCTAAGAGCGATGGAAAACACTTTATTTCAAAAAGCATGAAAAGTTTAGTTCACTGTATGGAAAACAGAGGTCTAAAGCAGTTTAATGGGATTCATCAGAATTTTTCTCCAGATTATCAGATTTGAGGCAGCTTTGCAATCATCCAGCACTAATAGAAAGGGAAGAAGGGGGAAGGAGATATAACTGGAAAGAAGGATCCAAAGTGGTACATCTTGTTAGCCATCTCAAGGAGTTTTTTCAGCAGAATACAAAAGGTTTTTTGATATGTGAGCTCAAATCCTTCTACTACCTGTCATTTGAATGATTTTATTGATCAAATATTGTAAAAAGTATTGAAATTGCACTGGATGAAAGTGGAATATCCAATTTGATTATGCATGGAATGCTCAAAAATGATCAAAGGATACAAATCCTTGAAGAATTCAGAAAAAATCCAAAATCTCAAGTTCTTCTTACAACAAAAGGCACAGGTGGTGTTGGTATTGATCTGAGATGTGCTCAAAATGTTTACATAATGGTAAGACAGTATTTAGATACACTTGAAGCTTAATCTAATATTATTCCAATTACTTAAATTAGGAACCAGGTTGGAACCCTTCAACTGATGATCAAGCAGTTGATCGGCTTTATTGGCTAGGGAAAAAGAAAGAAGTTCATGTATTTCATTATATAACTGTTTTTAGTATTGAGGTGAATATTCAGCAAGTTAGAAGGAAGAAACAGCAGCTTCAGATGTAAGATAGTTTATACTCAACCAATATTTTTTTTTTGGTAGCTAAAATGTTTTTATTTTATTTCAGGTTGAGAATTGGACATTTAGGTACAGTGGATCATGAATTGGAAAGATTGATTGTGGAAACAATAGAAAAATCATGAATTATTTTTTTAGGTTTCAGATAGTTGAAGTAAATGATGAATATCTATACATGGCGTTGATTGTAACATTAGCTTCTCATCATTAGTAAGCTTGGAAATATAATCATTTGAATAAAGATTTTCTGGAAGTGCAATTGGAACTTTGGCTTCTTTCTCAAAAATATCACTTTGTACTCTTCTACTTTCCAAGACATTTGGAATTCTATTGAATTTACGTTTTTGAATTTGCTTCTGAATTAATAAGGAATCTAATTGACTTGCTAACATTGATAATAAAGCTGACCTCAAAGGGGACTTTAGTTTTATTAATGATCCATTTTCATCTTCAGTAGCAGAGCAGCATCGTGGCTCATCAAATATGGAAGCTTCATCTTGATTAATTTTCAATGATAGCAATGTCTCTGAGCAACTTAATGATAACTGAATATTAAATAACATCAATTGGTGTAAAAATCAATCACAAATAAAATAAAAACATACTTTTTTACGCCACCTTGATTTCTGCTTCTGACTGGCTTTTTTTGGAAGTGCTTGAGGAACCAATTTATCATTCTTAAGATCCTCTTGTTTCCCTCTGAACCAGCGCATTAGTATTAAAGACTTATTAAAATGTGTATTATCCTTTGAATTTATCAAGAATATTTTCAATTCTCCTTGTTGGTGTAAATAGTTCCAGTGCTTGAGAACAAAGTTTGCAAATTTTTGATTCCATTTTGATTCCCAACATTGATTCCAAGCAAAGGTTGACATTGGGAAGCCTGATTTGAAGAGATCCTCTCGAAACATAGTTTTGTACAGTGGTGGAATTAATATTCTTGGGTTTATAGATGATCTATCCTCTCCTGAGGTTTGATTGTGGGGATTTATAATTGGATTATCAGTGCAAGAAAAGGGTAAGTTCTCAACAATTTTGAGACTTTCTTCTGATGGAAGAGATTTCCAACTATTTATACCAGATGGAGATTGGAAATAGTCGATTTCCATGATCAACCAGCATAATTGATGTATGGATCTTGATATTGCACTGGTAGATAGTGGGATGATGGGATGTAATATCTTGCTGATAGTCCTGTTTGATTGGGGTATAGTGGTCTCAAAAAAGTAATGTGAAGCTTTAGGCATAGTAAAAAAGGTTAATTAAAGTAAGATTTCTGGGTATAGGTGGAAGAATCAAGAGAAAGGCTCCTATTTATCATAAATGAGAGGATTCTGGAGCCCTGTAGTTATTTCTTACAGTTTGAATGTGCCTGAAAGAAGCTATCTTGTGTAAAAGGAGCTCATTTGGGAAAGTAAGCAATGAGGTATCAGGTTCAATAAAAATCACCCTATTATGAAAGAATAAAATTAAATTACAGAAAAAACTGATCAAATTAATAAGGTGTTTATATTGTCTTTATCAGGGAGATCTAGTACAGGTTGTCCATCTATGGTACTTTTTTCAAGCCATGCCTCACTGAAGTCTAATACTAAACATTTGGCCACTTCCATTTTTTTTGGAGCAGTGGGAACAAATTCATGGGTTTTTGAGAAAAATGCCTTGTTAAAAATATCCAAAATATATGCATTTGTTCTCTTCCAAATAGGCTCATAAGGCCTTTCCTTGGCAATAACACTATCAGTAATTTCAATCATCTGCAATGCTCCTTTAGCTGAGCTTTTTCTCCAATCTCTTGAGCAAACCATTAATCCTCTTACCTCAGAAGCAAGAAATGAAGCTAAAATATGATAGCAGGGCTTAACTAATCCTATTTTTGATTGTAGCTCTGATAAGGTCTTAAGGTGTTCTTTGGACCTTTTATGAGTGAGCACAAATCCATCAGGAATATTGACTGGAAGAACTTTTGAATGTGCTAGTATCAGGACATATGAAATCATAATATGTAAAATGGAATCATTGAAAGATATTAAGCTATTCATTCCATAATGAATTGGCTTGTTTTCCTCATTGTCATCAAGGGTATTTTCAATTTGAGCTGAATGGGATGGTCTTGTGCTGAGGCAGGACACTAGAAATTCCAGGCTGAGTCTTTGAACTAACAAGGGATCATCTTCTGTTGATTTTGTGATTGCAAACTTTTCAGGTTGTATGAGATCTTGTGCAGAAGCTAATATTGACTCTAGTATTAGATTGGCCCAGAACTGTTTCTTTTGAAGATTGGGGACAAAGAGGGATTGTGCCAATTGAAAGAGGGGTTGGTGTGATTTGGGAATGTTTTGCATTGAAATTGTAGAATACAAAGTAAAGATAGGGACATTCCAAGCATCAGGATCATTGAAAGGATCATATTTCTTTGGTGAAAAGATATCTAATCCTGAAAAATGCAAGTAAATATCAATGTTCTGGATGAAACATGAATGAATGTCTTTTGTATTTACCAGATTTATCCAAATCCACTAGCCATTTGGTAATGCTAAGAGATCCAATACTTTGAAAGTGCATTCCTTTGGGTAGTTTGGTAGAAAATGGCCTTGGGGGAATTTCCTGGATTTGTTCTCTGACTAGTGTCTCAACATTAACCTGGCATTTCTTCCATGAGGATACAGAAAGTGGCTGATAATGGCTGATTTTCTCTTCAAAGTGATCTGAGTGAATGGGATTGAATAATCCAGATTGAGGAAGCTTTTTCTTCTTTTGGGATGTTGAAGGCTCTTCATTACTGGTTTGCATTACTTTTGAAGCTTATGGGTTGTTATCTGCATGTATGAAATTGGAGTTAGGTTTTTCTTTTGAGTGTTTGGTTGATGTAGGTTGTATCAAGGGCTCCTCTATTTTTGATTTTGCTTTTTTTCTCATGGTGGAAGCTGGAAAACTTTGTATATTTGATTGATCATTTTGAGAAATACTATTGACTTCAGGGCTGGAGTTTTATGTGGATAGGGCTTTTTCAAAATCATTTTGAGGTTGGAATAGTCCTGGTTCTAGATTTTGAGAATCTGACTGGTTTTGTGGGTGTGATTTCTCAGTATCATAATTGAATTCCAATTTCTAAGAAAGAAATGATTCAGGGAATATAGTTTAATCTTTAATTAAAGCCTAAATAAAATATTGAGACATACTTCTTGATTCTTTTCCTTTATACTTTGATAAATTTTGGCCTTTTTATTACTCATACTAGAAGAAGATATGAAATACCTCTTTATTGATGTTTGAGAGGATGCTGAAATAACAACCTTGGCTTCAGGGGGTAATGATCCACCTAAATTATGACTCAAATTCCAATTAAAAATGGCTCCATATGGGAAAAAGATGGAAAAACATATAATACAGATCATCTTCAAGTATTTTGGAGACCTCTTGAATTTTTTTTTCTTGCATATTCAGAAAAGTTAGTATTGCAGGTAGCAAGCTTGAGAGAAGGAAGAAATTTGGAGATTTTGGAAATGAATTCTGATTTTTCAACTTGCTTTGGCTCTATTTCAAGTAATGGATCCATTTTGGAGCAGTGATTATTTGAAATTGACTGAGGGTTAATTATTATAAATAAGTTTTTAAATTTATTCTTGAAATGAAATTGAAAAAAAATAGAAGGTGGGCGTTCTTTACAGTGTCCAAGAGAGATTGTAATATTATGGAATGTAGGATTTCTGGGAAGGCATATATAATGATGACTTTTGATAAATGTCAATATTTTTGTTTGAGCATTGCTCAATATATAATAGCTTGGGGACAAATGAAAACCAAAGCAGGCATAAATAAGAGGCTTATATATTAAATAATGTTGAGAACCTATAGCACAGTTCAGCTTTGAAAACATTAAATAAATAACAAATTCATGACTGATGGTCATAATTGTGAAAGCCCACATTGTGGATAAATTACAAATTCTCACAATGGGTGACTTTTTAAAATATTTTAAATCATGTTTTCTTTTGAAGTACATTTATTACTAAATTCTCTGCTTGGAAAACATATAGGACAGTTCAGCTCTCAAATACACTACAAAAATACTAATTTTCTGACTGCCAGTCATGATTTTGAAAGGCATCTTTGGACTTGGTTATGAATTCACTCAATTGATGAATTGTTAAAATAATTTATCTCTAATTATATTTCCAAATACATCTATTTAAAAACTCTAAGCTTGGATACAAAAAAGGACTAGGAGATAAACATTATTCAGGATTCATACAATTATGACTACTTGAACAAGCTTCAATTCCACTGAGAGAAGATCTTCCTGGCCTCTGCATGATGTGATGTCCCCTTTTTGTCTTGGCCTCAATCTCTAATACAATATTTTGGAGTCCAATGGGTTCTTTCACCAGTAAGTGGTTTCTTTCAGCTTCTGAAATTGTGTTTAAGTATATTGTGGAATAACAATCTAAAGGTAAGCAATGTGGGACATTATTTAAATCAGAATTATAGTCTAATTTCTCTCCATCCCTATGAAGCATACATTGAACTCTATTCTTTTCAAGCTGGATTTTGGCACCAAGGGTCATTGCTAGATCCAATTGCCTTGTACACAAGGTCAAAGCTTCACTACGCCAAACACCAAAAAGTCTTTTTGGTGCTTTTCCCAAGTCAGAATTATCCTCTACATCTGAAGTTGCTTTTATATCAGTATATATTGCAGAGAAATCCTTGTTTTGAGGGAATAATTGACGTGCTATTTTGAAATGGGCAGCTGTAACCTAAATATGAAGGTAATATTAGAGGTTGGTATATGTCTAACAAAAGAATAAGCATGTGCATTCTGCCTCCCTCTAGTGTTTTTGGATTTCTTAGCTTTTTGAAATTTAACCTCCTCTGCAGCCTGGCCAAGTTTTGAAAGCTTTTTCATTTATTTACCCCTTCCATTGACCCAACATTCAATTAATAGGTTTAGTTGATTGGGATTGTTAATATTTAAGCTGGGTTGAGTCTGGCTCCAATTGAAAAAATGTTTGGAGATAATGTTGGCTATGGCTGCATTCCAAGTGGAGTTATTGAATGAGGTTCCCCATTGGAAGGTGATCCTCTTGAGGCCTACTAGCTGGCATTCCTTTTCACAAGCACGCTTTCCAACTATTGAGACCTTGATCTTGTTATTGAGAATATCACGACTTGGTTTAAATCCAGGTGGCTGTAATCGTTGAGATATAGAGGTGATTTCTTGTTTGACCAGAATTTTGCGCTCACTAATTGGACAATCTCTCAGTCCATATTCAAGGGTTTCCAAATGGGTCTTGATGTGTTTAGCTCAGTTTTTGACCCAATGAATATGAAATTCCTCTTCATCATTGGTAGGATTGGGTGGGAAGTGATCTACAGAAGGTGGCATACCCATTAAGAAGTAGATAAATTCTTGCAGGTGGACTGATTCAGTGGATGCCTGACTTGGAAGATTGTTCTTTGTTACCAATCTTGTAATGAGGTGATTTCTCCCTTGCAAAATTTTCTTATTATTTCTAGCCCTCTGTTGGTCCTCTTCTTGTTGAATCCTGAATTTGACTCCAACAACTGAAAACCAAATCAGTGAGTAATTTTAAATAAGATTTAGGAAAGATACTCACCACCGCATGTTATTTCCTCTTGTCCCTCCTGACTGGCATTCTGTGAAACAGCATCCTCTATTCCAAGTCTTTCCAAATCTTGCAGAAAGATGGATTTCTGTCCAGTAGAGTCAGTATGGATTCTTTCATGGTTTTCTTCATCTGAGTGAATTGTTGAGTCACCCACTGTTGGTGGGTTTTGTGATGAGGATCCAGAATTTTCTCTGTAGAATACGGAGGGGAGCCACCCATTGCATTAGAAGACATTGTAATATCAATTCAAAGAAGTGGAGATAAATTGAGGAAAATGAGGTAATTATATTAGAGAAGTTTTGAGGATGTTAAACAGAGTTGGACTAAGGATTCAACATATGAGAATGAATTTGGTGGATGAGAGAGCTCAGGAAAGCTTAAGGCAGTTTGGTGGAGTGGAAATACAGACATTTTGGTGGAGAAGAGATAGTTTATATAAAAAATTATTCAAACCTGTTCTATCCAGCACCAAAAAACCAAATTATGTCTTTAAATATCTTTGGGAGGCTTAAATATTGCAGATTGACAATTTAAATCTCTTTTAAAAGGGATTTGAGTGAATTATTCTAAAAAAACTAAATTTAATAGCATATAACAATATCAACAAAGGAAAAAGTATTGTTTTTTCTCCAAGGAACTCTTTATTGAGCATTGATAACAAAGCCTAAGGCTGAAAGTGGTTTGGTGCTTCAATCACCTATCCATTGCTAGCAAGATTTGAAAGGAAATGGTAAGAAGCTGTTAAAATATATGAGATAATGAGTGGAAGTCCACTGAATCACTTACTGATGAATGTAGAGATACCAAGAAGAGTGTAGCCTGATCAATTTCAAAGGTTCCAGGGGGATTCTTGAGGCATGCAGCATGCCCCAAAACTGATTGGGAGTTGATGATTATGGCATCCTCTGTCTGGTCCAATAGAATAGAACAATTGAGATCTGGAAAAGGATGGAAAGGGTCTTTTTCTATTTCATTATTTTCAAGATTCTTAAAAGGTTTGATTATTAGCCACCATATGTTGGGATCACCTCCAACTAATGAGACAATATTATCAATATGGCCCAATGATTTGACATTATTAATGCTATACTCTATGATACTGTCTTCAACATGTGATTTTACATTACAATACCTTTTTTTTTCAAAATTTATTGACTTTTTGCATTCAAAGAGGTTTACAACATCCCTTAAGTCTCTTGAAACTAGTAGTTTCCACTGTTGAAAAATAGCATCATGCAATTGAATTTTATGATTGGCACTGATATTTTTTGATTGATGCAGAGTAATGAGGGGATTGTTCCTACCAACTCTTTGTTGAAGATTAGGCAATTTGGAAATCCATTGATATTTTACTTTAGATATCCATATTTTCAGTATTGTTTGGGAGATCTCAGCTACAATTGGTTATATGTGGGTTAGTATTGTCTGAGGGTGATTTTTTGACATAAAAATATATGATTAAAACTCAACATGGCTTATTATTCCATGGTATGTCCCCAAATATACGGTTCATTCTTTCATATGCCTACACAGCTAAGCTTCTTGGTGGCCCTAGCTCCTTGATAACCTTTGGTAAATGTTGTGTTAGGTGTAGATTAGGTTTGGAGTTTATCATTGACCAACCCAAACAAAGTGTTTGAAAATAGATCTTTGTAGTACTTTTAATCTTATCCAGGTCTTATTCATGAATGCTTGTCCTGAGTAACATGTTTGTTAATTTAACTAGTGAAATTAGTGATTTGAGTAGAAGATCCTTATGGAGGTAGTTCCCTGGGAATTTTACCCTTTCCTCCCTATGAGGTATTTGTGAACTCCATAGTGGTACAAGTGCCAATGGTAAATACCATGTCATCAAGATTTGCCACTCCGCTGCTTTGAGTGTCTGAAAGTTTTTGAAACCAAATTTTCTGGGTAGATAAGAAAGCCATGATGGGACTTTTGTTTCATTGATGACTTTTTGAAGTACCTCTAATTCGTCTTTTTTTAATCTTGGAGTTTCATCCCCAATTGGATTTAAATACTGATTATCATCAGAAGATAAATCAGAAGGAACCAATGAATCACTACCATGTGTAAGAGGTAATAAGTTGAGTACTGTAGAAGTGGTTTTCTGGGATCTAAGGGAATACCTGGAGTTTGAAGTTCTGTTGCTTTTTGCAGTTTGATCACTTTTGGTCCTGGAGGCTTCACTAGAGCCTTGGTGCCTTTGGGATGTAGGAGGTCAAATGTGGGCAAGGTTAGCTCCTGTAAGGTTTTGTTTCTTGTGTCTGCTTATTTTGTCAAAATCATTGTCATATTGATTTTTCCTTTTTCTTGGTTGCCCCAATAAGCAAAAAGGATATTTGGATGGATTTGAGGGTGCCAAAAAACTTTGCTTTTTCCTTTGAAGCTCTAACTCGTGACCAGCCAACCCCACCTTGAGGAATGATATGCAATAGTCTTTGATATCCCCTAAAATCAAACAATTAATAATATCTATCCCACAGACGTCAATTGGTCTCCAGTAATATAGCTTATTCAGAATACTCCACTGGACACCATGTGATTTTACAAATTCATCTTGTTCCTTTTTGGTTTGAAGTTGGAGCCATCCATTTGCCTTGGAAATATGATTTTCATGTGTGCTTGCTTCAAATTTTGAAATATCTATTTCACTGATGTCAACCCTTGTAATATTACAAAAGGAGAAAAATTGATTGGCCAAATGAGAGGAAAATTCAGCCACTTTACATAGAGCAGGAAGATCTGCTATTAAAGGTAATAAAGCCACTCTAAAAGGTCTACCCTGTGGAAAGTCGTGGGTATTGGAAAACCAAATACCATTCCATAACATTTGAAGCCCAATCACAAGAGGCTCCAATATTGAATTCATTTGATCAAGATATGGCTCTTTGGGACCCGGAATTATTGCATACAAAAACATGTTCTCCTCTTTGTGATGTTCACTTGGAGGAAGATTCAAACAAGTGAGAAGAATTGACCCAATTGAAATGGATTTTGCAGCCCCTTTGTTACTGAATGGATTGAACCAATCTACATATAAGCTAAATATTCAATTACCTGGTCTATTTGTAAATGTTTGTTTACTATGTGGGGAAGATTTGAATGTGTTCCAAATTTTGCTATGCCAAATATCCGAAATAACTTTAGGGTCTGTTTGAGAGCTATGGGTATTGTGAGCATTTAATAGCTTTTCAAAGCCAGGAATCCACATATGGGAGGCCAACCATTTTTGCAAGGATTGGTATGTAAAGGTACAGATTGGTTTTTGAAGTGAATTATCATTCTTGTCATCAGTTTTAAATAAAAGAGAACCACATTCTTTTCTTGAAAGAGATCCTAATTTGACAATGGAGGAAGGAAGAGGTTGAATAAATTTGGATGTACACTGTTTGTTGATGTGCCCCATTGCAGTCAGATCATACAAGCTGAAGCATTCTGGGAAGCAAATCTTTTTTTCAAAGTCCATGGATATGCCCAGCTGAACCAAAATAGTTTCAATTGAAAGTGGAATTTCTTTAGCAATGGATAATCCATAAAAATTAAATTTGTCTCAAAGGCTAGTTATCTTTTCCCTTTCTGATAGAAGAAATTCTTTGATACTATCTCTGGACATTCCATTTTTGAGGTATAGGCTGGAAGCTTGAACCAAAACTTTAAGAGCATGAGAGTCAATGAATTTAAAGGTCTTGTTTCGATATTTTTTGGTATCAAAAAGTAAATTTCTTTCATTATTCTGATGACATATCTGTTCAATTTGAGAGAATCCAGGGGTTTTCTGTGTTGGCTGTGCCAATAGATTGCGGAAAATTAGATTTGAGTAATGATGAATAATTGAAATGAATGAGGGAAAGAGTACTTACATTTTCACTATTTTGGGCTAAAAAAATCTGATCAACCAAAGGCTGGGGTCTACTGAGTTTCAGTAGTTCCAATTGATGTGTCTTCCAAGCTGGGCCAGACATAGGTCTTCCATGCTGAACAATATTTTTCAAATCTTCATAATATTGGCTGTAACAGCCAAGCTTGTGAAAAGTGCAAATGTTTTTAGGGCAACCCATTTTTTGCACCATGAAATTTTGTGGGGAATGAGCAAAATGGGCCCAAGAAAGTGAAATGGGGTAGTGCAGCTATGAGGAAAGTTTTGGGGGGCAAAGTGGACATAAACATAGCTTTATTTATATTTGAGCATCTTTGATTTTGCAAAGATAGAAGCCAATTATGCCCCTATACGGTTTGCATGGGGGATAAATTTTATACAGCAGTCATAGTTTGACCACTTTTAAGATTACATCACCTGAAAAACACGTTTACAGCCAAGCTGTATGGTTTCTGTGCCTCATTCAGATACAGGTTTTTCTGTATCTGAGTGGGTCTGATTGGATTTCAAGGAGAAAAATCAATTACGGCTGTAATTGGGTTGCAAGTGGTTCAAATTATGACCAGCGGTCATAATTTGGCCACCTGTGTATGATTACAGCCAAAGCTGTAGTGTCTCTGGACCTCATTCAGATACAGTTTTTTCTGTATCTGAGTAGGTCTGATGAAATTCCCAAGAGACAAACCAATTACCGCCATAATTGATTTTCAAGTGGTATAAATTATGACCGCTGGTCATAATTTGACCACCTGTGTATGATTACAGCCAAATCTGTATTGTCTCTGGACCTCATTCAGATACAGTTTTTTCTGTATCTGAATGGGTCTGATTGGATTTCAAGGAGACAAACCAATTACCGCTGTAATTGGTTTGCAAGTGGTACAAATTATGGCTGGCAGTTATAATTTGACCACCTGTGTATGGTTACAGCCAAAGCTGTATTATCACTGGACCTCATTCAGATACAGGGTTTTCTGTATCTGAGTGGGTCTGATGAAATTCCCAAGAGACAAACCAATTACCGCTGTAATTGGTTTGCAAGTGGTACAAATTATGACCACCGGTCATAATTTGACCACCTGTGTATGATTACAGCCAAAGCTGTATTGTGTCTGGACCTCATTCAGATACACTTTTTTCTGTATCTGAGTGGGTCTGATGAAATTTCCAAGAGACAAACCAATTATGGCTGTAATTGGTTCGCAAGTGGTACAAATTATGACCGCCGGTTATAATTTGACCACCTGTGTAAAATTACAGCCAAAGCTGTAATGTGACTGGACCTCATTCAGATATAGGTTTTTCTGTATCTGAGTGGGTTTGATAAAATTCCCAAGAGACAAACCAATTACGGCTGTAATTGGTTTGCAAGTGGTCCAATTTATGACTGTTGGTCATAATTTGATCATTTGTGTACAATTACAGCCAAAGCTGTATTGCCTCTGGACCTAATTCAGATACAGTTTTCTGTATCTGAGTGGGTCTGATTGGATTTCCAGGAGCCAAGTCTTACAGATTATGACCAGACATCATTATCTCACTCTGATGACATTCTGAGGACACAAATTTATTGCATTCATAATTGATTTACATTTTGACGAAATCATTACTGGTGGGCCAAATCTCTCACCCACCTACAGGTGTGACTGTACCATCCGAACTAATCACCAATGTATTTGAAGGATGATTCTAAAGATACACATTTCCTGACACTTATTCCTTCCCTAAATGTTTAATTGTGTTTTATGTCTAGAGGATCTACAGCTTTCTTTCCTTTAAAACCACAAAACTCATTTCTGCTCTATTTCTATGGGCTACACCCCCACTTCACTTAATTGAGACCTGCAATATAAATAGAGCTGTTCCTCCCGTGTTTTCCCTAAGTTCCTCTGTCTTTAACTTGTGTTGGCCATTCAAATCCCTCTCCCCCCAATATAATACCCAATACTATGAATCCACCCCAACCACCTGATTCCAATGTGTCATTTGATGAAATGTTTCATAGGGATTTTTCAAATGACACAGATTTTAATTCATCTTTATCTTATCAAAATGAGGCACCATTGCATTCATCCATCAATTCATTTTCCACCCCAAACCAAAGCACTGAACCCCAGGAATGTTACAATCTTTTTCACTACCTCAATTCCCCCAATCTAGCCCCAGCAGCTCCCATTAGTCATCCTCACATCTTGCCCTGCCGCCCACCAAACAACATAAATAGAACCCCCTTTCAACTTGGTAAATGTTTTCTTCCCCACATAATCCCATCCTCAACAGTTTTTAATATCATATTTTTACCCAAAATATTAGATATCACAACCACACCAAACATGACTTTGTGTAATCCACACCCAAATACTCCACGAACCCTTCCACCACCCTCATTCATAGAATTTGACATGAATAACCCACCCACTCAAGTACAATCCATCTCACCAATTCTATCTTCTGAGCTAACTTTCCTCTCCCGTGAAGAATTTTCTCTCAATCACCACCGTATCAAGAAAATCCTCGATAATGCCCTTTCTGAAGCTGAAAAGAATCCTGTATCAATTGAGATTAAGGATTATTTGAAAAAGGGCCTTACATTGATTTCTCAAAAAGAACATGGTAATTATTATTCTTCACGTCTGTCCTCAATTTTGTATTCATTTCATCTCCCTTATTGTAGAATTGTCTTCATCACAAGCAATTGGTCTTGTAGATGGAAATTTTGAAGTTATTTAGAGAGAAGCTCCTTCCATACGCTCATCCCAATCATCCCTTTCAGAGGAGGTTGTTCCTGATGGAAATCACAAGAAAAAAAGGAAAATTCAAGATAAACCACCACCAAATATTTGTCGTTTCATGCAACAATCTGTCACTATTAATAATACCCAACAGGTTTTCTCCATGATTCCTCCCACAAGTACATCTTTTGTCCCCATTGTTTCCAGCCCACCCCAATCTATCAATCCTCAATTGTTATTGCAAGCACATCCCAATGACCTTCTATCCCCTGATACTCCTTGTCATTCACCTACTTTAATGGTTTCCCAATCTCATGGGTCTGATTTCCCACCAATATTCAATGAGGAAGAACAAACTCATCAAGAGAATTTACCTAATACAGAAAGCCCACGTCACAACCCTTCTGAACAAAGTGACCACAGCAACATTTGTGAGAGCTCATCAAATTTACCTATTTCAAATGAGACACCTATCCACTCAAGAGCAGATGTTCATCAGGTCTCTCCAATTATTTCAGCAGGAGGAATTAATATTACAACTAACCCCCAGGAAATCCAGTCCACTATTTCAACACCACAAAATGCACATACTCCTTGTGTCCAGTCATCCCCCCATGATACGTCAATTGAACCACCACCCCCATCATGTGATGATGTTCCTCCTCAATCAATGGAATCAAGTTCATCCCCTCCATTACATGCCCCAACACCAGGTCTCAATAATATCAATCAAGAAGTTGATCGTCAGACTCAAAATCCTCCCACATTGGAAGAGACTCAACAATCTCCCATTTCCCAACCAGCCTCTCCCCTCAATATTGAATTTTCCATCTTTTCCAATGAATTTTGTCCTCAATTTTATAAAATTTTCCAAATGTTTAATTCAGGACGACCAACTCAAGCCAAATATCAAACAAAATTTGAAGCAATCAACTCTTTGGTTGGATGGCGTCTTCAATCTTTGGGTTGTGAAAAACCTGCACAAGACAATTTTGACTTCAACCAATGCTCATCTTCATATACCAAATGGATTGACAAACTAAGTGATCATAGTTAGTTGCCTTATAATAATTAGTCATTACAAAATATTAAAGCTTATCCTATTTCTGAACAGGCTCACCATTTTTGAATTCCACCAAAGCTGAATTTTATGTCTCCCCTCAAATTTTCAACATGCAAATATATGATGACATTACATCACCTGAACCAAGTATATCTATTCCTTTTTCTTTGGAGCCCCACGTTCGTAATGAAAAGCACCCTGAAACAATTTTTGTTCATCATCTCATTTATATGGCCCAACCATGCCACTTCACCATCATTGCTTGGGCAAAACTCATTGCAGCATCTATATCTGCAACAATGGATGAATTTTGTATCCCTAAACCCCCCATGACAGCTCCAACCACTCCTGGAAAGTTACATGCTTATTTGGATATGCTTACATACTTTGAAGGATTGAAGAAACCTTCTATTCCACCAATGGATCTTATGTCAACCATCCCCCCAAATCCAAACCCATCTATCAGCAATATAGACACCAAACAGAATTTGGCTGCTAATTCTGATCAGCAACTCAAGTCATTTCAAGATTTAATTTTGGATGTTATGATTTCATACATCATTTTCAAAGCACAGGCAAACATAGAGGAACTTTCCCCTCCCAACCAATCAGAACAACATAAACGTCCCAAAATTACAAAGAATCAACATCTTGGAAGAGATGAAATTTCCTCATTAATCATTAACCACAGACCTCAAAGCATCACTCTGTTGGACAATCAAGCATCACAATTGGACCAAGCTAAAAAGAAATTGAGTGAATATTGTTTTTGGCATAATTTTCTTCCATTTGTTTATTTCTTAATATTAGGTGTTAAGAGTTTATTCACTGCTCACAAAGATCATCACCATTTTTCCATCTCCAATGCTATGCTTATATTATGTTCTTTTAACATATCTCATCAGCTTGTTAAGCCATCACCTCCAGAGGAGCCTGTCTGGAAAAATCTATCTTTTCACCTCAACTCGACTTTTTATAAAGGCATGAATCCAATTAATGATGTTCAAGTTGTTCGTCCCCCCTCCCGGCATCAACTAGCACAATATATCACCAGCAATTTCTTAAATCAATGGGAAGCTCAAGCAACAGTGACATCACTTCTTCCTCCTAGTCAAAGATCTTGTTTGACTTAGTTTTAAATTCATCATGTTTTTAATAACTCTTTTGCAATTGCCATTTTTCAATCCTTACTCTTATTGGCCATCTCCAACATTCTCCACCACTTAAAACACATTATGTTTGTGAGTTCTCCTCAGGTCTTGAATTATACTACTTGATCATCATTCTATTACAATAATCTTAAGATAGTAGGAAATTTCCCCTTGTAATTGGGATTTAATACAATATGATAGTTTTCAACTTTATATATTAATCTTCTTTCACACTATTCATATGAAATGCAAGTTTCAAGATTTTTGGACAATAAATTAAACAATCATATCTTACTAGTGAGCACAAATAGCAGAGAATATGATGAATATAAATTTGAAACTTGAGCTTTCTATATTATATGAACATTTGGGGTCAGTTAAAAAGTATTTGTGGCAACTATTAGTCAAACTTGTGGACCACCTTGATTTTAAGAGCATTCAACCTCACAATGAAACTTTGTATTATAGTACAATTTATGAATGACATAAGAGGTTCTTTCCATTAAGAATTCTACTTGAAAGAAATTTGAAAGTTTTATATAATTGAATTTTTCTATTCATGTTTCTGAACATGTACAATTAGTTGATATGAAAAGTACACTTTATTACTGAACTGGTAGTTTAATAGTACTTCAACTTGAAAAGATAATGTTTAAATTTGTAAATAAATCCATTGCATATGGATTTTTTTAAATTGATGCAAAGTCAAACATCCAAAATTATTACCACAAGATATATTAAGAAGATCCCAAGACTCATAATTAATACAAAAATACCAATTTAAATTATGAATATATAATACTACATTCAAAAATGAGTAACAATTGATTTTAATATGAATAATAATCCACAATGTGAGGTTGAGCGTTATTTTTTTGTGAAAATATTTCAGATTTCTGAGAGATAAATGACAGTGAAAATAATATCCTATTTGTCAAATACTAATTACAATATTTTTGATATTTGGCACATTGTTGTGCTCTTCCAATTGTTTTATCTACATAATCTCCTGTTCCCTCTCTCTCATGTTTCTTCACCCGTTTAATTAATTCATTAGAAATTTGAAATGAGAAACCAAAGTGAGTCGTTGTATTGTTGGTTGATACTTCAAGAGGTTTGGTTGTTTGATGTAAGATCTTTTTTGAAGGCCACATTTGTTCTATAATACCATTGTTCAATCCAAATTCAAAATTCAAGTTGTAATCTGGAAAAGAAAAACTATGACCTATACATTTGGTTGGTGGTGATACTGGATTTCTATTTTTGATATCTATGTAACTGAATAAGCCATATGTAGGATTGTTTGAATTGTTGTCACAATGAGAATGGTTATAAGAATCATTATAAGTGATTGATACATTTGAGAATAATCTTATATTTTCAATTTTATCTTTATCATTCCATCCAGAGTCATCCCAACTTGGTAATTGCCATTGTTTCATCAAATGTTCATTATTAGTAGAACCATCTTTTGTGAATAAATAAAATCTATGAGAGAGAAAGCTATTATAATTTGGTAACTTGTTCCATAATTCTTCATCTTTTAATTTTCTTTCAGACAAACACTTTTTATGTAGTGTATATACTCCTAAAAACAAAGAAAAAAAATTAGTGTTTTGTTTTTTTAAATTCAAAATTTAATATTACTTACCTTCACTTATTCCTTTATCATATCCACCTCTGAATCCAAGACATTTCATTTGCCCACCAATTAAGAATTTGTTAGTTTTTTGATGCAGACGGTTTTGTGCCATATAATAAAAATCATGTATTATATTTGATAATTGGAAGGCTACTGAATTTTGATCTTTGATTTTTTCAAGTGAATGGAATTTAATCATACAAACTAAATCTTTGGTTTTTTCATCTTGGTAGAATCCATAATCATCATTGTTAAACTGAATATGAAACTTCTTTTGATTCTGGACTTGAATTCTCTTGATTTTGAAGTTATTTGGAGCTTTTTCAATAAATTCACCTTCTTCTGCTTCTTCAACAATTTCACCCTCTTCAGCTTCTTCAGAAATTTCACCTTCTTCTATCTCTTCATGATATCCTTGTTCTTCATAACTTCCTTTTTTTGGAAAATGAATGGTTTAAGCATTTATCTTTGTGAGCCCTTTTGCTGAGACTATTTTGATCCATCATAAAGAGAGAAAATCTTCTAATACCAAAAAAATATGATATTGTAATATTTGAAATAGTAATATCAAAAGAAATCAAGATAATGAATTTGAATATTCCACCCACTTCATCCCTCTTCTTTCTTATAACCCAAATTTCACGCTTCCTCAAACCTAACTTCATTGTTTCTCAATTATTAAATATCATCACCCCCCAGCCTTTTTGATCACCTCAATTTTTTTTACTTATTGTATTCTCATCCTTAATTTTACCTGCTCTTTTGCACTCTCCAATGTTATGGAAACAATAAGGGTCATTGACGTTCCAGCGTTGGTTCTGTTGATCCTGGTTGTTGGTTAGCCATCCATTAATCAAAATTATTATTCCTATTGCTACTTCCACCAGGCCTGTCAATCCTAACAACTCTTCACCTTAGTAAATGAGCCTCAAGGGAGCTTTCCAAATGGCAATTCACACCGTCGGAAGCTATCAAGATCTGCTCAAATGCCAGAGAATCTCATCCATCTTTCTTTGGCTTTATGGTGCTCAACCAAGCTTCCCCATCTGCTCATCAAGCCAAGTCTTGCTTCTTGGAAGGCGTCTCTGTATGATGACGTGAATGGCTCCTGCTTAAAATATACTTTGCACAGCCTACTTTGCTTAACCAGGTCTTTGTTCAGGTTCATAAAATAATCCATCTTTGGCCGGGATCTCCCAAGAGGTTCCAGAAAATCACTCAGCAGACTGTAGCAAGCAAGCAGCCTCCTTGGCGTATTGGTAAGCTCAAAAGAACTCTCCTCATCAACCCTCACTATTGAAACAACTTTGGGTGACCTATGCTGATTTTCTCCTCAACTCCTCTTGGTCTTCTTGGTCTGGCTATGGCCAACAAAATATTTCAAGTAAAAATTGTTGAAAATTACAATCCAGACCAAGACAATCATCAATGTGCCACTCATAGATCAACAAATTCCAAACCACCACTATTTTCAAATCAACAGAACAAAGATCAACTCTTTAATCCTGTTTGATTCAGGTATTTTGTTTCTCAAAAGTCAATAGATTCTGACTTCCAAGTTGACTAATTCTTTATTGTTTAAGAAGATAAATTCCTTGTTATACCCTACGTTGCTACTGCCTCTTTATTATCATAGCAAATTGTAGTCCACTGTTTAGGTAAAATCCTTTCTTACTAAAACTTGTCTATTGCTACATTCATTAACGCAATTTCATTTGTTTAGTTTTGATCTCTAACACAAATTTCTCAATGGTCTCGATCAAGTTGGTTTGATCAAGCTCCTAAGGGAAATATTACCTACCCTCAAACAACATCATCAAACAACTTTGGCCCTCATCAGAAACTTGCTAACTTGAGCTCATAATTCATTTCTCAAAAAGCCTTATAACCATCCACTTTTCATCAATAACTCCATTCTCTTTTGGCAAACTCTCAAGACCCGGCTAGGCTAAAAAAGAAGCACACCACTAGACTATCCAGACCAGTCCTTGGCTCCCAAGATGGCATCAACTCTAAGTCATGCGACTCTCTTTGCCTCCAGTGTCTTCATTGGCGCAGGTACCATGGCATATAAAAATCACAAATCATCAAATCAGGACAATGCTCTTGCTCATCCCAATCATAATCCCCAATCTCATCAAAATCTTATCCAAAATCAACCACCTCGTCAACATTTTTTCTCCACTCCAACTGTCCCTGTCCCCAGCCAAAATTGCTCTTCCATTTCAGATATACTTAAATTAGGACATCCAGGTAAGAACCAAGTGCAACGTGAATAATGATTTGACCAATTCAAATTTCAATTACTAGAGTGACGACAAAGGACGAAATGTCATCCAATCTGTCTGGAAATTGATGTGATTTATGTACAATGCTGCTTTGCTTATGATAGATCCAATTAGCAATTTCTTTTTGAGGGAAGCCTATGCCATTGAATATGATAGAGGAACAAGAAATCCTACATGAACAGCTGAGCATTTAACATCTGAAAATCTCAAGCCAAATACCAAATAAAACTTCCGGAAAACCAGGCAACGACGATGCCCGAGATCATTCCCAATTGTCTCTGAGTCATTTCCCTCATTTTTTTACTCCTTTCTGATCTTGTCGAATTCCATCCAGACCAGTCCTTGACTCACTAGATGGCATCAACTCTAAGTTTTGTTTGATTTGCTTGATAGATTTAGACGAGATTAAAGCAGAAAGTTTTGTGATTGGAAGAAAAATCAAGTTACCAGCATTAATGGTTTATTTAATCGGCACAATTTTGATGGGAATATGTTTTGGAATGATGGTTTTTAAGCAATTGCAGAATTATTATGATAATAATGGTCGATTTAAACTTTTATTATGTTTTGTGGGATTTTTTGTTTCAATGGTTTGAATTTTAAGTTTGGTTAATGAAGTGGTAGGAGTATTAAAATACTTGGGTGAAATTTTAAAAATAAGTGATGCGATTTTGGCATTAACGATTTTTGGTATTGGAAATTCATTGGGAGATTTCATTGCTAATGTCACAAGTTTGTATTTCCCTTTTCTTGAATTCGCAACTTATCTGATGAATTGATTAACTGAAATATAATGTCTTAAATTTTCTTCCAAAAAAATAAATAAAATGTAATGAAAATAGTTTTTAGGATGGGATTTCCAGTGATGGCGATTTCAGCATGTTTTGAAGGGTGAGAATTTTTTTTGTTTATAAGATTCATTCAAAAAGAGAAAAAAATCTTTTAGATGAAGGAATTGGATTAAATTTAGACCAATGTTAAACATTTTATTTGGGATTGGATTATCATCAAGTTATTTGATTAGCTATAATGATCATGATAAGATGATTCATGAAGGCCCACCTGATTCAATGATGATAACGAGAAGGGTGATTGAATTAAATTCGTTTATGAATTTGATGGTATCAGGAGTTGGCTTATTGATTGTGTTGATATCGATATTGATTATTGTACCATTGAAAGGAGACTTATTTGATGGAAAGCTAGGTAGTTTTTTAATTTTTGAGTATATTTTATCCAATTTAAAAGCATTGATTGTTAAAATTTAGAAATTTTCAAATCTCAGTTTTCCTAATTCCAAATTTCAAAGAAAATGTCAGCCATCGCAGCTAAATTAAATTTCAAGAATCAAATCCAACTGGCTTCCAGGAAATATTTATCAACAACATCATCATACCCATCATCTCCACCATCCAAGTTATCATCACCATCATCCAAGTCACCAAATTCCAATTCAATCAATTCAATCCATCCTGATTCTCATTCAATTCATTCAAATCTTTCAAATCAATACAAATAGTCAGATATCAAATTGGAAGCCAATCTTTGCGCAAGAAAATAAATTTTTTTGAAACCAATCTTGATCCAATCAATAATGAGAATTCAATTTGCAATTTTGGATTAAAATCAAATCAAGTAGGTTTAATTAATTACCTTATTCAATCAAGCCTGCTTATTGATAATCCATCAATTTATTCTTTGGATTCTAGAATCTAATGATCCTAGGAAATTTCAATCTTTCTGTAATATCAGGTACCATCGAAATAAATGGAAGCAAATTAACTTGTCAAAATACTCTTTCACCCTTAGAACTCTTTGCTCCTTCAAGTCATCCTTTACCTGTCATCACTTCAATTGATTAGAATCAAATTCAACTTCAAAATCAAAATAATTCTCAGATATAATTTAAATGAAAGACTCACATTCTATTTTTAAATCCTTAGATTCAATTTGGTCATCTTCGTATCATCCAAAACCTTCAATTTGCTCATCATCTTTTAATGTTCAAAATCCATTCCATTCCAAGGCTTGGTCTCTGATTATAGAGTTTAATCCTAATCTGGTAGCTTTACAACTACCCAACTCATGGTCTAATTCTCTATCTTGTTTTGTAAGAAACCAAACTAAAGGTGGGGTTTGTTATTTCAATGATCATACGCTGTATTTTAACAAAGACAAAATTAGATCTACCTAAAGGTGGACAGCACTGTAATCTACAATTTTACTGAGTGAATGGTTGAGTAAGAAGTATCTAAATTCTAATCTATAATAAGAGTATTTAATAAGTTTGTCAATACTGTTGTGCTTAAGTGGAAGTAGCATTACCTGGCTACTCCTCAAAAAGTGATGGAGCACTTTTACGGTGGCTTGTACCGGGGAGAACAGGAATAATAAGATGAAAGTTAAAAGAAGAATTGGCTACGGTAATTTAATAAAGAAAATTATCTACAGTAGCTTAACGAAGGAGTTCTCCGAGGAAAAGGGAACAAAAGGAACGGTGAGGAGGAGCTTTCTTAAGTAGCTAACAGCAGGGGCATCAAGGCCAGTTGATCATGATGTCATAATTGACTGTCGTCCTTCGGTTGAGAGCACATTCACATGATTGGTGCTAAGACCACATGCGCATGAATTTGATTGACGCACGCGCATGAGCATCAATTCTCAACATGTTTATCGTCTTCAAAGTCAATCTCTTCATCTTAGTTTATTCAATGATCCAAATCAGTAGGAAAATCTCCCATGGCTGGCCTTCTCATCAGCTCATTGTTAAATACTTTTGATCGTGTAGCTCTTTTGAATCTCGATCCTGGTCAACCTTTATTAACTCCACCTTCTCATATCACTTCATCTTCTTGATTCACCAATTGTCGGTCCCACATTCTGTAAGCTCATCTCTCTCATCCTAACTCACATTCAATGTCATTAGGTCATCCCACGAATTGAATGTTCTTTGTGATACTTAGAAGCAACCAATCAGCTGCTAAATCTTGACTTGTTTTTTCAACCCTCCCATCAAAATTCTTCATCTATTTTTTGTCAAAGATATCGTGGGAATTTTAATCAACGCAATCAAAAAAAAAATCAAATCCCTCAAGCAATTAATACAATGGGTTGGACAAAGGAATAGGAAGAGAATAACTTGATAAATCAATTCAATATATTCAACCTAAAAAAATCTTTTCCTTTTGCAAGGATGAGTCATGTAATCCCAGCCATTCAAACAACCTTGAAATCACAAAATTGCAACCAATAGGTCCCACACCATTATCATCACATTTGACCCCTGCTGATCATCGTAATTTTATTCTTTCATATCTTTTCTCAAACCCTTGCCCTTTGTGAGGTCAATTTGTCAATTGTTGGGAATTTAATCAGCCTTTGTGGTGTTGTAGGCCTTTTGAAGTTAAACCTCAAACCATTCAATTAGCTGATCATCGGGATTTCAATCAAGATCATTTAGGTTACCTCTGTAATGGTTCTATGATAGGGTTTGTTGATCAAGATGAAAAATGGTGGCTTGGAATTTGGTTTAATTTGCGCCATTAATACAATCGAACAAACTATTCATCTCTTCATGCCAGCTTGTCAGAATATTCAACAGTAAATTCTAGAAATTGCAATTGTCATACATTTTGACACTCAAGTTCTGTCGATTTTCTACTTCAAAGAAAATGTAGACCTTATACCTTATCTTGACCTAAATTTTATTTATTGTCCTTGTAAACAGAGTAATGATAATAAAGCTCCAGGGATTGGTTTTGAATAGAAAAGAATTCTCAGAAATCTTCAAAGAAGATCTCAAAATAGTCAGATAAATAATTAGCTTTTAGTATAAATTTTCTAATTTTTTGTGGAAACAATGAAAAGCAATGCCATTTGCTTTGTTCTGCAACAGCTCATGCCAAAAACATGAACCAGTAGGCAGAAATACAAAATAAAATTGACAAGAAAAAAGAAGTCATCAAACAGATATCAATGTTTTATGAATCCCATGGAGCAGCATACTGGAATTTCTTGTTGAAGAAACAATTGTTGATAAGCTGTCCTACTATAAGTTGGTATCAAAAGAGTATGTCCATGAATGTATCTTTTGAAAAGAAAGAATCTTTTTAGGCAAGAAACTGTTCAATTGACCTACCTACAAAAGGAACAGATAACACAGGAGTTATTTGTGAATAGAAAATGATTCCCCCAGTATTTTTTCTGACTCAATCAACTCCATCTGAACATTTGTATATTTCCTTGCTGAGTAACCAATCAACGAGGAACATAGTCCTGAATCAGATGTTGAGGATAAAAGGAACTCATCTATGTGCAAGGATGGGGCTGGTTAAAGTAAGCCTCTTTTAGTATTCACCATTGATATTCTTTTTCTCTGTCCTATTGGGTATTTCTTATTTGAACTATTAACTTCAAGTATTGCTGCTACCCACAGTATAGGAGGAGTAATAAGGTATTTTTCTGTAATTGTCCATCACATGTTAGCTAGTCTATTGATTTTACAATTGTTTATAGCAGTAGGATTTATAGTCCTAATATACAACGTCTCTGATAGAACTACAAGTTTTATTAGGTCTTTCCATGTAGGAGTTAGTGCTATGTTGAGACTCCTACCATAATGCTTACAATAGTCACTGCTTCTCATTAGAGACCCAACCTCAACTGTGGCTATTAAGAATAGGATATTGTCACTATATTAATAATTATTACCACAGGTATATCTACATATCTATTAAAATTAGCTTACTGTGTCAAGCTTATGCTTTCTGGTTAAGCTATTATTGCTGCTACTGACTTTATTGAGTACCAAAGGCAATAATCTTCTAAATCAATACAGACCAGTTCATAGCCATTTGCACTCATTGTGTATGTATACAAGGGTTAACCAAGAAATGCACTTAATACATTCAAAAATCTAACAAGACATGACATTACAAGAATCCTACCCATAAAAGTTCCTAAAAATGATGTGCCAGAATTGACTTTCTATAGCAAGCTTAACAATTAAAGCTCTTCATCTGATTATTTACTAACACTAGGGTCCAGGGCCAGGAAGGCAGCTGGCTATAGTTATGATTATGGGAGGCATGATTACAACTTAATAAGTTTGGATATATGATGCGCAAGGATAACATTGTTTTTAACATGAACCATCACTTCCTCAATGTCTCAACCAAAATAATCCCAATGAGGCGATGTTGAAGTTAATGATGGGTACTTGATTGATACCCATAATTACTTTACTATTTAATTCATACTTCAGACTTTCAACAGAGAAAACTAAATTCCCAATAAAGTTTTTCAAAGCAGAAGCCAGTTGATCACTCTCCCAGATGAAGTTTCAGCATTCAATTAGTCAATACCAGAATCACCACAAGCCAGAAATAATACATCTCATGCCAAACTCTATGTTTGAGTTTCAAAAAATAATTTGTATTTGAAGTTCTTTGAATGCTGAAGATATTTTAGCCAAACTATCACTATTAAAAAACTAATTTTCTTTTGTTATATAATTATAGAACAAAGGCTTCAAAATGTTATTTTCTCAGTAAATTTGAATTGTGTATCACTGAATCAGAACAGTTTTCCATTGGTATTCTCCCATAGTTTAATGAGGTTTGAGAGAGGAAAAAATCAACATGAAAAAATGGCTGAAATCTGATTTCAGTTTATGCAAAAAATCAAACGCTTCAGAGAATGATTCCATTTAAGCTTAAATATATGTGCTTAATGAAAGTAATTGATCTTTTATTCCTTTAAAGAAACTTCCTTTGCAAAATTGAAAATCTCAAAAAAAAAAGGAATGTTTGAGAAAAAAATCATTATTTTTGAAACAATTTATATCATGCTAAAGTTCATAATGAAGCAAAAGAATTCAAATTTTCAAAAAAAAGAACAATATTGAGATTTAGAGAATCAGAACTTAAGAGAAAAAATGCATTTTGATGAATATTTAATATTTGGATGATGACAGAGAGCTCAGTTCTCTTGAAAATAACAGTAGTGTGAAGAAAATAATCACTCAGTTTCGTATTGAATAATTGAATTTAATGTTTTGAGTGAGGGAAAAACCAATGTTTTTTTGATTTGAATTTTTGGATGTGAAACAATTAATTCTGAAAATTCAGATTAAATTTTTAAGATTTCAATGAACTTTATGTCTTTTTGTGCATGGTGTAAGATGCTCTTTTGTTTTCATAAAAAATATTCCAAATATTCAAAAGAAATATTTGTAACACAAAGAGAGATGTAAAAACTGAAAAATGCAAAATGGATTTATCTTTATATCAGTTTCCAAAAATATGTTTTTTGCTCCATAAGAAATTTCATGAGGCTTTTTTAATAATTAACTAGATATAGTAACTTTTATTTCTTGTCGAAAATATCAGAAATGAGTTTTCAGGCTATAGATATAGCTATATGATAATGTTTATCTTTTAGTGTCAAAAAGAGTATCTGCAACATTTAGTTTAAGCCTAGGAAAAAGGAGGCAAAATACCCCTGTGGTCATTTTGGAGGTGCTTCTTTTAGTAATTTGAAGCTCAAGAGAAACTTTATTCATAGATTTATCTCTATATATTTTTGAATAGTAAGATAGATCAAGTTTATCACAAAATACCAAAGCTGATACTGAGCCTATATGGAGGTACAGCTAAAGGCTTTCTTGAACATGCTGCTCAGGTGAATGGGAGGGACAGATTCAGAAAGAATTGTACCTAATTCTGAGTTAAATTTGAGATGTAAATGGAGATAAAGATGAAGTTAATCCTGTGTTACCTTGGAGATACAATTGAAGATATTATCTGAGTTAAGGCTGAGTTAACTTGGAGATCAAAATCAAGGTGGTTGTAAGAGACTTGTAGGAAAGTCCTACCCCAGTATCTCCAGTGTTTGTTTTGTCTTGGATTGAATCTCAATATCTATCTACAGATAAATCTATGTTGAACGACCTGTATTAAATCTGAATAAGTATTGTTTTGAAATAGAAAATGATAGTTATCCATCATGAAATATAACAGTAGTCATTACTTTAAATTTAGTAATTAAATGGGAACAAAGAAGATTAGTTTGAAAGGAATTTTCAAGAGTTTTTCGACATGAATAATTCTGTTTGAAATAAAGAATCTTCATACTATTAATTATTTATATCATGAAAATTCATTTTACTTTAAAGAATTACTTCCATCATCTACTTTTATCCCCATTTGAATTTTTGGGAATTAATTAGTTCGTTTTCATACCATGTGGATCTTCGCACATAATTTCAATCCACATTCACATTGGAATATCAATTATATAAAGAGATAAAATAGATAAAAATTTAATCTAAAGATCCTTATTATGATTGAGGGATAGTTATTGATTCCCCTTTATTCTTGAAAAATTTTTTAATTCTCTCTGAAAAAAATAACAAATGAAAAATGGTTTATTTTCCTTTCCCCAAAACAGTGTGAAGTAATGAGTTTTTTTTCAATAATATCTTTATTAGGAAATAAACTAAGTTTTAAGCTATAATAATATTAGTAAAGTTATTTTGAGACTTTTGCATCAATTTTGTGTTCTATAATTCTCCAAGAGATTAGTTTTCAGATATCAGAGGTCTCATGTTACCTCCAAAATGGTACAAACATGTGACTTTCATTCAATCTGGAACTTTGAAAAGAGTATAATAATATTTCTTATAATTATTCAAAGAAGTACATGATTTTTTGGGGATAAGAGGGAAATAAATCCATTATAATATAACTCTTTTCCAAGAAAAATCTCAAAAGAGTTCCAGAAATAGCTATAAAATGGTGGATAATGTGAAGTGATATATCCTTTGTGTGTTCAATTAATGTATATAAAGCTCAACTACACTTTCAAGGAAAATCAGTAATGAAACATACATATTTTGCGTCATTTAATTAGTGATAGAAACTTATGATAAGTATTCCTTTGAAGAAAATGTCTTTTATCTCAAGATTTTTGAGGTTATAGATATCAAAATCTGATAGAAGTATTTTGAAAGAAAAAATAAATCAAGGCAATAAGCTGATAGTAGTTGAGTAAATATAATAATTTGATTTGGGAAATATTAAGATAAATATTTTGCCATTATTTCCTTAATAACTAATTTGAAATTTCTCTCTTTTTTTAAAGGATATTGTGTAATAAATAATCATTGAGGAATTTCAGAAGCTTCATAATTCACTGTATTTCATGTTAAGTATTTTTTCATTGTAAAAATCCATCTCAGATGAACAAATAGTAATTTTAAGTTAAAAATCAGAATCAAGAAATTTACAATCCTAGGGGAAGCTTTCCTTAACGATGAATGTGCTTTACCTGTGGAAATTGTGTAAAATATTCATGTATTATTTTTATTGGGTATCTGTCAAGATTGGTATAGGTATCAAAATGTATTCAGTCTCCTTCCATCCTTTATTTACCATCCATCCAGGCCTTGATTAGTGTCTTAGATAATTAACCTTTTTTATTATTCAAAACTTTCCTTAAAACACCTATATTAATTTATTCTTTGATGTGGGGCTCTGGTGCTTTTATAGATCTTGGGCTAACTCAGTAAGATTGTCTCTTTAATACAGGTTGACAAGTACTTTTCACATCAAAAATCCTTTACACTTAATTCAATATAGCTGCACATGTTTGATCTTTATCTTATTCAAAATTATTTCTATGCTTAGATAAAAGATAAATGAATTCTTTCTTCATTTTTGCCGTTACCTCTCTATTGATTTCAGCTTCTTTGAGTTTTATATATATGAATATACTATTTTCTGCGCTTAAATATTTTTTCTGCCTGTTCAAGAAACCAATTTTTCTCTTCTGTTATCTCCTATGCGAAGAGACCTGTCCTTCTGGTTGAAGATATCTGTAGCATATATTGATAAGCAATCAATAACTATCGTGACTCAATTACTGATACAATTATCCTTTGTATAATATTCAGGTGTTATGAGTTGAGGGAAAGGTGGAAATACTGATTTTGCTTCAATAATACCAAGTGGTTTAACTCTCTAGCTTCCATGGCCCAAAACAAAACATTGACTTTGCATAGATCTCTCCTGCTAATTGGGAGTAGCTGGATACAACTAACCTCGTCCAGAATATTTGAATTATGCACCTTTATCCAAGTTAGCTTCAACTTCATGGATATTTACCATGACTGCATGCATGATGAATTTTCCTACATTATATCCCATACCTCTTGCAGGTTTGGTTAATTTCATTTTGGCCAATTGGACATTGGTTACACATACATAAGCTTTCTAAATTGGGGTAAATTGAAATTAAAAGCTTAGTAATTCACAGATCAGCTCAGTATTATTGATCTTAGGAATGATAAATATTATTTCATAAGTTTCCAAAGATCATTTTCTCCATTTCCTTTTGTTGGATCCAATTATTCATCCTGATTATCATGGTTGTATTCTTATTTTAATGCTTTATTAATATTTTCCTCTTTTAGGGAAATTCTTGTCTAAATGTATAATTACTCCACATTTATGACACTTTTTTCTCATTAATGTTGGTATAATGCTTGGAATTTTCTTTTCCTTGATTTTTTCTGATAAATGTTATCTTTTAAGCTTGTCAGTATAGTTCTTTCCCAGTCCTTCCAATATTTTCCTGATGAAATTGTTTTCCAGAAAATTGATCTCCTCTTCTGTAGATCATTGCTAAACTCATCTCCTCCTTACAGAATGTTCAAGCTCTCCTTGAAATTTCTTAAGGATCTTCATATGAGCCATAATTTGTGACATTTCAGGATATAGAGAATTAAGTACCTCATATTTCTTAATAAAACAATTTTAATTTGTGTCTTTAACGGCTTAAAAATTGTTTTTCAAAGGGATTTTCTATCTTATATTTCCAGAAATCATTTTATTACTTTGTGACAGCTTTTTGCCTCCATCAGGGCCAAGTTCTTTTTTCAATTTTCTCTCCCATGCCCTCATTCCACTCCTTTTCAGATTTCTCAAACTGAAAGTGTGATATTGAAGTCATTTATTTGTCTGGTATAGCATAATGTTACTGTATCATACCAATTTTTCTTACAAATGACATGTAGTCGTATTGACCATCTCCTCCTAATGTAGGCCATTTCCTCCATTTAGGAGTTTCTTTCATTAGTAGATGATTATTGTCATTATGACTTATTTCAGAAACAAATGTAAATGATTCTTTCAAACGGGAAATTGGTGTTGATAACTTTCATATATTTTTGCTATTCCCAGCTATATTGTTATATTTATCATTAATTAATCTTAATGAAATTTGAATATAAAATTCAAGGTTAGGTTTTTATCCATAAATAATTTCAACATGGTCTAGAAGTGACCTCTGCTATTAAGAGGTCTTCACTGTAAATCCTTCAATATAAATTTTCAATTAATTCAATCTTACTATCAAAATTTGGATAATTTAATCATAATTGAGTATTGAAGGTTTGTATTAATACTTTTGATTTGCTTCAACGACTCCTGTTTCCTTTGAATAGATATTTGACTTTTATCAATCCAAGTAGTTGTTTTGTTAGTTTCAACCCTAAATTTGCTGTTATTTATTTCTTTTTTATTATTTACAATCATTTGGTTCATAATAATAAGCCGATTCTTATTTAATTTAATGGAAATAGGATATCTTCAATGTCTTCCCAAGATAAGATGATATATTCAATATACTAAAAAGTATTGGAGGCATCACTAGGCACAATTACTTCCTTAGGGAAGCTGTTTTCCCCATTATTTTCTCCTTTTTGTCTTTCAGTTCCATGAAAGCTCTGGAAGTATTGAAACATTTCCACAGAATTCTTTTGGATTCTTGGTATTCTGTAATTTAGGAAGAATATTTCTTCTCACTAATTTTCTTGTTATTTTTACCTTGGAAGGGAGCTTGGTTGTCTGAAAATATTTTAGGTAGAAGCTACTGAGGCTTATTCCTTGTTTATTTCCTCCTTTGGAAGTTTTGTTTTCTGTTTTAATCTCTCATATTCTTCATCCTGAGATTTGAGGATAGTGTACTCCATCGTTTGTCTAAACTTACTATATCCTTCTCTTGAAAGAACTTCATCAGTATATCAAAAGAGTTCATTACTCATTTATGTGGTTAAGGAAGAATTTCCCAATGTTTCTCTTTTTAAGCTGTGCAATAGTAATTGTACTGGTCCAAGTAAGTTTCTGTTTGAGTATTCTGAACTTGAATTATACCTGAATGAAGGATGAAAACTGAGCTCCAATTGCAGTTCAGAAATAATTGGAATTTCTAACATTTTCCTTTGGTAGAGGGCACTTCTTTGAGTGGATTATGTTCCACTGAGTATTTTCACCCCTTTTTTCCCTTGTGTGGTATAATTTTCATTTATGAGTACACTTGCTTCTGCTTTTATGGAGTATTTGAATCCTCCTCTAGTAGTCATTATTTAAATTTATGTCAAAACCAAATTTGAAAAAAGAGCTACTATGAAAAAATAATATTTATTGATATAATTAGATGTTCTTACATACGGAGGTGTGGATGTTCCTGGAAGTACCAATGGCTTTGGTACTTTTTTCATTACCGAATTTGGTGTTGAGGAATCTTTTCAAGTCTCTTTCACAAATATCTCAACAGTATGCTGATTTTTTTCTGTATAATTATTGTTAATGGCTATTGATAAAATAAAATAAAACCAATATATGTTCATTGTCTCAAGTGTCTCAAGATCTTTTTTGAAATATTTATAGTAAAGAAATAATCATTTTCATGTAAAAAGTTGTATTTTATCTTCTAACAAAATTAATCTTTTTTGAATTTACATTTTATTCCTTATTTCAAAATGAAACAAATCTGGATAATTGAATGATAAATTATGAACTTTCAAAAACAAATATAAGAGTTTTAGCCATATTGTCATATAAAGCTATAAAATGAATGTATAAAACTCAAAAATGCTTCTTACAGTCACTCAGAGAAAGGTATTGAAAGTCTAATCAGAAGGATGTGAAAAACCAAAATGCGTCAAGATATTTTGAATCAAATTATTTTAGGTAATTTCTTGGAAAAAAAGAAATATAGAAAGTATCTATAATGCTAAAGGCAAACAAAATCTTTTATGATAAGATCTTCAAGCTGAAATAATGACCAGTCACCCAAATAAAAGGCTTTAACTTGAAACAATAAGCGAAAAATACCAGTTTTTATTCTATTTTAATATGAATTTTCTCATTCATAAAGCATATCAAGATGGAAATAGCTCCATTATTTTGATCTACTGAATTTTTGGGCATAAGAATGATAATATGATTCTTTGAAAATCAATAACAAAGAATATAAGTATCAAAATAATTAATAATAGTATGAAGTATATTTATATAATGATAATTAATATATTTATAAAGCTATCAGTGTTAAAAACAGATGATATTTGAATATAAACTGTTATTAAAGAATAAAATAGCCACTAATAACTATAATTTTGCTGATATTAAAGCTATTAGTAATATGGCTACTATTCATACTATCAAAAGGATAATCACGGAAATTTTGAGAGAAAGACTTAGAAGAATAAGGGAAAAACTCCTTTTAAAAATTCTAAATAAAACTTTTGAATAGTTATACTCTTGATCTTAATAATAATAATAATATTAGAAATATTTGTTTACTCTTTTCTACAGGAGTTGGGCATTTAGAGGAATTTTCAGAAATTTACTCAAAATATTTAGTGGCTCACTAGTAGATTACTAATGTGGGAGCCCTTGGGTAATATTGAAATTAGGAAATACCTGGTGGGGGAAATCGCAGGTAACTAGTTTTGACTTTCTAATAGCTCCTGTAACCAAGGGTAGCAAGGGTGTATTGCCTGCCCCTCCTAAAATACTGAACAAAATGTTCATGGGAGCTCACAAGCCAAAACAAAATGAGCAAGTTGATTTAAAACTGCAGAAGACAAAATTCAGAAGTATCAGATCAGACCTATTCAATATATAATAAGAAATATAATGTTTGTAATTTTGGCTAATTTTGAGATTTAATGAAATGCTTGTCTTTTTTATTTTTATTTTTGTTTAAGTTGAGGTGAGTGGTGTTTTCTTGGTGATAAATTCTTGGTAAGATGGGTTATTTAAGGTTTTCTTGAAAGTTTTATGTGTTGATAAGGATAATTTTGTTAAGTTGAAGCTATAATAGAGTAATTTTTTTTGGAAAGGTTTTTTATTTTTTAAGAGTGGTCAAGAATAAGGGAAAATTGTACTTTTTCAATTTAAGAGTTAATATTCTTTAATATTGTATATTTTTAGGGGTAAATTAGTTTGAAATTTTGTGAAATGGTGTTATTTTGTTTTACTGAATAAAATATTTCTCATTGAGAAGTACCATCAAAATTAGATACTGGATTAATTTGGTTTTTAATACTAAGATTCAACTGAGCTTAGCGTTTGGAAATCTTAAACACTAGCCTTCCATTGAGATGAGCTACTGGGAAATTAAACTCACTATAATATTCTGGACTACTTCTGAGCTGAGGGATGACTTATTCCTGTGCTTATAATGTGCATGGGGGGATTTCAGAGCCGCTCTATTTATACCTTTTGGGAGTCCAGGGGGGTCTCCATGGGAGTTATCTTATTCCACCTGAGTTCCTCTTTATTCAATCATGTGCTTTTGCCTTTGGTGAGGAGTTTTCTTGCATGGGTCAGGTGATTCAAGGCTTGGTTATAATTTTCCTTCTGCACAGCCTCCATTTATCACATGAATATTTTTTTTGTTGAGCTGGTTATTACATGATCTGGCAGTTTCCTTGCATGAATGAGGTGGTTTCAGTTTTTCTGGGTACTTTTCTTTTTCACAGCTTTTTCCTGTCACATTATATGCTTTTGGTAGGGGAAGTATCACATGATGACTTTGTATTTTCCTTGCATGTGTCATTTGTTTTAGGCTTGGTAGAAATGGCTGTGTAATTTATGCAGGTGTCATGGCTGTTTTTGCTCTTTTTGAACTTTAAAGTGAGCTCAGGTGATTATTTCTTGCGCTTATGTACTTACTTTTGTTAATGGGATGATGCAAGTGGTTTTTTAGTTTGACACATGCTGTGCATAGTAATGTGGTTGAGATTTAAATAAGGGGGTGTACTGCATGAAGCCTGTTGTTACTAGTTTTGTCTTGCATGAGGTTTTAATAGGTGTGTAGAATTTAAAGTTGATTGATTATGTGAGCCTTAGGGGTATTCTTATATACCCAAAAACCCACAAAATAACATATTATTTTTCAATTATAAATAAATAAGTTCATTTATATTATATATACAAAAAATTTAAATGTAGATATCAAATCTATATACAAATTTGAAAATATTATTATAATATAGAATGAAAATGACATTGAAATTTAAAATTTTGAAAACACTGTTTTACTTGAAAAAAATTCATTAAAAATAAATTTTCAACAAAAATATTAAAGCTAAAATATTTTTGGAAAAAAGTTAAATAAAAGTTAATAAAGATTTTATCTAATGAATATACTCATAAAAACTATTTCACCTTTAGATTCCTCTTCAAAAACAAGGTGGGGTCATCTGGATGAAATTTCTGTAACTCAACTCCAAATAAGCTTAAATTAAGTTTTTAGTATTTCTGTATAAAAATTGAAAATACTCAAAAACTTAAGTTAATTAACACCACATATGGTGTTAACCACCAATTTTTGTGCCAAATTGAGGTTTGGTGTGTAGCTTAGAAGCTATGAGGAATTGAGGTATTCTCAATTGAATTGTCAAAATGTGCATGTGTATTACATGATTGAACCTTGTTTTACATATGACATATCAATGTACAGTTTTGTACTGTAAGATATAAATTGAATTACATATTTAAATTACAAGGAAGATACATGATGAGGAATTGAAGCAAATATAAATTTGGGAGATTCATTTAGGGGGAAGGAATCTTGGTTACAATGGTGACATACTCCCCAAAATTCCTTTCTGAAAGGTGTGGGATGTCAAAATTCATGCAAACATTCATCACTTTTGGCCTGGAATTGAGTCACAGGGTCAATCTTAGTGAGAAAATTTTAAGTTGTTTCAAAATCTCTTACACACATTCTGATGGGTTTTGAAGGCTTGAAACCAGGTATTACTATAGCAATGGCTGATTTAAGGGTCCAAAATGGCTGAAAATAGGAAAAAATGGCTAAAACCAGCCCTTTTGTGGTCCAAACCAGGGTTCAATGATTCCATAGTTGGCTTTTATTCTTTCATAGTGTTTCTTGATACTGACAAGTAAATTTTACTTTTGAAGCAAGAAAATTGGTGGCTATAAAAGAATGTTTTCTTTGCCCCACTTTTCTCTTCATGTTAGAATATTTTCCTTTTATAATTAGTTTAAACACTGTTAAACCAATAAATAAAATATTCCAAACACCACTCTTATATTGTTTAAGCCTTTTAGCCACGTTGTGGTATTCCATACCATTAGTACCAGTTTCAAGCTAACCAATAAAACAAAAAAAAATAATAATACAAATTATGCAAAACATATTTACACATTACAACTACAGATTTCAAACAGAAATATATAATACACAGACTCAAGATATTATCAAAACAGTATAGTATCAAAGGATTTATCCACCTTATTGCATCATCAATAGCAAATCATGCAATTAAAAGCAGTTAATATAAACAAAGGTATATGAAGATGGACCACAGAATCAGCACTGTATTTTCCCCACCTTGATTCAATTGAAAGAAGAAGTACCTCAAGGCTATGCATAAAATTACAATATATTTTCCAAGAACAAATGTTTGCTTAGTAATAATGACACGCATCAAACTTGATAGAAATGATGCAATCTCCATATGAAATTATACAATACTAAAACAGAAACACCAGCATAATTATCTCAGAAAACACATAACAAAGTCACCAAAAATGAAAGTGTCACCAGCAAAATTATCTTGAAGACATCACATGATTTTGATAAGAAACAGAAACACCAGCATAATTTTCTCATATATATCATATGACTAGAAGAAAGTTCAATTGTCAGGAGCTGTATTTTCTCCACTTTCTTGGAAAAAAAGAAAAACTCACCAGCCAAATTATCTCATATACATCACATGATTTGGATAAGGAAAAGAACCACCAGCATAATTCTCTCATAACATATGTAGAAATAGAAACAAAAAAATACTTTCCCCACCTTCAAGAAAACATCACCAGCCATATTATCTCAATGACCTCACATGACCCTGATAAAAAGAAAATCTCACCAGCCAAATTATCTCAAATACATCACATGATTTTGATAAGAAAAAGCACCACCAGCATAGTTCTCTCAGAAAACACGTTGCTACACCAAAACTACACGTCTCACTAGCTAAAACCTCTCAACTATGATTTTTTCTAAGTACCCTATTTTGAGAAGCTCTATGGAGGCCCAAAAGCTATAAATAGAGGTCCTCTCTCCCTCATTTTTCCCAGGATCATGGAACAAGTTCCCACTATCCAGGATCACAACCATCCCTGAACTAGCAGGATATCTAGAGTAGTAGTAGTAGTGTTTTAGTAGTAAAAAGCTCAGTAGCCTTGCTCAGTAGCTTAGTATTGTCGAAGAATATGTGGTATTAATGTAGTAAAAAGCTCAGTAGCCTTGCTCAGTAGCTTAGTGTTTTCAAATAATAGTAGTATAACAATAGTGAAAAAGCTCCGAACTTAGTATTATTAAAAGAAAAGAAGTAGTGATATCAACTTAACATTAAAGATATAAAAAAATAATAATATCCAGTAGTCTTTTTATTAGTATTAATATATATAAAATCATTATAATCAAAATAAAACCAAAAAAAAAAATATTCTTATTAATTTTATTAAATAACAAAAAAAATATTATCATTACTTTTATCAAAATAAAAAAAAATGTTAGCTTTTACTGTATCAGAAATTTTAGTTTTTTTAAAATCAGAGTTTTACTGAAGTGTTATCAATAGGTCTGATTTAGAGACTGCTGATAGGTCTTCTCTATCTGCTTAAGCCACAAATCTTATTTTGTGATTCTCTGTAGGCTGACTATTCAGTATTATTTAGAGGGGCAGCTAATACACCTTAGCACCCATGGTTATTGGACAATTCTGAAATTAAAAACAGACTTACCAATAATTTCCCCCTCAAGGTACTGCCTTATTTCATCCCACATCAAAAGGAGTTCCCACATCTGGTGTCCCAACAGTGGCCAACAGCTTCAACCATCAATAATCCGTCAATTATCAAAAAAAAAACATTCAAATTTAGTCCATAAAAAAAAGCCTTTTATCAGTAAAAAATTTCAAGCACCTATCAAGTCAAACTGGAATCAGAAAAACCACAAAATTCTAAATCATCATCACCATCGAGTGCTTCAGCCAAATCATTTCACTATTATTATCCAAAAAGAGGAGAAACACCACCTGGAGAAGAATCACCTATAGATTATAGTATACCAGTTGGTACACCCAGAACCAAGAAGAAAGATCAAAAGATAGTTACAGATTATTTTCAGAAATTACTCAAGGAACTATTTGAAATTAAAAAGAAAAGTGAAAAAGAGAAAATCAACAAAGAATATATCAATATGGATTCAGCATCATCATCAAAGATACCACACAATCCAGATGAATCCAAAGAAGAAATAATAAATGAAGAGACTATGCAAGGACAAGAAGATATTTCTGATGTAGAAAGACTTCATCAAAGAATGTTGGAAATGCAACAAGAATTAATTGAACTCCTTAAAAAAGAAGGGAAAAGGAAAGAGTCAAGTTTTACCGCAGAGAACAGCCCAATGGAAGAAACTACAAGCATGCCAAGAATCTTTAGACAAGAAGGGTCACCATCACCATTTTCAAGGCCTATGGCCTCATCAACTCCATTCACTTCACAAAGGCCAAATACTCTACCAAAGTGGGTTAATATTCATGCACAGGCTTCAAGCCCATTGCAACAAGAAATCCCACGAAACAATACACCCATTGTCAAGATCAGACCAAAGGATTATAATTTATGGTTTGATGGGAAGGAAGTGGAAAGATTTATTAAAAGAGTAGAAAATATAGCAGAAATTGAAGGAGCAAGTGGAAGGGATATAGCAAGACAGATATCCTTTTGGACTAAAGATCAAGAAATTAGCTACCATATTGAAGGAATGCCTGGATATGAAACTGGCAATTGGGAGCAATTAAAATTGGATATGAAAAGGAGATGGGGAACAGTGTCACCTGAAAGAAGATACAAGCTGTCCTCAATTACTCAATTATTTACAAAGATTCAACAAGAAGGAGGAATTAGAAATATGACCCAATATAAAATGTTCATTGGTGAATATGAATCTATTATTAATTATCTCAAAAGGTATCAATATATACAAGGAGATATCAATCACAATCAAGAAATTTTGGCGAGTCTTTCCTCGAGTGTTCAAGAATCTATTTACAAAGAAATGATTAAAGATAAGGCCATGGTGCAAGCTTTGGATGGTGGTTATATCATTCCAAGATTGGAAATCTTAAAGTTGTATATTGAACAAGATCTAGAAGCCAAAGTCTTAATTCAACAGAAGGAATTTTCACAACCAAAGTCACAAGAGAAGAAAGCTAGGTTTGAAGACGAAAGCTGGGAAGAAGTCTTAAAGCAAATGAAAGATCTTACCAAAACAATTAAAAATCCTCAGCCACAAGAAAATCAATCAAAGGATACTGGGAATGAAGCAGTTAAGGAAGTATTGAATAAGCTCAAACACCTCTCTGAAGTAGTTGAATCTCCCAAGAAACCTCAACCAAACAATAATCAAGATCATAGAACTATACAAAACTCACAGCCATTCAGGACAAGATATCCTTCACCACCCATATCTTCTGGTTATCAACCATATGTTCCAGCTCAAATGGGTCCAAGACAGCCATTGAAGTGTTATTACTGCCTAGAAGAAGGTCATTCCGCAATAAGATGTAATCATCTCACAGAAGACTTGGAGAAAAGAATTGTCTTGAAGCATGGAGGAACATATCTTTTTCCAAATTTTCAAAGAGTACCCACAGAAGGCCCTAAATCTGCAAAAGAATTAGTCAGAAATTTTGCCAAAGAGCAGGAGGATTTTACAAAGAAAATGATGCAACAATCAAATCCATCCCCAAAGAAGCAAGAAACAACAGTAACTGAGGAAAGCAAAGGTGAGAAGGCGACCGCTATAGCTCAAATAGAAGAGTGGGGAAACTGGAAACATCCTCAAATATCACCAGCAAATGAAAATCTTCAAATAAATGTTGGGCTTAGACGGACAAGGCAAAGAGCTGTAAGACAGGAAAGTCAAAGCCAAAATCAACAAGAGGATAAAAATGAAACACAAAAACCTTTTAAAAAAAGATACCAGGTGCCTACCACGAGGAAGATGAGGCAGAAGAAGAAATAAGAGTTCTAATTCCAACAAAATACAAGAAAACACAAGAAGGAAAGGAAGTAGATAATGATGATATCAAAATCATTTCTAGGAACGAGAATAAGGAGGGACTAAGACAGGAGTCGCAAAAGATGGAATTAAAAGACAAGGTAAAATCTACAGCCAAAAACCCAAAGCTAATAATTGAACATGTGATAAAGAAAATACTTGAACAAAAGATAAATCTTACTCTTGAAGAAATATTATCAATGTCACCAACCTTTATTGATAAATTACAAAATTTAACTACCCAGGAAAAAGAAGTGATAAAATCAGTCAATACATCAAATATTCAAGAAAGACTACTTTCAGTAAAGCTACGGGACTATGATACCCCAAGATTACATTATGCATGCCCACTTGGCTTTATGGAAGTATTTATTGGAAGAGAAGAATATCCTACAATGACATTGGTGGATACTGGATCAGAAATTAATATAATACCAGAGGAAATTGCAATTCAAGCCTCACTTACAAGTAGAAAGCTCAATATGAATCTCAGAGGAATTGGTGGACATACCACATCTTTGGTTGGACTCTCAGAATTTACACCAATTACTATGATAACAGGAGAAGAAAAAGAAATTCATTTATTCATAGCAAAAGGAGCTGTACACACCATACTTGGAAGACCATTTTTAGCAGATAATAATGTTAAATTGGAATTTTCACACAAGCAAGGGGAGATATTTAGTTATCCAGAGCAAGATGGACGTCGATTATGTTTACCAATATGTAACCCTCAAGCTATGGGCTGGCAAATTTCTCCACCAAGAGGTATGGAGCTTTGTGCATCTTCAGAGATTGAAAAATGGTCAATACATGGAGCAGAATCATCCAAAAGAAAAGAAACCGAGGAAACAGAAAGTCAATCTTCAACAAGAGTGAAGACAGTATTTCTTGGACCAAACAAAATACCCTTCTCAGCTATTTTTGATGCAAAAAATGATTTGAATGTAATAACTCAGGAAATAGCCCTAAAAGCAGAATTAAAAATAGGCCCTTACACATCAAAATCAACAGATGACTTTTTGAAACCAATTGGTCAAATTAAAAATCTTGAAGTCACTACTGGTAATGAGGAGAAAACCTACCAGGACTTCTTAGTATTTGAAAATTTCAACCAGATAATAGATGAAGAAAATATTAGCATATTATCTTCCTCTAAAGAAAGTAATCCACCTCAAACTGAAGGAAAATCTAAAGCGAAGGATCCAGAAGAGGAAGAAGTGAAGGTAGAAGATAGTGAAGCAATTGAAAAAATAAAAATGGAACTGAAGAAGATGAGAAGAAATTTGGACATGGCCATAGAAGACCCAGAGAAATGGCTAGCACTTGAGTTAAGTGGTATGAATGAAGAAGATAAAGTAGAAAGCCCACAGAAGAAATTTAAAATGGATCTGAAGACACCTGAAGCAAATTCCTCAGGAATGGCAGCAGATTATTCCAATTTATTTAAGGAGGAAGCTTGGTACATTAGTGATACTAAAAAAATAAAAGACAACATAATCAATCCATTGGCAAAAAGAAAATTTGAAGAATTGGAAAAGGAAAGCGCCATAATTACTGAAGACAAAATGGATCAAGTTTGGGAAAGAAATATTCAAAAAAGGATTGAACAAAAACAGAAACAGCAGAATCAGAAGATGGCTTGAAGCTATACCAACAAAATAATGGAGATCTGGAAGATAAATATAAGCAAGGAGGAATATTTGAAGACCTAGAAGAAGGAGAGTTATCAGAAAATACACAAAGGCTAGCTGGACTTAGCATTCTAGAAGAATTTAATGATGCCTATGATCAAATATGCTGCCTTTTAAGCTCAACTGATTTATTTAATCAAAACCAAAGAATTACATTTGGATTACCAAATGACGCCCAGAATCAAAATGGCATACAAAAAGACATACCAGAGTATGAAGGACTGGAAGATTATGTAATACTTCCAATAATAACATTTAAACAGCTATATGATTATGAGCTAGATTCACCAATAAATCAAACCAAATATCTTTCCGAACTACCTGGATCAAATCTTACAAATGTTGATTTTCTGAAATTACTAACCACTATTGGAATCAAAGGAAATTTAGGGAATCCTTACTGGAAGAAGCCTTATGGATATTATCAAATGACAATAGAAGGGCTGTATCACACAATGTTATGGGCTCAAGAAGACTTGAATCTAGATGGTTTGGAAATCTTGGGAGGAACTCTTTGCTGGTGTGATTTAGGGTACATGTTTATTCATGAAGTCAAAGGTTTTGTTTCAGAATGGAAAGGAAATACACAAAGAAAACAACGCAACAAGATATTTGGAGAAATATTGAAGGACATATGTCTTTCAGTAATTCACAACAGAAGGGTGAATATTTCTCAATAATAACTGAGGTAATCCAATTTCAATTGCCAATTAAAAAAAAAAAACAACCATAAAAATAGCAAAATAATAAAGGAAATAACCTAAAAAAAGAAGAGAATTATTTTCATATCTGTATTAGTATCAGGGCAGTGACCTCCTGCCTTATCAAAGAGGAATTTCAAATCATTCAAACTACCTTATAAAAAAAATCTTTTTTAAACACTCTTATTACTCAGTGGAAATGACCTCCTGCCTTATCAAAGAGGAATTAGTCTTTTATCTCAAAACTCAATAATCTCACCAAACCTCAGAAAGGATCTAGACAGTCATGGATGCCAAACTTACACATGAAAATAAAGTGGAATGGAATCTTGGTTGGAATGAAGAAGGCTGGACAGACGTAAATTGCAAAATTGTAGGAAATACAGAAGAAGTCAATTACTGGGAAACACCATTTGTTGAAGAAGGAGAGGATTTATTTCAGATATGGATTCCATACTTAGAATTTGAAGAATTGTTCAATTTTTCAGAGCTGCATCAACAAATTCAAGAATCTAAAGATTGGCAAGAGCTTCCAGGATTCTCTCTTTCAAGACTGGAATTTCTAGAATTACTTACATATGATGGTATCAAGGGAAATTTAGGAAACATATATTGGGAAGAGGATACATTAACAGATGCAGAATGGAGAAGAAAAAAATATTTTGGGGATGTGGAAGCCTCAAGAGGATTGTTTCTGGATTTACTGGAGATACCAGAAGGAAGAATCTTATGGAAGCGTGGAAATTATGTAATTGAAAAGGCCAATTGGGATGTTTTGTGGGAAGAGGTGTTTATACTTGGAATTATTAGTCTCAAGACACATAATTATAATATCAACAAGGATGATTGGAAATTGATTTGGGAAGACTTATTTGTTAAAAAAATTAAAGAAGAAAAAGGAAGATTCATATCAAGACTCAAGAAAAAGATCATAAAAATGATTCAGACAATTATTACAAAAAATTAAAAAAAAAAAAAAAAAAAAACACTCGTGTTATGAATTTAAATTTTACATAATAATAAAAATAAAAAAATAAAAAAAAATAGGCTATTTATCAGTATTCAAGACAATAGTACAAATTTAGAAGTATTCAAAAATTATTTTTTTGTAGAAGTATCACAATTTAATTCAGAATATATATACAAAAACAGGGGTGGTTATCTGTTCTTATGCCACCACAAATTAAATCAAAATGGCACAAGTTTGGGGTAGTGTGGGCCTATTAATTTTGTCTTTAAAAAAAAAAAAAACACTTGCTTCCGACAAAAAAAATTTTCTTCCAAAAAAAAAAAATTTTTCTCCCGACAAAATTTTCTCCCAACAAAATTTGCTTCCGACAAAAAACACTTGCTTCCAACAAAAAAATTTCTTCCAACAAAACAAAAAAAAAAAAAAAAAAACACTTGCTTCCGACAAAAAACTTTCTTCCGACAAAAAACACTTGCTTCTGACCAAAAAAATTTTCTCCCAACAAAATTTGCTTCCGACAAAAATTTTCTTCCGACAAAAATTTTCTTCCAACAAAAAAAATTTTCTCCCGACAAAATTTGCATCCGACAAAAAACACTTGCTTCTGACAAAAATTTGCTTCCGACAAAAATTTTCTTCCGACAAAAATTTTGTTCCAACAAAAAAAAATTTTCTCCCGACAAAATTTGCTTCCGACGAAAAACACTTTCTTCCAAAAAAAAAAAAAAAAAATTTTTCCCGACAAAATTTGTTTCCGACAAAAATTTGCTTCCGACAAAAATTTTCTTCTGACAAAAAAACTTGCTTCCAACAAAATTTTCTCCCGACAAAATTTGCTTCCAACAAAAAACACTTTCTTCCAAAAAAAAAAAAAATTTTCTCCCGACAAAATTTGCTTCCGACAAAAAAAACACTTGCTTCCAACAAAAAATTTTCTCCCGACAAAATTTGCTTCTGACAAAAAATTTTCTTCTGACAAAATTTGCTTCCGACAAAAAATTTTCTCCCGACAAAAATTTCCTTCCAAAAAAAACACTTGCTTCCGACAAAAAATTTCTTCTGACAAAAAAAATTTTCTTCCAAAAAAAAAAAAAAAAAAAACTTTTTTCTGACAAAAAATTTTTCTTTTCCCACAAAATAAAAAAAAGAGATTGAATTAATAACTAATAAATAAAAAAATTAAAAAAAAAAAAACAAACTGAACTGAAATTCAACTTTTATCTACTTATAACAAATTGGTCTATGTGGGCATAGAGAATATTTTTTCTTGAAGATTTTTTTATTTTGTTTTTTTAGAGATTTAGGAGAGGATGGAGAGTAGCAGCAAGTCTTATTAGATGTGGATGGAGCTAATTCAGGTTGATTGATAGAAGTAGTTAATCCTGATTCATCAATTTCGTCCAATCTGGGTTCCTCCTTTACAATCCTTCCAGGAGAGGATGATGATTCGGATTCAGGATCCAATGAAAATGTAGGTGATGAAGGTAAGAATAATGGTGGAGAAGCTAATTTAACATCAGGACCGGAAGTAAAAGCCACAGGGAGGTTAAAAGGAGAGTCTGGTCGATTTAAACTATTTTCTACGTTAACATTGAATGTTTCAAGTGAATCTTGATCAAGATATTCTAAAGAAGAATCAGATCCATTAAACATATGTAAAGTGGACGTAGAGAAGCTATCTAGACTGATCAAAGTAACAGACTCATCAATACTAGAAACTAGTGAAGGGGAAGACTGTTTTTCAAGAGAAACAAATGAATCATCATCATCTAAATATTTGAGAGTAGGAGAAGACTTTTGTTCAATAATCTCTACAGAAGATACATCATCGTTTTTTGGAATCAAAGCAGGAGGGGATTGAAAAAATGGACTTTGGCAATCTGGAGGAGTATCAAGAGGAGTAGTAGATGCAAGAGCAGGATGTGAAGCAGGAAGTGGAGCTACTGGAAAATTCTTTTCAATCCAATCATCAATCATGGTAGCAGCAGTAATATCAAAGAATGAGGAGGATGAAGGATCCATTAGTAACCAACACTTAGGAATTAAAATTGAAACAGAAGTTTGGAAGATATTTTTGATAAAATTCATGGAGCGAACATAGCTCTTATATCTCAAAAGTCAGCTTCAGGAATTAACCACCAAGACCAAGAAAAGGTAAATCATTCAGGATCTGCAAGTACAAAAGCTCTGCAAAATGATGGCGTCAAATTTAAGCCACTAATTTCCATATTAAAAGCCAAACAAAAAGAAAAAGCCTAATAATAAGTAATTAGCATTACCAACGCAAATAATAAAGCCACAATTAGCAACACAGAACTCAGGATAAATGTATATCCTTATCAGAAAAGTCGAATTCCTACTCAAAAAAAAAAAAAAACAACAGAAAGAAAAGAAGGCAAAATCAATACAATGTTCTCAGTGGAATTAGGCAGGAGAAACTCAATTACAAATACAACTGGCACAAAACTAAAAAAAAAGAAAAAAGAAGAGAACAATTCGGCACACATCTTTGACTTTCCTGTTAAAACCCACATGGCATTGACTAGTGTGAAACCAACTAAAGTCAATGTTCTTCCAGAGGGCCCAATGAGGCATGAGTGGGACTAACAAGTCTTTCAAATGAAATCACAATTGAGGTTGAGCAGGCTCAATCACAACAACATTTGAAACACCAGTTAGGTTTGTCAGACTTCAGGAACACAACAATACCAAGTTGCATCACCAAGCTTTCTCAAGGCTCAGAATATGCTACCCAGCATGGTTACCCTATTCCCAAAACTGACAGGTCTGGCAGCAGAATTACTGCCAGAGGGGGGAATTGAACCCATTTCAAATTTGATGAAAGTTGAAAGCAACCCGGACTCACTAACCACTACACCATTTGAAAATATAACATCACTCCTCAAATTGGGACCTCATTAATTTAATCACTCCATAAAAAAAAAATATTCCGACAAAAAAAAAAAAAAAAAAAAAATTCCGACAAAAAAAAAAAAAAAAAATTTTCCGACAAAAAAAAAAAAAAAAAAAAAAAAAAAAAATTAACAATAACAATAATGAAAACAAATAAAATAAGAAGTATTGATTAAAATAAAGGATAAAAGAACAGATACAATAAAGACGGCTAAAATTTGGTCCTTGTATGACTTTAAACTACAGGGTAGCAACCTGAAGGCTAAAATTTGGTCCTTGCATGACTTTAAACTACAGGGTAGCAACCTGACGGCTAAAATTTGGTCCTTGTATGACTTTAAACTACAGGGTAGCAACCTTACGGCTAAAATTTGGTCCTTGTATGACTTTAAACTACAGGGTAGCAACTTGACGGCTAAAATTTGGTCCTTGTATGACTTTAAACTACAGGGTAGCAACCTGAAGGCTAAAATTTGGTCCTTGTATGACTTTAAACTACAGGGTAGCAACCTGAAGGCTAAATTTAGTCCTTGTACGACATTAAACTGCAGGATTTGGTATACCTAATATACTGGGTTTTATCCACCTAGAGGCAAAGTCCTTGCATGACTTAAAACTACAACTCAAATGCAATTATGAACAAAAAGAAAAGCAAAAACTGAAAAGCCTGTTTTTTATTTCAACTAAAAAAAAAAAAAAAATATGATAAAAATAAAAAAAAATATTATCAATTTATACTTTAATCCAGACTAATAATCATGGAAGCTCAAGCCAATGCCGCAAAATATAAGTCAGTACTCAAAAAGGTTAGACCAGTCAATGAAGCTATGCCTCAAGATCTGAATCCACCTTTGGAAAGACCTGAATTATCAAGAGATCCATATGAAACACCCCTATCACCTAGCCCACCTCCATTTTTTGTAACATCAAAGGTTACAGAAGAAAGGATTTCAATGATAAACTTTGGACCATCTGGATGGCTATCAGAAGAAGAGATTAATTTATTAAAGAATGTTATATTACTAAGGCAAAAGGCTATAGCATTTTGTGAAGAAGAAAGAGGCGTACTAAAACATTCTTATGGAAAACCTTATAAAATACCAGTTATACCACATGAACCATGGCAAAAGAAACCAATACCAATACCAAAATCAATTTTACCTCAATTTATTGAGCTAGTCAGAGAAAGAATACGTACAGGACTCTATGAACAATCAACATCAAGCTATAACAGCCCAGTATTTTGTGTGGCAAAGCCCAATGGGAAACTTAGAATAGTTCATGATCTTCAAGACCTCAATAAGGTAACAATAAAAGATGCAGGATTGCCACCAAATGTTTATGAGTTTGTAGGATCATTTTCAGGAAGAGCATGTTATGGATTGGGAGATATTATGGGAGGATACGATGAAAGAGAATTGGATATTACTACAAGACCCCTTACAACATTTGAAACACCACTTGGAAGACTTCAGCTTACAAGACTACCTCAAGGAGAAACAAACTCTGTGGCAGTTTATCAAGCACAAATGACTTGGATACTTCAGGAGGAAATACCAGAGCACCTTGGAATATTTATAGATGATGGAGGAATTAAAGGACCCAGATCAACATATCAGCACAAAACATTGAAGGAGAATCAACTCATAAGAAGATTTGTTTGGGAATATGCAGTAACATTAGAAAGAATACTATTCAGGATACAAGAGGCAGGACTCACAATTTCAGGATCAAAATTTGCATGTTGTGTTCCAGCACTTGATATTGTGGGGCATGTTGTGTCTTTGGGAGGAAGAAAGATTTCAAAACAGAAGATAAACAAGATACAAAACTGGCCTAGACCAACAACAAAGAAGGAAGTTAGAGGATTCTTAGGACTATCTGCATATGTCAGAATGTTTATCAAGGACTTTTCACAAGTTGCAGCACCATTGAGAAGATTGACAAGGGAGGATGTATTGTGGAAATGGGATGAAAAATGTGAAGAAGCATTTATAAAACTCAGGAAAATAGTAGGAGAAGAGATTACTTTGAAGACATTAAATTATGATAAAGATTTGGGAAAAATAAAATTAGCAATAGATTCAAGTTATATTGCAGCAGGTGCAGTTCTTATGCAAGAGGATGAAAACGGAAAGGATAGGCCAGTACTATATGAATCAGTAACATTTTCCAGACTAGAATCTAAATACTCTCAGCCAAAATTAGAGCTTTGCGGTGTAGAAAGAATACTCAAAAAACTTCAAACAATATTATGGGGGCAACACTTTGAACTTCAAGTAGATGCTAAAGCTTTAATAGAAATGATCAACACACCTTGCTTACCAAATGCACCCATGACAAGATGGGTGGCATACATTCAACTTTTTTTCATTTGATCTTGTACACAAACCAGGAAAAACATTTACTATGCCAGATGGGTTATCAAGAAGACCAAAAGGAGAAGATGAAGAAGAAAGTGAAAGGAATGATTTTGATGAAGAGGAAGATTGGATTAAACCACATCCGGGATTTGGCCTAAAAGAAGTAAATACAAGCAAAGTGGGAAAATTATCAAGGAATAAAACAAACAATATTGAAATTCCAATAAAACAGAAAGGATTTGGAAAACATATGCAGGAATATTTGAATAGTTTGAAAAAGCCACAAAGTATTGGGGAAGAATACTTCAAGAAAATTAAGAGAAGATCAGTAAATTTCTATTTAGAAGGAGGACAGCTGAAAAGAATAAATCAAGCACAGCCACAAATAGTTGTATACAATGAAAAGGCTCAGAAACAGATACTAAAAAAAATGCATGAAGAGCTGGGGCATAGAGGGGAAAATGAAACATACAGGAGAATCAAGAAAAGATATTTGTGGGAAGGAATGAAAAAGATAGTCAAGAAATGGGTCAAATCATGTCAACAATATCAAAAAAGGAGTCATTTGCAGCAAAAAGAAGAAGCAAAGATATCTGTAACATCTACTTTATTTGAAAGAGTTAGCATGGATGCGGTTCACATTAAGGCAGGAAGATGGAAATATTTAGTTGTAGCAAGAGATGACTTCTCAGGATGGCCAGAAACTGTGGCATTAACAAGGCTAACTGCAAAATCAGTCTCAAAATGGTTTATGTCAGAATGGATTTGTAGGTATGGAGCTCCAAAAGAAGTGACAGTTGACGGAGGAGCAGAATTTGGAAACGAACTACAAGAAGCAGTGAAAAGAGCAGGATCAAAAATCAGAATAACTACACCTTACTACCCAGAATCACAAGGAATGGTTGAAAGAGGACATAAGCAATTGAAAGATGCCCTTGTAAAAATGTGTGGTGAGAATGGATCCAAATGGGGAGAATACTTACCAATTGTGACTTTGGCAGATAGAATATCAACAAAACAAACAACAGGATACTCACCATTTGAGCTTAAATTTGGTCAGCAAGGGTTTTTGCCAATTGATATGGAAACAAATACATATCTAGCCATTGAATGGAATAAAATATCAACAAGAGAAGAACTATTGGAAGCAAGAAGTATACAGATTGCAGCAAAAGAGGAAATAAGATTAGCAGCAGCAAAGAAATTAAGAGATTCAAGACACAAATCAGTTCAATATTTGGACAAAAAGATGGCACATAGACTGAGAAATCCACTTGAACCAGGGGACTTGCTATTAGTTTATAATAAACCACTTGAGTCACAGTGGGGTTTACTCTTCAAGAACCGTTGGAATGGACCTTATAGAGTCATAAATCAAATTAATAATGGACCTTATGAGCTTGAAGAATTGGATGGCACTAAACTTACAAGAAAATTTGCAGCAAGTCACATCAAAAGGTTTTATCCCAGAGGAAAGAAAGTTCAATCAAGTTCAGAGTCAGAAAATGAAAGCAGTGAAGAAATAGAAAATGAAGAGTCAATCTTGGAGGGAGAAGAAATTTAACAAAATGAATATGATTGATACTGGAAAGCTTTTCAACTGGAATGCTGGGGACAGCATTAAATGGAGAGGGGGATGTGGTATTCCATACCATTAGTACCAGTTTCAAGCTTACCAATAAAACAAAAAAAAAAAAATACAAATTACGCAAAACATATTTACACATTACAACTACAGATTTCAAACAGAAATATATAATACACAGCCTCAGGATATTATCAAAACAGTATAGTATCAAAGGATTTATCCACCTTATTGCATCATCAATAGCAAATCATGCAATTAAAAGCAGTTAATATAAACAAAGGTATATGAAGACGGACCACAGAATCAGCACTGTATTTTCCCCACCTTGATTCAATTGAAAGAAGAAATACCTCAAGGCTATGCATAAAATTACAATATATTTTCCAAGAACAAATGTTTGCTTAGTAATAATGACACGCATCAAACTTGATAGAAATGATGCAATCTCCATATGAAATTATACAATACTAAAACAGAAACACCAGCATAATTATCTCAGAAAACACATAAAAAAGTCACCAAAAATGAAAGTGTCACCAGCAAAATTATCTTGAAAACATCACATGATTTTGATAAGAAACAGAAACACCAGCATAATTTTCTCATATATATCATATGACTAGAAGAAAGTTCAATTGTCAGGAGCTGTATTTTCTCCACTTTCTTGGCAAAAAAGAAAAACTCACCAGCCAAATTATCTCAAATACATCACATGATTTGGATAAGGAAAAGAACCACCAGCATAATTCTCTCATAACATATGTAGAAATAGAAACAAAAAAATACTTTCCCCACCTTCAAGAAAACATCACCAGCCATATTATCTCAATGACCTCACATGACCCTGATAAAAAGAAAATCTCACCAGCCAAATTATCTCAAATACATCACATGATTTTGATAAGAAAAAGCACCACCAGCATAATTCTCTCAGAAAACACGCTGCTACACCAAAACTACACGTCTCACTAGCTAAAACCTCTCAACTATGATTTTTTCTAAGTACCCTATTTTGAGAAGCTCTATGGAGGCCCAAAAGCTATAAATAGAGGTCCTCTCTCCCTCATTTTTCCCAGGATCATGGAACAAGCTCCCACTATCCAGGATCACAACCATCCCTGAACTAGCAGGATATCTAGAGTAGTAGTAGTAGTGTTTTAGTAGTAAAAAGCTTGGTAGCCTTGCTCAGTAGCTTAGTATTGTCGAAGAATAAGTGGTATTAATGTAGTAAAAAGCTCAGTAGCCTTGCTCAGTAGCTTAGTGTTTTCAAATAATAGTAGTATAACAATAGTGAAAAAGCTCCGAACTTAGTATTATTAAAAGAAAGAAGTAGTGATATCAACTTAACATTAAAGATATAAAAAAATAATAATATCCAGTAGTCTTTTTATTAGTATTAATATATATAAAATCATTATAATCAAAATAAAACCAAAAAAAAAATATTCTTATTAATTTTATTAAATAACAAAAAAAAATATTATCATTACTTTTATCAAAATAAAAAAAAATGTTAGGTTTTACTATATCAGAAATTTTAGTTTTTTTAAAATCAGAGTTTTACTGAAGTGTTATTGATAGGTCTGATTTAGAGACTGCTGATAGGTCTTTTCTATCTGCTTAAGCCACAAATCTTATTTTGTGATTCTCTGTAGGCTGACTATTCAGTATTATTTAGAGGGGCAGCTAATACACCTTAGCACCCATGGTTATTGGACAATTCTGAAATTCAAAACAAACTTACCAATAATTTCCCCCTCAAGGTACTGCCTTATTTCATCCCACACCAAAAGGAGTTCCCACAATGTGAAAAATCATTTTCATCATTTTTTTGTGACTCTTAGAATCATTTTTACCCCTGAACCACCCCATAAGTGAATTAAAGAATCTTTCATCACTGTTAGCTTTGTCACTTTGTTTCCAAATTCACTTTGGTCACTTTTTGGAATTTTTTATTTTTAATAATATTTCAACAGACTATTTTCTTATATGAATTTCCTGCTGTTGTTTTCTCAATTAATTCCAATTGAAATTGCTCTTGAAGAAATTTCTTTTGTAGCCTTAAATATCCCTTGTAGAGTATTTTTAGATAAATGTTTATTGGTTGTAAGACGATATATCTTTATAAAATTATTTTTCTACACTAAAAAATGTAGAAGAAATAAGTTTTATGTTTCTTCTCTTAAAACTCTTAAAATTTACTATTTTTAATTAAATTTTACCTTATACAAATTTTGAGGAAATGAAAAGTATTTGATTTTAAATCAAAGTTTCATATCCACACTTACAGATTATGTTCCAAAAAAGGTTATCAATTCCCTTTCAAAATCTTTGATTTCTGTGTTCTTCTGAATTTGGAGCTGTTTTAAGTGGGGTTACCATGGAATAAGATAAGTTACTCCTTTGGCTGTGTTAACAATGAACTTCAGGAATTCCATGGGGTTGAGCTTTAAATAATGTGAATTTTCTTTGGTTGATGAAAGTTGGATTTGTAATTCATGCAGGTCTCATTTTCCTGCTGAATGATTCCTGTGGCTATAGAAGTGCTTAAAGCTTTGTGGGGTGAGTAATTTACAGGTTGGTACCTTGCTTGGTGTAACTAGTTTGCTATATGTAGCTTGAATTTTTACATATGAATAGTAATATTGAATAATCTATTTTAATACATAAGCTTCCTTTTGGTGTCTGTGCCATGACATTATGAATTAATTCCATCTTCTTTCTGTAAAATTGACCTTTTGGTGTAAAATTTGACTGTGAGTCTTCCTGTGGGTTGAATTTACTGCCGTTAGGGGCTACTATGAGATTGATCTTGGTTAATAGAAAGGTATGAAATACAACAGTAACAGTTTCATTTTTGATATTTAATCTTTAATAGCTCATGTATCTCTTGAAAGAAAAAATATTTAGGAGTTAATATTATATTCTCTTTATTTAATAGCATCTGGGAGGAAAGCAAATGAGAAAGGGATCTTTTTAGAGTAAAATATTATTACATAATGACCAGAGGAATGATAGTAGTAAATTATTGATTTTTCCCACTGGAATAGATAATTTTTTCAAGTTTTAGGCTTAGATGTGATCAAACAAATATTTCATGATCTTGTTTGATCATTGCATAGTTTTCTTAAGCTTAGCACTGTAACAGTCAATTAAGTACCTCATAGGCTTGGAAGAGGAGTGAATTTTGTGAATTCCAGTACCCTAAATATTCAAAATCCATCTTTGAACAATATATTTTATCTGAAATGAGTTTAAAGCATATTGTGCTCCTTTTTGATAGGAACAATTGAAAAATTTTCTCCTTAACTTTGATAATGATTTTCTTTCAAGATTTTCCTACAATAATTATCCTCGTAATAAAATAAAGTAGATTTTCATTCTTTCATCAAGGTGCCAAGCTACTTTAATTACATCATGTAAGCCCTAATGTTTGTTATTATTCTTATAAGAAGTGTTCTTTTATCAAATTATACCAATTTAAACTTCAAACTGTGATTACAAGTGATTTTACCCGGATGATTATTATTTGAATTAAATAATTATTCATTAAGAAGCTCTCAAGGCTTCTCTAGATTAATTTTCTGAAAAATCAATTGCAATAAATCCCTTCCAAAGAACAGATCCTCAAATTTTTCAAGCTCAGATGGTGTGGTATTCAATACATTTTGGGCATAGTCTCAAGCCCACTTAGCTAGGGAGCAAAATTAAAGTTGACATGAAGAGATATTGTTTACAACAGGAAGCTTTACCATAATAGTAGTAAATAGTACTGCTTTAGATGTGAAAACATAATTAATGAATCAAAGTAACAGAAAGCAGAAAATTTCTTTCAAAGAATAATCTATCTAACACCAAATTCAGCTTAACTCAAAGAAATAGCCCTGACCCTGGTAAAGCCTTGGTTAAGCCCTGGAAAATGAAATTTTAATCCTTGGAAAATTCTTACAACTAAAGCTACAAGGCACAATGCTCACTTGATGGTAGCAAATTGAAGTTCATGCATGGAAAATCTAGTAAAAATATTGAATTACATGACAATAAAGACAACCATGGATAACATTAATGGAATCTACATAAATGAAGTCTGCAAAAGACACAGCCACAAAAGAATCATCCTCAAGCCAATAACGTTTTAAATAACCATATGAAAGTAAAATAAATTAAGCTGTAAATCACACATAATATTTAGATAATAGGAGACAAAATTACAAAAGACAGCCTCACATTACACATCATAATCAATATAAACTACATATGATTACAAAACAAATGTTGCAATAGCCAAGTAATATGACACCATCTTTGATCTTAGTCACCAGAATTAATATCTCAAAGCTTTGGAAGATGAATAATGAAGTGTAGTTGATAAGACATATGAAATTTTGTATGAAAACTCCACACCAGAAAAAAACACCATAGCCTAAATCTTGACCAAAAATATTATGCAATTGCAGATTCCATGTACATCATCCACACAATTACCCCAAGTACAAAGATAATATTTTGCCTTTATATCCAAGGGGGTTTATTCAAAACATAAAAGGAAGCTTATATTAACCACTTTAGCTTACTCATATGGGAATTAAATACCAAGAAAGAGAACAATTCACCCATCCCTTACTCGTAGTTTCATCTATATATTATTATACGTTTAGTGATTTATCATTCTCAGGAGCTGAAAGTAGGCCTACATGTATTGTAACTACTTTTATTAGTTAAATACATGGCCATAAGAAGCTAAATAGACTATATAAGAGTTTTATCATTGGTAGAAATTCTCTATATCATTTTAATTAACTGGAAAATGAGAGCTAGTATCTAGATAGCTGGAAGTAATAGTAGCTCTTATCATTTATTATCAGCCCTACTATTATCCATACTTACTATTAGTAGTAGTAATATCTCATCAGAACTCACTATCATGTCAATTAATAGTATTATCATCTATATTTGCTGTTGTAAGTGTTATTTTTTGCTTCTTATATAAAGATAATATTTTATTAAATATTAGTATCATCATGTTATCACTATTAATATATATATAATATTGTTTTTTATTGAAACCATTATAATTCATAATCCATAATTTATATTTATTATTGCTATCATATGTTCTGTAATTATTCTACACCATCATCAATTTAAACTTAGCTCAAGATAAAACAATTTTAATCACAACTAAGTATCACCATACTAAAAATATTTGAATTATACATTTTCTTATTTCCCTATTTTACTTCTTCTTTCAGGCACAAACTGCATTAGTGCTTGTGGGACCCAAATTGAAGCTTAACAGTTATGGCTTAGTTTTGAATTTTTTTTACTATTAAGATATATTATTATTAGTATCATTATTTATTAGGTCTTATGAAAACTGATAATAGTCTTTTCTATCTGAAGAAGCCATACTATTTCTTGGAATATTGATTTCTGAGCTCTGTAAGGAGATTTCTTAGTATATTCAGGGGGGAAGCTAATAAATATTAGCACCATTGGTTACAGGCTTCTTATAGATATTGAAGAGTTCTAACCTACAATTTCAGCCTCAAGTAATAAATTATCCACTCTCACACTAAAAGGAGTTCCACAGTGGAAAGGAAAAAATAAATATACACACATGTGGCCATATTTTATTGGGGTGTTAACCAAGTTTTTTTGCTTCCCTCAAGTTATTAATTATATTTTGAAATTCTCTTTGCAATATATGCAAGTTGATTTTACTAATTATCTTTGAAATATTTAATAGGATTAAGTCTTAAGAACCTGTTATTATTTCTGGAAGCAGGGATAATTAACATTAAAATACCACTTCATCATTTACGGATTCACTACATTGTGATAGCCAATGTGTCAAGGGGGAGAAATTGAAGTTATTATGAAATAAAAGGCCAGTAATAAAACAAATTTTTTAATAGGAATCTGAACTATATAGTTTCAGGGTGATTATATGTAGTAGCACAAAAAAAGTAAATACAAGCTAGCACTATGACTGTGACAAAATAAAAATGGTTTTAAATATAGCAAAAAGGTAAATTAATCTGATGAGAAACTTGGTTTCACAAATTCAATCTCAATTTACTGTAAAAAAAACTACAATAATTGATTAATTTGATTATATCAATATGATCCTGAGAGTAATACTGGTATGAGACAGTTTTACTATGTAAGGATGCTAATTCATGATGATGAGGTCCTTTCTCAGTGAGAAAAGGAATTTTATCCATTGTGGGGACAGTGAGGAGCTGGTAAGCTCTTCACACCTCTTCATAGTGATAAGTTTTACTCTGGAGGCTGTATTTTGGTTCTGTACCATGAATTCTAATGTCAGCATAGTCGGAATTGTGGTTTTGAGACCACAAACTATTATTAAGCCTCAATACAGGGTGAAAGAACTATCCACACGCCATCTAAGCCCTTTTTTGACATGTAAAGAGTGTTTTGATGACTAATATTAGTAATTATGGGTGGGTTTAAGCTTTAAACAACCATTATTTCAATTATTAAGCCAGTCCCAGTTGGTACAAGCTTGGTACAGAATAGTATTGGTCAAACATTTTCCGGCTCAGATATCTCATTCAGTTTTTCAGATATCAAACATTCAAGGGCTTGATGAGCTATTCAATTTGGTATTCTTCATTTTAACCCTTATCCAAAATAGAAGAAGCTATAAGGATTTAAAGTTTCTTTTTATATTTATGTACCTCAGTATATGGCTTGAGAAATTTCCAAGCCCAATATCTCTGTCAATTTAGAGGATATCAGAGTTTGAATGATAAAATATTGTAGGGCTTGATGAACTCTCAAATTTAGAATACTTTACTGTACAGATGTATGAAAATATGGCAAAGATACAGGGGTTTCTTTATATTGTTATTTTCAGAAAACCTGTATTTGGCTTGTTGAACCTTTGATCCAAAAAACTCTCTACTAGTTTTAAGGGTAAAGTGGTAAGAGGTATCTCAAATAAAAGCTCTCATTAAGATCTTTGATTGGGTAATACCTTCTTAAAGTTTTTTAAAACCCCTCTTAGACTTTTGAGGGGTTCTTGGTACATGAAGGTTCTATGGTGGTATCTCCTGAGGTAGGAATGCTACAGAAAAATTGATGGTACCATTGTATATCTCTCCTTGAGAGCTTCAAGAAAAATTCCATTTTAGTGGGGCTTTCATTCAATATTCAGAACCTAGATGAGAGGTAAAAATAAGGATTTTGCTTATTTGGTCTTATCTTTGACAGGGCATATATTTGTCCTTTCTTATCCTATTTGGGTAAGGTTGGTATGTCTATATTCGTAGAATTTTCTTCCTTACATTCTAGCTTTATTGGCTATGTTTTTCTCATACTCTTCATACCATTACTTATGTTATGTTGGATGTCATGCCGATGCTCTGTTTGGAGTCACAGGCTGACATATAGTATGGAGTAACAATAAAAAATAAAGAAATACCCTGGTTTTAATTTCCAAACGGTCAATTTTGTCCTTAATATTACTTGAATTGTGGGAATAGAAGTTTTTAATATTAATTGTAGCATTTTTGATATCCGGTAAGAAACAATTTTGTGATGGATATAATCTTTGATGAATACTCCAGCTATACTTAAAAAGTACAAGAAAGAAGAGTCCTGAAATAATATGACAACACAATAGTTCAAATCAATTCTTAATTGAGTATTCTGAGAAATTTCTTGCTCAAGAGATCAATCAAATTTGATCTTTGAGATCTGTGAGATAATCTAAAAGAGTTTAAGATAGATGTTGAATCATGTAAATCCAAGGCTCTCCTATGAGCCAGTTTTTGAATCAAAATATGATCACACCTTTCTTTAGAAAATTCGATAGAAATATGTAAGCAATAATTTGAATAAGCTCTATAATCCTAATTTGAGAAATGCTTTATTGGGACTTATTATTCTAAGTGCAAAAATATTGAAATCATTCTTCTCTTCCTTATTTGAAATTAACAGCTATATAATAGCAAGAATTTATTTTCTAAGAATAATTTGAATCTATATAGCTCAAGAGCCATTCAAGAAATAATAACCTTATATCTTATTAGTAAGAGTAAATAGTAGAGTGATATTATCATTGTAATTAACTAGCTAAATAGGAATTGATAATTAAAATTGAATATTCCCTGAACTTAAATTCTCAATATTACAAAAAAATGATATAATGAATTATTGAAACGTAATTTAATTATTCAAGAACATCGGAAAGAAAATCTGATAGAATTTCTGATAAAATCTTAATATTTGGGAACTGGTAGTTTGAAAATAGTAATTATAGAAGGTGATATGTATTCATAGATCTATTAAGGAAAAATTCTCCATGTTCCAATTCCTCAAGGACTACTTTGGAGAAATAGATAGAAAAGTATATCAGTTTCCTCAAGATTATCAATATTATCTTAGCTAATTAGATAAATGTATGAGAATAGAGAAAAACGTATATCTATTTTCACGCTGTATATCTAGTTAATATATGATGAAAGAAGGGGATTCATTGAACACATGAATAATAATATTTTGATGATCAGAAAATATTTTGTCAGTTACAAATTAAGCAAATTATGAGTAAGATGATTTCATGTTCCTTAAATAAAATTTATTTTTCACATTAAATGAAATATTTGTAACTTCAAACTTTCTCTGATGAGTTATTCATTTGTGAAAAGAATGTCTTATAATTTCGAATTTATTTAATTCATACAATTCATGGTATTTTGATTCTGAAAATTACAGGAATGAAAACTTTATAAAAGATTTTAAGGGGACTTTGCGCTGATAAATGATTTTTAGATTGATTTGATTCAAAAATTTTCCTTTTCACATTATAATTTAATCCAAATTTATTGAGAACTTTATTTTCGGTGAATTTCGAAATTTTTCTCATTTTCTGAGCTATAATTAACATTTTGGCTTTCAGGGAAGTATTAAAATTTGATTTTTTGAGTGAATAAACTTTAACCTTCATTTGATTTTAATATTGGGTTCAATCAATAATGAAATAGATGAAAAGAAATAAGTTATTTATCAACAAAAAAAGTAAAAAATATGATTAAATTAATGAAAAAAGAATGATAATAAATATCAAAAAAATATTAGAATTAATATATTAGGGTGTCTCAAACCTTCCCTCTACCGAATTGAAAATAACAAATCTTATAGACTCCAAATTCCACATTTCATTTCAACCTTTCAAAAAAATAAAAAAATTACTCTCCCATAAATAAATATTATATAGAAAACTGCAATTTCTCAAAAACATAAACTATCATGCTTAGTTAATTCCCAAAATTTACATTTGTCAATATTTGATTCATGACATAATTAGAATTCATGAACTACAAGACCTGTAGCAAAATACAAGTTTGAAAATTGATGGAGATAAAATTTCTTTAGCTTCAATGTGTGAATATGCTATATAAGGACAAGAAAATGAAATTAAGCAAAATTAATTCCTAGTTTGAGTGACTTGATAAGACTATTGAAAGAAAAATTTGGAAAATTAAGCCTCACCACTCATGCTTCATTCCAAATGTTATCTTTTATGATTTGATATGATCCAGTTTTTAACGATTAACTGCACTTCAAAAAAACTGTTACTCAATCCAATTAGATATTTCTTTATACAGATTTGGATCAAATGTTGAAGGTTCAGCCTTGGGCAATATTGGAGCTGTTGTTGGGGTCAGCCAAGCTTTTATTGTTTTAGATAATGTGAGCGTGTGAGGTATATATAACATACCCATAAGGCAACAAATGATTTTATATACAGCTGATTTAGTCTTCAACAGACCTTTGAATTGAATTTAAGATAAAGAATAACAAAGAATAAGTATCAATTCATTTTGGATAAACAAAGTTATACATATTATGTCATGTTTGGATTCTACACCAAAAATAACCTAGGGTACATCCACAGGGTGTTATACCAAAAAATGCTTATTTCTCATGTTATTGGAAGACTTAAGAATCTCATAGTCCTAATGTAACTTTTTTAAAAAAAAATTAAAATTGTTAAATTTAAGCTTAAATGAGCTTAAATTTAGAGTTGCATAAGGTTTATGCAAACTTACCAAAATTTTAGTTAAAATTGAGGTGTTGTGTATATTTAATGAATTGGATGGGATTTGCCATACAGAATGTAAATCCTGCATGAACTCAAATTAGAAGTGTTCAAGGCCATAGTATGGCTTTAAATAAATAAAAGGGCAAAAGCCATGCAAAAAGGTGGGACAAACAAAAAAGACCAAACAGAGTTGGGGCACCCAGCTTTTTGGATCTGCAAGGATTCAACTGATGTTTTCCACCTATCTTGGAGGATTTTAAACCTTATTTAAGCTTTAAGATTAGACTTTGATCCAACCTTAAAGCTTAAACTGGGTTTATCCCAATTCAGACAGGAATTTCAAGCTACCAAAGGGTAAATCCCAATATGCAGGCTTGAAATTAAGGTTTTAAGGCCTGCCAAAACTTAATTAAGCTTGAAAAGATTAAATAAGCACAAAGCTTTAAGGTTACAATCATTAAAACCTTATCAAAAGTTAAATTTAGTGTGTATTGCTATTTTATGTGGAAAAGTAGTAATAACTTCAAAAATTAATCAAAAATCCCATTCTCAATGGATTTGCTTGATCTTATCACAAAGCTTACAATTCAATATTATCTATATATGAATTGAATTTTAAGTATCTTTTATAAAAAAAATTCCTGGATAATTAGTGTGGGAATTTACTCTTTTAATTGCACCTAAAGAAAATTAAGATTTCTTTAGAAATTAATTAAGAATTGAGCTTAAGAGATTTCTGCTTGAAACTCTATTTTTAAATTGTTTATGTGATGAACTTTAATATAAATAAGCTTATTTATATTAAAACTTAAAATAATTAAGTTAAATGAGGATTAAAATTACTTAGAGTTAAGAATAACACTGGTAACTTTAAATTGGAATTAAAAATAAATTACCTTAAGCTAAGAACTTTATTTTCAAGAATGAGTTTTCAGTTTTTACCTTATAACGCCCTCTATATCCATTATGAATCATGAGAGCTGCTCTGTAGACATTAAAAGAGTCTTTTCATCACTGTTTTTGTCCATCATCAATTATCAATCCAGTCATATTAGACATTCAAACAGGTAAAGTTTTATTATGTATAAAATCTTATTATTTAAAGTAATTATTAAGTATTTTCTTTGTCATTAATTGTGAATTAAAGAATTGAAATCATAGAATTCAGATTATTGTCTTAATCACCAACAATATATTTTATTTTTTAAAATTGTCATTTTAAATATCTTCTAAAATTCAGAAATTTCTCTTGAAAACTCTTGAAATCATATTTTTATAATAAAAAGTTGTTTTATCATTTAAAATATTTTTTTTGGCATGTTTTTAAATTATAGTAATTATTTGATATAATATTTTTTGTACTTGACTTTTTTGTATTAAATTTATATTATAAGTAAGTTTTTCTCTAAAATTCTATATCTTTTTTTATCTATTATTAGTTTTTTTATATAGATTTTTTGTATAAGAATTATATCTACACAGTGTGTTTCATCATTCATTTTTATAAATAATTTTATATTATCTATAAGTGGTTAAATATTTATATTTTCCATATGTAATTGTCTCATTGAGAGCTTTACACTTCTTATTGTTATAGCTGTCAGTGACTATAACAATAATGGAATAATTATAATTTATTATAATTAATAATAATAATAATAATATATTATATAATAATAATTAAATTTATTTTGTTAATATAATTATTTTTAATCATTATATTTAATTTGTGGTTATAACATTTTGTTATGTTATATTTTTCTACTTAGGACAGTCATAGTATTCTTGATATTGTTACTATTATCAAGAGTTTCATAGACAAACCTTACATTTGGAGGCCTGGCCATGATCTTAACAAATTTTGGGGACATAAGTCATATTCTAGACCTTATTTTACTGTTTTTTGACATAAAATTGCCATATTTACTTTAATATTGGCTTTTTTGATTAATAGCTTATCAATTTCATAATTATCATTTCCTTCAAGAAAATATAAAATCAAATAAATAGCTTATCAATTTCATAATTATTATTTCCTTCAAGAAAATATAAAATCAAATAAAAAGTTAAAAAAATTGAAAATCTTTACTAAAAACATTTTTTCTTTAATCTTAGACATTTTTCTTTATTTTTGACGTAATTTTCCATAAATTACATTAAAACATATTTATCCAATAAGCTGAGTTTATAGGTTATTTTTATTTTTTGATAAAATAACTTATATATTTTTGTCCTCTAGTGTAATCCATCAGAGAAAGTTCTTCAGACTCTGAAGCCTCAAAGTCTAGCATTGAAATTAAAACTAGCCCAGCACCAAGGGGTTTAATTACCAAAGAACCCTTTAAAGGTCCAGCACGTGAATTCAATCCCTTTCTTCTCTTAATTGCTTCATATTGTCGTGAAATGACTCCTACTAGAAGTGGAAGTAATTACTCCATCCAATCAAATGGATCTGGACCAAGACATTCAAGCCATCAATCCAAAAAACAAGAATGTCAGCCAAGAGGAGAGGCACAAATTGAGGATGCCAGAACTTCCACCAGTTTCCAAAGGTTGGCCAGCACCTTTGACACTCTTATTGAGAGTCCAGAAGCTGACATAACTTCTATTGCTGTTGTTAGACCTGAATCACTTCCAACGGGCAACAATAGAGATATACCAGTCTCGGTAGAAAACCTGGTTTATGGCAGCAAAACAACACAAGTGGGAACTTCTCCCAAGTCTTTGGAAAGGCACCATGAACTCATATGTTCAAGTGAGAAGTTCATGGGGCCAGAAAAGGCAAAGGAACTTCTGAAGGGTTGGAAACCCATGTCTTGCAAAGGACAAGTACAACAGATAAACTCTTGGTTGAAAAAACAGAGCATGTTATCAGAGGACCAGAAGAGGAAATTGGCCCAAAGAAGGAAAACAGCCCAGTGGAAGCTCCACAAGCCTCCACAAGCAAAAACTCTGCCTCAACAAGTGCCAAACAAGCCCAAGAAAACCCCAAACACCAACCAGAAGGAAAAGCAAAAAGCAAAGGGAAAGGAAAAGCCCAAGTGGAACAAGCCTTACCCACAGAATTACACGATTCCCAAGAAAGAGAAGACAGTCATGGACAATGTGTTCAATATGGCAAGAACTCTGATGGAATTCAAAAAAAAGGAAGAGGAAAGATTGAACCAATCTTTTTCAAAGAAGTAGACCTTGTACAGCTTGTAAATCAAATTGAAAGTTGTAATAAAGAAATTATAACAAAGTTTAAAACATTTGAGTACATCCAACAAAAGTTGGGTGATGAGATACTACAAGTAAAAGAATCACAAAAGACCATTATTGGCCTTGAACATGTTAATAAAGACAATATCTTGTCTTTGACACAGATTTGCGCAAGAATTGAATCTAAGGTTAGCTTACTCAATCAACCAGATGAAAATTCTATTTCTCTTGTAACTAGACAGTTAAAAGAATGAAGAATACAAGTTCAAAACTTGGAAAATTCAGATGGTCACAATGCAGCTCTTTTCCAAGAACAATTGGAAAAAAGTGATAAAGCAAGACTTGAATTGAAAGAAGATATTCAATCAAGTATTAATAATATATCACTGAAGAATGAATTGCCAAGACAGTCCACACCAATTCTTGACAGAAATGTGATAAACTTGAATAATGACTTACAACATACCGTTTCAACTAATGCAGAAGTGGAAACTGCTTGTAATTTTGAAGAAATTTCAAGATTAGAGGGATGGCCAAACTTCAGTGGTGAAGGGGAATATAATCATATGGAATTTATGAAAACAATTGATATGTTTAAAGAAGACTTTAACATACCAGATGGATACATAGATGCCAGATTACACTCATTGTTTACCAAATCAGAAAAGAAATGGTATTACAAAATGAGACAGGACCATGGTAAACATTCTTGGCCTTGGTGGAGAGAACAAATTGCTTCCAAATGGGAAAATGACTCCTGGAAATTTAAAATGGAAAATTCTTTTGAAGATGCCATTTTTAATATTTAGAAGGATGGCCCATTCCTTGGTTTCTTAAGCAAAATGACAGATTAACTACCCTTCATTCTGATATGTCTGAAACAATGGTACTCAAAAGGATATTAAGAAATTGTGGTGGTGACCTTGAGCATGCTATAAGAAGCAGATGTATTGAGATTTTATTAACAGAAGATTATATCAATGCTATGGAGGACATCACTACTAGAACAAAAATTGGTAGAAATTGGTACAAACCCCCAATAGACAATAAGACTACTGGGAAACCAATTTCAAAAACAAATAAGCCACAAGAAAGAGCTCCTTTGAAATGTCATAAATGTGGAAGTACATCTCATTTGGGAAATACATGTCCAAAAAAGACAAGAATTAATGAGATAGAAATTGAAAAAGTGGTAGACACAAAAGAAGCAAATAATGTAACTTTACAGGAAAGTGATTCTGAGCCTTCAGAAGAAGAAGAAGTACCAGATGAACTTACTATAGAAAACATTAATGTTTCCTTTGAAGTCACAGAAGTGCATACTCAGTTACCAAAGTAAAGTGATGAATGTATGGATCTCATACATGTACAAGATGCTAAAATGCAGAAAACCAAGCCTGCCAGAGGTAAGGTTATACAGCTGGATCATCTTGTATCACTGATATTGTGATCAAAAACAAAGAATCCAGGATACATCTTGACTCAGGTGTTTTTTTACTTGTGTTGGAAAGGACTATCTTGACAGGATTTATACTAATTGGAAATACAAATCATAGCCAATTGAAGGTATAAAATTCAGAAGTGCCAGCCAAAATATGCACCCCTTGGGTATATTTGAAGCAGCAATGATATTCCCTCATCCTGCAGGCAGTATCAGATTGAAAGTTGAATTTTTTGTTATGAATAACTGTACTTCACAACACTTTATACTTGGAAATGATTATCTCAATATCTATGGTATTGATATTAATAATCATGAAGACAGGTATTTCAGGATAGGGGAAAATAAAAGGCAAAATTTTTCTATTCCTCTAGAAAAAAGAGAAATCACTATCATTAGACAAGTTAGAAATGTTAATAAAGAGAAATCTGTGTCAGATCGATTCATTGAAGCACAAATTAGGCCTGAATTAACACCAGAAATAAAGGATGAACTTATTGAAATTTTATATCAATACAGGGAAACCTTTGCTTCTGACAATGAACCACTTTGGGCTATCAAAGGCCATGAAGTGGACATTATGCTTAATGTGGAAAGAACCTACCCTCCACTGTTAAGAAGATCAGATTACCCAGCTAGCCCTAGGGCCAGAGAGGCATTAGAAAGTCATTGTCACAGGGGCTCTTCTAAGAAAAGGAGGCCTGGCACTCAGTAAACTGGGACTCACCTATGGAGGTCTCAATGATATGGTAAGACAAAATACACTTAAGAGTGTTCAAAGAGATGAATTACTAAAATAAAGAATATAAGAAAGAAGCAACAAAAGAATAAGAGTAAGAAGTAGAAGAGCCAACCACAAAAAAGTCCAAGTCCACTGTTTCAACCTGTCAGAAGAAAAAGAGGAGGGTTAATAAGGATATGGCCACCCAGCTCATACTGTAAAGGCAAAGAAAGAAATGTAAAGACTAACTTAATGTTAAATAAATATAATACCCAAAATAAGGATAAGAATAGTCATAAAATAATAATTAACTAAATTAATTAACTGGCAAAAAATCCCCAGGGGGGACAAAGAGGGGCTAGTATATGTGAGAATCACCAGCCCTGATCCAGAGAGAGAATTTTCATGAGAGGATTGGATGATTGAATTGAGTCTGGCCAATACAGGTCCTGTACAGCTGTACAGAACCTGTATAAGAGGTGTGGTGGATTTGAGTGATCATACAGTTTCAGGATGGTGTTCCCAAACTGCATTGGGTAAATCCAACTTGTACAGATGCTGACAGGCTGTATTGAATAACCAAGCTGTATGCATGTTTCAGCTGATTTGAGGGGTTTTAGTGGGTGTATTAATGAATACCCTTACCCCTGGTGAGTGTTTGTTACAGTATTCCCCTCTTGCAACTGGTGGGCTCCCGAACACCATAATACCCTGCCACTGTTGAGTGGCATCTCAATATCCCCACATTTTTTTGAATTTTTTTTTTCAATTTTCATTTCCTCTTGACCATTATCCTGAAAATCCCTTTTCAATTCTTCTCTGCCGAATTAATTTGATTCCCCCTTCTTTTAACTTGAGTAAGTATTCCACTTCAGAATATGCCTGTTTTTATTCTTCTGATTCAATAAGTCCCTCTTCTTGGGGCATGGCCTTGGGTTGTATCCCAAAATGATGGCCAATGAGCTCTTCTTTTAAAAAAATGATGCAAAATGAGTATATGAAGGTTTACTCATTTGCCAAGGGCTAACCTGATGTTGGACCCTCCTTTGCCTGACTGAAGCTATCCTGGAAAAGAATCTTCAAGGGGTCTTGTCCCCATTTTCCTTGAAAACCATCCCTCTGGCCTTGTCATAGTCCTTTTGGGCTTTGGCCCTTACTAAGGTGATTCTTGATAAATTTTGAATTTATGGCCTTTTGGGCCTTTTCTGGGTCTTGGGAAATTTTGGTGAAATCTTGGTTCTATGGCCCTTCTTGGCCATTTCTTGATTTTGGTGCCCTACAGTCTGTGGGCCGTACACCGTGGTCCGTGGGGGCTATTGGAGGCCCCCTGGGCCCAATTTTTCTGGGACCCAGGGGTGCCATGGGACCATAAATTGGCCAATGGCCTGGACCCATTGACTGGGTCCAGGACCATCAAGATCCTGGCCTCCCCAAAGTTGCAGGGGGAGGCCCTGGGTGATGAATTCAGCCCCAAAGGGCCCATGAATCCTCACCTTGAAGGCTTTGAGGGGGGACATAATTGAGTTATGCCCCATTTCCTTGAGGGCATTTGTTTTTTTGACTTGGAGTGGACTGATTCTGACATATTGAATTTTCTGCTTGCATATTCTTCAGTTATGAGTTCCAAACTGATTGGGCTCACTGAATCTTCTCCTTCCACACCACCACCATCTGTCCTTTGTGGTTCTGGCGTCTTCAGTCAATTGTCTTCACCCTCCATGGCTTCTTCTGGATATCTTGATCCCTCTTAACCATATGACAGTTACAAAGCAGTTAAAGTTCTTGACCCTGCTTTTACCAAATGTTTGGCCAGGGGGAAGGATTGTTTTCAACAATACAATCCCCAATCTTCAAAGTGTCATTACTGTTTCATTGGAAAGAAGCCATGTTGCCATACCAGGGTGCCAGCTTCTAATTTCAGGAGGTATTTTTGGAGTAGGAAGGCTGGACCTTTTGGGAGAGAGTTCCCAGTTTCTGAGGCACCTACTCCCAATAGAACTTCAGGGTATTCCCATTGTGAGTAACTTGAATACCTTGATTGAATTTGGTACTGATATTTTTTATGTAGTGACTGGTTCTAGGCAGAGGGATGTGCCCAGGTGGACTAATGCTGGAGGGCCAATTCTGGTTGGTGGTAGGCCAATATATTCCAGCTCAGAAGTCCCAATCTCCAGGACCAATACTGAAGGGGTAGTGAAAAGGTTAAGAAGGATTGCTGATTCCCCAACTGATCCAGATTCTGAAGGTAGTGATGAGCTGGATGGTGAAGAAGTTGAAGTTGTTCCTCATTCAGTTGGCCATCAATCCAGCACTTCCTCTTATCAGCCTCTTGCCAACAGATTCCACAGTCAAGTTATCCCCAGTACTCCCAGAACTTTCCAACCTGTTCTTGCTTCCATTCCTACTACCCTTCCTCCTGCTTCACCAAGTACTTCCCATGCCAGGCCTGCCTTTAAGAAAGCAGCAAGACCATCACCCATCCAGCAACCCAGGAATTAACCCATACCCACCCCTCAATAACTCCAACCCATGGCCAGTTCCAGTAGAAGACAAGATGGATTGTCTCCTTTGCCTTTTCCTGCCGCTCAAGCTTTTCGAAGAAGAGATTGATAGCCTATCCAAATTACCAGAGAAGATCTCAACGCGGAAAGTGAGAGCCAAGAAGCTGTGGCCATATTATTCAGGAGGGTTGATAAAAACAGTAGGGAGGTGATTATGTATGCAAATGATAGAACTATTCTGGGTACTGCTTCTGAAGGGATGGCTGCCAATTTTTCCTGGTATGAAGATGAGTTGATAAATGACTTTCAGAGAAAATTTAATGATTTAGGTAGAGATAACTAGTTTCCTTGTTCTTGTTTGTGTTTGGCTTGACTTCTATCCCCACTCTTATAGCTAGTAAAAAATGAAAAAATAAATGGAACCTCCCAATACATGATTTGGGAGGGGATGCTGCTGCTTTAAGAAACAAAAGAAAACAAAATATACAAGTAAAGAAAAAGAAAAAGATTGAGAGAAAAACGGAGTAAAGAAAAGAGATAAAGAAAATCCTGATGGTTTGTCCTTCTTGTGGTGAGTTGTTTGATTTTGGCCAAGAATTGTGTGAAAAATGAGAAACAAGCATTTGATGCTCACAGAGTGGCCAAGGTAATGTTTTAGAAGAAGTAGAACCCTCAGGGATGCATACCAGGAGATGGAACTTACTTTCATAACTTCCACTCCCCACCAAGCGCCATAAAATGAAACAAATTGCCATAAATGATTTGAAGTAATGAATGTCTTGACACCTGATGACTGGCATAAATTGCAATAATGATAACAGAGAAAAGAAAAGAAAAAGAAAGAAAGGAATGTTTTGCCATATCTTGATACGGTCCAAATTGGAGGGTATTGATGTTGCATTCTTCCTGAATCTGTCCAAAGAATTGACAAGTGCTCACAAAGTGGCTGAGGTGATGCTTACAACAACATTTGGGTAGAATACCCCCTAAAAGGTGCATGCCAGGAGAGGAACTTACTTTCATAACTTCTTCTCCCCACCAAGCACCATAAATCAAACTCTTGAGGTATTTAGACCATGCTTACCAGGATACAATGAGTGGAAATCCTTGACAAGGTCTGGTGAGCTGGTAAGTTTGGAAGCTGGTTCCCAAGTTGTTCTTTCTGGGTATTCACTGAATCTTTCCCACTCTACAAGATACCATAATTTACCATTTTTGAGTTTGGAGTCCAGAACCTGAGCCACTTCCCATTCTTCTTGCTCCTCAACTAGGACTGGTGTTGGTGGAAATTGATGTTGATTTGGAATAGTTGATTGCTTTACTGGTTCTAATAAGGACACATTGAAGACAGGATGAACTGACTTCCATTGCTGAGGCAACTTGAGGTGATATGCATGACTGCCAATCTTCTTCAGAACCTCAAAAGGGTTCAACCATCTTTCTGAAAGTTTCTTGGTGGGTCTTGTGGTCTTGATGTTCTTGGAAGCTAACCATACTTTGGCCCCAGGTTAAAAATCAGGTGGAATTGCTCTATTTCTATCTGCATACTTCTTTAATCTCCTTATTGCTGACTCTAGTTCTTCTTTGACAGTTTTATGTACTGATTGGAGTTTTGTTGATAGCTTTCTGGCAGGTGAGTCTTGAGAAACATGGATTGAGTCAAAGCTGGGATTTCTTCCATAAATGGTGAAAAACAGTGATTGCTTGGTTGATGAATGTTCTGCATTATTATAGGCAAATTCAGCCAGAGGGAGCCAGGTGTGCCAGTCATCTTGATGGTAACTGACATACATCCAAAGATACTATTCTAGAATACAATTTACCCTCTCTGTCTGTCCATCTGTTTCAGGATGAAATGCAGTTGAAAGATCTCTTGATAGCTTGAGCTGCTGACATAATTGAGTCCAAAATGATTAAACAAATAAAAAACCTCTAGCACTAACAATACTGACTGAAAGGCCATGTTTGGAAAATACATGACTAATAGAGATTTGAGCTAGGTCCAGGGCAGTGATTGATCCATAAGCTGGAATAAATATTGCCATTTTTGAGAATCTGTCCACAACTACTAAAATTGAATCAAAATTGTTTGACAGGGGCAATTGAGTGATAAAGTCCATTGATAATGAATTCCAAGGACCAGGTGGAATTGAATGAGGTTCGAGTAATCCAAACTTCTTATGATGAATGTTCTTGTTTCTTGAACATTGCTGACATGAGGAAACAGAGTCCTTGATGAATTGATTCATGTCAGCCCAATAAAAATCCCTCTTGATGAGCTTGAGGGTCTTCTCCTGGCTAGGATGGCCAGCCAATGGTGAGTCATGACACTTTTGAAGAATATTCAGTTGGATTTCTTCATTGCTTGGGACTACCACTCTATCTTTGAATAATAATAACTTGGCTTGAGGTTCAAGAGAGTAAGCTGGAATTGATTCACCTCTTGCTAGTTGCTTGAGTATTTCTTTATTGTCTTTGTCTTGCCGTACTTCTTTTTGAATCTTGTTGACTAAATCTGAGAATATTTCAACCTTGATTGAAAAGAATCTTGACTCTTGCATTCCATCTTGCTTGATTACTTGATGAAAATTTTGAGGATTCTTGCTGATGAAGTCCACCACCCTCTCTGGGTACATGTCATCCCAGCGTGACAAGGCATCTGGTAAGATGGCCAGCCTGCCTGGGTGGTAAGTAATAGTGAAATGAAACTTGGAAAGAAACTCAGCCCAACAGCCCTGACAACAAGTAAGAATCTTGGAAGACATGAAATACTGAAGAGAAGAGTGGTCTGTCAAGACTTCAAAAGGATTGGAAAGAGAAAGAAGAAAAGCTCTCCAGCGGTTGAGAGCACAAACTATGCCAAAAGGTTCTTTTTCATGAATTTAATAGTTGAGCGCAGCTTGCACCAGCTTGTGACTATCAAATGCAATGGGATGCTTTCCTGAGTCATTGACCTGGCTCAGCACCACACCCAAGGCATAATCAGAAGCATCAGTCTCTACAATGGTAGGTAGAGAAGGATTTAAATGAGCAAGGATAGGTGCAGTGGTGAAGGCTTCTTTGAGTATTTGAAACTGGCTAAGAGCTTCCTCATTGAAGATAAAAGGATAGTCCTTTTTGAGAAGGGAAGTGAGAGAAGTTATTTTTTTAAAATAATTTTTTATGAAATGATGATAAAAATTGGCAAAGCCAAGAAAGGATTGAAGAGCCTTGATGTTTCTGGGCTGAGGCCAATTGAGGATTTGCTGAACTTTTGAAGAATCCATCTTGAGGCTGTCACTTGAAAAAACATAGCCCAAGTATTCCACACTGGAGGCATGGAATACACACTTGGAGGCTTTAGCAAATAGAGTATTTTCTCTCAGTCTTTGGAGGACAGAGTTCACACCTTTGACATTTCCCTACTAAGAACTAGAGAACACCATAGTATCATCTAGATAAACCACAAAAAACACATCCAAGAAATCTGCAAATATGTCATTCACAAGATTCTGGAAATAAGCTGGAGCATTGGTCAAACCAAATGGCATGACCAAATAGTCATAACTACCATACTTTGTTCTAAAGGCAGTTAAGTGCTCACCCCCCTCTTTGATTCTTGAAAGGTTATAGGCACAACACAGATCTATCTTGGAGAAGATAGTGGAACCGTTGAATAAGGTAAGGAGCTGGTTCATAGGAGGAACAGGGTACCTGTTCTTCCTAGTGACAGCATTGAGTTTGCAGTAGTCAACACACAAATGAAGACCTCCATCCTTTTTCTTGACAAAAAGGACAGGTGCTCCTGTTGAAGAATAACTTGGTCTTATGAAACATTTCTCTACATTCTCTGAAATGTAGGCCCCTAGTGTTTCTGAATCTTGATTTGATAATGAGTAGATAGCACCAATTGGAGGTAGAAGACCCTCCAATTTTATATGATCATCACAGGCGCAGTGTGGAGGAGGTTTCTCTGCTTTCACCTTGGAGAATACATCCAGATATTGGTGATAAGCAGGAGGGACTAACTTCAACACAGTTTCAATTTCTTTTGGCTCTTCCTCATCATCCCACTGCTCCTCCAGGGAGGCATGAAAAGATAAGGGAGGAAGGTCCATATCCCCTTGAAAGAGATGATGCAAATATATACCAACATATTCTCCAACATCTTTTATCTCTTTGAATACTTCCTCTCTTAATGGAAGTAAGGACTGAGAGGGCATGATGGAAAGGGTATGGACAGAAGAAGGAAGGGAAGGTGTCTTAATTTCACTAACAAGAGAAACACTGTTGACAGCAGTGGCAAAGTCATTACTAATAGAAGAAGTAATACCACTAGAATCCTTATGACTAGAATGATAGGTGATCAATCCATTTTTCCAATCAATAATGGGATTAAAATTTTGAAGGAAATCATAGCCCAATATCCAGTCTTCTCCCTTGGGTGAATCTATAATAAAAAAGTCCCATTAAGAGCTTGGGAAGGAAGGCAAGTCAGCTACCCACTTGGTATAATGGGTGATGAACAAGGAAGGGGATTCCTTAGAATCCAGAATGAGAGAAGGAATCTTTTCAGGGAGCTCAGACATAGTCAATGAGTACTTGAGAACAAAATTCTTTGCAATAAAAGAGTTTATAGCACAAGAATCAATGAGGATACTATGAGCAATATCAGAGAAAGAAGAGAAAATAACAAATTTCAAAGATTTCTTGACACTAGTATTCAGAGTGCACAATTGTGCTCTTGAAGGAAATAAGTGAGAACCATTGAACACATCATGATCTCCACTCAGGCTTTTCCCTGCTTGCTAGGGAAGCCTCTTGATGACCCGGGCGTGTTCTGAGGTCTCTTGAAGCATTTTTCAATTGGGTTCTTTCCACCACAATAAGTACACAACCCTTCTTTAATCCTCCTCTCCTTTTCAGAACTGATTAACTTATTGTCCTTATTGAGGAGAGAAGCATGAGTTTTATCCTTTGAAGCTTGAGATTGCTTGCCCTTCTTGTTCTTCTTTTGGGGAGGCCTTTTTGGAAAGGAATTCTGAGGAGGCCTTGAGGGATTGGATCCAGTAGCAGGAGGCTTCCTCTCTTGATTACCACCCTTTTCCTTTTGCCTCTCATGATATCTTGTGTCTAACTCTAAAGTGATATCCTTGAGTTCTTGAAGAGTGTCAAAGGTTCCAGGGTGAGAGGCCAATTGGTCAAATAATCTTGATGCCAATCCTCTTCTGTAAACATGGATATAAGCTTTCTCCCCCCAATCTCCAATTATTGACAGTAAGCTTCTGAAATCAGCAATTGACAAGGATACATGACCACTTTCCTTCATCCTCAAATTGTCCAAGTCTTGTTCAGATTTGCTGACTTCATTGGGGTCACCAAGCAGAGTGAATAGTTGAGATACAAATAATTTCCAATTTTTGAGGAGGTAGGAAGGGTCTTCATTGGAGATATTTGAGAGATAGGGTTCAATCCATTTTCCAGCTCTACCAGTGAGAAAAGAAGTTGAGTAAAGAACTTTCTTCCTGTCAGAGAAAATATTTTCTGGATCATTATGGAAGATTAATTGACAGGATTGAATAAATCCTCTCAATTTATGAGCTTGAGTACCATCAAAAGAGTCAGGTGCTTTCTTGGATGGAGGCTTGAAATCAGGGGCTTTGGAATTGTCTCTGGGAGCAACTGCTTGAGTGAGTTGCCCCATGAACTGAGTCATTTGCTCCATCAACTTGAGGAGACTTGGTTCAGTCTGAGATACAAGAGGTAGACTAGAAAGGGCTAGATTACGACCTTGAGGCACCTCTGGAGCCTTTGCCAAATCATCTGCCACTTCAGTATCCCCAGAATCTTCCTCTTCCACAGACTCTTACCCCTCTTCATCTTTAACTTCCCCTAGTCTTGCTCTTGCACCTTCAGACATGCCAGGGTAGCCACCCAAAAGTCCAGAGAAAGATCTTGATCTTCTAGATTTCACTCCCCCTCTTCTTGAGGGTGCTGCTCCTTCAATTGATGGTCCTTTGTCCAAGTTTGCACTCAGTTCATGAACTGACGGTGTGCAGTCTAGAGGAGCCCTTGCTGTAGGAGTCAGAACAGCTGAAATTCTTTGGGATCAAGTGTTCTTGGATGGAGGGCTATGGTGAACTGGCATTATTGAGAAATTAAGAATAAAATTTGATGATACTTGAAAAAAGGGAATAAATGCTAATCAATGAAATCTTGAGGAATCAATTAACACTGTTGAGGGATAAATTCAATTCTTGAGGTGAGCACAAATTAAGTCAATAATCAAATCAATTCAATCAATATCAGCAATCAATTCAAATAAAATATCAATAATCTTGAAGAGTTAAATAATCAATCAATAAATGTCTTCAATTTCAATTCAAGGTCTTGAGGAATCAATCAGTCAATCAATATCTCCAGGAATCAAAATCAATCAATAATCAAAAATCAATTTTTGAGGATAAATCAGTTATCTTGAGGAATTAAAAGATCAATCAGTCCAATACAACTAAAATCCTGAATTGCTGAATCAATAACCCAAATGAATCCCAATCAATCAACCAATTACCCAATCAATAAATCCTGATAAGACCTGAATAAGCAAAGAAAGAGAAATTTGATTGAAATAGAATTGAGAATGAAATGAAATGGAATGGTCAGCAATGATTAAGAAGTGAAAGAATAAATTTTCATAAGAATTAAATGAAACAGATGAAAATTGAAGAGAGAAAGTCATAATCATGGAAAATTCATAAAATCATAAGAGAGGTCATAATTGATGAAATGAGGGAAATGAATATAAATGAATTAAAAGAAAGAATCAAATATGAGTTAATTAATTTAATGCCACAGGGGCTCTTCTAAGTGAAGGGGTCCTGGGACTCAGTAAACTAGGACTCACTTATGGAGGGCTCAATGATATGGTAAGATGAAATACACTTAAGAGTGTTAAGAGAGATGAATTACTAAAATAAATAATATAAGAAAGCAGCAACAAAAGAATAAAAGTAAGTAATAGAAGAGCCAACCACAAACAGGTCCAAGTCCACTGTTTCAACCTCTTAGAATGAAAAGAGAAGGGTGGATAAGGATATGGCCACCCAACTCATACTGTACAGGCAAAGAAAGAAATGCAAAGACTCACTTAATATCAAATAAATATAATACCTAAAATAAGGATAAGAATATTCATAAAATAATCAATAACTAAATTAATTAACTGGCGAAAAATCCCCAGGGGGGACAAAGAGGGGCTAGTATATGTGAGAATCACCAGCCCTGATCCAGAGAGATAATTTTCATGAGAGGATTGGATGATTGAATTGAGTCTGGCCAATACAGGTCCTGTACAGCTTTACAGAACCTGTATAAGAGGTGTGGTGGATTTGAGTGATCATACAGTTTCAGGATGGTGTATCCAAACTGTACAGATGTTGACAGGCTGTATGCATATTTCAGCAAGGAAGATTGCTGAAGCTGAATGTTGATGCAAATAATGGATCTGCTTATTCCAGGTGTTTGAGTGGGTGTATTAATGAATACCATTACCCCTGGTGAGTGGTTGTTAAGGTCATATTGATGAGCTAATGAAACTGGGAGTTGTTAGAAAGGTTGGATACAATGAAGAAGTAGAAGTAACAGCTCCTGTAATCATTAATTGGCATAATGATAAATCAAGGATGGTTGGTTATTTTAGAGCACTGAAGACCTACGCTATTCCAGACAGGTATCAAATCCCTAGAATCCATGGGACTTTGACCCAATTATCCAAAGCAAGATTTATCAGCTCCATGGATGTCCTGAAATGTTTCCATAAGAATGTTTTGACACCTCATTATAGAAAATTATTGAGAATAATTGCTCATTGTGGTATTTATGAATACTTGAGGATGCCTTTTGGTATTCAAAATTCACCCTCTCACTATTAAAGAATGATGAACACCATTTTCCCACATGAACTTTCAGAGGGATGGTTAATCATTTATATTGATGACATTATCATTTGTTCAGAAACCTGGAAATTGAATTTAGAGAGACTTCCATTATTACTTAAGAAAATTCTTCAAGTGAACATGAAAATATCTCTTAAAAATGTAATTTTAGGTTTCATGAATTGAAAGCTCTAGGACATGTAGTCTCAGGACTGAGCCTTGATATTGATAAAAACAAAGTGGCTGCAGTATTACTGAAACAAATGCCCCAGAAAAAGAAAGAAATAATGTCTTTCTTAGGGTTTGCCAGTTATTACAGGCAAGATGTTAAAGATTTAGCAATTCATGCCAGATAATTGTACAAAATTTGTGATCAACAAACTTTCTTTGAAATGACACAGGAGAGGATTCAAGCATATGAAAAGATCAAATATTCCTTGACCAATGCACCATTATTACTGATTCCAGACTGGAAACTTCCTTTCAAGCTGTATATTGATGCATGTGGTGAAGGTCTAGGTGCAGCTCTTCATCAAGTTCAAATTGTCAATGCCAATTTGTTTTATTTCAAGACAAATCAAACCTACTTAGGCCAGATATGGAGCTAACCAAATGGAGTGCCTTTGCCTTCTTTGGGCTCTTGAATAACTTCATTACTATCTTGATGTTATGGTTTTTGGAGTAATTACTTACTTTAATGCAGTAAAGTCACTTCTTGACATGAAAACGCCAAACAGACACATGTTAAGATGGCAGATTGCTATACAGGAGTATAGAGGCAATATGACTATATTACATAAAGATGGAAATATTCACAAGAATGCTGATGGCTTAAGTAGATGGGAATTACACAATACACATGAAAATCCTGCCTGTTTTCCCAAAGGTTCAGAACCTCAAATTCCAATTGAAGGAATTAACATCACAGATGTTGGAAAAGAATTCTTTGAAGAAGCTAGAGAAAGCCATAAGCAGGATAAGAATTGTAATATTCTTACTGCTCTACTTTACAAATATTACAAAGATGCAGCTTTGGCTAATTCTCTAGATGATATTTGGAAAACATCTTATGACATTGGAAGATTCCATTTATTAGATGGTATGTTATATCATGGATCTAAACACACATGTGTCATGGTCCTGTGTAGTAGAATGCTAATTAACACAATGCTGCTAGAATGCCGTTATAAAATTTATTCTGGAAATCTGTATAAAGACAGAACAATGGAAAGAATTAAGACATGTGCCTGGTGGCCATCTTGGAGAAAGGATGTCATTGAGTACTGTCATAGTTGTGATAGATGCCAAAATCCAATAAAACTAATTGTAAAAGATTTGGTATAATGATTCATATCCAAGAACCAAGTACCCCATGGGAAGTGGTTCCTATTGATTGTGTAACTTCCTTACCACCTGGAGGTGATAAAAGTTACAATGCATGTCTTGTCATTGTAGACAGATATAGAAAAACACCAATCTTTTTACCATGTCATAAAAATGACACAGCTATGGATACAGCTCTTTTGATTTAGAATGGAGTCATATCCCATACTGGTCTCTTTAAAAATATCATTAGTGATAGAGACCCAAAATTCACATCAGCCTTATGGACTAACTTACATAAGCTTTTGGGTACAAAACTATCATTCTCAACAGCATACCATCCACAAAGAGATGGGTTAGCAGAAAGAAGGATACAAACCCTTGAAGACATGATCAGAAGATTTTGTGCTTTTGGCCTGGAGCTATAAGATTCTGATGGCTTTACCCATGATTGGTGTACTCTTATACCAGCATTGGAATTATCCTACAAGAACTCCACCCATGCTTCAACAGGCAAACCTCCTGCAATTTTGGAAAAAGGGTGGCACCCTAAACTACCAGTTGATACTTTGAAGAAATATTTAATTGATATTCATCCACCTCCTCAAGCTGTAAGCTATCTCTTGATAAAGTAAGGAATCATGCAAATAGAAGCAGGAATGATGCCTGTGAAGATGCTAAACAAAAATGGGACAAGAGTCATAAGAACCCAGAATTCAACGTAGGGGACTTAATTCTAGTTTCAACCTTGAGCTTTGAAAATATTAAAGGCCAAAAGAAATTGAAAGATTCCTTTGCAGGACCATTCATTATTAAGGCCCTTCATGGGACAAATGCAGTACAAGTAGAAATATCAGGGGAATTGGAAAATAAACATCCAACTTTCCCTGTTAGTCTAATAAAGCATTACACTTCAAGTGATAAGGAATTATTTCCTTTAAGAAATGAAACACCCTTAGAAGTACCCCCACTTTATCAAAGTGAGGAGAAAAAAAGTACTTAAATTCTTGAAAGAAAGAAGACTTAGGGGAAAAATGAGAGAGAATACTTAGTCAGGTACAAAAATCCACAACATGAAAATGAATGGATTGTAAAAAGTAAAATACCTGATTACCAATTGTTTCTCAGAAGATTCAGACATGAGAGAAGGCCAATTCCTCAATAAAAAGCTGAATTATGTGCTTTACATACTTAAAAATTATAAGTAGAGAGGTTGGACAGTGGATGATACCCCCCAAAATAAATTGTGGGTATACTGCAAAAGAAAAATTGTAGTACAATTTCTTCTTTGGTGGTAGGGAATGTGAGCCTGTGAGGTATGTATAACATACCCATAAGGCCACAAATGATTTTATATACAGCTTATCTAGTCTTCAACAGAATTTTCAATTGAATTTAAAATAAAGATAACAAAAAATAAGTATAACTTTCTTTTGGATAAGCAAAGTTATAAATATCATGTCATTTTTTGATTCTATACCAAAAAGAACCTAGGGTACATCCACAGGGTGTTATACCAAAAAATGCTGATTTCTTATGTTATTGGAATATACAAGAATCTCACAGTACTAATGTAACTTTTTTAACATTTTTTTAAAAATTTTAAATTTAAGCTTAAATAAGCTTAAATTTAAAGTTGCATAGGGTTTATGCAAACTTACCAAAATTTTAGTTAAAATTGAGGTGTTGTGTATATTTACTGAATTGGCTACATACAGAATGGAAATCCTGCATGAACTCAATTTAAAAGTGCTCAAGGCCATAGTATAGATTTAAATAAATAAAAGGGCAAAATCCGCACAAAAAGGCGGGACAAAGGAAAAGTACCAAACAGAGCTGAGGTACCCAACTTTTTGGATCTGCAAGGATTCAGTTAAGGTTTTCCACCTGTATTGAAGGATTTTCAACCTTATTTAAGCTTTAAGATTAGACTTTGATCCAACCTTAAAGCTTAAACTGGTTTTATCCCAATTTGGACAGGAATTTCAAGCTGCCAAAGGGTAAATCCCAATATGCAGGCTTGAACTTAAAGTTTTAGAACTTTCAAAACTTAATTAAGCTTAAAAAGCTTAAATAAGATTAAATCTTTAAGGTTACAAGCATTACAACCTTATCAAAAGTTAAGGTTTAGTTTGTATTGCTATTTTACATGGAAAAATAGTAATAATTTCAAAAATTCATTAAAACTCTGATTCTTAATGGATTTGCTTGATCTTTTCACGAAGCTTAAAATTTAATATTATCTATATATAAATTAAATTTTAAGTATCTTTTATAAACAGATCTCCTGGATAATTAGCCTCGAAATTTACTCTTTTAATTGAACTGGAAGAAAATTAAGATTTCTTTAAAAATTAATTAAAAATTGAGTTCAAGATATTTCTGCTTGAAGCTCTATTTTTCAGTTGTTCATGTGATGAATTTTAATATAAATAAGCTTATTTTATATTAAAGCTTAAAATAAATAACTTAAATGAGGATTAAAGTTACTTGGAGTTAAGAATAACACTGGTAACTTTAAATTGGAATTAAAAATAAATTAACTTAAGCTAAGAACTTTCTTTTTAAGCATGGTTTTGCATTTTTGACCTGAGAACGCCCTCTATATTCATCATGAATCATGAGAGCTGCTCTGTAGACATAAAAAGAGTCTTTTCATCACTGTTTTTGTCCATAATCAATTATCAATCCAATCATATTAGAAATTTAAACAGGTAAAGTTTTATTATATATAAAATCTTATTATTAAAAGTAATTCCAAAGTATTTTATTCTTTATTAATTGTGAATTAAAGAATTGAAATCATACAATTCATATTATTTTTGTAATCACCAATAATATATTTTATTTTAGCAAATTGTCATTTTAAATATCTTCCAAAATCCACAAATTTCTCTTAAAAACTCTTTACATCATATTTTTATCATAAAAAGTGGTTTTATCATTTAAAATATTGCTTTTTGGCGTGTTTTTGACCTATAATAATTATTTAACATAATAACTATTGTACTTGACTTGTTGTATTAAATTTATATGATAAGTAAGTTTTTCTCTAAAATTCTATATCTTTTTTATCTATTATGAGTTTTTTTACATAGAATTTTTCTACAAGAATTATATCTGCACAGTGTGTGTTATAATTTCTTTTTATAAATAATATTTATATTATTTATAAGTGGTTAAATATTTATATTTTTCCCATGTGTAATTGTCTCATTGAGAGATTTACACTTCTTATTGTTATAACTGTCAGTGACTATAAAAATAATAGAATAATTATAGTTTATTATAATTATTAATATTTTTATTATTAATATTATATTATATAATAATAATTCAATTTATTTTGTTAATATAGTACTTTTTAATAATTATATTTAATTTGTGGCTATAATATTTTGTTATATTATATTTTTTTACTGAGGAAAGTCATAGTACTCTTGATATTTTTACTATTATCAAGTGCTTCATAGAAAAACCTTACAGATAATCATGAAGTAAATTTATGTTTGATTAAGCATAAGAGACAATTTGTCCAATGGCCAAACTCAAATAATTTAATGAAATCTTCACATTCTATTCATAAGCAGGAATTTACTCTGTGTGTCAGTTTTATATTGATACAATTATTACAAAGGCATTCACGGGATGTTGAGGTGTACTTTGAACAAAAATAAAGGTAATATGAAAATTCTTATTGATTATTGAGTATTCTTTCTAATAAAATCTCATGTATCTGAAAATAGATACTCAATGTCTATTCAGCTGTTTTGTGATGTTAACAAGCAGGTTTTTTCCCTGCATGTGGGATTAATTGGGTCCTTTTATAATTCAAATTTCTATTTTCAAATGACTATTTTTTAACATCCAGAAATTTTTCATTTCAAAGACCAATATTTTCTTTCCAATTTAGCATATTCAAAGTCACCTTAACTTTCTCCTGCCTACAAGGGGATATCATACCAGTAGGAGGATAAAAGAGACTTTCAGCTTTGTTTTGAAATATCACAGGTAAGAATATGAAAATGAAATTGGTCTATTAAAAGGGAGGAAGTCATAATCAAGAAAGATCAAAAGTCAAATTAAAAACTCAGAGTTGAGAAAATTACTCTTTTGATTGGGTAGTGAGCTGTGTGATCTTAGAAACGTTTTCTGCACAAATTGGAGATGGATGGCTTGACCTTCTCAAAGATTATTACCAACATTAGCTACAAAAAAATTAATAAAAAACGTGACTTGTATTAAGATTTTGAAGTTTAAGATTGAGTAAAGCCTTTGACTTTACAATCGCTTATAAATCAACTATATTCATTCTAACATAGCAACAATTTGATGGATATATGATACATTATTTCCGAATATTGTATCTTAAGCTTTCTTATTCAATTTTTTTAAATAAAAAAATATGATAGTTTATTAAATGAAAGCACATAAAGCTACAAATTAATCTTTTGTTTTTTACAATGAGATGAATCTTATTTGGTTCAGCTATTTCAATAATGTTTTTTTAACCACTTCAGGTGATAAATCCAAGAATTTCTCGCCAATATTAAATAATTCTTTATAAATTTACAAACTAAATTCAAAATTATTAAGTTATCTATTTTGTTTAATTGAAGTTGGGAGCTTTGAAGTTTTATGCAAGGCACTTAAGGAGTTGAAGAGGGTTTCCATAAATCCAGGTAATTTTGAAAAATTAATATTAGTTTTTTAACTATGGAAATAAAATGCCCTTCCCAGTTGGTGATGATAGTGATATTATTGGAATGAAATCTTCCCTTTGTATAATTGCAAAACTTCAATAGGGAGAGGGGTTGAAATCATTTCCATTAATATGAACTTCATCATGAAAGCCATTTTTAGCTAAATTGGGAATTGAGAAAGTTTCGCGATCATTTTTTCCCTTGTGAGAACATTGTGTCTTACTGAAGTTTGGAAGATTTTCTTCCCTAATTATTTCTTTATTTTATATCATGGATTGTTTGAGTAAGTGCTTAATTATAGGTTAAACAAATTCATCATATTGTTCAAGTTGGTTTCACTCATTTCTTTCTTCATCAATTCGATCCTTGAATAAAACTCATTTTTTTGAATACGTTCCTTCTGATTTTCTCCTTTCAGATCCCTATCTACATCAAGAACGCTTCACGATTCCCCCCAATAAGTTATTATTTTTGGTGATATTCTTTCTGATATCAGTTAATTCATTAAAAAATATAATAATACTTCTGGGTTTTTGAAATTATTCTTATGGATTATTAAATGAATGGGTTTGTAATATGATAATTGCTAAGCTGAATTGAGTGGTTAGATCAATGCCCATATGTGAATCATTATAAGTATTCTTTGGTGGGATGATAAATACATTATCAATATCTGTTTTGATCTAATTGCAATTATTCAATTGTTTTGACTGCTTTTCTCGCTTTATTTGAATTATTTAACGTCTTTCTCTCTTAATTAATTAATTCCTCTTTTATCTCTGGTGATAAAATTTGTTCTCAATAAATATTAACAAGTATATGATCATTTTTTAATTTTGAAAAAAAACTGCATGAATCTGAAGATCATTCTTGTGTGCTAGTATTGGTTTGGGATTAAGCAAAAAATTATTAGGGTCAATCATTCAATGACTTATTGCTTAGGAAATGGTTTGGGCTTAAACATAAAATCATTAGGCTCAATCATTTCATGCCTTATTGTTTGGGAAATGGGTAAGTTCGAAAAAAGGCTGGTTAAGATTGGTTTTCTATAAATTTTATCAAATCATGATTGATGATTTTATAAGTATGATTCATCTTAAATAATCTCAAGACGCTTATAATAGCTTCGAGTTTGGTTTTGGAATAACTTTACCACGATCAGAATCTTCCATTTCATTACTTATGATTGGTGTTGAGGAATGGAACGATACGTTCTTTTTGAGCTTTAAGGGTTATGGGAGAGGTTTAAGAAATGAAAACCTTACTTGATACAAATCAAAACCCGTTGAATGCCTCCATTAAGAGTATTTACAAAAAAGAAAGAAAATGCTTTTTTTTAGTATATTTAATTTTGAATCATATAATGACAATAAATAGTAAAGAGTCTATGATAAAAAAGCAATACATCGGTCACTTTATTAAATGAATAAAAACCATATGAATATTGAGTAAGATGAAGCTTGTATAAATATTATTTATAAATTTAATTAAATGAAAGATGGAAAAACAAATTAAATATTATTAATACCAATTATTTTTCATATATAATTTAAAAAAAGAATTACACAATTCATTATTATCATCATTGAATCAAAAAATAATGATTTAATATTTATTTGATGCTCATTGAAGAAATTGGAATGAAAATAATCATAATTATTAATAAAAAAAATTGTTTTTTGATCTTATTATTATAAAGAATAAAAACAATCTCCATTGATAAATAAATGAAAATTAAGACCAAAAATTGAAATTTTTTATGATGTTAAATTCAAAATTGAATACAATAATTTATTATTAATCTTAAATTATGATATTAAGCTGAATGGAATTGGTTGAGAAATAATTTTATTTTAATATACCCTTAATTACTTGAAAAAGAGAATAATAAGGAGGTATATTAGTTCAAAATTAATCAGAAATATATATAAAGTTACTCATTTCTAATTAATAATCAAAATAAGAAAGAGAAATCAAAATTAATGCAAAATTTATTCTGATTTCATTGAGAAGCACAAGAGGGTAGGTAAGGGGTGGTGGATCTTGATCTAATTGTGGTAGTGCAAAAGGGGGGTATTGCAATAATAAAACACATGAAATGGGTTCTTTTTTTATACCAACTGAAAATTATGAAATAATTAAAACGTTTCATGGAAATGTTTATGATTTTTTCAGATTTTTTCTCATTTGTTGAATGCTTTTATTTGAGGTTATTGAGACTACAAGATGAAATACAAGTGAGTGGCTTTATGGATTAAGCAACAAAAAATCTTCTAGAGGGACTTCTTAATTCTTATTGGTGTGTGATTAGTTTGAGGAAGTGAGGTGGTGTAAAATGAATAAAAAAGTTAATGATTTTGTTTCAAGATATCTGTTTCGCAACTTGATTGTTTGAAATAAGAAATTGGTCAATATCATTGAAAAACCAATGTAGTTTAGCATTTGAATATATTAATTCTTTTTGTTTTATTCTTTTTTACTCTTGTTTTTGATTCCTTACAGTTTCTGGCTTTGGAAAATTATTTTGGCTTGGTGGTTTAACTAACAGAGAAGCCTTTCCTTGAAGACTACACACCCTTAACAGATTATTCCACCATCAAAAAAATTAATTTCAAGAATAAAAATCCAATTTAATTTTTCATCACAGAGGATCAACCAAATAGATTGGTTACGATGCCCCACAGGTATCTCTTATTTATCAAATAAAAAATGGCTTCAAGGTTGGAAATTGGAAATATTAAATTCTTTACTGCAATAGCTAGATCCATCTTCTTTTGTTTTTCCACTTTTATTTTTCAAATTGACTTTGAATATTCTGCTTTTTTTTAATAAAATAGCCTTTGTTGTTGTAATTTATTTTGCTCAAAACATTGATCTTCCATCGTGTTCTCCTGCTCAAATCTCATTTTCATCTCTTCTAGTATCTCTTCTTGCTCAATTTGGGGAATTCTTTCTAATTTTTCTCCATCCCATTGTTCCTTTTAGAATTTCAGCTGTGTATTTTGAATCAATTGACGACCTCAAATGTGAAATTACAGATCACAAAATCCTTTCAATAACATATATCCATGTCAAAATTACTTACTATTTTCGAAGGCTTCCAATATGTTTTTGTATGAGGATGAACAGGAAATGATTGAGTTTTTATTTCCCCCACTTTGTTCCTTGGAATTTATGGTGGCAGAATATTTTTGGGTTTTCTTCTGCAACAAGGTAAGATATTCTCACTGAAGAACATGGTTCAAGGAAATATAAAAGAACTTCATCAGATTAACAGAGCTGAAATTATTTTCCTTGCCTCTAGACTCCTCAAAAATCTCTACGTAATTATTATGAGCTTATCCATTATTCTAAAGGATTACTCCACTATAAAGTAAGAAAGAAAGAATTAAGCTTCCCAGTTTCTTTCAGAATATAAAATCAGCTTAAAATAACCCATCTTTTGGAGTGGGGAAACTTTAAGTTTTCCTTAAGGAGTCAGCTCAACATCCCGTGAATAAAAATTTCTAATTGGAGTTATGTTTGGCTTATTGCCAAATAAAGCATCTATATCACTATAACAGAGGCATATGCATATCAGATTCTATGGCAGAGTTTTTTCTTGGTTTTTTCAACATCCTGTCACCACCATGGAAAATAACCCCCCAATTGGTGTTTAAGGCAGTTCTAGTATGACCATACTTTATGGCCAATTGACCTTGTGTGGTGTTTAATGGGCTTTGGCCCACCATGCTACATTGGCCTTTTTGACCAATTCACCAATTCACCAACCCCTGGGCCAATCCCATTTAATTTGGGCCCTTCCAGCCATATCCAGGGCCTCTGGCCCACCACCTGTAAGTAGAGGGTTTGGGGGCTAAAGGGCCTTTTTGGACCATTTAGGCCCCCTATGGCCTCTATGACCCACAGACTGTAGTTCATGGCGCACGATGCGTATGGGCCATGGAACCATTTAGAACCCTTGTGGCCTGAATCAAATGAGGCCAAAAGGGGCCAGTCCAGTGGGCCCACCTGATCCCAACTTCTACCCAAAAACCTCAAAATGTCCATAAATGGCCAGTGACCCCAAGACTCAAGTCACAGCCTCTGGTAACCACCAGAGGCCACAAGCTCAATTCCAGAATAGTTTCCCCTTTAAGTCAAGGGAAACCTTTTCCTCAATCATGGTCCCTGTGCTGCAGGAACTAGGAATGGGGCATATATGGTATCATATACCATTATGCACCATTTTCCCAAATGTCCAATGGTGACATTTTAAGGAATCAATTATTTCATTTCAAGTCATCCAGCCATCTCATCAGTACATTTCAAAGGAATAATCAACCATGAAATCCATTATAGTATTCAAGAGACCATTCAAGGACACCAATCACTTGGGCCTTCAGGTGTTGGCTTTTCATTTCAACAGGATTCCCCAATCTAATACTGTCCCAGGATTTTTCAAGGGTATTTTCAAGAGGTCTTTAATCATAAAATCATTTGTAAAGGCATCAAGAGCTCCAGCACTCCTTGGACAATACAGTTGATACATACAAGCTGTATTCAGGCAAACTGTATAGAATTGGCCCTTTTGGGCCAAATCATATTGCACTGTAGGAATTTGAGGCACACAGTTCAATAATCAAGATGGCCATATCTGTATTGACCCAAATATGTCAATACAGTTGGGTGATAAACCCTCCAGTTTCAGTATTTCAGCTTTTCACATATACTGGCCACCTTTTCACCCATGGGGACTTTTCCCCAGTTAATTGAAATATTGGATTTATTTTCATTCTTATTTTCTTTTCATTGATGAAAGTAAATATTGATATTTATAATTCAGTCATTTTCACCTTCTTCTTTTCCTTTCAGTGGATATTGGTGGTCATATCCTTTAGTAATTCCATTTTTCCTTCTGGAAGGTTGAAACTGTGAATTGAGGATTCATTTTGTTGTTTCTTTGGCCTTTGGCTTCTTTTATTATCATTGGACTCTGGCTTCTTTTCTTTTCTTTTCTTATCTTTGGCATATTTTTCCTTACTCTTATTCACTTTAAATAAATATAAGCCTTTCTTTATTTCTTTATCCTCTGGAGTCCCTCAAGTGAGCTCTTGATTCCTGAATTCCAGGCCACTCTTTTCTTCCCCAAGAGCACCTGTGCAATTATGCTAATTGACTTGTTATTGATTCTTTCATTGTTTTTTCTTTTAAAATAATTCATTCATCAATTATGACCTCAAGCTCTTTATGAACTTAATTATTTCTCATTTCTTATCAATTTTATCACATTGATTCTTCCTTATTGAAAATTGATTCCTCTTTATATTTTTCTCTTTCAATTCTTATAAAGATCTTTTTCTCTTGAAGCTGTGTGGCTGAAAATTTCTTTTAGTCATTTGTTTACTGCACTCAATTTTAACTCAGGTCTCAGGTTATCTTGGTTTTCAATTCGTCTCAAATTCATTTCTGATACAAATCTTAATTCATCAAGATTCATATTGAAAATATTCTTCAAGAATTTTGATTCATAGTAAGATTTTTGTGTATTTGACATTGATTCATTGATTTGACATATTACTGATTTTATCTCAGGAGATTTATTGACATGAATAATGAATTGATTGTGATTGATTCTTTGATGAATTTACCCCAAGAATCAATTGATTTGAGTGATTTCTTCAATACTTATTGATTGGATCCCTCAATATTAAACTGATTTATTTATTGAACTCAAGAAATATTTTTATAATTCCTTTGTATTGAAGATTTTTGTCAGGCTGAGTCTATGATAAAAGTATTTAAAATGTATTTACAACTTGTAACTATGACTGTGACACGGTACAAACGGATTTTTAAAGGATTATAAGAGTAAAAGATGGTTTAATTTAAGAATGAGAGGGATTTACTATATGAAATATAGTGGTGGTGAGCGCTGTCGAAAGCCCTGGGTGCAGCTTTACCTGTTGGGTTACAATAATAAAGACTACCATAATTAAACTCATAATTATACCTGATTATTACCCAAGAGTAAAACTGTTTTTGACAGTTTACTATGTAGGGTACTCAAGAGAAGGACAAGGAAACAATTCTGGCCGTGAAAAGCCTCCTTTTTATCCTGAAATGGGGTGGAAAGGGTGCTGGAACTTTCCACATAGAGGAAGTGAAGGTTTTTTCACTCTCAGAGACAGGCTTGTGGTTTGTAAAGACCTGTATAGCCTGTATTGGGCTCAGATGTGGTTTTGAAACCACATCTGGGCAGTTTTCACCAATACAGGGTGAAAGGTTTCATCTGGGGACCTCACAGCCTGATTCTGATGTGTATGACGCGTAGAATTCTGTACAGAAGCTGTATGGGACCCCAGTATTGACTGAAATATGAAGCATTGAAGTAAAAACAAGCTTCTTTGTCTATTTGACACCTCATATTCATGATTATGGGACATTATCCCATGGTAAGGCTGTATATGACAGCAGGTGGGATTTTGACCTTGAAACAGCCATAGCTTTTTCAATTATTGATATATCATCCTCACAATTGATTCAGTGTGTAGACCTGTATGTGCTCTACACAATGGTACCTCATTTGATATGGGTATCATTAAATATGGCAAAGTTATCACATGTACAAGATTTTTGTACTTTTGCATGGTTTAGGCAAAAAGCTGTATTGGGCTTATTTGCCTCATAGCTTTTGTTTGAGTTGAGTTATGGCGAAATGGATGACACCATGAGGTAGCCCTGATTGTGATATTTCCCAAGAGACCCCACTTTAGGTATCTCACACTAAAACTGTAGAAGTTTGATGAGAGGTGAATGTTTTGTTCACCCTTATTTGGCCTGAATTTGGTCATAACTCAAATAATACTGGTGCTAGCTCAGTTTGGCTAGTACCATTGAATAGCCCTGGCTTAGAGAGTCATTTTGAATACCCGTTTCATGGGGTTAAGTCTCTCCCTCTGGATTCTGGATGAGAGGTGAAAAATAAGGTTTATGCTCAGCAACAACTTCGTTATTCTTTGTCCTATGGTGATGGAACCTATATATTCAGAAAGGGGTGAGATTCCTCTTTCATTTGATACCTTTTGAGCTAATTTGGCTTAGCTCAATGTTTTGGTGGTATCTTGGCTATACCATTGATTTATCGTATTTTGGCTGTCATGCTTGTGCTCTGGTTTTGAGTCACAGGCTGACAATTTTGATTTTCCTCAAGGCTTAATACTCAATTTTGTTACATATTCAACTTTTAACTTCCTTTCATCTTTTAATTATTCCTATCCAACACTCACCTCTTTCAACACAGGAAAGAGGTAAGGAAAGGACTCAAGCTGTTCTATTTCCAACACCAAGAGCTCCTCTTGCTGGCACCCCAGAGATTCCTTACCTGAGGGCCAACTTAGGCAAAGGACCAATTATGGAAGGAGCGCAACCATCCAAGAAGAAAGGAGAAGAGCCTAGAGGATAAATCTCATTCTAAGGAATAGTTGGCCCTTTTTCAAGAATTTCAAGGACCACTTTCAAAGGTCCTGGTGAAGATTGTGAAGGGAAAGAGAATTATGTGGAGGAGGAAATGTCTGATGGTACTCAAGTTGTCCATCCTCCTGTGGGGGTATCTGGGGGTACTGGAGGGCCGCCTCTAACCCAGTCTAACCAGCCTGTCTCTCATCAGCCTGAACCATTTTTATTGGTCATTATTCATCAGTTTAATCAGATTGTTGCCAATCTTTAAGCTGATTCATCTTCTGAAGCTTCAAGACTCCATCTATACTGGCACTGTCAGGATGAAACTATGATAAAGTGGTAAATAGGCTAGCTACACCCTTAACTATGTTTGTGACACAGATACAAAGATTAAAATAAAGAGTATGTTTAAAGATGATAAGGGTTGTAATTGAATATAAGGGGCTTTACTATTGGGAAATAGTGGTGGTGAGCACTGATGAAAACCCTGGGTGCAGTCTTACCAGTTGGGTTACTATAATAAGAGCTACAATACTAAAGTTTATAGTATAACCTGATTATTTTCCAAGAGTAAAACTGTTTTTGACAGCTTACTACGTAGGAATTACACAGCAGGATGAGGATAGCAATTCCAGCTGTGACAAGCCTCCTTTTATCCTGAAATGGGGTCAAAAGGGTGCTAGACCTTTCCATGTAGAGGAAATGAATATTTTTCACCTTCCAGGACAGGCTTGTGGTTCACAAATGACCTTTATAGCCTGTATTGGGCTCAGATGTGGCTTTGAAACCACATCCGGGCAGTTTTCACCAATACAGGGTGAAAGATTTCATCTGGGGACCTCACAGCCTGATTCTGATGTGTATGACATGTAGAATGCTGTACAGAAGCTGTATGGGATGCGGGTATTGAATTAAAAACACGCTTTTTTGTCTATTTGACACCTCATATTCATGATTATGGGGCATTATCCCATTGTAAGGCTGTATTAGCCATCATGTGGGATTTTGACCTTAAAACAGCCATAACTTTGTCAATTCTTGAGATATCATCCTAAAAACTGGTTAGGTGTGTATCCCTGTATGTGCTCTACACATCTGTACCACATTTTATATGCTTATCATTAAATATTGCAAAGTTATCCCATGTACAAGAGTTTTGTACATTTGCGTTGTTTTAGGCAAAAAGCTGTATTGAGCTTGTTTGCCCCATAACTTTCGTTCTGGTTGAGATATGAAGGAATTGATGAAATCTTCAGATAGCGCTGATTGTGTTCTTTCCAAAAAGACCCCACTTTAGGTATCTCACACTAAAACTGTAAAAGCTAGATGAGAGGTGAATGTTTTGTTCACCCTTATTTGGCCTGAACTTGTCCATAACTCCAGTAATACTGGTGCTAGCTCAGTTTGGCTAGTACCATTTGATAGCCCTGACGTAGAGCTATATTTTGAATACCCATTTGATTGGGTTAAGCCTCTTCTTCTGGATCTTGGATGAGAGGTGAAAATTAAGGTTTATGCTCAGCGACAACTTTGAGCAGGAATAACTTTGTTATTCTTTGTCCTATGGTGATGGGACTTATATTTTCAGAAATGGGTGAGTTTCCTCTTTCTGTTGATACCTTTTGAGCTGTTTTGGTTCAGCTCCATGTTTTGGTGGTATCTTGGCTATACTACTGTTTTATGGTATTTTGGCTGTCATGCTTGTGCTCTGGTTTTGAGTCACAGGCTGAGAGGCACCAGACTGCTTTGATGAGACTCAACCATTCAAAGTAAGAAGCTTTATTCAGTCCTTCCAGCTCATGTTTCATAATCAAAAGACAAATTTCGCTGAATACAAGAAGAAAGTCCTTCATTCCACTTCATTTCTCATTGGAAGGGCTTCAAAGTGAATTAAGCCTTACCTTTCCAGATTCACTAATCAAGACCCAAACTAGCTCCTCAATACCTGGGCCTTATTGCATTCCTAACTCTTAACTTTATTTGGGGATCCAAATGAAGTTAGAAGATATGAAGAATGGTTTTATGGCCTCAGAAGGAAAGAAAGAGATCATGTTTCCTTATACATTTCTGATTTCAGAAGTTTGGTGTCAAAAATTGTAGATTTGGGTGAAAGGGATCTTATTCATCATTTCAGGAAATGATTTGCCCCCAGGATTCTGGATCAATTTGCCTCCCATCCTTCAAGCATTGATTCTCTTAAAGACTCATTGGATGTTGCCCTGGAACTTGATACCGGGTACCATGAGAGGAAAAAGAAGAAGAAGAATCAGCAACAAAGGAAGACTGAAGCCCCAAATTAAATTTCTTCTCATAACAAAAATTCTTCAAGCCAAGTAATAAGAAGAAGCATTTTAGGGCTCATCAAAGGGACTGGCCCCATTCTTCCCTCTTGAATAGGAACCACAAGTTACTGGGTTCTTGAAAGGAAAGAAGGATCAAGGAGGGCTTTTGCACCTATTATGGTGGGAAACATAATCTTGAGGCCTCAGAACCAGCTTGTGCAAAAATGAGGCAGCTTTCCCAGCCAGGGAATAGCCTGAGTGAAAATCATGTTTTGTTCAATAGTCTTTGCTCTTTTCCACCCAGAGCACAAGCGTGCATTCTGAATATTGGTGTCAATTTTTTTTGAATTTTTTTGTCTTTTATTCTCTCTCTGATATGTTTTAAAGTATTCTCATTGATTCTGGTGCTACCAACTCTTTCAGCCTGTGACTCAAAACCAGAGCACAAGCATGACAGCCAAAACACCATAAACCAATGGTATAGCCAAGATACCACCAAAACATGGAGCTGAGCCAAATCAGCTCAAAAGGTATGAAAAGAAAGAGGAAACATACCTCTTTCTGAAAACATAAGTCCCATCACTATAGGACAAAGAATAACAAAGTTATTCCTGCTAAAAGTTGTTGCTGAGCATAAACCTTACTTTTCACCACTCATCTAAAATCTAGAAGAAGAGGCTTAACCCCATAAAATGGGTGTTCAAATTGAAGCTCTAAGTCAGGGCTATCCAATGGTACTAGCCAAAATGAGTTAGCACCAATATTACTGAAGTTATGGTCAAATTCAGACCAAACAAGGGTGAACAAAACATTCACCTCTCATCTAACTTCTACAGTTATAGTGTGAGATACTTCAAGTAGTGTCGTTTTGGAAAGAGCACAATCAGTGCTATCCCATGGTGCCATCCACCTCTTCATACCTCAACTATAACAGAAGTTATGAGGCAAACAAGCTCAATACAGTTTTTTGCCCAAACCACGCCTATGTACAAAAACCTTGTACATGGAATACCTTTGTCATATTTAATGATAACCATACCAAATTGGGCAACATTGTGTAGGCTCAAACAGGGCTATCCAATGCGCCAACTCTGAGCATGATATCTCAAAAACCAACAGAGTTATGGCCATTTGAAAGCTATAATCCCACAATATGGCCAATACAGCTGTATCATGACAAGATACAGTTGTACTCTGATTATGAGGTCTTAAACAGACAAAGAAGCATGTTAATACTTTGATACCTCATAAGTAAGTCATTACTGGGGTCCCATACAGTTTCTGTACAGCATTCTACGCATCATACATGTCGGAATCAGGCTGTGAGGTCCCCAGATGAAAGTTTTCACCCTGTATTGGTGAAAACTGCCAGATGTGGTTTCAAAACCACATCTGGGCCCAATACAGGCTATAAAGGCTGTTTGCAAACCACAAGCCAGTCCTAGAGAGTGAAAAATCTTCACTTCCTCTACGTGGAAAGGTCTAGCACCCTTTCCACCCCATTTCAGGATAAAAAGGAGGCTTTTTCACAGCCAGAATTATCTCCTCATCCTGCTCTTAAATAACCTAAGTAGTAAACTGTAAAAAAAAAGTTTTACTCTTGGTTAGATAATCAGGTATAATTATAATCTTTAATTATTGTAGTCTTTTATTATTGTAACCCAACAGATAAAGCTGCACCCAGGGCTTTAAATAGCGCTCACCACCACTATTTCCAGTATAGTAAAGCCCTTTAATTTCATTTTAAGCCATCTTAAACATTTAGAAATGTTTTTAAAATCATTTATACCATGTCACAAACATAGTCAAAGTTGTAATTAGCCTATTTTACATCTTTTTCATAGTTTCATGCTGGCATTTTGGGGGCCTGGCCGTGTTTTAAAACCTTTTGGACTTATTACAAGTAAGTTTTTCTCTTTTTATCATTTATTGACACTTGTTTTACCTTTTTAGGCATCATTTCTTCTTCAAAATATATTTTATATATTTTCTTTTTTTAAAATACTCATATTTTCATAAGATTATCTGTCAGGTGGCTAATAACCACAAAACCAGTATTTTGGTATGTTTTTTATATAAAAACACTTTTAAGCCACTAATACAGTCTTAATTCTTAATTGAATCAAGACAGGCCATACTGATAAACCAACAGTTGAGGTGTGTTTGGGCACATTTTTAACTCAATTGCCATGTAATACACCATCTTTGACAGATTATACTTGCTAACTACAAGTATTCTGTAAGATATTGGTATACAAACAGTATACCACATATCAATAAGCTGTATTTTTGACGGGGAATTGTTAATTCAATTACACTTTCATCATACAAGGGCATATTGTAGTAATATACAAGCCCAGGGGCCATTCTTAGACGTGCAAAACCAGCCTTTTAAGAAGTCTTAACTGACATAAGCCCTCTTTTCCTGTTTGATTTAGTGGAAGAAAATTCCATACCACTTGAGACCCAGTCACAGGCCAACACACCAGTGACACCCTCAGAACCAGAGGGCAGCAAGGGCAAAGGAAAAAGACTTAGTGAAGGCCTCATTACAGCCAAAACGTGGACACCAATAGCCACTCAGAGGAGTAGAAAACCACAAAACTCTGCTTCAATACAAGGTAAACCAACCTTAACCACTTGTACAGGAAAGATTACAATTATTAACCCAGTTGTAACCTCCAAAGGCAAACTGCCCAAATCAGCAGATAAAAAATTTGTACAAGGCACAGTAAAAGGTAAATAACCTAAGAACATAAAGTTTTTGACTGCTTGCAAACACTGATATGTCCCCTGCATACCTCAGAGACCTTGGCTTCCAAAGGAACCAACCAGAGGACAGAGAAGGCTTTTCCACAACCAAAAGACCTGGATGAGGACACCTTGGACACAGTGGTAGATGGCAAAACAATGAGGGAGATAATATCAACCTTGCCATTCACACTCCAATTCAACAGGAACCTCAAACCAGAGGACTGGAAGGATATGGATCAAGTTCTTCAGCTCCACCAACTCCTAAAAGATTTATTTCAATGGAGCATGGACAACAAAAGGTTCAACCTGGCAAGTCACTGGGAAGAACTTAGAGAAAGTTGCCAGAAGATCTGTCTCAAAGAGATAGACTTCAAACACCTGATGGTAATCACCAAAGGTTGGAATCCTACCAGGCAGTTCAGACTCCTGGAGGCAAGGGCACAGAGGATAAGGGAGAATCAAGCCACTATCCAAGCTATAGAAGAACAGTTAGCCCAGACAGGGCCTACTCAGATTCCTTCAGGCTCACAAGGAGAAGGCCAAATCAGCTCTCCAGTGGCTTCACACCATTCAGAAACCAGCAGATCAGTGGCCAAGAGTCACCATTCTTCACAATTCCAGGAAGTTTCCAGGAGAAGACAAGGAAACAAGGGAAAGAACAAAACCTCCTTCACCCAGAGGAGGAAAGAGTCAGACCCCATGATCCAGAAGCTGTAAGATTTGGTAAAAGAAGTACACAAGAGCCAGAAGTAGTTGTAAACCATTCTAGAATCAGTAGTCCTAGTAATAGAAACATTACCCCCACGCAGACTGAACATAGCATTGTCACATCTGAGAGTAACATCAACAGTGATACACTGTGGTTACAAATATCCCAATATGCTGAGAAATCTGCAAAAATTTTTGCAGAAATTGAAGCTGGTCAAGAGAGGATGAGAAAGACTCGAGCCTCCTTGGAACAGATAGTTAAGAACCTTCAGAAAGGATATGCTCAACTGAGCAAAGTCTCTGAAGAAACCAACAAAATACTGAATCAAGTCTTTGAAGAACAACACCACAGCACAAGGGACAGGGAGTGTCTGGATCAAGAAATTAACAAATTGTTTAATGCCTACCATAGCTTGAAGCCCCAACCACAAGGCCAAGGAATGGATAATCCATATCAACCAAATGACATCAAACCAGATGCCATGTTGATGAATAAGGCAAGATCCCCATCACAATACCAGGATGGAGATGGCATGTCTTATTCAGAGAAGGAAGCCTCAAGTTGGCCCAAATTCTCTGGATAAGGAGAATATGATCATATGGAACTCATAGATTATATTGATGAACTCTTCATTGATGTACCAAGCATACCAGATTACTGTATTACTGCTAGATTGAATACAGCACTTAAAGGTCATGCTAGCATATGGTACACAGAAATGAAAGAAATCCATGGCAGAAGAAACTGGCCATGGTGGAAGAGTCAAATCATCCAAAAGTACAGTAATGGAACTTGGATATGGAAAAAGACCATGTCATTTGAAAATGACAAATAGTCTGTGGACAAAGATCCATATAAGTGGTGTCTTAGACAGTCCAAGAGACTGAAAGCCATTGATCCTCAGATGAACATCCAAATGAGGAACCATAAGCTTCTGACAAAACTGCCAGGAGAGCTAGAGAATGCAGTAAAATGCAGATGCAACCAAAATTGCACTCTAGATGACATTGCCAACACCTTACAAGACATAAGGAAGAGGACCAATATAGGGGAATCCACCCCATATAGGAGCAGTAGTTTCAAAAGAGAAACAACCTCTCAGGGTAGAGCTTAAAGACAAACCTAGAGAGAGAGTGGCAGAAGTGGAAAAGAAGAAAAATTCTTGTCACAATTGTGGTTCAACAGACCACTATGCCAACAACTGTCCAAAGGCAAAGAAAAAAGTCAATGCCATTGAGAAAGTGCCAGAGGAGGACTCCCCAACAGAGGATTCTGAATCAGACTCTATGGGTGATGCCATCAGAGAGCCATCTGATGATGACCAAGACCCAAGAGAAGAATTTCTAGTGGAATACCAAGAGGAAACCCCACTAGAAATTCAGGACATACAGTTGGAAGCAGGAATGCCACAGGAAACTGCCAACAAGAACTTGTGCAAACACACACAAGATGCACAAACATTCCTGGTCACACCAACCAAATGAATGGCATACATACATGGAATAGCCACAAAGATGACTGTATGTATTGACAATGCTCAACATACATTGATAATTGACAGCTGAGCACACTGCTCCATAGTGGTCAGAGATTATCTGGATAACCACTCCCCAAACTGGGAAAAACAGCTCTTGCCAACTAAGGCAAAGAACTTTAAAAGTGCATCAGGGAAGATTACTTCCATTGGGACAATTATCAAAGAGATAATTATACCCCACAGGAAGGGTAATATCAGACTCAACCCAGAGTTTGTAGTGCTTGATGATGCCCACATCCAAGGGTTCTTACTGGGAACAGATTACCAGAGGATGTATGGCATAGACATTTACAACAGTAAAAATAGGCACATCACCATTGGTACTAACAAGGAAAAGAAATTTTCACTTGATATATAGCAGGTATCTTCTCAAGATCCACTAGAAGCACTTCTGAAGGAATTCAGAGAGGGACAGTTTAGCACTACCCTCACCAGTAAACAAAAACTAAGTTTATTGAAGATGCTGAGAAAGAACAGACCAGCATTTGCCATTGGTGAAGAACCATTAGGTAAGATCAAAGGCCATGATATAGAGCTATATCTGGATGTGGAAAGGCCTTATCCACCCATGCTTAGGAGACCTCCTTATCCAGCAAGCCTGGAAACCAGGAAATAAATTGAGAAACATATCAATGAACTCCTGGATATGGATGTCATCAGGAAGATTGGACATAATGAAATAGTGGAAATCACCACACCTGTCCTAATCACCTGGCATGATGGCAAGTCTAGACTGTGTGGAGACTTCAGAGCTCTGAATAACTACACAAAAGCAGACCGGTACCCTATACCCAGGATACCTCATGCCTCGGATAAACTGGCAAAAGCCAAATACATAACCAAAATAGATTGTATGAAAGGCTTCCACCAAAATGGAGTTAAACCAAAATCCATGAAATTACTAAGAATAATATGCCATATGGGCATATATGAGTATACCAGGATGCCATTTGGCATCAAAAATGCACCAGCCCATTCCCAAAGGATGATGGACACAATATTTCAAGAAGAAAGACTGGAAGGGTGGATGGTAGTATATATTGATGATATCATTCTATAGTCAGATTCATGGGAAGACCATGTGAAATACATAGACAGAGTACTAAGTAAATGCACACCCATAAATCTAAAGATTTCACTTAAAAAGTGCAATTTTGTCCAACAAGAGTTAGTGGCTCAAGGACATGAAGTCTCAGGCCTTAGTCTGGCAATTGACCAGAATAAAGTAGCATCAGTACTGCAAAAACCAGTACAAAAGAGCATCAAAGAGATGAAATCTTTCCTTGCGTTTGCTAGCTACTACAGAAACCACATCAAAGCCTTTGCACACATAACTAGTAGTTTATACAAGCTATGTTCAAAAGATGTAGTTTTTGAAATAACTAAGGAAAGGAGGGATGCATATGAGAGGATCAAACATGAACTCACAAATGCACCTGTACTCATCTTACCAGACTTTGAACTACCATTCAAGTTGTATATACATGCAGCATGCAGCCAAGGCTTAGGAGCAGCCCTTCACCAAAGACAAATTGTGGATGGTAAACCAAGAGAAGGTGTGATATGCTACATCTCAAGGCAGCTGAAAGATTCAGAAGCCAGGTATGGGGCCACCCAGACTGAGTGTCTATGTCTAGTCTGGGCTCTAGAAAAACTCCATTATTATCTGGAGGGTGAAGTCTTTAAGGTCTACACAGACTGCACAGCCTTGAAGTCTTCACTAAACATGAAGACTACAAATAGACACATGCTGAGATGGCGAATAGCCATCCAGGAGTATAGAGGGAACATGACCATCATATACAAAGAAGGTAAAAGTCATACCAATGCAGATGGCCTTAGTAGATGGCCACTGGATAATTTCAAGAGCAATCCAGCTCATGACCCTGAAGTTGCAGCCAAAATACCTATCCATTTCATGGAAATTGATAGGAGGAAGAACTTCAGATTTTCTGAATGGGCACCAGAAAGTGGTACCCTTGACAGTGGGAACACTGATTCAAAGGGGACAGAAACTCCCATATTGGGAATAAGTTCCTCTGAACTGCAAAATGAATTTTTTAGTGCAGTACTGAAGTCTTATGCCAAACACAAACAGTGTGGCATACTACTACAACTCCTTCAACAAAAATACAGGAGTCCAGAACTGGAATCCCAGCTGGAAGAACCCTGGTTGAGGGCCTATAAGGACAACAAATATTTCCTTATGGATGGCCTGCTCTACCACAGAGAAAAACACACAAGTGCACTTACAGTGGTAGACAGGGACCACATCTCATTGATTCTGCAAGAATGCCATGGCTGCCCCTATATGAGACACATGAGTGAGGACAGGACCAAAGAGAGGGTAGAAAGCACAGCTTGGTGGCCCAAGTGGGAACAAGAGTTGAGTGAATACATCAACACTTGTGAAAGATGCCAAAAGGCAAATAGGAAACATTGGAAGAAGTATGGGTTACTTCAACATATAGAAGAACCCAAACACCCATGGGAAACCATCAACATGGACTGGGTTACAGGACTTGTCCCAGGAGGCAAAGAAAACTACAATTCCTGCTTGATCATAGTTGATAGGTTCAGCAAGAGCATGAGGTGTCTACCATGCCACAAAGAGGACACAGCCATGGATACTGCCCTGTTATTTTGGAATAACATCATATCCACCTGTGGAGTCCCTAAAATCATGATTAGTTATAGGGACCCAAAATTCACATCTGAATTTTGGACCAACTTGTATGAAATGTTGGCAACAAACTTTCTTTTTCCACAGCTTACTATCCCCAAACAGATGGCCTAGCTGAGAGGATGATCCAGACTATGGAAGACATCCTTAGAAGGTTCTGTGCCTATGGCATGGAGTATAAGGACCATGAGGGTTATACCCATGACTGGGTGACCCTTCTACCAGCTTTCCAACTGGCTTATAATACAAGTCAGCACTCTACCACAGGAAAAACGCCTGCACTGGTAGAGAAAGGGTGGAATCCCTTGTTGCCTGTGGATCACTTGAAGAAGAATCTTCTAACCCTCCACCCCACAGCCAAAGACTTCCATGATATGTGGAAGAGGGCTTGTGATACAGCTGCTAAATGCATAGCTGAAGCAAAATATTATAATAAGAAGAGGTGGGACAAGACACACATGGAACCTGACTTTAAGGAAGGCGACCAGGTGCTAGTGTCTACCCTAAACTTTAATAATCTTAAAGGACCCAAGAGGATGAGGGACTCATTTATAGGGCCTTTCACTATCATTAGGTTGATAGGTAAGAATGCAGTGGAAGTCAAACTTACAGAGGAATTTTCCAGGAAGCACCCAGTCTTCCCAGTAAGTTTGGTCAAACCATACTTCCAAAGAGAGGAGGATAAATTCCCATCCAGGAAAAAGAACCCCACCACACCTGATATAGTGGAAGTGGAGGATTCCCCAGGACCTGTGAGTAAAATCATCAGGGCCAGGAAGATCAGACTTAATGGAAAGGATCAAAGACAATACTTAGTCAGATTCAAACACCAAACAGCTGATAAAGACAAATGGTTGGCAGAAGATGCCATACCAGATGGGAACCTTCATCTAAGAAGATCCAGGGCCTCTAGGAGGACTGAACAGTCTCATCAATGATGAGCCTTTTTTAGGGGGAGGGTATGTCAGCCTGTGACTCAAAACCAGAGCACAAGCATGATAGCCAAAATACCATAAACCAATGGTATAGCCAAGATACCACCAAAACATGGAGCTGAGCCAAATAAGCTCAAAAGGTATCAAAAGAAAGAGGAAACTCACCCCTTTCTGAAAACATAAGTCCCATCACTATAGGACAAATAATAACAAAGTTATTCCTGCTCAAAGTTGTTGCTGAGCATAAACCTTAATTTTCACCCCTCATCTAAAATCAAGAAGAAGAGACTTAACCCTATCAAATGGGTATTCAAATTGAAGCTCTAAGTTAGGGCTATTCAATGGTACTAGCCAAACTGAGCTAGCACCAATATTACTGAAGTTATGGTCAAATTCAGACCAAACAAGGGTGAACAAAACATTCACCTCTCATCTAACTTCTACAATTTTAGTGTGAGATACTTAAAGTGGTGTCTTTTTGGAAATAGAACAATAAGGGCTATCTGATGGTTCCATCCACTTCTTCATACCTCAACTATAACAGAAGTTATGAGGCAAACAAGCTCAATACAGTTTTTTGCCCAAACCACGCCTATGTACAAAACCCTTGCACATGGGATAACTTTGTCATATTTAATGACAACCATACCAAATTGGGCATCATTGTGTAGAGCACATACAGGGATATCCAATGAACCAACTTTGAGCATGATATCTCAAACACTGGCAGAGTTATGGCCATTTGAAAGCTATAATCCCACAATATGGCCAATACAGCTGTATTATGACAGGATACAGTTGTACTCTGATTATGAGGTGTCAAACAGACAAAGAAGCATGTTAATACTTCAATACCTCATAGGTCAGTCAATACTGGGGTCCCATACAGTTTCTGTACAGCATTCTACGCGTCATACATGTCAGAATCTGGCTGTGAGGTCCCCAGATGAAGATTTTCACCCTGTATTGGTGAAAACTGCCCAGATGTGGTTTCAAAACCACATCTGGGCCCAATACAGGCTATAAAGGCTGTTTGCAAACCACAAGCCAGTCCTAGAGAGTGAAATATCTTCACTCCCTCTACGTGGAAAGGTCTACCACCCTTTCCACCCCATTTCAGGATAAAAGGGAGGCTTTTTCACAGCCAGAATTATCTCCTCATCCTGCTCTTAAATAACCTACGTAGTAAACTGTCAAAAACAGTTTTACTCTTGGTTAAATAATCAGGTATAATTTTAATCTTTAATTATTGTAGTCTTTTATTATTGTAACCCAACAGATAAAGCTGCACCCAGGGCTTTCCATAGTGCTCACCACCACTATACCCAGTATAGTAAAGCCCTTTAATTTGATTTTAAACCATCTTAAACCTTTATAAATGTTTTTAAAATCATTTTTACCATGTCACAAACATAGTCAAAGTTGTAATTAGCCTATTTTACATCTTTGTCATAGTTTCATCCTCACAAACTCATTTATTGCATGGAAATTTTCTCACAAGTATTTATGGACTATGTCAGAACTCCCAGAAAAGATTCCTCTTATAATTTTGGAATAATCTGAGTTCCCCTCTTAATTGGTGACTCACCATGCTAAATATATGGTTGAGATCTCTTCCTTCCCAAGCTTTGAATGAGACTTTTTGTCAAGGATACCCCCAAGGGAGAAAAAATAATATTGAGCTTTGACTTTCTTAATTACTTTAATCCATCCACTGGTTGGAAAAAATCGCTTATTACCTTCAACCCTGATTATAAGAACTCTAGAAATTATTTTATTCCCCTCAGTAATGACATTTCTTCGGAAAACACATGTGCAGCTCTTGTTGGTGATCCTAGAAAACCACACTTCCTATATTTTGTCCATATTTCTTCCTTAAATTTCTCACAGTAACTACTATCTTCAAAGAGATGAAAGTTGTTGGAGAAAATAATTATGTATCTTCACTTTATATCTTCCTTGGGAATGTGCACCTTCCTCCTTGGATTATGACTCTCTGGAGGAGTTGTAGGATGAAGAGCAAGAGACAGAAGAAATAGAAGCTGTGATGAAGGTTGTTCCTTCTGTTTATCATCATCATTTGAATTAATTCTCTATGGTGAAGGCAGAGAAACTTCCTCCTCACTGCACCTGTGATCATCATATAAAGCTGGAGGGGTCTCTACCTCCAGTTGAGGTGATCTGTGCTTTATCAAATTAAGAGTCAGATACACTTAGGGCTTAAATTTCAGAGAATTTAGAGAAAGTTTTCATCTTTCCAAGGTCCTCTCCAACAGGAGCACTTGGCCTCTTTGTCCAAAAGAAAGATGTTGTTCTCTGTTTGTGTGTTGATTACTGAAAACTCAATGCTGTTATTAGGAATCACAAATATCCTGTTCCTCTTATTAATCAGCTTCTTACTGCTTTGAATGTTTCTTCTATCTTCTCCAAGATTGATTTTCATGGTGCATATAACCTGCTCAGAATCAAGGAAGGTGATGAACATTTGACAGAATTTAAAACTAAATATGGCAGTTATGAGTACTTTGTTATTCCATTTGGGCTCACCAATGTTGCTGCCTCTTTTCAAGATCTTTTCAAAGACATCTTCTCCAATCTTCTGGATGTCCATTTAGTTGTTTCTTTGGATGATATTATGGTTTTCTCCAAGTCTGAGGATGAAAACTTCACTCATGTGTCCACTAACCTTACCAGACTCAGATCCAATAATCTTTTTGCTAAGGTGTTCAAGTGCCTTTTCCATGTCACAAGTGTGGAATATTCCAGTTATGCTGTCTCTTCTGAAGGCCTCCAGATGGAACCAAGACAGTCCATCAAATTCTCAATTGGACTCCTCCAAGAAACCCCAAGGCTCTTCAATCATTTCTTGGCTTTTCAAACTTCTACCAATATTTCATCAAGAATTATTCAAAGACTATGAGTTCACTCACAAATCTTCTCAAGGAATATTCATGCTTCCCCCTCAATGAGGAAGCTCTTACACAGTTTCATCAGCTCAATGAGGCTTTCACCACTTCCCCAATCCTTCCTCACTTCAATCCCTCTCTACCAACTATTGTAGAGATCAACACCTCAGAGTATTCTTTGGGTGATGTACTGCTTCAAGTTTCTGAATCAGGAAAACATCCCATTGAATTTGATAGCCACAAGCTTATTCCAAAGGACTCAACTATGATATTAATGAAAAAAACCTCCTTGGCATAGTCTGGGCTCTCAAGCACTGGATGGCTTTTCTTCTTTCTCTTTCTTTTCCTGTCAATTTTCTCACCAATCACTGCTCTCTTCAGTACTTCATGAACTCCAAGGTCCTCAATTTCCATCAAGCCCACTGGGATTAATTCCTTTCTGAACTTAATTTCCCAATCACCCACTTCCCTGGCTTCCTGGAAACTCTTCCGGATACCCTTTCACTTCAGGATGGCATTTGCCCAGAGAGGGGGGCAGATTTCATCAGGAAGAATCCAATGAATTTTCAATAACTCATTAAGCAGGATGAAGTCCAGCCCTCAAGAGTCTTTTCAGTAAAGGTGGAACAATTTTAAAATTTCATTGACTCAACTTAGAAGACATTTTGGCAAGATCTTCACCATAGAAGTACCCTGCAAGATTTGGGGGAAATAAATATGTTGAAGATAGTTCCCTTGACCCTTCCCAAATTCTTCTCTTCAAAGATTGGGTGTTATTTTCAAATGACCCCACAATTCAATCCATCGTACTTCAAAATTGCAATGAATCTCATCTAGCTGGTCATTCTGGCCAAGAGAAGACTCTCAAGCTTGTCAATCAGGATTTCCACTGGTCCAGCATGACTCAATTAATCAAGGAGTATGCTTCAGCCTGTCAACTGTTCCCAAGACACAAGAATATTCATCACAAGAAGTTTGGCCTACTAAAACCTCTTTCAATTCCAAATGGACCTTCAATTTTCATTTCAATAGACTTCATCACTAAATTGCCACTATCCAAGTCTTTTGAGTCAATTCTTGTCATAGTGGACAGATTCTCAAAAATGGAAATTTTCATTTCAACAATGTCTGCCATGACTTCACTGGATTTGGCTCATTTATTCATTAATAATATGTTCTCAAAGAATGGCCCTCCTTCAAAAATTGTTAGTGATAGAGGTTCCCTTTTTGTTTCTTATTTTTGGAAACATTTATGTCAGAAGCTCAAGTTTTCAAGATCTCTGTCAACTTATTACAATACTGAAACTGATGGACACATAGAGAGGGTAAATCAGATACAAGAACAGTACCTTTGAATTTATGCTAGGTATCATCAAGATGATTGGCACACCTGGGTCCCTCTGGCTGAATTTTATGACACTAACTCTGACCCCAATTGAACAAAACAATCATCATTATTCACTTTTTATGGAAGATATCCTCAATTTGCCTCAGTTTGCATTACTCAAGAAGCTCTTGCTGGAAAGGTATCAACATAAATGCAATCAGTACAGAAATATTTCAAGAGAAAACTCAAAGTTGCCATAAACAGGTTTAAGAGTTATGCAGATAAAAGTAGAGAAAGTCCACCTGCTTTCAATCCTGGTGACATGGTATGGCTTTCCTTCAAGAATATAAAATCAACAAGACCCACACAAAAACAATCAGAAAGATGGTTGGGTCCTTTTCTCATATTCAAGAAATCCTGTACCCATGCCTAACACCTCAATGGAAATCCATCCACCCAGTCTTCCATATATCCCTCCTTGAACCAGTGAAGCCATCAACAATTCCAGATTTTCAGCAAAAGCCTCCTCCTTCAATAATAATTGAAGAATAAGAAGAATAGGAAGTCTCTCAAAGACTGGATTCCAAGCTCAAGAGAAAAAAAATTATTGTACCTGGTGGAATGGAAAGGTTTCAGTCAAGACCCTGAAAGATCCACTTGGGAACCAGCTGAGAGCCTCAATAATTTCCCTGAACTTGTTAAATATTTTCATCACTTGTATCCTGACAAGCCAGGCCAAGATTCTTCCAGAGCTTGATCTTATTTATTGCTCTTGGTGGGGAGAGGAATTACCAAAAGTGGGTCCCACTCCTAGTACACACCTTTAGGGGTATTCTACCCTTCTTTCTGTAAGCATGACCTTGGCCACTCTTTGAGAATTTTTCAACTTTGTGGACACAGACCTTTGGGCAAGCTGACCACATGAACTCCAACCCTCATGGCCATTTTCACTTGGGAAAATGGACCATTAAAGTCTCAATGCAATTTCAAATCCTTTCACACTTTAAGTAAACCATTATTTTTTTTGTTTGAATTTGATGGAACTTACGGTATTGGTAACTAGAAAAAGTAAGCTCCTATCCTGGTGTGCACTTCCCTGAGAGGTCTACAATTTGTCAAAACATCACCTTGGCCACTCTGTGAGCACCTGCCATCAATCTTTGTTTCCAGGTTCTTGGCCAATTCCATTCAGTTACCAACTTCCATGATAAAGATTGGAACCTTCTCAAAATTTCATTTCTCTTTATTTCTTTCTCTATGTTATTATTTCTTTCATTTTCTTCAATTATACTTTTTCAAAAAGAAATTCCTTCTCTTTATAATATCAATGCCATAATTTCTACATTAACTCAATTCTTCCAATTACAAAGCCAAATGTCAAAAGAAGACCAAATCATCCTTGTGGGATATCTCAACCTCTCATCAGTTATCATATTCTGATTCAAGATTGAACACCTCTGGAATCCCTACATTCAATCCATCTTAATAGCCTCAAAAGGCTTTTACCTTGTATTTTTGCTCAGGAGCTCACCATTCAAGAGGGGCATCCTGGCACAACCATGGACAATAACCCCCCAATTAGTGTCTATGAAAATTTGATCCTGAACCCAATTTATGGCCAATTATCCCCTTGTGGTGCTTAATATCTTTTGGGCCATATCCTTCTCCATTGGTCCTTTTGGCCAATCCCATTGAGTTTGGGCCTTGGGGGTCATTTACCCTTCAGGGGGCTTTGGGGCCCTGAAGCCATATCCAAAGCCTTTGGTTCACCACCTGTGATTAGGGGGTTTGGGGGCTGAAGGTTCCCTTTGGGCCATTTAGTCCCCCTATGGCCCCTACAGCCCACAGTCTGTAAGGTCCATAGGACCATATAGGTGTTTTGGCCTAAATCTAAAAGAGCCAGTCCCATGGGCCCCCTGACTCCAACCTTTTGCCATACCTGACCATGGACCCTAGGACTCAAATCATGGCCTCTGGAAACCAGCTCACTTCTGGTGGGGTTTCCCCCTCAAGTCAAGGGAAACCCTGTGCTATAGGAACCAGGAATGGGGAATATATGTTATTATATACCATTATGCACCATCTTTTTTCAGAAATCCAATGGTAACATTTTCAGGACTCAATTATTTCCTGTAAAGTCACACCACGAGCCCATCAGTCCATTTGGAAGGAAGACTCAAGTTACTCAATTCTGCAATCCATGGTAGTATTCACAATACCATTCAAGGACACCAATGACCTTCCCCTTCAGGTGTTGCCCTTTTCATTTCAGCAGTATTCTCCCAAGGAAATTCTGACCCAGGATTATCAAAGAGGTTGTTAATAATAAAATCAGTTTTCAAGGCATCAAGAGCTCCAGCAATCCTTGAAAAACTCAATTGGTTCATAAAGGCCGTATTCAGGCAACCTGTATGAAATTGACCCTTTTGTAACCACTCATATTCAATTGTGGGAATCTGAGGCACACAGTTCAATTCTCAAGATAACCAGATCTGTATTTTACGCCAAATCAATCAATACAGTTGGGTGATCAACCCTCTAGAATCAGTCCTTCAACATTGACATATACTGGCCTCCTTTCCATCCCTGGGTAATTTTTCCCCAGTTGATTAAAATATTTGATTAATTTTTGTTCTTATTTTATTTTCATTATTGAAAGTAAATACTAATATTTATTAGTCAGTCATTTGCACCTTCTTCTTTGCCTGTCAGGGGATGTTGTTGGTCATATCCTTTACTAATTCCATTTCTCTTTTTGGCAGGTTGAAACAGCGAATTGAGGATTTATTTTGTTGGCTATTTGGCCTTTGGCTTCTTTTAACATCTTTGGCCTCTTGCTTCTTTTCTTTTCTTTTCTTATCTTTGAAATATTTTTCCTTACTCTTATTCACATTGAAGAAATATAATCCTTTCTTTATTTCTTTATCCTTTGGAGCCCTTCAAGTGAGTCCTTGATTCCTGGGTTCCAGGCCGCTCTTGTGTTCCTCAAGAGCCCCTGTGACACATCCTTGGTTAGCTCTGCCCCAGTAATGATTTTAACGATTTTAACAGATACTTTTTAAGATCTCTACTGGTCCTTGATTCTTTCTTCCATGAGGTTTAATCGGCTGCATGAATTTTCATTAGCTTCCAGGCTCATGCGGTGGGGTCCATTTTGGTTTCTTCTAGGTGGCCATCCTACTGATCTTTACACAGTTTTACCAGAACATGAATTGAGATTTTCTTGTCTCTTCAACCAATCAATGATAAATAAACAATGGGATTGTGTAAGATGACCAAAATTATGTTCATCAACCCAAGTGGATTCCTTGGAGCTACTGACATGATGATATACATAGAAATAAATTTGTATTTGATATTTTCTCTTGGAAAAGAAGGTAAGCTCAAAAGGAAAATAGTGAATGTGGGATTAATTAAAAATAAATGGTTAATTATTAAAGTGATGAACTGCTGTTAAATTATTCTGAGATTACTTGAATTCTTGATGATTAAAATTTCTTGGTAATTTCCTTTCAAAATTCAAAATATTGAATTTCTTAAGGATATCATCTTTAACTGAAATTCCAGGGGACTCACCTCAAAAATAGGGGGTTTTAATGCAAAGAATTCAGGATTTTTACATATTGTACTTACCCCAGACTTCCCATTAGTTTCCTATAGAATTTTGGAGTTTTGTGATTCTCTATAATGAAGATCTATCAAGTGAATAAAATTATATTTCTTTGAAAAAGAAATCTTGACTGGTTTCTTTGAATCTATTCTTTAAGAAGATTCACCATGAGAAAAGTGGCTACACATGAAAGCAGGTCTTGAACTTGGAATTTTACATGAGAGCTAGATTAGATTCATGTTGGAAGTAGGAAAGAAACTCTATTTACAAATAGAATTTTTGGAAGATATTCTGGCCACATAAGAATTCTTAATTAATCTAGATCAATATCATTTTTTGGTTAGGCTTCTCAAAGCTCAATAATTCAAAAATTATGTTGAACAAACTTATTTTTACATCCACTTTGTTAAAATATTTTTTATCAAGTTTTGTCAGTTCATTCACAAAAAATTCAACCTCTGGGGATTTTCTTGTATATTTTTACATATATGTTACACTTTCAATAAGAAATTTCTTTCAAGCTAGCTTATGGAAGCCTGTAGATAAATAATATTTAAATTGAAAACCTTGAGCTTTTAAACATGTTTATTATCAATAATCAAAGGTTTGGGGACTTTGGGCTTTCTGAAAATTTGATATCATGAAAATATACCATACAATTTAATTTTTTTCCATTATGAAAAGATGTATTTTGCAACGAAATATATACCTTCTCTTTTGTCTCTTTCAAGATCAAAATTTTGATTAAAAGTGAAAAACCCTGTCCGTATTATGTTAAAAAGGCATTTCACAGAGAGGGAAATCAAAATTTAGTATATGTTGAAAGAATATCACCCATATTTTAGCCCATGAACTGATTTGAAATATATTTTTCCACTTATAGCCAAAAGAAATAAATGTTTAAAGTAGAGAATACTGGGATATAGTTTGAGAATTTGGCACTTTTTTATTATAGTATTCCATAGCTTAAGATAAAGGATATTCTTATCTTGATATCAAGAACATGGCTTAATAGCATAATCTTGAATATTAATAAAGATAGAACCATAAGATTCTTGAATTTTGTGAAGCATTATATTGTTGTTTTCTCACTACCAATTTAGCATCATTATGTACATTTTTGTGGAGAAATTCTGAATTCTGAAATCTTCATCTTGATCTAATGTGCTTCTAGAATATGCCCAAAACACATATGCTTCGAATTTTCATTTTGGGGAAATTAGGGTAAGGGATGTATCAAGAAATTAAATGAAGCTGAAATATGTGATTTTTGCAAAAATTATAAGAAAGGTAGTTTTCATGTGTCAATATGGCCAACCATTATTTATCAATAATTCAATTGTGTAAAAGAATTTTATCAAGAATGATTTATAGATCATCTTTTTGATTATGTTCACTGTATTCTATAGCTTTTTGAATTTCAAATTCAATACAATTAATCTTCAATCAGTTTGTAATGATTAGGATATATAAAGAGCCCTCCATGCAAGAAAAATCTATAGTTTCATATGAAGTTGTCAGTTTATTAACTTCTATCATTTTTACATGGCTAGTTTTACTTATAAATACTACATATCTCAAAACCCAGATCATCAGGAGTAATTAAGAAAAGAGTTTTTTGATTTCTCTAGATTCAAGCTTCCCTAACCTTATTAAGGTCACATTTTTATTCTATTATCAATCAATTACTTGAGACAGATATATGAATCAAATAGCCAATGAAAAAAATAAAAGCTAAATATAGATGAATAGCTGAGACAACTCCTTTATCATTCTTTAAAATAATAAAACCCCTAAGTAATATTAAATATAAATTACTTGTATAAATACATTCTTTTCATAAGTCTATATATAAAGCTCCTTGGAGTTTTTTTAGCTTATAATTATGTAAATAAGCTCATGAATCCTTAAGTAATGATAAATTGAGAATAATCAGAAGTTTTTAAGCTGAAGAAAAACAACTCATTTATGCAGATCTTTCAAGGGCTTTTAAAAGATAATATTGGAATATCTCTTGTTTTTCTTTCATATTTTTCCTTGAATAAAGGGTTAAAGTATTTATTAAGTGCATATTTAAGATCTTGGGTCCACAAAAATAAGGTGTATTCTTTGGGGAATTAAGCTTGAAGTGGAAAAAATATCATTTCAGATCCATGTCCAATCAGAATAAAACGTTGGTCTGAATAATCTCTCAATTATTGATTTTTCATTGTCCATACTTTCTCAAGGATTTCACCCAGTCAATTTTCTTTTTTGGGAGAAACTTGTGAAAAGTGTCTTTTTAGAAATATTAAAATCTATATTTGAGTTTTTCTACAAAGAATGGACTCATCATGAAGAAAAATAATGAATCATATTCTTTGATCCATGAAAATAAGAAAAATATATGCAAAACTATCTATTCGAAATTCAGGGAAAAATCCCTGAGCCTTTTAAAATTAAAGCGATATTATTTATCTGAATCTTGAAAATATTTGAACAGGCTTACAGTGAAATCATGTTTTCAAAATCTTTTTTTACATAATCCTATGATATATTGGAAGATAGATTTCAGAAAAAGGTTTACTGGAACTTCATTCTTCAAAGGATTTAAATCATTCTCATTTTTGATCAATTTCATCAGCATGATATTGAAAGCAGAAATTCTCATTTGTCTTGTAAACCTTTTTTATAGCATAAATACTCTTCCATTTTATTTTTGAAAGAAGACAGCAATGAAAAACCCACAAAGATTATCTCAAAAAATGTTTTTCAGAAAGCATTTCGAATAAAATGACAGAAAATCCTTCCAAAATGAAGGCTAAACAGGTTTGTAAAAATATGTGCTGAATTTGTTGTTATTATTTTTACAACAAAGCTTTCTGCTATATATTCCGAATAAAGGCAGTAAGAAGAATTACATCCTAGTATAAATATTATTTTTATATATCTTTTTACTTTTTTGAGTTATTTTTACCAATTTTTGCAGGTTATGTGTTATTTTGATTATTTCACAACTTTTTGTTTTTTATGGTTTTTTTAAAGTTTTCCTGGGCTCCTTTTTTTATATTTTTTATTTACTTCAATTTCAATTTTGTGTTTTTTTTCAATTGAAATTAGAGTAGCAGGATCTTTAAGGCATGCTACTTTATCATTATGAACAAGTTTCTACTTTGTTACAGTACAGGCCCTTTAATGGGTCCTACTGTACATTCTCTGACAATTCTCAACAATTTTACAGTAGCAGACATTGCAGGCCCTGTATTGTAATTTTCTTCAAATTTATTTTATTTCTTCAGGTTTTAGAGGCTCTACTGCATAAATACCACCACTTGTCTTTTGAAGTAAGAAATAATACTCTCCAAAAAAGCAATAATAAGGCATTTTCTTTTTAAAAAAGAGAATTTTTGGCCCTAATACTAAAAATTGATGGAATTGATTGAGGTTACAAAAGAATAAGAAAATGAAAAAAATGAGACTTCAAGTAAAAAAATTGAACTCAAGAAATGAAACATAAAAATATTCTATATATTTTTTGAAAATACTTCTATGAAGAGAATTATCAAGTTCATCTTATTTTGCTTTTGATGTGCCAGGAATGCAGCCCTGTGTGAAACAAGAATATGTAAAAATCTAGTTGCTTTAACAGAGGCTTCAATTGAAAATAGCTTATTTCAATATTTTGAAACTACTTTTCAGAGGAGGAATAAGAATTTATATTGCTATAAGGAGTAATAGGTAATGAAGCTATGAAGATAAAAGATTTATTTGGCTGTAAATCTTGCTTTCAAAACTTATGACCTTCAAAAAAATCGGATTACTTGAATTGAAAGTATATTCTTAATTTAAATATTATTTTCAAAAACAATATTCTCTTTAGGATTAAAATATAAATGGAAACAAATTTCCTATTATATAATATATACTTAGTCCCTCCCATTAAAAAAGGAAGAAAATATTCTAAATTCTGTAAGATTATGTTGGCTTGGAATAATGTGGAATACTACCGAACATTTCAATGCTGGGTTCTACCCAGTTCACAGGAGGGGTACAAGCTAATTTCCAAATTAAACACCTTCTTTCAAGTTTAGCCCTTTTGCTCATGGTGATTATCATATCTTATTTATTATTCTTAAGTTTCCAAGATCCAACTTCACACAACATAAGAAATGAATATTACTTTTCTTCTTATTTTACATATATTTTGGTAAAAAAAAAGAATCCAGTTTAATTCCTTCCAAAAATGTAAAGTATTTCATTTTAAAGTTGATATGTTGATATCACAGTCTTAAAATCTCTATAGAAAAATGAAGAAATTTTGTAATCTTGAAAATTTGAAAATGAAAGCTTCCGAAATCCTGGTAAATAAGATTCTTTTTCCAAACTATAGCTATTAGTGAAAACATTTAATCTTAATAACATCATTTGCAAGAGCTTCTAACTTTAAGTATCTTTGCGATATTTACTAATATTCTCTCATTTATTAATACAACATATTTCTATGTAACAAATAAGTATTAAATTTGAATTTATAGTAATATGAGCCAAGGTTTTACAGTCAAATTAAGCATAATTTGTTCTTTTCTTTGGAAATCCAAGAAATTCATATCAAATTTGAATCCTTATTTAAGTTATTTAATCTGGATTCAATCACCATGAAATAAGGCTATTCCTTCTGGTGGTGTAGTAGGTCCAACTTTTTTTAACCTGAGTCTCTACCTTGGCTCTTGCCTTGAAATAACTTTTCAGATAGTTTAATCCCCATTTCTGCTCATTCAAACATTTTTTCAATTACTATATAAGACTGTGGATTTTTCGGGATTTCTATTTTTTTACTCATAAATTAAATATAAAATTCTCACTTATATAATATATTCCCAGATCAAAACCATTTCAAAAAAGGGAAGGAACTTCTTTAAGAAGGCTAAAATGAGTAATTCGACAGCTATCAAATTTTCTTTTATACTTGAGATAATTGACCTATTTTTAATGGGCCTTCCATTTCAAAACCCTCATCTGTAGGCTTGTTAAAGGAAAATAATCACTTTTCAAAAAATATATTATAATAAAATTCAATATTTTCCAGCCGAATCATCAGACCCGAAAGATGTTTTACTGTCCTCTACAGTACTTTGAATACCTTTGGATATGGGTATCAAGAGGTATCTTTATTTGTTTAATACATACATAATATTTCTATCATTCTACACCTCCCTCTAGCCTTTATTTTTGAGAGATCAATTAATAAAGATATTTGTTCTTGGAACAAAGCTCTCAATTTGAATAAATAAAAGTAAGTATTCCTCTTCCCAGATGGTTTTCTTATTATCCTGATCATTCAAGATATTTATCACAACAGTGACTTTAATTTTTCTCTTAAGTTTAATCTGAAATATTGACCATATTTTTTTTGCATAATGAATGTTTTTATTAATGAAGGTCTTCATCAATTAATACTTCTTTTATTTATGGAGTTTTTCAACCCTCACAATGGGGAATTCGGTCCAAAAAAATAAAATTACAATTTTGCCTAATTATCAATTTTTTTGAGGAAAACTACTTCTTATTGAAACTGCGTTTTTTTGTTCATAAATTATATAAATTCCAATTTGAATAAGATTGAATTCTTCAATTTTGTCAGTTGAACAATCTTGTTTCATCTCCTTAATCTTTCACCTCAACTATGTATTCCTCTTAGCTTTAACTTCAGGATTTTTTTCAGAATTCAAGATCTTATTAATTTTGAAAAAAATAAAACTCTTCATCAAAATTGATTTACAGATAAAGAAACAAATGTTTTTTTTTTCAAATTTCAATTATTTTTCAAGTTTTCATTTTTTTTATTATTATTGAAAAACAAGTGTGTTTTGATTTTTCTGATATTTTTGTTAATTTTTATTTTATTTTCGTTAGCTTCAATTTTCAAGTATTCTCAACTATTTATTTATTTATTTTTTTCAATTTTTTTGATTTTATTTGAATTTTTTGCAAATTCTTTAGTAATTTTAAAAAATTATCTTTATTTTGTTCAATTTGAATTTTTTTCTTATTTTTTTGTAATTTGTTTTTCATTCTTATCAGTATATTTTCATTTTCTTTTTGATTTGATATTCCTGGTCAACACATGAAATTCTTTAATACAAGCTTTTTCGAGGAATTTTTCAATAAAATATCTTCTTCACCTGTATTCACCATAAATATACATGTTTGTGGACATCAATTGGGGTAAACACCTAATGAACATAATGAACTCTGTTTACCTTGTTTTAAGTTTTTTATTTTGTTTGTGTTTTAGAGAATACCAAAACATGTAACAACAAAATTATGATTGGAAGTTGAAAAATCAATAAACAGAAAGAAGAAAAATTATCAAACAAAGGAAAAACCAATCGAAAGAATTGAACACCAAACATCCTAAAAGAATCAAAGGACCGAAATCCAAGAAAATTATAAAATTACAAAAAGAAGGAAAGAAATTGCGAAAAAAACATACACACATTTCCTAAAAAAATGATGAAACATGAAATCTTTCTCATGAAAATTCTAATAAACATTTTGGATTAATATTAAATGGAGATCAAGCTGGTCCAAAATACCAAAAAATTTCAATGAAAGGGTAGAAATCGTCAAATATGTAATAATCCACAAATTTCACTTTAATAAGTCCCTTTCAATCACAAGATATTTAATAAAAAGTTGATTTTAATTCTTCAAAGCCATCCAAAGATGTTTCACAAATTTGGATGGCCAAATATAAAATTATCTCAATAACAATTCATAAGCTGATAGGGCATATTTATGCAAAATCTCTCAATTCATATTATGTGTAAGTAATTTAAATTTAAGAACCTGAAGATACTCCTGTATATTTCATAATTAAGGAGTGTATAAGAATAATGAATTGTTCAATATTTATGTATCCAATTTATTTCGAACATGACTTGAGAAAGGTTCCAACCTAGCAAAAGAAGAAATGTTTGAGAAGAATTTCAATCAATTTAAATAAATTTTCTTTATAAAGCTCAAAAGAAACATCAAAATCCCACAAAAAGCTCAATATGAGGTCTTAAAAGACTATTATGGGAGGATTCATCAATTTTTTGTCAAACCGAAGAGAGTTTTAGATTAATTTGTGCTGTATTGAACATAAAATGATTGAATGCTGAAGGAAGCTGTGAGTACCATTGAATAAGATATATAATAAAACTCTATACTAATTTCTCTCGAAAAATCTAAGTTATAGGTGTCATAATAATAACTTTCACATATCAAAATTTCTTATAAAATTTCAGACTGTAAATTCAACAAATAAGTCAATTTAATGAAAATCTTCATGAAATTTATCCAAATATTTGAAGCTGAGGATTATATTCATTATATCTTAATGATGAACTTTAATATAATGAGAAACATAAAATGAGTTTTCATATTGACTTACATGACTTTAAGGATTGGTGGTTTCACACAAAAGGCCTGAAAATGACCATAAATTATTACCATAAGATATTTTGCCATTTTTCAATTCAACAAAGAAAGTCTAAAATGAAAAATCTCTTCTAAAATAAGATTATTCTATTGACTTTATTAACTCATAACTTAGTGTAAAGACAAATTTTTACCTTCCAGAATCATATTTTTGAAAATATTAATAGAAAAAAGCTCTGAGAAAAATAAAGAGAATAATCCTTCCTTTTAAGATATTTCTCTAATTTAGAGATTTTCACTGAGATCATAGTTTGTGGAAAACTGTTTAATCAAAATTTAGTACCAAACTCTCCTTTTGAAAAATATGTAGTCTCAGAAGTTTCAATAAAGCTTATTCCCTGAGGAAATAAGTCAAAAAATACATAAGAGATACATAATTCCAAAAATTCCATGTAATTTACTCATTAGGGGATTAAGGGCTTTGGAAGTATCTTCTATAGAGATCTGTTATTATACTCTATTATATAAGCTATTGTTAGTATTCATGTGAGCCTGCAAGAATCAAAATAGTTACCTGCTACACAATCACCAAGCAATTTATCTAAACCTTCTTTGAGCTATTTCAAACTCTTGGTGTAAAGTAAATATTACTTTTGTTTCTCAGTAGCCCATTTAAAATTAGGTGTTTTTTTAATATAGTTTTCAAGTCACTCCTTCAAGAATTTTTCTGTAGTAATAGCTTTACTAAGTCAGCCCTTAAAGATTTTTAGCTATAGCATTCTTGTTTCTATCACACCATTTTACCTTTTTGATATAGTAACATTTCATCTATAACAAAATTATAGTTTTTTGGTAAAGGTTTTGTTACTATAAAAATACTTTTTTCAGATTAAAATCATGGTATTTTTTTTTGTGTTTTTTTTTCTTGTAGTTAAAACATTTCAAGAGGAACATTCTGCTTTATACTGATTCCTCAGAGCTCTTAAAAATATCTTTTTTATAAATAAATTCATAACTTTTTTCTTCATTGAGATTGCTCAAATATAAAAAATCAAATTTACTTTAAGTATTTTCCATATTGGTGAAGTTCGTTCCACCAAATAAATACCTTTTTTATTAATGTCTCTATTAAATAAAACTAATATTATTTCACTACGTTTGAGTTTATTAAGATTCCTAGTAATTAGACTCAATGACAAATTAGAGGCCGCCATGCCAAGGAAAAACGCTATTCACAATTCTGCACTTATAAAAAAATCTCCAGGGTATTAATTCTTGAAACAATATTGGAGGTGCATTCTTGGAATCGGTATCTTTGGGATTATTCAGGTTCAAGGAATAAATTTTATATTAGAAATATTTGAAATTTAGGGATAAAGGGTTTTTTTTGAAAAAGATGAGCTGTACTATTGGTTTTATTTGATTATAGAGATATTGATATCATAAAAGAAACATAAAATAATTTTCTATTATTTTCTTATATATTATAGGACAATTTACCGAACTCAAATATTATTCTTACACCAAAAAAAGTGATATTTGTGTTCAAATTTTTTCATAAAGGTGTTCATAAGGTTATGCAAATTTATGAAATTGATTACATTGATATAAGGGTGAATTGAAAGTTGTGATGAGGTCGTTTTTTGTTTTAGATTAGATACAAATATACATATATAACTAAATATATTCTGATCAAAGAATATTACAGCTTGATAAGTATTCTTTACAAATTCAGAATAATAATTATTAATCATAAAATATCATAGTAACTTCCTGCATAAATGCATAAACATGACCTATGTGATAACAAGTCACACCAATTTGGTTCATTTTTAATACACCATTTTTCACTGATTTACTGGTTTATTTAAGATAAACTAGTTATAGCTAATTTAATGTAAACCAGTGATGTTTTATTCAATGTAAGCCAACACTGAAATATTTAATATGAAATAGTCATGGCTTACTCAATATAAATCACTATTGGTTTCTTTGATGAAAACCATTCTTGGTTTATTTGATATAATACAGTCATGATTTATTTAATATAAACCATTCTGGGCTCATTTTATATAAAACATTCTTGGTTTATTTAATTTAAAACAATCTTTGTTTATTCAATATAAACCATTAAATTGATTCATCATGGTGAGTAATCAATTACTCATTAAGGGTAATCAATTCATAATGATGTGTAATCAATCCCTCATAATTAGTAATCAATTCCTCATCATTAGTAGTCACTTCCTCATTATGGGTGATACATTCCTCATCATGAGGAATTATGAATTTTTTATATTACATAAACCATGAATGGTTTATATTAAATAAGCCATGACTTGCTTATAATAAATAAACCACAAAGGATAAATACTGAATAAATATGACTGGTTCATATTGAAGAAGCCACAAATAGTTTACATTCAATGAAAAATGAATTGTTTACATTAAATAAGCTATGACTAGTTTATTTTAAACAATACATTAAATCAGTAACTCATGGTTCATCAAAAATAAAACAAATTAGTGTAACTTAAGATCACATAGGTCATGTTTATGCATTCCTGCAGTAAAAATTAGAAATAAAAAATAAGCTTGAAGTCTGCATTTTTAGACCATGAGAATTTTAGTACATACTTTCAATTAAAAATGATATTATTACCTATATGAATATTTTGAATACATAAAGGTAAATCTTAACTTGAAAATTCTCATTTTAATGAGGGAATTGAAAGTGATTCCCCTTTTTTTATTGGTAAAATCTATGATAAGCTGTCTTATTTTTCTCAGGATATTGAAAAAATATAGAAGGGGTTAATTTTGATTTCCCCCCACAGGAATGTTGGAAAAATGGGTCTTTTGTCAATAATATTTTCATTTTGAAGGAAAACAGATGTCAAGATACAGTTCTAAATATTATTTTATGTTGATAATTCTGCATATATTAGGTGTGATATGAATTTCCAAGAGATTATTTTTGAGAAATAAAAGGTCTCAACTTATTTTTATAATGGTGAAAAGGTGAGATATTGTTTCTATCTTACAATTCCGAAAAATTAGAATATCATTGCCTCTCATGTTTCAATTAAGTAATCCAGGTTGTGGGATGAAAGGAGAGAAAGCTTTCATTGCATAATTACTGTTCTAACAAACTTTCCTTCCAATATGAAGTTCAAAAGTAATTCCAAAGATCTTTTCAAACTTTTTAAGAAAGAAGGGATGTATTTTTATGTGTGTTCAATTTCTATAAAGCAAAAAAATTAAGCATCTAGTAAAAATTAGTAATAAAGAACACATATTTTACTTATTCTGTGCGTGATAGAAGTTGATGATAAGAACTTCCTTTAAATAAAACATTTTTCATGTAAAAATATTTGAAGTTGGAAATATCAAAATCTGAGAGAAAAATTCCAAGAGAAAAAAATCATAAAAGGAGAGATATGATATGAGCTGAATAAATATTTCCTTTGATTTTGAGTAATATAAAAATACGTTTCATGCTGTTATTGGCTTCATCTTGATCTGGAAGCTTCTAGCTTTGGCTTCATAGGGTAATCTGGCATAAATGATGATTAAGGAATTACAGAGGCTGCAAAGTTCAATCCATTTTGGATTAAGTATATACTTAAAAATATGTCACAGGGGCTCTTCGGAAAAACAAGAGTGGCCTGGCACTCAGGAATCAAAAACTCACTTGAAGGGCTCCACATGGATATAGAGATAAAGACAAATATATTTTGTTAAAAGAAAGTAAGATCAAGTACAGGATATACCAAAAGATAACAATAAAGACAAATGGCAAGGATAACAAAGAAAATACAACCAAATGAATCCTAAACTCACTATTTCAAACTCCCATGAAGAAAAATAGAATTAGCCTGAAGGAGTTTATGGAATTGAGAAGGCTTGTAAATTGAATTTGACAATTGAATGGTCCATTTCTCTGAGTGAAAATTTCCATAAAGGTTGGAATTGATGTTGAAAGCTTGGCCAAAGATCTGTGTCCAAAAAATTGACAAGTGCTCGCAGAGTAGCCATGGTGATTCTTACAACAAAAAAGGGTAGAATAACTCTAAAGTTGCATACCAGGAGTGGATCTTACGTTTGGTAATTCCTCTCCTCACCAAGAACCATAAAAATATAAAGCTCTTGAAGGATCTTGGCCTGGTTTTTCAAAATACAATTGATTAAAATCTTTGACAAGTTCAGGGAAATTCATGAGGCTTTCAGCTGGTTCCAAAGTGGTCCTTTTTGGGTATTGACTGAAACCTTCCCATTCCACCAAGTACCATAATTTTCCCTCTTGAGCATGGAATCCAGGATTTTAGAAACTTACCATTCCTCTTTGTCTTCTATAACAATTGGAGGAGGAGGCTCTCAATTCTGATTTGGGACTGTTGATGTCCTGACTGGTTTGAGGGAAATGTGGAAGACTGGATGAATGGATTTCCATTGAGATGAAAGCATGTGTACTGACTTTCTTAAAGATTGAAAAGGACCCAACCATCTTTGTGACCATTTTTTGGTGGGTCTTGTCAATTTGATGTTCATAGGGGAAAGCCATACCATGTCACTAGGATTGAAAACAGGTTGACTTGCTCAACTCTGATCTTCAAACCTCTTAAACCTGTTTATGGCAACTTCAAGTTCTCTGTTGACATCTTGCTGTAATTTTTTTATCTTTGTTGACAAATTTCCACAAGGAGTGTCTTGAGTAATGTGAACTGACTCAAATTGAGGAGCTCTTACATAAACATTGTTAAAGGGTGATTTTTTTGTTGAAGAGTTGTCCAAACTATTGTAGGAAAATTCCGCCAAAGGGTTCCAGGTGTGCCAATAATCTTGATAATAACTAAAATATATCCAAAGGTACTCTTCTAGTATCCAATTGAACCTCTCTGTCTGTCCATCAGTTGCAGGATGGTTATCAGTTGACAGCCTCTTGAAGTCTTGAGCCTCTGGTATAAATTGGTACAGAAAGAAGAAACAAAAAGGGGACCTCTATCACTGACAATACTTGAAGGAAGGCAATGCTTTGAGATCAAATTCTTGATGAATAAATGGGCCAAATACAGTGAATCAATTGAAGACATTTTTGAGCTAAATAATGCCACTTTTGAGAAACTTTCAACTATGACAAGAATTGAATCAAGAGAATTTTACTGTGGCATGTGAGTGATAAATTCCATTGAAAGACAAATCCAAGGACTATTTGCGATTGTAAGAGGCTTGAGGAGTTCAAACTTCATGCAATAGATATTCTTGTTTCTTGAAAACTGTTGACAGGATGAAACATAATCCTTGATGAATTTCATCATGCCAGACAAGTGGAAATTCTTTTTGAAAGGCTTGAGAGTCTTCTCTTGGCCAAGGTGGCCAGCTAGAGGAGAGTCAAGGAGGTTGTGAAGTATTTTGAGTGTCATCATGGGGTCAATTAGGACTACCACTTGATCTTTGAAGAGAAGAAGCTGTAAAGAAGGTCAAGAGAATAATCTTTAGCATATTTACCTTTTCCAAACTATTTAATGGGACTTCTATACTGAGGATATTGCCATAATGCCTTCTGAATTGACTCAATTGAATTTGAAAAAGATTACACCTTGACTGAAAATAATATTGAGGGTTGGAATTCATGTTTCTTAATGAGTTCTTTAAAATTCATTGGATTCTTTCTGATAAAACCCTCCCCCCTCTCTGGTTAAATGTTGTCCCACAATGACAGTGCATCTAGTAGAGTAGCCAGGTGTCCAGGGAAGTAAGTTATTTATAGATGAAATTCACATAGGAATTCAGCCCAGAAGTCTTGAAAGTGAGTGAGGACCTTGGAGGTCATGAGGTATTTAAGAGAGGGGTGATGGGTGAGAATATCAAAAGGAAAAGATGGAGAAAGAAGAGAAGCCCTCCAGCACTTGAGAGCCTAGACTATTCCAAGGAGTTCCTTTTCATAAATATCATAGTTGAGCTCTGCTGGAATAGGCTTGTGGCTATCAAATGCAATGGAATGTTTTTCTGAGTCAGAAGTCTGACTCAATACAGAACCCAAAGCATAATCAGATGAATTGGTCTTTAAAATGGTGGGTATAAAAGGATTGAAGTGGGAAAGGCCTCTTTTAGTTGGTGAAACTGACTAAGAGCTTCCTCATTCAGGAGCAAAACTGAAGCTTTCCTGAGGAATTTGGTGAGTCAATTGAGTTTCTTAGAATGATGCTTGATCAAACAGTGGTAGAAGTTGGCAAAGCCAAGGAATGATTGAAGAGCCTTGAGGTTTCTTGGAGGAGGCAAGTTGAGAGTTTACTGGACTTTTGCTTGGTTTATCTTGAGACCTTCAGAAGAAACAACATAACCTAAATATTCTACACTTGAGACATGGAAGCAGCTTGGATGCCTTCACATAAAGGTTATTGGCCCTGAGTCTGGAAAGAACAGTGTAGACATGAGTCACATGTTTTTCTTAAGACTTGGAAAAAACCATAATATCATCTAAATAAAAAAACTACATAATTATCTAGAAGGTTAGAGAAATAATTATTGAAAATATTTTAAAAAGAGGCAGGAGCATTGATGAGCCCAAATGGCATAACCAAGTACTAAAGACTTCCACATTTTGTTTTAAATTCTGTCAAATTTACATCACCTTCATTGATTCTGAGCAGGGTATATGCACCGGAAAAAATAAATCTTGGAGAAGATAGAACAACCAACAAAGACATTAAGAAGCTTATTCATAGGGGGAAGAATACGATTTGTTCTTCCTGGTAACAGAATTGAGTTTGCAGTAATCAAAACACAAACAGAGGCCACCACCTTTCTTTTTGACAAAGAAGACAGGTGCTCCTGTTGAAGAGGAGCTTGGCTAGATGATAAATTTCTCTAAATTATCTGAAATGTAGCCCCTTAGTTTATCTGACTCTTTGTTTCTTGAAGAGTAGATCACCTCAACTGGAGTTAGAGACCCCTCCAGCTCAATAAAATTATCACAGGCGTGGTGCGGAGAACATCTCTCTGCTTTCACCTTGGAGAATACATCCAACTGATGGTGATAAGCAGAAGCAATAAGCTTGATCATAGTTCCTGTTTCTTCTGGCGCTTCCTATTCATCCCAAAACTCCTCCAGGTATTCAAGATAAGATGCAGGAGGAAGGTTCAAACTCCCAAGGAAGAGATGAAGTGAAGATATAGAATTGAATTCTTCAAAATATTTAGTCTCTTTAAAGACTTCATCTCTAGACAATAGTAATGACTGTGGGGAATTCCAGGAAGGCATATGGACAGAAGATGGGAATGAAGGTGTTCTAGAATCACCAATAAGAGCTGCACATGACTTTGCAGAAGAAAATTCATTACTGGAAGATTTATAAAGATTATAATAGTCCTTATGATCAGCATTAAAGGTAATCAGCCCTTGCCTCCAATCAATAGATGGATTAAAATGATCAAGAAAGTCCAAGCCAAAATGAGGTCTTCTCCCTTGGGAGTATCAATGACTAAAATTTCCCACTCAAAGCTTGGGAAGGAAGGGAGATCAACCATGTATTTAGTATGGTGAGTCACCCATAAAGGAAGGGACTCAGAGGAGTCCAAAATTATAATAGTAAATTTGTCTGGGAGTTCTCAAATGGTCAAAGAGTACTTGGTAACAAACTGCTTTGCAATAAATTGGTTGGTAGGACCAGAATCAATTATATCCTTTTCTTAATGATTATGCTTGTCCTTTTTCCTCTCATGGTACCTGGTATCAAGCTCCAGGGTAATGTCCATTAAGTCTTGAAGACAATCCATGCTTGAAGGATGGGAGGCCAATTGATCAAGAAATCTGGAGGCCAACCCCTTCCTGAAATGACCAATGAGAGCCCTTTCACCCCAACCCCCAATTATTGAAACTAGACTCCAAAAATCAGAAATGTATAATTATACATGTCCACCTTCTTTCATTCTTAGGCCATCCAAACCTGCTCCAGCTTTTCTAACTTCATTTCCCCCCCAAATGAAATAACAAGCTGGGATTTGAATAAAGCCCAATTATTGAGAAGGTATTTTGTGTCTTGATGGTGAGATTTGAATGACAAGGCTCAATCAATTTTGAAGCCCTTCCAATGAGATATGAAGTGGAATACAGAACTTTCTTCCTGTCTTCAGCAAAAACTTCCTTGTCATTATTCAAAATAAGTTGGCAGGACTGAATGAAGCTCCTTAATTTGAAGGGTTGAGTCCAATAAAAGAAGTCTGGTGCCTTCATAGATGGATTATTGAAGGCTGGTTGTCTTGAAGCTTCTCTAGATCAAGCCTCTTGAAGATTAGTCATACTCTGGGTCAATTGTTGCAAAATGGCCAATCAAGATGGTTCAGACTGATGAGAGACAGGCCAATTAGACTGGGATAGAGTTGGCCCTTCAGTAGCTTGAGATTCCCCTTCAGGAGTAGGAGAAGCCTCACTACTTTAAGACAATTCCTCTTCCACAGAATTATCCTCCTCCTCTGCATCATCTTCACCAGGACCTTTGAGTGTTGCGCTTGAAATGCCTTTAAAAGTGCCAAATACTCCTGAGAATGAGATTGATCCTCTAGGCCCTCTTCCTTCCTTCCTGGATTGTTATTCCCCTTCCCTGACTGGTCCTCTGTCCAAATGGTCTCTCAGTTGAGGAACTGCTGGGTCCCATAAAGAGGGGCTCTTGGTGTTGGAGTGAGGACAGCTGGAGCTCTGGGCTGGGATCTGGTATATCTTGCAGGAGGTGAGTGTTGGACAGGAATTATTTTCAGAATAAAATGAAATAACAGTTGGAGACAAATGAACAATTTAATTTGAGTACTTGAGGAAATTATAAAAGAAGGCTCGAAGTCCAGATCAATGAATAAACATCTTGAGAAAATGAATAAATAAATAATTGCTTGAGGTCAATCAATCAATGAATCAATGAGTCATTATCTTGATTAATTAATATCAATAATTCCTGAGGTAAATCAAATAATAATCAGAATCAAATCCATTCAACATGAAAAAATGTAATCTTCAGTTCAATCAATCTTGAGGTCAAAATCAAATATTTCAAATCAATCAATAATAATCTAATCAAGTGAAAATCTTGCTGTGTTACAAAGCTCTAGGAAAATATTTCAAAATTAATCTTGATGAATGAATATTTGTGTCAGAAATGAATTTTGAGATCAATTTATAATCAAATTAAACCTAGGACCCAATTTAAAATTGAGTGGAATAAGAATTACTAAAAATAAAGGTCAGACACACATTTTGGAAGAGAAAAAAGCTTTGCTAAGTTTGAGAGAACATTTATAAAGAGAAAATCAATTTTCATGAGGGAAAGAGTGATTGAAAATTGAGGAATTGAAGAGAAATTATTAAAGTAATAAAAGAGTCATCATTAATAAATGAATTATTTAAAGATAAAAAAAAAAGAATTAAGAATCAAAAGATTCAATTATTATTTAATTAATATAATGTAACAGGGTTTCTTTGGTGAAAAAAAAAGTAGACTGGCACTCAGGAAACAAGAGCTCACTTGGAGGGCTCCAAATGGATAAAGAAATGATTAAGAATATATTTCTTTAAAAAAATAAGAGCAAGTACAGGATATTCCAAAAAATAAGAATGAATCCAAAGGCCAAGGATTATATAGAAAAGCCAAAAGCCAAAGAGCCCACCAAATGAATCCTCAATTCACTTTTTCCACCTGACAGAAACAACATTGGAATTATTAAAGGGGATGAGCACCAATATCCACTGACAGGTGAAGAGAAATATGAAAATTACTAACTTAAGAATATCAGTATTTATTTTGAAGAATGGAAAAATACTAATAATAAAAAATCCGATATATTAATTAACTGGGGCAAAAGTCCCCAAGGGGGTGAAAAGGTGGCCAATCTATGTGCAATGTTGAAGACTGATCCGGGAGGGTTGAGCACCCAGCTGTATTGACTGTTTTGAGTCAATACAGATCTGGCCATTGTGAAGAATGAACTGTGCGCCTTGAATTTCCACAGTGAATTATGAATTTACCATGAAGAGCCAATGACATACAGGCTGTCTGAATACACCCTGTATGGACCAATTGAGTTGTCCAGAAGTTCTTTATTCCCTTACAATTGATTTGAATATCAAAAACCTCTTGAAACTGTCCTTGAAAAACCTTGGACCAGTATTCCCTTGGGGAAATACTGTTAAAAAGAAAAGCCAACACCTGGAGGGCCAGGTGATTTATATCCTTGAATGGTCTTGTGGATTCCACCATGCATTTCCAACTTGAGCAAGATGAGTCTTCCCTTTGAAATGGAATGGTGGGCTGTTGACATGAGATGAAATGATTGTTGAAAGTGTCACCATTGGATTGCTGAGGAAAATTGGTACATAATGGTATATGATACCATATATGCCCCATTCCTGGTTCCTTCAGTGCAGGGTGCATAACTGAGGGGAAGGGTTTCCCTTGACTTGAGGGGAAACCCTTCTAGACATGAGCTGATGTCCTCTGGAGGCTTCCAGAGGCCATTGATGGAGTCTTGGGGTCTATGGCCATGGCTGGCCAATTGGAGGTTTGTTGGGACCTTAGAGGTATTGGCCAAAATTGGAGCTCAGGGGCCCACTTGGCATTGAAGGCTAATGGGCTTCCCCCTTGGTTCTTTTTAGCCCCATTGGATTTAGGCCAAAAGGGGCCTAAATGGTCCCACAGCATATAGACTTCCGGCCGTAGAGGCCATAGGGGGCCTAAATGTCCTAAAGACCTCTAATCAAAGGGGGTGGGCCAGGGGGCTGATATCCCTGGCACATAAAATGACCTTCCAGGCCCAAAATCAAGGGAATTGGCCTGGGATTTGGTGAGGTAAAGACTTGGCCAAAATGGACAACAAAGCAGGATATGGCCTGAAGGCCTTGAGTTGCCATAAAAGGTGGGTGTGGCCCAAAAGCCATTGAAGCATCACTGAAGGCCAATTCGCCATTTATTAAGTTGGGCTGGAAAGCCCATAAAAACCAATTGGGGGGTTCTTCCCATGGTCTTGACAAAATCTTGAGAATTGAGGTAGGAATCTGACCAAATAATGATAGCAAGTGAGAGCCTGGTTTCACCTAGATTTCACCCCCTAGCCCTTCTGGCAGGGGTAGCTTTTTTATTATGAATCAGCTGAGTAATTTGTCCCAATTCAACAATATTTATCAAAAGAAAGTTGTGGTAATAAAATAGATATTTCTCCTTAATTGATAATAAACCTCAAGAGAACATAATTCAGCTTTTGTCAGCCTGTGACTCCAAACCAGAGCACAAGCATTACAGCCAAATACTATAAACCAATAGTAAAGCCAAGTTACCACTAAAGCATGGAACTGATCCATATCATCTCAAAAGGGATCAAAAGAAATAGGAAATGCACCTCTCTCCAAATATAAAAGTCCCATCAACACATGACAAATAATAACACATTTATCCCTGCTCAAAGTTGATTCTGAGCATAAACCTTAATTATCACCTGTCATCCAAAATTCAGAGGAAGATGCTTAAAACCATAAAATGGTTATTCAAATTGAAGCTCTCAGTCAGGGCTATCCAATGGTACTATCCAACTTGAGCTAACACCAAAATTACAGAAGTTATGGCCAAAATAAGGTCAAATAATGGTGAACAAAATATTCACCTCTCATCTAGCTTCTACAATTCTAGTGTGAGATACTTAAAGTGTGGTTGTTTTTCAAAGAGCACAATCAGGACTATCTGATGGTGCCTTTAATTTCTCCATATCCCATCTATAACAAAGGTTATGGGGCAAACAAGCTCCATATAGATATTGAGAAAATCATATGTCTGAATAACAAAACTTGCACATGGCTTAACTTTGCCATATTTGATGATACCCATACCAAATAAGCTACCATGTGATAGGTCCCATCCTGGGCTACAGTATGAACTAACTTTAAGCTCAATATCGGAAAAACTGACAAATTTATAGCAGATTTAACGTTAAAATCTCACGATTGGGCCAATACACCTTTACTGTGGGATAATATCCCACAATTATGCTTATGAGGTGTCAAAAAAAATAAGCATGTTTATACTTCAATACCTCATAGTTCATTCATTACTGGGGTCCCATACAGGTTTTGTACAGCATTCTACATGTCATACACATCAGAAGAGGGCTGTGTGTTACCCAGATGAAAAATTTCACCCCATATTGGTAAAAACTGCCCGGATGAGGTTTCAAAACCACATATTAGCCCAATAAAGTGTATGAAGGCTTTGTGGAAACCACAAGCCAGCACTCTGAAGTGAAAAACTCTTCACTTCCTCCATGTGGATGGCCTAGAGGGCTATTTCACCCCATTTCATGATACAAGGAGGCCTTTTATCCACCAGAAAAGGTTTCCTCATCCTCCTCTTGAATTCCTATATATTACAACTGTCAAAAACAGCTATACTCTTGGAAATAATCAGATAGAATTATATTATTAGTTATGCTAGCCTTTATTATAATAAACCAATTGGTAAACCTGCACTCAGGGCTTTCAACAGTGGTCACCACCACTAAATACTTTTAGTAAATCCCTTAATTATCAATCAAAACTCTTTTATTATGATTTTATCTGTGTCACCGTCATAGTTAAAGCTTTATATACTACTTTTATCACTTTATCATAGACTCAGCCTGACGTTTTGGCAGCCTGGTTGTGTTTTTTGACTTTTTTGGACCTGTTTCATGCAAAAAGTGAGTATTTTTTTCTTATTCTTAATTTCCAACATTATTTTTTCTCTTTTTTAGGTGTGAATGTATTAAAAAAATAATATAATACATATCTTATTATTATTTTTTTGAGTGGTATATAATACTATACCACCGTGTCTTTTATTATTATTCCTCTTTTCATTTGGTTGATTATAATTTAATTACCATCATATTTATTTTTAGCATGTTTAACATATTAAAAACCTTGAAAGCAATAAATACAGTTTGTTTTTAATTAAAAAAACACCTCTCTTGCTGTAAATAACAGTATTAGAGGCATGGTTGGGAATATTGATAATTTAGATTTCCCATTGCATAACAATTTCTGAGATTACAGTTTTCAATTACAAGGTAATCTGTGAGATACGGGTATACAAACAGGAAACCAGATATACACAAAACTAAATTTTTGATGTGTAATTGATAATTTTAATTATACCATCATAATACAAGGGTATAATATAGGAATACATTTCCCAGAGGCCATTCTTAGACGTACAAACAGTATTTTAAGAAGTTTCAACTTACACAAGCTCTCTTTTTCCTCTTTGGTGCAGTGGAAGAAAGCTTCATGCCTTGAAACCCAGTCACAAGGCAGTACACCTGTGATACCTGCACAAGCTGTCAGCTGGAGTCTATGTTGAAGCAGTAATTAGGCTATTTACAACTTGAACTATGACTGTGACATGTGGAAATAATTTTAAAATAGGAGTTTTAATTTAATATAATGATTTATAATATAATAACAGGGTTCTACTATTGGAGAATAGTGGTGGTGAGCGCTATTGAGAACCTGGGTGCAGTATTACCAGTTGGATTACTATAATAAGAGCTACAATAATCAAAATTATAATTATAGCCTGATTATTACCCAAGAGTAAAGCTGTTTTTGACAGTTTACTACGTAGGATATTCAAGAGCAGGATGAGGAGACAATTTTGGCTGTGAAAAGCCTCCTTTTTATCCTGAAATGGGGTGGAAAGGGTGCTAGACCTTTCCACATAGAGGAAGTGAAGATTTTTCACTCTCTAGTACTGGCTTGTGGTTTGTAAACAGCCTGTACAACCTGTATTGGGCTCAGATGTGGTGTTGAAACCACATCTGGGCAGTTTTAACCAATACAGGGTGAAAATTTTCATCTGGGGACCTCACAGCCTGATTCTGACGTGTATGACATGTAGAATGCTGTACAGAAGCTGTATGGGACCCCAGTATTGACTGACATATGAGGTATTGAAGTAAAAACAAGCTTTTTGTCTATATGACACCTCATATTCATGGTTATGGGATATTATCCCATGGTAAGGCTGTATTAGTCAGAATGTGGGATTTTGACCTTAAAATAGCTATACCTTTGTCAGTTCTTGAGATATCAACCTCAAAGGTAAACCAGTGTGTAGGACTGTATGTGCTCTACACAATGGTAGCTTATTTGATATGGTTATCATTAAATATGGCAAAGGTATGCCATGTACAAGATTTTTGTACATATGCATGTTTTTAGGCAAAAAGCTGTATTGAGCTTGTTTTCCCATAACTTCTTCTGTAGTTGAGATATGGGGAAGTTTATGACACCATCAGATAGCCCTGATTGTGCTCTTTCAAAAAAGACCCCACTTCAAGTATCTCACACTAAAACTGTAGAAGTTAGATGGGAGGTGAATGTTTTGTTCACCCTTATTTCGCGTGAGATTGACCATAACCCCAGTGATATTGGTTCTAACCCGGTTTGACTGATACCATTGGATAGCCCTGGATTAGAGGTTCATTTTTAGTACCCGTTTGATGGGGTTATGCCTCTCCTTCTGGATTTTAGGTGAGAGGTGAAAATTAAAGTTTATGCTCAGCAATAACTTTGAGCAGGAATAACTTTGTTATTAATTGTCCTGTGGTGATGGGACTTATATTTTCAGAAAGAGGTGAGTTTCCTCTTTTTTTTGATACCTTTTGAGCTGATTTGGCTCAGCTCCATATTTTGGTGGTATCTTGGCTATACCATTGGTTTATGGTATTTTGGCTGTCATGCTTGTGCTCTGGTTTTGAGTCACAGGCTGACATACCCTCCCTCTAAGAAAGGCTCATCATTGATGAGACTGTTCAGTCCTCCTATAGGCCCTGAATCTCCTGAGATGAAGGTTCCCATCTGGTATGGCATCTTCTGCCAACCATTTGTCTTTATCAGCTGTTTGGTGCTTGAATCTGACTAAGAATTGTCTTTGATCCTTCCCATTAAGTCTGATCTTCCTGGCCCTGATGATCTTTCTCACATGTCCTGGGGAGTCCTCCACTTCCACTATATCAGGTGGTGTGGGGTTCTTCTTCCTGGAGGGGAATTTATCCTCCTCTGTTTGGAAGTATGTTTTGACCAAACTTACTGGGAAGACTGGGTGCTTCCTGGAAAATTCCTCTGTAAGTTTGACTTCCACTGCATTCTTTCCTATCAACCTCCTGATAGTGAAAGGCCCTACAAATGAGTCCCTCTTCTTCTTGGGTCCTTGAAGATTATTAAAGTTCAGTGTAGACACTAGCACCTGGTCCCCTTCTATAAAGTCAGGTTCCATGTGTGTCTTGTCCCACCTCTGCTTATTATATTCTTTTGCCTCAGCTATGCATTTGGCATCTATGTCACAAGCCCTCTTCCACATATCATGGAAGTCTTTGGCTGTGGGGTGGATGGTCAGAAGACCTTTCTTTAAGTGATCCACAGGCAACAGGGGATTCCACCCTTTCTCTACCACTGCAGGTGTTTTCCTGCGGTAGAGTGCTGACTTGTATTATCAGCCAGTTGGACAGCTGGTAGAAGGGTAACCCAGTCATGGGTGTATCCTTCATGGTTATTGTATTCCATGCCATAGGCACAGAACCTTATAAGGATGTCTTCCATAGTCTGGATCATCCTCTCAGCTAGGCCATCTGTTTGGGGATGGTAAGCTGTGGAAAAAGCAAGCTTGGTGCCAAGCAGGTCATACAAGTTGGTCCAAAATTCAGATGTGACTTTTGGGTCCCTATCACTAATGATGATCTTTGGGACTCCACAGGTGGATATGATGTTATTCCAAAATATCAGGGCAGTATCCATGGCTGTGTCCTCTTTGTGACATGGTAGACACCTCATGCTCTTGCTGAACCTATCAACTATGATCAATCAGTAATTGTAGTTTTCTTTGCCTCCTGGGACAAGTCCTGTAACCCAGTCCATGTTGATGGTTTCCCATGGGTGTTTGGGTTCTTCTATATGTTGAAGTAACCCATACTTCTTCCCATGTTTCCTATTTGCCTTTTGGCATCTTTCACAAGTGTTGATGTATTCTCCCAACTCTTGTTCCCACTTGGGCCACCAAGCTGTGCTTGCTACCTTCTCCTTGGTCCTGTCTTCACTTATGTGTCCCACATAGGGGCAGTCATGGCATTCCTGCAGGATCAAGGAGATGTGGTCTCTGTCTACCACTGTGAGTGCACTTGTGTGTTTCTCTCTGTGGTAGAGCAGGCCATCTATAAGGAAGAACTTGTTATCCTTATAGGCCCCCAACCAGGGTTCTTCCAGCTGGGATTCCAGTTCTGGGCTCCTGTACTTTTGTTGAAGGAGTTGTAGTAGTATGCCACACTGTTTGTGTTTGGCATAAGACTTCAGTACTGCACTAAAAAATTCATTTTGCAGTTCAGAGGAACTTATTCCCAATATGGGAGTTTCTGTCCCCTTTGAATCAGTGTTCCCACTGTCAAGGGTACCACTTTCTGGTGCCCATTCAGAAAATCTGAAGTTCTTCCTCCTATCAATTTCCATGAAATGGATAGGTATTTTGGCTGCAACTTCAGGGTCATGAGCTGGATTGCTCTTGAAATTATCCAGTGGCCATCTACTAAGGCCATCTGCATTGGTATGACTTTTACCTTCTTTGTATATGATGGTCATGTTCCCTCTATACTCCTGGATGGCTATTTGCCATCTCAGAATGTGTCTATTTGTAGTCTTCATGTTCAGTAAAGACTTCAAGGCTGTGCAGTCTGTGTAGACTTCAAAGACTGCACCCTCCAAATAATAATGGAGTTTCTCTAGATCTCAGACTAGAGATAGACATTCAGTCTGGGTGGCGCCATACCTGGCTTCTGAATCTTTCAGCTTCCTAGAGATGTAACATATTACACCCTCTCTTAGTTCACCATCCACAATTTGTCTTTGGTGAAGGGCTGCTCCTAAGCCTTGACTACATGCTGCATCTATGTATAACTTGAATGGTAGTTCAAAGTCAGGTATGATGAGCACAGGTGCATTTATGAGTTCATATTTGATCCTCTCATATGCATCCCTCCTTTCCTTGGTGATTTCAAAAACTAAATCTTTTGAACACAACTTGTAAAAACTACTAGTTATGTGGGCAAAGTTCTTGATGTGGTTTCTATAGTAGCTAGCAAACCCAAGGGAAGATTGCATGTCTTTGATTCCCTTTGGTACTGGCTTTTACAGTACTGCTGCTACTTTATTGTGGTCAATTGCCAGACTAAGACCTGAGACTTTATGTCCTAGAGCTAGTAACTCTTGTTGGCCAAAATTGCACTTTTTAAGTGAAATTTTCATATTTATGGGTGTGCATTTACTTAGTACTCTGTCTATGTATTGCATATGGTCTTCCCATGTCTCTGAGTATATAATGATATCATCAATATATACCACCATCCAGCCTTCCAGTATTTCTTCTTTAAATATTGTGTCCATCATCCTTTGTAAATGGGCTCGTGCATTTTTTGATGCCAAATGGCATCCTGGCATACTCATATATGCCCATATGGCATATTGTTCTGAGTAATTTCATGGAGTTTGGTTTAACTACATTTTTGTGGAAGCTTTTCATACAATCCATTTTGGTTATGTATTTGCCTTTTGCCAGTTTATCCAAGGCATGGGGTATCCTGGGTATAGGATGCCTGTCTGCTTTTGTGTAGTTATTCAGAGCTCTGAAGTCTCTACACAGTATAGACTTGCCATCATGCCAGGTTATCAGGACAGGGGTGGTGATTTCCACTATTTCATTATGTCCAATCTGCCTGATTACATCCATGTACAGGAGTTCATTGATATGTTTCTCAATTTCTCTCCTGGTTTCCAGGCTTTCTGGATAAGGAGGTCTCCTAAGCATAGGTGGATAAGGTCTTTCCACATCCAGATATAGTTCTATATAATGGCCTTTGATCTTGCCTAATGGTTCTTCACCAATGGCAAATGCTGGTCTGTTCTTTCTCAGCATCTTCAGTAAACTTAGTTTCTGTTTACTGGTGAGGGTATTTCTAAACTGTCCCTCTCTGAATTCCTTCAGAAGTGCTTCTAGTGGATCTTGAGAAGATATCTGGTATATATCAAGTCAAAATCCTTTTCCTTGTTAGTACCTATGGTGATGTGCCTATTCTTACTGTTGTAAATGTCTATGCCATACATCCTCTGGTAATCTGTTCCCAGTAAAAACCCTTGGATGTGGGCATCATCAACCACTACAAACTCTGGGTTGAGTCTGATATTACCCTTCCTGTGGGGTATAATTATCTCTTTGATAATTGTCCCAATGGAAGTCATCTTCCCTGATGCACTTTTAAAGTTCTTTGCCTTAGTGGGAAAGAGCTGTTTTTCCCAATTTGGTAAGTGGTTATCCAGATAATTTCTGGCCACTATGGAGCAGTGTGCTCCACTATCAATTATCAGTGGGTTCTGAGCATTGTCAATACAGACAGTCATCTTTATGGCTGTTCCATGTATATATGCCATTCCTTTAGTTGGTGTAATCAGGAATGTTTGGGCATCTTGTGTATGTTCGCATAATTTTTTGTTGGCAGTATCTTGTGGCATGCCTGCTTCCAACTGTATGTCCTGAATTATCAGTGGGGTTTCCCCTTGGTACTCCACTAGAAATTCTTCTCTTGGGTCCTGTTCATCATCAGATTGTTCTCTGATGGCATCACCCATAGAGTCTGATTCAGAATGCTCTGTTGGGGATTCTTCCTCTGGGACTTTCTCAATAGCATAGACTTTTTTCTTTGCCTTTGGACAGTTGTTGGCATAGTGGTCTTTTGAACCAAAATTGTGACAAGAATTTCTCTCCTTCGCCACTTCTGCCACTCTTTCTCTGGGTTTGTCTTTAAACTCTACCCTGAAAGGTTGTTTCTCTTTGAAACCACTGCTCTTATATGGGGTGAATTTCCATATATTAGTCCTTTTCCTTATGTCTTTTAAGGTGTTGCCAATGTCATCTAGAATGAAATTTTGGTTACATCTGCATTTTACTGCATGCTCTAGTTCTCCTGGCAGTTTTGTCAGAAGCTTGTGATTCCTCATTTGGATGTTCATCTGGGGATCAATGGCTTAAGTCTTTTGGACTTTCTGAGACACCACTCATATGGATCTTTGTCCACAAAGTATTTGTCATTGTCAAATTAAATGGTCTTTTGCCATATCCAAGTTCCATTACTGTACTTTTGGATGATTTGACTCTTCCACCATGGCCAGTTTCTTCTGCCATGGATTTCTTTCATTTCTGTGTACCATATACTAGCATGACCTTTAAATGTAGTATTCAATCTAGCAGTAATCCAGTAGTCTGGTATGCTTGGTACATCAATGAAGAGTCCATCAATATAATCTATGAGCTCCATATGATCATATTCTCCTGATCCAGAGAATTTGGGCCAGCTTGAGGCCTCAGGAAGCTGTTTCAAGGCTTCTTTCTCTGAATAAGACATTCCATCTCCATCCTGGTATTGTGATGGAGATCCTTCCTTATTCATCAACATGGTATCTGGTTTGATGTCATCTTGGTGATATGGATTATACATAACATGGCCTTGTGGCTAGGGCTTCAAGTTATGGTAGACATTAAACAATTTGTTTATGTCTTGGTCCAGAAAATCCCTGTCACTTTTGCTGTGGTGTTGTTCTTCAAAGACTAGATTCAGTCTTTTGTTAGTTTCTTCAGAGGCTTTGCTCAATTGAGCTTGTCCTTCTTGAAGATTTTTAACTATTTTTTCCATGGAGGCTTGTAATTGTTTCATCCTCTCATAGCTGGATTCAAGTTCTGAAAACTGCTTTGCAGATTGCTCGGCAAATTGGGACATTTGTAACCACAGTGTATCACTGTTGATGTTACTCTCAGTTGTGACAATGTTATGTTCAGTCTGAGTGGGGGGAATGTTTCTATTACTAGGACTACTGATTCTAGAGTGGTTTACAGCTACTTCTGGTTCTTGTGCACTTCTTTTACCAAATTCAACAGCTTCTGGATCATAGGGTCTGACTCTTTCCTCCTCTGGTTGAAGGAGGTTATGTTCTTGCCCTTGTTTCCTTGTCTTCTCCTGCAAACTTCCTGGAATTGTGAAGAATGGTGACTCTTGACCACTGATCTTCTGGTTTCTGAATGGTGTGAAGCCACTGGAAAGCTGATTTGGCCTGCTCCTTGTGAGCCTGAAGGAATCTGAGTAGGCCCTGTCTGGGTTAACTGTTCTTCTATAGCTTGGATAGTGGCTTGATTCTCCCTTATCCTCTGTGCCCTTGCCTCCAGGAGCCTGAACTGCCTGGTAGGATTCCAACCTTTGGTGATTACCATCAGGTCTTTGAAGTCTATCTCTCTGAGACAGATCTTCTGGAAACTTGCTCCAAGTTCTTCCCAGTGAGATGCCAGGTTGAACCTCTTGTTGTCCATTCTCCATTGGAATAAGTCCTTGAGGAGTTGGTGGAGCTAAAGAACTTGATCCGTGTCTTTCCAGTCCTCTGGTTTGAGGTCTCAATTGAATTGGAGTGTGAATGGCAGGGTTTATATTATCTCCCTCATTGTTTTGCCATCCACTACTGTGTCCAAGGTGTCCTCTTTCAGGTATTCTGGTTCTGGACAAACCTTCTCTGTCCTCTGGTTGGTTCCTTTGGAAGCAAAGATCTCTGAGGTGTACAGGTGACATGTTAGTGTTTGCAAGCAGTCAAAAACTTTATGCTCTTAGGGTATTTACCTTTGACTGTGCCTTGTACAAATTTGTTGTCTGCTGATTTTGGCAATTTACCTTTAGAGGTTACAACTGGGTTAATTATAGTAATTTTCCCTGTAAAAGTTATCAAGGTTGGTTTACCTTGTATTGATGCAGAATTTTGTGGTTTTCTACTCTTCTGTGTGGCAATGGGTGTCCACTTCTTTGCTGTTATCAGGCCTTCACTGTGCCTCTTTCCTTTGCCTTTGCTGCCCTCTGGTTCTGAGGGTGTCACTGGTGTGTTGGCCTGTGACTGGCTTTCAAGTGGTATGAAGTTATCTTTGACTGAATCAAAACAGGAAACAGAGGGCTTATCTCAGTTAAGACTGCTCAAAAAATGATGGTTTTTCATGTCTAAGAATGGCCTCTGGGCTTGTATATTATTACAATGTGCCCTTGTATAGTGACAGTGTGATTTAATCAACGATTCCACGTCAGAAATACAGCTTACTGATATTTGGTATACTGTTTGTATACCTATATCTCACAGAATAACTTGTAATTAGCAAGTGTAAACTGTCAAAAAAGTGGTGTGTAACAGGGCAATTGAGTTAACCATATGTCCAACCACGCCTCAACCGTTGGTTTATCAGTATGAGGTGTGTTATTTTAATTAAAAAATGAGACTGTATTAATGTCTTAAGCGTTTTTATATATAAAACACGCCAAAAAATAAGGGTCTTGTGGTTATTAGCCACGTGACAGATACTCTTAAAATATGAGTATAAAGTGGTATATATACCAAAAAAAAGAAAAATATATATATAATATATATTTATAAGAAATATTACGCTTATAAGGGTCCAAAAAAGGTTTAAAACACAGCCAGGCCCCAAAATGTCATCTGGAGTCTATGTTGAAGCAGTAATTAGGCTATTTACAACTAGAACTATGACTGTGACACATGGAAATAATTTTAAAATAAGAGGTTTAATTTAATATCATGGTTTATAATATAATAACAGGGCTCTACTATTGAAGAATAGTGGTGGTGAGCGCTATTGAGAACTCTGGGTGAAGTCTTACCAGTTGGATTACTATAATAAGAGCTACAATAATTAAAATTATAATTATACCCTGATTATTACCAAAGGGTAAAACTGTTTTTGACAGTTTACTACGTAGGATGTGCAAGAGCAGGATGAGGAGACAATTCTGGCTGTGAAAAGCCTCCTTTTTATCCCAAAATGGGGTGGAAAGGGTGCTAGACCTTTCCACATAGAGGAAGTGAAGATTTTTCACTCTCCAGTACTGGCTTGTGGTTTGTAAACAGCCTGTACAACCTGTATTGGGTTCAAATGTGTTTTGAAACCACATCTGGGCAGCTTTCACCAATACAGGGTGAAAATATTCATCTGGGGACCTCACAGCCTGATTCTGACATGTATGACATGTAGAATGCTGTACAGAAGCTGTATGGGACCCCAGTATTGACTGACATATGAGGTATTGAAGTAAAAACAAGCTTTTTGTCTATTTGACACCTCATATTCATGGTTATGGGATATTATCCCATGGTAAGGCTGTATTTGTCAGAATGTGGGATTTTGACCTTAAAATAGCTATACCTTTGTCAGTTCTTGAGATATCAACCTCAAAGGTAAACCAGTGTGTAGGACTGTATGTGCTCTACACAATGATACCTTATTTGATATGGTTATCATTAAATATGGCAAAGTCATGCCATGTACAAGATTTTTGTACATATGCATGTTTTTAGGCAAAAATCTGTATTGAGCTTGTTTGCCCCATACCTTCTGCTGTAGTTGATATATGGGGAAGTGGATGAGACCGTCAGATAGCCATGATTGTGCTCTTTCAAAAAAGACCCCACTTCAAGTATCCCACACTAAAACTGTAGAAGTTAGATGAGAGGTAAATTTTGCCTGAAGTTGACCATAACTCCAGTGATATTGGTTCCAGCTCGGTTTGGCTGGTACCATTGGATAGCCCTGGCTTAGAGCTTCATTTTGAGTACCCATTTGATGGGGTTATGCCTCTCCTTCTGGATTTTAGATGAGAGGTGAAAATTAAGGTTTATGCTCAGCAATAACTTCGAGCAGGAATAACTTTGTTATTCTTTGTCCTATGGTGATGGGAGTTATATTTTCAGAAAGAGGTGAGTTTCCTCTTTCCTTTGATACCTTTTGAGCTAATTTGGCTCACCTCCATGTTTTGGTGGTATCTTGGCTATAGCATTGATTTATGGTATTTTGGCTGTCATGCTTGTGCTCTGGTTTTGAGTCACAGGCTGACACAACCAGAAAGCAGAAAGGGCAAAGGAAAGAGGCACAGTGAAAGACTCATTACAGAAAAGAAGTGGAAACGAATTGCAACCCAGAGGAGTAGAAAACCACAAAACCCTGCATCAATACAAGGTAAACCAACCTTCATAACTTGTACATGGAAGACTACCATAATTAACCCAGTTGTAACCTCCAAAGGAAAATTGGCAAAAGCAGTAGACAATAAATTTGTACAAGGTACAGTGAAAGGTAAATCCCCTCAGAACATTAAGTTTTTGACTGCTTGAAAACACTGATATGTCACCTGTACACCTCAGGAACCTTGGAATACCAAGGAACCAGCCATAGAACATAGAAGGCTTGTCCAGAACCAGAAGACCTTGAAGAGGAAACCTTGGACACAGTGGTGGATGGCAAGACACTGAGGGAAATCATACCCACTCTGCCATTCACCTTCCAATTCAACAAAAACCTCAAACCAGAGGATTGGAAGGATATGGATCAAGTACTTAAGCTCCACAAACTCCTCAAAGATCTGTTCCAATGGATAATGAACAAGATTTTCAACCTAGAATCACATTGGGCAGAACTTGAAGCAAGTTGCCAGAATATATGTCTCAAAGAAATACCCTTCAAAGAACGTATTGTAATCACCAAAGGATGGAATCCCACCAGGAAGTTCAGACTCCTGGAGGAGAGGGAAACCAGGATAAGGGAGAATCAAGCCACTATCCAAGATATATAAGGACAGCTGAGTTAGACAGGGCCTACTCTGATTCCTTCAGGCTCACAAAGAGCAGACCAAAAAAACTCTCCAGTGGCTTCACACCATTCAGGCACCAGCATATCAGTGGCCAAGAGTCACCATTCTTCAAAATCTCAGGTAGTTACCAGGAGAAAACAAGGATACAAGGGCAAAAACAAGACATCTTTCAGCAAAACGGAGAAAGAGTCAGACCCAATGATCCAGAAGCTGTTGGAATTGGTGAAAGAAGTACACAAGAGCCTCAAATAGTTTTAAATACTTCTAAAATTAGTAGCCCCAGTAATAGAAATATTACCCCCACTCAGAATGAACACAGTATTTTTACACCTGAGAGTAACCTAAACAGTGATGCACTGTGGTTACAAATGTCCCAATTAGCAGAGAAAACTGAAAAAAAAAATTTAGAACTCCAAGAAAGCCATGAGAGGATTGAAACATTAACAGCCTCCATGTACAAAATTGTTAAAACTCTTCAAGAAGGCCATGCTTAATTGAGCAAAGCTTCTGAAGAGACCAATAAAAGACTGAAGCAAGTCTTTGAAGAACAGCACCACTGCAAAAGGGACAGAGATTTTCTGGATCAAGATATAAACAAATTGTTTAATGTCTACCAAAATATGAAGCCCCAACCGCAAGGCCATATTTTGGATGATCCATACCACCAAGAAGACATCAAACCAGATTCCTTATTGGTGAATAACGCAATGTCTCCATCTCAATACCAGGATTGAGATAATATGTCTTATTTTGCAAAGTAATCCTTAAGAAAGCTTCCAGAGGCCTCAAGCTGGCCCAAATTCTCTGGCACAGGAAAATATGATCATATGGAACTCATTGATTATATTGATGGACTCTTCATAGATGTACAAATAATAACAGACTACTGGATTACTGCTAGAGTAAAATACAACACATAAAGTTCATGCTAGTATTTGGTACATAGAAATGAAAGAAATCCATGGCAGAAGAAGCTGGCCATGGTGGAAGAGTCAGATAATCCAAAAGTATGGTAATGGTACTTAGATATGGCAAAAGACCATGTCATTTGGAAATTACAAGTACTCTTTGGACAAAGATCCATATGAGTGGTTCCTTAGACAGTGTTAAAGACTTAAAGGCATTGATCCTCAAATGAACAATCAGATGAGGAATCACAAACTCCTAACACAAATGCCAGTAGAACTAGAGCATGCAGTGAAATGCAGATGCGACCACAATTGCACTCTAGATTACATTGCAAATACCTTACAAGATGTAAGGAAAAGAACAAATATAAGGAAATATTTCCCATATAAAAGCAGTGGTTTCAAAGAGAAACACCTTTCAGGGCGGATTTCAAAGACAAACCTAGAAAAAGGGTGGCAGAAGTGACCGAGGAGGAACAAAATTTTCACAATTGTGGCTCAACAGACCACTATTCCAATAGCTCTCCAAAGGCAAAGAATAAATTATATTCCATTGAGAAAGTCCCAGAGGAGGAATCCCCAACAGAGGATTGTGATTCAGACTCTATGGGTGATGCTATCAGACAACAATTTGCTGATGACCAAGACCCAAGAGTAGAATTTCTGGTGGAATAGCAAGAGGAAACACAAATAGAAATTCAGGATATACAGTTAGGGGAAGTCATGCCACAAGATACTGAAAATAAAAACTTTTGTAAACACACACAAGATGCACAAACATTCCCAGTTACACAAACTAAAGGAATGGAATATATAAATGGGACAGCCACAAAGATATCTGTTTGTATTGAAAATTCTCAACATCCATTGATCATTGACAGTGGTGAAAACTGCTCAATAGTGGTCAAAGATTATCTGAAAAACCACTTCCCAAATTGGGAAAAGCAGCTATTTCCAACCAAGGCAAAAAAGTATAAAATTGCATCAGGGAAGATGACATCCATTGGGACAATTATCAAAGAGATAACTATACCTCATAGGAAAGGTAATATCAGACTCAACCCAGAATTTGTTGTGCTTGATGATGCTCATATACAAGGATTCTTACTAAGGACAGATTACCAGAGGATGTATGGCATTGATATTTTCAACAGTAAGAACAGGTGCATTGCCATAGGTACAAACAAGGAAAAGAAATTTACACTTGACATATACCAGATGTCCACCCATGACCCTCTAAAGGAATTACTGAATGAATTCAGAGAGGTATATTCCAGTACCAGCCTCACCACTAAACAAAAACTCAGTTTACTGAAAATTCTGAGGAAAAATAGACTAGAATTTTCCATTGGTGAAGAACCCTTGGGCAAAATCAGAGGCCATGATATAGAATCCTATCTGGACGTGGAAAGACCTCATCCACCCATGCTGAGAAGACTTCCATATTCAGAAAGCCTGGAAACTAGGAAAGAAATTTAGAAACACATCAATGAATTACTAGATATGGATGTCATCAGGAAGATAGGACACAATTAAATAGTGAAAATCACCACTCCTGTCCTTATCACTTAGCATGATGGAAAATCTAGGTTGTGTGGGCATTTCAGAGCCCTATACAACTACACAAAAGTTGATAGGTACCCCATATCAAGGATACCTCATGCACTATACAAACTGGAAAAATCCAAATATATAACCAAGATGGATTTTATGAAAGGTTTCCACCATAACGGAGCTAAACCAAACTCCATGAAGCTACTTGGAATTTTCTTCCATATGGTAATACATGAGTATAGAAGAATTCCATTTGGCATCAAAAATGCACCAGCCCACTTCCAGAGGATGATGGAAACAATATTTCAAGAAGAAATATTAGAAGTCTGGATGGTAGTATATATTGATGACATAATTATACACTCATAGTCATGAGAAGACCATGTGCAGTACATAGGCAGAGTCCTAAGTAAATGCACACCCATCAATCTGAAAATTTCACTCAAGAAGTGCAATTTTGGCCAACAAGAATTACTGGAACTAGAAAATAAAGTCTTAGGACTTAGGCTGGTCATAGACCAACATAAAGTAGCTGCAGTACTGCAAAAGCCAGTATCAAAGAACATCAAAGGGATGCAGTTTTTCCTTGGATTTTCCAGCTACTACAGAAACAACATCAAACATTTTTTCTCACATAACTAGTAGTCTATACAAGTCATGTTTAAAAGATGTAGTTTACAAAATTACCAAAGAAAGGAGGGATGCATTTGAGAGAATCAAACATGAACTCACCAATGCACCTGACCTGATACTACCTGACTTTGAATTACCATTGAAGCTGTACATAGATTCGGCTTGCAGTTAAGGATTGGGAGCTGCCCTGCACCAAAGAAAAACTGTAGATAGTGAACCAAGGGAAGGGGTAATATGCTACATCTCCAGAAAACTAAAACATTCAGAGGCCAGGTATGGAGAAACTCAGACTGAATTCTTATGCCTAGTCTGGGATCTAGAGAAACTCCATTATTATCTGGAGGGTGAAATTTTTGAAGTCTATACAGAATGCACAGCACTCAAGTCTTTACTTAATATAAATACTACCTATAGACACATGTTGAGGTGGCAAATAGCCATCCAATAGTATAGAGGTAGGGTGACCATCATATAAAAAGAAGGCAAAAGCCACACCAATGCAGATGGCCTCAAAAGACATCCACTGGATAATGTCAAGAGAAACTCATATTATGACCCTGAAGTAGCAACCAATATTCCCATCCATTCAATGAAAATAGACAGGTGGAAAAACTTCAGATTTTCTGAATGGGCACCAGAAATTGGTGCTCCAGACAGTGAAGACACTGAATCAGAAGGAACAGAAACTCCCATATTGGGAATACGTTCCTCAGAACTACACAATGAGTTCTTCAGTGCAGTAATGAAGACTTATTACAAATACAAACAGTGTTGCATATTGTTGCAACTCCTTCAACAGAAATACACGAGCCCATAACTGGAATCCCAGTTAGAGGAGCCCTGGTTGAGGGACTATAAGGATAACAAGTTTTTCCTTATAGATGGACTACTCTATCACAGAGAGAAGCACACAAGTTCCCTAACAGTGGTGGACAGGAACCACATATCCCTAATGCTGCATAAATGTTATGACTGCCCCTATATGGGACACATGATTAAAGACAGGGCCAAGGAAAGGGTAGCAAGAACAGCTTGGTGGCCCACATAGGAGTCAGAGTTGAGTGAATATATCAACACTTTGGAAAGATTCCAAAAGGAAAACAGAAAACAAGGGAAGAAATATGTGCTACTTCAACACATAGAAGAACCCAAACACCCATGGGAAACCATTAATATTGCCTGGGTCACAGGACTTCTTCCAGGAGGCAAAGAAATTTTCAATTCCTACCTAGTCATAGTTTATAGGTATAGCAATAGTGTGATGTTCTTGCCCCTGTCATAAGGAGGACACAGAAATGGCTACAGTTTTGTTGTTTTTGAATAACATCATAGCCACATGTGGAGTCCCAAAAATCATCATTAGTGATAGGGACCCAAAATTCACATCAGAATTTTGGACCAACCTTTATGACATGCTGGGCACAAAACTTGAATTTTCTACATCTTACCATCCACAGATAAATGGATTAGCTGAAAGGATGATCCAAACAATGGAGGACATCATTAGAAGGTTCTGTGCATATGGCATCAAGTAAAATTACCATGAAGGGTATACCCATGACTGAGTTACACTTCCCCCGGCAGTCCTGCTAGCTTACAATGCAAGGCAGCACTCTACCACAGGCAAATCACCCTCACTGGTAGACAAAGGATTGAACCCCATATTGCCTGTGGATCACCTGATGAAAAATCTTCTGACTATCCACCCCACAGCCAAGGACTTCCATGAAAATCAGAAGAGAGCTGGTGACACACCTACCAAGTGCATAGCTGAAGCTAAATAATACAAAAAGAAGAGGTATGAAAAGACACATATGGAACCAGACTTCAAAGAACAGGACCAAGTGTTAGTGTTGACAATCAGCTTCAATAATCTCAAGGGACAAAATAAAATAAGAGATTCATTTGTGGGGCCTTGACTATCATTAAATTGTTAGGGAAAAATGCAGGGGAGGTTAGACTCACAGGAAAATTCTCCAGGAAACACCCAGTATTCCCAGTGAGTCTGGTCAAACTATACTTCCAGACAGGAGAGGAAAGGTTCCCCTGCAGAAAGAAGACTACCACCCCACCAGACATAGTGGAAGTGGAGGACTCCCCTTGGCCTTTGAAGAATATCATCAAGGCCAGGAAGATTATCCTGAATGGTGAAGATCAAAGAAAGAACTTGGTCAGATTTAAAAACCAGACAGCAGTCAAAGAAAAATGGTTGGCAGAGGATGCCATACCGGAAGGGAACCTTCATCTAAGGAGATTCAGGGCCTCTAGGAGGACTGAACAGTCTCATCAAGGATGAGCTTTTTTTGGAGGGAGGGTATGTCAGCCTGTGACTCAAAACCAGAGCACAAGCATGAAAGCCAAATACCATAAACCAATGGTAAAGGCAAGATACCACCAAAACATAGAGCTGAGAAAAATTAGTTCAAAAGAGATAAAACAAAAGTGGAAACTCACCTCTTTCCAAATATACAAGTCCCATCAACATAGGACAAAGGTTAACAAAGTTATTCCTGCTCAAAGTTGTTTCTGAGCATAAACCTCAATTATCAACTCCCATCTGAAATCCAGAGGAAGAGGCTTTACCCCAGAAAATGAGTATTCAAATTGAAGCTCTAAGGCAGGGATATACAATGGTACTAGCCAAATTGAGCTAAGCCCCAAATCACAGAAGTTATGGCCAAAAAAGGACAAATAAGGGTGAACAAAATATTCACCTCTAATCTGACTTCTACAGTTTTAGTGTGAGATACTTGAAGTGTGGTCTTTTTGGAAAGATAAAAAAATCAGTGCTATCTCATTTTGCCTTTCATTTCTCCATATCTCATCTAAAACAAAGGTTATGGGGAAAACAAGCTCCATACAGATATTGAGAAAATCATGTGTCTGAATAACAAAACTTGTACATGGAATAATGTTTCAATATTCAATGTGATGACCCATACCAAATGAGGTATTATTGGGTAGGTTTGATCCTGGGCTGCAAAATGAACCAAAATTGAGCTCAATATCTCAAAAATGACAGAATTATAGCAGCTTTAAGGTTAGAATCCCACAATTGGGAAAATACACCTTTACTGTGGGATAATATACATCATTCATGATTATGAGGTGTAAAACAGGCAAAGAAGCATGTTTATACTTCAATACCTCATAGTTCATTCAATACTGGGGTCCCATACAGGTTCTGTACAGCATTCTACACGTCATACACATCAAAAGGGAGCTGTGTGGTCCCCAGATGAAAGTTTTCACCCTGTATTAGTGAAAACTGCCCAGATGTGGTTTCAAACCCATATCTGAGCCCAATACAGTGTATAAAAGCTTTGGGAAAACCACAGTCCAGCACTCTGAAGTGAAAACTCTTCACTCCCTCTATGTGTATGGCCTAGAGAGCCATTCCACCTCATTTCAGGATAAAAGGAGGACTTTTCTCCACCCAAAAAGGTTTCCTCATCCTTCTCTTCAATTCCTACATAGTACAACTGTAAAAAACAGTTATACTCTTGGAAATAATCAGGTAGAATTATATTATTGATTATGTTAGACTTTATGTGAGCCTTAGACGTATTTTTATATACCCAAAAGACCACAAATGATGAATTAAAATATAAATATAAATAAAATAAATTTATTTATATTATAAAAATAAAAATTGAAATATATATACAAATTTAAATTTAAAAACCAAAATTGCATTATATTTTAAAAACTAAATTACAATAAAATTTAAAATTATGAAAATTCATCTTTACTTGTAAAAATTAAGTAAAAATGAATTTTTAATAAAAATCATGAAATTAAAATATTTTTGGTAAAAATTTATATAAAAGATATTATAACTTTTTATCCAATAAATAAACATAAAAAAATTATTTCACCATTTGATTCCTCATAAAAAATTAGGTGGGGTCACCTCTGAGTGAAATTTTTGTAACTCAACTCTAAATAAGCTTAAATTAAGTTTTTAGTATTTTCAATACAAAAATTGAAAATCCTCAAAACTTTAATTCAATTCACACCACATGTGGTGTTAACCATCAATTTTTGTGTTAAAATTGAGGTGTTGTGTTTAGTTTAGAAGTTATGAGGAATTGAAGTATTTTCAATTGAATTCAATTGAAATGTCAAAATGTGCATGTGTATTACATAAGTGAACTTTGATTTAAATGTGAAGTATCAATTATTACTGTATTGTACTGTACAATTCAATTGAGTTACATATGTAAATTGCAAGTATAATACATGATGAGGAATTAAAGGAAAAAAATAAATTGGAATGATTAAAACAAAATCCTTGCTGACTGACGTGAGATGTCAAAATTCACGCAAACGTTCATCACTTTTGGCCTGGAATTGAGTCACAGGGTCTGTGACTCAATTGATGATGAGGTTTTGATACCAACCAGAGTGGTTTTAACTGCTGCCAAGAGGGTAAAACTACCCTTAAGTTAAAGCAATATTAGTAAAAACAGTTTTAACTGGTTTCTACGCCTCTTACCCACATTCTGAAGTGTTTTGAAAGCTCTAGACCAGGTATTGCTATAGTAATGGCTGATTTAATGGTCTAAAATGGCTTAAAATGGCTTAAACCAGCCCTTTTTGGTCTAAACCATGGTTCAATGATGCCATAATTGGCTTTTCTGTCATCAGACTGTTTTTCACGACTGACAAGAGTAAATTTTACTTTTGGAGTAAGAAAATTGATGGCTATAAAAGAATGTCTTCTTTGCCCCACTTTTCTCTTCATGTTAGAATCTTTTCCTTTTATAATTAGTTTAAACACTGTCAAAACAATCAATAAAAGATTCCAACCACCCTTTCTAAATCATTTTAAACCTTTTAACCATGTGAAAAAATCATTATAATCATTGTTTGTAACTCTTATAATCATTTTTACCCCTGAACCACCCCAAAAATGAATTAAAGCATCTTTCATCACTGTAAACTTTGTCACTTTGTTTCCAAATTAACTCTGGTCACTTTTGGGCCTGTTTTCTCTTTGATATTCTTTCTAAAGACTTTGTTCTTTAATTAATTTCTTTCAGTTCTTTGCTCAATTAATTCCAATTGAAATTGCTCTTGAAGAAATTTCTTTTGTAGCCTTAAATATCTCTTGTAGAGTATTTTTGGATAAATTTTTATTGTTGGTAAAACAATAAATCTTTATAATATTACTGTTTTATACTAATAAAGCTATAAACAATAAAATTTGCGTGTTTTCTCTTAAAAATAATATTTCTTACTATTTTTAATTTATTTTTTACCTTATACAAATTTTGAGGACAGGAAAAGTACTTGAATTTTAATCAAAGTTTCATATCCACACCTTACATTTGGGGGTCCAGCCATGATCTTTTACTTGTGACACATTTTTTACTCTTTTTTAATCCTTTTTCTTATATTGAAAAATTTAAAAAACATATAAAAAATACTCATACTCCAAAAAATCTATAAAAAAATAATTTTTTTCATATTATAAGTGAGGCTTATATTTTTATTTCTTTTTTGATAGAACCTTTCTTTTACTTAATTAATTGGCTTTTTCATTAATTTTAGTGTCTGACAATGTGGTAAGACAAGAAAATATTGAAACAGCCTCCACAGTTACCAGTATTATTCCTGCAACCACTGTGAGTTCAGACCATAATAGTACTATTATTGTGACTCAAAATAACCAACCTGAGCCAATATCTTGTAAATTGATTAACTTGGATATAAGTAATACCCTTCAGAAAGCTAAAAATTTGGCAAATAGTAAGTTTTTGAAGTAAAATTACTATTTTAATCCTTTTTAATCATAAAATATGCCTTCAACCAGATCAGGAGCAAGCTATAAGCCCTCAAGCAGCTCCCAAAAAGGTCATAGACGTGATTATGGCAGAAGCCAATCAGATACAGAAGGACAAGGGTCAGTAAAAGACTTCCACAACGATGAATTGTTCGATTCTGAAGCTGATGACACTATTTTCCCTTCCCAAACAGCTGACACCAACACAAGAAGCCTCAGTGGACATTTACAAAGCTTGCCAAAAAGCTTACAACAATGCACTGCAGCACAAAGAGTACCAGATCCTTGCAGATCTGTGAAAAACTGCATGAGCTCATACCTGACTGTAAAGAAATTCCTGGGTCATCCCAACACTTGTAAGTTACCCAATGGATGGCATCCATTGATGAAAAAGAAGAATATGATTCTTTTAACAGCAGAATGGAGAAAAAACAACCCTCCACCACCAAAGCAAGTGCCAAAAACAGCCCCAGTAGCCAGCAGCAGCAATTCAAACGTGAAAAAGCAGCCACAAGTTCCAAACAAGGGCAAAGGGAAGGTACCAGCCCCAAATCCCTACAGCCAAGGATACATAATTCTAAAGAATCAGCAGGATGCCATGGAAAATGTATTTCAGATGGCCAGACCCATGATGGAATTACAGAAGAAGGAGGAAGCCAGATTAAGATTCCAGAAATGATTTCTGATATATTTGATTCCATCCCAGAGTTGTATGATGCTATAAATGACATGAAAATTCATCTTTCTGATAAAAATGAAACTATTTGTAACAACATTAAAACAAACAACCTGAGTCTGTACCAAATTAATGTAACACTTATGTGTTTTGAAAAAGTTTTAAGAACAATTAAAACTTCCAATAATGATAATTCTTTTGGCAATAAAATAAATGAACAATCTGCCATTATTAAAGAATTAACAGATAGATATTCTAAATTCAATATTGATGACATAATTGAAATAAAAATTAAACAAGCCATAAATATTATCAAAACACATAACAAGAAAGTCCTTGATGACATTTAAAATTCATTTACTGAAGTAAATACATATAACATTGCCTTGAAAAAGTGTTTTTATGCTTCACAAGAAGAAGAATCAAAATTATCAATGAAATTGAATCAATTCACTGCTTATAATACAAGACATACAGAGTTATGGCAAGAACTGACACATAAAGAAGACATGTATAAAATTGAAGTAATAAATTTAATACAAGGCTTCCAACATGAATACAGAAATTCCCAAAGGTGTAGCAACAGTAAAATGAATGATATTGAACAAATACTGAACACCTTACCAAGAATGTCTACACCTCTGAATCAAAATGAGGGCCCAAGAATTCCAAATCCACAAGTATTGGATCCTGATAATTCACAGTTAAAAAATGAATTATCCACTTCTTTTCAGAACTTGGAACCATCAATGGGCCAAGCACTTTTGAAAGAAGTACCAAAACTTAAAGAATGGCCTCACTTCAGTGGTGAAGGAGAATATGACCATATGGAATTCATCAGAGGAATTGACATGATTAAAGAAGATTTTGAATTACCAGACAGATTGGTAACAGCAAGATTTAACACCTTGTTTACCAGATCAGCTCACAGATGGTATATCAAAGTAAGACAAGCACATGGACACCAAAGTTGGACTTGGTGGAAAACCCAAATTATCAACAAATGGGCCAATGATTCTTGGAGCTTTAAAGTGGGAACAGCTTTTGAATCTGCCAAATTTAATGCTGATAAAGACAAAGCTTTAGCATGGTTTTGCCAACAAAAAGACAGACTAACAGCATTATACCCTGACATGTCAGAATTTATGATCCACAGAAAGATTCTAAGACAATGTGGAGGTGACTTAGAGCATGATGTCAAAAGCAGGACTACTGAACAATATTCAGGAGAGGATATTATCAATATATTAGAAGAAGTAACCACCAGAACCAAAATTGGTTCTAGTAGGGTGAATCCCAAAAAAAGGTTTAATACACCTTGGTAGGATTCTGTGGACAAAACCCCAGAGAAAATTCTAATAATATTAAGTATAAATCTGCAGATACAGTCAGAAAGTGCCATATTTGCCAAAGCACCACCCATTTAGCCAATACATTTCCAAAAAGGGGGAAAATCAATGAAATTGATATTGAAAAGGAACCTAATATTGAAAAAGATGACATAATTGAAGACAATTCAGATCATAAGTCATCAATATTTTCTGAATCTTCAAAAGATATAGAAAATATCAATACCACTTTTGACATCATGGCATCTTATTCCCACTTGCCACAATTGAGCAATGGTCAACTTGATTTATCAAAATCTCAAGATGCACAACTTATGAAAACAAAACCAAACAGAGGGAAAGGTTATACAGCTGGTAACTCCTGTATAACAGAAGCGGTGATTGAAAGCAAGCCCACCAAACTTTTGCTTGACCCAGGAGCCTTCTGCTCTTGTGTCAGAAAATCTTTTCTTAAAACTTGTGTACCAACTTTTGAAGACCAATTGTTACCAATTGATGGTATAAAATTCAATAGTGCAAGTAATCCAATGAAAGCATTAGGAATTTTTGAGACTAATGTCATATTCCCACACATTAATGGGAATTTAAGAATCACAATTGAATTTGTTGTCATGGAAAACTGCTCTAGTACCCATTTGATATTGGGAAATGACTATTTAATCATGTATGGGATAGATTTACATAACAACAAAGACAGATACTTTACTATTGGGGACAATAAGCGCCAAAAATTTGCCTTTTTACCGTTTAAAAGACAAATTACAGTATACAAAGTATCACCAGTCAGCTTGGAGTTAGAGAAGCTCAAATATGAACAGTTAAATGAAGCTGAAATAAGCCTTCATTTGACTGATAAACAAGAAAATGAACTTTCTTCCCTTTTGTATGACCATAAAGAAGCATTTGCTTCAGATAAAGAACCCCTAGGGGCAATTATTTGTCATGAAGTTGACATCATTCTTAACATTGAGAGACCTTATCCACCAATCTTAAGAAGACCTGCATATCCAGCAAGTCCAAAATCAAGAGAAGCTCTAGAAATTCATATCAAAGAGCTTCTAGACCTTGGTGTAATAAGAAAAGTTGGCCATAATGAAGAATTAGAAATACCTACACCAGTAACAGTGGCATGGCATAATGGAAAATCCAGAATGGTTGGAGACTTTAGAGCTCTGAACACTTACACTGTTCCAGATAGGTACCCAATACCAAAAAACCAAATTTCCCTTACTCAAATATCTCAAGCAGTGTATATAACCACTATGGATGCCCTTCAAGGATTCCATCAAAATGTGGTGACACCAAGAGAAAGGAAATATTAGAGAATTATTGTTCATTGTGGGGTGTATGAATATTTAAGAATGCCCTTTGGTATCAAAAATGCACTTTCACTTCCAAAGAATGATGAATGAAATCTTCCCTGAAGAACTTTCAGAGGGATGGTTAATCATTTACATTGATGACATTATTGTATGTTCCAAGACTTGGGAAGAGCACATGTACAGATTGTCCAGAGTTTTGACAAAAACTCAATTGGTAAACATGAAAATCTCCTTGAAGAAATGTGGTTTTGGATTTAAAGAACTTAAAGCACTAGGACATGTTGTGTCTGGTTTGTCCCTTGGAATTGACAAAAACAAAGTTGCGGAAGTATTGCTAAAACCCATGCCTCAGAAAAAAAAGGAAATTCAGTCATTTTTAGGTTTTGCAGGATATTACAGGCAACACATTAAAGACTTTGCATCCATAGCAAGACCACTTTATAAATTGTGTGACAAAGACACAGTCTTTGAAATGACTGTTGACAGAGTCAAAGCTTTTGAATCTCTAAGAGAAGCCTTGACCACTGCTCCACTCTTACTGATTCCAGACTTTAAATTGCCTTTTAAATTGTATATTGATGCATCAGGGGAGGGGCTGGGTGCTGAAGTTCACCAAGTTCAGATCATGAATGATAAACCTGTAGAATGACCCATATGTTTCATATCCAGGCAAACCAAACCAACTGAAGCCAGATATGGAGCAAGTATAATGGAATGTCTATGCCTTGTCAGGGCCTTGGAAGAATTGAACTACTTCTTGGAGGGATGTGTTTTGAGGTGATAACAGATTGTACAGCTGTCAAATCACTTTTAAACATGAAAACACCCAACAGACATATGCTCAGATGGCAAATAGCCATACAGGAATACAGAGGCAATATCACTATTGGTCATAAGGATTGGAATATTCATAAAAATGCAGATGGACTAAGCAGATAGCCATTACCAAATAATATTGATAATCCTGCTTATGTGCCAGAAAAAGCTTCACCACAAATCCCAATAGAAGGAATAAGTGTTACAGACTTGAACACCACCTTCTTTGAAGAAGTCAGAAATAGTTACACTCAAGATAAGAATTGTAGCATCTTATGCCAATTACTTAACAAAGACTGTAAAGACAACTCTCTGATACATGCCTTGGATGAAGTATGGAAAAAGTCTTATGTCGAAGGAAGAGTTCACCAACTGGATGGTCTCATTTACCACAGAACCAAGCACACATGTGTCATGACAGTTGTGGACAAGTCATTAATCAATCTTGTAATAAAAGAATGCCATGATAGCCCCTTTTCAGGACATCTGTCTGAATACGGAACAAGAGAGAAAGTGAAGACCTGCATATGGTGGCCAATGTGGCAGAAAGATGTTGCAGAGTATTGCAAAACCTGTGACAGATGTCAAAAAGAAAATAAATCCACTGGAAAGAGACTTAGGAATATGATCAAAGTCCAAGAACCCAGAAGACCTTGGGAAATTGTCCATATGGATTGGGTAACTGGCCTACCACCAGGAGGTGACAGAAGTTATAATGCTTGCCTAGTGATTGTGGAAAGATTCAGTAAAACTCCAATCTTTTTACCATGCCACAAGGATGATACAGCCATGGATACAGCTCTTCTGATATGGAATAGAGTAGTGTCATGGACTGGGATATTTACAAATATCATTAGTGATAGGGATCCCAAATTCACTTCAGCACTATGGACAAATCTTCACCAATTATTTGGCACTACACTGTCTTTCTCTACAGCCTACCACCCACAAACTGATGGCCTGGCTGAAAGGATGATCCAAACCTTAGAGGACATGGTAAGAAGCTCTTGTGCATATGGCCTTGAATTCATAGATTGTGATGGATTTACCCATGATTGGTGTACTCTGTTTCTAGCACTGGAATTAGCATATAAAACATCAATCCATGCCAGTACCAATCAAACTCCTGCTATCCTAGAAAAAGGATGGAACCCCAAATTACCCCAAGATTCCTTGAGGAAAGATTTGATGGAAATACATCCCACAGCTGCTAGCTTCAAGGGAATGCTAGACAGAGCTATAAAGCATGCAGTAAGGTGCATGGAGGGCTCTTTTGCATATGCTAAGGACAAATGGGATGAATCACATGCAACACCAGATTTTAAAGTGGGGGACTTAGTTCTTGTATCCACCACTAACTTCAATAACATCAAAGGATGTAAAAAGCTGAAAGACTCCTTTGCAGGACCTTTTGTTATTAAGGCCCTCCATGGAGAAAATGCTGTTGAAGTAGAGTTATCTGAAGAACTTAGTAATGAGCATCCTACATTTCCAGTGAGCTTGATAAAGCCATATAAATCTAGTGATGCTGAAATGTTTCCCTTGAGGAAGAAAATTCCCCAATCTATACCTGCTGTTGAACCATCTGGTAGTAAGAGAATTACCAAATTTCTCAAAGAAAGAAAGCTGAGAACCAACAAAGTAAGGGGATAACTTGTTAGGTACAGTGACCCAGCTTGTGAAGATGAATGGTTGCCAGAAAAGGACATACCTGAAGCTACTAAACCTTTCAGAAGGTTCAGGCACACTAGAAATAACAATATTACAAAGGAATATTCTTTTTTTAGGGTTAGGGAATGTGAGCCTTAGAGGTATTTTTATATACCCAAAAGACCACAAATGATAAATTAAAATATAAATATAAATAAAATAAATTTATTTATATTATAAAAATAAAAATTGAAATATAAATACAAATTTATATTTGAAAACCAAAATTTAATAATAATTTAAAAATTAAATTACAATAAAATTTAAAATTATGAAAATTCATCTTTACTTGTAAAAATTAAGTAAAAATGAATTTTTAATAAAAATCATGAAATTAAAATATTTTTGGTGAAAATTTATATAAAATATATTTTAACTTTTTATCCAATAAATAGAGATATAAAAATTATTTCACCATTTGATTCCTCATAAAAAATTAGGTGGGGTCACCTCTGAGTGAAATTTTTGTAGCTCAACTCTAAATAAGCTTAAATTAAGTTTTTAGTATTTTCAATACAAAAAATTGAAAATCCTCAAAACTTTGATTTCATTCACTCCACATGTGGTGTCAACCATCAACTTTTGTGTTAAAATTGAGGTGTTGTGTTTAGTTTGGAAGCTATGAGGAATTGAAGTATTTTCAATTGAATTCAATTGAAATGTCAAAGTGTGCGTGTGTATTACATAAGTGAACTTTAATTTACATATGATGTATCAATTATTACTGCATTTTACTGTACAATTCAATTGAGTTACATATGCAAATTACAAGTATAATACATGATGAGGAATTAAAGGAAAAAAATAAATTGGAATGATTAAAATTGGGGGGGAAAAGGAACTCTAGCTCTAAGGGGGAGCCAGACCCCCAAAATCCTTGCTGACTGACGTGAGATGTCAAAATTTACGCAAATGTTCATCACTTTTGGCCTGGAATTGAGTCACAGGGTCTGTGACTCAATTGATGTTGAGGTTTTGATACCAACCAGAGTGGTTTTAACTGCTGCCAAGAGGGTAAAACTACCCTTAAGTTAAAATAATGTTAGTAAAAACAGTTTTAACTGATTTCTACGCCTCTTGCACACATTCTGACGTGTTTTGAAGGCTCTAGACCAGGTAGTGCTATAGTAATGGCTTATTTAAGGGTCTAAAATGGCTAAAAATGGCTTAAACCAGCCCTTTTTGGTCTAAACCAGGGTTCAATGATGCCATAATTAGCTTTTCCGTTGTCAGACTGTTTTTCACGACTGAAAAGAGTAAATGTTACTTTTGGAGTAAGAAAATTGATGGCTATAGAAGAATGTCTTCTTTGCCTCACTTTTCTCTTCATGGTAGAATCTTTTCCTTTTATAATTAGCTTAAACACTGTCAAAACAATCAATAAAAGATTCCAACCACCCTTTCTAAATCATTTTAAACCTTTTAACCATGTGAAAAAATCATTATAATCATTGTTTGTAACTCTTATAATCATTTTTACCCCTGAACCACCCCAAAAGTGAATTAAAGCATCTTTCATCACTGTAAACTTTGTCACTTTGTTTCCAAATTCACTCTGGTCACTTTTGGGCCTGTTTTCTCTTTGATTTTTTTTTAAAGAATTTTTCCTTTATTTAATTGCTTGCAGTTCTTTGCTCAATTAATTCCAATTGAAATTGCTCTTGAAGAAATTTCTTTTGTAGCCTTAAATATCTCTTGTAGAGTATTTTTGGATAAATTTTTATTGTTGGTAAAACAATAAATCTTTATAATATTATTGTTTTATACTAATAAAGTTATAAACAATAAAATTAGCGTGTTTTCTCTTAAAAATAATATTTCTTACTATTTTTAATTGATTTTTTACCTTATACAAATTTTGAGGACAGGAAAAGTATTTGATTTTTAATGAAAGTTTCATATCCACACCTTACACTTTATTATAATAATCTAATTGGTAAAGCTGCACCCAGGGCTTTCAACAACACTCACCACCATTAAATTGGTTTAGTAAAGCCCTTAATTATCAATTGAAATTCTCCTATTATCATTTTATCCATGTCACAGTCATAGTTAAAGTTGTATATACTATTATTATCACTTTATCATAGACTCAGCCTGACATCTTTAATGTTGCCTCTTTCAGCTATTTGCATAATATATTTTGGTTATTCATTTAAACATTAACAAAGCCCCCTTCCATTTTCATAAGGCTTTATATCCAATAGGACCTTTTTATCTCAAATATCTGGATCAGGGGTGTTTAGCCACATCGGAAAACTCCCAGAAAAATATTTTTAAAGATTCACCATGAGAAAGGTAGCTACACCTGAAAGCAGGTGTTGTATTTGCAAATCAGCTTGTACCCAGGTTAGACTGAGATTGGTCCCTTCCTCTGAACTAGGTTGCTGTTAGGGCTCAATTGTTTGTAAATATTCCCAGTAATCTTAAGCCACTGGAATATTGAAGAACATTTAAGCTTGATATTCTATCCTTTCAACTGAATAGAATAAATCTCTAGTACATTAAATCTGATTTTTAAGATCTTTTCACAAATTGAAAATGATTTTCATTAATCATTTACCTTTATTAAAATAACATTTACTATAAAAAATCTTCTTTCACACCTATATCACTGATTTTTGAAAATACTTTTATCTTTTGAAGCATGTAATAATTGAGCCAGGTTTTTTCAAATAAGAAAGCCTTCATTTTTCCTTTTTGGGTATTTGCCATTAGAATATATTGATATTAATGATTCTGTTTTCCTCAGGAGATTATCCACAAAATTATTCATTGTGGATGAAAAGATTTCCTTATAAGCCTCTATTACTTTAATTCTCCTAATATAAACAGATTATTACAAATTAAGAAAAATGACAGTTGTGGATTTTTCAAAAATAAATCCTTAAAATCAAAAAATCCAGAATATTTTTCTTACTTAATTGAATCAATCTTTTTCAATTCCAGATTTTATTGTTTTTTATTTTAAATTCTACTAATCATTACTCATAATTTAATAAAATAATTTTTCATCAGCAAGAGTAATATGAATTTTTGTAAAAAATAAAATTCTTGACTTTGTTTTTTTCAATGACATTTTTTCAATTTTTTTATTTATTGCAGCTATGTTTTCTATTTTTTTCCATTTAGGATAGATTTATTTCAGTTGTACCGTAACAAATTAAAATATCATTATGTCTTACAGTAACGTACAGTAAATCCTTCAACTCTAAAAGTAATGATGCTCATCAATAATTGACAGGAGTAGGTCTTACAAGCCCTTCTACTTTTATTTTAAAAAGGGAATTGATCAAATAAAAATAAATAACTAACTCAATAATGGAAGAAACTCTTTAAAAAAGCATGAAAAAAAATAATCATATAGAAAAACATATTCAGAAGAAAAAAATACATAACACAGCTGAAGATAATATAAAAAATCTTCTTTTCAAAAATCAGGATGATATTGTTTGCTTCTTATTCATTTACAAAAATTAAAACAAAATTTCATTATAATGATGCAAAAATATAACTTACTAATTAATAAAACAAAACTACATCTCATATCTCGTGCATTTTTCTACAATCAACTTTTGGGATGATATACATTTTTATTAAATATTTTGGGTTAATTTGAATTGTTTGTATTTGTTCATATTTTCTGTCTGAACAGTCAAGGTAAGATATCCTGCAGTTGTAAATGACACATATAATTAGAACTAATAAGAAATACATTTTTGAAAATATTCCTATTCATTTAAGCAGAAAATTTAAAAATTTCGTTAAAATTCCAAGATATGAGTTCTAAGTCAACCATTCTTTGGAACACATGTGCACATGTTACTGATTGAACAAATTAAGAAGTTTCTAAAAGAATGATTTAACCATGATACTGGTCAATAAATGTCAAAATTAAAATTAAATATTGATTTTTGAATCAAAATCTTATTATTTCAAAGATCTCCTCATCATTTCATTTAGAAAATCATATGATTTAATATTTAAATGAAAGATTAATGCAGTATGTGAGAGTAAATCTCATTAATTTATTTGAGAAATGTTTGAAGGAAATGCTTCATAAATTACTTCAAAACCAATATCACAATTTTTGTAAATTTCTTGAAAGTCTTTAAGTAATCAGAGGGAAACACTTAACAAGTCATTGCAACAATTGATTGAATCTAGTTGAAAATTGCTCTGAAGTGATATGTGTATCACTTCAAACTTACTTTCCAAAAGGTTCTAACTGATTTTTATATCCTCTCTCTCAATAATATTAATTGAAGCAATCATATAAGCCATTTTTTCATCATACATACTAAAAGTAAAAGCAAGGAATTTTCCCATTATTAAGACTTAATATACTTAAGTAAGATGAGTTTTTACATTTGTGAACCAGAATTTGTAAATAGCCTATTATTATCAATTTCTTGTTTTTTAAGAAAATATTATTTTATTTAGTTAAGCCAAAACACATAGGTGTCTTATTAGTTTTGAAAATAAGGTTTGGGAAGTAATTTTAGAAAGACATTCTTTATGTTATTTATTTGTTAATACACCAGGGAAAATGCCGGGTCAATTATCAGCAATTGATTTCACATCAAGAAGGAGAAAAGTCAAGCTCACATCAAGCAAAAATCAAGCAAACGTTGAGCACACATCACACTCTGGTCTTACATCAAATCCTGTGGCATCCACCAATATTGGTTCCCATGTGCCTTAAACTGAGATTCCTCACCACCTGATCCTCCTGCAACAATCCAAAGTTTTGTAAACATTACACAAGACTCACCTGTTTTCACACGTACACAACAAAGAGGTCCTTCAGCAAGTCTTAATGTAGAGTTGGGGTGTGTGACTTCCCCAGGTCATGCATGAAAAAACTTGGCATGAGCATTATTTACAAGCTGTGTGTTACACAGGTGGAGCCAGCTGCACCATTCTGGTGGTGTGGGTGCTTAAGTGTGACATTCACACAAAGGGCAAAGAATGTGTTGGCCTAATTTCGTGTAGCTATGACCTAGCTTGGCATCAGTAGGAGACACTGGTCAACCGTGCCACATACTAGCGTGGGTGCAGGTGTGGGCGCACTAGTGTGACACATCCACACAAAGGAAAAAACATGTGAGGGCCCAATGTCAAGCAGCTCTGACAATTTACACCTGACACCAGTGCAGCCACCCATGGCGGTGCATGAGTGTGACAAATGCACACAAAGGCAAAAGCATTTAAAGGCCTAAGGTCAAGCAGCATTGACCATTTGTGGGTAACAAGTGTGCAGGGGCATGTGCATGTGCGTTTTCAGGTGTGGGTGGATGTGCATGTGCAGGTGAGGAATTGTGACACATGCAGGAGAAGGCAAAAGCATATGCGGGCCTAATTTGTTAAAACCTACATGTACACAGCACCCACTAGGGTCATGATGGAGATTTCAGGAGAATGGAAAGGTTGGAACATCAACAGATATGTTGAAGTGATGTTTTATATATATCATCTATTCAGAGCTACAAGAAGTCAACAGTCTTTTCCTTCTCATAGCTCTCAACATTTGGTTTTTTGTGAGGTTGGAGGCTGAGCTGAAATAAATGCTATGAAAAAACTATCACGATCTGAGATATTACAGATATTCAAGATGAATCTCTCCTCACATTCTGGAAGAACTGGTGGATCTTGATTATTTTAATGTGACAGGATCTCTATTTCAATGCCTAATCTATGACAACTGACCATATCAGATATTTCACTTCCACTCTCTCGGGCTGAAGTTAATATTTAATTAAATTCAGTTGAATTTCACAGGGTTGGGGGCATTGCTTAGGGCATAGGGTGGTAAGTTATTGAGTAAATATATGGTGACAAGTTGATTTATAAATTGATTGAAAATGAAATAATAAAACAGAAAAAAATTGACCAAAAAAGGCAGGAGTTCTGAAGGTGGTGGAAGTAAAATAAGTTTAAGATATTAATTATTGAATGTTTTTTAGGTAATATCAATATTGGAGAATATTGGAAAGTTTGAAAGAAGCTAAATATCAATTTGAATCAGTTCAATAGTTAGTGGATTTTCTAGAAAAAAGAAATTGTAGAACCACAAGATGACCAAAAGAAACCTGCCAATAAACAGCCTTGGAACCTTCCATCAATATTTATTGAAATTGTATTGCATTTGCAAAATATGATGTTTTGGGAAATTCAAGGAGGTGATGGGTTGCAAATTATTTCATATCATTCCAATGAAATCACTTCCCTGTGAGAAATTTAAAAATGTTGATTAGTGAGACACCTACTAAAGTCAACTTCTTAACTATTCAATGCTCATGAGGTAAGGACTAAGCAAAGTGTTTCATTTGAATGATATGAAATAAAATGGTTTTCTCGGGAAAACACAAGACACAATTGTGGTCTTAAATAGTCCAATTATTAGGTTTTAGTTTGTGAGTCTCATTATTCAAACCCTAACCACAACACTTTGAATATCCCAAACAATTTCCCCCAGAAGATGTTGGCAGATAAGACCACTCAGCATATTTCTGTGATTGGGTTCATCATGTATGCCAACAAGCCACCATACCCTATGGATGTAATGCAGGAGCGTAAGTATGGTAACCTATGGAGAAGGTGAGGCAGGTTTGGTGGCGTAGGATGCATATCTTGAGGGTGGTTTGGGAGCATAAGCATGGTAAGTGGCAGGGGTGTGGAAATTTAAGGAGGGGTGAGGACAGACATGAGGTGGAAGCATTGGAGGGAAGTCATGAGGGCATGGAAGGGGTGCCAAAGAATAAGGATGGGTGAAGGAAGACATGCAGTGGCAGCATTGGAGGCATATCATGAGGGCACGGCAGGAGCACAAGCATGGTAAGCATAAGGATGGGTGATTGTGGGGGGCAGTGGCAGGAGTGTAAGCATATCTTACCTGCTGGATGAGATCATTAGTGGGTGGTGCAGCAGCCAATTCATGCATGGTATTAGGCATGGCAAAGGGGTTAGATGATCAGGAGGCAGGGCAGAAGTCATCTCATGCACAAACGGCAGGGGTGCAGAAGCATAAGGATGGGTGAGGGCAGATATGGGGTGGCATAGTCAGAAGGAAATCATGAGGGCATGGTGGGTGTTCCAAAGGCTAAGTATGGGTTAGGGAAGACAGGCAGTGGCAGCGTCAGAGGTAAATCATGAGGGCGCAGTGGGAGCGGGAGGATGGTAAGCAGCAGGGGTGTGGAAGCATAAGGATGGGTGAGGGTGGATGTGAGGTGGCAGAATTGGAGGGAAATCATGAGGGTGTGGCAGGAGCATTAGTATGGTAGCTATAAGGATGAATGATTGTGGAGTGGCAGTGGCAGGAGTGGAAGCATATCTTAGCTGCTTGTGGAGATGATTAGTAGGTGGTGCAGATGCCAATTCATGCATGGGAGTAGGCATGGCAAAGGGGTTAGATGATCAGGAGTCAGGGAAGAAGTCATCTCATGCACAAATATGAGCATTCCAAACTGCTGCCTTGCACCATGAGGTGTAATTACCCAAACCTTTTAAATGGTGTTGATATGGAGTTTTCCTTTGAGTGACATATTCATGTGACACATTTGACAATTGACATTGTCTTGACACAGATGTGACATGACCCACTGAATCCAGTGACTATAATGTGACACTAACACCACCAAAGCAAGATTTTATACTGACCACAGTGTGACATGAATTCAATCTCTGGAATTTGATGAAACATTTTCCATGGTGTCTCACCACCTGATCCTCCCTCAACCAGCCACAAGTTTGTAAAAGTAACACAAGATCCACCTCTTTCCACATGCATATATCAGAAAGGTCCTTCAAATATTCTAGATGTAGATGAGGGGTGTGTGACTTCCCCAGAGAAGCTATGAATCAGCTCGGCATGAGCGTGATTGATAATTTTCAGGTTACATGGGTGAAGCTGGCTGCACAATTCAGTGGTTGCATAAGTGTGATACATGCACAAAGACAAAAATCATGTGATGCCTTCATGACTAGTGGCATTGGCAATTAGCAGGTATGGGTGCCTAAGTGTGACAAATGCACATGGTGTCCAAAGCATGTGCAGGCCTAATTTCAAGTGGCATGTCAATTTGCAGGTGACATGTGTGAAGCCTGCAGCAGGTGCGGGTGTGGGTGTGTAAGTGTGACACACACATGATGGCAAAAGCATGTGAGGGCCTAATAAATATCAAGTGGCATCTACAAGTTCTGGGTGACATGTGTGGTTCCCCCCCACAATGCACCAGGTGCATAAGTTTGACACATTCACCCAAAGGCAAAAGCATTTGTGGGTGACATGTGAGCCTGTGACTCAGAACCAGAGCACAAGGATGACTGCCAGAATACCATAAACCAATGGTAGAGCAAAATACCACCAAAACATGGAGCCGAGAAAAACAGGAGCAAAATGTATCAAAATAAAGAGGAAACTCACCACTTTACAAATATGCAAGTCCCATAATCATAGGACGCAGAATAACAAATTTATTCAAGCTCAAAGCAGTTTCCAAGCATAAACCTTAATTTTCACCTCCCATCTGAAATCCAGAGGAAGAGGCTTAACCACAGCAAATGGGTATTCAAATTGAAGCTCTCAATTGGGACTAATCACTGGTACTAGCCAAATCGAGCCAACACCAAAAATATAGAAGCTATAGCCAAAATAAGGTCAAATAAGGGTAACTAAAATATTCACCTCTCATCCAACTCCTACAGTTTTATTGTGAGATACCCAAATGGGGGTATCTTTGGAGAGATAAAAATCAGGGATATCTGATGGTGCCATCTATCTCCCCATAGCTCATCTAGAGAAAACCTATGGGGAAGACAAGTTCCATACAGATGTTGAGATAATCAGATATCTGGATAACAAAAATTGAACATGGCATAACTTTTCCATATTTAATATTAGGTATACCAAATGAGGTACCATTGTGTAGATTCCATCCAGGGCTACACAATGAACCAGTTTTGAGCTCAACTTAAACTGACAAAGGTATAGCAGTCTCAAGGTCAAAGTCCCACATTTAGACCAATACAGCTTTACTGTGGGATAATATCCCATAAGTATAATTATGAGGTGTCAAATAGCCAAATAAGCTTGTTATACTTCAATACCTCATAGCTCATTCAAATACAGGGGTCCATACAGGTTCTGTACAGCTTCTGATGTGTCAGAGGCACAAGAACATACCTGTAAACTCCATTGGTGAAAGCTTTCACCCTGTATAGGGTAAAAATGACACTTGTGGTTCTAAAACCACATTTCCACCCAATACCAGTCTGTATTGAGTGTGTAGAACCACAAACCAGCCCAAAGTAGTTAAAACTTTAACTCTGTGATGGTGTGCAGAGGTAAGAAACCTCCCACTACCCCAGAACAAGATAAAAGGAGGCCTTTCCTTACCAGAAGGCCAATCAATCATCCTGTTCTTAGTATTCTTATGTGGTATAGCTTCTTAAAGAAGTGGTCTCCTTAGAATTAAACAGGCATAATTGTAATTTCAATTATTTTAGGGCTTATTATTGTAAACCAACAGGTAAACACTGCACCCAGGGCTATCAATAGCACTCACCATCACCAAATTCTTTTAGTATAGCCCTTTCAACCATCTACTCACTTAATCATCACCATTATTTTCGTGTCAAACTCATAGTTATAGCTTTTCATTATCAAAGTACAGCTACATCATAGAGTCAACCTGACATTTTAGGGGCCTGGCCTGGTTTTTCACCTATTTTGGACAAAATTATAGCTTGTATTCACTATTTTTAGCTTATTTCATGCCTTTTAGGGTTGTCATACCTGTTTTCTTGCTTATTTTCACTTTTTTAAAGCCATAAGAAGCCCTGAAGGGGATCAATTTTGGGGGTTCTGTCTATTCTGATTTTCTACTGAGAAATAAAAAAACAAAATAAAATAATAAAAATAATAACAATAATAAAAATGTATGCAAATTCTTTCTGAAAACTAATATCTTTCATTGTTTTGAAGATTTATCAATATATAATTCATATTTATTCAACACTCTATTTTTTTAAAAAAAATATAATCATATTTTTTTTCATGATAATATATACAAAGTATATATTGTTTGAATTTTTCTTAAAGAAAACTCTCATAATTCATTTTTTCACCCAAATTGGCATGAAAAATTGATTATTATCATTAGGGTTTTGGTAAACACACATAAGCTTTTAGTAAACACATGTAAGCTTTTAGTAAAAACACGTAAGCCCTTACGTGTTTTTACCTAAAACGTACATGTTTTCACCAATTTATTGCCAAAACACGTAAATTTATGGTAAAAACACATAAGTGACCTTATTTTTCAAAGAAAATACCTCAGGCTCAGTTCTAAGGATTTTTTTTAATTTTTTTTGCCATATTTTTCCCGACTTGGCATGTCAATGGCACAAATTTTTTCAAATTTTTTTTTTAGCTAAATTTCACAAATTTGGCCAATATGGCAAAATGGCATTTTTTCAAAAATTCATTTAAAGTCTTCCCACTTATGAATTTCCTTCATTTTTTTAAAAATGAAGGGTTCAATCTGAAGAATAAAGCACAAGAAGCCCATAATTTTGGGAATTTTTTTTGGTGGGTCAATTGTAGGCCCAAAAAGTACCTTTTTTATGTTTTTTGTTCATGTTTGTAATTAACTTGGAAATGCCTTTTATGACATCAATTGAATTAAAAATGTAATTTATGACAAGTGTAAGTTAAAATTTACATTGTTGGTGTTAAAAGTGCCATTTATGGTATCAAAAGTGCCATAAAAGGCATCACAAATGACTCAAAAGGCATCAAAAATGACATCATAATTCCATAAATGGCATCAATAATGACATAAAGATGCCATTTATGGCCATAGTGTTTGCATAATTGGCATTGAAACATTGGCATAAATGTAATTGTATGGCCTTAAAAATTCAATTTATGGCATTAACTATGCCATTTATGCATTTAACAATGTCATAAATGGCCTCAACAATGGCATTGTTAAGGCCATTCATGCAATTTCTAAGGCCAATAATACTGGAATGAATGGCCTTAAAAATGCCATAAATGGCATTTTTAATGCCACAAACAGGATTGTTAATGCCAAAAATTACATTTTCAATGCCACAAATGGGATTGTTAATGCCATAAATGGCATTATTAATGCCATTTATGGCATTATTAATGCCATTTATGGCATTATGAATTTCATAAATGGGATTGTTAATCCCATTTGGGGCATTAAAAATGCCATTTATGAAATTAATAATTCCATAAATGGCATTAAAAATTCCATTTATGGAATTAATAATGCTATAAATGGAATTAACAATTCCATTTATGAAATTCATAATGCCATAAATGGCATTAACAATTGCATTTATGGAATTAATAATTCCATAAATGGCATTAACAACTCCATTGATGGAATTAATAATGCCATAAATGCCATTAACAATTCCATTGAGGGAATTAATAATGCCATTTATGATATTAACACTCCCATTTGTGGCATTAAAATTGCCATTTTTGGCATTATTAATTCCATCAATGGAATTGTTAATGCCATTTATGGAATGATTAATTCCATCAATGCAATTATTAATCCCATTTGTGGCATTATAAATTCCATTTATCAAATTAAATGGAATTTTTAATGCCACAAATGGGATTAATAATTCCATTGATGGAATTAATACTGCCATTTATGGCATTTTAAATGGCATTTATGGCATTGGAAATTCCATAAATAGCCAGATTTAATTTAAAAACCACCTCTTACATGTTTTTACTAATTGATGGTAAAAACACGTAAGCTCTTACGCGTTTTTACCAATTTGCTTATGTGTTTTTACCAATACCCTATCATTATTATTGATAATTTCAATAATGATACTTCATAATAAAATATAATCATATTTTATTATTGCTTTTTTTTAATAATATATACAAAGTATATATTGTTTGAATTTTTCTTGAAGAAAAAGCTCTTATAATTCATTTTTTCAGCCAAATTGGTGTGAAAAATTGGCTATTATCATTTCTATTGATAATTTCAATAATATTAACAAATACATATACTCATATTTTTTACTTTCACTGTCTTTTCATAATAATATATACAAATTATATATTGTTATGGTTTTTTCTTTGAGAAATACCACTATAATCATTTTTTTTACCCAAATTGGTGTAAAAAATCTGATTGTTATCATTATTATTGATCATTTCAATAATCATAACTATATAAAAAGAAATAAAGACCATATTTCTTTTTTTAAATATATTTTGATAAGATATACAAAGTTTATATTATTTGGATTTTTCTCCAAGAAAAAACTTTAAAATCATTTTCTTTTTCACCCAAATTGGCATGAAAAATTTCTCATAGTCATTATTATTGATAATCTTAATAATAATACTTATTCAAAAATACATATAATCATATTTCTCTTACTTAATCCTTTAATATATACAAATCTTATATGGTTTGGATTTCTCTTCAAGTGAAACCCTCACAATTGAATTTTTCCATCCAAACTGGTGTGGAAAGTTGATTTGATAATTATTATTGATAGTTTTGATAATAATTTGTTCAAACTGACTTATAGATTCCTAAAAAAATAGGGATTTAATCAGCTAGATAAGACTCTCACTTTGCAAATCAGAAATGATACCACCTCATTTCAGAGACTTTGGATTTCCAAGGGATTATTTCTTACAAATAGAATCAACCATCAGAGGCCTGGAAAGGAGAGAAGTTGAAGTTGTTCAAAGTCATAACACATGGAAAAATGAATTTTCCTACACCTTTCAAGATGGTTTCCAACAGCAAAACTCCAGGAATGGCTTGCATAGAACAGTTTATTCTAACCCATCAAATCTTCAAAGAACTTCTCCAATGGAGGATGGCAGACAGGGAATTCAACCTAGAGTTTCACTAGAAAGAACTTGTAGAAAGTATTCAGAGTATTTCACTCAAAGAGATATTATTCAAAGCACTTACCATCAAAGAGAAATTAAACCATAGATAACATACTCTGACTCTTTCATGCTCATAAGGAGTAGTAGCCCAAACAAACTTCCTAGTGGATTCACACCACTCAGGCACCAGCAGATCAGTGACAAAGAGTCACCATACTTTCCAATCCCATGTAGAATCCAGGAGAGGAAGAGGATCATAGGACAAGATCAAGACTTCTTTCAACCAGAGGCAGAGAAAGTCAGATCCTATGATCCATAACTTGTTGGACCTGCCAAAAGAAGTACAAAAAAACAACAAACAGTTTTCAATACTTCTAATGAAGATAGTAGCCCTAGGATAAGGAATGATATCTCCACTCAGATTAAACACAATGCTGTTCTCCCTGAGAGTACCATAAGTGGTAAAACCTTATGGTTACAATTTTTCCAGTTTGTAGAACAAACTCAAAATAAGCTTGAACGACTCCATGAAAATATTTCAAGGTTACAAGAGGTTTATACCTAATAAAACAAAACTATTAATAACATTCAAGAGGGCTATACTAAATTGAGTAAAGCCTCAGGAGAGATCAAAAGAAGACTAAATCAAGTCTTGGAGGAGCAAAATAACTGCAAAAGGGATAGGGAATACCTGGATCAAGATATTGAGAAATTTTTCAATGTCTGCCAAAACATAAAACCCCAAAAACAAGACAATGTCTTGGATAATGCAGACCACCAGGAAGAAATCAAACCAGATCCCTTGTTGGAGAATAATCCAAGATTCCCATCACAATACCAAGATGGATATAGCATGACTTATTAAGAGAAGGAATTACTGGAACAGCTTCCAGAGGCCTCAAGCTGGCCAAATTTCTTGTTTGTAGGAGAATATGATCACATGGAAGTCATTGATTGTATTTATCAACTCTTAATTAATGTTCCAAGCCTACCACACTACTGGATAACAGCTATACTGAACACAGAATTCAAAGGAAATTTTAGTATATGGTATACTAAAATGAAAGATATTCATTGTAGAAGAAACTTGCCATGGTGGAGGAGCCAAATAATACAAAAGTACAGAAATGATACATGGATATGGCAGAAAACTCTTTTATTTGGAAATTATAGATACACAGTGGAAGAAGATCCATATGATTGGTCAGAGACAGTTAAAAAGGCTAATAGCCATTGATTGTCACATAAAAACAGAAATGAGAAATCACAAACTGTTGAACAAACTACCAGGAGAATTAAATCATGCAGTAAACTTTAGATGCTCCAAACAATCCACCTTTGATGAAATATCAACTACTTTGCAAGAAGTAAGGATTAGAACATCTATTGGTAGATACAATACCCATAGTGCTGGTGATAACAGGGAGAATCCAACCCTAGAAGACAGAGAAACTCATGATTCAGAATGTGAAATCACCAGAGGATCTCACAACTGTGAATCACCCAATCACTATGTAGAAAATTTTCCTAAAAACAGGGAAGAGATATTTGAAAGGTAGAAAGAGAGAAGAAAAGACCAAGAAGGTCATGAATCTGACTCTGATAGTGTGGGGAATGGCTGTGAACCTAACCTCAATGAGGAATATTTGGTTGCATTTAAGAACCATGGAGCAAAGGAAATTGGTTCAGTCCACTTAAAAAGAAGGAAACTAATGACAAAACATCTGGATGGTTTGAAGCATAAACCAGCAGACAAGGAGAGTATGACCACAAGAAAGTTGTTGGCTCAAGGTCACATGAACCACACTAGTACCTCAAAGAAGAAAGGAAAGTCTCATCAATAATGAGCCTTTTTTTAGAGGGAGGGTGTGTCAGCCTGTGACTCAAAACCAGAGCACAAGCATGACTTCCAGAATACCATAAACCAATGTTGGAGCAAAATACCACTAAAACGTGGAGCCAAGCCAAACAGGATCAAAAGGCACCAAGAGGAAGAGGAAAATCACCTCTTTACAAATATGCAAGTCTCATAATCATGGGACAAAGAATAACAAAGTTATTCAAGCTCAAAGCAGTTTCTGAGCATAAGGCTTAATTTTGACCTTTCATCTAAAATCTAGAGAAAGAGCCTGAACCCCATCAAATGGGTATTCAAATTGAAGCTCCCAGTACAGGCTATCCAATGTTACTAGCTAAATTGAGCCCGCACCAAAAATATGGAAGTTATGGCCAAAATAAGGTCAAATAAGGGTGAATGAAATATTCACCTCTCATCCAGCTTCTACAGTTTTAGTGTGAGGTACCCAAAGTGGGGTCTCTTTAGAAAGAGAACAATCAGGGCTATCTGATGGCCCCATCTATCTCCCCATATCTCATCTATAGAAATCCTTATTGGGAAAACAAGTTCCATACAGATTTTGAGATAATCAGATATCTGGATAACAAAAATTGAACATGGCATAACTTTGCCATATTTAATTTTAGGCATACCAGATTAGGTACCATTGCATAGATCTCATTTAGGGCTACACAATGAACCAAATTTGAGCTCAATATCTTGAAAACTGACAAAGGTATAGCAGTTTTAAGGTCAAAGTCCCACCTTTAGACCAATACAGCTTTACTGTGGGATAATATCCCATAAGAAAGATTATGAGGTGTCAAATAGACAAATAAGCTTTTTCATACTTCAATACCTCATAATTCAGTCAAATACAGGGGTACATACAGGGTCTTTACAGCTTCTGAGGGGTAAGGCGCACCAGAACACACCTGTAAACTCCATTGGTGCTGGCTTTCACCCTGCATAGGGTAAAAATGACACTTGTGGTTCTAAAACCACATTTACACCCAATATCAGTCTGTATCAAGTGTGTAGAACCACAAACCAGCCCACAGTAGTAAAAATTTCCACTTTGTGGTTGTGTGCAGAGGTAAAAAGCCTCCCACTACCCAAGAACAAGATAAAAGGAGGCCTTTCCTCACCAGAAGGCCAATAAATCATCCTGTTCTGATGTTCTTATGTTGTATAGCTTCTTACAGAAGTGGTACCCTTAGAATGAAAAGGTATAATTATAATTTTAAGCATTGTATGGTTTATTATTGTAAATCAACAGGTAAACACTGCACCCAGGGATAGCAATAGCACTCACCATCAATAAATTATTTTAGTATAGCCCTTTTACTCATCTACCCACTTAATCATCATCATTATTTTCGTGTCACACTCATAATTATATCTTTTCATTATCATTGTACAGCTATATCATAGAGTCACCCTGACATGACATGTGTGAAGCCCCAATCAATGTAAGTGGCATCAACAATTTGTGGGTGACACGTGTGCCTCCCTCCACACAATGCAGCTGTTGCATCAGTGTGACACACACCCAGGCCCAATGTCAAGTGGAATGGCAATTCGCCGGTGACATGTGCAAAGCCCAACACACCCTGCGGCAGGCATGTAAGTGTGATACGTGCACATGAACAGGAAAAAAGTGTGAGGGCGTAATCAATCTGAAGAGTAATTGACAATTTTCAGGTTACATGTGTGGCACCTGCCGCACAATGCAGTGGGGGGTGCAGGCTTGCAAGTGTGATGCATGCACACAATGGATAAAAAAAAGTGAGGGCCTTATTAATGTTAAGCAGCATCAATAATTCACAGGTGAAACATGTGGTGCCTGCTCCACAATGCTGCAGGTGTGTAAGTGTAACACATGCACCCAAAGGCAAAAGAATTTGTGGGTGACATGTGTGAAGCCTGACACACCCTGTGGTGGCTAGGTAAGGGTGAAAGATGCACACAAAGGCAAAAGCATGTGAGGGCCTAATTAATCTCAAGTGTAAATAAAAATTGGCAGGTGACATGAGGCACCTTCCACACAATGTGGTGGGCAAATAAGTGTGATACACACACAAAAACACCAAAGCAGGTGCAGGCCTCATATCAAGTGCCATGGAAATTTGCGGGTGACTTGTGTGAAGCCCGCTGCACCCTGCAGTGGGTGCATAAGTGTGACACATGCACATGCAGGAAAAAGCATGTGTATTCATGAATCCACTGGGGATGAGTGGGTGACACAGGAAGAGCTAGCCCCATAATGCTGTGGGTGTGGGTGCGTAAGTGTGACACATGCCTATGGAGGCAAAAGCATGTTCTGGCCTAAGCCAATGTAACTATGAATATGCTCGGCACAAGCGCTGTGGAACTCCTTTTAGTGTGGGATGGATTAAGGCCTCCTTGAGGGGGAAATCACAGGTAAACAGTTTTAAATTGCTGAAACAATCCTGTAACCAAAGGTGCTAATGGTATTTAAGCTTCCCCTCTGAGTATACTAAACAATCTCCCTACAGAGCTCACAAATCAATTTTTAGGATTGTGGCTTTACAACTAGAGAAGAATTTTTAGCAGTCTCTGTCAGACCTAGTAAATAATAAGATAAGCAACTTATAATCTGAAAAGTGTAAAATAATAATTTTAAATGATAATATAAAATCACTGAAGGGTAAGACCTTGATAGTAAAAGAGGTTGATTCAATATGATAGTGCTACTATTAAGTATAAGGGTAAGTTGAATTTGATGTTATATCTTTTATAATACTTAATTCTTTGAGAGGTTGATTGCTAATATAATATAACAATAAGGCCTTTAATAATATATTTGTAATATATTGCTCAATATAGAATGGATATCTGTTAAATATATGAGTGATATAATATAATATAAGTGTAAGTTTTTTTATATAATAATATATATATGTAAGGTTGCTTTTTTTTAATGTGAAGATATGATAAGAATATTTTTTTCTTTATAGCTTAAAGGTTATGGGGATTAACTCAATATTATGAGTAGTATTGATAGTATTATAATTATAAGACTAATAATTTAAACATAGGGTGGATTAATAATATAAAGTAGACCTCCTTTCAACTACTATTAATTAGAAATAACTATGAATCAAGCTTATAAGTCTATAATACTTTAATAAAATAACTAGAATATCCTACTAGTAAGGGATGGATGAATTATTCTCCTTCTTGGTATATAATTCCCATTTAATAATAATACTAGATTGATGGACTAGTGAGGGATAAATAATTATTCTCTTTCTTGGTAAATAATTTATTGCATGGGGAAAAGTGGAAAAAATGAGGGAGAGAGGACCTCTATTGATATTCTTTGGGCTTGTCATAGAGGCACTCAAAAACAAGGGACTTAGAGCTTCTTTTGGCTGGTATGATTCTTTATACTGGTGAGATATCATTTGACTGGTTGGTTTCACCATTCATATGTATGATTATGTAATCTGAGAAGTTTTTTCTGGTGAGGAATTTTGAGATGGTGTCATTTCTTGGAGGTATTGCACCATATCTTCAGTTGATTGCAACATTTTTATGCAGGATTATGTAATATGGATAAACTTTTTTTGCTGAGAAATTTTGGATGGTGTCAATTTTTCAAGGTATTTCACCATTTGTATGGCTTGTTGCACCATTTTTGGTGGTATGAGATGATTTTGTACAGTTATTGCACCATAGTTCTGTGCACTGTTTGAACTATATATTGAGAATTCTGTTTATTGTGGGGATTCTATTTGTCCTGTATAAGCTTTAACTTTTGTTCATTCAAATTGAATATTGTTTTTAATTTATATTTACTGGCTTATCAGGTGGATGTGCTTGTATTTCCACAGATATGCTTTGTAATTTAAGGTTTTGATAGATTTTACTTGCATAAATTAATTAATTTCTTCTTTTTTTATGTCTTGTGACTGTTGATTGATGCAGTTTAAAATAATTCCTTATTGTGAGCCTTAGAGGTAATTTCATATACCCAAAAGACCACAAATATAAAAAATAACATATTAATATAAATAAAATAAATTTATTTATATTATTAAAATAAAAATAAAAAATATAAATATAAAATTATATTAAAAATAAAAAATTAATTATAATTTAAAAATAAAATTACTTTAAATTTTGTAAATATAAAATTACATTTATACTTGAAAAATTTAAGTAAAAATGAAATTTTAACAAAATTGTGAAAAAATAAATAAATTTGGAAAAAAGTTAAATAAAATTTATTAGAACTTTTTATCCAATAAATAAACATATAAATTTTATTTCACCATTGGATTCCTCATAAAAAATCAGGTGGGGTCACCTCTGAGTGAAATTTTTGTAACTCAACTCTAAATAAGCTTAAATTAAGTTTTTAGTATTTTCAATACAAAAGTTGAAAATCCTCAAAACCTTAATTTAATTCACACCACATGTGGTGTTAACCATCAATTTTTGTGTTAAAATTGAGGTGTTGTGTTTAGTTTAGAAGTTATGAGGAATTAAAGTATTTTCAATTGAATTCAATTGAAATGTCAAAATGTGCGCGTGTATTACATAAGTGAACTTTGATTTACATATGAGGTGTCAATTATTACTGTATTGTACTGTACAATTGAATTGAATTACATATGTAAATTATAAGTATAATACATGATGAGGAATTAAAGGAAAAATAAATTGGAAAGATTAAATTTGGGGGGGAAAAGGAACTCCAGCTCTAAGGGGGAGCTAGACCCCCAAAATCCTTGCTGACAGGCGTGGGATGTCAAAATTCACGCAAAAGTTCATCACTTTTGGCCTGGAATTGAGTCACAGGGTCTGTGGACTCAATTGATGATGAGGTTTTGATACCAACTGGGGTAGTTTTAGCTGTTGCCAAGAGGGTAAAACTACCCTTAAGATAAAACCATCAGAGTAAAAACAGTTTTAACTGGTTTCTACGACTCTGACACACATTCTGACGTGTTTTGAAGGCTCTAGGCCTGGTATTGCTATAGTAATGGCTGATTTAAGGGTCTAAAATGGCTAAAAATGGCTAAAAATGGCTTAAACCAGCCCTTTTTGGTCTAAACCAGGGTTCAATGATGCCATAATTGGCTTTTCTGTTGTCAGACTGTTTTTCACGACTGACAAGAGTAAATTTTACTTTTGGAGTAAGAGAATTGATGGCTATAAAAGAATGTCTTCTTTGCCCCACTTTTCTCTTCATGTTAGAATCTTTTTTCCTTTTATTAATTAGTTTAAAACTGTTAAACCAATCAATAAAAGATTCCAACCACCCTTTTTAAATCATTTTGAACCTTTTAACCACGTGAAAAAATCATTATAATCATTGTTTGTAACTCTTATAATCATTTTTACCCCTGAACCACCCCATAAGTGAATTAAAGCATCTTTCATCACTGTTAACTTTGTCACTTTGTTTCCAAATTCACTCTGGTCACTTTTGGGCGTGTTTTCTCTTTAATATTCTTTTTAAAGACTTTGTTCTTTAATTAATTGCTTGCAGTTCTTTGCTCAATTAATTCCAATTGAAATTGCTCTTGAAGAAATTTCTTTTGTAGCCTTAAAATATCTCTTGTAGAGTATTTTTTGGATAAATCTTTATTGTTGGTAAAACAATAAATTTTTATATTATTGTTTTATACTAATAAAGTTATAAACAATAAAATTGGCGTGTTTTCTCTTAAAAATAATATTTCATACTATTTTTAACTGAATTTTACCTTATACAAATTTTGAGGACAGGAAAAGTACTTGATTTTTAATCAAAGTTTCATATCCACACCTTACACTTATTGAAGTGCCCTTGGTTTAATAGCTGCATTGTTGAGTAATCCAAAGGTTGGGCAGAGCTAGGGTAACTTGAGTGTTACACTACCCCTTTCACTGGTCACTTTAGCATTTTTTTGCTATTTTTTCCTTTTCTTTTCCTTATTTTATTGATATTCTTGTAATCAATTAGACTATTCTTCAATTATTTTCCTTGTGGGGTTATACCTATATATGAGTTTCAATTGATTTTACTACTAATTTCCCCTATTTTAAATTATTAATTATTAATTTTCCTTTATTCAGTATTCAATTTATAGTCCTATAAATGAAATTCCAGTTGAAACTGGGCCAAAAAGGTATGGAATGCTACAGTTGGACTGACAATTTGTGTGTGACATAGGTGGAGGCAGTCCCACAATGCTGAAGGTGCAGCTTTGTAAGGGTGACACACAAATACAAAGTAAAAAGCATGTTCAGGCCTAACTTTGTGTAGTAATGTATCTGCCCATCATGAGCAGGAGATGATGAGGTGTATGTGAAGAAGTGTAAGTATGGCAAATTGCGGAGATGTTGAAGTGGGTGTGCTGAACCATAAGAATCGTAAATCTTAGAGATGATGAGGTGGATGTGTGGAAGTGTGAGCATGGTAAATTGCGGGGATGATGAGGCAGGTGTGCAGGAGTGTAAAATGGTAAATTTCAGATATCATAATGAGGGGGAAGTTCCAAGAACAAACTGTGTGTGAGTCTCATTATTGTAAATTTCAGAAATAATGAGCAGTTGGTGTGAAAGCCAATTCATGCATGAGAGTAATAGTTGTATAGGGAAGAGATGTGATGTGAAGTCAGTCACTGGAAATTGACATAAACGTTTCCCTGGTTAGTGTATCCACTGATTTAATTTGATAAAAGAACGTGGGACTCATGTGTGACTCACATTGACACCAAAAATAACCAAATCTTGATGCCATGTTTTGGTGGACACAATTAAACACAAAAATGGCCAAGAAAATGAAGAGAACATGCTTGATAAACAGAAATTCATTTAATTTTATTATTCAAATAATATTCTTCCACCATACCCCATTTTCAAGTGGTGGGACATTTCATGTATGGTGGCATGCCACTGTACATTATTCTAAGTGGTTTTATCTCCCATGTACTATGGCATGACACCATACACCTTGTCGGTGGTTTGATCATTAATGTATGGTGGAATGCCACCGTACACCTTGTGAACAGGCCAATGTTCAAGTTGTAAGCATAAAGTCATTTGGATAACCAAATGGCCTTGACTAGTGCAAAACCAACTAAATTCAAGTTTTTCCCATTCAGTCTCCATGATGACCACTTTCAGCTCCAGAATTCCACCCTTCAGATAGGGGTAATTGAACCAAGTGCTTAGCTCAAAGTTCAAAACAGATGAATGAACCTTTACCACTAAGCTAGTGTGCTTTTTAGAGGAATGGATATCATCAATATATGATTTACCCTCACATGAAACAGTACAATGTTCTGAAAAATTTAGGGAAACACCAAATACAATGAATAATTTCTGTATAGTACAGCTCAGCTGTACAGGCTTGGTCTTTTTTTCTTGGCCCACTCATACAGATAAGGGACTCAATGTCCTGGAAACAGAGGTGGAAAATGTTAGAATTATAATGAGTAAATTGTAGAGTAGTAGGGGTAAACAATGTCAGTTGTGACTCAAATATAGAGAAATTGCTAAAAGAAGTTGCACTGGCTATCCACTGGAGTTGATAACTGTTTTCCCATATTGTATATCCGTTATGTTGTATAACAGATATCAGTTAGCTGATTCACTGGTTTTTTCTTGTGTATGCACAGCACACACCACACAGTGACCTCCCTAATTGAGCAACAATTGGAAGCTTTATTTATCAAATCAATGGAGCCTCCTGGAAGATTATTGTTGTGAAAACTGTGGGATCTTTTCAGTAAGCTAATCGCCAAAGAATGTTAGTCTGTAACCAAAGTACAGGCCATAATTATAATACAGTAATCACTAAGTGCACTATACTACTAAGTTCCAATTGAACCCCAAAAAAAGACTTAGAAGCGTAATGTCAATTAACTACTGACTTTTGCACAAATTACTCTTAAAATCTATAGAGGTAAGCCAACAACAATTGAACGGTTTCAAATCAGTCCAAGACTCCAAATTCAGGCTTGAGAAAGACAATGAAGGCTGAGATGATGAGCTAGGCTCAAATAACACAATTGAATCAATAACGTGCTCAGATTCAATATGCCCTAGTAGTAGCTTGCTTTCTGAGCTAATTAGTATATTATTGGATTAAATTGAGGATTTTTTTATTTCAAAATCAGGCAAACAGGAGAGGTAATAAAGATCAGATTCTTATGCACTTTCAAAATACCACAAGTAAAAAGGGAAATAAAACTTTTTCTTACCTTTGTTGACCCTTAATCTTTTCCATGTCAGAGTAATTGTAATTGAACAACCCCCTGACTACTTCTACTATGTCACCTAAAGTTTCATTTCTCATGGCTACGTGAGCTGAAAGAGAACCACTGGGTTCATCATTTTTTCGGTCATGCAATTCAAGGTATGGATTCAGATAAGCTTGAGGAACCATTATATTGACTGCTTGTGCGACAGCAAACATTCCAGGAAACTTGGACAACACCAGCTGGAAGCAATCTCCCACCAATGGATTTATGACTGATTGCTCTATATGCCCCTTTGTTGATCACCACCAAGCCCTTGGGTACCAAGCCATGTGCCACCCAAAACTTGCGACTTGTGAGTGGGGTGTGTCCCAGAAGAAAGACAGTATATAGCGGCTTGGTGTCACATGCTAGTGGAGAAGGATTGGGCTGTGATGGTCCCAGAAATGCCGCTGATGGATGAGCATAGAGTGCCAACGTCAGTAATTATTGAGGTAATAGCCTGTGTTTTTGTGGAAGTGCAGATGACTGTTGAGACAGCAGAAACAGTAGCCAGCTTGGCTAAAATGAGTTTATTTGCCATTCCACCCCTTCCCAAAGAAGAAGCAAGCATAGTGGTTGGAACTATAGAATGGGTTGGAATAAAAACATTTTGTTTGGACTTTGAGGCTGATTTATGTGATAAGACTATTTGCTAACCAATTCTTCTAACACCTTCAATATCATAAGCCCCTTTAGCTATCTGAGCATTAGGGTTTGAGTGAGGGTTCTCAGTATACAAACAATTGACATCAGTCATTAAGAAGAGAAATTAGTGTGGCACATGGCAGCTTTGATGGCGGAGAGAGTATCATTATCTTCAAATTTGATTTGAGAAAACAATAAGTATCATTTTTTTTGATGATGATTGGAATGACAACATGATTAAGCAGAGTGGTAAGAGTGGAGGAAGAATTTAGATATCTAGATTCCTTGTTAAACAAGAAAAAGACAGGAAGAGAGACTTATGAATATTCTGTGGTATTCCATACCAGTTCTTCCAAGGTTCAAATCCACAATTTCAAAGCTAAAACTTCAATCAATAATAATATATATAAATAAGAATAAAACAAAGATAAAAAGTGAAAGATAAAAGTAAGAAATTGCAAGAAAAAGGCATAAAATTATATTAAAATAACAAAAATAAGTATTCCACTGGAATCTAAATCAAATTTTACCTATAGTCTCATATTTCCTCAACCCCATAATATCAATAAAACTCTAGATATCATGGATTAAAGAAGAAAAATGATACTATAGACTCTATACTAGGTTCAAGAATAAGCTTAAAAATAATGCAGCTTGTCTAAATATTCAATATGAATAAACATGTTTAATATTACATAATTTATACCATTACTCTTAAAACACCATGTTTTACATGTCTTGACATGAAAAACACTTAGATATAAGCTAACATAGTGCTACATTACTCAATCCCCACTTGAACTCCCATAACCAAACATTACAGGTATTATTTACAGTTTAAATTTTACATAGAAAAATACCCAACTAAATACAGATCAAGGCTGTGAAGGAGAAAGATGAGGTTGGTAGAGATAAAAATACAGTTTTAAAAAATGGTGCAATCAGCCAACAATATGGTGCAATATCTGTATCAAATGACACCATTCCAAATTTAACCACCAGCAAATATTTTTCAAAGCTGTGAAGAAGAAGAATAAGGTTAGTAGAGATAAGAATACAGTTTGTAAAAATGGTGCAATCAACCAAACATATGGTGCAATATCTGTATCAACTGACACCATTCCAAATTTAACCACTAGCAAAAATGTCTCAAGGCTGTGAATAATAAGAATAAAGTTTAGCTAAGATATCAGTATAATTCAAAACTTATGGTGCAATCAACCAAACATATGGTGCAATATCCTGAACAAATGACACCATGCCAAACTTAACCACTAGGAACATTTCTCAAGGCTGTGCACTGACAATGATAGGATTCAGAATGGTGCAATCAACCAAAAATATGGTGCAATATCTTGATTGAATGACACCATTTTCAAATTACCCACCAGCAAAAATGTCTGAAGGTGGAATTTTTTCTAAATCCCTTATTTTTTGAAGGCTCTACGGAGGGCCCAAAAGGTATAAATAAAGGGCCTCTCTACTTGTTTTTCCCCCCATGCTTCTGATTTAGACAATAATCCTGAGGATGAATCCATCCCTACTCTAGTAGGGTAATGTAGTATCTATACTGAAAAAGATCAGTAGCAAGGCTCAGTATCTTATAGTATTATTTATGATTAATTAATGAAAGATATTTATAATATTAATGAAAGAGCTTAATTTTATTTAATAGTATTACCATTATAGTAGTAGTGTTGAAGTAGTGTTTGAAGATATTATCATTACTGATATTATCTAATTTATCAATACCCATTATTTAGAGAAGGGATATAATCTTACCCTTATACCTTATATCATAAACCTTTTAGGTATATTGGATTATATTTATATTGATCTTGATAGTATTATATTACTATTCTATTATTTATATCTTACCCTTATATCAAACAAAACCACCATTATAAAGTTTACTTACCCTCAAATTATTATAGCTATATTGATAGTGTTATTAAATCACCTTTAAAAGTAATAATTATCTATCAAGATTATTATAAAATTGATATTGATCTTAAAAAGTATTCTTTAGATATCTCAGGTATTGAAAGAAGGAATCCTAGAAGAATCAATCTAAAATAATTATAATAAATAACAAGAAGTTAAGAAAACCTCAATTATTAAACAAATATTAAATATTACCTGAATTATCATAGTGATATTTTATTGACAGACTGATAAAGACTTCTCAAGAAAATTATCTAATTGAAAAGCCACAAAACCAAATAATTGATTTGTGATCTCATCAAAAAGGGTATCTTCTCATTATTTTTAGAGGGGCAGCTAATACACCTTAGCACCCATGGTTATTGGCTAATTCTGAAATTCAAAACAGACGCACCAATAATTTTCCCCTCAAGGTACTGCCTATCATTTATCCCACAACAAAAGGAGTTCCACATCTGGTGTTGCAACATTGGCTTTGCAATCTCAAGTACCATTGATAAGATCACATTATGAATCTTAAAAATCTTAAAAAAATCATAAAAAATCATAAGAAAAACAAAAAACAATCAAAAGGAGTAAATCCAAAAAAACATGGAAATAAAAAATAGAAAAATAATCATTGTTTTAGATCACAAGTATCATGGAGGAATAATCATCATCAAAGAAGGCCCTAACCTTGGAGGAGGAATTGGAAAAGGATCATACCAGAATTGAGGAATTAGGTCAGGAAGAACGTGAAGAAGAGGATTTTTCTTATTTAGAAAATGATGAAGAATTTTAGAAGAAAAGGTTAGACTTACAGAAGGCTATGGGAAGAGATGCAAAAAAGACATGGAAAGAAGACAAAATAAAGTCAATTCTCACCTGAAACCACTGGGGATGCAAGTATTGAAAGAATGCTCAGACCCCAGAAACCATCACCATCACCAACCCCAAAGAAATTTACAACATCCACACCTGGAACATTTCCAAGAGCTGCAAGATTTTCAAAAAGTGTACATATTACAAAACCAACTCAGCAACCTGAAAGAGTTACAATACCTATAACAAAAATTGTTAAAATAAAGGCAAAGGATTATAAGCTCAAATTTGATGGGAGTGATGTTGAGGATTTTATAAAGAGAGCTGAAAGGATAGAATCAATTGAAAGAGCCAATGAAAGGGATTTGGCCATGCAAATAGCATTCTGGAGTGAAGATCAGGATATCAGATATGAAATTGAAGGAATTCCAGGATATGAAAAGGAGGATCAGCATCAATTTAAAAAGGAAATGATCAGCAAATGGGGAAAGGTGGAACCAGAAAGAAGACACAGGAAAGATTCATTAACAAGACTTTTTAATCAAGCTCAACAGGAAGGAGGAGTCAAAGGTTTGTCGCAATACGGAAAGTTTATTGGGGAATATGACATAATTTGAAAATATCTGCTGAAGTATGGGTATATCAAAAAGGAAAATGATGATCATGAAGATGTCTTTGATTCTTTATCACCAGAAATTGGAAGTAGTGTTACTAAAGAAATGATCAAAGACAGGACCATGGTTCAAGCAAGAGATGGAGGATATATCTTACCTGAGATGGGTATCCTCAGAAATTATATTGAGGCAGAATTGGAGGCAGCAGTAGTTATTAAAGGGAAATAACAATTGGCAAAGTCAGATGAAACCAAAGCAAAAAGAAAACCAGATTTGAAGATGAAAGCTCGGAGGATGTGGTCAAGCAAATGAAAGATATTACAAAGAAACTAAAGAATCCACCAGCTCAAGAGGCCCATGTTAATGAAGCACCAAAAGAAGTAAATCCAATGAAGAATGTTTTGGACCAGCTGAAAGAACTATCAGAGGCTGTTAGTTCTCCAAAGAAGGTCTGGAAGGATAAACAAAACACACAAGGATCAGGTTTAGCCCAAATACACAACCATTCAGACCAAGAAATACAAAGGCACTTTTACCTGCAAATTATCAACCTTATGTTCCAGCACAACTGTATCCAAGACCACCCTTAACTTGTTATTACTGTTTTGAAAATGGTCATTCATTGACAAGATGCAGCTACCTGGAAAAAGATATTGAAAAGAAAATTGTAAGTAGGCAAGGATTAATTTTCCATTACCCTAATTTCCAAAGAGTACCCTCAGAGGGAACCAAATCTCCAAAGGATTTAGTCAGGGAATTTGATAAGGAACAAAAAAAATTCAAACAAGATAATTGAAAAGGAAAGCCTCTATCAATACCAGAGGATCAGAAGATAGTTGAGCTGGAAAAAGAATAAAAAGAAGTTTCAATTTCTCAAGTAGAAGACTGGGGTAATTGGGAACAACCAATAGTATCTTTACCCACTAAGATGTTGGAAACACATCCAACTCTCATACAGACAAAGCAAAGATTGTCTAAGCAAGGAAGCTAAAATAAAGAAGATTCTCAAAGTAAAAATCCTATACTACCAGGAACTTATCATGAGGATGAGGCTGAAGAAGAAATAAAGATGATTGTTTCAGCCAAATATAAAGATAAACATACTAAAAGAGATTAAACATTTGAAGAGACTGAAAGTAAAGAAAAATAGAATTTTGAGGAGGAAAGTGACAAGCTAAATAAAAAGATGGTTCACCACAAAACTGAAAATAAAGAAGTCATAAATGATAAGAAATAATTAAAACCAAGGTTAGCAATTGAAAATTTGATTAAGGAAATCTTGGAACAGAAAATTAACTTAACCTTGGAAGAAATCTTATCAGTTTCCCCAAGTTTCATTCACAGGCTTCAAGGTATTTCTCTTGCAGAAAAGGAAGCTTTGAAATCAGTTAACACTTTGGAAATTAAAGAAGATTTTATTTCTTCAAAGATTCAAGAATTTGAAAAACCAAGACTTCATTATGCCTGTCCACTTGAGTTTATGCAAGTATTTGTTGGAAAAGAAGAAGATCCAGTAATAGAAATGGTAGATACAGGATCAGAGCTCAAAATAATCACTGAAAATGCAGAAATAAAAGCCTCTCTTTCAAACAGAAATCTCAACATTAATTTTGGAGGAATTGGAGGACATACAACATCATTAATTGGATTAGCTGAATTCACACAAGTACTGTGACCTTCTGGAGAAGAAAAAGAAATTCATTTCTTCATTGCCAAGGTAGCAGTACATACAGTCCTTGGAAGGCCATTCTTGGAAGACAATAACATTAGATTGGAGTTTTCACAGAAACAAGGTAAAATATTAAGCTATCAAGAAGCAGATGGTAGAAGATTATGTATGCCAATATGCAAACCCCATATGTTAGGATGTAAAACAGGACCACCAACAGGAATGGAGCTTTGTTCAATGGTAAAAATAAAGGATTGGTTTAGCAAAGTAAAATTAAAAGAAGCTGAAGATAAATATAAACCAAAAATAAAAAGTATTTTCAAATCAACTAACAACAAAGATTATCAAAAGATAAAGTCTATGGAATGTAGTGTTGATGAAATATTATCAATAATGGATAGGGGAATTGATAATAAACCTCAGGAGGAATTGGAAGGAGACCAAGAGGTAGAAACACAAGAACCAGAAAAGGGACCATCAACAGAAGCACTATCAAACCAAATAAAACCAGAAGATCCAAAGTCATTAGCCTGGTATCTAGGCAAGGCAATAAAAGAAAACAATGAATGGGCTACATTTGATCCCAAAAAGTGGGAGGAATGGATCAACAGAAATCTACCACCTTCAAGGGAATATAAAGATTATGTTAAAAATGAAAACACCCAAGTAAGCAACTTAAGCTTAAGCCCATGCCCTGACTTCTGGAAAATTTATCATGAACCTGAAAACAACAAAAGGTATATATGGAAACAAGATGAAAAATAAAATTTGAATATGGAAGAAGTTAATGAAGCAGAGAAAAAGGAAAATCAAATAATATATAAACCAATTGACACCAATGGTATGATATATTAGGTTTTTATTAATGGCCTAGAAAGAATAGAAGGACCACCAATACATAGTATAAAGAATGTGTTTGACATATTTTCCACGCAAAAATCCCCACAAGATATGTAAATTGAAATCAAATCAGAAATGAACAATGATCAATACTGTGAATACTCACTGGAAGATGTTAGAAATAAAATTATTGACTGTTTCAAAGATGACAAATTTATGAAGGAATAAAATAAAGAAGAATCTACCTAAACTGATTAATTTGAAGCACATTAAATTTCTGAAGATCCTCCAAAGAAGAAAATGAAGCACTCTCATGCTTATAAAAATCTTTTGGAGGCCTAAAATAATGATGACTCTTTAAAAGAAATTAAACCAAGATTATTGTCAGATTCAAAGCCAGAAGCAAATTTGATAGACGTTGAAGTCTCACCATTGCAAAAGGATCTCATGAACACTATTCTCTCATATGATTTAAACCCCAAAAGCCTATGGAGAATTGATAAAGACAAGGAAATGGACTTGGGTAAAGAAAGTTTCTTGAAGCATTATGATGAAATGTCATACTGGCAACTTCCAACACCTGAAGAAGAGCCAGATTTCATAATTCTTCCCTACATTGGATTCAAAGATATATACTTGGAGGGTCCAGCAAGAATAAAAGGAGGAAAATGGTTGAAGAATCTTCCAGGATATGACCTGTCCAAATTAGACTTCATGGAGCTCTTTAATGAGGAAGAAATTAAGGGGAATTTTAAAAACAAGTATTGGGAGGAAGTATTTTCCTTTGATGAACAAACAAGGAAGGCTCTTTATGATTTTAGAATTTGGCCACAAGAAGACTTCAATTTGCATAATATGGAGCTTCTTGGTGGAAATCCTTTTTGGGAAGAGTATGGATACCTCTTTATACACAAAGAAGAAGGATTCATAAGAGATTGGAAAGGTCAAGATCTGGAATAAAGGAAGAAAGGAAGGAAAATACTGGGAGAAATATCCAAGGATATATGTGTGAATATAATTCTTCACAAAAAACACAAATGAAAATGGGTTTCATGAATTGAATATATTTTTCTGCACATGAAGAGAAGGGAAAGTTCAAAAAAAACTTAAAAAAAGTTATTAAAATTAAAAAAAATAAAAGATAAAAAATAATATATATGTATATATATGAATTAATGAAGATTTGGGTATGCAAAAGTTTCAGCTTTAAAAGTATGATAGAGCTATGTTGAAATTAAAGAATGGGGGTGGGTGTCTGTTTCTTATTCCACCTCTAATGGTTTAAGTTTTTGGGATGAAATCCTTGGGAATTTTAATATCAATTTCTATTTAAAATAACTATCAATATCATTAATTATAAGATCAATGAAAAATCAAAAAAGAAGAATAAAAACAAGGGAAATTAATTAGATAATAATATTTAATGAAATTAACAAACAGTCAAGATGGCAAAGCTTGGATGTTATGGGGATGAATTGTTGGAGGATGAAGAGCTTTTGGAGGAAGGCAATTGAAGAAGAAATATGAAGAATTCATTTTTGAGTATGAAGATGAATTTCAAGAATTTCAGTCATCAAGTCACCAATCAAGAGAAGAAAAGAAAAAATTGAAATAAATGAGTTGTTATTGGAGGAACTTAGAGTTTCAGATAAAAGAATTAGCTTATTATAAAAATCACTTACCATCAATGAGCACAGTACAGATGAATTCAATTCTGAAAACCTCCAACTTACATAATTCAAAAGCAAAGAAGAGAAGAAAATCAGTAAAATTCAATTTAAATAATCAAGTCCAGTATTTTTGGCAGTGAACTCCTGCCTTATCAAAGAAGACCCAAATATCTCTCACCTTATCACTTAACATATCAATTAATTTAATTTTGGCAGTAACTTCCTTCCTTATTGAAGAGGATTAATTATTTAAGAAAGTATTTCACTTAGATTATTTATTTCATCCACCTTTACCAAGAAGCTACTATAACTATTAATACTTTTTTAACATCAAGAAACCATTAGAAACTTTTTTTATTATATTTCATCTTTTATAATCATCATGTCTGAAACTGATGAAGCAGAAAATACCCTATGGATATATTGGCCAAGCTCAGAAACAAATGAAGAAAGCCAAGACCTCTGGATTAATCATAGTTTTCAAGGACTTAAAAATGAAGACCAAAGATGGGGCTTACCAATTATTGAATACCTCAAGATACCAATTATTCAAAGTATCCCCTTTATTTAATTTTAAGATTTTTTTGGAAATGAAGATATTACTCATTAAACCTGTACAGAAGCCTCTCCAAGCCAGCTTTCTGGATCAAACCATTCAAAACTGAGATTTATAGATATTCTTAATTATGATGGAATTAAAGAAAATCTCAATAATGACTATTGGAATGCAATTTTTTATATGGATTCAGATATAAGGAGTAGTCTTTACTGGGGGACAATCCAAGCTCAGAGATAGTTTTGTCTTGAAGAATATCAAATTGAGGGTAGAAGTACTAAATGGAGAGGGGATCGCTATATTATTGAAAAGGGAGTGGATTTTGATTTAGAGGATAAATTCTTAAAATTAATAATTATAATGAAGAATCACCATTTTTTTGAAGAAAGAAGAATGGAATAATTTATGGAAAGAAATTGTCATCAGCAAGATTGAAATGAAACTAAATAAAAATCAAGATTTTTCGAGAAAATCATTCTTCATAAAATTAAAGGCCCAGCATGGCCTTAAACTGCAATTAAACTATTTAGTTATTGTTTCTCTTACTTTATTTTAAATCAAGATATAAAAAAAACAGAAAATATTAACACATGCAACTACCAATGATATATGATGGCCCAGCATGGCCTTAAACTGCAAATTTAATTTCTGACTTTTCTGTCATAGTATCAAAAAGAACCTGAAAAAAAATATAAAAGAAAATCAAATAACCAAAAAACAATCCAAATGAATCTATTCATAATTGATAAATCAATCAAACAAAATCTATATATAACTAATAAAGCAAGAAAAATTATTAGTTGATATGAAATTTAGAAGTGATAATTGTGGAAAAGATACATTTATTAGTATAAAAAAAGAATAAAAACATTTACAGTAAGGAAAAAAAGAGCTGGTTATCAAGTTCATCTAGAAAGGATTCTTTGAATTTTTATTCTCTAATAGTATCACTAGTTTTTCATATTTGAAAAAAGGGGGTGGTTAATTATTTCTTATACTGCCCAAAGCACAAGTGGCTATAAGGTTTGGGGAAATTGGGACTTCAATAATAAAACCTCAATTTATATCTCTAATGAATGAAAATCAATTTCAGTTATTTTACTCTAATAAAGAATTATCAATTTACTATTAAATAATAGCTTCTTTCCAATTAATGAAGTACTTATATGTTGCTTCAATTCTCAGTTCTATGAATAATTACCTTTCATAAGGTCAAAAAAAATAAATTATCATTGCACTTCTTCAAAAGAAGATCACTGTTTGTTGAAAGAAATATTCAAGTTTCAATTTCAAAAAGAAAATAGTTTCAAAATATAATTCAACAAAATAATCTGAAAAACAAGGAAGATTTAATCAGTATTATGTTTAAATTGAACAAATTAAAAAAAGTGTCATTAGCTTACCAATACAAGAGTAGAGTTCAAATTAATATTGAATATCTCAAATATACAGCAAAGGATTTCTTTATTTTTCATCAAAAAGAAGGAAAATGTTGAATAAAAAATACTTTAAGTTTCTTTCACTAAAAGAAGACAATATATCTTCTACAAGGAAAAAAGGCCACTGATTAGTTATGCATAGCATCAATCCTCAAAAGAAATAAATTATGAAGCAACCAATCTTAATATTATATAACTGAAGAAGTCAGGAAGTCAAGGAAAAGAATTAAGCTAAACTACTCAACACACATACATGCTACATATATACAAACAGCATGCACACACACATAGCACATACAAAGAATCCAACTAACAAAGAGGGGTGACCAGATTTTTTAATTTATTTTTTTCTTTTTTCAATTGTTAATTTTTTTTTACTCTTCTTTAATTTTTTTAATTTTTTTTTTAAAAAAAAGAAAATTAATAAAAAAAAATTGGCCACCCCCCCTTGCTTTAAAAAAAGAAATTAAAAGAAACAAAAAAATTAAACCCAAATCATGATGAATGAGGAAGCAATTTAGAAAATAAATATAAAGCTATATTGGATAAGATAATATTAAAATAATATAACTATCATTATATTATAATATTTAGAATAAAGTAATATTATAATACTATAATTTTAAATTCAATAAATAAAAAAACAGCTATAGTAAAAGGGATATGTCCCTGAATGATAAATAAATATGAATCATCTTATTGATTTAACACTATAATATTCAGAATAGAACTTTAACCTGAAAATTAATTGAATTCTAGATATTATCAAGGTTATTTAAAATATAAATATACAGAGGCAACTGGCCAGGTCGACCCTACATAATTGTTTTTTTTAAAATCACTTGGTTTGAATCATAACAAAAAGTCAGAATATTTTTTTTACATAATTAAAAAACAAAATTATTTTAAGCAATTATTATGGGAAAAGAATGGATTAGAAGCTTGACAATGTAGCTTCTTTTATATTGAAAAGAATGGATTTTGGCTCACTCACAACTTGACCATCATAACACTAGAAATAAAATAAACTTGTTGGTTCTTTGCAAGTTTTTTAGTTTAATTTGTATTTTTAATTAATTTTAAAGTTTAATTTAACTTTATTTAGTTTTTTCTAAATATATACAAATATAAATGAAAATTAATATAAATAAATGTAAGCTCATATAAATAAATATATACAAATATAAATATAAATTGTTATGTATAGATACAAATAAATATATATAAATATAATTAAATAAATATATATAAATACAAATAAATATAGATCTATATAAATACATACAAATAAACAAGAATTGAATAAAAATTAAAATAAATTTATATAAATAAATATATATAAATACAAATAAATATGAAGAAATATAAATAAATATAAATAAATATAAATAAATATAAATAAATATGAATAAATATAAATAAATATAAATAAATATAAATAAATATAAATAAATATAAATAAATATAAATAAATATAAATAAATATAAATAAATTTAAATAAATATAAATAAATATAAATGAATATAAATAAATATAAATAAATATAAATAAATATAAATAAATATAAATAAATATAAATAAATATAAATAAATATAAATAAATATAAATAAATATAAATAAATATAAGTAAATATAAATAAATATAAATAAATATAAATAGATATAAATAAATATAAATAAATATAAATAAATATAAATAAATATAAATAAATATAAATAAATATAAATAAATATAAACAAATATAAATAAATATAAATAAATATAAATAAATATAAATAAATATAAATAAATATAAATTAATTTAAATAAATATAAATAAATATAAATAAATATAAATAAATATAAACAAATATAAATAAATATAAATAAATATAAATAAATATAAATAAATATAAATAAATATAAATAAATATAAATAAATATAAATAAATATAAATAAATATAAATAAATATAAATAAATATAAATAAATATAAATAAATATAAATAAATATAAATAAATATAAATAGCTATAAATAAATAAAGACTCAATTAAATCAATAAATATTAATATATATAAACAAATATAAATAAGTATAAATAAATTTTAATTAAATATAAATATAAATAAATACATATAAATACAAATAAATAAATTAATATATATATATATATATATATCTAAATAGATATGAATTTATGTTAGGAAATAAACATAAATAAATATAATATAAATAAATATAAATATATACAAATAAATGAAAATTAAATTACAAAAAAATTAATAAAGATAAGTTTCATATCTTCAAAGCCTTATTATCAACAAAACTCTATTTTTAATTAATCAAAATAAGGTTTATTTGCAAAAACCTTGTTACTGAAAAAGCCATAATAATTAGTAATAAATTCAAGACTTGAACCAAAAAAAAATCTTTACCCTTAAGCTTGAATTACTAATAATCAAATAAAAAAACTCAGCCAGGATACCAAAAGTACAATACTGTATGGTACTAAACAGTCACATAGTAACAATATCAATCATTATCATTAATTACCTATAATTTGACAGTTTTGAAAAATGAAAAAAAAAAGATGAGATTTTTTCTTTAAAACAAAAAATTGGAATCATAGAGTATTGCATTATCTACTGTAACATTATACTAAATGGATCAAAAAAAAGATAATAATAAAAAAATAATTATATAAAAAAATGAAAGAAAAAAAATCAATTAATTAGAAAAGAATTCTTCACGCGATTCAAATTAAACCAAAAAAACATAATAATAAAAAAAGTAGTAATGATTGAAAATAAAACATATATATAGATAAAACAAAGTTATGATTACAAATTTCAAACAACACAAAAAAACAAGCAATCAAATAAAAAAAAATATAGAAAAAAAAGACTAGATGTGATTAAAAAAGAAGCAGATTACAGGGCATTACTGTACTGTACTAAAAAAAACATCATATACAAAAAAAAGGAGAAATAATTCATTATTATCTATTGAAAAATTGAAGCGAAGTGATTTTAAAAAACCTAAACTATATCTGAGACCTATGAGTAAATCTTAAGATAATTTAAATCAAAAAAAAGAAAAGGAGAAAGTAAAAAAATGATTAGTATTAATAAAAAGAACTGGAAGCGAATCAATTTTGACACACCTAGACAAGACCCAAGACCCATAATGAACCATTGAGTGACTTATAAGTTATTCTTTATAAAAAAACCATTGAAGCAAGCCTTATCAAAAACATCTGAAGTAATCTTGAAGTCTTTTAGTTTTAAATATATTCAATGTTTTGAGCTATAAAACCTAATAAACAGAAATAATTTGTTATAATTCATGAAAGATAATTTAAGTGAACTAAATTATCTCAGATTTACTATTTAAAGAACCAGAAGAGAATTAATTTGACCCCACCTATACTGCAGCTTAGACTGATGATCAACTAATAACATTTCTGTAAATAAAAAACCTTATTAAATGAAACAGTTGATTAGTTTTTATAATGAACTTAAATAGACCTGATTTGAAAACACCTATACTAAATTTGAGACCTATGATCAATTATGAAAATAATTTAAATTAAAATATTGTTTTTTTTTAAAAAAAAAAGTAATAAAATATTGGTATTGATAAAGAGAACCTATAGTAAATTTATTTGAGCTCACCTATACTGTAGTTTAGATTAACAATAAACTACTAGAATTTTTATCAAACAAAATATTTGAAATTTAAATTATTGATTAGTCTTCATAAGAAGAGTTTGAAGCAAATGTATTTTAGCTCACTCATACTGTACTTTTGATTCATAACAAAATACTAAACTATTAAAAGATCCCACATAAAAACATTCAAAAGGATGTAATTATTTGATTAGTGTTTATAAGAAGACCTTGAAGCGATCTGAATTTAACAAACATAGTCAGGAATACAAGGTCACTTCATTGACTTAACAGCAAGTCTTCCAGTAGTTTTTTTGTTTGAACCTAAGTCTATAATATATTAAAATAACAGTAAAAAATAGTAATTAGTAAATTAATCCACAAAAAATAAAATGATTTAGTTCACTAAAAAAATCAAATAAGCATACCTGTGAATGTAATGATTTAAAAATGATAAGAGAACCTTCAAGCGAATTAAATCTAACACACCTACTAAAATTATTTGCTACTCAGTTTAAATGAATAAAATTGAAGAAAGAAAGAAAATTAAACTCACCTGTATGCATCTTGGATGAAATGAAATTTAAATGATTGCTAGGAGGCAGTGCTGGCTCCCAGGTATATTTCCAGTAATTGGGAAACCCCTTGAGAGACCCATTTGAGCCAATACATACTAGCTCATGCTGTTAGCAGTCCCAAACTGAATAAGTCCAGACCAACTAATATGTACTTATAGTTTTGGTAAAACCTTTTGGCAAGTAGCAAGACTACTTGAGTTTGATTTGGGCAATGAATTCATGCATTGCATTTTTCATAAACAAATTTACCAGGGAATACAAAACAACTGGCCCCCATGTAATGAGTAACTAGACAATTAAAAAGATAGCACAATCACAAGATCTTTTCATCATTCAACCACTCTTCCAAAAATGTTAATTGGGCAATAGCTGGGGCATCCAAAGAGGCTCACATGGGAGACTTTAATTTCCCACTGTGAGAAAAAACAAGCTACACACAGGCAGAAGAAGCTGGAATGCTTAAGTGTCCAAAGGCAATTTTTCCTAATGTCGGGAAATCACCTGCCATAATCTGCCGCTGTAGATAGACAAATTAGCAAGAGAGAATGATTGAGACAATTGCATGAGACATACCTTCCAGTAATCTAAAATGTGCTCACCCTTGCCCACAGGGTGTAGGTTCTGAAAGTAATTGAGCACCTCATCTTCATCCAAGCCAGAGAACACTTGAGTTGATTCCATTAGCACTTGATTGAGGTGGTGAAGAATATCCAGTTTATCTGTGTCACTCTGGTAGTCAGGAGAATTGGGTGCACAATGGGATTTGTCTTTTTTGGCTTGCATTCCTGTGCACTTGCAGTGAAGAAATTCAATGATCATTCTCAATTGTTCTTCTGGCACACACAAAGTGTGAAATATCTCCTTGAAATATTTTGAATTCAATAATGTTTCTGTTAATGTTGTGTTTTTGTTTATTTCCATGTTGTAGTACTTTCTTAATTTTGCTCTTGCTGCCTCACAAGCATTATGCCATGTCTGAGGACTGACACACTCATAATGATCTAATTGCTTGATGATAGCATGGTAGTATGGTAAAACTAAGTGTTTTGGGGGTGACCTTGATTGAAACACATTGCACGAATGCTCAATGAGTTCCCAAATTGGAAGCTTAAACTCCATCACACTCCACACTTTGTCTGATAATTCATATTTGGCGCCTTCAGGAGTTGCAGTATAGATTTTTATACTTAATTTTAAGGCCTCAGCCCATTTCATTTGAATTAAGAAATAGTTCCATCGAGTCATCAGAATGTTAATCAGAAGGAGTTTTGGATTGCTAGTCTGGTTGCGGGCATTAATAAATGCCTCGCACTGCTTGGAAGATCCACAAATGTGTGAGAAAAAATTGCAAAGAGAATGTGCAATGGTCTTGTTGCCTTTAGGGTAATTCAAAATAAACCCTCAATGGAGTAGACAAGGGTAGGTGGAATTTGACAAGCAAATTGAAATATCTGTACTTAATTGTGTGTTCAACCCATTATTTCTATCACTTTCATGAAAATTTGTTTTGGCGTCATTGACATGCTTCAGGTCATCTGATTTATCCTGGGTTTCCAGGGTACTTTGATTAACTGCACCCGTATGCATCTTATTTTGGCTGTAGTCTGACTTTTTCTGAACATGGTTCAGTGTTCCCAAATATGATTAGCCCATTGTCAGCTGTCAGTAGCCATGTGTGACCAATCATACATGGGAATTGTATCACCTACCTCTTATCTCCTTGGGGGTTGGTGCCTCTTCATCTTTGCTGTTGGCAATTGGCGCTGAATGGAATTCCAAGTAATCATCAAAGAATGTGTAATCTTCATTGGTCAATTGGCCCATTTGAGTGGAAAAATCCTTTGCAACCAGATTGAGGACATGGCATGCACATTGATGAAAGCGCTCCTTATGGGGCCAGGTAATATTGATCCCATGGTATCTTTGCCCAATGGAGGCAACCTTGGAGATATTTTCGGCAGCATTATTGCCAGTAATGCTGAATAATTGTTTTAACATTCCACGTTCTCCTAAAGATTCCCAAAAGGTCCATGCCAAATTAGCACCACTGTGTGAACCGCCCATTGTCTGTTGTGTAGCTAAGTATTAATATGGGCAATTCACAATGTGGGAAAACAAGGTATAAAATTACTCACATCAGAGCAGAGTAGTTTCTTGTGGAAGGTATAAGTCAATGGGTTGATGCATTGAATGATGGTAGCCATGTATGATTGAATTTGATCTTTAGCTGTCCAGCAATCTAGGGAAGCACTTATTGTTGTGTCAGATGGTAAGCTTTGAATGTGTTCAATAAGCTTTTGTTTGTGTTCAAAATATAAATGAGTGGCCATGGATGCTATTTGACGTCGTTTAGGCCATAGAAAATTTGGACAAATACTTTTCATGATGGACTGTAAGCAATCAGAATTGAACAGCAAAAAGGATACCTGAATGGCAACAAGGGCTTTCACTAGGTCCTTTAATAAGGTACCCGACTCCTATGCAGCCATTCATGCTCCTAAGGTCGGATCAATGGAGCCAGGGAATTTGGTTTCCCATGCAGAGAAGTGACCAACACAATGTATCTGATGTTTGTTCAGGTCAGAGGTGTTTTTTCCAAGAATACCTATAATATTTCTTCAATCATAATTCCAAATTAGATCACCTGCTAAAAGTGAGGCAAAAATTGATTGCTTACCTGCAATGTTGACACTTGTACTGAAGCTGGAGTGTTTGTTTCTCCTCATCCCAATTGCCTCCTGGGATTATATCCTAAGATGTTTGGCTTAGACAATCAGGAAAAATTGACAAAGCCAATTCCAATAAAATTACTTACTTTATAATAGTCATAAACGCCCAATCAAACACACCTGCATTTTTGGGCCGCTTTGGCAGCTAAAGGTGTTGTTTCATAGCCATGTAAGTGAAGATGATCATGACTGACATTGTATTTGTCATTTTCATATTCATCATCACTTGAATCATTGCCTTGAGGCATCAGTTTGATTGAATTGGATTGGTATTTGGTGCTCTGATCAGTCAGACTGTGATGTAATGTTGCATCTAATGCAAGTATGGAGCCAAAGTCAACATAGGAAGCTTTAAAGTGGTCTTCAAGAATGGTAAGGGGATCCATTGGTGCACCAAGTTCTCATCCTTATATCTCTTTCATTAACGTGTTGATGTGATCAAGTGTCTTGGTTTTTTGCAATTAATAATTTTTTCTAATTGGTCAGCTCTGGGAAGGTAGTTGTCAGATCTCAGATCTGATAGTTGTTCTCCAGGTGGGGCCTCTGGGCTTTTATTTATTGTGGTATTGTTGTATCTGGCCCAATCTTGAACTATGATGATGCCTGTAATGCATTTGCAAAACAAATAGAGTGGATATTTGACCGGTTAGAAGTTGTAAGAAGGTGAGAAAATTTGGAGAGCTGAGGTGAGTCAAAATTACCAATAGTAATGGTAAGGGGAAATAAATGCCAAATAAACAATGAAGGTGAGTTATGAAAAAGAAATTAAAGGAAAAGGAACAATGAAGAAATAAATGCAAAAGAAACAATGAAGAACTAATCGTAAAAGACACAGTGAAGGTGAGGTACAATGAAGAAATGCCAAAGGTGAGTTATGATAAAGAAGGAAAAGTATAAGAGGTGAGGAAGGTGGGTCAAGGGGGAATTAGAATTATAGTTGGGGAGTGGTGGAGAGGGGGTTGGTACCAAAAGGGTACATGGCAATGAATTTGGTATCTGCGTAGGGTACATACTTGGGAAGGTGGAAACCCAGCATGGATCAATTTGGTCACAACCAAAAAGGTCCCTCAGACGGTCAGTATGGAATGATTGGAGTAACCAGGGAGCCACCGCTGCGAGGAGGTATAAACAAAAGAACTAAATGTATTGCATTGAAGAATAAATAATAAATAAATTAGTTATTAAGCTTTCTTTGAAGGCCTTGGAGCAAAACTAAAGTACCAAACTAGAAATAAATTATTTCTATTATTGTTTCAGCTTGAATGGAATAAAAAAATTACTAGAAGAAATAATATGAGATAAAATGAATAAGCATATTAGACTACTTTTACCATAATAACAAATTAATTTTGAATTGAAAAAAAGAAAAAAAAGGCCTCCATGACTTCAAACTGGAAAATTATTTAGATTATTGAATTTATCTTTGATCTTTTATTTTTTATATTTTTTTTAATTCATTTTTTATTTACAAAAAATTCATTAATGTCAATTAGGTCCTCTATGAACTTAGACTGGACTTATTTCTTATATTGGACTATCATTAATCAGTCTATTATCTTTTTTGAGATTTATTCAATAGCCATCTTAATAAATATTTACACTGAGTTTAATAGATTACTTCTCAATTAATTCAATATTTATCATTATTTATCTTCCATATTAGTTTTGTCTAAAAGGGTCCTCTATGACCTTGAACTTGGTTCTTATTTCTCTATTTACTAATAAATTTGACTTATAAACTTCTATTATTGATTCTTCACGAATATTATGAGAATTACTATTAGAAATATTATATATAGGTATTCAATTGATATTCACATTATATTTATAACTTCTCAGAGTAAAAATATTGATATACACCAGTATTAGTCCTCCATGACTTTAAACTGGAGATTTTTTTTATTTTCTAATATTATATGTTATCCATATAGAATATAACGCAAAAAAATAAAGATTACTTGAATACTCATGTTCAATATCAATTTCAATTTCAAAATATCTTTATAATTAATTTAATTTCTAATTATTTAATTTAAAATTAATTTTGAAAAGAGTAAAGTCCACCAAGACTATAAAATGGAACTTTTTCATTTATCATTTTCACATAAATAAAGATTCAATTATATTAGTCTACCATGACCTTAAACTGGAAATATTAAAATCTTAATACTATAAAAGATTATATATGAAAAAGGCAAATATATATATATCAGTAAATATCAATATATATATACTCAAAAAAGAAAAAAGAATAAACCATAAGAATTCTCAATCACTTAAAGACTAGAAATATTATGTTTACAATTAATATCATTTTTGAGAAAATCTCATTCATAAAAGAGAGGCTTTAATGGTCTTCCTGATCTAGGTGGAACTTGGACAACTGGTCTATATCTACATAAAAAATACATATACACTGAGCATCCAAGGTCAGACCTGGTCTGATGAGGGGAAATAAATCTGAGTTGATTAGAGATATATCCTTTCAGAATGCCACTATATAGTGTCAGGCCACCACACAAATTGAATCCTCTTCTTAGTATGAATAAGATTCAAAATAATAATAATAATTAAGCTAAAAAATCAAAATTTGGCAAGAAAATATTACAAGAATCAAAGACAAAATACAAATAAAGTAGAGAAACAAAAAACAGAAATTTAAATGGAGAGGGAGTCTTATCCCACACCTGAAGATTAACATAGAAAATAGAAAGAAGAAAGAAGAATAAAAAAAGATATCTTGATAGTATCTTCAAAGCTCAATCATTATATGATGAATTTTCATAAGAATGAATGGAAGATGATAAATATAGACTGGTTTTCTTTTAAACTCATCATCAAAACATCCTGAAGGCATATTAAACTCTAAAATTCTGAGAATTTCTTTCAATATATAAGATTGGCAATTTGATGAATCCATGAATGGAGTAGTGGAATTTTAACTCCTTGTATGACTTAAAACTACAGGGGTGGCACACCTGAGGGCTTATAATCTATTTATTTATTTTAGTTCATAGAAGGAGTAGTGTTATTAAAAAGATAATGTGAAGAAAGAAGAGGTAAGATTTGAAATGGTTCAAATAAAATCCTCAAACATATGTGATCAATTGGCCAAAGAATAAAAGATTGAATAAAGAAGGACAAAAATTTAGAATCAAAATATGCAAGTAGATTGATAATTACTGAAAAGAAGCAAGAAATATCTATCAACCCAAGCACTTCATGAATTATTAAGCCTCAAGGTAGCCCAAGTTGATTTTAGTTGAAGGAATCTTTCAGCTTAAGAAAACAAACTGCCCTTGGATCAAGTCAAATTGAAGACCAGGAGATCCTCAGCATGACATTAAACTACTCCCTTATAAAGAAATGGGTAAGGGGTCTTATTGTCCTTGTATGACATAAAAAGGCAGAATTTTGTATACCTGACATACAGGGTCTGCACACCTGAGTTGTAGGGTCCTGTATGACCTAAAACTGCAACCTCAAATATATGGAAAGAAAAAGATAAAAGAAGCAAGGATTGGTTTAATATACTAAATTATTAAAAAAAGAGAAGAAATGAAGAAAATAGAAGAAGTGATATTTTATTAATTTTAACATAACCAGTTTTTTTCAACAAAAAAAATAATAAAAATAATAAAAAATAATAAAAATATAATAAAAAAATAAAAAAAATAATAAATAATAAAGAAAAAAACAGAATCCATTCAATAATATATAAAATGGATTACCAAAATAGTGCAGCAAAATATAAATCAGTACTCAAAAAGGTTAAACCAGCTAATGAGCCTATCCCACAAGACATAAATCATCCTTTGGGAAGGCCACCCTTATCAAGAGACCCTTATAATACACAACTATCACCAAAACCACCTAAATCTATGGTCACATCAAAAATAATGCAAGAAAGATTCAAATTGATAAATTTTGGACACCCTGGATGGCTTTCAGAAGAAGAAAGGATCCTTCTGATGAGTGTCATAGATTTAAGAGAAAAATCAATTGCATTCAGTGCAGATTAAAGGGGCTTACTGAAACATTCATATAAAAAACCCTACAAAATACCAGTAATACCACATAAACCTTGGCAAAAGAAGCCAATACCAATACAAAAGCCCATAATATCCTAGTCTATTGAATTGGTAAGGGAAAGGATTAGAACAGGCTTGTATGAGCAGTCTACCTCTAGCCATAAAAGTCCAGTACTTTGTGTTGCAAAGTCAGATGGAAAACTTAGAATTGTCCATGACTTACAGGATCTTAATAAGGAAACAATTAAAGATGCAGGATTACCACCACATATTGAAGAATCTGTAGATTCCTTTTCAGTAAGAGCTTGTTATGGACTTGGTGACCTAATGGGAGGTTATGATGAAAGAGAATTAGACATTTCTACAAGACCCTTAACTACATTTGAAACACCACTTGGAAGGCTACAGCTCACAAGATTACCACAAGGAGAAACCAATTCTGTTGCAGTTAATCAAGTCCAAATGACTTGGATACTTCAAGAAGAAATACCAGAGAATGTAGGAATTTTTATTGATGATGGAGGAATAAAAGGTCCAAGATCAACCTATAATAATGAAGCTTTACAAGAAAATAATTCAATTACAAGATTCTCTTGGGAATATGCAGTTACATTAGAGATATTATTATTCAGAATTAAAGAGGAAGGAATTACCATATCAGGTATCAAATTTGCATGTTGTGTGCCAGCATTGAAAATAGTAGGGCATGTAACTTCTTTGAATGGAAGAAAAATTTCAAAGCAGAAAATTAATAGAATACAATTTTGGCCAAAGCCCCTCAATAAGAAGGAAGTAAGAGGCTTTTTGGGACTTTGTGCATATGTTAGAATGTTCATTCAAAATTTCTCTCAAATTGCATCACCACTAAGAAGACTAACAAGAGATGATGAAGAATGGGAATGGAATACTAAATGTGATGAAGCATTTGAAAAGTTAAGAAAAATTGTAGGGCAGGAAATAACATTACAAAATTTGGATTATGAAAAGGGAGCAGGGAAGATTAAATTAGCAGTAGACTCAAGCTATATAGATGCAGGAGCAGTATTCCTCAAGAAGACAAAGAAGGAAAGGACAGACCAGTTCTTTATGAATAAATCACATTCTCAAGACTGGAATAAAAATATTTACAGCCAAAGCTGGAGCTATGTGGAGTGGCCAAAATGCTCAAGAAACTCCAAACAGTACTTTGGGGACAACATTTTGAGCTACAAGTAGATGCAAAAGCCCTAATTGAGATGATAAGCTCACCCTGTTTGAAAAATGCCCCAATGACCAGATGGGTTGCATTGATTCAATTGTTTTCTTTTGAATTAGTTCATAAGCCAGGGAAGACCTTCACAATGCCATATGGGCTATTAAGAAGACCTCAGTCAGAAGATGAAGAAAAAGAAAAATCTGATTTTGATGAAGAAGAAGAATGGATAAAACCACTCCCAGGGTTTGGAGTAAAACATAATAATATAATAAGATTTTCAGGAATGAAGCTACCATCAAAGCAACAAGGATTTTGGAAAATAATGGAGGAATACTTAAATAAATTGAAAAGGCCCTTTGGTAGTAAAGAGGATGACTTCAAAAAAAATAAAAGGAAGTCATCAAATTTGTTGTTGGACGAAGGCCAACTCAAAAGAAGGAATACACCAAATACACAAGTAGTTATGTCAAGTCAGAATTCTCAAAGAAGAATATTGAAATCATTACATGAAGAAATGGGACAGAGAATAAAATGAACTATACAGAAGAGTTAAAGAAAGATTTTGGTGGGAAGGAATGAAGAAAATAGTCAAAAGATGGGTCAAATCCTGTAAATCTTGTCAAAAGAGATGTCATTATCACCAAAAAGAGGAAGGAAGAATCTCATTCACCTCAACATTCTTTGAAAGAGTCCATATAGATGCAGTACATGTAAAAGCAGGAAGATGGAAGTATTTAGTAGTGGCCAGGGATGATTTCTCAAGATGGCCAGAGACAATTGGTCTAGTAAAGCTTACAGCAAATTCATTATCAGAGTGGTTCACTTCTGAATGCATTTGCAGGTATGGAGCCCCAAAAGAGGTCACAGTAGATGGAGGGCCTTAGTTTGGAAAGGAATTACAAGATGCAGTAAAAAAAGCAGGTTCAAAGATAAGGGTAACAACACCCTACTACCCTGAGTCACAAGGAATGCTAGAAAGAGGGAATAAACAATTAAAAGATGCATTGGTAAAGATGTGTGGTGAAAATGGTTCAAAATGGAAAGAATACTTACCTTTGGTTACATTGGATGACAGAATATCAACCAAAAGAACAACAGGTTACTACCCCTTTGAGCTTTAATTTGGTCAAAAGGCAGTACTACCAATAGACATTGAAGCAAAAACATACTTATCAATTGAATGTCACAAAGTCCAATAAACAAAAGATTTATTGGAAGCAAGAGCTGAACAGCTATCAGGCAAAGAATAAATGAGAAAAAGAGAAAAAGAGAAATCAAAAAAGGCCAGGGAGGATTCAGTAAGATATTGGGGCAGGAAACTAGCACATCAAATAAGAAAGCCAATTCATCCAGGTGAAATTGTTCTCATATACAATAAAGAATTAGAGTCACAATGGGGATTATTGTTAAAGAATAGATGGGATGGACCCTATAGAATTGTGAGACAAATCAACAATGGTCCATATGAGCTGGAAGAATTAGATGGTATAAAGCTAGCAGGGAGGTTTGCAACAAGTAAAATAAAGAAGTTCTATCCAAGAGGAAACAAGTTGGACTCAGAGGAAGAAGAGGAAAAAGGAGAAGAGGAAGTCTAAGATGAATCTCAATTTGAAGATGAAGAGGACTTTGATGAATAGAAATCCCGTTTTTCAAAAAAAGGGGAAATGTTTGATTGTTTTTTGAAAAAAAGTGGATTATCACCTTGAATTCTGGTGACAGAATTCCATGGAGAGGGGGATGTGGTATTCCATACCAGTTCTTCCAAGGTTCAAATCCACAATTTCAAAGCTAAGACTTTAATCAATAATAATATATATATAAGAAGAAAATAAAGATAAAAAGTGAAAGTTAAAAGTGAGAAATTGCAAGAAAAAGGAAGAGAATTATATTAAAATAACAAAAATAAATATTCCTCTGGAATATAAATCAAACTTTACCTATAGTCTCATAATGCCTCAACCCCATAATATCAATAATTCTGTAGATATCATTGATTAAAGAAGAGAAATTATACCTAAAACTCTATACTAGGTACAAGAATATGCTTAAAAATAATGCAGTTGTCTAAATATTCAATATGACTAAACATGTGTGACATTACATAAGTGATACCATTACTCTTAAAACATCATGTGTTACATGCCTTGACATAAAAAAACACTTACATATAAGTTAATGTGGTGTTACATTACTCAATCCCCACTTAAACTCCCATAACCAAACCTTACATTTATTATTTATAAATTAAATTTTACATAGAGAAATACCCAACTAAATACAGATCAAGGCTGTGAAGGAGAAAAATAATGTTAGTAGAGATAAGAATACAGTTTTAAGAAATGGTGCAATCAACCAAAAATATGGTGCAATATCTGTATCAAATGACACCATTCCAAATTTAACCACCATCAAAGATTTCTCAAGGCTGTGAGGAAGAAAAATAAGGTTAGTAGAGATAAGAATACAGTTTGTAAAAATGGTGAAATCAACCAAACATATGGTGCAATATCTGTATCAAATGACACCATTCCAAATTTAACCACTAGCAAAAATGTTTCAAGGCTGTGCATAATAAGAATAAAGTTTAGTTAAGATATTAGTATAATTCAAAAATTATGGTGAAATCAACCAAACACATGGTGCAATATCCTGAGCAATTGACACCATTCCAAATTTAACCACTAGCAAAAATGTCTCAAGGCTGTTCACTGACAATAATAAGGTTAAGAATGGTGAACTCAACCAAACATATGGTGCAATATCTTGATCAAATGACACCATTTTTAATTTATCCACCAGAAAAAATGTCTCAAGGTGGAATTTTTTCTAAATCCCTTGTTTTTGGAAGGCTCTATGGAGGGCCCAAAAGGTATAAATAAAGGGCCTCTCTCCCTGTTTTTCCCCCCATGCTTCTGATTCAGACAATAATCCTGAGGATTAATCCATCCCTTCTCTAGTAGGATAATCTAGTATTTATATTGAAAAATATTAGTAGCAAGGCTCAGTATCTTATAGTATTATTTATGATTAATTAGTGAAAGATATTTATAATATTAATGAAAGAGGTTAATATTACTTAATATTCTTACCATTATAGTAGTAGTGTTGATGTAGCTTTTGAAGATATTATCATTAGTGATCTTGTTTAATTTATCAATAACCTTTAACCATAGACGGGATATCATCTTAACGTTATACTTTATATCATAGACCTTTTAGGTATATTGGATTATATTTATATTTATCTTGATAGTATTATGTTACTATTCTATTATTTATATCTTACCGTTATATTAAACAAAACCACCAGTATAAAATTATCCTACCCTTCAGTTATTATAGCTATATTGATATTATAATTAAATCACCTTTAGAAGTATTAATTAGCTATAAATATTATTATAATATCTATATTGATCTTAAAAAAACTTCTTTAAATATCTCAGATATTGAAAGAAGGAATCCTAGAATAATCAATTTAAAATAATTATAATAAATAACAATAATTTAACCAAACCTCAATTATTAAACAAATATTGAATATTACCATTATTATCATGGTGATCCTTTATTGAAAGACTGATAGAGACTGTTCAAGAAAATTATCTAATTGAAAAGCCACAAAACTAAATAAGTGATTTGTGATCTCATCAAAAAGGGTATCTTTTTAAGTATATTTATAGTGGCAGCTAATACACCTTAGCACCCATGGTTCTTGGCTAATTCTAAAATTCAAAACAGACTCACCAATAATTTCCCCCTCAAGGTACTGCCTATTATTTATCCCACAACAAAAGGAGTTCCCACAACACCTAAAAGTTAAAGGTTGATAGCTCAATTAATAGCTCACATTGGCCAAGTCACCCCAAGTCAACAAGATCTGTGTGATTGGTTTATTGAGATGACCAAAGAGACTTTTACAAAGTGCCATTAGATGACCCTGACCAATTGCAGCTAAAGCCTGAGGTGAAATGTATAAAACATGTTTCAGTAAGTGGTCTGATGAAAGAAAAGGAAAAGAACCAGCAGAAAAATAGAATAAAGGACTTACTTGTTTATCATTTTCCTTTGGCTTCTTGCCCCAGCGTCCATTTTAACTATCCTCTAGTAAGGACATCCTCCTTCTTCCCATGCTGATGGCACCTGATGAGACTAAGATGACCTTATGACTGATCGCTCACAAGTCAATGCATGTTTCTACTAAAGTGGTCAAGAGTCCAAGCTTGGGTTGAAGTGTCTGCGCAGAGACAATTGAGGAAGTTCCTTGGATATCAAACCCAACAAACCAAAATGTGTAAAGATATCATCCATTGGTTCAAGATAAAAATTTATCAGCTGCTTGTTTTGAAATCATGACAAAGTTAGATCTTTCAGTCTACCTAATTTTATGACAATCGTTGAAGTCATACTGGGTGAGCTGGGAGCAGATTGGTTCATAAGTGAAGATTCTTGAGCTTGCAGAGCAAAAGAAATGAGATTGTAAGAGAAAAAACGGAAATCTCACAAGTATTCCATCAGGGCTTCATCCCAAGTCATTCAATTCAAATGGAAATGGAATCACCATAAGTTCACCCAGCTTGTTTCAAGCAGGACACTAAGCTGGCATTATAGAATTAATTGGAAGAAACATTGAATTTTATGACCTGAGGAATTTTTTTGATGAGACTGATTCAACAGAGGATCCAAGAAATAAACTTTCAAAGTAATTTGGCCCTTCAAGATCATCTCTTATTAAATTTCTCAAAATTATCATCAATCAATAATCTTGTAATTTGCACGACATATCCTTGAAAATTACACAAATTTCACAAAAAACTAAACTAAAACCTTGAGAAGACTTTCATTAATGCCAGATTTAATTTTTTGATTGAATTTATGGCCACATTCGTTGGAGATACAGTCAAATTGAAATGTATCAACTTTATTTCTCATTACAACTCTGAAACTCAAACTAACAATCTCTTGAACTATATTTGGGAAGTCATTGATAAAAATCATATTGCTATTTATTCCAAAAGCTATTTTCCATACATTATCAAAGCTAAACATCTGAAAGCTTCCATTCCAAATAAACTAAATGACGGCCATCACCATCACCTCACTTGTTTCATGCCGATGACACTTGTCTGGAGGTGGGCGGGAGGGTGCTATGTGGTGTGTTCTGTGCATGCACAAACAAAACCTGCGCAGCAGCTAACTTCTATCTGTTATACCATATGGGAAAACAGTTATTGACTCTAGTGTATAGGAACCTTCATTAATCCTGCTTCAGGGTTCAGCATTAAGAATCTTTCAGTGTGCTTGGAAGCTTATAAATTAATTATTGAGGTTTGAAATTTTCTGACTTATTGTGCACATCCATACAGAATCAAGTTAAAGAATCATGGCCAATGATCAACCAGAAATTAGTCCTCCTCAGATCTCACTCCTAAGTACCAATCTAAAGCCTAATGACTCTTGGAAACTTCAAATTCCAGCTATTCATTCTTCTAAGCAAGCTTTTCACAATAAATCAAATCAAGAGTGTCATCTTCCATTGCATGGCCCTGCTCTGGAAATGTTGACTTTTTTCCCATGCAGTATATCAATTACATTCACCATATAGCAGATAGGAGTTAGGTTTGTGGTGGGCTTTTTTTGGGCACCTAACAGATGCTCAATATGCCCCTGTGTGTAAAATTCGCAATATGAAGCAAATAAAATAGAACCTTTCGTTACCTTTAATTCTGACATCCAATCATTATCCTCTCAAGTTCCTGCTCTAGCCACTGCAGTACAAAAGATGAAAGACTTCTCATCTCATTCAGTCTTACCCTCACTTAATTACCTGTCAGGACATCTTTGAGCTAGCCACTTTCTTCCCTTCAAGATTACTGAGCGATTTAATCAATCCAATTAAATTCAAGAACCTCCCTCAAAGCTGATTCCAAAAATTATAGACAAGACTCCATGCTTGGTTGGATTAGAGGAGATGGAGAGAAAAGTTAGGTCAGGTTTGGTTTGCGCCGTATCTGAAAACAAAGGAAATGTGCTCTTGCTCAGTGGTCCCAGGGGCTCTGGCAAAAAAGCGGTCATTATTTTCTGGAAATTTAAAGAATCGAATTAGCTTACTGGCTTTGAACATGATTCTAGGTCATTCCTTGTTTATTGTCTTTGCTTTCACACCCTTGTCTCTATGAATAAAATGGCTTAATCACCATCAAACTTAATGGCTTTGTTCACACCAATGATAAATTGGACTTGATACTCAAGAATGGGGACTGATCAGGATTAGGGTCATCCAATGGACCCATGAAAAGACAGACAGCTTGAAGGTAAAGATGTGCTAAAGTCCATTCAAGAAGCTGTCCAAATTGGGCACATTGCCCAGTCAACTGCCATCTTCTAAGAAAACCTTTGGTCTGGCCAATTTCTAGCAACAATAGATCCCTTTCTAGCTGTGGCTCCATCACAGCTGATGTCACAGAGGCCGTCCATACTTGGAATTGATTGGAAAACATGATTTAAATTTTGTCTTATCTCTGTTGGTATGATTTCTTTTAGGCAATTATCATTTGGAACAATGACCCACTGCAGATATTTACCAGAGAGGTAAGTCACGATGAGTCTTTCCTTGCTCATATCTTTTGAATTCAGAGTTTTATCTCCTCAAAGTAATTTTACATAAAAATAATACTATAAGTCAATCGCCAGTGATTGATTCAACATTCACCCTGGCTATTGCCAGCTGGGGGAAAAGATTAGGAGATTGTTTGGGAGCAAATCATTTCGTGAGTATAGGATAGTAAATGGAGAACATTAGGGTGGAAGTGCAGTAGTGTCAGAATAGTAAGCTGCAGAGAAGATGAGGTGGTAGTACAGAAGTGTAAGGATGGTAAATGGTGGAAATGAGGAAGACAATGTGTGTGTGAGCATACGGATGTTCAATTGGGCAATTGATAAGGCAGTGAGGCAGAAGGCAAACATAGTGTGAGCATAAGGATTATAAATTGAGAACATTAGCGGGCAATGCATGATTTCAAGAATTGTAAGCTGTGGAGCAGACTAGGCAAGGGTCCACAAGTATAAGGATGGATGTTGAGGGAAAAAACATATCTATAGGGAACTGGGGGAGTGTAAGAATGGTAAGTGGCAGGGGTGGGGAAGGGTAAGGATGGGTGATGGCAGAGATGGGGTGGCATGGGAAGAAGTATATCTATAGGCCACTGCAGGAACATAAGCAAGGTAAGGAGCAGGGGGCAGAAGCATAAGTATGGGTTGTGGCAGAGATGTGGTGCCAGGGGCAGAAGGACATCTTTGCCTAATCATAAGCATTTGCAGCTGGCTAAGATGATGAGGGGGGTGTGGAAGCCAATTCATTTGTGAGAGTAGGCATGATAAAGGTGGGAGATGATCAGCTGGTGGTGCAGAAGTCATCTCATGCCAACCTTCTTCCTTGTGCCATGAGGTGGAATTACCCAAACATTGAAAATGGTGTGGATATGGGTTTTTGTTCTGAGTGAAAAACTCATGTGACACATCTAACAATTGATGTTGTCTTGATGCAGAAATGACCCAACCCACTAAATCCAATGACTATTGCATGACAGTAATGCAACTGAAGCAAGATTTTATACTGACAGTGGTGAGATGTGAAGTCAATTGCCAGAAATTGACACAAAATTTTCCCTGGTGACAAGGATGGGAAATTGAGAACATGAGGGCAGTGCGGGAGCTTAAGGATGGTAAGCTGTGGCAAAGAGGAGGCAGCAGTGGAGGTGTAAGGATGGTAAAGGCCAGAAAAGTGGAAGCCAATGTGTGCATGAGAGTAAGCATGGTAAATTGGCCAAATGATTTGGCATTGGGACAGAACCTAAACTTAGTTCAAACATAATAATAATCAATTTTAAACATTAGGTAGCACTGGAGAAGCATAAGGATTGTAAGCGGCAGAGAGGATTAGGTGGTTGTGTGGACACGTAAGGATGGGTTGGCAGAGTTGGAGTCAGATCTGTAAGGCACTGCAGGAGCAGAGGAGATTTGGCAGGGGTGAAAGGGGAAATGTGGTGGTGGGGTTGGAGGGATATATTTAGGGCGCTGCAGGTGGGGGTGGGGAAGTATAAGGATGGGTGAGTGAGGGGATGAGGTGGCAGGAGCAGAGTCATATATTCAGGGTGCTGCAGGAGCATAATCAGACTAAATGGCAGAGAGAATGAGGTAGTGTGTGGAAGTGTAAGGATGATTTAGGGAAGACATGGGGTGGCAGGGTCAGACGCATACATATAAGGCACTGTGGGAGCATAAGCATGGTAAGGGCCGGAGAGGATTCTGCAAGGGTGCGGAAGCATAAGGGTGGGTGATTGCAGATCTGTGGTTGTCAGAGTGGAATCATCTCTTGGGGAAAGCATAACAATCATTGGACACTGGAAGAGATGATTAGCAAGTGTTTCAGAAGCCAATTTGTGCATGAGAGTAGGCATGGAAAAGGGGTGAGATGATCAGGCAGCGGGGAGGAAGTGATCCAAAGGATAACTATGAGGATGCCAAACTGCTGCCTTGAACCACAAGATGTAATTACCCACACATTGTGTATGGTGTGGATATGGGTTTTTGCAGTGAGTGACATACTCATGTGACACATTTGACAATTGATGTTGTCTTGAGGCAGACTTGATGTGACCCACTAAATTGAGTGACTATAATGTGACACTAACGCGACTGAAGCAAAATTTTATACTGACAGCAGTGCAATGTGAAGTCAATTGCCTGTGATTGACGCAACATTCTCTCTGGTGATACCTCATAGGATACAAACTATTTCCAAACAGTTATTTTATCTTTTATAGAGGGAAATTTTTAGATATTCATTTCAATAACTATTTATGAATGATTAATAATAATTTATGCAAGGATCCCACATACAGTTTTGAGAAGAAAGTAAAGTTCAGAAATGATAAAATGATATCTTAAATATCTTTTAAAAATGTGATTTTTCAAGTTGTTTATTATTGAGAAGATTTTACAATTATTTTCAAATAATGAACCTTTTCTTTCTGTTCAAACAGCTATTATATTTAGTTCTTCAGTATCTTGATACCACTATTACAGGATATATGAAGAGCTCAGAGAAATAACAAAGTATAAATTATTCAAAAAAAGAATGAAAAAGAAAGAAAGCTCAATGAATCAATGTGAAGCAGAATTGTGTATGAAGGCTACTTTTCTTCAAATCCCATACTCACTATGGAATTATTAGGTATTGGAGATTAAATCCCCTATTTTTTGGAATTCCCTCCAATTTCATTGAGCTTGAAATTAAAAGAATCAAAAGGCATTAAAAAAGATATTTATTTTTCTAATAATAAAACAAACCACTTTATAGAGATTCTGACTAATAATGAAAAAATGTTTTAAGATGAATACAAAAAGTGATATATGCATTTATGCAAGAGAGTAAACATCTTAAAAAATTAAAGAATCAATGTGAGATATGTTTATAGATATGAGAAGTATCCAGGCTATTATTAGAATATCCTGTTCTCTAAACTCATAGTTACTATTAACTTAATCCTTGGTATCTTAGAATAGAAATAATTTGTTGATTATAACATAAAGCCCAAATATCATCCAATTAAGTCTTATAAATCCCATTTATAAGTTTCCAAAATTCCTCTACAGCACTTCATGGGATGAAATATTGGTGATATTTCTTTATTATATATTATATCTTTGGTAAAATCCTCTTTATAGTAAAGCTGTGTACTTAAACTTCAGATTTTGTTTACATCTTCAACATATAATATTGCTGCAAGAAGAAGAGAAAAATCAGGGAGATAATCTATTTTTCAATGAAAATTTTAATCAGATAAGCCTCTTTTATGGTGAGATATTTATTTTATATTATGTGAATAATTGAAAGAGGGCTAATTACTTTGAAGTAATTTTGGTTCATGTAGAATCCCTTTGAAAGAAAAAGGGTTCAAACTTAAATATAATCTGTCTATTCATTCCCATAGATTGGAAGGAGATGAAATTCATAGTGGAATTTCAAAACACACCTTAAATGTTTCTTTGTTTCCTAATCACATAGTTTTAACTAAAAAGGAAAATTAAGATGAACTTTGAAAATGATTCCTTTGATCCTGTATTGTTAAATTATTGAGCTTTTACAAGCCCAACCAAGCACTGCTATTGAGTCAACTAAATTGATACTTTGTGGCTTGAATTTCTTCCAAAACTTCTATTTCTAAATTTAATTTCTTTCCTATCTCCAACCTGAATCCAATCTATTCACCATGTCAAATTCCAAATGCAACACCTGCTGTCAGGTGTAGCCACTTTGCTCATGGTGATTGTGTGTGTTTGATTGATGGGGCTAAAATAGCATTATACCAAGGGCTCAGAAGTTATAATGATGTTATTTTTTACAGGAAAGGAACTCTTCTGAAAATGCACAAACTTTTTATTATTCAGAAAAATACATAAATCATTTATTTACAGTTTGGCTGACCTAATTTTCTGATATTGAAGTGGGTCACAGAATGAAATGAAATGAAAATTTAAATTATTTTTTAAAAAAAAATTTAAATAGGAGAATTTATGAAGTATTATAATCAAAATATTGTTTTCTACATATATAAAAGTTTGATTTTTAGAAAAGTACTTGCCTTCAGACTCTGTATATCCACTGATGATACATTATTTACAAATCTATAAAGTAATCAAGGCTTTATTCATTTCATTTATAGTAAAGCTAAGTAGCAAGGCTTTAACAGTTCATTGGCAATCAAAATGCAGGTAGGCCTTATTAGAAGGGCTGTTATGGATATCTTATAGATTGGCAAGCCTGGAGAAGATGGCCCAGTGGAACATGTAAGCATAGTATTTGATAGCATATTAGCCAATTTGGAAGACTTATGGGACTAATTACTAAATCAAACTATTAATTGGTGATAGTCAAAGTGATAGTATTTGGAATTTGACTCAGAAATTATCAAAATCTTTCTCAAAATACTTGACCATGATGACTCCAGATAGTATACCTTTGAAAAATCTGATTTCTGATCTAGTTTTTTCGCATTCCAGTTAAAAATCTTTGGAAATAGTTTTATTTTGAAATATTCATTCTTTTGGTTGAAACTTTTGATGAGTTTTTCCATTATTTTCTAGCCCAAAATTACTCTTGAGGGTCCTAATAATCCTAATAAGCAGACTACAGTAAGCCCAGCCTTCAGAAATCCTTCTGAGCCACTTTCTCCAGCTTTGCAGACCCCCTCTCTGGCCCTGGCTGGCCCCTGCTGCAGGTTAAGCCCCTCATACTTTTATGGCAATTTCAAAAAATCTATAAATAGCTGCCCATGGCCCTCCTCCCCTTCCCAATCCTCTCTCAATTCCACCATCAACCATCTCACTCCCATCCTCATCCTCAAAATCTATTGCTTCACCGTTTCGGACTCGCCCTCAATAAAGCATGTCAAGTTTTTGGTCGATCATCTCCTTATCTTTACTCCCAATCTCAATCTTCATCTGGGTAAGCTTCACTCAAGTTGATATCGTCCATCTCGTGCTATTGAAACTGATTTGGATCTTGATGGGTCAATCTTTTCCAGTTTTGCAGCAAAACTTCAATCTCATCTTTTATCATCGCTGGTAAGCTCTTTGAAATCTTCCTGGTTGGATTGATTAACTTCATCATCCTTATTAGGTTCATTCAACTCAACAAGTCTTTACTTATTACAATTCAATCACAACAATCAAAGTCTTAAAATTTTGAAATCTCTCAAGGCTTTCGGACCCCATCAATTCATTAGTTATGATCATCAAAACCAAGTCTTCTTTGCTACTACGTGGTCTCTACCTCCGCATCTTTCTGCTTGGTCAATCAAATTCAATCCTACTTCTTATCCGCAAATCTCTCTAATCAATAAAATTCCAATCTGTCAGTATTTCATTTTCTTTTCAGCTTTAAAAATAGCACAAAATTAATCCTAAAACTTACCATCTTGATTTTCTTTCAGTCGCAGTCTCTTCTTATATCACATCAAAATTCAATTTATTGTTCGCAGCTGGTGGCCCAACCGGTCAAGTTCTGCAATTAAATCCAAAAACTCATCAAATTCAATCAATCTTACAACAATTGAATTTCATACCTCAAAATCAATTACTTCATCATGATAGATCTAAAAATGCTCTAGTAAAAATTCTTCAATTCATCATTCTTTAAAATTTCATCAATTTTTACTTTGTTTTCGCTCTTCTAGCGTAATGGCAGCCATGCAATCGAAATCTCAAAATTTAATTTAACATTTGTACCAGATCTGTAAATCATTTTGTCCTTTATTTCCCTTATTTTATTATGCTAGTCGTAAAATAAAACTTTCCTTTTCTGTAGTGGTCATAATTCAATTTGGGTCTATAAACTTAATCGTCAAGCTTCTCATTTGGATTTTATCTATCAACACAAAAGCTTACATCAAAATGATGGGCCTAGGCATTGCGTAGTTAGCGAAGATGGTAAAAGACTTTATGTCGTAACAGAACATAGTTAGTCTCTCATCCTTTCAATTCACTTGTCTTTTTTACTCAAACTCACCCTTCTTTCAATTTAGCCTCCAGAGTTGACGTTTATAACATTCATGATGATCAATTAACTCTTCAAACTTCTTCATCTATCCTCAATGATCTATCAGATCCAGCTAACTTTAGAGGCGATACAATAAGAGTATTGCCTAGTCAATTTTTAACTCGTCAATTCAATAACCATGACCTCATCTTCGCCACTACGAGAGGTTCAAATTCCTCTTATTTGGGTGCTTTGTCGATTTTCGATTATGATTTAAATCAAAAATCAATCAAAAAATTGATCAAGTGGGAAACCCCAACTTCCGGTGGAAAAGCAAACGCTATTGAATTTAATTTAAACCCCAAGTCAAAAAAGTTCGGTGTGGTGGAATTGGTCTTGACAGATGACGAAATTGGCTACATCTTCATTTTGGAATTCAATTTAGAAAAAATCGAAATCACAGTCCTTGATAAAGCTCTAATCGATCAACCTGGAATTGGTGCTAGTCATGCTCAATGGATATATCCTTAAAGATTCAATTAAAAATTTGAAAGATAACTTCATGCAAATCTTTAACTTGCATCAATTTTAGCCTTTTTTCAACAAAACATAACCCGATGAACGTGAACTTGAACGTACAAAAAGCCATCTTTTGGGCCTCTTTTTACATCAAAAGATACATTTTCTAATCAAAAGACCCTCATTCTTAAACTAAAAGCAAAGTTGATTTTTTTCAAAAAAAAACATTTGAAAGATGTGATCATTCGAGACAAAATTTTGTCGAAAACAATATTGGTTTGTAAACTTATGTAAAATTGAACGTTTGTAAGGTATTTTTGAATAAATCAAGTTGTGAACTTTATGAAAACAAGAGCCTGCAATCGGCTTATTTCTTGATTTTAAGCTCTGCTTTTGAAGTTAATTGATGCCCGCAGTATTCTAGTTCCGAAATATCAGTCAGAGTTAATTCGAAACGCACTATTTTTAAAAGAGGGATTCAAGAATTTTAAGGCTGAAATTCACAACTCATTAAAAACCGGATAAATGTTTTTCAAGTAATTTTATTTATTAATCACTTCTGGAAAACAAAAGATATCTTTGTAATAATTCTTTTCGACAACATTTTTTGTCTTGAGAAATGAATTAAAACATTTTCTTTAAAGAGACATTTGAGATATTTTTTCCTTTTTTTTTAAAACAAACCAAACAAACAAAGGGTTACCAGAAAAAAAAGCTCTTCCTAAAGCAAAAAAATTGTTTTTTTTCATAATTAATAATTGATGATTATTTTGTAAAAGAGTGAAAATAAAATCATATCATTATTATTAAAAGATACCATATTCTTATATTTTTTTCAAGTTAAGGCTAAAAAAAGATATCATTAGTATCCCTCATGTATTTTTTTTATTTTTACTTTGTGATGAAAAATTGTTCAGGATCAATTGACAATTTTATTTTATTTTATTTTGAGGTTTATCAATCAATCAATCACTCAACAAGAAGTTAATGGATTGATTGAAATTTTTTTATTTGGTTTTGTTTTTTAAAAGAGAGTTTTTAATTCAAGATTATTTTTTTGAAAAAATAATTATTATTATTATTATTACAAGTAGTTAGTTAATTTAATATCAAAAAATAAAGTTATTGCTTCATTATATTGAGATTTTAAAAATGAATTAAATGAAAATGATTCAAAATTTAATATTTTCTTTTTCAATCTTGATAACTTTTGATATTTGTATTGTTTTTGAAGAGTACTTTATTGAAAAAAAATTAAAATTTTCAATCAAATTTTTTAAAATTATAGCCTGGTTTATAAACTAGGCTTTTAGAGAACTTTGAAGTTTTTTGAAAAAGTCTTCAAATTCCAAAAAATTAAAAAGCCTCATTAACTCATATTGAAAATTTTTCTCAAAAATATTGCCAAAATCTTTTCTTGTTCATAAAAACTTATTTTTTAACTTCACTCACTTTTTCCACTTTAAACTTTAAATCAACCACTTAATGAGGAATGGACAACAATTCAATAATATTGGATCACATCTCAGCATTGAAAGCATAAGTAATGCAACAGTATACAAAGAGACTTAAAATTAAATCCATGGAAAATCAAGAATTGTATAATCAGGGTGACTACTTTGTTGGTTTTTTGTGAAATACAAATGCAGATTTTAATTAATTGCCTATGTAATGTACTACTGACCTCTCAAATTTTAAGAATTAAAATTTTCTAAGGGAAATCACCTAAAGTCAAAGAAAAGTTTCTTTTTAAACTTATTAAATTGGTCATTGAACTGAATATTATTCTATTTTTAAGGTAATCTTTTCAATTTTTTTGGAAAAATCAATAGCTTAATCTGAAAATTTAAGAAAATTATTGATTTAATTTTTTTGTATTATTAAATTATCATCAAGAAAATGTTTGATTTTTGAGAATAATTACTTAATGATTAGAATAAATTTTTGATTTTAACTTAATATTGTGAATAAATTCAATAAAAAATATTGTTTTGAGGTAATAGATGAAAAGTAAATTTCAAAAATACTCACCTATAAGATGATAAATAAAATAATTTGTATTCAAATAATAAATGATTGAATTTGTTTTTCTTTTTATTTTTTATTTTCTTTTCAAGTTTTAATACTTATTACAAAAATTAATTTTAATTTTTTTTTTAACTTTTAAAATTTTATTTAAATTATCTCTTATTTAAGGTTTATTATGGTCTCTCTAAAGAAATTTTTTATGATAATCAAATTTTTCAAAAAAAAAAAAATTATTAAAAACATGGTCATGATTTATTAAATTTTGATTTTTAAAGTTATTTTTAAATTTATTTATTATTGAGGATTCAAGTTAATCTTAAAAAGTTTCAAGAATTACTTCATATTGAAATTCTATGGATTTAGTGAATTGGGACTTTAAATTTAAACACTCTTAAAAAATTATAGAGTTTTTCTTGATTAAGTTAATTTAATTATGTTTATGATAGTTATTTACTAAATAATCGCAATTGATTTTGAAATAATAATAATAATAATTTATTTGGTTAAAAAATTAATTTTAGTGTTTATTAATCCCAAAATCAGCTAATTATATTCAATTTAAAAGAATTAGAATTTCTTAGATTGTTCTAAATTGCTTTTAAATAAAACAAAATTCAAGTATGTTCCAAAAAAATACACAGGTGGATTTCGATTACTTTCTTTTTTTTTGATCTATTGATTGATTGATATTTCTTGATTTTTTAATTCAATTTCTCAATTTAAATTGTTTTTTTTATTAAAAATTAAAAACATAATATTTGAAATATAAAAGCTCAACTAAAGCCTTTAAAATTAAACAAATAATCACTATAATTAGAAATTTTAATTATAATAAAATTAATTTTATTTCAATTTGAATCTATATTGGAATTTGTAAGAATTTTCACATCATGGTTAAAATGAAAACTTTGAGCCATTAAAATTTGGGTTGCTAATAATTGTTTCCATGTTCTTCTTGAAGTAAATTTTCATCTTCTTTCTCTCTTCAGAATCAGTCTTTCTCCTCTTCGCATTATCAACTTTGTTGAATCAACAATAATAGAATTATGAGACCTATTTGAGTTCTATCAGTTAGTTAATTGACCAGTTATTGGCGATTTCTTGAGGATTTTGATTTACCTTTTGAGGTATTTGAAATAAAATCTTCATGAAAATCTCAATAATATTTAAGTTTTCTTGTCATTTTTCTCAAATTTATTTGATAAACTTAAAGAAACTACATCACATAAAACCTTATGAGAGAAATAACTTTTTACTTTGAATGAAATTATACTATTAAGTTCAATATTTATTTCAATAATTTGGCTCTTCCAGATCGCTCTAACCATTTTTTTACTTTTGTTTCAAGACAAAAAAAAACAAAACGATAGCTATTAGATTTGATCCCATTTCCCATTGAATATTATACTTTGATTCGAGTTAATTATAAGAAATTAATAATTTCATATGATATTAATCAAAAAAAATAAAATATAACAAAGGATGAAAGCCTTCTAATAAATAATAAAATAATAACATTAGAGGTAGTTAGATATCAATTGATAGTTAATAAAATTGAATTAAGCCAAATTATTTATTTTATTCAAATATATTTATTTAATGAAGTTTCAAAATTCTTAATTAATTGTAAGAAAAGAATTGTAATTTTCAAATTTCCAAGTTTTTTCTTATTATTAATTTATTAATTGTTTTTCAAACTTGAATCATTAATTAATTTATAATTGGATTTATTATTATTATTATTATTATTATTATTTTTTATTTTTGAAAAGTGTCCTTTTTTTTTAAAAAAAAAGCAAAATATATAAATTTTTCTTCAGTAGTAAATTATTTAATAATATAGTTTGTCTAAATAGTTAACTAATTAATTCGTAATATCTTTTTTATCAGAAAAAGGCTTATTTTTTTTCATATTGTTTTTGTTTTTATCGAATTGTTTGTTTTTTGAAAAGAATTCATATTAATCTTTATTCCTTTAACATTTGAAATCTCTTTTTTCAATTGTCTTTTTTTAACTTTTATCAATAAAATAATTTGGTCTTACTTTTTTTTTTCAATGATATTTTTTTGACAAAATATTTCTTTTGAATTATAATTAGTCCTTCTCATACTTGAGAAAAAACATCTTTCTTTAATTGGGTAACTTGGCCCAAACATCACTTCAAAACATCTGCATTTTTTGAATCAAAATCCCATGTATGTGTTAGCTTTAAATGCTTTCTATTGAAAAAAATTCAAGGTGGAAATTTTGAAAAATAAATATGTTGGTTTGGATTTAAAATGTCTTTCTTTTGGAAATTTGAAAATTTTAAAAAATTGAATCATCAATTACAACCCATATTCAGTTTCATCTTCACTCTCACCATTCAAATAATGCCACCCCAATTCTTATCAGCTTTAACAAGTAAAGACTCTATTTTTTATCTAAAAAATTCAGAAAATGTTACAACAGCCAACTATCTCACAATAATAAGTTGGCTCAAAAGAAAAAATAATTCTGAAATTTGTTTTGGCTATTCTGAAGAGATATAAATTGGAAGGCTCCATTATACAAACAAATTAGATTCCAATTAATGGCTAATGAGGTGAAAAAATTGAACAAATTTGTTGAATCTTACCACCAACAATATTAGGAATCACTGGAGAAATTACAAAATATATATATGTCTGAAAAAAACTATGAGACAACAATAGGTTTAGGAATTACTGATGAAGACCTCAAGAAAGGGATTCACACAATTATTCAAAAGATGTAAACACTTTTCCCATGATATTCTGAAATTATTAAGATCTTTGGTAATAAAAAAAATACAACACCAATGAGAACATGCAATTTCCCTGATTTGGAAACAAATGAGATTCTTGAGGAAGATGAATACTTTATAAACAGAAATGTATGTCTTATATTTTTTGAAACCAAAATTGTAAGATTGTACTGATTATCAAATCAACAGGTCTTTATGAGCCATTCAACAAGAAAGATATTGCCAGAAGATGTGCCCTCAAAAAATGTAGAAAGAAGTTCTAATGAGGACTGTGTTCAAATGGAGAAATTTTATTTTAGAAAAGTAAGAGTTTATCATTCAATAAATTCTTACTGAATTTCTAATTATGTATTCTGTGAAGGAATAAGGGAAAAAACTGTGAACTATCAATTTCATCTCAAATTGATCCAAGTATCACCATGGATATGAATGAGAAAACTCTCATAGAAGAGAGAATATCTTCTTCATTATGGAACATAATTATTTGCACCTGCAAACAGAAATACTTAGACATGAATCAGTCAATAGATTAAATACACAAAGCAGGTCAAAAAGAAATATTTCATTAAATGGTGCACCACCATGCTTCCACTTTTATTGCAAGACAAGAAGGACATTTACAAAAACTACTGTCAGTTATCTTATATTTAATTCTGAAAATTCTCCCATATTCACTTATTCTTTCAAATTTGAATTGGAAAAAAGAAGGTGGAAAGAGGAAAAATAAGTTGAAAGAAAATGTCTCAAAAAGGGTGACATCATAAAGATAATTGCAAAGTTTTTTAACTATACAAAAAGAATGAGGAATTTGAATTTGAATTTGAAGAATAAAAACTCAGGAAAAAAAGTGATGTTGAATAAAAGAAATTACACCATAAAATTGACTTTCAGCATGAAAAAAAGATGGATTTGACTATTGAAATGTTACAATCAAATTTCTCAGAAAAAAAAGTTAGAAAATATTATCAACTTGATTAATAATTAATATTATTTGAGATTTACATCAAAAGGGTGTGTATATTTTAGATATATTACTATATTAACTATCATTTTATACACCCAAGCTTTGATAGTGCAGTGGTTGCATCCCTATGCTTTTTGTATTCTGAAAATACTGAATTCATATGACATTTGAGACATATTTCTTATAAAGAGTTAGGATTTTCAACTTTATTATATTGATATAAATTTTTATTTACAAGATTAATTGAGTAATATAAGTATGAGTCAGGATTTCATATAAAAAACAGAAATCAAGATAGTAACTATTCTTTTGAAGATGAAAAAATTGAATCAAAAATTTATTGATGGTCATTGTAAGTGAGATAAGTTATTCTTCCATCTTTGTGAGATTTGAACAAAGAATAGGGTTTTTTTGCAAATATTCATTGAAATCAACAGCCTGGTGAATTTACCACTTGAGCCACCATCTGGAAATAAGAGCAAATAATGAATAGTCTTGGAATTCCATACCACGTAGAAAGTTCCAGGGACTTTTCAAATCAATTGAATATTTATTCCCTGATCACAAAAAACACAAATATTCAGTGAAGAAATCAGATTCTGAATCAAAAATTGGGTAATAATTCTTGAAAATCAGAATAGAAATAAAAAAAGCAAAATTTGAAACATTTTTTCCACAATGTGGAAAATTGTGAAACTCATTTAAGGTATATATAACATGATGTGAAAAATAATATTCATTTGAGTTCTTGAAAGAGAATTTTTTTTCAAAGAAAGGTATTCCAAAGTTTTTCATAGTCTGGGTATTTTCTTTTATCATGATAGATGCAATATTGTTGAAAGGAGTTCTAAGAATTTCCAATATCTTTGAGGCCATAGATGAAACCTGTTGATATTCATCAATATTTCCATAAATTTTATTGTTAGAGAAATAGTTTCCTAAAATATAATAACCAATGAAAATAGGATTTCAACCACTTGCATACATTGACCAATGAATATTGTTTCCACATTATTTCTACTTCGCAAGGAAAGGGGTCATTTCTGTATGATGAGATGATAAAAGTATCATATTTTATCTTTCATAGTAAGTAACAGATTCAAAGGCTTAAAGCTTTATTGGAGAAAAAGCTTGAGCTCATGATCTTTTAATGGAGTTATTATGGAGAATAGTAAAGCCATGGGAAATAAGTTTATAGTTTTTCTGAACATAATGTCAAAAATATGGTGCTTTTGAGATCCAAGGTTGGCATAATTTTTCATGGTCTGCTTCATTTGTTGGGGGACTATTGAAAAGAGCCTCTTCATTTGATTGTAAAATATACTAAAGGCTTTTTTAATATATAAAGGGTATTGGTAAAAACACGTAAGCAAATTGGTAAAAACACGTAAGAGCTTACGTGTTTTTACTAAAAACTTACGTGTTTTGGCCATAATTTGGTAAAAACACGTAAGTTTTTAGTAAAAACACGTAAGGGGTGCCCTGGGCCCATTTTTAATTAAAAATGAAACACAACAATGCCTGTATTGGGCCAAAACATGCCCAAAAGAGGTTTTTTTCCCACAAAACCTCTCTAACTCCAAATTGTTTCAGATTTTTTTGCCCAGCCCCCCCCCAAAAAAAAAAGCCCAAACACCCCAACAATCCACATTATCCCCACCCCAAACCATTGTTTTTTTTTTGGAAAAACAGCATTACCAAAGCCATTTTGCAAAGCTTTTCACACTTTTTTTTCTTTTTTTCACCCAAAGACTGCATTTTCCACCACAACAACCTGCTTTCAAGCCTCCAAATTTCCAATTTTTTACCTTCCCTCATCCATTAATCCCATATTTAAACCACTTTCTTTCACTCTTAACCCCTTCTGTTCATTTTTCACACCTTTTTTCACCTCTTTTTCACACTTCGAAAGGTTCTTACCCCATTCCAAATCCCCAAATCCCCCCTTTTTTTCACTTTTACACATATTTTTCATTCAAAAATGCTCCAACCCCCCACTGAAGGTGAATTTCAGACCCTTGAGCTTCTTTGGCAACATGTGCATAATGTTGCCAGGGCTCAGGGGTATGCTGTGTCCACCTTGAGGTCCAATATGACCCACAACCAAATTGAAATATGTTGTGATAGGTCTGGCACCCCAAATCCCAACAAAAGCCCCTCCAAAACAGTCACCTCAAGAAAGCTTGACTGTCCTTTTAGACTTTATGCCAGGAAATATGCCAAGAGCACCACTTGGACTCTTAAAGTCAAAAATCCTGAACATAGCCATGATTCCACTGAAAATATCATGGCACATCCTGCTTTCAGGAAATTCAATGAGCAAGAAACATCCCAAATTGCTCAAATGTCTGAATCACTCCTCATGCCAAGGCAAATTCAGGCCCAATTATGCAGCCAGAGGTAGTCTGACAGGCATGTAATCCTTCAAGACATTTATAGCCAAGTCAAGAAAATAAAGAAAGACAAACTGCAAGGCAGAAGGCCCATTGATGCTCTTATTGACACTCTCAAAGAAGAAAATTTTGTTTGGTCCTCTGCAAGGGATTCTGAGGGACACATTACCTCCTTGTTTTTTACTCACCCCCTGGCCATAAAACTTCTTCATGGCTTTCCTCATGTCATTCTTATGGATTGTACTTATAAAACCAATAAGTACAAAATGCCTCTTTTTCATATTGTTGGATTCAGCTCAACAAATAAGACCTTTTCTGGGGCTTTTTGTTTGATGAAGAATGAAAATGAAACTTCATATACTTGGGCATTAAATCAATACATTGAAAAGGTCCTCAACAACACCAATCTTGTTCCCCCCCAGTTATTGTTATTGACAGGGATCTGGCCTTGAAAAACTCTATTAAGAAGCTCTTCCCAGACTCCAAAGTCATGCTATGCATTTGGCACATCAACAAGGATGTATCTGCTCATTGCATGAAGAAAATTGGTCATGGAACTGATTTTGAAAATTTTATGGGCCTTTGGAATCAAGTAATAAACTTCTTCATTTTATTTCATGTTATTTCACTTTTTTTCTTATTATTGTCTTTATTAATGACTTTGTGATCCTTTTCTCAGCTTATGTATTCACCCACTGAAAAGTCTTTCAAAGACAACTGGAAGAAGCTTCAAAAGCAAGTTAAAAATGCTGAGGTCTTGCAGTATTTGGAAAATACTTGGCTTCCTCTAAAGGAGTATTATGTGCCAGCCTGGACAAACCACCATTGCCACCTGGGTGTGGGCTCCACCTCCAGAGTTGAAGGTGCCCATGCCATGGTTAAACTTTGGCTACAAAAGTCCACTGGTACTCTCCTGGAGGTAGTCAGGGCACTCCGCATGGCATTCAGAAAACAATTTATTGAAATTATCAACAGAATCTCCAAAGAAATGATTGTCCATGTCAAGAATTTTCCTCCACACATCTGTGCCCTCAATGGCAAGGTGTCTCATTATGCTCTTCAGATTGCCTTTGAAAATTTCAAAACAAAATTTCCTCCAAATGAAAAATGCACCAACAAATACAACAATTATAAAGGCATTCCTTGCAAGCATAAGACCCAAAAGGCATTTGCCAAGCGCCAAAGGCTTGAATTATCAGACTTCCATCCTCAGTGGCATTTGAATTTGCCTGTGAGGGTTTTTTAATTTCTTCTTATTATTTTTTTCTTATTAACTGATTTTACTTGTCATATTCTTCTCAGACTGGTTTTCAAGGTGATGATCAAAGTGTTGAAAAAGAAAGAAAGAATGAAGCCAAGAAAATATTTGAAGACATTGAGGAAGACCTGTTTCAAAGACCAATGGCAGAAATCACCCCAATACTCCAACATTTTCAAGATGTTTTGACTGGAAAAGTCCCATTTGATCAAATTCCCAAGAGTCAAGAGGATGATCAATATTATGAAGACCCTCTAGAATGCAAGAATATCCGTGGAAGACCCCAAGGAGCCAAGAATAAAAACAAAAGAGAACCTTCAAGATTTGAAATCATTGAGAGTCAAACCAAGAGAAGAGGAAGACCCCCATCAAAAGTGACCAGCACAACAACTTCCAGATCCCAGTCAAATGTCCCCTCTCCAATTATGGAAGTGGACTCATCTGAAGATTCTGAAGATTCTGAAGATTCTGAGGACTCATTATCTAAATCCATCAGTTCATCAGATTCACTACCCTCAGCAACTGAATTGAATAAATCAGAAGTAACCCTTAGAAGGTCCAGAAGATTGGCAATTGGAAGCAAAACATCACAAAGAAAATCACACAAGCCTGCCACCAGTTTGAACATCTATGATGCAATTGACCTGACCTGTGAGCATTGTCAAAGCAACTATCACACAAGTGATGAATGCTCCAAGCTGTTTGTGAGTTTCTGATTCTTTTTAATGTAATTTTATGTTGTTTATTTTGATATTTATTCATTTTTTGAACTTATGTTATCAGATAACTGGCTCAGAAGACTTGCCCAAGTTTATATTGAAATACACCTTCAAGGCCATCAATGTCCAGGGTGATGGAAACTGTGGCTACAGAACAGTATCCCACTTCATTTACAAGACTCAAGATCAATGGGCTGATTTCAGAGGTGACTTGGCTGAAGAAATTCACCAAAATAAAGACCTTTATGAAGCCATGAACACCTTAATTCCCTCAGTATCCTCTTATTTGGAAAGAATTGAATGGTATGAAGATGTTGGCCAGGCTCCAAAAAGCAAGTGGATGTCCATGCCTGACATGGGGGATCCAATTGCAAATAAGTATAAAAGACCAGTTTTCTTTTATTCCACAGCCCAATCTTTTTCCTTTTTCCCTTATTTCTGTCCTCCAAATGATAATCCCCCCATTTTCATCTGCTTCTTGAATAGTTGTGCTCATTTTGTTCCATTGGACATCATCATTTCTAAATTTTATCCAGTCCCCCCCATTACTGTGAAATGGTAGATTCATGCCCAAAAACAAGCCCTGGGGTGGGCTGATAAATTTGAGAAACACAGAATGTTGTATTTGTCCAATTTTCCTCCCCCCTCTCAGAAAAAACCCACTATTTTGGAGGTTGATTCTGATTGAATGATTTTTGTATATACATTTTATGCCAATTATCCCCCTCCTCAGTCATTTTTATTGCTTAAATCCCACCTCAGTCTCCTTTTTTATCAAAAATGTGGAACTTTTGTACTTGAAAATAGTCATATTACACACAAGAAAAAAAACAGTTAAAAAAAACACCCATTGCGCCTTCACTTGTGGTCCCACCCAAAAACTTTTCCCAATTCATGAGCTTCTGGTTCTTTATTGTCCAGATTGAACCCTTCAATTTAAAAAAAAAATGAAGGAAATTCATAAGTGGAAAGTTATTAAATTCACTTTTTAAAAATAGGCATATTACAATGACGGGAAAAAACATTTGAAAAAAAAACTCTTTTTGCGCCTTCACTTGTCCCACCCAAAAAAATTCCCAAAATTATGGGATTCTGGTTCTTTGTTCTTCACATTGAACCCTTTATTTTTAAAGAAAAATGAAGGAAATTCATAAGTGGGAAGATTTTAAATGAATTTTTGAAAAAAATATGCCATTTTGGCATATTGGCCAAATTTGTGAAATTTGGCAAAAAAAAAAATTTTGAAAAAATTTGTGCTTATTGACATGCCAAGTCGGGAAAAATATGGCAAAAAAAAATTAAAAAAAACCTCAAAACTGAGCCTGAGGAATTTTTTTTGAAAATTAAGGTCACTTACGTGTTTTTACTAAAAGCTTACGTGTGTTTACCAACACCCTATATAAATGGATATTCTTAATTTTTTTTTGATTCTATCTGCATGCTTTCTTGAAGAATGAGTTTTCTTCATCTCTGATCAATGACTGAAGTCCCAAGTTCAAAAAATGGCTTAGCTATTAATTCACCATAATGCACCTATCGGAGGGGTCCACAAACAACATTGATCAAAATATCAAAAATAGAACATGTCTGCTATATTGGATTATAAAAAAGAGAAGAATAATTGACTGGTAATGGTGGTGGTTCTTTGTTGTCCCCATTATTATAGAAACTTCAAAATATATTTTAAGTAAATGTGTTATTTTTTCAAGAAAGAAGAAAGTAATGATGAAGGAAGGAAGGAAAAAAATATTCTTATTCTAAAGATTAAGTAATCTGAAATGACCACTTCCCATGTATTTTAAGCTAAAAGTATTGATATCAAAATTTCTCTTTAATTCAACTTCAAAATTTGAATTTCTTGAAGAAAATTGAATAATCAATTTTTTTAACAAAAAAAAGAAAGAATTTCAAAGATAGATGTTGATATAAAACTTTATCTAGAAAGAGTTCCATTGGAAAGAAGCATTAGTTTTCTTATTAATATTGAGATTGCTGACTGGCTTGAAGTAATTTAATAGATTATTTAAAACACTTTTACATTTTTAAATAAACAGAATGATCAATTTTTTTAAAAAAAAGAAATATAATGATAAATATAAAAATTAGAATAAAAAATAAATGATTTTTTCAATAGATAGTTTCTTCTTCATTATAGTCTGATAAGGCCAAATTGAATGTTTGATAGCTGTATTTAATTCCTTCAGCATTCTTTCCTTGATTTTTGTTGAATTTTGAGTATTCTTCATTCATTAATCTCTTTATCCCATAATTTCTCTTAATATAATCACTGACATAATCCAATTTTTCTCTTGAACAACTTTCTTCCTCTCTTTGCTTATCATAATAGTACCCAATGGTATACTGTATTTTCAATATTTTTTCATATTCTTCCAAATCCAAATTCCTATATTCCTTCTCTTCTTTTTCTAAGTTATTGCTCTTGTGTACTTTACTTCCTGATCTTTATATTATTAATTCCTTATTCTCTACTTCTTCTTGAGGGGAATTCCTTAATCTTCTTGCTATATTGAAATAATCACAAAATTGTTGTCCCAAAACAAAATAGTCAGTTTTTGTTGCTGAGAATTTTATATAAGTAGTTTCTCCAGCTGTGGGTGTTATCAAAACCTTTTGAGCTTTTTTTCCCTCAAAATATGATTCTTCCATACATGCATTTGAGTATTCTTGAGCCCTATACCCATTTCTGTTTCCATTTTTATAGATTTAATATTTAAAGGTTAGGTTTCATTCAAAATTTCCATAATTGGTATTGTCTCATAGCCCAGCCTTATATAAGTGGTTGAGAATTTTCTAAAGCTATGATTAATTCCAACGTGATGATCTTCTGAAACTATATTCTCAGTTCAAGCCTTTTCACTGGGCTCTTTCCCTTTTAAATAATATATATTTCTCTTAAAATTCATGAATTTTCTTTTCTTAATTTTGCTGATTGTTTCTTCAATAATTTCTTCTAATAAGTCCATATTATTAAATTACATCTTAACATTATTTATGTTGACTTAAGATTGGGTTTTGCTTGGTAATTCCCTTAAAAACACTATCTCTGGTTCTTTCTGCTTTGATGTTTCTTCAGATTTAATACTTTTAATTTGAGAGTTTATTTGATTGTTTATCTCTGCTTCCATGCACAACTCTTCTTCTGAGATAGGTCCTTCTCCTGAGAATTGAAAATCCCATTTAATTTAATGTTGATGATTCCTTTTTATCTTACTCACAATTTTCTAAATAAATGCTTTCATCCTTGGTGGCCTTTCAATTTTTTGAGAACTAGGGTGGTCTTATTTTCAAATGGTATCTTTTTTTTCATCTTCCATATGGTACCTTTCCTGCCATATTTATTTGATATATTATAATATAAACCTTTAGATTTAGAGTCCTTTTTCTGCCCAAGCCCTTTATTCATGCTAGGATATTCTTCCATAGTGTGGATATTTTCAGATTTATCTTCCTTCTTCTTCTTGTAAGGTTTCAATATGAAACAATAAGTAAATCTTACAAATATTTCACTTAGTTGACTATGAATGTACTTATTTATTTAATAAATAAAATAAAGAATAATTATAATAATGGTGTAAAATAATTATATTATCAAATAAATATAATAATATAATAAAAATGAATGAATTAATATATGATAATTCATATATTTAAAGCTCTTTATTATTGTTACTAACAGATTATGAAAGGGCAAAAAATTGTTTTTAATAATAAAAAACAATTAAGAACAATAATATTACCAATATCAAAGTTATATATTAATATAAATACTATTTATATTAATAATGAAATTATTAAAAGTAATAGAGAGAAATTAACCTACTGTTGAAACTTAATATAACAGATTTGAAAGATTTTACACCAAAAAATGTAAATAAAACTAATTTAAATTGTATTACAAAATAAAATAAGAGAAATTACAAAAATTCTTAATTTTACGTGGGAAATAGGGTTTTTAGAGAAATATAACAAAAAAATTAAACAATTGGAGTAATAACGTCAAGATTGATGATGATAATGAAGATTAACTTTGTTCTTTGATAATATAAAAGATCTGTATATAAAGAATAAAGATTTTACCTTTTTGATTAGTGTTTTATTGTTTTTGATGCATCTGAGGGGGAAATAGAGTAGAAATAGCTCTTTATATAGTAATTTCTCCCTTCTAGAGTCCAACAGGCTTTGAGTAGACATATACTGATGATATCCACTGGAATCAATAATTATTTTAAGGTTTGGTGATTATTACATCATAATTAAGCCATATTATCTCATTATTATGCCATTACTTAGAGTTATCACTATAACTCTAAGTTTGATGACATCATAGGCTTGGCAGAAGCCTAAGCTTTGTTAATTTTATTATTATTAGGGAGTGTCAAAGTTACCAAATCCCACACTCAAAATTCCAAGGTTTTTTTTCCAAAATCCCGCATCATTTTTTTGGGATTTCAGAAATCCCACACCTCAAGAGGTGTGGGATTTTAAGGTACAAAAACCCAGGTTTTTTGGTACCAAATCCCATGTTTAAATACTAAAATCCCACCTTTAGCTTCCCATAAAGGCACATGTTTAAAACACACAACTCAGTAAGGGCATGTTAAATTGCATATAACTTTACTTCTCTTGCATAAAATCTGAATACACTCATCATTTATTAAAGTATTTGCATCTAAATTGCATTTAATACAGGCCTTTTCTTCATTTATCATGCCAAAGGCATCACAAAGGCTACCTTTACTTCAGATGTTAAACACACTGCAGCTCATTGATGCACTAAACTCAGATAGTGATTCTGATATCCAGGAAGATATAATCTTATTAGATATGATAACCTTGCAAAGATACATCAATACTCATAGAAGATATCCATTGCATTACATGTATACAATGAATGATTTACAAACATTATCATCTGAAAGGTTTTGACAGCTATGTAGGACCACACATGAATCATTTGAAAAATTGGTTGCACAAATTCAAGCTGATAAAACATTTCAAAACTAATCACAAAACAAACAACACAATCCTGCCATCCAATTGGCTGTGGCATTATCAAGGCTAGGATCAAATGGCAATGGGGCCTCTTTGGGAAAGATTGGAATGTTGTTTGGAATTAGCCATGGTCTTATTGTGTTGTACACTCAAGGAGTCATCCAGATATTAATGAAGTTGAAGCGCAAAGTGATTGTGTGGCCAACAATAGAAAAACAAAGAGAGATGTCTCAAGTAATGCAAGAAGAAGGCTTCCCTGGGTGCATTGGGTTTATTGATGGGAGTATCATACCATTATCACAATGTCCTCCCAATTATGGTGAAGCCTATTTTGATTGAAAAAAAGGTAAGCTGTTGAATATCTATTCTTTATTTCAATCTTACTGAGGGCTTACATATAAGGTATTCTATGTCAATACAACTGGTTTGCGATATCAACAAACAGTTCACTGCTCTACATGTTGGTTGTACTGGGTCACTTCATGATTCAAATGTCTATCAACATATGAAAATAGCACAAACACCTCGTGAGTTTTATGAAAAGGATCAGTACTTACTTTCTGATTCAGCATATGCAAGCTCTCCTTGGGTTGTTCCAGCATATAAGGGAGTGGTAGCACAGAATGAAGACAACCATTATTTCAATTACTGTCTAGCAAAATCAAGGGTAATAATCGAGAATGCAATTGGAATTTTGAAGGGGCAGTGGTATTTTCTAAGGGAAATGAAAAATCAAATGAGGGATAATCATGAAATTGATTATTTTGTTAGTTGGGTTGTATCTTGCACAATTTTACATAATATGTTAGCATAAATTGGTGATTAATGGTTTGATTTATATGAAGATGATGATCCACCACATGCAGAAAATCTTGCCAACAATGAAATTGGGGAAGATGTGGTAAATGTGAACCTTTGAGATATGACCACATACCCAAAAGGTCACAAGAAATATTTAATATAATTATACATTAAAAATAAGTACCTTACAACTGTAAAAATACCTTAAATGGTACAAAACTTAGTTGAACTTAAACACCAATGAATTAAAATGTGAAATAAATTATACCATTGGATTCCCCATGGTAAGATACACATATACCATTTTTATGGCATATCTGTAAAGTCAATATTTAATAAGTTATAAGTAATAATACCTTATAAAAAACACAAATCCTTATTTATTTCAAAAACCAATGATACAACATGTGAAATAAATGGTACCATTGGATTCCCCATGAGAATCTACATATAAAACAATTAATAAGCTAAGATTCAAAATAAATACTTAAGGAATTAACCTGAATATATGCACTTTTTTGGTCAACGCATATATTCAAGGAATTTAGCTAATATCTCTTGAAATATGCATGATAGAGTGATTAACCAAAAATAAAGTCATCACGTAATTAATGTAGGAATACAGAAATGAAGTTTATTTTACAAGCTATAAACAAGGTTAAAACCTGTAAGGAATTATTAATTAAAATCAACAGAGCTGTTGACCACTTTGTTGTGAAAGTGGTCCAAACTTAAAAAAAATAGAAAGTTGGATTCTACTAGTTCATTTGTGAATAATGATGTATTTTTTATTATAATATTCAAGGTATAACCCCTTGAAATCATAGTTTGAAGTTTAAAATATTAAATTTTGACAGAAAGGATGAGTTACAAGAAAAATCATCAAAAATATAGTTTTGATGATGTAATGAAATTCTCTTGGAAGAATAATGAGGTTATGCTAAGCTATTAGAATTAACTCTCTGAATTGCTGTAGCGTGAAAACTTTCAAAGTTATTAAGGATCAAAGTTTGAGCTTAATTTGATCATTTATGATCACTCACTGTAACCTTAAATTAAGTTTAACAGTCATATGAGTGATAAAGCTGGTGAATACTATTAGTTAATGATTAAAACTAATAAAATCCACAAATTTTGGGGTTCTGCCAAGCCTTTGACGTCATCAAACTTAGAGTTATAGTGATAAATCTAAATAATGGCGTAATAATGATGTAATATGGTTTAATCATGATGTAATCATCACCAAACCTTAACATATTGATAAATTCCAGTGGATATGATCAGTACACGCCTACTAGAAGCTTTTTGGACTCTAGGAGGGAGGTATTTACTATAAATAGAGCTCTTTTTACTCTGTTTTCCCCTCAGACACATCAAAAACATTAAATCAATACAATTAAAAAGGTAACATCTTTATTCTTTATATATAAAACTATTATATTATCAAAGACCAAAGATCATTTTATTAAAATGATCAATTTTGACGTGATTAAATCATCTATTTAATTTTTTTTGTTAAAAATCTCTCTAAAACCTCATTTCCACGTAAAAATCAAGAATATTTGTAATTTTCTCTATTTTTTATTGTAAATACAATTTGTATAAGTTTTATTTACATTATTTGGCGTAAAATATCTCAAAATTATTATATTAAGTATTAATAGTAGGTTATTTCCTCTTATTATAATAATTTTCTCTTTATTATTCTTTTAATATTTCTTTAATTAATATAAATAGTATTTATATTAATTTATAACTTTAATATTGGTAATATTATTGTTATTAATTGTTTTTTCTTAATAAAAAACAATTTTTTACACCTTTATTAATTTTTTGTAACAATAATAAAGTGCTATTAAATATATTAATTATTTTATATTAATATATTTATTTTATTTTATTATATTTTTAATATAAATTATTTTTACGCCATAATTATAATAATTCTTTATTATTATTATAATTATTTTTCTCTTATTTATTTCATTTATAAGGACATTCATAGTACAATAAGTAAAATATTAGTAATTTTTACTTATTGTTTCATAGTCAAACCTTACATTTGGGGGCCTGGCCGTGATATTTACTCTAAAAGACCTTTAAAAAGATTCTAATTGGGCTTATCCAATAATAAATTATACTTATAATCATAAAATTATATAATAATTTTATATTTATTGATTTTAAAAGCTATTGAGGCATTTGGAAAGCAATTGTACTGTCTTACACGTGGTTTTTCACATCCGTAGACTTGCAACAACTTTCTTTGAGTGACTCTAGTGATTAAAAAAGATATTTTATAAATTAAAAATAATTTTATATTATAAATTAATTTGATAAAAGAATCATATTCATTTTTATTTTATTCTTTAAAAAATAAAAATATAAAAAAAAATAATAATAAAAATATTAAAAACCAATAGAAAAGTTATTTTATTCATTTCAATTTCATTTCTTTGATTATTCTCATTTTTTATAATAAAAAAAAAGATATAAAAGCAATTTTTACATGGAAAATTGCCATATGTTACCAAAAATAACACTTTTATATAAAAAGACTTATATTTATTTGTCTTTTTTAGTGTTTGAAGAGAACCCAACAGAGGACAACCAAACCACTGTTGAAAGATTGGTGGAAGAAACTTGTCAAAGTTCTCCAACACCAATAATTACCAAGAAAAAGAAATCCAAGAAATTGGACTTTCCAGGACCCACCATTCAGGACTCTGAAGGTGAGTACCTCATTTATAAATTGCCATAAGAAAATTCCTGTTCTGAAATCCTCTTATTTCTTATTTTTCTTATAATATGACTACCAGAAGAGGCTCCCAATACTCCATCCAATCAGATGGAGCTGGACTCAGAGGTAGAATTGACTCCTCAAAAGGGAAAAGGAAGGGCAATATCCCCAGTGGAACAGAATCCACACAAGGAAGTGCCTTATCCCAAAGGCAAGTCCCAGAAATGCCCATGATATCTGAACCTGAATTGGAACTAAGTATGAGTAACTCAAATAGGTACAAATCACATTCAGAGGGCTCGAATAGACATTTACATGAGCCAATACAAACAGTACTACACAGTGTACAAGGACAAAGATTGGGAAATGTTGCCTCAAATACACCAAGGAGTGATGAACTCCTGGCACATCCTGAAAAGGTTCCTCAAAGAGGAGGAAATAGTGAGATACTCAAATGGATGGAATCCACTATCATCCAAGCCTCAAATCAAAAAGATCAAGGAGTATCATGCCAAAAAGAAGGAGGCAACCAAGGAAGAAGCCCCAAGTCAACCCACTTCCCCAAGAAGGGAAGAAGAAAAAGAAAAAGAATTGGAGAAAACCATATTCCCCAATCTACAGGATTCCCAAAATCCAAAAAGATGCCATGGACAATGTCTTCAACATGGCCAGAACTTTGATGGAATTCAAAGACAAAGAGGAACAAAGAATGAGACAACCCCATTTCCCAAAGAAATAACCTTGTCTCCTGATGTTGTAAATACTTTAACAGAACTTGAAAATAGTATTTTACCTCTTAAAGACATTAAAAAGAGTTTATTATCTTTCCAAGAAATAAATCATAGCTTATCATCTTTAACAAAACTTGTTTCACAAAATAAGAAAAAAATTGATAACATAAAATTTATGATTAAAAATAATAAACCAAAAGTATTGATTGAAAATACTCAGAAATTAATACAAGGACAACAAGAGTTGTACAAATACATAAGTGATATCAAAGAAAGAACTTTGGCAATCAATTATGCTGTGAGTATTGACAATCTTACAGAAAAATTAAACAAATTAAGTATTTCTGTAGAAAAATTTGAAGAAAAGACTTCATCACACCAAAAATTACTTTTGGACCATGTGGAAAAAAGTGATGAAGCAAGAATGCATCTGAAAGATGACATTCAATGTGAAATAAGGCTTATTACTGAAAAAATGGATAAAATTAATGAGGCTAATTTAAATATGCCAAAATTATCAACACCATTTTCTCACATAAGAAGCCCTGTTAAACCAAAAGAGGAATTAACAAATCCATTCATAACAGACTTGAGTCACCAAGACAATAACCAAGTCTTAATGAAGGAAGCACCTCAATTGAAAGAATGGCCAACATTCACAGGAGAAGGTGAATATGACCACATGTCATTTATCAAGACAATTGACATGCTACAAGAAGATTATGCCATACCAGATGAATTAATCACTGCAAGATTACATTCTTTGTTTGAGAAATCTGCAAAAAGATGGTATTATGGAATAAGGCAAACAAATGGCAAAAATACCTGGTCTTGGTGGAAACAAGAAATAATCACCAAGTGGGCTAATGATGCCTGGAGATACAAAATAGAAAATGCATTTGAAAATTCTTTCTTTGACCCAGACAAAGACAAACCTTTAACTTTGTTCTTGAAACAAGTTGAAAGACTTAATGCATTGTATCCAGAAATGTCACAAAAATGGTGCATATGAAAATACTCAAGAAATGTGGAGGAGAGCTAGAACATGCCCTAAGAAGCAGGTGTATAGAACCATGATCCACAGAAGAGTATATTAATGCACTAGAAGACATAGTGACAAGAACAAAAATTGGCAGAAATTGGAAAAAATTGGACATTAAAAGCCCAAATAAACCATGTATCAAAAAAGATAAATCAAAGGAATCCTTCAAGCCCAATACATCCAACAATAATGAGCAAAGAAAATGCCATAAATGTGGAGGTATCAGACACTTAGCCAATAATTGCCTTAAAAAGGCAAGGATTAATGAAATTGTGGAAAAAGAAAGCCACAATGACAAAGAAGAGGAATATGACTCTGAAAAAGAGACAGAAGAGTCAGAAAGTTCTGAAAGTGATGAAATCAATATAATTAATGCACAAATTAATAATATTGATATAATTTATGAAGTACTTGATGTTAACTCAAACTTACCACAAGTTGGGACATCTGACACAAACCTGACAAACATACAAGATGCCAAAATGTATAGAACCAGACCTGCAAAAGGAATGGGATATACAGCTGGAAAATCAAGTATAAGTATTGTTATGGTTGATAAACAAGAAGGAAAAGCTAACTTAGATACAGGAGCATATTGCACCTGTGTTGGTAAAAGTTATTTAAAAACCATTGTCCCAGACTGGCAAGAGAAACTTATGCCAATACAAGGTGTCAAATTTAGTAGTGCAAGTGAGAGCATGAAGCCCCTTGGAATAATTGACTTAACACTAATTTTTCCTCATCCCTCACAATGTGTCAGAATCAAAGTAGAGTGTGTAGTAATGGACAACTGTACTAGTAATCACTTCATACTCGGAAATGACTACTTATCAATTTATGTTATAGATATCTCTAACCAAAAGGATAGATATTTTGCCATAGGAGACAACAAAAGACAAAAGTTTGGCTTCTTAAATAACAAAAAACAAATCACAGTCATTAAGAATGAAGAAAAGATTCCAGAAAAGGAACTTTTTATATCTGAACAGCTTAAAGAGGCAGAATTCAATCAAGAATTAACAGAAAAAATGAAAGAAAAATTGATTGACCTCTTATTTAAGTACAAAAATGCCTTTGCAACTGGCAAAGAGCAACTAGGTGCCATAATTGGACATGAAGTGGATATAATTCTTAATGTAAAAAACCCTTTCCCACCTTTACTAAGGAGACCTGCTTACCGAGCTAGTCCAAGGGCTAGAGAAGCATTAGAGGTACACATTAAAGAATTAATGGACCTTGGAGTATTAAGAAAGGTTGGACATAATGAACAGGTAGAAGTTACTACACCTGTCACTATAACTTGGCATAATGGAAAATCAAGGATGGTAGGAGACTTCAGAGCCCTGAACACCTATACCTTTCCAGACAGGTATCCAATACCCAGGATCCATGAGACATTGACACAATTGTCACAAGCTAAGTTCATCACAGCTATGGATGCCTTGAAGGGTTTTCATCAAAATGTCTTAACAGACAATGCCGAAAAACTACTGAGGATAATAGTCCACTGTGGAATTTTTGAATACTTAAGAGTGCCATTTGGCATAAAAAATGCACCTTCCCATTATCAAAGAATGATGAATACCATATTTCCTGAAGAATTATCAGAAGGATGGTTAATTATCTATATTGATGATATCATAGTTTGCTCAGAAACTTGGGAAAATCACCTTACAAGACTAGAAAGGGTACTACAAAGAATAGTCCAAGTGAATATGAAAATTTCCTTGAAAAGGTGTCATTTTGCATACAGTGAATTAAAAGCACTAGGACATGTTGTATCTGAACTTAGTCTAGGCATAGACAAGAATAAAGTAGCAGCAGTACTACTTAAGCCAATGCCTCAAACCAAAAAAGAAATGCAATCATTTCTAGGATTTGCTGGTTACTATAGACAGCATATAAAGGACTTTGCAAAAATTGCTAAATCCTTGTATAAGCTATGTGACCAACAAAAAGTCTATGAAATGACAGAAGAAAGAGTCAAGGCATATGAAGAATTGAAAAATTCCTTAACAAATGCCGCATTTCTTCTAATGCCAGATTGGAAACTACCCTACAAGCTTTACATTGATGCTTGTGGAGAAGGACTGGGTGCTGCACTACACCAGACACAAATTATCAATGATAAACCAGTGGAAGGACCAATTTGTTTTATTTCAAGAAAGATAAAGCCAACAGAAGCAAGATATGGAGCAAGCCAAATGGAATGCCTCTGCTTAGTGTGGGCTTTAGAAAAACTAAATTACTACTTGGATGGAACAATATTTGATGTGATTACAAACTGTAATGCTGTAAAATCTCTATTAAATATGAAAACTACAAATAGACATATGCTGAGATGGAAGATTGCTATCCAAGAATATAGAGGAAATATGACTATTGTTCATAAATCTGGTAATACTCATCAAAATGCAGATGGGCTCTAGCAATTACCCCTGACAATCCAGCATGGGTACCACAAGAAGCACACCATATAGAAGGAATATGTGTCACAGATATTGGCACAGAATTCGTTAACCAGGTTAAAGAAAGCTATAAGATAGACAAAAATTGCCATATCTTAAGCCAACTTCTAATGAAAGACTGCAAAGACCCATCACTTTCATCAAAACTAGATGAAATATGGAAAAAGGCATATGATGAAGGAAGATTCCACTTCCTTGATGGAATCCTTTACCATAGAACAAAACACACATGTGTTATGGCTTTAACAGATAGAACCCTGATAAACACTATTTTACATGAGTGCCATGATAGTGTTGCAGCTGGACACCTTTCAGAAGACAGAACACTAGAGAGGGTGAAAACCTGCTCTTGGTGGCCAAATTGGAAGAAAGATGTTATAGAATACTGCCAAACCTGTGACAGATGTCAAAAAGCAACAGAGCCACTGGAAAGAAATTGGGAATGATGATCCAAATCCAAGAACCAAAATCCCCTTGGGAAATAGTTCATATGGATTGGGTAACAGCATTACCACCAGGAGGAGACAGAAGCTAGAATGCATGCCTAGTATTGGTTGACAGGTATAGCAAAACTCCCATGTTCCTACCATGTCATAAAGATGACACAACTATGGACACAGCCATAATGATATGGAATAAAGTTATTAGCAATACAGGCTTATCCCAGAATATCATAAGTGACAGAGACCCAAAGTTCGCTTCAGCATTATGAACAAATCTCCATAACTTGTTTGGGACAAAGTTATCATTCTTAACATCTTACCATCCTCAAACTGATGGTTTAGCAGAAAGAATGATACAGACCTTAGAGGAAATGATCAGAAGATTCTGCGCTTATGGGCTAGAATTCAAAGATTCTGATGGTTTTACCCATGATTGGTGTACACTAATACCAGCTCTTGAACTGGCATATAAAACATCAATCCACTCTTCTACTGGCAAAACACCAGCAATGCTAGAAAAAGGTTGGAATCCAAGACTTCCTTATGATACCCTCAAAAAGGACTTAGTGGATATACATCCAACAGAAAGCAGTTTTAAGATAATGCTTGACAAGGCAGGACACCATGCAAACAGATGTATGCAAGATTCTTTCAAATATGCAAAAGAAAGATGGGATAAAAGTCACGAGCCACCTGATTTCAAAATAGTAGACTTGGTCCTAGTATCAACTCTTAATTTGAATAACATAAAAGGCCCAAAGAAATTAAAAGATTCCTTTGCAGGAACATTTATGATAAAAGCACTTCATGGACCCAATGCTGTGCAATCAGAACTCACAGGTGAACTAATGAACAAACACCCAACTTTCCCTGTAAGCCTGATAAAACCTTACAGCTCAAGTGACAAGGAGTTCTTTCCACTAAGAAATAAACCTCCACTTCAAATTCCCCCCTTGGAAGAAGGAGAGGAAAAGAAAATAGTAAAAGTCCTTAAAGAAATAAGGACAAGAAACAAAAAAGAAAAGGAATACCTTGTAAGGTATAGAAATTCAACTCAAGAAGATGAATGGCTTCTTTAGAAAGATATAACAAATGCTGATAAACTACTAACAAGGTTCAGACATGAAAGAAAGCCTGAAAAATAAAAAAGCTAAGCATTATTGAGCTTCAAGACTAACAAAGTCTATTGAAGAGGTAGGACAGTGGATGATACCCTAATTACACATATCAGATTGTGGTACAATCTTTTTTGGTGGTAGGGAATGTGAACCTTTGAGATATGACCACATACCCAAAAAGGTCACAAGAAATATTTAATATAATTATACATTAAAAATAAGTACCTTGAAACTATAAAAATACCATAAATTGGTACAAAACTTGGTTTAACTTAAAGACCAATGAATAAAAATGTGAAATAAATTATACCATTGGATTCCCCATGGTAAGATACAAATATACCATTTTTATGGCATATCTGTAAAGTCAATATTTAATAAGTTATAAGTAATAATACCTTATAAAAAACACAAATCCTTATTTATTTCAAACACCAATGAAACAACATGTAAAATAAATGGTACCATTGGATTCCCCATGAAAATCTACATATAAAACAATTAATAAGCTAAGATTCAAAATCAATACTTAAGGAATTAACCTGAATATATGCACTTTTTTGGTCAACGCATATATTCAAGGAATTTAGCTAATATCTCTTGAAATATGAATGATAGAGTGATTAACCAAAAATAAAGTCATCACGTAATTAATGTAGGAATACAGAAATGAAGTTTATTTCACAAGCTATAAACAAGGTTAAAACCTGTAAGGAATTATTAATTAAAATCAACAGAGCTGTTGACCACTTTGTTGTGAAAGTGGTCCAAACTTAAAAGAAAGTAGAAAGTTGGATTCTACTAGTTCATTTGTGAATAATGATGTATTCTTTATTATAATATTCAAGGTATAACCCCTTGAAATCATAGGTTGAAGTTTAAAATATTAAATTTCGACAGAAAAGATGAGTTACAAGAAAAATCATCAGAAATAGAGTTTTGATGATTTAACAAAATGCTCTTGGAAAAATGATAGGTTTATGCCAAGCTATTAGAATTCACTCTCTGAATTGCTGTAGCATGAAAACTGTAAAGGTTATTAAGGATCAAATTTTGAGCTTAATTTGATCATTTATGATCACTCACTGTAACCTTAAATTAAGTTTAACAGTCATATGAGTGATAAAGTTGGTGAATACTATTAGTTGATGATTAAAACTAATAAAATCCACGAATTTTGGGGTTCTGCCAAGCCTTTGATGTCATCAAACTTAGAGTTATAGTGATAAATCTAAATAATGGCGTAATAATGATGTAATATGGTTTGATCATGATGTAATCATCACCAAACCTTAAAATATTGCTCAATTCCAGTGGATATGATCAGTACACGCCTACTAGAAGCCTGTTGGACTCTAGGAGGGAGGTATTTACTATAAATAGAGCTCTTTTTACTCTGTTTTCCCCTCAGATGCATCAAAAACATTAAATCAATACAATTAAAAAGGTAACATCTTTATTCTTTATATATAAAACTATTATATTATCAAAGACCAAAGATCATCTTATTAAAATCATCAATTTTGACGTGATTAAATCATTTATTTAATTGTTTTTGTTAAAAATCTCTCTAAAACCTCATTTCCACGTAAAAATCAAGAATATTTGTAATTTTCTCTATTTTGTATTGTAAATACAATTTGTATAAGTTGTATTTACATTATTTGGCATTAAATATCTCAAAATTATTATATTAAGTATTAAAAGTAGGTTATTTCCTCTTATTATAATAATTTTCTCTTTATTATTCTTTTAATAATTCTTTAATTAATATAAATAGTATTTATATTAATTTATAACTTTAATATTGGTAATATTATTGTTATTAATTGTTTTTTATTAATAAAAAACAGTTTTTTACATCTTTAATATTTGTTTTGAACAATAATAAAGTGCTATTAAATATATTAATATATTTATTTTATTATATTATATTTTTAATATAAATTATATTATCATATTTTATTGATAATATAGTTATTTTTACGCCATAATTATAATAATTATCTATTATTATAATTATTTTTATCTTATTTATTTCATTTATAAGGACATTCATAGTACAATAAGTAAAATATTAGTAATTTTCACTTATTGTTTCATAGTCAAACCTTATAGTAAATATGTGTGAAAAAATTACACCAATCACTTTGGCATGGAAAAATAGTCAATTGTAAATTTTATCAGGACCATTGATTTATGTACTTAATTTAATGGCATACAACGCAGTGGAGACATTATTCATAAAATAAAGCTATTTAAAATTAATATCTTTTAGTTCTTTTTTGGTCCTGAATATTTCTTGCAAAGTACCCATTGACTCTTGAATTAATTTTGGTGGGTGTCATTTTCAAGAATTTGTCACCTACATTAAATAATTTATGGTTTATTTGAAGAGAACATCCAAAATGAGTTATTTCGTCATGATTGATCATTTCTGGAGGAGGTTTCGTTGTATGATGAACCATTGTTGATGTCTTCCAAAGAATTTCCATGATGTCAGGTATTTTTGAAAAATCAATCACCATTTTGAATTCAAGGAAGTGCAAGCCATGTCCAGAGGGGGTGAAGACGGTTGGAAGTGGATGGAAATCTTTTTTGGTTACAAAAGAAAAAATACCATAAGTCCAGGCATTGAGGTCATTTAAATATTGGTGTGGCTTATTGAAAAAGCCATCTTGAGTGACAATGACATTGGAAAAAGTTTTGAATTCATCCTTTGCATTGGCAGAAATCCATTCAGGTTGACTGAAATTTTGTAATTTGGCTGCCTCCATTAATGACTGATTTTCTTGTGCGGCTAATTGTGAAAAATGAGAGATTCTGGAGTAAATGAATTCGTCATAATTTTGAAGTTTGGTCCATTGCATATTATCCAATTCAATTTGATGAGGAGATAAACCAGCCTTTCTGGAGTAAACACCTAAAAAGTTTGATAATAATTAGTAATTCTTCAAGTTATAAGTTAAAAAATTTACCCACCTGCGGATTTGCCAGCATCAGATCCAGGACGAAAGCCAATACCTTTCATAATGCCACCTAGGAGGTATTTATTTGTTTTAATTTCTTGGCGATTTTGAGATAAGGACATCAATGTAATGATAAGGTCTTTAAGTATTTGAGAGTGGCCTGAGGAAACATCAAAAGGGATGATTTCATAAATGCAGACAGGTAGATATGGCTTTTGTGTTTTATCAATGATTACATAAGGGTGGGGTAAAGTATTTATTGATGGAAGTTTTAACCATGAGGCATTGGATGCTTTCTTGTCAATTGAAATGGTGGAAAACTTCTTATACGCTGTGGTTTAATGTCCAAGCTGAAACATGATTTGTTTTGAGTCATGAATATGTTGTCTTTGGCTTCATGTGAGTTTTCTTTTATGATTGGTTGGGTTATTATTATCTTCATGATGTTCTATCTTTGGTTTAGTGCTAACCATGACATCAATAGGAGGAACAAGAGTTGCATCATAATTCAAATCATTCTGATGATGTACTGACACTGGTTTAGTCCTAACCATAACATCATCAGAAGAATTTGAAGAGTGACAGGGAGGGGGAGCAATTTTTTTGAATTTTAATGAGAATGGAAGGGGGGTGAAAGGGAATGAAATTGCAAAAAATATCCTTATAATATTAAGGAATGATAAAAATCCAGTACAAAACAATTGAAAAAATGATCACCATGATCATTGAATCAAATTAATTGCATATTAGTTTAATAAAAAAACACATAAATCAGTCAGAATGATGATTTGAAAAAAACAATCCAAAAAAAGAAAAAACGATGATCAGCATTAATCATCTTTGAATTTGAAAAAATAGAAAAAGATTGGTGATGATCTTCACAAAAAAAATTTTAATTGATGAGCATCATGATAATGATCAAAAAGTCAAAACAACAGAACAAAACAAGAAAAAAATAAAACCTGTCAGTGGCACTACGATGGCCTGGTTGGGATTTTCGGTGATGGAGGTAAGAATGTAGAGATTTGCATACTCATGGGGCCATTTCAGTTTTTGAATAAAATTGACAGCTGATTGACCAGAAGCCATAAGTGTGCTGATTGCATTACTATGGCAATTGCTGTCTGCTGGTGTAAACTGCAATTGGAGGTACTAAAAAAACAGATAACAAGAAATAAATAGACGACATGGGTCCCACGATTAGCATCACGTTTGCCTACTTTAATATACTCCCTTGGAAACGTTATCCAACTCTCAGTTCAGTCATAAAACCCAATCTGCCAAGTTTTTTCCCAGTACATTTTTTTGGCTTACAATGATTGAAGTCCTGACAAAGTTGGAGTACAAATTAGTGACAATAAATACATGTCAATGTAAATGAATATAAGCCGCTGCAACAGAAAAGGTCCTTGGATCAAAAAGGATGGTAAACTCACCCACATGGCAATCGGAAAATGGATCTCAGCCTCTTTTAACCCTGCTTGGTGAGAAAAAGTTGCACCAAAAACAGACCACACATTAAATTTTTTGATTCTTCAATAATTATCAGGAAAATATTGAGATTGAAGGATGGTTAAGCATGCTTTTGAATAAGTTTTAAGAGTGAAAATTAGGACAAACTATCTGATTTTTTGGTTTCAGAAACGTCACTGTAAATCTGATTGTTTTTTTCTTAACCGTCATCCACTTTCTCTGCTTCATCAACTTCTTGATCAATCAATGACTCAGGTTTATCTATACTAAACCCATTAGTTTGATAAATACTGATATTCGTTTGAGGCGGAGTGGCACCCAATCTCCTTTTTGATTTCGACTCTAACCTTTTTCTAAACTTGTGAGAGTCAGAAGGATTGATTGCCTGAGCACTTAAAGAAGGTTTCAAAAAAGGGAAAATAGTCTTTGAAAACCTGTAAAGTGGATTCGGGTTAGACTTGAAGAAATTTAGAGCTGCCATTATTAAGGTTTCAATCATGTGAGTTTTGTGACATCTTCGCCAAAAAAATCCGTCCAAAGAATGATTGAACAGGTTGCCTTAAGAAAATGCTAAAATCGATAGGAATGTGGAACTGACCAAACATGTCATAGGCATCATCCAAATCTTCATAATCTTGACGCTGGGAGTAAAGCCCATCTTGAGACCTATAATCCGGGATTTTGCAAGCTATTCCGTGGCAATATCCCAGCTCAGCCATATATCCATCTTACCAAAAAAAACAGTGGAGAAAAAGGAAAAGACTCAAAACAAGTAGACATCCTGGCTCCAATCAAAACTAAGATATTACTCAAATGCTGAATTAATGAGACCAAATCGTCCAGGGTATTATAGTTTGCGATTCTTATTGAAGATTGAGAAATAAAATAATGGTGGTGGCGGAAAGTCGTACTTGAGTGTTTAAACGCATTCGCGATTTGATATCTTCTGAACGTTTTTTTAAGACACCAGTAGTGGCAGTTACAAACAAAAGGATTGAAGCAGCGATGTGGCCATGTTCTTTTAATTGTTTTAAAAATTCATGTTGAGGATAGGTGCCATAGGTAAGGGTCCTCTTCGCATTTTGAGCCATGACCGCTGCAAAGTTTTGGGCTGAATACCTAAATGCACAGTTTCCAAGCTTGTCTTCTTTCCAGGCATGGACAAAAGGATAATACTTGGGTCTGACATGGTGGTGTTGATTCCAAAGTGATACTGCAAGAGTTTTAGTTTAGGATGTTTATTGCTTTAATTAACTCAACAAAAACAGTAGCAGTAATAGCAGCTAGCAAATAAACACAGTAAGTACTTGTACGTTATATCTTGGAATACATGAATGAATGTACCTGTTTATAATAGTCAATAATCTAATGTGTATATACCTATGAATATATTCAGAGGTTCAACAGCTGAGCCTGTTGCAACATCATTAAACAACATCAGTGAGTATGCAAGTGAGTTAGATACGAAACCATTACTCATATTCACCTATGAGCTAGCAGAACAGTGTAACTATCTATACGTGAGAATAAGCTAGAGCTAGTGAAACAAAGCTATTGTGATTTGAGAATAATAGACACATTAATAACTATACTACCCTCAAGCAATAAGCATAACCAGTACCTTATTGCTCCTCCTGAGTGATAGCTTCCCAAGTTCGATTGATTAACTGTAAACATGGATTAGTTCAGTGATGAATAGTTAGGGCGAAGAGTCGTGGCCAGGCAGTCCAAGCACTCTCGCGTCTATTTATCTTAAACACATCCTCCCTTCCCTCAATCGATGCTGCCATGAGATTCCCTAAACAGGCAGGACAGCGCGAATTCGTAATGATGACCGGTAAGTGCATAAAGAGGGGGAAACATGATCTTCTACCCGAAAGAAATCACAAACATCAAGCTACCTCTTCTTTGCTCCTTACTTCGACACTCCTCCTTGATTCTTGAGGTGTAATTGCTTGCACATACTATCGACCTTCTGAGCTCCCAGTGGCTTGGTTAGTGCATCAGCAAGCATATCATTGGTTCCGACTTGCTTAACCACCATCAGTTTTTTCACAACCAGATCCCTAACGTACTGGTATCGGATCTCTATATGCTTAGTATTGGGATTTAAGCTGGCTTGGCTGGATATAGTCACAGCTCCTGAGTTATCATTATAGATCACTGGCTTAGCCACTCTTTGATCGAAGTCGTTCAATAAGTAGGTCAACCAACGAAGCTGCTTCGCACAAATGTTCATAGAGATGAACTCAGCCTCGGTTGTAGACTGAGCAACAACAGATTGCTTCTTGCTCAACCATGATACAGGATTTCCAAGATAGGTGATCAGATTTCCAGTTATGGATTTTCGTTCTACTCGATCATTGGCATAATCTGCATCAGCCCAGCCTACCAGACCGTCACTGGAGCGGCTCTCTTGGTTTGTGTAGTGTAGGCAGAGTCCACTACTCCCTTTGAGGTAGCGGAAGAGATGCTTGAGTGCAACCCAATGTCTTGCTGTGGGATGAGTTGCATACCTAGAGAGAGCATTTACAGTGTAGGAGATGTCGGGTCGGGTGTGTTGGGCCAGGTAGTGTTGAAAAACACGATCAAGACTGGGCAATTAAAGAATTGCACTAAAACTACACTCCAAAACGCCAACCGCCACACCGCCACAATAACCGACAAATATGCCGAACATTCTAGTCCAAACTGCAGATCGACACATCTCCTCTGCAGATCAATGCACATCGAATCAATACTTAAATCAAGACTTCTTCCCGAAAATCAACATGACTGACGACTCTCCTTTCTCTTCAAACTATCTCTCTTTCTCCTTTTTATTCTCTCGTTTTCTTTTCTCTTCCTAATTTTCTCTATATTTCTTTTCACTCTCTTTTAATCCATTTGCCACCGTTGATCCAGGTAAAGAAGCAACCACTCCACACACCTTGATGTCTTTGTACTGACCTAACAAAAATCTCACTATCCAGATTGTTCCTAGTGCTTAAGTGCCGTTGTATCTTAGTCATATTATTCAGTTACTTGTTGTCCACCGTTTAGGTACTAATTCCTTTCATTTATGTATAACTAAAAGTTCGAATAGTAATCTAATCTACACCGTTTAGTTCTGCATATTAACAGATTTACAGTCTCGGGCTCTTTAAAATCAAAACTACGGTGGATCTCAATTTAACGACATGACTGAAGGCAATGTGGAAATCTCCTCCATCCCTCTTTTGGACGGATCCAATTATGGAGAATGGAACGCCAGAATCACCATCTTGCTGCGCTCCAAAGACCTGCTTCACGTCTGTGAAGGATTGGTTGCCTCCGATGCCTCAACAGCAGCACTAAATAAATGGAACAAATCAAGCTTCGACGCAATAAGTATAATTACTTCTCGAGTCAGCAATCGAGTTTTCATTGAAGTGGTCAAACAAAACTCCACGAACGCTCATTCACTATGGACCAAACTTCAAGAAAAATATGCGTCGAGAAAAGCTATCAACCGTGGAAGGGTATGGATGCAATGGTTGAATTCAGCGTATAATGGTAATCTTCAGGAGTACGTGGATAGCAATCGGAAACTAATGATGGCAATGGAAACTGTCAACATCATTGTTCCATCCGAATTGTTGTCTTTTACTCTTCTCGGTAAATTATCTGGAGATCCCAAAATCCATCAATACGTAGAAGCTCTCTCCCTCAATGAAGAACTGATTGAACTTCCGGACGTAATTCTCTCGAAGCTTCAAGATTACCATCACAACTCAACCATAAGACAAGACACAGCTGCCCCTCCTGCTGCCGCTCTGTTGTCAGAATCCTCTCATCCTTATAAAATACTCTATTATTGCACAAACGGCAAGCACAATCCGATGTGTACCTCTCACACAAAACAGGAATGTTTTGTGGAGAATCCTCACCTAAGACCACCTCGACGAAACAATAAACGGAAAGCACAACCTAATTCAAATGTCTCTGCTCATCTATCAACCGCTCAAGCATTAGTGACAGGAAACAATCTTCCTACCTCTCGTTTCGATCTAATCATCGACTGTGGTGCCACTCACCACATGTTCAACTCTAAGGATATGTTCCTCTCTCTCAACACTACGCCTTCACTAAGTGTGTGCACTGGTGACTCTTCTAGCTCTCTTTCAACCGAAGGAATTGGGCCGGTATCCATCACTTGTGGAAAGAAAACACTTATGTTGGACAACTGCCTCTATGTTCCTAAACTCAACTGCAATCTCATCAGCCTGCTGGGTCTAGGGCATAAAGAAGTCTCAATCATTCGCAACAAGGATTCCTTCATTCTTAAATCAAAAGAAGACGTTCTTCTAAAAGGAACGATTGTTAACAACTTGATGAAAGTGGATCATTTGGCGCCAAAAGCATTGACAACTCAAATTTCCGACGTTTGGCACTCAAGACTTGGACACCCTGGAGACCATGCCATCAAGTCCATGGGTCTTCCTGCTATGAATTCCCAGTGCTCAACGTGTAGTAAGAATAAGATGCACGCTTTACCCTTCAAAGACCATTTTGAACAAGTAAGTCTTCCTCTGGACTGTGTTCATCTCGATCTTGTGGGTCCTATATCTCCTGCCTCCGTCTCTGGATCTCGATATTTCCTCACGGTTGTAGACCAAGCTACCTCATTCAAAATCGTTAAAATCTTAAAAAATAAATCTGATGCGTTTCAACAGTTTTTAATAGTGAAGAAATCAATGGAGAACCTTCATGATCGAACTTTAAAAAAATTAGTATCAGACCGAGGTGGTGAGTTCCTAAATCATCAATTCAAAAAACTTTCAGAAGATTGTGGGTTTGAACACATCATGTCACCAGCGGAAACTCCTCAACATAATGGATTCGCCGAAAGAGCCAATAAAACCATACTTGAAAAGGCAAGATGTCTTTTAAACCACTCAAATCTTCCCAACTCTTATTGGGCGGAAGCAGTGAACACTGCTACGACACTCAGCAATCTCATTCACACCCCATCAAGACACAATCTCAGCCCTTATCAACTTTGGAAGGGAACACCCCCTCGGATCAAAAAACTTCGAGTCTTTGGCTGTCGAGCTATTGTTTCTATCCCTAAATCTCATCGAGAATGGAAGCTCGGCCCTTCAGGAGCCGACGGAATACTTCTTGGATATGAGAACGATAACACGGCCTACCGAATCCTTCGCCTAAGCGACAGAAAGGTTATAATCTCAAGGCATGTTACTTTCGACGAAGATACCTTTCCAAAGGTGAGATCTTCAGCTCCAGACTCGATACTACTGATCCCTGAAGAATCGAAAGCAGTGGCAGAGGTGGTAGATGAAACCCACACTGCCGAAATAGGTATGGTAGATGAACTCCAACCTAGTGAACCAGATCCCGATGATGCTTCAAGAATGGTAGATGAATCCCTAGCATCATCAGAATCTGGTGCTGCTGTTGAAACTGAATCCCGACCTGCAACCGCTCCAAGAATTAAAGTGATTGGACCACGCCACCCCACCATAATCTCGTCCGAAATCAATGATCATCACATACTCCCATATAGCCGAAGACCAAGGGCTCTGCTCTCTTTTCACGATGATTCTCCAAGAACCTTTAAGCAGGCTATCAACTCAGAAAAAAGGGCCTCTTGGCAGACCGCTATCGAAAAAGAACTTTCATCAATGAATCGTTTGCAGGTATGGGATGTTGTAGATCTATCACCAGATTACAAACTGGTGGGGACAACCTGGGTCTTTAGGACAAAACGAAATCACCTCAATGAAATAGTTGAACATAAAGCTCATCTCTGCGCACAAGGCTTCACTCAAACACCTGGTCTGGACTACGGCAAAACCTATGCCCCAACAGGAAGAATGAACTCCTTACGAGCTTTAATTGCATTTGCAGCGTCAAGAAATCTCTCGTTTCATCAAGTTGACATCAAGAGTGCATTCCTCAATGCCCCCCTTACTGAAACCGTATATTTATCCATTCCTCAAGGCCTTAATTTGGATCAGCGAAAGAGCTGTCTTCGCCTCAACAAAGCCATCTACGGCTTGAAGCAAGCTCCTCTAGCCTGGTACGACAGACTTAAAACATGGCTTATCAAGGTTGGATTCACTCCTTGCTTGTTGGACCCATGCGTATTCTTTAGGCAAGGTCCAGCCCAGCTATGGCTGTACATTCACGTTGACGACATCGCAATATTTGGATCTGAAGTTAAATTCTTCAAAGAAGAACTAGGCAAGGAGTTTGAAATCAAGGACATTGGTGTTGCCGACTTGATGCTTGGGGTAAAGATCTCGCACTCCGACAAGTTCATTTCTTTGGATCAACAGCACTTCACCGAAGCTCTGTTGGAGCTATATGGTATGGAAAAATGCAAGCCAGTGGTAACCCCTTTACCTCCTCAAACTCATTTGACACCCGCCTCGGAAGATGATCTCAAGAAATTCAAGGTACTCAACGTCAATTATCAAAGCGCGGTGGGGAGCATCAATTATCTCAGCACTGCTACCAGACCTGACTTGTCTCATGCCGTTAGTTCTCTGTCGCAATTTCTGGAAAGACCAGGCATCCAACACTGGAATGCCTTCCTTCATGTTCTGAAATACCTCAATGGAACTCAAGACATCGGCTTAGTCTATTCGCGTGTTTCCGAAAAAGGTATAAAAGCGTATAGCGACGCTGACTGGGGTAATTGTCAGGAAACGCGAAGATCAGTAACTGGTTTTCTGGTGACTTTTGAAGGAAGTTTGGTCATCTGGAAAACCAGAAAACAACCAACCGTTTCCATTTCGACTGCCGAGGTGGAGTACAAGGCACTCTGTGATCTGACGTCGGAACTTTCTTGGTTTCGCCAATGGTGTCTTGAATGTTCGCTAGACAATAGCGGGACAATTCCGATTCATGAAGACAATCAAAGCTGCATCAATACGGTTGAAGGAAACTCTAATTTAAATCAAAAACGGATGAAACATGTAGATATCCAATTACATTTCATTAAGGAGTTCGTGCAAAACTCGGTCATTCAACTAGTCTACACTCCAACAAATCTAATGCTAGCAGACTTTCTCACCAAGTCAGTAAGTAGACCCATCCTTACCCGATCACTGGACTCACTCGGTGTTCTGCGTCTAGGAGTGAGGGGGGGTGTTGAAAAACACGATCAAGACTGGGCAATTAAAGAATTGCACTAAAACTACACTCCAAAACGCCAACCGCCACACCGCCACAATAACCAACAAATATGCCGAACATTCTAGTCCAAACTGCAGATCGACACATCTCCTCTGCAGATCAATGCACATCGAATCAATACTTAAATCAAGACTTCTTCCCGAAAATCAACATGACTGACGACTCTCCTTTCTCTTCAAACTATCTCTCTTTCTCCTTTTTATTCTCTCGTTTTCTTTTCTCTTCCTAATTTTCTCTATATTTCTTTTCACTCTCTTTTAATCCATTTGCCACCGTTGATCCAGGTAAAGAAGCAACCACTCCACACACCTTGATGTCTTTGTACTGACCTAACAAAAATCTCACTATCCAGATTGTTCCTAGTGCTTAAGTGCCATTGTATCTTAGTCATATTATTCAGTTACTTGTTGTCCACCGTTTAGGTACTAATTCCTTTCATTTATGTATAACTAAAAGTTCGAATAGTAATCTAATCTACACCGTTTAGTTCTGCATATTAACAGGTAGTTCAAGCTACCTATCGCCTGCTGATATGACGTAGTTGAGATGGGGTCACCAATGACTTCCAGCTCCTTGAGAAGATTGCTGTTGCATGGAGTCTTAACACTTCGACTGTTCTCCATGTCGTAGTCCTTGAGCAATTGAGATATCAGGTCTTTCTGGTTCAGCTGGACGATTCCCTTGGTCGACCAGTCGAGACAATAGCCTAGATGATGGGTTGGTCTCTTTTGGTATTTAAGCTTCAAGATTGCATTTAGCCCGTTGAGGAAAAACACTATCTCTTTCTCACATTTCCCTATCAGGAAACCATCATCGACATGGACATGCAGAAACAGACTTTGATCCTTGTTTGAATATAGTGAGTCATCTGCTCTTGTCGGTTTCATTCCTAGACTATCGAGAACTTCTACCAACTTTGCTTGCCACATCCTCGGGGCTTGCTTGGTACCATACAAGGACTTGTTTAGTCGCCAGACCCATTGTTCCTTCCCAGGAACTTCAAAGCCCCTAACCTGTTTGACATAGACATTCGCGTCCATTTTTCCATGTAAAAAGGCGGTCTCAATATCAAACTGATAGGGTATGTAGTCGCGGCAAACAGCTAGAATTAGCATGATCTTAAAGGTTTCATTTCGACCGACCGATGCCCAAGTATCAAAGTAATGAATTAGATGCTCCTGATGGTTTCCCAATACCACCCAGCGAGCCTTATGACGGTAGACTTCGCCAAACTCGTTTCTTTTACAAGTCAACCGCCACATTCCGCCGATTACTTTTGTACCATCAGTCGGATAGGGTACCGATTCTCCCGTGCTATGATTCATAAGTGAATCATACTCCTGCTTCATGGCTGACTTCCAGGCCTCTTCCTCAAGCGGATCTGACAACGCCTGCTTGTATGTTACCACATCTGCAAGCATGAGGCGGTCTGGGGGCCTTCGGTGGCGTTTGGTGCCCTCAATGATGTTTTGAGCCCTGACCTGACTTGACACATCACACGGCGCGGTTTCATAATAGGGAACATAGGTGTACCTAGGAGGCCTTTTGTTCTGGTCGGTCACAGCTTGGGATGATGGCTCATGGCTTAATGATTGATTCTCAATCGAAGTTTGAGAGATTACTTCATGATGGTCAGTAGCTGGCGAGTTTAATTGGGGAAGAGAGTCCTTTAATACTGGGAGACTGGTTGTTCGAGGAGGTGTTTTTGCTGGTTGCATTGGCAGGACACATGGGTCCTTTCTGAGCATGACAGTAATTTCCGACTTGAGTTGAGAGTAGTCGCGAGTTACTCTAATTTTTCCTGTGGCTACATCTAAGACTCTGAGTGCATCTGAGTAAGGCTCAAATGTGAGAGCCTTCATTGCTTGGCCAGATGGATTAACCTTGCTGCTGGGGTTCTCAGTTTTGACGATGACCTTTATTCCGAAGGGCAGGAAGGTATTTAGATCGCGTGTAGGCTGAATCGTTGATGACTCCCTTAGCAGTACATCATTTGGCGAGCTCATACTCAGAAATCTGTGGGGTAAGTGATTCAAGAGGAGAGAAGCATGAAGCGCTGCTTCATCCCAATAAGTTATTGGAATGTTTGATTGAGCTAGTAGACACCTGACTTTGGTTAACAAGCTCTGGTTAAAGTGTTCAGCAACTCCATTGGTCTGGGGAGAGTGAGCGGGACCACGCTCCAAACAAATCCCTTTTGCAAGCAGGGTCCGTTTGAAGTTGTTGGAGTCAAATTCACCCCCTCGGTCAGTATGTATATAAGCCGGTGTGATGTTAAGTTTGTTTTTCAATTCATTTAAGAACGAGTTAATAAGTGCTTCTGCTCTCCCTTTTTCAGTCATTAGGTAAATACGATTAAAACGACTGAAATCGTCTATTATGGCTAGTACGTAACGATAACCCTGACAACTAGGCGGTGAGATTTCCAATGTATCCATGTGGATCTTGGTGAAAGGAGAGTGAGTACTTGGTAAGTGCCGGGAGTGTGGTAGTCTTTTAATTTTAGCATGAAGGCATACCTGGCATTCACTAGAAGAAGTGAAAGTTCCAGTGATTCTCTTATTACTAAGTAGTCTCTTGGTATACTCATCACTTGGATGTCCTAGGAGTGAATGCCAGTCCCTTTTCTTTTCTGAGTCGGGAAGGGAAAAAACGCATTGAGACTGGAGTTTTGTTGCAAACAGATTCCCCATGCGATGGAATTTTGCAATGATTCTTTTTCCTTGCAGGACTAGGAAGGCTCCACCCTTAAATACGGGTTTGAGTCCGTGATCAGTAAGCTGTGACACAGACAGGAGGTTGACTTTTCCTTTGGGTGCGTAATATACTGGAGAAATGTGAACTCCTCGGAATATTAGTACTCCCTGATGAGTAATGTTTACGGGTTCCGAATAGGTGTTAACCTGTTTTTGAACCTTGACGATATTGGTAAGGCTCCTTAGGTCATTCACTACAGATCGACCAGCCCCAGAGTCCAGGTATATTTGATCGGATATTTCAGAACCCGACATGAGTACTTCATCCTCAACAACGTAGGCATCTGAATCTGACTGTTCGAAGTCTGCAGATGGCTCTTTTGAGGATTCCGTAACAACATTTACATTAGGATTTTTTGAGGTGGCTTCAAATCTAGCAAACATTTTTTCGAGTTTGTCTAGTCTCTTCGAGGAGTCATCTTCTTTCTTTGGTTGAGGATTTCCTTTCCCTTTACCACAACCTCAACTAGTGACCTTAGTTCTACCACGGTGTCCACCACGAGCTGGATTTTTATTTGGATCTGACTTTTCCTTCTTATCCAATGCCATTACCTGGTCTAATGCTGGGCCTCGACGGCAATGTTCTACTGCTACACGATTTAACACAGTGTTTAGTTCAAAGGGAGTGATGTCGTACAGAGTTGGAATAAGTCCTGATAACTCTCGATCCTGATTGAGGCTTCGAATAAAAAAAGCAGCAGCAACTTCAGAGGATATGACCATTTGATTCTCAGAATTCTGAGTAATTGATTGATAGCTAGCATATGTTTTTTGGAAGACATCGATATGTTTTTCCAAGGAGGAACCAGGCTCGAATTGTATTGAGATGAGCTTGAATAATGTTTCACACATTATGACAACAGAGTTTTTACCACAGGTCTTGCCTAGAGCCTCCCAAGAGTCGTAGAAGGACGTTTTATTGGCCAGGAGTATGCCATGCATATCCGGGCTGACACAGGTCCATAGAAGAGCTAGGGCGCTCCCATTCCTTTTTTTGAATTTCAGAGAGACCTTATCGGTTTCAGATGGAGGAGAAAGTAGAGATTCGTGGCCTTTCCCCAAGAGGAAGTTCTCAAATTGGCAGCTCCACTGGACCCAATTTTCTCGGGTAAGGGTGATAATCTTGGTCCTATATCCTTCATCGTCTGAGGATGGATGATCGGCCGGAGTTGTCGTATGTTCAGTCGACATTTCCTAAATCTATTCTGTCTCTGTTTTTATTGAGCGCAATTACAACTAACTCTCGCTACCATGCAAGAGTTTTAGTTTAGGATGTTTATTGCTTTAATTAACTCAACAAAAACAGTAGCAGTAATAGCAGCTAGCAAATAAACACAGTAAGTACTTGTACGTTATATCTTGGAATACATGAATGAATGTACCTGTTTATAATAGTCAATAATCTAATGTGTATATACCTATGAATATATTCAGAGGTTCAACAGCTGAGCCTGTTGCAACATCATTAAACAACATCAGTGAGTATGCAAGTGAGTTAGATACGAAACCATTACTCATATTCACCTATGAGCTAGCAGAACAGTGTAACTATCTATACGTGAGAATAAGCTAGAGCTAGTGAAACAAAGCTATTGTGATTTGAGAATAATAGACACATTAATAACTATACTACCCTCAAGCAATAAGCATAACCAGTACCTTATTGCTCCTCCTGAGTGATAGCTTCCCGAGTTCGATTGATTAACTGTAAACGTGGATTAGTTCAGTGATGAATAGTTAGGGCAAAGAGTCGTGGCCAGGCAGTCCAAGCACTCTCGCGTCTATTTATCTTAAACACATCCTCCCTTCCCTCAATCAATGCTGCCATGAGATTCCCTAAACAGGCAGGACAGCGCGAATTCGTAATGATGACCGGTAAGTGCATAAAGAGGGGGAAACATGATCTTCTACCCGAAGGAAATCACAAACATCAAGCTACCTCTTCTTTGCTCCTTACTTCGACAGATACTTGTTGAAACCAGAGAAAACAATTGAAAGACTTACCTTGTCCCAATTAAAAAGATTTAAAAACTATCAGTAAACAACTACAAATATTGTTCATCAAAAGATTAGTTGGATCGCATACAGTTGAGCAAACAGCTATAAGTAAAAAGGCCCACCTCAAACCAAAAAACACCAAATACAAAAGTATGTTGTCTTGACTAGAAAGACAATTAATTTATAAATAAGCTGCATCACCTCCTTTCAAAGAAAAAGGAAAGTTAAAAAACCCACAGCAACCAATAAAATTGTTTTTACAAATGTAGTTTGTTCAAAACAAATTTCATATAAACCTTTTGAAAAAAAGAAATATATTGTAAAACACTATGCACGAGCCAAAAAGAACTTTTTAAAAAGACTTTATAATCGCCTAAAAAAAAGGTGAAGAAGGAGGAAACTTGAAATATGTTGTAAAAAAACATAGAATTCAAAAAACTGACATCAATCAAAATCAGAATCTTTTAAAAATGATTTTGAACCAACTCAAAAGAAAGTAGATTCAAGATCAATTGTGTTTAATCCTGTTAAAAAAACAATAGAATTTAAAATACCGACATCATTCCAAAGAAAAAAAATAAAAAGGATGGTTCTTTGACTAAAAAGAAAATCAAATTTAAAAAATCTACAGAAAATTCAACCAACCCAAAAAAAACACAGAAAAACCCAACAAAATAAAAATAAATGATAATAAATTGAGACAAGTGAAACCAAATTTAAAACCCAAAAGCAAAGTGAAAAATTTGAAAACACATGAAACAAAATCACATCAAACAAAATAAAAAGATAAACACAAAGGATAATAAGAATGTATTAAAAAAATCCAAATAAGGAAAAGACCAAAAAACAAAATAAGATATACCAAAATTATCCAAAAAGAAAGAAAAAGGAAGGAAATGGGATATGCAAATAAATTAAATTAATAGAAAATGAGACAAATAGAGTAAAAAAAAGAAAAGGCACAATCCACTCTTATTGGGCCAAATTCACCACAAAATTGAAATTTCAAGGGCACCTTCAAATTCAATTGGTTCAAATGCAGACATTGATCTTTGGCACATAACATCATGATGCCAAACTTGCACAAATTTCCAATTTTGTAATAAATTGAAATCCGATTTCAAAACATAAGATCATTTCCAAATAAACATCAATTGTATTTGAATAATTGATATGTATCAAATGATCACGTGACATATACCTAATATGTTATTTTTTATTGATCAATGTCAGAATTTGTTCCAGCTCCGCAATTGGCCTGCTTGATGACAATGCCGCTATACTGAGATCCATCTGGCATTACTTTTCCTTAAGTTCACATTCCCAATTCCATTTTTCATTTTCAAATTCATGTTTCTTGGCATGTTGCTTCTCATCAAACTCCATTTGATTTTGTAACTTGACTTCTTCAAACCGTTTCTTTTTCATGTTGCTCACTTTCTCTTCATTCCACCTCTCCCTGTCCCACTTCAAATGTGCATTATCACTGATTTCACGGGCTAATAATCATTAATTTTGTCAGTAAGATTCATCATAGTAACCATAATTGCAAGTCATACCTTTTTTCTGTGATTCAATTAAATTTCCATAAGTAGGTGCAAACATATCCAGCAACCTTTTCCTATAAACACTCTTGTCATTCAAGTGGGGTGTCATGGCTTGATTACACTTTTGTCTTGAATGCTTATGGACTTACTTTGCTTGTCAAAGGAGAAATAATCAATATTGGAGTGAATGCATATCACTCTTAAATGTACTTACCAAATCATCTTGAAGGTTTTCCACTGGAACCAAGTTATCATCATTATTAAGCAAAGGATCCAGATTGTGAGGTGAATCCAAGTGATTATTCTCCTTTGAAAAGCAAATGAGGTTTAATTATTGGAGGCAAGAAAAGGAAGAGATGATAACTTACCTTATAAAGCAAAACATCATCATCATCACCATTGAACCTGTCTTTTTCTTGTGACTCATAGCTTGCAATGGGAGTGACATTGGGCTTGTGGCCAAAGAGCACATCCATTTCAGCATAGCAAGGACACATACGTTCAAGCTTTTCACTCATTTATTTGATTCCTTTACTCTCATCTTCTTCCGTTATTCCAGCCCCTGTTAAGGTTTCAAATTTTTTTGCCGCCATATACTTCTTCTTATATTTTTTCCATTGATCTTGGATGCTGCTTGAGCTAAGGTTTAGGCGATTTTGTGATTCTTTGTTGACTTCAATGGCCATAGGCTGAAATCCATTCTTCTTTGACAAAGGAGGTCTTCCAATAGATGTTGAACCACTAGTACCAAAACATGACTCAAAATTTGATTTGACTGAAATCCAATTAATTATGGTTAAATAATCTGTATGTATTAAGTGACCTGATGGATGTGGCAGGCCAGAGGTGATATTCATATCTGTCTTGATTTTCCTTTCTTTGGATCAAGGCATTATTATATGGATGAAGAAGTATAAATGGACTGTAAGCTGTTCAGTCAGATTGTCCAAAATGGAGTGTAGAAGAATATGTTGTACAGGTATGAATTTTGAGTACTCATTTGGGTTAGGTTTCAAGCTGAAATCCCAGATGCATGGGATTTGGTCAAAATACCAGGGGACTCAGTTAAAATTCCATGGGATTTACACATAAAAAACCTGGGATTTAGTGTTGGGATTTGGGTTCCAAATCCTGTGTTATTTTAAGGTGGGATTTGGTGACTTTGAAACCCCCTATTATTAATAATTTCATAGAATTCACCAGTTTTATCACTTATATGACTGTTAAGCTTAAAATAAGATTACAGTGAGTGATCCTAAATGATCAATTCCAAGCTTAAACTTTGATCATTAATAAAATTTAAGTTATACACACTAAGAAAATCCAGAGAGTGAATTCTGATAGCTTGAAATGTCAATATTATTTTCCAAGAGAATTTCATTACATCATCAAAAACATATTTTTGATGATTTTTCTTGTAACTCATCTTTTCTATCAAAATTTACTAATTTAAACTTCACACCATGATTTCAAGGGGTTTTACCCTGAATATTATGATAAAAGTACATAATTCCTCACATATGAACTAGTAGAACCTGAATATCCAATGTCACAACAAAGTGGTCAAGAGCTCTAGCATTTTTTGTTCAATAAACCCTTACAATTAATAACCTTTTTTGTCAAGTAAAGTTCATATCTGTATTCATTAAGTAATTATGTGTTAACTTTATTTTTGGTTTAACTCTCTATCATGTATATTTCAGGAGATATCAGCTAAAAACCATCAATGTATGAATTGATCATAAAAGTGCATATATTCAGCTTAATTCCCTAAGTATTAGCTTTAGATATATGACATAGAATTGTTTTATGTGTAGCTTTTCCTGGGAAATCTAGTGGTGAAATTTATTTCACATGTTGTTCCATTGGCCTCTGAGATAAATAAGAATTTATGTCTTTTTATGGCATTTTTACTTATTAATCATTAGGTATTTACTTTGCAGATATTCCAATAAAAATCATATATGTGTTTTGTATCATGAGGAATCTAATGGTGTAATTTATTTTACATTTTTATTCATCAGATTCCAAGTTAATCAAGCATTTATTCCTTTTTATGGTATTTCAAGATAATTATTTAAAACAATAATTATTGTAAAGTTTTCTTGTGACCTTTTTGGATATGTGGTCATATTTCAAAGGCTCACATTCCCTTCCACCAAAAAAGATTGAACTACAATTTGATATAGTTAATTAGGGTATCATCCACTGCTCTACCTCTTCATTAGACTGTTACATGGTGGAATTTGATCTACAACTTGCCAGTATTAACCAGTATTTCAACCGGTTTAATAGCCTTTTTTGGCAAGAGCTCCCTTTGCTGAAGTCTGGCAGACAGCATTGTGACAAGAAACTGGTTACCAAAATTATGGGTTCAATTCCGGTTGGAGACAAGAGGAGGTCTCAATCAAACAGCCAGACATTGCTGGGGTTTCCACTCCATTGGCATACAATGGTTCCGCCCCTTGGGGGTTCCTTGTAGGCTCCTGTTGTGACTAATGTAGCTCCATGAGGGTGACATGGGTAATACCATCAGTTACATGCACTTTGGGATGCAGTACTCTAAACCCTGGGGTAATTTCACATGGTGGAATTTGATCTACAACTTGCCAGTATTAACCGTTCTTTCAACTGGTTTGATGGCCTTTTCGGCAAGAGTTCCCTTTTCTGAGGTCTGGCAGACAGCATTGTGACATAGACTTTGTTAGTCTTGAAGCTCAATAATGCTTAACTTTTCTATTCTTTAGGTCTTCTTTCATGTATGAACCTTGTTAGTAGATTATTGGAATTAGTTATCTCTTTCTCAATTAGCCATTCTGCTTCTTTAGTTGGGTTTCTATACCTTACAAGGTATTCCCTCTCTTTTTTGTTTCTTGTCCTTCTTTCTTCAAGGACTTTTACAAAATTCTTTTCTTCTCCTTCTTCTAGAGGGGGATTTCAGGTGGGGGTTTATTTTCTAGTGGAAATGATTCTTTGTCACTTGAGCTGTAAGGTTTTATCAGAATCACAGGGAAAGCTTGGTTTTTGTTCATAAGCTCACCTGTTAGCTCTAATTGTACATAATTGGGTCAATGTAGTACTTTTATCATAAATGGTCCTTCAAAGTAATCTTTCCATTTCTTTGGGACTTTGATATCATTAAAATTCAGAGTTTATACTAAGACCAAGTATCCTACTTGAAATTCAGGTGGCTTATGACTTTTATCCCATCTCTCTTATGCATATTTGGAAGAATCCTGCATACATCTGTTTGCATGATGTCTTGCTTTGTCAATAATCATTTCAAAACTGCTTGCTGTTGGATGTATATCCACTAAGTCCTTTTCGAGGGTATCATAAGGAAGTCTTGTATTCTAACCTTTTTCTAACATTGCTGGTGTGTTGCCAGTTGAAGAATGGATTGATGTTTTATATGCCAGCTCAAGACCTGGTATTAATGCACACCAGTCATGGGTAAAGCCATCAGAGTCTTTGAATTCTAGTACATAAGAATAGAAGCTTCTGATAATGTCTTCTAAGGTCTATATCATTATTTCTGCTAGAAAATCAGTTTGAGGGTGGTAAGCTGTTGAGAATGATAACTTTGTTCCAAACAAGTTATGGAGGTTTGTCCATAGTGTTTAAGTAAATTTTGGGTCTCTGTCACTTATTATATTTTGGAATAAGCCTTTGTGGCTAATAAATTTATTCTATATCATTATGGCTTTGTCCATAGCTGTGTCATCTTTATGACATGGTAAGAACATTGGAGCTTTGCTGTATCTGTCAACCAGTACTAGGAATGCATTATAACTCCTGTCTCCTCTTGGAGATAAGGCTGTTACCCAATCCATGTGAACTATTTCCCATGGGGATTTTAGTTCTTGGATTTTAATCATCATTCCAAATCTCTTTCCTGTGGCTCTGTTTTCATTTTGAAATATGTCACAGATTTGGCGGTATTCTGAAACATCCTTTCTCCAATTTGGCCACAAAGAGCAGGTTTTAACCCTTCCCAGTGTTCTATCTTCTGAGAGATGTCCAGATGCAACACTATCATGACATTCATTTAATATGGTATTTATCAAGGTTCTATCTGTTAAGGTAATAATACATGTGTGTTTTGTCCTATGATACAGTATTCCATCAAGGAGGTGGAATCTTCCTTCATCATATGCTTTTTTCCATATTTCATCTAGTTTGGATGAGAGTGATGGGTCTTGGAAGTCTTTCAGAAGAAGTTGGAATAGGATATGACAGGTATTATCCATCTTATAGCTTTCTTTCACTTGATTAAAGAACTCTGTACCAATATCTGTGACACATATTCCTTCTATATGGTGCTCTTTCTGTGGTACCCATGCTGGGTTTTCAGGTGTATTTGCTAAAGCCCATCTACTAAGACCATCTGCACTTTTGCAAATATTTCCATATTTATGAGCTATAGTCATATTTCCTCAATATTCTGGGATAGCAATCAGCCATCTTAGCATATGCCTATTTGGTGTCTTCATTTTTAACAAAGATCTTACAGCATTAAAGTCTGTAATAAAATCAAACACTGTACCATCCAAATAATAATGTGATTTTTTTAAAGCCCACACTAAGCAAAGACAGTCCATTTGGCTTGCTCCATACCTTTCTTCTGTTGGATTAATTTTTCTTGAAATGAATCAAATTGGTCCCTTAACAGGTTTATCATTGATGATTTGTGTCTGGTGTACTGCAGCACCTAATCCTTCTCCACAAGCATCAATGAATAGTTTGGAAGGTAGTTTCCAATCCGGAATTGGAAGATATGGGGAATTTGTGAGGGCATTTTTCAATTCCTCATATGCTTTGACTCTTTCTTCAGTCATTTCATAAACTGTCTGTTGGTCACATAGTTTATAAAAGGATTTGTAAATTCTTGAAAATTCCTTTATATGCTGTCTTTAGTAACCAGCAAAGCCTAGAAATGATTGCATTTCTTTTTTGGTTTGTGGAATTAGTTTCAGTAGTACTGCTGCTACTTTGTTTTTATCTATGCCCAAACTTAGTCCAGATACAACATGTCCTAGTTATTTTAGTTCACTATATGAAAAATGACAATTTTTCAAGGAAATTTTCATATTTACCTGCACTATCTTCTGTAGTACCCTTTCTAGTTTTGTTCAGTTACTTTTTCAAGTTTCTGAGCAAACTATGATATCATCAATATAGACAATTAACCATCCTTCTGACACCTCTTCAGGAAATATGGTACTAATCATCCTTTGATAATAGGAAGGTGCATTTTTTATACCCAATGGCATCCTTAAATATTCATATATCCCACACTGGAATATTATCCTCAGTAGTTTCTTAGCATTATATGTTAAGTAATTTTGATGAAATCCCTTTAGAGCATCCATGGCTGGAATGAATTTAGCCTATGTCAATTGTGTCAATGTCTCATGGATTCTGGATTTTGGATATCTGTCAGGGATAATGTAGTTATTTAGAGATCTAACATCCCCTACCATCCTTAATTTTCCATTATGCCAGTTAATAATAACAGGTGTAGTGACCTCTACTTGTTCATTATGTCCTACTTTCCTTAATACCCCAAGGTCCATTCATTATTTAATGTGTATCTCTAATGCTTATCTAGCTCTTGGGCTAGCTGGGTAAGCTGGTCTTTTTAACAGGGTTGGATAAGGTTTTTCCACATTAAGGATTATGTCTAATTCATGTCCAATAATGGCACCTAGTGGTTCTTTGTCAGTTGCAAAGGCATTTTCATATTCTAATAAGAGGTAAATCAACTTTTCTTTCGTTTTTTCTATTAATTCTTTGATTGAATCATGCCTCTTGAAGTTGGTCCCTTATGAAAGAATATATTTTTCTGGGCTTTTCTCTTCATTTTTTATGACTGTAATTTGTGTTTTGTTATTTTTAAAACCAAATTTTTGCCTCTTATTGTCTCCTATAGTAAAATATATGTCTTTTTGATTTGAGATATCTATGCCCTAATTCATGTCTAATAATGGCACCTAGTGGTTCTTTGTCAGTTGCAAAGGCATTTTCATATTCTAATAAGAGGTAAATCAACTTTTCTTTCATTTTTTCTGTTAATTCTTGATTGAATCATGCCTCTTGAAGTTGGTCCCTTATGAAAGAATATATTTTTCTGGGCTTTTCTCTTCATTTTTTATGACTGTAATTTGTGTTTTGTTATTTTTAAAACCAAATTTTTGCCTCTTATTGTCTCCTATGGTAAAATATATGTATTTTTGATTTGAGATATCTATGCCATAAATTGACAAGTAGTCATTTCCAAGTATAAAGTGGTTCCTAGTACAATTTTCCATTACTACAAACTCTAATTTCACTCCTATACATTGTTAAGGGTGAGGAAAAATTAATTTTAAATCAATTATTCCAAGGGGCTTCATGCTTTCACTTGCACTACTAAATTTAACTCCTTCTATTGGTATAAGATTTTCTTCCCAATCTGGTCCAATTAATTTCAAATAACCTTTACCAACAAATGTAAAGTCTGCTCCTGTATCCAAGTTCATTTTTGCCTCTTGGTTTTCAACCATGACAATGCTTATACTCAGCTTTCCAGCTGTATATCCTGTTACTTTTGCTGGTTTGGTTCTATAAAATTTGGCATCTTTTATGTTTTTCAGGCTTTTATCAGATGTTACAACTTGTGGTAAGCTTGAGTTAACATCTAATAATTCATATATTAAATCAATATTACCAATTTGTGCATTAATTATATTGATTTAATCACTTTCAGAAGTTTCTGACTCTTCAGTATCTTTTCCAGAATCAGATTCTTCTTCTTTGTCATTGTGGTCTTCTGTTTCCACAATTTGATTGATTTTTGCCCTTTTAAGACAGTTATTGGCTAAATGTCCAATACCTCCACATTTGTGGCATTTTATTTGCTCATTACTGTTGGATGTATTGGACTTTAAGTGTTCCCTTGGTTTATCTTTCTTCATAAATGGTTTATTTGGACTTTTGATGTCCAATTTCTTCCAAGTTCTACCAATCTTAGTTCTTGTCCCTATATCTTCTAGTGAATTTATATACTCTTCTGTGGAGCATGATTCCATACACTTGCTTCTCAGGGAATGTTCCAATCCTCCTCCACATTTCTTAAGTATCTTCATATGCACCATGTTTTGTGACATTTCTGGGTACAATTCATTTAATCTTTCAACTTGTTTTAAGAACCAAGTCAAAGGTTTATCCTTGTCTGTGTCAAAGAAGGAATTTTCAAATGCATTTTCTATCTTGTACCTCCAGGAATCATTTTCCCACTTGTTGATCATTTCATTTTTCCACCAAGACCAGATATTTTTACCATTGATTTGTTTTATGCCATAATACAATCTTTTTGCAGATTTTTAAAATAATGAATGTAATATTTCAGTGACTAATTCTTCTGGTATGGCATAATCTTCTTGAAACATATTAATTGTTTTAATGCATGACATATGGTCATATTCACCTTCACCTGTGAATGTTGGCCATTCTTTTAAGTGAGGTGCTTCCTTGATTAATGCTGTGTTATTGTCTTGATGACTCAAGTCTGTTATGAATGGATTTGTTATTTCCTCTTTTGGCTTAACAGGACTTCTTATGTGAGAAATTGGGGTTGATAACTTTGGAATATCCAAGTTAGCCTCATTTATTTTATCCATTTTTTCAGTAATAAGTCTTATTTCACTTTTGATGTAATCTTTAAGATTCATTATGCTTCATCACTCTTTTCTACATGTTCTAGAAGCAATTTTTTATTTGATGAAGTATTTTCTTCAAATTTTTTCAACAGAAATACTTAATTTTTTCAATTGTTCTGTTAAATTGTCAATGCTCACGTCATAATTGATTTTAAAAGTAATTCCTTTAATATCTTTTATGTATTTATACAATTCTTGTTGTCCTTGTATTGGTTTTTTGGTATCGTCAATTAAAATTTTTGGTTGATTATTTTCAACAATTGATTTGATGTTATAAGTTTTTTATTATTTTGTACAACAATTTTTGTTAAAGATGATAAATTTTTATTTATTTCTTGTAAGGATAATAATATATTTTTAATGTCTTTAAGAGGTAAAATAATATTTCTAATTTATGTTAAAGTATTTACAAAATCAGGAGACAGAGTTATTTCTTTGGGAAATGAGGTTGTCTCATTATTTGTCCCTCATTGTCCTTGAAATACATCAAGGTTCTGGTCATGTTGAAGACATTGTCCATGGCATCTTTTTGTATTTTTTGGGATCTTGTAACTTGGGGAATATGGTTTCCTCCAATTCTTTTTCATGTTCTTCTTCCCTTCTTGGGGAAGTTGGTTGGCTTGAGGCTTTCTGGTAGAAGATACTGGGTCTTCTTCCTTACTTTCCTCCCTCTTTTTAGCAGGCTTGGATGATAGTGGATTCCATCCATTGGAGCATCTCACTATTTCCTTGTCTTTGAGGAATTCTCTCCGGATATTCCAAGAGCTCATCATTCCTTGGTGGATTTGTGGAAACATTTCCAAATCTTTGTCCTTGTACACTGTGTAATACTGCTTTTACTGGCTCAGAAGTATTGGGATCCTCTTCTAGTAGTCATAATAAAATATCAGGAAAATAAAAAGATTTCAGAACACAAAAGATCTTTTATGGCAATTGAAAGGAGGTACTCACCTTCAGAGTCCTGAATAGTGGGTCCTGGAAAGACTAATTTATTAGCTTTCTTTTTATTATTGACAATTGGTTTTGGAGAACTTGGAAAAGTTTCTTCCACCAATCTCTCAACAGTAGTCTGATTTTGCTCTATTGGGTTGTCTGCAAACACTGAAAAAGACAAAAAATATAAGTCTTTTTATAAAAAGTGTTCCTTTTATAACATATGGCAATTTCCACATGAAGATTTATTTTCTAAATGAAATTAATAAAAAGAAATGGACAAAAATGAATAAAAAAAACTTCTTTTTATATTTTTTAAAGAATAAAATAAGAATTAAGATGGTTCTTTTGAAATTAAATTATAATATAATTTTATTTTTAATTTAAAAATATCTCTTTTAATCACTAGAGTCACTTAAAGAAAGTTCTTGGAAGTCTATATCACATGGTGGAATGTGATCTACAGCTTGCCAGTATTAATCGGTCTTTCAACCGGTTTAATAGCCTTTTCGGCAAGAGCTCCCTTTGCTGAGGTCTGGCAGACAGCATTGTGACAGTCTAAGGATGTGAAAACCCAGGTGTAAGACAGTACAATTGCTTTCCAAATGCCTCAATAGCTTTTGAAATCAAAAAATATAAAATTACTATATAATTTTATGTTTTAAATACACTTTATCATTGGATGAACCCAATTTGAATCTTTTTTAAAGGTCTTTTCAATAAATATCATGGACAGGCCCCCAAATGTAAGGTTTGACTATGAAACAATAAGTAAATAGTACAAATATTTTACTTATTATGCTATGAACTTACTGATTGATTTCATAAATAAAAAAAAGATAATTATAATTATGGAGTAAAATAATTATATTCTTAAATAAATATAGTAATATAATTTACGTCATAAAAAAATAATATAATAAAATATATATTAAGATATAATAATTTATATATTTAAAGCTCTTTATTATTGTCACTAACAAATAATAAAGGTGTAAACAATTGTTTTTTAATAATCAAAAACAATTAATAACAAAAATATTACCAATATTGAAGTTTTATATTAATATAAGTACTATTTATATTAATAATTAAATTATTAAAAGTAATAATAGAGGGAAATCATTATGAAAAGAGAGAATAACCTACTTTTAGCACTTAATATAGTAATTTTGAAACATTTTACTCCAAAAAATGTAAATACACTTTATTGAAATGGTATTTACAAAATAAAATGAGAGAAATTACAAATATTCCTAATTTTTCATGGAAAATAGGATTTTTATAGAAATATAACAAATAATAATTAAAATATTGGATTAATAAAGTCAATATTGATGATTATAATGAACATTTCATTTTTTCTTTGATAATATAAAAGACTGATATATAAAGAACAAAGATTTTACCTTTTTGTTTAGTGTTTTATTGTTTTTGATGCATCTGAGGGGGATATATAGTAAAAAGAGCTCTATTTATAGTAAATTCCTCCCTTCTAGAGTCCAAAAGGCTTTGAGTAGACATTTACCGATGATTTCCACTGTAACTCATCAGTAATTAAAGGTTTGGAAATCATTAAATCATAATTGAACCATTTTATCTCATTATTATGCCATTACTTAGAGTTATCAATATAACTCTGAGTTTGATGACATCATACACTTTGAAGAAGCCTAAGCTTTGTGGATTTTATTAGTATTAATCATAATATAATAGTATTCACCAGCTTTATCACTTTTATGACTGTTAAACTTAAAATAAGATTACAGTGAGTGATCATATATGATCAATTTTGAGCTTAAGATTTGATTATTGATAAGCTTTAATTTATATGCACTACAGCCATTCAAAGATTTAATTCTGATATCTTGGCATGTCCTAATTAAACTTCCAAGAGAATTTAATTAAATCATCAAAAATCTATTTTTGATGATTTTTCTTGTAACTCATCTTTTCTGTTGAACTTTACTACTTTAAACTTCAAATCATGATTTCAAGGGGTTTTACATTGAGTATTATGATAACAAATACATAATTCTTTACATATGAGCTAGTAGAGCCTGAATATCCACTTTCTTTTAAGTTTGGACCACTTTCACAACAAAGTTGTCAACAGACGTAGCAATTTTGTTCAATAAACCCTTGTAACTTCTCAAATAAGTTCCATATCTGTATTCATACAGTAATTAAGTGTTAACTTTATCTTTGGTTTAACTCCCTATCATGTATATTTCAGGAGATATCAGCTAAAAACCAGGAATGCATGCACTGATATTAAGAGTGCATATATTCAGCCTAATTCCTTAAGTATTAGCTTTATAGATATCAAATAAAAAATTTTTATGTGTAGTTTTACCTGGGGAATCCAATGGTGAATTTTATTTTACATTTTGTTTCATTTTTACTGAGATAAATAAGACTTTAAGTCTTTTTATGGCTTTTTTACTTATTACTCATTAGGTATTGACTTTACAGATATTACATATAATGATATATCTGTGTTTTATCATGAGGAATCTAATGGTGTAATTTATTTCAAATTTTTACTTATCATATTTGTAGTTAATCAAGAGTTTATGCCTTATTATGGTATTCTAAGATAATCATTTAAAAGAATAATTGTTTTAAAGCTTTCTTGTGACCTTTTGGATATGTGGTCATCTCTCAAAGGCTTACACTTCTTCTCTTCAACTTCCAAAATATTTTGCATATAGTCCAGAATTTTCTTGTTCTTCTTTCATTTCTTGCACATCTTTTGAGTTCATTTCTTTAAACAGTGATCCTTCATTTCTCTGGTGCTTGCAAAACTTCAGCATTTACCACATTACACATCTCCATTCCCTTTGAAGGCTGAGAATACCATTCTTTGCTTTCTGGGAAGCATATAGGTATTCATAATCTTCTGCCATCTAACTCTGTAAAACTAAACATTTTACCCTGAGTCTTTGAGTGTTCAAGTCTAGTACCATTGTTGGCCGTAAATGGTCTCCCAATCACAGTATAAGCTGCTACTCTGGCTAAAAAGTAATTAATTTTCCTTTCATCACCAGATAGTAAAACAAGTAAAGTATTCTCAGATAAGCCAAAAATTGCTGTACTATCTCCTCCAATTTCCTTCAACCTCATTTCCAGCTCTCCCATTGGTAGTCCTGATTTTATTGATTCAACTTCTGGTATTATACTCAATTCTGCTCTGGTATCAGCTAATGCTTTTACTTTATGACCTTCCAATCCTATGAAAACTTCAATCATACCAAGAGGACATGAATAATGCATTCTTTCTTCAATTATCATATATTTCTCATTACCTTCTTTATCCTCCACTCTCTCCCCATCATTGATTGATTTTAGGGACATAAAATATTTCTTTTCTCTTTAAGAAACAAATTTGAATTAATTCATTAATATTGGGGATATGGTAAGTATTTCCTCTAAAGTAGGATTTATTTTTTGATCCAGGACTTTGTTCATACCATTTTAAGCTATTGGTACTTCCTCTTTATCTTCTTTTCTTGATTTGATAAGTATTCTGTCCTCCTTTTTCTCCTTCATTATACTTTTAATTTTATTCATAGGCTGTCTTTGTGGTGTTTTACTTTTATTTATGGCTACTTCTGACTCCTTATTAGTCTCTGAAAGCCTTGGTGATTCATATCTTGTGGGTATAATTACTTTTTCTTCTTCCGGATTATCATGATCAATGAATCAACCTGGGGTACTAGTATTTTTCTTAAGTATTTCTTGAGGTTGAATTACTTCTATTTCAGTAAATGTCTGCAATTGATCCTTGGCTTTGTCTTCATTTTCCCTTCTTTGCTTTGTATTCCTTAATAAATAGGCATATCCAAGAGGTTCCCTTCCCATTGATTTTGATGGTGGTTGTAATTCTCCCCAACTGTACATGGTAATAAAGGAAGCTGACTTTTATTTCTTCTTTTTTTCCTCTCCTTTTTCTTTTTCTTCCAATTTCTTCTTGTTTGTTCTGAAATTCCCTTACCAATTGCTTTGGTGATAATTTCTCATCAGTTGGCACTCTTTCTTAATTAGGATATAAGTAAACAAAACCTTGTATTATTACCAATTTCTTGTTCTTATCTTCAATAATATCATTACATCTGCTTGTGGAGTGTCCTTCCTCTGAAAAGTAATGAAATCTAACAAATGGTTTTGGTGCATAAGGCACATATCTTAATGATTCTATTGGTAAACTTTCTTTTGGTATGCCAATTTTTCAGATTGAGGGTTAGAATAATTTATCTTCTGAGGTTTGAAGATTTTACTTATTTCATCCAGTTGTTCCATAAACTGTTTAAAAACTTCTTTTTCTCTAGGTAACTCTTTCTTAACTACTACTTGCTATTCCTCAAGAGTTTTGGTAAGCTCCTTCATCTTCTTCAAATCTTCCTGCATTCCTGGAACTAATTATTACTTTAATTTAACAAGATTTTCCTTGGTGATTGAGTCATTCTTTACTTTTTCAAGTCTCTGGTATGATGGTCTTTTGGTAAATAATATTATTGCTTCCAAATCTTGTTAAAAATAATTCTTTTATATTTTAATAGGTGGTATGAGATATCCTTCATCTTCTGCTCAAACCATAACATTGTCTTTAATCATTTCTTCACTAAGAGCCTGTTTAATATCAGCAGAGAGACAATCAAATACATCTTCATGAAATATATTCTCTTGAGTAATATACTTTTATCTTAATAGGTATGTAATGATGGTTTGATACTCTCCAATAAACTTTTTATATCATGATATGGTACTAATTCCTCATTCATCTTGTGTATAGTTGAAAAGCTAAATAAGAGAATCTTTCCTATATCTTCTTTCTAGTTTAAATCTTCACCATTTAGCTATAAGGTATTTCTTTAATTGTGTCCAATTGCCTTTTTCATAACCTGGAATAGCTTTGATAGCATCACAAATTCTTGGGTCTGCTGTCCAAAATTTCATCTGAATTGCTAAATATTCATCTGATGCTCTTTCAATTCAATAAATTCCTTCAATATTCTTAATTAATTTCTATACTTACTCTCCATTAAATTCAAGATCATAATCCTTTGTTATCACTTTAACTACAGGCCTTTCCTGCTTTAATGGACTAAGGCTATTAGGTGTAGAGACGAAACCTCTTCTTGAAATATTTTTAATTATTGTATCTGTTTCTGAAATAGAAATTGCTCTTGGTCCAGGTGTTGGTGATATTGGTGAGTCTTCTGGTCCTATATGCCTTGGTAATTTTGGTTCACTAGGGCTATTCATTGGCTTATTTGGTATTGATTGTCTTATTTTTCTCTTTTTACTGGTTTGACTGAACAAAAAAATGTTGCATTTGCTTGATAAAACTCTGTATTTTCACATCTTTATCCTCTTATTCACCTTCTTCTTCATACTTACCTTCCGCAGTATCTTCAGGTAATGGTGGTAATTTTGATATTGAGTGTTAATCCATTTTTTCTACTTTCAATATTCTGCCTTAAAAGTTTCATTCTTCCTATTTTCTTCCTTTATACTCCTTGCTTATGTTAAAGAGGAATTCCTTCAATCTATATTCTTCTTTTCTTTTTGTATTTGTTGTTTATATCAGATCACTATAGCTCTCTTGTGATCCATGTCCTGGTGATTTTGATTTTTGTGGTAATTTGTAATGATAAGATTCAGATGATGATGATTAATGAGATTTGGGTGATGATGATGATGGTTTATTGAGGTGATTATATGATTCCAGGTTCAATAAATGTATATATTTTAATATAAAGCTGAAGAGAATCCAATTCTATTACTATCTGACTGCCACTGTTGGGATACCAGATGTGGAAACTCCTCTTGTGTAGGATAAAATGAGGCAGTAACTGGAAGGGGAAATCACAAGAAAACAGTTTTCAATTTCTGCTCAAGCTTGTAAACCTTCCTCTGCTTGTGTGTTGGGATAATCTGAGCTGCCCTTCCTGAAAAATGCTGAATTATATTAACTTTAGTTCACAATAAATCTACTTATTTATGGTGGCTAGTTAAGAAAAGTGTATTCCACAGACTCTATCAGACTTTGCTTTATCTCAAAATGTTTATTTAAACTTTTGAATATAACACTATTTAACTAACCAACTGAAATAAAGCAAGCACAAATCACACAAAATACTACTAAAACAGTAAGTCAATATAATATGGAGATACTAGGCTGATAATAATACCAAAAACAACCAATCAAACACTTTTTTATATGATTTATTATTTTTTTGTGGAATGAAGCTTTGAGATGACTAGACCAAGTAATAGCCAGTCTTTGATAATTTAACTTGATAATGAATATTCTTCTTTTTTAATAGTACAACACTAATTTCTTCCTATAATAGGTATTTTATTTTATAATTAATAGAATTTCCTTGTACTAACCAAAGTATAGCTTGATGAGATAAGATATTATTGATAATCTCTTAATAAAGAATCCGAATGACCCTTCTTTATTTTCTTAAAAGCTTTGATTGCTTAAAATAATGTGAAATTATTTCATAACACTATTTTTCATTTCAAAGCTATAAGACTATTATATAAAGCCTTTTTATCCTTTATATAATAAAATTATATTATAATATTTTCTTTTTTTCTTAATGACACTTTTTTTAATAATAAGACTAATTTTTTTTAATTTTATTTTTTATTATAGACTATTATATAAGGCCTTTTTATCCTTAATATAATAAAATTATATATTTTTAGACTAATTAAACTGATAGTCAGGGATGAATTTAACTTGACTTTCCGCTTTTGAGGGCATAAAATTTATGAGGGGAAGAAAAATTTGAGGAAAGAGGCCCTCTATTTATAATTTTTGGCCTCTCCATGGGAGATGTTCAAAAAGAAGGAATTTGAATTTTTAACTTCTTTTGGCTGAAAGAATTCTTTTTTGGTGGTCCCACCCATATTATTTCATTTATGTGAGTCATTGCATCATTTGTTTGGTTTCTTACTAATTTGAGTTTTTTTGCTGGTTATTTTAGTTTTATTACAATTCCCTAGACTTGCTGTCTAATCCTCCATTGTACCTGTACTTCTTAATTACCCAAGTATTAATAATCAAGTAATTTTATTACCAATACTTTCTCAAATCCTTCCTGCTTATGTAATCCATACATGTATCTTCCTTCTGCTTTCTTGACTTTAGAATTTCTTTGAGGCTAACCTGTGGGTTGAGACTCAATTTTGGTTTAGGGTTAGGTTTCAAGTATTTTCCAAACTTCTAAGGGATTTTCCAAAAATTCCAAGTTTTTTTAATTTTTTCTTTTTATCGGTTTAATTTCACTTGAACCAATGACATGGCCATTTTCATTGACACAAGGAATCACCTTAACATCTATGACAATTATTCTTTTGTTTTATTTCCAACACAGGCTACCCATGAGGGTACTTATGCTCTTCAATCCCATATAAGAAGATTATTAAGCTGATTTGGTATGGAATACCACACCACCATGGCCAGTTTCTTCTGCCATGTTATTCTTTAATCTCTGGGTAACATATACTATCATTTCCTTTGAATGCTATGTTCAGCCTAGCTGTTATCCAGTAGTCTGGTATACTTGGTACCTCAATGAAGAGTTCATCAATAGAATCAATGAGTGCCATATGATCATATTATGCTACTCTGGGTATTTGTTTCCAGCTTGTTGCTTCTGGTAGTGGCTTCAGTGCTTCCTTCTCTTAGTAAGTCATGTTATCTCCATCCTGATATTGTGATAGGGATCTATGATGACTCTTGGTTTGGGTGTCTGGTTTGATGTCCTCTTGGTGGTATGGTGTATATGAGGTATTTTGAACAATGTTCCTTTCTTGTGAATTTGTCTTCTGACAGACATTGAAAAAGAATTTATGCCCCGGTCTATATAGCTTACTTGTTCCTGGATGTTAGTCATACCTCTTTTGTAAAGACATTTCTCCTCTAAGACTTAGTTTAGTCTTTTATTATTTTCTTCTGAGGCTCTACTTCATTTTTTGTGGTCTTTCTGAATAGTATGGGTAGCTCTTGTTGGCAAGTTATTTCCTGTAACCTGCTCATACACTCTTTATGTTTTTCAAATTCTTTTTGATTGTGTTTTGGAAATTGGGCCATCCATACATATAAGGTATGATTACTTATGGTTCTCTCAGGTGTTAGATATATAGGTTCATTCTTGGTGGTTATATCATTTCTAATTGCAGAGTCACTTATTCTATCACATTGATTTAAAATTATTTCCTTCTTTTGCGTTTGTCCCTCACTAATTTCAACACCTTATGGATCATTGGTTCAGATTCTTTCTCCCTCTGGTTTAAAGAATTCTTTTTCTTTGCCCCTTTTCCTTTTCTTCTCCTGGAAACTCCCTGTATTTGTTGATAATGATAAATGTTTGCCACTGATCTGCTGTATTCTGAGTTTCGTGCAGAAAGTGGGGAGTTGGGTTGGCTTAATACTCTTTGAGAGTCTGAAGAAGTCAAATTATTCTCTTTATGCTTCCATTTTTCCTTTATAGGCTGGATGGCTGCTTGATTCTACCTCATCTTGGCTTCCCTCTCTTTTAACAGACTTAAATTCTTGCCAAGATTCCAATCTTTGGTGATTTGAATAAGCGCCTTGAAAGATATCTCTCTGAGACATACCTTCTGGAAGCCTACCCAAGCTCTTCCCAGTATTAATTGATGTTCAAAATCTTGTTTTCCATGCTCCACTGTAACTGGTGTTTGAGGAGTTGGTGGATCTGAAGTACTTGATCCATATCTGTCCAGTCCTCTGGCTTGATGTGTCTGTTTAATTGGAAGGTGAATGGGATTGTGGTCATGATCTCCCTGAGTGCCTTGCCATTCATCATGCTTTCCAAACACTGGTCTTCTAGATCTGAAAAGTCCTTCCCTGTCCTCTGGCTTGCTATTTGGGACTCCAAGGTGTCTGAGGTGTACAGGGGACATGGTATAAGTGTCTTCAATCAGTCAAAAACTTTGTGTTCTTAGGAATTTTACCTTTGACTGTGCTTTGTACATATGTATGCTCTACTGCTTTGTGAAATTTTCCTTTAGAATTTGCAACTGGGTTAATTATTTTTATTTTCCCTGTACAGGATACCAAGGTTGGGCTACCTTTCATGGAGGTAGAATGACATGGATTTATGGCCCTGTGAGTGAAACTTGGTGTCGACTTCTTAATTGTGATAAATCTTTCACTGTTACTCTTTTTTCCCCTTTCTGCATTTTGTGTAAAATCCTTTTGGTGTGGGATGAAATAAGAAAGTACCTTTAGGGGGAAACTATTGTGGAGTCTGTTGTGAATTTTGGAATTGTCTAATAACAATGGGTGCTAATGTGTAGTAGCTGCCCATCTGAAGAATACTGAATAGTAATCCTAAAGATAATCACAAAATAAAGCAAGATTTGTGGCTTTAACAGATAGAGAAAACTTATAAGTAGTCTCTGAATTAGACCTATCAACAACACTAAAATCAAAACTCTAGCTTAAAGCCATAATTGTTGATAAAATAGAGATTGATATTTTGTGTTATAAGACTAAGAATAATTTTTTAAGGTTAATTATAAAGCTGCTTTTAATACTAATAGTAATACTACTAAATTTAATACCAATAATAATTATTAAATCAACTTCGATACTATGTCTTTTTTTATAACTACTACTTTTCTCAATAATACTATGCTTATGAGCAAGGCTACTTAGCTTTAAACTGCATTTTTACAGCTATTCTTAAATAAGACTAAGCTACTGAGATTCTCACTATGGTTGAACCACTATTATTCACTAATACTAAGCTACTGAGCTTTTCATAAATGAAACACTACAGCTATACTTGCTAACCTGCTACTTGAGAAATGGTTGTGATCTTTAAATGTGGGAACATTTTCCATTTTTTTTGAAAAAATGAGGGAGAAAAGATCTCTATTTATACCTTTTGGGCCTTCATAGAGCTTCTCAAAACAGGGTAATTAAAAAAATAGTAGTACAGAGGTTTGAGCTGGTGTGGTGTGTAGTTTTTTTTAGAAATGTGTTTTCTGAGAGAGTTTTTCTGGTGGTGTTTTTCTTATCAAAATCATGTGATTTCATTGAGATAATTTGGGTGGTGAGATTTTCTTTTTTCCAAGAGAGTGAATAAAATGAAGCTTCTTACAATTGAACTTTCTTCTAGAAATATGCTATCTTTGAGAGAATTTAGCTGGTGATATTATCCTCAGAAGTGGAGAAAGTGGGCAAAATATATAATTTGTTATTGAGTGCACTGCCATTATATTTCAACAAAGGTGAGGAAAGTATTGTTTTAAAAGTTTATATGCAGGCTTGAAAGAATTTTCCTGTTAGGTTTTGTTATTTTTCCATCATAAACAGATATTGCATCATTGTTATCAAATTTTACATGTGTTGATATTACTAAGAAAAACCTTTCTCTTGTTAAATCCATTGTAATTTCTTTCATAGCTGTGAGGTATTTTTTTAACTTGATTGAGGTGAAGAAAATACAGTTTTTATGCTGTTCTCAATATGAATGCAAATAGCTGTATTTAGTTTATCTCCATTGAATTGTGTAATTTTGCTGTGGATGATGCAATCAGGTTCAGGAATTGGTATTTGTCACTTTAATGGAAGTTCTTTGGTTTTTAACTTGAATATTCTTGCTTAAGCCCTATCAATTATTTACAGTTTAGATTACCTACTCCAAGAGACCTGAAATTTGATCCCCTTATCTGGAGTTATTCCACACCTATTTCATAATTCTAAAATTTTTTGTCCATCTCACAAATTATTCTGTGTTTTGAATTTCTTCTAGGGAGTAATCCTGAAAGTTCATTCCATACATAAATCTCTGGTGTTATTACCTAATTCCTGTTTGCATATATGAAGCTATTCCACATTTCAATTTTGTTTTGAAGAGTTATTATGAAAATTAATTCCACAACTCTGTCTCTCAAGTTATTCCCTAATTCCTATTTTCAACTCTTAAATTATTTCACATTTTCATTTCCTTTCCCATAGTTAGTCTTTAAATTGGCATTGATTCTGCAATCCTATGTTTATTCTCTGGAATCCTTCCACATTTTTATTTCAATCCCCAGAGTTATTCTGCAATATATTCCATAATTCTTCAAATGATTCACAATTTTATTCCAATTTCTTCTCCAAAATTCTGTGAATTTCTTCTCAGAAATTCCACAGTTTTGTTCCCATTTATTCTCTTACATTGCACAATTTTATTTATATCCTTGGAGTTATTCCACAATATCTTTCATAATTCCTCCAAAGTTTCTCCATTTTATTCCAATTTCTTCTCCAAAATTCAGCAATTTTATTCCCATTTCTTCTCTGAAATTCTTCCATTTAGTTCCTATCTCTAGATTTATTCTGCAAATTTATTCCATAATTTGGTCTTGGGAGTTAATTGCTAATCCCTATTTCCATCTCTGAATTTTTTTTGCATTTTCATCTTCTTCTCCGGAGTTATTCCACAATCATATTCTTTATCCGCTGAATAATTTGGCAATTTTTTTCAATATATTTAGTAATTTTGAGAATGGTATAATTGGTATTAAATACCACATCCCCCAAATTCCATTTGAAAGATTTCCAATATCAACCAGATTCTGTATGATCTTCAATTACTTCTTCTAATGATGAATCTTCAACTTCACTTTCTTCACTTGTTTCATTTCCTGACTTTGTTTTTATGTGAGCTATCTTCCCTATTTTGTCTTCGTGATGACCCATCCTGAATAGTAAATGTCCTCCCTGGTTTGTGTACCAGATCAAAATAAAAAATCTGAAAAAATTCTACCCATCTTGTCATTTATGAATTTGGTAAAAAAGGCATGTTGATTATTCCTATTAAATCTTTAGCATCTACTTAAGCTCAAATTGTTTCCCTCAAGATATGTTTTGAAGTTTTTTTGGGTATTATTAAAGCAACACACACTTCTAATTTTGGCTAAGAGTATTCAGATCCTAGTCAAGAAAAGGTTACAAATTCATTTAGTACCAGTCTATCCTTTCTATTCTCATCCTCTTGCATAGGTACTGCACCAGCTGCAATATAGCTTGAATCTATTGCTACTTTTATCTTCCCTGACCCTTTTACATAATTTAATTTATTCAAATTAATTTTTTCTCCTACTATATTCCTGAATTTTGTAAAAGATGCTTCAAATTTTTCACCCTGTTTCCCAACTAAATCCTCCCTTGTCAATATTCTCAATGACACTTCAGCTTGTGAAAACTCCTTGATAAACATTCTGAAATATCTGCATAGTCTTGAACATCCTCTAACTCCCTTCTTTTTTCTTGGCCCAGGAAAATTTTGGATCTTGTTTATTTTCTGTTTTGAACTCTTTCTTACACCCATGGATATATGTCCTACATTATCAAGTTCTGGGGCACAATATCCAAATTTTGATGCTGGAATTGTGAGTTTTTCTTCTTGTATCCTTAAGATTATTCTTTCTAATGTTACTGAAAATTCCCAAAGAAATCTCCTTATGAGTGCATTATTCTTCAATTTTTTGTTCTGATATGTTGATCTGAATCCTTTAATGCCTCTATTATGTATGAATATTAAAAGGTTCTATGGTATTTCCTCCTAAAGTATCCAAGTCATTTGTTCTTGATAAATTTCGACAGATTTTCTCTCTCCTTGAGGTATTCTGGTAAGCTGAAGTCTTCCACTTGGTGTTTCAAAGGTTGTAAGGGATCTTTTAGTAATATAAAACTCTCTTCCATCATATCCTACCATAATATCTCATAATCCACAACATTCTCTTCCTGAAAATTATCACACAGACTCATCAACATTTAGTGGTAATCCTGCATCTTTTCTTGTGACTTTATTGAGCTCTTGAAGATCATGAACAATTTTTGGTTTTCCATTAGGTTTTCCCACACAAGATACTGTGCTGTTAGAGCTTGATGTTGATTGCTTATAGAGTCTCTTACATATCCTTTCTCTCACTAGATCAATAAATTGAGTTAAAATTGATTTTGTTATTCTTATTGGTTTCTTTTTCCATGGTTCATGTGGTATAAATAGTATCCTATAACGCTTTCCATAATAATGCTCAGGTATACCTCTTTCTTCTTCAAAAATTCTATATCCTTTTCCCTTAGTAGTATAAAAGATTTTAATGAATTGATCTCTTCTTCGTATTGCCATCCAGATGGTGCAAAATTTATTGTTGAAATCTTTTCTTCTGTAACCTTTGATGTTTCAATAAATTGATGTGAGTTAGGTGATAAAGGTGTTTCATATGGATATATTGATAATTCCAGTCTTTCACAAGGTGGATTCAGCTCTTGAGGAATATCTTAATTCACTGGGTTAACATCCTTGAGTACTGATCTATATCTCACTGAATTATCTTGAGCTTCCATGATTATTGAGCTTCTTGAAAGTACAAATTGATAATATTATTATTTTACTTTTAATTTTTAATTTTTTAGTGAAAATGAAACAGTATATTCAGTATCTTCTTTTTCCTTTTGTTTATAATTAGATTTGAGTTGTAGTTTGAAGCCATGCAAGGACCTTACCTCTAGGTGGATAAGACCCAGCATATTGAATATACTAAATCCTGCAGTTTAACATGATACAAGGACTAATTTCCACCTTAAGGTTTCTACCCTGTAGTTTAAATTCATACAAGGAACACTTTTGGCCTTCTGGGAGCCACCCTGAAATTGAAAGTCATTCAAGGACTAATCCTTAGCCTTAAGGTTGCTACCCTGTAGTTTAAATTAATAAAAAGACCAATTTTAACCCTGAAGCTGCTACCCTGTGGTTGAAAGTCATAAAAGGACTACTTTTGGCCATCTGGGAACCTTCCTGCAGTGTAAATTTATAAAAGGACTGATTTGTTAGCCTTCAGGTGCGTCTTATATATTTCATAACTTCATGCTAAGAAATCTCTATTTATATGTTGAATTATTTCTCATCTATGATGAGAAAATGTGTTTATCAAACTTTTTTCTTTGTCAAAAAAGAATTATTTTGTTTTTTTAGGTTGAAAAATGGATTTCCCTTTTTTAATTTTATTGAATCTTTCTTCAGAGCAAATATTGAAAGTCATTGGATGAGTTGTTGATTTGTGGAGTAATGTTATCAGCTGAAGTGGCTTAGTGGTTAGTAAAGAAATTTCACTTTTCACTTCTAATTTGAAATGGATTCAATTCCCCCTCTGGCTGCTGGAACGGTTCAGGAATAGGGAAGCCACGCTGGAATCATATTTCACACCTTGAGAAAGCTTGGTGATGCAGCTTGGTATAATTGTGTTGATTCTGGAAAACCTAGTTTATTTTTGGAACCTTTTTTTGATTTAGGATGCTCAACCTTGATCATTATTGGAGAAGTAAAAACCAAATTTCTGGATGGATTCTTTCCTTCCAAAGACTGTCTAAGCCCAGCTTGTTGGGGCTGTAAGTCATTATCCAGTGGAAGGTTGGTTTTTATTTGATTCTTTTTTGTGGCTGATTTTCTCTATTAAGCTTTACTATTAAGTTTTTCATACATATTTCCACTTAGTTAGCATATTTTATTGATATTTCCTTTTTTTATGTTTTTCTGTATTAAATCTTCTGGCAAGGACATACATTTATTTTGATTTTTTTTTCAAATTCTGTGCTACTAATTGTGGCTTCATTATTTTTGTTGGTAAAAATATTATACTCATTTTATCTTTTGGGGGTGTTTTGAATATCATAATTAGTGGCTTGAATTGATATCATCATTTTCAGAGTTTTGGGCTTGGAAATCTTGCATAAATTAAAATTCAAATTGAGATTTTTCCAATTGAATTGAATTATCTGCATTTTGTTAAACTTGGTTTTTGATGATTTAAGCTACTCTTGAAGATTATCTTGAGATATAAGAGCTCTGTTCCTTTCATAATTATTGTGCTTTTATTTTTAAACCTTTCTGCACTTCTAACTTCACTTTCAATTTTTAAGAGTTAGCTACTATACAAATGGATTATTCATCTTTAGCCTTATTTAATGATAATTCTGCTTTTATGATTGATTATTTGATTTAGAAAAAATTTCATGATTCTAATCCTGCTTTAAAATACACAACATGTCTTGATACTCCTGCAGATTGGAATGGTCCATCCTATTTTCCCATCTCCCCCTAAGCTAAACCAAATTCATGGTGATGAATTTTCCTCATAATATGTTACACAAAATTCTCCTCCTTCTCTTGAGCCATTCAATTATAGAAATTAATTAAAGAATTTTTAAAATAATTCTTCACTAAAATTAGTTATTGTAGATTCTGTTTCATTTATTTGTTTTTATAACTAATCTTCTTTAACTTCACTGCCTAATAGTCCTGTATCTGTTGAATATTCTACTTTATCACCTACATTTTATTCCAGTATTGATTCTTCTTCACCCCATATGAATCTTGAATCTCAAAAAACATTCTGACCTTCATCTCCAATCTTTTCTTTGGATAGTGAATTTAAATTCCCTGTGTCCATCAAGTTAGAAGATACATCTAGCAGCCTTGATGAACTGGATTCTTCCCCCTTTGAAATTCCACATCCAGCTTCTTCCCATAAACCAAATCTTGATGAATTCAAAGAGCTGGATCATTCCGCCTCCACCTTCCAACTTTCCCCAGTGACATCCCCTTCTCCTCAGGAAACTCATTTTAAACCTGTTCAGAGAAGGAAGTCAAATCAAATCAACAGAAAAGATTCCATATGGCCTTAAAAAAAGAATTTGTTATAAGTAAATCCAATTCCATCAGTCTTTTATATTGATTCCAAAAACTTTATTTATAATTTTATTTTAAGTATGAATTTAACTTCTCTTTTCTTATTCCTTTTACATTTTTTTGTTAGTTCCTTCTTAGCAGAATAATTTTGTGCTTTTTTCTTTGATTTTTCTATATTGAATTGTTGATGACATGATGTTTTCACTTTTGAAAAAAATGATTAATTGTCTTTTTGCAATAAAACTTAGAATTGATCATAATGTGGGTGAGAATGATTATGAGTGAAATTCCTAATTTTTCAGCACTGGTAATAAGAGGCCCTTTTATTTTGTAATTTGATTGAGGCTGGTAAGATCCATTTAGTAATAAATGTGAATTAAAATTAATAGAAAATCTTCTGACTATATTCTGATGTGATTTTGTTTTTTTCTTCTTCTTTTTGTTATCTTTAAGCAATGTAGTAAGGTAACTAGGCCCACACTTTCCCAAACATTTTCCATTTTTTATAATTCAATGTGGCATAAGAACAGGTATCCACCCCTGTTTTTTTTGCTGAAGTAAATCATTATACTTGTAAATTGAGAAAATAAATACTGAGAGCTTCGGATTTGAATTCTTGTCTTGAATACTAATACATAGGCTGAATTTTCTTGTTTTATCTTGGTGTAAAATTTCAAATTAATAAAATGAGAGGAATTTATTTAATTTGTAGTAAGATTTGTCTGGATTATTTTTGTGAGCATTTTCATGAGTCTTGATTTGAATCTTATTTTTTCTTATTTTATTTTGTAACAAATAAAATGTCCCAAAGCATACTTTAATCCTTCCTATTGAAATTACAATTTGGAACCTTGAGATTGATAATTTGGGGTACAAACATTTCTTCCAGTAAAACATCCCAATTTGCATTTTCTATCAAATAATTTCTACACTTCCACAAGATTCTTCCTTCTGGTATTCTATAGAGGTCTTACAAAAGTCCCCTTGAATCTTCCAAATACCCAAAAATGTTTTTCTTCTCCATTCTGAATTTGTTGATGTATCCTCTTCCCAATAGGGTTTTCCCAATTTTCCTTTTATACCCTTGTATGTAAGTAATTCCAGAAATTCCAATTTTCAAAGAGGAAATACTGGAAGCTCTTTCAAGCTCTACAATTCTTAGATATCTTGATGTTTCTCTTTAAAATAGGACAATTTTTCAAATTCTAAGTATGGAATCCATATTTGAAATAAATATTCTCCTTCCTTGACAATTGGTTTTGGACAGTAATTTACTTCTTCTTCAACGTATTCAATTTTGTATTTTAAATCTTCCCAGCCTTATTTGTTCAAACCAATATTCCATTCCCTTACATTTTAAGGTAAAATTTTGGCCTTCATCTTTTTCTAGGTCCTTTTTGAGATTTGGTTAGATTATTGAGTTTTAATATTGAATATTATTTTTTCAACACAACTGAAGTAATTTTAATAAATTGAAATTCCTCTTTGCTAAGCTGGGAGGTAGCTGTTCTTGAGTGATAAGAGTTCTGAAAAAAAATCTTTTTGAAGGTATTTTTAATGAGTTGAAATTCCTCTTCAATGAAGTAGGAAGTTACTTCCCTCAAGTTATAATAATATGGAAAAAGATTTAAATTCCTCTTTGACAAGGCAGTAGGACACTTTTCTAATACTAATACAGATAAGAACGGATTTTTTAAGTAAACTTTATTATTTTACTTTCTTTGATTGGTGATTTAAAATGGATTTCTTTATTTATTATTGAGAATTCCACAGCTTTCTGTTGTGACCAGATAGAATTTTGTGGTTTTCTCTTTGTGTATTGCCTTTCCATTCTGAAACAAAACCTTTGAATTCATCAATGAGCATATATCTAAAATCACACCATTGAAGAGCTCCTCTAAATATTTACAAACCATCTAGATTCAAGTATTCTTGATCCCATAGAATTTTGTAATAAAGTCCATCTATTTTCATTTGATAATATGCGTAAGGCCTTTTTTGATAAAAATGTCATAAATTTTCTTTGATTCCAATAGTGGTTAGTAATTCCAAAAAAATCAACATTTGTAAGATTGGATCAAGGTAGTTCTTATATATATATATTTTAAATAATTGTTGAATCCAGCTCAAAATAATACAGTTCTTTAAATCTTATCATTTGAAGTATTACATAATATCCTTCTTCCTCATCCTACAGTATTCTTGCTTGTATTTCATTTTGATTCTGGGTGTCATTGGTTAATCTGAATGGCATTTTGATAAAATAAATTGGTTGTTTTTGAAAGTGAGATATTGGAAAGTAATCATAACTTCTCATAGGTATCATAAAATGCATCTCTAATTTTATTTTTTAGATTTAGTCCTGGAATGGTCTTTCAAGGTAGCCTTTGTTTATTTTCTGAATAACCTCTTTCCTCTGGGTCTTCAGATTTTCCCCTTTGTTAAATTCATTTTTCCCATTTCCATTTTTTGTTGTTATAAAATCAAGTTGTCTTCTGATTCTACCAATTTTCCTTCTTCTAGCACAGTTTCCATTCTTTGCTTAATCTTTCTTCTCATATTTATATCCCAATATTGATCAATTTCATCTTCAGTCATCATAAAACTTTTATTTTCCATTTATTTCCCATTTCTTTTTTCTAATGGCTTTTTTGTGTCATCTTCTGGTTCTTCATTCATTGAATCTTTTTCAATCTCACTATTTTACCCATTTTTTGCCTGAAATTCATTGAAATATGCTTTGACAATACCTGAGGAACTTGCTTCAGGCAGCTTGAGATCCATTTTAAATTTCTTCTGTGTGCTTTCTCCTTCATATTATTTATTCATTCCATTGAGCTTCAATGCTAGCTATTTCTATTGGTCTTCTATGGCAATTTCCAAATTTCTTCTCATCTTCTCCAGTTCCTCTTTGATTTTTTCTATTGCTTCACTATCTTCTACCTCCAGTTTATCTTCTTCTGGATCCTTTCCTTCAGATTTTATATCAGGCCCAGGGGAATACTTTCTTCTTATGAAAATGACATTCTAGGCTTTTCTTCAACTACTATCTGATTTAAATTTTTAAATAATAAGAATTCTTTGTACATCTTTCTTCATTAAGAAAAGTGACTTAAATATTGTTAATTTGACCAATTGGTTTCAAAAAGTAATCTTTTGGTTTTGATGTGTAAGGGCTGATATTTAATTCTGCTATCAGGGCTATTCCCTGATCTATGATATTAAATTCATTTTTTACATTGAAAATATCTGAGAAGGGTATTTTGTTTGGTCATAAGGATATTGTCTTCATGCTTGTTGCGGATTGACTTTCTGTTCCCCCTTTCCTTTTCTTTTGGATTATCTGCTTCATGGCTTTAACATTTTCCTATTTCTTAAGAAGCAAAAAGCTCCATAGCTCTTGGTGAAGAGATTTTCCAGCCCATAGCTTGAGGGTTACATATTGGTAGGCATAATCATTGTCTGTCTTCCACTGGATTACTAAATATTTTCCCTTGTTTGTATAAAAATTCCAATTTAACATTATTATCTGCCAAAATGGTCATCCAAGTATGGTGTGTATGGCTCCTTTTTCTATGAATACATGAATTTTCTTTTCTTATCTTGGTATCATGGTAATTGGTTTAAATTTTGATAGTACAACCAAAGATGTTTTATTTCTACCAATTCCTCTGAGGTTCATATTGAGTTTTCTACCTTTAACTAAGGCTTTAATATTATGTTAATTTCTTATCCAATATCAACAAATGATGTTTTAGGATATTCTTCTCTTCCAAAAAATATTTCTATAGATTCAAGTGGGCATTCATAATGTAATCTTGGTGTATCATAGTCTCTTAGCTTTAATGAAATTAGTCTTACTTGAATATTTCATGCATTAACTTATTTTATTCACATCTTTTTATTGGGTAGTTACATTTTGTGATTTTGCAATAAAGGTTGGTGAAATTGATAATATCTCTTCAAAAGTAAGATTTATATTCTGTTCAAGTATTTACCTTATAATATTTCCAATTATCGGATTTGGGTTATACACTGTATATTGTACTCTACTCTTTAGTTTCATCTTTTTTGACTCCTGTTTTGGTATCTACTTATTCCCATCCTTGGAAATGTTTTCAATATTGTCTTTATCTCATTCCTTTCCTTCTTGGGGCTTCTTGAATCTTGTTTGAATTAAAACTATCATTTCTTCTTCTGCCTCATCTTTCTCATGGTATGCACCTGGTATCTTTGTTTTTAGGGATTTTCGTGCTTCATTCTTATCTTATAGCTGATTTTGTCTTTGATTTTACTGTCTTCTCTGCCTAATTCCAAAATTTATTTGAAGATTCTCATTTTCCAGTGATACTTGAGAAGGCTTCTAGTTTCCCCATTTTCTATTTGAGCTATAGCAGCTGTCTTCTCATGTTTGTTATCCTCAACTGTTGTTGTTTCTTTCTTTTTTGGGGATGTATTTTATTTTTCTATAATGGTTTTAGCAAATTCATCCTATTCTTTGGCAAACTGTTTAACCAATTCTTTTGCAGACATAGGTTCTTCTGTGGGTACTCTCTGAAAATTTGGAAAAGATTAATTTCCACCATCCTTTAATACAATTATTTTCTCCAAGTCTTCTGTGAGATTATTACATCTTATGGGGGAATTTCCTTTTTCTAAGCACTAATAACAATTTAGTTGTTGCCTTGGAATAATTTGAGCTGGAGAAAATGGTTGATAACTTGAAGATATGTGTTTTGAAGGATATCTTAGCCAGAACTTCTGTAAGTTCTGTGGAATTCTCTGATGTTGATTTTTTGTCAACTACTTCTGCAAGGTTTTTGAGCTAATTCAATACTTCCTTAACTAATTCCTTCCAGGTATCCTTTTATTGATTTTCTTGTGGCAGAAAATATTTAAATTTTTGTGTAAGATCTTTTATTTTCTTTGAGACTTCTTCCCTGATTTCCTCTTTAAACCTAGTTTTCTTTGCTTATAAAAATGTCTTTTGTTGGATTAAGACTTTGGCTTCTAAGTCTTGTTCAATATGTGGCTTTAGGATTTCTAATCTTGGGATGATATAGCCACCATCCAAAGCTTGCACCATGGCCTTATCTTTCATCATTTCCTCATAAATGGATTATTGAAAACTTGAGGAAAGACTAGCCAAACTTCCTTGATTTTTATTAATATATCTGTAAGGTGTGGATATGAAACTTTGATTAAAAATCAAGTACTTTTCCTGTCCTCAAAATTTGTATAAGGTAAAATTCAATTAAAAATAGTAAGAAATATTATTTTTAAGAGAAAACACGCCAAATTTATTGTTCATAACTTTATTAGTATAAAACAATAATATTATAAAAATTTATTGTTTTACCAACAATAAAAATTTATCCAAAAAAATACTCTACAAGAGATATTTTAAGGCTACAAAAGAAATTTCTTCAAGAGCAATTTCAATTGGAATTAATTGAGCAAAGAACTGCAAGCAATTAATTAAAGAACAAAGTCTTTAAAAAGAATATTAAAGAGAAAACACGCCCAAAAGTGGCCAGAGTGAATTTGGAAACAAAGTGACAAAGTTTACAGTGATGAAAGATGCTTTAATTCACTTTTGGGGTGGTTCAGGGGTAAAAATGATTATAATGATTTTTTTTACGTGGTTAAAAGGATTAAAATGATTTAAAAATGGTGGTTGGAATCTTTGATTGGTTGGTTTAACAGTGTTTAAACTAATTAATAAAAGGAAAAGATTCTAACATGAAGAGAAAAGTGGGGCAAAGAAGACATTCTTTTATAGCCATCAATTCTCTTACTCCAAAAGTAAAATTTACTCTTGTCAGTCGTAAAAAACAGTCTGACAACAGAAAAGCCAATTATGGCATCATTGCACCCTGGTTTAGGCCAAAAAGGGCTGGTTTAAGCCATTTTTAGCCATTTTAGACCCTTAAATCAGCCATTACTATAGCAATACCAGGCCTAGAGCCTTCAAAACACGTCAGAATGTGTGTCAGAGGCGTAGAAACCAGTTAAAACTGTTCTTACTATGATTGTTTTATCTTAAGGGTAGTTTTACCCTCTTGGCAACAGCTAAAACTACCCCAGTTGGTATCAAAACCTCATCATCAATTGAGTCCACAGACCCTGTAACTCAATTCCAGGCCAAAAGTGATGAACTTTTGCGTGAATTTTGACATCCCACGCCTGTCAGCAAGGATTTTGGGGGTCTAGCTCCCCCTTAGAGCTGGAGTTCCTTTCCCCACCCAAATTTAATCTTTCCAATTTATTTTTCCTTTAATTCCTCATCATGTATTATACTTATAATTTACATATGTAATTCAATTCAATTGTACAGTACAATACAGTAATAATTGACACCTCATATGTAAATCAAAGTTCACTTATGTAATACATGCGCACATTTTGACATTTCAATTGAATTCAATTGAAAATACTTCAATTCCTCATAACTTCTAAACTAAACACAACACCTCAATTTTAACAAAAAAATTGATGGTTAACACCACATGTGGTGTGAATTAAATTAAGGTTTTGAGGATTTTCAACTCTTGTATTGAAAATACTAAAAACTTAATTTAAGCTTATTTAGAGTTGAGTTACAAGAATTTCACTCAGAGGTGACCCCACCTGATTTTTTATGAGGAATCCAATGGTGAAATAAATTTTATATGTTTATTTATTGGATAAAGAGTTATAATAATTTTTATTTAACTTTTTTCCAAATTTATTTAATTTTTCACAATTTTGTTAAAATTTCATTTTTACTTAATTTTTTCAAGTATAAATGTAATTTTATACTTACAAAATTTTAATGTATTTTTATTTTTAAATTGTAATTAATTTTTTATTTTTAATATAATTTTATATTTATATTTTGATTTTGATTTTAATAATATAAATAAATTTATTTTATTTATATTAATATGTTATTTTAGTATTTGTGGTCTTTTGGGTATATGAAATTACCTCTAAGGCTCACATTCCCTCCCCCTAAAAAAAGAATATTACTTTGTAATATTGGTGTTTCTAGTGTTTCTGAATCTCCTCAGAAGTTTGGTAGCTTCTGGTATATCTTTTTCTTCTAACCATTCATCTTCACAAGTTGGGTCACTGTACCTAACAAGGTATTCCCTTACTTTCTTGGTTCTTAATTTCCTTTCTTTAAGAACTTTGGTTATTTTCTTAGTACCAGATGTCTCAATAGGAGGTATAACTTGGGGAACCTTATTCCTCAAGGGAAATTTCTCAGCATCACTAGATTCATATGGTTTTATCAAGCTCACTGGAAATGTAGGGTGCTTATTGCTAAGTTCTTCAGATAACTCTACTTCAACAGCATTTTCTCCATGGAGGGCCTTAATCACAAAAGGTCCTGCAAAGGAGTCTTTCAACTTTTTACATCCCTTGATGTTATTGAAGTTAGTGGTGGATACAAGAGCTAGGTCCCCCACTTTGAAATCTGGAGTTGCATGAGATTTATCCCATTTGTCTTTAGCATATGCAAAAGAGTCCTCCATGTATCTCACTGCATGCTTTCTAGCTTTGTCTAGCATTCCTTTGAAGCTAGCAGCTGTGGGATGTATTTCAATTAAGTCTTTCCTTAAGGAATCTTGGGGTAACTTGGGGTTCCATCCTTTTTCTAGAATAGCAGGAGTCTGATTGGTACTGGCATGGATTGATGTTTTATATGCTAATTCTAGTGCTGGTAACAGAGTACACCAATCATGGGTAAATCCATCACAATCCTTGAATTCAAGGCCATATGCACAAAATCTTCTCACCATGTCTTCTAAAGTTTGGATCATTCTTTCAGCCAGGCCATCAGTTTGTGGGTGGTAGGCTGTAGAGAAAGACAGTTTAGTGCCAAATAATTGGTGAAGATTTGTCCATAGTGCTGAAGTGAATTTGGGATCTCTATCACTGATGATATTTGTAAATATCCCAGTCCATGACACTACTCTATTCCATATCAGAAGAGCTGTATCCATCGCTGTATCATCTTTGTGACATGGTAAAAAGATTGGAGTTTTACTGAATCTGTCCACAATTACTAGGCAAGCATTATAGCTCCTGTCACCTCCTGGTGGTAGGCCAGTTACCCAACCCATATGGACAATTTCACAAGGTCTGTTTGGTTCTTGGATTTTTATCATATTTCCAAGTCTTTTGCCAGTGGATTTATTTGCCTTTTGGCATCTGTCACAGGTTTTGCAATACTCTGCAACATCTTTCTGCCACATTGGCCACCATATGCAGGTCTTTACTTTCTCTCTTGTTCTGTCTTCAGACAGATGTCCTGAAAAGGGACTATCATGGCATTCTTTCAGTACAAGATTGATTAATGACCTGTTTACAACTGTCATGACACATGTGTGCTTGGTTCTGTGGTAAATTATACCATCCAGTAGGTGAAATCTTCCTTCATCATAAGATTTTCTCCATACTTCATCCAAGGCATGTATTAGAGAGTTGTCTTTACAGTCTTTGTTAAGTAATTGGCATAAGATGCTACAATTCCTATCTTGAGTGTAACTATTTCTGACTTCTTCAAAGAAGGTGGTGTTCAAGTCTGTAACACTTATTCCTTCTATTGGAATTTGTGGTGAAGCTTCTTCTGGAACATAAGCAGGATTATCAATGTTATTTGGTAATGGCCATCTGCTTAGTCCATCTGCATTCTTATGAATATTTCCCTCCTTATGAGCAATAGTCATATTGCCTCTGTATTCTTGTATGGCTATTTGCCATCTGAGCATGTGTCTGTTAGGTGTTTTCATGTTCAAAAGTGATTTCACAGCTGTACAATCTGTTATTACTTCAAAAACACATCCCTCTAAGAAATAGTTCAATTTCTCCAAGGCCCAGACAAGGCATAGACATTCCATTTGACTTGCTCCATATCTGGCTTCAGTTGGTTTGATTTGCCTGGATATGAAACATATGGGTCCTTCTACAGGTTTGTCATTTATGATCTGAACTTGGTGAAGTGCAGCACCTAGTCCATCCCCTGATGCATCAATATACAGTTTGAAAGGCAATTTAAAGTCTGGCATCAGTAAGAGTGGAGCAGTGGTTAATGCTTCTCTTAGAGACTCAAAAGCTTTGACTCTTTCAACAGTCATCTCAAACACTGTGTCTTTGTCACACAACTTATAAAGTGGTCTTTCTATGGATGCAAAATCTTTAATGTGTTGCCTGTAATATCCTGCAAAACCTAAGAATGACTGAATTTCCTTTTTATTCCGAGGCATAGGTTTTAACAATACTGCTGCAACTTTGTTTTTGTCAATTCCAAGGGACAAACCAGATACAACATGTCCTAGTGCTTTAAGCTCTTTAAATCCAAAATGGCATTTCTTCAAGGAAATTTTCATGTTGACTGATTGAATTTTTGTCAAAACTCTGGACAATCTGTACATGTGCTCTTCCCAAGTCTTGGAACAGACAATAATGTCATCAATGTAAATGATTAGCCATCCCTCTGAGAGTTCTTCAGGGAAAATTTCATTCATCATTCTTTGGAAGTGTGAAGGTGCATTCTTGATACCAAAGGGCATCCTCAAGTATTCATACACTCCACAATGAACTATAATTCTCAGGTATTTTTTTGCTCTTGGTGTCACCACATTTTGATGGAATCCTTTAAGGGCATCCATAGTGGTTATATACACTGCTTGAGATATTTGAGTAAAGGCAATTTGGATTTTTGGTATTGGGTATCTGTCTGGAACAGTGTAAGTGTTCAGAGCTCTAAAGTCCCCAACCATTCTGGATTTTCCATTATGCCATGCCACTATGACTGGTGTAGTTATTTCTACTTCTTCATTGTGGCCTACTTTTCTTATTACACCAAGGTCCAGAAGTTCTTTGATATGAATTTCTAGAGCTTCTCTTGATTTTGGACTTGCTGGATAAGCAGGTCTTCTTAAGAGTGGTGGATAAGGTCTCTCAATGTTAAGAATGATGTCAACTTCATGACCAATAATTGCTCCCAGAGGTTCTTTGTCTGTAGCAAATGCTCCTCTGTGGTCATACAAAAGGGAAGAAAGTTCATTTTCTTGTTTATCAGTCAGATGAAGGCTTATCTCAGCCTCATTTAACTGTTCAGACTTGAATTTTTCTAACTCTAAGTTGACTGGTGATACTTTGTTTACTGTAATTTGTCTTTTGAATGGTAAAAAGGCAAATTTCTGGCGCTTATTGTCCCCAATTGTAAAGTATCTGTCTTTGTTATTATGTAAATCTATCCCATACATGATTAAATAGTCATTTCCCAATATAAAATGGGTACTAGAGCAATTTTCCATAACAACAAATTCAACTGTGATCCTTGGATTCCCATTTATGTGTGGGAATATGACATTGGTCTCAAAGATTCCTAATGCTTTCATTGGGTTACTTGCACTGTTGAATTTTATACCATCAATTGGTAACAGTTGGTCTTCAAAATTTGGTACACAAGTCTTAAGAAAAGATTTTCCAACACAAGAGCAGAAGGCTCCTGGGTCAAGCAAAAGTTTGGTGGGCTTGTTGTCAATCACCACTTCTGTTATACAGGAGTTACCAGCTGTATAACCTTTCCCTCTGTTTGGTTTTGTCTTCATAAGTTGTGCATCTTGAACTTTTGATAAATCAACTTGACCATTGCTCAATTGTGGTAAGTGGGAATAAGATTCCATGATTTCAAAAGTGGCATTGATATTTTCTATATCTTTGGAAGATTCAGAAAATATGGATGACTTATCATCTGAATTGTCTTCAATTATGTCTTCTTTTTCAACATCTGGTTTCTTTTCAATGTCAATTTCATTGATTTTTCCCCTTTTTGGACATGTATTGGCTAAATGGGTGGTGCTTTGGCAAATATGGCATTTTCTGACTGTATCTGCAGATTTATATTTAATATTACTAGAATTTTCTTTGGGGTTTTTGTCCACAGAATCTTTCCAAGGTGTATTAAACCTTGTTTTGAGATTCACCCTACTAGAACCAATTTTGGTTCTGGTGGTTACTTCTTCTAGTATATTGATAATATCTTCTGCTGAAGATTGTTCAGTAGTCCTGCTTTTGACAGCATGCTCTAAGTCACCTCCACATTGTCTCAGAATTTTTCTATGGATCATAAATTCTGACATGTCAGGATATAATGCTGTTAATCTGTCCTTTTGTTGGCAAAACCATGGTAAAGCTCTGTCTTTATCAGCATTAAATTTGGCAGATTCAAAGGCTGTTTCAACTTTAAACCTCCAAGCATCATTTGCCCATTTTTTGATGATTTGGGTTTTCCACCAAGTCCAACTCTGGTGTCCATGTGCTTGTCTTATTTTGATGTACCATCTGTGAGCTGATCTGGTAAACAAGGTGTTAAACCTGGCTGTTACCAATCTGTCTGGTAATTCAAAATCCTCTTTGATCATGTCAATACCTCTAATGAATTCCATATGGTCATACTCTCCTTCACCACTGAAGTGAGGCCATTCTTTAAGTTTTGGAACTTCTTTCAAGAGTTCTTGGCCCATTGATGGTTCCAAGTTATGAAAAGAAGTGGATAATTCATTTTTTAATTGTGAATTATCAGGATCCAATACTTGTGGATTTGAAATTCTTGTGCCCTCATTTTGATTTAGAGGTGTAAACATTCTTGGTAAGGTGTTCAGTATTTGTTCAATGTCATTCATTTTACTGTTGCTACACCTTTGGGAATTTCTGTATTCATGTTGGAAGCTTTGTATTAAATTTATTATTTCAATTTTATACATGTCTTCTTTATGTGTCAGTTCTTGCCATAACTCTGTCTGTCTTGTATTATCAGCAGTGACTTGGTTCAATTTCATTGATAATTTTGATACTTCTTCTTGTGAAGCATCAAAACACTTTTTCAAGGCAATGGTATATGTCTTTACTTCAGTAAATGAATTTGAAATGTCATCAAGGACTTTCTTGTTATCTGTTTTGATAATATTTATGGCTTGTTTAATTCTTGTTTCAATTATGTCATCAATATTGAATTTAGAATATTTGTCTGTTAATTCTTTAATAATGGCAGATTGTTCATTTATTTTATTGTTAGAATAATTATCATTATTGGAATTTTTAATTGTTCTTAAAACTTTTTCAAAACACATAAGTGTTTCATTAATTTGGCACAGACTCAGGTTGTTTGTTTTAATGTTGTTACAAATGGTTTCATTTTTATCAGAAAGATGTTTTTTCACATCATTTATAGCATTGTACAACTCTGGGATGGAATCAAATATGTCAGAAATCATTTCTGGAACCTTAATCTGGCTTCCTCCTTCTTCTGTAATTCCATCATGGTTCTGGCCATCTGAAATACATTTTCCATGGCATCCTGTTGAATCTTTGGGATTCTGTAGCCCTGGCTGTAAGGTTTTGGGGCTGGTGCCTTCCCTTTGCCCTTGTTTGGAGTTTGTGGCTGCTTTTTCACGTTGGAATTGCTGCTGCTGGCCACTGGGGCTGTTTTTGGCACTGGTTTGGGTGGTGGAGGGTTGTTTTTCCTCCATTCTAGTGTCAAAAGCATCATGTTTTTCTTCTCCATCAATGGATGCCATCCATTGAGCAATTTGCAAGTGTTGGGATGGCCCAGGAACTTTCTTACTGTCAGATAAGAATTCATGCAATTCTTCCACAGGTCTGCAAGGATCTGGTATTCCTTGAGCTGAAGTGCATGGTTGTATGCACTGTGGCTGGCTTTGTATATGTCCACAGAGGCTTGTTGTGGCGGTGTCAGCTCTTTTTGAAGGTAAAATAGTATTATCAGCTTCAGAATGACCCAATTTAGTTGTTTGGAAGTCATCAACTGACCCTTTTCCTTCTGTACCTGGTTGGCCTCTGCCATAATCACGTCTATTACCTTTTTGGGAGCTGCTTGAGGGGTTGTAGCTGGCTCCTGACCTGGTTGAAGGCATAATTATGGTTAAAAAGGCTTAAAATAGTATTTTTACGTCAAAAACTTACTATTGGCCAAATTTTTAGCTTTCTGAAGGGTATTACTTATGTCCAAGCTAATTAATTCAGAAGATATTGGTTCAGGTTGGTTATTTTGAGTCACAATAACAGTACTATTATGATCAGAATTAACAGTACTGGCAGGGATAATGCTGGTTACTGTTGAGGCTGTTTCAATGTTTTCTTGTCTTACCACGTTGTCAGACACTAAAATTAATGAAAAAGCCAATTAATCAAGTAAAAAAAAGGATATTTCAAAAAAAAGAAATAAAAAATTTAAGCCTCACTTATAATATGAGAAAAATTATTTTTTATGGATTTTTTGGATTATAAGTATTTTTTATATGTTTTTTAAATTTTTCAATATCAGAAAAAAGATTTAAAAAGAGTAAAAAAAATATGTCACAGGTAAAATTCCCGATCGGGACCCCAAATGTAAGGTGTGGATATGAAACTTTGATTAAAAATCAAGTACTTTTCCTGTCCTCAAAATTTGTATAAGGTAAAATTCAATTAAAAATAGTAAGAAATATTATTTTTAAGAGAAAACACGCCAAATTTATTGTTCATAACTTTATTAGTATAAAACAATAATATTATAAAAATTTATTGTTTTACCAACAATAAAAATTTATCCAAAAAAATACTCTACAAGAGATATTTTAAGGCTACAAAAGAAATTTCTTCAAGAGCAATTTCAATTGGAATTAATTGAGCAAAGAACTGCAAGCAATTAATTGAAGAACAAAGTCTTTAAAAAGAATATTAAAGAGAAAACACGCCCAAAAGTGACCAGAGTGAATTTGGAAACAAAGTGACAAAGTTTACAGTGATGAAAGATGCTTTAATTCACTTTTGGGGTGGTTCAGGGGTAAAAATGATTATAAGAGTTACAAACAATGATTATAATGATTTTTTTTACGTGGTTAAAAGGATTAAAATGATTTAAAAATGGTGGTTGGAATCTTTGATTGATTGGTTTAACAGTGTTTAAACTAATTAATAAAAGGAAAAGATTCTAACATGAAGAGAAAAGTGGGGCAAAGAAGACATTCTTTTATAGCCATCAATTCTCTTACTCCAAAAGTAAAATTTACTCTTGTCAGTCGTAAAAAACAGTCTGACAACAGAAAAGCCAATTATGGCATCATTGCACCCTGGTTTAGGCCAAAAAGGGCTGGTTTAAGCCATTTTTAGCCATTTTAGACCCTTAAATCAGCCATTACTATAGCAATACCAGGCCTAGAGCCTTCAAAACACGTCAGAATGTGTGTCAGAGGCGTAGGAACCGTTAAAAACTGTTCTTACTATGATTGTTTTATCTTAAGGGTAGTTTTACCCTCTTGGCAACAGCTAAAACTACCCCAGTTGGTATCAAAACCTCATCATCAATTGAGTCCACAGACCCTGTAACTCAATTCAAGGCCAAAAGTGATGAACTTTTGCGTGAATTTTGACATCCCACGCCTGTCAGCAAGGATTTTGGGGGTCTAGCTCCCCCTTAGAGCTGGAGTTCCTTTCCCCACCCAAATTTAATCTTTCCAATTTATTTTTCCTTTAATTCCTCATCATGTATTATACTTATAATTTACATATGTAATTCAATTCAATTGTACAGTACAATACAGTAATAATTGACACCTCATATGTAAATCAAAGTTCACTTATGTAATACATGCGCACATTTTGACATTTCAATTGAATTCAATTGAAAATACTTCAATTCCTCATAGCTTCTAAACTAAACACAACACCTCAATTTTAACACAAAAATTGATGGTTAACACCACATGTGGTGTGAATTAAATTAAGGTTTTGAGGATTTTCAACTTTTGTATTGAAAATACTAAAAACTTAATTTAAGCTTATTTAGAGTTGAGTTACAAGAATTTCACTCAGAGGTGACCCCACCTGATTTTTTATGAGGAATCCAATGGTGAAATAAATTTTATATGTTTATTTATTGGATAAAAAGTTATAATAATTTTTATTTAACTTTTTTCCAAATTTATTTAGTTTTTCACAATTTTGTTAAAATTTCATTTTTACTTAATTTTTTCAAGTATAAATGTAATTTTATACTTACAAAATTTTAATGTATTTTTATTTTTAAATTGTAATTAATTTTTTATTTTTAATATAATTTTATATTTATATTTTGATCTTTATTTTAATAATATAAATAAATCTATTTTATTTATATTAATATGTTATTTTAGTATTTGTGGTCTTTTGGGTATATGAAATTACCTCTAAGGCTCACAATATCCCTGTATATATTGATACCTTTTGAGATAATTAATAATGGATTCATATTCCCAAACAAACCTTTTATATTGACTCATATATCTAATTCCTCCTTCTTGATGAATCTTTGTAAATAATGGAGCTATGGAGGACAGCTTGTATCTTCTTTCCGGTGATACTGTTCCCCATTTTCTCTTCATATCCAACATTAATTTCTCCCAATCCCCAGTTTCATATCTGGGCATTCCTTCAATATGGTAGGTAATTCCTTGATATTTAGTCCAAACCAATATCTTTCTTTCTATATCCCTTCCACTTTCTCCTTCAAATTCTGCTGTATTTTCCACCATTTTGATGAATCTTCCTGCTTCATTTCCATCAAACCATAATCTATAATACTTTTGCTTAACCTTGACAATGCTTGTGCTATTTCTAAAGATTTCCTGTTGTAGTGGGCTTGAAGCCTGTGCATGAATATTCATCCTCTTTGGTAGAGTATTTGGTCTTTGTCAAGTGAATGGAGTTCATGAGTCCATGGGTGTTGAAATGGTGATGGTGAGCTTTTTTGTCTAACAATTCTTGGCATGGTTGTATTTCTTTCATTAGGATTTTTTCTGCAGTAAAACTTGACTATTTTATTTCCTTCTTTCTTAAGGAGTTAAGCTCATTATTGTTTCATTTTCAACATTTTTTGATGAACTCTTTCTGCATCAGAAATATCTTCTTTTCCTGGAATGTTCTCATCATAGATTATTTCTTCTTTAGATTCATTGGGATTATGTGGTATCTTTGACAATGATGCTAAATTCATATTTATATATTCCCCATTGTCTTTCTGAGCTTCACTTTTCTTTTTAATCCAGATATTTCCTTGACTAATTTTTTTAAATAGTCTGTAACTATCTTCCAATATTTTTTCTTGGTGCTTGGTGTAACAACTGGTATACTATAATCTATAGGTTTTGTTCTCCTTTAATTGGATAAGAACAATGAAAGGATTTTGTTGAAGAGCTTGATGGTGCTGATTATTTATAATTCCTTGGGTTCCCTGATTCCAGATTGAATTGATAGACTTATGAGGTTTCCTGATTCTTGAAGGTATTTTTTGTACAGATTAGATTTGAATGGTTTTTTTGATAATAAGTGACTGATTATTGATGGTTGAAGCAGTACTTCCATTGTTGGGAGATCAGATGTGGGAGCTCCTTTTGGTGTGGGATGAAATGAGTTAGTACCTTGAGGGGAAATTACTGGTAAGTCTATTTTGAATTTCAAAATTGTCCAATAACCATGGGTACTAAGGTGTATTAGTTTCCCCTCTGAATGACACTGAATAGTCATCCTATGAAGAATCACAAAATGAAGCAAGACATTTGGCTTTAACAGATAGAGAGTACTTATAAGTAGTCTCTAAATCAGACCTATCAATAACTCTACAATAAAAGCTCTTGTTTAAAATCATGATTGTTGATAAAATAGAGATTAATATCTTATGCTATAAGACTAATAATAATCTTCTTATGTTTATTATAATTATTCTTTTAATACTAATAATAGGACTACTAGACTTACTACTAAGGATACTTCTTCAATAATCTTTGATACTAGGTTTTTTTATCACTACTACTTTTTTAATAATACTAAGCTTCTGAGCAGGGCTACTGAGCTTTAAGCTAATTTGTACTACTATTATTCAATACTACTAAGCTACTGAGCAAGGCTGCTGAGCTGTTCACTATGGTTATACTACTATTATTCACTAGTACTAAGCTACTGAGCTTTTCACTATGGCTTTACTACTATTATTCACTAATGCTAAGCTACTTAGCTCTTAATGACTAAAAAACTACTACTACAATAGATATCCTCCTAGTTTAGAGATGGCTGTGATCCTCCAATGTGGGAGCTTTTGCCCTCATTTTTGGAAAAATGTGGGATATAAGACCTCTTTTTATACCTTTTGGGACTCAATTGAGCTTCTCAAGACAGGGTACTCAGAAAGAATCATAGATGAGAGGTTTTATCTGGCCAAAATGTAGGTTTGATGTAGCAATGTGTTTTCTGAGAGAATTTTTCTGGTGGTATTTTTCTTATCAAGATCATGTTCTATCATTTAGATAACTTTCCTGATGATATTTTCTTTTTGCCAAGAAAGTGGATAAAATACAGCCTCTGACAATTGAAATTTCTTCTAGTTATATGATCAATTTAACATCATTTAGCTCATGAAATTTCTCTTTTTGGTGAATTTGTTATGTATTTTCTGAGAAAACATTTCCAGTGGTGTTTTTATTATGATCTCATGTCATTGAAATAATTTGGCTGGTGAGATTTCCTTTTCTCCAAGAAATTGGAAAAGATACAGGTCATGACAATCAAACTTTCTTCCAGTAATATTATATCTTGGAGAGAATTTAGTTGGTGAAATTATTATTGGAAGTGGAGGAAGTGGGAAAGATACATAATTTGTTATTGAGTGCACTGCCATTAGATTTGAAAAAAGGTGGGGAAAGTATTGTGTTAAACATTGATATCCAAGCTTGAGATAATTTTTCTTGTAGTTTAATTTTATTATTCCATCATAAGCAGATATTGCATCATTTCTATCAAATTTGATGTGTGTTAATATTACTAAGAAAAAATTTGCTCTTGCTAAATCCATTGTAATTTCTTTCATATCCTCAAGGTATTTTTTTAAAGTGATTGAGGTGGATAAAATATGGTTCTAATGCTGTGCCCAATATGAATGTGAATAGTTGTATTTAGTTTATCTCCATTGAATAGTGTAATTTTTCTATGGATGAGGAAATAAGGTTGGAAAATTGGTATTTGTTATTTCAATTGAAATTATTCTTGTTTCAAATTTAATCTTCTTGATTATTCCCTATGACCTTTTTACATCTTTGTTTACCTAGTTCCAGATTTCTGAAATTTCATTTCCTTCTGTGGAGTTATTCCACACCTATTTCATGGTTATGTAATTTGATTTCAATCTCTGAAATTATTCCATGTTTTGATTGTCTTCTGGGGAGTTATTCTGAAATTTCATTCGATAATTCTTTCTCTGGAGTTAAACCCTAACTCCTATTTTTATCTCTGAAATTAATTCACATTTTCATTTCCTTCTGCATAGTTATTCAGAAGCTTAATTCCATAATTTCTATTTTCATCTCTGAAATTATTCCACATTTTCATTTTTTTTCCTGGAGTTATTTTGGGATTTTCCTATAATTTTACAATCTTTTTTTTAATCCCTGGGATTATTCCACATGCTTTCTTTCAATGACCAGAGTTATTCCACAATATTTGTCATAATTCCTCCAAATTCCTCAATTTTATTCAAATTTATTCATCAAAATTTTGCAATTTGATTCCCATTCCTCTCTGAAAGTCTGCAATTTTATTCCTATCTCAGTAGTTATTCTAAAGCTTTATTCCATAATTCTGTCTTGAAAGTTATTTTCTAACTCCCATTTCCATTGCTGAACTTATTCCATGTTTTTATTTCCTTCTATAGAGCTATTCCACAATCCTATTCTTTATCCCCTAAATTATTCCACAATTTTCTTTATTGTATCTGGTAAGCTTGAGAGTGGTATAATTGGTATGGAATGCCACATTGTGGTCTGTATTTGAGGTTTCAACTTGTGGATCTCCTTGAAGATTTTTCTGAAGTGTTATCAAGTTCTGTTCCACTAGATGACAAAATGTGATTGCTTAATTTCAGCTTTGACTCTTTACAATGCCTCTACATAGCAAAAGAATGCCCTCTTGTGAAATATATGGCTGTATTTACACCTTTGTATGGTTACTGTAGTTATTTTAATACCAATTTTCACATTCCAAGTACTTTTTTACAGATGTTGGATTACTACTGTAGCTCAAAAATCTTACAGTTTATTTGTTAATTAACAGGAATAATCTGAAAAAATGGTGTAATATGAGCCATTTAAAGTTGCAATATGTTCAGCAAATCCCTCTGAAACCTTTATTTAAAGTACAAGGGATCCTTCTGTAACAGGGGCTCTTGGGAAAACAAAAGTGGCCTGGCACTCAGTGATAAGGGAACTAACTTGGAATACTCCAAAGAATAGAGAAGACAGGAATAAAAGGAATGAATTTCTCTAAGAGATATGCAGGTACAGAAATGAGATGCAATATCAGAAATAAGAAGCCAAATGGCCAAAGAGCCAACCAAGCAAGTCCTTAATCACTTTTTTGACCTTCAAGAAGAAACAATGGAATTATTAAAGGATATTACCACCAATATCTACTTACAGGCAAAGAAAGAGAATAGAAAAGTGCCAAATGAATGACTTCATAATATTAGTATTCACTGAACAAAAAAGATAAGATAAATAAAGATAAAATAAAATCAAAATGTGTTAATTAGCTGGGGAAAAATCTCCCCAGGGCTAAAGAAGCTGGTATATGTGAAAATCTGGGAGCTTGACTCCTTCAGGTTGGCACCTGATCTGTATTTAATACTGGAAGATGTATTGATTGTCTGATGGAATGTATACCTTTCCCAATTTGGAAATTAACTGGGTTGAATGATCTTCCCTTGGTTTATGATTGAAATACAGCTCTTGATTAATCCAGAATGTATTTAATGAATGTGGTTACCAAGGTGGATTGATGGATCATTGACACTTGGTAGATTGTTTTGGAACCACCTCTTGAATATCCCTTGAGAATGAACTGCCAGTAGTCCCTTGAAGGAATACTGTGAGTGAGAATCTACAGTTATGGCTTGATTGCATCATTGATATTTAAGAGTGACAGTTGTCCTTGAGCCTTGATGAATCCTCTGGATGATTTGGTGCCTTGATGACCTTATGGAATGTTGAAATAATCTTTTGAAATTGGTGCCATTAGATTTCTGGTGAAAAAAGATGCATAATGGTGTATGACACCATTTATGGAACTTTTGGTTATTGGAGGGTGAAGGTGGTCAAATGTGTTTTGGAAGGATTCCAGGAGGAAATGAGTGAAAAATGGGTTTTGGGTGGCTTCAGAGGTGACAAAGTGTTTTTGGGTTTTTGCCAAATACAGCTTATACAGCTTTAAAACTGTATTTGAGCAAAGTGTGCAAAAAAGGCACAAAATGAGAAAAATGAGAAAAGCTGGAAATTAAGCCCCAAATGGCCTAACATAGAAATTTGGGCATATTACCCATATTACATGGTAAAACAGCATAAAATGACTGAATACGGCAAAATGTGCAGAAATGCAAAAAAGTGCGCAAGATGCACAAATCTGTATTGAAATCTTGAAACTCCAAATACAGGCTTTTGGACTGTATTTTCCCTGTTTACTGGAAAATACCTAAGAGTTCCCAAAAGCAAATACTGGCCAGGAAAGGCCTGATGATGATGAAGGGGCCAGGTTGGCCCCAGATAGTGAAATGTCCATAAAAGGCCAGGAAAGATGAAATGGCCAATTTGTCCAATTATTATGGAAATGGCCCAATTTCCATAAATTGGATATGGCATGGATATGCCATATGGAGGTCCAAGAGGGTAAATTCACATGGTTGTGACAGTACCTCCCACCTTGAGATGGTGAGCTCCTGAGCACCAATACAAGGTCAATCCTGTTGAGGCTATTGAAAGGATTTTGAGAGGGGGATAAGGAGGAGTTCTTTTGAGAAATAAAAAATTGATACCAATATTAAAATCTTGGCATATTATGTGGGACTTGCTTGATATTCTTTTGAAATTGGCTTCATGGTTGATGATTTTGTGATATGAAATTTGACATGATAAAAGAAAAATTCAAAATTAAATAAAAATAAAAGAATGAAAATGAGAATAAGAGAAGAAAAAGAGTGAAATGAAATGAAATTAATCTTGAGGAGGTTCCAATATCCATCACAGAGGTTGGTAATTGATTTTCAAATTGGCAAAGGACCTGGAAAAAATAATTTGATTCCAGGTGTTCACAAAGTGGCCAAGGTTATGTTTTGACAGATTGTAGACCCCTCAGGGAAGTGCACACCAGGAGAGGAACTTATTTTTCGTAATTAGCACTCCCTTAAATGCCATAAAATTACACGAATAGCTGAATTAATGAATTGGAAAGGTTAAGGACTTGGAAAAGAATTAAGAAAGGGATGTTCCATTTTTCCAAGTGAAAATGGCCATAATTTTGGAAATGATTCTGAAAGCCTGGCCAAAGATCTATGTCCAAAACCTGCAGAGTTCTCACAGAGTGGTCAAGGTGACGCTTACAGCAAGAAGGGTAGAATACCTCTCAAGGTGCATACCAGGAGTGTTACTTACTTTTGGTAGTTCCTCTCCCCACCAAGCACCATAAGAAGTCAAGCTCTTGGAGAAATGGGTCCTGGACTTCCAGGATATAAAGAATTAAAATCCTTGACAAGTTCAGGGAAATTCTTGAGGTTTTCAGCTGGTTCCCAAGTGGATCTTTCTGGGGCTTGACTGAAACCTTTCCATTCCACCAAATGTCATAAGTTTCTCTCTTGAGCTTTGAGTCCAGTATTTGAGAGAGTTCCTATTTCTCTTCTTCTTCAATAATAATTGGAGGAGGATGAGGCTCTTGATTCCTATTTGGGATTGTTGATGTCTTGACTGGTTCTAAGAGTGAAATATGGAAGACTGGGTGGATAGACTTCCATTGAGATGGTATGCATGAGTGCTGACTTTCTTCAAGATTGGAAAAGGACCCAACCATCTTTTAAACAGTATTTTGGTGGGTCTAGCTAATTTAATGTTCTCAGAAGAAAGCCATACCATTTCACCAGGATTGAAAACAGGTGGACTTGCTCTATTTTTATCTGCATACCTCTTAAGCCTGTTTATGGCAACTCCAAGTTCTCTCTTGACATTTTCCTGTACTGATTGGATTTTTGTTGATAAATTTTCAGCAGGAGTATATTTAGTAAGGTTAACCAAGTCAAATTGAGGATCTCTTCCATAAACAGTGAAAAACGGTGATTGTTTTTCCAAAGAGTGTTAAGAGTTATTGTAAGAAAATTCAGCCGGAGGGAGCCAGGTGGCCCAATCATCTTGATTATAGCTGAGATACATCTGATTTACCCTCTCTGTCTTTCAATAAGCTTCTGAATGGTAAGAAGTTGACAGAGCACTTGAAATCTTGAGCTGAGGACAAAGATTTGTCCAAAAGGAAGAAACAAAAAGAGAACCTCTATCACTAACGATGCTTGAAAGAAGGCAATTCTTTGAAACGATATTATCAATGAGTAAGTGGGCCAAATCCAGTGAAGTTATTGAAGACATTGTTGGAATAAGAACTGCCATTTTTGAGAATCTGTCCACTATGACCATGATTGAGTCAAAAGAATTAGACAGTGGCAATTGAGTGGTGAAATTAATTTAAATTTAAATCCAACAAACATTTGAAATTGAAAGAGGTTTGAGGGGTCCAAACTTCTTGTGATGAATATTCTTCTTTCTTGAGCATTGTTGACAGGATGAGACATAATGCTTGATAAATTGAGTCATGCCAGGACAGTGAAAATCCTGCTTGACAGGTTTGAGAGTCTTCTCTTGGCCAGGGTGTCCAGCTAGAGGAGAGTTATGCTGAGTGGAATTGTGGGGTCATTTGGAACCACCACCTGATCCTTGAGAAGGAGAAGTTGGGATGAGGAGTCAAGAGAATAATCTTGGACAGATTTACCTTTACCCAAATCTTAAAGAATACTTGTGTAATGAGAATCTTGCCATAATTCCTTCTGAATTGAATCAATAAAATTTGAAAATTAATCCACATTCACTGAAAAAAATCTTGAGGCTTGAATTTCATCTCTCTTGATTATTTGTTGATAATTCATAGGACTTTTTCTGATGAAATCCTCCCCCCTCTCTCAGTAAACTTTGTCCCAATGTGACAGTGCATCTGGAAGGCTTTCCAAGCGGCAGGGTGGTAAGTGATTGAGAAATGGAATTCAGAAAGGAATCCAGCCCAGCATGTGAGAATCTTGGGAGACATGAAGTATTGGAGTGAAGAAGGGTTAGTGAAAACCTCAAAAGGGGAATAAAGAGAGAGAAGAAAATCTCTCCAGTGCTTGAGAGCCCAGACTATTCCAAGAAGTTCCTTGTAATTAATCTCATAGTTGAGCTCTGCTGCAAAACGCTTGTGGCTATCAAATGAAATGGGATGTTTTCCTGAGTCAGAGACCTGACTCAGTACAGCACCCAAGGCATAATCAGAAGCATCAGTCTCGTCAATGGTGGGTAAGGGATTAAAATGAGAAAGGATTGAAGCGGGGGTGAAATCCTCTTTGATTTAATGAAACTGTCTAAGGGCTTCCTCATTGAGGGGAAAACAGGAATATCTCTTGAGGAACTTGGTGAGTGAACTAATTTTCTTGGAATAATTCTTGATGAAACAGCAGTAAAGATTTTCTAATCCAAGGAAGGATTGAAGAGCCTTGAGGTTTCTTGTAGGTGGCCAATTGAGAATTTTCTGCAATTTTTCTTGGTCTATCTTGAGGCCTTCAGAAGAAACAATATAGCCCAAATACTCTACACTATAAACATGAAATAGGAACTTGGAAGCCTTAGCAAAGAGGTTATTGGCTCTGAGTCTGGAAAGAACAGTGGACACATGAGTGATGTGTTCTGCCTAAGATTTGGAAAAGGCCGTAATATCATCCAAATAAACCACAACATAAAAATCAAGAAAATCATAAAAAATATCATTGAAAATGTTTTGGAAAGAAGAAGGAGCATTGGTAAGTCCAAATGGCATAACCAAATAAATATAACTGAAATTTTTAGCTCTAAAACATGTAAAATTTTCATCACCTTCCTTGATTCTGAGCAAGATATATGCACCACGCAGATCAATCTTGGAGAAGATAGAAGGAGCTTATTAATAGGAGGAACAGGATACTTGTTTTTCCTAGTAACAGCATAGAGTTTGCAGTAATCAACACCCAAGTGGAGACCACCATCCTTATTTTTGACAAACAGGACAGGTGCTCCTATTGAAGAAGAGCTTGTCTGGATGAAACTTTTCTGTACATTCTCTGAAGTGTAGGCCCTTAATGTATCTGAATCTTGGTTTGATGGAGAGTAGATCACCCCAACTGGAGGTAGAGACCCCTTCAGCTCAATATGATGATCATAGGTGCAGTGAGGAGGAAGTTTCTCTGCTTTCACCTTGGATAATACATCCCAATACAGGTGATAAGCAGAAGGAACAACCTTCATCACAGTTTCTATTTCTTCTGGCTCTTCCTCTTCATCTCACAACTCCTCCAGGGAGTCATGATAAGATGAAGAAGGAAGGTCCATATTCCCAAAGAAAAGATGAAGTGAAGATACAGAATTCTCCTCTCCAACATCTTGAATCTCTTTAAGCACTTCATCCCTAGAGGATAGTAATTACTGATGGTAATTAAGGGAAGGAATATGGACAGAAGATGTAAATGATGGTGTTCTATAATTACCAACCAGATATGCACATGATTTGGAAGAAGAAAAGTCATTAATGAAGGATTTAGAAGGATAATAATATTCCTAATGATCAGCCCTTGCCTCAAAAAAATAGATGGATTAAAATGATTAAGAAAGTCAAATCCCAATATGAAGTCCTTCCCTTGGGAGTATCAATGACTAAAAAGTCCCATTCAATGCTTGAGAAGCATGTAAGCTCAACCATATATTTGGTATGGTGAGTCACAAATAGAGAAGGGAACTCAGAAGAGTCAAAGATAATAAGCAGAATCTTCTCTGAGATTTGTGAAATGGCCAAAGAGTACTTGTGGGCAAACTGCTTTGCAATAAATGAGCTGGTAGCACCAGAATCTAAGAAAATCCTGTGAAACACATCAGGGAGAGAATAAAAGACAAAAAATCTAAGAGAATCTTTGACACCAGTATTTGGAATGCACAATTGTGCTCTGGATGGAAAAAAGTGAAGACCATTGAACACAACATGATCTTCACTCAGGCTTTTGCCTGATTTTTGGGAAAGCTATTTTTGAGGTATTTCTAAAGAACACTCAAGACTATGCTTCCCACCACAATAGGCACATAAGCCCTCTTCATTCTTCTTTCTTTTTCAGAATGTATCAACTTGAAGTCTTTATTCAAAAAAGAGGAATGGGGCTTATCCCCTTTCTGAAAATTCTTCTTTTGATTTGAGCTTGAAGAATTTTGAGGATGAGAAGAGCTTGACAATGAGGATTCAGGCTTTTTCTCTTTAAAGTGGCCCTTCTCCTTTTTCCTCCCATGGTCCCTGGTATCAAGCTCTAGTTTAATATCCATTATGTCTTGAAGAGTGTCAATTACTGAATGATGATAGGCCAATTGATCCAGAATCCTGGATTGCAATCCCTTCCTGAAATGATGGATGAGAGCTCTTTCACCCCAATCTCCAATTCTTCAAAAAAAACTTTTGAAATCAGCAATTTATAAGGAAAATCTTCCACCTCCTTTCATTCTTACGTAATCCAACTCTGCTTCAGCTTTTCTGACTTCATTTGGGTCGCCAAAGAAATTCAATAGTTGATATTCAAATAAAGTCCATTAATTGAGAAGGTAATTTGGATCTTGATTAGTAAGATTGGAAAGATAAGGCTCAATCCATCTTGCAGCCCTTCCAATGAGAAATGAAGTGGAATAAGGAGCTTTCTTCCTGTCTTGAGAAAAAAAATTCTGGATCATTATGAAAGATGAACTGGCAGGAATGGATAAAACTTCTGATTTCGGAGTGCTGATTCCCATCAATGCATTCTGGTACCTGCATAGATGGAGTCTTTAGGGCTGGTGGTCTTGATGCTTCATAAGATTAATGTACTTGAAGATTGGCCATAATCTGAGTCATTTGCTTCATAATGGCCAATAAGGATGGTTCAGACTTATGAGAGACAGGCTGAGTATACTGGGCTACAGTTGGCCCTCCAGTACCTTGAGATTCCCTCACAGGATCAGGAAAACCGTTAGTACCATCAGACTGTTCCTCTCCCACAGAATTCTCCTCCTCCTCTTCACAATCTTCACCAGGACCTTGAAATACCTGGAAACCAGCCAACTACTCCTGAAAAGGAATGTTATCTTCTTGGCCCTCTTCCTTCCTTCCTGGATGGTACTGCTCCTTCCACATTTAGTCCTCTGTCAAATGGGACCTCAGTTGAGGAACTTCTGAGGTTCCATCAATGAGAGCTCTTGAAGCTGGAGTGAGAAAAGCTTGAGCTCTGGCCTGAGATCTTGTTTTTCTTTCAGGAGGTGAGTGTCAGACATGCATGATTTTCAGGATAAAAATGAAATAAAATGGATAATAATCAAAATATTAAGGTGAAAACTTGAGGTAATTCAAAAGGAAAGCTTGAAGTCAAAATCAAAATCCAAATCAATATCTTGAGGAAAAATCAATGAATCAAAATTGAAATATTCAGCTAAGTCAATCAATCAGATTTCAAATGAAATCTTGAAGTCAATAAATCAATATGTCAAATCAATAAAAATCAAAATCTTGAAGAAAATCAATCAATTAAAGTAATTCTTGAGGAAAAATCAATTTATGTCAAGGATTCTTGATGTGAAAAATCAGCAGTATCAATAAAATATTCTTGTCAATGAATTTTCTTAAAGTCAATATCAATTTTGCCTCAATCAAATAAATCAAATCAATCAAGTGAGTTTTTCCTTGAAAAATTGAAGTTCCTGAAGAATGAATCAATATGAAATTTGAGCTGAAGAATGTGTCTGGATGAATTTTGATGAAAAACTTGAAAATTAGCTTAAAATAAACCTAAATTGTGAATGGAATAAAGTTTGGTAATTTGAAGAAAGAGTTAGAAAAAGAAACATAAATAAAAATGGGTCAGCTTTTAATTTTCAAAATGAAGAATGAATGAGAGAACATTGAGCAGTGATGATGAATCATAAGGTTAATAAACATTGAAGATTATTTGTTCCTATGAAATGAGTGAATAAAATGATAAAGAATGAATGAAAAGAATGAAAAGGAATTATGATTTAATTAATATAATGTCACAGGGGCTCTTGGAAAAACAAGAGTGGCCTGGCAATCATTAATCAGTGGGCTCACTTGGAATACTCCAAAGAATAAAGAAGACAGGAATAAAAGTAATGAGTTTCTCTAAGAGATATGCAGGTACCAAAATGAGATGCACTAAGAGAAATAGGAAGCCAAATGGCCAAAGAGCCAATGAGGTAAGTACTCAATTGCTTTTTCAACCAGCCAGAAGGAAAAATGGAATTAGTAAAGGATATAACCACCAATATCCACTGACAGGAAAAGAAAGAAAAGATGAATATTCTAAATGACTGACTTGATAATATCAGTATTTACTTAACAAAAAAGATAAGATAAATAACAATAAAATAAAATAAAAATATATAAATTAACTGGAGGAAACACCCCCCAGGGTCAAACGAGGCAGGTATATGTGAAAAGCTGAGAGCTTGACTCCTTCAGGCTGGCAGCTGATCTGTATTAAATACTGGAAGCCGTATTAATTGTCTGATGAAATGTATAACTTGTTAAATTGGGAAATGAACTGGGTTGAATCATGTTCCCATGATTTATAATTGAAATACAGGTCTTGATGAACCCCGACTGTATTAAATGAATGTGGTTACCAAGGTGGATTGATGGAGCATTTGCACTTGACAAATTGTTTTAGACCTACCTCTTGAATATCCCTTGAGAATGAATTGCTAGTATTCTCTTGGAGGAATACTGTGAGTGTGAATATAAAACAATGGGTTTATGTAATCATTGATATTTGAGAATGACACTTGTCCTTGATCCTTGATGAATCCTCTGGATGACATGATGCCTTGATGACCTTATGGAATGTTGAAATAATCTTTTGAAATTGGTGCCATTGGATTGCTGGTGAAAAAATATGCATAATGGTGTATAAAGCCATTTATGGCACTTTTGGTTATTGGAGGGTGAAGGTGGCCAGGAGAATATGAGTGAAAATGGGTTTTTGGTGGCTTCAGAGGTGAGAAATTGTTTTTTGGTGTTTTGGCCAAAAACAGCTTTTACAGATTTAAAGCTGTATTTGCACAAAGTGCACAAAAAATGTGCAAAAATTGGCAATTAAGCTTCAAATGGCCTAATATGGCCATTTGGGCATATCTCCCATATTACATTGGAAAATTGCATAAAATGTCTTAATACAGCAAAATGCACAAATCTGTATTCAAAGCTTAAAACGCCAAATACAGTCTTTTGGGCTGTATTTTCCTTGTTGACTAGAAAATACCTAAGAGTGCCCAAAAGAGAAGGCTGGCCAAGAAAGGCCTGATTATCATGAAGGGGCCAGGTTGGCCCCAGACAGTGAAATGGTCAATTTGGCAAATGATTATGTATATGGCCTGGATATGCCATATGGAGGGCCAAGAGGGTGAATTGCCATGGTTGTGACACCTTCCAAGTATTTGAAAGACGATGACACAGATCTTATGGCTTTTATATCAAAAAACACACCCAAATTTGATATTGGCATGTAAATTATAATAAGCTATGTCAAAATATGAAAAAAAGTGATGTATGATTATACACCACTGAAAAAATAATAATATAGGATATTTAATTTATTATTATTTTTACTATTGTGATTTTTATGCTAAATAATAATGATGATGATGTTTTAAATATGAAGTGTCTTTGTTCCAAAAATTATGTGGAATGTCATTTTTCTTTTCTTTATTTCTGGCTTGAATGACTTTACAGGTGAGCTGTAGTTGAATCAAACATTCGGATAAAGCTTATTTATATTTTGGGATATTTTGGTTTGAATTTCTTTTTTAAAAAATAAATTCAGATAAAATTTAATTTTTATTATCTTTCTGTTGATTTTTCTTCTATTCAGCTTAATTTTATCTGCTTTTGAAATATCTAAGAAGGGAAAAGATATGAATTATTGAGTTTCCATCTCTCTAATTTGTTTGAAAATTTGAATCAATCATATTGAGTATCATTCACACTTAAAAGTTCATTATTTTATTCATTTTTCATTAATTCTTATCCATTTACAAATTTCAGCCTCAAAAACTTTCAAGGTTCTTTACCTTTCACCTTGTGACTCCTCGCTCATTTGAATTTATTTTTTATCGAGCACTTTTTTTATAAATCAAAAATATTTAACTTAAATTCCAATTATATATTCAGAATTTTTTTCTTTCTTTGCCTCCTCTCAATATCACACTCATTTCGTAGCACTTTTATTATAGTATAAGCAATTTTGTATTTTATTTTTCGAATTTTTAGACCTCTTTTAGCCTTCCATAACCCTTCTAGAACTTCCATAAATATTTTAAAATCATTGTGATTCATTATTTTTACTTTTTAAGAAAAGTAATTATTTCTTAAGAAAGTGTTGCTCTCTAGGACTCCCTAACCCACCTTGGACCTCCAGCTTTAACTGAAAATAGCTATGATCGACCCTTTATTTGTTTTGAATAATTCATATCCTACCTACATTTTCATGTTTGATCAATACTCTTTAAGCCTCTATCACGCTCCTAGAGCCTAAAGAATCAATTGAAAATTATTGTAAATAGTTTTTAATTTATTTCCATTTCATTCTTCTATATATTCTTTGTACTTCTTATTTTTATGGTTTCGTTTTATTCGAAAAACTCCCTATAGACCTCAATCACCCTCCTAGCACTTTCATAATTAATTGAAAATGGATACAAGTAGTTATGGTTTCAAATTAATCATAAGAGAAAAGACTAAATTTCATTTTGCTTTTTTTGTTTACTTTTTAGCTTTAGGGCGGAATTTGGGGCTGCTTTTTTGGAAAAAATGTTGAATAATTTATGAACCAGTAGCTTGAAATTTGAAAAAAGAAAGAGGATATTAATGAGGAAATTAATGGATTATTTTCAAATAATAAAATGTTTGGGATTAAGCCAGGTTAACCATTAATAAAGACTTATAGTTCAGAAATCAATGAATCAGATTTCAAATCATCATTATTATGACTAAATGACACAATCTCTACGACTAAACCAAATTCATACAATTATTTACATAATTCTTGATTTAATCCCTTTACTCAAGTGCAAAGTCAGCTCATTCTAATTACCAAGTGATTCATTCCCAAGCTCCGGCATTCAATAAATTAATACAAAGGCTTCTCAAAAATCCCACTTGAAAATAATCCTCCTAGTTGATCTTTTTTTAAACCTTCCGCCTCTGAAAATTCTTCTCAAACCATGTCATTTTCAATAAAACTATAAAGCCACCTTTACCAATTCTTATATATGAAAAATAAAACTTGATTTTTCTGTAATATTCACCAATAAATCATCAATTAGGCTCACTTGCTCAATAATAAAAAAAATTACCAACAATCCAGACTTATTAGGAGGTACCATGAAAGGGTTTAGATTTCGTCAAGGATATAATTCAGAAAAGTCAGGCGCAGTGTATCAGTAAAATACAGTATGAACTGTTCAAAAAAATTTATCTAATAATGCAAAGTTAACTCAATTGAAAGAAATTGATGGAATAGTTATTCCAGAATATCAAACTTCATCAAAGGTTCTGTAGATGAAAATAAAGAAATAGTTGACAATTCAACTTTGCAAAACTCCAGTTAGCCTTTATTTAAAATTTAATGACCAAATTAATTCAAAACTTTATACAATATCATTATAGCTCAAGATGAGATTTACAACAAACCTAATCCCAATAGCAAAGATCTTAAGCTGGGGACCTATTACATTTCTTATTTCAGGTTAAAAAAGGGTTTAGGCCCATTCCTTCTTTATTTACTCCTTCTGGTCATGCTCTTCACTTTCTAGAGCCGTAATTGTATTTCTTTTTTTCAGAAAAACTTGGAATAATCTGAATTTTATGCAGAGCTTCAGAAATAAAGCATCAACCAAAGAAACCACCCAAAATAAAAGAAAACAACCAAGAAATATTATTTATCCTGAAACTGTCACCCAATTTGGCTATTTTCTTTGGATCAGAAAGAAATAATTTTATTTACGAAACAAAATGAAAATGATTAATTCTAAGAAACAAGCCTTCAATATCTATTGGAAGTAGGATCATAATCTATATGATTCAAAGAAGCTAAAAGTGCTAAGATTTAATTCAAAAAATATTTTTAAATTTTTGTTATTTTTCTCTCCCTCTGACAAATAAATCTTATTCATATGATTTCCAATTATGAGATTAGATTAAATGAGTTTGAATCACACCTAATGATTATTTCTGTATAAATTTAATGCTTGTGGTTAAACTTTCTCTTTAATATGAGCTTTATCTTCAACCACCTCCATACCACTAAAATTCTTCAACTTAGAGGTTAGTCCTGGTTCTAAAGCGATAAATTGATCTCCAATTTTTGAAAACATATTTTGAAGAATGACACCTGAGACAACCCAATTCAAAAGATGCTTTCTCATCTTTCACTCTATCAAAGATATTCCAAATGTCATTTTCACTTTTCTTACTTGATATCTTTCCAAAAAATAGTTCAATTTGGTCCTATCTTCATTTTGTGCTTAATCGTGTTCATATGCTGTAACTATTAAGGCTTAGCCGGCTTAGCCGGCTTAGCCTGAATCTGAAAGCCATTATTTGTCCCTATTATGATAATTATAGGTATATTACACTATTTTTATCCTCTGATGGGTACGTTATCCATCCAGGGAGCCAGTTCATTCAAGATTCAATGGCATAAACTGTTTCTTAATTACACATACCAGTTTCATTGTAACTTATTAGGCTAATAAGGTCAAATTAGCCATGAACTTCTTCATTAACTTTGGATTGAACTGCTTTACCTTTTCCCAAATTCAAAATAAGTCTCATTGTAATTTTAAGTCCAGACTAACGATTGTATGATACTTTTATCTATGAGTCCAATGAATCCTAAAATCTCCTTGGACTGAATTGATTCTTAAATCTTCTTTTATTCCATAAGCTTGGGAAAATAATATAATTTTTCTTGATTTCTATTAAAACTGTGATTACCTCCTTATTTCAAAATACATTGTTCCCATGCCTAACTCCAAATAAAATTGCAATTCTACCCAAAGCCACTCCATCCATATTTAATTCCAATATTAATATCACCATTTCCAATTTCATTTATGGAACTCTTGGATTATTTATGGAAAAACCTTGAATAATTAAGTCACCTTCGACTCTTGAAAATAATTTTTATAATCCATTTAGATTTTTTTGGAAAATCTGACAACCTTTATTTAATCGGAGGCTTTGAGAATTGGCTCAAGCGCAAGGGCATTGTGTTGGCTGGGTATTTTTAGGTCAAAAATATCTTTTACTAGGTATAGTATGTAGTAGAGCTAAATCATCTTCTATTTATGAATCACTTTTATATTCAGCTTTATCATCTCATTGAAGTGATTTCAATGAAGAAGTCAAATTTTTACAAGAAGAGCTTTTTGGAATAAGTAGTAAGCTCACAAACTCTGATGGGGAATAAAAATGGATAAGTCTCTATAGTTTAAATAAAAGTGTATTTTTTGACTGTGAAACAATAGATAAAAGTACTAACACTTTGCTTATTGTACTCTGAATGTCCTCATTCTATGGAATAATGAGATTGAAAATGATTATATTCATAAAGTATTCTTATAATTATGGCATACAAGTAATTATATTATTCAAAAAAAAATTAATATAAACTATATTTTAAAAATGATATCATGAAATAAATATATTAATATTTAATAATAATAAAAATTTATAAAAACAATACTACTATTATTGAAGTTATATGTTAATATAAATACTACTTAAATTAATAAAAGAATTATTAAGAATAATAATACTTATAAAATTATATAATAAGAGAAAATAACCTACTTTAAACACTTTATATAATAATTTTGATTAGTTTTATTCCTAATAATATAAATAAAACTTATTTACAATTTATTTATGATAAAAAAATAGAGAGAATTTCAAATTTCACTATTTTTATGTGGATTTAGAGATTTTTAGAGAAATGGACAAATGAAAGAATTTTTGATGTAATAAAATATAAAATATTTATTAATAAAAGATACCAATTTCTTCTTTAATAATATAAGAGTTTTATATCTAATAATAAAGAAATGTACCTTTTTGTTGTAACTGTAGCATCTGTGGAGAAAAAAGACAAAGAAGAGGTCCTTTCATAGTAAAGAGCCTTCTTTCTGATTACCAGATACCCTCTGGTATATTTTTTCCAATTTAATCAACTAGAATTTATTAATAATACAAGTTTTGGTGATTATTACATCATTATTTAACCTTTTTATCTCATTATTATGCCATTTTCCAGAGTTGTCACTATACCTCCAATTTTTCTGGCATTATTGGATTGTAAAATAACTTATTTTGTGGTATTATAGTATTTTTAATAATAAAATACTTATATCCAGAAGTTTTATTTATTATTTAAGTGTTGAAATTAAAATAAGATTAGATTTATTGATCAGAAATTCTCATTTTTAAGCCTTAACTTCAATCCTTAATATCTTTTAGGTTTCTCACAATGCAGACGTTCAGAGAGTGAATTCTGTTAGGTTGGAATTCTCTTATTAAGATTCCATCAGTATTTTGTTAACTCTTTGAAACTCTATTTTTGATGATTTTTCTTGTAATTCATCTTTTCTGTCAAAATTCACTATTTTAGACTTCAAAGTCTGATTTTATATCATGATGGAAATGACATCATTATTCACATATGAGCTAGTTAAATCTGAATATTTACTTTTTCCTAACTTTAGACCACTTTTGGTTTTAAGTGGTCAACAGGTATTTCTATTTTGCCCAATATCCCCTTATAATTTTCAACCTTGTTTATAGATTACCAAATAAAGCTTAAGTCTCTATTATTACAGCTATTTTTCTGAAACTCTGCTCTTGGATCAACTCTTTATAATGTTTAATTCAAAGTATATGAGCCAAAAACCATGAATATATGCACTGATCATAAAAGTGCATATATCCTGGTTATCTCAGTAAGTATTGGCTTTACAGATATTACATAAAATAGTAATATGTGTAGTTTTTGATGGGGAATCAAATTTTGGAATATATTTACAGTTTGTATTCATTGTTTTCTGAGATAATCAATATTTAATGCTTTTTTATGGAATTTTTCCTTATTTTGAATTTGTAACATCAATTGTTGTTATTAAAATAAGTTTTTTAAAGTTTTTTTGTGAATTTTCTTATATGTGGGCATATTTCAAAAGCTCACAAAAAGGAGGAATCAATTTTATTAAGTTCTATATGTATTCCAGTCAGTGGTGCACAGGATCAATATGGTATTTTAGCTTTTGAAATTTAGGATTTAAGGCTTTGAAATGTGGAATTTGGTATTAAAAATACATTTCTTTTGTGACTAAAAATACCACATCTCTTGGGAAGTGTTATTCAGTAGTTCATGTAAACAAATGTAGGATTTTGACCCTAGAATTTGAGATTTTTGATGTGATTTTTTCTATTTTTCAAACTCCCTAATTGATTGATCATAATGATTAAATTAATATAATATCAATTCTAAAATTGAAATAGAATACAAAGTAGAAAATAATAAACTCAATAAATGCAGGAAATTTACAAATGTTTCCATAAGATTCCAAAGCAATTCTTCAAAAAACTGTAGAATCTTTGATAGTTGTTTTCAAGTTTGAAAGACCTCTTTGATTCAAAATAAGAAACTGAAATGATGTCAGCCTCTAAGATATGACCACATATCCAAAAAGGTCACAACAAGATTTCTGTAATAATTATACTTATAATAATTATCTCAAAGACTAGTAAAAAACCATAAATAAGTACAAAATCTGAATTAACTCAGAATCTAATGATTAAACATGTAAATTAACCTACACCATTAGATTCCTCATGGTAAAATACACATATGCCATTTTTATGGAATATCTGAAAAGTCAATAATTACTGAAGAATAAGTAATAATACCTTGAAAAGCGTATAACATCTTATTGAACTCAGAAACCAATGAAACAACATGTAGAATAAACTGTACCATTGGATTTTCCATAAATCCCTACACATAAAACAATTATGAACCTATTCTCTAAAGTCAATACTTAAGGAATTAAGCTGAATGTATGCACTTTTTTGGTCAATGCATATATTCATGGCTTTTAGCTAATACCTCTTGAAATATACAAGATGGAGAGATAAACCAAAAATGAAGTAACCATGTAATTACTGTAATAACACAGATATGAACTTTATTTTACAAGCTATAAACAAGGTTAAAACTTGTAAGGGATTATTGACTAAAATCAATGGAGCTGTTGACCACTTTGTTTTGAAAGTGGTACAAACTTAAAAAAAGAAGACAGTAAAATTCTACTAGCTCATACATGAATAATTATGTAATTTTTATCATAATATCATGGTTTGAAGTTTATAATATTAAATTTCAACAGAAAAGATGAGTTACAAGAAAAATGATAAAAAATAGAGTTTTGATAATGTAATGAGATTCTCCTGGAAGCTCAATAAGGACGTTCCAAGCTATCAGAATCCACTCTCAGAATGGCTTTAGCGTGTATAACTTTAAGGTTATTAATGATCAAAGTTTAAGCTTAAATTTGATCATTTATGATCACTCACTGTAAGCTTATTTTAAGCTTAACAGTTAGATAAGTGATAAAACTGGTGAATAATATTAAATTATGATTGATACTAATATGATCCACAGAGTGTAGGCTTTTGTAAAGCCTATGATGTCATCAAATTTAGAGTTATAGTAATAACTATAAATAATGGCATAATAATGAGATAAGATGGTTTGATCATTATGTAATCATCACTAAACCTTAAAATAATGATCATTTTTAGTGGATATTATCAGTAAATGTCTACTAGAACCCTACTGGGCTCTAGAAGGGAGGTATTTACTATAAATAGTGCTCTTTTTACTCTATTTTCCCCTCAGATGCATCAAAACATTAAAACAATTAAGTCAAAAGGTAAAATCTTTATTCTTTATATATAAATCATTTATATTATCAAATACCAGATATAGTCTTTATTATAATCATCATTTTTTATGTGATTACTTCAATTCTTCTGCTGTTTTGCTACAATTCTCTTAAAATTCTCATTTCCACGCAAAATCAAGAAAATTTGTGATTTCTCTTATTTTTATTTGTAAATACAATTTAAATAAGTTGTATTTACATTATTTGGCATAAATTCATCCAAAATTATTATATTAAGTGTCAAAAGTAGTTTTTTTTCTCTTATTATAATAATTTCTCTCTATTATTACTATTAATAATTCTTCAATCAATATAAATAGTATTTATATTAATATATAACTTTAATATTGGTAATATTATTGTTATTAATTTTTTTTTCATCAATAAAAAACAATTTTTTATGCCTTTATTATTTGTTGGTAACAATAATAAAGTTCTTTTAAATATATCAATTATCTTATATTAATACATTTATTTATTATATCATTTTTTTATAATATAAATATTTCTACACCATAATTATAATAATTCTTTATTACTATAATTATTTTTTATCTTATTTATTTTATTTATAAGTACAGTCATAGTACAATAAGTAAGATATTAGTAATTTTTACTTATTGTTTCATAGTCAAACCTTACACCTGATATATTTCTCCAAATTAGGGTTCTACCTCAATAATTTCATTTCTTGGACCTATTTTTCAGTGGGATTCTTTTTAATGTAATTAATTGATAAAATAATATGAAGCTAAAGCTTCCTTGATATGGAAAGGTTGGATTTTTTGTTTTTGGATTCACAATAAAAAGGGGATTCCTCCAATCCCTAATATATTTGTGAGCTCAATCTCTTGTATTAAATGATATTTCTATTAAAATAGTACATTAATTGAAAAAAAGGTGGATTTTATCTCAAAAGGTAATCTCAATCCACATATTTTTCACTATATTATACTCATATACCTCAAAAAAGAATTACAAATATAGTGATTAATCAATTCTAAAGTGGCATTAAACAGCTTTAAAGCTTAGCTAATTAAATTTATATCTTAAATCCAGGTTAAGAGTAAGTTTTTTTCAAGCTAATATTTAGATAAAAAATATTCTTTCAGTTTTATCCACTTTTCTTATGGTAATTGAACCTCAAATTTGTGGCCAAAGCAATTAGCATTCTCAAAATTATCTCTTCTTTATATTTTCTTTCACTAAAGATCTTTCTTCAGACTTTTCAAATGTATTATTACACTTAATCAAAAGATTAAAGCCTCCTCTTATAGCTATCTAAACTAGAAGATTACCTTAGTCTGTGAGTTTTGAGCTCAAAGTGCTTTTTGCTGAGGCTTCTTGGTTTCCATAAAAACTATAGATTATATACATTTTTTTTCTTGATATTGAAGTTGAAATGAGATTAAAGTGTTATCTAAGAGTTTCAAAATTTTAAATATCCCAAAATGACTTGTCAATAGCCAAAAGATAGGATTTCACAGATGACTGAAATAATTCTATCTGCAAGGTCATCATATTTTGTTGTACTCTTCTGTGTAGAATTGATATGGGATTATATGACAGCAAAATCTGCAGAAAAAAATTCAATTTCTGTTTAAAATAAGACCTTTTCATTCTTCTAGATCATCATAATATTCAATTCCCTTTTTAGTATGTCTGTGCTTCTACTTGAGCTCCACAATACTTTGACTTTATTTCATGGTTTCTGGCTGAGATATTCATATTCAAGACACTCTATATTTTTTCATTAATTTTCTAAGAATTTAATTTTTGAGCCTCAAAATATCATCAATAATATTAAACTCCTAATTAATGGATGAATTTTTACAATTTCCCTCACAAATAGCTTGGCTATGTTATAATAAAAATCCCAAAGTTTGAAACATTTTATAGGAAGCTTGGGAATACAATTTTCCTTTTTTTATAATTCATTTTTCATCTTTAAAAATATCTCTTTGATGACAGGACTCTCTTAATAAAGCTATTTCAGAGCTTATATAACTCAAATAAATATCTCAAATCTGATAGACCTAACTTTAATGTTTCAACAATGAGAGTGTCAGCCTGTTTCTCCAAATAGAGCACCAGCATGACATCTGATATACCATAAGTAATGGTATGAAGAGTATTCATATTAAATATGAAATACAGGTATCATATAAAGAGGAAAACTTCTCAAATATATGTATACCAGCCTGACACAAAAATTATATGAAAGGACAAAGATATGCCCTGTCAAACATAAGACCAAATAAGCCAAACCCTTATTTTCATCTCTCATCTGGATTATGAATATTTAATGCAAAACACAAAAGAACTGTATTTTTCTTAAATCTCTCAAGGAGACATGTACAATGGTACCATCCATTCCTCTGTAGCATTCCTCCTTTAGGAGATTCCATCATACCACCTTTATTTACTAGTAACCCCTAAAACATCCAAGAGTGCTTGTACACATCTGTACAAAGGTACATCAAAATTGAATATCTCAATGAGATACCCCTTACCCCTTTACCTTTAAGATGGCATAGAGATCTTGGATGAATTTTTTGACAAACCAAATACAGGCTTTCTAAAAACAACAATAAATAGAACCCCCTGTATCTTTGCCATATATTCATACAGCTGTGCATTGAAGTATACCAAACTTTATAGATCATCAAGTCCTACAATTTTGTATCATTTAAATTCTGATATCTTCGAAATTGACAGATATATCTGCCTTTGAAGTTTATGAAGCCATATAATGATGTACGAAAATACTTCAAAAAGCTAGAAACCCTTGTAACATTTGCAATTTTTGAGAAGGGTTAACATGTAGCACATGAAGCTGAAGAGCTTATAAATATTTCTAATCCAATTCTCTTTGATTCATGATAACTCAAAAACTGACTGAGATATCTGGGTTGGACGTTTTTTGTCTAATAATGTTCTGTACCACACCTGTACCAACCAGTACTGGCTTAATACTTAAAATAATGGTTTTTCAAAAATTAAACCCACCAATAATGACTAATATTAGTCATTCAAACACTCTGTAAACGTCATGACAGGGCTGATGTGGCCTGTGCAGAGCTTTTCCATGCTGTATTGCTCCATAATGATTTTTTGTGGTCCCAAAACCACAATTCTGACTATGATGATGTCATAATTAATAGTAAAAAACCACACACCAGTCTCCACAGTATGAATTCTCACTCTGCAGGTGTGTGAAAAGCTTATCATCCCCTTATAGTCCCCAAAAGGGATAAAAGCAGGCCTTTTTCTCACTTGAAAAGGAGCTAATCATCATGAATTAACATCCTTATGTAGTAAAACTATCTTATATCAGTAGTACTCTTAGGATCATATTAATACAGTTAGATTAATTTTCTATAGTAGTGATTTCTACAGTCAATTTATGTTAAATCATTAAAACCAAGGTCCTCAGTAGATTAATCACCACTGTTATCGTATAACAGTAGCAGCTTTTAACTATGTTTAAGTTATTTTTATTGTGTCATAGTCATAGTTCTAGCTTTTATCTACTGTTTTTGAGCTGCTAAATAGACTCACCCTGACAAAGAGCTTATATATAGTGAGATATTGAGATTATTGAGTGTTATTTATGATACGAGCTTCCTATTGGTATTATTTCATAATCATAATAGGAAATATTAAGATTATGAAGTTCCACATTGAGATAACATGGTATTCTATTGGTACACTACACATTCAAACCTCATTTTTGTTTCTGCTTTAAATTTAATTAATTCACAGCTCTGTTGGCTGTTGATTTTCTCCAACTTTAAATTTTAATATATGTGGTCATTCAATTTTTGTAGCCCAGCCTTGCGAAAAGTCTGATTTTTATGCTTTAAAAGAAGACTTGATTCAGTCTATTTTATCTGCTCTTCTTTTACAAGGAGACAACTTATGATCCATGTTCATCTTTTTAAATACAAACTGCATTAATATTTCAGCTTAAAAATCTTAAACTCAAATGTTTTGGGTAATCTTTGATAAATATTTTAATAATTTCTTTTCTAAGTTTTATAAGGTTTATCATTTTTAGAAATTTCCACCTCTATGAGTAACTGAGAAAAAACTGGAAGTTTTTCAAATCAATGACTAATTTCTCTATAATCCTAGCTCAAACCAGCTCACCAGGTAATGCATGATAGCTTTAGTAATTGATTCTAAATAATCATGATAGCAAGTTGGAAGTTAAACTAGTGATCTATCTTCAATCAATTTTCAATTAATTAACAATTTATTTATAGTAGTATAATATCCAACTTTGGAAATTATTCGTGAACCCCATATATGGGTTTCAATTTGAATACAAAACAAAATAAACCGAATCATTTTAACAATCATAAATCTACAAAAGAGCTTTCAAAATTATCACTTTTTTGTATCATATAGTTGATTCCATTCCCATCTTTTCAATATTCAAATAATAAACTTTCTTTGTTCTTAGTAGCCTATCTCAAAGATATTTGTATGCTTATTTACTCTATCATAACTGGAAAAATAAAGTGGAATCAGTTGTTAAATAGGAAAATCTTCAAAAATTTCATTTAAAACTAAAGAAATTATTTTGAAAAGATATTTTATTCATAAAAGTAAAGAATAAAAAATGAATATGACTTATTATAAAAATGAAGTATTTTATTTTAAGTTTTATGTGATAATTTCTAAGAATATTAACTTCATAAGCTCATAATGTAATATGAATGGTATATATGGGCATTCAAAATGTAAATTTGAATTTTTCTTTCCAATTAATGCAATTTATCTCTTATTAAATATTTTTATGTATGAGCTTGGCCCAAACTTTGATGGATTGATCTCACATATCCTGAAGTCTCACCAATTGATTATGTGATTTGATAACAAAAAAAATACAATTCCCATTTCCAAAACATCTATTTTCATGAAAATTAAAAGAAATTTATCCGAGTCAAGATTACACTATTGAGGTTTGAAAGAAATCATGTATGATTGGGACCCATACATCCATTTATTTTTTACTTATTAATGGTAGCTAAAAAACCATCTGAATTAAATTTGAGATTTATAGAATAATTACTCAACATTTTTATTTCTTATTTTTTAGGTGTTAAAACCCATAATAATAAATTTTGATCTTGTGTGAATTATTTCCTGTGTAATAAGAGTTTTCTAATTAGGAAAGAAATCCATTATTAAAAATAGGCCTTTTTGATTTTTAATTCACCAATAACCAAGTTTTCTACTTGGCTACTGTACAAAGAATAAAACCCCACTTATACCTTTTTTCTCTCAAAATTGGGAGCTTTCCGGGAAATATGATCATTTTCAAAATAGCAATAATCTTTATTTTTTTCATTCTTTGTGTTATGAGAAATCTGATTAGGTGTATAGAGAATACGTATCTTTACCCTTACAATAACTCTTCAGGAGGTCTCAAAAAAGTGGACTTGGGAATTCCCAACCCCCAAGCTTCACCTTTCTATGACATGACCATATTTTCACTATCTCTTGGGGGTTTTGGCCTCAAAATCCAATCACATTGACTGTATTAAAGTTATTCTTCTACGTATTTTCATATAGTGTCACATATGGCTAGCTCTCAACCACCGAATGTTCATAATTCTTTATTGGAATGGAGTAGGGGCCTCACAAACACATGTTATTTTTTACAGTGAGAGTGTATATGATAGTCATAGAAGGTCCTTAATCTTCTCAAAGACCCCAATTCCATTCTGTGTTGTGTTATATTGAAAATCTTCATCTGTTGAGGAAGAATGTTACAATGAACCTCAACCTTTCATTTTGAAACACTAATAAACCCATAAACCAGATATGTTACTTAAGCCATTAACTAGTCATTATTACTTCATACTCTGTACAGTTCCTACCTTGTAGACCCTTCAGATCATGTAGATCACCCTATCTTTTCATTTATATAAGCCCCTCTGTTGTACTTATTCATATTTCTCTCATCTTTTTCTGCTCTACTTTCTTATCACTGCGCTTTTGTAGGTTTTTTTCAAAAAAGATTTTCCCTTCGCTAAGAGTTTCTTAATTCTTATAATATTCATTTCCAAATAAAGCACATTATTACTCCAATTTACACATTTCTACCTCAATTTTACTATGAATATACTAATTCAATACATAATCACCGTTTTGTGATCTAATTCCTTATTTAAGCCCTTATTCATATTTTTGTCTAAGTATTTCTTCCCTTCCTAATTGCTATATAAAGCTAAGAGCCTGTCTTTATCAATCAAGGTTGGTGTTGTAATGTTTCTCCCCTTCTGGATTGATCCTTAAGTCCAGTACTCTGTCTTGCCCAATCAAAGGCTCTCTTGTTCAATATATTATAAGACCAGCTCTCTAGCTAACTAAACCTACCCATTCCATCCATTACTTAACATTCACTAGAATTAATTGAGAAAAAACTAAATGGCTCCATCTAACTATATTTGTTCATTTTTATAAAAGACATTTTTGGCTTAAAAGGTTACTTCAATCTAGTTTCCAACACTGAAACAAAATCTGAAGATATGGAACAGGACTAGGTTGATCCTGAAAGATCACAAAACGCTTTCTACCTACTTTTAATCAAGTGCAACATCATATTAGCTGTAAAATTCTCTGATGAATCCGGGAAAGACCCTAAAAATCTCTGAGAACTCATAGAATCTCTCTACCAACCCAAAACTATATAAATTCAAACAACCTACCACATCCATATATCCTCCACAAGGTTTGGGAACTTCAAAATTAACAAAATTATTGACTCAATACCTAATAACACCCATCATCTCTGCAGCCTCATTCAGAAGTCAGATAAAGGTCCTTAAGACTTTACTAGTTCTTTCATTTCCACGTGGACCCTCTCAATCCTTCCTCCAAAATTTGGCTTGGTAAATGCAATGTAGAAAAAAAGCCTCCCACTGTTAAAGATTCTGCTGAAAATATCACTGTTCAACCAAAGAGAACTCAAAGTCTCTCTGTGCAAAGAACCAAAAACTCACTGAAAATCCATTCAAAAAAATTCCTTTATATAGTCCAGGCTGTCATACTCTTCTAACCAATAATTTGGAGGAATAATGCTCTGCCTTCAAGCTAGGAAAAAGGACCAAATCACTTATTACTTCAACATCGAAAAACTCCTCTACAAACTCTGGCCTCATTCTAGAATTGGGGGCTTAAGCCTTTATTTTCAACAGCCCTAAAGTGCTCTCCACCTTCTCAAATATCTCTGATAAAATTGAACTTTCCAATTGATCTCTTATTTCCACCTAAGGAAGAGTAACAGACAAAATTTAACTCCCCCTCATGAACTCACTTTATTCACCCAACCTATTCTTCAGCTTAATCAGTTTGGGAGCCGCACTTGATGCCAGCTAAATAATCCACCTGTGCCCATATACATCCTTCAAGGTCCTCGACAAAACTAAAGACACTATTCGCTAAGGAACCTTTACTTCTGATAATACTATATTTGGCCGAAATTCACAGTAATTTCTTGTCCCCGCGCCTCAACCCTTTATTCTGCCATTGGTAATTCCTCCCTTGATTACCTCCCCATCATTTTCACCAACAAATCTCTTAAAAATACTGACTGAACCAGCTGTAACACCTGAAAAATCACCAGAAAACTGTTCTCTGGAACATTACCTTCCCCACCCAGAAACCTATAATACCTCTATTAGAATCTATGCAGCCCTATCAATCCTGCCTCCAACTCTGGCTCAAGATACTTCCTAATAGTAGTTGATTCTTTTTCCCATTTTCCTTTATTTTTCTTAAAAAACGAATCCAATAAAAACATCATTTAGCTCATTTTTTTAAAAGAATTTAATGCCTATCCGGAAACAAAGTATTCATCTTAGTCACCAATTATGGAACTGAACTTAATAAATCAGAATTTTAATACACCCTAACTACTGAAGATATCACTCTCCTAAACACCTCTGTGTACACTCCTGAACAAAATAACCCATTCAAAAAAGGAAATATTATCACCCTGAGCAAATCCAGTTGTGTACTGAAAGAAATGGGCCTTGAGCATTCATTCGGGGAAGAAGAAGTCAGTAATGCGTTATATTTAGAAAAAATCCCTCCCTGTATCTCCATCAACTTGAAATAACCATTCTCAGTCTGATAATATAAGAAATTTTCTTTCTCCCATCTCCATCCTTTTGGTTTTCAAGGATTCCTTATTTCCCCCCTGCCTAATGGCAAACTCTATCCTCAAGGAAATGAAGGAGTTGCTTTAGGTTATGGGGGGAAAACCACTGTAACCAAATAACCTTGGAAAAACATACATATTCTCAACCCACTCCCTCTGTTAACTCTTGTGAGCCTTTGAGGTATTTATGAGATAACAATAGGTCCACAAATAGTATTTTATACATTTTATTCAGTCAAGAGTTGACTTGTAAATTGGCTTTATAGCAAAAAATATATAAACCTTACTATATATTTATTCTTAGTAGTCAAGGTTAACATTATCATGTTATTTTTGAATTCTAAATTAAAGATAACCTAGGGTAGACAGATAGGGTGCTATACCCAAAAATTTCTGTTTTTACTGTTATTGAAATATTAAAGCATTTCACAGTAAAAAAACAATTTAACAGATTTTGATATAAATTCTAAGTTGCTGATTTTAACCTTAGCTTAAAACTGCATAAGTTTTATTCAAACCTATAAAAATTATGTTAAAATTAAGGTGCTTTATATATTTACAGAATTTGCTAAGAATTTTCCATACAGGCTGTAAATCCTTCTATAAATAAATTTGAAAAATGCATGCAAAAGGTGGGACAAAGGAAAATGGCGAAAGGTGCCAGTTTACTAACCTTTGGGACTTTAAAGAGCTAAAATGAGGCTTTCCCCCTGTATTGAAGGATTTCCAACCTAATTTAAGCTTTATTATTAGGCTTTGATTGAATACTAAAGCTTATAAGGGTTTATTCTTCTCTGGGACAGAGATTACAAGCTGCCAAAGGGGAAATCACTATATTAGGGCTTGTAATGAATATTTAAAAACTCTGAAGGCTTAATTAATCTCAAAATTAAATTCAAAATATTTAAAGCCTTATACAAAGCCAAGTTTTAGTGTATAGTTCTATTTTTATGCTGAAAAAAGAAAGGACTTCAAAATTTCATAGAAAATTTAATTTTGAATGTATTTAATTGAGATTTTCATAAAGCTTACAAATTGATGTTATCTGTGTATATTCTAAATTTCAAATATCTTTTATGAATATTAGTCTTGTTTATTTAGCCTTTAAAATATGTCTTTCAATCATTTTTCAAGAAAAGTGGGATTTTTTTAAAAATTAATTAGAAATATTATTTGAAGGATTTCTTCTTGGGAGTTTATTTTTAAGATTTTAATATTATTGAATTGAAATTAAATAAAATATTTTTATATCAACCCCTAAAAAGGATAATCATAAATAAAGCTTCAAGCTACTTGGGGTTACAAATAATACCTGTCATGTGAACTCAAATCAAAACTGAGAGTTTTGAAGTTTTAATGTTATTTTCAATGATTTTTTTATCAGTTTTGATGAGTAAACGCCCTCAGAAAGCATATTTGATCACAGAGAAGGTTCCTTAAGGAATAAAAAGAGATGTTTCATTACTTTTTTTGCAATAACTCAGTACAATCAATATTCTAAACATGATATTTTATCAAATGAAATCTTATATTATTATAAAGAATTCTTCAGTATTTTATCCTTTACAATTTTATAAATGAAGAATTTAAATATTGGAATTTGATTATTATTTTCCATTTTGTAAAGTCTTGTTATAAGATTATCTGTAAAAATCTTCAAATCCTCCAGAAACCCCTTCAATATTACTCTTGGTGTTTTTTACTTATTTTTATTACTTAATAATTGTTTCCGACCTGTTTTTCAGTGGCTTTATTAATTACTAACTTATAAGTTACTTAGTCATCAATATTCTATTTTTATGGAATCATTTTTATAATTATTTTTAAGAAATTGTGTATTATATTTTATATTTTTTATAAATTCTTTTTATTCATATACAGCATATATAACTGTCTCTATTAGATATTTCATGTTCTTATTACTATCATTGTGAGGAAAATAAAATAATAATAGAATAATTATATTATTTTTATATATCATTACTATAATTTCTATTATTAACTTTCTTATAAATATTAATTGTTCATTAATATCAATAATAATCATATATATATATTGGTGGCTCTAATATTAAATTCTAGCTCATTTTCATTTGAGGAAAGTCATAGTACTCTTAGTAATAAGTATAATTATTAATAATTCAATAAACAAACCTTAGAATTAACCTCCAATATCTTGACTTCTTAACCTGACACTTTCTTCTGAGACCTGCCTAGCAGATCTCTAAGGTTTTTCTACAAAGCTCTTGATAATAGTGACAATTATCAAGAGTACTATGACTGTACTCAGTAGAAAATATAATATAATCTAATATTATAACCACAAATAGATATATTTATTAAGAATTATTATATAAAAGAAGAATTTGATTATTTTTAAATAATTGAATAATGATAAAAATTTTGATAATTATGTCAAATTATTATTATTCTATTATTATTAGAGTCACTGAAAGTTATAATAATAAAATGTATAGAGCTCTTAATGAGACAGTTATAAATTTTAAATATTAATATTTAACCACTTATAAATAAAAGAAATATCACACACACTGCACAGAGATAATTCTTATAGAAAAAATCTATATAAAAAAGCTAATAATAGATAAAAAAGATATTGAATTTTAGAGAAAATATACATATAATATTTATTTAATGCAACAAGTCAAGAAACAAAATTTATAGTATTAAATAATTCTTATAAACTAAAAACACACCAAAAATCAATATTTTAAAAGACAAAAAAAATTCATGATTTAGGAGTTTTGGAGGAATTTATGAATTTTAAAAGATAAAATGTATTATTGGTGAAACAAAAATAATCTAAGTTCTATTATTTCACTTCTTTAATTCAAAATCTATAAATAATAAAATATTTAAGAAAGCATTTTAATAATAAGATTTTATATTTAATAGAACTTTACCTGCTTAAAGGTCTAATATGATTGGAATGATGATTTATTATTGGCAAAAGCAGTGATTTAAACACTCTTTATATTCCTGTAGAGCACCTCTCATGATTTATAATAGATAAAGAGGGTGTTCTCAGGTCAAAACTTAAAAAACCATGCTTAAGAATAAGGTTCTTAATTCTAGGTTGCTTTTTATCATTCCAATTTAAAGTTACCAGTGCTATACTTAAGTCCAAGTAGCTTCAGTCCTCTTTTGAATTAACTATTTCAATTTTAAATCAAAAGATCATTCTATTTATACGAAATTTAATCACATGAACAACTTACAGGTGAAGTTTCAGGCAGAAATGTCTAAAACTGAATTTTTAATTAATTTTTTAAGGAATATTAATTTTCTGTAAGAATTATTAAAAGCTCATTTCAAGACTGAATACCAATGAGTCCTTTATAAAAATGATACCAAAAATTTGAGTGATACACATATGAAATTACATTGTAATCTGTGTTAAACCTTCAAGCAAATCCATTGAGAATTGGATTTTTAATGAATTCATGAATTTATTTCTATTTCTCCATGTAAAATAGCAATACAAATCAAAGCTGTGGGTCTTTTAGATATGACTACATATCTCAAACGTTTGCAAAACAGCTTTATAATATTTATTTTCATAATAATAATTAAAATTATTCTCTGAAAATAAATAAAAATGCCATAAACAGGCACAAACTCTTGATTACCTCATAATCTCATGAATAAAATTTAAATTTGATTGCACCATTCTATTCACCATGGTCAAATACACATATAACATTTTTGTGTCACATCTGTAGAGACAATAATTACAGAATAATAAGTAAAAATGCTATAAAAAAGCATAAATCCTTGGTAATATCAGAAACCAATGAGTCAAAATGTGGAATAAGCTGCACCATTTTATTCCCATTATATATTACACATATCAAATTTTTATGTCATATCTATAAAGTCAATACTTAAGGCAATAACCTGAATATATGCACTTTTATGATCAGGGTATATATTCGGGTTTTTTAACTCATATCTGTCAGCTTATACATGATAGATAGTTGAAGAAAGAATAAAGTTACCACTCAATTACTGTAGGAATATAGATATAAGCTTCATTGGACCAGCTATAAGAAAGGATATAACTTTTAAAGGTTTATTGAACAAAATTGTTATAGCTGTTGACCACTTTGTTGTGAAAGTGGTCCAAACGTAAAAAAAGGTGGATTTTCATATTTTACTAGCTCATAAGTGAATCATTATGTAATATTCAATATTATATTCAAGGTATAACCCCTTGAAATCATGGTTTGAAGTTTAAAATAGTAAATCTCGACAGAAAAGATGAGTTACAAGAAAAATAGTCAAAAATAGAGTTTTGATCATGTAATGGTATTGTCTTGAAATTTTATGAATGAAATTCCAAGCTATCCAGATTCACCCTCTGAATGGCTGTAGCATGTATAACTGAAATGTTATTAATGATCAAAATTCAAGCTTGAAATTGATCATTTATGATCACTCACTGTAATCTTAATCTAGGTTTTACAGTCATATAAGGGATAAACTTGGTTAATAATACTTTATGATTATTAAAACTAATTAAATCCACAAATTTTAGTCTTCTTCCAAGCCTATGATTTCAGAAAACTTATAGTTACAATGATAACTCTAAGCAATGGAATAGTAATGAGATAAGATGGTTTAATTATCATGTGATCATTACTAAAACTTAAAATACTGCTCAATTCCAGTGGATACCATCATTACATGTCTATTTGAAGTCCTCTAGACTCTAGAAGGGAAGATTTTACTATAAAGGGAGCTGTTTTTCCCTCTATTTCCCCCTCAGATGCAACAAAAAATATTTAATTATTAAAATCAAAGGTAAAAGCTTTATTCTTTTTGTATAAAACAATTATATATCTAAATACTAAAGTTCCTCTTTATTTTAATCACCAATCTCAATTTTATTAAACCAATTTTTAATTTTTTTTATTAAACCTCTCTTTAAAATCTCTAACTCCACATAAAATCAAGAACATTTGTAATTTTGGTTATTTTTTATTTGGAAACACAACTTAAATAAGTTTTATTTACATTTTTAGGGGTAAAATAATCCAACAATAGCATATTAAGCTTCAAAATTAGGTTATTTCTATCTTTATAACATTTTTGTCCTTATTATTATTTTTAATAGTTCTTTTACTAATATGAATAGTATTTATATTCATATATAACTTTAATATTGATAATATTATTGTTATAAATTTTTTTGATTATTAAGTAAAAAATTTTAACACCTTTATTATTTTCTTTAGCAATGATAAATTGCCATAACTATATTAGTTATTAAATATTAATATATTTATTCTCATTATATTATTTTATTTATTTAATAATATAAATATTTTATGCCATAATTTTAATTATTATTCATCTTATTCATTAATTTCATAAGGACATTCATAGTACAATAAGTAAAATATTGGTAATATTTACTTATTGTTTCATAGTCAAGCCTTACATTTAGGGGACTAGCCAGGATTACTTACTTGAAAGACCTTTAAATAGGATTCAAATTTTGTTTATCCAATAAAAAATTATATCTATAGGCATAAGACCACATAATAGTTTTATATTAATTGATTTTGAAAGCTATTGAGGCATTTGGAAAGCAATTGCACTGTCTTACATGTGGTTTTTAACATCCTTATACTTGCAAGAAACTTTTTCAAGTGACTCTAGTGATTAAAAAATATATTTATGAATTAAAAATAAATTTATATTATAATTTAATTTCAAAAATAATCATCTTAATTTTTATTTTATTCTTAGAAAAATAAAAAAATAAAAAAATAAAAAAATAAAAAATACAATAAAAAATCATTTTTATTCCTTTTTATTGATTTCATTTCTTTGAAAGGATATAATAGCAATTTTTTTGTGAAAATTTCCATATTTTCCAAAAAATAACACATCTTATCAAAAGAGTTAGATTTATTTGTCTTTTTTAGTGTTTGAAAACAACCCAACAGAGGACAATCAGACTACTGCTTAGAGATTAATGAAAGAAACCTCTCAAAGCTCTCCAACACCTGTTCTTAATAAGGAAAGAGAGGCCAAGAAATTTTTCTTTCCAGGACTGTAAGGTGTGGATATGAAAATTTGATCAAAAATTAAGTACTTTTCTTGCCCTCAAAATTTGTATAAGGTACAATATGATTGAATATGTTAATACTTCACATTTTCAAGAGAAAATACACCAAATTCATTGTTTTTAGCCTTATAAGTATAAAAAATGATATTATAAAGCTTTATTTCTTTACCAATAATAAACATTTATCCAAAAATACTTTACAAGAGATATTTAAGGCTACAAAGGAGCTTTCTTCAAGAGCAATTCCAATTTGGAATTAATTGAGAAAAGAACTGCAAGGAATTAATATAAGAGCAAAGTCTTCAAAATTATTATTAAAGAGAAAACATCTCCAAAAGTGACCATAGTAAATTTGGAAACAAAGTGACAAAGCTAACAGTGATGATAGATGCTTTAATTCAATTATGGGGTGGTTCAAGGGTAAAAATTATTACAAAGGTTGCAAAAACTCACTATAATGATTTTTTTCACATGGTAAAAAGGTTCAAACCAATATAAGAAGGGTGGCTGGAATCTCTTACTGATTGGTTTGAGAGTTTTTGAACTAATTATAATATGAAAAATTCCAACATGAAGAGAAAAGTGGGGCAAAGAAGATACTCTTTCATATCCACCAATTTTCTTACTCCAAAGGTTGGATTTACTCTTTTCAGTAGTGGAAAGCACTCTTACAACAGAAAAGCCAATTATGGAATCATTGAACCCTGTTTTAGACCAAAAATGGCTTTTTTTAGCCATTTTTGCTATTTTCAGCCAGTTTAGACCCTTAAATCAGCTATTTCTATAGTAATACCTGGGTTTAAGCCTTCAAAACACGTCATAATGTGTGTAGGAGATGTCAAAATCAGTTAAAACTGTTTTTTACTAAGATTGTTTCCATCTAAGGGTAGTTTTACCCTCTTGGAAACAGTTAAAACTTCCCTGGTTGGTATCAAAACCTCATCATCAATTGAGTTACAGACCCAGTGAATCCAATCCAGGCCAAAATTGATCAAAATTTGTGTGAATTTTGACAACCCATGCCTTTCAGCAAGGAATTTAGGGGATTCTGGCACACTTGGAGCCAAGATTCCTTTTCCCCCCCAGAATTAATCTTTCCAATTTATTTTTTCATTAATTCCTCATCATGTATTATAATTGTAATTTACATATGTAATTCAATTGAGTTTTTACAGTACAAAGCTGTAATTATTGATACCTCATATGGAAATCAAAGTTCACTTATGTAATACATGCACACATTTTGACATTTCAATTGAAAATCCTTCAATTCTTAATAACTTCTAAACTACACACCACACCTCAATTTTAACACAAAAATTGATGGTTAACAAAACATTTGATGTGTATTTGATCAAGGTTCTTATGATTTTCAATTTTTATACAGAAAAATACTAAAAACTTAATTTAAGCTTATTTAGAGTTGAGTTACAGAAATTTCACCCAGAGGTGATCCCACCTTATTTGTTATGAGGAATCCACTGGTGAAATAATTTTCATATGTTTCTTTATTGGATGAAAATCTATAATAATTTTCTTGAACTTTTTTCCAAAAATATTTTCAATTTCAATATTCTTTTTGGAAATTGATTTTTACTTAATTTTTTCAAGAAGGTGTTTTCACAATTTTAAATTTGAAAGTAATTTCATTTTTAAATTATAATTAAAATCTTGATTTAATATATAAATTTTATATTCATATTTTAATTTCAGTTTTTTATTATATGAATAAATTTCTTTTATTTATAATTATATCATTTTTTATTCTTTGTGCTCTTTTGGTTATACAAAAATACCTCTAAGGCTCACAAGGACCCACTATTGAGGACTCTGAAAGTGAGCACCTCTCTCAAATTGCCATAAAATCCATTTTTAGTATTCTGAAATCTTCTTATTGCTTATTTCTTAATTATGACTATTAGAAGAGGATCTCAATACTCCATCCAATCAGATAAAGCTGGACTCAGAAGTAGAATTTATCCCTAAAAAGGGAAAAGAAAGGGAAAAATCCCCAGTGGAACAGAATCCACACAAGGAAGTGCCATATCCCAAAGGCAAGTCCCAGAAAGTCCTGTAATATCCAAGCCAGAGTTGGAAATAAGTATGAGTAACTCCAACAGGTACAAATCACATCCAGAGGGCTCAGATAGACATATACATGAGTCAGTACAAACAGTATTGCACAGTGTACAAGGACAAAGATTGGGAAATGCTGCCTCAAATACACCAAGGAGTGATGAACTCCTGGCACATCCTGAAAAAGTTCCTCAAAGAGGAGGAGATAGTGAAATACTCCAATGGATGGAATCCACTGTCATCCAAACCTCAAATCAAAAAGATCAAGGATTATCATGCCAAAAAGAGGGAGGCAACCAAGGAAGAAGCCCCAGTAGCTTCTACCAGCAAGCCTCAAGCCAACCCACTTCCCCAAGAAGGGAAGAAGAACAAGAAAAAGCATTGGAGGAAACCATATTCCCCAAGCTACAGAATCCCAAGAATCCAAAAGGATGCCATGGACAATGTTTTCAACATGGCCAGAACCCTGATGGAATTCAAGGACAAGGAAGAGCAAAGAATGAGACAACCTCATTTCCCAAAGAAATAACCTTGTCCAAAGATGTTGCAAATACTTTAACAGAAATTAAAAATAGTATATTACCTCTAAAAGAAATTAAAGACAGTTTATTATCACTACAAGAAATAAATAACAATTTATCTTCTTTAACAAAAATTGTTGTACAAAACAAGAAAGAAATTGACAACATTAAGTTTATTGTTGAAAATAATAAACCAAAAAATTTAATTGACAATACTCAAAAATTAATACAAGGACAACAAGAATTGTATAAATACATAAAAGATATCAAAGACAAGACTTTGACAATCAATTATGATGTGAGTATTGACAATCTTACAGAAAAATTAAATAAATTAAGTATTTCTGTAGAAAAATTTGAAGAAAAGACTTCATCACACCAAAAATTACTTTTGGACCATGTGGAAAAAAGTGATGAAGCAAGAATGCATCTGAAAGATGATATTCAAAGTGAAATAAGGCTTATTACTGAAAAAATGGATAAAATTAATGAGGCTAATATGCCAAAGTTATCAACACCATTTTCCCATATAAGAAGCCCTATTAAAACAAAAGAGGAATTGTCAAATCCTTTCATAACAGACTTGAGTCACCAAGACAATAACCAAGTCTTAATGAAGGAAGCACCTCAATTGAAGGAATGGCCAACATTCACAGGAGAAGGTGAATATGAACACATGTCATTTATTAAAACAATTGACATGTTACAAGAAGACTATGCCATACCAGATGAATTAATCACTGCAAGATTACATTCATTGTTTGAGAAATCTGCAAAAAGATGGTATTATGGCATAAGACAAACAAATGGTAAAAATACCTGGTCTTGGTGGAAACAAGAAATAATCACCAAGTGGGCAAATGATGCCTGGAGGTATAAGATAGAAAATGCATTTGAAAACTCTTTCTTTGACCCTGAGAAAGATAAACCTTTAACTTGGTTCCTAAAACAAGTTGAAAGACTTAATGCACTGTACCCAGAAATGTCACAGAAGATGGTGCATATGAAAATACTTAAAAAATGTGGAGGGGAACTAGAACATGCCCTAAGAAGCAGGTGCATAGAACCATGCTCCACAGAAGAGTATATAAATGCACTAGAAGATATAGTGACAAGAACAAAAATTGGCAGGACTTGGAAAAGATTGGATATTAAAAGCCCAAACAAACCATTTATCAAGAAAGATAAATCAAAAGAATCCTTTAAACCAAATACATCCAACAATAATGAGCAAAGAAAATGCCATAAATGTGGAGGTATTGGACACTTAGCCAATAATTGCCTTAAAAAAGCAAAGATTAATGAAATTGTGGAAACAGAAAACCACAATGACAAAGAAGAGGAATCTGACTCTGAAAAAGAGACAGAAGAGTCAGAAAGCTCTGAAAGTGATGAAATCAATATAATTAATGCACAAATTAATAATATTGATATAATTTATGAAGTACTGGATGTTAACTCAAACTTGCCACAAGTTGGAACATCTGATACAAATCTGACAAACATACAAGATGCCAAAATGTATAGAACCAAACCTGCAAGAGGAATGGGATATACAGCTGGAAAATCAAGTATTAGTATTGTTATGGTTGATAACCAAGAAGGAAAGGTTAACTTGGATACAGGAGCATATTGCACTTGTGTTGGCAAAAGTTATTTAAAAACCATTGTCCCAGACTGGCAAGAAAAACTTATGCCAATACAAGGTGTCAAATTTAGTAGTGCAAGTGAGAGCATGAAGCCCCTTGGAATAATTGATTTAACACTAATTTTTCCTCACCCCTCACAATGTGTCAGAATCAAAGTAGAGTTTGTAGTAATGGACAACTGTACTAGTAATCATTTCATACTTGGGAATGACTACTTATCAATCTATGGTATAGATATCTCCAACCAAAAAGATAGATATTTTACCATAGGAGATAATAAAAGACAAAAGTTTGGATTCTTAAGTAACAAAAAACAAATCACAGTTATTAAGAATGAGGAAAAAATTCCAGAAAAAGAACTTTTTATATCTGAACAACTCAAAGAGGCAGAATTCAATCAAGAATTAACAGAAAAAATGAGAGAAAAATTGATTGACCTCTTATTTAAGTATAAAAATGCCTTTGCAACTGACAAAGAGCCACTAGGTGCCATAATTGGACATGAAGTGGATATAATTCTTAATGTAGAAAAACCTTACCCACCTTTATTAAGAAGACCTGCTTATCCAGCCAGTCCAAGAGCTAGAGAAGCCTTAGAGGTGCACATTAAAGAATTAATGGACCTTGGAGTATTAAGAAAGGTTGGACACAATGAACAAGTAGAAGTTACTACACCTGTCATTATAACTTGGCATAATGGAAAATCAAGGATGGTAGGAGACTTCAGAGCCCTGAATACCTATACCATTCCAGACAGATATCCAATACCCAGAATCCATGAGACATTGACCCAATTGTCACAAGCTAAGTTCATCACAGCTATGGATGCTCTTAAGGGTTTTCATCAAAATGTCTTAACAGACAATGCCAAGAAACTACTAAGAATAATAGTCCATTGTGGAATTTTTGAATACTTAAGAATGCCATTTGGGATAAAAAATGCACCTTCCCATTATCAAAGGATGATGAATACCATATTTCCTGAAGAATTATCAGAAGGATGGTTAATCATCTATATTGATGATATTATAGTTTGCTCAGAAACTTGGGAAAATCACCTGACAAGACTAGAAAGGGTACTACAGAAAATAGTCCAAGTAAATATGAAAATTTCATTGAAAAAATGTCATTTTGCATATAGTGAATTAAAAGCCCTAGGACATGTAGTATCTGGCCTTAGTCTAGGCATAGACAAAAATAAAGTAGCAGCAGTACTACTTAAGCCAATGCCTCAAACCAAAAAAGAAATGCAATCATTTCTAGGATTTGCTGGTTACTATAGACAGCATATAAAGGACTTTGCAAAGATTGCTAAATCCTTGTATAAGCTATGTGACCAACAAACAGTCTATGAGATGACAGAAGAAAGAGTCAAGGCATATGAAGAATTGAAAAATTCCTTAACAAATGCCCCATTTCTTCTGATGCCAGATTGGAAACTACCCTTCAAACTGTACATTGATGCTTGTGGAGAAGGACTAGGTGCTGCACTTCACCAAACACAAATTATCAATGACAAACCAGTGGAAGGACCAATTTGTTTCATTTCAAGGCAGATAAAGCCAACAGAAGCAAGGTATGGAGCAAGCCAAATGGAATGCTTATGCCTAGTATGGGCTTTAGAAAAACTGCATTATTATTTGGATGGCACAGTATTTGATGTAATCACAGACTGTAATGCTGTGAAATCACTATTAAATATGAAGACTCCAAATAGACATATGCTGAGATGGCAAATTGCTATCCAAGAATATAGAGGAAATATGACTATTGTTCATAAATCTGGGAATATTCATAAAAATGCAGATGTTCTTAGTAGATGGGCTCTAGCAAATACCCCTGACAATCCAGCATGGGTACCACAAGAAGAGCACCATATAGAAGGAATATGTGTTACAGACATTGGCACAGAATTCTTTAACCAAGTTAAAGAAAGCTATAAGACAGACAAAAATTGCCATATCTTAAGCCAACTTCTAATGAAAGACTGCAAAGATCCATCACTTTCATCAAAACTAGATGAAATATGGAAAAAGGCATATGATGAAGGAAGATTTCACCTCCTTGATGGAATCCTTTACCATAGAACAAAACACACATGTGTTATGGCCTTAACAGATAGAACACTAATAAACACTATTTTACATGAGTGTCATGATAGTGTTGCATCTGGACATCTCTCAGAAGATAGGACACTAGAGAGGGTGAAAACCTGCTCTTGGTGGCCAAATTGGAAGAAGGATGTTGCAGAGTACTGCCAAACCTGTGACAGATGTCAAAAAGCCAACAGAGCCACAGGAAAGAAATTTGGAATGATGATCCAAATCCAAGAACCAAAATCCCCATGGGAAATAGTTCATATGGATTGGGTAACAGCCTTACCTCCAGGAGGAGACAGGAGTTATAATGCATGCCTAGTATTAGTTGACAGGTACAGTAAAACTCCCATGTTCTTACCATGTCATAAAGATGACACAGCTATGGATACAGCCATAATGATATGGAATAAAGTCATTAGCCACACAGGCTTATTCCAAAATATTATAAGTGACAGAGACCCAAAGTTCACTTCAGCATTATGGACAAACCTCCATAACTTGTTTGGGACAAAGTTATCATTCTCAACAGCTTATCATCCTCAAACTGATGGTCTAGCAGAAAGAATGATACAAACCCTAGAGGATATGATCAGAAGATTCTGTGCTTATGGGCTAGAATTCAAAGATTCTGATGGTTTTACCCATGATTGGTGTACACTAATACCAGCACTTGAACTGGCATATAAGACATCAATCCATTCTTCTACTGGCAAAACACCAGCAATGCTAGAGAAAGGTTGGAATCCAAGACTTCCTTATGACACCCTCAAAAAGGACTTAGTGGATATACATCCAACAGCAAGCAGTTTCAAGATAATGCTTGACAAAGCAAGACACCATGCAAACAGATGCATGCAAGATTCTTTTAAATATGCAAAAGAAAGATGGGATAAAAGTCATAAACCACCTGATTTCAAAATAGGAGACTTGGTTTTAGTATCAACCCTTAATTTCAATAACATAAAAGGCCCAAAGAAATTGAAAGATTCCTTTGCAGGACCATTTATGATAAAAGCACTCCATGGACCCAATGCTGTGCAATTAGAACTCACAGGTGAAATAATGAACAAACACCCAACTTTCCCTGTAAGTCTGATAAAACCTTACAGTTCAAGTGACAAAGAGTTATTTCCACTAAGAAATAAACCCGCACTTGAGATTCCCCCCTTGGAGGAAGGAGAGGAAAAGAAAATAGTAAAAGTCCTTAAAGAAAGAAGGACAAGAAACAAAAAAGAAAGGGAATACCTTGTAAGGTATAGAAATTCAACTCAAGAAGATGAATGGCTACTTGAGAAAGATATAACAAATGATGATAAATTACTAAGAAGGTTCAGACATGAAAGAAAACCTGAAAAATAAAAAGTTAAGCATTATTGAGCTTCAAGACTAACAAAGTCTATTGAAGAGGTAGGACAGTGGATGATACCCTAATCACACATATCAGATTGTGGTACAATCTTTTTTGGTGGTAGGGAATGTGAGCCTTTGAGATATGACCACATACCCAATAAGGTCACAAAAAGACTCAGAATAAATATAACTTTAATATAATTATATTAAAATTACTTAGAATAAATATACATTAAGAATAATTACTTGAATATACAAAAAATACCATAAATTGGTATAAAAATTGGTTTAACTTAAAAACCAATGAATCAACATGTAAAATAAATTATACCATTGGATTCCCCATGGAAAAATACACATATACCACTTTTATGGCATATCTGTAAAGTCAATATTTAAGGAATTATAAGGTATAATACCTTATAAAAACCATAAAACCTTATTTATCTCAGAAACTAATGAAACAACATGTGAAATAAATTGTACCAGTGGATTCCCCACAAAAATCCACATATAAAACAATTAACAAGCTAATTCTTAAAATCAATACTTAAGGAATTATCCTGAATATATGCACTTTTTTGGTCAACGCATATATTCAGTGATCATAGCTAATATCTTCTAAACTATACATACTAGAATGATGAACCAAAAATAAAGTCACCACGTAATTACTGTAAGAACACAGATATGAACCTTATTTTGCAAATTATAAACAAGGTTAAGACTTATGAGGAAATATTGATAAAAATCAACAGAGCTGTTGACCACTTTGTTGTGAAAGTAGTCCAAACTTAAAAAAAAGTATACAGTTGGATTCTACTAGTTTATTCGAGAAGAATGACGTAATTTTTATTATTAAATTCAGGGTATAACCCCCTGAAATCATGGTTTGAAGTTTAAAATATTGAATTTCGACAGAAAAGATGAGTTACAAGAAAAATCATCAAAATTAGAGTTTTGATGATGTAATGAAAAGCTCTTGGCAGCATAATAAGGTTATGTCAGGCTATCAGAATTCACTCTCTGAATTGCTGTAGCGTGAAAACCTTAAAAGTTATTGAGGATCAAAGTTTGAGCTTAAATTGAGCTGTTATGATCACATACTGTAACCTTAAATTAAGTTTAACAGTCTTAAGAGTGATAAAATTGGTGAATACTATTAGTTTATGATTAAAACTAATAAAATCCACAAAATTTGGGGTTCTGCCAAGCCTCTGATGTCATCAAACTTAGAGTTATAGTGATAACTCTAAATAATGGTGTAATAATGATGTAATATGGTTTGATCATGATGTAATCACCCTCAAACCTTAAAATATTGATCAATTCCAGTGGATATGATCAGTACACGTCTACTAGAAGCCTGTTGGACTCTAGGAGGGAGGTATTTACTATAAATAGAGCTCTTTTTACTCTATTTTCCCCTCAGACACATCAAAAACATTAAATCAATTAAATCAAAGGTAATTTCTTTATTCTTTATATATAAAACTGTTATATTATTAAAGACCAAAGACCACCTTGCTATAATCATCTATTTTGACGTGATTAAATCATTTATTTAATTGTTTTTGTTAAAAATCTCTCTAATAACTCATTTCCACGTAAAAATCCAGAATAATTTGTAATTTTCTTTATTTTTATTGTAAATACAATTTGAAAAAAGTTGTATTTATATTTTTTGGCGTAAAATACTTCAAAATTATTATATTAAGTGTTAAAAGTAGGTTATTTTCTCTTATTATAATAATTTCTCTATTATTACTCTATTAATAATTCTTTAATTAATATAAATAGTATTTATATTAATTCATAACTTTAATATTAGTAATATTATTGTTATTAATTGTTTTTTATTAATAAAAAACAATTTTTTACGCCTTTATTATTTGTTGGTAACAATAATAAAGAGCTTTATAATATATTAATTATTTTATATTAATATATTATTTATAATATTATAATTTCATATAATATTAATTATATTATTATATTTATTTAATAATATAATATTTTTACGCCATAATAATAATATTTCTTTATTATTATTATTATTTTAATCTTATTTATTTCAATTATAAGGACATTCAGAGTACAATAAGTAATAAATTAGTAATTTTTACTTATTGTTTCATAGTCAAACCTTACAGTCTGAATCATTTTTTCTGCTAAGCCATCAGTTTGTGGATGGTAAGCTGTTGATAATGAGAGTTTTTTACCCAAAATCTTATGCAAATTTTTTCATAAGACTGATGTAAATTTTTGGTCTCTATAACTAGCAATATTTTCAAAGAGACCATTATGAGTGATTACCCTTTTCCAAATGAAAATATCTGTATCCATAATTGTGTCATCTTTATGACATGGTAAAAATATTGGAGCTTTACTGTACCTGTCTAAAAACCAAGACATGCATTACAGATTTTCTCCCCACAAGGTTCTAGGTCATTCATCAAATCCATATGAAACACTTTCCATGGGGTTCATGGCTCTTGGATATGAATTATTAAACCAAATATTTTATCAGTAGCTTTATTGGCCTTCTGACACCTGACACCACTATGACAGTATTCAATGGTATCTTTTCTTGAAGATGGCCACCAAGCACATTTCTTAATTGTTTCCATTTTTCTTTCCTCATGCAGATTTCCAGAAAAAATGTCATCATGGCACTTTAGTAATATTCTGTTAATGACTATTCTACTACATAAGACTATTAAACATGTGTTTTTAGACCTGTGATATAAGATACCATAAAATAAATGGAATCTTCCATTATGATATGATTTTTTTCATATATTATCCAAATACTTAGCCAAGTCTGCATGTTTGCAATCTTTTCAAGTAGAGAAGTAAGAATATTGCATTTTCCATCTTTCTTATAGCTCTCTCTAACTTCATCAAAGGATTCTGTTCCTAAATCTTTGATGTTAATTTCTTCAATTTTAATTTTAGGCTCTACATTTGCAGGAACATAAGCAGGAATTTCAGGTTAATTGTGTACCTCCAACCTACTCAAGCCATTGGAATTCTTATTTTAAATTCAAAGCTTTATGCACTATTTTCATATTGCCTCTATAATCCTGTATAGCAATCTTCCATCTTAACATGTCTCTGTTTGGAGTTTGCATGTTAAGATGTGATTTCACATCATCTAAATCAGTAATTATCTAAAACACACTACCATCAAGCTAATAATAAAGTTTTTCAAGATCCCACACAAGGCAAAGGAGCTCCTTTTGGCTTGCTCCATATCTAGCCTCAGTAGATTTGCTTTGTATTGAAATAAAACAAACTGCACCTTAATAAGGTTTGTAATGGAAAATTTTAACTTGATGAATACCTGCACCTAGACCTTCACCACATGCATCAATATAAAGCTTTAAAGGAATTTTCTGGTCTGGAATTAAGGCATACTTGATCTTCTCATATTCTTGAATCCTTTCTTGTGTTGTTCTGAAGACATTTTTCTGATCACAAATTCTGTAAAATTATCTGGCATGGATTGAAAAATCTTTAAGATGTTTCCTGTAATAACTAGCAAACCCTAAGGAAGATATCTTTTTTTTTCTGAGGAATTTGTTTCAGTAAGACTGCAGCCACTTTGTTTTTATCAACACCAAGGCTTAGTCCTGAAACTACATGTCCTAGAGCTTTTATCTCAGGAAACTCAAAATTACATTTTTTACGAGATATTTGTATGTTCACTTGAAGAATCTTCTTAAGTACTAATTAAAGTCTCTCTAAATTAAATTTCCAGTTTTCTGAACAAATGATAATGTCATGAATATGAATTATTAACCATTACTCTGATAATTTATGTGGGAAAATGGTATTCATCATTCTTTGATAATGAGAGGGTGCATTTTTTAATTCTCAAAGGAATCCTCAAATATTTATAAATACCACAGTGAGAAATTATTCTCAATAATTTCCTATAACAAGGTGTCAAAAATTTCTGATGGAAACCTTTAAGTGCATACATAGAAGTTATGAATTTTGCTTTAGATAATTGATTCAAAGTCTCATGGATTCTAGGAATGGTTTAGGTATTCAATGCTCTAAAATCACCAACCATCCTTGATTTATTATTATTATTCCAAGTAATTATTACAAGGATTGTTACTTCTACTTCCTCATTATGTTCAGCTTTTCTGAGAACTCCCAGTTTCATCAGCTCATGGAATATGAGTTTCTAATTCTTCTCTAGCTCTGGGGCTAGCTGGGTATTCTGGTCTTCTTAATAGTGGAGGGTAAGGTCTTTCCAAATTAAACATAATTTCCGATTCATGGCCTTTAATAGCCTCTAGTGGTTCATTATTAGAAGCAAAGGCTTCTATTTATTGAAATAAAATTTGAATAAGGTCTTCTTTCATTTCTAATGTTAATTCCGGACTTATTTTTGCTTCAATCAGTTTATCTGTCACAAATTTTTCCTTATTGAAACTTTTACTTGTATGATGACATTTATTTCTCTTCTATCCAGAGCAAAAGTAAACCCTTTTCTTTTATTTACGCCTATAGTAAAATTTCTTCATTTATAATTGTTAATATAAATACCATAGATATCAAGATAATCATTCCCAAGCATGAAATTCTGTGAAGTGAAGTTATTCATAACAACAAATTCAACTTTCTGCAGTATGAGTGAATATCATTTCTGCTTCAAGAATGCCCAAAGGTGCATATCCTGGCTAGCACTTCTGAATTTCATGCCTTCAATTGGAATCAATTGCTTTTGCAAATTGGTATAAATTTTCTCAAGATAATTTTTACCAACACAAGTTCAGAAAGCTATTGATTCAAGATGTACCTTGTATTCTTTGTTGTCTATCACAGTATTAGTGTTACAAGATGATACAGCTACATAAAGTTTACCTCTAGCAGGCCTTGTTTTGTGCATTTTAGCATCTTTCACATGTATGAGATCCATACATTCATCACTATATTGTGGCATGTTAGTATGCACTTCTATGACTTCAAAGGACACATTAATTTTTTCTATACCAAGTTTATAAAGTAGTTCTTCTTTATGAGAATTCTGGAAATCACTTTCATGTACAGCTACATCATTTTTTTATTTGTTTTCTGGAGTCTTTTCAGTTTTTATCACATTAGTTCTTGTTTTCTTTGGACAATTATTAGTAAAACTAAATATACTTCCACCTTTATGACATTTCAAAGGAGCTCTGTCCTGTGGCTTATTTGGTCTTGAAATTAGTTTCCCACCACTCTTATGGTCTATCAGGGGTTTATACCAATTTTTACCAATTTTCTTTCTGCTATCAATGTCTTCAATTTCATTAATATAATCTTCTGTAGAGCCAGGCTCAATACAACTTCTTCTTATGGGATTCTCAAGATAACAACCACATTTTTTTAATATCCTTTTATGTACTATTCTTTCAGACATATCAGGATGAAGGTCAGCTAATTTGTCCTTCTGTTTAGAAAACTAGGATATGATTATGTCTCTTTCAACATTAAAAATGGCTTCTTCAAAAGAATTTTCCATTTTCAATCTCTGGAAATCATTTTCCCATTTGAGAATAGTCCTTTCTGTCCACCAAGGCAAGGAGTGCTTACTATGGTCTTGTTTCATTTTATAGTACCATTTCTTGGCTTATTTGGTAAATAATGAGTTTAATCTGAAACTTATGTATTAATCTTGTATGTTAAAGTCTTCTTTAAAAATATCACTGGTTTTCAGGAATTCTATATTATTATATTCTCCTTCACTACCAAAGGTAGGACATTCATCTAATCTGGGAATGTCTTTGAAGTTAAAGGCAGTTCCCACTTCTGCATTGCTTGAAATTTTATGATGTGAATCATTATTTAAGTTCAACACATTTCTGGAAAGAATTGTTGTGGACTGTCTTGGTAACTCATTTTTCAGTGATATATTTTTAATACTTGATTGAATATCTTCTCCAAATTCAAGTCTTGCTTTACCTTTTTTTTCCAATTCTGCTTGGAAAAGAGCTGCATTGTGACGAGTTGAATTTTGAAAGTTTTGAGCTTTTATTCTTGAATCTTTCAATGTTTTAGTAATAAAAATTGGAATTATCATCTGTTTATTAATCAAAGTGACTTTGGACCCAATTCTTTCAAAAATATGCATCAAAGACAAAATCTTGTCTTTATTTACATTTTCTAGACCCATGATGGTGTTTCGTGACTTTTTTACTTGTAAAACTTCTCTACCAAACATTAAATGGATATGCTCAAAATTTTTAGACTTTTTCAAAATTTCTTTATTTGAAGTTTCAATGTGAGATACAAGCTTGACAAGGTCTATTCCTTTGGAAAAGATTGGTTCATTCTTTCCTCCTCCTCCTTTTCAAATTCCATCAAAGTTCTTTCTATATTGAACCCATTGTCCATGGCTTTCTTTTCTCTCTTTAGAATTCTGTAATTCTGAAGGTAAGGATTGTTGCATTTGGCCTTTTCCTTTTTCTTGCCCTTCTCATTGCTCTTTTGGGGCTTTCTTTCCCTCAGTCGGAACTTGTGGAGGCTTTAGGAGCTTCCACTTGGCTTTTTTCCTTCTTTTTGACCAAATGCTTCTTCTGATCCTCTGACAATATGCTTTGGTTTTTCAACCAAGATTTTATCTATTGAACTTTCCCTTTGCATGAAATTGGAGCCCAACCCTTCAGAAGCTCCTCTGCCTTTTCTGGGCCCAAGAACTTCTTCACTCAAAGATAAGAGTTTATTTTCACTATCCAGAGGCTTGGAGAAAGTTCCCACTCCTTCTGTTTTGCCGCCATGAACCATTCCTTATACTGATACTGGTATATCTCTACTTCTGCATGTTGGAAATTTTTGAGATCTGACAGCAGTAATAGCATTTATGTCAGCTTCTGAACTCTAAATAATAGTTTCAAAGCTGCTGGCTAAACCTTGGGAACTGGCAGAAGCTCTGGAATCCTCCATTTGTGCCTCTCCTCTGGGCTTACATTCTTGTCTTTTGGCTTTATGACTTGAATGTCCTAGTCCAGACCCATTTTATTGGATGCAGTAATTTCTTCCACTTCTAGTAGGGGTCATTTCAAGTCAATTTAGAAAAAAACTGACTAAGAAATGGTTGAAATTTACCTTCTGGACCTCTAAATGGTTCTTTTTTAAGTAAACCTCTAGGTCTTTGGCTGGTCTGAATTTCAACACTTGACTCTGAGATACTAGAGTCAGAAGAGCTTTCTCTTATAGATAAAACTAGAATCAAAAATACATAAGTCAATTTTATTAATAAATAATAATAATAATAATAACTCATTAATTCAACTCATTGAATAAAGTTGTCTCAAAGTAATTCATGGAAAATTATGTCAAAAATAGAGAAAATTATCTAAAAAGTAAAGAAAAATATTCATAAGCAAAGATCTTGAGCTTTGAATTTTTTCAATTCATTTCATATTTTCTTTAAATAAATAATAATTATGCAATTAATAAGTTATTAATCAAAATTATATTATTATTCACTTTATACTAGGATAACTCAAATAATAAATTTCAAGTCTGTGATTTGAAAAAGCGACTAGTTAGAAAGTGGAAATTTCTTCCAAACCACTCAATAGTATTTTGTTTCAAACAATATTTTTAATAATAATAACTTCATTAATTTTATAAAGATTATCTGTATGGAAGAAGTCCCAAAAAAGCCAGAATTAAAGTAAATATGGCATTTTTACGTCAAAAACCAGTAAAATAAGGTCTAGAATATGATTTATGTCCCAAAAATTGGTCAAAATCATGGATAGGCTGCCAAATGTAAGGTTTTTATATTAAAATCTTAAAAATAGTAGCAAATATCAAGATTACTATGACTTTCCTCAGTATTAAATATAACATAATTAAATATTATAACCATGAATTAATATAATTATTAAAAAAAGAAAATTATTATGATTAAATAATTTAATAATAGAATAATTTTAATAATTATAATAAATTCTAATTATTCTATTATTATCATAGTCACTGAAAGCTATAATAATAAGAATATATAAATCTCTTAATGAAATAATTATATGTGGAAAATAATAATATTTAATCACTTATAAATAACATAAATATTTTTTATGAAGTAAATATCACACACACTTTGCAGAGATAATTCTTCTATAAAATTTCTATATAAAAAAACTAATACTAGATAAAAGAGATATGGAATTTTAGAGGAAATCTATCTATAATATTTATCTAATAAAACAAGTCAAGAAGCAACAGTTGCAGTATTAAAACTATTTATAAGTTGACAACACACCAAGAATCAATATTTCATAAGATTAAAACACTTCTCTTATGAAAAAATAAGGTTTAACAGTTTTTACAGGAATATTTGGATTTTAAAAGATATTCAAGACAATAATTTTATAAGATAAAATGTATCATTGGTTATTGAAACAGAAATCTGAATTCTATTGTTTCACTTATTTAACTCAAAATTTAGAAAGGATGAAATATTTAAGAAATACTCTTAATAATAAGATTTTATATTCAATAAAACTTCACCTGTTTATATGTCTAATATGATTGGAATGGTGATTGATTATTTGAAAAACCAGTGATTTAAAGGCTCTTTTTATTCCTTCATAGCAGCTCTCATGATTCATAATGGATATAGAGGGAATGCTCAGGTAAAAACTGCAAAACCATGCTTAAAAATAAGGTGCTTAATTTAAGGTAGCTTGGTTTTTATTCTAATTCAAAGTTACCAGTGTTATTGTGAACTTCAAGTACCTTTGATCCTCTTTTGGATTGATTATTCTAATATTCAATATAAAATAATTATATTCATATTTAAGTTCATCACATGAACAACTTAAAAATAATTTTCAAGCAGAAATCTCTTGAACTTATTTTTCAATTAATTCTTAAAGGAATCTTGATTTTCTGTAAGAATAATTAAAATCTAATTTCAAAGCTGATTACCAATTAATCCTGTATAAAAAGAAACTTAAATTTATAAATCAAGAAAATTACATTGTAAGCTATGTGAAAGTTTCAAGTAAATCTATTGAGAATTGTATTTTTAATAAATTTTTGAAGTTATTGCTATTTTTCAATGTAAAATAAAAATACACAGCAAACCTTGGCTTTTGATAAGTTTTTGATTCTTATAGCTCCAAAGCTGAAGCTTATTTAATCTTTTAAAGTTCTCAAGTCCTTGATATCAAGCCTTCATATAGGGATCTACCCTTTGGCAGCTTAAAATTCCTGTCTAAATTGGGATAAAATCAGTTCAAACTTTAATGTTCAATTGATTTCTAATTTTAAAGCTCAAATAAGGTTTGAAATTCTCCAATACAGGTTTAAAACCTTGATAGAGTCCTTTCAGATCCCAAAATCTTGGTACCCTGACTCTATTTGGTCTTTTTCCTTTGTACCACCTTTCTGCATGGTTTTTTCCCTTTTATTTATTTACAGCCATAATATGACCTTAAAACAATTTGAATTGAGCTCAAGCAGGATTCACAGCCTTTATAGAAAATCTTGAGATAATTCAGTAAATATACACCACACCTCAATTTTAACTGAAATTTTGGTAAGTTTACATAAACCTTATGCAACTTTAAATTCAACCTTATTTAAGTCTAAATTTAACAATTTAAAAGAATGTTAAAAAAGATTCAATTGTGATTTTAGATTCTTAAATCTTCTAAAAACATAACAAATAGCCATTTTTGGATATAACACCCTATGGGTCTACCCTAGGTTAATTTTGGTCTATAATTCAAAAATGACATAATAACTATATTTTTTATCCAAAATGAAGTTATTCTTAATTTTTGTTATTTTTTGGCTTAAGTTCAATTTATAAGTCTGTTTGATACTAAATCAAGTCTATAAAGACCTATTTGTGGACTTATGGGTAGGTCATACATATCTCACAGGCTCACATGATCAATCAAAAAGATATGCATGTATTCCTGAAAGAATACTCCCTTGTCTAAAACCTCATGGGTATTTTGGTGACCCAAGGCACATTTTCAATGAACAAAGAAGGAGGAACCAAGCTAAATTTGTATCCAATATTTGCAATGACCCCAAAATTTTCCATCAAGCCATGAAAATCAAATACAAGGAACATTGTAAGCAAGAAATAAACACTGAGCTAAGAAACATGGAAACACAAATTGTGGTCACCAGCCAGAGAAACCGGTTATTTCAAACCTCTATCTACCACTTGGGTTTTCAAAAAAAAACCAACAATAATGTATGTCTCATCAAATACAAAGCCTGCCTTTGTGTCAAAGGGTAGCATTAAAAAAGAAGCAATAGAATAGAACAAAACTTTCTCCCCCACAGGTAGGCCCAGCTCCCTCTTCCTACTAATAACACTCTGATGCCTCCACTATTTCTCAGTAACACAAATGGATGTAAAATGTGCCTTGCTAAAGGCAGAGCCTGACAAAAGCTTCCATTTATTCAGACCAGAGGGCTATTACAATTTCCCAGAACATTCATTTTTTACTCTAAAAAGTTCACTCTATGGACTGAACCAAAGACCTATATTTTGGAACCAAGCCCTAAATCATTTCCTACTAAAAATTGGGTCAATTGTTTGAAACACAAACCCCTTTTTCTTCTCTTCAGCTGACCAAAACAAGCCCCTGTGGCATTGTTTCCATTTCAAAGACACCCTATTTGGAATTAGATGGTTTCCCTCATTCAAAGAAAAAATTAAGAAGCATTTCAACATGGAAGACTATAAAAAGTTGAAGCATTCCCTAAAAATTAGGATTTCCCACAAAAATCAAGGTATCAGACTCATTAAAAACAAAATTATTGAAAAACTCTATACCAAATTCAACATGAAAAATGTTTGACCTCTACCATCTCCACTACCAAGCTTCTATAGGGACTTTGGATCCCAAGAGGGTAAAATGGTCAATACATCTCCATTTAACTACCAAAGAGAAATTGGCTTACTCCAATATTCTCAACCTGAACTATCATTCAGTACATCCTTCCTATCTCAATTCTTAGGAAACCCAAGGTAAATCCACTTTAATTCTTTGAAGCATGTGTTGGCCCACCAGAATGTCACTAGAATATTTTCCTTCTTTTTTCAAAAAAAACCTTTGACAACAAAAGGAAATAAAGTATCAGGATTCTGAAAGACAGATTGGGGTGGATCCAACAAATTCAAATCCTCCTCTTCCTCAATAGTATACTTCCATGGAGTCATATAGTGGAGGTCCCACAAAAAATGTTTTTGCCCTTTCCTCTGCAGAATAAGAATACAATTCCCTTATAAAAATGAAATAAGATCTTTGGTGAAGCTAAAAAACAATTTTAGAACCAAAAACTGAAATTCCATAATCCATCCTACTAACCAGAAGCCAAAGTTCCATTTCCATTGTATCAAATCACATGTGTAACTGCAGGACCAGACACAAAAAACTTCAGAATATTTCTCATCATAAATCTCATAGACAAAATACTAATAAGCCTAAAATATTTATTAAAAAAATGACTTCTGACTCCCTAACGTAAACTTCTCTCTCAAAAATAGCCTACCTCACTTGAAGCTCATATTCAACAATAACAACCTATCAAGTATTGAGTTGTTTGAAAATTATCCCTGACCTTTAATCTTGAAATACTAGTAATCCCATAAGCCAGCTATTTTACTTAAGCAATTACCTAATTACTATTACATTATAACCCTCACAGTACCAACCTTGTAGACACTGAAGATGTTTTATATCACCTTACCTTTCCATGCATATAAAAAGACCCTTTAATTTACTAATTAATCTTTCTCCCATCTTTTTGTGGTATACTTTATTATCACTATTCTTCTGTGGGTTTGTGTATAAGTGGTTCTCCCCTCCCTGATTGTTACTTGAGGCTAAGACAATTCCTTTCTCAATAAAAGATGAATATTACTCTACTTTACACATTATTACCTCAATCTTACTATGCGTATATTAATTAAATACATAATAACATTATTGTGATCTAATTTATTATTTCTGTGCTTCTGTATGTTTGTGTTAAAGTTCTTCCCCCCTCCTAAATTGTTACTTAAGGCTAAGACTCTATCTTCCCCAATTGAAATCCCTCTCATTTAAAAGAACAAAAGGTCTTATGGTTAGAGCTCTTCTCCATGTGCTATACAATTAGGTAGTACCTATAATTCAAAATTACAAGTAAACTGTTTTTGGATTTCCATTTGAAGCCTGTAACCCTTTCTCTACTTGTGTTCTATAGTAATTCATACTTCCCTTCCTAATACTTCAAGTTATCTTTAATGCATTCACCAATAAGCTATTTTATGTATATTCTCTTTGATCATAAAATATTTTACTGTCACAGTGTTGTCTTCCAGACCTCAACAAAGGGAACTTTTTCCAAAAAGGCTATTAAACCAGTTGTATGATCAGTTAATACAGGCAAGCTGTAGATCCCATTACACCATGTGACATGTACTAAACAATATCTAATAAACATTTTCTCTATTCAAAACAATGGTAATTCAAAACCTGAAAAACAAATTCTTTTTGAAGATTTTGGAAGGCTGATTGGATTCCACCAGATCTTTACACAACAATATTTGCAAAACATTATAAGAAACAAATAAAAAATAACAGAAGACACTTTTTATAATACATAAAATACAACAAATATTCTTTTCTCAATAACTCATTAGTAAGTATACAAAATAAAAGAAAAATAATCTTCAGTTTTCTTGTCAGCCTGTGACTCCAAACAGAGCACCATCATCAAATCCAACATACCATAAGTAATGGTATGAATATTATTGGATAAATATATCCAATACTGGTAAGATATAAGGAGGAAAGCTCCTCAGATATTAATATACCAACCTTTCCCAAATAAGATAAGAAGGGACAAAGATATTCCCTGTCAAAGATAAGACCAAATAAGCAAAAACCCTTATTTTCACCTCTCATCTAACTTATGCATAGTTGATGCAAACCCCACCAAAGTGGTCTTTTTCTTAAAGCTCTTGGGGAAATCTATCCAATTGTATCACTTATGAGCCTGTAGCACTCCTACATCAGGAGATACCATTATACTACCTTTTTTCACCAAGAACCCCCCAAACGTCTAAGAGGGCTTGTACAAAACTTTACAAAAGTACAATAAAGCTTAAGAGCTGAGTGGAGTATTTAGTTTGAGATGCCTTAGGCCCCTTTATCTCCAAAATTGGCGGAGGTATCTTTTTTAAAAGGTTTACTACTCAAAATACAGGATTTCTGAAGATAGCAATATAAAGAAACCCTTGTATCTTGGGCATATATCCTTACATCTGTACTGTGCTGTATACCAAATTTTAGAGCTAATAAAGCCCTAAAATTCTGTATCACTGGAATACAGATATCTTCTAAATTAGGAAAGATATCTAGCTTGGAAGTTTTCTAAGCCACATACTGAATTCTATTTTTGAGAAGGGTAAACATGAAGCATATTAAATTGAAGAGCCTATTAAGCGCTTCAATTCTGGGATCTTGGATTCTTGATATCTCAAAAACTGGCTGAGATATCTGTATTGGAAGATTTCTGGCCAATACTTGTCTGTACCAAACCTAAACCAAATCAATACTAGATTAATACTTAAAGTTATGGTAATGAAAAGCTTAAACCCTTCTATAATTACTAATACTATTCATTTAAGCACAAGGGATATTTGATACCAGTGAAGAAGTGGCCTTTGAAAGGCTTTTTCACCCTGTATTGATCCAAAATGATCATTTGTGGTCCCAAAACCACAATTCTGACCATACTGATGTCAGAATTGATGGTATAGACCCACAGCTCAGCCACTAGAGTGAAATTTTCTAGAAACTGTTATTTTTTGAAAAAGAAGTATAGAAAAAAATCTAAAACACTTAAAAATCCTAAAAACCACAATCAATAACAGCAGAATTAAATTAAAATCTTCTGTTTTATCATAAACTGGTATACAAAAAATTCATTGTTTTTTCTGAAAAGTGGAACAAGACCATATTCCACTGAAGACCCAGTCACAAGGAAACAGCTCTTTGAAGTCCCAAGAAGACAGAAAGAATCTTCCAAGAGCCAAAGGAAGCAGAAAAGACACAGTGAGGTGGCCATAAACTCAAAAGAGTGGACACCAATAGCTGTACCAAAGGCAAAGAAAACCAAAAAAGCACGAACAAAGCCAGTTGAAAAATGAAAAATAGCTGTGATAAACCCAGTTGTAAGCTCGATAGGAAAATTTCCAAATAGTATAGATCATAAATTTGTATAAGGGCCTGCTAAAGGTAAACAAACCTTGAAAAAGAGAAGATTTTTTTCTATCATATTTTAACATTTTTAACATGACACCTCCACTTCTTAGAGATTTTGGATTCCCAAGAAATAAACCAGAACACTTGAAAAGAACAATAATAGAAAGAAGAAAACCAATCACTGGACCAAATGACCATCAAAGGACTTACCAATGGGAAACTCCTGCCAAAAGCCTTATTCCAGATCAAATTCATCCCAGAAGTCAAACCAGGGTATTGGAAAGATGCAGAACAGGTCATACAAATCCACAAACACCTGAAAGAACTCTTTAAATGGGGCATGGAAAAAAATTAAGTATGCCAGCATCATGGGAAGAAGTCAGAATAACAACCCAGAGGATCTGTCTTAAGAAAATGACTTGGATGGATCTCATGAAAGAAAGGAAAGGTTTTAATCCCAACAATAATTTCAAGCTCTTGGAATAAAGAGAAACCAGAATCAAAGAGAACCAGGTAGCCATAAAATTCATATTAAAATCTTGGCATATGGAAGAGACCAGTCAGATTCAGGTACCCCCAGACATGGAAGAAGAAGTCCCATCTTCCCCCCAACAAAACAGCAATTCCAGGCCTCACAATTCAAGGAAAAAATTCATCAAAGGATCATCAATAATCCCTGGTAGTTTTTAGAATAAGAAAAGGAGCTCAAGGGAAAAAACAGAAATTCTTTCAAGCAGAGGAAGAAAGAAGCAGAACCCTTAATGAAGAAACTTATGGATTTAGTTCAAGAGGTGCACCAAAGGAAAAAATAGTTGTACCTACAAATAGTATTAAAAGCTCAGTATAAATCTATCCTGAACTGATTACTGAAAATACAGTTCATACCCATTAATTTGAAAACAATGAGCCTGTGGATTATAAATTCATATGGGCCAAATTGAGCCAATTCATGGAATGGACACATGAAACCTCACAAAAGATCAGGGAAGAATTGAAAACACTAAAGGAAGAAAAAAAAATCCAAGAAACAGTCATCCAAGGCTTAAACACAAATCTGGCCAAGCTTTTGGAATAATTTTAGAAAACAAATAGAAATCTGAGCTCAATCTTAGACGAACAACAAATTGTAAGGAGGGAACTGAAAAATTTCCAGCAACAGTAGCATTATCTTTGAAAAGAGATTGATTACCTCTATTAGAAAGAGGAAGACAATCCTTTCCTCCCAACACATGGTGATAAACCCATCATTCATACCTGTCAGAAAACAAAAGAATAGGCTAAATCATACAACCAGGAACCTGAATACCAGGACCCAAGGTTAATATCAGAGTAAATTTATAAATATGGTGAAAATCTTAGTAAATAAGAGAAACAAACACTTAAACAATTACCAGAAGTGTTAAATTGGCCAATATTCTCAGGAGTTGGAGATTATGACCCCATGGAGATCATTTATTACATTGATGGACTCTCTGTTGATGTCCCAAAGATACCAGAATACTGGATCACAACAAGACACAACACTGCATTCAGGGGACATGCAGATATATGGTACACTGAAATTAAAGAAATAAATAGCAGAAAAACCTGGTCATGGTGGATAAACTGGATTATACAGAGGTATAGTAATGGAAGCTGGATTTGGAAAAATTCCTTTCACTTTTAAAATGATTAATACTCCGCAGAGAAAGAGCCATATTAATGATGTCTTAAACAGACAAAAATGTGCAAATATATTTATTCTAATATGACAATAGATATGAGAAACCATAAGCTACTGACAAAACTACCAGGGGATTTGAAACATGTAGCAAAACTATCAGCATGGATGACGTAGCAAATTCCATAAAAGATGTAAGGAAAATTATCTCTATTAGGAGGTACACATCTTAAAAAATGGACTTCAAGGACAAAAAATATTCTGAAGTAAATGAAATACACAAAGATAAAGGGAAAGAACCTCCAAAAAATGAGTTTGTGTGCCACAACTGTGGATCACCAGATCATTATGCAAACAACTGCAAAAAACCAAAAAAGAAGATTTATGTGATTGATGAGGAATCAGTACAAGAACCAGGAGGTGAAAAATCTGATTCTGACAGAATGGGAAATTTTTTTAGAGAAGATTCACAAATTTCATTTAAAAACATAGAAGAATAAATAGTGTAATTTAATGAAGAAAATTCACTGGATATACAGGACATTGAATTAGAATCAGTAATTTCACAAAGGAAAACATAAAAGAATCTCTTTAAACACACACAGGATGCACAAACATTCCTGGTAACCCCAAAAAGGTGGATGGGATTCATTAATTGAACACCCACAAAATTGAAAGTCCACATTGATAACTGCAAAAACCCCGTTATAATTGAAACATGAGCTAGTTGCTCCATAGTAGCAAAATATTATCTGAACAACCATTTTCCCACATTGGAAGAGGAACTGAGCCCAAAAAAAAAGGCTAGGAACTTCAAAAGCACATCAGGGAAAATGAATTCCCTAGGAACAATTATCAAAGAGATAGTTCTTCCACAGAAAAGAGGAAATATCAGACTGAATCCTGAATTTTTTGTCTTAGATAATGCACAGGTACAAGGATTCCTGCTGGGTACAGAATACCAAAGAATATATGGTATGGACATTTGCAATATGAAGAATAGATATATTACTATGGGAAAAAATAAGGATAAGAAGTTCTCTTTTGAAATCAGCCATATGACAAATTATAACATGATTAAGGACTTATTGGAAGACTTTAAATCCCAATATGGGCCACATCTCACCAGTAAGATGAAACTCAAATTACCTCAAACATTGAGAAAGCACAGAGAAGCTTTTGCAATTGGAGATGAACTGCTGGTAAAAATGAAAGGACATTACATAGAACTATGTCTGGTTGTAGAAAGACCCTATCCACCTGTGCTCATAACACCACCATACCCAGCTAGCCTGTATACTATTAAATAAATTGAGAAGAAAATCAATGAACTCCTAGAAATGGGGGTAATAAGGGAGATAGGAGACTTTGAGGTAGTAGAAGTAGCTACACAAGTCCTGAGATCCTGGAATGATGGTAAATCTATATTGTGTGGAGACTTCAGAGCCCTGAATAACTACACTGAGGCAGGCAGGTACCCCATTACAAGGATACCACATGCATTAGACAAACTTGCAAAAGCCAAGTTCATAACAAAGATGGATTTCATGAAAAGCTTCCACCACAATATAGTGAAACAAAACTCCATCAAATTAATAAGAACTATAAGCCATATGTGTATTTATGAATATACTAGAATGCCATTTGGAATCAAAAATTCACAATCCCATTTTCAAAGAACGATGGACACCATATTTAAGGATGATATAATGGAAGGGTGGATATTATTTTACATTGATGACATCATTGTATACTCAGAAACATGGGAAGACCATGTGAGACAAATTCAAAGCATATTGATGAAATGCACACCAATCAATATGGAAATTTCTCTCAAAAATTTCAGCTTTGGCCAACAGAAGCTATTGAAACTATGACATAAGGCTTAAGGCTTGATTCTAGCCATAGACAAGAGTAAAGTAGCTGCATTACTGATAAAACCAGTACCCAAAACCATAAAAGAGATGCAATCTTTTTGGGTTTTTCCAGTTACTACAGGATTCATATCAAAAACTTTGCACATATCACCTTCACCATTAATCATTCAATTATTTAAAGGAACTTAGTTATGATTATCCCCTCCTTGGGTGGTTCATAACAACAAAAATACATGAAAGTTCCCAAAATTAATATTTCAAAAGGTGTTTTGTTCCACACCTTGAACCTTCCATGTCCCCTATGATTCCTACAGCTCTTCTCTTTATTAATTAAAATCCTCATTTTGACTCTGATTCTAATAATCACCCAATTTCTTATATTTAATATTATTAAAAACAATATACCTAAACAATTATTTACAGAGAAAATTGAAAAAATTTCTGTGAGTTGGGTACTTTCCATCACAATTATGTGTTTTATAGTGCATTTGGATGACACTTGTGGAGTAAACCTGTGGTCAATTTTGCTTAAAAAATATATCAGTTGTGTTATTCCATTCTTATTTTGCTTTAATTTCCCCTTAAAGCTGATTTAATACTATTTGTATCCTCTTCCACATAAATAATTATCATAAAAATGAAGAATTTATTCAGCTGAACTGTAATGATATACCACAATGGTATTACTTATTATAAAACAGCCCTTATCTGAAATACAGTAACCATAATATACAATTAAATTGAAGTTTTAAAAAATTCATTCAAGATATAATTAATAATAACTTATCCTCAACTATTTGAAATGAAAAACCACAATTCTAAAGCTTAATTAAAAGAAATTATTTTTAAATTCATTTTCTCAATTGATATACCTATCAATTTGTTATTGAAGCTTTAATAAAAAATAATCAAAATTCAAAAGTTAACAAAAGAATCAAACACTTATATTAAATCAGTTAAAACAGATTACTGGATATTAAAAGAACATTATTTTCAAATATTTTGTTTTCATATTCAGGATAAATTGTTTTTTTTGTTTTTATAAAGTCAACTCACATGATAACCAGGTGATTTAAAAATAATAATTTATGATAATATCATAACTTCAAAAGAAATAAATATTTTCTAATATTGTCATTTTTTTCATCTTAAATTTTTCTTAAATCCTCTTTTCTAGTTTTAGTTATTAAAATTAATATTAAAAAAATAACTATTATCATTATTTTTTACATCATTAATTTAATTTAGAAACCAAAATCAATATAATTACTTCTTAATTATTAAAATAAACCTCAAATATTTTAAATATTTTGAATTTAGTCAAAGATTTAAAAAAAAATCAATCACCAAGCTCAAATTTAAATATAATAATTTCAATTTTTCCTTAAAAGAATTCTTTTTAATAATCTTTATTTTGGTGAATCTATAAGATTTTTTTCAAAAAGAAAATACCAAAAAAAAAACCTTTCTAATCTTAATCTTGAATTGATTTTATTTTTGGCTAAATTATTTTTTACATCTCCATATTTATTTTTGAAAATTTTCTTTTAATTTGAAGAATTTATGATAGATAACTTTGATTTCTCTCTTTTAATTAATTTTTATCAAAACTCTTGATAAAAAATTCTTTTGATATTATAATTTTCTAATTAATATTATCAAATACTTATCATTTTTGAAAGATTATTTGGAGTAAAAAATTTTGTCTCCAAATGGAAACAACTCTTGCAGAGAAATATCATTTCCTTATCACAATATTGTTTGCAACATATTTCAATAATATAATAATTATACATTTTTATGTATCATCACAATTGTTTTTATAAATATTTCAGCTTACATTCATAATTGATTAATTGATATCTTGTGGCTATAATACAAGTTATATTGCATTACCATAAGGCCAATTATTACAAGTTGTTTTGTAAACAAACCTTCCATGCAACCTTAGTTTACTCAGTTTCAACTCAGACCACCAATGACCCTATTAGTATCTCTCAGGAGTTGTGTCAATAAAATGATGACTATCATACATGAGGCAACAACGTTACTTACTATTTATTTTGGGTTCTTGGTCAGAAGTATAAAGAACTTTCTTTGTAAACAGGACTTATTTGAATATCCAAGGAAGCATGTGATTTGCTCTACTCACATATGGGCCAGGGCATCACATTCTTGTTAATACTTAGACTTGTGTTTTTTGAAACATATTACACAAATGTTTCTTTCTTTCTCAGTATTCCATCAGACTTAAAAACTTATTGTCTTTATGCTCATATGCATTCACAAAAGTTTATCTATCAAATTATTGAGCTAATTTAGTCAAAACAAAGCCGAAATGAAAAGCTGCATCAGTAAAAAACACTGACCAGCATAAACATAAATAACATCCCTTGGGATTCATGATATTTTGAAACTTACATCATGGAGGATTTTGGCATTCAGGAAACCAATCCATGCATTTTTCCCCGACACTTACAAATATGGATATAATTGTTTGAGACAAAAAAAAAGGACGTGAATTCACCTCTTTGAAGTGATCTAGACCGCCTACATAGTCAACGAAACCAGGCATAATATGAAGGCAAGATATCGCAACATTGGAAAAACGCATTCCATGGCCTGTTTGAGAGCAGGTAGTCATAGTTGATTTAGGCAGTATGAGAATTTGTGGGTTGTTTTGGCTGAAAAAATTACAAGTCGGTTTTAATTATACGCTTTCATAAAAATTTGATAACCATTCGAAGCGTATAAAATTACACCAAAATTTATAGGTGAAGCTTGTTGAGAGAAGTTTGAAAGGAAGATTTGCCAGGTACTTCCCAAAACGATCAAGAAAGAACTGGAGCAATCCATTGAAAGATGTTTTTATAGTTTTATTTACTTAAACTCGGACGTTTAGATATTTTTTGTCTGTAGAGGATTGGATAGAATCAAATTAGAAAGATCGATCAGGATCCGATCCTCGGCGTCTTTTGTTTCTCGGTCGCTCTCGATCCTCATCAATGTCGTCATCTTTTCGACCGCCAAATTCGGCCATCTCCTTAGCTCGCTCTTGATCGCGGGCTGAAGGATTTAACCGTCGTTCAACTCGTTGTTGCGCATGAAGTTCTCGAACAAGTGAAGAACGGGGTTCTTTGAGGTGCCTGTTGAAATTCGTAATTATTTGATGATTCAATCCAAATTGAAGGTAAAAAAGAATATGGCTGGGATTATTTCAAAAAAGGTACTGAATCGACTGACATGAAGTTACAAAAGCCACCACGATTACATTCACCCATGTCATTTTGACGACAGCAAGCTTCTCTAAAGTCCGTCACGGGAGATAGTTCGGCAAAGAGTGGACGACCTAAGAATGAAAAGGTTAATGAAGTGTGACCAAAAAGATAGAATATCTTGAAATGATACTGACCTGCATACCAGCGCTGATTGAAGGCATCAACTGCAATCTGAGCTTCGTCCTCCCAATCATATCTCGCGTAAACATTCCCAATCAAATGATCGCCCACGTTATCACAAACATGCATTTCTAACAAATTGCCATATTTGACCAGCTCGCAAAACACGTCTTCATAAAACGTCTCAAAGTAAGAGGTTAATTGGGCTTCTGAAAGTTTACAGTTTGGGTCATGAGCTGGATTCTGATACATGTTAGCAATTACTAGTGTTTGCGAAAAAGTTGGTTTGATGTGTTTTCGGGAGCATCTTTCGCCATGTCGACAGGCGCCAATCTTGAGATAAAAGGAGCAATTAACCTTATCCTGGAGATTATCGAAAACCCAAAAAGATTAAAATCGGCAGGACACGAATTGGAAGCACAAAATGAAACTGAAAAAGCAAGACCCAAAGAAAACTCAGTCATTCTTTTACCTGTTCGGATCCATAAATATTACTGAGATGTGAGGCCATCTTTTAACGGTGGACTCCTTCGAAAATATGAATTGAGCTGAGCTGAAGCTACAGAAATGAAGATAATGTTGGTAGAAATTTGCAACTTTGAAGAATCTCGATGGAAAGCAACAGATAAAATGTTAGTGATGAGAAAGTCGGAGGGAATATTCCCAAGCCACCCTGCAAGCTCTCAAATCTTCACAGTAGGGTGGTTGGCGACACTCAAAAAAGGGGTGGCGCACACTGGCGCACAAAAACACACCAGATCTCTCGCCAATGGCAGATGGCACACATGGCGCCCATGGCGACATTTTAAGGGGCAAACAAAAGGCACTATTCATTTCTTGGGATAACACAAGCAAAGACATTCATAACATACAATATTCAAATAATTAGAAAATAAGAAATCAAACCCTACTAGCACGATACTTATTGTGCTTCTCTGTTCTTGGAGAAAACTTGGGCTGGATCCCATTCTCCCTCATCATAATGAGGATTGATCATATCATCGACATTTGCCTCATCGCCTGCAGTGGATTGTTCCAAAAGGTCAAAGTCAAATAAGGTTTCCATGAAGGCATCTTGCCTTGAAGGGAGTGGGTCCTCCTCAAACCCAAAGACGCCTTCTTCGAAATCTTCCAGGTCGGCGGTGGTATCAAATGTATCATATCCAGTCATCCGATCGTACTCAGTGGCTGAACTAAAGGGGTTACTCCTTTTTGAGCTTTGAGTTTGTCGCTTGTTACAAGAGGTTTGAGAATGGAGAATTCCCAGTTTTATTTGGCTGATCATTTTCAGAACTGATGGACGCGTTGGATTTCGCGATTTCGTTTTAATTGCTGACATCATCGAAAATAGCCCCTCAACACCAGCTGCATGTGGGACAATCTCACCCACTTTGATTGCTAATTTCTTCAAGGCTTGCGATTCTTTGATGTCTGGTACTCTCATCCAATAGTCCAGAAGTCTCATATCTGATTTATTACCTAAAAGGAAATCATAATATCAGTAACCCATTTAAAGCTATAAAAACAAAAAAGTGCCCACCTGCGATCATGGTATTGTATGGATAATGTCCATTATAAAAGTGTAAGACTTGAGTTGATATCATTTCGGCATCACTCCGTAGAAATTTCCAGTCTTTGGCCAGTTGCAGGATCATCATGGTTATGTTGTCCAAGGAGTGCTTGCGGGAAACAGCTATCTTGCAGTACAATGGATGTAAGAAAAAGGCAACAATGTACAAAACATTATCGACGGCTCTTGCTCGCTGATGTAAAATATTGATGCAGTGCTGCTTAAATGGCTCATATCGTTGATAAACATCAATCGATTTGATTTCAAGATATATTGCTATGAGCTCCTTCCAGATATCTGAAAGGCAGGTTTTTGCCTGTTCTAGTCGTGCAAGACTGTCAACAACTGGCTTAAGTAAGGAAACAAGGACCTGATTTGAAGTAAAGTGATCACGATTTTGTATGATGTTGACTACTGATTTCGTTATTGTCGGTGTATCAACTGATGGATTGTTACTCATTGATAGGCACTTTTTAAAGCCTTCTTCATGCTGTTGCACACCAACGCAGACCTTGGCCATGGAATACCATCGCGTTTCACAGAAGCTAGACAAACCATGTTGCACATCGTTTTCTTTGGCCCAGAGGTGGAGTTGTTTGCTCCAAAAAATTGACGAACTGAAGAAGCTGACCAGTGATCGATTATTCTTGACGGTGTTGGCTATTGATGGGTGTGATACCATATTCTTGGCAACAAGATTGAGAATATGTAATATACAAAATATTTTCTGTATGTGGGGGAATTCTTTTTGAATGAGGGCCTGTTTGAGAAATTGAAAAACATGTTATTTTGATGTCATATTTACAAAACAATCAAAAAAACAAACCTGAAATTTTACCATTACTGAAGGTGAATCAGTAACAACCGCTGAAATCTTTTCAGGAAGAATATTCTTGTCCTTGATTACTTGTTTAATGGCTTTGAGAATGTTATCGGAGGTATGTCGAACGCAGTTGAGGTCTAGTATCTCTACAAATCTCTTGAAGTATTGCCCACGTAAGAGTAGCATGGCGTAAATGCTATTTCCAGATACGTCAGTCCAACCATCTAGGGATAGAGTAAGATTGTCTTGATTATTCAAGTCTCTCATGAGTGAGAGCTCATGCTTTGCATGCATCTGGGGTAGGATGTTATTGGAGATTTCAAATCGATTAAGTAAATTAAATGGTGATCGCACTAGTTCCTCTTGGAACTGTTGGAAGAAGGGGTTCTCCACAAATCTAAACGGGATGTTGGAAGTAATAAGGGCCTTGAGTAATAGTTCATGTAAGTGGGATGTTTTTTCTTTTGAAATTGGTCGGAAGTATGAGGCGGCAGACGAAACTTCTGAATGTGACCTCTTGCTTGGTATGGTAATTTTGAGAGACGGTGTTCGTGAGTGTGTGCCACTTGCGATTGTTGAGTCAACATCATTATCCATTTCCATGACTTCAATTTCGGAGTCAGATGGAATTGAGCTATTCAGTACAGATTGAAGGTAATTGGACTTCTGGGTGAGTGAAATCGATCGGCAGCTGTCTTTGATATGTGCTAGGAGATGGTGAGGTCTTGCTTGAGGAAATATCTTCTGGCAATGTGTACATTTTGCTTTACGTCGGCGAGCATTTTTTTGAGCAAAATCTTGTGACATCAAGAAACCAGACCATCGAGGACCATGATAAGATGAAGGCTTTATCCAGTGGCCTTCATTCATAAGTCAGGAGACCAGTAAGGAGGAAGAAGAAAAAATAAATAGAAATTTTTTATGAAACAAAAAAGAAAAAAGGGCAAGATAAAAAACAAAAGAAATAGAAAACCAGGAGACCAGTAAGGAAGAGAAATGACGAATAAAATGGGAAACGATGAGGAATAAAGGAGGAAGGAGAAAAAATAAAGTGTATTTTTTTATGAATTGAAAAATAAAAAAGGGGGAGATAAAAAAACAAAGGAAATAGAAAATGGGGCAAGCAAAGCGGAGAAAAAACTATCTGATCCGCAGCACAGCCTTGCGCCCTCTCGCCAAACCTAATCTGGGGATGGTGGCGAGAGGTTAGGGTATGGGTACCCAGGCGCCATTGTTGGCGCGCAAGTAGGCGCCTCGCCAACCACCCTACTTCACAGACCCGGGCTGCTGCTGATCGAGGCTAAGCCAATCCAAAGTAATCCAACTTTTGAGATTTTTGAGCATAACATCCTTGAAAAATCTCATTAAGGATCCTCAATGAGGCAATCAGGACACAATTACTTGAAAAGAACTGGATCAAGTTGACTTTATCTTTTCTCAAACTGTGGTCTTCATACTTGCCTATGTAGCGGCCTGTTATGTCTAGGGATTGGAAGATATCACAACCTACAGCCATTAAAAAATCCCAAGAACATCTGTCAATTTGAGTATCATGATTGTCATATCAAATTTATCTTAATTTAACTATTTTTTTCAGATTTTAATAATCAGAAACAACAAAAGTATTAAAGAGGGGATAAAAATAAGTTTTTCTGGGTGATTTTTGAATGTCCACCAACAATTGGCCAAATCAATAGTATTTTCTGATAAATAGATTTCAAAATGTCACTTTTAATTGAGAGATATTTTAAATATGGGTTGAAATTTTTTTATTAATTTCTGTTTTTGTATGATTTTTTTGGTACATGAAACTTTCAAAACATGAATAATTATTATATTCATTTTTGGAAAAAATGCCCAAATAAACTCAAAAAGCTGTGGAGTAATTTTTCAGGAATTCTTGAAGAAAAATTGGGAAATGAGACCCCAAAAAAACATTTTACAAGTTGACAGGGCTCTATCAAGAGAATTGGCTAAGTTTCTACTGGGGCTTCCAGGCACTGTCTCCTTTACTGTTATACAAGAATAGTTGCCGCAGCGCTTATCCCAAATCCATGATTGCCTTGTGGAAGAGTGCGCAAAGCTTAAATTGATGTTTGCTTGTTTTCAGTAAGAATATACAAACCAGAGTGGGAAACTAAACTGGATATTGTGAGTCCCCAATCAGCTGATAGTTAAATGAAGTAGATTATATCCACTCTTGGACTTTATCAAGACTTGACTGTCATGGATAGAACCTGAAAGCATGCCATTCAACTTAAATACAGTAATCATTATTCATAATTCATTAAATATTTATTTCACTAAAATATGAATTAAAAGCTTAATAAAACTTAGAAAAATCTCAGATCCATCAACAGCACATTGAAAAAAATGGTAAATATTCTTGTGATTGAGAGATGCATTAAATTGACCTTGTGAAGGTAAGTTTATGTGAATATGGGTTTAATTCAAGGTACCAATTCCTACTGTTGTTCCTTGAAATTGAGGAGGTGATTTTCCAATTTTTTCCATCAATGTTTATCATTAATATTTGGAAATTCATCAGATAAAGTAATCAAAAGGAAAATCTATAGTTTTTCTTTCAATTGATTTCCTATTGGCCAAAGAATGCTAAGTGTTGGTTTTTAATTTTTCTACAAGAGGAATTTTCTATGCTGTGAGATTTCCAATATTCAACACATTCCCTACCTCTCCAAAACCATCCACTTTCAAAGTTGACTAAAAGTTCCCCCCATTTAATTTTTGATTCATCAGAAATCTCTTCATCTTTTTCAATAATTTTGGGGCTAAGGGGTTTGTATCTAAATAATATAATAAAAATGGTATTATCCATAAAAAACATAATCCTAAAACTCTTCACATCAGAATATTTCATATTTTCCCCTGATTAAGCTCTTGAAGGCTTCCAACATCCTTTGATTTGTTTTTTTTGCATTTTTATGATATTTTTGTGTTGCTAATATATTATTAAATATATGATGTTATTAATTTAGCTGGAATATTAGATATCAATCATATACATATATCCTTAAGAAAATTATGTTTATGATTTGTTAAAGTGGAAGAACATAAATTTTACATTGAAATTTTTCAAGTTCAATATTTTAATCCCTCTTAGAATTGATATTATGTAAAATAAAGTCCAATTTTCACCATAAGTTAATGATAGTTAAAATTAAATTTTTGAAAATATTGTTGAATATTTTATATGTTTTCCAAATCATAAATATTTTAAATACTAATTTTGGAAAGATAAATTTGATATTTCATTTATTGTCAGGATGACTCTGTGTAGAAGCTAATTACCAGTGATACTATGAGTGTTACATGTAGAAAAATAGCTTTAAATAAGATTTGAAAGGATTTACTACATTGGAATAGTGGTGGCAATGGCTACTGAAAGCCCTGGGTGTAGTAATTATCAACTGGATAACTATAATAATTATTAGAATGATTGTATTTTAATTATAAACTGATTATTTTCCAAGATCATTATTGTTGGTAACAATTGTACTTCATAGGAATTCAAGAGCAGGATGGAGATTTCTCTTTGATTCAGAAAAAGGGCCCTTTTCATCCTGAAGAAAGTATGGAGGCTGTATCTGAACCCTTGCATGTAGAAGGAATGAAGATTTTCACTCAAAAGGATGAGATTGTGGCTTTTACAGACCTTTATAACCTGTATTGGGTTCAGATAGGGTTCAAAACCACATCAAATCACTTTTCCCAAATACAGGGTGAACTGTTTCATCAGGGGACCTCACAGAAATTCTCTGACATGTTAGGCACTCACAATCCTCTACAGTATGTGTCTGAGGGCCTCGTATTAGTCACACTATGAGGTAGTGAAGTAAAAATAGATTTGGCTTGGTTTTGACACCTCTGATCCATTAGTATGGGATATTATCCCACAGTATTGGTTTTTTTACAATATGGTGGTGATATTTTATCCTTTGGAACACCATAGCTTTGTTCTTTATGAAGATAGAGAGCTCAGAAGTGGCTCATTATTTAGCCCTTAATTGCTCTACACAGTGGTTACTCATTTGGTATGCCTAGAATGAAGTATGTAAAAGCTATACAGGCTTTCAACCGCATTATAGGAATTTGGATTCTGTATGAATCCTGTATGGTGCTGATATCCTCAATAAATTTTGTTCTATGTGTGATACAAAATCATTGAGGGAACCATTGAAAATCTCAGATTCCTTCAATTATCTCACACTAAAGCAGTAGAAGTTAGATAAGAGGTGAAAACTTTATTAACCATTATTTAGCCTATTATTTGCTCTAACTTCTCCAATATTGGTGCTAGCCCAATTTTCCTGGAACCATTTGATAGCCCTCATAGAGAAATTCAAGTTGAACCGCCATATAGTAGGGTCCTACCTCCATTTTTAGATTTTAGATGAGAGGTGAAAATAAAGGTTTAAGCTCAGTTCAGTTTTTGAGCTGGAATAACTTTGCTATTGTTTATCCTATGTTTATGGGAGTTTTTTATTCAGGATAAATTGACCTTCTTCTTCCTTTTGAATGCCTTTATGAGATATTTTATCTCAGGTAACTTTTTGGGGGGCATCTTGCTTTACCATTGGTTTATGGTATTTTTCTGTCATTCTTGTGTTATATTATTGAGACATAGGCTGACATTTATCATTTCTAATTTTTTCAGAAAAAAAATATAAATTTCATATTTTTTTTATCTTGAAAATTTTTTGAATGATATAAATAAAAAGTCATTATCATTTCCTTTATTTAATTTTTAAACATATATCAATGCCCTGTTCTTGTTTTTTAACATAGATATATATAACCAAAGTGTCTTCTCAATTGATTTATTTTATACATCTTATAAAGGGACAAATTTAGTTATTAATTTAAGATTTGATTTTCTTCATTTCAAAAAATCTAGCTTTAAATTCACTGACTAATTGCAAAGCTGATGTAAACTTGTGGCATGAGGGTGCCAAAGATAGTTTGCATAGGAAATTTTTTTTCATGAAATATTTAGTAAGAATGCCCCTCATATATTTCACACTAAAGAGAAAATTGGAATAAATGCCTTGGCTTACCCTTAATTTCATAATTCTCAAATTAATTGTAAAAAACTCATTTTAATTTTGGCTATTGAGAAAAATTCCACAAAAAATGACCTTGATTATTGATAAAATGAGCATAGGCTACTGACAGAATCTACCTTGAAAAGGGAGGTGATCAATTCTGGGCATCACACCAATTATTAATGGAATTAAATATTAGGATAGTTGCTTTTTGGTCTGGAAAGCTAATAGTCGGAGATCATTAAATATTTCTTAATCTGGTTTGACTCAGTGGCTTTGCTTTTTATGGAAATTTGTTGATCCTTCTATTGGCTAGTTCTTCAGATCAAAAGAAAGATTTAACTGGTTCAAGCTATGAGTGTAGTCAAAATGTAGGATTAACTTTTTGAATTGAGCTTATGTCCTTGATAATTCACCTTTTTGGAAGGTAAGACAATGCTCAAGTCATCATTTACTCGATGCATACTTTTGCTTTTGGCTTGGCTATCAACCTAAATGGACTACTGTAGCTGATAAGGCAGAAACTTACTTTTTAAATCTCAAGTCTTCCCCAAAAATGGCCACTGGTAGAATATTTTATAAAATGACCTCTTTAGAAACACCTCAACTTTAAGTCTCTGGTGGTGCTTATATACCAGTACTATCTTTTATCCACATCATTGTTCAAGGTCCAGGTAGAATCTTTCTGGCAGGCCCAAGCTTAGTTAAAGATGCAATCAGTCAGGAAATCAACAATGAAGTATTGGGAGGTGGTGAAATGCATTGTCAAATGAGTGCAGCCAGCAGCTATTTGTCAGAATCTGATCAACTTGCTCTTGTACTTGCTTGAAGAGGAATCTTGCATCTTAATCAAACCATTTGTATCAAATCACCATCTTCAGCCAGTCAACCAAATCCTTGGCAATAACCAATCTATATCCTTCGTAACTAAAGGGCATCGTTGGTACTAATTTGAAGGAAAAATTCGAAATAAGAGAAATTATAGCTAGAATAGTCAATAGCTCTCAAGTAACTTGCATTTCTTAATTGGTCATACACGACCATAATTACTGGTTTTTTTAAGCTTAACTTAAGCCCTTCAACTTTGACAACTCTTTTATTCCATCGATTCTTCTTTTTCTTTCCCTCATTTAGTGCACATTCAAGCAAAAACTTGCGGAATTGTAACTGTAAACTCTCTCAGGAGAAACATTGTTGATCTGGATGATTTAGCTTACTACCTAATTTTATGCTTTCTCGTCATGAGAAATACCAAATACGCTTTCAATTTTTGCTTCCGGAAAGTCTTCAGGCAAAGCCCATTGTTAAAGAATCTAACAAATTAGGTTCCAGGAAGTATTCAAACTGAAAAACTAAAAGTGGATCAAGTCAATTGTATAACTTGATCCTGTAAGGAAGTAATCAATAAGATTCCGAAAATAAAAATTTCAAAAAAAACATTTTTCTTTTACGCGTACTTTACCTATTGCAATCATATTCTATTTTTATTTTATATGATTTTATCACTGACAGCTCAGGTACTATCTCTCTTTACTACAGCTAACTTAATAATCTTAGTTGCAGAGATTGTTCAAACAGCCCTAGCCTTACTTAAACGTAAATGATAAGTAGGGAGTTGAGTTTATTTTATTGCCTAACTTTGTTACCAAGCTCTTTGACTCATTGACAATATTCCTTATTCAATGATTAAGGTAATAATCTTTAGCTTCGTTTGTACTCTTCACCATTAGGGGAAAAACACCGCCAAGCAACATATACTAAGCCTGTTTCTCTAAAGCTATCATCAAGCTGTTTTTGTAAGGTACTCTAAATCTCTGGGAACGATTCGCCGACGATTCCATCTTTCTTACATTCCCCATATCTTTTAATAAAAACCATTGGTTTCAAAGCTAAAAGTTTTGGCCATTCTGAAAATATCCAAAAGATACGAAAAATGCAGCTTGTCCTGACGCACAAAATGCCGCTGAGGATCTTATATTGATAATGTCAAATTCAACGGCCTTCCTTTACTCAACTGGATATCTACTATTGGGGGGCCAAGGCCAAGGGAAAAGTAAATTGAGCGATGGGCTGTAGTTCAGTGAAGCGAGACCGTGGTAGTGTAAAAGTGATGACTCTGCCCGGGATCGAACCGAGGACAACCTGCGGACATCACGGGTGTTAAGCAGGTGCTCTACCGACTGAGCTACAGCGCCAAGAACGGGTATAACGGGGATCCCGAAATTCGGAATATATAGAGCAAACTTTACTTGAGTTAACTATATTAACAACAAACTTTGTTTCTGGTTGTTGAGGCTTACTGTGTGCCCCCTTCCAGAATTTTTAAGTTGGCAGATTAGAAATTGGGTTCAGTTAAATTTTGGAGAAAGGTTGGAAATATACAAATTGTTTTGATTGAAAAAGATATGGCTAACTCCATGTCACCATGGCAAAATTTATGTATATTATTGTGGAAAGTAGTCATAAAATAGAGAAAATGGGGGATTTTTCTCTTCATTACATAGTTTCACATTTATTTTAATTTAAAGTGAATTGGAGAATAAAGTTATTATGCTACTTTAGCTTCTTATAAGTAATAAAATTTGTGATTGGTCCACCTTCTTACATTCTGCTAATGCTACATAAGTATCAAGATTTAAAAAGAGAGATATTGGAAGGTGTAATTATTTTTATTGATACATTTTAAGTGTTAGTTAAAATAATATCCTAATAATAAATTGATACCATAGAATATTCATGACTTTTTGTTTCAAACCATGAAGAATTTTTTTTTTGGAATTAATACTTTTTTACACTTTCTTTGGACTGGTAATAGTCACAAATTGTAATCAATTAGGTTCTTTGGGAATTTAATTCTAGATAAAAATTTGAATTTTTTTTGGATAAATCACAATTCTCAGACAACAATATCTTTGTATTTATGGATTTTTGTATCAGTAATATTTGGGTTAAAAGGTATGATGTTTTTTGATACTTAGTTTTTCTTATCATTGAGAGTGAAATTTTGGTTCATGAAGCTTGCATACACCTTTATCAAGAGAATATAATTTTGATTGTTTCTGTATATTTTAATCTAAATAGAACAGGTTTATTCACTGGATTTCAAGCTAAAATTCCCAATCAATTGTTCTTAGGTGAAATATTAATGTGTTAAATCTATGTTTCATATGGTAGCTATGAAATATGGATATTTTTAGTGATATTGAATTTGGATTTATTTTCCAGTATCATGAACCTTTTGGAATGATTTTTGTCTTGAGATTCAAAATGAGAAATTTAATTAACAAGTAATGTCTAAAACAATAAAAGATGAAAATAAAAGTTAACACTTTAAATGAAAACAATTCACAGTTTGCATCCCAGAATGTTTTCTATAAAATTCCTTTAAATATTTCAAACTTCTTTTTAATGGGCTTCTATCAATAAAGAATCAAATTTAATTCAGAATTCAATCATTTGAAGGTCAAATATATATTATAGCTCAATAATTGGAATTAAAATAGATAATTTGTAATAGGAATAGTATCTGATAGTAAAATTCAAAGTAATATATATAATGAAATATTAACACATAAGATCTTTATGGTATAAGAAAAATAATGAAATTTAAATGTGGCCATGGAAGGCTCTTGAATGTATAGGGTATTATAATAGTATCTGAGTTTGATCCCTGAGGAATATTTAAAATTATAAAAGAACTCACAAAATTAATCACTAATATTTATGTTGTTAACTGAAAATAATACAAGATTTATCTATTAAGCTCTTGATTAAATTACTATTAATAAATAGTACTATGAATTTTCTTATTAAATATAATCAAGAAATTATTGCTTAAATGATTCTTTCAATTTCTATAAACAACTGGTGATCATAAAAGTAAGAAGTAATTGTATACTAGAATAAATCAAAAGAAGATTTAATAATAAAACTTCTGATTAAAAGAATATAATTATTTTAATCAATAATTATCTTTTTCAAGAATAATTATTTTAAGTTATTGAAGAAAACTACAAAACTTAGAGAAAAACTCAAATAATTACATAAATAACTCAATATTGATCCAAAAATAACTTTAAATGTTCTGTTTGAGTGACTTTATGGATTATTTGTGGATTTAAAGAATCAAAAGTTGATTTAAAGCAGCAATACAACAGTTTATAGTTGAACTCTATTGGAAAGAGTGATGGTGCTTGATTTAAAATTTCTATGATTTATTTGGAAATATAAAAAATTCTTAAGAATGATATTTAACTAATACTTACCAATGGTATTAATTATTAAATTGAATGATAGGATGATGATGATATCTGGAAAAAAGACATAGTAGGCTTCTTTGAAGTATAAAAAATTTCACAGAGGTATGTCATGGTTAAAAATGAAAAAACAGTGATTGAGAAACAAGTTACCCTAACTGGTTCCTTTACTACATCACTTGTAGTCATGTAAGATTACCAAAATTACTCAATTAAGTCATTTTATATGGCTGCAAACCCATTTATGGCTAAGAAATCAAGTAGTTACTACTACTGTACATCCTTAATTAAAAAATAAAGATTGTTTTATAGAATTTATTAATTATTTTGAAATTTAATCACAAGTTGTATTTCTTGTGACTTTCTGAAGATTCAGTGTTTCATGTGGAATAATCAAAATGGGACTGTAAGTAAAACTTTCAATTTGGATTATTAATAAAGATTTTTTTAATTTATTTTGTATTATACCTTTCTACATTGATTATGAAGTCTTCAGAAATATTCAGTAGTAATTTCATTTTTAATGAATTTTCAAAGGTTTACCTTATTTCCTACATGGTCTAGGAAAATAGCATAGAGACAGCTGGTTTCCAAGAGATAATTTCATGGATAATAGCCCCAACAGGTTTTTTATTAATCTTTTTGAGCTTACCCATGGAGAAAAATTAACTATAAACATGCTCATTACCTCCTTTTAACATTAAAATAGCAGCTAATTTGCTATTTTATCATGATTTAATGGGATATTAACTTGGTAAAAATGTTCCAAAAAGATTTTGATATACCAATTTGGACAAAATAAGCCATGGATGAAAGCTGTGAAGCTTTTAAAACCTCAGAGGTCTCATAATCTGGGTACCCTGGCTCCCTTTGATGTCTTTTGTCCCCCTTAGCTATTTTAATGTCAAGAATAGTAATTCAGGCTCAAAGACTTATATCTGATATGGGTGTATCAAAGCTGTATATAATAATACAGTAATTTAAATTACCAAAAACAAGAATAACACAATTTTTAGTGTATATGTAACAGGGGATTTCTCACAATACCATTTTTTGGCATGAAAATGCAAAATAAGTTCTCAAAATGATTTTTTGTGGTATTAATGATGTGGTGTTGAAGTATTTTCCATATTACCACCTCATATAGTTAATTTATTCTTATTCAATTTATGAAGATACACTAGGTTAATATCTGTGTATAATCCAAATATGGACTCAAATTCATGGACTTATTTACTCACAAAATCATCATTAATATTTTTCTATATGAAAAATAATGAATTTTGGCTATGTATAGGACCTATGGGTTATGTATATTCCAGGAGTTGTTTTAATCTCAATTTTGGCCTATTCGGGTATGTAAAATATACCTCAAGACTCACACATAATGACTAACCCAAATGAAAATGATTCATTCAACAAGAATATTTTGATAAATGTTTTTATCAATCATTGAAGATATGCTTATAATTGAAAAATTTAATTCAGACCCAACTTTAACTAGGGGTGTACCATAGAGGTTTTGGCCAAAAGACCCCAAAAAAGAATTATAAAAAATTTTAAAAATTAAATTTATGTTTAAAAAATATGGATTAAATTAAAGTTAAACCCCAAAATTCAGGAATGGTGTGTATATTTTGAGTTGGACTTGCACTTACAATAAAGGTGGTAAATAGTTCAGGTCCCTTGCCCAAGTAAAAGGAATATCCCATTTCATGGAATAAAATCAATACAGAGGTCAAGATTGGAAGAAAGAAAGAGGAAAAAATTATTCTGGAAAAAAGGTCCAGTTACTTAAAAGTTTGGGTCTGAATAGAGTGGTTTTTAGATTTGGAAAACCTTAATTGAGGCTGTATGGCTAAATTAACTTATTTACAGGGTTTAACCTTTACTAAGGCCACTGGACCTATGGCCCAGGTGCAGAAATTCTTAAGATCAACAATTAGAATTTCTTTATCAAAATTCAAATAGGGATTATATGAAAATAGGTTTTTTGAGAAAGTCAGTGAAAATTTATATGATAGCTACCACTGAACCATTAAAAGAAAATAAAAGTGAAAAAAATATCCAAATAAAGTCAATAAAATAAAAAATAAATAAGAAAGGGAAACATAAATATCAAATATACTATTCAAAAAAAGGAACTAAATCAAACTAAATCCATTCAGTAACACTAAAAAACTCGACTTGAAGCTGTTGATCACTTCAATACAGAAGAGAAAATCCTTCTTCAAATTAATTCTGATTAAACACATAGTTTGAGGGAGTATTTATTATTGAAATATATTTCCTTATTCTTTGAATATATTCCTGACAAAATGGTGTCTAAGGTGATAAAATATCCTTGGGAAGAAATCAAATTAGAGTAGAAATAGAGGAACCAATTTAAAACCTACCTCCAATATAGATGCTTATTATCTTTGAAGAACTAATCCAAAAAAGGGAAAGATAAATTTAATCTTTTCATATTCTTTAAATAGCTGAAAAATAGATTCCCCAGCTTAATTGAAAATTGGTTTTTTTCTTTTGTGTAATATTTTTACTTGATTAAGCTTGGATATTTTGGGAAACTGATCACTAGATTAAATAAATGTTTTTCTCAAAATACTGTGAGTCCCTGTTAATGTGATATTACTTTATATAACTCTCAAAAAAACTTCAAAAAGCTATTATGGATCTGGAACTCAAGATTGGATTCATTTTTGTTAATTATCTACCCCCCAAAAAAAGTCTTATAGAAATGATTCTTCTTCGAAAAAAGGAGAGAGTATTTTATAAGCTCATTTATTCTTTTCATTACTTATTTAAAACATCAACAAAACTGTTTTTATAGAATTGAGCTTCAAAAAAAACTAAACAATGGTATTCCTTATGTATATGGGATATTCATACTTTTAAAACGGAACACACTAATCAACTTACATGGATATGAATTTTTTTAGGAAAAAAAGAGAAAATTGGGAGCAAAAAATATGACATATGATTAAATTTCAATATAAAAAAGGTATTAAAGTAAGATAGTATCAATAAAATTAACCTAAAAAACACCCACTTTTTGGTGTATATATGTTTAGAACGTAAACCAAATTATGAAATTAGAAATCACTTTCTTACAGGAATTACTAAGATAGCTTCAATTAAATTAAGGTATGATTATTTTTTTACATTTGAATGAGGATTATTTCAGCTATAATACCCTTTGATTTTCCAAAAAAAAATTCATTTTTCTGTGGAATATTTTTAAAAATCATTGAGCTTATCATGATATATCAATTGCAAGATTCATGTGGATAAAATTTTATTCAGTTCAGATGAGAGTTTACAAGTATTAAACTCATATAATTTCCTTAACAATTAAAGAATGTAATTATAGCTTAGTTAAAACAACATTAAAACATTTCTTGACTTTGAGTTTTTTTTATTGGAAAAGTGACATAGTTAAGTTTTTAGAATTAACTCCAACAATAAAAACAATTAATCAAGCTCCACTATTTGAATTTTTTTTGGAGTTTTCATTAATTTTTTTCTGATAATCATGGTTTTCATTGTTTAAACTCAAAAATATAAGAAAAAATCAAATAAATTTTTAAAGAACACAAATTTAATGAAAGGAAAGAATATTTCCATGTTGTGAATTATTTTATTAAAATGAAGGAGAATTAAAATCTCAAAATTTTTTTCAAAATGATATAGCAATTTAGCTTCAATTTCATATTTTGTTGAAGCCAAAAGAAAAACTCAAGAGCTTAAATCTAACAGGATAATATTCACACCTTAAAATGTAAGAAACTAAATCAGATCATGTTAATTTTTTTTGTTTTTAAATCCAAAAAAAACTCTTTCAAATGTTTTAAATTATATCTTCTTTTTCAAAAAGAGCAAAATAATCAAAGCCTCATGATAGGAAAAAAATCAAAAAAATGATCAGCTATTTGTTTCTCCTTTGAGACATGTTTGGAAATGTTTTTTTTTTTTGGAAAAAGATAAATTTTAAACAAAAAGAGAAAATATTTAATTTCAATTGAGAATTTAAGATATTTAAATTCCTTTCACTATCAAGAAATAGAATAGTTATATGTGAAAAAAAACTAATTTGGAAGTAAGTACAAATTAATTTTGGAATATCAAGAATTTTTTGAAAATTTATTTGAGCTATAAAATCCTCAAAAACAATTGTTAAAAAATCTCCATATCAATTACAGGATTATCAGAATGAGTCTCCCATTCCAAGCTCATATTCTTTTGAGAATGTTCAAATAAATTAAATAGTACTTCAAATATTGTAAACGATAGGTGAATCAAAGGAAGAAAACCCGAAAAATATAAATTCAGTAAGTATCAAAAATATTTTTAGAAATTTTTATGTAAAATATTATAGAAGAAATATTTCAACTCTCAATCTTTAGTACAAAATTCTCAATATATGAAAAATATTAATTATTTAATTTCTGTCAAGTACCTAAAGGCATTTTAGCCAGATTATTCAAGTGTATTCTTTTTTCTGTTTAGAAATTAAAAGTGAGTTGTAGCTTATGACCATATAGTATAGTGGAATTTGAAATTGGCTTGAGGGGTTAAATTAATGGATAAGCCATATAAATTAGAGTCTATACATGTATTTTTATTTTTATTTTTAGCTTTCAGAAGATAATTTACAAAAATGATGTAATTTTTTTAAGTCATAATCTTTGAATAAATTTATCTTATATTATTTATACTTTATTATTATTACTGTTTTATCCAATTAATTTAGTCCAAGCCAATTGTTTTTATTGATTAAAAATGAAACTCCTCTTTTAATTGTTCCATATCTTTATTTTATCTTTTAATAACCATTTTCTTCCATGATCAATAGGTAATCACCTCTTTCAATTATTAATTGTTTTTCATTATCAATAAGAATCAAAATTGATTAAAATTTTGTTTTTATTATAACTTTTTTTTTTGTAAATTTAATTTTAATTCTAAATTTTTATTGTCAAAATTGTCTCTTAAGGCATAGTATAGAATTTACAGTGATTTTTATGTTTTAAAAAGTCAGCTGCAGTAGCTATAGGAAAATTTCTGCAATCACACTGTGTCACTTTTTTTTGTGTAAGGTTTGACTATGAAACAATAAGAGAATATTACAAATTCTTTACTTATTTTACTATGAATTTCCTTATAAACTTTCAATAATGAGATAATAATAGTTATATTAATATAATTTTGATTATCAAAGAATAATATAATAAAAATAAATATATTCATATATTTATGGAAATTTATTATTTCTACCTACAAGTAATAAATGCATAAGAAATCTTTATTTAGTGATAAAAAATAATTTATAATAATAATATTACTAATATTAAGGTTATATATTAACATAAATACTAGCTATATTAATAAAAGAATTATTAAGGATAATAATTAGAGAGAACAATATTATAATAGGTGAAAATAACCTACTTTTGATGCTTAAAATAATACTTTTGGATTAATTTAAGCCAAATTAAGTAAATAAAACTTATTTAAACTGTATTTACAAGTAAAAATAAAAGAAATTACAAACATTCTTTGTTTTACGTGGATTTAGAGTTTTAGAAAGAATTTTAACAAAAATAATTGAAAATTGATGTGATCACGTCAATATTGGTGATTAGAATGAATATTATCTTAGTTCTTTAATAATATAATGAATTTATATATAAAGAGGAAAGAAATTACCTTTTAATTTAATGTTTTAATATTTTTGATGAATATGAGGGGGAAATAGAGTAAAAGGAGCTCTATTTATAGTGAAATATTCCCTCCTAGAGTCCAAAAGGACTCTAGTAGACGTGTGCCAATGGTATCCACTGGAACCAATCAGTATTCTAAGGCTTAGTGATGATTACATCATAATTAAGCCATCTTATCTCATCATTATGCCATGATTTATACTTATAACTATAACTCTAAGTTTGATGACATCATAGGCTTGAAGAAAGCCTAAACTTTGTGGATTTAATTAGTATTGATAATAATATAATAGTATTCACCATTTTTTTCACTTATATAACTGTTAAACTTAAAATAAGATTACAGTGAGTGATCATAAATGATCAATTTTAAGATTAAGCTTTGATCATTAATAACTTTTAATTTATACATGTTTAAGAAAATTGGAGGCATAATTATGATAGCTTGACATATCATGATGAAACTCCCAATATATTTTTATTACATCATCAAAAATCTATTTTTGATGATTTTTCTGGTAACTCATCTTTTACATCAAAATTCACTATTTTAAACTTCAAACCATGATTTCAAAGGGTTTTAACTTGAAAATAATGACAAAAAATAAATTATTCTTCATGTATTAACTATTAAACCATGAATATTTACTTTGTTTCAAGTTTTGGACCACTTTCACAACAAAGTGGTCAACAGCTATGGCCATTTTATTCAATAAACCCTTACAAGTTATAACCTTGTTTATATATTGTTGAATAAAGCTTATATGTTTATTCCTACAGTAGCTACATGGTAGATTTATTTCTTGTTTAACTACCTATCATATTTAGTTAAAGAGATATGAGCTGAAAACCATGAATATATGCACTGACCATAAAAGTGCATATATCAGGTTATTTCCTTAAATATTGACTTTACAAATATGAAAAAAATTATATATGTATAGGTTTTCATGGAAAATCCAATGGTGCAATTCATTACACATTTTGTTTCATTGGCTTCTTAGATAAACAAGAATTTATGTCTTTTTCATGGCAGTTTTACTTATTACTCATTAAGTATTGACTTTACAGATATGCCACGAAAATGATGTATGTGTATTTAATCATGAGGAATCTAATGGTGTAATTTATTTCACATGCTTACTAATGATATTCCAAGGTTATTAAGTATTTATGCCCATTTATGGAATTTTTACTTACCTTAAGATAATTATTTTGAAAGAATAATTATTGTAAAGTTTTCTTGTGACCTTTTTGGATGCATGGTCATATCTCAAAGGCTCACATTCTCTACCACAAAAAAAGATTTTACCACAATCTGATATAGTTAATTAGGGTATCATCCACATTAATACCTTTTCATTAGACTTCATTAGTCTTGAAGCTAAATAATTCTTAACTTTTCTATTCTCTAGGCTTTCCTTCATTTCCAAACCTTCTTAGTAGTTTATCAGAATTAGGTATATCTTTCTCAAGTAGCCATTCATCTTCTTGAATTGGGTTTCTATACCTCACAAGTTATTCTCTTTATTTTTTGTTTCTAGTCCTCCTTTCTTTGAGGACTTTTACAATTTTCCTTTCTTCTCCTTCTTTTAGAGGGGGAATTTCAAGTGTTGGTTTATTTATTAGGGTAAATAACTCTTTGTAGCTTGAGCTGTAAGTTCTTATCAGGCTTACAGGGAAAGCTGGGTGCTTATTCATTAATTCAACTGTGAGTTCTAGTTGCACAGTATTAGGTCCATGTAGTGCTTTTATCATTAATGGTATTGAAAAGGAGTATTTAACTTTATTTGGGACTTTGATATTAATAAAATTTAGAGTTGATACTAAGATCAAGTCTCCCATTTTTAAGCTAGGTGGTTTATGAATTTTATCCCATCCTTCTTTTGCATATTTGAAAGAATCTTGCATACATATGTTTGCATGATGTCTGTCAGATAGAGTCTATGTTGAGGCAGTAAGTAGGCTATTTACGACTAGAACTTTGACTGTGACATGTAAAAAATGATTTAAGATAATATTGTTTTGAGTAAAATAAAGATTTATAACATAATTAAAGGGTTTTACTATTACATAATAGTGGTGGTGAGCACTATTGAGAACCCTGGGTGCAGTCTTACCAGTTGGAGTACTATAATAAGAGCTACAATAATTAAAATTATAATTATACCTGATTATTACCCAAGAGTAAGACTGTTTTTGACAGTTTTACTACGTAGGGTATTCAAGAGCAGGATGAGGAAACAATTTTGGCTGTGAAAAGCCTCCTTTTTATCCTGAAATGGGGTGGAAAGGGTGCTAGACCTTTCCACGTAGAGGAAGTGAAGATTTTTCACTCTCTAGGACTGGCTTGTGGTTTGCAAACAGCTTATATAGCCTGTATTGGGCTCAGATGTGGTTTTGAAACCACATCTGGGCAGTTTTCACCAATACAGGGTGAAAATTTTCATCTGGGGACCTCACAGCCTGATTCTGACATGTATGATGCGTAGAATTCTGTACAGAAGCTGTATGGGACCCCAGTATTGGCTGACATATGAGGTATTGAAGTAAAAAAAAGCTTCTTAGTCTATTTGAAACCTCATATTCATGGTTATGGGATATTATCCCATGGAAAGGCTGTATATGACAGCAGGTGGGAATCTGACCTTAAAACAGCCATAACTTTGTCAATTCTTGAGATATCAACCTCATAGAATTCTGTACAGAAGCTGTATGGGACCCCAGTATTAGCTGACATATGAGGTATTGAAGTAAAAACAAGCTTCTTAGTCTATTTGAAACCTCATATTCATGGTTATGGGATATTATCCCATGGTAAGGCTGTATATGACAGCAGGTGGGAATCTGACCTTAAAACAGCCATAACTTTGTCAATTCTTGAGATATCAACCTCAAAATTGGTTCGGTGTTTAGCCCTGTATGTGCTCTACACAATGGTACATCCTTTGATATGGGTATCATTAAATATGGCAAAGTTATCCCATGTACAAGATTTTTGTACATTTGCATGGTATAGGAAAAAAGCTGTATTGAGCTTATTTGCCCCATAACTTTTGTTCTAGTTGAGCTATATGGAAATGGATGACACCATAAGATAGCCCCGATTGTTCTCTTCCCAAAAAGACCCCACTTTAGGTATCTCACGCTAAAACTGCAAAAGTTAGATGAGAGGTGAATGTTTTGTTCACCCTTATTTGGCCTGAAATTGACCATAACTCCAGTAATATTGGTGCTATCTCAGTTTGGCTGGTACCATTGGATAGCTCTGGCCTAGAGATTTATTTTGAATACCCATTTGATGAGGTTAAGCCTCTCCTTCTGGATTTTAGATGAGAGGTGAAAATTAAGGTTTATGCTCAGCAATAACTTTGAGCAGGAATAACTTTGTTATTCTTTGTCCTATGGTGATGGAACTTATATTTTCAGAAAGAGGTGAGTTTCTACTTTCTTTTGATACTTTTTTAGCTGATTTGACTAAGCTCCATGCTTTGGTGGTATCTTAGCTATACCATTTGTTTCTGGTATTTTGGCTGTCATGCTTGTGCTCTGGTTTTGAGTCACAGGCTGACATTGTCTTTCTATGTCAAGCATCATTTTGTAGCTAATTTCTGTTGGATTTATATCCACTAAGTCCTCTTTGAGAGTATCATATGGAAGTCTTGTATTTCAAACGTTTTCTAACATTTCTGGTGTTTTCCCAGTTGAATAGTGGATTGATGTTTTATATGCCAGCTCAAGAGCTGGTATTAAGGTACACCAATCATGGGTAAAACCACAGGAGTCTTTTAAAGTGGATTGATGTTTTATATGCCAGCTCAAGAGCTGGTATTAAGGTACACCAATCATGGGTAAAACCACAGGAGTCTTTTAATTCTAGTCCATAAGCACAGAATAATTTTATCATATCTTCCAAGGTTTGTGTCATTCTTTTTTCCAGACCATCAGTCTGAGGGTGGTAGGCTGTGGAGAATGATAAATTTGTTCCAAACAAGTTATGGAGGTTTGTCCATAATGCTGAGGTGAATTTTGGGTCTCTGTCACTTACGATATTTTGGAATAATCCTGTGTGGCTAATAATTTTATTCCATATCATTATGGATGTGTCATCTTTGTGAAATGGTAAGAACATTGGCATTTTGCCGTACCCATCAAATAATACTAGGCATTCATTATAAAATCTCTCTCCTCCTCAAGGTAAGGCTGTTACCCAATCCATGTGAGCTATTTCTCATGTTGATTTTGTCTCTTGGATTGGGATCATCTTTGCCTGTGGCTCTGTTTTCTTTTTGGCAGTATTCTGCAACATTGTTTCCCCAATTTGGCCACCAAGAGCAGGTTGTTACCCACTCTAGTGTCCTGTCTTCTGAGAGTTGTCAAGAGGCAACACTATCATGAAATTCATGTATTATAGTGTTTATCAGAGTTCTATCTGTTAAAGCCATAACACATTTGTGTTTAGTCCTATGATAGAGGATTTTCTCAAGGAGGTGGAATCTTCCTTCATCATATGCTTTTTTCCATACTTCATCTAGTTTGGATCAAAGTAATGGGCCTTTACAGTCTTTCATTAGAAGTTGGCATAATATATGACAGTTATTTTCCATATTATAGCTTTCTTTAACTTGGTTAAAGAATTCTGTTCCAATATCTGTGACACATAGGCCTTCTATATGATGCTCTTCCTGTGGTACCCATGCTGGGCGTTTCAGGTGTATTTGATAAAGACCATCTGCTAAGAACATCCACATTTATGAACTATAGTCATATTTCCTATTTATTCTTGGATAGCAATTTTACATCCAGGCATGCATCTATTTGGTTTCTTCATGTTTAATAAAGATTTTGAAGCATTACAGTCTTTTATCACATTGAACACTGTTCCATCCAAAAAATAGTTTGATTTTTATAAAGCCCACACTAGGAAAAGAAATTAAATTTGGCTTGATCCATATCTTTCTTCTGTTTGCTTAATTTGTCTTTAAATAAAGCAAAATGGTCCCTAAACAGGTTTATTATTGATGATTTGTGTCTGGTGCAATGCAGCACCTGGTCCTTCTCCACAAGCATGGATTTACATCTTTAAAGTTGGTTTCTAATCTGGAATTTGAAGAAATGGGGAATTTGAAAGGGCATTTTTCCATTCCTCATATGCTCTAACCCTTTCTTCAGTAATTTAATAGACTTTTTGTTGGTCACAGAGCTTGTACAAGGATTTGGAAATTCTTGAAAATTCTTTTATATGCTGTTTGTAATAACCAGAAAATCCTAGAAATGATTGCATTTCTTTTTTGGCTTGGGGAATTGGTCTCAGTAGTACTTCTGCTACTTTGTTTTTATCTATTCCCAAACATATTCCAGATACAACATCTCCTAGTGCTTTTAGTTCACTGTATGCAAAATGACATTTTTCAAGGAAATTTTTATTTTTACTTGTAATATTCTTTGAAAGACTCTTTCTAATCTTGTTAAGTAACTTTCCCAAGCTTCTGAGCAGACTATAATATCATCAATGTAGATAATTAACCATCCTCCTGATAATTCTTCAGGAAATATGGTATTCATCATTCTTTGATAAGGGGAAGGTGCATTTTTATACCAAATGGCATTCTTAAGTATTCCTAAATTCCAGAGTTGACTATTATCCTCAGTGGTTTTTTGGCATTGTCCATTAAGAAATATTGGTGAAAACCCTTTAGAGAATCCATGTCTGTAATGAACTTAGCCTGTGACAATTGTGTTAATTTCTCATGGATTCCAGGTATTAAATATCTGTCAGGGATAGTATAGGTATTTAAAGCTCTAAAGTCCCCTACCATCCTTGATTTTCCATTGTGCCAAGTTATCATGACAGTTGAAGTGACCTCTACTTGTTCATTATGTCCTATTTTCCTTAATAGCCCAAGGTCTATTGCTTCTTTGATGTGTATCTCTAAGGCTTCTATAGCTCTTGGGTTATCTGGGTAAGCTGGTCTTCTTAACAGAGGTGGATAAGGTTTTTTCACATTAAGAATAATGTCTACTTAATGTCCAATTATTTCACCTAGTGGTTCTTTGTCAGCTGCAAAGGAATTTTCAAATTTAAACAAGAGAACAATTGGGTTTTCTCTCATTTTTTATGTTAATTCTTGATTTAATTCTGCCTCATTAAGTTGTTCTCTTATGAAAAAAATGATTTATTGGGCTTTTCTCTTCATTTTTTATAGCTGCAATTTGCTTCTTGTTATTTAAAAAACCAAATTTCTTCCTCTTATTGTCTCCTACAGTGAAATATCCATCTTTTTGATTAGAGATATCTATGCCATAAATTTACAAGTAATCATTTCCAAGTATAAAATGGTTAATAGTACAGTTGTCCATTACTACAAACCCTAACTTCAATCTTATACCTTGGGAAGGGTGAGGAAAAACTAATTATTCCAAGGGTCTTCATTCTTTCACTTGCACTACTAAATTTAACCCCTTGTATTGGTATAAGTTTTTCTTCCCAATATGGTATAATTGTTTTTAAATAATTCTTACTAAAACAGGTACAGTATGCTCCTTTATCCAAGTTTTCTTTTGCCTCTTGGTTTTCAACCATGAAAATAATTATACTTGACTTTCCAGCTGTATATCCCATTCCTTTTGCTGGTTTGGTTCTATACAGTTTGGCATCTTGTTTGTTTGTGAGGCTTGTATCATATGTTCCAACTTGTGGTAAGTTTGAATTTACATCTAGTACTTCATATATTAAGCCAATATTATCAATTTGTGCATAAATTATATTAATTTAATCACTTTCAGAGGTCTCTGATCATTCAGTGTCATTTTCAGAATAATATTCATATTCTTTGTCATTGTGGTCTTCTGTTTCCACAATTTTATTGATTTTTGCCTTTTTAAGGAAATTATTGGCTAAGTGTCCAATACCTCCACATTTATGGCATTTTACTTTCTCATTAGTGTTGGGTGTATTGGGTTTGGAAGTTTCTTTTGGCTAATCTTTATTTATAAATGGTTTATTTGAGCTTTTAATGTTCAATTTTTTCCATGTTCTTCAAATTTTTGTTTTTCTAACTATATCTTCTACTGCATTAATATACTCTTCTGTGGAGCATGGTTCTATAAACCTGCTTCTTAGGAAATTTTACAGTTCTCCTCCACATTTCTTGAGTATTTTCATATGCACCATTTTCTGTTACACTTCTGGATACAGTGCATTTAATCTTTTAGCTTGTTTTAAGAACCAAGTAAAAGGTTTATCCTTATCTGCGTCAAAGAAGGAATTTTCAAATGCATTTTCTATCTTGTACCTCCAGGCATAATTTTCCCACTTGGTGATTATATCATTTTTCCACCAAGACCAGGTATCTTTGCCATTTGTTTGTCTTATTCCATAATACCATTTTTGCATATTTTTAAAATAATGAATGTAATCTGGTAGTGATCAATTCATATGGTATGGCCTAATCCTCTTGTAACATGTAAATTGTTTTTATGAATAAAATATGGTAATATTCACCTTCACCTGTGAGTGTTGGTCATTCTTTTAATTGAGGTGCTTCCTTCATTAACACTTGGTTATTGTCTTGGTGGCTCAAATCCATTATTCATGGATTTTTTATTTCCTCTTTTGGCTTAACAGGACTTCTTATGTTAGGAAATGGAGTTGATAACTTTGGAATATTCAAGTTAGCCTCATTTATTTTATCCATTTTTTCAGTAATAAGTCTTATTTCACTTCTGAATGTCATCTTTAAGATTCACTATTGCTTCATCACTTTTTTCTACATGGTCTAGATGTGATTTTTGATGTGATGAAGTATTTCATTCAAATTTTTCAACAGAAATACTTAATTTGTTTAATTTTTCTTTAATATTATCAATACTCATGTCATAATTAATTGTCAAAGTTTTTTCTTTAATATCTCTTATGTACTTATACAATTCCTGTTCTCCTTGTATTAATTTCTCACTATTGTCAATTAAAACTTTTGGTTTATTCTTTTCAACCATAAATTTAATGTTATCAATTTCTTTTTCATTTTTTAAAAACTTTTTTGTGAAAGATGATAAATTATTATTTATTTCTTATAAATATAATGAACTATTTTCAATATCTTTAATTTTTAATTTCTATTAAAGTATATAAAAAATCAGAAGACAAAGTTATTTCTTTGGGAAATGCGGTTGTTTCATTCTTTGTTCCTCTTTGTCCTTGAATTCCCCCAAGGCTCTGGCCATGTTAAAAACATTGTCCATAGCATCTTTTTGGATTTTTGGAATCCTGTAGCTTGGGAGATATGGTTTCCTCCAGTTGTTTTTACTTTTCTTCTTCCCTTCTTGGGGAGGCTGGTTGACTGGAGGCTTTCTGTTAGAAGCTACTGGGGCTTCTTCCTTTCTGGCCTCCCTCTTTTTGGCATGGTACTCTTTTATCTTGTTGATTTGAGGTTTGGATTATAGTGGATTCCATCCATTTGAGTATCTCACTATTGCCTTCTCTTTGAGGAATTTTTTCAGGATGTACCAGGTGCTCATCACTCCTTGGTGGATTTGTGGCAAAATTTCCCAATCCTTGTCCTTGTACACCATGTAATAATTCCTGTACTAGCTCATATAAATGTCTATTTGAGCCCTCTGAATGCAGTTTATCTCTGTTGGAGTTACTCATACTTAGTTCTAAATCTGGCTCAGATATTATGGGCATTTCTGGGACTTTCCTTTGGGATATGGCACTTCCTTGTGTGGATTATGTTTTACTTGGGATTTTTCCCTTTCTTTTCCCTTTTGAGGGATCAGCTCTACTTCTGAGTCCAGCTCCATCTAATTGTATGGAGTATTGGGATCCTCTTCTAGTAGTCATAAATAAGAAGATAAAAAGATTTCAGGACACTAAAACTTCTTTTTATGGTAATTTAAAGAGGTCCTCACCTTCAGAGTCCTGAATAGGGGATCCTGGAAAGACTAATTTCTTAGCTTTCTTTTTCTTATTTACAAAAGGTATTGGAGAACTTGGGCAAGTTTCTTCTACAAATATCTCAACAGTGGTTTGATTGTCCTCTGTTGGGTTGCCTGCAAATACTAAAAAAGACAAATAAATATAAGTCTTTTTATGAAAAGTGTTACTTTTGATAAGATGTGGCAATTTACATGTAATAATTGCTTTTATATATTTAGATAAATTAAATCAATAAAAGGAATGAATAAAAAGGAATGAAAATAACTTTTTTTAGTGTGTTTTTATGTTTATTTTTAAAGAATAGAATAATAAATTAACATGATTCTTTTTTGAAATTAAGTTATAATATGATTTTTTTTCAATTTATAAATGTCTGTTTTAATCACTAGAGTCACTCAAAGAAAGTTCTTGCAAGTCTAAGGATGTGAGAAACCACATGTAAGACAGTACAATTGCTTTTAAAATCAATAAATATGAAATTATTTTATAATTTTATAATTAGAAACATAATTTATTATTGGATAAACCCAATTTGAATCTTTACAAAGGTATTTTAAGTAAATATCATGTTCAGGCCCCTAAATTCATGGTTTGACTATGAAACAATAAGAGAATATTACAAATATTTTATTCATTGTACTATGAATGTCCTTATAAAGTTTCAAAAATGAGATAATAATAGTCATTCTAATAATGGTGTAAATTAATCATATTATTAAATAAATATAATACTATAATAAAAATAAATATGTTGATATTTGATAATTAATATATTTATGGCAATTTATTATTGTTAGTAATAAATAATGAGTGAGTCAGAAATTTTTATGTAGTAATAAAAAGAAATTTATAACAATAATATTACTAATATTAAAGTTATTTATTAATATAAATAATATTTATATTAATAAAAGAATTATTAAGGATAATAATTAGAGAGAAAAATATTATAATAAGTGAAAATAACCTACTGTTGACACTTGATATAATAATTCTGGATGAATTTTGGACAAATAAAGTAAAGAAAAACTTATTCAAATTGTATTTACAAATGAAAATAAATCAAATTAAAATTTTATTCTTTGTTTTATGTGGATTTGGAGTTTTAGAGAAAATTTTGCAAAAAAAATAAGAATTGATGTAATAACATCAAGATTGGTGTTTATAATGAATATTGTTCTAGGTCTTTAATAATATAAAGTGGAAAGAAATTACCTTTTAATTTAATTTTTTGAATGTTTTTGATGCATCTGAGGGGGAAATAGAGTAAAAAGAGCTCTATTTATAGTAAAATCTTCCCCCCTAGAGTCCAAAAGGCTTCTAGTAGACATGTACTGATTGTATACACTGTAATTTATTAGTACTTCAAGGTTTAGTGATTATTAAATCATAATTAAACCATCTTATCCCATTATTACACCATTATTTAGATATATAACTATAACTCTAAGTTTGATGACATCATAGGCTTTGAAGAAGCCTAAACTTTGTGTATTCTATGATTATTAGTCATAATATAATGTTATTCACAAGTTTTCTCACTTATATAACTTTTAAAATTAAAATAAGATTGCAGTGAGTGATCAGAAATGATCAATTTTAAGCTTAAACTCTGATCATTTAAAAATTTTAATTTATACATGTTACAGCCAATTGGAGAGTGAATTATTATAGATTCACATATAATTATCAAACTTCCAGGAGAATTTCATTACCTCATCAAAAATCTATTTTTGATTATTTTTCTTGTAACTCATCTTTTCTGTTAAAATTCACTATTTTAAACTTCAAATCATGGTGTCAAGGGGTTTTACCATGAATATAATGACAAAAAATGCATCATTCTTCATGTATGAGCTAGTAGACCCTGAATATCTACTTTTTTCTAAGTTGGACCACTTTCACAACAAAGTGGTCAAACAATATAGCAATTTTATTCAATAAACCCCTTACAAGTTATAACATTTATATCTTTTTAAATAAAGTTGATATCTGTATTACTAAAGTAACTATGTGGTAACTTCATTTGAGGTTAATCCCTCTATCATGTGTATATTGAAATATTTGAGCTAAAAACCATGAATATACACACTGACCATAAAAGTGCATATATTCATGTTATTTCCTTAAATATTGACTTTACAAGTATGAAATAGAAATTTTATATGTATAGGTTTTCATGGGGAATCAAATTTTGAAACTCAATTAATATGTTGTTTCATTGGTTTCTGAGATAAAAAAGAATTTATGTATTTTTTATGGCATTTTTACTTATTACTCATTAAGTATTGAGTTTACAGATATGCCATAAAGATGATATATGTGTATTTTTTTTCATGAGGACTCTAATGGTGTAATTTATCTCACATGTTTACTCATTATATTACAAGTTAATTAAGTATTTATGCCTATTTATTGCATTTTAACTTATTTTAAGATAATTATTGTAAAGTTTTCTTGTGACCTTTTTGGATGTGTGGTCATATCTCAAAGGCTCACATTTTTACTATATAAAATGAACTGAAAGCTTATTATTCATGAAAAAATTGAAATTCAAGATTGAAATAAGCTTTTATAGCTTTAGCTAAAGCTTCAGCTGAAAAAAGTGTGAGCATAGTAAAATTCAAAGTGAAATTTTAAATTTTCCCTGTAAGAGGAGTTAGTAGAACTATTTTATTAACTCTATAATTTTCAGGAGAATATGAATATGAAGCCTTTCCTTTTAAAATTCTAGTTCTAAAACCTTTTTCTGTCAAAAAATTTAAAAAGAAGAAATTTTACTTATAGTGGAATAAACAAAATTTCACCCATATGATAAGCTCAAATTAAGTTTAGTGAATAAGTAGCAACTTTTTTTATATATTCAATAATTACAAATACCAATTTACTAGAGTAAAACTTGGTGAAACCTGTTAAAAAAACTTTTTTTTTAGCTTAAGAATAATGGAAATAAAATTCTCATTGTGAAAAGCTTGACAAATTTATTAAATTTCATTCAAGGCACTAAAAAAACCTTTTTTAAATAATTTATATGATCTTAATGTTAAATTTGAATTTTTGAAAGAAATAGATATATTTATTTTATAATATACAGAATTAAGAATAAATGAATTAAAATTGAAAGATAAATTGCTATCATCATTCTTGAAAATAATAGTTTCAAAGTCACTAGAATGGTAAAATCAGTGTAATTCAGTTAAAAATTAATTTTAAAGCTGATTGTATCAATTATGGGAAACTTAATCAGTATTGATACTCCTTTTTTATCAAAAAGGATTCATTTTAAAATCCAATTACCCTTTAATTAAGCCAAAAACCACACAATCCAAAACACTTGTTAGATTGTCAGCCTGTGACTCAAAACCAGAGCACAAGCATGACAGCCAAAATACCATAAATCAATGGTATAGCCAAGATACCACCAGAACATGGAGCTGAGCCAAATTAGCTAAAAAGGTATCAAAAGAAAGGGGAAACTCACCTCTTTCTGGAAATATAAGTCCCATCACCATAGGACAAAGAATAACAAAGTTATTCATTCTCAAAGTTATTGCTGAGCATAAACCTTAATTTTCACCTCTCATCTGAAATACAGAGTAAGAGGCTTAACCCCAGAAAAAGGGTATGCAAAATGAAGCTCTAAGCCAGGGCTATCCAATGGTACCAGCCAAACTGAGCTAGCACCAGTATTACTGAAGTTATGGTCAAATTCCGGCCAAATAAGGGTGAACAAAACATTCACCTCTCATCTAACTTCTACAGTTTTAGTGTGAGATACCCAAAGTGGGGTCTTTTTGGAAAGAGCACAATCAGGGCTATCTGATGGTGTCATTAGTTTCTTCATATCTCAACTATAGCAGAAGTTATGGGGCAAACAAGCTCAATACAGCTTTTTGTCTAAACCACGCATATGTACAAAAAAACTTGTACATGGCATAACTTTGCCATTTTTAATGATAGCCATATCAAATAAGGTACCATTGTGTAGAACACATTCAGGACTACACACCAAACCAATTTTTAGGTTTATATCTCAGAAACTGACAAAGTTATGGCTGTTTTCAGGTCAAAATCCCACAGTTTGGCCAATACAGCCTTATAGTGGGATACTATCCCATAAGAATGATTATGAGGTGTCAAACAGATGCAGAAGCTTATTTATACTTCAATATCTCATAGTTAAGCCAAATACAGAGGTCCATACAGGTTCTGTACAGTTTCTGACGCGTCAGAAGCACCAGAACACACCTGTAAACTCCATTGGTGAAAATTTTCACCCTGTATAGGGTAAAAATGACTACTTGTGGTTCTAAAACCACATTTCAACCCAATACTAGCCTGTATTGAGTGTATAGAACCACAAACCAGCCCACAGTAGTGAAAAGTCTCACTCTGTGGTCGTGTGCAGAGGTAAACCACCTCTCACTACCCCAGAACAAGATAAAAGGAGGCTTTGCCTCACCAGGAAGCAAATTCAGCATCCTGTTCTTGATATTCTTACGTGGTATAACTTCTTAAAAGAAGTGGTACTCTTAGAATTTAACAGGTATAACTATAAGTTTAATTATTGTAGGGTTTGTTATTGTAAGCCAACAGACAAAAACTGCACCCAGGGCTATCAGCAGCACTCACCATCACTAAATTATTTTAGTATAGCCCTTTTACTCCTATTCTCACTTTAATATCATCATCATTTTTGTGTCACACTCAGAGTTATAGTTTCTATTATCATTTTGAAGCTATATCATAGAGTCACCCTGACATAGATGATGCTATGTGATCAAATAAATAAATATTGTGATATATTATTCCATTTATAATAGTTTAACCAAGATCAAATTCCTTTTATATTAATAAGAATATCTTATTATTATTTAATAAATTAGAATATATTTTTGTAATATTCAATTTTCATAATTTCCAATCTCTATTTCCATTTGTAAGAGTTCTAATTTATAGGTTGCTATAGAATGCTTTTTTTGGTGATTTGTTTCATTAATGGTAGTTTCCATTGTAAGCTAATCATTTTTTTTCCTTTAGATTATTAATATCACAGAAATTCTAATTTATACAACATATCATTAATATAATTTATATTATTTTTCTAAGAAGAAATGTTATCTATGGTTTAATAATTATGCTTTTTATCATTGTTTTGTTGATAATAAGAAAAATCTTTATATTATAGATAATAGAAAGTATTGATTTTATCAGTGTATTTTCTTTATAAATTCATTATTGAATATAAAAATAAATTATTATCAATTTTATCTTATGAAAATATATACTCATAGTTATTCCAATATCATAAAGATTATAGTTCTTTTTTTATAAATTGAAGATTAATTAATTGAATCAAACCAAATATTGAATAAAATAATAACTTAAAAAGAAAGTAATTTCTGAGTTTTCCATTTTATTAGACTAAAACAATTAAATCAGGAATTGAATATTATATTTATATCTATTTATAATTAAATTTTCTTTTATTCAAAAATTGAATTTTAAGTGAGGTTAATTCTTTGATTTTTTTTTGAAAAAGAAATATATTAAAAATTTAAAATCTATAAAACAAGTAAATGAAATATATATCTATATATATTTATATCAATTAACTGTATTGAGAAGAATATATATGAACTTATTCTTATTGACCAAAAATTTCAGGAATTTGTCAATTCATGGCCAAAAAAATATAAGTTTTTCTATTTATCAAAAATAAATTTCCTTGTAAATGATATTGAATATTTGAAACCAAAGAAGAAGTTTCTTTTTATAATTAGGAATCCCAATTTCTTTCAAAATTTACTTTATATCAAAAAATCATGAATTTTAGGATTTATTCCAAAACAAAGTCTTAAATAAAAAACTGATTTTTTTTCCAAAAAATCACTCATTATTTGAGGAAATCCTAAAATAAATTTAAGAATATTTGAAGTTGATTCTGTTTTTGAATTCATATGGAAAAAATATGGTCTTTTTTCTTCTAGCCATCCCCAAAATAATGACAAAATACCTAGAGCTAAGGAATTTCAGATCATGAAACATTTTTTTTTCCTTTGGAAAGATTTAAGGAAGTAAATTTGATCATATTATTTTTTTTCTTGAAATGGGGAAAACCAAATTAAAAAACTTTCCAATCAATCAAATTTGGCAAATTTGGGACCATCAAACATATGTTTATTGGGGGGGAGAAGGTTTAACAATATAATTCAACCTATATGGAAGTTGAAAGATAGGTTTTAATTGGGACTTAAATTCAGTAATAGTTTAATTCAAAACTAGGGAGGAGTTGTGCATGGAGAATGTTATTCAAAAAAATCAAAAAAGGGGAAACTTTATGAAATTTCTCAGGGTAAAATGGGGGTGGTAAGGCTATAGCTTGATTCTTATAAAAAAAGATTTTCCGAAAAATAATTAGGGTTCTTTTAATAAAATAAAGTTAAAAAAATCAGGGCTGCTGAATCAATTGGGCCTAAGGGAATTTCTCACATTTCTTGTTTTGACTACTTATTAAAGATTTTTGCCACTTCTAATATACCGTTACCATAGCCTTTGATTAGTTAATTATATTTCCATTTTCAAGTGAGAATATTCTTAATTTAATTAGCTACTTATAAGGGGGGACAAAATCCCTGGTCCTGTAGGCCAGAAGGATAACTTTTTAGCTGGGAAAAATGGAATATTGAATTAATAAATTTAAAAAACTTTTGCTTCATGTTAGTTGATGGCCCATAGTAATTATTAAAAAAATTCAACTGCAGAAAATAAGCCATATTTTAATTCTAACCCAGTTGCATATATGATTTTGGAATTGAAAAAAAAATTATTTTAAGTAAACAAAATATTTTCCTTTTCTATTAATAAAAAAATGTTTGAAAAAGATAAATATCTTTAATTAACTATCTTTATTTGAAGTTCTTCTTGATTCAGAATTTATAATATTTTTCTCTAAGGAAAAATATATCTTTTTTACCTTCTAAATTTAGAATTATTTCAAATAATTGAATTAAGTTAATTAAAATTTGATCTTTACTAGATAGTAAGCTAAGTGCTCAAGTTAAACTCATTATTACTAAGGAATAAATCCTGATTTTTTTTAAAAAAAGATGTGATATATAACTCCTAAAAAGTTTCTCCAAAAAATTATTAAAAATATAAATTTTATTAATATTTAAGATTAAAACATTATTTAAAAAATCTTAACAACTAATTAATTGAATAAACTCACAAAAATAAAATTTATTAATAAATTTTCATAGAAATTGATAATATTTAAAATGGTCTCTTTTTCCAATCCGTATCTCTTTTAAAATTCTTGTTTTTTTTTTCTCCCAAATCGATATCTTTTTCATTTTTGATATTATCATTTTCTTCAATTTGATAAAAAAAGATAAACATCTTCCTATCCTTAAATACTTTTTTATAAATTTTAAGAAAAGTTTCAATTTTATATTGAAGAGCTAAATAATAAGTGACTAACTTATATTCTTGTTCTGATATTTAAGTAATCAATTCAATAAATATGAGAGAATATTTCCTTTTCAGATTTATCATCTTTATCAAATTTAATCATATTGAAGTAAATTAAATGAAATGAAAGAAATAAAGGTATCAAATAACAATTTTTTTTAAATATAACTTATATAAAAAAAGAATATTTGAATATCTTTTTTTAAAAATTTGAAATTTTCAAATTGATAAATTAGATAATAAAAATTTGAAGATTAAAACTGTTTTTTTAACTTCTTTAATCCTTAAAAATAAAATTTCTTTTTTGAAGTAAAAAGAGTGAAATTTCAACAAAACAAAAACTTACTTAAAATATTATAAATTAAAATTAACTAAAAGAAATTTAAATAAGAAGAATTCTATAAAAAAAAAAGAAAAAAATACTGAGTTAGAAGATATTTCTTATTAATCAAATTTTTTAAATTATTCAAGATTTTATTTTGTTTTATTTTTGTTTTTGTTTTTTTTTTAAAAAAAAAGAAAATTTTATTCTTCAAAAAAAAGAATTTTTATTTAGATTGTTAAATAAAATAAACTCAAAAAATTCTTTTTAAAGCTTGAATTAATTTCTTCTTTTATTAATTATTAATTATAAATTGAGTATATATAACAATGGATAGCTTAATTAATTTTTCAAGGAGTTTCAAACCTACCCCAATCATTCTCAAAAAAAATCAACATATATCACATTCTATCTAAAAGAATGAATCTTCTTTCAAAAAAGGACTTTTTTATTTTATTTTTTTTACAAATACCAAACTATTTTAGAATAAATTTTAATAATTATTTAATTCTAAAATATATTATTTTAAAATTAAAATAATCTTTTTAATATTTGAATTTCTTTTTCTTTCCTTTTGTTGATTTTTTTATTTAAATAATGAAAAAAATTTATTAATTATTTCATAAAATGAATCATTAAAGAAATAATTTCAATTAATATTAAATAAATTTTGAAATTTATTAATTAACTTTAAAAAAAAAACTCTTGAATAAATATTCTTAATTAAACCATGAAGATAAACTTTTTACTTATTCAGGATTCTAAATTAAAGATTTTATTTGATTCTGAACAAATGGATAAATAACTCCTCAGATTATGAAAAATATGATATGTTTTATATTTATTAGAGTCACTTTGAACGTTTTTTTTTCAAACCATAAAATTATTTTTACCTCCTCTTAAATGTAATTGAGGATCTTTAAAATTTCTAATAGAAATTCACTTTGATTCAAAAAAAGAAAGAATCCCTTGAAAATAAATTTAGGAATTCTCCATCTAGATTCAAATTTTGATAAGTTCTTGACTTTTAAAATCATCCAAGATTTTTTTGAGTAATGATATGAAGAAATATTTTAATATGAAGTTCTCTTTATTGAATAACTAGTTGAGATCAATAATAGTTTTCTATCCTACCGAAGCTATAAATAGTGTCTTTAAAGATATCATTAGATTCTGATGAGGTTATTCACTTAATTATATGGATTTATTAATGAAAAAAAAACAATTCAATTGAGTCAAAAATCCAAAAATTGATAGGAATAAAGAATTTCAATTTTAAAAAAAGGTATTACTTTTTTGTCTTATTTTTAGAATATTATTTTTATTATTAATTTTATTTCTAGTTATTTTGTTGTTTCTGAAGAAATTATTTATGATATTGACCATAATTGGATTTCTTTCAATTCAGGAATTCCTTTATTATGTAATGACACTAAAATTTCTGAAGAGTTAAAAATCTATTGGATTATTAATACCTAATTCTCTACTCTGGATATTATAGAATTTTTTTTTTGCAACTTCATACAATAAAACTTTATTGAATGATTTCAGAAATTTAAAAGTTTAATCAATTAATTTCTCACTAAATGGTACACTTACAAAATCCATTTGATTTTTTGAAAAGAATTAGGTCAAGTATTTTTGAAATAAAAACTCAACTACAGAAAAAAAAAGGATATGTTTAAGCTTAATAAATGGTTAGTTTCATGTATTGTGGTACAAAATTTCCTATTGGAGATAAAAATAGATCTGGGATTAAATTTATAATTAAGGAAGAAAGAACTGTGAATTCATTTCTTAAAACAAGAATTCTTAAATTGAAGGTCAAAGTTAAAGGTATTCTGTACTACTACCAAGGACTTTTAGAGATTTTTAATTATTTAATTTTTTGAATTAATAAGTGTAAAATTTGAAATATTTTTTTTAATCTTTTCTCTTTTTAAGGTTTTATTTTTATTTCAAAATTTTCAATGCAATTAATAAAAAACACTCAAGGATAAGAATTTTTTTTATGAATAAGACTTTAGTGTAGAACATATGAATTAGATCTTTAAGAAAAATTACTATATGAATCTTTTTTTTAAAGCTAACTAAGCCATTTTTGTTAAAGAAGAATAATGAATTAGTTCTTAGTTGAGCTGAAAAAAATGCTGAATGAGTATTAATTAGATCATTGATTGATGGTAAGTCTTAATTATATTTTTAAAATTTCCAAAGTATTTCCACTTCACTATCAAATTTGAAAAAAGTCAAATCAAAAGTCTTTATCTGGATATTCAAATCAACCTTCTTTAAATTGAATTTTTTCTCAGTCATTTTAACATTTATTCTTACTTTTATTAACCAAATCGCAAAGTTAAATGAATTTTCATCTCTATCTTGATGGGAATAATTTAAGGAATTTTTCAAGTGAAGGATAAGAAGTTAGAGGTAGATTTTAATGGTATGATTTTTCATTGAGTTTTTTTTGGTGACTAGGTGATGAACCTTTTAGGTTATTTAGTTTTTTTATCACTATTAAGCAATCAATCCTTTGAAAGAAGTCTCAATTGATTAACCAATAGTATTTCTATTATTAATAGCTAATATTTTGATTTATTTTAATTTTGTAAATAATTTGGAATATTGAGATTTATTCCATATTTTAAAACAATTTTATTATTTGTTAAAGATTTTATTCACTTTAATCAAAACGTTAGTTAATAAATAAAAATTGAACTCTTTTCAATATTAGATAAAAGTTTTTTATATTGAAAAAAATATTTTGAGAGAAATTTAAAAAGAGTTTTTCTTTTTATGATATCAACATTTCAAGAAAAAAGGATTGAATAAATCTCAATACATTATATATTTCTCCTTATATTAAAAAACTAATGATTTATTCTTATAGAATTTATGTTTTAATTTATTTTGATTTAATTTCAAGTTTTTTTTTGATTGAAAAATTGGTAAAAAAGGATTAAAAATTTCTTCAAGTGCTTGTTAATCCTTAATATTGACTCCTTTAAGTGACTTTGAAAAAATATTTTAATATTATTCCTGATCTATTTTGAATTTATTCTTTCTTTCCAAAGTTTCTTGAAAATATGAAGTTATCTAACATTCTAATATTATCAAAATAAAACAAAAGTTGTAGGATTTGATTATGAAAAATAATAACTAAATGAATTTTTAATTTAACTATTTTACCATTTCTTTTTCTTATTTTTTTGAGGAAATACACTATAGTAATATTAATATAAATTAAAATTATTAAAAAAGAAATAATTTATATAAATATTAAATAATAAATCTTCATTAATTAAAATAATAATAAAATATTACTAAATAGCTATTGAGATTGATTATAGTTATCCTTTTCATTAAAAATATAAAAATAAACAAATTATGAATTTATTTTACAAAAATTAATTTAAAATTAAAATAATTATTAATCAATATATAACTATAATATTATAATAATATAAAGAAATGATTAAGAAAACATATAATTGATAAATATAGGGTTTTGGTAAACACATGTAAGCTTTTAGTAAAAACACATAAGTCCTTACATGGTTTTACCAATTTATGGCCCAAACACATAAGTGACCTCAATTTTCTAAAACAATTCCTTGGGATCAGTTTTAAGGTTTTTTATAATTGTTTTTTGCCATATTTTTCCCAACATGGGATGTCAATATCCAAAAAAAATTTCATATTTTCTTTCTTGGCCAAATTTCTCAAATTTTCCCAATATGACAAAAAGGAATATTTTTTAAGAAAATTCATTTAAAATCTTTCCACTTATTAATTTCCTTCATTTTTTTTGAAATAAAGGGTTCAATCTGGAGAATAAAGAACAAGAAGCCCATAATTTTGGGAATTTTTTTTGGTGGGACAAGTGAAGGGGCAAATAGTGTTTTTTTCAGATGTTTTTTTTCCATCTTTGTAATATGACTATTTTTAAAAAATTCATATGAAAAATTTCCAATTATGAATTTCCTTCAATTTTTTTTTAAAATGAAGGGTTCAATATGGACAATAAAGAACCAGAAGCCCATGAATTTGAGGAATTGTTTTGGTGGGACAACAAGTGAAGGCACAATAAGTGTTTTTCTTCAAATGTTTTTTTTCTTGTTTTCAATATGACTATTTTTAAGTAAAAAAGTGCCACATGTTTGATAAAAAAGGGGACTGAGGTGGGATTTAAGCAAGAAATAGGACTGAGGAGGGGGATAATTGGCATAAATTGTATATACAAAAAGAAATCAATCTGAATCAACCTCCAAAGTAGTTTGTCTTTTCTGAGGGGGGGTGGAAGATTGGACAAATATAACATCCTGTGTTTTTTAAATTCATCTGCCCACCCCAGGGCTTGTGGTTGGGAATGAAATTCCCAATTCACAGTAATGGGGGGCACTGGATAAACCTTAGAAATGATTATATCCAAAGGAACAAAATGAGAACAGCTATCCAAAAAGCAGATGAAAATGGGATGATTATCATTTGGAGAACAGAAATAAGGAAAAAAAAGAGAAATCTGGGACTGTGGAATAAAAGAAAACTGGTTTTTGATACTTATTTGAAATTGGATCCTCCATGTCAGGCATGGACATCAACCTGCTTTTTGGAGTTTGGCCAACATCTTCATACCATTCAATTTTTTTCCAAAAAAGAGGATAATGAGGCAATTAAAGTGTTCATGGCTTCATAAAGCTCTTGATTTTGTTGAATTTCTTCAGCCAAGTCACCTCTGACATCAGCCCATTGATCTTGAGTCTTGTAAATGTAGTGGGATACTGTTCTGTAGCCACAGTTTCCATCACCCTGGACATTGATGGCCTTGGAGGTGTATTTTAATATAAACTTGGGCAAGTCTTCTGAGCCAGTTATCTGATAAAATAGGGTCAAAAGAGGAATAAATATCAAACAAAACAAGAGAAATATACATCAAAAAGATGCAGAAACTCACAAACAGATTGGAGCATTCATCACTTGTGTGATAATTCCTTTGAGAATGCTCACAGGTCAAGTTGATTGGATCATATATCTTCAAACTGATGGCAGGCTTGTGTGATTTTCTTTGTCAGGTTTTGCTTCCAATTGCCAATCTTCTGGACCCTTTAAGGGTGAATTCTGATTTATTTAATTCAGTTGCTGAGGGTAGTGAATCTGATGAAATGATTGATTTTGATAATGAAGCCTCAGAATCTTCATAATTTTCAGATGAGTCCACTTCCATAATGGGAGAGGGGACATTTGACTGTGATCTTGATGTTTTTTTACTTGACACTTTTGGTGGGGGTCATCCTCTTCTCTTGGATTGACTTTCAATAATTTCAAATATTGATGGTTCTCTTTTTTTTGTATATTTATTTTTATTCTTGGCTCATTGAGGTCTTCCACAGATATTCTTGCATTCTAGTGGGTCTTCATAATATTGATCATCCTCTTGACTCTTAGTAATTTGATCAAATGGGACTTTTCCAGTCAAAAAATCTTGAAAATGTTGAAGAATTGGGGTGATTTCTGTCATTGGTCTTTGAAAAAGGTCTTCCCCGATATCTTCAAATATTTTTTTGGCCTCATTCTTTCTTTCTTTTTCAAAACTTTGATCATCACCTTGAAAACCAGTCTGAAATGAATATGATAATGAAAATAATTTAATAAGGAAGAAAGTAAGAGTTTGAAGTTAAAGAACCCTCACAGGCAGATTCAAATGCCACTGAGGATGGAATTCTGATATCTCAAGCCTTTGGCACCTGGAAAATGCCTTTTGGGTATTATTCTTTCAAGGAATACCTTGATAATTGTTATATTTGTTGGTGAATTTTTCTTTGGGGGAAATTTGGTTTTGAAATTGTCAAAGGCCATCTGAAGGGCATAATTAGACACATTGCCATTGAGAGAACGGATGTGTGGGGGAAAATTCTTGACATGGAAAATCCTTTCTTTGGAGATTCTGTTGATTATTTCAATAAATTGTTTTCTGAAAGTCATGTGGAGAGCCCTAACTACATCCAGGATAATACCAGTGGACTTTTGGAGCCAATGTTTAACCATGGCATGGGCACCTTAAACTCTGGAGGTGGAGCCCAACCCAGGTGGAAATGGTTGTTGTTCAAGGCTGGCACATAATACTCCTTTAGAGGAAGCTAGGTATTTTCCAAATATTGCAAGACTTCATGATTTTTGACTTGCTTTTGAAGCTTCTTCCAGTTTTCTTTGAAAGACTTTTCAGTGGATCAATACATAACCTGAGAAATGAATCCCAAAGTCAATAATAAAAACAATAATAAGAAAAAAAGTGAAAAAAAGTGAAAGATAAAAGTATATTACTTGATCTCAAAGGCCTATAAAATTTTCAAAATCAGTTCCATGACCAATTTTCTTCATGCAATGAGCAGATACATCTTCATTGATGTGCCAAATGCATAACACAAATTTTGAGTCTGGAAAGAGCTTCTTAAGAGGATTTCTCAAGGCCAAATCCTTTTCAATAACAATGACTGGAGGAGGAACAAGATTGGTGTTGCTGAGGACCTTTTCTATGTATTGATTTAATGCCTGAGTATATGAGGGTTCAGTTTCATTCTTCATCAAACAAAAAGCCCTAGAAAAGGTCTTCTTGGTTGAGATGAATCCAACAATATAAAAAAGGGGCAATTTCTACTTATTGGTTTTATAAGTACAATCCATAATAATGACATGAGGAAAGCCATGAAGGAGCTTTATGGCAAGGGGGTGAGTGAAAAACAAGGAGGTAATGTGTCCCTCAGCATCCCTTGCAGAGGACCAAAGAGAACCAAACAGAATTTTCTTCTTTGAGGTTGTCAATAAGAGCATCAATGGGCCTTCTGCCTTGCAGTTTGTCTTTCTTGATTTTCTTGAGTTGGTTGTAAATTTCTTGAAGGATTACAGGCCTGTCAGACTCCCTTTGGCTGCATAATTGGGCCTGAATTTGCCTTGGCATGGGCAGTGATTCAGAAATTTGAGCAATTTGGGATGTTTCTTGCTCATTTAATTTTCTGGAAGCAGGATGTGACATGATATTTTCAGTGGCATCATGGCTGTGTTCAGGATTTTTGACTTTAAGAGTCCAAGTGGTACTCTTGGCATATTTCCTGGCATAAAGTCTAAAAGATATAAATAAGAGTGAATTTTATTTTGAGAGAAATATAAGTTAAATAATATAAATAAATTTTATTAATTTAAAATAAAAATAACAATTCAGAAGATCCTTTTTATTTTTTTATAATTAAATTAGTCTATTAAATTTATTATATTATATAAATTTGAATTAAGTTCTGATGATTTTTTTTGATAGTGTTGAAAAAGTTCTTTAATATCATATAAAATCTTAAAATTTTGGAAATAATCTCAATATTTAATTTAAAAATCCATAAAACTCTCTCTCAAAAAAAAAAAAAAAAGAAAGTTTAAATTTTAAAATCTTAAAATTTAATATAATTAAATTCAATTTTATAAAAAAAAAAAAAAAAAAAAGTTTTTTGAATTCAAAGAAAATCTTTTTTTTTTTTTTTTCTATAAAATAATTTAATAAATGATTTTTTTTATTATTATTAAAAAAGGAATATTATATTTAAATTTAAATTTATGTCAAATATAAGAAAAAAAAAATTAATCAATTTTTATAATTATGAAGAAAAATATATATATATGTAATTTTTTTCTTTTTTTTTAAAAAAAAATTATTTTTTAATTTTTTTTTTTTTTTTTTTTTTTTTTTAAAAAAAATAAAACCTTTAAAACAAAAAAGAGAATCTTAAATTTAAAATATTAATTTTTAAGATTTTAAAATTAAATATTTTTTTTAAAATTATATTGAGAATTTTTTTTTTTTTTTTAATTTTAAAATTTTAAATTTTTTCTTAATCTTTTAAAGTTATTTTTTTTTTCTTTTTTGGTTTTTCTTTTTTTTTGAAAAAAAAATCATTATTATTATTACTATTCAAAAATTTTAAAAAATTAAAAAAAAAAAAAAAAAGTTAAATTTTTTACCTATTAACAGAATTTTTTTTTTCTTTTTTTTTTTGTCACAAAAAAATATTTTTTATTTTTAGGGTCAACCTATTTTTATTTTACATTTTTATTTTTATCATAAATATTAATTTTTTTTTTTTTTTTAATTAAAAAAAAAAAAATTTCTTTCATGAAAAAATTATTTATTAATCATATATAATAAATTAAAAGTAATTTAAATTTTTTTTATTTTTTTAATTTTTTTAAAAAAAAAAAACTTATACTTATATACTTATATATATATATTAAACATTTTAATAATTTTTTTACTACCCTTTTTTTTTTTTTTTTTTTTTTTTTGTAAGTTAAAAGTTAAAAATTATTTAAATTTAATTTAATAATAATAATTTTTTTTATTTTTATAATTAAAACTGATAAAAAAAAATAAAAATAAAAATTCTGAAAAAATTAAAAAAAATTAAAAAAATTAAAAAATAAAATAAAATAAAATTCAATCTTAATTTATATATATATATATATATATATATATTCTATCAATTTTTTTTTTTTTTTTTTTTTTTTGGTTTACTTTTGAAAAATAATAAAAAAAAAATTTCTTTTTTTTCATAAATTTTTCAAAACAAAAAAAAAAAAAAAAATTTTTTTTTTTCTCTTTTTTTTTTTTTTAAAAAAAAAAAAAATTAATATTTAAAAAAAAATTTTTTTATCATCAAATAAATTACTTAAAAAGAAAAAAACCTTTTTTTATTAAATTTTAAATTTTATTTATTCCATTTTTTTTTTAAAAAAAAAAAAAACAAAAAAACAAAAAAAAAAAAAAAAAAAAACCTTCAACTACTTCTTTAAGATTTTTTTTTTGATAAAAAAATAAAATAAAAAAAATAAAATATGATAAAAAACATATTATAATTAAATTTATCTATAAATTTAATTTTAAACTTTATTTATTTATTTTTTTTTAAAAAAAAAAACAATTTTATGATTAATCTTTTAAAGAATTATTATTAAATTTTATAATTAATTCATTTAATATTTAATTAAAGATTTTTTTAATTAAAACTTTTTTTTTTTTTTTTTTTTTTAATTTCCTTAAATAATAATTTTAAATTAATTCAATTCATTACTTTAATTAAATAAAATCTTAAGAATTAAAAAAAAAAAAAAAAAGGATTTTATTAATTTTTTTTTAAAAAAAAAAAAAAAATAAAATAAAAAAAAATTAATTTTTTTTACATATTAATATTTATTAAAAAAAAAAAAAAAAACTTGAAACTTTTTAAACTTAATTTAATTTTTTTTTTTTTTTTTTTTTTTTTTTTTTTTTTTAAAAATTCAAATATTTTTTTTTTATATTTTATTTTATTTTTTATTTTTTTAATTTTTTTTTTTTTTTTTTTATTTTTAATTCTTAAAAAATTTCTTTTAAAGTTGAATAAAGGAAAAAAAAAATTTATTATTAATTATTATTATTATTATTATTAAAAAAAAAAAAAAAAAAAAATTAAATTAAATTATTTTTAAATTTTTTTTGAATAAATTAAAATTAAAATTAAAATTAAAATTAAAATTAAAATAAAAAAAAAAAAAAAAAGATTTAAAAATTCATTAATTTTCAAAAAAAAAAAAAAAAAAAAAAAAAAACCTTTTTTTAATTTTTTTGATATTAAAATAAAAATTTTAATTAAAAATTTTATTATTATTATTATTATTAAAAAAAAAAAAAAAAAATTAATTTTTTTTTTTTTTTTTTTTTAAAAATCATAATAAAATTATGAGATTTATTTATTTAATTAAATCTTAAAATTAAATTAATTAATTTTTAAATGTAATTTTTGATGAAAAGAATTTAAAAAAAAAAAATTAAATAAAAGAAATGGGATATAACCTTAAAAAAGTGAATAATCAAATTCTCTTCCTGATTGAAGATTAAAGATTGATTCATAAACAAAAAAAAAAAAAAAAAACTTATTGGTTAAGATTCATATTATGGTAATTGATAAAGTTAGCTCTTTTTTTTTAGTTAATAATTCTTAATTGTTTTAAGATTTAAGAATGTTTTTTAACCTTTCTTTCAAGTTATATTCATATCAAAAAAAAAAAAGAAATTAATGATTAACTTGAAAAGATATTTTTGATTAAAAAAATTTCTAATTTAAAAATTTCTTAATTTAATTTAAATTAACTTTTTGACTTATTTTCAATTAATTAAAACATCATAATCTTTGTTTTTTTTTAATTTCAATTATTATTTTTTTTCTCTTTATTGTTTTCTTTTTTTTTTTTTTTTTAAGTTTTAATTATGATTTAAATTTTAATTTGAAAATTTAATAAAAAAATTTTTTTTTTTTTAAAATAAAATTTTAAATTCTTTAAAAAACTTTTTTTTTTATTTAAAATTCACTTTCTTCATAACATTTTTTTTTTTTTTTTTTTTTTTTTTTTTTTTAATCAAATTAAAAATGAATTGTTTTAAAAGTTTTATTGTACTTTCAATTTTTTTTTTAATTAACTTTTCACTAATTTTTTTTTTTTTTTTTTTTTTTTTTTTTTTTTGATTTTTTTCTTCTTTAATTTTATTTTTTTTAAAAAAAAATTTCTTCTTATTATTAAAAAAAAACTTTTATTTTATTTTTTTTTAATATTAAATTTTTTTTTTTTTTAATTTATAAAATTAATTTAAAAATTTAAATCTTTTTTTTTTTATTAAATCTTAATAAAAAAAAAAAAAAAAAAAAATAAAAAAAAAAAAAAAAAAAAAAAAAAAGGAATTGTTTAAGAAAAATTTTTTTTTTTTTTTTTTTTTTAAATCAAATTCTGTTTTTGGTTTGGTTTGGTTTGGTTTTTTTTTTTTTTTTTTTTTTTTTTTGTTAATTAACTTTTTAAAATTAAAATTTCTTATTCTCAAAAAAAAAAAAAAACAAACAAATTGATTTTAAATAAATAGATTTATAAAAAAAAAAAAAAAAAAAAAAAAAAAAAAAATCAAATTCATTTAAATTACTTTATTCAAAAAAAAATTTTATTTAATTTAATTTAATTTAATTTAATTTAATTTAAATTTTTTTTTTTTTTTTTTTTTTTTTTTTTTTTTTTTTTTAATTCAAAAAAATAAAAATAAAAATAAAAATAAATATTTGAATTTTTTATTTTATTTTTTTTATAAATAAATATTTGAATTTTTTATTTTATTTTTTTTATAAATAAATATTTGAATTTTTTATTTTATTTTTTTTATAAATAAATATTTGAAAATTTTTTATTTTATTTTTTTTATAAATAAATATTTGAAAATTTTTTATTTTATTTTTTTTATAAATAAATATTTGAAAATTTTTTATTTTATTTTTTTTTATAAATAAATATTTGAAATTTTTTTATTTTATTTTTTTTTATAAATAAATATTTGAAATTTTTTTATTTTATTTTTTTTATAAATAAATATTTGAAATTTTTTTATTTTATTTTTTTTATAAATAAATATTTGAAATTTTTTTATTTTATTTTATTTTATTTTATTTTTTTTTATTGTAACCCCTTTCCCCTTTCCCTTTCACATTCCTTTTATTTATTTTAAATTAATAAAATTTATTATAAATTAATTTAATATTAAGATTTTTTATAAAAAAAAAAAAAAAAAAAAAAAATTAATTTATAATTTATAAAATATATATTTTATTAAATTTTAATATATATTTTTTTTTTAAATTTTTAATTTTTTAAAGAAAATTTTTAATTTTTTTTTTTTTTTTTTTTAATTTTAAAGAAATTTTTTTTTTTTTTTTTTTTTTTTTTTTTGAATTAATTAAATTCATTAATGATTTTTAAATATTCAATTTTTTTTTTTTTTTTTTTTTTATAAATTTTTAAAATGATTTTTTAATCAAAAAAAAAAAAAAAAAAAAAAAATCTTTTTTTTTTTTTTATTAAAATATGATTTTTTTTTTTTTTTTTTTTTAATGCTTAAATATTCTTAGAAATTCTTCACAATTTGAAATGTACTTTTTAGGTAATCATTTATCCTAACAAGCTGGATTCTTTTATTTGACAAGATATTCTCTTTCCTTTTTTGATCTTAGTTTCCCCTCTTTAAGAACTTTCACTACTCTTTTGTCCAGACTTATATCAAATGGTGGGATATCTTGAGGTGGGTTTTCCCTCAAGGGAAATAATTCCTTATCATAAGAATTATAAGGCTTCAGATGGCTGATGGGAAAGGTAGCATTTAATTCTCTTATCAGTTATAGCTGAACAGAATTACTTTGGTTTTGAAAAAAATGTTATTATATAAAAAGTGGAAATTGCTAAGCTTTATGAGATTTTGAAGATGTAAAACTTTTTTTTGGGGGGGATTTAGGGGACATGGGTTATTAAGTTGAACTTTGTGGGTATAGGTTACTTTTAAGCAGGCCAGAAAAATTGGGGGAGTAGATTTTCCATTGGGTTGGGCAAGTTAATGGGTTTTGTAGAGGTATCAAGAGGTTTGACTAGAAAATAATAAACCAGTGTAAATTGAGATTTTGTAATTGTCAAAAAAACCAAGGCCAACCCTTGAAGTGAATTTCAAGTATAAAGTTTTCATAAGACTGTGCTCTCAGGGATGTTTTTTTTTTTTGTAATTGAACGAGGAAATTTACAGGATACAAAGGCCAAGACGTTGAAGATTTTTTCCAAGACGTTAAAGATTTTTAGTTTTATCAAGTTAATTTCTGCAAGGTATGATGTATGTATACAAGGTGAGGATTTGATGATTATAATTTTTAATGAATTTTTTGAGATGATAAGTGAGAGTATAGGTTTTGAGATCAATTGTGGAATGTAAAGAATTTCCTCAAGAAGGACTATTAAAAGATAATTGATAGATTAAGATTAAATTTTCCAGCAACGAAATTGATTTGATGAAAGGGAAAGAGAGTGAATTTAATTTTTTGAGATTAATTTTAAGATTTGATCTACTTGATTTTTTAATTCCAATAATTTAGTTGATAATTGATTTAAAGATTCTTGTTCTTTAATTAAACCTTCATGTTTAATTTGATCTAAAGCGATAATTTTGAATTTATTTTGAATGATTTGAAGTTTTTGATTCTAAAGAGTTAGATTAAGATTAGTTGAAGGTTAAAATAAAAGTTTAAAGAAAAAAGGAGGATTGGACTAACATTTAAATCATGTTCAAGTAAATTGAACCAAGTTTTGAAATCATTTAAGAATTGTGATTTTGAATTTTTCCAAGATTTTTGAGCCCAGCAAATTAAAGCTAAAGTGATAAAAGTTAATGATTCTAAACTTAATGAATTGATGAAGAGAGTAGAATTTTGAGGGAAGAAGAATTGAGGGAGATATTTTGAGAGTAAGATTAAAGATAAACCGATAAAACTAGTTGAGAGTTTAAAGATTAAAGATTGAGCGTTTGAAGATAATTGATGTATTGGACCACCTGATTGAATTAATTGTGATTTTCTTTGATTGTAGATTGTTAATAAAGAATTTTGATGAAATTGATTTGATGAGGTGATAAGTTGTAAAGTAAGATTTTGAAGAGTTGAAGATTGAAAACGAATTAAAGATGAATCATTTAAAACTTGATGAGTTAGATGATGAATTTGATTGAATAAGATATTTAATTGACCGGATTGAAAGATGAGCTGAAAGAATTAAAAGGAAAAGTAAGAGAATTTGATTGAAGATTTTCGAATGATTAAGAGAAAAGACTGACATTTTTTTCAATTTGAGATAAATAGAGATGATTGATTAGATTAAAAGTTTTTGAGTGGAGATGATGGTAAGAAGTGAATAATTTCCAAAATTGAAATTGAGTTTTGAGTAAGTTTTCTAAATTTTTGAATTGATTGATTGATGAATTTGAATTTGAATTTAATGATTGATTAGCTGTTAGAATGATTTTTTCAAGTTTTGAATGAATTAGTTGATGATTTGAGAATGAGATTTGAAGGGAATGATTTAGATTGATTAAATGATTAGTGATAGATGAAATGATGATTTGAGAGATTGATAGATTAGTTAATAACTGAATTGGATGTAAGATTTGATCGAATAAGATTTGATGATTTAGATTTGGTAATTGAATGTTATTAAAGATTAAAAGTTTGAGATGATTGATTGTATTGAGATGATTTAAATTTTGATGAAATTGGAGTTGATTTGAGTTTTGATTATGATTTTGTTTTAGAATTTGATTTTGATTGATTAAAAGGTTATTTAAATGAATTGAATTAAAATTTAAGAAATTAAATTGAGAATTTGAGTGAGATGAGGCTAAATTTGAAATTAAATTTGAATTTGAATTTGAATTTGAATTTGAATTTAATAAGATTATAAAAGGTTGGAGATTATTAGGAATGTTGAATAAAGATTTTTTTACTAGATGAATTTCATTTAAATTATCCAAGTCCAAGATGATCAAATTTAAGTGAGCGAAATGATTTGAATTGGATTGATGATTTGATAAGATTAAAGATTGAGGAAGATTTGACCAATCAGTAGGAATTTGATGAAGTTTTAGAATAAAATTGAGATTATTAAATTTGAAATTGATTAAAGATGATTTGTAAGGTTCCGATGGATCGTTTGATTGGGATGAATCGTTTGATTTGTAAGGTTCCGATGGATCGTTTGATTGGGATGAATCGTTTGATGAAGATGATGAATTATTTAAGATTAAATTTAAAGTATTAAAGATTTTAGAAGAATTTAATAAATTTGAATTACCGAATAAATTTAAATCGATTTTAATTAAATTAAAAGTTTTTAATTCAATTAAAGATTTTTGAATTTTTAAATTTAAATTTAAATTTGAAGATTTTAAAATTTTTAATTTATTTAATTCATTAAAGATTTTTAAAATTTTAAATTTTAATAAATTTTCTTGAATTTCTTGAATTTCTTGAATTTCTTGAATTTTAATAATTTGATGATTTTTTTTAAATTTTTTTGAAAATGAAGAAAAATTTCTTGAAATTGAGATTGAGATTGAAAATTTTAAGATTTTGATCATTTTTAATTTAAATTTCTGAACTTTTCAAGCCTAAGTTGAGCCTGAAAACTTACCAAATTCTCTGAGTGAAGTGGATAGATTTCGATTTTAGGATTTTATGTGGTAGATGAGCGTTTGAAAAAAAAAGATATTTTGAAGAATAAATAATAATATATAAGTGTTTTCAAATTGGAGAAGAAAATTATCTTCCAAAGAAACAGAAAAAAATTATGATTCATATAGAAAGTAAAATGATTCTCAAGGTGATTAATTCCCAAAATTGCTTCATTGGAATTCAAATTCACACTTGACACTATGGGAAAAATTGAATGGTTCAAAAAAAAAAACTTAATTTTAACTTTATCTTGAATGGGACTGATGAAAGGTAATGAATGTATGAATAATTGATTCATTAAGGATGATATAATGAATCACTTGAATCCTCAAAATTGAAATTTTATAGGACCAAGATCTTCCATACCAATAGTATCAGCCTGTGACTCAAAACCAGAGCAAAAGCATGACAACCAAATACTATAAATCAATGGTATAGCCAAGATACCACCAAAACATGAAGCTGAGCTAAACAAGCTCAAAAGGTATAAAACAAAAGAGGAAACTCACGCTTTTCCAAATATAAAAGTCCCATCATCATAGGACAAAGAATAAAAAAGTTATTCCTGCTCAAACTTCCTGCTGAGCATAATCTTTATTTTTCACCTCTCATCTGAAGTCCAGAGGAAGAGAATTAAAGCTATCAAATGGGTATTAAAAATTAAGCTCTGAATCAGGGCTATCCAAAAGTACTAGTCAAATTGAGCTAGCACTAGCATTAAAGAATTCATGACCAAAATAAGTTCAAATAAGGTTGAATAAAATATTCACCTCTAATCTAACTTCTACAGTTTTAGTGTAAGATAACTAAAGTGGAGTCTTTTTGAAAAGATCACAATCAAGGATATCTGATGGTTCCATTTATATTCAAATATACTATCTAGAACAAAAGTTGTAGGGTAAACAAGCTCCATAGAGATTTTAAGCAAATCATACATATGCACAAAAAAAAACTTGTAAATGGAATAAATTTTCCATATTTAATGATAACCATATCAAATTTGGCACCATTTTTATAGAAAACATTCAGGAATACACAATTAATCAAATTTGAGATTTATATCTCAAAAATTGATAAAGTTATGAAAGTTTTAAACTCAAAAAATCTTAAAGTTAGACCAATACATCCTTACTGTGGGATATTCTCCTATAAATATGATTATGAGGTGTCAAAAAGATTAATAAGATTGTTTTATACTTCAATAACTCATAGTTTTGTCAATACTGGAGTTCTTTACAGAACCTGTACAGAATTCTATCCATCATACATGTCAGAAGAGGGCTATGTGGTCCCCAGATGAAAATTTTCACCCTATAGTGGTAAAAACTTCCCAGATTTGATTTCAAAATCATATATGAGTCAAATAAAGTCTATAAAAGCCTTTTGAAAAACCACAATTTAGTCCTTAAAATTCAAAAATCTTTACTTCTTCTATATGAAAAAGTTATAAAAACTTTTTTTTTTTTTAAAAATCAAATTTTAAGATAAAAAAAAAGGAAACTTTTACTTAAATAGAAAAAAAGTTTTTTTTAATCCTTATCTTAAATTCCTATTTATTAAAAAAATTTCAAAAAAAAGTTATAATCTTTGAAAATAATTAGGTATAATTATAATTTTTTAATTATTGTAATTCAACAGGTAAAGCTTCACCTAGGACTTTCAAAAGAACTTAAAACCACTATTAATTAATATTAAAGCCTTTAATACTCTTTATTAAAACTTTATAATAATCAATTAACCTTTTATTATTATTATTTTTTTTTCATCATTTTAAAGTTAAAGTTAAATCTTATAAATAATTATTAATAAGATTCATTATAGACTAAGTCTAAAAAAAATAAGTCATGATATGATGAAAAATAATCATTAAAGATAATTTGAGTACCTTTTTTTTAGTAAATGATGAATTAGAGGGTAGAGAAAAAAAAAAAATTCCATAAAATTCCATTGGAATAAATTATTAACTTGATTTATCTAATTAATTAAGTCAAGAAAATTCTTTTGATTACTTAAAGATCAATTAATGGTATGAGTTGGGTTATAAAAAAGGGAACCAATTGAATCAAAGAGGTTAGAACTATTGATTTTGGAATTAAAAAAAAACAAACATCAAGTATTTCAAGAGAACTGGAAAAAAAAAAAAGGCTAAATTGTGATAAAAAAATATTAAATTTAATCATAATGATTATAAAAATATTTTTTTAATTATCTAAAAGATGAACATAATTACAACAAATTTTTATTCAAATTTTCCAAAAACTTAAGTGAGTGAAGAATTGATAAATTTAGAAAAAGTTTATGAAACTATTTTCTGGTTATTTTAGATCCTTGGAACCATGGATTTCTTTTAGTGGTAATAATGATTCAAAACAATTTAAAAAATAAAAAAAGTATTTGGCCACATGGATTTGGGAAAGAAACACAGGTACAGGAGACATTGTATAAGAAATTGGAGAAAATGGGACCTTATTATAATAAGATGGAACAAATTTTTAGAACCAAAGAAGATGTGGAGGCATTTAATTAGTTAAAATAAACAAAGTAAGGCTCCATATTACATTTTAGTGATTGTAATAGTGTGGCCAATATATTAATAGATATCCAAAGTTATTGGGAATTCTGGGAATTCTTACCCAAAATCATCCTAGGTCAGAACCAAACTTTCCACTCCTACTCTAAAAAACCTTAATAGAGATGCATATAACTTTGGCTAACCAAATTTGAATCTAAAAAAATTCTTATCTCTGAGTAACCCACAGGCTACCTTACCCTTGTGGTTATGATACCTCTCTAACTTATAAACTCCCTCCTGTCTAAACATCAGGGTAGGAAGTTTATTAGTCTTAAAATAATCTATATATTCTTAGTTTAATCTCCTTAATAATTTAACTTTTTTTATTTATAAGCTTTTTTATGTCACTCTAATTTAAAGCATTTCTTTTCTAAAGCTGTTACAAGATTTATTCATTCATCCTCAATTGTTGTTAGAAGTCACTGATACAAGGTAAAGTACAAAGAAAGACTCTCTTTGATTACTTCAATAATAGGAAATGACTCCTAAAACTTTCTAGGTTGTCATTTAATTTTCTGTGATTGTCATTTTTATTTGTTGTATTTACTTTGTTTTAACTTGCCTTCCAACGTTAGGTATTTCCCTCTTTGTTCTTTTTTGTTTATTGATTTTTTTCTAATTAATAAAATTCCACCTTTAGTTCCAAATATTCTAAAGATTTAATTTCTTGAATAGATCTCACCAAAAAGTAGTAAACACTAATTGTGAACTTTAAGAATTCCAGAATGACTGAAAAAAATCCCAATACCAGAGATTTAAACATACCAAACTTGGAAGGCACCAATTTCAGACAATGGAACATCCGTATTGAAATTTGTCTATGATTAAAAGATCTCTTAGATGTATGAAAAAATTTACTTTCTGAAGATGCAATTACTTTTGCAAGAAATAAATGGAGCAAAGCTAATTTTTAAGCTATTAGCTTATTAACTACTCGCATAAATGACAGGGTGTTCTTGTAAGTCATTAATCCATTGAACACAGAGAATTCTAATATACTATGGTCAAAGATCACTGAACAGTATGTCTCCAAATGAGAAGTAAACTGGGGATAAGTATGAATGGATTGGCAGAGATTCTTTTACAATGGAAATCTACAATCCTATCTAAATTCCTGAAGAAATCTCCTCCTTGAACTAGAGTTAGCATCAAGGTGCCGAACAAACTCCTCTCCTAATCACTACTGAGGAAATTATCTGGTGATTAAAAATTTCATCAGTTCATTGAAGTCCTCACCCTTATTGAAGAACTTATTGAAAGGCCCAATAACGTACTCACTAGACTTCAAAACTATGTCCATCTCACTATGAAAAAATCCATCACCAAGCCCTCAAGCTCCACTGCATCTGCACTTATCTCAACTACCAATGAACATTGCAAGTTCATTCACTACTGAACCAATGGTAGAAAAAATCAAAAGAGAACCAGCCATAATAGAGAACAATTATGGGCAGAAAAACCACATCTTAGACCCAATTGGAAGGAAAAAATAAGGAAATAAAATTCAAGCATGTACCTCTCCACTGCAAAAGCTCTTATGAACTCAACCAAACCCATTTATCTCAATAATATTTTTCTAGACTGTGGTGCAACACATCATATTTTTTGATTAAAAAATTTATTCATGTGGTTATCCAACTCTCCTGGACTAACTGTCAGCACTTGAGATGCGACTATCTCTCTTGTGGCCCAGGGAGTAGGAACAGTTACACTACTCTGAAACAATAAAACTCTACTTCTCAATAATTGCCTTTATTTTCCAATAATAAACTTCAATCTAATAAGTCTGCTTTCTCTATTTGAAAAGAAAGTATCTGTTAGCCAATCAAATCATTGTTTTTAATTTGGAATCAAATGGCCCTTTCCATTTTTACAGGAAAAATCATCAAAAATCTAATGTAAATTGACTTTTCCCTAACTTCTGCACTCACTACCACTTTGGAAAACAAAATTTGGCACAAACAATTAGGAGATTCTGGTGCAGATATCCTGAATCAAATGGGTTTAACCTCCGTTAAATCTGCTTTCACTGTTTGTGAATTGTAAAAAATTGCACAAGAAACCCTTTTTAGACCATTTTGAAATTTCTTTTTACTCATTGGACTATGCCCACTTAGACTTGACTGGACCAATCCATCCTATTTCTGTTTCTGGTTATTAGTAATTCCTCACTATTATAGATCAATAAACTTATTTTAAAAAAAAATCAAATTCTTGAAAAATAAATCTAATTCATTCAAATAATTCTTTGAAACCAGAATTCAAAAGGAAAACTAATAGTACAGAAGGATCAAAAAAGATTTTGTTGAATAGAGGAGTGGAATTTATTAAAAATAAATTTAATTAATTAGAAAAGAAAATTGTCTTTACTCAAATTTTTTTTCTTCTCTCAAAATTCTTCAACATAATGACTTCACCAAAAGAGCTAACAGAACCATGATGGAAAAATCCTGGTGTCTTATTCTCTCAAGAAATCTACCTAATCAATATTAGGCTGAAGCAGTTAAAACCACAAAATTACTGTCCAAACTAATTCTTACTCCCTTCAGATAAAATTACTCTTTCTACTCACTCTAGACTGGCCTTTAGCCAAGGATAAAACAATTCCAGAATTTTGGGTGCCAAGCCTTCATTACTGTACCCAAAAACCACCACAGTTAGAAGTTAAGTCCTTCAGTTACTGAAAGAATTCTACTTGGCTGTGAAAACAAAAACATCGCTTACAAAATTCTATGACCGTGAGATCTAAAATTCATCATCACTAAGAATTCTACCTTTAACAAAAATAAATTTCCAGTGGTAAAGAATGAAAATATTCAAGATAGGGAACTTGTGATAAATGGTGATGGTAGAAGAAAAACAGAAGATTTATGTCACTAACCCGAAAGCTCAATTGAAGAAGGGATGAGCTTATAAGTCCTGGTAGATTAAATCCAGGTGGTTGATTCCCAGGGAGACAAACCTGAAATGATATATGAAGCTCACACAAGTGAGCTAGTCATCTATTCAACTGAAAACCCAGATGATACAAATTTACGCATAAGAGTCTTTGGGACCCAACATCCCACTCTTATTCAATCCAATGTTAACCCTCTTGAAATACTTCTGTACTTTCAAAGGCCCAAATCTTAAATCACAACAGCTGAAAACACACCTAGAACCTTAAAAGGGGAACTTAAATCCAGAAAGAAAGATTTATGGCTAGAAGTCATTGAAAAAGAACTGAACAAAATGTCACAACTGGGAGTATGGGATGTGGTTGAAAAATACAAAAAGATGAAACTCATTGGGACTACCTGGGTGTTCAAGATTAAGAAGGGCCCCTAAAATGAAATTTTTTAATAAAAGTATTTCCTGTGTTCACAAGGGTTCAACCAAAATTTAGGTTTGCACTTTGGAAAGAAATACACCCCAACTGGACTATTGAACCTTATGCAAACTTTGATAGCATTGGCTGCTTCTCAGGATCTAAATCTTCATAAAATTGATGTGAGGAGTTCATTCCGAAACGCTCCTCTATCAGAAGAAGTATACTTGAATATTCCTAAAGGATTAGAGGTAAATAGTTTCACTCACTATGTAAAGATAAAAAATTCTATTTAGGGACTAAAGCAAGCACCACTTTCATGGTACCTATTCCTAAAGGACTGGTTCAGAAGTGTGGAATTTGTGGCTTGTGTGTTTGATCCCTGTGTGTTCTACAGAAATCACAAAAAATCAACTTGGCTGTAAATTCATGTGGATGATATTGATATTTCTTGGGAGGAAATCTCAATCTTCAAGCAGGAGATTGCAACAAGGTTTTAAATCAAAGACTTAGGCCAGGAAAATCTAATGTTAGGGGTGAAGATATGCTATGATGAAGACTCCATATTTCTTGATAAAAAAAATTTCACTGAAGCACTCCTTGAGCAACAGGTAATGAGTAATTGTAAGCCTTCTGTCACACCCGTTACCCCTAATCATCCCCCTTGTCCCGAAACAGACAAGGAGATAAGAAGGTTGAAGTTGTTAAATGTCAACTATCAAAGGATGGTTGGCAGCATAAACAACCTGAGTAGTTCAACACATTGTGAATTTGCCTTTTCAGTAAGCAAACTCTCTCAGTATTTGGAACTTCCTGGGATTAAGCAATGGAAATCTTTCTTGCATGTACAAAAATACTTAAAGGGGAGCTTAGAAGTAGGGCTCAGTTATCAAAAGAGGGGGAAGGAAAGACTCATAGCCTGAAGTGATGTGGAATGGGGGAACTGTAGGTCAACCAGAATTTCTGTCACTGGGTTCCTCTCCAATTTTAATGGATGCCTAGTGCTGTGGAACACCCACAAACAGCCATCTATATCAGCCTCAACAACTGAATCTGATTATAAAGCACTCCATTATTTCAAATATGAGCTGTTTTAGCTAAAGCAGTGGATGAGTGAAGCTCAAATATTTGTATTAAATAAAAAAATCACAGTCTGGGAGGACAATCAAGGCTGCATTGAAACTGCCAATGGTGACTTCAACTTCAATAAAAAGTGAATGAAGCATGTTGACATCCAGCTGCATTTCATCAAAGAGGTGGTAAAATAGGGTGTGATTGCTCCAAAATATTGGCTAGCTCTCTAAAAAAGTAAATGTGTTGTGTCACACGAAATTGGACACTGAATACCCTATAAATTTTGAGCATAGTTTAGGAGAGCAAAAAGACATAAGTCTTAATAGCCAATGGAAGTCAGGGACAAGAGGGATGTAGAAGACCTGGAAACACAGGAGATGGGATATAGAACAAGATGATAAATTTAAATAGCAAGTAAACAATAAGGAGACAGGTATAACCTTTAGGAGAGCAAAAAGATGTACTTCTTAATAGCCAACAGAAGTCAGGGACAGAGAGGGACACAGTCAACCTGGAAAAACAGGGGATAAGAAATAGAACAAGATGGAGAAAAAAAAATAGAGAAAGAATTGTTCCATTTTATAGTAAAGGTACTTCAGATCTATAAACAAATCCAAAAAAAAATTGGGGTAAAAGACATAGAGGGTATGTACCTTGTTTAAATAAGTTAAGAATCAACCATGGGGAGTAAACAAGGTATTTGTCCAATAACTTATTCTGGGAATGGTAAATACACGAGCTAGTTTAATAGGAGGAAGGTAATTCCTTTTACTCTTCTGTACCTGTCAACTTGTTAGTTAAGCTGTGATGGCCAAAAAAGATTTTCTAGTGAGGATATCAGAAATCATATTTTGTGTTGGGATGTATTTCAGGGATAAATTCTTGTTCTCAAGTAACTAGCAATTTAAATGAAGTCAAAAATTGATGTGTCAGGTGCCATGATGATAAAAACAATTTGTGGAAATGGAGATGGAACTTTGATTATCAGTGTGAACAATGGAGTGAAGATTTTAACCAGTGACCTCAAAGATTATTTGCTTGAACCATTCACTATCTTTAGAAAAACTACTGAGGGAATTGTACTTGGCTTCAGCTGAAGATAAGGCCACAGCTTGTTGTTTTTGAGACTTCCAACAAATAGAGCCATGGAAGCAGACAAGAGATCCAGAGAAAGATTGGCTTTCTTCTGCCCCTCCCCAGTCAGAATCAGTGAAGCAGAGGAAGTGGTAGGAAGGATTATTGAGAAGGTTCAGACCTAGACAAAGATTGAGAGCTTTAGTGTGATTGAGGTATCTAAGAACATGTTTGAGTGTGTTGTAGTGGATATCTTTAGGTTGTTTGAGAAATTGAGAAAGGAATGAAATAGCAAAACCAAGATCAGGGAGAGTGCATTGGACCAAGTATTGTAGAAGACCAATAGTGTGTCAATAATTGAAAGGAGGATTCTTTGGAATGACAGATTCAATATTTTTGAAGTTCTTGCAACTACCTGGAAGAGGGGATGAGTGACCTTGCCTATTTACATGGGCTTTATGACTATAGATATACGATTTATTGAAATTACTGAATAAAAAAAATTCAGGAATGAATGCAATTGGATTGAAAAATGGAGAATTTTGCCTTTCAAAAAATCAACAAGATATAGAACAAGGGGTCAAAGAGAAAAATGCTCGGGGGGAAAAAACAAATTTTGGCAAAGGAAATAAAAATCTTAATAGTGAAAATGAGGAGAATATAGTTAGAATGGAAAATGATGGTAACAATCATGAAAGGGAGGCATTAGATACATTGAAGAATCTCCCAGAATCTTCAAGAAGAGGAAACTGCAATTCATTTAGTCAAGCCTCATCAAACACCTTTGAAACTATAAGGCAAGATCAATCAATCATGAATAACATAAAATAAAATATGCAAGGAATGATGATTCCATTTATGATGATCCTACAACAAGGACAAGATAAAGCAAAATAATGAGACAAGATGCAACAAGCAAGAGATGAGTGGAGAGCATGAAGAAGAAAGGTGATTTCAGGAAGCACAAATCCGAGCAGGAGATCAACAAAGAAGTGATCAGATGCATCTGTAGATGATGGCCATGCTATTGAAAATTATGGGAATTCCCTTGGATGAGCCACCTGTTTATTTGCAGAATGTATCAGGGAGTGGTAAGTGAAAAAACTAATAGATTTTTTATTTTCATCCCGAGCATATCCTTAAGATCATCTCTTGGAATTATTACTGTCTGACTTACAACTGATGCTTGGACAAGTCCAAATGTCAGAGCTTTAATGGATTCCAACTTCAATATAAAGTCAATTTTATTGCACTTGAGCAAAATTGAAGGCTGGAATTTTTTGTTTTAAATTTTTGTTTCTTTGTACTCATTTGATGACCATTTATTTCAGGGGATTACTCTGGTATTTCACTTGCTCATTTCTTCATAGAAATTCTTTTTCAGTATAAAAAAGATGATAGTATTGAATGAATAAATACTGAAAATTCTTTGGTCAGTAACTGAATGGTTCAAGAAATAGAAATAATTAGCTCAAACTTTAAGGTCTACTTTCATGGCTCACATAATCCACCTAGCTGCACATGATGGGTTGAACACCCTAGGTCATGGAGTGTCTGCTGATATAGAAGTCAACCAACAATCTAATGAGGTAATTTCTCTAATGGCCATATTTAATCTCATAGATAAAGCCAATGGTCAACATATATGGTATGATTGAATTATTTCCCACATCACTTGAATTGCTTCATACATCAAGAAATGTCCCCAGAGATGAGAAAATCTAATTGGAACTGGAAATCTCTCATATGAGGGTTCATGGCCACCAAATGCAACAACACTTTTGACACCAGTTTCAACACAATGAAGCTCAAGATACATTATTCTCAAATGAGAATTGACTCTAAAGGATGCATGCAAGAATTTGTGTATCCCAGCAAGTATGGAAGACTATTGACTCACAACAAAGATTTGGGCAAAGTTATCAACCATAGTCAAAATAATTCAGCCCCTTTAAAAAGAAACAATACTCATTTTCAGATACTCTTACCCAAAGATAAATTAGGAACTACAACCATACATATTATTTATCAAAAAATTGACCAGGTGAATAATTTTCATTTCTTATAAAGTTTTGATTTATGGGCCTCCTGTTAATATGAATGTTTATTTAAGGCTTTTTCACAATATGATATGGCCTCCACTTGGGCCTACAGCCTCATAAATGACTTCAAAGTTAACAAAATTCCTCAAGAAGCTCTTTATTAAGAACCAAGTTATCTGTGCAACAATCTTGGATCCAAATTTTAAATAGAGATTTTTCACAATGAATGAAGAAACCTTTCCTCAATTTGGTACTTCATTTCTCAAGTTGGCTGAACTTTTTGAGGATGATTCCGGAAGCCACTTTAAATTTTCAAGCTCCCAGACCATTAAAAGCATCCATCAGTATTGTTTCACATTTTTGTTTGAGGAGTTGTACCCTCTTTCATTACCTGAGGGAAATAAAATTGAAATTGAATTACAGAGGTATCTTCCTGAAACACCAGAAACTAAAGAAACTGATATCCTTCTATTCTGGAAATCATGAGGTACAGTATTTCCAAAAATGGCATGCAAATACTTAGCAATTGAAGAAACAAGTTCCCCCTATGAATGAGCTTCCTATTCCAGGAAAAAATAGTGACATGCCAGAGATCAACTCTCTCTAGTATGTATGTGGAGAAGCTTGCTTGCATAAAGGATTGAGGCCAGATTATTGGTCCAATTTATTCTCTTGATTAGCACTTAAGGATCTTTGTATTTTTCTCCTCTCACTTGTTTGTTTTTTGGTTGCTCATACAAGTAATATATATCTTTTGGGATATTATTCTTATCCCTATCCCCAGTATTCTTGGTGTAATAATAGTTTGGAATTTTCTGGAAAGCTTTTCCAAACATAGAAACATTTAGAACCTATTGTAAATAGACTATACAAATCTATTAGCGCGAACTAAAACAATCAATGAAGAAAAGACTTATTAATATAATTGTATAAGTCATAACACTTGGGTAAGGTTTTTTTTTCTATAAGCTTCATCCCTTGGCTCAAGAACAAAGAGAATTCCTTCTGGGAATACTCAAAAGAATGGGTATGGGTGGAAGCCTTGAGGTTTTGTTTTTCATTAGAATATTGTACTGTATTTATCTCCCTGGGTCTTTGGGGCGGAATTAAGGGTTCCTCCTGTGCTAATCTCAATCAAAAAGGAGGACCCTTTCCTGAACCTAGCCAAAACCTTGGGGAGTTTTACAAAGTTTTTTCTTTCCCACACCACATTTACCCCCGGGCCTTTGAGATAGGGTGGGAAAACTGGGATCATCTTTTCCACCACCAAATACCCAACAGTCCAAGTTAGTCTGTTCATTATTTTTTCAAATTTTTTCCCTCACTTTATTTTTCAAATCATACCAAAAGCGCCCTTAACAGCCATTCTTTCCATTAAACTCTTCATTTCCCCTTTTTTTTCCCCTTTATTACAATTTTTTTTTTCAAAATCATACTCCCCATCACTTCATATCTCTTATATCACCCCTATTAGTCATCTAATGTCTCTCATATCATCATAACATACCTCAACCGCAGGTCAAACTGAAAAAACAACTCAAGAATCAATCATTGAGCTACCCCATTTGCTTAAGTTTTCATGGGTATGGGTGTACTTTTCAGATGTCTACAAGAGTCATGTTGAATGCAATGTCACTTATTGATTTGGCAAAATTTGCAAGAAGCATTTGAAACATGATCTTACTGGTAGCATCAATTCAATGAGTCTTCATCTAAATAACATACATTGTATAACCAAAACCAGTGGCAATGCAGTTGTAAATGCAATTGCTGCAATGTTAGATAGGTTTTTGCAGCCCCCTAGTTTTAATAAAGTGAGTTTTTTTAATTTTTTTGGGTAATGATGAGCTAACAAATTGCTTCATCAATAAAACCTTACCTCATCACTGAAAATAGAAGTAATATATTTCATCAGTGACCATGACCTCCCACTATCTATCAAGATTAATCCAAATTGGTTTTTTCTCTCTTGGAGCGCTGTAATCCCTCCATTTTAAACCTCCTTGTATGGCGCACTACAAGCACAGGCCATCTATAAAACATTTCTCATTTTAATCAAGAACATATCCTCAAGATCATCTCCCAGAATTTTGGCTTTCTCATTTAAGACTGATGCTTGGACCAGTCCAAATGTCACAGTTTCCATGGATTCCAGCTTAAATCTCAATTCAAATTAATTGGGCTTGAACAAAATTCAAGGTTGGAATTTTTTATTTTTCATTTTTGTTTCTTTGTACTCATTTGGTGACCATCTATTTCAGGGGATCACTCTGGTATTTTACTTGCTCATTTATTCATAGAAATTTTTTGTAAATATAAAACAGATGATATTATTAGATGAATAGCTACTGAAAATTTCTTGGTTAATAACCAAATGGTTCAATAAATTTAAATAATTAGCCTAAACTTTAAGTTCAAATTTCATGGCTCACATAATCCACCTGCTGCACATGATGGGTTGAACACCCTAGGTCATGGAGTGTCTTATGATATAGAAGTCAGCAGACAATCTTATGAGGTCATTTCTCCAATGGCCATATTGAATCTTATAGATAAAGCCAATTTTCAACATATATGGTATAATCAAATCATTTCTAACATCACTTGAATTGCTCCATACATCAATAAAAGTACCCAGAGACAAGAAAATATCATTGAAACTTTAAATATCTTATATGATGGATCATGGCCAACCAATTCAATGATACTTTTGAAATCAGTTTTATTACAATTAAACTCAACATACATTATTCTCAAATGAGGATTTACTCTAAAGGATGCAGGCAAGAAATCTTTTATCCAAGAATGTGTCAGGTTTGTCTATGAAACTCTTGATAATAGTAGCAAAATCAAGAGTACTATGACTTTCCTCAGTAGAAATATATAATATAACAAAATATTATAGCCACAAATTTAAATATAATTATTAAAAATGATTATATGAAAAATAAATTTAATTATTATTATACAAATATAATAATAATGAAAAATAACTATTCTATTATTGTTATAGTCACTGACAGTTATAACAATAAGAAGTGTAAAGCTCTTAATGAGACAATTACACGTGGAAAATATGAATATTAACCACTTATAAACAATATAAATATTACTTATAAAATACTTCAACACACACTGTGCAGAAATAATTTTTATAGAATAAAAATTCTATATAAAAAAACTCATACTAGATAAAAAAATATAGAACTTTAGAGAAAAACTTACTTATAATATTTATTTAATACAGCAAGTCAAACAACAACAGTTATTATATTAAATAATAATTATAAGTTAAAAACACGCCAAAAATCAATAATTTTAAAGATAAAACAACCTTTTATAATAAAAATTAAGATTAAAGAGTTTTTAAGAGGAATTCGTGGATTTTAAAAGATATTTAAGATGATTTAATTTTATATAATAAAATATATTATTGGTGATTACAACAATAATCTAAATTCTATGATTTCAATTCTTTAATTTTAATTAATAAAGAATAAAATAACTTAAGAATTACTTTAATAATAAGATTTTATATTTAATAAAACTTTACCTATTTAAATTTATAATATGATTGGATTGATAATGAATGATGGACAAAAACAGTGATGAAAAGACTCTTTTTATGCCTTCAGAGCAGCTCTCATGTTTCATAATTGATATAGAGGGTGTTCTCAGGTCAAAACTGAAAAACCATGCTTAAAAATAAAGTTCTTAACTTAAGGTAGCTTAATTTTAATTCCAATTTAAAGTTAACAGGGTTATTCTTAACTCCATGTAGCTTTAATCCTCATTTAAACTAATTATTTTAAGTTTTTTAATATAAATAAACTTATTTATATTAAATTTCATCACATGAACAGCTTAAAAATAGAGTTTCAAGCAGAAATCTCTTAAACTCAATTTTTAAAGAAATTATAATTTTCTTTGAGCTTTAATTCAAAGAGTAAATTTCCAGGCTAATTACCCAGGAAATTTACCTATAAAAGATACTTGGAGTTTAATTTATATGTAGATAATATTGAATTGTAAGCTGTGTGAAATTTTCAAGCAAATCCATTAAGAATTGGATTTTTAAGGAATTTTTGAAGTTATTGCTATTTTTCCATGTAAAATAGCAATACACACCAAACCTTAAGTTTTGATAAGGTTTTAATGCTTTTAACCTTAAATTTTTAAGCTTATTTAAGATTTTTAAGCTTAATTAAGCTTTTACAGTTCTTAAAACCTTGAATTCAAGCCTGCATATTGGGATTTACCCTCTGGCAGCTTGAAATTCCTGTCTAATTTGGGATAAAACCAGTTTAAACTTTAATGTTGGATCAAAGTCTAATCTTAAAGTTTAAATAAGGTTGAAAATCCTCCAATACAGGTGGACAACCTTAATTGAATCCTTGCATATCCAAAAAGTTGGGTACCCCAGCTCTATTTGGTCTTTTTCCTTTGTCCCACCTTTTTGTGTGGATTTTGCCCTTTTATTTATTTAAAGCCATACTATGGCCTTAAACCCTTTTAAATTGAGCTCACACAGGATTTAAATTCTGTATGGCAAATCCTTAGCCAATTCAGTAAATATACACCACACCTCAATTTTAACTAAAATTTTGGTAAGTTTGCATAAATCTTATGCAGCTTTAAATTTAAGCTTAAAATAAGCTTAAATTTAACAATTTTAAAAAAATGTTAAGAAAGTTACATTAGTACTGTAAGATTCTTAAATCTTTTAATAACATAAGAAATAAGTGTTTTTGGGTATAACACCTTATGGATGTACCCTAGGTTATTTTTGGTGTAGAATCCAGAAATGAAATAATATTTATAACTTTGTTTATCAAAAAAAAATTTATACTTATTTTTTGTTATTTTTTATTTTAAATTCAATTAAAAAGTCTGTTGAAGACAATTTTAACTGTGTATAAAGTTATTTGTGGCCTTATGGGTATGTTATACATACCTCACAGGCTCACAGAATGTATGGAAAACTATTGACTCACAACAAACAAGTGGGAAAAGCTATCAACCATAATCAAATTACTAGAGCCCCTTTAAAAAGAAACAAGAATCATTTTCAGATCCTCTTACCAAAGAATAAATCAGTAACTACCACCATACATATTATTTATCAAAAAATTGACCAGGTGAATAATTTTAATTTCTTATCAAGTTTTTATTTATGGGCCTCCTGTTAATATTGATGTTGATTTCAGGCTTGTGCACAATATGATGTGCCCCCACTTGGGCCTTCAGCCTCAGAAATGACTTCAAAGCTAACAAAATTCTTCAAAAATCTCCTTATTAAGAGCCAAATTCTATGTGAAACAATCTTGGACCCACATTTTAGATAGATGTTTTTCACAAGTAATGAAGAAACCTTTCCTCAATTTGATACTTCATTGCTCAAGTTGGCTGCAATTTTTGAGGATGATTCCAGAAACCACTTTACATTTTCAAGCTCCCAGACCATTAAAAGCATCCATCATAATAATTTCACAGTTTTTTTGAGGGGTTGTACCCTCTTTCATTACCTGAGGGAAATACAATTAAAATTTAATTAAAGAGGTATCTTTTTTAAACACAAGAACCTAAAGAAGCTAATATCCTTCTATTCTGGAAATCATGAGGTACAGTATTTCAAAAACTTGCCAATATGGCATGCAAATACTTAGCAATTGAAGCAACAAGTTCACCCTCTGAATGAGATATCTCTTCTGGGAAAAAAATAGGGACATTCCAGAGATCAACTCTCTCTAGTATGCATGTGGAACAGCTTGCTTGCATAAAGGATTTGGGCCACATCTTTGGTGTAATCTCTTCTGTTGATTAGCACTTAATAAATTTTTCATTCTTCTTATTTCACTTATTTGTTTGTTGATTGCTCATACAGGTAATATATATCTTTTGGGATATTGTTATTATCCCTATCCACAGTTTTCTTGGGGTAATAAGAGTTGGGAATGTTCTGGAAGCTTTTTCCAAACATAGAGCAATCTAGGACCTATTGTAAATAGACTATAAAAAGCCTATTAGCGCTAAGTAAAACAAACAATAAAGAAAAGACTAATCAATCTAATAGTATAAGTCATAACACTTGGGTAAGGGGTTTTTTCTGTTAGCTTCATCCCATGGACAGAGCACAAAGAGAGTTTCTTCTGGGAATACTCAAAAGAATGTGTATGGGTGGCAGCCTTGAGGTTTTGTTTGCCATTAGCATATTTTACAGTGGGGTGACAAAGCTGTATATCTACACATGTATTTGTTTAGAAGAAAAAAAATAAAGGTCACCATGACTTTTGGCTCAAAGGATCTCACTTTACTCTCACTTGCACACATTAATTATGTTAAATTATACCTTCAATTGGAGAATGTTTTGTAATTTATATGGCAATAAAACAATACAATGTTTTTTTAAGTTTGTAATTGATTGGTCTACTACCATCTTGTTGGAGCCCCATGTTGTGAAATAACTACCCACATTCAATTGGGAATTGATTGGATCAATGTGCTGAAGTGATCATTGGGAATCTTGTCCCAGGCAGCCTGCACAGCCATTTGCAGCTCAGGTATAATTTTTGGGTGAAATTGTTCATGAACAAAGGCCTTGATCTTCTTCCAAGAATTCTCAATTGGATTCAAATTGGGTGAATTGGAAGGACAATTGAATTTGTAAATTCCTTGAATTGCTTTCTATTGACAAGATAATAACAAAGTGTGAACTGGGGCATTATCTTTGCAAAGGGTCAATTCTTGACAATTTGAAAATTGTCAACTTACTTGAAAGTAATGGTGGAAAGGTATGAGGCCCAATAAAACAACATTCTCAATGAACCCTTGAATTTGTTGTGCATTTGGCCCCATGAAAACAATAGTTGATTTGTCCAAATCACAAAAACCTGCCTACACCATAATGGACTGCTGTCCACTATGGTGTTGAGCCACTTGACATTCAAATTAATAGTGCTCACCCTGTGACCTCCAAAAAAGGGTTGGTTTAGGATTTTTTGCAAGCTCAAAACTACCCTTGTGCATCCAGATGACTTTCTTCCAGTCTTTAATAATCCAATTGATGTATGCCCTTGCAAATTACAACCATTTGTCAAAGTTCTGAGGGTGCAAATGCTGCTTGACCACTGCTATTTGCAATAATATTCATTCTTCATGAAGGACCCTTTGGACCATTTGGGAGGAAACCTCCTTAGTAATCAAATTTGTAATTTCATTCAGAGTGGCCAAGCAATGCAGCTGCATCACTCTCTTGAGGTGGTCAACATCCCAATTGTTTAAAATGAGCTTCCTTCCTGGCCTAGGTAAGTTCTGAAACATCCCATGATTGTAATAATGTGTTATTATATCTTGAATTGATGCTGTTGGTCTTATTGTTTGTTCACTGATCTTGCAAAGGGACAACCCAGCTTCGCACATCCCAACAATCTTCACTTTGGTTTCATTGTCATATTGGTAAGGCATTGAAAGCTACAAGCCTACAAAATAAGGCTAAAAGAAACTTGTCAGTTTGAAAAATTCAATAAAATTAAAAAGTCAAAATTTTGACTATGAAAAAACTTGGTAATAATAAGAAAACAAACAAGCAAAAAAAATTGGCAGAAAAATAAAACACTGTAAAGTGAGTAAAAAAAAGAAATTGGATTTTGGTTGGCGATTCAGGGTGCACGCGGGTTGAAAAAGTAGATGGACAGTTTTTGTTGGCATGACAGCACAATACACCTCACAGCAACCAAAGCCACAAGTGAGCCCTCACTCCTGGAACATATAAGGGCTCACAGTTACTTAGTAATACAGACATAGAGAGTATACCCTCTACAGGTTATGGGCCTATCTCCATAATTTTTCTCTCTTCCTATCATACTGAATCTATAAACTCAATTTAAAAAGTCATTTTTTTCTGCCTCATTCTCCTGGACATGCAAAATTTTATTCTTACTCTGTAATTGTTCTCTCTTCCTATCATACTGAATCTATAAACTCAATTAAAAAAAAAAATTCTTTTTCTCCCTCCTTCTCCTGGACACACAACATTTTATTCTTATTTTTCTACTTTATTTATACTTCACAATCACATCTATGACCAATACCCCTGCACCTACATTCCCATTACTCCAGTGTGGAAGATCAGAAGGGACTTTGAACGACCCATTCCTAACTGAGACAAAGATAATGGACAATCCTGAGGCCATTATAGCCAGGAATATGATCCCCACCGCCTGTGGACAGCCATTGCTCAAGAAATCAATTTCATTGCTCCCAAAATGAAGCTAAAAGTTGATAGTTCAAATTTCTCCGATTCAGAAGACAACATGGCAATTCTGTTTGACAATTTTTAGACAGCCCAGAGTACCTCATGACAGCTACTTGCCGCACTGCATATGGGGAAAGACTATTTAAATCCATATTAACCCACTCTGTCTCAAATACAATCCATAATAGTATCATTTGTATCCACCCATGCTCGGCTATCTGCAAACACCTTAAGTTTCACTACCACATATTGACTTGTGCTTCTCAAGTGCTTTCATGGAAAAACCTCCTTTCCTTACAGATGGAAGATGGAGAGAGTGCAATGGCGCTTGTTTACCAATTGATGAGCAAGGTACAAAATTTCAAAAACATGCACAGATCCTTTAGAGAGGATCATATGATGGGTATTCTGCTACAACATGTGACACACAATGAACCATCTATCAGTAAATTGGTCATGGGTAAGCTGGAAGCGATTGTATCAACATAAGGTCAGTCACCCAACCTCAGACAAGTGATTGTTTCAATTGAGTCATCTATCCGGCAGGTCAAGTCACAGAAGAAGATGCAGAGGCCTGACAAGACAAACCTGCTCATGTTCCCAAAACTGCATGTCACCAACACCAATGACACAATGGAAGTGGGTAGCAATGTTTTTTTGAAGGCTCGATCAATCCAGAAGCTTTGCAAGCAATGATTTGGGGCACTTGCCACCTTTGTAAACAACAGGGGCATTTTGCAAGAAACTGCCCAAGGAAAGTGGGGAAGTCACAAGGACAAAACCAGAGTACAACTACTTTCGAAGCATACTTCCCAATTATTGCCCCTTAAACAATGCAGCCATGTAGCACCAATACGGCACTGATTCAACAACCACAGCCATCAAAACAGCCCAACCTATACCAACCCTGATACAAGTCTCCAGTGGTGCAGGTGCGCTTTATCAAAATGGGGGCCAAAGAACCTGATGTGACAGTTCTGTCTACTGACCTAAGCTACTCCAAGAACTTGATTGGAAACGCGGTATGATTCAGGAACAAGCCATTCTTTAACTGGTGATCAATTGGCTTTGTGCCGCTATTGTAAGCTGACAAGGCCTATTTCCCTAACTATTGCTACAAAATGCACAGGGCATAGGAGCTATGTAGAGGGGATAGGCTCGCTAGTTTTCAAATGCAAGAATGGCAAGACAGTGATTGTGAATGTGGTTTTATTTTCACCTGATGCATCTTGTATGCTAGTCTCCCCTGCTGCGCTAATATGCACAGGGGGGAAACTCTCTTCCAATGGCAATGATATCTTGATTTGCAATGCTCCAAGCCACCCTTTGTTCCTCTATGTTGAAATGGAATATGACACCTTATCTAATTAAGACCACATAAGAAATTGACATGTTAGAGCTGCAAGATCCACTTACTGACCATCTTTTCCAAGATTGTGATGATTCAGGTACAATATTGGGAGACCTAACCATCCTCACTACAGCACTCACAGCCCCTGTCCATTACACTTTTAACGTTGTGGTATTCCATACCATTAGTGCCAGCTTCAAGCTTACCAATAAAACAAAAGAAAAAAAATGATAATAAAAAGAATTACGCAAAACAGATTTACACATTACAATTACCAATTTCAAAAAGAAATATACAATACACAGCCTCAAGATATTATCAAAACAGTATAGTATCAAAGAATTTATCCACCTTATTGCCTCATCAATAACAAATTATTCAATTAAAAGGATTTAATCTAAATAAAGGTATATGAAGACGGACCACAGCATCAGAGCTGTATTTTCCCCACCTTGATTCAATTGAAAGAAGAAATACCTCAAGGCTATGCATAAAATTACAATATATTTTCCAAGAACAAATGCTTCCTTAGTAATAATAACACGCATCAAACTTGATAGAAATGATGAAATCTCCATATGAAATGATACAATACTAAAATAAAGCACCAGAATAATTTTCTCATACATATCATATGACTAGAAGACAGTTCAATTGTCAGGAGCTGTATTTTCTCCACTTTCTTGGCAAAAAGAAAATCCCAGCAGCCAAATTCTCTCAAATACATCACATGACTCTGATAAAAAGGAAATCCCACCAGCCAAATTATCTCAAACACATCACATGATTTTGATAAGAAACAGAAACACCAGCATAATTTTCTCATATATATCATATGACTAGAAGACAGTTCAATTTTCAGGAGCTGTATTTTCTCCACTTTCTTGGCAAAAAGAAAATCCCACCAGCCAAATTATCTCAAACACATCACATGATTTTGATAAGAAAAAGCACCACCAGCATAATTCTCTCAGAAAATACGTAACAAAGTCACCAAAGATGAAAGTGTCACCAGAAAAATTATCTTGAATACATCACATGATTTTGATAAGGAAAAGAACCACCAGCATAATTCTCTCATAACATATGTAAAAATAGAAACAAAAAAATACTTTCCCCACCTTCAAGAAAACATCACCAGCCATATTATCTCAATGACCTCACATGACTCTGGAAAAAAGATATCTCACCAGCCAAATTATCTCAAATACATCACATGATTTTGATAAGAAAAAGCACCACCAGCATAATTCTCTCAGAAAACATGCTTCTACACCAAAACTACACATCTCACTAGCTAAAACCTCTCAACTATGATTTTTTCTAAGTACCCTATTTTGAGAAGCTCTATGGAGGCCCAAAAGCTATAAATAAAGGTCCTCTCTCCCTCATTTTTCCCATCATCATGGAAAAAGCTCCCACTATCCAGGATCACAACCATCCCTGAACTAGCAGGATATTTAGAATAGTAGTAGCGTTTTATTAGTGAAAAGCTCAGTAGCCTTGCTCAATAAGCTTAGTATTAGTGAAGAATAGTAGTATAACCGTAGTGAAAGCTCAGTAGCTTAGTATTAGTGAAGAATAGTAGTATAACCATAGTAAAAGCTCAGTAGCTTAGTATTAGTGAAGAATAGTAGTATAACCGTAGTGAAAGCTCAGTAGCTTAGTATTAGTAAAGAATAGTAGTATAACCGTAGTTAAAGCTTGGTAGCCTTTCTCAAAAGCTTAGTGTTATTAACAAAAAGAAGTAGTAGTGATATAAACTCAGTATTAAAAAAAATCCTAAAAGAATCAAATCCAGTAGTCTTATTATTAGTACTAATATAAAAAAAAATCATTATAATTAGCCTAAAACCATAGAAAATATATATTCTTATCATTCTTATTAAAAATAATAAACAAAAAAATATTCTTATTAGTTTTATTAAAATAACAGAAACCCAAAACATATATATATATTATCATCACTTTTATTAAAATAAAATAAAAAAAATCTTAGTGTTTATTTTACCAGAAATTTTAGATCAGAGTTTTTACTGTAGTGTTATTGATAGGTCTGATTTAGAGACTTCTGATAAGTCTTCTCTATCTGTTAAAGCCACAAATCTTATTTTATTTTGTGATTCTCTGTAGGCTGACTATTCAGTATTATTTAGAGGGGCAGCTAATACACCTTAGCACCCATGGTTATTGGACAATTCTGAAATTCAAAACAGACTTGCCAATAATTTCCCCCTCAAGGTACTGCCTTATTTCATCCCACACCAAAAGGAGTTCTCACAATGTACCTATTCAACCATCTTCTAACTTGACTGACCTGTTACATTCCACTCTTGGACACATAGGCTCCAAATGATTGAAACACTTCATACAACAGAAATTTGGAAAAAACACAAGAAAAAGCCTTGACAGAAAATTTTGATCCTGCCGACACTGCTACATTGCCAAGAGCACACACCATAGCCACCTTCAAAGCTGCAACCAGCCATTATCCCCCTTGGACACCATCACCACCAACTTGATGGGGCAATTTGATGAAGCAGCTTTGCCCAACGGAAGATATGTGTTGACCATCAGAGATGTTGGATCATCCTACGTTGAGAGCCATATAATAGCAAGAAAATCTGATGCCAGTGCTATACCATTGAATGTACTAGCGACTTGGGAAACAAAGACAGGCAAGAAAATCTAGAGTTTCTGCAGTGACAATGGTGGTGAATTCTGCAACAACACCATAGAGCCCTGGTTCCAGCTCCGTGGAATAATGCATGAAAAGAGCCTCCCTTACTATGACAAGAAGAACAGATAGATCGAGCATTACAACAGGTCAATAGTGGACATGGGTAGGACCTTGCTGCATGAATCAGGCCTTCCAATGCAGTTTTGGGGTTTTGCATTCATGTGGGCCGCCCACCTTCAAAACCTGCTCCCTAATTCACACACAGGTAGAAACATGCTGATCAAATTACTTGTTAACAATAAACCCTGCTATGATCAAATATGACTATTTGGCAAACTGGCATATGTGCGCATACCTTGAGAGAATAGGCAAAAATTTGACAACCATTCTGTGGAGGGTTGTGTCATGATGTTCTTAAACAACAGTAAAGGTTGGTTGTTTTACATTCCACAGACCAAAGAATTCAAGACCTCTGCATGGGCAGCATTCCCAACATCTAGTGATATGTGCAACACCATTAGGAGATGGTCCCTTCCATGGATGTCTGCAAAAGGTGAAGCTGCTGGGAAGATGGACATCTCGTTCATGGTAAACTGCTTATCACTAGGTGTCACAGGGGCTCTTATGGAAGCAAGAGGGCCTGGCACTCAGGAATCAAGAGCTCACTTGGAGGGCTCCAAAAGATGATAAGAAATACTATGGAATATATTTCTTAAGCAGGAATAAGAGAAAGGAAAAATATGCCAAAGATAACAAAGAATAAGAAGAATGAAGCCAGAGGCCAGAATAAAAGGAAGCCAAAAGCCAAGGAGCCAACCAAGTGAATCCTCAATTCACTGTTTCAACCTGCCAGAAAGAACAATGGAATTAGTAAAGGATATGACCACCAATATCCACTGACAGGCAAAGAAAGAAAGAGAAAAAGATGCTAATGACTGACTTAAAGTTATCAGTATTAACTTTAATAATGTAAAAGAAAATAAGGATAAAAATAAATCCAATAGACTAATTAACTGGGGAAAAGTCCCCAGGTGCTGAAAGGTGGCCAGTATATGTGAAAAACTGAAAGATTGATCCTGAAGGTGGATCACTGGCTGTATTGTCCGAATCGGGCCAATACAGTTCTGGCCATCTTGAATTTGAACTGTGTGATTGAATTCCCACAGTGGAATATGAAGTGGCCCAATTGGGCCAAGTACATACAGGTTGATTGATTGCCGCCTGTACAAACCAATTGAGTTGTCCAAGGAGTATTGAAATACTTGATGCCTCGACAGCTGATTGAAATGATGGAATACCTCTGAGAATGAACCTTGGAAGAATCCTGAATGAGAGTACCAACCCAACTCCTGCATAGCCAGGTGGTTGGAGTCCTTGAATGGTCTTCTGCTTGCCGCCATGGATTACCAAACTGATGAGTCCAAAAGTCCTCCTTTGAAATGGGCGTTGGATTTTGGTGCCTTGAGTCGAGAAGGTGGAATTGAGTCCTGAAAACGTCACCATTGAATTGCTGAGCAAAAATGGTGCATAATGGTATATAACACCATATATGCACCACTCCCGCAACCTTGAGTACGGGGTGCATGGAGGAATGGAAGAATATTCCTTAATTTGAGGGAAAAACTTGATGAACTGATTTGGTGGCCCCTGGTGGTTGCCAGAGGCCATGACGGAGATATTGGTCCATAGTGGTCCAGGGCCAAAAATGAGTCCTACGTGATTTATGGCCAAAAAGGTGTCCAAGGTGTTTTTGGCCAATTTTGGGTCCAAGGGAAATATGGCCAATTTTGGCTCAGGTGGGCCCAGATGTGGTTTGAGACCCACCTGGCCTTGGGGGCTAGGTGGTTTCCCCCTTTGGCCTCATTGGATTAGGCCAAAAGGGGCCCTAAAGGCCTGCGGACCACGGCCCACGGACTGTACGGACCGTAGGGGGCCTAAATGGCCCCAAGACCCCCTAATGAAAAGGGGGGGCCTGGATCCACTGGTGGTGGCTAGGGGGCCTGGAGACCCCTAGAAGACAAAAAGGACCCCCCAGGCCCAAAATTAATGATGAAGGCCTGGGGATTGGTGAGGTGTGAATTGGCCAAGAAGGCCAATGACGGCAGGATATGGCCTGAGGCCATAAAAGGCCATTGTAATGGGTTGTGGCGTAAGAGCCATTGAACACCCAAAGGGGGCCAATGGGCAATAAATGATATGACGTGGCCAATTGGCCCCAACTTGGCTCCAGGTTGGATTGCCGCAACCATCAAGGAGGAGGGTCAAACTCGTGGTTATGACAGTACCCCCCTACCTTGAATGGTGAGCTCCTGAGCACGAAGATGAGGTAGAAGCCTGTTGAGGCTATTGAGATGGATTTGACGGAGGGATTCCAGAGGCATTGAATCTTTAACATAAAAATTGAACTGATAAGCTTGTTGGCATATGACTTGAGGTTGACTTGGTCTTCTCTTGACATTTGGCTTTGACAATGTTGAAGACGTGATTTTACGTGAAGATTTGGCATTAAAGAGTTATAAGAAAAGAATTTTGAGAAAAATATAAAGAATAAAAGAGAAAGAAACAGTTATAAAGCAAGAAAAAGAAAAATAAAAGGGAAATGAATTTCGAGGAGGAGTCCAATCTTCATCACGGATTACGACAGTTGATTTTGAAAGTGGCCAAGGACCTGGATAAAAGAGTTTGATGCCAGGTGCTCACAGAGTGAGCCAAGGTGATGTTTTGACAGATTGTAGACCCCTCAGGGAAGTGCACACCAGGAGAGGAACTTACTTTTAGAAGTTGCCAATCCCGCCAGTGCCATAAATAAGAATGTAAGTTGTATTAAGGAGTGTCTTGAATTGGAAAACTTGGAAAGAAAAATGAAATTGAATGGTCCATTTTCCCAAGTGAAAAATGGCCATAAATTTGGAATTGGTGTTGAAAGCCAGGTTAACGAATCTGTGTCCAAATTGCAAAGTGCTCACAGAGTGGCCAAGGTGATGCTTTCAACAAGGAGGGATAGAATACCCCTAAAGGTGCATACCAGGAGTGGGACTTACTTTTTGTAATTCCTCTCCCCACCAAGCACCATAAAAGATCAAGCTTTTGAAGAATTGGGTCCTGGCTTGTCAGGATACAGAGAATGGAAATCTTTGACAAGATCAGGACAATTCTTGAGGTTTTCGGCTGGTTCCCAAGTGGATCTTTCTGGGTCTTGACTGAAACCTTTCCATTCCACCAGATACCATAACTTTCTCCTCTTGAGCTTAGAATCCAGTACTTGAGAAACTTCCCATTCCTCTTCTTCTTCAATGGTAATTGGAGGAGGAGGCTCTTGATGCCGATTTGGGATTGTTGATGTCTTGACTGGTTCCAAGAGTGAGATATGGAAGACTGGGTGGATGGATTTCCATTGAGATGGAAGCTTGAGGTGGTAAGCATGGGAACTGACTTTCTTCAAGATTGGAAAAGGACCCAACCATCTTTCGGATAGTTTTTTGGTGGGTCTGGTTGATTTGATATTCTTGGAGAAAAGCCATACCATGTCACCAGGATTGAAAACAGGTGGACTTGCTCTACCTTTATCTGCATACCTCTTAAACCAGTTTATGGAAGCTTCAAGTTCTCTCTTGACATCTTGCTGTACTGATTGGATTTTTGTTGCTAACTTTCCAGCAGGAGTGTCTTGAGTGATGTGAACTGAATCAAAATGTGGATCTCTTCCATAAACAGTGAAAAACGGGGATTGCTTGGTTGAAGAGTGATCGGCATTATTGTAGGCAAATTCAGCCAGAGGGAGCCAGGTGTTCCAATCATCTTGATGATAACTGACATACATCCGAAGATACTGTTCTAGTATCTGATTTACCCTCTCTGTCTGTCCATCAGTTTCTGGATGGTAAGCAGTTGACAAGTCTCTTGAAATCTTGAGCTGCTGACAAAGATTGGTCCAAAAAGAAGAAACAAAGAGTGAACCTCTATCACTGACAATTCTTAACGGAAGGCCATGCTTTGAAAAGATATTCTTGATGAATAAATGGGCCAAATCCAATGAAGTTATTGAAGACATTGTTGGAATAAAAACTGCCATTTTTGAGAATCTGTCCACTATGACAAGGATTGAATCAAATGAATTGGACAGGGGCAGTTGAGTGATGAAATCCATTGAAAGACAAATTCAAAGACCATTTGGAATTGGAAGAGGTTTGAGGAATACAAACTCCTTATGGTGAATATTCTTGTTTCTTGAGCACTGTTGACAGGATGAAACATAATCCTTGATAAATTGAGTCATGCCGGACCAGTGAAAATCCCGCTTGACAAGCTTGAGAGTCTTCTCTTGGCCAGGGTGGCCAGCTAGAGGAGAATCGTGATGCTTTTGAAGAATACTAAGTTGAATTGTGGAGTCATTTGGGACTACCACCCGATCTTTGAAGAGAAGAAGTTGGGAAAAGGAATAAAGAGAATAATCTTGAACAGATTTACCTTTACCCAAATCTTCAAGGATACTTCTGTACTGGGGATCTTGCCATAATTTCTTCTGGATTGAATCAATCAAACTTGAAAAATATTCCACCTTGACTGCAAAAAACTTTGAGGGTTGAACTTCATCTTGCTTAATGAGTTGCTGAAAATTCATTGGATTCTTGCTGATGAAATCCTCCCCCCTCTCCGGATAAACGTTGTCCTGACGTGATAAGGCATCTGGAAGAGTAGCTAGGCGGCCAGGGCGGTAAGTGATTGAGAAATGAAATTCAGAAAGGAATTCAGCCCAACGGGCTTGACGGCGAGTGAGTACTTTGGAGGTCATGAAGTATTGAAGGGAAGAGTGATCGGTAAGAACTTCAAAAGGGGAAGCCAGTGAAAGAAGAAAAGCCCTCCAGCGCTTGAGAGCCCAGACAATACCAAGGAGTTCCTTGTCATGAATATCGTAATTGAGCTCTGCTGGGATAAGCTTGCGGCTATCAAATGCAATGGGATGTTTTCCTGAGTCAGAGACCTGACTCAGTACAGCACCCAAGGCATAATCTGATGCATCGGTCTCTACAATGGTGGGTAGAGAAGGATTGAAGTGGGAAAGGATTGGAGCAGTGGTGAAAGCCTCTTTGAGTTGATGAAACTGACGAAGAGCTTCCTCATTGAGGGGAAAACAGGAATCTTTCTTGAGGAAACTGGTGAGTGAACTGATCTTTTTTGAATAATTCTTGATGAAACGGCAGTAGAAGTTGGCAAAGCCAAGGAAGGATTGAAGAGCCTTGAGGTTTCTTGGAGACAGCCAATTGAGAATCTGCTGGACTTTTTCTTGGTCCATCTTGAGGCCTTCAGAAGAAACTACATAACCAAGATATTCCATGCTTGAAACATGAAACAGGCATTTGGACGCCTTAGCAAAAAGGTTATTGGCTCTGAGTCTGGAAATAACAGTGGACACATGAGTGACTTGTTCTTCCTCAGATTTGGAGAAGACCATAATGTCATCCAAATAAACCACAACATAAAAATTGAGAAGATCTTGAAAGATATCATTGACAAGATTTTGAAAAGAAGCAGGAGCATTGGTGAGCCCAAATGGCATAACCAAGTACTCATAACTGCCATATTTAGTTCTAAAACAAGTCAAATGTTCATCACCCTCCTTGATTCTGAGCAGGTTATATGCACCACGCAAATCAATCTTGGAGAAGATAGAAGAACCATTAAAGACATTGAGAAGCTGATTCATAGGCAGAACAGGATACTTGTTCTTCCTAGTAACAGCATTGAGTTTGCGGTAATCAACACACAAACGGAGGCCACCATCTTTCTTTTTGACAAAAAGAACAGGTGCTCCTGTTGAAGAGGAGCTTGGCCGGATGAAACCTTTCTCTACATTCTCTGAAATGTAGGCCCCGAGTGTATCTGACTTTTGCTTGGATAAAGAGTAGATCACCCCAACTGGAGGTAGAGACCCCTCCAGCTCAATATGATGATCACAGGCACGGTGAGGAGGAATTTTTTCTGCTTTCACCTTGGAGAATATATCCAGATATTGGTGATAGACAGAAGGAACAACCTTCATCACGGTTTCTACTTCTTCTGGCTCTTCCTCTTCATCCCACAACTCCTCCAGGGAGTCATGATAAGATGAAGGAGGAAGGTCCATATTCCCAAATAAGAGGTGAAGTGAAGATACAGAATTATCTTCTCCAACATCTTGAATCTCTTTGAAGACTTCAGCTCTAGAAGATAGTAATGACTGTGGGGAATGAAGGGAAGGAATATGGACAGAAGGTGGGAATGATGGTGTTCTAGAATCACCAACCAGAGCTGCACATGATTTGGCAGAAGAAAAGTCATTACGGAAAGAATTATAAGGATCAGAATAGTCCAAATGACCAGGATTAAAGGTGATCAGACCTTGCCTCCAATCAATAGAAGGATTAAAATGATTAAGAAAGTCAAAGCCCAATATGCGGTCTTCTCCCTTGGGAGTATCAATGACTAAAAAGTCCCATTCAAAGCTTGGGAAGGAAGGGAGCTCAACCATATATCTAGTATGGTGAGTCACAAATAAGGAAGGAGACTCAGAGGAGTCAAGAATGATAAGGGGAATCTTCTCTGGAAGTTCTGACGTAGTCAATGAGTACTTGTGAACAAACTGCTTTGCAATAAATGAGTGTGTAGCACCAGAATCAATGAGAATACTGTAAAAAACATCAGAAAGAGAAGAAAAGACAAAAAATTTAAGAGAATTTTTGACACCAGTATTCAGAATGCACAATTGTGCTCTGGAAGGAAAACTGTGAAGACCATTGAACACAACATGGTCTCCACTCAGGCTTTTCCCTGGCTGGGAAATTGGCCTGACGGTTGGGCAAGCTTGTTCTGAGGTCTCTTGAAGCAAGACTCAAGACTATGCTTCCCACCTCAATAGGTACAAAGACCCTCTTTGATTCTTCTTTCTTTTTCAGAACCTTTCAACTTGAAGTCCTTATTCAACAAGGAAGAATGGGGCTTGTCCCGCTTTTGAGTATGAAAATTCTTCTTCTTGTGACTTGAGATTGAAGAATTTTGATGATGAGAAGAACTTGACTTTGAGGCTTCAGGTTTCTTCTCTTGATGATGATTCTCCTTTTGCCTCTCATGGTACCTGGTATCAAGTTCCAGGGTAACGTCCATTAAGTCTTGAAGAGAATCGATATTTGAAGGATGGGAGGCCAATTGATCCAGAATCCTGGATGGCAATCCCTTCCTGAAATGATGAATGAGAGCTCTTTCTCCCCAATCCCCAATTCTTGAAACCAAACTCCTGAAATCGGCTATGTATAGTGAAACATGGCCACCTTCTTTCATCCTAAGGCCATCCAACTCTGCTTCAGCTTTTCTAACTTCATTTGGGTCTCCAAATAGAGTGAAGAGTTGGGATTCAAATAATGGCCAAGAATTGAGAAGATAACTTGAGTCTTGATTGGTGAGGTTAGAAAGGTAAGGCTCAATCCATTTTGCAGTGCTGCCAATAAGAAATGAAGTGGCATAAAGAACCTTCTTCCTGTCTTGAGAGAAGTTTGCCGGATCATTATGAAACATAAGCTGGCATGACTGAATAAAGCTTCTGACTTTGAAGGGTTGAGTCCCATCAAAGCATTCTGGTGCCTTCATAGATGGAGTCTTGAAGGCTGGTGGTCTTGATGAATCAGAAGAAGAAGCTGCTTGAAGATTGGCCATAATCTGAGTCATTTGCTGCATAATGGCCAACAAAGATGGTTCAGACTGGGCTAGAGTTGGTCTTCCAGTACCTTGGGATGCCCCCACCGGAGCAGGAACACCTTCAGTACCTTCAGACTCTTCCTCTTCCACAGAATTCTCCTCCTCCTCTTCACCGTCTTCCCCTGGACCTTTGAAACTAGTCCTTGACATGCCTGGAAAACCGCCAACTACTCCTGAAAAAGAATTTGATCTTCTTGGCACTCTTCCTTCCTTCCTGGATGGTGCTGCTCCTTCCATGCGGGTCCTCAGTTGAGGAACTGCTGGGGTGCCATCAAGAGGAACTCTTGGGGTAGGAGTAAGAACAGCTTGAGTTTGAGCCTGGGATCTTGTCTGTCTTGCAGGAGGTGAATGTTGGAGTGGAATGATTTAAATAAGAGTAAAATTTAAATAAAAGAATCAAAACTTGAACAAAACTTGAGGCAAAACCAAAATAGTCTTGAGGATCAAATCAAATCAAATCTTGAGGGGAAACAATCAATGAATCAATTAAAGTCTTCAAGTACGTCAATAAATCAATCAGATGAGTCTTGGAGCCAAAGAATCAAAATCAATGAAAATCTTGAAGTCAATAAAATCAATGAAATCAAAATCTTGCAGTGAAAATCAATCAGTCAAATGAATTCTTGAGTCAAAGATCAATTTATGTCAAAGTATTGATGTGAAATTCAGCAAATCAATGGAAAAATCTTCAGGTCAATCAAATATCTTGAAGTCAATATAAATTATGTCAAATCAGTCAATCAAATCAATTATCAAGTGAATTCTTCCTGAAATCAAAATTCTTGAAGAGAAAATCAAATTGAATCCTGATATGAAGAACGTGTCTGAATAATTTGATGAACAATCTGAAAATCAAAATAACAAGATGCCTGAAATGAAGGATAAAGTGAGATTGATGATTGAGATTAAGATTGAAAAGACAAACAGAAATTAAAATTTGTGTCAGCTTTCAATTTTCAGAATGAAGAAATGAGTGAGAGAACATTGAGAGGTGACAAAGAATCATTAATTTTCATAAGCGTTAAACAGTCATAATTTCAATGAATGAATGAATGAATATAATGAAAAGAAACTATGAGTTAATTAATCTAATGTCACAGGGGCTCTTATGGAAGCAAGAGGGCCTGGCACTCAGGAATCAAGAACTCACTTGGAGGGCTCCAAAAGATGATAAGAAATACTATGGAATATATTTCTTAAGCAGGAATAAGAGAAAGGACAAATATGCCAAAGATAACAAAGAATAAGAAGAATGAAGCCAGAGGCCAGAATAAAAGGAAGCCAAAAGCCAAGAAGCCAACCAAGTGAATCCTCAATTCACTGTTTCAACCTGCCAGAAAGAACAATGGAATTAGTAAAGGATATGACCACCAATATCTACTGACAGGCGAAGAAAGAAAGAGAAAAAGATGCTAATGACTGACTTAAAGTTATCAGTATTAACTTTAATAATGTAAAAGAAAATAAGGATAAAAATAAATCCAATAGATTAATTAACTGGGGAAAAGTCCCCAGGTGCTGTTAGGTGGCCAGTATATGTGAAAAACTGAAAGATTGATCCTGAAGGTGGATCACCGGCTGTATTGTCCGAATCGGGCCAATACAGTTCTGGCCATCTTGAATTTGAGCTGTGTGATTGAATTCCCACAGTGGAATATGAAGTGGCCCAATTGGGCCAAGTACATACAGGTTGATTGATTGCCGCCTGTATGAACCAATTGAGTTGTCCAAGGAGTATTGAAATACTTGATGCCTTGACAGCTGATTGAAATGATGGAATACCTCTGAGAATGAACCTTGGAAGAATCCTGAATGAGAGTACCAACCCAACTCCTGCATAGCCAGGTGGTTGGAGTCCTTGAATGGTCTTCTGCTTGCTGCCATGGATTACCAAACTGATGAGTCCAAAAGTCCTCCTTTGAAATGGGCGTTGGATTTTGGTGCCTTGAGTCGAGAAGGTGGAATTGAGTCCTGAAAACGTCACCATTGAATTGCTGAGCAAAAATGGTGCATAATGGTATATAACACCATATATGCACCACTCCTGCAACCTTGAGTACAGGGTGCATGGAGGAATGGAAGAATCTTCCTTAAGTTGAGGGAAAAACTTGATGAACTGATTTGGTGGCCCCTGGTGGTTGCCAGAGGCCATGACGGAGATATTGGTCCATAGTGGTCCATGGCCAAAAATGAGTCCTACGTGATTTATGGCCAAAAAGGTGTCCAAGGCGTTTTTGGCCAATTTTGGGTCCAAGGGAAATATGGCCAATTTTGGCTCAGGTGGGTCCAGATGTGGTTTGAGACCCACCTGGCCTTGGGGGCTAGGTGGTTGCCCCCTTTGGCCTCATTGGATTAGGCCAAAAGGGGCCCTAAAGCCTGTGGACCGTACGGACCGTAGGGGGCCTAAAGGCCGCAAAAGGCCATTTAGGCCCAAGACCCCCTAATGAAAAGGGGGGGCCTGGATCCACTGGTGGTGGCTAGGGGGCCTGGAGACCCCTAGAAGAAAAAAAGGACCCCCCAGGCCCAAAATCAATGATGAAGGCCTGGGGGTTGGTGAGGTGTGAATTGGCCAAGAAGGCCAATGACGGCAGGATATGGCCTGAGGCCATAAATGGCCATTATAATGGGTTGTGGCGTAAGAGCCATTGAACAACCAAAGGGGGCCAATGGGCCATAAATGATATGACGTGGCCAATTGGCCCCAACTTGGCTCCAGGTTGGATTGCCGCAACCATCAAGGAGGAGGGTCAAACTCGTGGTTGTGACACTAGGTGACTGCCAAATCCCAGGACAAGATTGCGGCAGAGCTTTTGACAACCACTCCAAGTGTACTCACCCCAAAGAGTTTCAAGCAGGAAATCTCTTCACCTGAGAAACTACAATGGCAGGATGCAATCCGAACCAAGCTGCACAACATGGAGGACATGGGTGTGTATGATATTCTTCCTCTACCAAAAGACCCTCATGTTTTGGGGGGTGGTTAGGTATTTGTAAACAAGCACAGGACAGGCAATACAGCTGCTCGATTCAAGGCCAGATACGTCACGCGTGGAAATGGACAGGTAGATGGTGAATATGACCAGGCTTTCGCACCAACTGCAACTTTCACCTCACTACGACTGATGTTAATAGACAACGATATATGGGTTAGGCCTCCTGACGGGCTACATGTGCCTGCTGGCTTTGGTTGAAAGCTGTGTAAAGCTTTGTACGGAACAAAACAAGTTGGTTATTGCTGGCGGCAGTGTGTGGCAGCAAGGCTCGCAGTGCTCGGCTACTCAGCCAGCAATTTCGACAAAAGCCTATATACACACAAATCATGAAAGGCCATGATATGGTTTCGTGTGGACAATGGTATCATTGCTGCTCCAGCTACGCAAAGAACTAGGTAAGTCCTTTAAACTGAAATGGGAAGAAAATGTTAATTCCATTGTAGGCATTGATATCCTGGCAACAGGTGGTGGCTAAAAACTCAACCAGCAATGACTAATAGAATCAATTGTTGAGAGCTCATGGGACAGCACATCATCAACCAAAACGCCTCTGCCCGCCAGATGCAACCTAGTCACCTTACCCACCAATGCCGAGACAACTCATGCTAGAGAATTTATCAGCGCTGTAGGGGCTCTGTCTTATGTCGCCACAGGAACTTGACTGGACATTGCTTACACCGTGAACTTGCTGGCCAGGCATGCCGCTAGACCAGGGGCAAATCACCGGAAGTGTCTCCAACACCTACTAGGGTATGTACATCACACAAGATCTTTGAGCCACTGCCTTGAACCACGGCAAGGGGAACCGCAACTGGACGTGTTTTTGGATGCCAGTTGGGGAGGTGAATTTTCGCGGTCTACACATGGTTTCCTAGCTCAAGTGAACGGGTGCAGCATAGCTTGGTGTTCCAAGCGACTGGTAACAGTGGCCGCCTCCAGCTGCCATGCTGAGTTCATGGCTCTTGGGATAGCGGCTAGACACGGTAAGTGGATGATATGCTGGGCACATGTGTTCCATTGCAACTTCTTTGCAACAACACATCCGCCATACGGATTGCGACAGACTCATCTTCCAACAAACAGACGAAGCACTCAGACAGAGAATTCTTCATCACAAACCAAATTCTCAGGGATGGTACTGCGACACTAGAATAGATCCCTACCGCTGAAATGAGGGCCGACACCCTGACCAAAGCATTGGGCTCAGTCTCACATCAACATCTGATGCGCCTGGTGCTATTTGGCACGGAAAGGGGAAGGACCTAAGGATTTTTTTTGCTTTCTTCTTTATTTTTTTCTCTTCTTGTTTTCTCTCATATTTATTTCTTCTTTCTTTCTTCTCTCCTTTTTTTTCTTTTCCTGAATACGGTTGTAAATAGCTGCACAATTGTTAAAGTTTTGATGTCGTGGGGGGGATGTTGGCATGAAAGCACAATACACCTCACGACAACCAAAACCACAAGTGAGCCCTCACTCCCGGAACATATAAGGGCTCACAGTTACTGAGTAATACCGGCATAGAGCATATACCACCCTCTACAGTTTTGTCACCCCACTGTACAATACTGTATTTATCTTCCTGGGTCTTTGGGGAGGAATGGTGTACCGTAGGTGGATGTGTATGAGCGTGAGATTAAGGGTGAGACAAATTAAAGTTGGATTTGTGTGAGGAATTTAAAATTTTATGAATTTAGCTAGGCCAAGTATCCTTGATGTCTAAGTCAAAAGTATTCCACGACAAGCATTTCGCAGTAAACCTGAAAAGATGATTAAAAAGTGGACTTTTGGCCAAATAACTAGAATTCTCACAAGTTCAATTATAGATCTCCCAAAATTAGCTGACACTCCGCTTCGCTCCAGGCTTTGACCGGGGCTTGTATCTGTCTGGCTCAGAGCAAAGTACAGGAGTAGCTGTCAAGGTTGGCAGCCTGGCATAGCTGCACTGATTCCTCATCCTGAGTTTCATAAACAGCTTGCCTTATGTTTACCCATGAATCCATGATGACACCGGAGTTTATTCTACACAGTGTGTACTATTGTACTGTACAGTACACCACCCACTTCGAGTACGTGTGACTTGTTCTAGCTTAGTGTCTGCCTGCCAGGATTAATATTGCCAATCAGCCCCTTGTCTGATTGTGAGCCAGGCTTCCTTGTTGCCTCCCAGGATGCCTCCGTCGTAGATCAAAAGCTTGATATAAAATATTGGTCGCTCATCTTCCTGGTTCCCAACACTACCAAGACTATCATCACAATATCTGGCTTGGGTGCAGTTTCATGATGTCAAGCGAGTCATCCAATACATCACTTCGTCACTTTGTAGGTTTCTCCCTTTGGAATGACGTCCCATGACTTGTCCTCTCATAATCATCATGGCTATTGCTCTTATTAGCTAACAGGAATGAGGGGTAATATACAATCTTGGGTTTACCCTGGATTGATTATACTGGCAACAATCAAAATCATCACAGGCATCAGTTGTCTTGCATTGATCCTAACTCCTATTTGTCGAGGACGCCTTAGCCGTCAAAAACATTTATGGCTCGTAAGAAAACGTTATCTACATTCAGGTCAGTCGAAAATCCTTCAATCGCTACAACTAGCACTCCCATTTTACACTTTATATTTCAAAAATTGAAACATTATACATGCAAAAGCACAAAATTGAACCATTTCTTACTAAATTCCTCTATTAACTCATCCCTTCGACTTAAACACTGATGACTTTCTTTCTCAAGCCTTGTTATCATCCATGATTTCTTCAATTATATTAGCTTTTTTTGGCGATTTCATTGTTAATGCACCCGAAATTCAACTCAACTCATATTTACTATATGAAAGTGGCAACTTTTGAAATATATCAAAAGCCTCAAAAATTTGACTACTTGCTCAATCTACCTATTTATCCTGTTTCATCAATGAAAGTTTTCACTTGAGCTAATTCATATTTCAAGCCACTTTAATCAAAATCAATTATACATAGTCACCAAAATATATTTAACATAAAAGAAACATAGCACCTTTTAGATTCCTGTTAAATCACTGATATTAATTTGTTTTTAGATAGCAAGACGCCTTATTTCGTGCCAAACAGCTCACTAGTTGTCGTTATGTGTGAGCTCTTGTCATCAGCATTATACGTTATGCTAGCTTGTGTTAATTACTCGGTGAGTTTCCTTTCCCCGTTCAACCCTCTAGGATAACTTACCAAAAACAATCTTTTTTGAATCTTCATCCTACTTTGTTTTAAATATCAGAACTTTAAAGATGGATTCGTTAGCTCTCGAAGAGCTCATCACATGACTTCGACACTTGGGTAACTATTTTGCAAATTTAACTGCCATCAATTTATTTTATGACTCTTACAAGTCTTTCTTTCCTCTTGGGCACTTTTTTCTAGATATGGTATCTCGTCAGTGTGTTTAGATTACTTTTTATCAACATATTTATTGCTTTTTTTTAACACTGAGCTGGGTGGGTTTCAATTTAGATTTCTCCCGTAAGTGTTTTGAAATAATAAATTCAGTTTTCTGAACTCCAACTTAAAACTTAAAAAACGTTTTTTTAATATAAGGACTTTCATTAGCGTATGGTTAACTGGTTGGGGATTGCTCTATTCTTGGTACGCTTCATAGTCTTGTTGTGTTTTGTTAGTCTTTTGACTTCGCTTTTGTTAAGAAAGCTATAATTAAAGAAACAACTGACCCTCGTAACTTGTAACCTTATCATTCAGCCATTGTCCCAACTCAAATGTCAACAAACAAGTCATTAATTTTTTTGGTCCGCGGATGTACAATTCTTGTTGGATCATCGGCTGCCTATTGGTCGTTGTTATTATGGCTCATTGGGCTATTGCGCTTGGGAGGGTTTATGCAGAGCTTTGGAACCATAGAGTCGAATTGCTTGGGATTCTTGCAAAGATAGGCCCACATTTGATTGACAGCCCGGCTCAAATTAACCAAGGATTGCTTTTGTTACTTCAGAATAGTAGAGTTGCTTTTATGGACAGTGGTTCAAAATTGGTTAAACACATGAGGGTTTTGGCTGGGTTTTGGCTTGCTTGCGAATTTCTCCTTGTAGCTGTTGGTTCTTATCTTTCGAGCCGCTGAGTTTTTTCCACTTTTAGATCAAGACAAGTCATTGACAAATTTATATTCTATCCTTGCTAGCTTTATGTCTTCATTCTTCAACGCCTAGTGAAATTGATTCGAAGACTCCTTCGATTTTGCGAGGCTGAACAATTTGAAATTTTGAATCGACCAGGCTCCGCAAACAATCCCATACCTGTCAGCAAACGTGGAGTCCATAAGTCAGTGGTAGCTTTATCTGCCTTCCGACAACAACTTCGTAAGTTTCCCATCAAAGAACCACTTGAACACTCGTGCCGCCCATACCAAGAAGATCTTCCCTTTTGATGGGTTTATACGTTTTTTTGGATAGGATTCCTTGCGGTATACAACTTTTCAATCACTTTAGTGCTCTTGGGAGAGGTAACTTCAGCTTGTCTACACTTTTATGCTTGTGGTCGACCCTGGGAGTAAGTCAGTTAAGCTATGCTGACGCCTGAGTCAAAATCCACGTTAGGCCTGCAAGGCACAGCTGACACTTATATTGTTGCAGCGCTGTTCTGATGGGGGTACTCTCGGTTGTGGTGATGGTGCCTAGCATATTCTTATCTCCTGTACTTCTCTATCAAAGCGTCAGTGACTGAGGCTACTTTATGTCAAAGACAGGCCTGAACTCTGCTAAAATTTATTTCTTGATGAATCTAGTGGCGAATCATAACCGAGCGTAGTGTTTCTCAGACAGAAGAATCGCAGCTGGTGGAAGTACCAATAGCCTCAGAATCTATAAAGCCTGAACACCGGTTGTTTCATGAGCGCTTATGGAAATGGTATAATGGCCGACGCCTGGATGAGAATGAATGTCTACAACTTGATGGACATTCTCTAACAAAAATTCAGAGCCGCCGATCGTGTTCTTCAAGCTTTGGGGCTGGCCAAGATGAATTCATTTATATGAATTCTTTTACAAAAGGGTCACCACTTCACGATAACCTTTAAAACGAAACGTGAAACTTTGAAAGATTAAATAAAACCTTCAGCTCAAGAAAGCCCAAAATCATAAGCATTGTATGTAAAATGGTTCAAATACAATATAAATAGATTGTTTCTTTATGTAGAGACAAAGTAAAACGACATGAGCTTGATCAACATTCATCAATGTGTCATAATAACTGTTATAAAAATATTATACCTATAACTAAGCTTTTCAAAATAATACAGCAAACAAAAAGTAATAATAGAATCCCCAGCATATTTTCTTTCTTGTACTTAATTTTTGTTTCTTTGAATAAAGGATAAATAAAGGGTATTGGTAAACCCACATAAGGGGTACCCTGGGCCCATTTTTAATTAACAATGAAACACAAAAAAACCTGTATTGGGCCAAAACCCCACAAACCCCACCCAAAAGAGGTTTTTTCCCCACAAAATGCACCCAAAAGAGGTTTTTTCCCCACAAAACCCCTCTAAACCAATTGTTTCAGATTTTTTTGTACATCCCCCAAAAAAAGACCAAACACCCAAATAATCCACATTATCCCCCCCAAACAACTTTTTTTGAAAAACAGAATTACCAAAGCAATTTTGCAAAGCTTTTTACACTCTTTTTTCTTTTTTTCCCCCAAAGACTGCATTTTCCTCCACAACAACCTGCTTCCAAGCCTCTAAAATTCCATTTTTTTATCTTCCCTCATCTATTAATCCCACATTTCAACCACTTTGTTTCATTTTTCATACCTTTTATCACTTCTTGTTTGCCTTCCAAAAGGTTCTTTCCTCATTCCAAATCCCTAAGCTCCCATTTTTTTTAAATTTATACATATTTTTCACTCGATAATGCTTCAACCCCCCAATGAAGGTGAATTTCAGACCCTTGAGCTTCTTTGGCAGCATGTGCATAATGTTGCTAGGTCTCAGGGGTATGCTGTGTCCATGTTGAGCTCCAATATGACCCACAACCAAATTGAAATAGGTTGTGATAGGTCTGGGACCCCAAATCCCCACAAAAACTCCTCCAAAACACTCACTTCAAGAAAGGTTGCCTGTTCATTTAGACTTTATGCCAGAAAATATGCCAAGAGCACCACTTGCACTCTTAAAGTCAAAAATCCTGAACACAGCCATGATTCCACTGAAAATATTATGGCATATCCTGCTTTCAGAAAATTCAATGTGCAAGAAACATCCCAAATTGCTCAAATTTATGAAGCACTGCTCATGTCAAGGCAAATTCAGGCCCAATTATGCAGCCAGAGGGAGTTTGACAGGCCTGTAATCCTTCAAGACATTAAAAACCAAGTCAAGAAAATTGAGAAAGGCAAAGTGCAAAGTGCAATGAAGAAGGCCCATTGATGCTCTTATTGAAACCCTCAAAGAAGAAAAATTTGTGTGGTCCTCTGCAGGGGATACTGCAGGACACATTACCTCCTTGTTTTTCACTCACCCCCTTGAAATAAAGCTCCTTCATGGCTTTCCTCATGTGATTATTATAGATTTTATTCATAAAAAAAATAAGTAAAAAATGTCCCTTTTCATATTTTGGCTTCAGCTCAACCAATAAGACCTTATCTAGGGAATTTTGTTTAATTAAGAATGAAACTGAACCCTCATATACTTGGGCATTAAATCAATACATAGAAAAAGTCCTCAACAACACCAATCTTGTTCCCCCTCCAGTCATTGTTATTGAAAAGGATTTGGCCTCGAGAAATCTTCTTAAGAAGCTCTTCCCATACTCAAAATTCATGTTATGCATTTGGAAAATAAATAATGATGTATCTGCCCATTGCATGAAGAAAATTGGTCATGGCAGTGATTTTGAAAATTTCATGGGCCTTTGGAATCAAGTAATATAATTTTATCTTTTATTTTTATTCTTATTATTGTTTTTATTAATGAATTTGAGATTCATTTTTCAGGTTATTTATTCATCCACTGAAAAGTCTTTGAAAGACAACTGGAAGAAGCTTCAAAAGCAATTCAAAAATCCTGAAGTCTTGCAATATTTGAAAATTACCTGGCTTCTTCTAAAGGAGTATTATGTGCCAGCCTGGATCAACCACCATTGCCACCTGGGTGTGCTCTCCACCTCAAGAGCTGAAGGTTCCAATGCCATGGTTATAATTTGGCTCCAAAAGTCCACTGGTACTCTGCTGGAGGTAGTGAGGGCTATCCACATGGCTTTCAGAAAACAATTTATTGAAATAATCAACAAAATCCCCAAAGAAATGATCTTCCATGTCAACAATTTTCCTCCACAAATCTGTGCTCTCAATAGAAAGGTGTCTCATTATGCCCTTCAGATGCCCTTTTACAATTTCAAAAAAAAAAATCCCCGCAATGAAAAATGCACAAACAAATTAATCAATTATCAAGGGATTTCTTTCAAGAACAAGAGCCAACAGGAATTTTTCAAGCGCCAAAGGCTCCAGGTATCAGACTTCCATCCTCAGTGGAATTTGAGTTTACCTGTGAGAATTTTTTGATCATAATTTTTTTTCTTATTAACTGATTTTCTTTGTCATACTCCTCTCATATTGGCTATAAAGGTTATGATCAAAGTGTTGAAAAGGAAAGAAATAAGGAATCCAAAAGGATATTTGAAGATATTGGGGAAGACTTTTTTCAAATACCAATAGCAAAAATCACCCTAATTCTTCAACATTTTCATGATTTTTTGATTGGAAAATTCCCATTTGATCAAATTACCAATATTTATGAGGATGATCAACATTATTAAGACCCACTCAAATGCAAGAATATCTGAGAAAGACCTCAAGGAGCCAAGAATGAAAATAAAAATTAAAATAAAAGAGAAACCTCAATATTTGAAATCATTGAAATTCAATCCAAGAGAAGAGTAAGACCCCTATCAAAAGTGACCAGTATAACAACATCAAGATCATAGTCAATTTAACCCTCTCCAAATATGAAAGTGGTTTCATCTGAAGATTCTGAGGCCTCATTATAGAAATCAATAAGTTCATCATATTCACTACCCTCAGAGCCTGAATAGAATGAATATGGCGAATCAGGAGTCACCCTTAGAAGGTCCATAAGATTGGAAATGAGTAGCAAAACCTTGCAAAAAAGGGCCACAAGCCTGCCACAAGTTTGAAGATATATGATGCAATTGACTTGACCTGTGAGCATTGTCAAAGCAATTATCACACAAGTGATGAATTATCCAAGATCTTTGTGAATTTCTGATTCACTTTATTGCATATTTCTCTTGTTTATTTTAATATTTATTGATTTTTTGACCCATTTTTATCAGGTACCTGGCTCAAAAGTCTTTCCAAAGATTATATTGAAATACACCTTCAAGCCCATCAATTTCCAGGGTGATGGAAACTGTGGCCACATAACAGTATCCCACTACATTTACAAGACTCAAGATCAATTGGCTGATGTCAGAGGTGACTTGGCTGAAGAAATTTAACAAAATAAAGATCTTTATGAAGCCATGAACACTTTTATTCCCTCAGTATCCTCTTATTTGGACAGAATTGAGTGGTATGAAGATGTTGGCTAGGCTCCAAGGAGAAAGTGGATTTCCATTTCTGATATGGGGGATCAAATTTGAAATAAGTATCAAAAACCAGTTTTCTTTTATTCCACAGTCCCAGATTTCTCTTTTTTCCCTTATTTCCTTCCTCCAAATGATAATCCACCCATTTTCATCTGCTTCTTGGATAGCTGTTCTCATTTTTCTCCATTGGATATCATCCTTTCTAAAGTTTATCCATTCCCCCCCCATCACTGTAAATTGGGAATTTCATGCCGAACCACAAGCCCTGGGGTGGGCTGATAAATTTAAGAAACACAGGATGTTATATTTGTCCAATCTTTACCCCCTCAGAAAAATCCAACTATTTTGGAGGTTGATTCAGATTGATTGATTTTTTTATAGAGAATTTATTCCAATTATCCCCCTCCTCAGTCCTATTTATTGATTAAATTCCACCTCAGTCTCATGCTTTATCAAACATGTGGCACTTTTGTACTTAAAAATAGTCATATTACAAACAAGAAAAAAACCCCTTTTTTTCCTTCACTTGTCCCACCAAAAAAATACCCCAAAATCATAAGCTTCTAGTTTTTAATTGTCAATAGGGGGTGTCAAAGTCACCAAATCCTGCCTTAAAATAAAATGGGATTTGGAACCCAAATCCCAGGGCTTTTATGTGTAAATCCCATGGCATTCTAACTGAGTCCCCTGGTATTTTGACCAAATCCCATGCATCTGGGATTTCAGCTTGAAACCTAACCCAAATGAGTACTCACAATTTATACCTGTACAACATATTCTTCTACACTCCATTTTGGACAATCTGACCAAACAGCTTACAGTCCATTTATACTTCATCATCCATATAATAATGCCTCTATCCAAAGCAAGACAAATCAAGACAGATATGAAGATCACCTCTGGACTGCCTCATCCATCAGCTCACTTAATACGTACAGATTATTTGACCATAATTAATTGGCTTTCAGTCAAATCCAATTTTTAGTCATGTTTTGGTACTAGTGGTTCAACATCTATTGGAAGACCTCCTTCCTCAAAGCAGCATGGCTTTCAGCTTATGGCCATTGAGGTCAACAAAAAATCACAAAATTGCCTAAACCTTAGTTCAAGCAGCATCCAAGATCAATGGCAAACATATAAAAAGAAATATAGGGCAGCAAAAAAATTCGAAAACTTAACTGGGGCTGGAATAACAGAAGAAGATGAGAGTAAAGGAATAAAATCAATGAGTGAAAAGCTGGAAAGTATGTGTCCTTGCTATGTGGAAATGGATGTGCTCTTTGGCCACAAGCCCAATGTCACTCCCATTTCAAGCTATGATTCGCAAGAAAAAGACAGTTTCAATGGTGATGATGATGATGTTTTGCTTGATAAGGTAAGTTATCATCTCTTCCTTTTTTTACCTTGGATAATTAAAGCTCATTTGCTTTTCAAAGGATAATAATCGCTTGGATTCACCTCACAATGTGGATCCTTTGCTTAATAATGATGATAACTTGGTTCCAGTGGAAAACCTTCAAGATGATTTGGTAAGTACATTTGAGAGTGATATTTATTCACTCCAATATTGATTATTTCTCTTTTGACTAGCAAAGTAAGTCCATAACGCATTCAACACAAAAGCGTAATCAAGCCATGACACCCAACTTGAATGACACGAGTGGTTCTGGGAAAAGTTCACTGGATATGTTTGCGCCTACTTATGCAAATTTACTTAAATAACGGAACAAAGGTATGACTTGCAATTATGGTTACTATGATTAATCCTACTAACAAAATTCAAGCTTATTAGCCCGTGAAATCAGTGATAATGCGCGTTTGGAGTGGGACAGGGAGAGGTGGAATAAAGAGAAAGTGTGAAACATGGAAAAACAACGGTTTGAAGAAGTCAAGTTACAAAAACAAATAGAGTTTGACGAGAAGCAACATGCGAAGAAACATGAATTTGAAAAAGAAAAGTGGAATCGGGAATCTGAACTTAAGGAAAAGCAATGCCAGATGGATCTAACCATTGCAGCATTGTCATCAAGCAGGCCAATTGTGGAGCTGGAATGAATTCTGACATTGATCAATAAAAAATAACATATTACATATTGTCATGTTATCATTTGATACATGGTGATTTGTCATATACAATTGATGTTTATTGGGAACTTATCTTATGTTTTTGAATTGGATTGCAATTTATTACACAATTGAAAATTTGAGCAATTTTGGCATCATGATGTTATGTGCCAAAGATCAAGGTTCATGTTTGAACCAATTGAAATTGAAGGTGCCGTCAAAATTTCCGTTCTGTGGTGAATTTTTGCCACTTAAGAGTGGATTGTGCCTTTTATTTTTTCCCCTTTCTTTGTCTCATTTTCTTTTAATTTAATTTAAATCAATTTCCCTTTACCACCCTCTTTCTTTATTTTTGGATAATTTTGGTATGTCCTCTTTGATTTTTCTGGACTTTTCCTTATTTTGATTTTTTTAAATATATTGGTATTTTTTTCTTTGTGTTTATCTCTTTCATTTGGATTTTTCTTTTGTTTGATGTGAGTGTGTTTCATGTGGTTTCAAATTTTGGGGTTTTAAGTGTGGTTTGAATTATCCCATTTTATTATGATCTATTTTGATTTCTTTAGGTTTTTGCTTTTTTTTTGGGTTGGTTGAAGTTTCTGTCAATTTCTTAAATTTGATTTGCTTTTTAGGTGGAGAACACTCCTTTTCATTTTTTTCATTGTACGGACGTTTGTATTTTAAATGCCATTTTTTCCAAAAAGTACTCATAAGTATCGAGTTTTTGACTTCTTTCATTTTAGCTTGTGCAAAATTCTTTTTCACCAATTTCCCTTTTTAGCGCTTACTCTTCCAATACCCTTCCTTCTTGACACAATCACATTAAAAAGACATTTTAGAAGATTATTTTTGGATTGTCCCTAATTTCCTGGATTCCATTGTCATTTTTCTGCAGGTTAACTCATGTTCACAGTTGGTTGTTTTGGCATCTAGGTGGGTCCTTTCACTTAGATTGTTTTGTTCAACTTTGTGTGATCCAATTAATTGTTTGATTAACAATCTTTGTAGTTTTTTCCTCTGAGTTATTAACTATTTGTAATACGTTTGAGGTGAGTCTTTAACTTAGTTTCTCTTGATTCAACAGGTTCATCTTAGGCATCAACACCTCCATGTTGGAGCCGATTTTTGGGCCACCTCCTTTTCATTTGGAAGAGGCCAATCACAAGCGGCGGACTCACGACTTGGCTAAAACTAAGATCTGACATCTCAAATCGTCTCTTGAGACTATTCGAGATGTCAGATCACAAAATGGGCGATTATATGAGCAAGACGGCAACAACCGCCACCTCGCATAGTGCATTGATTTCTTCCTTTCCAAACAGTAAAAGCCAAGATTTTGATAAACGTGAGTTGCCGGAAAATGAGGCTGGGAGACTGGAACAAGAACGCCAACACAATGCAAAGGAGAGGGATGAATGTGCACCGGGGCTTAAGGCAAAAGTGAGTGATGAATCTAAAAACTTAGTGGAAGATTAAACTCCCAAACTCACTTCTGATAAAATTGGACGGGAAAATTTAGAAAAGAATAAACAGGCCCGCAAGACTGCTATGCCCAACGTCAAAACCAGAGCTAGGCAGGCACACAATACAGCAAATTGATCAACGGTTACCCTAAGGCTGGACCCAACGATGACGAGTTGCAGTGATGTCGGTGGCAGCCAGAAGGGATGAAAAAATGGCTGTAAGGGGAGGGGATGGCATTGGTTATTTGATTTGTTTTGACGATTGTACTGCACAAAAGACAGTGATTGAGCATATGAGCGATGGTATCCTTTTAAAAAAGTTCATGACCAAACCGGATGTTGCTGGTTATGCCGCAATGATCATTGATGAATCGCACAATTGCACAGTGGGATTGGAGTGTTGGGGGTTTGTGCAAACTATGCCAACTTACTGACCAAGATGCATGCCAAAATATTCAAACCAACAGCAGACAAAGCCAGAAAAGTTGGTTTGGCTACGAACATTGCCAAGACATCAATCACCATTGATGACGTTGTGTGCCTTATAACCCTCACCCAGCAATGCAATCTTTAGTGGTTGTGCCAGTTCATAAGAATTTTTCGCTCCTCTGTTGGTCACGCCTCCTAATCATGATTTATTTTTACCAGTGCTTTTGCGTGGCAGCAAATCATTGTGCTGGCCAAGAGGGTCATGTTGCACCTGGAAAAAGTTTTTGAATGTATATGCAGTCAGCCTCCATGAAATAATTAGACAATTATGCTTTACCTGAAATTCAAAAGACCAATACTGCAAATGTCATTTGACTCTTAAAGCCAGTAGGGATTAACGATTAAATTGCCTTTGATTGTTTGGATCCCCGACCTGGAGATACCCTAAATCGGCTGCTTGATCCTCTTTATGATCTTGGAGCTCTCAAAAATTTAAGTGAGCTAATTTTTTGAAATAAAAACAAGTATAAAAACCCTTCTCATGGCTTATCATTATTTCTGGGATGCATCCTAGTTCTTTATTACATTTTGTTCAGCCTGGTGGTGATCCCTTTAACCCTTTCTGATCTTGGTACAATGACCATTGTACTAAGATCGTAATTAACCATCTTTGAAATTTTTCAAAGACAAAGATGATTAATGCTTATCATGTCTTTTCTTTTGTTCTGATTTTATCCACACATCATCATGCAGACTGACTTATGGTTTTTCATTTTTAAACTCATCTTCCAATAATTACCCTAAATGATCATACTGATCATTTTTTTTATATTTTTTTGTACTTGTTTACAATTTTTGAATACTATAAGCTTTTTTTTGAAATGTCATTCCCATTCCACCCCCTTCCATCATCATTAAAATTCAAAAAACATGCTCCCCCTCCCTCTCACTCTTCAAATTATTCTGATGATGTTATGGTTAGGACTAAACCAGTGTCAGTACATCATCAGAATGATTTGAATGATGATGCAAATATTGTTACTCCTAGTGATGTCATGGTTAGGACTAAACCAAATTTAGAACATCATGAAGATAATAATAACCAAACCAATCATAAAAGAAAACTCACACAATGCCACAGACAACATATTCATGATTCAAAACAAATCATGCCTCAGCTTGGACATTCAAACACAGCATATAAGAACTTTGACAAGGAAGCAGCCAGTGCCTCATGGTTAAAACTTCCATCAATAAATACTTTACCGCACCCTTATGTAATCATTGATAAAACACAAAAGCCATATCTACCTGTCTGCATTTACAAAATCACCCCTTTTGATGTTTCCTCAGGCCACTCTCAAATACTAAAAGACCTTATCATTACATTGATGTCCTTATCTCAAAATCGCCAAGAAATTAAAACTAATAAACACCTCCTAGGTGGCATTATGAAAGGTATTGGCTTTCGTCCTGGATCTGATGCTGGCAAATCTGCAGGTGTCTGAATTTTTTAACTTATAACTTGAATAATTACTAATTATTATCAAACTTTTTAGGTGTTTACTCCAGAAAGGCTGGATTATCTCCTCATCAAATTGAATTGGATAATATGCAATGGACCAAACTTCAAAAGTATGACAAATTAATGTACTCCAGAATCTCTCATTTTTCACAATTATCCGCACAAGAAAATCACTCATTAATGGAGGCAGCCAAATTACCAAGCTTCAGCCAGCTCGAATGGACTTCTGCCAATCCAAAGCAAGAATTCAAATCTTTTTCCAATGTCATTGTCACTCAAGATGGATTTTTCAATAAACCCCACCAATATTTGAATGATCTCAATGCCTGGACTTATGGTATTTTTTCTTTTGTATCAAACAAAGATTTTAATCCCCTTCCAACTGTCTTCACTCCCTCTGTATATGGCTTGCACTTCCCTGAATTGAAAATGGAGATCGATTTTTCCAAAAAACTGGGAATCATGGAAATTCTTTGGAAGACATCAACAATGGTTCATCATACAACAAAACCACCTCCAGAAATTATCAATAATGACAAAATAACTAATTTTGGATGTTCTTTTCAAATAAACCACAAATTATTTAATGTAGGTGAGAAATTCTTGGAAATGCCACCCACCGCAATTAATTCAAGAGTCAATGGGTACTGTGAATAAAAAAAAGAAGGACCAAAAAAGAACTCAAAAAAAATAATTGTAAATAGTTTTATCTTATGAATAACATCTCCACTCTTTTGTATGCCATTAAATTATGTACATAAATCAATGGTCCTGATGAAATTTACAATTGACTATTTTTCCATGCCAAAGTGATTGGTTTAATTTTTTCACGCATATTTACCACATCTTCCCCAATGTCGTTGTTGGCCAGATTTTCTGCATGTGGTGGATCATCATCTTCATATAGATCAAACCATTCATTGCCAATTTGTGCTAACATATTATGTAAAATTGTGCAAGAAACAACCCAAATAACAAAATCTTCGATTTCATGAGCATCCCTCATTTGATTTTGCATTTCCCTTAGAGAAAACCACTGCCCCTTCAAAATCCCAATTGCATGCTTTATTCCGACCCTTTATTTTTCTAGACAGTAATTGAAAGAACGGTTGTCTTCATTCTGTGCTACAACTCCCTTATATGCTGGAACAACGCAAGGAGAGATTGCATATGCCAAATCTGCAAGTAAGTATTGATCCTTTTCATAAAACTCCTGAGGTGTTTGTGCTATTCTCATATGTTGATAGAAATTCCAACCATGAAGTGACCCAGTACAACCAACAGGTAGAGCAGTGAACTGTTTGTTTATATCACAAACCAGTTGTATTGACATAGAATACCTTATATGTAAACCATCAGTAAGATTGAAATAAAAAATAAATATTCAACAGATTACCTTTTTTTGCAATCAAAATAGGCTTCACCATCTTTGGGGGGATGTTGCAATAATGGTATGAGACTCCCATCAATAAATCCAATGCACCCAGGGAAGCCTTCTGCTTGCATTACTTGAGACATCTCTCTTCGTTGTTCTATTGTTGGCCACACAATCACTTTGCGCTTCAACTTCATTAATATCTGGATGACTCTTTGAGTGTACAACACAATAGCCCCATGGCTAATTCCAAACAACATTCCTATCTTTCCCAAAGCCACCCCATTGCCATTTGATCCAAGCCTTGATAATGCCACAGCCAATTGGATGGCAGGATTGTGTTGTTTGTTTTGTGATGAGTTTTGAAAGGTTTTATCACCTTGAATTTGTGCAACCAATTTTTCAAATGATTCATGTGTGGTCCTACATAGCTGTCAAAACTTTTCAGATGATAATGTTTGTAAATCATTCATTGTATACATGTAATGTGATGGATATCTTCTCCAAGGATTGATGTATCTTTGTGAGGTTATCATATCTAATAAGATTATATCTTCCTGGATATCAGAATCACTATCAGAGTTGAGTGCATTGATGAGATGAAGTGAGTTTAACGTCTGAAGTAAAGGTAGCCTTTTCGATGCTTTGGGCATGGTAAATGAAGAAAAGGCCTGTATTAAATGTAATTTAGAATCAAATACTTTATTAAATGATTAGTGTAATCAGATTTTATGCAAGAGAAGTAAAGTTATATGCAATTTAACATGCTCTTACTTAGTTGTGTGTTTTAGACATGTGCCTTTATGCATAGCTAAAGGTGGGATTTTAGTATTTAAACATGGGATTTGGTACCAAAAAACCTGGGTTTTTGTACCTTAAAATACCACACCTCTTGAGGTGTGGGATTTTGGCAAAAAAAAACTTGGGATTTTGAGTGTGGGATTTGGTAACTTTGACACCCCCTAAAATTAAACCCTGCATTTTTCCAAAAAATGAAGGAAATTCATAAGTGAGAAGATTTTAAATTACTTTTCTAAAAAATTATGACATTTTGTCAAATTGGCTGAATATGAGAAATTTGGCAAAAAAAATTGAAAAAATTTGGGGATATTGACATCCAATTTTAGAAAAAATATGGCAAAAAATAAAATGCAAAAACTTAAAACTGAGCCCCAGGAATTCTTTTTAATAAAATAAGTCACTTACATTTTTTTACCATAAACTTATGTGTTTTGGTCATAAATTAGTAGAAACCATAAGGGCTTATGTGTTTTTACTAAAAGATTTTGTGTGTTTACCAACACCCTAAATAAAAAAAGGGGTGTGCACCTCTTCCAAAACTTAGCAGATTTTGGCCATTTTTGGAAGCTGAAACCTTTCAAAGTAATGGTCAATTAAACAAAACAAAAAAAAATTAAAGTAAATAACTAAGTCCAAAATGAAAAATAAAAATTAAAAGAAAAACAAACTGAATTTTTCCCAATATATATTATATATATATAAACTAAAATAAAATAAAACAATTTTTTTTGTTTTTTTTTGAAAAGAAAAATAAAAGAATCAAACCACCCCCAAAAAAAATACAAGAAAAACCTTAAATCAAAAACAAAGAACTTAAATTAAAACCTATTTGAAAAAGAACTTTTAAATTTAATATAAAAATTCTCAATTGAAATGCAAAAAAAATGATAATAGGGGAGTTAAGGGCCCAAATTTTATGCTTCTTATGCTTGTCTAAAATTTGGCTCATGGGCCCAATTTTAAGGTTTGACTATGAAACAATAAGCAAAAATTACTAATATTTTGCTTATTGTTCTCTTAATTTCCCAATCTAAATGAGTAATAAGATTGGAAATAATTATAATAGTAAATTATTGTTATAATTATGGTGTAAAAATATTTAGACTTTTTTAAATAAATAAAATAATATAATATAATTGATTTATTAATATTTGATAATTGATATATTTATGGAAATTTATTATTGTTACCAAAAAATAATAAATGATTCAAAAGCTGTTATTTAATAATAAAAAACATTTATAAAAATAATATTACTAATATTAAGGTTATATATTAATATAAATACTATTTTCATTCTTAAAGAATTATTAAAAATAATAATAAAGAGAAAATTATTAGAATAAAAAAAAATAACCTCCTTTTAACACTTAATATAATAATTTTGAATAATTTAATGTCTAAGAATATAAATGAAACTTATTTAAATTGCATTTAAAATACAAAATAGAAGAAATTACAAATTTTACTATTTTTACATTGAATTAGAGATCTTAATGAGAAATTAACAAATGTCAATAAAAGGGATTATTTGATAAAATATAAGATATAGCTTTGGTCTTTGATAATATAGGAGTTATATATTGAATAATAAAGAAATTCACCTTTTATTGAATGTTTTTATTGTAGCTGTAGCATCTGAGGTAGAAATAGAGGAAGAAGAGGTCCTTTTATAGTGAAGATCCTTCCTTCTAGTGACCAAAAACCTTCTAATAGACGATTACTGATAGTATCCACCAGAATATCTCATTATTTCAAGGTTTGGTGATGATTACATCATTGTTAAACCTTTTATCTCATTATTACAGCATTTTTGAGAGTTATCACTGTAGCTCTAATTTGATGACATAATAAGCTTGAAAAATCATTCATTTTTGTGGAGTATAATCATTAATCATAAAATACTATTATCAAAAAGCCTTATAGCTTATTTAACTGTTAAACTTAAAATAAGATTAGAGTTAATGATCATAAATGATCATTTTCAAGCATAAAATTTTATCCTTGAGAGCTTTTACCTTATTCAGGCTACAAAAAATTCAGAGAGTAAATTTTGATATCTTGGAATGTCCCTACCAAGATTTCAAAGGATTTTATTACATAATCCAAACTCTATTTTTGATGATTTTTCTTGTAACTCATCTTTTCTGTCAAAATTTACTAATTTGGACTTCAAACCATGATTTCATAGGGTTTTATGTTGAATATAATGACAAAAATTGAATCATCATTAACGTATGAGCTAGTAGAATCTGAATATCCAATTTTAGCAAGTTTGGGCCGCTTTTACTTTAAAGTGGTCAACAGCTATTGCTATTTTTCCCAATATCCATTTATAAGTCTTAACCTTGTTTATAGCTTGCTAAAAAAAGTTTACATCTTCATTCTTGTAGTTATTTTTCTGAAAATAATTGGGCATAAAATATTTCTAATGTTTAATTCAAAGCTTATGAGATAAAAACCATGAATATATGCACTTATCCTAAAAGTGCATATACCCAGGTTGTCTCAGTAAGTATTGGTTTTAAAGATATGAAATGAAGATATCATATATTTAGTTTTTGATGGAGAATCCAATTTTGTAATTTGTTTCAATTATTTGTGCAATAATCAAGAATTGATGCATTTTTATGGAATTTTTACTTATTTTAAGGTTATAATTTCAATTCTTATTGTTAAAATAAGTTTTATAAATATATTTTGTCACCTTTTTGGATATGTGGTCATATCTAAAGGGCCCAAAACAAGCTTGATCAAATATTTTAACTTTGATGTACCATCTCTCATGAGCTGCTCATGGCTCACTCAGACTAGTTTCATCCTATGCATTGTGGGAACTCCCTTTTTGTGGGATAAATAATAGGCAGTACCTTGAGGGGGAAATTATTTGTGAGTCTGTTTTGAATTTCAGAATTAGCCAATAACCATGGGTGCTAAGGTGTATTAGCTGAACCTCTAAATATTCTGAAAAAGATACCCTCTTGATGAGATCACAAATCAATTATTTAGTTCTGTGACTTTTCAATTGGAGAATTTTTTCCAAAAAGTCTCTATCAGTCTGTCAATAAAAGATCACTATCATAATAATGGTAATAGTTAATATATGATTTTACTAATAATTGAAGTTTTCTTAACTTCTTGTTCTTGATTATATAATTCTTAAATGATTCCTTATTTCAATACTTGAGATATTTAAAGAAAATTTTTTAAGATCAATATTAATATTAATAGCTAATTAGTAATTTTGAAGGTGATTAAATAATAATATCAATATAGCTATAATAATTTGAGGGTAAGAAAGATTTCTATAGGGAGTTCTGGTTAATATAACGGTAAGATTTAAGAAATATAATAGTAACATAATACTATTAGGATCAATGTAGATATAATATGATATATCTATAAGGGTTATGATATGAGGTATAAGGGAAAGATGATATCCCTTCTATAAATAAGGCTTATTGATAAACTTGATAAAATCACTAATGATATTATCTTGAAAAACTACTTCAAAACTACTAATATAATTATAAGACTATTGAATAATATCAAACTATTTCATTAATTAATCATAAATAATAATATAAGATAATGAGCCTAGCTACTTATCTTTTCAATATAATATACTATAATATCCTACTAGAGACAAGATGGATTGATCCTCAATATTTGTCTGAATCAGAAGCATGAGGGGGAAATGTCAGTGAGAGGACCTTTATTTTCTACCTTTTGGGGCCTCCATAGAGCCTTCAAAAAACAAGGAACCAGGATTTTTCCAATTTTGAATGATTCTAGCTGGTGTGGTGTTTTCTGACTAATAAGATGGAGCCATCACATCAATAGATTTCTCCAACCAATCAGATTTATCCATCACATTAATTGGTAATTCTGAGTATTCACTTTAAATGATTTCCAATCCTGACCAATCTGATTCTGCATTGGTTACTTTAGGCTGATTTGTGGTTGTAAAGAGCTATTGGAAAAGTTGGATATGCACTATGGGTAAGGTATGTAATTATTTAGTGATTATGGTTTCTTATGTCAAGATACAGCTTTTCATATTCATAAGGTTAGGTGTATATAAGTCCATGGTCCTTTCAGATGTCTGGTTTTTATTGAAATATTAATAAGGAGTAAGTATTATTGTAAACCTATTTAGCTTGGTATCAACTTCTGTAAATCTTCTTTCAATTTGAGTAAATATGCCATTCTAGTATGCATATTATAAGCATATTCTTATGGAGCTTTTAGTGAGTATCTTTCTGAGGGTATCTATATATGCTTTATGAATCCATGATATCTTTCTCAATTTTGTTCTGATGCCTTTGAGACAATATATAACCCTAGGTTAGATTTTATTTATACTATAATGGTGAAATTATTTCCAAATTCTAAGCTTAGGTATAATATGTTAAAATTAGTAATTCTATAATTTTATATTTTTATATTTTTTGTTTTACTTTTTGATTTATTTATTTATTATTAATATTCATTTACTTTATCTTTTTTTTTATTTATATATTATCTTGTACAAAATATAAATATTTATTAATATTACTAATATACCAAAGTGGACTTGAACCTTTCAGAAAAGATATGGAATACAACATCCCCTCTCCATTTAATTCTGTCCCAAGAATTCAAGGTTAAAGTTCACTTTTTCAGGACTTGAGATTTTTTATTTTAATTATTTTGTTGAATTTTTTGTTCAATTTCTACTTCCTCCAGTTCCTCATCTTCTTCTCCTGAGCTTGACTCTTCTAAATCTCCTCTTGGATAAAGCCTTTCTCAGTACTGATATGTGTTTTGCTGCATTATTGAAGTAATCCCTTTTAAAATGAAATTTCTAATAAAATTGATTATTATACTTATTATTTTTGATTTTGATTTTCAGTTTACTTATATCAATATCCTTTATTGACAAATTTACTTTACTGAATTTATCTATCATCTTTTTCTTGATAAGCCACAACCACAAGGCCATGCTTTAGATAATCAATACCAAGAGGAGATAAAACCAGATGTCTTGTTGTATAATAAGCCAAGATCTCCATCACAATACCAGGATGGAGATAACATGACTTATTCAGAGAAGGAAGCACTGAAACAGCTTCCAGAGGCCTCAAGATGACCAAAATTCTGTGTTGTAGGAGAATATGATCACATGGATCTCATTGATTATATTAATGGACTCTTCATTGATGTACCAAGCATACCAGGCTACTGGTCTACTTCTAGATTGAATACAGAACTCAAAAGACATGCTGGTATTTGGTACACAGGAATGAAGGAAATTAATGGCAGAATAAACTGGCAATGGTTGAAGAGTCAAATAATCCAAAATTATAGAAATTTTAATTGGATATGGCAGAAAACCATGTCGTTTGAAAATGACAAGTACTCTGTGGACAAAGATCCATATGAATGGTATCTTAGACAGTCTAAAAGAATCAAAGCCATTGATCCTCAAATGAAAATTTAAATGAGGAATCACAAACTCTTGACACAGATGTCAGGAGAGCTAGAGAATGCAATAAAATTCACATTAAACCAGAGTTGCACTCTAAATGACATTTCCAATACATTTCAAGACATAAGGAAAAGAACAAATATAGGGAAATATTACCCATACAAAAGCAGTAGTTTCAAAGAGAAACAACCTTTCAGGGTGGATATCAAAGATAAACCCAAAGAAAGAGTGGAAGAAGTTACCAAGAAGAAAAGCTTTTGTCACAATTGTGGGTCCACAGCCCACCATGCTAACAACTGTCCAAAGGCAAAGAAGTCTATGCCTTTGAAAAAGTCCCAGAGGAGGAATACCCAACAGAGGATTCTGAATCAGACTCTATGGGTGATGCCATCAGAGAACACTCTGATGATTACTAAGACCCAAAAGACAAATTTCTAGTGGAGTACCAAGAGGAAACACAACTAGAAATTCAAGATATACAGCTGGAAGCAGGAATTCCACAAGATACTGCAAACAAAAACTTGTGTAAACACACACAAGATGCCCAGACCTACCTAGTCACACCAACTAGAGGAATGGCATATATACATGGGAACACCACAAAGATGACTTTTTGTATTGACAATGCTCAACACCCATTTATCATTGATAGTGGTGCACACCGCTCAATAGTGGCCAGAGAATACCTGGACAATCACTTTCCAAATTGGGAGAAGAAACTCTTTCCAACCAAGGCAAAGAACTTCAAGATTGCATCAGGGAAGATGACATCCATTGGGACCATTATCAAAGAGATAATCATGCCCCATAGGAAAGGTAATATCAGACTTGACCCAGAGTTTTTAGTGCTTGAAGATGCTCACATCCAGGGATTTCTACTGGGAACAAACTACCAAAGGATGTATGGCATTGACATTTACAATAGTAAAAACAGGCACATTACCATAGGTACAAACAAGGAAAAGGAATTTTCACTTGATATATACCATATGTCTAACCAAGACCCTCTAGAAGATTTGCTCAATGAAGTCAAAGAGGGCCAATTAAGTGCTAACCTCACCAGTGGACAAAAACTTAGTTTACTGAAAATACTGAGGAAAAATGGACCAGCCTTTGCCATTGGTGAAGAACCTCTGGGTAAGATCAGAGGCCATAAACTAGAGCTATATCTGGATGTGGAAAGACCTTATCCACCCATGCTCAGCAGACCTACATATCCAGAAAGCCTGGAAACTAGGAATGAAATTGAAAAACACATAAATGAACTCCTAGATATGGATGTTATAAGGAAAATAGGACACAATGAAATGGTGGAAATCACCACTCCTGTTGTTATCACCTGGAATAATGGGAAATCCAGGTTGTGTGGAGATTTCAGAGCCCTGAATAACTACACAAAAGCTGATAGTTGCCCTATATCAAAGGATACCTCATCCCCTGAGAAAGCTGGAAAAAGCCAAATACATAACCAAAATATATTGTATGAAGGGCTTTCAACATAATGGAGTTGAACCAAACTACATGAAGCCACTCAGGATTACATGTCATACAAGCATATATGAGTACACTAGAATGCAATTTGGCATCAAAAATGCTCCAGCCCATTTCCAAAGGATGATGGACACAATATTTCAAGAGGAAATATTGGAAGGCTGGATGTTGGTATATATTGATTATATAGTTATATACTCAGAGACATGGGAAGACCACATGAAATATATAGACAGAGCATTAATGAAATGAAAACACATCAATCCAAAAATTTTACTTGAGAAGTGTAAATTTTGCCAAAAAGAACAATTGGCACTAGCACATAAAGTCTGAGGCCTTAGCCTGGCCATAGATCAGAACAAAGTAGCCGCATTACGGCAAAAACCAGTACCCAAGAACATCAGATAGATTCAATCTTTCATTGGATTTTCTAGCCACTACAGAAACCACATCAAAAAGTTTGCTCATATAACTAGTAGCTTATACAAGTTATGCTCAAAATATGTAGTTTTTGAAATTACCAAGGAAAGGAGGGACACATATGAGAGGATCAAATATGAACTCACTAATGCACCTGTACTCATACTACCTGACATTGAACTACCATTCAAGTTATATATAGATGCAGCTTGTAGTCAAGGCCTAGGAGCAGCCCTTCACCAAAGACAAATTGTGGATGGTGAACCAAGGGAGGGAGTAATATGCTACATCTCCAGGCAATTGAAAGATTCAGAAGCCAGGTATGGAGCCACTCAGACTGAATGATTATGTTTTATCTGGGCTCTAGAAAAACTCCATCATTACTTGGAGGGTGCAGTATTTGAAGTCTACACAGACTGCACAGCCTTGATGTCCTTACTTAACATTAAGACTACAAATAGACACATGTTGAGGTGGTAAATAGCCATCCAGCAGTATAGAGGTAACATGACCATCATTTACAAAGAAGGCAAAAGCCACACCAATGCAGATGGCCACTGTATAATATCAAGAGCAACCCAGCTTATGACCCTGAAGTAGCTGCCAAAATTCATATCCATTTCATGGAAATAGACCGGAGAAAAAACTTAAAGTTTTCTGAATGGGAACCAGATTTTAGTACCTCAGACAGTAATAAAACTGAAACAGACAGAAAATAAACTCCCATAATGGTAATAAGCTCCTCAGAGCTGCATAATTTTTTCATTTAGGTCACTAAAACTTATTCCAAGCACAAACAGTAAAGCATAATGTTACAGCTCCTTTAACCTAAAAGGAGGAGCCCAGAACTGGAAGCCCAGCTAGAGGAGCCCTGGTTGAGGGACTATAAAGGTAATAAATTTTTCCTTATAGCTGGACTACTCTAGCACAGAGAAAAGCATACTAGTGCCTCACAGTGATAGATAGAGACCACATATCCCAGATCCTGCAAAAATGCCATGACTGCCCCTAGATGGGACACATGAGTGAATACAGGACCAAAGAGAGGGTAGCAAGCACAGCTTAGTGGCCCCAATGGGAGCAAGAGTTGAGTGAATACATCAACACTTGTGAAAGATGCCAGAAGGCAAACAGAAAAAATGGGAAGAGATATGAGCTGCTGCAACATATAAAAGAGCCCAAACACCCATAGGAAACCATCAACAAGGACTGTGTCACAGGACTAGTCCCAGGAGGCAAGGGAAACTTTGATTCTTTCCTAGTAATAGTTGATAGGTATAGTACAAGTGTAAGGTGCCTTAAATGTCACAAATTCTGGAATAACATTATATCCACATGTGGAATCCCTGAAATCATCATTAGTGATAGGGACCAAAAATTCACATCAGAATTTTGGATCAACCTCTATGACATGCTTAGAACAAAACTTGCATTTTCTAAAGCTTATCATCCACAGACAGATGGTTTAGATGAAAGTAGAGCCAGTCAATGGAGAAAAGCATCAGAAAATTCTGTGCATATGGCATGGAATACAAGGACCATGTAGGGTATACCCATGACTGAGTCACACTCCTACCAGCAGTCCAACTGGCTTACAACACCAGCCAGCACTCTACCACAGGGAAATCACCCTCACTGGATGAAAAGGGGTGGAACCCCCTATTGCCTATGGATCACTTGAAAAAAACTCTTCTGGCTATGCATCCTACAGCCAAAGACTTCCATGACATGTGGAAGTGAGCATGTGATACAGTTACTAAGTGCATAACTGATGCTGAATAATGCAACACACCGAGGTATCAAAAAACATACATGGAACCAGATGTCAAAGAAGGGGATCAAGTGTTAGTATCTACACTCAGCTTTGATAGCCTGAAGGGACCAAAGAAAATGAGATACTCATTTGTGAAACCCTTCACTATCATCAAGTTGATAGGGAAAAATGCAGTGGACATTAGACTTACAGAGTAATTCTCTAGGAAACACCCAGTATTCCCAGTGAGTTTGGTCAAACCCTACTTCCAGACAAGAGAGGATATGTTCCCCTCCAGGAAAAAGACCTACACCCCACAAGACATAGTGGAGGTAGAAGACTCCCCTGGCCCTGTGAAAAATATCATCAAGGCCATGAAGATCAGACTGAATGGTAAAGACCAGAGACAATATTTGGTCAGATTCAAGAATCAAACAGCAGATAAAGATAAATGGTTGGCAGAAGATTCCATACCAGATGTTAACCTTCACCTGAGAAGATTAAGAGCCACTAGGAGGGCTGAACAGTCTCATCAATGATGAGCCTTTTTTAGAGGGAGGGTATGTCAGCCTGTGACTCAAAACCAGAGCACAAGAATGACAGCCAAATACCATAAACCAATGGTAGAGAAAAATACCACCAAAACATGGCTCTGAGCCAAACCATCTCAAAATTTATCAAAAGAAAAAGAAAACTCACCTCTTTCAAAATATACAAGTCCTATCATCATAGAACAAAAAATAACAAAGTTACTACTGCTCAAAGAAGTTGCTGAGAATAAACCTTGATTTTCACCTCTCATCTGAAATCCAGAGGAAGAGGCTTAAACCCAGAAAATGGATAATTTAATTAAATATATAAGTCAGGGCTATCCAACAGTACTAGCCAAATTGAGCTAGCACCAAAACTACAAAGGTTATGACCAAAATAAGGCCAAATAAGGGTGAATAAAATATTAACCTCTCATCTGAATTCTACAGTTTTAGTGAGATACCTAAAGTGGGGTCATTTTGGAAATTTCACAATTAGAGCTATCTGATGTGGCTATCCATTTCCTTATATCTCATATAGAACAAAAGCTATGGGGAAAACAAGTTCCATACAGATTTTGAGAGAATAATATATCTGGATAACAAAAATTGAGAATGGCATAACTTTATAATAATAAATGTTACCCATACCAAGTTAGGTACCATTGTGTAGATTATATCCAGGGCTAAAAAATGAACCAACTTTGAGCTCAATATCTCAAGAACTGACAAAGGTATAGCAGTTTTAAGGTTAAAATCCCACAGTTTGGCCAATACACCTTTACTGTGGGATACTATCCCATAACTACAATTATGAGCAGTCAAATGGAAAAAGAAAATTTTCTAAAATTCAATACCTCATAGTCCATTCATCACTGGGGACCCATACAGGTTCTGTACAGCTTTCTTTGCATCATACATGTTGGAAGAGGGTTGTGTGGTCCCCAGATGAAAGTTTTCATCTTTTATTGGAGAAAACTGCCCAGATGTGGTTTCAAAACCACATCTGAGCCTAATACAGAGCATACAAGTCTTGTGCAAACCACAAGCCAGTACTCTGAAGGGAAAAATCTTCACTTCCTCTACCTGGATGGTCTAGAGGACCTTTCCACCCCATTTCAGGATAGAAGGAGGCGTTTTCTCTTCCAGAAAAGGAATCCCCATCCTTCTGCTAAATTCCTATGTAGTACAACTGTCAAAAACAGCTATACTATTGGAAAATAACCACATATACCTTAATTAGTGTATTTGAGCTCTTATTATAGTAACCCAACTGGTAAGACTGCACCCAGGGCTTTCAACAGTGCTCACCACCACTATTCCTCATAGTAAAGCCCTTACCCTATCAATTATAAACCCCTTTTTAACTTAAATATCCATTTCACAGTCATATTTAAAGCTTTATATACTTTTATTTACCAATTAATCATAGACTCGGCCTGACAGATGTAATTCCAGGCAGCAGTCATAGCTGCCTGAAGTTCTTCCATTGTTTGGGGCTGGTAAAAGGTGGAAACTTGAAATTTGATCTTCTTCCAAAGGTTTTTGACGGGATTCATATTGGGATAGTGAAGTGACCACTGAAGTTTGACAAGGACATTATGTTTGTGCCAATCTTGGCTGACTAATGCCATGTGAATTGGTGCCCCATCTTTCATCAGGGCTAGTTGCTGGCATCCAAGGATATATGTGGCCTATTCCATGTGTTCAACAAATGGATGAAGAGCCAGTTGGTAAATATCTGCAACAAGGTTGGCTGCAGTTTTTAAGCATTGGAGAATCACAAGGGGGCCTTTTTTGCCTCCACAAAACACCCCCCACACCATTACCAATTGGTGGAAAGATCAGTGATTCACTTCTAAGTTCTCAAGGTTGAACTTTTTGCTAGCTGTCCTCCAAACACACACCCAATAAGATTCCTTGCCAAGCTCAAATGATGACTCTTAAGTACAAATAGCTCCAGCCCAATTGGTGATCCTCCAGTGCCGGTGTTCATGAGCAAATTCTGATTGGTGTTGGAAGTCTTTCCATCTGAGGTAGGGCTTTTTAGGAGCAAATCTGGACTTCTTGCCAAGTTGGTGAATTTCTTGTTGAGACTTAAGTCGTGAGCATATTTTTAGCTTGGGAAACAGTGAGGCAATGGTGGAGAGTGATTATTCTTGATAACTCCTGATGATTTTGATTGTTCATCCTGGTAGGGCATCCAGTCTTTGAAGCCGTTTTGCAATTTCCTCAAAGGTTGAATTGCTGGATGGTTTTGTACACCATTGATAGAGGTAGGTTCTAATGGGCTTCAATCACCCAAAAGCTAAGGCCTGCCTTTCACATTCCTACAACCTGGGCCCTTAGTTTGATGTCTAAATAGACTGATGTTTTAGGATTAAAAACAAATGATTAAAATTCTAAAGCTTGTTGAGGAAGAAAGAGCTTAACATACAAAGACAGACCAATGGATATGGTGATTGTCAGAAATGACATGATCCAAGCTTTATAAAGACATTGAAAAATATTTGTGAAGACCTTGTTATAATACATTGTGAGTCATTTTGAAGGAGTCGTCTTCATGTGCAGGCAATTTTTTTTACATCTTGACAAGATTGACAAATAAGAATCATTGTTCAAACATAGATTGAGGCAAAAAATAAAAAAGTAAAGAAGTAAAGAAGTTGGAAAAAAGGGGTGGGGGGATTTTGACAAATCAGAAACCAGTGATCATGTGCATCCTGTACGCAGTTACCTGTAGGTTGAGTACAGTACAATAAAATTCATGATTTGAATATAATATTTCAAGTATTATGTATTTGGGGATGATTATTTGGAAATTATTTAATTGTCACATTTGGAGGTATTATTGAGTGCCTTTTGTAACAGCCGCAAGGCTGTAGATGTTACTCAACTTCAGGAACCACATTTTGTACATGTCAGAGCTATTATATAACTAGATAATATTAGCAATAAACACATAATCCTTCTCTCACAGCTTATGGGCCCTTATCTCATTTTCTTATTATTTCCATTTACCAGCATGTTTTCCTCTCTTTTTTACTATCATGAATCTATTTACTCTGATTCCCTATCATCTTATCACATTTTTTTTCCTGTTTTCATTATTATCAATTTATTTTCTCCTTTTCTCTGTTCTCTACCTCCTTACCTGTGATTTTTCTCTCTTTCTTATCATTTTCTATATCAAAAAATGTTTCTTACCCCTGCATGAATCAAGAAGAAACATATTACTCAACACACTCCCAAAACAAACTGCAAGAATTGACAGCCGAGTCAATGAGTGACACCAAAACCCTACCTGACTAGACAAAGGACATGTAAATAGCCATCAATAGAGGAATTAACATTTTGAATCAAGAACATATATTTTGTGTTGATGGCTCAAATTTCCAGACATGGGAATGACGTCTCCAACTAATCTTTGACAATTACATTCAATACCCCTTATACCTCCATTCCAGCCATGTAGGCAATGACAAGCATGAAAGGTTTGGCCATGCTGTCCTTCTTAGATCTGTGCCAGACTCAATAGAAGACAATATAATCACCATTTGTCCATGTCATGCAATATACACATGGCTGAAGAATTATTACTTTACTACAACAAGATTGTCACAATGTGTTGCCTTCAACAAAATCCTATCAATTGAAATATGCAATAAAAAAACACCCTCCAGTCTAGTTATGCACATGAACAAGGAGCTAACCAAATTAAAGAACCAATCAGGTAACCTTGGGGATGATTACATGATGGAACAACTACTTCAATTTGCAAAAATCAAGAGACCTGCTGTTTATAGGGCAATGATTTATAGATTGGAGGCTGAGGTGCTTGTGGGAAACCCCCCACTTTTGCATTGTGCCTTCTCAACCTTGAAGCTTGCTATAATCACTCTGAAGTAATCTACCTTCAACCTTCTTTCAACTCTGTTTCCATGGTACCATGACCCGCATCTCCAAAAAATGAAGAACATTCATCCTTATGAGAAACAACGGAGCTCATATTCCATTCCTGCAACAAACATGGACACATGGAAAGAAACTTCCCTGAGCAATTCAGTCAAAAACCCATCACAAAGTCCATACAGAACCATGTTATCAAGCCAATATTAATGACTCCTCAATTCCATGCCCACTACCCCATTATCACTCCTCCCATGAGTTTTCTGTTTCAATCTTACCACCAAAACCAGCACCTCAACCTGACCTTTATCAACTACAATACCAAAAATAGCCTATGGCCAGTGTGTAGGCTTGAATGGTTGAAATAGGAACTTTGAATGAACCATAAACAGAGGTTTTGGTGGATGATTTGGCCAACCCCAGTGATAGGAAATCAGTCTATGATACTGGGGAAAGTCATTTTCTAACAGGTGATCTTTCCGCACTTTTCTGTTTTAGAAAGCTGACTAAACCTATCCCCTTGTGTGTTGCTACTAACACAGCCCAGTGAAGTTTTGTCATAGGGGTGGGCAGTTTGATATAGCCTGGGTTTCAGGTTAAGCAGGTGATAATAAACAGTGTTTTTATTCACTAGATGCTTCTGGTACATTAATTTCTCTGGGCGCATTAATAGACGCTGGAGCTAAAATCAGTCTTGTGGGGTTGGATTTATTGATAAGAACTGAAGCTGGAGGACAGCTATTACAAGCAAGCTACAGTGGTAATTGTTGGAAATGGAAGTTACCTCTTCTTAGTAGACTTCTAGCTTATGAAGTTGATAATTATGATTTTAAGCTTTACTACTCTGCTGATGATAAAACTAAAGAAACAATTTTGACTATTAAGCTACCCTGTGCCCTTGTCTCTTCTATGCATACCAGACCTAAATTTAACCAGCAAATTAATAACTCCCATACTGAAATAAAAGACTAAAAGAAGGAATCTCTTCAGTGGGACTGCTTGTTTGGATGTATAGAAATCTGACAAATACAAAAGCTACTAGGTGATTCTGCACTGGAATACCTAAAATCCACCCCCATGAGATTCACAACTGCAAAAATTGCCTGCTGGTGAAGATTCTACAAAACTCACCTTTATACTCAAATTCCAGGTCAGCGTATCTGCTGGATGCTGTTGTTGCTGAAATTATGGGTCCTTTTGATATAGCTACAATTAGCAGTGGTCAGTATGCCTTGCATATTCATGACATCAATTTGACATATGGCAAATTCCATATCCTTTTCAGCAAGCCTGATGCAACAATACATATCCAAGAAGTAATATCAAGATGGCAGTTTTTGAGTGGGAGTTTAGTAAAATTATTACAAATGGATAACAGTGGTGAATTCAACAACAATGTAGTGGAGAAGTGGCTACTTTCCCCAGGTATCAAACACAAACACAGCCTACCCTTCTTTCACCAACAAAATGGAGTTTCTGAGACCTACAATGGAACAATAGTGGATATGGGCAGGACCATTTTGTTGGGATCTGGATTTCCTAAGTCATTTTGGGGAAATTCTTTCATGTGTGCTGCTTACACTAACAACATTATACCTAACTTAAACACAGGAAGTAACAGACCAATGGAAATTTTGTTTGGCACCAAACCCAACCTTGATTGGCTACAAACATTTGGAAAGGTAGCATTTGTACATATAACACATTAAAAAAGACAAAAACTTGGTGATAGAGCAGTCAAGGAAAATGCTGTAATGCATTTACCATACTCCAAGGGATGGTTATTTTATGATTCTTCTAGTAGTAAGCTCATATCTTCTGCATGGCAATCATTCCCTTTGTCAGAAGAAATTACAAAACACTTGAATCACAAGTCTCAATAAAACACAAAGAAAAACAACATCTAATTCTTATCAAATGGCCTCACCCATGGCAATTTTCCTTATGAAGAGATAGTCAAATGTCAAGACAGACTTGCAAATAAGCTAAGTAGCTCATTTTTTGAACATTCATCAATGATGCCTCAAATGTACAGACAGGCAACCACATGTGCCAATCAAGAAGAATCACTGACTGAAATCAATTAAGAAGTGTTAAACATGTGTAAGCTCAATTTCTTTGAGATACTACCTCTTCCAGATGGCATTAAACCCATTTGTGATGGCTGGGTCTTTGTAAGGAAACCAACTACTGGCAATGAGCCACCTTTTTTCAAAGGGTAGCTCACAGCTAAGTTGTCACTATTTCCATGATACTTTTTCATCAACTGCCACTCTTACATCCCTACATATCCTAATAGCAATGGCAGCACAGCCAAGTTACATTTAGCTGCCTACCTCAATGAATCAATTGACAAGGAGGTTTGATTCCAGCCACCAGAAGGCCTGAAGATCCCTGCTGGTTCTAGCTGCAACCTCCAAAAAGCCCTGTATGGGTCCCATCAAGCCAGACAATTTTGGTGGAATCACCTCCAAAATTCTTAAAAGGAAGGGGTTCTCATATGAGCAACTATGACTTCAGTATGTACTGGAATAGTAGCAACAGTATGATAATTTTTCTATATGTTGAGAATGGAGTTGTTTTTGTGAGGAATAAAGCTGACATTGATACTTTTTCACATTCTTGACTTACTCAGTTTAAAATAAAATGGAGTGCTTATTTAAAGCACATCATGGGTATCAACATCACACAAGACAACAATGGCTTTCAACTTGACCAAACACAACTTATTTGGTCAATAATTTACAAATACAGGGACAAACAAATTTCACCAGCTGCACTGCTTCCAATGAAACACAACCTTTGGAGCTTGACTCAGGAGGATAAAATCTTATGGCAGGATGACTATATCTCATCAGTTGGGGTGCTCAGCTATGTGGCTACAGGTACACATTGTAAGTTTTGACTATGAAACAATAAGTAAACATTACCAATATTTTACTTATTGCACTATGAATATCCTGATGAAGCTAGATAATAAGATAAAAAATAACTACAATAATGAAGAATTATTATAGTTATGGTGTAAAATATTCATATTATTAAATAAATGAAGTCATATAAGTTATATTATAAAAAAATAATATAATAAGCATAAATATATTAATATTTAGGGCACTTTATCATTGTTAAAGACAAACAATAAAGTCATAAAAAATTGGTAATTAATAATAGAAAACAATTTATAACAATAATATTACCAATTAAAGTTAGGAATTAATATAAATACTATTTATATTAATAAAAGAATTATTAAAAAGAATAATAAAGAGAAATTATTATAAGAAGAGAAATTAACCTACTTTTAAATCTTAATATAATTATTTTCAATAAATTTATGCAAAAAAATTTCAATAAAACTTATTTAAACTTTATTCAAAATAAAGAATACAAGAAATTATGAATATTCTTATTTTTATGTGGAAATAGAGATTTTAGAGAGAAATTTAACAAAAACAATTAAAGAATTGATTTAATCAAATCAAAATTGGTGATTAAAGTAAAAATTAAATTAAGTATTTAAATATATAATAGTTTCATATAAGAAAGAATAAGGTTTTCACCTTTTGTTTTAATAATTTAATGTTTTTGTTGCATCCAATGGGGACATAGAGGTAAAAAGAGCTCTATATATAATAAAATCCTCCCTAATAGAGTCCAGAAGGCTTCCAGTAGATGCTTGCTGATGGTATCTACTGTAATTGATTGTTGTTTTATGGTTTAGTGATGATTACATCATAATTAAACCATCTTATCTCATTATTACACCATTATTTAGAGTTATTACTGAAACTCTAAGCTTGCTGACATAATAGGCTTGGCAGAAGACCAAAAGTTGTGGGTTTTATTAGTTTTAATCATAATAAACTAGTATTCACTACTTTTATCACTTATATGACTGTTAAACTTAAATTAAGATTACAGTGAGTGATCATAAATGATAAATTTTAAGCTTAAACTTTGATCATTAATAACTTTTGATTTATACATTTTAAAGCCATACAGAGAGTGAATTATGATATTTTGGCATTTAATAATCAAACTTTGAAGAAAATTCTATTACATCATTTAAACTCTATTTTTGATGATTTTTTTTGTAACTCATCTTTCCTGTCAAAGTTCACTATTTTAAACTTCAAACCATGATTTCAAGGGGTTATACCTTGAATACAAGAATGAAAATTACATAATTCTTCACATATGGGCTGAAAAAATATTAATAATCTCCTTTTTTCAAGTTTGGACCAATTTCACAACAAAGTGGTCAACAGCTATATCAATTTTTCTCAATAAACCCCTACAAGTTATAACCTTGTTTATAGCTTTTCAAATAAAGATTATATCTGTATTCCTACAGCAATTATGTAAAATGTGGATATGCAACTTTGATTAAAAGTCAAGTACTTTTCCTGTCCTCAAAATTTGTATAAGGTAAAAGTCAATTAAAAATAGTAAGAAATATTATTTTTAAGAGAGAACATGCCAATTTTATTGTTTATAACTTTATTAGTATGAAACAATAATATTATAGAGATTTATTGTTTTACCAACAATAAAAATTTATCCAAAAATACTCTACAAGGGATATTTAAGGCTACAAAAGAAATTTCTTCAAGAGCAATTTCAATTGGAATTAATTGAGCAAAGAACCGCAAGCAATTAAACAAAGAGCAAAGTCTTTAAAAAGAATATTAAAGAGAAAATATGCCCAAAAGTGACCAGAGTGAATTTGGAAACAAAGTGACAAAGTTTACAGTGATGAAAGATGCTTTAATTCACTTTTGGGGTGGTTCAGGGCTAAAAATGATTATAAGAGTTACAAACAATGATTATAATGATTTTTTCACGTGGTTAAAAGGTTCAAAATGATTTAATAAAGGTGGTTGGAATCTTTTATTGATTGGTTTAACAATTTTTAAACTAATTATAAAAGGAAAAGATTCTAACATGAAGAGAAAAGTGGGACAAAGAAGACATTCTTTTATAGCCATCAATTTTCTTACTCCAAAAGTGAAATTTACTCTTGTCAGTCGTGAAAAACATTCTGACAACAGAAAAGCCAATTATGGCATCATTGAACCCTGGTTTAGACCAAAAAAGGGCTGGTTTAAGCCATTTTTAGCCATTTTAGACCCTTAAATCAGCCATTACTATAGAAATACCTGGTATAGAGCCTGCAAAACACGTCAGAATGTGTGTAAGAGATGTAGAAACCAGTTAAAACTGTTTTTTCTATGATTGTTTTATCTTAAGGGTAGCTTTACCCTCTTGGAAACAGCTAAAACTACCCCAGTTGGTATCAAAACCTCATCATCAATTGAGTCCACAGACCCTGTAACTCAATTCCAGGCCAAAAGTGATGAACTTTTGCATGAATTTTGACACCACACACCTGTCAGAAAGGATTTTGGGGGTCTAGCTCCCCCTTAGAGCTGGAGTTCCTTTTCCCCCCCAAATTTAATCTTTCCAATTTATTTTTCCTTTAATTCCTCATCATATATTATACTTATAGTTTACATATGTAATTCAATTGGGTTGTACAGTTCAATACAGTAATAATTTATACCTCATATGTAAATCAAAGTTCACTTATGTAATACATGCACACATTTTGACATTTCAATTGAATTCAATTGAAAATACTTCAATTCCTCATAACTTCTAAACTAAACACAACACCTCAATTTTAACACAAAATTTGATGGTTAACACCACATGTGGTGTGAATGCAATTAAAGTTTTGAGGATTTTCAATTTTTGTATTGAAAATACTAAAAACTCAATTTAAGCTTATTTAGAGTTGAGTTACAAAAATTTCACTCAGAGGTGACCCCACCTGATTTTTTATGAGGAATCCAATGGTGAAATAATTTTTATATGTTTATTTATTGGATAAAAAGTTATAGTAATTTTATTTAACTTTTTTCTAAATTTATTGATTTTTTTATAATTTTGTTAAAAATTCATTTTTACTTAATTTTTTCAAGTATAAATGTAATTTTATAATTTCAAAATTTAATGTAATTTTATTTTTAAATTATAATTAAATTTTGATTTTTAAATATAAATTTGTATTTATATTCTGATTTTTATTTTTATAATATAAATAAATTTATTTTATTTATATTTGTATCTTAATTTATCTTTTGTGGTCTTTTGGGTATATGAAAATACCTCTAAGGCTCACATTCCCTCCCCCTAAAAAAGAATATTACTTTGTAATATTGGTATTTCTAGTGTTTCTGAATCTCCTGAGGAGTTTGGTGGCTTCTGGTATATCTTTCTCCTAACCATTCATCTTCACAAGTTGGGTCACTGTACCTAACAAGGTATTCCCTTACTTTTTTGGTTCTTAATTTTCTTTCTTTAAGAACTTTGGTAATTTTCTTAGTACCAGATGTCTCAATAGGAGGTATAACTTGGGGAATCTTATTACTCAAGGGAGATTTCTCAGCATCACTAGATTTATATGGCTTTATCAAGCTCACTGGAAATGTAGGATGCTTATTGCTAAGTTCTTCAGATAACTCTACTTCAACAGCATTTTCTTCATGGAGGGCCTTAATCACAAAAGGTCCTGCAAAGGAGTCTTTCAACTTTTTACATCCTTTGATGTTATTGAAGTTAGTGGTGGATACAAGAACTAGGTCCCCCACTTTGAAATCTGGAGTTGCATGTGATTTATTCCATTTGTCTTTAGCATATGCAAAAGAGTCCTCCATGCACCTTACTGCATGCTTTCTAGCTTTGTCTAGCATTCCTTTGAAGCTAGCAGCTGTGGGATGTATTTTAATTAAATCTTTCCTCAAGGAATCTTGGGGTAATTTGGGGTTACATCCTTTTTCTAGAATAGCAGGAGTTTGATTGGTACTGGCATGGATTGATTTTTTATATGCTAATTCCAGTGCTGGCAACAGAGTACACCAATCATGGTTAGATCCATCACAATCTTTGAATTCAAGGCCATATGCACAAAATCTTCTCACCATGTCTTCTAAGGTTTGGATCATCCTTTCATCCAGGCCATCAGTTTGTGGGTGGTAGGCTGTAGAGAAAGACAGTTTAGTGCCAAATAATTGGTGAAGATTTGTCCATAGTGCTGAAGTGAATTTGGGATCCCTATCACTAATGATATTTGTAAATATCTCAGTCCATGACACTACTCTATTCCATATCAGAAGAGCTGTATCCATGGCTGTATCATCCTTGTGACATGGTAAAAATATTGGAGTTTTAATGAATCTGTCCACAATTACTAGGCAAGCATTATAGCTTCTGTCACCTCCTGGTGGTAGGTCAGTTACCCAATCCATATGGATAATTTCCCAAGTTCTGCTTGGTTCTTGTATTTTTATCATATTTTCAAGTCTCTTGCCAGTGGATTTATTTGCCTTTTGGCATCTGTCACAGGTCTTGCAATACTCAGCAACATCTTTCTGCCACATTGGCCACCATATGCAGGTCTTTACTTTCTCTCTTGTTCTGTCTTCAGACAGATGTCCTGAAAAGGGGCTATCATGGCATTCTTTCAGTACAAGATTGATTAATGACCTGTCTACAACTGTCATGACACATGTGTGCTTGGTTCTGTGGTAAATTATACCATCCAGTAGGTGAAATCTTCCTTAATCATAAGATTTTTTCCATACTTCATCCAAGGCATGTATTAGAGAGTTGTCTTTACAGTCTTTGTTAAGTAATTGGCATATGATTCTACAATTCTTATCTTGAGTGTAACTACTTCTGACTTCTTCAAAGAAGGTGGTGTTCAAGTCTGTAACACTTATTCCTTCTATTGGAATTTGTGGTGAAGCTTCTTCTGGCACATACAAAAGGGAAGAAAGTTCATTTTCTTGTTTATCAGTAAGATGAAGGCTTATTTCAGCCTCATTTAACTGTTCAGACTTGAATTTCTCTAGCTCTAAGTTGACTGGTGATACTTTGTTGACTTTAATTTGTCTTTTAAATGGTAAAAAGGCAAATTTTTGGCGCTTATTGTCTCCAATAGTAAAGTATCTGTCTTTGTTGTTATGCAAATCTATCCCATACATGATTAAATAGTCATTTCCCAATATAAAATGGGTACTAGAGCAATTTTCCATAACAAGAAATTCAACTGTGTTTCTTAAATTCCAATTTATGTGTGGGAATATGACATTGGTCTCAAAAATTCCTAATGCTTTCATTGGATTACTTGCACTGTTGAATTTTATACCATCAATTTGTAACAATTGGTCTTCAAAATTTGGTACACATGTCTTAAGAAAGGATTTTCCAACACAAGAGCAGAAGGCTCCTGGGTCAAGCAAAATTTTGGTGGGCTTGTTGTCAATCACCACTTCTGTTATACAGGAGTTACCAGCTGTATAACCTTTCCCCCTGTTTGGTTTTGTTTTCATAAGTTGTGCATCTTGAACTTTTGATAAATCAAGTTGACCATTGCTCAATTGTGGCAAGTGGGAATAAGATTTCATGATGTCAAAAGTGGCATTGATATTTTCTATATCTTTTTAAGATTCAGAAAATATTGATGACTTATCATCTGAATTGTCTTCAATTATGTCATCTTTTTCAACATCAGGTTCCTTTTCAATATCAATTTCATTGATTTTTCCCTTCTTTGGACATGTATTGGCTAAATGGGCGGTGCTTTGGAAAATATGGCACTTTCTGACTGTATCTGCAGATTTATACTTAATATTATTAGAATTTTCTTTGGGGTTTTTTTCCACAGAATCTTTCCAAGGTATATTAAACCTTGTTTTGAGATTCACCCTACTAGAACCAATTTTGGTTCTGGTGGTTACTTCTTTTAGTATATTGATAATATCCTCTGCTGAAGATTGTTCAGTAGTCCTGCTTTTGATAGCATGCTCTAAGTCACCTCCACATTGTCTCAGAATTTTTCTATGGGTAATAAATTCTGACATGTCAGGATATAATTCTGTTAATATGTCTTTTTGTTGGCAAAACCATGGTAAAGCTTTGTCTTTATCAGCATTAAATTTGGCAGATTCAAAGGCTGTTTCAACTTTAAACCTCCAAGAATCATTTTCCCATTTGTTGATGATTTGGGTTTTCCACCAAGTCCAACTCTGGTGTCCATGTGCTTGTCTTATTTTGATGTACCATCTGTGAGCTGATTTGGTAAACAAGGTGTTAAATCTGGCTGTTACCAATCTGTCTGGTAATTCAAAATCCTCTTTGATCATGTCAATTCCTCTAATGAATTCCATATGGTCATACTCTCCTTCACCACTGAAGTGAGGCCATTCTTTAAGTTTTGGAACTTCTTTCAAAAGTGCTTGGCCCATTGATGGTTCTAAGTTATGAAAAGAAGTAGAAAATTCATTTTTTAACTGTGAATTTTCAATATCCAATATTTGTGGATTGGGAATTCTTGCATCTTCATTTTGATTCAGAGGTGTAGACATTCTTGTTAAAGTGTTTAACAGTTGTTCAATATCATTCATTTTACTGTTGTTACACCTTTGTGAATTTCTTCATTCATGTTGCAAGTTTTGAATAGAGTTTATGACATTCTTTTTATGATCATCCTCTTTATATGTTAGCTCATTCCATAATTCTGTTTGTTTAGTATTATCAGATATAACTTCATTTAACTTTATTGTTAATTTTGATAATTCCTCTCTTGAGGTATCAAAATGCTTTTTCAGGGCAACTATATTTGTCTTTACTTCAGCAAATAATTTTGAAATATCATCAAGAGCTTTTTTATTATCTTCTTTGATAGTGCTTATGGCTTGTTTTATTCTTGTTTCAATTATGTCATCAATATTGAATTTAGAATATTTGTCTGTTAATTCTTTGATAATGGCAGATTGTTCATTTATCTCAATGCCAAAAGAATTATCATTATTGGAAGTTTTGATTGTTCTTAAAACTCTTTCAAAGCATTTAAGTGTATCATTTATTTGGCTCAGACTCAAGTTATTTGTTTTAAGATTGTCACAAATTTATGCATTTTTATCAGAAAGATGACTTTTTACGTCAGAAATAGCTTTATACAACTCTGGAATACAATCAAAAGTATCAGAAATCATTTTTGATACTTTAATCTGGCTTCCTCCTTCTTTTGTAATTCCATCATGGTTCTGGCCATCTGAAATACATTTTCCATGGCATCCTGTTAAATCTTTGGGATTCTGTAGCCCTGGCTGTAAGGTTTTGGGGCTGGTGCCTTCCCTTTGCCGTTGTTTGGAGTTTGTGGCTGCTTTTTCATGTTGTAATTGCTGCTTCTGGCCACTGGGGCTGTTTTTGGCACTGGTTTGGGTGGTGGAGGGTTTTTTTTCCTCCATCCTAGTGTCAAAAGCATCATATTTTTCTTCTCCATCAATGGATGCCATCCATTGAGCAATTTGCAAGTATTGGGATGTCCCAGGAATTTTCTCACAGTCAGGTAAGAATTCATGCAATTCTTCCATAGGTCTGCAAGGATCTGGTACTCCTTGAACTGAAGTGCATTGTTTTATGCACTGTGGCTGGCTTTGTATGTCCACTGAGGCTTGTTGTGGCAGTGTCAGCTCTTTTTGAAGGTAAAATTGTATTATCAGCTTCAGAATGACCCATTTTAGTTGTTTGGAAGTCATCAACTGACCCTTTTCCTTCTGTACCTGATTGGCCTCTGCCATAATCACGTCTATTACCTTTCTGGGAGCTTCTTGAGGGGTTATAGCTGGCTCCTGACCTTGTTGAAGGCATAATTATGGTTAAAAAGGCTTAAAATAGTAATTTTACGTCAAAAAACTTACTATTGGCCAAATCTTTGGCTTTCTTAAAAGTATTACTTTTTTCCAAGCTGACTAATTCAGAAGAAATTGGCTCTGGTTGAATATTCTGAGTCACAACAATAGTACTATTATGATCAGAATTAACAGTACTGGCAGGAAGAATGCTGGTTACTGTTGAGGCTGTTTCAATGCTTTCTTGTCATACCACATTGTCAGACACTAAAATTAATGAAAAACCCAATTGATTAAGTAAAAAAAAGAATATTTCAAGCAAGAAATAAAAATATAAGCCTCATTTATAATATTAAAAAAATCTATTTATTTTTTTATTGATTTTTTGAATTATAAGTATTTTCTTTATATGTTTTTAAATTTTTCAATATAAGAAAAAAGATTTAAAAAGAGTAAAAAAATATGTCACAGGTAAAATATCATGGCTGGGGCCCCAAATGTAAGGTGTGGATATGAAACTTTGATTAAAAATCAAGTACTTTTCCTGTCCTCAAAATTTGTATAAGGTAAAAATCAATTAAAAATAGTAAAAAATATTATTTTTAAGAGAAAACACACCAATTTTATTTTTTATAACTTTATTAGTATAAAAAAATAATATTATAAAGATTTATTGTTTTACCAACAATAAAGATTTATCCAAAAATACTCTACAAGAGATATTTAAGGCTACAAAAGAAATTTCTTCAAGAGCAATTTCAATTGGAATTAATTGAGCAAATAACTGCAAGCAATTAAATAAAGAACAAAGTCTTTAAAAAGAATATTAAAGAGAAAACACACCCAAAAGTGACCAGAGTGAATTTGGAAACAAAGTGACAAAGTTGACAGTGATGAAAGATGCTTTAATTCACTCTTGGGGTGGTTCAGGGCTAAAAATGATTAAAAGAGTTACAAACAATGATTATAATAATTTTTCACATGGTTAAAAGGCTCAAAATTATTTAATAAAGGTGGTTGGAATCTTTTATTGATTTGTTTAACAATGTTTAAACTAATTATAAAAGGAAAGGATTCTAACATGAAGAGAAAAGTGGGGCAAAGAAGAAATTCTTTTATAGCCATCAATTTTCTTACTCAAAAAGTAAAATTTACTCTTGTCAGTCGTGAAAAACAGTCTGACAACAGAAAAGCCAATTATGGCATCATTGAACCCTGGTTTAGACCAAAAAAGGGCTTGTTTAAGCCATTTTAGACCCTTAAATCAGCCATTACTATAGCAATACCTGGTCTAGAGCCTTCAAAACCCGTCAGAATGTGTGTAAGAGACATAGAAACCAGTTAAAACTGTTTACTCTATGATTGTTTTATCTTAAGGGTAGTTTTACCCTCTTGGCAACAGCTAAAACTACCCCAGTTGGTATCAAAACCTCATCATCAATTGAGTCCACAGACCCTGCAGCTCAATTCCAGGCCAAAAGTGATGAACTTTTGCGTGAATTTTGACACCACATGCCTGTCAGCAAGGATTTTGGGGGTCTAGCTCCCCCTTAGAGCTGGAGTTCCTTTCCCCCCCCCCCCCAAATTTAATCTTTCCAATTTATTTTTCCTTTGATTCCTCATCATGTATTATACTTATAATTTACATATGTAATTCAATTGATTTGTACAGTTCAATACAGTAATAATTGATACCTCATATGTAAATCAAAGTTCACTTATGTAATAAATGCGCACATTTTGACGTTTCAATTGAATTCAATTGAAAATACTTCAATTCCTCATAACTTCTAAACTAAACACAACACCTCAATTTTAACACAAAATTTGATGGTTAACACCACATGTGGTGTGAATTCAATTAAAGTTTTGAGGATTTTCAATTTTTGTATTGAAAATACTAAAAACTTAATTTAAGTTTATTTAGAGTTGAGTTACAAAAATTTCACTCAGAGGTGACCCCACCTGATTTTTTATGAGGAATCCAATGGTGAAATAATTTTTATATGTTTATTTATTGGATAAAAATTTATAGTAATTTTTATTTAACTTCTTTCCAAATTTATTGATTTTTTTATAATTTTGTTAAAAATTCATTTTTACTTAATTTTTTCAAGTATAAATGTAATTTTATAATTTCAAAATTTAATGTAATTTTATTTTTAAATTATAATTAAACTTTGATTTTTAAATATAAATTTGTATTTATATTCTAATTTTTATTTTTATAATATAAATAAATTTATTTTATTTATATTTGTATCTTAATTTATCTTTTGTTGTCTTTTGGGTATATGAAAATACCTCTAAGGCTCACAAATTACATGGTAAATTTTTTTTCTTCAAATCTCTATCATGTATATTTCAATAGATATGAGCTAAAAACTATGAATATATGCACTGATCATAAAAGTGCATATTTTCAGGTTATTTCCTTAAGTATTGGATTTGCAGATACAACATAAAAATGTTATATGTGTATTTTTTCATGAGGAATAAAATTCAGTAACTTATTTCACATGTTTTTTCATTGGTTTCTGAGATAAAAGACAAATATATTTCCTTTTATGGCATTTTTGCTAATTCAACAGTAAGAATTATCTTTACAGATATGATATGAAAATGTTATATGTGTATATTAGCATTGGGAATCTAATTTTGCAATTTATTTCACATTTTTATTAACTATATTCTGAGGTAATAAAGAACTTATTCCTATTTGTGGAATCTTTATTTATTTTAAGATAATATTTTGAATTCTTATTATTAGAATAATTACTGTAAAGTTGTTTTGTGACCTTTTTGGATATGTGGTCATATCTCAAAGGCTCACACACATCCAAATATTTCTTTTTCAGAAAAACTACTGGCAAGGAATTATAAGTATCCAGTAAAGGAGCATTGGTTCTGCCTACAGCACTTGCTTGGATTTCTTTATTGGACCAGCTCTTGGGTTTTATCCATAAACCCAACTGGATCAGATGTGACTTTGGGAGTTTATTCTGATGCTAGCTTGGGAGGTGAGTTCTCTTGATAAATGCATGGGTACCTGACTAGCTTGTCTGGTTTCTCTGTGTCATGGTGCTCAAAATGGGTAGTCACTGTTGCTTCCTCCAGTTGCCAGCCATTGGGAATAGCAGCAAGACATAGCCAATGGATTCAAAACCTTGTAATGGAGATTTTAGGGCACAAGTTGACAATTGATATGGAGTGTGACAATGCTTCCTGTATAAATATTACAAAGGACTGCTTGTCCAATAAGAGGACCTGCCATTCTGACATGGAAGTTTTTATTAGCAACCGACTATTGCATAATGGCCTTGCTACCCTTAGTTGGGTGTGTTCAGTGGATATTCTAGCTGATATATTCACCACAGCATGGGGTCCTCAATTTCATACAGTTTTTTCTTACAAAATACTCAATACTTAGAGAATTCTTCTATCATCACCACTCAATTAATCCATTGTCATTTTTTTGTACTTCTATTTTTCTTTATTAAATCTTTTTCTTTCTCTCATGATCCTGGGTTGTTATCTTATCTTACACTACACCCTGCTGTACAGTGCCCTGCCCAAATGATGCAAATGTGGGCAGGGAAACTGAACTCTTGTGGCTGTGGTGCACACAAATTCCCATGGACGACTCTCATTTGTCAGAGGCCCAGAGCCTGCTCTGGACTTCAATTTGTTCTCTTTTTTTATTTTTCTTAAATTCCTACTCTTATCTATGACACCAACCACTAAAACCAATCCATCTCACAACATAAAAGATGGCCAGCACTCACCAGTGCTGGCCCATTACAACCTCACCTGCATTGAAATGTTCAAGCCTGAATTGGACAAACAAGATGTAAGCAGTTCTTGTTCTCAAAATCAAAAAGATTTTTAACATCAAACTTTTTTTTAATAACAGCACATGATGCCTTACCTGGATATTAAAGCCAGGGGACGTATTGTTGGGATGCACCAAGAAGGCCTCCCATTTTGAGCAATATCGGAACTAGGTGGGATTCTGCTCTCAACTGTCTACAATACAATTACTAAATTTCAGAATATTGGCACTGTGAGGACCCAAAAAAAAGCCAGCAGACCTACTGTCATGACCGAAAAAGACTGTTGAGAACTTGACTACATCATAACTCAAGGTTTTCACTTAACAGTCACACAGGTCACTGACCTGATGACTCACCAAGTCTTGACTCAAAAGATCCAGTGCAAGATCCACAAATTGGGTAAGCATTCTCACATTGCTCCCAAAAAACCCTACATCTGACCTCAAGCTTTACAATGTTGCCTTGCCTTTTCCCAAGCCCACCGCCATTGGACAATAAACGATTGGGCCCAGGTCATTTGGACAGATGAGTTGGAATTCAAACTTGGGAAAAAGGTTGATTGCGTGCGCGTTTGGAGGACGCCTCAAGAGAAGTGGAACCTTGAGAACCTTGCCATCAACCATTGATTGGGTTGTCAAACCCTCATGTTATGGGGGGCCTTTTGTGCAGTGATGCAAGAACCTTTGGTATTTCTCAATGATCAAATGACCTTGACCAAGATGGAGCAGCAAGTCTACCAACTGGGCCTGCTTCCATTTGTTGCCTGGATGGAGCAGGCCCCCAGGATTTTTGGTTGCCACCGCCTCTTTCTGATGGAGGATAACACCCCCATCCACATGGCCCAAGCAAGCACAGACTGGCAAAATCAGCACAAGATCCAGAAGCTTTATTGGCCAGCACATTCACCGGATTTGAACCCCATCAAAAACATATGGAAGATGATGAAGAGTCAAATCAGTAAACTCTACCAACCTCAGATGGTAGAAGAGCTATAACATGCAATTAATGCTGCATGGACCAATTTCCATGTTAACCTCCTCAATGATCTCCTCTACTCAATGCCATGACAAATGGCCATGGTAATTGAAATGAATGGAGGTCCAACTTCTTACTAGGACCTCCATTCATTATTGGTGAGTTTTTTTTTGCTTCCTCAGATTAAACAATCAATCACTGATTGTATTGTCTCTTTCTCTCTGTTTTTGTAATTGCTTATCAGGTCTTCTTATGGTATTTTCTTTTGAATTATAATGTATTTTTTTTACTTATATAAATGTCCTTGTTTTTTTTTCATAACAAATTATAAATGCTTGAGCAGTTGTAGTAGCAAACAAATGAAATTTAAAAAATTGTTTTGTGTTGGACTTAGAAAAAATAAGCCCCATGAGTGTGAGATACAAACTGTGCAGCAAAAAAATCTGTGCCCTTCTTGTAACAATACAAGTAACAGAATTATAGCCAAAACCTAACATAGTGATACTATTTTTGAATATGTATAACACAAAATCTACTATTTAAATTCACAATCAAGAAAGAAAGATCTGCTCCTTAGGGGAGATCTTTCTTTCAATTGAATTTTTATTTTCATTATATTTAAATTTTATTATCTTGAACTAACGATTAAAATTTCTAATTAATAAATAGGTACGCTAATCTCAGGGGAGATCAATTAATATTTGTAACTACAGATTATTATACCTATTTATTTTAGTATTAGTTTAATCAAGAAATCAAAATTATATAACGAAATAACAGCCCTGGCTGTATGTTTTTTGTTCGCATATAATTGGCAGGGCACTGTATGTTTCTCCGTCGAGAGGGGGGGTGTAACAGCCGCATGGCCGTAGATGCTACTCGACTGCGGGAACCACATGTTGTACACGTCAGAGTTATTTACAACTAGATAAGATTAGTAATCAACACATCGTCACGCTCTCACCTTTGACCAGCATTCCCTGGCAAGTAGCCTTGTCATAATCGCAGCAATACGGCCATGGCTGCCATTTTGAGCAGATCGTACTAAGCAAGCTTGCCAAAGTCAGATCCAATCAAAAAATTGAACCTGTTCAGCCATAGTGAGATGCATGACAAGCAGCACACTTGCACTCCAAACACTCACCATTCAGCTTCTGTTCAATGGGGTTGGATGGTGCAGTATGTCATTATTTTGGTCTTAGCATACGATCTCTTTGGTCCTTGCACTCAGAGAAATACCACACAGGTGTACAGGAGTACTGCAGTCCGGAAGAATTAATCTAAGGGGATGGAGATAAAGAAGGCTTGCTGACGCCAAGTACAACAAACAAATCGCAGGAGATCTGGCGAGATCTCAGCCAACGCTCTCAAACCAGTGATGGAGATACGAATCAGTCAAATCTTCAACGAAGCGTGCAATCGATGTCCCTTGGCCATCCTTGAAAGTTGAAACAAACAACTAGTTGATTGGTATCGAGACCGACCCACGAACCATGGGTTGGAACTTGGAACCTGGAACTCAGGAGTGGGACTCACTCATAGCCATGGGCCATGAGCCATCAGAGGGCGTTATAGCTAGTTCGTAAATTGTTCCTGGAAATCGAGACCCATGACGTTTCAGCCAAACAAGCCATACTCGGATTGAACAAGTAATTATTCTCGATGGACCATTTCAAACATCACAACCATCACTCCGGGGAATGAGGAATTTGAGGATTTCGTAAAGCCTAATCAATCTTCTTGGGAGAGTGTACCGTACTGTACTGTACAAGCTTGAATTTAGACATCAAATTAAATTTATCTTGGCCGTATGGGCTGCTAGATCATTCATCCGAAAGAGTCGATTGGGTGCAGTCAGTGACTCAGTATTTAGTATTTAGCATTAACCGATGGCGATAACTGCAAGCCATCTCTTCTCCATGCAAAAAAGGGTCAGCCTGAGCCAGTTGGAAGTTTGGAACTCAGAATTGCTGTCATACTCTAGCTCTTCGTTGTCAAGGGTGTTTTCCTGCTGAGAACTCTTCAATTTACATGACATGGGTCAAATCAGCACTAATTTACTATCCTGTATAGTATAGTGGTGCGATGCTACCACTGGCACCCTTATTTGGATCTCTTGTGACGTTGATTTGTAGGCTAGTACTCGTCGAGTCGCAGATCTAGCCACCAGGAAGATTAAAAGATTTAGGAAGAACTCCGCTGGATCGTCTTACCATCATCATCTTGACTGGCAAGCCGACCATCACATTTTCGGTCGAATTCATCGATAGCATGTCAAGCCTTTCGCCTGAGCACATACTTCATGAATTCGTAGGTTTCTGCGTTCTAGTGTTCTCCAAAACTTCCATGGAGAGCATCAACAACTTACTCCTTGATCAAATATTCCCACCTAGCTCACACCAACAGGGGGGGACGTGCCAGCTTGGACTTACCCTGCGTTGATAATTATGGCAGCAATCAAGATCATCACGGGCTTGGGTTGCCTTGCATTGATATTAACTCCTATTTTTCGAGGCCGCCGCAGCCGCAAAAGACATCTCTGGTTGGTACGAAAACGATATCCAACTTTGGGTGAGTTATTGGGTGTTCTTTTTCGATTCTTAGCGAAAAAGTGGTGTTTTTTTCAAGATATCATAATTTCAATGACTACAAACACAGCGGAGAAGTGTTGCCTAGGAAATCGACTTGTAGATTTCGCACCTCGTCTTTAAGGCTAAAGCACTTTCAAATATTCATTCTCTCTCCCTGCGGTTTTCCTATCACTCTTCCCTATCTTGGGTCGATCGTCTCAGCCTTACTGCTTTCAACGCAATATCAATTTGTCAGAACGTACGAATTTTGTGCAAAAACGATCTATTGCTTTTAGGCATCGTTAGTTTTGCCTTATATTGGGTGCTGTTGGATTGTCCTGGTTCTTCTGCTCCGCTATTCAGAAGTCAGAAATCTTCCTTTGTCAAACGTAGAGATGTTTCAAGTCCGACCACCGCAGAAGAATGAAAACAAATCTTTTTTTGAGAAGCTATATGATGAGATCACTAATGATTGCTTGTGACTTGACTTCAGAAAGCAACGCGCCTTATTTCGTACCTAATAGTTCATTAATAATCGCTATATGTGAGCTTCTGTCCTCAGGATCATATCTTATGCTAGCTTGCCTTAATTATTCGGTGAGATTTTTTTCAGTCTGTCGATCTAGAGTAATTCACCTACATTGTTTTCTTAATTTCTCGTCTTTCCTTATGCTCAATATTAGCGCTTCAAACAGAAACTCGCTGATACCAATGAAGTACTTCATATAACCTTGACTATTGGGTAATGGCTTTGCAATTCCAGATATCAGAAAGAAGCTAAAACTTGATCGTTTTACTAAATTTTCTCTTTTTTCTTTGAATTCTTACTTAGGTATGGGATTTCGTAAGTGCCATCGTATCACTTTCCATAAATGAGAACACCTTTTTAACCATTTGTACTGGTTGGCTTGTGTCAGATTTCTTCCGTAAGTCCTGTCAAAATGGCAAAATGAATGGTCTGAACTTGAAGCTGAAACTTAAACTGTTCGTTCATAAGAACTTTTCTCGGGGTATGGTTAACTGGTTGGGGATTGCTCTACTCTTGGTGCGTTCAATAAATTCCGCCGTATGCAGTCGTCTGTATGCTACTAGATTTTCCATCAAGGAAGCTATTATCATAGAAATACTGATGTTTGTGATTTTGCCCTTCAGCCATTGTCCGAACCAAAATATCAAGAAACAAGTCATTCATTTTTTTAGTCCAAGAATATACAATGCTTTCTGGATCATTGGTTGTGTCTTGGTCGTTGTCGTTATCGCGAATTGGGCGATTGTCGTCGAGAGCATTCTGGAAAGCTGCTGGAATGCCAGAAACCAGCTCTTCGAGCTTCTTTCAACCATACCCCCCCTCTTGCTGAAGCGTCACGTTCCCATCGACCATGGATTAGCCAAGTTGCTCGAGGCCAGAAGATCTGAGTATTTGAAAAGTCTTTCCAAAGTAATCAAAATCCTACGAGCTTGGGCTGGATTATGGCTCGGTTTTGAATTCTTCCTCATTGCTGTTGGTCCTCCTCATTCGCTGCTTGGATGAGTGAGACTAACTCAAAAATCTGTATATTATCCCCAGTTTTACATCTTCATCCTCCAACGCCTTGCCAAATTGATTCGAAGACTCCTTCGCTTTTGCGAGGCTGAGGAATTCGAGATTTTGAACGGACCAGGCTCCGCCAACAATCCAAAACCTGTCAGCAAACGTGAGGTTCACAAGTCAGTAGTGGCCTTGTCTGCCTTCCGACAACAACTTCGTAAGCTCCTGCATGCTCAGAGCCATACCAAAAAAGACTCTCATCATTTCATTCATCGATAAATTTTTGGGTAGGATTCCTTGCACTCTACAACTTTTCTATCACTTTAGTCCTGTTGGGAGAGGCGGCGTCGGCGAGCACACAATTTTATGCTTGCGGCCGATTCACCGAGTAAGCTCACCAACGTTTTCCAACCTCACTCTGCCTTATACCTCTAACGCACTGCTCACATGACATGATGTACCAGCCCGAACTTGATGGGCCTACTTTCGATCGTGGTGATGGTGCCTAGCACGTTCTTGTCCCCTGTACTTCTCTATCAAAGCGTCAGTAGCACCCATCTTTCCATGCCAAAGGAAGGCCCCGAGTTATGCTAAGTCAACCCTATTCATGAGCACAGTGGCGTATCGTAACCGAACGTAGCGTCACCGAGGCCTCAAAACCCCAACCAATGGACGACCCGCAAAGCATAGACTTCCTCATGCACGAACACCGGTTGTTTCACGAGCAGTTGTGGAAGTGGTACGACAGCCGATGTCTCGATGAGACCGAATGTCTACAACTTGATGGACATTTTCTTACTTTCGTTCAAAATCCTCAATCGTTTGCTTCAGGCCTTGTGGATAGTCAAAACCAATCTGTCGACAAGAGCCATTACATCTAAAATGAGGTGATGTTGCCTCGGAATAATCTTTCAACTTGCTAAGATTTCTTGGGGAAAAATACAAAATACCCACCTTTTCACAACAATTCTCATTGGCCCACTAGTTACTTACTATCCCCACCCCTTCTACCGCTGTATAAAACGTCTCCTACTGGTGATATGCTGCAAGAAATCGGAAGCATCCTCAAGAGCTAGCATTAACTTGAACACAGTAGCATTATTCCTGACCTGGAGCCCAGAGTATTAGGCGCTGCTAGGAAATCAGCGTCACAGTGCCAATGTCAGGGTAGTGCAGATTTTGAGCTGTATCTTAGTCAGCTGAATCTGGAACTCGTATCCTTAGTTTTCTTTTTCACTGATCTTAGTTCACATAGCCTCCAGCCTCGGCTGAGAGACCCCTTCCATTCTTTTCTAAGCATCATTCATTGTAGAGTTTTTGGAATTACTATAAAAATCCACCCTCTAAATTGTACCCTCTCTTTCTATCTTTTCCAGGTTCATGGTTAATATCCCTGGGTCACATTTTTCCAATGAATGGTTGACTTACTTTTAAAAGAGATAAAATTATTCTTTCGACGAGTTGAACAAAGAAGGCCACCAAAAATCAATGGGATTTCTCAAATATTATTAATAAATGATACTCTTTATCTTCTTTTCCATATAATCTTTTAATATTCCAAAACCGAATCCTTAATTAGCGCACCTCAAGAGGTTCGACTCTAAACTAAAAAACTTAATGTTGTAAATACTATTACATATTTCTTTAATATCAAAATATTCTTTTATTGCCTTCTAAGTGGCAAGAAGTTATCCAATGCCAATAGTTTTTTTTTTAAAAAAAACCTCCTATCTTCCACGAAATTGGGGCAGAAAACGTTCTTTAAAAAAGAACCCCTACCATGTTGCTTTTTAAGAGAAATCATTGATGTTAAGTTTTGATTTCCTTGGTTACTTAATTACGAAATGTGTTATTTTACTTTGTACCCCCTCATGATTAAAATAATTTCGAAAAAAAAAAAATATTCTTGATTTATTTTTTCCATATTAATTTCTTGAATTTCTTGATTTTTTTTTTTTAAAAAAAACAAATGTCCTAAGTTTATTTGAAAAAATAAATAAATAAATAAAATAAAATGAAACCATTTAAGAATTAATTAATAATAATAAATTTCTTAACATATCATATATATATATATATATATATATTTATATACATATATATTTATTTATATATATATAATGAAAGTTTAGTTTTTATTTTGTTTATTTTTTCTTTTTAAAGATTTTAATAAAACAATTTAAAGAAAACTTCAATTTATTCTTTTTTTTTTCATGATTTTTCAAAATAGTAATATTAATACTAATAGTAAATAAATAATGAAATTAGAAATTATGGAAATTAAATATTAATTTTTCATAAAAAGAAATCAAGATTTATATTTCGAAAAATATTAATTTTTTTTTTTAGTTTTCCCGATTCAAAATATAATATTGATTTTGATATTGAAGTGAGACCGAAATATTAAAAGAATTAAAAAATGTGATTATCCGGATAAAAGGGTCATCATCCTTCATTATCCTATGATAGTAGTCACTTATTTAGTAGCTTTCGTGTCGATCCTTTTTGTACCCCAACAGTTTTACTCAACACTCAAACCGACGGGGTTCTCCATCTAAAATGGCCTCTCTTGTTCACTGTTCCATTGTTTTCTTTGTTTTCTCCTCTGTCCAGGTTTGCTGTTACTCTCATGTCCCTGATACTCCATTGGCACAAGACTTATATCTTATTGCCCCTTATAGTTCTGCCTTTTGACATATTATGAGACCGGTTGCTTTCTCAATAGTAATAACCCTAACTTCAAACTTCCAGAAGACCTAAAACTATCTAGCTCCAATTACCTACAATGGAAGCTTTGGATGAAGAATCTCCTCATGTTGTTTGGATATTACCATCTCATTACTAGGACAGAAACTGACAAGGCATTAACTTCCGCTGAAAAACTGTATTCACATCAAAAAGAAAAGGCTCTAGCTATTATTTCTCTTAACTGCAATGTGAAAATTTATGATCAATTTATCTTAGAAAGAAATGAAAATACCAGCTCCTTCTGGGAATTCGTTGATAAAAGTTTCTCTCCAAAATCAGTCCAAAATCAAACAAAATACTTAAATGAAAGTTTCTCCTTTGATCTTTCCTCTGGACTAATAGAAGATAACATTGACAAAATAATGAACACAGCTCAAAATCTATGAAGTCTTATAGGCAACACCAAAGCCAAACCATCGATCTTAATAGATTCCATGATCACTATGTGGATAATCATTAACCTTCCAACTCATCTAAAACTCATAGGCAAAATCTTCATACAAAATCACAATGTTGACAAAAACCCCAACTCTGAAGAACCTTTGAGAAGAATTTTGTCTTTACTCTCAAAGACAAAATCACAAAGTAACCAACAGCTTGTCTGTCCTTGTCTCCCTTCAAGTAAATCCAACATCTAATCCATCAAACTTCTTTCCAAACCAATCAGCCCGACAATCACTTCAATCAAAACAACCCCTGACAAAAACAATTCAAGTATTTTAGTTATTTTTCCCCAGGTGGCACCATCCTTTAACAAAACAAAGTTTTTAAGATTTCTCTAATCTCAAACCTAAAGGGGTTAAACCAACCATTTCCCTAAACACCCAAACAACTGAAAATAAAAATCACCTGATCATCCTGGACTCTGGAGTGACTGACTTGATGTTCAATGACCTATGGTACTTTTTTGACTTTTAGAATTCAACCAGAACCATTCTACTAGCCAATGGCCAAAGGGATAGGCACTGTCAAAATTGAACTACCTCATGATTATCTCATGATAAAGAGCACACTTTATTTTATAGAGTTATCCAATTGTATTTTTAGTATGGGGACTCTTTTAAGAAACAAATAATGCCTTCAACCTCTTCAAAAAAATAAATTCAATATTATAAATCACTCCAATATAATTATCCTAGACAGAGACTATTCCTGAGGTACTTCGATTTCTAAACAAGCTCAAAACCTCTGATCTAATTGTGAATCATCTTCTCTGTCCTAACTTATGACACTCCATAAAGCTAGCAGCCATCCCTCCTTGAAATATTTCTCCAGGATGTATCCCCAATTCAAAATACAAAAATTCTCCTGTCTATCTTGCAATCTCTACAAGATGACAAAGATTACTATTCCTTCCTCAAAAGGAGAAAATCTCCCTCTTGATCTTTGAAGTCCTATTACAGTCAAACCTGTATAAGACCATGAATGATGGTGTAGAGGATTTTTGAATGGGTTCAGACAGGTTATGAGTTTTAAATGACTTAACTCTCTTAGCCCATAAGATGTACACATACTGTGAAAAACCATATTTTTGACCCATAACTGCCTTAAGCAATTATATAAATGTTTGAGGCATGAAAAACAATCTAATTTTTGTTTTTTAATGTATTTTGTGGGAATTTAATAATAATGAATAAATCAAAATCTATAAAAATGATTAAAATAAAGCTAAGGTATCATTAATTCAAAAAAATAATATACTTTTTTTTGTTTTTTTACTATTCTTAATTGATTGAGTGTATAAAATTGAATTGTATTCTTAAAAGGTTTCATTTACCAAGTCTTCCTCCTTTTAAAAGTTATTGGAAACATAATTTAATATGATTAAGATAGCCTTCTGGTCCTTAGAAGTAGAGGGAATTGGAATAATTGATTTTATTTCAGTAATATATTCAAGTTATTGTGAATTTGAGATATTCTCATCAAAAATTGTAAGATGTGTCTATAAACTGTTGACAATATTACTATTAATCAACAGTACTATGACTGTTCTTATGAGATATAATAATATAATTATTATAACCACAATTAAATAATCAATTCTTAATTATTTCTTTTACTTGTTATAAACTACTAGTGATTATAACAGTAAGCAGTAATTGTCTACAAGAATCAATTACAAGAAGAATTTAATAATAAAAACTTCTTTATCAAAATAATAAAATTATTTTAATATAGAATTACCTTTTCAAGAATAATTATAAAAATAATCCTTGAAGAAAACTATTAATAGAGAAAAACTTTAAGAATTAAGATAAATAACTCACTATTATTTCAAAGAACTTATTAAAGACAAAAGTAGAGAGATTTGATGTAGAATTGTGGATTTAATGGATCAAAATTGATTGAAAACAGGATTACAACAATATATAGTTGATTTGTTTGATTTCATGTCTTTCTGATTGATTATGAAAGAAGAAAACACTTAAGAAAAGATTAACTAATACTTACTTATTGGTAATAATGGTATAATTGAATGATGTGATGATTTTTGGAAAAAACAGCAAGTGGAGGCCTCTTTTAAGTCTAAGACAGCTCACAGAGGTGTTCCATGGAGCAAACTGAAAAACCAGTGAGTGAGAAAACAGTAATCCTTTTTGGACTAATGATTGAATCATCTGTTTTCATGTAAGATTATCATAATCACTTAATTGATGCTTTTATGTGACTACCAACCCAAATATGGCAAAGAATAAAAGGAGTAGCAAATTTAAATATTATTTTATTTAAAAATAAATTTTAATTTCTAAAAGTCATCAATGTTATTGAAAGTTTAATCACAGGTTGTATTTTCTGTGAATTTTTGAAGATTCAGTATTTCATGTAGAATTATCAAAAATGGACTGTAAGTAAAACTTTGAATTTTACCTATAAAAGTATGATTACTTCTGGGTTTTATAAGAACTTTACTGTTCTCAATTGGTCACTGAAGTTTCTGAAATATTCATTAATAATTGTATTTTTAATGAATTTTTGAAGTTTTTACCTCATTTTTATGTAGAATTGCAAATAGTACTATATTGCTGGTTGCTATGAGGTAACTCAATGGATAATATTCCAAAAAGGGTTTCAATTACTTTTTTAAGGTTTATATATGGAAAATCATTAAGAATTGACATGGTTACAGGAGTATAAGTTGCTCTTTACCTCCTTGGCATGTCAAAATAACAGCTTATTTGCTATTTTCTTATGATTTAGTGAGATTTTAACTTGGTAACCAAGTTCCCAAAAGGCTTTAGTATACTAATTGAGCCAACATCAGCCATGGATCTAAGCTTTAGAGCTTTCCACACCTCAGAGGCCTCATAAGTTGGGTACCCTGTCTCTCTTTAATGTCTTTTGCCCCCCTTGACTATTTTCACATCAAAAATAGAAATTCAGGCTTAAAGACTGATATCCACTATGGGTGTATCAAAGGTGTATGTAAAAATACCATAATATTAAGTTACAAAAACATACATAACACTATTCTTAGTATATATATAGCATGGGACTTCTCACATTCCCATTATTTTGGCATGAAATTGAGAAAAACAGAAATTTTCACAATTCTTTTATGTGGTATTGATGATGTGGTATTGAAGTATTTTCCATATTATAACCTCTTAGAGTTAATTTAAACTTATTCACTCTATGCAGTTTCCCTAAGTGAATTTTTGTGTGGAATCCAAATCTGGTCTTAAATCCATGGATTTACTTACTCAAAAAAAAGTTATTCATCTTTTCTGAAATAAAATATGATTAATTTTCAATATATGCATGACTTATGGGTTATGTTTAGTTCAAAATTTATTTTTAATGATATTTGTGGCCTATTTGGGTATGTAAAATATTCCTCAAGGCTCACAAAAAGTTTGAGTTCTGTTTGAATTTGATACTTGATTTCTTCTGAAGGATTTAATAATTTGGAAATTGAAATTTTATTTTGTGGGGAAATAAGACCCAAATATTGAAAGCAGTGAGTTTCTTGGCCAAGGGAGGATTCTGCATTTTTTAAGATAAAGCCATTTGGGATGGTAGGTATTTTGGGTATTATTTGAGTGTGATCCCAGAAATTATTCATTGTTTAAAGAGTAATGGCGTTCAATGGTGGTTAGAAAAACCTCATGGTGTAATTAGATCAATATTGTAAATATTATTGATAACAATTTGTCTATTAAAATAAAAGGTGCCTAATGAGCAAAAGCATTTCCTATATTGAGCCTTGAAGGCCCAAATGATTCCTGTTTCCAAGGGTTGAACATGAAAAGTCAAGTTCAATGAAAAAATACAAGCTTGATGTTGAAAAGTTCTTTGGGAGGTAATTCATTCCCTTTAAATTTGTCAAACAAAAGGGAAATTTTCCAGTTATTTTATAAAAGCTTGTTGTTTCAGAAAGTGATTCAGCGCTGAAAGATTTTTGAGGCCATCCATTCTTTTAAATTGAAAAAGTATTGATAACCTAACTGAAAGGTGTACTTCTTCTCAAAAAAGCAGATACTTTCATACTTCAAAGTGAAAAGCAATGTAAGATTTTTTTCTCAGTTGCATTAAATGCTTATGAAATGGTGATTTGGCTCTTTTTGGATTTGATACCATTTATTTGGGTGAAGGCTAACCCTTTATCTGGTGTCATGCTATCACAAAATGTCAGAATTGTATAGTAAAAAAATTACAAAAACTTAATAATAGAGAGCTTAATTACACATAAAACAACCCAGTATCATCCATTTTTAGAATATTGGATGGGTTGAATTAGCTCAAAAGTGGCTTGAGGCATGTGATTTTATATTGAACTTCATCTGGAGCTGTTTTTGACACTTTTACATGATGCTTATAGTTTCCTAATCTGTTTTGAATGTTGAGAAAGTCAAGCCAACCATAGAAGAGATTAATCCACTGACTTCTTGGTATTCCATAGAGGCCTGAAAAGTACTTTCACTTTTCCCAAATAATGTCACCATTCATTATTACATTACTATTGATCTCTTGTTGAATACATTCCTTGAGAAGAATATTGACCTCTTTAAGCTTCAAAGATGATACACGCTTAGTTCTAAAGGAGAAACTTTCTTGATTCTGCGTTTTCAATCAAGTTTTTTCTTTAAAAAATGAAGATATACAAGCCTGTTTATGTAAGGTGTGGATATGAAAATTTGATTAAACATCAAGTACTTTTCCTGTCCTCAAAATTTGTATAAGGTAAAATATAATTAAAAATAGTATGAAAATAGTATTTTTAAGAGAAAACACGCCAATTTCATTGTTTTTAAATTAATAAGTATAAAAAAATAATATTATAAAGATTTGTTGTTTTACCAACAATAAGAATTTATCCAAAAATACTCTATAAGAGATATTTAAGGCTACAAAAGAAATTTTTTCAAGAACAATTTCAATTGGAATTGATTGAGAAAAGTGCTGCAAGAAATTAATTGAAGAACAAAGTCTTTAAGAAGATATTTAAAGAGAAAAAATGACCAAAAGTGACCAGAGTGAATTTGGAAACAAAGTGACAAAGTTAACAGTGATGAAAGATGCTTTAATTCACTTTTGGGGTGGTTCAAGGGGTAAAAATGATTATAAGAGTTACAAAAAATGATTATAATAATTTTTTAACATGGTTAAAAGGTTTAAAATGATTTAAAAAGGGTGGTTGGAATGTGTTATTGATTGGTTCAACAGTGTTTAAACTAATTATAAAAGGAAAAGATCTTAACATGAAGAGAAAAGTGGGGCCAAGAAGACATTCTTTTATAGCAATCAATGTTCTTACTCCAAAAGTAAAATTTACTCTTGTCAGTTGTGGAAAACACTCTGACAATAGAAAAGCCAATTATGGCATCATTGAACCCTGGTTTAGACCAAAAAAGGGCTGGTTTTAGCCATTTTAGACCCTTAAATCAGCCATTACTATAGCAATACCTGGTCTAGAGCCTTCAAAACACGTCAGAATGTGTGTAAGAGACGTAGGAACCAGTTGAAACTGTTTTTACTAAGATTGTTTTAACTTAAGGGTAGTTTTACCCTCATGGCAACAGTTAAAACTGCCCTGGTTGGTATCAGAACCTCATCATCAATTGAGTCACAGACCCTGTGACTCAATTCCATGCCAAAAGTGATGAAATTCTGCGTGGATTTTGAAATCTCACTCCTGTCAGCATGGAATTTGGGGGTCTGGCTCCCCCTTGGAGCTAGAGTACCTTTCCCCCTCAAATTAATCTTTCCAATTCATTTTTTCTTGAATTCCTCATCATGTAATATACTTGTAATTTACACATACAATTCAATTGAGTTTTACAGTACACAACTGTAATAATTGATACCTATTATGTAAAATACAGTTCACTTATGTAATACATGTGCACAGTTTGACATTTCAATTGAAAATACTTCAATTCCTCATAACTTCTAAATTACACACAACACCTCAATTTTGACACAAAAATTGATGGTTAACGCCACATTTGGTGTGAATTAAGTTGAGGTTTTGAGCATTTTCAATTTTTGTACAGAAAATACTAAAAACTTAATTTAAGCTTATTTAGAGTTGAGTTACAGAAATTTTACCCAGAGGTGACCCTACCTTATTTTTTATGAGGAATCCAATGGTGAAGTAACTTTCTTAAGTTTATTTATTGGATAACAAGTTATAATATATTTTATGTAGCTTTTTACCAAAAATATTTTAATTTCATCAATTTTATTAAAATTTCATTTTTACTTAATTTTTCCAAGTAAAAATGCAATTTCACAATTTTAAAATTAAACGTAATTTTTATTTTAAATTATAATTAAATCTTTATTTTTTTATATGAATTTGTATTTATATTTTAATTTTTATTTTGAAAATATAAATCAATACATGTTATTTAACTTTATATCTTATTTTGTTATTTGTGGTCTTTTGGGTATATGAAAATACCTGTAAGGCTCACATTCCCTCCCCCTAAAAAAGAATATTACTTTGTAATATTGTTATTTCTCGTGTGTCTGAATTTTCTGAGACGCTTAGTAGCTTCAGGTATGTCCTTTTCTGCTAAAAATTCATCTTCACAAGCTGGGTCACTGTACCTAACATGGTAATCCCTTACTTTATTGGTTCTCATATTTCTTTCTTTGAGAACTTTGGTAATCTTCTTAATACCAGATGATTAAATAGGAGGTAGAAAATGGGGAACTTTATTCCTCAAAGGAAAGTTTTCAGCATCACTAGATTTATATGGATTTATCAAGCTCTCTGGAAATGTAGGATGCTTATTTCTAAGTTCTTCAGATAATCCTACTTCCACAGCATTTTCTCCATGGAGGGCCTTGATAACAAAAGGTCCTGCAAAGGAATCTTTGAGCTTTTTAAATCCTTTGATGTTATTGAGGTTAGTGGTGGATACAAGTACTAAATCTCCCATCTTGAAATCTGGAGTGGCATGTGACTTGTTTCATTTGTCCTTAGCATATGCAAAAAAGTCTTCCATGCACCTTACTGCATTCTTTCTAGCTTTTTCTAGAATTCCTTTGAAGCTAGAAGCTGTAGGATGTATTTCTACCAATTCTTCCCTTATGGAATCTTGAGGTAATTTGGAATTCCATCCTTTTTCTAGAATAGCAGGAGTTTGGTTGGTACTCGCATTGTGGTATGCCATACCATATCAGCTTAATAAAATTTTTTTTTGAGGGGAGTGAAAGGTAGAAGTACCCCTATGGGTAGCTTCTGTTGGAAACAAAAGAAAAGGATATTTGTCCCAGTTGGTAACACTGCACACATTGGGTTGACGTTACATATGCAACGTCACCCTGATGTTGCAAAGGTGAGCTCTCCCAATTGGGACTGTATAATCCCAACAACCATCTTTTCAGCAACGTCACTTACCCCTATCCTGGACCCTATGCGTCATCATTAAACACTCACAAGCCTCACTGACACTCGATGATTTTATTGCCATTTTTTTCCTTTTACTCTCACTTTTTTTATTTCACTCATATTACTTCTTGAATAAAATTTCCTTCTGCAATTTCACCCAATGCCTCACCTATACAACACATTTACCAAATGGCCCTGTAGCTGGTTGACTTATATATTCATGAAATAAACACAAGCATCAACAAACTGATTTATTCAAAGCAAAATGCGATGACTTGCAAACAGATTCTTCATCTATGTCAGCTTTGGAAAGTTCTGATGTCTGTGGGTTGGACAGTCAAGATCTTGATGTGCCCTACAATGAACAAGAGAGTCTTCCTTTTGAGCCACTAATGAAATTACTCTATATGTGCACTTTAGGCTAATTTTTTTATTATAGTCCTTCTTGCTATTTTCATTTGCTGGCCCCATTTGATATGTGCACTTAGCTGGAATAACTGCCAAGTTGTTTATAGATTCATTCAAGCAATAATATCAGCAGCAGAAAGAGATTCATGGGAAAATTACAAAACAGGAAAAGACTTACGCTCAATGATGAAGACCCTGAAGATATCCCCCAATCTCAAAGCATTTGTATGTTGTCCAACGTGTTACTCTTTATATGAAGGAGTGAATGTCCCAATTTCATGTACATATCAGCCCCTCGGCAAGAATCCATGCAATGCAGCCCTCTTCAAGGAAACGAGAAACTTCAGTGCTATCCACAACAAAGGAGTTTCCCCATGGTTGACATCAACAGTTACCCCCAATGAGCTTGGCATAATAAACACACCGATATGCATATACTATGTACATGAAGTTTCCAAATGGGTTGAATGGTTATTGAGCCTTGATATCACTGAAATAGAAATTGATTCATGGAAAAACAAGCTGCAAAATACTCAACCTGTTTTGGATATCCAGCAAAGTATGGCATGGAAGAGCTTACGTTGGGCTGATGCAACATCAAATGAGAAAAAACGCCTGAATCTTGTATTTTCCTTGTTTATTGACTGGCTCAATCCACATGGTAACAAACTATTGGGAAAGCAAGTGAGTTTGGGGTGCTTAATACTTACCTGCCTTAATCTACCCCCAGTATTATGCAAAAAACCAGCTTTTATGTTAATCTATGGAATTCTTCCAGGACCCAATTCACCAGACATAATCACCATTTCAAATGCAATAAAACCCTTGGTTGATGAGCTTTTAATCCTCAAGGATGGTTTCACAGTGCATACAAATCAAGAGCCACAAGGTCAAAAAGTTTTTGTGCAAATTCTCCCAATAATTGGAGATCTGGTGGCTATACACAAAGCCATTGGGTTTGGATCTCACTCAGCAAAACAATTTTGTGGTTGGTGCAAAAGTGAATTGAACAATTTACAACATTTGAAACAAGGGGAAAAAAGAATGGGGGTGGACATACTGGAGCAAGAAAAGGAATGGAAGGACTCAAAAACTTTATCAGTTCAAGAAGACTTATGCCAAAGAACTGGGGTCCGGTGGTCAGAACTCAATCAATTGCCATATTGGATCCCAAACATGCATATAGCATTGGGAGTGATGCACAATTGGCTGGAAGGAGTTCTTGCTGAACACTTTTGAAATCATTGGGGATTTCAAGATCAAACACAAGATAAAAAAAGGGGAAGAATAGAGTCACTGAAGAAACAAAAACAAGTACAAATGAATGAAACAATAAGGAGGTTAGAAGATGATTCTGATTTGGATAATGATGACGTCAATAATTTGCAAACGGGTGATTTGGAGCTAGGTAAAGGGTCAAGTGGTGGGCTCATGACAAGCAAACACATCATTCTATTTCAGAGTATCATGCATGAAATTTTCATACCCACAGGAGTCAGCAAATTTCCATACAACCTTGGAGCGGCAAAACATGGAAATCTCAAGGCTTCACAGTGGTTGAGCCTATTTACTCTGATAATTCCATTAGTAATACCGGAAATGTACATAGAAGACAACAAGATAATGGATATGAAATCAAACAGTGCAAAATTCCTCCAGAATACTGGCAATCTGGTACAATGCACACGGATTGTGATGACAAGAATTGTGAAAGATGGGCATGCCGGGCGTTATCACAATGCAGACAACGGATACTCAGAATCATCAAGAGAACTCTAAAATAACCCAAATGCCAAGCCAAATCACCATTATGCTCTTCACATACCAGAGCAACTGAAAGTATGGGGGCCAATGATTGGGGTTGCAGAATATGCGGGTGAGAGAACAATCGGTCTATTGCAGAGAATTCCAACAAATCAGAAAATGAGTGAGTAAAACTCATTTGGTTTGTTTGAGAAACGAAAATAAGGGTTGAAGTATTTTGTATTTTGGGTGTAAAGTGGAAATACATGGGACTTTGATGAGGAAGGCTCAAGAAACTCAGAAGCTATTGGGAGGTTACAAGGCGATTAGGGTGATAACAGAACCAAGTGAAGATATGGGAGGACATCCTAAAGGCCATAGGATTGAATTAAGTGATGTTTACAAGGAAATGTTGATAATGCTTCAGAAAAAAGGGGTGGATGTGGGAGATGTTTATGCATTTCCACACCCTTTGGGGAAATGGGTGTTGAGCAAATATGCAAATCCAATACGACCAACAAAATTTCCCAATGAAGACCACAATATTTCTGTGATGCCTCCAAACAATGTTGTCTATTACAAATCCTGTGGAACTCTCAAGTATGGAAAGGTCAAGGCCATTTACTCTTTCCTCAGTTTCTCTTACACATCTGTGCCAGGAATTTTAATTGAACCTATCATCAACAGGTATGCTCATCCAAAATACCCCTACGGCCATACAGAATATGTTTTTCCCTTATGGGAATTGTTGTGGGTCAAATTAACCATGAAAACCTCCGCATTATCTCCCCCCTTGATGTTATCTGCCTTGCTTCTTATCGTCTCATTGAAAATTATATGTTTCGTGTGCCCATTGATGGCATCATGATGTGTGCCTGCCGGCGAGAACTGGCTTTATAGTAGTTTTGGAATTCTGAGCCCATTGAGCCCATATTGTATTTTACTTACCTTTTCTTCTAAAAACTCTTGTTTTTCTCACGTGTGCCCATTGTCTGCAAATAAGGCCAAAACTTGTGTGATTTTTCTGGTAACAAACATGCATTGATTTCATCTTATACCTGTTCACACCAAGTGAGAAAAATATACAATCCTATTCTTCATTGCCACATTACATGCATACAATCACTCAATACCTTGCATGCCCTGATTATCCTCACTCACCAACTCATCCTCCCCATCTTCCTCGTTCTCTTCAAATGAGATAAACTCATTGTCCTCATACTCATACTCTCCAGGGCCATAGAACTCCTCCTCCCCATCCTCATCCTCATTTGGGCTTTCGGCCTCTAAATCAATACTTTCTCCTCCATCCTCCTCATCCACACTTTCTTCATCCTCTGATACTTCATATAGCTTCAGTATGTCCTCTTTGTATTTCTCATGGAATTGCTTATCTGAACACTTTTCATTGGGATGTCTTTTGGCTTCTAATGATTGTGCTGCATCAGGGAGAAAAGCCACATTGGTGTGATAAATGTACATCCTCTTCTCAATGGGGTTCAGGGTCTTGTACCATTTGAGGTTGTAGAAGTCCATTGGTAGTCCTTTTGGTGGTATTGTATTCTTTGAAACAATGGGAAGCCTTGGGAGCACTCGTGTCCATCGACGGCTCACAATTCCTAAGTGGCTTTCATGTGCAGCTATTGCCTCATCCAGCTTACGGAAGAAAATATTTGCCTTCTTTGAGCAATAACCCAAAGTGCAAATGACATATACATCATTCTTTTTCCCGCCAACTTCATCATCACTATGTGCTGCAATGTCTTCAGTTATTTTGAGGTATCTCTTTGGAAGCTTTTGAAGAATGGCAAAGTCTAGCCTTGCATTACGAAGCTAAATAGCAAAAGTCAATCAGTGAATGTTCCATTGTGTGATCAGAAAATATTGGAATTACTCAGGCACAATTTGTGTTTGAATTACCTTTCATTATCGATGCTTTGAAGCTCCCCTTGACCTTGTTTTCTTTTTCTATGTGACCTTTCATCAAATAGTGTACAAAATGATTTTACGCCTTTTGCAAAAGTCCAGCATTAGTTATATAGCTGAAGTTCATGCTGAAATTGTTATATGCACTCCCAGAAACAAGTTGCTGGAATGTTGTCACTGCTGCAATACGACATGCAACATTGTAAAGCTCATCCTGGTTCTGGGCAAGGTTGGGACTCCAATGAGTAAATCCTAGGTGACTGAGTTGACTTAGCTTCTTCATACCATTGTTGAGCTGAACAGGGTTGAGTTGTTTGATGGCAAAGGCTTGAAAATCATCTTCAGTGTCAAGTTGAATGCGGCCACAGTCTTTAATAACACCTTCAAGCTGCTGAACATTTGAAAAATTGCGATAAAAGTTGGCAAGAGCTGATTGTGTTGGCAGAGATGGAAGGGAATCCTTTTCTTTTATGTCCCAGAGCATCTTGATATGCTTGAAAAATACATCCTACAGAAACAAATTTGTCAGTATGTAATACAGCCAGATGCTGCATTGAAGAAGAAATACAGCTTACTTTAACACCCTTGAAGTCAGGCGGGAAATCCTTTCCTTGCAGTTGCAAGGGATGACACTTAGCACTTGGGGGTGGGGTGGCTATTGGTGTCTTCTTGGAGTTTATGTTGGTGGTTTTTTTGGGTGTGAGGATAGAAGGAAGAGGCTCAGATTGAGCACGGCAGTTTTTCACTTTTTGGTCAGGCTTGGTTGCAGCTACTTGGGAGACTTTTGGGACCTTCAGGGTGTTTTGTGGGGATGGTGTAAGTTTCAGTTGGTCTACATCTTCTTTTAGTGATAACATTGAGCTTGCAAATGCTTCTTGAGCCTGGAGGATTGTCATTAGCATGTTTCCAATGTCCTGACTAGGTGGCTGTGAGGATGGTTCAGTTGGGCCATTAAGCTCCATTTCGATGGAATCACAAAAAGTAATTGAAGAAATATGAGTATTTTTAGTTTCAAGGTTTAACAAAGTGAAAAGAGAAAATGATTGAGAGAATAAAATGAATGTTGGAAGAACAAGGCTGAAGGATAAATACCAAAAATCATTGAGTGTCAGTGAGGCTGGTGAGTGTTTAATGATGACACATAGGGTCCATGATAGGGGTAAGTGACGTTGCTGAAAAGATGGTTGTAGGGAACTGTTGTTGGGATTATGCAGTCCCAATTGGGAGAGCTCACCTATGCAACGTAAGGGTGACGTTGCATATGTAATGCCAACCCAATGTGTGCAGTGTAAGGTGATGCCTTGTGTCAAGGAAAATGGCCATGTCATTGGTTCAAGCCACATTGAAGACATAAAGAGAAAGAATTAATTAAAAAAAAATATTAAAAAATGTCAAAATTTTGGAAAATCCTTTTAAAGTTTGGAAAATACCTGAAACCTAACCCTAAAATAAAATCAGGTTTCAACCCACAAATTGGCGTCAAAAATCAAAAATTCTAAATTCAAGACAGCAGAAGGAGGATACATAAAAAGATTACATAAGCAGGAAGGAGTTAAGAAAGTATTAGTAATCAGATTACTTGATTAGTAATACTTAGGGAGCTAAGGGATACAGGTACCATGGAGGATTAGTCAGCAAGTCTAAGGATTAGTAATCAAGCTCAAATAAGCACCAGCAAAAATACCTCAAATTAGTAAGCAACCCAACAAATGACATCATCAACCAAACAAATGATGCAATGATTTACATAAATGACATCATTTAGGTGGGACCACCAGAAAAGAATTTTCCCAGCCAAAAGAAACTGAAAAATTTTAAGTCCCTCTTTTTGAACACCTCCCATGGAGAGCCCAAAAATTATAAATAGAGGGCCTCTCCCCTCAAATTTTTCCTCTTTCCCTCATGTCTTTTATCCCCCCAAAAGTGGAAAGTGGATTTAAATTCATCCCTGACTATCAGGTTAACTAGTCTACAAATATATAATTCTATTATATAAAGGATAAAAAGGCCTTATATAATAGTCTAATAATAAAAAAAAGTCTTAAAATAAAGAATCAGTCTTATAAAAAAAAGAGTCTTATAAAAAAAGAGAAAACCTTATAATAGAATTTCATTATATAAAGGACAAAAGGGACTTATATAATAGTCTATTGAACTTAAATTGAATAAAATAGTATTTTAAAAAGAATTTCACCTTATTATAAGCAATCAAAGCTTTGAAGAAGGAAAAGAAGGGTCATTTAGTTATTTTTTAAGGATTTAATATTATTATTTAATCTCATAAAGTCATACTTTAGTCACTACAAGGACATTTTATAAATTATAAAAGAAAAATACCTATTATAGCAATAAATTAGTGCTATCTTATTAAGAAAAGAAAGAATTATTATCAAATTAGGTTATCAAAGAGTGGCTATTAAATAGTCTGGTAATATCAGAATTTCATTATATAAAAAATAAATACATAATAAGTCATAAGCCATATAAAAAATTGCTTGATTGTTTCTTTTAGTATTATTATTAGCCTAGTGTCTCCAGATTATATTGAATTATTGTTGTAGTAGTATTTTGTGTGATTTGTGATAGTTTTTTTTCTTTTGGTTAATTAGATAGTGTTATATTTAAAAGTTTAAATAAATATTTTGAGATCAAGCAAAGTCTGACAGAGTCTGTTGAATACACTTTTCTGAATTAGCCACCATCAATAAATAAATTGATTGTGAACTCAAGTTAAGATAATTCAGCATTTTTCAGGAAGGGAAGTTCAGATTATTCTGACACACAATCAGAGCAAGGGTTACAAGCTTGAACAGCAATTCAAAACTTTTTTCTTGTAATTTCCCCTTCCAGGTAGTGCCTCATTTTATCCCACACAAGAGGAGTTCCCACATCTGGTGTCCCAACAGTGGCAGTCAGATAGGAATATCATCAGATTCTATTCAGCTTGATATCAATATATATATATTTATTAAACCTGGAATCATATAATCACCTAAATAAACCATTTTCATCATCATCAAAATCTCATTCATCATCATCATCTGAATCTTATCATCACAGATTACTACTAAAATCAAAATCACCAGGACAGACATCAGAAGAAAGCTTGAGTAATTTAATATCAACACCAAATTCAAGAAGAAAAGAAGAAGATAGGCTAAAGGAATTCTTCTTTAACCTAATCAAAGAGTATAAAGAAAGAAAACAGGAAGAAGCAAAATTTGAAGGCAAAACATACAAAGTAGAAAAAATGGATCCACAGTCAAAATCAAAATTACCACCATTACCTGAAGATACTGTGGAAGGTCAGTATGAAGAAGAGGATCAAACTGTGAAAATACAGAGCTTTATGAAGCAAATGCAAGATTTTTTGTTAAGTCAAATCAGTCAAAAAGGAAAAAGGAGACAATCAATACCAAATACACCAGGGAATAGCCCTAGTAAACCAACATTACCAAGGCATATAAGACCAGAAGATTCACCAATATCACCAACACCTGGACCAAGAGCAACTTCTACTCCAGAAACAAATCCAAGAATTAACAATATCCTAAGAAGAGCTTTTGTCTCTACACCTAATAGCCCAAGGCCATTACAGCAGCAAGTGTTAAAGCAGGAAAGGCTTGTAGTTAAAATTAAAGCAAAAGATTATAATCTCAATCTTAATGGAGAGGAAGTGGAGAAGTTTATCAAGAAGGTTGAACGAATTGCTCAAATTGAAGGAGCAACAGATGAAGATTTAGCAATGCAGATGGAATTTTGGACAACTGACCCAAGAATTAGTGATGCTATAGAAGCTATGCCAGGATATGAAGAAGGTAATTGGACACAACTGAAGAAAGACCTTATAGCCAAATGGGGAAGATTTAAACCAGAAAGAAGATATAGGAAAGATTCCCTTATTCAGCTTTTCAATGATAAACAGGATGAAGGAGGAATCAGTACTTTATCAGAGTATAAAACGTTTATTGGAGAATATGAAACCATCATTACTTACCTTTTAAGATACAAGTATATTCCCCAAGAGAATATGTTCAATGAAGATGTATTTGATTGTCTCTCTGCTGATATCAAAGGTGCTATCAGTAAGGAAATGATTAAAGATAATATTATGGTTATAGCAGAAGATGGAAGATATCCTATACCACCTATGAGAATATTAAAGAAGTATATTGAACAAGAGTTGGAAGCAAGAATATTAGTCACTAAAAGACTATCATCTCCAAGAATTAAAACAGTAAAGAATGAATCAATCACCAAGGGAAATAATGTAAAATTTAAGGAAGAATTATTTCCAGGAATGCAGGAAGCTTTGAAGAAGATGAAGGAGCTTACTAAGACTCTCAACGAACAGCAAATAGTGGCTAATAAAGAAGTATCTAGAGAAAAAGAAGTTTCTATACAGTTTATGGAGCAACTGGATGAACTAAGCAAAATTGCTAAACCACAGAAGATAGCTTATGCTAACCCTCAAGCTGAAAATTCAGGATTCAGACCAAAAGAAAATTTACCACCAGCATCATCAACATATGTGCCATATGCACCAGCTCAAAATGCACCCAAGCCATTTGTTAGATGTTATTACTGTTCAGAAGAAGGACACTCCACAGGAAGATGTAATGAGCTTATTGAAGATCAAAACAAGAAATGGGTCATAAGACAAGGCTTCAATTACTTATATCCTAATTGGGCAAGAATTCCAACTGATGGTGTGGTATTCCATACCATTTTGTTTCACCAGGCTTGAGCTCATAGTACCCCAAAACAGCAGTAAATCCAGCCTACAGGCAGACTTACACTCAAATTTTACAGCAAAAGTTCAATTTTACAGCAAGAAGCTGGAATTAACTCATAAAACCATGGCACAGGCACCAAAGGGAAGTGTATGTGTATAAATAAATTATTCAATTTCATTATGCATATGTAAGAATCAAGTTACACATAGTCAACTAGTTACAACAAATAAGGTACCACCCTTTAAATTACACACCCCACCCAGCTTTACACCCCCTTACAGCCACATGAGTACCTTACCCTATATCCAAAGTAACCCCACTTGAAACCTTAAAACAGAATCAAATTTATTTACACCACTCATCACCTCATGCAAACCAAAGCTAGTTACAACAGGCTGCATGCAGTACGCAATTTTAATTAAATCTCAACCACATGACTATGCACAGCATGTGTCAAACTCAAAAATCACATCATCTCATACATAACAGTAAGTTCACCAGTACAAGAAATTATCACCTGACTTCATTTTAAAGCTCAAAAAGAAGAAAAACAACCATGACACCTGCATAAATTACACAGCCACTTCTACCAAACCTAAAATAGGACATATGCAAAGGAGTTACAAGCTCTTCATGTGATACTGCATCCACCAACAGAATATCATGTGACAAGAAAGAGGCTGTGCACAACAAAAATCCCCAGCCAAAATTGAATCACCTCATGTATGCAAGGAAAATTCAAGAATATCACATCATAATTAGCTCACCAAAAGACAATCATGTGATAAATGGAGGCTGTGCAGAGAGAAAATTATCACCAAAACTTAAATCACCTGACCCATGCAAGAAAGGTCCTCACCAAAAACAGAGTCACACAATGAAATCAAGAGGAATTAAGGTGGAAAAAGACAGCTCCCATGGAGGGCCCCCTGGGCTCCCAAAAGGTATAAATAGAGGGGCTCTCTCCCCCCGAATTTCAAAATCCCCCCATGCAAATTATATCCCCTGCACATTGCAAGCACAGGAATAATTCATCCCTCACCTGGGAGGTAGTCCAGCATATTATAGCAAATTTACTTTCCCAGTAACTAAGCTCAGTGGAAGTATAGTGTTGAAGATTACCCAGTAGCTAAGCTCAGTGGAATCTTATTATTAAAAAAAAAAAAGAAATTATCCAGTAGCCAAAATTAGGGTTACTACTCTATTAAAATATTTTATCCAGTAAAATTAAACAATTCATCAAGATTTAAAATTAACTTACCCCTTTAAAAATCCAATATCAAAGAATCTTACCTCTTAAATTAAACACATACAATTTTATTTTATTATTAACCACTATTAAAAAAAAATAACAAACCTTTAAAACAATTATTTTACTCTATTATAACTATACCTTAACAAAATTACCTTTATCAACACCCATCAAATTTTTCTCAAAAGACTTAAATAACTCATCTTACCAAAGTTTTATCACCAAGAAGAAACCACTCACCCCAGTTTCACTAAAAAAAAAATAAATTATACAGACAAGTGTTTCATTAGAATCTAAAATTTAACCAAAATAACTGACATTATTTTTCATATTATTTATTGAATAGGTCTGATCTGAGACTGCTGAATTTTGTCTTCTGCAGTTGTAAAGCCACTTACTAATTTTATTTTGGTTTGTGAGCTCCAAGGAAGATTTTGTTCAGTATTTTAGGAGGGGCAGGCAATACACCCTTGCCACCCTTGGTTACAGGAGTTATTAGCAATTCAAAACTAGTTACCTGTGATTTCCCCCTCCAGGTACTGCCTCATTTTAATCCCACAATGGGAAATTATCACCAAAGCAATTTGTAAGGGAATTTTTAGAAGGAACAAGAAGAATTGAAGAAGAAATTGGAAGAAAAAGCAAAAGAAGAGGAACAAAAGAAGAAAGAAAAGTCAACTGCCTTTATTACCATGGACAATTGGGAAGATTGGCAACCACCATCAATATCAACAGGAAGAGAACCTCTTGGATATTCCTATGGATTGAGAAATACAAAGAAAAGAAGAGAAAATGAATACAGAGCTAAGGCTCAATCACAGCCATTACCTAAAAGAGAAGTAACTCAACCTCAAGAAATACTCAAGAAAAATACTAGTATCCCAGGTGGATTTATTGATAATTATGATCAGGAAGAAGAAAAAGTAATTATACCTACAAGATATAAATCACCAAGGCCTTTAGAGATTAATGAGGAAGAAGAAGTAGCCATACATAGGAATAAAACACCACAAAAGAAACCTATGGATGAAATTAAAACCATAATTAAGGCACCTAAAGAAGACAGAGCAGTTATCAAGCCAAAGAAAGAAGATAAAGAAGAAGTACCAATAGTTGAAAAAGTTATTAACAAAGTCTTGGATCAGAAAATAAATCTTACTTTAGAGGAAATATTCACAATATAACCAAGGTTCATGAATGAATTAAAATTACTTTCTGATAGAGACAAGAAATATTTGATGTCTCTTAAGTCAATCAATAATGAAGAGAGAGTAGAAGACCAAGAAGGCAATCAGCAAGATAAAATATTTTAAGAAAGAATGCATTATGCATGTCCTCTTGGAATGATTGAAGTTTCCATAGGATTGGAAGGTCATAAATTAAAAGCATTAGTAGATACTAGAGCAGAATTGAGTATAATACCAGAAGTGGAATCCATCAAAGCAAGACTACCAATGAGGGTTTTGAAAATGAGGCTTAGAGGTATTGGAGGTCACAGCACAGCAATTGTGGGATTATCAGAAAATGCTTTGCTTGTCTTACCATCTGGTGATGAAAGAAGAATTCACTTCTTTGTAGCCAGAGGTGCTGTTCACACAGTTATTGGAAGACCTTGCCTTGCTGACAATGGTATTAGACTTGAACGCTCTAAACAACAAGGTGAAATTCTGAGCTAAAAAGAATCTGATGGAAGAAGGTTGTGTATACCTATATGTACACCAGAATCAGAAGGATGGCACACAGGACCACCCAAAGGAATTGAGCTGTGTAGTTCTACTCAAATTGAAGAATGGAAGATAAATCATACAATAAATATCAAAAGATTTGAAGAGTTACCTCAAGGAAATTCAAGAAAAGAAGAAAATCAAGTACCTATAAAGCAAAATACAGAAATTCATTTCAAAAATTCCAAAGCTGAAGTAACTAGCAATGTATTTAAAATTAGCACAAACAATAATGTAAACCCTAATTATCCTCAAAAATTTGAGAATACTTATAGCTCTAACATGGAAGCTTCCACCCTAGTGGAACTAGTACGAAAGAAAGGCTTTCAGCCAAAACAGCTAGTTAATAGTGTCTCACCTGTGTGTGGTAAAAATGGTTTCCATTTCAATAGGAAACAGAATCCTGTTTCTGAGCTCTACAAACCATATGTAGAAGCTATATTTGCAAAACCAAAGCATAGTATTTCACCCATGAATTTGTTGAGAGTGACATCTGGTGCTTCAATAAAATTAACCCAAAATTTGGTCAATAAATTCAAAAACAAGAGGATGCAAGAAAATCTCAAGGAAGGTTCACAAGTTGAAAATCAAAGTCAAAATAATGGACAAATAAATTCAGATTTATCTTATAATAGCTACATTCAAGAAGAAACTCATCAAATGGACAATCCTCCAATTAATCCAAGCCTTGAAGATCATACACTAAATATGAAGAATCCCAATCCCATTGAAAATGAATCTTCATCCCAGGAGGAACAAAACACAAAAACAGATTATCAGTCATGCAGTAAGGTAAATTACCTTAGTATTCAAGAAGATAAAATTGAAGGAAAAGATGAAAATCAAGAATTGAACACCAATAATGAAGATGTAGCCCAATATGAGGAATTCAACTCAACAATTTATGTTAGAGTAGGATGAGAGGAATATCCAGTTATGGCAATTATGAACCGAAGCCTAGAAGATAATATTTTTCCATTAAAAATTGGATTAAGTATTGGAATGAAGCCCAAGAAGAAAAATCAAACAAAAAATAAAATTTTAATGAAAAAGGCACAGATTGTTATGCCAACTGATGAAACCAATTACTTACCATTTACAGTTGAAGGATCATTAAACCATTTAATTTTGGGAAAGAATTTTTGTCATTAATTCTCTGTTATAAAGAGTATTCATAAGTCACCATTAGAATTTGAATAAAGCACAAATTCACAAGATAAGGAATTGAAGAATACAAGGGTCATAACTTAGAAAAGGAAGACAAGGGATATGGAAATTTGGATTTGGAAGAATATGACAGATTATTGAAAAGACAGTATAATATGGGATACTACTATGATCAAAAAAGAGAAGAGGAAAGTGCTGCAAGAGCGAAATTGGACTATGTCAGTGGCAGCATTAAGGAAACTAATGGTATAAATGAACCAATGGAAGGAACAGACTCAAAATGGACAGAAAATCAAAGTAATAAAGAGGAAGAATCTACAGAAGGCTATCAAGCATTCAATTTGCCCTTATCAGACTATGATGAAGAAGAATATATGGAAATTAATGATTATTCTTTGTTCAATCAGCAAATACCTGAAAAAGAAGTGAACTGGGAAGAATTAAATTTTGGAAGAAACTTGGAAGATAAAGGAAAAAGTGTTACTAGAGCTTCAAGTCCAGCTCTGAAGGGGAATTTATATGAAGAAAGTGACATGAATTTGACAATTGAAAATAATAAACAAATGAATGACAATAATATTTCAGATGAAGAAATATTAAGGCAAATAACAGAATTTTTGAAAGAAACAACCAATCAGGAACAGGATAAAATACCTCAGATACTTCAAGTTACAGAATTTCCCATATGTAGCAATAAAAAGAGGTTGCAAAAAAGGAAATTGAAGCATAAAAAAGAAAACAATAATCAAAATTGATAAAAAATATTAAAATGAATATACATTTCAGCTTTTAAATAAACAATAAAAAACACAAAAAGATGTCTTTAAATAAAAGAATTTTGAGGGAAGAAATATTTTCCTTTATAAATAATTTTTTCTTTACTAATGAAGAAAGGGTTAAAAGTAACATTAATAAACAGAATAAAGGAAGCTTTAAGGGTCAAAGGAAGGGTAAATCCTCCCAAGAGGCCTAAAATTTTCCATTTATTTGTATTATTAACTTTCTTTATATAAAATAGAAAGTTATAAATAAAAAAATAAATAATAATAATAATAATAATAATAATAATAAAATAAAACAATAAAAATAAAAATAAATTAAACATATATATTTGTATTATTATGTGGCTGGGAAATTCAGGTTCCTTTACCTTATACATGCATCTTATTGGATGTATTGTTTTATGTATCTTTTAATTTTTATTAATTTATTCTTTTTTATTAATTATTTTAGAAATAAGTTAGAAAATTAATTCATTATATATATACATATATATATATATATAAAAGTAATATAAATAAAAAAAATGAGAAAAAATATATATACAAATAATATATAGTGAACTATTTATGATGATTTTTTTATGGTTTAAATATAGGATGATTCTTATTTTATTTTTTTACTTTATTCTTTATCTTTTTCCTTTTTTTTAACTAAATAAATAAAAAATAAAAAAAATAATATAAACTAAAAATCAATTATTTCTTTTAGTTTATAGTAAAAAAAATATTAAAAAAAATAAATATATATATATGTAAATTCAAAATAAAAAATCAATGTCCTAAGTAAGACATTAAACTGCTTAAAGTTAAGGTTATATTTAAGCTTAAAGCTTACTCTTTTATTAAATTTTTACTTAAGACTTATTTGGAAACAGTATTTAAAGCCTAAAGGCTGTTTTAACAAAGGCGGGGCAGTTTATGGATCCGGGCAGACAATCACGTTTGTAGATTCCAGCAGCGTTAACAAGAAATACCAAATTAAAAATAAATAAATAATATGTAAATAAATAACATATATATAATAATAATAATAATAATAATAAAACATAGATAAACAAGGTTTTTTTTTTAGTAAAGCTGCAAATAGTATATATAAAAAGCAGAGAAAAATTAAAACATTTATTTTAGCACTTAAAAACCTACTGTACATGGATTTGTTTTAGTTCATTTTGTTTATTTTTTTATATATATACTTTTTTTTAATAAGTCGTTTTTAGTTATAAAATAATAATAATAAAATATAAAAAAAGTAATAAATAATAATAAAAAATTGTTAAAGGTGCTCGAGGTTCAATAATAAGCCTAAAAGCCATTGGTGTGGAAAATCTCTTTGTACGGTCCGTTTGTTGGGTAGTAGGTAGGTTCAAACGGCGGCTGTTGTTTGGAAATAAGGATCAAAATCCTTTGTAAAATAATAGTGATAATAATTGATAAAATAAAAAATAAAATAGATAATTAAATAAAATAAAACTTACTATTCTAGTTAAGTATACCATAAAACAATGGAACAAAACAAAGCCATGATAATGTCGTGAGCATTGCAAAAGGTATTGTAAGCAGGAGGCGTCGTACCAAAGAAAAGGTGCATATTAGCACCTAGATGATTCATCTCAGCATTGAATAAAAAGAAATAGTAACCAAAGGTTGTTTTCAGCTTGTCAATTGTGGGAACTAAAGGGGGAGTCGGGATGTCAGATTGGAACCAAGAGGGTGTAGCAGGAGAGGAGGCTGGTATTTCAGGTGAACCCAAAGAAGGGGAGGAGTCGTTGGAATCGGAAAACATATTTGAAAATGGCAAAATTGCGGCCACAGGATTGGAACCTAGGCTCGGATCAATAGGGAAATTAGGGATGGTTGTAGCGGCAGATGACAAATCAATGTTAGAGTTTGCACTATTGATTGTAGTACTATTCAACTCATTATTGTTATTCGGAAGGGGATTGGGTGGATTAGGATTAGGTAGAAAATTATAAAATGTAGGGTGGAGGAAATTATTCAAAACAGTATATAAATTAAAAAAAGGGCCACTCGGAACTGGTAAATTAAATCTATAGCAAACGTTGTTAAAATGAATAACAACGTTCTGCTCACCGGAAACGCTAGGACAAACCTCTAAGGAGAAAGACATAGCCCTGTAATCATTAATTAAAAAAATAATAATAAAGTGAAAGTGAGGTGAAGTTAAAAAAAAGGGAGCGGCAACAGATATTTATAAAAAAACAAAAACAACAACAATGGTTAGTTAGCATAAAGAGAACAAAAATTAACTAGATCAGTGAAAAGTGGGTAAGAAGAGATGACTTACCTAAAAGTCGGCCCATTCGTCCTGACGTGCCAAATATAAGATGGGGACCTAACATATCAAAAATAAATAAATAATTAATTAAATGGTGGCCAAGGTAAAAAAAAGAGAAGAGAAAGGACTTACATAGAAATGCAATGACAAGATACAAGATCAGCCAGTTTACCTTGTCAATCAATAGCAAAGTAAAAAAAAATATATATTAATAAATAAATAATAATAATATAATATATATAAAAAAAAACCATGATGATGACAATTACAAACATACACGATGGCACAAATAAAAAAAAGATAGGAGACTAGAAGGAGGCAAAGAGTAGATGACGAAAAGAAAAAAAAATCTAGCCAAACAGGTTCAAAACGTAAAAATTAATGAAGCCCACGGTGACAATCCCAAATAAAATCAAGCAAATAAAAGACGCCATAAAGGAAGATGGCAAAAGATAACGTAAAAAAATAGTAGAGAGTGGGTTTTGGACACATGTGAGTCCAAACACCGTCGACAAGTAATACAATGACAAAAGCCATGCAGCTGCTGCGTAGCAGCCACGCGACCTATTACAGGGTTTTTTTACATGTGCAACGTTTGCATATGTAATTGAATACTAATTTTATTGATTTTGGATTTTTTTAAATTTTATTGATTTTATAAATAAGATTAAATAAAAAAATTAATATAATAATTATAAAAAAATAATAAATAATTATAATTTAAAAAATAAAAAATAAAATAAATAATAGAATAAAATTAAAAAAAATCAAATAAACATGATTAAAATTAAAATTCAATAAATATATTTCAAAAGTTAAAATTAAATATAAAAAACATATATATAAAGATTAACTTAATATATGAATAATTGAGTGTTGATTTTATTTTGTTTAATTTAGTTCTTTAATATTTCATTTATTTTAATATAATAGAATAAAATAAATTAAAAATATAAAAAAAAACAAAACAAAAAGAAAATAAAATAAAATAAAATAAAATAATAATAATAAGAAATAAAATAAAATAAAAATAAAACAATTAAATATATATATAATATAATTTATTTATTTTCAACCTTCAAAAATATAATGAAAAAAATGATAATTAAATGGAATAAACTTGAATTTATTTTTTGTTTCTTTATTGGATACAGCAAAATATACATATGAACATAAAAACAAATAAAAATAAATAATATATATATATCAATATTTAGGTATGAATTTATTTAATTCTCATTAGCATCATCAAAAGAAATATTAAAATGGCAAAGCTACATGAAATGTAGCATTTACATATAAAATTAATCAATAAAAGTAATACAACTTCATAAATAAAAGAATAAGTCCTTAGTAAGACTTTAAAAGGCTAAAATTTATATCAACTCATATTAAAATGAACATTGAACCAGTATTTAACTATTCTTTAATTATTTATTATTTATTTAAAAAAAAAATGGAGAGGGGAATATTCCCCTAAATCTTATCAATCTATAGCTATTATATACACAATAATAATGTACATTAAAGTCAAATTTGGCTTGTGTTTTTATCATTATTTCTTTTTTTTCTGTAGAAGAATGGAATTACTCATCATTTTTATGGTAGTGTTATAAAAAAAATAAAATAAAAACAAATAAAAATAAAAATAAAAGAATAAAAAATGGAGAGGGGTTGAACCCTCAGCCATATAATCCATATTTAATGGAAATGGTTTTATTTCAGTTTAATTGCATATTCTTTATATGTAATTTGAATATACACAGTTTATTCAGCATTTTTATCTGATCTGGTTTGTAAATTTGGTTTGTGTATTGGATTATTGGTCATTTTATAAATGTAGTTGTAGTGTATTTTAATAATTATAAACCATAGGTCCTAGACAAGACCTTAAACTGTCCAAATCATTAATTTTTTATATCTATCAACAAAGGTCCTAGACAAGACCTTAAGCTGTCCAAATCATCTTATATTTATTTATTCTTTTTTTATCAAGAAACTTTAATAATTCAATCAAAGGTCCTGAGTATGACCTTAAAATGCCTCATAAAAATATTTTTATTATAATTATAGTCTTAGGACAAAAACAGAGGACCTGGACAAGACCGTAAATTGTACCAAATTATTTTTCATTTATTATTTTATGGAAAATCATGGTAGAAATAGGTATCTGGAAGAAATTTATCAAATGGAAAGGGAAATTGCCTTCACGATGGAAGAATGAAGAAGAACAAAATCAGACATTAAATCAGGTAAAAAAGCAGGGAGATTCAAAATCAATATAAAGAACCATCAACAGACAATCTCAACATAATTAAGCTGTGAGCATAAAATATGGCATACTTGCCATAATCAATCAAGATCAACATAAAAATTTGGAAGAAGAAACAGGAAAAATTTCATTAAGCTTCAGTTGGATAATGAATGCTGGGGACAGAATTAAATGGAGAGGGGGATGTGGTATGCCATACCATATCAGCTTAATAACTTTTTTTTTGAGGGCAGTGAAAAGTAGAAGTACCCCTATGGGTAGCTTCTGTTGGAAACAAAAGAAAGGATATCACTACAAACATAATGGTGACGTTTCACATGAAACGTCACCCTGACCTTCCAGCTGTCGCACCACAGACCCAGCCTGTATTTTGCCAGGGTCTTTGACAACCCCAGCAGGCATTTTGTAAATGTCACTTCCACTTAGACACTCCACATTGTTCCTGCTACTACCACCTTTGCCACCATCCAATCCAATCCTTTTTCTTGAACTGTATCTTCTCCTTTGAAAAATCAGTTCACTTTCTTTTCAAATTTGCTGCAATGGCTCTGATCTTGTTCAGTACTTATGGAAATTAAAAAAAGCAGTGGGCCCTGTGTGAAGAGAAATAAAACCCCATACAGATAGGGTGGTGAGGCTACATGGTCATTAAGAGATAAGAAGAGCCTTGGAAACTTGTGGAACCTAAAGGTACAGGAGAGGTGGTTGACAGGATCAATCAGATCCTGAATTGATTTGTTATCGAAACAGCCCATCTTTGATGTTTTGGGTGTTTTTAAGGTAAATGACGTTTACAAAATTCCTGCTGGGGTTGTCAAAGACCCTGGCAAAATACAGGCTGGGTCTGTTGTGCGACAGCTGAAAGGTCAGGGTGACATTTCATGTGAAAAGTCACCATTATGTTTGTAGTGTATTTGTCCCAGTCACAACTGGCAGGTAGCTGACGTTATATGCTGCGGCGTTGTCCTGACCCCCTGCAATGATGCAATTGTCTCAAATTACGTTTGACCAAACTTCTGTTTTTCTCATCAAAAGTAGATTGATCTTTTTTTCTACATTTATTTTCTTTCAAAATCTCTTTCAATTACAAACTTATCCAGTCAACTTCTTTTCAACCGCAAAAAAGTTGTTATCTTAAAATTCTTTTTGAATCAACTTTTATTCAACCCTCAAAAAACAAATGGAAGTCTGCAATTGCCCTCAATGTGTCAAGTACGATTTCACCGATGAAAATGGCAAGAAAAGTCAAGGCGCTCTTGTTTCTCAGAGGACTCGTAATCGCCATTGGGCAAAGTCTTGTCAATCCGAAGCCTTCTTATCCAAAATCCTCTCAAAATCTAAAATATCAGAGCCTCATAATTCAAACAATGATCACAGTCAAGAAACCCAAAATGTAGATTATTGCACTGGGAAAAAATTCATGGAATTGATTTGTAAGTTCTTTTTATCTGCTTTTTTAACAATTGCATGTCTGACTCTTTCCATACTATAGATCTTATGTTATGCTTCATTGCATGGCTGTATGTTGTTGGTGGGCTTAGCCGAGACAAGTGTCAAGTTGCAAGGGAGTATCTGATGTCTCTAATTCACCTATTGAGGCAAATAAATAATGGCGATACAATTTGGAAGCAGATTCCCAAAGATGTTTGAACAGTTGTGAAGAAACTTGACCTTACTCCAGAGCTCAACCAATATATTTGTTGCCCGCAATGCTTTTCAACATACGATATTGAAACAGCCCCCCATGATTGCAAATACAAAGACTTTCCGACATCTTTTCCATGTGGTGCATCTATATTCCGTCCATGGAATTTTACCAGACATTTGCGCCACATTGGAAAGATTTCAACACATTATTCTAGGTCTCAACAACAGCTGCGGAATAGAAAGCCATTCTCCATCTACATCACCCAAGATTTCTCAAACTGGTTAAGATGGTTCATTCCACAAAATGAAGAATTGATTGAAAATTGGAAGAAATCTGTACTTACCCCAAACAATGCCGCCATTTATGACTATCAACAATCACCTGCATGGGAGGCTCTCTACCCTACACACCAAAAAAGCAACAGCTCAACAACCCTCAAGCTTGCATTTAGTTTATTCACTGACTGGTTTAATCCCCTTTCAAACAAGGCATCTGGAAAGCAAGTCTCCCTTGGAGTTCTCGCTCTAAACTGCCTTAAACTTCCCCCAAACAGTCGATGGAAGGTTGAAAACACATTCCTTTCTGGCCTTGTTCCAGAACCTGCTCGACCAAATATGGTAACCATCAATAATATCTTAAAAGTTTTTGTTGATGAGATCTTGCGACTAGATTCAGGCATCATCATTCAAACACCCCAATATCCTAATGGTCGTAGAGTTGTGGTACGTCTGGGTCGCTTGATTGGGGATTTGGTAGCTAACCACAAAGTAGCTGGCTTTGCTTCACATTCTGCTACTCAATTTTGTTCTTGGTGTGATTGTTCAAAGGCAGATCTTCATCAACTGAAAATAGGAAGACTTTGACAAAAGCGCCATGTTAAAGACCACTCACTAGCATTCAAACAATTGCCAAATGAAGCAGAACATACCAGGATGGTTAAGAAAACTGGTATTAGGTGGTCAGAGCTGAACCGCCTGGCATATTGGGATCCAGTGCAACAGATACCAGTGGGAATCATTCACAATTGGTTTGAAGGAATACTTCAAAACCATTTCTGAAATCGATGGTCGTGGGATTTTGAAAAATACGAAAAAACGAAAACCAAATCCAATTACACTTCATCTGAAGACGACTGTGAAATGGAAGATGGTGATACATCAGGTCAGATTGGCTTGTCATGGGAGCAAGGCTGCAATATGGTTGTAGCATTGTCTGATGTGATTGTTCCATTGGGTGTCACTCGCATCCCAAAATGGCTTGGACAGGCAAAGGAGGGAAAAATAAAGGCAAGTGAATGGAAGTCACTTTTCTCAATATACTTACCATTAGCAGCAGTTGATACATTCATTGGGAATATTGAGAAGTACGCAAACAAGCCAAGTGAAGTGGCACGAGTATGCCTGTTAGTAGACAATTTCTGTGCATTGGTGGCTTGTACACACATCTTGGAAGCACAATCGATCTCCAATTTCAACTGCTTACGATTCAGTGAAGAATATCGCAATTATTGTGAAACATCAACAAAGTTGTTTCAAGGCTATCCAATCAATCCCAATCATCACTATGCCTTGCATATTGAAATGCAACTGAGGTGGTGGGGACCTTTAATAGGAGTGGCCAAATTTGCAGGCGAGAGGTTGAATGGGATGCTCCAACAAATACAAACTTCAGGTCAAATTGGTTAGTTAGGTAGCACTTTAATTTGATGGAATTGCTAACACATTGTTTTTCTCAAGGGAAATTTGGGCCAACAATCATGAGATCTTTTTGTTGACGCCAACGTCTGATGTTGAAGAATCACTGGGATGGGCCTGGAAAACATCAAGAAAAGAACGAAGTGGTTTTTGAGATGGATCATGCAACTTACATCATGATCTTATCACATTTTCAAATCAGACAGCCCCATCTTTGGGATCACTCTCATATACCTCACCCAGAAGATGCAGAGGTCTTGGTAAACTATGCAAAAGAAGTCTCATCCCTTCACAAGGAAGATTGTTTAATTAGTAAAGAAGAACCAAATAATATGATTCAATATATTAACCACAATCAGATTCAGTTTGGAAAAGTGTTGCACATTCTGAAGGTGATGAATGAAGAAACAGAAGACATGCTTCTTTTGGTCAAGCACTTGAGGCTAGCAAAAAGCGAGTGGGGTGAGGAACAATGGCTGGAAACCTTTTTTGAACGGTTATCAGTAGTTCATCTAAATCAAACAGGTTGTGTCGAAATAGTTCCTTCATCCCTAGTATTAGGCACTTGTGCTTTTAGGAAAGTCCCAGCATGGACACTGGGATGAAAAGATCCCAGTATTTTGGTACAAGTGATAAAAAAGCTATCCACTCAAATTCATTGATGGAGGAAAAACTTGGTTTGTGCTCGATTTATCTTAATAAATAATTTTCTCTGACTTATGACTAGCTCCGACAACTTTTCAGAGCTCACATTCATTTCCCTTAAACTTGCTACCACATAATCACACTCCAATCAACACCAGCTAAGGAAATTTTTTACAATGTAGCTCCTTTTTCAAACCATTTCAATTATTCAAAATCCATGTATAAATAATTCCAAACCAAATCCAATTTTTAGAAGCCATAACCCAGAAACCTATTTACAATTCTTTATACCGCATCACACCTTTAACTATGCACAACAAAATGTATAACAATCCCAAGCTTCCTCGTTTTTTTATATCAGATCAGGCAGAAACCTATTCACTATTCAATCACATTCGAAACTCTAAGAAAGAACAAAATTTTTATTTAAAACTTATTTACAAGACAATTTAAAAAGTAATGAGTAGGGATTTTAATAGAATTAAATAAACACACCAAAACCAATTGGAGATGCTCATAACGCGAAAGAAACTAAGTGGAGATTAAAATCGAGTACCTCAAATCACCAAACACTGAATTTCCTCTAACTGTTGGCCACCAATTGAATTACCACACACCTTCATCTTCAAAACTATTCCTCCTCTCTTCACGGTTATTTTTTCTGGTTTCCCAAGCATCAAACATCAGAACGTCTTTGTCGTTTTGACTGACTGAATTCTTCTCTTCCTCTGCAAATTCCACCTCGCTTTCCTCATGCTTGATGAGCTCTTCCTCCACCAAATTGTTGTCTACGTTGCGTTCATTAGCTTCAGCATCTAAATCAATACTCTCATTGCCATCACTACTTGCAAGACTGACACTATCACTATTTTCAGGGGTGCCAGGTTCAATTTGGTAATCCTTGCTGACTGAATCCCAGTATTTATTGCTGAAAGTAAGATCACCAAGTCGTTCATCTGGATGTTCTTTTGAGCCAGGAGGTAAATTTTTGGCAGGAACAAAGGCAACCTCTCCTAGATCAGCCACCATTATTTTCTGTGAGTGGTTTTTTTCGTTAAACCATTCAGGTCTATAAAAGTCAATGGGAATGTTTTTAGGTGTTTTTTCAAATTTGGAAAGGATTGGTTTTTTTGGTCTTTGGCAAATTCGTTGGTATGATTGGCAACCCATCATCCGATCAACATCCTTGATTTTTGAATCCAGTCTTTGAAAGAAAGCAGTGGCACTGTCTGATCGGTATGCAAGAGTTTTAATTACATAAATGCCTGCTTTTGCATTGTACTCATCATCGCTATGAGCATTAACATCTGATGCAATTAGTTGATATCTTTTAGGATAATTGTGTGCAATTAAGAACTTGTAACGGTTATCACGTAAATTTTGCAAGAGGGCCAATGGGTTAGTTTGGTTCTGTTTCAATGATCTTCTGAAGGAAAAAAAAACTTACTCGTTGTCTTGCACGTTGTACTACTTTCCTCTCCACATCTCGCTCATTCCATCCCTTCTCTCTACCTTCTCTTCTATACTTTTCTGCTAAAACATAGTGCACATAATGATCATAGGCATTACAAAGCAGACCAAGGTCATTACAGTAAGTAAAGTTTGCACGCATATATTGATATGCCCCACTGCAAGCAATTTGTCAAAAAGTCATCAATGCAACAATACGGCATGCCTCGTTATAAAGGGAATTGGGTGCTTCTTCCAGATCGGGGGCCCAGATACAAATACTGAGCTTAGCAAGCAATGCATGGACGTATGTAATATAGAAATCCTGCATGTTGATGATGTTTTTGCCGACTTTTCTTTTTCCAGAACGTGCATCACGCAAGGTTTGAACTTGGGCTTCATTAATCAGCTTCACACCTTGCGAGTTTTGTGCCACACTTTGAACCTCTTCTACACTTGAGAATCATTGGTAGAACTCCTTCAATAATTGTTTATTGGGTGCTGTTGGCATTGCTGCTGGTGTAAGCATTCCCCACAAGAGCTTAATGTGTACATATAATGCTTTCTGAACACAAGGTAATGGAATTAGCTACTGAAACCCATTTTTAAGTCTTCTAATGATTTTCTAACCTTGGTATATTTGAAGTCTGGTGGAGCCTCTCGCATGAGCATTTGGATTGGGTTACGTTTCACTGACACTTTATTGTTTACAGTATAGTTTATTCTTTTTTGGGATGCTGGTGGTCTATTGCTAATTGGAGTTGTACGTTGACGCAGTTGATCTTCAGAGCTCATGAGGGGCCCTTTGCCTTTGTCTTTCTTGGTATTGTTGTTCACCGAAGGGATAATTGCAGCCGCAGCCTCATCTTCTGCTTGCTGCATCAATTTTGCAATCACTTCATCACATTGGGAAATCACCTTTCTCATTTCCTCATGCTTGTCTAGACGTGAAGAACTTCCTGCGACAGGTCTAGAGGGATTAAAATTTGGGAAATTCATTTTGAAGAATTGGTTTAGTAGTGAAGATGTAAAATAATCAAGCTTGTAAGAGAATCTGAGAAAGTCTAAAATATTTGGTATCAATAGATGTACTGGTAAAAATAAAACAAATCTAAAAAACAATGGTGTTTTGCGTCCACGTCTTTTATCAAGAAAAATAAGAATTTTAATAAAAAAAGCTAAGCCAGTAGCTATATTGAGAGTATCAATGAGGTCAGTTATTTGAAAATTAATTACAACAAAACTTTTCAGGAATCAAAATCTAAGATCAAAGGGGTGCTAGAATGATCACTCAAAGCACCCGGACTTTATATTGAGGCAGCAAAGTAGGTAACTAACATCTATGAAAGGAACAACTCATAGGTAGAGCCTGAGAAATCCCTTACTCCTCCAAATGTTCCCATAACGGAAGAACTTGAATGTTCAACATTTCTTTCAAAATCAATGAACACAAGGGTGAACATTATTTGAGGCACGGTACTCTTTCAGATTGAAAGAGTCTCATTGGAATAACCTTTATTCCAAAATTATTTGGGAGGTTTGTTTTCTTGAAAGAAGCTTTTGTGGTATTACAAAAATTTAAATGGGTTGTTCACATTGTAAGAGTACATTGTAGTTAATGACATTTTTTTTATGAGAACCATAAAGGCTGAGGTTTTTCAGGACTCACAAAGGGAAAATATTTTTCAATCATTTAATTGTAAAATAAGCGTAATGTTGAACCTTGGCAGGGTCAGGACGACACCACAGTCTGTGCGATCAGGTGCGTGCCAGTAGTGACACTACGTGCAAACAGGGGTAGTTTCCTGTGAAACTATGCGCACTTGAAGGAAAGTGGTTTTCATCGCAATAATGACTAGTAACAAAACTAACACTCAGTAGCTCCGTTTTTTTGAGTTTACGCTTTGCTTTTATTGCTACAAAAACAATTATAACCTTCTTTATCCTAATTAAATATACTTTGAATAAAAGCTCAATTGTGAACTAAAAAATCTGAAATTAAATACTAGCTACTTTTTATTTTTCTTCATCTCATAGTTTCTTGATAAGAATTGCTTTGAGAAGTTTTACATGATAATAATTCTGTGAAGCATGATACCAACTGAATTGAGATTGAATATTTCTTTCGTGATATTTCCTGCTTTTAAGTGAAAGTAGGTATGATTCCAAATTGAATGTTGGAATGAGACCTACAACAATCACATTGAGCTCAAGTAAAAGATTAGTAATGCATTCTATTAACACAAAGGGATAAAATTAAAATGAAAAAATAAAGGGAGCATACTCATCAAGCAAGAGGAAAACCCCTTTCTTCTCAAAAAAGCTCTGAAATGAGCTTCACTAACCCCTTTCGCCTAGTATTTTTGGCTAAAACACTATAAGTTTGAGGTTATTATTAGTCAATAAGCAATTAAATCATTATTATTTTTCACCTTTTTTAAATTGAAATAATTGATATTTTCTTCACTTTATTTATATTAGCAATGCCCCCCCACATTGTCCTTTGTACTTGCCCAACATGTGTTGTTCACAAGATTGTTGATGTAGAAGGCATAACACATTGAGGGATGTTTTTGCATCCAAGCACACGTCGAAGGCATTGGAATAAAAATACACAGATTGCTGATACAGAATTTGAGCAATCAATTTCACAACTTGCACTCCAAGAATTTTCAAATCCATTTGACAGAAACAAAAAAAAATCACATTGAAGCCAATAACAATACCAGCAGTGTAGCAACTGAATCAGATAGCATAGTTTATGGGAAAAAAAGCAATGATCAAGGCAATTAGTTCTATGTACTTATTGAATTTTTTCTTTTTGAAATCTAAAACTCCATTGTTTGATTTTTATCAGATTGCCTTTTGCTTTTCATTTCATGGTTGTACCTTGTTTGTGGACTCAGCCAGCAGAAATGCCAAGCGGCAATAAATCACATCACCTACATTGTACAGCAGTCATGTCGGCTACCATCTGAAATTTGCATTGAAAACAACCTACCCAAAGACATTTGTACAATTAATAAAAATCTAAATCTTGATTCAAAGCTGAAATTTCATGTTTGTTGTACTTCATGTTACTCCCTCTATGATGAAGAAACAGCTCCAGCAGAATGCAACTATCAAATTGCAACAACAGTATCAGAATGTGGGGTTGAACTTTTTGAAGGATTTGACTTTACATTAATTGAAAAAACGCCCAGATCCTTTTCTTCTGATTCAGAAATGAACCGAAAAGTAAAGAATCAAAAAAGAGCTGCAAAAAGTATTTTCGTCAGCCAAAACTTTGTTGATTGGCTGAAATGGTTTATGTGCTTACCAGAGGTTGAGTTATCTATTGAAACATGGGCAAAAGAGCTGGTCCAAAGGCCATCTGAGCGAATTGATTATTGTCATTCCAACGCTTGGACAAAATTGAATTTGGAAACACAAAAATATTTGAACAAAAAAGGAGAAGAAAATGTTACATCTTTTCTTTCATTCTCCCTTTTCGTTGATTGGTTCAACCCTTTAGGAAATAAGATTTCTGGAAAGCAAATATCATTAGGAATTCTAGCACTCACCTGTCTCAACCTCCCTCCATCATTGCGATACAAAACGAAATACACTTACCTTGCTGGTGTCATACCAGCACCAAATCAGCCAAATACAACAACGATTAGCAATGTTTTGAAACATCTTGTTGACGATTTACTCAATCTATATAGAACAGTAAATATCAAAACATTTCAGTTTCCTAATGGGCAAAAAATAAACATGAGACTTGGTGCCCTACTTGGTGATATAATTGCAACACACAAAACTGCAGGGTTCTTGTTACATTCAGCAAATGCCTTCTGCTCCTGGTGCACAACAACTAAGGCCAATATTGACAAACTGCAAATTAAAAGACCTCGAGATCAATATAGTACAAAAGCTGTTTCTTATTGAATAAAGGAGACAAGAACAATTACAGAACGTGAAAGTTTAGCTAGAAAAGTGGGCGTAAGATGGTCTGAGCTGAATTGCCTTCCATATTGGGATCCCGTGAAAAGTGTAGTGCTTGGTGTGCTACACAATTGGTATGAAGGAATACTACAGCATCATTCTTGATTTCGTTGGGGAATAAATGGAGTATCAAATTGCAGTACAAAGAACCTGCTAGAAGATGAAGAAACCGAGTTTTCAAATGATACGACTGATGAGAATGAAGAACCTCAATCAATTTTAGGTATCTTGAGCATTGAAATTAAGAAAAAGCTAATATCATCTATAATGGATGTAATAGCTCCAAGCCACATCACTCCTATGCCAAAAAAATTGGGTTCAGCACAAAACAGAAAGCTGAAGGCAAGTGAGTGGAGCTCTTTATTTTCCATTTAATTGCCACTGGCCTTTTTGGATAGCTTGATACAGTTCCATTATCTTGAAGAAGACATCTTTTTCTATAAAGATGTTATCAAAAACTTTTGCTGCCTAGTCCAATGTACAAAGATTGTTAGCTCAAATGTTGTTAAAGAGGAGGAGTGCCAAATTTTCAAAAATAAATATCAGCTTTACTCAGCCACATCAAAAAAATCTTTCCGAAAATGCAAATACTTCCAAACCATCATTATTCCCTTCACATTCCTGAGCAGCTTATGTGGTGGGGTCCTCTAATGGGAGTCTTGGAGTTCCCTGGTGAACGCCTGATTGGGTTTTTGCAGAAACTAAAAACCAACTCCAAGTCAAGTATGTAATTCAAAGTACAATCATTAGTTTTTGAAAAAGCTCATTGTTACTTTGATGTAGGTCAGTTCGGCTGTTCACTAATGAAACGTTTTTGCCAAATTCAACGTCTGGAGGCCCAAAAAAAATTGAATCACCCACAAAAAAATAAAACACGGGCACAAAGTCAAAAAGCTCACATTAGTGGTCAGTGTTATTGTGATATCTGGAATTTCTGCAGAAAACTGGTCCCTGATTTGCAACCATACAATTGGATTCCACACCCCAAAGGTTCCAAAGTCTTGATGAATGAGATAAGAAGGTTGAGGTCTCTTGAAAAGGCTGAAGGAAGGAGGATATCAAAAAAACGTCCAAACAATATTGTTGAATACAAAATCAATGGTCAAAGAAAATATGGACAGGTTATGGAGATCATGAAGCTGATTGGAGGAATAGAACTTACACTAATAACCGTTGCAAAAGGTAACCCAGTTGAAGTGGATAATTCATTGAAGAGTATTTTTGAGAGATTGGGTTTGGTCCAGGTGCGTCTCTTTTCAGAAGAAATTATAAAAGAGTCTGACATTGTAGGACCTGTGGCATATTGTAAACTTCCTGCATGGTCACTTGATCAAATACAACCAACATATCTTATATGTCAGTTGACATCAGCACCACAACCAACAGGGACAGTAGATGATTCAATGGAGATATGCCCACTTACCCATTTATAGTTGCTTGTTGTTTGTTCTTGAATAAAAACTGGAAAATTTATTGAAAGCGAAGAATGTAAATAAATCGGAATTGAAAAAGTTATGAAATTAATAAGTAAACAAAAAATTGAATGAAAAGATGAAAACAAATTCAAAAACTTACAATGAGTAATTCAAATTAAAAAAATCAACATTAACAATCAAGGAAATAGATAAGTAAGAAAGCAACAAGCAAAAAACAATTAAAATAAATTAAAAATAAGTTAAATATAGGTAAAGATGAATTATAAAGAAATTCAAAATGAATTCAAAATGAATTACAGATGAATTAACGATGAATTATAAATAAATTAAAAATGAATTATAATTAAATTGAAATTAATTTATAAATAAATTAAATATAATTCAAATATAAATTATAAATCAATTATGAATAAATTATAAATAAATTATGAATAAATTATAATTAAATCAAAAATAAATTAAATATAATTCAAAGATGAATTATAAATAAACTATAAGTAAAATATGGAGAAATGATAATTGAATTATAAATACATTATAAATAATTTATAAATAATTTATAAATAAATTATAATTGCATTAAAAATAAATTAAAGATAATTCAAAAATGATTTATAAATAAATTCTAAATAAATCAAAAAGAAATTATGATTAATTAAAAATAAATTAAATATAATTCAAATATGAATTATAAATAAATTAAAAATAAATTATGAAGAAATTATAGATTAATTATAAATACATTATAAATAGATTATCATTGCATTAAAAATACATTAAAGATAATTCAAAAATGATTTATAAATAAATTCTAAATAAATCAAAAATAAATATAAATACATCATAAATAAATTATCATTGCATTAAAAATACATTAAAGATAATTCAAAAATGATTTATAAATAAATTCTAAATAAATCAAAAATAAATTATGATTAAATGAAAATAAATCAAATATAACTCAAATATGAATTATAAACAAATTAAAAATAAATTATGAAGAAATTATAAATTAATTATAAATAAATTATAAATAAATTATCATTGCATTAAAAATACATTCAAGATAATTCAAAAATGATTTATAAATAAATTCTAAATAAATCAAAAAGAAATTATGATTAAATTAAAAATAAATCAAATATAACTCAAATATGAATTATAAATAAATTAAAAATAAATTATGAAGATATTATAAATTAATTATAAATACATTATTAATAAATTATCATTGCATTAAAAATACATTAAAGATAATTCAAAAATGATTTATAAATAAATTCTAAATAAATCAAAAAGAAATTATTATTAATTAAAAATAAATTGAATATAATTCAAATATGAATTATAAATAAATTAAAAATAAATTATGAAGAAATTACAAATTAATTATAAATAAATTATAAATAAATTATCATTGCATTAAACATACATTAAAGCTAATTCAAAAATGATTTATAAATAAATTCTAAATAAATCAAAAAAAAAATATGATTAATTAAAAATAAATTGAATATAATTCAAATATGAATTATAAATAAATTAAAAATAAATTATGAAGAAATTATAAATTAATTAAAAATCCATTATAAATAAATTATCATTGCATTAAAAATAAATTAAAGATAATTCAAAAATGATTTACAAATAAATTCTAAATAAATCAAAAATAAATTATGATTAAATTAAAAATAAATCAAATATGACTCAAAAATGAATTATAAATAAATTAAAAATAAATTATGAAGAAATTATAAATTAATTATAAATAAATTATAAATAAATTATAAATAAATTATAATTGCATTAAAAATAAATTAAAGATAATTCAAAAATGATTTATAAATAAATTATAAATAAATCAAAAATAAATTATGATTAAATTCCTAATAAATTATAATTAAAGCAAAAATAAATTAAATATAATTCAAAAATGAATCATAGATAGATTCAAAATAGATTTAATATGAATTATTTATAAATTATAAATAATTTATAAATAAATTAAAAATAAATTAAAATTCATTTGAAAATACTTTACATATATTTCAAATATGAATCATAAATAAATTCAAAATGAAATCAAAATGAATGAGGAATAAATTATAAATAAATCAAAAATAAATTATAAATAAAGTAAAAATAAGTTATAAATAAATTAAAAATAAATTATAAATAAATTAAAAATAAATGAAAATTAACTTCACAATAAATTAAATATAATTCAAAAATTAATTTTAATTAAATTAAAAATAAATTCAAAATGAATCAGAAATAAATTCTAAATAAATCAAAAACAAAAATAAACAAAAATAAAAAATGAATGTGATAATGGAGAAAAACTAAAGCAAAAATGAAATATAAAATAAAAGAAAAAAGCAAAAGCAAGTAAAGGTGCTTATTCTTCTACAGATTGATTCTTGGTATTCAATTTTCAATTGTTATTCTGATTATTGTTTTTCATTTTCTTTCATTTTCATCATTTTTTACTATTTTTATGAATTTTTATATGTTTATTTCCATATATTCCTTATGAATTTTCATTTTTACAATATTTCTTTATGTTTACTTTTAATGATTTCTAGTTATTTATTTATTTTTATTTAAATATCATTCTCATTATTTACCTATTGTTAGTTTTAAATTTTTATCTCTTCTTTTTACATTAATCTTTCTCAAGCCATAATTGTTTACACCTATTTCTATATATTCATTGTAATTTATTTATACAATAATTGAAAAAAAGACAATAAAACCCCAAAAATAGTGAAATATAAAAGATAAAAAGTTACAAATAATAAAAAATGAAAGATCAATATCCTCATTCATTTATATGTTTGTTATTCAATATTGAGATTTTTATTTATTTGTAAATTTTTCAAAAGCAATATGATTTCTACTTATATTATTTTTATTCATGTTCATGTTTTTATCTTAAGTTATTACATATCTTTTTCATTGATCATATTTTTAAATGTCTTCATTATTTCTATGCAGTGTTATGTATTTATTTTCATCCTTTACTTGTTGATTTTCATTTGTCATTTTCTTTTATTTGTATTTGCATTTTTATATTTATTTTTATTTACATTTTTTTATTCATTTTCATTTTAATTTCAAGTTTTATTTTTATTTGTCTTTTTAATTTTAATTTTATTTTTCATTTTTTTGTTATTTATATTTTTATTTGATATTTTTTTTTTATTTTTAAAAAACTTACTTATTTTTAAGCCGAAAAATCCGCTTAATTTTTTTTAAAGAATCAACACACTCTTGTTTCTTTCCTGAATAAACCAACCAACCAGATTGTTTCTTTTTTCTTAACAAAAAAATTCATTTTATCATTTTCTAGAAAGCATTGTTTTTTTGAGTACTACTTTAATACAAAACATCGTTTATTCTTTTTTTTTTTTTATATATTTCATATTGTTTTTTTCTTTGTTTGGGGAAATTAACCTTCAGAAAAACACAAAATAACATATCCCTATCTTATATACAAAAAATCCGATCAAAAAAGCGTACTTAAAACTATTTTTTTCATTAAAACAAGGAGAATCCTACTTCTTGATAACTACTGCCATGCATTCCATTCTGCTTCAGTTAATCCCCCGATAAAGTTGGAATTATGAGTTGCATCAATTTCCATATCTTGATCTTCGAGCTCAATTTCAATATCGTCATTAACTTCAATTTCTCGTTCTTTTCCTTTCCCACCTTTTTTTCTTGTTGTAATGTCATCTTCATCATCCTGGTCTTGAGTTTCATCTTCATTATCAATTTCTAGCTCAATACTTTCACCATAGTCACTATCATCCTCTTTGCCTTCATCATCATTTTCTGATTCAGATTGGACAACGGATAGGAAGTCTAAGTTGTATCCTTTTGTCGCGACATCCCAATGTTTATCATTGAAATGTTTGTCACCAAGATTTTCATCTTCTGTTGCGAATTCGCATAAGCTGGTGAGGTCCTCCAAAAATGCAACACATTTCGAGTCAGCAATATTTTTTCTTTGTTCTGGAAGTTTTGAGTTATACCAGACTTTGTCATAAAAATCTAGCGGAAGGCCTTTGGGTGCTTTAGTAAACATGGTATTTGGTGGGTTCTTGATTCTGACACGACACCGTTGATTTTTTCCCCCATTGTCCTTATTGCAGTTGCAAATCACTTGATCCAGCTTACGCATGAATGTATTGGCAGTTTCAGAGCGAAATGGTAGCTTGCGGGAGATGTAGATATCTTTTGGAGCATAATACTCCTCATCGCTATGGGCTTGCACGGGAGTGACAACTTTCATATATCGTTTTGGAAAATTTTGATTTAATGCAAATTTATATCTGACATCCCATAGCTAGAATATCAAGTTAGTAAAACCTTTTATGTTCAAATTTAAAAATAAATTACATGCTTTTTGGCGAGCTGATTGTATAGCTTTTCTTTCATTCATCAAGCGGTGAGCTCCAATTTCCTTTTGTTCCTTATGAAAAATACCTGCCCAGTAGTAATGAACGTAATGATCATAGGTCTGTACCAAGAGATCAACATCATTGACATAACTAATGTTGATATTATGATAGGAATAAGCACCACCAATGGCCAGCTGGCGAAAGGTTTGTAATGCACTAATACGACATGCCTTGTTGTATACAGAGTCGGGTTGCTCATAAAGGTTTGGTGACCATACTGGAATTCCGAGTTTTGCCAGAGAGCTACGTACATATTGGATCAAGAACTCGGGCAAGTACAAATAGTAATTTCCAATCTTTGTATGTTGTTCTCGAGCTTCTTGAAGGGTTTTTATTGCATCAATGGGTATCAAGGTGGGCCCATCACTATCAATAGCTGATTCAATTTGACTACTGTTAGAGAAACGCTGATAAAATTGTTGCAGATGATTGGGATCGGGGGCTACTGGGACAGATCCTTTTATCATAAGATCCCAAAGAAGTTTGATGTGTGTATAAAAGGCTTTCTAGAGAAACAATACAAGTCAGTTTGGCTTTCTTATGCGAAAAATGAGCTCTTACTTTTGTGTGCTCAAACCCAGTTGGATGATCCACCTGAAGCATCTGAAGGGGATTTTTTCTTGTTCTAGATTCACAATTCATTTTATCTAGTTGTTGGCGATTTGTTGATTTGTTTTGTAAATTTCTTTTGGATTTCTTGGCAGACATTCTACAATTGGCATTACTTTTATCAGTTGATTTACGGGGAGCTTTTTTGCTTTCGTTTGAAGTTTCCTGAGTGGGTTTGGAATTGCTGAGTAGTTTCACTTCCATTTGTTGAACTTTTTTGGCAAGCTGAGATATGATTTGATCTTTGTGAGAAAGATTATGTTGAAGTTCATTGAGAAGATCAGGCGTAAAGGGGATAACAATTTCCTCATTTGAAGGCCTTGGTGTCTGTTCTGGGACAAAACTCATTGGTCAAAGTAAACTATAAAGTGGAATAATTATTGAAATAAACTCCAATAAGACTAAGACTATGCAGCCAATTGACAATTTGAGAAACCAGAACCACATTGGGTAAATGAAATTGGAAAGGATTTTTAGGAAAGTAAAAGTGAAAAAGAAATGACGGCGGACAATATAATGAGAAGCTATATTTATGAAGAAAAGATTGAATTTTGTGAAAGAGATCAGTAATAAGAATACATACATATGCAAGTTCAACGGGGTTTGTTTTGCCCTTCAGCCATGAGGATTTTGCTGTGGAAAATGAGTGATTTGTTTTTCAAAGAAATGTGAATCTTCTAAATGATGTAAAAAATCCGACAAAGAAAAATTAGCTGTCATGAGATTTTGTTTGAATTGAATTGCCATTGAAAATGGTAAAATACAATTCATTGATAAGATCTCTTTGAGTGAAAGGAGTGTTGGTGAAAAAACAAAAGCATAGACGATTGGAGCTTTTTTGTGTTTTACATTAACTATCAAACTTGAAAGGATACAAATAAGCCCTAAAGGAAATGAAAGGATCTGGAAACGCTGAATGAAAAGACAACTGAAACTTCAGAGACCAGAAGTTTCTGGTTTAAACTAACTGTCACCCTCAGGAAACATCCGCTTGTGGTTGCGCAGCAAACTACCTTGGTTTGCGCGTAGTGTAAGGTGATGCCTTGTGTCAAGGAAAATGGCCATGTCATTGGTTCAAGCCACATTGAAGACATAAAGAGAAAAAATTAATTAAAAAAGAAATTAAAAATTGTCAAAATTTTGGAAAATCCTTTTAAAGTTTGGAAATCACTGAAACCTGACCCTAAAATAAAATTAGGTTTCAACCCACAAATTGGCCTCAAAAATTAAAAATTCTAAATTCAAGACAGCAGAAGGAGGATACATAAAAAGATTACATAAGCAGGAAGGAGTTAAGAAAGTATTAGTAATCAGATTACTTGATTAGTAATACTTAGGGAGTTAAGGGATACAGGTACCATGGAGGATTAGTCAGCAAGTCTAAGGATTAGTAATCAAGCTCAAATAAGCACCAGCAAAAATACCTCAAATTAGTAAGCAACCCAACAAATGACATCATCAACCAAACAAATGATGCAATGATTTACATAAATGACATCATTTAGGTGGGACCACCAGAAAAGAATTTTCCCAGCCAAAAGAAACTGAAAAATTTTAAGTCCCTCTTTTTGAACACCTCCCATGGAGAGCCCAAAAATTATAAATAGAGGGCCTCTCCCCTCAAATTTTTCCTCTTTCCCTCATGTCTTTTATCCCCCCAAAAGTGGAAAGTGGATTTAAATCCATCCCTGACTATCAGGTTAACTAGTCTACAAATATATAATTCTATTATATAAAGGATAAAAAGGCCTTATATAATAGTCTAATAATAAAAAAAAGTCTTAAAATAAAGAATCAGTCTTATAAAAAAAAGAGTCTTATAAAAAAAGAGAAAACCTTATAATAGAATTTCATTATATAAAGGACAAAAGGGACTTATATAATAGTCTATTGAACTTAAATTGAATAAAATAGTATTTTAAAAAGAATTTCACCTTATTATAAGCAATCAAAGCTTTGAAGAAGGAAAAGAAGGGTCATTTAGTTATTTTTTAAGGATTTAATATTATTATTTAATCTCATAAAGTCATACTTTAGTCACTACAAGGACATTTTATAAATTATAAAAGAAAAATACCTATTATAGCAATAAATTAGTGCTATCTTATTAAGAAAAGAAAGAATTATTATCAAATTAGGTTATCAAAGAGTGGCTATTAAATAGTCTGGTAATATCAGAATTTCATTATATAAAAAATAAATACATAATAAGTCATAAGCCATATAAAAATTGTTTGATTGTTTCTTTTAGTATTATTATTAGCCTAGTGTCTCCGGATTATATTGAATTATTGTTGTAGTAGTATTTTGTGTGATTTGTGATAGTTTTTTTCTTTTGGTTAATTAAATAGTATTATATTTGAAAGTTTAAATAAATATTTTGAGATCAAGCAAAGTCTGACAGAGTCTGTTGAATACACTTTTCTGAATTAGCCACCATCAATAAATAAATTTATTATGAACTCAAGTTAAGATAATTCAGCATTTTTCAGGAAGGGAAGTTCAGATTATTCTGACACACAATCAGAGCAAGGGTTACAAGCTTGAACAGCAATTCAAAACATTTTTCTTGTAATTTCCCCTTCCAGGTAGTGCCTCATTTTATCCCACACAAGGGGAGTTCCCACAGCATGGATGGATGTCTTGATTGCAAATTCTAGTTCTGGTAAAAGAGTACACCAATCATGGGTAAATTCATCACAATATTTTAATTCAAGGCCATATTCATGAAGTCTTCTTACCATATCTTCCAAGGTTTGGATCATCCTTTCAGCTAGACCATCAGTTTGTGGGTGGTAGGCTGTAGAGAAGGATAATTTTGTCCCAAATAGTTGGTGAAGATTTGTCCATAGTGTGGAGGTGAATTTGGGATCTCTGTCAATAATGATGTTTGTGAATATGCCAGTCCATGATATTACTATATTCCATGTCAGAAGAGCTGTATCCATGGCTGTATCATCCTTGTGACATGGTAGAAATATCAGAGTCCTACTAAATCTGTCAACAATCACTAGGAAAGCAGTATAACGTCTGTCACCCCCTGGTGGCAGACCAGTTACCCAATACATATGGACAATTTTCCCAGGTCTGCTGGGTTCTTGGATCTTGATCATATTTCCAAGTCCTTTGCCAGTGGATTTATTTGCTTTTTGAAATCTGTCACAGGTTTTGCAATACTCTGAAACATCCTTCTTCCACATTGGCCACCATATTAAGTTTTTTATTTTTTGTCTTGTTCTGTCCTCAGACAGATTTCCTGAGAAAGGGCTGTTATGGCATTCTTTAAGTACAAGGTTGATTAAGGACCTGTCCAAAACTGTCATGACACATGTATGCTTAGTTCTGTGGTAAATTATACCATCCAGTAAGTGGAATCTTCCTTCATCATATGATTTTCTCCATATCTCATCTAAGACATGTATCAAAGAATTGTCTTTAAAGTCCTTAGGAAGTAATTGGAATAAAATGCTACAATTCTTATCCTGAGTATAACTGTTTCTTACCTCCTCAAAGAAAGTGGTGTTCAGGTCTGTAACACTGATTCCTTCTATGGGGATTTGTGTGGACATTTCCTCTGGAACATAAGCAGTATTATCAATATCATTTGGTAATGGCCATCTGAACTTTTATGAATATTCCCATCTTTATGAACAATGGTCATGTTGCCCCTATACTATTGTATGGCTATTTGCCTTCTGAGCATATGCCTGTTAGGAGTATTCATGTTTAAAATTGACTTAACAGCAGTACAATCTGTTATTACTTCAAAAACACATCCTTCCAGAAAGTAATTTAGCTTCTCCAAGGCCCAGACAAGGCATAAGCACTCCATTTGACTGGCTCCATATCTGGCTTCCGTTGGTTTGATTTGCCTAGATATGAAGCATATGGGTCCTTCCATAGGTTTATAATTGATAATCTGAACTTGGTGAAGTGGAGCACCAAGCCCATCCCCTGATGCATCAATATAAAGCTTAAAAGGCAGCTTAAAGTCTTGCATCAATAAGAGTGGAGCAGTGGTCAAGGCATGTCTTAAGGATTCAAAGGCTTTGACTCTGTCAACAGTCATTTCAAATACTGTGTCTTTGTCACATTATTTATAAAGAGGTCTTGCTATGGATGCAAAATCCTTAATATGTTTCCTGTAATATTGTGCAAACCCCAAAAATGACTGAATTTATTTCTTGTTCTGAGGCATGGGTTTCAGCAATACTGCTGCAACCTTGGTCTTGTCAATTCCAAGGGATAAACCACATACTACATTCCCAAGTGCTTTAAGTTCTTAAAATCCAAAATGGCATTTCTTCAAAGAAATTTTCATGTTTACAGATTGTATTTTTGTCAAAACTCTTGATAATCTGTACACATGTTCTTCCCAAGTTTTGGAACAGAAAATAATATCATCAATGTAAATGATTAACCATCCTTCTTAAAGTTCTTCAGGGAAGATTTCATTCATCATTCTTTGGAAGTGTCAAGGTGCATTCTTGATACCAAAAGGTATCCTCAAATATTCATATACTCCACAATGAGCAATAATTCTCAAGTATTTTCTTGCCCTTGGTGTCACTAAATTCTAGTGAAATCCCTTAAGGGCATCCATAGTGTTTATATACACTGCTTGAGATATCTGGGTAAGGGAAATTTGGATTTTTGGTATTGTGTACCTGTCTGGAACAGTGTAAGTGTTCAAAGCTCTAAAGTCCCCAACCATTCTAGATTTTCCATTATGCCATGCCACTATGACTGGTGTAGTTACTTCTACTTCCTCATTATGGCCAACCTTTCTTATTACACCAAGGTCTACAAGTTCTTTAATATGAATTTCCAGAGATTCTCTTGATTTAGGACTTTCTGGATATGTAGGTCTTCTTACAAGTGGTGAATAAGGTATCTCAATATTAAGGATGATGTCAACTTCATGACCAATAATTTCCCCCAAAGGTTCTTTGTCTGATGCAAATGCTTCTCTGTGGTCATATAAAAGGGAAGAAAATTCATTTTCCTGACTATCAGTCAGATGAAGGCTTATTGCAGCTTCATGGCTGGCTTTGTATATGTCCACTGAGGCTTCTTGTGGTGGTTTAAGCTCTTTTTGAAGGTAAAACAGTTTTATCAGATTCATAATGACACAATTTATTAATTTGAAGGTAAAAACTGACCATTGTCCTTCTTTAACTGATTGGCCTCTGCCATAATCATGTCTATGACCTTTTTGGGAGCTGCTTGAGGGGTTATAGCTGCCTCCTGATCTGGTTTAAGGCATATTTTATGATTAAAAGGCTTAGAAATAGTAATTTTATGTCAAAAAACTTACTATTGGCCAAATTCTTTGCTTTCTGAAGGGTATTACTTATGTCCAAGTTAATTAATTCAGAAGAAATTGGTTCAGGTTGATTATTCTGAGCTATAATAACTGTACTATTATAGTCAGAATTCACAGTACTTGCAGGAATAATGCTTCTTACTGTTGAGGCTGTTTCAATATTTTCTTGTCTTACCACATTGTTAGACACTAAAATTAATGAAAAAGCCAATTGATTAAGTAAAAAAGATTTTTTCAAGAGATAAATAAAAAAAATAAAGCCTCACTTATAATATGAAAAAGATTATTTTTTATGGATTTTTTAAATTATAAATATTTTCTATATGTTTATAGATTTTTCAATAGAAGAAAAGAAGATTTAAAAGGAGTAAAAAATTATGTCAAAGGCAAAATATCTTAGCTCGGCCCCCAAATGTAAGCTGTGGATATGAAACTTTGATTAAAAATCAAGTACTTTTCCTGTCCTCAAAATTTGTATGAGGTGAAATATAATTAAAAATATTATGAAAATAGTATTTTTAAGAGAAAGCACACCAATTTTATTGCTTTCAACTTTATAAGTATAAAAAATAATATTATAAAGATTTATTGTTTTACCAACACTAAAAAGTTATCCAACAATACTCTACAAGAGATATTTAAGGCTACAAAAGATATTTCTTCAAGAGCAATTTCAATTGGAATTAATTGAGAAAAGAAATGCAAGAAATCAATTGAAGAACAAAGTCTTTAAAAAGATATTTAAAGAGAAAACACACATAAAAGTGACCAGAGTGAATTGGGAAACAAAGTGACAAAGTTAACAGTGATGAAAGATGCTTTAATTCACTTTTGGGGTGGTTCAAGGGGTAAAAATGATTATAAGAGTTACAAAAAATGATTATAATAATTTTTTAACATGGTTAAAAGGTTTAAAATGATTTAAAAAGGGTGGTTGGAATGTGTTATTGATTGGTTTACCAGTGTTTAAACTAATTATAAAAGGAAAAGATTCTAACATGAAGAGAAAATTGGGGCAAAGAAGACATCCTTTTATAGCCATCAATTTTCTTACTCCAAAAGTAAAATTTACTCTTGTAAGTCGTGGAAAACACTCTGACAACAGAAAAGCCAATTATGGCATCATTGAACCCTGGTTTAGACCAAAAAAGGGCTGGTTTTAGCCATTTTAGACCCTTAAATCAGCCATTACTATAGCAATACCTGGTCTAGAGCCTTCAAAACACGTCAAAATGTGTGTAAGAGATGTGGAAACCAGTTGAAACTGTTTTTACTAAGATTGCTTGAGCTTAAGGGTAGTTTTACCCTCTTGGCAACAGTTAAAGCTGCCCTGGTTGGTATCAAAACCTCATCATCAATTGAGTCCCAGACCCTGTGACTTAATTCCAGGCCAAAAGTGATGAACGTTTGTGTGGATTTTGACATCCCACGCCTGTCAGAAAGGATTTTGGGGGTCTGGCTCCCCCTTGGAGCTAGAGTACCTTTCCCCCCCAGAATTAATCTGTCCAATTTATTTTTTCTTTAATTCCTCATCATGTAATATACTTACAATTTACATATGTAATTCAATTGAGTTTTTACAGAACACAACTGTAATAATTGATACCTCATATGTAAATTACAGTTCACTTATGTACTACACGTGCGCAGTTTGACATTTGAATTGAAAATACTTCAATTCCTCATAACTTCTAAACTACACACAACACCTCAATTTTGACACAAAAATTGATGGTTAACATCAAATTTGGTGTGAATTAAATTAAGGTTTTGAGCATTTTCAACTTTTGTACAGAAAATACTAAAAACTTAATTTAAGCTTATTTAGGGTTAAGTTACAGAAATTTTACCCAGAGGTGACCCCACCTTATTTTTTATGAGGAATCCAATGGCCAAGTAATTTTCTTAAGTTTATTTATTGGATAAAAAGTAATAATATATTTGATGTAATGTTTTACCAAAAATATTCTGATTTCATTAATTTTATTAAAATTCCATTTTTACTTAATTTTTTCAAGCAAAATGCAATTTCACAATTTTAAAATTTCATTTTTACTCAATTTTTTCAAGTAAAAATGCAATTTCACAATTTTGAAATTTAATGAAATTTTTATTTTGGAGTATAATTAAATTTTTTATTTTTGTATATAAATTTGTATTTATATTTTAATTTTTATTTTGATAATATAAATGAATTTATATCTTATTTTGTTATTTGTGGTCTTTTGGGTATATGAAAATACCTCTAAGGCTCACAGTTTAAGTCCTAATTCTGGATAAATTGAATTGAAATGGTTGAAAGTTATTGCTTTATTGCTCCTGTTTTCATGGTTCTAATTAAGGATTTTGATCCTTTGTGATAATGTGGCCATATAAATTTTGTCATCTGTGAAGGTGTTCTTCTTTCTCTGGATTTTCTTCTTTGGTAGGCTTCATTATTTACTGCTTTGGAATTGAAGGTTTTTAATGATACTTGATAAAATAACTCAGTGATTCAAATTGAATTTTTTTAAGGATATTTGATCCATTGACGTCTTGATTATGATCAATCAATTCATCAACTATAGAATGCTCTTAAAAAAGGTTCTCTTGATTATATAACCATTCTTCCCCTTCATCTGTAAGATCAGTGGTCTTCTGTTTCTCTAAAAGTTTTTTTCTCTTCATTTGATTTGTCAAGCCATTTGAGTCATTCTTAAAAAATATCCAGGTCATGATCTTCAATCATGATGTGTTTTGATGGAGATAAGTGAGATGAATAATCAGCAACAAAAAAGGAAATTTTGTTGCCACACCCTGTGGAAAACATTTGTTGATGAAGTGGACCTTTGAGTGAAATAAAGCTCATGTCAATGGGGAAGTGGATTAACATACTCTGCAGTATGGTGCTGTAGAAAAAATAAAAAGAATACAGTACTTCAATATGGAAGAGATCAGAAAAAAAAAGAAATTGAAAAAATATTTACAGATAAGAAAAAAAATGGGTTCTGAGAGGTTGAGTTTCAGTATTTTTGGGAATAGAGTGATGGGTTATGGGGGATGACAGGTTTATGGGTTGAGCACCTTTTTTTTCAGGAAATGTCTCTGTAAATCCATTTCTGAATGGGTTAGGAGGGGTATGGTTTTGGTTAAGTTTAACTGTACTCCCTCTTCAGAATCCAGAATAAAGTACTTTCTTTTAATAGTTGACTCTTTATCTTGGTATGGTTTATATTCTTTCTTCAATAAGAATATTAAGATAAGGGGAGAATAATGGAAATTGTTCTCAAAATTCAAAAACCTCCTCAAACCCAAGTTTTCAATGTCTTCTCCAACAATGGTTCCAGGTTTAAGAACCATTATCTTCTCTTATTTTTCCAAAAATAACAAATAACCCATCTTGCCAGCTCTCCTTAAGCTACCCAACAGAAAATTAGACCACAATGAACAAAGCCAGATGTCTTCCACTCTCCTACTGAGCAGAAGTAGTCAATACTTCTGTATAACGTGAAAAGCTAACTCAGAGTAGCACCATCCTTTTTGAAAAAACCTTCAGTAAATGGTAAAATTGTGAACCTTCACTTAGATAATTACATACTTTTGGGTGTCTTTCTATATACTACAAAAATATTTCAATGGAAAAATTTCAGAAGGGGGGTTTGAAGGGATATTCCTAGGGTATGGAGAGGGTCATTGAAGTATTGTAATATTGAACTTGGAAAAAGGTAACTCTTTAATTTCCCATCATGTAAAGTTTGATGATAATTTCTTTCCATATAGAACTAATTAGCTCTGAAATAAAGAGCCTCTAGATATACTTTCTCATGAGTCCTTAGACCTGTTGCCTGATTGATCTAATTATATTATTAAAACAGGAGTCATTCCCAGTTCCTCCACCTCTACTACCCAAATTGAATTACCAAGATTGAAGTACCCACAACAAGTCAGAATGAGATTATTGGTTAAATTGACTGCCAAGATATTATAAAGGAAAAAATACAAAAAAATCACTCTAGTAATTCCAACAGTACTCTTAGCCCTGATAAAAAAATCTACTTGCAAGCTGTCTATAGTTCCAAAAACAATTTCTGGATTGATGCCATCAATTCCAAACTCAAAAATATGTCTAAACATGAAGTCTGAAATCCCTCCAAGAATCCACCTTACTTAAAACCTTTAAGAACCACTTAATTTTTCAAAAATAAAACCAATGAAAATGGCAATATTACCAAATTCAAAGCTCAATTGTGTTTTTGGCGCTTCAGTCAAAAAGAAGGTATTGATTAGAACAAAGTTTTTTTGTCCCACTGACTTCTCATAACTTTCTGCTTTCTCAACAAATTGAGAGTTAATCAGATGGATGTTTAATGTGCTCTCCTGAATGGGAAGCCAAAAGAAGAACTGAAAATGTTTTATCCTTATGGCCTTCCCCCTTCAGATAAATTTAAATAACTGTGACTTGACGAATTCCTTGAAAGTCCAAAAAAGAGTCCTTGATTTTGAAGCTCTGAGCTTTGAAGCACCTTAATTAACCTTAACCTCAATCCATCTTAAATTGATCCCTGTCTGTTCTTCAATAAAGACAGGAGAAAGCCTTTTTTACTCTATGTACATTTAAATTACCTTCTCTTTTGTGGATGTTGGGTATCTGACTTCAAGACACAAATAAAAGTCAATTTAAACATGGAAGACCCTAAAGTCAGCAATTATGCCTGAGGAATTTGAATAAATAAAAAAGAAGACCATACAAGTCTCATTCAAAACAAAATGATATTAAAGGTCCTCCCAGAATTCCAAGTTGAAAATAGTAGAGGAAATTCCTCACCTCTTCTGTCCAATTATGAGGAACTCAAAAATACCAAGCTAACCAAACCTCCAAATCCTCCTTTTAGCTATTTTAATGTTATTGGCCTTCTACAATATATAGTTCAATGCACTCAACCCAACCGTTATTTCTCTGTATCCTTCCTATCTCAATTCTTAGAATCTCCTAAAGAAAGACACTATAAATCAATAACTCATGTTCTAAAATACTCAAAATTTACAAAGACCTTTGAGCTAAAACTCAGAATCAAGAGAATAACTCACTCACCTGAACAAATCATGTGCTTCAATGACTCTAACTGGACAGGTGCCAAGGAGAATATCTCTTTCTCTAGATTTATTGTCTACTTTCATAGGACTCTTGGCTTAAAAGCTCAAAAACAACATTTTGTTGCACTATTGTACGCTGAAGCTGAATATAGTTCCCTAAGCAGTTGTTGTCAAGTAATTTAAAGGATCAGAAAACTTCTTTTTTGAAATAACCAACAAAAGAATTATCTCAGTCATTCATTCTCACAATAAAAGCTCTATTTACCTCTCATAAAACTGTATCTACCATCATCAAACCAGACATATAGCTTTTAGACTTCATTTTATGCACTGTCTCAATCACTCATCAAGATTATTTTTGGTCAAGAAATCCAACCCAAGTTGAGAGGTACAGGGGAGTAAAAGTATCACAAAATGTTATTCACCCAATAAGAGGGCTATAATTCATTGCTATATGGTAGTAGTCACTTATTGAGTAGCTTTGGTATCAATACTTCTTGTACCACAACCCTTATACTAAATGCTCAAACCAATGGGGTTCCCTCTCTTAAATAGCCTCTCTTTTTAACAGTTTTCATTGCTTCATTATCTAGTTTTTTTCCTTTGTTTTCTCCTCTATCCAGGCTTTCTGCAACCCTCCTGTCCCTAATACTTCATTGGAACAATAATTACATCTTATTTACCATTATGGTTTGGCCTTTGAAAAATATAAGCATCATGATCCTCAAAAGGTTTTTTTATTCTTAATTTGAATTATTTTTCATCTGTGTAATATGGATATCTCAACTTTAAGTCTCATCAATAAGGATATTGCATTCAGGCTAAAAAGTCATGTAAAATTTCAATTACAATAATTAATTGTATAAAAATATTAAGATTTCAATAAACAAAAAAAAATTAAAAGAATCAAAATAAAATAGAGGATGTGTTGCAAAAAATTCTTTGATTAATTTTTCTATTTTATTTTGATGTTGATAATTGTGGATATTAATTTTGATAGATGAGAGTACTTTCAAATTAGGCTTTTAGAAAGGATCCTTTTATCCAGCTGGACAACTAGAAAGTGAAAGCCAAATTTTGTGGAAATTATTTTTTACCTCTCTAAATGTCCAAGGAGCTTTCTTAACTTAATTCAAAGTCATATCAATGACAGTAATTTTACTTTTAAGATGAATCTTAAATGGATTCTCTAGCTTTATTTGTGTTTGGATTGTTAGATGAAGGATTCTTATCTAAAGGAATAGAAGAATTTTAATATTGATCATTCTGTTTGAAAATGGGTTGAGATTAACTTTGATTGTCATCTGGGAAAATGGTCATGATTCTATAAGGTAATCACAGTGAATTAAGCTGGTTAATTCTCTTTGGACACATGCTATTGCATTTCGGACAACAGGAATGTCATTGATTTCAATTTTTCAAGCTTATTGATCACGTGAGCTAAATCTTTCTGTGTGTTTCCAGAAATTAATTCTTTTGCAAGCTTAATGCGTCTCATTCTAATTGCCTTATGAACATGGCTTTGAGCTGGTTAACATTTTATATATCCTGAGAATTAGTTTTGTCAGATTCATTGTATCTTCTTACCACCAGCTCAAGAAATGAACCTCAAACGTTCCTGAATCACAGGGCTGGAGTGTGCTGTTTAGGTTTGGGCCAAAGAAATGGACCATTTTATTTGTTAATTTTTCCAAGTCAGAAGCATTTTTGTGAGCACTGAACCTGTAAAAAAGTGTTACAATATTTCAATTATTTTTACAAAAGTGTGGGTTAAAATTGCGCCACCATTCAGTGGAGATGATTCTTTCATCCAAGCTATATGGATGAGGTATTATTCAAATCCCCAGTTTCTTTCAAAGGAATTTGGCCACCAGGAAGTACCAACAACCACTGGCTCCATCTTGTGGGAGCCATTGAAATTTTATACATGAAGGTAGGTGAGGCTGGTATTGTTGCCTTTTAGGCTATACAGGGTGGTTCCTTCTAACAAGAAACTGCATGGAATAATATTGAAAAAACTAAATCCAAGTGGTCTCATGTACCAGTAAATTTCTAAGGCCTTGAAAAGCTTCTTTAAAGAATCTTGAACTGATTCAGGGTCAACTGATCCCGTCTCTCCATATAAGTGAGAAATTTTAGTTTTATGGAAGTCTTTTCATTTATAGAGCCAGAAATTTCAAATTAAGAAATCCATCTTGAACAAATTTGAAATTTATAAAGAAAAATTGATTTGACTACTGTCAATTATTATATGTTCTTAACTTTGCACTTCCAAGAGCCAGTGTTAAAGTGCCTTCTCAGGTTCTGGGTATGCATACTGGGAATGAATCTTTTCCTTGCCTTTATTTTGAGCTGCATTTTCAAGAATTGATTCAGTGGCTTGCAGCTATTGGGAAATCTTGGCCTGGTTAATGCCAAACTTTCAGGAAGTTAGAATTTGGGTCAGTCATGGATTTTTCTCTGATCATAAACTACTTGTTTCCAGGAGAAGAATTTATGAACAGTGCATGCTTGAGGTGTTGAAGTGAGAGGATAAGATTTGCTCTTATTACTTTTTTATTATTGGACCTATATCTGGAACGGTTTCTTGAAGTTCAACAGGAGTCCAAGGCTGACCTTTTGATTATTTGATAGATTGATTTATGAGTTGAGTGGATTGAATAAGAAAAAAGGGACAAATTTTTGAAAATATCACAAATACATTGCAATTTCATTTCCAAAAGATTATCATTACATTTTAGATGCTGGTATGCCTTGTTCATATAGCTGAGCACCAACCACAAACCAAACTCGCCATGATGAAGGTATGTTGTGCCACACTCAATTCCAAAAACTGAATTGAGAGAATTTTCTATTAGTTGCCTTATTCCTTCTTTCTGGTCCAATATGGCGAGGAGGGGAAGCACTGAAAAAAGATCCAAAATGCAATCTTTCTTTTTCTCTGATGGGGATAGCCACACATTTGATAGAATAAATTAGTAAACCTAAAAAAAATAATTAAGGTAAGGTGGTAGAGAAGTAATTTGAAATACTCTACTGTAGAATTATTTAAGAGTTAAAAAAATGAAAAATAAATTAGAAAAAATCCAATCAGAGTTTTTATTTTAGAGAAAGAGGGTGGAAAGAAAACTTCAATATTTTATTTGAGAAAATTAAGGTGAGAAAATAAAGGGAAAGAAAAAAAATACAAAGTAGGTACATGGGGAAAAATAATAAGAATAATTTAAATATAAGCATATTTCTAAATTTTTCAGGAAAAATACATGCTTGTGTCAAAATATGTATAGAACAGAAATAAAAAAGGGAAATCTAGGTATCCAAAAAATCATCAAAAAATACAATGCTTAGCCCAAGGTATGTGGTAATTGTAGATGCTTAAATAGAGGTCTCACTGTATATCTTAAGGAAAACCATTTTATTTAAAGTTTGATTCTGTCAGCCTGTGACTCAAAATCAGATCACAAGCATGACAGCCAAATAACATAAACCAATGGTAAATCTAAGATACCACCAAAACATGGAGCTGAGCCAAATCAGCTCAAAAGGTATCAAAAGAAAGCAGAAACTAACCTTTTTCCAAATATGCAAGTCTCACAATCATAGGACAAGGAATACAAAAGTTATTCCTGGTCAGAGCTGTTGCTGAGCATAAACCTTATTTTTCACCTCTCATCTGAAATCCAGAGGAAGATGCTTAACCCCAACAAATGGGTAGTCAAATTGAAGCTCTAGGTCAGGGCTATCCAATGGTAATTGCCAAACTGAGCTAGAACCAAAACTACAGAATTTATGACCAAAATACAGTCAAATAAGGGTGAATAAAATATTCACCTCTCATCTAACTTATCCAGTTTTACTGTGGGATACTGAAAGTGTGGTCTTTTTGGAAAGGGAAACATCAGGGATATCTGATGGTTCCATCCATTTCCCCATATCTCACTAGAACTAAAGCTATGGGGAAAACAAGTTCCATACAGATATTGAGAAAATCATATACCTGAATAAGAAAAATTGCACATGGAATAACTTTTCCATATTTATGTGTACCCATAAAAAATGAGGTAACATTGTGTATATCTCATCCAGGCATACACAATGAACCAACTTTGAGCCCAATATCTCAAAAACTGACAGAGCTATAGCTGTTTCAAAGTTAAAATCCCACAATTGGGCCAATGCACCCTTTCTGTGGAATACTATCCCATAACTATGATTATGAGGTGCCAAACAGATGAAGAAGCATGTTGATACTTCAATACCTCATAGTTCAGTCAATACTGGGGTCCCATACAGGTTCTTTATGGAATTCTACACATCATACATGTAAGAACAGGGCTGTGTGGTCCCCAGATGAAATTCTTCACCCTGTATTGGTGAAAACTGCCCAGATGTGGTTTCAAAACCACATCTGATCCCAATATAGAGAAAACAAGCCTTGTGAAAACAACAACGGAGTACTATTGGGAGAAAAACCTTTCATTTCCCCTACGTGGATGGTCTAGAGGGCCATTCCACCCCATTTCAGGATAAAAGGAGACCTTTTCTCTTCCAGAAAAGGAATCCCCATCCTGTTCTCAAATTCTTATGTAGTACAACTGTCAAAAAAGCTATACTCTTGGAAGACAAGTAAGGTATAATCATAATTATTATATTCCTTGTCATAATAGCCCAATTGGTAAAGCTGCACCCAGGGCTTTTGACAGTGCTCACCACCACTAAATCTCTTTAGTAAAGCCCTTATTGTCAATAAAAAACGTTTTTATTATCATTTTTATTGGTGTCACAGTAAGAGCTCAAGTTGTTTATACCATTATTATGATTTTATCATAGACTTAGCTTGACATTTTAAGGGGCTGGCTGTGTTTTGTTTGAATTTTTGGACCACTTTTACGCAAAAAGTGAGTTTTTTATCTTAAATCTTTTATTTCTGACATCATTTTTTCTCTTTCTAGCCGTAAAATAATAAAAAATAATAAAATATATATCTTTATTATTTTTATGAGTAGTATATACATATACACTACTGTGTTTTTTTATTTTTTATTACTATTTTTGACCTGGTTGATTATCATTTAATCACCACCAAAACTCATTTTTGGCATGTTGTTTTATATTAAAACACTTAAGGAAATTAGTCTTGTTCTTTTTTAATTCGAAATAACACCTCTTTCATTTTAAATAACAGAGTAGAGGTGTAGTTGGGCATATTGATAATTTAAATTTCCCATTACAGAACCACTTGAGATTACACTTGTTAATTACAAGTTAATCTGGGAGATACTGGTATACAAGAAGGACACCAGAAATCCACAAACCAGTATTTTTGGAGTATAATTGATAATTTAAATTACAAAATAATATATTAATATATTGCCTAGAGGCCATTCTTATACATGCAAACAGAATGTTAAGAAGTCCTAACTGACATAAGCCCTCTTTTTTCCTCTTTGATTCAGTGGAAGAAGATTTCATACCACTTGAAACCCAATCACAAGGCGGTACACAAGTGATACCTTCAGAACCAGAAGGCAAGGGAAAAGCAAAGAGGAACAGTGAAAGCCTCATTAAAGCCAAGAAGTGGAAAATAACTGCAACTCAGAAGTAGAAAACCACAAATATCTGCATAAATAAAAGTTAAACCAACCTTGATAGCTTGAACAGGTAAGGTTCCCATAATTAAGCCAGTTGTAACCTCTAAAGGCAAATTGCCCAAATAAGTAGAGAACAAATTTGTACAAGGAACAGTCAAAGGTAAATACCCTAAGAAAATTAAGTTTTTGAATTCTTGCAAACACTGATATGTCACCTGTACAGCTCAGGAAGCTTGGAATCCCAAGGAACCAGCCAGAGGACAGACAAGGACTGTTAAGAGCCAGAAGACCTGGAACTGGACACCTTGGACACAATAGTGGATGAAAAGACACTGAGGGAAATCATACCCACTCTTCCATTCACCTACCAGCTCAACAGAGACCTCAAACCAGAGGACTGGAAGAATATGGATCAAGTTCTTCAACTCCACCAACTCCTCAAAGATCTTTTCCAATGGAGCATGGAAAACAAGAGGTTCAAGCTAGTACCAAACTGGGAAGGACTTGGAGTAAGTTTCCAGAAGATATGTCACAAGGAGATATCCTTCAAAGACCTTATGGTAATCACCAAAGGATGGAATACCACCAAGCAGTTAAGACTACTGGAGGAGAGGGAAACCAGGATAAGGGAGAATCAAGCCACTATTCAAGCTATAGAAGAACATCTGAACCAGACAAGGCCTACTTGGATTCCTTCAGGCTCACAAGGAGTAGACCAACCCAACTATCCAGTGGCTTCACATCATTCAGGCACCAGAAGATCAGTGGCCAAGAGTCACCCTTCTTCACAATCCCAGGTAGTTTCCAGGAGAAGACAATGATGCAAGGACAAAGACAAGACATCTTTCAGCCAAAGGCAGAAAGAGTCAGACCCAATGATCCAGAAGCTGTTGGACTTGGTGAGAAAAGTACACAAGAGCCAGAAATAGTTGTGAAAACTTCTAGAATCAGTAGCCCCAATAATAGAAATATTACTCCCACTCAGAATGAACACAGTGTTGTTACACCTGAGAGTAACCTAAGAAGTGATTCACTGTGGTTACAAATGTCCCAATTTTCAGAGGACACTAAAAATCAATTTGAAGAAATCCAATAAAGCCATGCTAGGATGAAAACATCAACAGCCTCCATGGATAAAATTGTTAAAACTCTTTAAGAAGGCCATGCTAAATTGAGAAAAGCTTCTGAAAAAACCAATAAAAGAAGAAATGAAATATTTGAAGAACAGGACCACTGCAAAAGGGAAAGGGATTTTCTGGATCAGGACATAAACAAATTGTTCAATTTCTACCAAAATATGAAGCCCCAACCACAATTCCATGTTTTGGATGATCCATACCACCAAGAAGACATCAAGCCAGATGCCCTATTGGTGAATAAGGCAAGATCTCCATATCAATACCAAGATGGAGATAATATGTCTTATCAGAGAAGAAAGCCTTGAAACAGCTACTAGAGGCCTCAAGCTGGCCCGAATTCTCTGTAATAGGAGAAAATGATCACATGGAGCTCATTGATTATATTGATGGACTCTTCATAGATGTACTAAGAATACCAGATTACCGGATTACTGCTAGATTGAATACAGCATTTAAAGGTCATTCTAGTATTTGGTATACAGAGATGAAAGAAATCCATGGCAGAAGAATCTGGCAATGGTGGAAGAGTCAAATAATCCAAAGGTACAGCAATTGTACTTAGATATGACAGCAAACCATATCATTTAAAAATGACAAGTACTTTGTGGACAAAGATCCATATGAGTGATGTCTTAGACAGTCTAAAAGACTTAAAGCCATTGATCCTCAAATGAATATTCAGATGAGGAATCCCAAACTACTGAAAAAAATGCAAGGAGAACTAGAGCATGCAGTTAAATGCAGATTTAGCCAAAGCCGCACTCTAGATGACATTGCAAACACCTTACAAGATGTAAGGAAAAGAACAAACATAGTGCAATATTCCCAATATAGAAGAAGTAGTTTCAAAGAGAAACAACCTTTTAGGGTGGAATTCAAAAAAAAACCCAAAGGAAAAATGGCAGAAGTGACCAAGAAGAAAAATACTTGTCATAATTGTGGTTCAACAGACCGCTATTCTAATAACTCTCCAAAGGCAAAGAGGAAAGTCTATGCCATTGAAAAGTCCCAGAGGAGGAATCTCCAACAGAGTATTGTGAATCAGACTCTATGGGCAATGCCATCAGAGAAAAATCTGATTATGACCAAGACCCAAGAGAAGAATTTCTAGTGGAGTACCAAGAGGAAACACAACTAGAAATTCAGGAAATACAGTTAGAGGAAGGTATGCCACAAGATACTGCAAACAAAAACTTGTGTAAACACACACAAGGTGCACAAACATTCCTAGTTACACCAACTAAATGAATGGAATATATAGATGGGACAGCTACAAAGATTACTGTTTGTATTGACAATGCTTGAAATCCATTGATCATTGAAAATGGTTCACACTTCTCAATAGTGGCCAGAGATTATCTGGATAACCACTTTCCAAATTGGGAGAAGCAGCTCTTGCCAACCAAGGCAAAACATTTTAAAAGTGCATCAGGGAAGATGACATCCATTGGGACAACAATCAAAGAGATAATTTTACCCCATAGGAAAGGTAATATAAGACTCAACCCAGAGTTTGTTGTGCTTGATGATGCCCATATACAAGTATTCTTACTGGGAACAGAGTACCAGAGGATGTCTGACATTGATATTCACAACAGTAAGAATGGGCACATTACAATAGGTACAAACAAGGAAAAGAAATTTTTACTTGACATATACCAGATGTCCACCCATGACCCTCTAGAAGAATTACTGAATGAATTCAGAGAGTGAAAATTGAGTACCAGCCTTACCATTAAACAAAAACTCAGTTTACTGAAAATTCTGATGAAAAGGGACCAGAATTTGCCATTAGTGAAGAACCTTTGGGAAAGGTCAGAGGCCATGATATAAAATTATATCTGGATGTGGAAAGACCTCATCCACCCATTATGAGAAGACCTCCATATCCAGAAATACTTGAAACTAGGAAAGAAATTGAGAAACACCTCAATGAACTTCTAGAAATGGATGTCATCAGGAAGATAGGACACAATGAAATAGCTGAAATGATCACTCCTGTCCTTATCACCTGGAATGATGGCAAATCTAGGTTGTGTGGGGCTTTCAGAGTCCTAAATAACTACAAAAAAGCTGATATGTACCCCATACCAAGGATACCTCATGCCCTAGATAAACTGGCAAAAGCCAAATAAATGACCAAGATGGATTGTATGAAAGGATTCCACCAGAATGGAGTTAAACCCAACTCTATGAAGTTACTCATAATTATATGCCATATGGGTATATATGAGTACAAAAGGATGCCATTTGGCATCAAAAATACACCAGCCCACTTTCAGAGGATGACGGACACAATATTTTAAGAAGACATAGTGGAAGGCTGGATGGTAGTATATATTGATGACATCATTATATACTCAGAGACATGGGAAGACCATGTGCAGTAAATAGACAGAGTCCTTAGTAAATGAAAACCCATTAATCTGAAAATTTCACTCAAAAAGTGAAATTTTGGCCAACAATAACTGTTTCCACTAGGACATAAAGTCTCAGGCCTTATCCTGGCCATAGATCTAAGCAAAGTAGCAGAAGTACTGCAAAAGCCAGTATCAAAGAACATCAAAGAGATTAAATCTTTCCTTGGGTTTGCTAGCTACTACCAAAACCACATCAAAAACGTTTCCCACATAACTAGTAGTCTATACAAGTCATGTTAAAAAGATGTAGTTTTTTGAAATTAACAAGGAAAGGAAGGATGCATATGAGAGGATCAAATATGAACTCACTAATGCACCTGTCCTCATATTAACTGACTTTGAACTACCATTCAAGTTCTATATAGATGCATCTTGTAGTCAAGGACTAGAAGAAGCCCTTAACCAAAGAAAAATGGTGGATGGTCAACCAAGGGAGGGAGTAATATGCAACATCTCCAGGAAATTGAAAGATTCATAGCCCAGGTATGTAGCTACTCATACGAAGTGCTTATTTTTAATATGGGCTCTAACAAAACTCCATTATTACTTTCAGGGTGCAGTCTTTGAGGTCTACACAGACTGCACAGCCTTGAAGTCTACTTAACATGAAGACTACAAATAGACACATTTTGAGATGGAAAATATCCATCCAAGAGTATAGAGGTAACATAACCATCATATAAAAAGAAGGAAAAAGCCACACAAATGCAGATGGCCTCAGTAGATGGCAGCTGGACAATGTCAAAGGAACCCCAGCTTATGACCCTGAAGTAGCTGCCAAAATTCCTATCCATTTCATGGAAATAGACAGGAAAAAGAAATTCCAATTTTCTGAATGAGAACCAGAATTTGGTACCTCAGACAGTGATAGCACTGAATCAGAAGGGACAGAAACTCCCATATTAGTAATAAGTTCCTCAGAACTGTATAATGAATTTTTCAGTTAAATAACCAAAACTTATGCCAAGCACAGACAGGGTAGAATATTGTTACAACTCCCTCAACAGAAGTACAGGAGCCCAGAACTGGAATCCCAGTCAGAAGAGCCCTGGTTGGGGGACTATAAGAATAAGAAATCTTTCCTTATTGATGGACTACTATATCACGGAGAGATGAATACTAGTTCCCTCACAGTGATTGATAGAGACCACATATTCCTGATCCTGCAGGAATTCCACAACTGCCTGTATATGGAACAAATGAGTGAAGACAGGACCAAAGAGAGGGTAGCAAGCACAGCTTGGTGGCCTAATGGAAACAAGAGTTGAGGGAATACATCAGAAATTGTGAGAGATGCCAAAAGGAAAACAGAAAATATGGGAAGAGATATGGGCTGCTTCAACATATAGAAGGCCCCCAAAGCCCCATGGGAAACCATCAACATGGACTGGGTCACAGGAATTGTCCCAGGAGGCAAAGAAAACTTCAATGCTTCCCCAGTCATATTTGATAGGCATAGTAGAAGTTTAATGTGCTTACCATGTCACAAGGAGGACACAGCTATGGATAAATCCTTTTTATTATGGGATAAAATCATATCCACTCTATGGATACAGGCTTGTTATTCTGGAATAAGATCATATCCACATGTGGATGGTTTAGCTGAAAGGATGATTCAGACAATGGAGGACATCATCAGAAGATTCTGTGAATATGGCATGGAATATATGGATCATGAAAGATACACCCATGACTGGGTCACACTACTACCAGCAGTCCAACTGGCTTACAACACCAGACAGCACTCTACCACAGGGAAATCACCCTCACTGGTAGAAAAAGGGTGAAATCCCTATTGCCTGTGGATCACTTGAAGAAAAATCTTCTGAATATTCACCCACAGCCAAAGAATTCAATGACATGTGGAAGGGAGTATGTGAGAAAGCTTCTAAGTGAATAGCAGAGGATAAAGAGTACATCAAACAAAGGTATGACAATAAACACATGGAACCAGACCTCAAAGAAGGGGATGAGGTGTTAATCAACTTTAATAACCTCAAGGGACCAAAGAAAATGAGAGACTCACTTGTGGAACCCTTCACTATCATCAAATTGATAGGGAAAATGCAGTGGAGGTTAGACCTACAGAGGAATTCTCTAGGAAACACCCAGTATTCCCAGTGAGTTTGTCAAGCCCTACTTCCAGACAGGAGAGGATAGGTTCCCCTCTGGGAACAAGCCTTAAGCCCCACAAGACATAGTGGAGGTGGAAGACCCCCCTGGACCTTTGAAAGAGATCATCAATGCCAGGAAGATAAGACTGGATAGTAAAGACTAGAGACAATATTTGGTCAGATTCAACAACCAAACAGCAGATAAGGATAAATGGTTGGCAGAAGATTCCATACCAGATTGAAACCTTCACATGAAAAGATTCAGAGCCTCTAGGAGGGCTTAACAGTCTCATAAATGATGAGCCGTATTTTGAGGGAGGGTATTTCAGCCTGTGACTCAAAACCAGAGCTCAAGCATGACAGCCAAAATACCATAAGCCAATGGTAGAGCAAAATACCACCAAAACATGGAGCTGAGCCAAACCAGCTTAAAAAGTATCAAAAGAAAGAGGAAAATCACTCATTTCCAAAAATACAAGTCTCATTATCATAGGACAAAGAATAAAAAAGTTATTCCTGTTAAAAGAAGTTTCTGAGCATAAACCTCAATTTTCACCTCCCATCTGAAATTAAGAGAGGGGATCTTCACCCCAGAAAATGGGTTTTCAAATTGAAGCACTAAGTCAGGGCTATCTAATGGTACTATCAAAATTGAGCTAGCACCAAAACTAATGAGGTCATGGCAAAAATAAGTCCAAATAAGGGCAAATAAAATATTCACCTCTTATCAAAGCTCTACAGCTTTAGTGTGAGATACCTGAAGTAGGGTCATTTTGTAAATAGCACAATAAGGGCTATCTGATGGTGTCATTCATTTCTCCATATTCTATCTAGAGCAAAATTTATGGGGAAAACAAGTTCCATACAGATTTTGAGAGAATCATATATCTGGATAACAAAAATTGAACATGGCATAACCTTGCCATATTGAATGTTAATCATACCAAATGAGGTACCATTGTGTAGATATTATCTAGGGAGAAACAATGAACCAGCTTTGAGCTCAATATATTAAAAACTGACAAAGCTATAGCAGTTTTGAAGTTAAAATCCATCATATTGGCCAATACACCTTTACTGTGGGATACTATACCATGACTATGATTATGAGGTATCAAATAGACAAAGAAGCTTGTTTATACTTAAATAAATCATATTTCATTCAATTCTGGGGTCCCATACAAGTTCTGTACAGCCTTCTACACCTCATACCTGTCAGAAGAGGGCTGTGGTCCCCAGATGAAAATTTTCAAGCTTTATTGGGGAAAGCTGACCAGATGTGGTTTCAAAACCACATCTGAGCCCAATACATAGTATACAGGCCTTGTGAAACCCACAAGCTAACACTCAGAAGTGAGAAATCTCCACTTCCTCTACATGGATGGTCTAGAGGACCTTTCCACCCCATTTCATGACAAAAGGAGGCCTTTTCTCTGCCAGAAAAAGAATCCCCATTCTACTCTCAAATTTCTAGGTAGTACATCTGTCAAAAAAAGTTATACTCTTGGTAAAAAATCAGGTATAACTTAAATCTTAGTGTATTGTAGCTCTTATCATAGTACCCCAACTGGTAAGACTGCACCCAGGGCTTTCAACAGTGCTCACCACCACTATTTCACAATACTAAAGCCCTTATATTATTATTTAAAGCCTTTTTTTAATCAAAATTGTGCATGTCACAGTCATATTTAGAGTTTTAAGTACTATTATTACTAATTAATAATAGACTCAGGTTGACAATGTAAATTGGTAGGACAGCCTTCTGACCAGACTGAAGTTCAAATGGTGAGTATCCTGTTGTTATTTTTGCCAAATTTTGATCTGCAAAGATCACAATTGGTAAGTATTCTTTCCATTTAGATCTATTTCCACCAAAAACTTTCACATGAGCATCCCTTGATTGCTTATGGAATCTTTCAACCATCCCTTGCAATTCTGGGTAGTAGGGTGTAGTTATTTTGATTCTTTATCATGCTCTTTTGACTTCTTCTTGTAGCTATTTTCTAAATTCTGCTCCTCTGTTGACTGTTACTCCTTTGCATGATCCATATCTACAAATCCATTGTGAATTGAACCATTCTGATACTGATTTTGTGGCTAGCCTAGTTAACACCACAGTTTCTGGCTATCCTGAAAAGTAATCTCTTGCCACCACTGAATATTTCCATATTCCTTCCTTAATATGGACTGCGTCCATACTTACTATTTCAAATAAAGTGAATTTTAAAGATATATTTCCTTCTTTTGTTTGAAAATCAATCCTTTTCTGACATTCTTGACATGATTTAACCCATTTCCTGACTGTCTCTTTCATTCCTTCCCACAAATATCTTTTCTTTATTATTCTATATTTTTCATTCTCCCCTCAATGACTCAATTATTTGTGAATTTTCTTGAGAATCTGTTTCTGAAATTTTTCATTATATACAGCTATTTGGGGATTCTTGTGATTTCTCATTTTCAGCTTCCCTCCTTCTAGATAACAATTTACCAACCTTCTTTCAATTCTCTTGAATTATTCTTCCCCAATACATAGCAACATTTAAAAACTACTCAAATATTTCTGCATACGTTTTCCAAATCCCTCCTGTTTTATTGGAATTTCAATATTGTTTGTTTTATTTCTTGCTAATTTTCCAACTTTTCTTGTGTTTACATCTTTTTGGCCAAATCCTGTATGAGGTTTGATCCATTCTTCCTCTTTATCAAAATAATTACTTTTAATTTCATTGTCATCTTCCCCCTTTGGTCTTCATGATAACACATCTGGAATAGTAAATGTCTTGCCTGGTTTTTGTACCAGATCAAAAGACAAAAGATGAATAAACACTACCCATAGTTCCATTGGTGCATTTGGTAAACAAGGTGACTTGATCATTTCTATGAAATCTTTAGCATCTACTTGAAGCTCAAAGTGTTTCCTTCATAATATTGTTTGAAGTTTTTTTGAGTATTCTTGCAACACAACAAAATTTTAATTTAGGCTGAGGATATTTTGATTATAGTTGAGAAAAGGTTACTTATTTATACAGTAAAGGTTTATCCTTTCCATTCTAATCCTATTGAATAGGAACTTCACCAGCTTCAATATAGCTTAAATCTATTGCTAATTTCATCTTCCCCGACCCTTTTTCATAATTCATTGTCTTTAAAGTAATTTCTTCTCCTACTATCTTTCTGAGTTTTGTAAAAGCTTCTTCAAATTTTTCATCCCATTTCTATAGTACATCCTCCCTTGTCCATCCTGCCAATTGTACCCCAAACTGTGAAGCATCCTTGTTAAAAATTCTGAAATATGCACATATTCATAAAAGTCTTGTAACTTCCCTCTTTGTTGTTGGTCTAGGCCAGTTTGGTATATTTTCTATCTTATGTTTTGAAATTTTTCTTCCCCCCAAAGATACAACATGTCCTACAATATCAAGTGCTGGAACAAAACATGCAACATTTTATCCTAAAACTGTGAGTACTGCCTCTTCCATCCTGAAAATTATTCTGTCCAATTTTACTGCAAATTCCCAAATAAATCTTTTTATGAGTGGATTCTCATTCAATTTTTTGTGTTTATATGTTGATCTGGGTCCTTTAATCCCTCCATAATCTATGAATATTCTACAGTGCTCTGATATTTCCTCCTGAAGTATCCAAGTCATTTGTGCTTGATGAACTTCCACAGAGTTTGTTGTGCCTTGAGGTAGTCTAGTAAGCTGAAGTCATCCAAATGGTCTTTCAAAGGATGTAAGGGGTCTTTTAGTAATATCCAACTCTCTTTCATCATATCCTCCCATAATATCTCCTAATCCATAAGATACTCTTCCTGAAAATGATAAAACAAACTCATCAAAATTTGGTGGTAATACTGCCTATTTTATTGTGAATTTATTGAGGTGTTGAAGATCATGAACTATTCTAAGTTTTAAATTTGGTTTTTCAACACAAAATACCAGACTTTTATAGCTTGATGTTAATTCTCATAGAGTCCTGTATGGATTGTTTCTCTTACTAGGTCAATAAATTGAGGTGAAGTTGATTTTGTTATTGGTATTGGCTTCTTTTTCCATGGTTCATGTGGTATAACTGGTATTTGATAGGGTTTTCCATAAGAATGTTTCAATACTACTCTTTATTCTTCATAAAGCACTATAACCCTTTCCCTGAGTAATATAGCAATTCTTAATAATTTTTTTTCTTCTTCTCATAACCATGAAGATTTTCCACAATTTATCATTGAAATTATTGCTTCTGTGAGCCTTAGAGGTAATTTCATATACCCAAAAGACCACAAATATAAAAAATAACATATTAATATAAATAAAATAAATTTATTTATATTATTAAAAATAAAAATAAAAATATAAATATAAAATTATATTAAAAATAAAAAATTAATTATAATTTAAAAATAAAATTACTTTAAATTTTGTAAATATAAAATTACATTTATACTTGAAAAATTTAAGTAAAAATGAAATTTTAACAAAATTGTGAAAAAATAAATAAATTTGGAAAAAAGTTAAATAAAATTTATTATAACTTTTTATCCAATAAATAAACATATAAATTTTATTTCACCATTGGATTCCTCATAAAAAATCAGGTGGGGTCACCTCTGGGTGAAATTTTTGTAACTCAACTCTAAATAAGCTTAAATTAAGTTTTTAGTATTTTCAATATAAAAGTTGAAAATCCTCAAAACCTTAATTTAATTCACACCACATGTGGTGTTAACCATCAATTTTTGTGTTAAAATTGAGGTGTTGTGTTTAGTTTAGAAGTTATGAGGAATTAAAGTATTTTCAATTGAATTCAATTGAAATGTCAAAATGTGCGCGTGTATTACATAAGTGAACTTTGATTTACATATGAGGTGTCAATTATTACTGTATTGTACTGTACAATTGAATTGAATTACATGTGTAAATTATAAGTATAATACATGATGAGGAATTAAAGGAAAAATAAATTGGAAAGATTAAATTTGGGGGGGAAAAGGAACTCCAGCTCTAAGGGGGAGCTAGACCCCCAAAATCCTTGCTGAAAGGCGTGGGATGTCAAAATTCACGCAAAAGTTCATCACTTTTGGCCTGGAATTGAGTTACAGGGTCTGTGGACTCAATTGATGATGAGGTTTTGATACCAACTGGGGTAGTTTTAGCTGTTGCCAAGAAGGTAAAACTACCCTTAAGATAAAACAATCATAATAAAAACAGTTTTAACTGGTTTCTACGCCTCTGACACACATTCTGACGTGTTTTGAAGGCTCTAGGCCTGGTATTGCTATAGTAATGGCTGATTTAAGGGTCTAAAATGGCTAAAAATGGCTAAAAATGGCTTAAACCAGCCCTTTTTGGTCTAAACCAGGGTTCAATGATGCCATAATTGGCTTTTCTGTTGTCAGACTGTTTTTCACGACTGACAAGAGTAAATTTTACTTTTGGAGTAAGAGAATTGATGGCTATAAAAGAATGTCCTCTTTGCCCCACTTTTCTCTTCATGTTAGAATCTTTTCCTTTTATTAATTAGTTTAAAACTATTAAACCAATCAATCAAAGATTCCAACCACCACTTTTAAATCATTTTAATCCTTTTAACCACGTGAAAAAATCATTATAATCATTGTTTGTAACTCTTATAATCATTTTTACCCCTGAACCACCCCAAAAGTGAATTAAAGCATCTTTCATCACTGTAACCTTTGTCACTTTGTTTCCAAATTCACTCTGGTCACTTTTGGGCGTGTTTTCTCTTTAATATTGTTTTTAAAGACTTTGTTCTTTAATTAATTGCTTGCAGTTCTTTGCTCAATTAATTCCAATTGAAATTGCTCTTGAAGAAATTTCTTTTGTAGCCTTAAAATATCTCTTGTAGAGTATTTTTTGGATAAATTTTTATTGTTGGTAAAACAATAAATTTTTATAATATTATTGTTTTATACTAATAAAGTTATAAACAATAAAATTGGCGTGTTTTCTCTTAAAAATAATATTTCATACTATTTTTAATTGATTTTTACCTTATACAAATTTTGAGGACAGGAAAAGTACTTGATTTTTAATCAAAGTTTCATATCCACACCTTACATTTGGGGGCCCAGCCGTGATATTTTACCTGTGACATATTTTTTTTTACTCTTTTTAAATCTTTTTTCTTATATTGAAAAATTTAAAAACATATAAAAAATACTTATAATCCAAAAAAATCCTTAAAAAATAATTTTTTTCATATTATAAGTGAGGCTTATATTTTTATTTCTTTTTTGAAATAACCTTTTTTTACTTAATTAATTGGCTTTTTCATTAATTTTAGTGTCTGACAACGTGGTAAGACAAGAAAACATTGAAACAGCCTCAACAGTAACCAGCATTATCCCTGCCAGTACTGTTAATTCTGATCATAATAGTACTGTTATTGTGACTCAAAATAACCAGCCTGAACCAATATCTTCTGAACTAATCAACTTGGACATAAGTAATACTCTTCAGAAGGCTAAGAATTTGGCCAATAGTAAGTTTTTGACGTAAAAATACTATTTTAAGCCTTTTTTAACCATAATTATGCCTTCAACCAGGTCAGGAGCCAGCTACAACCCCTCAAGCAGCTCCCAAAAAGGTAATAGACGTGATTATAGCAGAGGCCAACCAGGTACAGAAGGAAAAGGGTCAGTTGATGACTTCCAAACAACTAAAATGGGTCATTCTGAAGCTGATAATACCATTTTACCTTCAAAAAGAGCTGACACCGCCACAACAAGCCTCTTTGGACATATACAAAGCCAGCCACAGTGCATACAACAATGCACTTCAATTCAAGGAGTACCAAATCCTTGCAGACCTGTGGAAGAATTGCATGAATTCTTACCTGACAGTAAGAAAATTCTTGGGCCATCCCAACACTTGCAAATTGCTCAATGGATGGCATCCATTGATGGAGAAGAAAAACATGATGCTTTTGACACTAGAATGGAGGAAAAACAACCCTCCACCACCCAAACCAGTGCCAAAAACAGCCCCAGTGGCCAGCAGCAGCAATTGCAACGTGAAAAAGCAGCCACAAACTCCAAACAAGGGCAAAGGGAAGGCACCAGCCCCAAAACCTTACAGCCAGGGCTACAGAATCCCAAAGATTCAGCAGGATGCCATGGAAAATGTATTTCAGATGGCCAGAACCATGATGGAATTACAGAAGAAGGAGGAAGCCAGATTAAGGTTCCAGAAATGATTTCTGACATATTTGATTCCATCCCAGAGTTGTATAATGCTATAAATGACGTGAAAAAACATCTTTCTGATAAAAATGAAACCATTTGTAACAACATTAAAACAAACAACCTGAGTCTGTGCCAAATTAATGAAACACTTATGTGTTTTGAAAAAGTTTTAAGAACAATTAAAAATTCTAATAATGACAATTCTTCTAACATTAAAATAAATGAACAATCTGCCATTATTAAAGAATTAACAGATAAATATTCTAAATTCAATATTGATGACATGATTGAAACAAGAATTAAACAAGCCATAAATATTATCAAAACAGATAACAAGAAAGTCCTTGATGACATTTCAAATTCATTTACTGAAGTAAAGACATATACCATTGCCTTGAAAAAGTGTTTTGATGCTTCACAAGAAGAAGTATCAAAATTATCAATGAAATTTAATCAAGTCACTGCTGATAATACAAGACAGACAGAGTTATGGCAAGAACTGACACATAAGGAAGACATGTATAAAATTGAAGTAATAAATTTAATACAAAGCTTCCAACATGAATACAGAAATTCCCAAAGGTGTAGCAACAGTAAAATGAATGACATTGAACAAATACTGAACACCTTACCAAGAATGTCTACACCTCTAAATCAAAATGAGGGCACAAGAATTCCAAATCCACAAGTATTGGATCCTGATAATTCACAATTAAAAAATGAATTATCCACTTCTTTTCATAACTTGGAACCATCAATGGGCCAAGCACTCTTGAAAGAAGTTCCAAAACTTAAAGAATGGCCTCACTTCAGTGGTGAAGGAGAGTATGATCATATGGAATTCATTAGAGGTATTGACATGATCAAAGAGGATTTTGAATTACCATACAGATTGGTAACAGCCAGGTTTAACACCTTGTTTACCAGATCAGCTCACAGATGGTACATCAAAATAAGACAAGCACATGGACACCAGAGTTGGACTTGGTGGAAAACCCAAATCATCAACAAATGGGCAAATGATGCTTGGAGGTTTAAAGTTGAAACAGCCTTTGAATCTGCCAAATTTAATGCTGATAAAGACAAAGCTTTACCATGGTTTTGCCAACAAAAGGACAGATTAACAGCATTATATCCTGACATGTCAGAATTCATGATCCATAGAAAAATTCTGAGACAATGTGGAGGTGACTTAGAGCATGCTGTCAAAAGCAGGACTACTGAACAATCTTCAGCAGAGGATATTATCAATATACTAGAAGAAGTAACCACCAGAACCAAAACTGGTTCTAGTAGGGTGAATCTTAAAACAAGGTTTAATACACCTTGGAAAGATTCTGTGGACAAAAACCCCAAAGAAAATTCTAGTAATATTAAATATAAATCTGCAGATACAGTCAGAAAATGCCATATTTGCCAAAGCACCACCCATTTAGCCAATACATGTCCAAAAAGGGGGAAAATCAATGAAATTGACATTGAAAAAGAACCAGATGTTGAAAAAGAAGACATAATTGAAGACAATTTAGATGATAAGTCATCCATATTCTCTGAATCTTCAAAAGATATAGAAAATATCAATGCCACTTTTGACATCATGGAATCTTATTCCCACTTACCACAATTGAGCAATGGTCAAGTTGATCTATCAAAAGTTCAAGATGCACAACTTATGAAGACAAAACCAAACAGAGGAAAAGGTTATACAGCTGGTAACTCCTGTATAACAGAAGTGGTGATTGACAACAAACCCACCAAACTTTTGCTTGACCCAGGAGCCTTCTGCTCTTGTGTTGGAAAATCTTTTCTTAAGACTTGTGTAACAAATTTTGAAGACCAATTGTTACCAATTGATGGTATAAAATTCAACAGTGCAAGTAACCCAATGAAAGCATTAGGAATCTTTGAGACCAATGTCATATTCCCACACATAAATGGGAATTTAAGGATCACAGTTGAATTTGTTGTTATGGAAAATTGCTCTAGTACCCATTTTATATTGGGAAATGACTATTTAATCATGTATGGGATAGATTTACATAATAACAAAGACAGATACTTTACAATTGGAGACAATAAGCGCCAGAAATTTGCCTTTTTACCCTTTAAAAGACAAATTACAGTAAACAAAGTATCACCAGTCAACTTAGAGTTAGAGAAATTCAAGTCTGAACAGTTAAATGAGGCTGAAATAAGCCTTCATCTGACTGATAAGAAAGAAAATGAACTTTCTTCCCTTTTGTATGACCACAGAGGAGCATTTGCTACAGACAAAGAACCCCTGGGAGCAATTATTGGTCATGAAGTTGACATCATTCTTAACATTGAGAGACCTTATCCACCACTCTTAAGAAGACCTGCTTATCCAGCAAGTCCAAAATCAAGAGAAGCTCTAGAAATTCATATCAAAGAACTTCTAGACCTTGGTGTAATAAGAAAAGTAGGCCACAATGAGGAAGTAGAAATAACTACACCAGTCATAGTGGCATGGCATAATGGAAAATCCAGAATGGTTGGGGACTTTAGAGCTCTGAACACTTACACTGTTCCAGACAGATACCCAATACCAAAAATCCAAATTGCCCTTACTCAAATATCTCAAGCAGTGTATATAACCACTATGGATGCCCTTAAAGGATTCCATCAAAATGTAGTAACACCAAGAGCAAGAAAATACTTGAGAATTATTGTTCATTGTGGAGTGTATGAATACTTAAGGATGCCCTTTGGTATCAAAAATGCACCTTCACACTTCCAAAGAATGATGAATGAAATCTTCCCTGAAGAACTCTCAGAGGGATGGTTAATCATTTACATTGATGACATTATTATCTGTTCAAAGACTTGGGAGGAGCACATGTACAGATTATCAAGAGTTTTGACAAAAATCCAATCAGTAAACATGAAAATCTCCTTGAAGAAATGTCATTTTGGATTTAAAGAACTTAAGTCACTAGGACATGTTGTATCTGGTTTGTCCCTTGGAATTGATAAAAACAAAGTTGCAGCAGTATTGTTAAAACCCATGCCTCAGAATAAGAAGGAAATTCAGTCATTCTTAGGTTTTGCAGGATATTACAGGCAACACATTAAAGACTTTGCATCCATAGCAAGACCACTTTATAAGTTGTGTGACAAAGACACAGTATTTGAGATGACTGTTGACAGAGTCAAAGCTTTTGAGTCTCTAAGAGAAGCATTGACCACTGCTCCACTCTTACTGATGCCAGACTTTAAATTGCCTTTCAAACTGTATATTGATGCATCAGGGGATGGACTAGGTGCTGCACTTCACCAAGTTCAGATCATAAATGACAAACCTGTAGAAGGACCAATATGTTTCATATCCAGGCAAATCAAACCAACTGAAGCCAGATATGGAGCAAGTCAAATGGAATGTCTATGCCTTGTCTGGGCCTTAGAGAAATTGAACTATTTCTTAGAGGGATGTGTTTTTGAAGTAATAACAGATTGTACAGCTGTGAAATCACTTTTGAACATGAAAACACCTAACAGACACATGCTCAGATGGCAAATAGCCATACAAGAATACAGAGGCAATATGACTATTGTTCATAAGGATGGGAATATTCATAAGAATGCAGATGGACTAAGCAGATGGCCATTACCAAATAACATTGATAATCCTGCTTATGTTCCAGAAGAAGCTTCACCACAAATTCCAATAGAAGGAATAAGTGTTACAGACTTGAACACCACCTTCTTTGAAGAAGTCAGAAATAGTTACACTCAAGATAAGAATTGTAGCATCTTATGCCAATTACTTAACAAAGACTGTAAAGACAACTCTCTAATACATGCCTTGGATGAAGTATGGAGAAAATCTTATAATGAAGGGATATTTCACCTACTGGATGGTATAATTTACCACAGAACCAAGCACACATGTGTCATGACAGTTGTAGACAGGTCATTAATCAATCTTGTACTGAAAGAATGCCATGATAGTCCCTTTTCAGGACATCTTTCTGAGGACAGAACAAGAGAGAAAGTAAAGACCTGCATATGGTGGCCAATGTGGCAAAAAGATGTTGCAGAATATTGCAAAACCTGTGACAGATGCCAAAAGGCAAATAAATCCACTGGCAAAAGACTTGGAAATATGATGAAAATCCAAGAACCAAACAGACCTTGGGAAATTGTCCATATGGATTGGGTAACTGGCCTACCACCAGGAGGTGACAGGAGCTATAATGCTTGCCTAGTAATTGTGGACAGATTCAGTAAAACTCCAATCTTTTTACCATGTCACAAAGATGATACAGCCATGGATACAGCTCTTCTGATATGGAATAGAGTAGTGTCATGGACTGGGATATTTACAAATATCATCAGTGATAGAGATCCCAAATTCACTTCAGCTCTATGGACAAATCTTCACCAATTATTTGGCACAAAACTGTCTTTCTCTACAGCCTACCACCCACAAACTGATGGTCTGGCTGAAAGAATGATCCAAACCTTAGAGGACATGGTGAGAAGATTTTGTGCATATGGTCTTGAATTCAAAGATTGTGATGGATTTACCCATGATTGGTGTACTCTGTTACCAGCACTGGAATTAGCATATAAAACATCAATCCATTCCAGTACCAATCAGACTCCTGCTATTCTAGAAAAAGGATGGAACCCCAAGTTACCCCAAGATTCCTTGAGGAAAGACTTAATTGAAATACATCCCACAGCTGCTAGCTTCAAAGGAATGCTAGACAAAGCTAGAAAGCATGCAGTGAGATGCATGGAGGACTCTTTTGCATATGCTAAAGACAAATGGGATAAATCTCATGCAACTCCAGATTTCAAAGTGGGGGACCTAGTTCTTGTATCCACCACTAACTTCAATAACATCAAAGGATGTAAAAAGTTAAAAGACTCCTTTGCAGGACCTTTTGTGATTAAGGCCCTCCATGGAGAAAATGCTGTTGAAGTAGAGTTATCTGAAGAACTTAGCAATAAGCACCCTACATTTCCAGTAAGCTTGATAAAGCCATACAAATCTAGTGATGCTGAGAAATTTCCCTTGAGGAATAAGATTCCCCAAGTTATACCTCCTATTGAGACATCTGGTACTAAGAAAATAACCAAAGTTCTTAAAGAAAGGAAATTAAGAACCAAGAAAGTAAGGGAATACCTTGTTAGGTACAGTGACCCAACTTGTGAAGATGAATGGTTAGAAGAGAAAGATATACCAGAAGCCACCAGACTCCTGAGGAGATTCAGACACACTAGAAACACCAATATTACAAAGTAATATTCTTTTTTAGGGGGAGGGAATGTGAGCCTTAGAGGTAATTTCATATACCCAAAAGACCACAAATATAAAAAATAACATATTAATATAAATAAAATAAATTTATTTATATTATTAAAAATAAAAATAAAAATATAAATATAAAATTATATTAAAAATAAAAAATTAATTATAATTTAAAAATAAAATTACTTTAAATTTTGTAAATATAAAATTACATTTATACTTGAAAAATTTAAGTAAAAATGAAATTTTAACAAAATTGTGAAAAAATAAATAAATTTGGAAAAAAGTTAAATAAAATTTATTATAACTTTTTATCCAATAAATAAACATATAAATTTTATTTCACCATTGGATTCCTCATAAAAAATCAGGTGGGGTCACCTCTGGGTGAAATTTTTGTAACTCAACTCTAAATAAGCTTAAATTAAGTTTTTAGTATTTTCAATACAAAAGTTGAAAATCCTCAAAACCTTAATTTAATTCACACCACATGTGGTGTTAACCATCAATTTTTGTGTTAAAATTGAGGTGTTGTGTTTAGTTTAGAAGTTATGAGGAATTAAAGTATTTTCAATTGAATTCAATTGAAATGTCAAAATGTGCGCGTGTATTACATAAGTGAACTTTGATTTACATATGAGGTGTCAATTATTACTGTATTGTACTGTAAAATTGAATTGAATTACATGTGTAAATTATAAGTATAATACATGATGAGGAATTAAAGGAAAAATAAATTGGAAAGATTAAATTTGGGGGGGAAAAGGAACTCCAGCTCTAAGGGGGAGCTAGACCCCCAAAATCCTTGCTGACAGGCGTGGGATGTCAAAATTCACGCAAAATTTCATCACTTTTGGCCTGGAATTGAGTTACAGGGTCTGTGGACTCAATTGATGATGAGGTTTTGATACCAACTGGGGTAGTTTTAGCTGTTGCCAAGAAGGTAAAACTACCCTTAAGATAAAACAATCATAATGAAAACAGTTTTAACTGGTTTCTACGCCTCTGACACACATTCTGACGTGTTTTGAAGGCTCTAGGCCTGGTATTGCTATAGTAATGGCTGATTTAAGGGTCTAAAATGGCTAAAAATGGCTAAAAATGGCTTAAACCAGCCCTTTTTGGTCTAAACCAGGGTTCAATGATGCCATAATTGGCTTTTCTGTTGTCAGACTGTTTTTCACGACTGACAAGAGTAAATTTTACTTTTGGAGTAAGAGAATTGATGGCTATAAAAGAATGTCTTCTTTGCCCCACTTTTCTCTTCATGTTAGAATCTTTTCCTTTTATTAATTAGTTTAAAACTATTAAACCAATCAATCAAAGATTCCAACCACCACTTTTAAATCATTTTAATCCTTTTAACCACGTGAAAAAATCATTATAATCATTGTTTGTAACTCTTATAATCATTTTTACCCCTGAACCACCCCAAAAGTGAATTAAAGCATCTTTCATCACTGTAAACTTTGTCACTTTGTTTCCAAATTCACTCTGGTCACTTTTGGGCGTGTTTTCTCTTTAATATTGTCTTTAAAGACTTTGTTCTTTAATTAATTGCTTGCAGTTCTTTGCTCAATTAATTCCAATTGAAATTGCTCTTGAAGAAATTTCTTTTGTAGCCTTAAAATATCTCTTGTAGAGTATTTTTTGCATAAATTTTTATTGTTGGTAAAACAATAAATTTTTATAATATTATTGTTTTATACTAATGAAGTTATAAACAATAAAATTGGCGTGTTTTCTCTTAAAAATAATATTTCATACTATTTTTAATTGATTTTTACCTTATACAAATTTTGAGGACAGGAAAAGTACTTGATTTTTAATCAAAGTTTCATATCCACACCTTACAGCTTCTGTAACTTTTAATTTTTCAACAAATAGAGGTGTGTTAGGTGATAAAGGTGTTTCATATGGATCTCTCAATAATTCAGGTCTTTCCAAAGGTTTATTAAGATCTTGAGGCATGGCTTCATTGACTGGTTTAACCCTTTTTAGTACTGATTTATATCTTGCTGAATTGGATTGAACTTGCATTGTTTGTTTTGAGCTGGTAAAAATATATCAATTGATAATATGATTTTTTTATTTAAATTTTTAGTGAAAATGAAACAGTCTCTTCAGTATCTTCTCTTTACTTTTGTTCATAATTAAATTTGAGTTGTAGCTTTGAGTCATAGAAGGACTTTACCTCTAGGTGGATAAAACCCAGTATATTAGATATACCAAATCCTACAGTTTAACATCATACAAGGACTTTTGAAAGCTGTAGTACAAAATTACACAAGGGAGAATATTACTCTCTTACTAAGGACAGAACATATTAAGATTGAATATTCTTCATTAACTTCTGCTTGAATTATTCACTTTTTTTGTCACTCTTGGAATCATTAGGTTTTTTCATTTTCATTATTACTTGAATTTACTTTCATGTTCAGCCCTCTGTTGCACTACCCCTGGAGTTTAACATAATAAAAGCACTCATTTTAGCCTTGCAGCTGCTACCATGTAGCTTAAAGTCATACAAGGTGTAAGGTTTGTCTATGAAACTCTTGATAATAATGCCAATATCAAGAGTACTATGACTGTCCTCAGTAGAAAAATATAATATAATAAAATATTATAAACAAAAATTTAAATCTAATTATTAAAAATAATTATATAAAAAAATAAATTTAATTATTATTATATAAAATAATAATAAAGAAAATATAATAATTAGAATATATTATAATTATTCTATTATTGCTATAGTCACTGACAATTATAACAATAAGAAGTGTAAAGCTCTTAATGAGACAATTACACATGGAAAATATAAATATTTAACCACTTATAGATGTTATATGAATATTCTTTATAAAATAATTATAACACACACTGTGCAGAAAGAATTCTTATAGAAAAATTCTATATAAAAAAGCTAATAATAGATCAAAAAGATATAGAGTTTTAGAGAAAACTTACTTATAATATTTAATTAATACAACAAGTCAAACAACAACAGTTATCATATTAAATAATAATTATAAGTTAAAAACGTGCCAAAATCAATATTTTAAATGATAAAACAACTTTTCATGATAAAAAATATGATTAAAGAGTTTTTGAGAGGAATTTGTGGATTTTAATAGATATTTTAAAGAAAATCATTTTATAAAATAAAATATATTATAGGTGATTACAACAATAATCTAATTTCTATGATTTCAATTCTTCAATTTAAGATTTATAAAGAATAAAATACTTAAGAAATACTTTAATGATAGAATTTTATATATAATGAAACTTTACCTGTTTAAATTTCTAATATGATTGAGTTGATAATTGATGATGGACAAAAACAGTGATTAATAGACTCTTTTTATGTCTACAGAGCAGCTTTCATGATTCATAATGAGTATAGAGGGCGTGCTCAGGTAAAAACTCAAAACCATGCTTAAAAATAAGGTTCTTAACTTAAGGTGACTTATTTTTAATTCCAATTTAAAGTAACCAGTGTTATTCTTAACTCCAAGTAAGTTTAATCCTCATTTAAGTTAATTATTTTAAGTTTTAATGTAGAATAAGCTTATTTATATTAAATCTCATCACACAAACAGCTTAAAAAGAGAGTTTCAAGCAGAAATCTCCTAAACTCAATTTTTAATTAATTTTTAAAGAAATCTTAATTTTCTTTAAGTATAATTAAAAGAGTAAACTTTGAGGCTAATTACCCAGGAAATCTGTTTATAAAAGATACTTAAAATTTAATATATATATAGATAATATTAAATTGTGAGCTGTGTGAAATTTTCAAGCAAATACATTGAGAATTGGAGTTTTAATGAATTTTTGAAGTTATTACTATTTTTCCACGTAGAATATCAATACACACTAAACCTTAACTTTGGATAAGGTCTTTATGCTTGTAACTTTGACGTTTTAGGCTTATTTAAGCTTTTACAGGTCTCAAAACTTCAATTTCAAGCCTCCATACTGGGTTTTACCCTTTGGCAGCTTGAAATTCCAGTCCAAATTAGGATAAAACCAGTTTAAACTTTAAGGTTGGATCAAAGTCTAATCTTAAAGTTTAAATAAGGTTGAAAATCCTTCAATACAGGTGGACAAACTTCATTGAATCCTTGCAGATCCAAAAAGTTGGGTACCCCAGCTCTGTTTGGTCTTTTTCCTTTGTCCCCCCTTTTTGCAAGGATTTTGCCCTTTCATTTATTTAAAGCCATACTATGGCCTTAAACACCTTTAAATTGAGCTCACACAGGATTTACATTCTGTATGGCAAATCCTTAGCCAATTCACTAAATAAACACAACACCTCAATTTTAACTAAAATTTTGGTAAGTTTGCATAAACCTTATGAAACGTTAAATTTAAGCTTATTCAAGCTTAAATTTAACAATTTGAAATTTTTTTAAAAAAGTTACATTATCCCTGTGAGTGTACCCTAGGTTATTTTTGGTGTAGAATCCAAAAATGACATAATATTTATAAATTTGTTTATCCAAAGAAAGTTATACTTATTTTTTGTTATCTTTTATTTTAAATTCAATTAAAAAGGCTGTTCAAGACTAAATCAACTGTATATAAAATGATTTGTGGCCTTATGGGTATTTTATACCTACCTCACAGGTGCACATACCCTACTACCAAAATAAATTGTACCACAATTTTCCTTTAGTAGTATACCCCCAAGTTAATTGAAGGGGGTATCATCCAATGTCCAACCTCTCTACCTATACTTTCAAGTATGTAAAGAACACAATTCAGATGTTTCATTGAGGAATTGGTCTTCTCTCATGTCTGAATGTTCTGAGAAACCTTTGGGAATCAGGTATCTTTTCTGCTACAATCAATTCATCTTCATGTTGTGGATTTCTGTACCTGACCAAGTATTCTATTTCATCTTTTCCCCTAAGTCTTCTTTCTTTAAATAGTTTTATTACTTTTTTCTCTTCACTTTAATCAAGTGGTGGTAATTCTAAGGGTGTTTCATTTCTCAAAGGAAATAATTCCTAATCACTTGAAGTGTAATGCTTTACCAGACTAACAGGAAAAGTTGGATGTTTTTTTACAATTCTCCTGAAGGTTCTACCTGTACTGCATTTGCCCCATGAATGGCTTTAATAATAAATGGTCCTGCAAAGGAATATTTCTATTTATTTGAACCTTTAATATTATTAAAGTTCAAGGTTGCAACTAGTATTAAATCCCCTACTTTGAATTCTAGGGTTTTATGAATTTTAACCCATTTCTGTTTAGCATATTCAAAGGCATCATTCATGCTTCTATTTGCATTATTCCTTACTTTATCAAGCAATAACTTAAATTTTGAAGCAGTTGGATGAATATCAACTAAATCTTTCTCCAAAGTATCAACTGGAAGTTTAAGGTTCCATCCTTTTTCCAACATTGCAGGAGTTTTGCCTGTTGAAGCATGGATGGGGGTCTTGTAGGCTAACTCCAATGCTGGTATAAGAGTACACAAATCATGGGAAAAGCCATCAGAATCTTTAAAATCCAGGCCATAAGAACAAAATCTTGTGATCTTGTCCTCAAGGGTTTGTATCATTCTTTTTGCTAGCCCATCTGTTTGTGGATGGTATGTTGTTGAGAATGATAATTTTGTACCCAAAGGCTTATGTAAATCAGTCCATAAGGCTGATGTCAATTTTGGGTCTCTATCACTAATTATATTTTCAAACAGACCAGTATGAGATATAACTCTGTTCCAAATAAAAAGAGCTGTATCTATAGCAGTGTCATCTTTATGACATGGTAAAAAGATTGGTGTTTTGCTATATCTGTCTACAAAGACAAGACATGCATTGTAAATCTATCACCCCCAGGTGGTAAGGCAGTTACCCAATCCATATTAACCACTTCCCATGGGGTACTTGGTTCTTGGATATGAATCATCAAAGCAAATCTTTTACCAGTAGCTTTATTGCATTTCTCACATCTATCACAACTATGAAAGTACTCAATGACATCCTTTCTCCAAGATGGCCACCAGGCACATGTCTTGATTATTTCCATTGTTCTGGCTTCAGAAAGATGTCCAGAATAAATGTTATCATGACATTCTAGCAGTATTATGTTAATTAACATTCTACTACACAGGACCATGACACATGTGTGTTTAGATCTATGATATAAGATACCATCAAATAAATGGAATATTCCATTGTCATAAGATGTTTTCCAAAGATTATACAGAGAATTAGCCAAAGATTCATTTTTGCAATCTTTGTCAATTGGAGAAGTAAGAATATGACAATTCTTATCCAGCTTATAGATATCTCTAACTTCTTCAAAGAATTCTGTTCCAACATCTGTGATGTTAATTCCTTCAATTGGAATTTGAGGTTCTGCACCTGTGGGAACATAGGCAGGATTGTCAGGTGTATTGGGTAATGCCCATCTACTTAGGCCATCAGAATTCTTGTGAATATTTCCAGCTTTATGTACTATAGTCATATTACCTCTATACTCCTGTATAGCAATCTGCCATCTTAACATGTGTCTGTTTGGAGTTTTCATGTTAAGAAGTGATTTTACTTCATTACAATCAGTAATTACTTTGAACAAACTACCCTCAAGATAATAATGAAGTTTTTCCAGAGCACAAACAAGGAAAAGGCACTCCATTTGGCTAGCACCATATCTGGCCTCAGTAGGTTTGATTTGTCTTGAAATAAAACAAATTGGACCTTCATAAGGTTTGTAATTGACAATTTGAACTTGATGAAGAGCTGCACCTAGGCCCTCACCACATGCATCAATATAAAGATTGAAAGGAAGTTTCGAATCTGGAATCAATAATAATGGTGCATTAGTCAAGGCATACTTGATTTTTTAATATGCTTTAATTCTTTCCTGTGTAATTTAAAAGACAGTTTGTTGATCACAAACTCTGTACAATGATCTGGCATGGATTGCAAAATCTTTAAGGTGTTGCCTGTAATAACTGGAAAACCATAAGAAAGACATCATTTATTCCTTGTTCTGGGGAATTTGTTTCAGTAACACTGCAGCCACTTTGTTTTTATCAACACCAAGGCTCAGTCCTGAGACTACCTGTCCCAGAGCTCTCAGCTCATGACACCCAAAACTACATTTTTAAGAGATATCTTCATGTTCACTTGGAGAATTTTCTTAAGTGCTAATGAAAGTCTCTCTAAATGCAATTGCCAGGTTTCTGAACAAATGATAATGTCATGAATATAGATGATTAACCATCCCTTTGACAATTCATGTGGGAAAATGGTATTAATCATTCTTTGATAGTGAGACGGTACATTTTTAATACCAAAAGGCATCCTCAAGTATTCATAAATACCACAATGATCAATAATCCTCAATAATTTCCTAGCATGAGGTGTGAAAACATTCTGATGGAAACCTTTAAAAGAATCCATATAAGTGAAAAACTTTGATTTGCATAATTGAGTCAAAGTCTCATGGATTCTAGGAATTGGATACCTGGAATAGTGTAGGTATTCAATGCTCTAAAATCACCAACCATCCTGGATTTATCATTATGCCAAGTAATTATTACAGGAGTTGTGACTTCTAATTCTTCATTGTGTCCAACTTTTCTAAGAACTCCCAGTATAATTAGTTCATTAATATGACTTTCTAATGCTTCTCTGGCCCTAGGGCTAGCTGGGTAAGCTGGTCTTCTTAAGCGTGGAGGGTAAGGTCTTTCCACAAAATCCACCTTAAGCATAATGTCCAATTCATGGCCTTTGATAGCCCCAAGTGGCTCATTATCAGAAGCAAAGGCTTCCCTGTCTTGAAATAAAATTTCAATAAGTTCTTCCTTCACTTCTGGTTTTGATTCAGGACTAATTTGTTCTTCAATCAATTGATTTGACAAAAATATTTCTTCATTAACATTCTTTACTTGTCTAATTAAAGTTATTTCTCTTTTTCTTGAGGAAAAGCAAATTTGTTCCTTTTATTTTCCCCTATAGTGAAATATCTGTCTTTGTGATTAATAATATCAATTACATTAATATTGAGATAATCATCTCCAAGTATAAAGTGTTGTGAAGTACAATTATTAATAACAACAAATTCAACTTTTAACCTGATACTTCCTGTAGGATGAGGGAATATCATTTCTGCTTTAAATATACCCAAGGGGTGCATATTTTGGCTGGCACTGCCAAAATTTTATACCTTCAATTGGCAAAAGCTTGTCTTGTCAATTGGTGTAAGTCTTGTCAAGATCATGTTTTCCCACACAGGTACAAAAAGCACCTGATTCAAGATGTATCTTGGCTTCTCTGTTGTTTATCACAATATTAGTGATACAAGATGATCCAGCTGTATACCCTTTACCTCTGGCTGGCTTTGTTTTCTGAATTTTAGAATCTTGCACATGTATGAGATCCATACATTAATAACTGTACTGTGGTAAGTGAGTATGCACTTCTGTGACTTCAAAGGAAACATTAATATTTTCTATACTAAGTTCATCTGGTAATTTCTCCTCTTCAGAAGGTTCAGAATTACTTTCATGTACAGGGACATCATTTGTTTCTCTTGTCTCATCTTTTTCAATTTCTATCTGATTGATTCTTGTCTTTTTGGGACAAGCATTAGCCAAATGAGATGTACTTCCACAGTTCTGACATTTCAAAGGAGCTTTGTCATGTGGCTTATTGGTTTTTGTAATTGGTTTCCAACTGGTCTTGTTGAAATTCATACAAGGACTAATTTTGGCTGTCTGGGAGCCACCCTGTAGTTTAAAGTCATACAAGGACTAATCTTTTTATTTTCATTTTTATTTTTATTTTTATTTTTATTTTTATTTTTATTTTTATTTTTATTTTTATTTTTATTTTTATTTTTATTTTTATTTTTATTTTTATTTTTATTTTTATTTTTATTTTTATTTTTATTTTTATTTTTATTTTTATTTTTATTTTTATTTTTATTTTTATTTTTATTTTTATTTTTATTTTTATTTTTATTTTTATTTTTATTTTTATTTTTATTTTTATTTTTATTTTTATTTTTATTTTTATTTTCATTTTTATTTTCATTTTTATTTTTATTTTTATTTTTATTTTTGTTTTTATTTTTATTTTTATTTTTATTTCTATTTTTATTTTTATTTTTATTTTTATTTTTATTTTTATTTTTATTTTTATTTTTATTTTTATTTTTATTTTTATTTTTATTTTTATTTTTATTTTTATTTTTATTTTTATGTTTATTTTTATTTTTATTTTTATTTTTATTTTTATTTTTATTTTTATTTTTATTTTATTTTTATTTTTATTTTTATTTCTATTTTTATTTTTATTTTTCTTTTTATTTTTGTTTTTATTTTTTATTTATTTATTTATTTTTATTTTTATTATTATTATTATTTTTATTTTTATTTTTATTTTTATTTTTAGTTATATTTTTATTTTCATTTTTATTTTTCTTTTTTCAATTGTCCTTTTTTATTTTAAAAGAAGCCCTTTATGTTTATATTTTATTTTATTTTTCTTTTCTTGTAATTAAAAAAATCTTTTCATATTGAAATTTCTTTTTGATGGAATTTTTTTTCAGGGAAAATTTTGTAATTTGTTGATGGAGGTTTTGGTGTGAGGAGTGTTGTGATCAGTTGAAGTATTGTCGTGGTTAGTGACACTAGGGACATTTTCTTGATGATTGTGAGAAATTGTCAACACAAAAATTTGTGATCCATGCACATTTCAGCTTGGACACACCTACCCAGCTCCATTGTCATTTTAATTCAATAATCCCCAGCCTGTCAGCACTGTTGTCATCTCTCATCTTTCAACCATCAATCATGGTTTTCTGTCAGGGTGCACAGTTCTCCACCCCTACATAGACCAATTGTGATGGATATGTCAAGTCAGGAGGATTAAATTCTGGTGGAAGCAAATGCAAAAATATTCAATGCAATATTTCCAATTCATACTTGCACCAGGTAGCTAGTACATCCTTCCCACAATCTCAATTTGAAAACTCAGTTTCCAGAAACTCTATCAGGCCTAATTCATAAGAAAAAATCTCAATAGTCTCAAAGGATAGCTCTTCCTTTGAAGGTGTGTCAAATCTTTATCCAACAATTTTACCTTTTCTTATTACCTGTTTAACAATCATAGGACTAGTTTTTGTATTTTTCATTTGGCTACATCTATTTTACACTTTAAGCTTAGAAAATTTCTGTATTTCCTTTCAATTCATTGTTGATATAATTATAGCATACAAGCAAGAACCAGACAGCTCATTCATTAAAAGAAAAATAACCTCAGATCCACATACCATGATTAAAAACTTAGGCATTCAAGCTGACATAAATGAAGGCTTTTGTTGTCAGGAATGCTTTTTCTTATACAAAAGAAGAGATATTCCTATGACTTGCATGTACCAAGAACAACAATATGGAAAAAACTGTGATTTTCCTCTCTTAAAGGGAAAGAATTTCTACAGTGCTATACAAGACAAAGGTATAGCCAATTGTCAAAAATACCAGGTTCACAAGAACAAGCTTCTAAAAATAAGAAATCCTATTTGTGCGTATTACACAAAATCAATTAATCACTGGCTTAAATGTTTTCTTGGGAAACAAACCACAGAAAATGAAATCAAAAATTGAGCCAAAATTATCACTACTCTCCCACATATTCAAGATATTAAACAAGCCCTTTCCTTGAAACATATGGTATGGCCAGTCTCATCCAAAAAAGCACCCCTCAAGCTTGTTCTTTCTCTCTTTATTGATTTGTTTAATCCCAAAGCTAACAAAAAAGCGGGAAAACAGGAATTTCTAGGAGTTACTATATTGACATTCTCAAATTTACCACCAGCTATGCAAAATACACCTGAATACACCTTAGTCAATGGAATCATCCCAGGAACAAATGCATCTAATGTTACATATATATCAAATATTCTCAATAAATTGGTCAATTAACTACTCTGGCCTAAAGATGGTCTTGGGATTGAAACATAAAAACACCCTATTGGACAAAAATTATATATTCAGTTTCTGCCACTTTTGGGTGATTTGATGGCGGTACACAAAGCTGCAGGATTTGCTTCACCCCAGAAAAAAAGTTTTGTCCGCAGTGTCAGCTCACTTTGGATGATATTAGTAAAGAAACAACAGGTACTTGGCTCACTGATAGTGGGGCTTAAAAGCAGCTCAAGAATGGAATTCAGCACAATCAGCTATGGAACAAGACAATATTTGCACAAGAACTGGAGTCCAATGGTCAGAGCTCAATCGCTTACCCTATTGTAAGCCTGCCATGCATACCAGCCTTGAAATAATGCATGCATGGCTAGAAGGAGTCTTGAAGGAGAATTTTTTAATTTTGTGGGGCTTTCAAAATTTCTTACGAGAAAAGTGCAAAAAAAGATAGCACTAACTAGAAGAGCTGTAAGGCCAAGAATGGAATGTGATTGGGAGAATAATAAAGTTTTAATGGAATCAGAAAACAAAATAGATAACTCACAGGATAGTTTTCTTCTTGGTCAAGGAATATCTGGGGGCTGTTTCACTCAGGACAAGATTGAAATGTTTTGTGAGATTATGCAGGATGTAGTATTACCATCAGGTGTGGGTGAACTCCCTTGAAACTTGGGCCAATCAAAAAATGGATGATTGAAAGCCTCAGATTGGCTTAAAATGTTCACCTTGATATTACCACTGATAATTCCCCAATTAATGGGTGTGATTTTTGGAGATCTAACAGATAAAATCATAATCTGAAGAAAAAAGGTTACAGCAGTTGCAAGTTATTTCCTCTTGTCCACAGAGAAATTAGCAGTTTCTGAAAATGGAATATCCTTAGTCCCCTCTAAAGCATTTTTGCTTCCTCATTTTCTTTAGCCCTTTAAAACACATCATTCAGCTTCTCTTTGTTCTCATTTAATCTTTTACATTATTTATTTATTTATTATCATCTGCTTGTGTAATTTTTTAATATCAATATTCAAAGAAATACCATTTATGAGAAACATTCAAAATGAGTTTCAGACAAGAAACCGCCTCAAAAAATGTAAGACAAGAGGAACCCTAAAGGAGTGTAAGTGACAATAATGAATCAAAAAAACAATGCACACAAGTATGAAAACCAAAATCAATGTCAGTATTTACAAGACAGCCCCAATGCATTCAACACATACAATTCTCTGAGAATAATGTGGAAATTAGCAGAGAAGTGAATTGCAGAAAACAATACAAGTCTTGATATACCTTAATGTCAAATTTATTTGATTGATCAACATCATAATCATCTGCATCCCCCACCCACCCTCTTTCACTATTTCCCTGATTACTCATTTCTCCTTTCTACTTGTATGAAGATTCACCCGGTCCATAATAATCTCCTTCATCTCCAGAGGCATCAGGGATTGGAGAATATAATTCAATGCCATCATCCTCCTCATATTCATTTTCATTTTGAAACTTAACATTGTTCTCTGTTTCCAAATTTTCCAGATTTTATGGATTCATTGCATCTGTAAAATACTTTTTGTTGAGCTTTTTATCTGATAGTTTTTCATTGGAAGTCTTGAAACTCTTGAGTCAATTTTCTTGATTGGGAAAAAATGCAATATTTTCTAGATAAAGCATTCTTTATTTTTGGATATTTGGAAGGATTTTGAACCATTCAACACTGTAGAAGTCAATAGACAGGCCCTTTGGTGGTTGAAAAGTTGTTTCAATAGGAATATTAGGTAAAACACATATAGAGTTACAACGTTTCTTTCCTAAACTCTTGTCATAGTCTTCCATGGAATCATCCAGCCTGCGCAAAAAGTATTTGCCTTCAAGGAGTGATAAGGAAGTTTCCAGATGACTCTTAAATTAATTCCTTCAATAATTTCATCTTCATAGTGTGCTCCTAGCTCCTGAACTATCTTGTGATAATGCATAGGTAGCTTGGTCAAGATGGCATATTCAAGCCATGCATCATGAAGCTAAAAAACTCCACATTAGTACACTCAATCGCAAAAGCCAGAAATTATTTTTTTGTAGTTGCACAAGCATGGTTTTTGTTGAGCCTTTTGCCTCATGGCACCTGCCATTCTTTGTTCTTGATCAAAACGCGACTTGACCACAAAGTGCACATAATGGTCATAGGTACGTTGAAGAAGGACTTAATACAAGCTATATATGTGATTTATGGCCATTTAATAATAAGAACCTGCAGTGGAAACTTGCTGGGAAGTTGTAATTGCACTGATTCTTAAAGCTGAGCTATAAAGGTTGTTGCAATTCTTAGAAATATTGAGACTACAGATTGTAATTCCTAAGCGTGCTAAAGTACCTCTGATGTAAAAAACCAATTATTTTCTCAAGCTACCAATGCCACGACCTAACCTGCGAGACGCAGCCTTTTATACAACAAAATCAGCAACTTAATCTCAATCAATCAATGAAGGAGCTGTAGAGGCTTCAGCCACACACTTAATTGCATCAGTTTTCAAGAAGAGACAATACAAATTTGATAGAGCTGATGGTGGAAAAGTTTCTGGTACAGCATCTCTCTCAACTAGTTCCCATAAAGCCTTTAAATGGACAAATGATGTTTTCTTTATGTAAAATGTCATCCAATATCTGTTTCATATGTAAAGGGTATTACATACTCTGACTACTTGAAAGTTCAGTGGAAGGTCATTAGAACTCAGTTGAATTGAGTGCCACCTAGGTGATATTTGAACTATAATAGTCTGTGATTGTTAGTTGGATGCAGATAAAGTACTTGAGGCTGACCTTGGTCTTTGTTGATTTGATAATCCAGGTGAGGGTGGATGTAAGAGCTCAGAGTGAAAATGTTGAGATCCACCAGCTTACAATACCAATTTTTGGGGAAGTGATTGAGTCTCCACTGTGGCTTGGAATATACTTGTGTTGGCCTCTTGTATAGCTCTATCAACCTCAAGATTTTTGATGTCATTCTGAAGGGGTGTAATGAATGACTTAATTGATCTTTGCTCATGAAGAAGATGAATGAGTACTTTCTGGATTGACTCTTCAGACAAGCTGGGATTTGAAGCATTTGTTGGTGTGAAGATAGGTTTTGAAATCTTATTTTAATGATGAATGAGTAGGTTTGAATATTATATACAACCAAATATGATGTAAGTTGAAATTGAGAAAGGATAGAGGATGATGGAAAATGAAATAAGCTATTATTTCAAATAGTTTTTGGTTGAGTAAGAAGTAATAGAAGTCAGTAACCAAGTAAAATATTGACTTATGGATACTAGCGATGGCACATACCAACTTAATGGGATGAAAATGGGATAGCAGCATGTGAGAGCAACTCAAAAGAAACACCCAATAAAAAGTAGATTTTGAGAGGCCTACTTTTAAATTCAGATGGTGGTTCATAGCTAGCAAAAAAATACTTTTAATAAATTAGGTCTTGATATTGACCAGGAATGAAGATGAGAGCTGACAATAGTGTTTACAATCTGCCTCTAAAGCTGAAATGCTGGGGATTATTTGATGTAAATGATGATGGAGCTGGGTAGGTGTGTGAAAGCTAAAATGTGCATGGATCACAAATTTTTGTGTTGATAATTTCTCACAATTGTCAAAGAATTTTGCTAGTGTCAATCAATTTTGATTTTCAGTGCCAAATTGGAAATGGGTTCAATTCCCCCCTCTTGCATTAATTCTGCTTCTGGACCTGTCAGTATTAGGAATAGGGTAACCATTCTGGGTAGCATAAGCTGGTACTTGAGAAATCCTGGTGATGAAACTTGGTATCATTTTATTCCTCAATTCTGGCAAACCTCAATTGTGTTTGCAACCTTGTTGTGATTGAGGGTGCTCATCCTTGATAATGATTTGAGAATTAAAACTCAATTTCTGGATGGATGCTTGCCTGTGAAAGACTTTCTAAGCCCAACTTGTTGGGGCTTTAAGTCTTCTTTAAGTTCTTATGATTTCCATTGTCTTTATGAATAATTACTATTAATTTTCTTCTATTTATATCCAATTGATGAGAATATTTTATTGATATTGCCTCTTGTTTTTTTGATGTAGTAGATCTTCTAAAAAGGATCTACATTTATTTTGAATTCTGTGATACTAATTGTGTATTGATTCTTTGTGTCAGTAAGAATAAATTTTTTTGTGGCTTTTGAGATGGGAACTAGTGTCTTAAATTGATGTCATCATTTGCAGAGGTTTTGGCTTGTGGACCTTTTATAATTTAGATTTAAAGTGAGATTTTCTCAATTTAATTGAATTATCTTCATTTGCTTAAGCATGGTGTTTTATGCTTGAAGTTACTCTTAAAGATAATTTTGAGATATAAGGGCTATATTTTCTTCAAAATTGTTGTTCTTTTATTAGAAGACCTGTCTGCACTTCTATTTTACTTTCAATTTCTAAGTGTTGGTTACTAATGGATTCTTTCTCTTCAAACTTCTTTAATAATAATACTTCTTCCATCATTGATGATTGGGTGGAAAAAAAACTTCCTTGTTACTGAATTTCCCAAGTCTCCTCCTGCTTTACAATCCACCACACCTCTTGATACTACTTCAAATAGGAATGGTCCATCCTATTTTACATCCCCCCTGCTTTAGAATCTACAACACCTTTTGATACTCCCTCAGATTGGCATTTTTCATCCTATTTTCCAACTCCCCCTGGATTAAACAAAATTGATGGTGATTAAATTTCCTCAAAATATATTTCACAAGATTATCCTCCTACTCTTGAGCCATTTAATGATAACAATTCATTAGAAAATGTTTAAAATAATTATTCACCTGCATTATTTATTGAGTAGTCTGTTTCAATAATTAGTTTTGATAAATTCTCTTCTTTGAATTATTTTCCTAATATTCCAATAGCTGTTGAATCTTCCTCTTTATCATCTGCGTTTAATTCCCCACTTGATTCTTCTTCACCCAATATTAAGATTAAACCCCAACATTATTCTGACCTTCATCTACAACATTTTCTTTGGGTAGTGAATTTAATTTCCTTGGGTCCATCAAATTGGAAGATACCTCTAGGGGCCTTGATGAACTGGAATCTTGCCCCTTCAATATCACACCTCCAGCTTCTTCCCATCAACCAAATCTTGATGAAGTCAAAGAGCTGGATTCTTCCTTTTCCACCATCCAAATTTCCCTTGCAACACCTCCTTCTCCTCAGGAATTCCATTCCAAAGCTGTACAGAAAAGGAAGCCAAATTACATCAACAGAAAATATTCTTTACAGCCTCAAAAAAGAAGTTGCTATAAGTAAGTCTGATTCTGTATGTTTTTTTATATTAATTTGGAAAAATTGACTGAACAAAGTTTTCTTTAAGTATCAATTTGACTTTTATTTTATTATTTCAGTTTTTAAAAAAATGGATTAAGGTGAATATGGCCACCATTCCTAAAGCTTCTGTAATTTTATTTCAATTTGAGATGGAATAAGAACAGATAACCACCCCTGTTTTTTGAATGAAATTATGATACTTTTACATTGAAGAAAACAAAACTCAAGAATTTTGTACTTGAATCCTGATACATAGCCTAATTTGTTTTCTTTTCATTATAACTTAAAATTTAAATTCATAAAATGAGTAGATTTTTTTTCAATTTTTAGTAATATTTGTCTGAATTATTTTTATGATCTTTTTCTTAAGTCTTGATGTGAATCTACGTTTTTATTGTTTAAGTTTGTTAACAAATAAGTACTACCAAAACAAATCTCATTCTTACTTATTGAAATTATAATGGTGATCTGTGAGACATATATATCTGGGTACAAACACCTTTTCCCATAAAACATCCCAATTGGCATCTTGTGTTATATAATTAGCACTCTTCCACAAAATTCTTCCTTTTGGTATTTCCAATCGGTCCAAAAAAAGTCCTCTTGGGACTTTCAAATCCCCAAATAATATTCTCCTTCTCCATTATGAATCTGTTGAAGTATCCTCTTCTCAATAAATTTTTCCTAAATTTCCTTTGATACCCTCATATGTAAGTAATTCTAAAAATTCCAATGTTGAGAGAGAAAATGTTGGAAGCTCTTTCTAATGTTGGGAGTCTTCATTAATTTGAATTCTTTCTTGAAAATTGAACAATTCTTCCAATTCTAAGTCTGTAATCCATATTTGAAATAAATCCTCCCCTTCTTGAACAATTGGCTTTTCCTAGTAATTGAATTCTATGATTTCTTCAATTTTGAAATTTACATCTGTCCATCCTTCTTCATTCCAGCCCATATTCCATTTCCATTCATTTTCAGGTGTAAATTTGGAATCCATGAATCTCTAGGTTCTTTCTGAGTTTTGATTAGATTATTGAGTTTCAAGACAAAATGATAATTGTCTTTGATAAAGCAGGAGGTCACTTCCCTTTAATTGTAAAAGTTGTTTAAAAATAATATTTTGAAAGTGATTTTAATAGATTGAAATTCCTCTTTGATAAGGCAGGGATTGGCTGCCCTTTGAGCTATAAGATTCCTGAAAAGAGTTTGAATAAGTTAAAACTCCTCTTTGATAAGGCAGGAGGTCACTTCCCTTGATGCTAATACAGATAAGAAAAGCTTTTTTCTGAATGAGTTTTATAATTTTACTATTTTTTATGGAATTTTTTTTGATTGGTGATTAAAAATGGATTACTTGATTTATTATTGAGAACTCCAAAATTTTCTGTTGTGAATTACTGAAAGACATATGTCTTTTGATATCACTCCAAATAGCTTGTTGCACTTTTCTCTTTGTGCAACGCCTTTCTATTCTGAAACAGAACTGTCACAACCACAAAGATTGACCCTCCTCCATGGGTGTTGCGGCAATTCTTACCTGGAACCAAGTTGGGGCCAATTGGCCACACCATATCCTTTATGGCCAATTGGTCCTCTATGGTACTCTATGGCCATTTGGCCATTTCTGGCCACCAATCATCACTTATGGTCTCAGGCCGTATCCTGCCACCATTGGCCTCCTTGGCCAATTTCCATATCACCAACTTCCAGGACTTTATCTTTGATTTTGGGCCTGGGGGGTCCTTTTGTCTTCTAGGGGCCTTCTGGCCCCCTAGCCATCATCTTCCATTTTGGGCCATTTAGGCCCCCCACGGCTTCTACAGCCTGTGGGCCATAATTCACGGTCCATAGGCCAAAGGGGGAAAACATCTAGCCCCCAAGGCCAGGTGGGTCCCAAACCACAATTGGACCCACCTGAGCCAATTTTGGCCATCAATCCCTTGGACACCAAAATGGCCATAGAACCCATAGGACCCAATTTTGGCCATGGACCACCATGGACAATATTACCAGCCATGGCCTCTGGGAACCACCAGAGGCCACCAGACCAGCTCAGCAAGCCTTTCCCTCAACTTAAGGGGAATTCTTTCATTCCTCCATGCACCCCGTACTCAAGGTTGCAGGAGTGGTGCATATATGGTATTATATACCATTATGCACCATTTTTGCTCAGCAATTCAATGGTGAAGCTTTCAGGACCAAATTCCACAATTTCAAATCAAGGTCCCAAAATCCAACACCCATTTCTAAGGAGGATTCTTTAGCTCATCATTCTGGCAGTCCATGGCGGCAATCAGAAGACCATTCAAGGATGCCAATCACCTGGCCCTGCAGGAGTTGGGTTGGAAATTTCATTCAGGATTATTCCAAGGGTAATCTCAGAGGTTATACAGTCTTTCAATCAGTTTTCAAGGCATCAAGTATTTCAATACTCCTTACACAACTCAATTGGTCCATACAGGCGTCAATCAATCAACCTGTATGTCCCTGGCCCAATTGGGCCAATTCAACCTTCCACTGTGGGAATTCAATTTCAAGATGGCCAGAGCTGTATTGTCCCAATTCAGACAATACAGCCAGTGATCCACCTACCAGGATCAGTCTTTCAGTTTTTCACATATACTGGCCACCTTTCAGCACCTGGGGACTTTTTCCCCAGTTAATTAATATATTGGATTTATTATTATCTTTATTTTCTTTTACTTTATTAAAGTTAATACTGATAATCTGAATTAAGTCATTCAGCACCTTTTCTCTTTTCTTCTTGCCTGTCAGTGGATATTGGTGGTCATATCCTTTACTAATTCCATTCCCTTTTCTTGAAGGTTGAAACAGTGAATTGAGGATTCACTTGGTTGGCTTCTTGGCCTTTGGCCTTTGGCTTCTTATCTTTTCTTTTATATTTGGCATACTTGTCTTTCCCCTTTCTTCTTTAAAAAAATCAATCTTTATTATTCTTCTTATCTTTTGGAGCCCTCAAAGTGAGCTCTTGATTCCTGAGTGCCAGGCCCTCTTGCTTCCATAAGAGCCCCTGTGACAAAAACCTTTGAAATAATGTATAAACATATATCCAAAATAACACCTGTAAATAGCTCCTCCTAAAATTTCCAAACCATCTAAATTAAAATCCTCTTTAGCCCATAGCAATTTGTGATAAATTCCTTCTATTGTCAGTTGATAATATCCATCAGAATTCTTCCAGTAAGGATTTCATAAATTTCCTTTGAGTCCAGTAGTGGTTAGGAACTCCAGGGAGTCAAAATTTGGAATATTGAATGCTGGTAGTGCTGAAAGATTTTGAATTTGAACTGGTGGTGAATCAAGCTCATAATCATAGAACTCTTGAAATGTTATCATTGGAAGCATTAAATAATATTCCTCTTCCTCATTCTCAGGTACTTTTGGCTGTATGTCATGTTGATTCTTGGTGTCATTTGTTAATCTGAATGTTATTTTTTCATTTTTATCATATAAATCAGTTGCATTTGAAAGTAATATATTGGAAAAAAGAATAATTTCTCATAGGAATCATGAAAAACATTTCTAATTTTTCTTTGAAGATTGGATTCTAGAATGGTAAGTCTACCTAGCCCTTGTGTGTTCTCTGATAACTCTCCTTCCTCAGGTCTTCAAATCTTCTTGCTTTCTTAAGTTTATCTTTCCAAGTTACATTCTTTTGTTGATAGAAAATAAACTCATCTTCTTAATACACCAATTTCCCTTCTTCCAACACTGTTCCCATTCTATTTTCGATCCTCCTTGTCATGCCTTTATCCTGAACTTGATCCATGCTGTCTTTGGGAAGTCTGGAACTTTTGTTCTCCAATTATGCAATTTTTCTTTTTGTCAATGGATGGATTGTGTCATATTTTGGTTCTTTATTGATTAATTTTTTTAATATAACTAATGTACCCTGTTTCTTCCTGAAATAAATTGATATAATCTTCTGCCATTCCTGATGAATTTGCTTCAGGTGGCTTGAGATCCATTTCAAATTTATTCTGTGGTATTTCTCCTTCATCTGCTTCATTCATTCCACTTAGCTCAAGTGCTAGCCATTTCTCTGGTTCTTCTATGGTCATGTCCAAATTTCTTCCCATCTTATTCAGTTCCTCTCTGATATTTTCTCTTGCTTTACCATCTTCTACCTCCAGTTTGTCTTCTTCTGGCTCCTTTCCTTTAGATTTTCTATCAGGTGCATGGGGAATACTCTCTTTTTATGAAGATGATCTTCTAGGATTTTCTTCAAATACTATCAGATTAAAATTTTCAAGTACTAAGAAGTACATTTATATTTTTTGTTTATTACCAAAATTAACTTCAAGATTTTTAATTCCACCAATTGGATTCACAAAGGTATCTGTAGATTTTGACGTGTAAGGGCTAATGTTTGAGTCTGCTTTAATGGCTATTTTCCAAGCTAGAATATACAAGTCATTTTTTGCATTAAAAGTAGCTGAGAAGGATATTTTTTTGCTTGAGGGAATACGTTTCTCATTCTTGTTGAAGAATGATTTTCTTTTTACTTTGTTTCTGTTCTTTTGATAATTCTGCTTAATCTATTGAACATTTTGCAATTTCCTAAGAAGTACAAAGCTCCATACCTATTGGTGGAGAGATTGGCCAGCCCATAGCTTGAGGGTAACATATTTTTAAGAATAATTGTCTTCCATCTTCCTCTGGATAACTAAAAATTTCCCTTGCATGTGTGAAAATTCTAATTTAACATTATTATCTGCTAAAAATTGTCTTCCAAGTATGGTGTGTATGGCTCCTTTTGCTATGAATAAATTAATTTATTTTTCTTATCCTGTTATAATAGTAACTGGTGTAAATTCTGAAAGTAAAACCAAAGATTTTTTATGTCCACCAATTCCTCTGAGGTTCATATTGAGTTTTATACTTATAAGTGAAGCTTTAATTGAAATTTCCCATGGTTTTATGTTAATTTATGATCCAGTATAAACCAAAGCCATTCTAGGATATTCTTCTCTTCCAATAAATCCTCCCATAAATCCAAGTGAACATGAATAATGTAATATTGGTATATCATAGTCCCTTAGCTTTGATTAAAGTAGCCTTTCTTGAATATTTGATGCATTAACTGATTTTATCACATCTTTCTCTTGGTTAGTTAGGTTTTGCAATTTGTCAATAATGGTTGTTGAAATTGATAATATTTCTTCAATAGTAAGTTTGAGCATTTGAGATATGACCAAATCTCCAAAAAGGTCACAAGAAAGAATTTAAAATGATTATTCCTCCAAATAATTATCTTGAAATAAGTAAAAATAGCATAAAAGGGCATAAATGCTGAATTAAATTGGAATCTGATGAAGAAACATGGGAAATAAGCTACCTCATTAGCTTTCCCATGATAAAACACACATATATCATTTTTATGGAATAGCTGTAAGTCAATAACTAATGAGTAATAAGCTAAAAATGACATAAAAAGACAGAAATTCTTCTTTATCTCAGAAACCAATGAGCAAAAGGTGAAATAAATTGAATTATTGGATTCCCCACAAAGAGCTACACATAAGACAATTTTATGTTGTTTCTTTAAAGTTAATACTTAAGGAATTGAGCTGAATATATGCACTTTTATGGTCAGTGCATACATTCCTGGTTTTGAACTAATATCTCATGAATTATACATGATGGAGAGTTAAACCAAAAATGAAGTTAACAAATAATTACTTTAAGAATACAGATATGTACTTTTTTTACAAGCTATAAACAAGGCTATAACTTGTAAGGGTTTATTGAACAAAACTTCTAGATCTGTTGACCAATTCGTTGTAAAAGTGGTGCAAACTTTAGATGAAGTGGATATTAAGGTTTCACTTGTTCATATGTGAATAATTGGATATTTATTATAATAATATTCAAGGTAAAACCCCCTTAAATCATGATTTAAAGTTTAAAATATTGAATTGCGACATTAAGATGAGATACAAGAAAAATCACAAAAAATATAGTTTTGATGATTTAATGAAATATTATTTGAAATTTAATATGGAAATTCCAAGCTATAAGAATTTACGCTTTAAATGGCTTTAGCATGTATAAGCTAAAAGTTATTAATAATCAACATTCAGATATAAAAATGATCATTTATGACCACTCACTGTAGTCTTATTTTAAGTTTAACAGTCATATAAGTGATAAGTCTGATGAATACTATTAGGTTATGATTAATACTAATAAAAACCAAAAAATTTAGGCTTCTTCAAAGCCTATGATGTCATCAAACTTAGAGTTATAGTGATAAATCTAAATAATGGCATCATAATAAGAGAAGATAGTTTGATTATGATGTAATCATCACTAAACCTTAAAATACTGACCAATTCCAATGGATAATATCAGTAAACGTCTACCAAAAGCCTGTTGAACTCTAGAAAGGAGAAATTTACTATAAATAGAGCTCTTTTTACTCTATTTCCCCCTCAGATGCATCAAAAAACAATTAAACACTAAACAAAAAGGTAAAATATTTACTATTTATATATAAATCATTCATATTATCAAAGAACAAAGGTAATATTTTTTTAATCATCAATATTGACGTGATTGATGCATTTTCTCAATTGTTTTTGTTATATTTCTCTTTAAAATCTTATTTTTCATGTAAAATTAAGAATATGTGTAATTTCTCTTATTTTATTTTGTAAATACAATTTAAATAAGTTTCATTTACATTTTTTGGCGTAAAATATCTCAAAATTATTATATTAAGTGTTAAAAGTAGGTTTTTTTATAATAGTTTCTCTTGATTATTACTCTTGATAATTCTTTTGTCAATATAAATAGTATTCATATTAATATATAACATTAATATTGGTAATATTATTGTTATTAATTGTTTCTTTATGAATTAAAAGCCATTTTTTTAAATCTTTATTATTTTTTGGTAACAAGAATAAAGAGCTTTAGATATATTAATTATTATATATTAATATATTCATTTTTATTATGTTATATTTTTAAAATATGAATTATAGTATTATATTTATTTCAAAATATAATAATTTTATACCATAATTATAATAACTCTTTATTATTACAATTATTCTTTATTTTTCTTATTAATAAGGAAATCATTTGTAAAATAAGTGAAATATTTGTAATATTTACTTATTGTTTCATATTCAAGCCTTACAGTAATATTTATCTTTTATTCAAGTATTTTCTTCATCACATTTTGAATTATTGGCTTTGGCTTATTGACTGTAGATTCTACTCTGTTCTTTAATTACATATTTTATAACTCCTGTTTTGGTATTGCCTTATTACAATTCTTAGAAATAATTCCAATATTGTCATTATATCTTTACTTTACTCCTTGGGTTTTCTTGTATTTTGTTGGAACTAAAACTCTTATTTCCTCTTCTTCCTCATCTTCCTCATGGTAGGCACCTTATATCTTCTTTTCAAGGGATTTTCATCTTTAATTCTTATGCCCTCGCTGAGCTTGGATTTAAGTTTCCTGTCTTGAAGATATCTGTCTTGTCTGCCTAAGTCCAACATTTATTTGAAGATTTTTGTAAGGTATGGATATGAAACTTTGTTTAAAAAATCAAGTATTTTTCCTGTCCTTAAGATTTGTATAAAGTAAGAATTGATTAAAAATAGTATGAAATAAGATTTTCAAAAGAACACATGCCAATTTTCATGTTTCAGAACTTTCAAGTATAAAACAATAATATTATAAAGATCTAATGTTTTACCAAAAATACTCTACAAGAGACATTTAAGGCTACAAAAGAAATTTCTTCAAGAGAAATTTGAATTGGAATTAATTGCGCAAAGAGCTGCAGGAAATTAATAGAAGAACAGGGTATTTAAAAAGAATATCAAAGTGAAAAATACCAAAGAATTTACCAGAGTGAATTTGGAAACAAAGTGACAAAGCTAACAGTGATGATAGATGCTTTAATTCACTTATGGGGTTGTTCAAGGGTAAAAATTATTATACGAGTTACAAACAATGATTATAAAGATTTTTCATGTGGCTAAAAGGTTTAAAATTATTAAAAAAGGCTGGTTGGAATCTTCTATTGATTGGTTTAACAATTTTTAAACTAATTATAAAAGGAAAAGATTATAACATGAAGAGAAAAGTGAGACAAAAAAGACATTCTTTTATAGCCCTCAATTCTCTTACTCAAAAAGTAAGATTTTCTCTTTTCAGTAGTGGAAACCACTATGACAACAGAAAAGCTAATTATGGCATTGTTAAACCTTGGTTTAGAGCATAAAAGGGCTGGTTTTAGCCATTATTTGCTGTTTTCAGCCATTTTTGGACCCTTAAATCAGCCATTGCTATAGTAATACCTGGTTTTAAGCCTTCAAAACAGGTCAGAATGTGTGTAAGACATGTCAAAACCAGTTAAAACTGTTTTTAAAATGTTTTTTTATCTTAAGGGTAGTTTTACCCTCTTGGAAACAGTTGAAACTTCCCTGGTTGGTATCAAAACCTCATCATCAATTGAGACACAGAACCTCTGACTCAATTCAAGGCCAAAAGTGATGAACGTTTGCATGGACTTTGACATCTCATGCCTGTTACTGTGAGCCTTAGAGGTATTTCCATATACCCAAAAGACCACAAAAAAACAATTAATATACAAACATAAATAAAATAAATTTATTTATAGGGTGTTAGTAAACACATGTAAGCTTTTAGTAAAAACACATAAGGCCTTACATGTTTTTTTAATAAAAATCTCTCAGGATCAGTTTTGAGCATTTCTATAATTTCTTTTTTCCATATTTTTTCCAACATGGGATGTTAAGGTCCCCAAATGTTTTCAATTTTTTTTGCCCAATTTCTCCATTTTGGCCAATTTGGCAAAATGGCCCATTTTTTCAAAAAAAAATCATTAAATATGTACCCGCTTATGAATTTCCATAATTTTTTTGAAAACAAAGGGAAAAATATTGAGAATAAAAAACCAGAAGCCCAACATTTTGGGATTTTCTTTCCCAGTACATTTGTAGGTCCAAAAAGTCCATGTTTCTTCATGTTTTTTTGTTCATGTTTGTATTTAAATTGAAAATGCCATTTATGACATAAATTAAATTCAAAATGTAATTTATGATGAGTGGAAGTTAAAATTTCATTTTTGGCATTAACAGGGCAATTTATGACATCAAAAGTGCCATAAATGGCATCAGGAATGACATACAGATGCCATTTATGGCCAGAAAATTGGCCTAAATCGCCTTACAACAATGCCATAAATTTAATTTAATGTCCTTAACAATGCCATAGATGGCCTCAACAATTGCATGAATGGCCTTAACATTTACCTTAAAAATGGCATGAATGGCCTTAACATTGGCCTTGAAAAAGGAATTAATGGCCTTAACAATATCATAAATGGCATTGAAAATGCCATTTATGGAATCAACAATGCCATTTTTGGCATTAAAAATTCCATTTATGGCATCAATAATGCCATTATTGGCATTGTTAATGTCACATTATTAATGTCATTTATGCCATTTATGCAATACCATTAATGGCATTATTAATACCATTTATGGAATTAAAAATGCCATTTATGGAACTAATAATACCATTTATGGAATTAATACTGCCATTTATGGAATTAATGAAGGCATTGTTAATGCCACAAATGGCATCAGAATAGTGCATTTATAATGTCATTAATGGCACTGTTAATGCCATAAATGGCATTTTTAATGCCATAAAACACATTTTTAATGCCATAAATCACATTTTTAATGCCATAAATGGCATTGTTGATGTCATAAATGATATTAATGGCATCAAAACTGCCATAAATAGCCATATTTCATTTGAAACCACCCCTTAGGTGTTTTTAGTAAAAACACATAAGCTCTCACATGTTTTTACCAATTTGCTTATGTGTTTTTACCAATACCCTATTTATATTATTAAAATAAAAATTAAGATATAAATATGAATTCATATACAAAATCAAAAATTTAGCTATAATTTAAGAATAAAAATACATTAAATTTGAAAATTTTAAAAACACATTTTTACTTGAAAAATTAAGTAAAAATGAATTTTTATCAAAATTACCCAAAAAAAAGTAATTTTGAAAAAAGGTTAAACAAAACTTATCATAACTTTTCATCTAACAAATAAACATATAAAATTTATTTCATAATTGGATTCTTTATAAAAAATTAGGTGGGGTCACCTCTGAGCAAATTTTCAGTAACTCAACTCTAAATAATCTTGCATTAAGTTTTATGTATTTTCTGTATAAAAGTTGGAAATCTTCAAAACCTTAATTTAACTCACATCACATGTAGTGTTAATCATCAATTTTTTGTGTTAAAATTGAGGTGTTATGTATAGTTTAGAATTTACGAGGAATTGAGGTATTTTCAATTGAATTCAATTGAATTGTCAAAATGTGTGCATGTATTACATGAGTGAACTTTGATTTACATATGCGGTGTCAATTATTACAGTAGTGTACTGTAAAACTCAATTGAATTACATATTTAAATTATAAGTATAATACATGATGAGGAATTAAAGGAAAAAATAAATAGGAAAGATTAATTTGGGGGGGGGGAAAGGAACTCTAGCTCTAAGGGGGAGCTGGACCCCCAAACCCCAAGCTGACAGGCGTTAGATGTTAAAATCCACCAAAAGGTTCATTACTTTTGGCCTGGAATTGAGTCACAGGGTCTGTGACTCAATTGATGATGTGGTTTCAATACCAACCAGGGCAGTTTTAACTGTTGCCAAGAGGGTAAAACTACCCTTAAGATAAAAAAATCTTATTAAAAACAGTTTTGACTGATTTCTACATCTCCTACACTCATCCCGACCTGTTTTTAAGGCTCTAGACAAGGTATTACTATAGTAATGGCTGATTTAAGGGTCTAAAATGGCTAAAAATAGCAAAAAATGGCTAAAGCCAGCCCTTTTTTGGTCTAAACCAGGGTTCAATGATGGCATAATGGGCTTTTCTGTTGTCAGAGTGTTTTCCACGACTGACAAGAGTAAATTTTACTTTTGGAGTAAGAAAATTGATGGCTATAAAAGAATGTCTTCTTTGCCCCACTTTTCTCTTCATGTTAGAATCTTTTCCTTTCAAATTAGTTTAAACATTGTTAAACAAATCAATAAGATATTCCAACCAACATTTATAAATCATTTTGAACCTTTAAACCACGTGAAAAAATCATTATAATCATTGTTTGTAACTCCTAGAATCATTCTTACCCCTGAACCACCCCAAAAGTGAATTAAAGGATTGTTCATCACTGTTAACCTTGTCACTTTGTTTCCAAATTAATTCTGGTCACTTTTGGGAATGTTTTCTCTTTAAATATATTTTTAAAGACTTTGTTCTTTAATTAATTTCTTTCAGTTCTTTTTCTCAATTAATTCCAATTGAAATTTCTCTTGAAGAAATTTCTTTTGTAGCCTCAAATATCTCTTGTAGAGTATTTTTGGATAAATCTTTATTGTTGGTAAAACAATAAATTTTTATGATATTATTGTTTTATACTTAAGAAGTTAAAAAAAATGAAATTGGTGTGTTTTCTCTTTAAACATACTATTTCTGTCAGGCTGAGTCTATGATAAAGGTGTATATGAGTATTTACAAGCTTTAACTATGACTGTGACACGGTAAGAATGGTTTTAAAAGATGATAAGATTGATAATAAATGATTCAATTTAAGATTTAAAGGGCTTTACTATAGAGATATAGTGGTGGTGAGCGCTGTTGAAAGCCCTGGGTGCAGCTTTACCTGTTGGATTACAATAATAAAGACTACAATACTTTAAATTAAGAGTATACCTGATTATTTAACCAAGAGTAAAACTTTTTTTGACAGTTTACTACGTAGGTTATTCAAGAGCAGGATGAGGAAAGGGTTTTGGCAGTGAAAAGCCCTCCTTTTATCCTGAAATTGAGGTGAAAAGGTTGTTAGACCTTTTCACGTAGAGGAAGTGAAGATTTTTCACTCCTCATGACAGGCTTGTGGTTTGCAAACAGCCTGTATACCCTGTATTGGGCTCAGATGTGGTTTTGAAACCACATCTGGGCAGTTTTCACCAATACAGGGTGAAAATTTTCATCTGGGGACCTCACAGCCTGATTCTGACGTGTATGACGCGTAGAATGCTGTACAGAAACTGTATGGGACCCCAGTATTGACTGACATATGAGGTATTGAAGTAAAAACATGCTTCTTCGTCTATTTGACACCTCATATTCATGGTTATAGGGTATTATCCCATGGTAAGGCTGTATATGACAGCAGGTGAGATTTTTACCTTAGAATTGTCATAACTCTGTCAGTTTTTGAGATATCAAGCTCAAAGTTGGTTCATTGAGTAGCCCTGTATGAGCTCTATACAATGGTACCCAACTTGACAAGGTTATCCTTAAATATGGCAAAGTTATCCCATGTACAAGTGTTTTTATACATTGGCGTGTTTTGGGCAAAAGCTGTATTAAGCTTGTTTGGCCAATAACTTCTGTTCTAGTTGAGATATGAGGAAATGGATGACACCATCAGATAGCCCTGATTGTGCTCTTTCCAAAAAGACCCCACTTTAAGTATCTCACACTAAAACTGTAAAAGTTAGATGAGAGGTGAATGTTTTGTTCACCCTTATTTGGTCTGAATTTGACCATAACTCAAGTAATACTGGTGCTAGCTCAGTTTGGCTAGTACCATTGGATAGCCCTGGCTTAGAGCTTCATTTTGAATACCCATTTGATGGGGTTAAGCCTCTCCTTCTAGATTTTAGATGAGAGGTGAAAATTAAGGTTTATGCTCAGCAATAACTTTGAGTAGGAATAACTTTGTTATTTCTTGTCCTATGGTGATGGGACTTATATTTTCAGGAAGAGGTGAGTTTCCTCTTTCTTTTGATACCTTTGAGCTAATTTGGCTCAGCTCCATGTTTTGGTGGTATTTTGGCTATACCATTGGTTTATGGTATTTTGGCTGTCATGCTTGTGCTCTGGTTTTGAGTCACAGGCTGACATACCCTCCCTCTAAAAAAGGCTCATCATTGATGAGACTGTTCAGTCCTCCTAGAGGCTCTGAATCTCCTTAAATGAAGGTTCCCATCTGGTATGGCATCCTCTGCCAACCATTTGTCTTTTTCAGCTGTCCGGTTCTTGAATCTGACTAGATATTGTCTCTGATCCTTCCCATTAAGTCTGATTTTTCTGGCCCTGATGATTTTACTCACAGGTCCAGGAGAGTCTTCTACTTCCACTATTTCTGGTGGAGTAATGTTTTTCTTCCTGGAGGGGAATTTATCCTCCTCTGTTTGGAAGTATGGTTTGACCAGGCTCACTGGAAAGACTGGATGTTTCCTAGAAAACTCCTCAGTGAGCTTGACCTCTACTGCATTCCTCCCTATCAACTTAATGATAGTGAAGGGCCCTACAAATGAGTCTCTCATTTTCTTAGGTCCTTTGAGGTTATTAAAGTTCAGTGTAGACACTAACACCTGGTCCCCTTCCTTGAAGTCAGGTTCCATATGTGACTTGTCCCACCTTTGCTTGTTGTACTCTTTGGCCTCAGCTATGCATTTGGCAGCAGTATCACAGGCTTTCTTCCACATATCATGGAAGTCTTTGGCTGTGGGGTGGATGGTCAGAAGGTTTTTCTTCAAGTGATCCACAGGTAACAGGGGATTCCACCCTTTCTCTACCAGTGCAGGTGTTTTTCCTGTGGTAGAGTGCTGGCTTGTATTATAAGCCAGTTGGACTGCTGGTAAGAGGGTGACCCAATCATGGGTATATCCCTCATGGTCCTTGTATTCCATGCCATAGGCACAGAACCTCCTGAGGATGTCCTCCATTGTTTGGATCATCCTCTCAGCTAGGCCATCTGTTTGTGGATGGTAAGCTGTGGAAAAAGCAAGCTTGGTGCCAAGCATGTCATATAAATTGGTCCAAAATTCAGATGTAAATTTTGGGTCCCTGTCACTAATTATGATCTTAGGGACTCCACAGGTGGATATGATGTTATTCCAAAATAACAGAGCAGTGTCCATGGCTGTGTCCTCTTTATGGCATGGTAGACATCTCATGCTCTTGCTGAACCTATCAACTATTATTAAGCAGGCATTGTAGTTTTCTTTGCCTCCTGGGACAAGTCCTGTGACCCAGTCCATGTTGATGGTTTCCCATGGGTGTTTGGGTTCTTCTATGTGTTGAAGCAACCCATATTTCTTCCCATGTTTTCTATTTGCCTTTTGGCATCTTTCACAAGTGTTGATATGTTCACTCAACTCTTGCTCCCACTTGGGCCACCAAGCTGTGCTTGCTACCCTCTCCTTAGTCCTGTCCTCACTCATGTGTCCCATGTAGGGGCAGTCATGGCATTCCTGCAGGATTACAGAGATGTGGTCTCTGTCTATCACTGTGAGTGCACTGGTGTTCTTGTCTCTGTGATAAATCAGGCCATCTATAAGGAAGAATTTATTGTCCTTATAGGCCCTCAACCAGGGTTCCTCCAGCTGGGTTTCCAGTTCTGGGCTCCTGTATTTTTGCTGAAGGAGTTGCATTAGTATGCTACACTGTTTGTGTTTAGCATAAGATTTCAGTACTGCATTGAAGAATTCATTGTGCAGTTCTGAGGAACTTATCCCCAGTATGGGGGTTTCTGTCCCTTCTGAATCAGTGTTTCCACTGTCAAGGGTACCACTCCCTGGTGCCCATTCAGAGAATCTGAAGTTCTTCTTCCTATCTATTTCCATAAAATGGATAGGAATTTTTGCAGAAACTTCAGGGTCATAAGCTGGATTGCTTTTGACATTGTCCAGTGGCCATCTGCTAAGGCCATCTGCATTGGTATGGCTTTTACCTTCCTTGTATATGATGGTCATGTTCCCTCTATACTCCTGGATGGCTATTTGCCATCTCAGCATGTGTCTATTAGTGGTCTTCATGTTTAGTAAAGACTTCAAGGCTGTGCAGTCTGTGTAGACTTCAAAGACTGCACCCTCCAAATAGTAATGGAGTTTTTCTAGAGCCCAGACTAGACATAAGCATTCTGTCTGGGTGGCCCCATACCTGGCTTCTGAATCTTTCAGCTGCCTGGAGATGTAACATATTACACCTTCTCTTGGTTCACCATCCACAATTTGTCTTTGGTGAAGGGCTGCTCCCAAGCCTTGGCTGCATGCTGCATCTATATATAACTTGAATGGTAGTTCAAAGTCAGGCAAGATGAGCACAGGTGCATTAGTGAGTTCATATTTGATCCTCTCATATGCATCCCTCCTTTCCTTGGTTATTTCAAAAACTACATCCTTTGAGCATAACTTGTATAAACTACTGGTTATGTGTGCAAAGTTCTTAATGTGGTTTCTATAGTAGCTAGCAAACCCAAGGAAAGATTGCATCTCTTTGATGTTCTTTGGTACTGGCTTTTGCAGTACTGCTGCTACTTTGTTCTGGTCAATTTCCAGACTAAGGCCTGAGACTTTGTGTCCTAGAGCTAGCAGCTCTTGTTGGCCAAAATTACACTTTTTAAGTGAAATTTTCAGATTGATGGGTGTACATTTACTTAGCACTCTGTCTATGTATTGTACATGGTCTTCCCATGTCTCTGAGTATATAATGATATCATCAATGTATACTACCATCCAGCCTTCCATTATTTCTTCTTGAAATATGGTGTCCATCATCCTTTGGAAGTGGGCTGGTGCATTCTTGATGCCAAATGGCATCCTGGTGTACTCATATATGCCCATATGGCATATAATTCTGAGTAATTTCATTGAGTTTGGTTTAACTCCATTTTGGTGGAAGCCCTTAATACAATCCATCTTAGTTATGTATTTGGCTTTGGCCAATTTATCCAAGGCATGAGGTATCCTTGGTATAGGATACCTGTCTGCTTTTGTGTAGTTGTTCAGGGCTCTGAAGTCTCCACACAGTCTAGACTTGCCATCATGCCAGGTGATTAGGACAGGAGTGGTGATTTCCACTATTTCATTATGTCCAATCTTCCTAATGACATCCATGTCCAGGAGTTCATTGATATGTTTCTCAATCTCTTTCCTGGTCTCCAGACTTGCTGGGTAAGGAGGTCTCCTTAACATGGGTGGATAAGGCCTTTCTACATCCAGATATAGTTCTATATCATGGCCTTTGATCTTGCCTAATGGTTCTTCACCAATGGCAAATGCTGGTCTATTCTTCCTCAGCATCTTCAGTAAACTTAGCTTTTGTTTACTGGTGAGGGTAGTGCTAAACTGTCCCTCTCTGAATTCTTTCAGAAGTTCTTCCAGTGGGTCCTGAGAAGATATCTGGTATATATCAAGAGAAAATTTCTTTTCCTTGTTGGTACCAATGGTAATATGCCTATTTTTACTATTGTAAATATCTATGCCATACATCCTCTGGTAATCTGTTCACAGTAAAAACCCTTGGATATGGGCATCTTCAAGCACTACAAACTCTGGGTTGAGTCTGATATTACCTTTTCTGTGGGGTATAATTATCTCTTTGATAATTGTCCCAATAGAGGTCATCTTTCCAGATGCACTCTTAAAGTTTTTTGCCCTGGTGGGCAAGAGTTCTTTTTCCCAGTTTGGGAAGTGGTTATCCAGATAATTTCTGGCCACTATGGAGCAGTGTGCTCCACTGTCAATGATCAGTGGGTGCTGAGCATTGTCAATACATACAGTCATTTTTGTGGCTGTTCCATGTATATATGCCATTCCTTTGGTTGGTGTAACCAGGAATGTCTGTGCATCTTGTGTGTGTTTACACAAGTTCTTGTTGGCAGTGTCTTGTGGCATGCCTGCTTCCAACTGTATATACTGGATTTCTAGTGGGGTTTCCTCTTGGTATTCCACTAGAAATTCCTCTCTTGGGTCTTGATCCTCATCAGATGGTTCTCTGATGGCATCACCCATAGAGTCTGATTCAGAATCCTCTGTTGGGGGTTCTTCTTCAGGGACTTTTTCTATAGCATAGACTTTTTTCTTTGCTTTTGGACAGTTGTTGGCATAGTGGTCTGTTGAACCACAATTGTGACAAGAATTCTTCTTCTTTGCCACTTCTGCCACTCTTTCTCTGGGTTTGTCTTTAAACTCTACCCTGAAAGGTTGTTTCTCTTTGAAATTATTGCTCCTATATGGGGCGAATTTCCCTATATTAGTCCTTTTCCTTATGTCTTGTAAGGTATTGGCTATATCATCTAGAGTGCAATTTTGGTTGCATCTGCACTTTACTGCATGCTCTAGTTCTCCTGGCAGTTGTGTCAGAAGTTTATGATTCCTCATTTGAATGTTCATTTGAGGATCAATGGCTTTAAGTCTTTTAGACTGTCTAAGACACCACTCATATGGATCTTTGTCCACAGAGTATTTGTCATTTTCAAATGACATGGTCTTTTGCTATATCCAAGTTCCATTACTGTACTTTTGGATTATTTGACTCTTCCACCATGGCCAGTTCCTTCTGCCATGGATTTCTTTCATTTCAGTGTACCATATACTTGCATGACCTTTAAATGCAGTATTTAGTCTAGCAGTAATCCAGTAATCTGGTATGCTTGGTACATCAATGAAGAGTCCATCAATATAATCTATGAGTTCCATATGATCATATTCTCCTGATCCAGAGAATTTGGGCCAGCTTGAGGCCTCAGGAAGCTGTTTCAAGGCTTCCTTCTCTGAATAAGACATGCCATCTCCATCCTGGTATTGTGATGGTGATCTTGCCTTATTCAACAACATGGCATCTGGTTTGATGTCATCTGGTTGATATGGATTCTCTATAGCTTGGCCTTGTGGTTGGGGCTTCAAGCTATGGTAGGCATCAAACAATTTGTTGATGTCTTGGTTCAGACACTCCCTGTCCCTGCTACTATGGTGTTGTTCTTCAGAGACTTGATTCAGTCTCTTGTTGGTTTCTTCAGAGGCTTTGCTCAGTTGAGCATATCCTTCCTGAAGGTTTTTAACTATCTGCTCCAATGAGGCTTGAGTTTTTCTCATCCTCTCTTGGGCAGCTGCAAATTCTGTAGCCTGCTTTGCAGATTGCTCAGCATATTGGGACATTTGTAACCACAGTGTGTCACTGTTGATGTTACTCTCAGATGTGATAATGTTATTTTCAGTCTGAGTGGGGGTAATGTTTCTATTACTAGGACTACTGATTCTAGAGTGGTTTACAACTACTTCTGGTTCTTGTGTACTTCTTTTACCAAATCTAACAGCTTCTGGATCATGGGGTCTGACTCTTTCCTCCTCTGGTTGAAGGAGGCTTTGTTCTTGCCCTTGTTGCCTTGTCTTCTCCTGGAAACTTCCTGGAATTGTGAAGAATGGTGACTCTTGGCCACTGATCTGCTGGTTTCTGAATGGTGTGAAGCCACTGGAGAGCTGATTTGGCTTGCTCCTTGTGAACCTGAAGGAATCTGAGTAGGCCCTGTCTGGGTTAACTGTTCTTCTATAGCTTGGATAGTGGCTTGATTCTCCCTTATCCTCTGTGCCCTTGCCTCCAGGAGTCTGTGCTGCCTGGTAGGATTCCAACCCTTGGTGATTACCATAAGGTCTTTGAAGTCTATCTCTTTGAGACAGATCTTCTGGCAACTTGATCCCAGTTCTTCCCAGTGAGTTGCTAGGTTGAACCTCTTGTTGTCCATGCTCCATTGAAACAAATCTTTGAGGAGTTGGTGGATTTGAAGAACTTGATCCATATCCTTCCAGTCCTCTGGTTTGAGGTTTCTGTTGAATCGGAGTGTGAATGGCAAGGTTGATATTATCTCCCTCATTGTTTTGCCATCCACCACTGTGTCCAATGTGTCTTCTTTCAGGTCTTCTGGTTCTAGACATTCCTGCTCTGTCCTCTGGCTGGTTCCTTTGGAAGCCAAGGTCTCTGAGGTATGCAGGGGACATATCAGTGTTTGCAAGCAGTCAAAAACTTTATGTTCTTAGGGTATTTACCTTTGACTGTGCCTTGTACAAATTTGTTATCTGCTGATTTGGGCAGTTTGCCTTTGGAAGTTACAACTGGGTTAATAATTGTAATCTTCCCTGTACAAGTGGTTAAGGTTGGTTTACCTTGTATTGATGCAGAGTTTCATGGTTTTCTACTTCTCTGAGTGGCTATTGGTGTCCACTTCTTGGCTGTAATCAGGCCTTCACTAAGCCTTTTTCCTTTGCCCTTGCTGCCCTCTGGTTCAGAGGGTGTCACTGGTATGTTGGCCTGTGACTGGGTCTCAAGTGGTATGAAGTTTTCTTCCACTGAATCAAACAGGAAAAAGAGGGCTTATGTCAGTTAAGACTTCTTAAAAGGCTGATTTTGCACGTCTAAGAATGGCCTCTGGGCTTGTATTTTACTACAATATGCCCTTGTATAGTGACAGTGTAATTGAATTAACAATTCCACGTCAAAAATACAGCTTATTGATAAGTGGTATACTGTTTTGTATACCAATATCTTACAGAATACTTGTTATCAGCAAGTATAATCTGTCAAAAGATGGTGTATTACAGGGTAATTGAGTTAACAATGTGCCCAAACACGCCTCAACTGTTGGTTTATCAGTATGAGTTGTCTCAATTCAATTAAGAATCAGGACTGTATTAGTGGCTCAATGTGTTTTAATATGCAAAAACACGCCAAAAATACTGGTCTTATGGTTATTAGCCACTAGACAAATACTCTTAAATATATGAGTATTATTAGATTTTCAAAAATAAATATATATAAAATATATTTTATAAAAGAAAATGACGCCTAAAAAGATAAAACAGGTGTCAATAAATCATAAAAAGAGAAAAAACTTACTTGTAAAGGTCCAAAATAAGTTAAAAACATGGCCAGGCCCCCAAAATGTCAGGCTGAGTCTATGATAAAGGTGTATATGAGTATTTACAAGCTTTAACTATGACTGTGACACGGTAAGAATGGTTTTAAAAGATGATAAGATCGATAATAAATGATTTAATTTAAGATTTAAAGGGCTTTACTATAGAGATATAGTGGTGGTGAGCGCTGTTGAAAGCCCTGGGTGCAGCTTTACCTGTTGGATTACAATAATAAAGACTACAATACTTTAGATTAAGAGTATACCTGATTATTTAACCAAGAGTAAAACTTTTTTTGACAGTTTACTATGTAGGTTATTCAAGAGCAGGATGAGGAAAGGGTTTTGGCAGTGAAAAGCCCTCCTTTTATCCTGAAATTGAGGTGAAAAGGTTGTTAGACCTTTTCACGTAGAGGAAGTGAAGATTTTTCACTCCTCATGACAGGCTTGTGGTTTGCAAACAGCCTGTATACCCTGTATTGGGCTCAGATGTGGTTTTGAAACCACATCTGGGCAGTTTTCACCAATACAGGGTGAAAATTTTCATCTGGGGACCTCACAGCCTGATTCTGACGTGTATGACGCGTAGAATGCTGTACAGAAACTGTATGGGACCCCAGTATTGACTGACATATGAGGTATTGAAGTAAAAACATGCTTCTTCGTCTATTTGACACCTCATATTCATGGTTATAGGGTATTATCCCATGGTAAGGCTGTATATGACAGCAGGTGAGATTTTTACCTTAGAATTGTCATAACTCTGTCAGTTTTTGAGATATCAAGCTCAAAGTTGGTTCATTGAGTAGCCCTGTATGAGCTCTATACAATGGTACCCAACTTGACAAGTTTATCCTTAAATATGGCAAAGTTATCCCATGTACAAGTGTTTTTATACATTGGCGTGTTTTGGGCAAAAGCTGTATTAAGCTTGTTTGGCCAATAACTTCTGTTCTAGTTGAGATATGAGGAAATGGATGACACCATCAGATAGCCCTGATTGTGCTCTTTCCAAAAAGACCCCACTTTAAGTATCTCACACTAAAACTGTAAAAGTTAGATGAGAGGTGAATGTTTTGTTCACCCTTATTTGGTCTGAATTTGACCATAACTCAAGTAATACTGGTGCTAGCTCAGTTTGGCTAGTACCATTGGATAGCCCTGGCTTAGAGCTTCATTTTGAATACCCATTTGATGGGGTTAAGCCTCTCCTTCTAGATTTTAGATGAGAGGTGAAAATTAAGGTTTATGCTCAGCAATAACTTTGAGTAGGAATAACTTTGTTATTTCTTGTCCTATGGTGATGGGACTTATATTTTCAGGAAGAGGTGAGTTTCCTCTTTCTTTTGATACCTTTTGAGCTAATTTGGCTCAGCTCCATGTTTTGGTGGTATTTTGGCTATACCATTGGTTTATGGTATTTTGGCTGTCATGCTTGTGCTCTGGTTTTGAGTCACAGGCTGACAATTTCTTACTATTTTCAAATAAATTTACCCTATAAACATTTTGAGGACAGGAAAAGTACTTGATATTTTATCAAAAGTTTCATATCCACACCTTACGTTTAGAGGCCCAGCTGTGATATTTTATATGTGACGTATTTTTTTACTCTTTTTTTAATCCTTTTTATTATATTGAAAAATTATAAAAAACATATAAACAATACTTATAATTCAAACAAATCTATAAAAGAATAAATTTTTCATATCATAAGTGAGGCTTATATTTTTATTTCTTTTTTGAAATACCCTTTTGTTACTTAATTAATTGGCTTTTTCATTAATTTTAGTGTCTGAAAACGTGGTAAGACAAGAAAACATTGAAACAGCCTCAACAGTTACCAGCATTATTCCTGCCAGTACTGTTAATTCTGACCATATTAGTACTGTTATTGTGACTCAGAATAATTAACCTGAACCAATTTCTTCTGAATTGATTAGCTTGGATATAAGTAATGTTCTTCAGAAAGCTAAGAAGTTGGCCAATAGCAAGTTTTTTGACGTAAAATTACTATTTTAAAGCTTTTTAATCATAAAATGTGCCTTAAACCAGATCAGGAGCCAGCTATAACCCCTCAAGCAGCTCCCAGAAAGGTCATAGATGTGATTATGACAGAAGCCAATCAGTTACAGAAGGACAACGGTCAGTTTTTACCTCCAAATTGATAAATTGTGTCATTCTGAATCTGATAAAACTGTTTTACCTTCAAAAAGAGCTGAAACCACCACAAGAAGCCTCAGTGGACATTTAAAAAGCCAACCAGAAGGCTTACAACAATTCATTGCAGCACAAAGAGTACCTGATCCTTGCAGATCTGTGGAAAAACTGCATGAATTCTCACCTGACTGTGAGAAAATTCCTGGGCCATCCCAACACTTGCAAGTTACTCAATGGATGGCATTCATTGATGGAAAAGAAGAAAATGATGCTCTTAACAGCAGAATGGAGGAAAAACAACTCTCCACCACCCAAACAAGTACCAAAAACAGACCCAGTGGCCAGCAGCAGCAATTCCAACGTGAAAAAGCAGCCAAAAGCTCAGAAAAAGGGCAAAGGAAAGGAACCAGCCACAAAACTTTACAGCCAGGGCTACAGGATTCCAAAGATTTGATAGGATGCCATGGAAAATGTATTTCAGATGGCCAGAAAAATGATGTAATTACAAAATAAGGAGGAAGCCAGATTAACATATCAGAAATGATTTCTGACATTTTTGATGCTATCCCAGAGCTGTATGAAGGTATAACTGACATAAAAAGTCATATTTCTGATAAAAAATTAACAATTTGTAACAATATTAAAACAAATACCTTGAGTCTGAGTCAAATCAATGAAATACTTAGATGTTTTGAAAAGGTCCTATAAAAAAAATAAAATTCCAATATTGATAATTCTTTTGGAAATAAGATAAATGAACAATCTACCATCATCAAAGAATTAACAGACAAATATTCTAAATTCAATATTGATGACATAATTGAAACAAAAATAAAACAAGCCATAAGTGCTATCAAAGAGGGTAATAAGAAAGCTCTTGATGATATTTTAAAATAATTTCCTAAAGTAAAGACACATATAATTGCCTTGAAAGAGTGTTTTGATACCTCGAAGGAGGAAATATCAAAATTAACAATAAAGTTAAATGAGGCAATCTCTGATAATACTAAACAAACAGAATTATGGAATGAGCTGAAATATAAAGAGGATGATCATAAAATGAATGTAATGAACTCTATACAAAGATTGCAACATGAATTAAGAAATTCACAAAGGTTTAACAACAGTAAAATGAATGATATTGAGCAACTACTAAACACCTTACCAAGAATGTCTACACCTCTTAATCAAAATGAGGGTACAAAAATTCCCAATCAACAAGTATTGGATATTGAAAATTCACAGTTAAAAATGAATTTTCTACTTCTTTTCATAACTTGGAACTATTAATGGGGCAAGCACTCTTGAAAGAAGTTCCAAAACGTAAGGAATGGCCTCACTTCAGTGGTGAAGGAGAATATGACCATATGGAATTCATCAGAGGTATTGAAATGATCAAAGAAGATTTTGAATTTCTAGACAGATTAGTAACAGCTAGATTTAACACCTTGTTTATCAAATCAGCTCACAGATGGTATATCAAATTGAGACAACCACATGGACACCAAAGTTGGACTTGGTGGAAAACCCAAATTATCAACAAATGGGCCAATGATGCTTGGAGGTTCAAGGTTTAAACAGCCTTTGAATCTGCAAAATTCAATTCTTATAAATACAAAGCTTTACCATGGTTTTGCCAACAAAAATACAGACTGACAGCATTATACCCTGACATGTCAGAATTTATGATTCATAGGAAAATTCTAAGACAATGTGGAGGTGACCTAGAGCATGCTGTCAAAAGCAGGACTACTGAAAAATATTCAGCAGAAGATATTATCAATATATTAGAATAAGTAACCACCAGAACCAAAATTGTTCTAGTAAGGTGAATCTCAAAACAAAGTTTAATACACATTGGAAAGATTCTGTGGACAAAAACCCCAAAGAAAATTCTAATAATTTGAAATATAAATCTGAAGATACAATCAGGAAATGCCATATTTGCCAAAGTACCACACATTTATCCAATACATGCCCAAAAAGGGGGAAAATCAATGAAATAAAAATTGAAAAAGAACCTGATGTTGAAAAAGATGATGTAATTGAAGAAAATTCAGATGATAAATCATCAATATTTTCGGAATCTTCAAAGGATATACAAAATATCAATGCCACCTTTGACATCATGGAATCTTATTCACACTTGCCACAGTTGAGCAATAGCCAACTTGATTTATCAAAAAATCAAGATGCACAGTTAATGAAAACCAAACCAAACAGAGGTAAAGGTTATACAGCTGGTAACTCCTGTATAACAGAAGTAGTAATTGACAACAAAACCACTAAACTACTACTTTATACAGGAGCATTCTGATCTTGTGTAGGTAAATCCTTTCTTAAGACTTGTGTACCCAATTTTGAAGATCAATTGTTGCAAATTGATGGCATAAAATTAAGTAGTGCAAGTAACCCAATGAAAGAATTGGTAATATCTGAAACTAGTGTCATATCTCTACATATAAATGGAAATTTAAGAATCACTGTTGAATTTGTTGTTATGGAAAATTGCTCTAGTACCCATTTCATATTGGGAACTGATTATTTGATCTTGTATAGCATAGATTTACATAACAACAAGGACAGATACTTTACTATTGGAGACAATAAGTGCCAAAAAATTGCCTTTTTACCATTTAAAAGACAACTTAGAGTGAACAAAGTATCACCAGTCAACTTAGAGCTAGATAAATTCAAGTATGAACAGTTAAATGAAGCTGAAATAGGCCTTCATTTTAGTGATAATCAAGAAAATGAACTTTCTGCTCTTTTATATGACCACAAAGAAGCATTTGCTTCAGATAAGGAACCCCTAGGGGCAATTATTGGTCATGAAGTTGACATTATTCTTGATATTGAGAGACCTTATCCACCACTCTTAAGAAGACCTGCATATCCAGCAATTCCAAAATCAAGAGAAGCTCTGGAAATTAATATGACAGAACTTCTAGACCTTTGTGTAATAGGAAAGGTGAGCCACAATGAAGAATTAAAAACAAATAAACCAGTCATAGTGGCATGCCAAAATGGAAAATCTAGAATGGCTGGGAACTTTAGAGCTCTGAACACTTACACTGTTCCAGACAGGTACCCAATACCAAAAATCCAAATTTCCCCACCAAAATATCTCAAGCAGTGTATATAAGCACTATGGATGCCATTAAAGGATTTCATCAAAATGTAGTGGCACCAAGAGAAAGGAAATACTTGAGAATTATTGTTCATTGTGGAGTTTATGAATATTTGAGGATGCCTTTTGGAATCAAAAATGCACCTTCACACTTCCAAAGAATGATGAATGGAATTTTCCCTAAAGAGCTTTCAGAAAGATGGTTGATAATTTACATTGATGATATTATTGTCTGCTCCAGGACTTGGGAAGAACATATGTGCAGATTATCCCGAATTTTGACCAAAATCCAATCTATGAACATGAAAATCTCTTTGAAGAAATGTCATTTTGGATTTAAGGAACTCAAAGCACTAGGACATGTGGTATCTGGTCTATCCCTTGGGATTGACAAAATTGAAGTTGCATAAGTCTTAGTGAAACCTATGCCTCAAATCAAAAAAGGAAATCCAATTGTTTTTGGGTTTTGCAGGATATTACAGGCAACACATTAAAGATTTTGCATCCATAGCAAGATGTCTTTATAAGTTATGTGACAAAGACACAGTATTTGAAATGACTGGTGACAGAGTAAAAGCCTTTGAATATTTAAGACAAGCCTTGACCACTGCTCCACTCTTACTGATGCCAGACTTTAAACTGCCCTTTAAGCTTTAAATTGATGCATCAGGGGATGGGATTGGTGCTGCACTTCATCAAGTCCAAATTTTAAATGATAAACCTGTTGAAGGGCCCATATGTTTCATATCCAGGCAAATCAAACCAACTGAAGTGAGATATGGAGCAAGTCAGATGGAGTGTTTATGCTTTTTTTGGGCTTTAGAAAAACTCAATTACTTTCTGGAAGGATGTGTTTTTGAAGCAATAACAGATTGTACCACTGTTAAATCACTTTTAAACATGAAAACACCCAACAGACATATGCTCAGATGGCAAATAGCCATACAAGAGCATAAGGGCAATATGAATATTGTTCATAAAGATGGCAATATTCATTAAAATTCAGATGGACTAAGCAGATGGCCATTACCAAATGATATTGATAATCCAGCTTATGTGCCAGAAGAAGCTTCCCCACATATCCCAATAGAAGGAATAAGTGTTACAGACTTGAACACCACCTTATTTGAAGGAGTAAGAAACAGTTACACTCAAGATAAGAATTGTAGCATCTTATGCTAATTACTTAAGAAAGACTGTAAAGACAACTCTCTAATACATGCCTTGGATGAAGTATGGAAGAAATCTTATGATGAAGGAAGATTTCACCTACTGGATGGTATAATTTACCACAGGACCAAGCACACATATGTCATTACAGTTGTGGACAGGCCATTAATCAATCTTGTACTGAAAGAATGCCATGACAGCCCCTTTTCAGGAAATCTGTCTGAAGACAGAGCAAGAGAAAAAGTAAAGACCTGCATACGGTGGCCAATGTGGCCAAAAGATGTTGCAGAGTATTGCAAAACCTGTGACAGATGTCAAAAGGCAAATAAATCCACTGGCAAAAGACTTGGAAATATGATCAAAATCCAAGAACCCAGCAGACCTTGAGAAATTGTCCATATGGATTGTGTAACTGGCCTACCACCAGGAGGTGACAGAAGTGATAATGCTTTCCTAGTGATTGTAGACAGATTCAGTAAAACTCCAATCTTTTTACCATTTCACAAAGATGATAGAGCCATGGATACAGCACTTCTAATATGGAATAGAGTAGTGTCATGGACTGGCATATTCACAAATATCATTAGTGACAGGGATCCCAAATTCACTTCAACACTGTGGACAAATATTCACCAATTATTTTGTCACTAAATTGTCTTTCTCTAAAGCCTACCACCCACAAACTGATGGTCTAGCTGAAAGGATGATACAAACCTTAGAAGACATGGCGAGGAGATTTTGTGCATATAGCCTTGAATTCAAAGATTGTGATGGATTCACTCATGATTGGTGTACTCTTCTACCAGAACTAGAATTGGCATATAAGACATCAATTCATGCTAGTACCAATCAAACTCCTGCTATTCTAGAAAAAGGATGGAATCCCAAGTTGCCTGAAGATTCCTTAAGAAAAGATTTGGTTTAAATACATCCTACAGCTGCCAGCTTCAAAGAAATGCTAGACAGAGCTAGAAGGAATGCAGTAAGATGCATGGAAGACTCATTTGCATATGCTAAAGATAAATGGGACAGATCACATGCCACTCCGGATTTCAAAGTGAGGGATTTAGTACTAGTATCCACCACCAACCTCAATAACATCAAAGGATGTAAAAAGCTCAAAGACCCCTTTGCAGGACCTTTTGTTATTAAAGCCCTCAATGGAAAAAATGCTGTTGAAGTAGAATTATCTGAAGAACTTAGTAATAAGCATCCTACATTTCCAGTGAGCTTGATAAAGCCATATAAATCTAGTGATGCTGCAAAGCTTCCCTTGAGGAATAAAGTTGCCCAAGTTATACCTCCTATTTAAACATCTGGTATTAAGAATATTTCCAAAGTTCTTAAAGAAAGAAAATTAAGAACCAAAGGAGTAAGGGAATACCTTGTTAGGTACAGTGACCCAACTTGTGAAGATGAATGGTCAGAAGAAGAGGAAATGCCTGAAGCTACCAAACTTCTCAGAAGATTAAGACATACTAGAAATAACAATATTACAAAGTAATATTCTTTTTTAGGGGGAGGGAATGTGAGCCTTAGAGGTATTTTCATATACCCAAAAGACCACAAACAAAAAATTAATATACAAAAATAAATAAAATAGATTTATTTATATTCTTAAAATAAAAATTAAAATATAAATATGAATTTATATACAAAATCAAAAGTTTAATTATAATTCAAAAATAAAAATAAATTAAATTTGAAAATTTCAAAAACACATTTTTACTTGAAAAAATAATGTAAAAATGAATTTTTAACAAAATTACCCAAAATAAAGTAATTTTGGAAAAAGGTTAAATATAATTTATCATAACTTTTTATCTAAAAAATAAACATATAAAATTCATTTCACCATTGGATTCCTTATAAAGAATTAGGTGGGGTCATCTCTGAGTGAAATTTCTGCAACTCAACTCTAAATAAGCTTAAATTAAGTTTTTTGTATTTTATGTATGAAAGTTGGAAATCCTCAAAACCTTAATTTAATTCACATCACATGTATTGTTAATCATCAATTTTTGTGTTAAAATTGAGGTGTTGTGTATGGTTTAGAACTTATGAGGAACTGAAGTATTTTCAATTAAATTCAATTGAATTGTCAAAATGTGTGCATGTATTACATAAGTGAACTTTGATTTACATATGAGGTGTCAATTATTACAGTAGTGTACTGTAAAACCCAATTGAATTACATATACCAACCAGGGAAGTTTTAACTGTTGCCAAGAGGGTAAAACTACCCTTAAGATAAAAAAATCTTATTAAAAACAGTTTTGACTGGTTTCTACGTCTCTTACACTCATTCTGACATGTTTTTATGGCTCTAGACCAGGTATTACTATAGTAATGGCTGATTTAAGGGTCTCAAATGGCTAAAAATAGCAAAAAATGGCTAAAACTAGCCCTTTTTTAGTTTAAACCAGGGTTCAATAATTCCATAATTGGCTTTTCTGATGTCAGAGTGTTTTCCACGACTGACAAGAGTAAGTTTTACCTTTGGAGTAAGAAAATTGATGGCTATAAAATAATATCTTCTTTGCCCCACTTTTCTCTTCATGTTAAGATCTTTTCCTTTTATAATTAGTTTAAAAACTGTTAAACCAATCAATAACAAATTCCAAACACCCATTTTAAATAAATTTAAACCTTTTAACCACATGAAAAAATAATTCTAATAATTGTTTGTAACTCTTATAATCATTTTTACCCCTGAACCACCCCAAAAGTGAATTAAAGCATCTTTCATCACTGTTAACCTTGTCACTTTGTTTCCAAATTCATTCTGGTAAATTTTGGGCATGTTTTCTCTTTAAATATCTTTTTAAGCAATTTTTTCTTTAATTAATTTCTTGCAGTTCTTTTCTCAATTAATTCCAATTGAATTTTCTCTTGAAGAAATTTCTTTTGTAGCCTCAAATATCTCTTGTAAATTATTTTTGGCTAAATCTTTATTGTTGGTAAAACAATAAATTTTTATTATATCATTGTTTTAAACTTACAAAGCTTAAAAAAAAGAAATTGGTGTTTCTTCTCTTTAAAAATACTATTTAATACTATTTTCAAATAATTTTACCTTATACAAATTTTTAGGACAGCAAAAGTACTTGATATTTTATCAAAAGTTTCATATCCACACCTTACAGTTAGAAAGGAATATGGGGGTCTGGCTCCCCCTTAGATCCAAGAGTCCTTTCCCCACAGAATTAATCTTTCCAATTTTTTTTTCTTTAATTCACCATCATGTTTTATACTTATAATTTACATATGTAATTCAATTGAGTTTTTACAGTACACCATTTTAATGATTGATACCTCATATGTAAATAAAATTTCACTTATGTAATACATGTGCACATTTTGAAATTTCAATTCAAAATACTTCAATTCCTCATAATGTCTAAGCTACACACAACACCTCAATTTTAACGCAAAAATCAATGGTTAACACCACATGTAATGCCTTATCTTTTATGAGGAGTCCAATGGTGATATAATTCCCATATTTTTATTTGTAGGATAGAAATCTTTAATCATTTTTATTTAACTTTTTTTCCAAAAATATCTCAATTTTGGTATTTTTGTTGAAAATTCATTTTTACTTAATTTTTTCAAGTAAAAACATGTTTTCACAATTTTAAATTTCAATGTAATTATATTTTTAAACTATAATCAAATGTCCATTTTTGTGTATAAGCTTATATTTCCATTTTAATTTTTTTTTCATAATATAAACAAATTTATTCTATTGAAAGTTATATCTTGTTTAATTATTTGTGGTCTTTTTTGGTATGTAAAAATACCTCTAAGGCTCACAATTTTCATTTGCTGGTGATTTTTGAGGAGGTTCCCATTTCATCTATTCTTTTTTTTGAGCTATATCAGCTGCCTTCCCATCTTTATTATAATCAATTAGTGTTGTTTATTGCTGTTTTGGGGGTTGATTTGATTATCATATCATATTTTTAGTGAATTCCCCCTGTTCCTTGGGAAACTGTCTAACCACTTGTTTTTCAGACATAGGGCCTTCTGTGGGTACTCTATGCAAACTTGGAAAAGCTTAGCTCCTCCGTGCTTCAATAAAATTCTTTTATCCAAGTGTTCTGTGAGATTTGTATATGTTATTGTGGAATATCCTTCTTCTAAGCAGTAAAAACACTTTAATGGCTGTTCTGGAGCCATTTGAGCTGGGAGATATGGGTGGTAAAGTATATTTTTGCCTGAATGGCTGTGAGTTTTGTGTAATTTTCTCATGTTAATTATTGATTTCTTGTGTTTTCTTTGGAGATTAAACTACTTCTGAATGGGATTTAAGCTGATTAAATACCTCCTTACCTGATTCATTCACAGTATCCTTTGGTGGGTAAGATCTTCCATTTGCCTTAAGAATTCTTCCAAGTCTTCATCATCAAACATATCTTTCTTTTATTTTGAATTTGATTGTGAAGATTCCTTCTTTTGAATTAAGATTTTGGAATCTAAGTCCTTTTCAATATATATCCTTAAGATCTCTAATATTGAAATGATATAACCACCATACAAAGCTTGCACCATTTCCTGATCTTTTATAGTTTCTTTATAAATGGATTCTTGAACACTTGAGGAAAGATTAGCCAGAATTTCTTGATTGTAATCAATATCTCCTTGTATATATTGATATCATTTGAGATAATTAATTATAGATTAATATTCCCCAATTAACCTTTTCTATTGAGTTGTATTTCTAATTCCTCCTTCTTGTTAAATCTTTTTAAATAATTGAGATATTTCAGACAGCTTATATCTTCTTTCAGCTTATACTGTCCCCCATCTTCCCTTCATATCATTTTTTAATTTCCTCCAATATTCAGTTTTACATCTGGGAATTCCTTCAATATGGCAGCTAATTTCTTGTTATTTAGTCCAAAAGGATATCTGTCTTGCTATATATCTTCCACTTCCTCCTTCAATTTCCACTATATTTTCCACTATTTTAATAAATCTTTCTACTTATTTTCCATCAAGCCATAAATTATAATATTTTGGCCTGATATTGACAATTGGTGTGCTATTTATTGGAAGCCCTTGTTGTACTGCGCTTGAAGCTGGTTCATGAATATTAACCCTCTTTGGTAGAGTATCAGGCCTTTGTGAAGTGAATGGAGTTGATGAGGCCATGAGCCTTGAGAATATTGATGATCATCCTTCTTGTCTGAAAATTCTGGGCATGGTTGTAGTTTCTTCCATTGCAATGTTTTCTGTGGTAAAACTTGACTCTTTTCTTTTCCCTTCTTTATTAAGTATTTTAATTAATTCTTATTGCATTTCGAACATTCTTTACTGAAGTCTTTCTACATCAGAAATATCTTCTTGTTCTTGCATAGTCTCTTCATTGATAATTTCTTCTTTGGATTCATTGAGATTATGTAGTATCTTTGATGATGATTCTGAATCCATATTGATACCTTCTTTGTTGATTTTCTGTTGTTCACTTTTTTATTTATTTCAAATATTTTGTTGAGTAATTTTTGAAAATAATCTATAACTATCCTCTGATCTTTCTTCTTGGTTGTTGGTGTACCAACAGGTATACTATAATCTATAGGTGATCCTTCTCCAGGTGGTGTTTCTCCACTTTTTGGATAATAATAATGAAATGATTTTGTTGAAGAACTTGATGGTTATTATGGTTCAGAATTTCTTTGGTTCTCCAATTCCATATTGAATTAATAGGTTTGTGAGGTTTCCTGATTGTTAAAGGTATTTTTACAAATTGAATTTGCAGGTTTTCTGTTGATAATTGACAGATTATTGATAGTTGAAGCTATAGGCCACTGTTTGGACACCAGATTTGGGAACTCCTTTTGGTGTGGGCAGAAATATGGCAGTCCCTTGAGGGGAAATTATTAGTAGGTCTTTTTTGAATTTCAGAATTGTCCAATAACCATGGGTGCTAAGGTGTATTAGCTTCCCCTCTAAATAATCCTGAATAGTCAGCCCTACTGGGAATCAAAAAAAATATTATTTGTGGTATAAACAGATAGAGAAGAATTATTAGTATTCTCTAACTAAGACCTATCAATAAATAGGTAGCCAAAACTCTGATGTAACACTATAATAAACTAGAAACTACTTTTTGATTTTTTTTTGTTAAGACTAAAAAAAGATTTTTTTAAATGGGAATAATAATAATAAGACTACTGGATTCAATACTAATAATAACTTTTAAACAATAATATTTTGATAAAACTACTTCTTTCTTTGAAAGATACTAAGCTACTGAGCTTTTCACTATGGGTATTCTACTATTCTTCACTAATACTAAGCTTCTGAGCAAGGCTACTGAGCTTTTCACTACAGCAATACTACTAATCTTCACTAATACCAACCTAATGAGAAAGGCTACTGAGCCTTGCACAACTAAAGAACTACTACTCTAGATAAACTGCCAGTTGAGGGATTGTTGGATCTTCAATCTTGGGAAATTTTCCATTGTTCTGGAAAATGAGAGAGAGGGGACCTCTATTTATACCTTTTAGGCTTTCATAGAGCTTCTCAAAACAGGGAAGTTAGAAAAATCACAGTTGAGGTGTATTAGCTGGTAAGATGTGTAGGTTTGGTGTCTCTGTTATGTGTTTTCTGAGAGAATTTTTTTGGTGGTGTTTTTTCTTATCAAAATCATGTTATGTCATTGAGATAATTTGGCTGGTGAAATTTTCTTTCTGCCAAGAAAGTGGAGAAATTAAAGCTTATGAAAATTGAAATTTCTTCTAGTCATATGATATCTTTGAGATAATCTAGCTGGTGACATTCTTCTTGGAAGTAGAGAAAGTGGGTAAAATACAGCTTATGATAATTCAAATTTCTTCTAGCCATATGACCTCTTTGAGAGAATTCAGCTGGTAGGTTTTTTCTTTTTGGTAACTTTGTTACATGTTTGCTGGTGGTATTTTTCTTATCAAAATGATGTGACGTAACTGTGATAATTTTTAAGGAAAGAGTTTACTTTTGCCAAGGAAGTGGGGAAAATACAGCTTCTTATCATTGAAATTTCTTCTAGTCATATGATATATTTGAGGGAAATTGGCTGGTGATATTTTTCTTTTTGGTGACTTTGTTACCTTTTTACTGAGAGAATCTTTCTGGTAGTGTTTTCCTTATCAAAATCATGTGAAGTAATTGGGATAATTTGGCAGGTGAGATGTTATTTTTTCCAAGAAAGTGGGAAAAATACAGCTTCTCATAATTGAAATTTCTTCTAGTCATATGACCTCTTAGATAGAATTTTGCTGGTTAGATCTTTCTCACAAGTGGATAAAGCTGGGAAAATACAGATCTGTTTTATTTAGTGCACTGCCATTAGATTTGAACAAAGGTGGGGAAATTGGTATTTTCTATTTTAATTGAAATTCTTCTGGTTGAAAGCTTTATCTTCTTGATTATTCTCTAGGACCACTTGACAGTTCGATTTACCTATTTCCAGAGCTCTGAAATTTGATTTCCTTGTTTGGGGTTATTTCATAACTCCTGTTTCCATGTCCAAAGTTATTCCCTAATTCTTATTCTCACTTCTGTTGCTATTCCATAATTCCTTTTCCCATTCCGAGAGTTATTTCCTAATTCCTGTTCTAATCTCTGGAGTTATTACGTAATTCCTATGTTGATTTCCAGAGTTATTCCACAATTTTATTTTATTCTTGGGTGTTGTTCCTCAATTTTCTCCTGAGGTATTCCCTAATTCCTATTTCAATCTTGAGAGTTGTTCCTCAATTCCTATATCCATCTCTGAAGCTATTCCCTAATTCCTATTTCCATCTTCAGAGTTAACCCCTAATTCCTATTTCCATCCCTGGAGTTATTCCCCAATTCCTATTTTCACCTCTAGAATTTTTCACTAATTCCTATTTCCATCTCAGGAGTTCTTCCCTAATTCCTATTTCCATCTCCAGAGGTTTTCCCGGATCTCTTTGTGCATTTCCAGGGTTATTCTGCAATTTGATTTTCTTCTTGGGATTTATACCTCAATTTTCCCCTGAGTTCTTTCCTGATTCCCATTCCCATCTCCTGAGTTATTCCCTAATTCTTATTTCCATCTCCAGAGTTATTCCCTAATTTTTTATTTCCATCTTCAGAGTTATTCCCTAATTCCTATTTATATATTCAGAGTTATTCCCTAATTTCTTTTTCCATCTCAGGAGTTATTCCCTAGTTTCTATTTCCATCTCTGAAGTTATTCCCCAACTCCTATTTTCATCTCTACAGTTATTCCATAATTCCTACTTTCATTTTCAGAGTAAATCCCTAATTCCTATCTCCATCTGCAGAGTTATTCCCTAAGACCTATTTTGGTCTCTTGAGATATTCCTCATTTCTTGACTTATTTCCTAATTCCTGTTTCCATCTTCAGGGTTATTCCCTCATTCCTTTTTCCCCCTCTGGAGCTATTCCCTATGTCCTATTTCCATCTCCAGAGTTATTCCCTAATTCCCATTTCCATGTCTTAACTTTTATTTGTCAGAGTTGTTCAGGTATTTATGTATAGTTCTGAAATCTTCTTTCTGTCAGCCTGTGACTCAAAACCGTAGCACAAGCATGACAGCCAAATACTATGAATCAATGGTATAGCCAAGATACCACCAAAACATGGAGCTGAGCCAAATCAGCTCAAAAGGTATCAAACAAAAGAGGAAACTCACCCCTTTCCAAATATATAAGTCCCATTATCATAGGACAAAGAATAACAAAGTTAGTCCTGCTCAAAGTTGTTGCTGAGCATAAACCTTAATTTTCACCTCTCATCTGAAATACAGAGGAAGAGGCTTAACCTCATTGAATGGGTATTCAAAATGAATCTCTAAGTCAGGGCTATCTAATGGTACTAGCAAAGCTGAGCTAGCACCAGCATTAAAGAATTTATGACCAAAATAAGGTCAAATAAGGGTGAATAAAATATTCACCTCTCATCTAACTTCTAAAGTTTCAGTGTGAGATACCTAAAGTGGGGGCTTTTTGGAAAGAGCAAAGTCAGGGCTATCTGATGGTTCCATTCATTTCCCCATACCTAATCTAGAACAAAAATTATGGGACAAACAAGCTCCATACAGTTTTTAAGCAAAACATATATATGTACAAAAAATCTTGTACATGGCATAACTTTGCCATACTTAATGATAACCATATCAAATGGGGTACCATTGTGTAGAAAACATTCAGGGCTACAAAATGAACTAACTTTGACCTTGATATCTCAAAAAAAGACAAAGGTATGGCAGCTTTAAGATCAAAATCCCATAGTTAGACCAATACAGTCTTACTGTGGGACATTCTACCATAAGTATGATTATGAGGTGTCAAACAGACAAAAGAGCTTTTTTATACTTCAATACCTCATAGTTTGGGCATTACTGGGGCCCTGTACAGGTTTTGTACAGCATTCTACACATCATACCCATCAGAAGAGGGCTATGTGGTCCCCAGATGAAAAATTTCACCCTGTCGTGGTGAAAACTGACCACATGTGGTTTTAAAACCACATCTGAGCCCAATACAGAGCATACAGGCCCTATGAAAGCCCCAAGCTAGTACTCTGAAGTGAAAGACTCTTCACTTCCTCTACGTGGATGATCTAGAGGGCCATTCCCCCCCATTTTAAGATAAAAGGAGGCCTTTTCTCCACCAGAAAAGGTTTCCCCATCCTGCTCTTGAATTCCTATGTAGTACAAATGTCAAAAACAGTTATGATATTGGAAAATAATCAGCTTATACGGTAAACTTTAGTATTGTAGACTTTATTATTGTAACCCAACAGGTAAAGCTGCACCCCAGGCTTTCAACAGTGCTCACCACCACTAATAATCATTGGTAAAACCCTTTTATTTTATAAAAGCCCCATTTTTAATATTATTATCCATGTCAAAGTCATATTTTAGGTTTTAAATAATCTTTATTATAACCTCTTCATAGATTCAGCCTGACACTTTCCATCAAGCTATTCTGAAATTTTCAAAATGTGTTATTTCTTCTCTGAAATGCCACAATTTTGTTCCTGCCTCCAAAGTTATTCTGCAATTGTCCTAATGTTATTCCACAGCTTCATTTTCTTTTTTTTACATTTGGTAAGCTTTAGACTGGTGTAATTGGTATGGAATACCGCAATGTTATCTGGATTTACTTCTTTAATTTTCTTTCCTTCATAAAACAATCGGGTAGGTTTTTTCAGAATTCATTTTGAGGGTTTATCTTTGTTATTTTTACTTTTCAATGGAAGGACTTTTTTTTATTCTTGTCTTTATTCAAAGAGAGTACTGACAAGTGTGATAATCCCTGTGTATCTGTCAAAAGTTCTAAAATGGGACAAGTCCTCAAATTCTAAGATTCTCAGGACTTCCAATCATTCTATCTGTGAAGCAATTTTTTGAATTATCTCACAAATATGTTTTACCAATGATAAATTTGAACTTTGAGGTTCATTCAGGTTCTGATTGGGGGCTCTCTTGGTATTGAAATATTCCCCAGAAATTACCTGTTCAAGTGAGGGTAGGGATTCCTGAAACACTTTGGTAGCTATAAAATCATTATTCACTGATGATGTTTTATTTAAATTCTTAATAGGTCTATCTGTTGGTAATGGGATGTTTTATTCACTTTCCTGAGAAGGAATTTTTTCTTTCAATTTAAACTTAAATTGATTTTTTAGCTTATTTTGTGATATAAAGTGTAGATAAATCTCTATAGTTTGTTCAGGATTTGTTTTTTTACTTGTGGGAGTATGGGAGTGCTAGTAGAACATCATTATTTTACATTGTCATCTCCATTGTGGATTGAATAACCCAATTTCAATTCTTCCTCTTCTTCCAATGATGTAAGTATACTCTTTCTACTATAAAGGGATCCTTACTTTCTGGTCAGAATTTCATAAAAGTCATACTGAGTAAAATTAATTATTCCTATACTCAATACTTGCATTCCTTCATATAGCTCGCTTACAGGTTAAATTTCATTTTTCAAGGGTAATTAGTTTTAAGTTAATAATTATGAGGATTTATTCATTCCTTCTCTTCAAAACTTGAGGGTATTGAATTCCATAATTGAAACCAATTGAAAATCACGAAATTCTTTTCCTAATAATACGTGACATTAACTTACATATACACTGAATCTTAAGTACAGTATCTCATTAGTAGGTAATACAACTTGAACTTTTTTCAAAATATCTTTGTTGAAATTTTTATTTTTTGTTTTTTATTTTCTTTTTGACTAGTCTCATTCAACTTTCTGCTGCCATTTCAATATGTATGCAGTTATATTTCAAGTTTTGGTCCATAAGAGCCATCACAGGGTATTCTTCCCATCATATTCTGACATATATTAGTAATTCTAATCCACAATTGGGTGAGAAATGAGAAAAAGGGGTTTTTGGGGGATTCTTACTATTAGTATATTATGTGTTTCTTTTGCTTCCAATTCCATAAGACTTAACTTCTTGATTACTTTTTATATATTCAGAGGATCTTGAGTTAGCATTAATTCTTCCTCTTATAAATTGGCTTCTTAATTTTTATTTTTGGTTCCATTACAGGCTTAGTAATGCTAGTTTGAACCTGAGTTGGATTAATTTATTCTGTAAGGGTTTTTTGAGATCCAAAAAATTGAAATTCCCATTTAACTTGAGATTTAAGGATAGTTTTTTGATAGAAGTTATTTTTTGAAAATGTCCTTTGATTTTAGATAGCCATTTTTCTTTTTGATCATCAGAGTATTCTCCTTTATAGAGTGAATACTTCTTATTGTTACAACAAGTAACATTCTTTCCATATTCATTTGAAACACTTTTAATCCGCTGTTTTGTCTTTTAGTGTTTCTTTTGTACTGTTTCCACTTTAATAGGGAAAGTTTCAATGCTAGAGTTATAAGTGTTTTCAAATTATGGTGGGAAAGGAGGGCAATTATTGTCTAAGTTGCTAATTATCTCTAAAGATACTAATAATGGTTCAACTTTATTAAGTTCATTTTCCATAAAATAAGATATTGATTCATCTCTTTTCTTGATATTATTATTATGCTAATATTCAGTATTAAATTCAACTTTATAGAGGGGTGAGCTTAATTTTGGTTCTTAAAATGCCAATTTTGTTTTTATATCCATATTACACAACTACATTCCTTTGGGTGTTCATGTGTGCCATCCTTTTCATTCTGGTTCAAATATTTCTGGGCCCAGTATTCTTTGATCATACTCTCTATATCTGAGAATTTAACCTTTTTTAAAAGATTTCAAGTATGATATCATTATCAGCAAGGAAGGGTCTCCCAAAGACTATGTGAACAGAATCCCTTGCTACAAAGAAGGGAATTCTTCTTTCATCACATTATGGTAAGAAAAGAAACAGTATTTCCTGATAGCTAAAAGATTTCTGTTCTCTGCCCCTCCATTCCTCTAAGTCTAATGTTCAAAACACTCATTGAAAGTCTTGCTTTTATAGATTCCACTTTTGGCATTATCCTGAGTTCAGCTTCAGTATTTACTAATTCTTTGACTATATGTCCTTCTGGTCTGACTGATACCTCAATAATTAAAAGGGTCAAAAATTAGTGTATTTTTTCTTTAATGATTGTTTCTTGAGTTGGTGGTTTCTCTTGAGTTTCAATTTATTCAAGAGACATTGAATATTTCCTTCTTTTTTGTTGAGAAAAATTCCAAATCTTTCATAAAATTGGGTTGTATGGTAGCTATTCTTTCTAAGGTCAGATTAGATTTCTGATGCATGACCCTCTTCATAAATCTTTGAATTATTGATCCTTCTTCTTCAATCAAAGATTTTTTGTTCACTTCCATTTTTGGAAGTCTTACTAGAGCTTTCTTATTAATTTCTTCTTCTTTTACTGGTGTGGTAGCTTTGTGTTTATTTTTTTCTGGCTTCTTGGAAACCTCTTCTGTTTCTGATGGTGTATATTTTGTAGGTATTATGACTGTGTGGCTTTTGAGGTATTTTCATATACCCAAAAGACCACAAAGAGTTACAATAATAAAATCATTTTCAAATGCAATCAAATATTCAAATAGAAATATGAAGCTTAAATGAAATTATGAAAATCATAATCAAAATATTGATAACAAATTTGAATTTCAATTTGAAAATATAAAAATATATCTTTGCTTAAAATGATGAAGTAAAAATGAAATTTAATTAAAAATACTAAAAATGAAATATTGTTTGGAAAATGTATGAATAATTAGTATAAATTTGTTTTAAATAAATAAACATATAAAATTCATTCCACCATTGATTCCTCATAAAAAGTCAGTTGTGGTCACATCTGAGTGAAAATTCTGTAACTCCACTCTAAATAAGCTTAAATTAAGTTTTTAGTATTTTCTGTATGAAAATCTGAAAAACTCAAAACCTTGATTTAATTCACACCAAATGTTGTGAATTTTCAGAAGCTATGAGGAACTAAAATATTTTAAATTGAAATGTCAAAATGTGGGTATGTATTACATAGGTGAGCTCAAATTTACATATGTGGAATCACTTACTACAGTCTTTTACTATAAACTTTCAATTAAATTTCTTGTTTAGCTTTTAAGGATAATACATGAGGAGTAATAAAAGAAAATATAAATTGTAAATATTAATTCTGAGGGGGAGAAGGAATCTTGGCTCCATTAGTGCCAGACTCTCCCAAATCTCTTTCTGAAAGGTGTTAGATCTCAAGATTCATGCAAAGGTTCATCACTTTTTCCCTGGAATTTAGTCACATTCTCTGTGGCTTAATTGATCATGAGTTTTTGATACCAACCAGGGAAGTTTCAACTGATGGCAAGAGGGTAAAACTACCCTTGAGCTAAAACATACAATATAAAAATTTCTAGCTGGTTTTTAGGTTTCTTAAACACATTCTGAAAAGTTTTGAGAGCTATAAATAAACCTTTACTACAGCAATGGTTGGTTTAAGGGACTAAAATGGCTAAAAATTGAAAGAATTTCTAAAAGCAGCCTTCTTTGGTCCAAACCAGGCTTTTTTGATTTCATAATTGGATTTTTTGTTGTAAGTGTGTTTATGATTAATAATTATAGTAAATTATAGTTTTGGAGTAAGAGAATTGGTGGCTATAAAAGGATTCCTTCTTTACCCCACTTTTCTCCTCATGTTGAAATCTTTTTCTTTTATAATTAGTTTAAAAACTCTCCAAAAAATAAATTAAAGATACCAAACACCCATCTTAAGTAAGTTCAAACCTTTAAGCCACATTGAAAAAATCATTATATGCATTTTTACCCTTGAGCCACCCCATAAGTGAGCTAAAGCATCTTTAATCACTGTTAACTTTGTCACTTTTTTGCCAAATTCACTTTGGTCACTTTTAGTCATGTCTTCTATTTAAATATTCTTCTTAAAGACTATAATCTCATATTAACTTCCTGAGGTTTTTTATCAATTAATTCCAATTGAAATGCCTCTTGAAGAAATTTCTTTTGTAGCCATTAATATCTCTTGTAGAGTATTTTTGGGATACCTTTTTATAGTTCATAAGAAGAGAAATCTCTATCATATAATTTTTTATCCTAACACAGTTAAAAACAAAAACGTTGGTGTTTTTTCTCTCAAAAATCTGGAAATTTACTATTTTTGATCAAATTTCACCTTATAGAAATTTGGAGGACAGGAAAAGTACTTTATTTGTGATCAAGTCTCATATCCACACCTTACATTCAGGGGCCAAGATGTCAAAAAAAGAAATATAAGATTCTAACCACACATTTTTAATGATTTTTAATCTTTCAACCACACCAGAAAAAATTTCTAATCATTTTTTGTAACTTTAAGATGTGTCTATGAAACTATTAATAATATCAGTTTTAATCAACAATATTATGACTGTTCTTATGAAATATGATGAATAAACTCATTATAGAAACAATTAAGTAGCTCATTAATTGATTATTTTTTACTTGTTATAAACTACTAGAAATCATAACACTAAGCAGTAATTGTCTACTAGAATCAATTCCAAGAATTACTAATAATCAAACTTTGTATCAAAATAATAAAAAATTATTTCAAGGTATAATTGTCTTTTGAAAGAATAGCTACAAATTTAATCCTTGAAGGAAGCTATTTCTAGATAAAACCTTGAATTCTTAAGTGAAGAAACTCACTAACACTCCAATAATACCTTGAAAATAATTGGTAGAGTGATTTGACAGATTAATTGTGGAGTTAAAAGATCAAAATTGCTTAATAGAAATAATACAACAATATGATAGCTAAAACCATTTGGAATATTATATTTGCATCATTTCATGTCTTTCTGATTGGTTTGGAAAGACTCAAAATATCTAAGAAAAGAATTCACTAATACTTACTAGTTGGCACTAAAGATATTATTGCATAATAAGAGGACTTGGAAAAACCAGCAAGAGGAAGTCTCTTTCAAGTTAAGAACAGATCAAATAGGCTTTCCATTGAGGAAAATGAAAAAAAAATTGGAAACTATTAATCCTCTTTGGATAATTGGTTACATCACTTGTTGACAGGTAAAATTATCATAATTACTTAATTAAGTCATTTCATATGACTACCAACCCATTTATGGTTAATAAATAAAGGAGTAAAACCTTTCAATATCATCTTATTTTTAAATGATAATTAATTTCTTAAATCTGTCAATAGTATTGGGAATTGCATCACAGATTCTATTTCCTGTGAATTTTTGAAGATTCAGTGTTTCACACGGAATCATCAAAAATGGACTGTAAGTAAAACTTTCAATTTGAATTGTGAATTCATAATTGATTTTGTTTTTTATATGTATTATCCCTTTCTACAATGGCCCAGAACACTTCAGAAAGATAAATTAAGAATTGTGCTTTTAATCAATTTTTGAAGTTTTTACCTTATTTCTATATAGAACTTCAAATATCACAGTAATAACATGTTGCTATGAGGTAAGCTCATGAAAGATAGTCCAAAAAGGGTTTAAATTAATATTTTAAGGTGTATCCATGGAAAATCCATAGTAATTGACTTGGTTACAGGAGTCAGAGCTGCCCATTACCTCCTTGTCATGTCAAAATAGCAACTTATTTGGTATTTTCTTATGTTTTAATGGGACTTTAACTTGGTAGCCAAGTTCCCAAAAGGTTTTAGTATACCAATTGGGCCATTCTTAGCCATGGATCTAAGCTTGAGAGCTATCCATGCCTCAGAGGCCTCAGAAGTTGGGTCCCCTGTCTCTCTTTGATTTATTTTTCCCCCTTTGCTATTTTTACCTCAAAAATAGTAATTCAGGCTTCAAAAGTAATATCCATTATAAGTGTAAAAAAACTGTGTGTAAGAATACTATAATCTGAAGTGCCATAAAAATTCAAAACACTGTTCTTAAGTGTATATTTAAAACAGGATTCTCACATTCTCATTATTTTGGTGTGAAATTGAGAAAAACAAAAAAATGATGGGGTGTTGAAGTATTTTCCATATTACCACCTCATAGAGTTAGTTTAAGCTTATTCACTCTATGGAGCTACCCTAGGTGAAATTTTGTGTAGAATCCAAATCTTGCCTTAAACTCATGGATTCACTTACTCACAAAAACATTATTCATATTTTCTACAATAAAAAATTATAAATTGGGGATATATGCATGATTTATGGTTCATTAATAATTAAAAACTTACTTTAAAATTAAATTTGTCCTCTTTGGGTATGTAAAATATATTTAAAGGCTCACATTCCCTCCCACCAAAGAATAAAATTGAACTAAAATTTTATCAATTATGTTAAAAAAAAGGTCCCAAAGGGGGTTAATGTCTACTTTCAAACCTCTTTATATTACTCTGGTCAAGTAATCAAAACACCTTTACAGGAATATTCAGGCCTGTGGCCTTCTTCCATGCCTAAATCTTCTCAGAAGTTTATCTGAGTTAGGTCTTTCTGATTCTTCCAGCCACCCATCTTCATGTACTGGATTTCTATAAGTGACAAAATATTCTCTTTTATTCTTACCCCTAAGTCTCCTTTCTCTAATGACTTTTTTTTATCTTTTTGTCTTCATTATATTCCACTGTTGGTACAGCTAAAGGAGCTGGGTTCCTGAAGGGAAGAAATTCTTTATCAGCCAGCTGATAAGGATCAATAAGGATGACTGGAAAGGTGGGGTGTTTGTTTTTCGATTCACGACTAAATTCCACTTGAAATGAATTGGTTCCATGTAGGGTAACAATAACAGAAGGTCCCACATAAGAGTCTTTGAGCTTATTTGGGCCTCTACTATTAGAAAAATTCAAGTGTGAAAAGAGAACTAAGTCCCCTACTTTAAATTCTGGTGCTTTGTGAATCTTGTCCCATTCCTGTTTTGCATATTAAAAAGCATCATTTATGCTTATTTTTGAATTATTTTTCACTTTATCAAGCATCATCTTGAAGCTGGAAGCTTCAGGATTTATCTAAATCAATTCTTTCCTTAGTGTATCAGCTGGGAGTCTTGGATTCCATCCTTTTTCTAACATGGCAGGAGTTTGACCTATGGAAGAATGAACAGATTTATTATATGCTAATTACAACACAGGTATTCAAGTGCACCAGTCATTGCAAAAGCTGGATTATTCTTTGAGCTCTAACCCATATGCACAGAATCTTCTTATCATATCTTCTAAATTTGGAATCATTCTTTCATCCAGCTCATCAGTTTGAGGATGGTATTCTGTAGAAAATGATAACTTGGTCCCAAAAAGTCTTTGAAGATCTTTCCAAGTTGAAGAGGTAAGCTTTGGGTCTCTGTCACTTGTGATATTCTTGAAGAAATCTGTATGAGAAATAAATCTATTCCATGGAAGATCATCTGTGTCCATACAAGTGCTATCTTTATGACATGGTAAGAATGTGGTAGCTTTTCTGAATCTATCTACTGTGACTATGAAAGCATTATAGCTTTTGTCACCATTTGGAGGAAGACCTGTGACTCAATCCATGTGAACAACTTCCAAAGGTCATTTTGCTTCTGGAATATGGATCATATATCCAAATTTCTTGCCTGTACTTCTGTTGGAATTTTGACATCTGTCACAGGTATGCCAATATTCGATGGTCTCTTTTCTAAAAGATGGTCACCAAGCACAGCTTTTGATTTTTTCAATTTTTCTGTCTTGTGACAGGTGTACAGAATATATGCTATCATGACATTGATGTGGAAGTCTATTGATAAGAAATCTACTACATAATTTCATAACACAAGAATTTTTTGTTTTGTGACATATCATGCCATCAAAGAAGTTATATATTCCTTCAGAATAGGAACTTTTACATATTTTATCTAGTGAGCTAACCAAAGCTGTGTGTTTGCAGTCTTTTTCCAGCAAGGAGATCAAGATATGGCAATTCTTGTCTTTATTATATGACTCTCTGACTTCTTCAAAAACTTCAGTCCCTATGTCAGTTATTAAAATTACTTCAATTTGGATCTTTGGTTCTGCTTCTAAAGGTAACTAAGCTGGCTTACTAGGTGTATTAGCTAATTCCCACCTTCTACATCCATCAGGATTCCTATGTATATTTCCAGCTTTATGAACTATACTCATGTTTCCTCTATATTCTTGAATGGCTATTTGCCACCTCAACATGTGTTGGTTGGGTGTTTTTGTGTTGAGAAGTTATTGTGAGCCTTGAATTATATTGTACATACCCAAATGTGCCACAAATATCTTTAATAATAAATTTTGAACTATGCATAACCCATAAGTGATGCATATATTCAAAATTCATGTTTTTTTATTTCAGAAAAAATGGATAACTTTTTTCTGAGTAGGTAAATCCATGGATTTAAGACTGTATTTGGATTCTACACAAAAATTCTCCTAGGGTAGCTCCATAGAGTGAAGAAGATTAAATTAACTCTAAGAGGTGGTAATATGGAAAATACTTCAATAACACATCAGCAATACCACATAAAAGAATTGTGAAAATTTTTGTTTTTCTCAATTTCATGCCAAAATAATGGGAATGTGAGAAATACCATGTTATATATACACTAAGAATAGTGTTATGCATGTTTGTGTCACTTAATATTATGGTATTTTTACATACACCTTTGATACACCCATAGTGGATATCAGTCTTGAAGCCTGAATTTCTATTTTTGACGTGAAAATAGTCAAGGGCAACAAAAGACATCAAAGAGAGCCAGGGTACCCAACTTCTGAGGCCTCTGAGGTGTGGAAAGCTCTAAAGATAGAATCCATGGCTTATCTTGGCCCAATTAGTATACCAAAACCTTTTGGGAACTTGTTTGCCATGTTAAAATCTCATTAAATCATAAGAAAATAGCAAATAAGCTGCTATTTTGACGTGCCAAGGAGGTAAAGAGCAACTTAGACTCCTGTAATCATTTCAATGCTTAATTATTTTCCATGGATAAACCCTAAAAGAGTAATTAAAACCCTTTTTTCAGTAGTGTCCATTTATTTACCTCCTAGCAACCAGCAATATAGTATTATTTGCAGTTCTATGTAGAAATGAGATAAAAACTTCAAAAATTCATTAAAAATACAATTATTAATTAATATTTCTGAGACTTTCAAGACCCATTAAGAACAGTATAATTCATCTAAAAACCAAAAAAATCATACTTTTATAAGTAAGAGTAAAAGTTTTACTTACAGTCCATTTTTGATAATTCTATGTGAAATACTGAATGTTCAAAAATTCACAGAAAATGCAACCTGTGATGAAATTTCCAAGAAAAATAATAAATTTGAGGAATTAATTTTCATTTTGAAATAAACAAAGATTTAAATTTGTTACTCCTTTTATTCTCAACCATATTTAGGTTGGTAGTCACGTAAAAGCATCAATTAAATAATTATGATAATCTTACATGACATCAGATGATGCAATCATTAATCCAAAAAGGATTACTGTTTTCTCACTCACTGGTTTTTCCGTTTTCTCCATGGCACGCCTCTTTGAGCTGTCTGAGACTTAAAAGAGGCCTCCTCTTGCTGTCTTTTCCAGATAATCACATTACTCAATTATGCCATTATTACCAATAAGCAAGTATTATTTAAATTTTTTCTAAGTGTTTTATTCTTTCAAAATGAATCAGAAAGACATGAAATAATAGAAATCAACTATGTATTGTTGTAATCCTGTTTTGAATCAGTTTTGATCCTTCTAATCCACGATTATCTCTCAATTTTCCCTACTATTATAATTCAATAAGCTCTTTGGAATATGAATGAGTGTTTTGTCTTAATTCTTAAAAATTTTTCCTCTAGGAATTGTTTTCTTCAAGGGTTATATTTATAATTATTCTTGAAAAAAATACTTATAAATTAAAATAATTTTATTATTTTAATAAAGAAGTTTTTACCATTAAATACTTCTTGTAATTGATTCTTGTAGACAATTCCTACTTACTGTTATAATCACTAGTAGTGTATATCAAGTAAAAGAAATAATTAATTAATTATTCAATTGTGGTTAGAACAATTTTTCATTATTATATTTCATAAGAACAGTCAGAGGACTGTTGATTAGTAGTAATATTATTGAAAGCTTCATAGACCCATCTTAGATTTGGGGGCCTGGCTGTGTTTTTTGAACCTTGTATCCTTAATCAATATATTTTTAAGTATTAAAATATATCAATTTAATTATTTTTTTTCTCAATTTGAAGTTATAATTATTTTTAATTTTTGAAATTGTCTTTAAAATCTTTTTCATTGAGGAATTTGGTTTAATTTTATATTGGTTTAAACGTGGCTTTTTCACATCCAAACACTTATAACATTATTCTTTGAGTTACTCTTAATTAATTTCAAATCAAAATCATAAATTTTAATTTTTTTTCTCCTTTAAAAAGAATAATTTTTTCTTATCAAAAAAAATAATAAAAACTCATAAAAAATCTTTGAAAAATCTTTCAAGTATAAAAAAAAATTTTTCTTTTATAATTCTTTTCTCTAGTGTCTTTAATCAGATACTGTGCAGCTGGTAACAGACTCAGTAAAAGATATATTACCAGTCCAGAATATTCAGAAGAAGAATCTGAAGAAAGTATTTAATTGAAAATCACTAAAAGAGGCACTTTATTTCAAACAGAAAAAGCAAAACAGCCACCAAACGGTGTGTATTTTTGACTTTGCTTCTTAATTTTTTCTCTTAAATTCACGTAAAATGGTGCATACCAGAAATTGAAGCAACTATTCAGTCCAGCCAGATGGATGTGGACAAAGAAGAGGCAAGACCAAGTCCAGAAGTGGCAAGTCTTCCTGAAGAAAGACACATCTGGAGGATGCTAGAGTTGCCCCCCATTGCCCAAGGTCTGCACCCACAAACGTTGATGTGAACTCTGAGTCTGAACAAATTCAAGATGATATTTCAAGGGCTGAATCATTTTCAAGTGGAAGCAATAGAAATTTATCAATACCAATACAAGAATTTGTACAGAGAAGGCAAAGAGGAGGAATGGGAAATATGCCCAAGCCTTTGGCAGGGGGCCATGAACTCCTAATTACACATCAAGAGCTTTCTGGGTCAGGAGAAGACCATAAAACCCTTAGGAGGATGGATCTCATTTTCTTGCAGAGACAAGGTCAAAAATATAAAGAACTGGTTGAAAAATCAAAGTCTTTTATCCACAGAAAAGAAGAAGGAACTGGAAATGACACCAGATTTGGGGAAAGAAGGCCCAGTGGGGTCTACCAGCTCCAAACCAGCTCCAGAAGTCTCCAAAGACAAACCCAGATGGCCTCAGAAGAAGCAGAAATGTCCCAAGAGACATAAGGGCAAAGTCAAAGGCAAAGCAAATTGGAACAGACCTTACCCACAAGGGTACAGGATCCCCAAATTGGAGCCTTCAGCTGTGGACAGTTTCTTCAATATGACCCAAACTCTCATGGAATCCACAGCCAAAGAGAAGGAAAGGATTAACAGGCGCTATCCACGTAAATAATACAAGAAATACAATTTTTTAAATCTAGTATTGATGTAGAACTTGGTAAATTTGATGCAAAGTTAAATGAAATAACATCAGATATAAGTGAATTAAAGTGAAATGCCAAAACCTCTACTGAGTGGTATTAGTTGACAAGCTTAAAACTTGATTCAATTACCAATACATGTGACAGAATTTAAATTAACTGTAAAGTTCTAGAGGATGAAATAGGAGATATTTCCATTTCACACATCAATTGAAAACTTGCAATGCTGAGAGGTCAGGTTTTGGAAATAATTAATAATAACAATCAGTTTGCCACCCATTTGTAAAAAAGTGACATTGAAAGGAAGAAATTAAAGAATGAAATCATGGAAAATTTGGAGCAAATTCATAAGAATTATGAACCACACATACCAAGACATTCTCAACCTTTGACTGAAGAGAAACATTCTGTAAAAGGAATTTTTACCCCCTTTTTAGGAGAAAATCCCATCTGTGCAAAATATATTCCCAAACTGGAAGAATGGCCAACATTCTCTGGTGAAGGAGAACACAATCATATTGAGTTCATCAAAACAATTGATATGTTGCAAGGGGATTTTAACATACCTTATAAAATTATAGTGGGTAAGCTACACTCCTTGTTTACCAGAAATGCAAAGAAACGGAATTACAAAATGAGACAAGATCATGGTAAACATGATTGGCCTTGGTGGAAATCTGAAATAATCACCAAATGGGCTAACAATCCTTGGAGATTTAAAATGGAAAATGCTTTTGAAAGTGCCATTTTTACTCAGAAAAGGATAAACCACTTACTTGGTTCCTCAAACAAAAAGACAGATTATCTGCCTTACACCCAGATATGTCTGACTCTATGATTAATATGAAAATATTAAGAAAATGTGGAGGAGAAATAGAAAATTCTATCAAGTGCAGATGTGTAGAACCTTTTTCAACAGAAGAATAAATCAATGCCATGGAAGATATCATTACTAGGACAAAAAATGGTAAAGCCTGGACTAGAATCCCTATGGAATCCAAAATGGTCTCAGAAACTTCCAGAGAAGATAAGAGGCCTGAAAGACCTGTCTTGAAGTGTCATAAATTGTGGAAGCACCTCACATTTAGCGAACACTTGCACCAAGAAGACAAAAATTAATGAAGTTCAAGTCATTGAAGAAGTTCGGTGTACTGAAGAGAAAGAGTAATCTGACCTAGATTCTGCAGTCTCTGAAGATACACCAGTAGAAGACTATCCCATTGAAAACATTACAGCTTTCTTTGAGGTCACATAAGTCTATACTCACTTGCCTCAGTACAGTGAGGATTATCACAAGCTGAACAATATCCAGAATTCCAGAGTTTGTAAAACCAAACCTTCCAGAGGTAAAGGATATATTTCTGGAGCATCTTGTATCACGTCAATCCTGATAAATGATATTGAAGTCAGAGTAAATTTGAATACAGGGGCATTTTGTACTTGTGTAGGCAAAGATTATCTTCAAGCCATACTCCCTGGATGAAAGAATCACCTATTACCAATAGAGGGTGTACAATTCAGTAGTGCCAGTAATAAGATGTACCCTTTGGGCATATTGGACACTAATCTTGTATTTCCACATGCAGCAGGAAGTGTGAGAATGAAAAAAGAGATAGTAGTAATAGACAATTGCACATCTCAGCACATCATTCTTGGAAATGATTACTTGAATACTTATGGTATCAACCTCAATATCCATAAAGAAAAATATTTCACAATTGGAGGAAATAAAAGACAAAAATTTGCTTTTTCCAATATGCCAAAGCAAATATCTAAAATATCTTCTGTTAAAGATACTTATAAGGAAGAATTTGTGGCTAATCAACTTGTTCAAGCACAAATTAATCCATCATTCTTGCCCAAAATGAGGCATGATCTTATTGATGTGTTATACACATATAAAAATGCCTTTGCTTCTGATAATGAACCATTAGGCGCTATCAAAGGGCTTGAAGTTGATATTACTATTAATATCGACAGACCATACCCTCCAGTAGTTAAAAGACAAGCTTATCCAGCCAGTCCCAGAGCTAGAGAAGCCTTGGAAAAACATATCCAAGAGTTGATCCAACTTGGTGTACCAAGAAGAGTAGGCCATAATGAGGAAGTTGAAGTGACAACACCTGTTATTATTGCTTGGCATAATGGTAAATCAAGGATGGTTTGAAATTTTAGAAAATTGAATAACTATACAGTTCCAGATAGGTATCCAATTCCTATAATTCAAGAAACCTTGACTCAATTGTCTAAAGCCAAGTATATAACATCCATGTATGCATTAAATTTTTTCACCAGAATGTTTTGACTCCCAAAACTAATAAATTACTTAGAATTATCACTCACTGTGGTATTTCTGAGTATCTGAGAATTCCATTTGGTATTCAAAATGCACCGTCCCATTATCAAAGAATGATTAATACCATCTTCCCCACAAATTTATCTGAAGGATGGCTTATCATTTAGATTGATGATATTATAATATGGTCTGAATCATGGTCTTTGCCCCTTGAAAGACTTGAAAGAGTACTTGACAAATCTATAGGAGTGAATATGCATATTTCACTCAAGAAATGTAACTTTGGCTTTGAAGAACTTAAAGCTTGAGGACATATTGTTTCTGGTTTAATCTTTGGTATTGAAAAAAATAAAGTGGCAGAAGTGTTACTTAAGCCAATACCCCAGAATAAAAAAGAAATGATTTATTTTCTTGGATTTGCCAGCTCTTACAGGCAACATCTGAAAGATTTTGCAATTCTAGCCAAGTCACTCTTTAGAATCTGTGATCAAAAGACAGTATTTGAGATGACACAGGAAATAATTAAATCTTATAAGAAGATAAGGAAAGCTCTTACAGAAGCACCTTGACTCCTCATTCCTGACTGGAATATACCTTCTTAATTGTACATTGATGCTTGTGGAGATGGATTAAGGGAAGCCCTACATCAGGTCCAAATTATTGATGAAAAACCTACAGAGGGACCAGTTTGTTACATCTCAAGACAAATAAAACCAACAGAAGCCAGATATGGTGCAAGCCAGATTGAGTGCTTATGTTTGGTATGAGCACTTGATAAATTACACTATTATCTTGATGGCAGTTTTTTTGAAATGATAGCTGACTGTAATGCTGTGAAATCACTTCTTAACATGAAAACTCCCAACAGACATATGTTGAGATGGCAAATAGCCATTCAAGAATATAGAGGTAACATGACTATAGCTCATAAGGCAGGAAATGTTCATAAGATTGTTGATGGACTTAGCAGGTGGGCATTAGCTAGTACTTTCAATAACCCAGCTTATGTACCTTTGGAAGCAGACCCATGGATTCCAATTGAAGGAATTAACATCATTGATATTGAGACTGAATTCTTTGAAGAGGTCAGATAATCTTATGATAAGGAAAAGAACTGCCATATCTTGACTTCCTTGTTAGATAAAGACTGCAAAGGTATGTCTTTAGTCAATTCACTGGATGAGTTTTTGAAACATTCATATTATGGAGGAAGCTTTCACTTGTTTGATGGAATAATTTACCACAGAACCAAAAATTCTTGTGTAATGAAATTGTGTAGCAGACTGCTTATCCATACCATTCTTCATGAATTCCATGATAGCATCTACTCTGGACACCTGTCAGAAGACAGAAATCTTGAAAAAGTGAAAAACTGTGCATGGTAGCCATCTTGGAGAAAAGACACCATTGAGTATTGCCATACATGTGATAGATGCCAAAACGCATACAGGAGTACAGGCAAGAAATTTAAACTGATGATTCATATTCAAGAAACTTTTTTTCCCTTGGGAGGCTGTTCATATGGATTGGGTCACAGCACTTCCTCCAAGTGGTGATAAACATTGGAATGCTTTTTTGGTCATTGTAGACAGATATAGCAAGACTCCCATATTCTTACCATGTCATAAAGATGACACTACTATTGATACAGCTCTTCTTTTATTGAGTAGAGCTATTTCTCATACAGTATTATTTAAGAATATCATCAGTGACAGAGAGCCCAAGCTCACATCTGCACTCTGGACCAAGATTCACTGATTGTTTGGGACTAAATTATCATTCTCAACAGCATATCACCCTCAAATAGATAGACTAGCAGAGAGAATGATCCAAACTTTGGAAGACATGATCAGGAGATTCTGTGCGTATGGGTTAGAATTCCAAGACTCGGATGGCTTTACCCATGACTGGTGCACTCTAATAACTGCATTGGAATTGTCATATACAACATCAGTTCATTCTTCTACAGGTCAAACTCCTGCCATTTTAGAAAAAGGATGGAATCCAAGATTCCCAGAAGACACACTGAGGAAAGACTTGATTGACATTCATCCTACAGCTTCCAGCTTCAAGATAATGCTTGATAAAGTGAAAAATCATGCAAAACAGAGTATGGATGACACTTTTGACTATGCAAAACAGAAGTGGGACAAGAGTCACAAGGTACCAGACTTCAAAGTAGGGGACCTAGTTCTAGTTTCAACCTTGAATTTTAATAATATCAAAGGCCCAAAGAAACTTAAAGATTCTTATGTAGGACCTTTTGTTATTGTTTCCTTACATGGAACCAATGCAATTCAAGTGGAATTGAGTGGTGAATTGGAAAATAAACACCCCACTTTTCCAATCAGCTTCATAAAGCCTTATCAACCAGCTGATAAAGAATTGTTTCCTTTAAGGAACCCAACTCCTTTAACTGTTCCACCAGTGGAACAGAATGAAGACAAAAAGATAAAGAAAGTCATTAAAGAAAGGAGACTTAGGGGTAAAAATCAGAGATAATATCTTGTCAGATATAGAAATCCAGTACATGAAGATGAATGGCTGGCAGCATCAGATATACCTGACTCAGATAAACTCTTGAGAAGATTTAGACATGAAAGAAGGCCACAAGCCTGAATATGTCTATAAATGTGCTTTAAATTACTTGATCTGAGTAATGTAAAGAGGTTGGACAGTGGACATTACCCCCCTTTGGGGCTTTTTATTATTTCTACCATTGATAAAATTTTAGTACAATTTTATCTTTTGGTGGGAGGGAATGTGAGCCTTGAGGTATATTTTACATACCCAAATAGGCCACAAATATCTTCAAAAATAGATTTTGAGCTATCTATAACCCATAAGTCATGCATATATTCAAAATTCATTGTTTTCTATTTCAGAAAAGGTGCATAACATTTTTTTGAGACAGTAAATCCATGGATTTAAAACCAGATTTGGATTCCACACAGAATTTCACCTGGGGTAACTCTATAGAGTAAATAAGCTTAAACTAACTCTAAGAGGTGGTAATATGGAAAATACTTCAATACCACATAAAATAATTCTAAAAAAATTTGTTTTTCTCAATTTCATGCCAAAATAATGGTAATTTGAGAAATACCATGTTACATATACACTAATAATAGTGTTATGCATGTTTGTGGCACTTAACACTATGATATTCTTACATAAACCTTTGGTACACCCATGGTGGATATCAGTCTTGAAGCCTGAATTTCTATTTTTGACGTGAAAATGGTCAAGGGGGACAAAAGACATCAAAGAGAGCCAGAGTACCCAAATTCTGAGGCCTCTGAGGCCTGGAAAGCTCTAAATTTTGGATCCATGGCTGATCTTGGCCCAATTAGTATACCAGAACCTTTTGGGAACTTGGTTACTAAGTTAAAATCTCATTAAATCATAAGAAAACAGCAAATAAGCTGCTATCTTGACATGCCAAGGAGGTAAAGAGCAGCTTAGACTCCTGTAACCATGTCAATTCTTAATTATTTTCGATGGATAAACCCTAAAAGAGTAATTGAACCCCTTTTTGGAGTATTATCCATTGATATACTTCATAGCAACCAGAAATATAGTATTATTTGCAATTCTATGTAGAAATGAGGTAAAAACATCAAGAATTAATTAAGAATAAAAGTATTAATTAATACTTCTGAAGCTTTCAAAACCAATTAAGAACAGTATAATTCATATAAAAACCAAAAAGAATCATACTTTAATAAGCAATATTAAATGTTTTACTTACAGTCCATTTTTGATAATTCTAAATAAAATACTGAATCTTCAAAAATTCAAAGAACACAAAACATGGGATAAAATTTCCAATAAAATTGATAAATTTGATAAATTGATAGTTATTTTGAAACAAAAGAAGATTTACGGTTGTTACTCCTTTTATTCTTAACCATATTTGGGTTGGTAGTCACATAAAAGTATCAATTAAGTGATTGTGATAATCTGACATGATAACAGATGATGCAATCATTAATCCAAAAAGGATTACTGTTTTCTCACTCACTGTTTTTTCAGTTTTCTCAATGGCACGCCTCTGTGAGCTGTCTTAGACTTAAAAGAGGCCTCCTCTTGCTGTCTTTTCCAGATCATCACATTATCCAACATACCATTATTACCAACAACCAATTATTAGTTAAATATTTTCTTAAGTGTTTTATTCTTGAAGAATCAATCATATAGAAGTGAAATCATAGATATCAACTATATGTTGCTGTAATCCTGTTCTAAATAAATTTTGATCCTTTAAATCCACAATTATCCGTCAAATTTCTCTACTATTAGGATTCAATAAGTTCTTTGGAATATTAGTGAGTGTTTTGTCTTAATCCTTAAAGTTGTTTTCTCTAGTAATTGTTTTCTTCAAGAGTTATATTTATAATTATTCTTTCAAAAGATAATTATATATTGAAATAACTTTATTATTTTAATAAAGAAGCTTTTATTATTAAATACTTCTTGTAATTGATTCTTGTAGACAATTACTACTTGCTTTTATAATGACTAGTAGTGTATAACAAGTAAAGGAAATAATTATTCATTTCTTTATTCAATTTTGGTTTTAATTATTATTATTATTATATTTCATAAGAAAGATCATAGTACTGTTGATTAATATTAATATTATCAACTGTTTCATAGACACATCTTACAGTTATTTTATGGCATTACAGTCAGTTATCACCTGAAAACCACATCCATCAAGATAATAGTGTAGTTTCTCAAGTGCCCATACCAAAAATACTCATTCCATTTGGCTTTCACCATATCTGGCTTTTTATGGTTTTATTTGTTTTGAGATATAGAACACTGGTACTCCTATGGGTTTGTCATAAATAATGTGGACATCTCCACATGCATCAATGTAAAATTTGAAATTTATATTCCAGTCTGGCATAAGGAGCAAAAGTGCTTCTGTAAGAGATTTTCTTATCCTCTCATAAGCTTTAATTCTTTATTGGGTAATCTCAAATACTGTCTGTTTATCATAAATTCTATATAGTTACTTGGCTAGAATTAGAAATTTTTTCAAATGTTTCCTGTCATAGCTGGAAACCCCAATAAAATACATCATTTTTTTATTCTGGGGTGTTGGCTTAAGTAGGAATTCTGCTACTTATTTTTGTCAATACCCAAGCTTAAGCCAGAAACAATATGTCCCAATGCTTTTAGCTCTGCAAAGCCAAAATTGCATTTCTTGAGTGAAACCTACATATTCACTCCTGTAGCTTTTTCAAGTACTCTTGCAAGGCTTTCAAGATGAAAATATCATGAATCCAAAAATATAATTATATAATCAATATATTTAATGCACCATTATTCAGATAATTCTGTTGAAAAGATGGTATTAATCAGTACTTTATAATGAGATGGAGAATTTGTAATCCCAAAGGGTCTTCTGATATATTAATAGATACCACAGTGAGTGATAATTCCAAGTAATTTTGTGGATTTAAGCACCAAAAACTTCTGATACATGCCCTTCAATGCATCCATTGTATTTTATGTAGCTGGCTTTGTATAATTGGGTCAAGGTTTCTTAGATTCTAGGCGTTGAATACATATCTGGAGCTGTGTGGGTATTCAGAGCTCTGAAATATCCAACCATCATTGAGTTATCACTGTGTAAAGAAATAATTACAGGATTTGTGACTTCAACTTATTCATTATGGCCTAATTTTCTTATTATACCAATTTGTATTAACTCTTGGATGTGTTTTTCCAAGGCTTCCCTAGCTTTGGGGCTTCCTGGGTAGGCTGGTCGTCTAAGTAATTTAGTGTATGATCTATTAATATCAAGAGTAATATCAACTTAATTTCTTTTAATAGAGCCTAATGGTTCATTAGCAGAAGAAGAAGAATTTTGATATGTGTATAACACATTTATAATCTCTTTTTTAATTTTTAATGATAATTTTGGATTAATTTGTGCTTTTCTTAGTTTATTTGACACATGTTCCTTTTGATGTGTATCTTTGTTTGAAGTTACTACTGATATTTGTTTGGCAAAATTGGAAAAAGCAAGTTTTTGTATCTTGGCTTTTCCAATTTAAAAATATTTGTATTTATGGTCACTGATGTCAATACCATAAGTTTTCAACTAGTCAGTTCCAAGAATGTTATGTTGAGAAGTAAGATTTTCCATTACTACTATTTCTGTCTTTTCTTCTCATACTTCCTGCAGGGTGTGAAAATATCATGTTAGTGTCTAATATGCCCAATGGGTACATATTATTACTGGAACTACTAAATTGCACCCCATACATTTTTAATAGATGTTTCTTCCATTAAGGAAGTATGAATTGAAGGTGGTCTTTGCCTACACAAGTGCAAAATACCTCTTTTTCCAAATTTACTGTAGCTTCAATATCATTAAATAAGACTGATTTCATACAACATGCTCCAGAAGTGTAGCCTTTTCCTCTAGTAGGTTCAGTTTTACAAATCCTGAAATCCTGAATATTGATCAGGTTGCAGAAATCTTCACTGTATTGTGGTAACCAAATATGGAATTAAGTGACTTCAAAGAAATCTGTAATTTTCTCAATAGTACCATATTCTTCTGGTGTATCATCAGAGGTTTCATGATCTTGATCAGGTTGTTCTTTCTCTTCAGCACACTGGAAATCTTCAATGACTTGAGCTTTCATTTTAGTCCTTTTGATGCAAGTGCTGGCTAAATCTGAGGTGCTCCCACTTTTATGACACTTCAAGACAGGTCGTTCAGGTATTCTCTCCTCTCTAGCAGTCTGTGGGACTACTTTTGACTACATGGGCTTTCTTGTGAGCCTGTGAGGTATGTATAAGATACCCATAAGGCCACAAATGATTTTATATACATCTGATTTAGTCTTCAACAGACTTTTCAATTGAATTTAAAATAAAAAATAACAAAAAATAAGTATAACTTCTTTTTGGATAAACAAAGTTATAAATTTATGTTATTTTTTGATTCTACACCAAAAATGACCTAGGGTACACCCATAGGGTGTTATACCCAAAAAAAGCTTATTTATTATGCTATTGTAAGATTTAAGAATCTCACAGTACTAATGTAACTTTTCTAACATTTTTTTAAAATTGTTAAATTTCAGCTTAAATAAGCTTAAATTTAAAGTTGCCTAAGGTTTATGCAAACTTGCCAAAATTTTAGTTAAAATTTAGGTGTGGTGTATATTTACTGAATTGGCTAAGGATTTTCCATACAGAATGTAAATCCTGCGTGAGCTCAATTTAAAAGTGTTTAAGGCCATAGTATGGCTTTAAATAAATAAAAGGGAAAAATCCACACAAAAAGGTGGGACAAAGGAAAAAGACCAAACAGAGCTGGGGTACCCAGCTTTTTGGATCTGTAAGGATTCAATTAAGGTTTTCCACCTGTATTGGAGGATTTTCAACCTTATTTAAGCTTTAAGATTAGACTTTAATTCAACCTTGAGGTTTAAACTGGTTTTATCCCAATTTGGATAGGAATTTCAAGATGCCAAAGGGTAAAGCCCAATACGCAGGCTCAAAATCAAAGTTTGGAGACCTGTCAAAGCTTAAATAAGCTTAAGACTTTACTAAAAGTTAAGGTTTAGTGTGTATTGCTATTTTACATGGAAAAATAGCAATAACTTCCAAAATTCATTAAAAATCCAATTCTTAATGGATTTTCTTGAACGCTCCACACAGCTTACAATTTAATATTATCTATATATAAATTAAATTTTAAGTATCTTTTATAAACAGATTTCCTGGGTAATTAGCCTGGAAATTTACTCTTTCAATTATACTTAAAGAAAATTAAGATTTCTTTCAAAATTAATTCAAAATTGAGTTTAAGAGATTTCTGCTTAAAATTCTATTTTTAAGTTGTTCATGTGATGAAATTTAATATAAATAAACTTATTCTATATCAAAACTTAAAATAATTAACTTAAATGAGAACTAAAGCTACTTGGAGTTAAGAATAAGACTGGTAACTTTAAATTGGAATTAAAAAGAAGTTACCTTAAGTTAAGAACCTTCTTTTTAAGCATAGTTTTTCAGTTTTGACATGAGAACGCCCTCTATATCCATTATGAATCATGAGAGCTGCTCTGTAGACATAAAAAGAGTCTTTTCATCACTGTTTTTGTCCATCATCAATTATCAATCCTATAATATTAGACATTTAAACAGGTAAAGTGTTATTATATATAAAATCTTATTATTAAAGTATTTCTTAAGTACTTTATTCTTTGTAAATCTTAAATTGAATAATTGAAATCATAGAAATTTGATTATTGTTTTATTCACCTATAATATATTTCATTTTATAAAATTATTGTCTTTAAAATATCTTTTAAAATCCACAAATTCCTCTCAAAAACTCTTTAATTATAATATTTATCATAAAAAGTTGTTTTATGTTTAAAAATATTAATTTTTGGTGTGTTTTCAACTTATAATTATTATTTAATATAATAACTGTTGTTGTTTGACCTTTTGTATTAAATTTATATTATAAGTAAGTTTTCTCTAAAATTCTTTATTTTTTTTCTATTATTAGTTTTTTTATATAGAAGTTTTCTATAAAAATTATTTCTGCACAGTGTGTCTTTGAATTATTTAATCACTAATATTAATATTTTATTTATAAGCGGTTGAATATTTATATTTTCCACATGTAATTGTCTCATCAAGATCTTTACACTTCTTATTGTTATAATTGTCAGTGACTATAACAATAAAAGAATAATTATAGTTTATTCTAATTATTATTATTATTTTATATAATAATAATTAAATTTATTTTTTTACATACTTATTTTTAATAATTATATTTAAATTTGTGGTTATAATATTTTATTATATTATATTTTTCTACTGAGAACAGTCATAGTACTCTTGATATTGTTACTATTATCAAGAGTTTCATAGACAAACCTTAAATTTCTAGTCCAGGTTTTACCACTTATTGTTCTAGTGATGATATCTTCCATAGAATAAATATAATCTTCTTTTGAACAGGGTTCTACACATATTTACTTGATAAAATGGTCTAGTTATCCTCCACATTTCCTTAATATCTTCATATTTCTCAGAGAGTCAGACATATCTGGTTTTAAAGCAGGTAATCTTTATTTTTGCTTGGGGAACCAAGTAAGTGGTCAAAAAGGGACTCTTAAAGGCAATTTGCATTTCTAATCTCCATGAATTTTTGGCCCACTTGCTTATTATCTCAGATTTCCATCAAAGCCAATCATGTTTTCCATGTTCTTGTCTCATCTTTTAATACCATTTCTTTGCAGTTCTGGTACACAAGGAGTGTAATTTTCCCACTATTGTTTCATCAGGTATATGAAAATCTTCCTGCAGCATACCAATTGCTCTAATGAACTAAATATGGTTTTATTCACCTTCACCAGAGAATGCTAGCCATTCCTCTAGTTTGCAATTATCCCTTGAAGATATTGCATTTTCTCCTAAAAGAGGGGCAAATCTTCTTTCACAGAGAGTTTTTTTCAGTTAAAGGTGTGGAATTTCTGGGCATATGTGAATTTGGTTCATATTTCTTATGAATTTGTTCCACATGAGCAATTGTTTCATTCTTTAATTTCTTCCTTTCACTGTCACTTATTTCCAGATGTGTGGCAAAAACATTGGTGTTATCAACTATTTCTAAAACATGAACTTTCAGAGTTGTAAGTTGGTGATTAATGTGATTAATAGGAAGATTTCTCAATAAATCATTTTTTTTACTTGACATTTGCTCTCAATTCTGTCACATTTCTTGGAAATCAACTCAAGTCTGGCATTTGTCACTTTGCACTATTCAGTGAAAGTTCTGTCATGGCTTCTTAAGTGATTGATGTTTGATGTTGATTTCTGGAATTATTTATCAAGACTATTATATTCTACATCTACACTAGACTTAATATATCTAAATTCATCTATTATTTTCAGGGAAAGGTCCAGTTCATCATTTCCTGTTCTTTGGCTGTGAACTCAATAAGGGTTCTGGCTATATTGAAAACACTGTCCACAACTGAAGGTTCAAATTTGAGGATCCTGTACCCTTGTGGGTAAGGCCTGTGCCAATTGGATTTTCTTTTTCCCTTTCCTGGATTGTTCTTGGGACTCTTCTGATTCTTCTGATGTCCTTTGGGCTTGTCCTTAGACTTTTTTGGCGCTGGTTTGGAGCTGGTTGACACTACCAGTCCTTCTTTCTCCAAAGTTGGGGTCATTCCCAGTTCCTTCTTTTGATCTATGAAGAAAAGAATTTTCTTATTCAGCCAATTATTTATATTTTTGAATTTGACTTTGAAAGACAAGGTACTTCATCCTCCTAAGAGTTTTATGATTGTCTCCTGACCCAGAGATCTCTTGATTTATAAGTAGGAGTTCATGGCCCCCTGTCAAAGGCTTTAAAAGATTTCCCATTCCTCTTCTTTGGTTTCTCTGTACCATTTCTATTACTGGGACTGGTATATTCCTGTGGCTGACACTTCAAAATTGCTCGACCCTTAAGACATTACCTTAAATCAGTTCAGGCTTAGACTAATGTCAAGGTTTGTTGGTACAGACCTTGGGGAATTGGGGAAACTCTTGAAGCCTCCAAATGTGCCTGTCTTTAGGGAGGCCTGCTAGATCTGGCCTTTTTCTTTCCTCTTCCTTGTCTGGATCCATATGATTGGACTGGATAGTTTCTTCCATTTCTTGTATGCACCATTTTCACATCAATGTAAGAGAAAATTAAGAATAAATAAAAAGAACACACCCACCTTTTGGTGGTTGTTTGAATGACTTTGTCTTAAAGAAGGTTCCTATCTTAGAAATTTACACTTAAATACTTTCTTCAGATTTTGGACTGGTAATATATTTCCTACTGAGCTTATTACCAGCTTCAATATACTTGATTAAAGAAACTAGAGAAAAATGCATAAAAGAAAATCACTTTTATTATCTTTTTTTATAAGTTTATTTTCTATATATATTAAAAAATTCTTTTTAAAGCAAGAAAGTTGAAATTTAAGATTTAAAGTCAAAATCAATTCAGAGTAGCTCAAAGAAAAATTTTATAAGCTTTTAGATGTGAAAAAGCCATGTGTAAAACAATATAAAATTAATACAAATTTGTCAATGAAAAAGATTTACAAGACAATTTCAAAAGTAAAAATATTTTGACTTCAAAATGAAAGAAAAATTTCCATAAATTAATGTATTTTGAAGGTAAAAAACATATAAATTAAGGGTTCAAGGTTGAAAAACCCCTCCAGGCCCCCAAATGAAGTATGTGTCAAAAAAAACTCTTGCTAATATTAATTTCAATAAAGAATACTATGATTGTTCTTATAAAATATAATAAGTAGATTTATTATAGCCACAATTGAATACTCCATTAGTTAATTCTCTTTTTTAATTTTCATACACTACTAGTGATTATAACAGTAAGCAGTAATTGTCCATTAGAATCAAAAAAGCAATTATTAATGATAATCCTTATTAAAATAATTGTCACAACCATGGCAATTCATCCCCTTGGACCTCAATATGGCATATCCATGCCACGTCCAATATATGGCAATTTGGCCATATCCATAAATCATTGGCCAAATTGGCCATCTCACCTCATTTGGCCTTTTATGGCCATTTCATCATCTGGGCCCAACTTGGGCCCTTCACCGTCATCAGGCCTTTCCTGGCCTTTTTCTACTTTTGGGAAGTTTTGGTATTTCCCAGTCAACAGGGGAAATACAGCCCAAGAATCTGTAGTTGGCTTTCAATACAGTTTCTGCGCATTTGCGCACTTTTGACCATTTTTGTGCATGTCCGCATTTTTGCGCATTTGCGCACTTTTTGTGCACTTTGCGCAAATACAGTTTTAAGGCTGTATGAGCTGTCTTTGGCCAAATACCTCAAAAGACACTCTGACACCTCTGAAGCCCTCCAAAACCAAATTTCACCAATATCCTCCTGGTGTCATCTCTGAAGACTTATGGCCATTTTCAACCTCCAATAACCAAAATGCCATATATGGTGTTATACACCATTATGCATCTTTTTTCAGCAGAAATCCACTGGCGGAAATATCATCTGGTTATTTCAGCTTTCCATCAGGCCATTCAGTCACCTCATCAAGAGGATTCATCAAGGCTCAAGGGCAAGTGTCAAAACCTCAAATACCAATGACGCCATCAAGAAGTCATTGGTTATTCTCACTCCAAGTATTCCTTCCAAGGGAATACTGTCAATTCATTCTCAAGGTGTATTCAAGAGGCAGTGCCAAAAGGGAGTTGTCAAGTGTCAAAGCTCCACTCAATCCATCTTGGCAACCACCTTCATTTCAATACAGTCTGGATCCATTAAGAACTATATTTCATTTTCAAGTGTGGGAAATTCAGTCAACCCATTTCAATTTCAATATTATCCAGCTGTATCAATTCCCAAAACAATCAATACAGCCTCAAGGATCAATACAGATCAGTTTTCAGCCTGAAGAACTCAAGCTCCCAACTTTTCACATATACCGGCTACCCTTTGACCCTGGGGGGTTTTCCCCCAGTTAATTAATATACTTTGATTTATTTTTATCTTTATTTTCTTTTCATTTTAGTTAAGCAAATACTGATATTATTAAGTCAGTCATTTAGCACTTTTCTCTTTCTCTTTCTTTGCCTGTCAATGGATATTTGGTGGTCATATCCTTACTAATTCCATTATTCATTTTTGGCAGGTTGAAACAGTGATTAAGGACTTACTTGGTTGGCTCTTTGGCCATTTGGCTTCCCTTTCCTCTTTTGCATCTCATCTTGTACCTGCATATCTTTTAAAGGAATTCATTCTTATTATTTTTATTCTTTATTCTTGAGAAGTCTTCCAAGTGAGTTCCCTGATTGCTGAGTGCCAGGCCACTCTTGTATTTCCACTAGAGCCCCTGTGACAATAATTTAAAATCACTTTGATTTTTAATTATCTTTTAAAAGAATAACTATAAATATAATTCTTGACGGAATCTATTACTAGAAAACAAATTGAAGAATTAAGTTGAAACACTCACTAATAATCCAATATTACCTTGAAAATAATTGGTAGAGTGATTTGACAGATTAATTGTTTATTCAAAAGATCAAAACTCCTTTATAACAATAGTAAAAAACTATAATAGTTGAATACTATTGAAAATAGTATATTTCTAGAAATTCACGTCTTTCTAATTTATTTGGAAAGATTTAAAATACTTAAGAAAAGAATTGACTAATACCTACTTTTTGGCACTAAAGATACAATTGAATGATAGGTTTATTTGAAAAAAATAGAAAGAGGAAGTCTCTTTTGAGGAAACATCAGCTCACAGAGACATTCCATTGAGCAAACTGAGAAACCACTGAGTGAGAAAGCAATAATATTTTTTGGATTAATAATTGCATTATCTGTTGTCACATAAGATTATTCTAATTACTTAATTAAGGCTTTTATGTGACTACCAACCCATTTATGGTTAATAATAAGATAAGTAGCAACTGTCAATCTTCTTTTGATTGAAAAACTATTATTACTTTTTAAAATGTATAAATGGTATTGGAAATTCCATGACAGATTGTATTTTCTGTGAATTTTCAAAGATTCAGTGTTTCATGTGGATCATCATAAATGAACTGTAAGTAAAAGTTTTAATTTCAATTATGAATTCATGATTATTTTTGTTCTTTATATGTATTATCCATTTCTCAGTTGGTCCTTAAAGCTTAATGAAGATCCATTAAGAATTGTTTTTTCAATGAATTTTTTGAGTTTTTACCTTATTTCTATATAGAATTGCAAATAGCACAGTAATAGCCGGTTGCTATGAGGTAACTTCATGAATGATAGTACAAAAAGGGTTTTCATTACTCTTTTAAGGTTTATCCATGGAAAACTAATATTAAATGACATGTTTAAAGGAGTCAAAGTTGCTCATTACCTCCTTATGACATCAAAATACCAACTAATTTGCTGATTTCTTATGTTTCAATGGGACTTTAACTTGGTAAGGAAGTTCCCAAAAGGTTGAATATACCAATTGGGACATAATTAGCCATTTATCCAATATTTAGAGCTATTCATTCCTCAGAGGCATCAAAAGTTGGGTACCTTTTCTCTCTTTGATGTCTTTCATCCCCCTTAGCTATTTTTACATCAAAAGTAGTTACTCTGGCCTAAAGACTCATATCAACTATGAGAATACCAAAACTGTATGTACAAATAATTTCATTGTAAGTGCCATAAGCATAAATAGGAATATTCGTTTGGTATATGTAACATGGGAATTTTCACATTTCAAATATTTTGGCGTGAAATTGAGAAAGGCCAAAACTTTCACAATTATTTTAGATTGTATTTAAGTGTTTTCCATATTACCACCTCATAGAGGTATTTCAAACTTATTCACTCTATGGAGCTACCCTAGATTAATATTTGTGTAGAATCCAAATCTGGCCTTAAATCCATGTATTTACTTATACACAAAAACACTATTCATGTTCTCTTAAATTGAAAATGATAAATTTTTGATATATGACTGATTCCTGTTTCATGAATTGTTCAGATTTTTTTAATATTAGTTGTGGCCTATTTGTGTTTGTAAAATATATATCAAGGCTCACAGTAACTCTTAGTCATTATTACCCTTCAACCACCCCATAAGTGAGTTAAAGCATCTTTCATCACTGTTAGCTTTGTCACTTTTTTTCCAAATTCACTCTGGTCACTTTTCAGAATTTTTTATGCTTATAAACTCTTTTTAGAGACTCCTTTCTTGTATTAACTTCCCAAAGTCCTTTTCCCAATTAATTCCAATGAGAATTGCTTTTGGGGAAATTCATTTTTTAGCCATTAATATCTCTTTGAGAGTATTTTTAGAAGAAATTTTTATTGTTTATAAAACAATAAGTATTTAAAATATTATTTTTGTATAGTGAAAAGATTAAAAAAAATAATTTTGGAATTTTTTTCTTCAAAATCTTAAAATTTACTATTTGTTATTAAATCTTACCTTATCCCAATTTTGAGGACAGGAACCTCACTTGATTTTTAATCAAAGTTTCATATCCACAACTTATAGTGACCTCTTTTCCTTCAAAAAATGCACCGGGTATACTAGTATTCTCTTTTATAGCTTATTTGGGTTGAATAGTTTCCTTTGAGGGTAGAGGTTGAGCTTTACCCTTTGACTTTTGTTGATTTTAAAATGTTGGATTTGTGTTTCTCAAACCATAAGCCTCCCCAGAAGGCTCTTCTTATCCTGTTGAAATGAATGGTGGATATCAATCACACAAATCTTTCATTGATATAAGAGAAGTTTCTTTTTCTTTTTCAATTTTTTCTGAATTTCTTCTGAGTTCCTCCTTTCCCTCTTAAAATTTCCTAAGTAAATACTCTGGTGCAAAGCTTAGATCAATTGGGACCCTTTTCCAGTTGGGATATTCATAATTGTATCCTTTTCTGATAGACCACCACTTGATCTTATCATCTAATATTTCAGGGCATCTTACAACTGAGTGACCTTCTTCCATGAAATAATAATATTTAACCGTTAACTATGGTATATTTTGTGCTGGAAAATGGGGTGCACCTCTATGTGTTGGTGGAGGAAAATTTCCTCTTGGTCTGAATCCTTGATTTTTTGACTGGGGGTTATCAATTTTTTCTATATTGAGGTGCAGCCATATTAGCTAATTTATTCAACTGATCCATTAGCTTCTTGAAATCTTAATTTTCATCAGGTTCCTCCTCTTTGATTACTTCTTTTGTTCTTTCATAGTTTCTGTAAGTTATTTCATTTTCTTTTGGGATTCTTCCATTCCTGGAAATACTTCTTCCTTGTATTTGATATATTTTTCCTTCATATTCGATTTATTTCTTTCAGTTATTGTTGGAGGTAAAAGCCTCCTGATGAATAATACCCTTGCTTTCAATTCCCGTTCAATATATGTTTTAGAGATATTCATTGGTTGTATGATATACCCTCAATATTCTGCTTTAACCATGACATTTTCCTTGATCATTCCTTTACCAATAGCTCCTTTTATGTCTACAGAGAGACAGTAAATCCAATATTTATGGTGAGTGTTACTTTGAGGAATATATTTGTATCCAAGAAGATAAGTAATGATAGTTTCATGATCCCCTATATATCTTTTATATTGAGAAATAGTATCAATTCCTCCTGAATCTTGAGTATCATTGAATAAATTCATCATTTAGTCCTTCCTATGTATCCTTTCTGGCTCAACCTTTCCCCCTTTGGGAATGATATCCTAATTTGATTGGCTCCAGTTTTCTCCTTCATAGCCTGGAATTTCTTCCATTTCACAGCTTAGTTTTGAGTCAGTTGTGCAAAGTGCCATCTGAATTTCTAAATATTCTTCTCCATATACTTCAATCTGAGCTATCCTTTCTACTTTCTTAATAAATTTCTCTACTTCCTATCCCTTAGCACTAAAGCTAGAGTGTATAGCTTTTATTTTGATAACAGGCCTTTCATGTATTACTATTTGATGTTTTAAGAGATTTGGATATGTAGGGGTGGAGAAAGATTCTTCCCTATAATTGATTGAGGTCTGGTCTCTTTTTCTGTAGTGGATGTAGCTCTAGGACCAGGTGTAGTTAATGATTTTTACTCTTCTGGTCTTACATGCCTTGGTAATGTTGGTTCACTAGGGCTCACTTTGGGTTTATGAGATGTAGACCCTCTTTGCTTTTATTTCTTTTTACTTTGAGTTGATACAGTTTCTTACATCCTCTCAATAAAGCTCCAAATTTTTTCAGTTTCATCTTCTTCACTTTCCTCAGAATACTGTTCTTCAACAGTATATTCAGGTGGTAATGGTGATAATTTTGAGGTGCATTGTTGATATATTTCTACTTTATAAGATATTGCTCCCAGGTCTCTCAGCTTATATATTCCTTTTCTTAATTATTAAATGAGATTTAGGAAGAGATTCCTAATTATATCCTTTTCCTTTTATTCTGTTCATGGTGTTGGGATAATATCACTATATTCTACTTTTGATTCTCGCTCTGTAGGTGTTGATTTCTCAAGTGGATAATAATAATGATATGATGATGTTGATTATTTATTATATTTTAATAGTTATTTCTAAATTTATTTTCTCCCAGTTTTGATTATATTTATGTGTTGAAGTTTATCATCTCAAGATAAAACTTAATACTGCCTGAATTCTATTCCTATCTGCCTTCCACTGTTAGAACACCAGATGTGGGACTCCTTTTCTTTTGCATGAATGAGGCAGTACATGGAAGGGGAGGCTACAAGAAAACATTTTTAAATCAAGGCTCAAGATTTTAACCCTTTCTCTGATTGTGTGCCAAAATGATATGAAATCTCCTTCCTGAAAACTATGAATTATCTTAGCTTGAGCTAACAATAAATTTATTTTATTGATGGTGGATAGTTCATAGAAGTATATTCAACAGACTATATTTGACTCCTTTTGATCTGGAAGCAATGGTTTGTTAAAATTTAACACCAATAAATAGAGATATAAAGCTGAAGAAAATACTTTTTTATTTTGTTGACTAATAACAGTACCATCTTAAGGGATTTCTCATTTTGATGATAACACTTATCATAATATGAGAATTAATAATAACATAAAGTACCAATTTTTAAGGGTTTTGATGATTTCTCAATTATAGCTTTGGATTACAGACACAACAATGGTTTTATTTACTACTGAGTTTGGCTACTGAGTCAAGAGTTTTGTCAATGAGCTGAATTAATTAAATAATTTAGACAAACTGCTAACTATTATTATCTATTAAGCCTCAGAAAATGCTACTGGTTTGACTACTAAGAAGATTCAGAATGGGATGATAATATCAAAGGAATATTCCATGAGCTTTATTTTTAAATCAATTTATACAAGGTGTTATCTACTATTCAGTATAAAAAAGACCCAGAAAGTGCTTCTGAGCTTAGATACTGAGAAATAATGGGATGGAAATAGTCAAAGAGATGTTCCTATGAATTAGGTTGGACCAACTGTTAACTACTATTAGTTATAATTCACTCATAAAGTGCTACTGAGCTTTGCTAATGAGAAAAATATAGTAATGGATATGGGATAACTATACTTCTTGCTTAGCTACTGAATATTTCTCAAAAAAACTAGGATAATGTAGATTAATGGGGGATTTCCCTCAAACAAATATTAAGAAGTTACTTTTTTGTTATGAGCCTCTTTCTAGGTCACAAGGAAAAAATAATTGGGGGATAGGAGACCTCTATTTATAATATTTGGGTCCTCAATGGGAGTGTCAAAATGTGAGCCTTGAGGTATATTTTACATACCCAAATAGGCCACAATTATCTTAAAAATGAATTTTGAATTATGCATAACTCATAAGTCATGCATATATCCAAAATTCATCATTTTCAATTTCAGAAAAGATGAACAACTTTTTATTGAGTAAGTAAATCCATGGATTTAAGACCCGATTTGGATTCTACACAAAAATTCACCTAGGTTAGCTCCATAGGGTAAATAAGCTCAAATTAACTCTTTGAGGTGGTAAAATGGAAAATACTTCAATACCACATAAAAGATCCGTGAAAATTTTTGTTTTTCTTAATTTCAAACCAAAATAATGGGAATGTGAGAAATCCCATGTTACATATACACTAAGAATAGTGTTATGCATGTTTTGAGCACTTAAAATCATGGTATTCTTACATGGACTTCTGGTACACCCATAGTGGATATCTCACTTTAAGCTTAAATTTCTATTTTGACGTGAAAAATAAGCAAGGGGGACAAAAGACATCAAAGAGGGCCAGGGTACCCAACTTCTGAGGCCTCAGAGGCCTGGACAGCTCCAAAGCTTGGATCCATGGCTGATCTTGGCCTAATTGGTAAACCAAAACCTTTTGGGAACTTGGTTACCATGCTACAACTACTGTAAATCTTAAGAAAATAGCAAATACCCTGTTATTTTGGCATGCCAAGGAGGTAAAGAGCTACTTAGACTCCAGTAACCATGTCAATTCTTAATGATTTTCCATGTATAAACTCCAAAAGAGTAATTAAAACCCTTTTTGGACTTGTATCCATTAATTTACCTCATAGCAACCAGTGAAACACTGATATTTGCAATTCTATGTAGAAATGAGGTAAAAACTTCATAAATTCATTAAAAATACAATTCTTAATGAATCCCTCTGAAACTTTCAGGACTAATAGGGAACTGTATTATATATGGTACAACCAAAAAGAATTATGGTTTTACTAGTAAAATTAAAAGGTTTACTTACAGTCCATTTTTGACTATTCTATGTGAAACACTGAATCTTCAAAAATTCACAGTAATTACAACCTGTGATGAAATTGGAAATAACATTGATAAATTGGAGAAATCAATGATGATTTTGGAATAAAAGAAGATTTACAGATTTTACTCCTTTTATTCTTAACCATATTGGGGTTGGTAGTCACGTAAAAGCATCAATTAAGTAATTATGATAATCTTATGTGACAACTGATGATGCAATCAATAATCCAAAAGGTTTATTGTTTTCTCACTCACTGGTTTTTCAGTTTGCTCCATGGCATGCCTCTGTGAGCTGTTGTTGACTTAAAAGAGGCCTCCTCTTGCTGTTTTTTCCAAAATCATCATCTTATTATTCATTTAAACCATTATTACCAACAAGTAAGTATTAGTAAAGCTATTCTTAAGTGTTTTGAATCTTTAAAAATCAATCAGAAAGACGTGAAATCATAGAATCCAACTATATATTGTTGTAATACTGTTATAAATACATTTTGATCCTTTAAATCCACAATTCTACGTCAAATCTCTCTATCTTATCTTTCAAAAAGCTCTTTGGAACATTAGTGAGTGATTTACTCATAATTCTTAAAGTTTTTCTCCAAAATTAGTTTTCTTCAAGAATTACCATTATAATTATTCTTGCAAAAGATAATTATATATTAAAATAATTTTATTATGTTAATAAAAGAAGTTTTATTATTAAAATCTTCTTCTAATTGATTCTTGTAGACAATTACTTTCCCAGTGTTAAAATCACTAGTAGTGTTTAACACGTGAAAGAAATAATTTTATAATTATTTAATTGTGGTTATAATAATATTTATTATTATATTTCATAAGAACAGACATAGTACTGTTTATTAATAGTAATATTATCATCAGTTTCATAGTCACATCTTACATTTGGGGGCCTGGCTGTGTTTTTTGAACCTTGTACCCTTAATTGATGTATTTTTAAGCTCTAAAATATATTAATTTAATAATTTTTTTCTTTCATTTCAAAGTTAAAATAATTTTTATTTTTGAAATTGTTTGGGAAATCTTTTTCATTGAGGAATTTGGTTTAATTTTATACTGTTTTTACATGTGGCTTTTCACAACCAAAAACTTATAAAATTATTCTTTGAGTTACTCTGAATTAATTTTAATTCAAAATCTTGAATTTTAATTTTTTTTCTTTAAAAAGAATAAATTTTTTAATATTAAAAAATATAAAACTTATAAAAAATCTTGAAAATATTTTAAAAAAGTATAAAAAATAATTTTTTCTCTTTTATAATTTTTTAGTGTCCTTAATCAAATACTGTGCAGCTGGCAACAGACTCAGTGAAAGATATATAACTAGTCCAGAATCTTCAGAAGCAGAATCTGAAGACAGTATTGAGGTGCAAATTGCTAAAAGAGGCACCTTATTCAACTCAGAAAAAGCTAAATTACCACCAAAAGGTGTGTATTTTATCTTATATTTTCACCTTTTATCTTTAAATTGACGTGAAAATGGTGCATACCAGAAATGGAAGTAACTATTCAGTCCAACCAGATGGATGTGGACAAGGAAGAGGCAAGACCAAATCCAGAAGTGCCAAGTCTTCCACAAGAAAGACACATTTGGAGGATTCCAGAGTTGCCCCCCATTCCCCAAGGTCTTTACCCACAGATTTTGACGTGAATTCTGAGCCTGAACTAATGTATGACAATATTTCCAGGGCTGAACCATTTTCAAGTGGCAGCAATAGAAATATATCAATGCCAGTACAAAAATTGGTTCAGAGCAGCCAAAGATGAAGAGTGGGAAATATGCCCAAGCCTTTGGCAGGGGGCCATGAACTCCTACTTACACATCAAGAGCTTTCTGGGTCAGGAGAAGACCATAGAGCTCTTAGGAGGATGGAGCCCCTTGTCTTGCAAAGACAAGGTCAAAAAGATAAAGAATTGGTTGAAGAATCAAAGTCTTTCATCCATAGACCAGAAGAAGGAACTGGAAATGACTCCAGCTTTGGAGACAGAGGCCCCAGTGGCGTCTACCAGCTCTAAACCAGCTCCAGAAGTGTCCAAAGACAAGCCCAAAGGACCACAGAAGAAGCAGAGAGGTCCCAAGAACCATCAGGGCAAGGGCAAAGGCAAAGAAAATTGGCACAGACCTTACCCACAAGGGTTAAGAATCCCCAAATTGGAGCCTTCAGCAGTGGACAGTGTGTTCAACATGGCCAGAACTCTCATGGAATTCACAGCCAAGGAGCAGGAAAGGATGAACAGGACCTTTCCACGCAAATAAATCATGTACAAAGTAGTATTAATGTAGAAATTGGTAAACTTGATTCAAAGCTAACTAAAATAACATCAGATATTAATGAATTGAAAAAACATGACAGGAAATATACTGAATGGTATGAATTAACAAATGCCAGATTTCATTCAATTACCAATGCTTGTAGCAAAATTGAGAATACATTTCAGATTCAGAATGATGAAATGGAAGATCTTTCCATTTTTAAAATCATTGATCAACTTAAGATTCTACAAGATCATGTCTTGAAGATAGTTGAAAACACCAATCAGTTTGCTACACATTTAGCAAAAAGTGACAGTGGAAGGCAGAAGTTAAAGAATGAAATCATTGCAAATGTAGAACAAATTCATAAGAATTATGAACCACATATTCCAAGACATTCTACACCTTTGACTGAAGAAAAACTTTCTGTTAAAGGAAGTTTTACCCCACTTCTAGGAGAAAATGTTGTCTCTGTCAAAGATAGTCCCAAATTAGAAGAATGGCCAACATTCTCTGGTGAAGGAGAATATAACCATATTGAGTTCATCAGGACTATTGATATGTTACAAGAAGACTTTAATATACCTGATGAAATCATAGTGGGGAAGTTACACTCTCTGTTTACCAGGACTGCAAAGAAATGGTATTACAAGATGAGGATGGATCATGGAAAACATGATTGGTCTTGGTGGAAATCTGAAGTAATTACCAAATGGGCCAACAATTCTTGGAGGTTTAAAATGGAAAATGCTTTTGAAAGTGCCATTTTTAACTCAGAGAAAGATAAACCACTTACTTGGTTCTTCAAGCAAAAAGACAGATTATCTGCTTTATACCCAGATATGTCTGACACTATGATTAATATGAAGATATTAAGAAAGTGTGGAGGAGAACTGGAACATTCCATCAAAAGCAGATGTGTGGAACCCTGTTCAACAGAGGACTACATTAATGCAATGGAAGATATCATCACCAGAACAAGAATTGGTAAAACTTGGACTAGAATCCCTATGGAATCCAAGATGATCCCAAAGATTCCCAGAGAGGATAAAAGACCAGAAAGACCTGTCTTGAAGTGTCATAAATGTGGAAGTACTTCACATTTAGCAAACACTTGCACCAAAAAGACAAAAATCAATGAAGCTCAAGTCATTGAAGAAATTCAGTTTACTGAAGAGAAAGAGGAATCTGATCAAGATTCTGAAGTCTCTGAAGATACACCAGTGGATGACTATCCCATTGAAAACATTACAGCTTTCTTTGAAGTCACAGAAGTCCATACCCACTTGCCACAGTATAGTGAGGACTGCTGCAACCTGATCAATATCCAAGATGTCAGAATGAGTAAAACTAAACCTGCCAGAGGAAAAGGTTACACTGCTGGAGCATCCTGTATCACATCAGTTTTGATGAGTGATATTGAGGCCAAAGTAAATTTGGATACAGGGGCATTTTGCACTTGTGTAGGCAAAGATTATCTCCAAATTATAATTCCTGAATGGAAAAACCATCTATTACCAATAGAAGGTGTGCAATTTAGTAGTGCTAGTAACAATATGTACCCCTTTGGTATATTTGACACTAATCTTGTATTTCCACACCCAGCAGGAAGTGTAAGGATGAAAACTGAGATTGTTGTAATGGATAATTGCACATCTCAACACATCATTCTTGGAAATGATTACCTGAATATCTATGGTATTGACATAAATAACCATAAAGACAGATATTTCACAATTGGGGATAACAAGAGACAAAAATTTGCTTTTTCCAATATGCCAAAACAAATATCTGTAGTATCTTCTGTCAAGGATACTTACAAAAATGAATTTGTGTCTAATCAACTTGTTGAAGCACAAATTAATCCATCATTGTCACCAAAAATGAGGAATGAACTTATTAATGTGTTATACACATACAATAATGCATTTGCCTCTGATAATAAACCATTAGGTGCTATAAGAGGACATGAAGTTGATATTACTCTTAATATTGACAGGCCACATCCTCCAGTACTTAGAAGACCAGCTTATCCAGCCAGTCCCAGACCTAGAGAAGCCTTGGAAAAACATATCCAAGAGTTGATCCAACTTGGTGTACTAAGAAAAGTAGGCCATAATGAGGAAGTTGAAGTGACAACACCTGTTATTATTGCCTGGCATAATGACAAGTCAAGAATGGTTGGAGATTCCAGGGCATTGAATACCTACACAGTTCCAGATAGGTATCCAATCCCTAGAATTCAAGAAGCCTTGACTCAATTGTCTAAATCCAAGTATATAACATCAATGGATGCATTGAAAGGTTTCCATCAGAATGTTTTGACACCTAAAGCTAAGAAATTACTTAGAATTATCACTCACTGTGGTATTTATGATTATCTTAGAATGCCATTTGGCATTAAAAATGCTCCATCCTATTATCAAAGAATGATGAACACAATCTTTCCCACAGAATTGTTTGAAGGATGGCTTATCATTTATATTGATGATATTATCATATGTTCTGATTCATGGTCTTTGCACCTTGAAAGACTTGCAAGAGTACTTCACAAAGTTGCAGAAGTGAACATGAAAATTTCACTTAAGAAATGCAATTTTGTTTTTGAATAACTCAAAGCATTAGGATATATTGTTTCTGGTTTAAGCTTGGGTATTGACAAAAACAAAGTAGCAGCAGTGTTGCTTAAGCCAATACCCCAGAATAAAAAAGAAATGATGTCTTTTCTTGAATTTGCCAGTCATTATAGGCAACACTTGAAAGAATTTGCAATTCTAGCCAAGTCACTTTATAGAATCTGTGATCAACAGACTGTATTTGAAATGACACAAGAGAGAATTAAAGCTTATGAGAAGATAAGGAAAGCTCTTACAGAAGCACCTTTACTCCTCATGCCTGACTGGAATATTCCTTTCAAATTGTACATTGATGCATGTGGAGATGTATTAGGGGCAGCCCTACATCAAGTCCAAATTATTGATGACAAACCTACAGAAGGACCAGTTTGTCACATCTCAAGGCAAATCAAACCAACAGAAGCCAGATATGGTGCAAGCCAAATGGAGTGCTTATGTTTGGTATGGGCACTTGAGAAATTACAGTATTATCTTGATGGCAGTGTTTTTGAGGTGATAACTGACTGTAATGCAGTAAAATCACTTCTTAACATGAAAACTCCCAACAGACATATGTTGAGATGGCAAATAGCCATTCAGGAATATAGAGGAAACATGACTATAGTCCACAAAGCAGGAAACATTCACAAGAATGCTGATGGACTTAGCAGGTGGGCATTAGCCAACACTCCTGATAACCCAGCTTATGTACCCTTGGAAGCTGAACCACAGATTCCAATTGAAGGGATTAATACAACTGATATTGGGACTGAATTCTTTGAAGAGGTCAGAGAATCTTATAAGAAAGACAAGAATTGCCATATCTTGACTTCTTTATTAGATAAAGACTGCAACGATACATCTTTAGTCAATGCACTAGATGAAGTTTGGAGAAACTCCTATTCTGAAGGGAGATTTCACTTGTTTGATGGGATTATTTACCACAGAACCAAACATTCTTGTGTAATGACATTATGCAGCAGATTGCTTATCAATACAGTTCTTCATCAATGCCATGATAGCATCTACTCTGGACACCTGTCAGAGGACAGAACACTTGAAAAAGTCAAAAACTTTGCATGGTGGCCATCCTGGAGAAAAGAAACCATTGAATATTGCCATACCTGTGACAGATGCCAAAAAGCAAACAGGAGTACAGGCAAGAAATTTGGACTTATGATCCATATTCAAGAACCAAAATCCCCATGGGAAGTTGTTCACATGGATTGGGTCACAGCACTTCCTCCAAGTGGTGACAAAAGTTATAATGCTTGTTTAGTCATTGTAGACAGATATAGCAAGACTCCCATATTCTTACCATGTCATAAAGATGGCACTGCTATGGACACAGCTCTTCTTCTATGGAGTAGAGTTATTTCTCATACAGGATTATTTAAGAATATCATAAGTGACAGAGATCCCAAGTTCACATCTGCACTTTGGACCAATCTTCATAGATTGTTTGGGACTAAGTTTTCATTCTCTACAGCATATCACCCTCAGACAGATGGGCTAGCAGAGAGGATGATTCAAACTTTAGAAGACATGATCAGGAGATTTTGTGCTTATGGGTTAGAATTCAAAGACTCAGATGGCTTTACCCATGACTTGTGCACTCTGATACCTGCATTAGAATTGGCATATAAGACATCAGTCCATTCTTGCACAGGACAAACTCCTGCTATGTTAGAAAAAGGATGGAATCCAAGACTCCCAGAAGACACACTGAGGAAAGACTTGATTGACATTCATCCTACAGCTTCCAGCTTCAAGATAATGCTTGATAAAGTAAAACATCATGCAAAACAAAGTATGAATGATGCTTTTGACTATGCAAAACAGAAGTGGGACAAGAGTCATAAAGTACCAGACTTCAAAGTAGGGGACTTAGTTCTAGTTTCAACCTTGAATTTTAATAATATCAAAGGCCCAAAGAAACTTAAAGATTCTTATGTAGGACCTTTTGTTATTGTTTCCTTACATGGAACCAATGCAATTCAAGTGGAATTGAGTGGTGAATTGGAAAATAAACACCCCACTTTTCCAATCAGCTTCATAAAGCCTTATCAACCAGCTGATAAAGAATTGTTTCCTTTAAGGAACCCAACTCCTTTAACTGTTCCACCAGTGGAACAGAATGAAGACAAAAAGATAAAGAAAGTCATTAAAGAAAGGAGACTTAGGGGTAAAAATCAGAGATAATATCTTGTCAGATATAGAAATCCAGTACATGAAGATGAATGGCTGGCAGCATCAGATATACCTGACTCAGATAAACTCTTGAGAAGATTTAGACATGAAAGAAGGCCACAAGCCTGAATATGTCTATAAATGTGCTTTAAATTACTTGATCTGAGTAATGTAAAGAGGTTGGACAGTGGACATTACCCCCCTTTGGGGCTTTTTATTATTTCTACCATTGATAAAATTGTAGTACAATTTTATCTTTTGGTGGGAGGGAATGTGAGCCTTGAGGTATATTTTACATACCCAAATAGGCCACAATTATCTTAAAAATAAATTTTGAATTATGCATAACTCATAAGTCATGCATATATCCAAAATTCATTATTTTCAATTTCAGAAAAGATGAATAACTTTTTATTGAGTAAGTAAATCCATGGATTTCAGACCAGATTTGGATTATACACAAAAATTCACCTAGGGTAGCTCCATGGAGTAAATAAGCTCAAATTAACTCTTTTAGTTGGTAAAATGGAAAATACTTCAATACCACATCATCAATACCACATAAAAGATCCGTGAAAATTTTTGTTTTTCTTAATTTCACACCAAAATAATGGGAATGTGAGAAATCCCATGTTATATATACACTAAGAATAGTGTTATGCATGTTTTGAGCACTTAATATCATGGTATTCTTACATGGACTTTTGGTACACCCATAGTGGATATCTCTCTTAAGCTTAAATTTCTATTTTGACGTGAAAAATAAGCAAGGGGGACAAAAGACATCAAAGAGAGCCAGGGTACCCAACTTCTGAGGCCTCAGAGGCCTGGACAGCTCCAAAGCTTGGATCCATGGCTGATCTTGGCCTAATTGGTAAACCAAAACCTTTTGGGAACTTGGTTACCATGCTACAACTACTGTAAATCTTAAGAAAATAGCAAATAACCTGTTATTTTGGCATGCCAAGGAGGTAAAGAGCTACTTAGACTCCTGTAACCATGTCAATTATTAATGATTTTCCATGTATAAACTCCAAAAGAGTAATTAAAACCCTTTTTGGACTTGTATCCATTAATTTACCTCATAGCAACCAGTGAAACACTGTTATTTGCAATTCTACGTAGAAATGAGGTAAAAACTTCATAAATTCATTAAAAATACAATTCTTAATGAATCCCTCTGAAACCTTCAGGACTAATAGGGAACTGTATTATCTATGGTACAACCAAAAAGAATTATGGTTTTACTAGTAAAATTAAAAGGTTTACTTACAGTCCATTTTTGACTATTCTATGTGAAACACTGAATCTTCAAAAATTCACAGTAATTACAACCTGTGATGAAATTGGAAATAACATTGATAAATTGGAGAAATCAATGATGATTTTGGAATAAAAGAAGATTTACAGATGTTACTCCTTTTATTCTTAACCATATTGGGGTTGGTAGTCACGTAAAAGCATCAATTAAGTAATTATGATAATCTTACGTGACAACTGATGATTCAATCAATAATCCAAAGGGGTTTATTGTTTTCTCACTCACTGGTTTTTCAGTTTGCTCCATGGCATGCCTCTGTGAGCTGTTGTTGACTTAAAAGAGGCCTCCTCTTTCTGTTTTTTCCAAAATCATCATCTTATTATTCATTTAAACCATTATTACCAACAAGTAAGTATTAGTAAAGCTATTCTTAAGTGTTTTAAATCTTTCAAAATCAATCAGAAAGACGTGAAATAATAGAATCCAACTATATATTGTTGTAATACTGTTATAAATACATTTTGATCCTTTAAATCCACAATTCTACGTCAAATCTCTCTATCTTATCTTTCAAAAAGCTCTTTGGAACATTAGTGAGTGATTTATTCATAATTCTTAAAGTTTTTCTCTAAAATTAGTTTTTTTCAAGAATTACCATTATAATTATTCTTGCAAAAAATAATTACATATTAAAATAATTTTATTATTAAAATCTTCTTGTAATTGATTCTTGTAGACAATTACTTGCTCACTGTTAAAATCACTAGTAGTGTTTAACACGTGAAAGAAATAATTTTATAATTATTTAATTGTGGTTATAATAATATTTATTATTATATTTCATAAGAACAGACATATTACTGTTGATTAATAGTAATATTATCATCAGTTTCATAGTCACATCTTACACAAAAACGGGGATTTTTAATTTTTCAGGTTCTTCCAGGATGTATTTTTTACAGGTTGGGGCTTTGTAGTTGATTATCTCAGATATTATGTAATCAATTAATAACCTTGGAGTCCTTATCTACATAATTAGTAATGCTAGTTTGTTTCCTGCTGAGGATTTCATTGATTATTTAATCAATTGAAAAAGCTGGAAGTCTTATCTCCATGGCTCCTGTGCTATAGCTTCTCCATATTATCCTGTCTTTTTTTAAAGCTAGGTGTCCTGCAACTGTAATTTTATCACAATAAAACCTTGTGAAACTCCTGTAATTTTCCTTTGAAACTTCTGTGATACTACTGTGACAATTCCAATGTATGATTTCTTCATCCTGTATTATTATATTCGCCTTTCACACCATTTTACCATCTCTCTACAACCCAAATATTCAATTTCTTCATCCTGACACCACAATGGCTGCCTTATCTTGGTCTTTAAATATTATTACTAAGATTTTAAATCTTTTCAACTCTATTTCTTAATTATATACTTCCCCAAACATGTCAGATAGTACAATATGTCTTTACTGTTCTTGCTTCAAAGTTACCCTAAGCTTGAATTAAACACTTTTAATAAATGTTTACTCCCAAATCCAACATTTACATCCTCTCATAAATCGATACATAACCTATTTTTCATATAGATATCCAATCATATCTTCCTTATGAATAAATAAATTCTTAATCAATTTTTATGACCCCTACTTGAATATGACTCTTCCCTGAAATGTATTTTTATGAACACTCATTTCAGCTAAGCCCTCCTTCAGCTTAATAAATATTATTTTTTCTACCCACATTATCTAATTGAATTTTGGAAATATAAAAAAAGATGAACTAATGTAAAAGATTATTTTATTTGGGTCTACCAACCCCTTCTACGCATTATTTGTTTTAATGTGAAGTGGTTCACTGGTTTCAAAACTGTCTCAATCAAGTTCACTAATCCACTAAGATATTTAATTGAAAACCTTAATGGCTTTAGTGCTTCATATGCTTCCAATCAGAAGCAAAAATACAAAAGAAAAAAAATTGCCTACTTAGTTTTTCCATTAATCCAAAATGGCACATTTATATGACAATTTGATATCAAGTTACACTAATCTGCTCCATTTCAAATCAATCTCATTATGTTTATTTATTGCAATTGTCACATAGAATAAGCTTCAAAAATACATGAAATAGGTTAATTTAAAATGAGACCTGTGTTTATTGAAAATGAAACATAGGCTTACTAAACATAAACCAAAGTTTTACATAAGCCATAAATGTATTTTATATCAGAGGCAGTTTGATCCACTATCAACAGTATTTGAAATTGAAATATAAATTTTTAGGGATTGATTCAATAGAATGATTAATTGAATCGACATGATGAGAATTTTATAGAAAATAATGAGTATTTGATTCCATATTATGAGAAGTTTAGTACACATCATATGTGGATGAATCAAACCAGGCTTAAGCTAAGTCAAATTATGGCTTATGCTAAATAAACCTATTTTATAGTAAAATTCCATGTTCATTTTGCATAAGCATTTCAGTACATAAACATAACTAGGTTTATTTAACATAAAGCTGGTTGGTGTGACTTGATATCACATATGTGATGGTGATGCAATATATCTCTTCCAAAATACTCATTATTTCATTCTTTTACCAAAAAAGCAGTACACCTTTTGGCATGAATATTGATTTCAAAATATATCCTTTACCCTTCTTTCTAATATATAGCTCTTGAATTAAAAAACAATTTTTTAATTCTGTAATTGGAGACTAATTTTATGGAATATTGTTTTCAAAAACTGAAGTTTTTTCTCAAATAAATGTGTGAAATTAATGTTTTTTTTGACTCAAAAGGAAACTCAAAAGAAATCATCAGCTGGGATGAAGGAAGCTCTCAAATAAATCTAAATTTTTCTTGGGAATAATATAAAAGGTCTTATGCTTGTTTTCCAACCTCCATCTCTTTATTAAAATGATAGACTTTTGATTCATTTTTTATTCTCTCAGACTCCATATCATCAACTTTTATTCATTATTTTACCTCAAATGGGGAAAAATGATCGAATACTATATAATCAATCTAAAACCAATCCAGGTTATCAATCTCACTTGATAGGAATATATCATTATTTCTTGAAAGTGAAATTATTCCAGTTTTATTCTCTCACCAACTTAAATAATCATTTGGTTTTAGAAAATAATTATAGTTTCAGTCATCACATCATGAGCTAGCTCCAAAGTACTTTGAAGATATCTTTGATTGATATTTTTCATATTCAGTTTAGTGTTTTAGTGTTTGAGTTTGATTCTTATTATCAAAACTGAACTTACCCAATATATCTCTACTTTTAATTATTAATCCAATTGTATTTATATTCTGCGCCTAATGTGGGATTATTTCAGTTCAATACTAAAAGAAACATATCAACATGAGTAGATACTGATTCAGATATTTTTATTTTATTTTTTCTTAATGTGTGATATAAATTCTATGATCCAAGAAAAAATATAGGAATATTTCTTGAATCTCATCAAATTTTCCAAATACTTATCTTGAGTGTTTATTCTGAATACAATTTAGAAAAATAGGTATGTTGTAGGACTTTACTATGAAAAAATAAGTTAAAATTACTAATGTTTTACTTATTGTACTCTGAATTTACTAATTTGATGAATAATAAGATTAAAAATAACTGAAATAATGTAATAAATTGATGATATTATTAAGAAATAATAATATAATGTGCTAATATATATTTGTGGAATTTTGGTAATGTTAAAAACAATTAATAAACGCATAAGTAATTCATATATATATAAATATCAATTAATAACAGTATTATTCCTAATATCAAAGTTATTTATTGATATAAATACTATTTATATTAATATTAGAGTTATCAGAAAAAAAATAATAAAGAGAAAATAACCTACTTTCAACCCTTGAAATAATACTTTTCAATTTTGTTATGCCTAATAATGTAAATAAAACTTATTTAAATTTTTCTTTACACTAAATAATAGAGAAAATTACACATTATACTATTTTTATGTGGATTTAGAGATTTCAAGAGAATTTGAAAAATGACAATAAAAAATTGATTTAATGAAATATGAAGTAATAATTGCTATAATATAAAGCTTTGGTATTTAATAATTTAAGGGTTCTGTATGAAAGAATAAAGAAGCTTACCTTTTGTTTAATATTTCCATTGTATTTGTTGTGTCTTTGGGGGAAATAGAGGAAGAAGGGTACATTTTAGAGTGGAGACCTTTCCTTATAGTCACCACATACCCTTTAGTAGACGCATACTGATGTTATCCACTGGAATGGATCAGTATTTAAGATCTGGTGATGATTACATTACTATCATGCCATTTTTTAGAGTTATCATTGTAAATCTAATTTTCTGACATCATAAGCTTGGAAAATTATTTAATTTTGTGGATTATAGTAGCTTTAATCATAAAATACTAATATTCACAAGTTTTATTTCCTATCCAACTGTTAAATGTAAAAAACAATTAGAGTTATTGATCATAAATGATCAGTTCTGAGCCTTAACTTCAATCATAATAACTTTAACGTTTTTCAGGCTACAGAAATTCAGAGAGTGAACTCTAATAGCTTAGCATATCCTTACTCAACTTCCAAGAGTATTTAATTAAATTCTCAAAAATCCATTTTTTATCATTTTTCTTGTAGCTCATCCTTCCTATTGAAACTCACTATGTTGAACTTCAAGCCATGATTTCATAGGGTTGTACCTTGAATATCAGAATGAATGCTACATTATTCTTCACATATGATCAAGTAGAATTTGAATATCTACTGCTTAAGCTTGGACCACCTTTGATTTAAAGTGGTTAACAGCTATTACTACTTTCTCCCATATCTTCTTATAGTTTTTAACCTTTTTTATAGCTTGCCACATCAAGCTTATATATTTATTCTTACAGTTATTTTGTGGTAGCTTCATTTTTAAATCAACTCTTTATCATTTGATTCAAAAGGTATTATCTAAAAACTATGATTTCATGTACTTATCATAAAAGTAAATATATTTAGTTTATCTGTCAGCCTGTGACTCAAATGCAGAGCACAAGCATGACAGCCAAAATACCATAAACCAATGGTAGATCAAAATGCCACTAAAGAATTACCTGAGGAATTGGGTTTTAAATGGAATAAAAGGAAAGAAGAGAGTCACCTCTTTTCAAAGATACAACTCCCATAGACATAAGATTAGAAACAACAGAGTTATTCCAGATCAAAGCAAGAACTGAGAATAAACCTTAATTTTAACCTCTCATCTAAAATTCAAAGGAAAAAGAAGAACCCCATTAAATGAGTGCTCACATAGAAGCTCTCAATAAGGGATATCTAATGGTACTGGAAAAATTGAGCTAGCATCAAAACTACAGAAGTTATGGCTAAAAAAAGCCCAATAAGGGTGTGCAAGGCATTCACCTCCCATCTAACTTCTACAGTTTTAGTGTGAGATGCCTAGAGTGGGGTCTCTTTGGAAACAGAAAAAAAGAGATTTCTGATGGTTCCATCCATTTTCTCATAGCTCGTCTAGAATAAAAGTTATGGAGCAAACAAGCTCAATACAGGATTCATAACAAATCCAGAAATTGATAATGGACTTTAGAATTGGTATAGCATTTCCATTATTAACTATAGCTGTATCTGATGAGTGACAATTTTGTTGGGCTCACCAAAGGCTACAAAAGGAGCCACTTTTTATCTCTCTATCTTCAAGACTGACAAAGATATTCAGGGTTCAAGATTGTAATCCCACACTAGCCAGTATGGGATCTTATTCTGTGACAGGTGTCCATATAATTGAATTAACAGCTAATCAATGGAATTAATTTCTTTTCACCATGAGAAAATTGGCTGTACATGAAAGCAGGTGTTGCATTTTAAACTAGCTTGGACACATTATGGAACAAGCTTTGATCACTCCTCTGAATTGGGTTGTTACCAGAGTTCCAATGTTCATTGATATTCTAGGTTCTCCAAAGGAACTAGAATATCAAGGAATTCTCAATATTATTATTTTTTTTATTCTATACAATACAGATATATTTTATTATATGAGATATCACCAGAGATTTCAATTGATGGAAAAGGCTTTGCATTCTATTTTTATCTTCATGTAGATAATTTATGCTATAATCCTTCCACCCTAAAGATATATTCTTAATTCAAACATTTTTTTTTGTCTTTTTAAGGCTTTAATAAGTAAAATTCAGTCCCCAAAATAAATGAAACCCTTATTTTCCTTAAATACCTCCCTATTTTTGACATATAGTAATATGGATTTATATCTTTTCTTCAAATGTTTTCTTGCAAAAATTCCTCCCCTCAATTCAAATCTCATCTTAAGGAGGAAATAATTTTCCTCTTTTATATTATCACTTTTCTCAAAATTCAAAATAAATAAAAGCAATATTTCAAACAATTTTCATGAATGGAATTATTTAGGAATATAAAAAAGGACAAACAATAAATAATATATCATTGATTTTTTAGGATATTCTCAATATAATTATTATTATGATTTCAATTTCAGTTTCTAGTTTCTGTTATTATTGTTTAATCTTATCAATCTTTTCCTATGAGGAAATGTTAATTCTCTCTTTTTTAAATAGAAAGAATGTCTTATTTTGGCTCTTTTGAATTGGTTTTTTTTTTGCAAAAACAAGTATTGGGTCTTTAAGGTGAAAACTGGAACTGAAAATGGATTGATAATTCTGATTTGTATTAAAAACTCAGAATAAAAGGGAGAAAAAATGAAAAAATGTTAATCATTTTCAATGCAGAAGGAATTACAGAAGCTTCTACTGTAAAATTGTCAGCAATTTTCAACAATTTTATAGTAGCAGGTGTTACAGGACTGCTACTGTAATCCTCAGTATCACAGTATAAAACAAAAAACTATAAAAAATTCAGAAATTTGTAAATTTGTAAACACCAAAGAGAACTCATACAATCCCAAAAACAAAGACCAAAAAACAAAAAAAACAATGATATCATCAAATGAAATAAACTTTATGAAAAATTCATAATAAAATTGAAAAATTAAACTACCATAAATAAAAAAATATTTACATTAGAAAAAGAAGGGAATTTTTAGCAATTTTATTAGAAAAAATCAAAATAATAATTTCAATTTAAGTTTTAGAAAAATACATCTCATTTGCCATGGTTGTTTTTTATCATTCATTTTTCAAATTCAATTTATCCTCTGCTTAAAACATTTTAAGAAAAATATTTTTGATTATTTTTTTGTGTTTTTTGTTTTTAAAGATTTACTATAAACAAGGAATAGAAAACATGTTCAATTTAGACCAAACAAATGGGGTAAGTAATGATAGGAAGCTGATGAATTAAATACCCTTATTACCATATTAATTTGGTATTTGAATATCATGTTGGATCTTAAGATGAGGACCAAATCATTGCATATCTCATAGATATCTTAATATACCTGTTTCAGTATTAATACAAATAGTCTTCCATAATCTTTATATCACTGTGATTCTGTGTGAATCATGTCAGACCTCAAATTGAGCTCTTTATGATATGTAAGGTGTGGATATGAAACTTTGATTAAAAATCAAGTACTTTTCCTGTCCTCAAAATTTGTATAAGGTAAAATTCAGTTAAAAATAGTATGAAATATTATTTTTAAGAGAAAACACGCCAATTTTATTGTTTATAACTTTATTAGTATAAAACAATAATATAAAAATTTATTGTTTTACCAACAATAAAGATTTATCCAAAAAATACTCTACAAGAGATATTTTAAGGCTACAAAAGAAATTTCTTCAAGAGCAATTTCAATTGGAATTAATTGAGCAAAGAACTTCAAGCAATTAATTAAAGAACAAAGTCTTTAAAAAGAATATTAAAGAGAAAACACGCCCAAAAGTGACCAGAGTGAATTTGGAAACAAAGTGACAAAGTTAACAGTGATGAAAGATGCTTTAATTCACTTTTGGGGTGGTTCAGGGGTAAAAATGATTATAAGAGTTACAAACAATGATTATAATGATTTTTTCACGTGGTTAAAAGGATTAAAATGATTTAAAAGTGGTGGTTGGAATCTTTGATTGATTGGTTTAACAGTTTTAAACTAATTAATAAAAGGAAAAGATTCTAACATGAAGAGAAAAGTGGGGCAAAGAAGACATTCTTTTATAGCCATCAATTCTCTTACTCCAAAAGTAAAATTTACTCTTGTCAGTCGTGAAAAACAGTCTGACAACAGAAAAGCCAATTATGGCATCATTGAACCCTGGTTTAGACCAAAAAGGGCTGGTTTAAGCCATTTTTAGCCATTTTTAGCCATTTTAGACCCTTAAATCAGCCATTACTATAGCAATACCAGGCCTAGAGCCTTCAAAACACGTCAGAATGTGTGTCAGAGGCGTAGAAACCAGTTAAAACTGTTTTTATTATGATTGTTTTATCTTAAGGGTAGTTTTACCTTCTTGGCAACAGCTAAAACTACCCCAGTTGGTATCAAAACCTCATCATCAATTGAGTCCACAGACCCTGTAACTCAATTCCAGGCCAAAAGTGATGAACTTTTGCGTGAATTTTGACATCCCACGCCTGTCAGCAAGGATTTTGGGGGTCTAGCTCCCCCTTAGAGCTGGAGTTCCTTTTCCCCCCCAAATTTAATCTTTCCAATTTATTTTTCCTTTAATTCCTCATCATGTATTATACTTATAATTTACACATGTAATTCAATTCAATTGTACAGTACAATACAGTAATAATTGACACCTCATATGTAAATCAAAGTTCACTTATGTAATACACGCGCACATTTTGACATTTCAATTGAATTCAATTGAAAATACTTTAATTCCTCATAACTTCTAAACTAAACACAACACCTCAATTTTAACACAAAAATTGATGGTTAACACCACATGTGGTGTGAATTAAATTAAGGTTTTGAGGATTTTCAACTTTTGTATTGAAAATACTAAAAACTTAATTTAAGCTTATTTAGAGTTGAGTTACAAAAATTTCACTCAGAGGTGACCCCACCTGATTTTTTATGAGGAATCCAATGGTGAAATAATTTTTATATGTTTATTTATTGGATAAAAAGTTATAATAATTTTTATTTAACTTTTATCCAAATTTATTTATTTTTTCACAATTTTGTTAAAATTTCATTTTTACTTAATTTTTTCAAGTATAAATGTAATTTTATACTTACAAAATTTAATGTATTTTTATTTTTAAATTGTAATTAATTTTTTATTTTTAATATAATTTTATATTTATATTTTGATTTTTATCTTAATAATATAAATAAATTTATTTTATTTATATTAATATGTTATTTTTGTATTTGTGGTCTTTTGGGTATATGAAATTACCTCTAAGGCTCACATTCCCTCCCCCTAAAAAAGAATATTACTTTGTAATATTGGTGTTTCTAGTGTGTCTGAATCTTCTGAGGAGTTTGGTAGCTTCTGGTATATCTTTTTCTTCTAATCATTCATCTTCACAAGTTGGGTCACTGAATCTAACAAGGTATTCCCTTGCTTTCTTGGTTATTGATTTCCTTTCTTCAAGAACTTTGGTAATTTTATTAGTACCAGATGTTTCAATAGGAAAGTATCTGTTTTTGTTATTATGTAAATCTATCCCATGCATCATTAAATTGTTATTTCCCAATAAAAATGGGTACTAGAGCAATTTTCCATAACAACCAATTCAGCTGTGATTCCCAAAGATTCCTAATGCTTTTATTGGGTTACTTGTACTGTTGAATTTTATACTATCAAGTAGGTGAAACCTTCCTTTATCATATGATCCTTTCCATACTTCATCCAAGGCATGTATTAGAGAGTTGTCTTTACAGTCTTTGTTCACTAATTGGTATAAGATGCTACAATTGTTATCTTGAATGTAACTATTTCTGACCTCTTCAAAGAAGGTGGTGTTCAAGTCTGTAACACTTATTCCTTCTATTGGGATTTGGTTTTCATAAGTTGTGCCCCTTGAGCTTTTGATAAATCAAGTTGACTATTGCTCAATTGTGGCAAGTGGGAATAAGATTCCATGATGTCAAAAGTGGCATTGATATTTTCTATATCTTTTGAAGATTCAGAAAATATGGATGATTTATCATCTGAATTGTCTTCAATTATGTCATCTTTTTCAACATCAGGTCCCTTTCCAATATTAATTTCATTGATTTTTCCCCTTTTTGGACATGTATTAGCTAAATGGGTGGTGCTTTGGCAAATATGGCACTTTTTGACTGTATCTGCAGATTTATACCCAACATTGTTAGAATTTTCTTTGGGGTTTTTGTCCACAGAATCTTTCCAAGGTGTATTAAACCTTGATTCAAGATTCACCCTACTAGAACCAATTTTTGTTCTGGTGGTTACTTCTTCTAATATATTGATAATATCCTCTGCTGAATATTGTTCAGTAGTCCTGCTCTTGACAGCATGCTCTAAGTCACCTCCACATTGTCTCAGAATTTTTCTATGGATCATAAATTCTGACATGTCAGGATATAATGCTGTTAATCTGTCCTTTTGTTGGCAAAACCATGGTAAAGCTTTGTCTTTATCAGCATTAAATTTGGCAGATTCAAAGGCTGTTTCAACTTTAAACCTCCAAGCATCATTTGCCCATTTGTTGATGATTTGGGTTTTCCACCAAGTCCAACTCTGGTGTCCATGTGCTTGTCTTATTTTGATGTACCATCTGTGAGCTGATCTGGTAAACAAGGTGTTAAACCTGGCTGTTACCAATCTGTCTGGTAATTCAAAATCTTCTTTGATCATGTCAATACCTCTAATGAATTCCATATGGTCATACTCTCCTTCACCACTGAAGTGAGGCCATTCTTTAAGTTTTGGAACTTCTTTCAAGAGTGCTTGGCCCATTGATGGTTCCAAGTTATGAAAAGAAGTGGATAATTCATTTTTTAATTGTGAATTATCAGGATCCAATACTTGTGGATTTGAAATTCTTGTGCCCTCATTTTGATTTAGAGGTGTAGACATTCTTGGTAAGGTGTTCAGTATTTGTTCAATGTCATTAATTTTACTGTTGCTACACCTTTGGGAATTTCTGTATTCATGTTGGAAGCTTTGTATTAAATTTATTACTTCAATTTTATACATGTCTTCTTTATGTGTAAGTTCTTGCCATAACTCTGTCTGTCTTGTATTATCAGCAGTGACTTGATTCAATTTCATTGATAATTTTGATACTTCTTCTTGTGAAGCATCAAAACACTTTTTCAAGGCAATGGTATATGTCTTTACTTCAGTAAATGAATTTGAAATGTCATCAAGGACTTTCTTGTTATCTGTCTTGATAATATTTATGGCTTGTTTAATTCTTGTTTCAATTATGTCATCAATATTGAATTTAGAATATTTATCTGTTAATTCTTTAATAATGGCAGATTGTTCATTTATTTTATTGTTAGAAGAATTATCATTATTGGAATTTTTAATTGTTCTCAAAACTTTTTCAAAACACATAAGTGTTTCATTAATTTGGCACAGACTCAGGTTGTTTGTTTTAATGTTGTTACAAATGGTTTCATTTTTATCAGAAAGATGTTTTTTCACGTCATTTATAGCATTATACAACTCTGGGATGGAATCAAATATGTCAGAAATCATTTCTGGAACCTTAATCTGGCTTCCTCCTTCTTCTGTAATTCCATCATGGTTCTGGCCATCTGAAATACATTTTCCATGGCATCCTCCTGAATCTTTGGGATTCTGTAGCCCTGGCTGTAAGGTTTTGGGGCTGGTGCCTTCCCTTTGCCCTTGTTTGGAGTTTGTGGCTGCTTTTTCACGTTGGAATTGCTGCTGCTGGCCACTGGGGCTGTTTTTGGCACTGGTTTGGCTGGTGGAGGGTTGTTTTTCCTCCATTCTAGTGTCAAAAGCATCATGTTTTTCTTCTCCATCAATGGATGCCATCCATTGAGCAATTTGCAAGTGTTGGGATGGCCCAAGAATTTTCTTACTGTCAGGTAAGAATTCATGCAATTCTTCCACAGGTCTGCAAGGATCTGGTACTCCTTGAATTGGAGTGCATTGTTGTATGCACTGTGGCTGGCTTTGTATATGTCCACAGAGGCTTGTTGTGGCGGTGTCAGCTCTTTTTGAAGGTAAAATGGTATTATCAGCTTCAGAATGACCCATTTTAGTTGTTTGGAAGTCATCAACTGACCCTTTTCCTTCTGTACCTGGTTGGCCTCTGCCATAATCACGTCTATTACCTTTTTGGGAGCTGCTTGAGGGGTTGTAGCTGGCTCCTGACCTGGTTGAAGGCATAATTATGGTTAAAAAAGGCTTAAAATAGTATTTTTACGTCAAAAACTTACTATTGGCCAAATTTTTGGCTTTCTGAAGTGTATTACTTATATCCAAGTTAATTAATTCAGAAGATATTGGTTCAGGTTGATTATTTTGAGTCACAATAACAGTACTATTATGATCAGAATTAACAGTACTGGCAGGGATAATGCTGGTTACTGTTGAGGCTGTTTCAATGTTTTCTTGTCTTACCACGTTGTCAGACACTAAAATCAATGAAAAAGCCAATTAATTAAGTAAAAAAAGGTTATTTCAAAAAAGAAATAAAAATATAAGCCTCACTTATAATATGAAAAAAATTATTTTTTAAGGATTTTTTTGGATTATAAGTATTTTTTATATGTTTTTAAATTTTTCAATATAAGAAAAAAGATTTAAAAAGAGTAAAAAAAATATGTCACAGGTAAAATATCACGGCTGGGCCCCCAAATGTAAGGTGTGGATATGAAACTTTGATTAAAAATCAAGTACTTTTCCTGTCCTCAAAATTTGTATAAGGTAAAATTCAGTTAAAAATAGTATGAAATATTATTTTTAAGAGAAAACACGCCAGTTTTATTGTTTATAACTTTATTAGTATAAAACAATAATATAAAAATTTATTGTTTTACCAACAATAAAGATTTATCCAAAAAATACTCTACAAGAGATATTTTAAGGCTACAAAAGAAATTTCTTCAAGAGCAATTTCAATTGGAATTAATTGAGCAAAGAACTTCAAGCAATTAATTAAAGAACAAAGTCTTTAAAAAGAATATTAAAGAGAAAACACGCCCAAAAGTGACCAGAGTGAATTTGGAAACAAAGTGACAAAGTTAACAGTGATGAAAGATGCTTTAATTCACTTTTGGGGTGGTTCAGGGGTAAAAATGATTATAAGAGTTACAAACAATGATTATAATGATTTTTTCACGTGGTTAAAAGGATTAAAATGATTTAAAAGTGGTGGTTGGAATCTTTGATTGATTGGTTTAACAGTTTTAAACTAATTAATAAAAGGAAAAGATTCTAACATGAAGAGAAAAGTGGGGCAAAGAAGACATTCTTTTATAGCCATCAATTCTCTTACTCCAAAAGTAAGATTTACTCTTGTCAGTCGTGAAAAACAGTCTGACAACAGAAGAGCCAATTATGGCATCATTGAACCCTGGTTTAGACCAAAAAGGGCTGGTTTAAGCCATTTTTAGCCATTTTTAGCCATTTTAGACCCTTAAATCAGCCATTACTATAGCAATACCAGGCCTAGAGCCTTCAAAACACGTCAGAATGTGTGTCAGAGGCGTAGAAACCAGTTAAAACTGTTTTTATTATGATTGTTTTATCTTAAGGGTAGTTTTACCTTCTTGGCAACAGCTAAAACTACCCCAGTTGGTATCAAAACCTCATCATCAATTGAGTCCACAGACCCTGTAACTCAATTCCAGGCCAAAAGTGATGAACTTTTGCGTGAATTTTGACATCCCACGCCTGTCAGCAAGGATTTTGGGGGTCTAGCTCCCCCTTAGAGCTGGAGTTCCTTTTCCCCCCCAAATTTAATCTTTCCAATTTATTTTTCCTTTAATTCCTCATCATGTATTATGCTTATAATTTACACATGTAATTCAATTCAATTGTACAGTACAATACAGTAATAATTGACACCTCATATGTAAATCAAAGTTCACTTATGTAATACACGCGCACATTTTGACATTTCAATTGAATTCAATTGAAAATACTTTAATTCCTCATAACTTCTAAACTAAACACAACACCTCAATTTTAACACAAAAATTGATGGTTAACACCACATGTGGTGTGAATTAAATTAAGGTTTTGAGGATTTTCAACTTTTGTATTGAAAATACTAAAAACTTAATTTAAGCTTATTTAGAGTTGAGTTACAAAAATTTCACTCAGAGGTGACCCCACCTGATTTTTTATGAGGAATCCAATGGTGAAATAATTTTTATATGTTTATTTATTGGATAAAAAGTTATAATAATTTTTATTTAACTTTTATCCAAATTTATTTATTTTTTCACAATTTTGTTAAAATTTCATTTTTACTTAATTTTTTCAAGTATAAATGTAATTTTATACTTACAAAATTTAATGTATTTTTATTTTTAAATTGTAATTAATTTTTTATTTTTAATATAATTTTATATTTATATTTTGATTTTTATCTTAATAATATAAATAAATTTATTTTATTTATATTAATATGTTATTTTTGTATTTGTGGTCTTTTGGGTATATGAAATTACCTCTAAGGCTCACATGATAACTCTACAAATCCTCAAAGCAATTTTATTATTTTGAAAGAGAAACTTTGACAACTTTGATTGGACTTATTTTCACACAGGCTGATGATTAATAATTTACATGGATGATAAATTAAGTGTATGAAGATTATTTCAATTTTGAGTTTGGATATTTCTTATAGGGAAATGTTAAAAAATTACCATAAAAAACCATTCAAAATATGATTAAATACCTTGAGAAATTCTCAAAAATAAAATAGATAAATTTGAGATTTAATTTTGACTATGTTCCAAAGCTAGCTGGATATGGCTCTGGAGTAATATTGGCATCACTTCAATATTCCTTCCAAAATATTTCAAGTTTATTTCTATGGTGCCTCACTTGAAAAAATATAAACTGAATGAATCTTATAGGCTATTAATCATTATAAATAACAGGAAAAAAAACAAGGAACCCTATTTTTATTTTCTTTTGAAAATATGCAAAAGAAATTAATATATAATTCTGCTTACTTCACTTTGGAAATTACTCTTGGGTACAGCTTTACTACTCTTTTCAGGTTTAATAGATCTGTCATCATAAATTAATTTCCATAGATCTCTAGTATATTTGACGAATAACATTCATAAAATAGATTTGGTAAGATAAAATATTTATCCCAATCATTTCACTTTACAGTAACATGGAGGTCATTCATTTAAAAACATTAGATCATTTTTTGACTTATTCAAAAATAAGTATTTCTCAACCATTCCAAATTTCTTTCCAATACTCATATCATCTTCAAAATAATTTTCAAAATAATTAACAGAGTTTCCCTTAATAAGTTTAAGAAAAATTCAACTTAGAGAGCTTAGAAATTTAATTTCTCAAGTATTTTTATTAATTCCAGTTTTTTAACTTTTGTTAATTGGATAAATTGATTAATTACTCCAAAATAATTAGGTCTATAAAACCATTGAATAAAACCAAAAATCTTTATTTATTAACAAATGGAGAAAGCTCCGTACATTCCAATTTTTACAGAATCTATTAAGCCTGCATAACAAAAAAATAAAAGGAATTCCTATGAAATATAAAAATTATAATTCAAAGATAAGAAAAATAGGAAATGAGTTTGATTGAATATTTTAAAAATGAAGATGTTTAAGACTAAGTTTAAACATATAAATAAGTTAATTGCAACTTCCCTTCAATATATTACTTATAACTGCAGTGGATCTATATGAAGTATAGAAGTGTTAAGCACTGTACCTACATCATATCTCTTGATATAAATTCTCCCCTGAATTTTTCAAAATTATATCTCAAGAAATCAAAAATTTTCTCAAAGAGTATATTTGCCTTATAAAGGTTTGCATCTGAGCTAAATAAAGATTTTCATTTCTAAAAAATCAATTTTTAAACAGAAATAGACCAACTGATAGATAAATTGTTATTAGAAAAAACCATTCTATTGTACATAAATCTAAAAAATCCATTTTTTAGAGTAAAATTAAATTAACTATGATTTGTTTATTACATGAATCTTTCCTGAAAGCAAGAATTTGCCTCCATTTACACCTTGGGATGAACTCATACAAAGAGTTCCCAAAAATAAGATAAGGGAAATATATTCAGCTCAAAACTTTCACATACTCTTATTATAAGTGAAAAAAACCCTCTAAAGAGTTTTTAAAACAAAAATATTGGCAATATCTCCTGAATGTGTACTTTATTCTTAAAATTCCTCCTTGAAATATAATTTGTGTAATTAACATTGAGGTTATTTTTCGAATTTGAAATAAGTAATTTTGATTTAAGAAGAGAAGGGAACCAGGTGTATTATGTTCCACTAAATACAGCATTTGATAAGACACAGAAATTTCATCTTAGGGTTTCTATTTCATGATATCTATACTCTCAGGAGATATTCAAGCAATTGAGACTTTTTCTCACCAATTAAAGATCTCAAAACACAGTGTTTCAAGTGTTATTATTCTTTAGCTATGGTTTTCTGTAACTGAGTTGGTGAAGCTTTAATATATATGTAAATCTTTATAATACATACAATAAAGGTTTGATTTGTTAAGGAAATTGTATCAATGAATGAAGAAATGAAAATAAATAGGGAATAAAATAAATTCTTTGGCATGTGTTTTTGATCCATTGAGCTTTGATAAACCTGTCCAAACAATAATATTCAGTAAGCTCAATTAAGTTTTTGTGGCTTGCATATGTGGCTTGAAATTCTTCCAAAACTTCCATTTTGAAATTCAATTTCTGTCCTAGATCCCACTTGTATCAAATTCAACTCCCATGTCAAATTCCAAATGCAACACCTGCTGTCAGGTGTAGCCACTTTGCTCATGGTGTTTTATTCTTTAATTTCTCATAAACCTAAAAATAATGATCATGAAGGCATGTTCTGTACATCTTCTGACACATAAGAAGCACCAAAACACACCTGTAAACTTCATTGGTGAAATTATTAACCTTTTATAGGGCAAATATGACAACTTGTGGTTCTAAAGCCACACCTAATACCAGTCTTCATTGAGTCTATAGAGCCACAAACCATCCCAAAGTAGTGAAAAGTCTCACTTTGTGGTCGTGTTCAGAGGTAAGGAACCTCCCACCACCCTAAAAACAAGATAAAAGGAGGCTTTTCCCCACCAAAAGGCTAATCTATCATCCTGTTCTAGTATTCATATGTGGTATAACTTTATATAAAAGTGTTACATTTATAATTAAGCGGGTATTACTATAGTATCCATAATCTTAGTTTTTATTATTGTAAACTAACAGATAAACTGTGAGCCTTAGAGGTATTTTCATATACCCAAAAGACCACAAATAATACAATAAGATATAAATATAAATAAAATAAATTTATTTATAGTATCAAAATGAAAATAAAATATAAATATAAATTGATATATAAAAAGGGAAATTTAATTATAATTTAACAATAAAATTACATCAAAATTTTAAAATTATGAAAACACATTTTTACTTGAAAAAATGAAGTAAAAATGAATTTTCAACATAACTATCAAAATTGTAATGTTTTGGAAAAAAGTTAAATAGAAATTATCATAACTTTCTATCCAATAAAGAAACATATGGAAATTATTTAATCATTGGATCCCTCATGAAAAATGAGGTGGGGTCACCTCTAGGTAAAAATTCTATAACTCAACTCTAAATAACCTTAAATTAAGTTTTTAGTATTTTCTGTACAAAAGTTGAAGATCCTCAAAGCCTTAATTCAATTCACATCACATGGGTTGTTAACCATCAATTTTTGTGTTAAAATTGAGGTATTGTGTGTAGTTTAGAGCTTATGAGGAATTGAAGTACTTTCAATTGCATTGTCAAAATTTGTGCATGTATTACATAAGTGAACTGTAATTTACATATGAAGTATCAATTATTACAGTAAGTGTACTTTAAAACGCAATTGAATTGAATATTTAAATTACAAGTATAATACATGATGAGGAATTAAAGGAAAAATAAATTGGAAAGATTAATTTGGGGGGGAAAGGAACTCTAGCTCTAAGGGGGAGCTAGACCCCCAAAATCCTTTCTGAAAGGCATGAGATGTCAAAATCAACACAAAAGCTCCTCACTTTTTGCCTGAAATTGAGTCACAGGGTCTGTGACTCAATTGATGATGAGGCTTTGATACCAACCAGGGCAGTTTTAATTGTTGCAAAGAGGTGGAAACAATCTTGATAAAAATGCTTTTAACTGGTTTTTACGTCTCTTATACACATTCTGATGTGTTTTGAAGGCTCTATACCAGGTATTACTATAGTAATGGCTGATTTAAGGGTCTAAAATGGCTAAAACCAGCCCTTTTTGCTCTAAACAAGGGTTCAATGATGCCATAATTGGCTTTCCTGTCGTCAGAGTGTTTTTCATGACTGACAATAGTAAACTTTACTTTTGGAGTAAGAAAATTGATGGCTATAAAAGAATGTCTTCTTTGTCTCACTTTTCTCAGAATGTTAGAATCTTTTCCTTTTATAATTAGTTTAAAAACGTTCAAACCAATCAGTGAAACATTCCAACCACCTTTTTTTTATCATTTTAAACCTTCTAGCCACTATAAAATATCATTATAATCACTTTTTGTAACTCTTATAATCATTTTTACCCCTGAACCACCCCATAAGTGAATTAAAGCATCTTTCATCACTGCAAACTTTGTCACTTTTTTTCCAAATTCACTCTGGTCAATTTTGGGTGTGTTTTCTCTTTAATAATCTTTTTAAAGCCTTTCTTCTTTAATTAATTGCTTGCAATTCTTTGCTTAATTAATTCCAATTTAAATTGCTCTTGAAGAAATTTCTTTTGTCGCCTCAAATATCTCTTGTGGAGTAGTTGTGGATAAATTCTCATTGTTTTAGAATTATAAATCTAAACACAATAAATTTGGCGTGCTTTCTCTTGAAAATACTATTTCATACTATTCTTAATCAAATTTTTACCCTATACAAATTTTGCGGACAGGAAAAGTACTTTATTTTCAATCAAAGTTTCAATCCACATGTTACATAAACTCTTCACTCAGGGATTTCAGCCCAACCCACCATCACTAATACTGATTATTAAAGCCCAAAAAACCTCATTGAACATCTTTTAAACATTTTTTAACCTAGCTATCATTATTAGTTTTGTGTCACAATCAGAGTTATAGCTTTTAATCATCATTTTAAATTTATAACATGGGGTCCCCTGACATTTTGGATGCCTGGCCTGGTGTTTTACCTATTTCAGATGAACCTTTAGTTTATTTTCACTCATTTCCTCTCATTCATATGCTTATTAGATATTTTAATCATTTTTTTTGTTGTTATTTAGACTATTATTGAACCATCAGAAGGCCTGAAGGGGATTCACTCCATGGTTTTCTCTATTATGATCTTTTTAATTTAAAAAATATAAAATAGGGAGAAAACTGTATACATAATTTTTCAGAAAAATAAGATATTTTGAATAGTTTTGAATAGCTATAAGTGTATATTTTATATTTATAAAATACTCTATTTTTTCAAAAAAAATTTATAGTCAATTTTATTGATCTTTTTGTCATAATATATACTTTGTATCTATTACTTGAGTTTTCCTTTGAGAAAACCCCCAGAATTCATTTTTTGGCCCAAATCGGTGTGAAGATTGATTATAATTATTATTATTGATAGTTTTAATAATAATTAAATCTTCCAGAAAGCATACAATCATATATCTTCATTTTTTTCATAATAATTTATACATGGTATATATTCTTTGCCTTTTTCTTTAAGAAAAACCTTTATAATTCATATTTTCACCCACCCTGGTGTGAAAATTGATTATTTTCATTATTACTAATAGTTTTAATAATAATACTTCATTTACAAAGTATATAACCGTATATTGTTTCCCATAATAATATATACAAAGTGTATATTTTTATGATTTTTCTTGAAGAAAGACATTTAAAATTCATTTTTTCACCCAAATTGGCTTGAAAAATAGATTATCATAAGTGTTATTGATAATTTTAATAGCAATACCTATTCAAAAAGAAATATAATCATATTCCTTTTGCTGAAATTATTTTAATAATATATAAGAAGTATATGTTGCTTGGATATTTCTCTACTAAAAACTTTCAAAGTCATTTTCTCACCCACATTGGTGTGAAAAATTTATCATAATTCTTATTATTTATAATTTCAATAATAATACTTATTCAAAAGAAATATAGTCATATTTATTTTACTTAAGCTTTCCCAACACATACAAGGTATATATTTTTTGGATTTTTCCTTTAAGACAAACTCCTATAATTTAGTTTTTCAACCAAATTGGTGTGTAAAAATGACAATTATTATTATTGATAAGCTCAATAATAATACTTATGCAAAACAAAATCAAGTCATATTTTTTACTTTTCTTTTTCAGTATATAGAAACTATATATTGTATGGATTTTTCTTTAAGAAAAACTTTTATCATTCAGCCTTTCACTCAAATTGGTGTGGAAAGTTTATTATAATTATTGTTGATAATTTAAATAATAGCTTTTCAAAAATGAGTAATAGATTCTTAGCAGAACAGAGATTTAAATCATTTAGTTAAAACTCTAATTTTTCAACCTGGAAATGACACCACCTGATTTCAAAGATTTTGGATCTCCAAGGTACCATTCCTTGCAAATAGAATCAGTCATTAGCAGGAATGGAGACCTCAGAGAGAAAGAAACTGAAGTGGATCAGAGTAATAGAATATGGAAAAATGAACCTTACTCCACCTCTCAAGATGGTTTGCAACAAAAATCCTCAAGGAAAAGCTTGCATGGACTCAGAAAAATATATCCTGACCCATCAAATCCTCAGAGAACTTCTCCAATGGAGGATAGAAGACAGGGAATTCAAAGTAGAGTTCCACTTGAAAAAACCTTCAGAAGATATTCAAAAGATGTACCACAAAGAGATATTTTTAAAAGAACTCATTAAAAGCACCAAAGGGTTGAATTTCAACAGTAAGCTCAAAATTCTGAAAGAAAGGGAATCCAAGATTACAGACAATTAAGCTACCATCTGATTTATGGAAGAAAAATGGAGCCACAAAGAGAATATTCTGACTCCTTCAGGCTCACAAGGAGCAGACCAACCCAACTTTCAAGTGGCTTCACACCACTCAGGAATCGGCAGATCAGTGACTAAGAGTCACCATTCTTCCTAATTCCAGGTAGTATCCAAGAGAGGGATTGGATCATAGGACAAGAAAACACTTCTTTCAACCAGAGGCAGAAAGAGTCAGACCCTATGATCCAGAAATTGTTGGAAATGGTGAAGCAGTACAAAACAACAACAAATAGCTGTAAATACTTATAATGAAGCTAGCATCCCTAGAATAAATAATGATATATCCACACAGAGTGAACAAAATGTTGTACCCCCTGAGATCACCATAAGGAGTTGTGCACTATGGATGCAAATGGCTTTATTTGCAGAGAAAAATAAAAAAGAGTTTTAAAAGCTCCATGAAAACAGTTTAAGGTTACAAGAAATAATAGCCTTAAAAGCCAAAATTATTAATACTCTTCAAAAGTAGTATACTAAATTAATTAAAGCCTTAGAAGAGACCAACAAAAGACCAAATCAATTCTTAGAGGAGTAATCTCACTGAAAGAGGGAAAGGGAATATCAGGATCAAGACATGAACAGATTGTTAAATTTCTGCCCAAACATAAAGCCAGAAATAAATGTGTTAGTTTTTTGCAACAAGCCACACCTCTAGGAGGACATCAAACCAGATATCCCAATGGAGAGTAATCACAGATCCCCATCACAATACCAATATGGAGATAATATGACTTACTCAGAGAAGAAGGCCTTGAAAAAACTTTCAGAAGCCACAGGCTTCCCAGATCTCTCTGGTGTAGGATAATATGATCACATGGAGCTCATTAATTATATTGATGGACTTTAAACTGATGTACCAAGTATACCAGACTACTGGATAGCTATACTTAATATAGAATTCAGAAGCCATGCTAGTATATGGTACATTCAAAATGAAGAAGCTCATTTCAGAAGATATTGGTCATTGTGGAAGAGCCAAATAATCAAAAAGTACAGTAATGATACAGGAATATGGAAGAAACCTCTTCCATTTTGAAATAATACGTACACAGTGGACAAAGATCCATATTATTGGTGTCTGAGACACTCAAAAGGCTAAAATCCATTGACCCTCACATAATAACAGAAATTAGAAATAACAAAATATTGACTAAACTACCAGGAGACTTAGAGCATGCAGTAAAATGAATATGCCTTAAAGAATCCACTCTGGATGGAATATTGAATACCTTTCAATAATTAGGAATTAGAACATCTATTTGTAGATAAAATAACCATAGCGCTGGTGATAACAGGGAAACTCCAACCCTGAAATCCAAAAAGGCTCACGATTCAGAAGTTAAAATTACAAAAGCATGTCACAACTGTGGACCACCCAATTTTCCCAAAGACAGGGGAAAGATATTCCCAAGAGAGGAAGAAACAATAGACAACCCAGAAGCTTTGAGATCTGACTCTAATAGTGTGGGGAGTGGCTGTGGAGATGATTCATACAGTGAATCCAACCCCATTGAGCAATATTTAGTGGAATTGGGGGACCATGATACATTGTAAATTGAACTAGTCCACTCAACAAGAAGGTAGCTAATAACCAAGAATTTGGATGGATGAGCCTTTTTTAGAGCCAGGATATGTCAGCCTGTGACTCAAAGCCAGAGAACAAGCATGCCAGCCAAAATACCATAAACCAATTTTAGAGAAAAATTCCACTAGACAGTGACCTGAGTCAAAATATCTCATAAAGAGAACCAAAAGAATTATGAAAGTCACCTCTTCCCAATCATACAACTCCAATAACCATAGGATAAGAGATGATAGAGTTATTCCAGCTCAAAACAAGAACTGAGCATAAATCTTAATTTTCACCTCTCATTTAAAATTCAGAGAAAAAGGCAGAGCTCAATCAAATGGGTTTCCAAATTAAAGCTCTCAATCACGGCCATCTAATGGTACTGGCCAAATTGAGCTAGCATAAAAACTACAGAAGGTATGTCTAAAAATAAGCCAAATAAGGGTGCACAAAATATTTAACTCTCATCTAACTTCTACAGCTTTGGTGTGAGATACACAGAGTGAGGTCTCTTTGCAATGAGCACAATCAGGGATTTTCAATGGCTCCATACATTTCCTCATAGCTCATCTAGAACAAAAGGTATGGATCAAAAAAGCTCAATACAGAATTCATAGCAAACCCACAAATTTATAATGGAATCTATTATTGGTATGGCTTTTCCATATCTAACTCTAGCTATAACATATGGGTAGACTTTTTTAGGGCTCATCAAGGACAAAAAAATGAGCCACTTTTGATATCTCTATCTTCAAAACTGCAAGATATATTCAGGACTAGTATTGCATTTTACTATGGGACAGCTATTAATATAATTTCATTGACAGTTGATCAATTGAATTGGATGCTATTTATTCTTTAGTTTCCTATAACCTGATAAATAAGGGTCATACAGGCATTTTCTGTACAGCTTCCAACACATCAGACGCACCACAACACACATGTCAGCTCCATTGGTTAAATTATTCACCTTGTGGCTCTTAAGCCACATTTCCACCCAATAAAAGTATTTATTGAGTGTATAGAACCACAAACCAGCACACAGTAGTGAAGACATTCACTCTGTGCTCGCGTGCAGAGGTAAGGGACCTCCCACTACCCCAGAACAAGATAAAAGGGGGTTTTTCACACCAAAAAGCTAATCAACAGTCCTGTTCTAGTATTCTTACATGGTATAACTTTACATAAAAGTGGTACCCTTAGAATTCAAAAGTTATTATTATAATCTTAATAATTCTAGGTTCTATTATTGTAAACTAGCAGATGAACTCTGCACCAAGGGTTTTCAGAAGAACTCACCATCACTGACATTAATTATTAAAGCCCCAAAAAACTTATTAAACATCTTTGAATCATCTTTCCACCTATTCAATATTATTATTTTCGTGTCACACTCAGAGTTATGGCTTTTTATCATCATTTTAAAGCTATAGCAGAGTTCCCCTGACATTACCTCAGTAAGTATTGGGCTTACAGATATGCCATAAAATAGTCCAATATGTAGTTTCTTTATTGGGAATTAAATTATTCAATTTATTTCAGCTGCTTATTCATTTTCCTCTGATATAATCAAGAATTGATGCTTTTTTATGGCATTTTCACTTGTCTTAAGATTTTAATTTAAATACTTTTTAAAAAAATAAGTTTCAAAAAGTTTTTTTGTGACCTTTTTGGATATGTGGTCATATCCAAAAGGCTCACAGTGATGAATTATTAAAAGTAATAATTTCTATCATTTTCAATAGTTTTTTTTTGTCTCCAAAATTAAAGTTTTGTATATAATTGAAATCTAAACTTAAAATTAATGTCCAAAGTGTAAATCCTATTCAATAATTATTTAATAGAAAGATGGAGAAATTTATCAGAATTACTAATAATAGTCTATGATCAGGAGAAAATAATTTGATGAGAAAAGAATCAGAGTCAATATATTGAGTAAAACCAAAAAAAATTTATTGTAATTAATAATTTTTTTATGCCCTATTTTGGCTAGAAATTCTTTTCTTCATTGATACTTCACAAAAATTTATATATAATTCAAACCTTTTTTATTCTTATCAATTTGGGGAATAAAGGTTTTTCAAAATAATTTTAGTATTGTTTCTATTGAATTTACTCAAAAATATTTTTATTGAAGTATATTAATCTGATCAATATTCTATACAAAGAGTTGTCTACCATTTTATCGCCAAAACTGGAATGGGATACAAAGTATTTTATTTCAAGCTATATTCAAATATGAATATATTTTTCAGAGAACGAAACTAATTGACAATATATAATTGAAAAGAATGAAGTTTTTCAATTGATTTAAATTGATAATAATGATAATATATGAGAAAGAAGAATTTAGTGATAATTTTTCTAAAAACTACAAGAAAATACATGAGTGGAATAATATACATAAGAAATATTTGATACTCAATGTTCATATTTTAGTTTATTGAGATTTTTTGATTTTTTCATTTTGAGATTGGAATTTGGTTTATGATGGAAGAGAAAGAGGTTATAAAAGAATATTTAAAGTACTAAGCTTGATGAAATAGATACGGTTTCTAATACCCTCACCTGTATTTCCTAAAATATTTCCTATTTTTTTCATAAAATCCATAAAAATATGGTATCTTTTTCTTCTTATTCTTTAAGATTTTAAATAATTCAAAATTTCAAGAAAGCTTTTGTAGCTTGAAATTTGGTAAAAATAGCTCTGAATATTCTTTTGATCTAAATAGAATATAAATGAAATAAACATTATCCTCAGAGCCAAAGCTTTCTTGGAACTAAACTTTTTCTCTCATATAACCTTGAGATTTTAAAAGGGTTTTTGCTTTTGTTTACAATTAGTTATAGTTGAAGTTGTTTACTAATGATACGTTCTATTTTATTTTGACAGTTTCATAATAAAATTTACCAATAATTCACAAAAGGAATAAATTATTAATTACCCCTAAGGGAAAGTTTCCAAAGATACAAAAATTAAATTTCGACATTAATTGCATGTTGACTATAATTGTTTTTTTCAAACAACATTATGGAGGTATAACCCATTTTTTTGAATATTTCTTGAAAACAATAATTTGATGTTTGAAATATGTATGAATTCAAAAAATATCTGTATGTACTTTATCTTTTGGGTTACATAAGTCCATTAAAAGGGAATGACTAGAGAGTCTCACTTTATCATACCAACGCAAGGAGGAAGATATCTAGATAGAAATCATTTCTTTGAGAAAGGAAGATTTAATCTCGAAGCTGTATTTTTTGAAGAATTTAATTTCCTTTGAATACCTCTCACAAGTTACCAAAATAATTTTGAAAACCAAATTTGATCCTTTACTAACCTCCTGCTTATCTTAAATTAAGCTCAAGGGATTCACGAAATTCTTTATTCAATATAAGAATCCTAGAAGGGAAATTTTGCTTTCTAGAAGAAGACTGTTTTTCAGGGAGGTCTTGAAAGGTAAGGATTGTTCAAGAGTTCTTGAGCTGGAAATATAGAATTTTTATGGGGGACAAAAGAGAAATAATTGGTAAATGGAAGTTCAAGGGGTTTGAAGTGTGAAAAAATATAAAAATTTGTGTTTTTTAATCAAAAAAGACTGTTTCTGATGGAATAATTGAAGCTTGAAAATCGGCACGGTGAGAATAATAAAAACATCAAATCTCAAAGAAAAGTTTTGGGGAAAAGGATTCTGAGTTCATTGAATTTGATTCTATGAAACCTTTTCAATAAGAATATTAATGAGATAAATGGAACTTTTATACAGTATTTTGAATGCAGATATGTGAAATAACCATCATTAGATATATTTTTTTATATTTAAATTAAAGATGATAGAGCTAATAACTATGAAGATTAGTGGTACAGGTTATTCTTGAATGAAGGAGAAAATATTTTGATATTTTAAGATTCTCTCCTTTAACATTTGATTTTAAATCCTTCCACCTCCATTATATTCAGAGTAGTCCTTATGATAACTCCAAAATATCAATCTAATATCTCCAAATCAAAATTAAACCTTGAAATTCAAAGTGCTAATGCACCTTATTGAATCCCTGGGAGATTAGTTTTCAGAAAAAATTTATATCAGTATTATGAGAAATATCATAAGCTATTACCAACTTCTTTTACATTACTCTTCCTAATTGAAAATAGCTCCAAGCATATCTTCGTCTATTTAGAAGTAATTTGAGTTATGATACATATTGGGTTGAGACTAATTATTACTTCTCTTTATTAGTTTAAGCTGACATCTGATTTCTTTCATTACACTTCCATCAACAATATATCTCCACTCACCAAAGTAGAAAAATTGATTAAATCTTTATGAAAGTCCTTGCGATTCACTGTTAGTTAGTTCAATTATTTATTCAAATTTTGAATACCTAAATGAATATTTACACCACTGAGTAAATTGGAATTCTTATTTGATAATATTTTTCATTGTTTAATAATTTTATTGCAATATAAAATTAATCAAAATTCATTCAATAAAAATGATAAGGCTGAAATTAATCTCCCTATAAATTGAAATCTCAATTCTTTATTTATAATATTATGTTAATTCAATACTTTCAGCTTTATTATAAATGGATCTAATAATACTTGATGAACCTTTCATTATGTAAACTTCCCAATTCTTATTCTACCCAAGACCTAATTGTAGCTCTTTCGTTATTTGAAGAAACATATAATTTATGAAAAATTCAGATGGTATGAAACTTCAAACTAAAAATTTAAATTGGGGATTATTCTAGCTTCAAAATGCCCTAAAGATTATCATTATTTTGTTTCTCTAAATTTCATTTTGATAAGAGAGATTGATTAGATAAAATATTACTTGAGCTTAACTATTTGAAAATGATGTTTTGAGTCATAATTTGAGAGGCAGGTACTGCCTCAAAGTATACTTTCCACTGCTATACCTTGCAGAAATAGAATGTCCTTCTCAATAATTTCATTATTCTCAAAATATATAAATTGCAAAGTAAAGCTTTTGAATATTGAATTTTTTTAGGATTAAATGACTGCAGATCTGGGACTAAGCTATTAGTCTTATGTGAATGTTTTTTTTATATAATAATATTCAAGAATTTTTAGGCCAGAAATCTTAAATACCATTGCATGACTAATGAAATAACTTATTTTCCAAAAAATGGATTTCTGAGCTCCTAAGAAAAAGATTTTAGAGCCAAAGCCTTGATTAATAATTGATTGATATATGTTTTTCTCAATAATCTCCATATCATTAATAATATTTTATAAACTATTTCCATCACTTTATAGGACTAAAAATTCAAAAATTATCATTATTTTTCACTTTGATGAACTCTCGCGTTTCACCAAAGTTTTTCTCCAACCAAAAGTAACTTAAATATTAACTTTCGGATAATATTCTTGGTGGGGATTGAACTTCCATCAGAAAATTAATCATATATAAATTTCAAGTTAATTTAACCCCTCTGATTAATTTGAATTTACAGATCTTAAGCGATCTCATCCCAACGATCATTTATCTATTTAACTTCTTAAAATAAAGTAAGCTCAAATTTTCATTTTTTTGACAGATATTTCTTTTGAAAAAACTTGATCGCTTTGAGTATTTTCTTTGAGTAAGTTGTTTGATTCTTTAAATTAAAACACCCAAATCAATATTTTCAAAACGAATATTTAATGTAAGCCTCACCAACATTAACAAGCGTGTAATTTGTATCATATATTATCTCAATAGTTGAACCGAGCTGAAAATGTATACAAGCTTATAAAACTATCACTCTATTTATGTTCTAAAAATTTAATGACTTTATTTACTGATAGACCTTTTTCAGATAATTGAAGAACAAATTTTTCAATATGATGAGTTGATAATTCATAAATAAGAATTTTAATTATTAAAGAAATTATAATTCAATGATTTCAGTTTAATTTCTATTGATATCTTAAAGTTAAATATTATTCAGTTCTTCATTTATATTGGACTCATATCTCTGTATATCAGATAGCTTTAATATTCTAGATGTTCTTTATGAAATTTTTTATGTTATTTATTGATAAAAACTGATATAAATCTACAAATTTTCCTTCTAATTTGCAACTCTTTCAACTATGCTTTGTAGCTTTGAAGATAAATAAATTTTTGCCAGATATCAGAAATTATATCAAATTATTTCAATGAATTATTGCTGTCTAAAGTTTTAAGTATTTGGTATTTTTCAAAATTTCAATTTATTAAATAAAATCAGTCCTCGTTTATACTGGAGGAATATATAAATACTAGAATCTTACCCTTCTTATCTATGATTTCAAGATCAAGCTGAAAAATTATTAAAAAAATAATGATCTTGAAATATGAGAAAGCTTAGGATTATATCAAAAGATTAAAGGAAATTATTTTTAAAAATAAGCACAAATCATGTAAGCTTTTACTTTATATTCATAATTTATTAATAAGCTGTCGAGGGCACTTCATGTAGAAAATATTTTCCCAAGCTTTCCTCACTCTATGAACGTTATTGAGCCATAGATGCTTAAGTAATTTCTAAGATCATCTAAGGGAAGAAGAAAGTAGATTCAAATTGCTATGTAATAAGTGAAATTAATAATGAAAATGAGCTTCTGAAGGAAGTATCTTTTTCTACATGTTAGTAAATACGTTTTAGAAGGACTAAAACATACATTTATTTTATCTTTGTAATTATATTTAGAGAAGGAAGGTATGAAAAGACTCAATAACAATTATTAAAACAAATTCAACCAGTTAAGTTGAATTTCTTATTTTTTCCCAAAATTCCTATCTTGTAAAGATTCCACATTTCAACCAAATTGAAAATGAGCAATAGGAACTTAATGGGATATTTTATTCATATAAAGAGAAGATTTTCAGTTTATATGGCAACATTATTCCAACAAAAGGTTTGGATCTGCTATTTAGCTATGAGATTTAAGGTACAGTTAATTGAGTGAGGAATGGAGTAAATATGAAAATTATGTGGCATGGTTCACCTCAATGTTTCTGAGCTTATAAATCAAACTCTTACTATCTATTTCTTGATTCAATTCAAACAAAAGATATATAAGTAAGTATATTGTGTTTTTAATATCTTAAAAACAGGATATGCATTTACTGGGGCTTATTTGTTGGTTCCTCTATAATGAAGATAATGAATTAATTATTGTCTAATATGTCATGAAAGATAGAAGCAATAAAGTAGCAAATTTCAAATTTATTTCTAGAAATCATAGTATAAGATTTTTCTATGAAACTCTTTATAATATTAATAAAACTCAAGAGTACTATGACTTTCCTCAGTATAACATATAACATAATCAAATATTATAACCAAAAAATGATATAATTATTGAAATAATTATATAAAAAGAAGAGTTATTTATTGTTAAATAATTCAACAATTATGATAAATTATAATTATTGTATTATTATTATTGTAACTGAAAGCTATAATAAAAGAAAATATAAAAGCTCTTAATGAGACAATTATATGTGGAAAATAACAATACTAACCACTTATAAAAAATAAGAATATTATTTATAAAATCAATTATGGCACACACTTTTCGGAGATAATTCTTGTGGAGAAATTCCAAATAAAGAAACTAATACTAGATAAAAAAATATAGAATATTCAGAGAAAAACTGACTTATAATACTTATTTAATACAATGAGTCAAACAAAAACAGTGAGAGTATGAAGAGATTCTTACAAGTAAAAAACATAAAAAAAATGAATATTTTAAAGTAATGAATCAGCATTTTTCATGATAGATAAATATTCAACAGTTTTGAAAGAAATTTCGGGATTTTGAAAGATATTCAAAACAACAATTTTATAGGATAAAATTAATTTTTGGTGATTATAGTAATAGAATTTAAAATCTATGATTTTAATTCTTTATTTAAAGGTATGAGATTAATAACTTGAGAATTAAATTTTATAATAAGATTTCATATTTTAGAAAACTTTACCTGTTTAAATTTCTAATTTAATTGAGTGAATGATTATGAATATGGACAAAATAATTTATTTAAAAATTGTCTTTTATGCCTTCAGAGAAGCTCTCATCATCAACAATAGTTATAGAGGGTGTGATAAGATCAAAACTGAAAAACCATACCTAAAAATAAGGTTCTTAATTTAGGGTAACTTATTTTCCATTTCCATTTGAAGTTAGCAATGTTATTCTGAGCTCCGATTAGCTTTACTCCTCATTTAATTCCATTATTTCAAGTTTTGATATAAATTGAATTATTTATATTGGGGATCATCACATGAAAGCCTTATCAATTAACTTTCAAGAAAAAATCTTTTAAATAAGATTTTCAATTAATTTTCTTCAAAAATAATTCAAAGAGGTATTTTCAAGGCTAAATACCAAGGAATATTAACAATAAAATATACTTTAAATTAATGGATACATAGATAAAATTAATTTCTAAGCTGTGTGGAAATTTCAAGTAAATCCATTGAGAATCTGATTGTGATCCTGTGAGGTATGTATAACATACCCATAAGGCCACAAATGACTTTATACACAGCTAAATTTGTCTTTAACAGACTTTTTAATTGAATTTAAAATAAAAAATAACAAAAAATAAGTATAACTTTTTTTGGATAAACAAAGTTATAAATATTATGTCATTTTTGGTTTCTACACCAAAAATAACCTAGGGTACACCCATAAGGTGTTATACCCAGAAACACTTATTTCTTATGTTATTAAAAGATTTAAGAATCTCACAGTACTAATGTAGCTTTTTAACATTTTTTTAAAATTGTTAAATTTAAGCTTAAATAAGCTTGAATTTAAAGTTGCATAAGGTTTATGCAAACTTACCAAAATTTTAGTTAAAATTGAGGTGTTGTGTATATTTACTGAATTGGCTAAGTATCTACCATACAGAATGTAAATCCTGCGTGAGCTCAATTTAAAAGGGTTTAAGGCCATAGTATGGCTTTAAATAAATAAAAGGGCAAAATCCACACAGAAAGGTGGGACAAAGGAAAAAGACCAAATAGAGCTGGGGTACCCAACTTTTTGGATCTGCAAGGATTCAATTAAGGTTTTCCACCTGTATTGGAGGATTTTAAACCTTATTCAAACTTTAAGATTAGACTTTGATCCAACATTAAAGTTTAAATTTGTTTTATCCCAATTTAGACAGGAATTTCAAGCTGCCAAAGGGTAAATCCCAATATGCAGGCTTGAATTTAAGGTTTTAAGAACTGTCAAAACTTAATTAAGCTTAAAGCTTTAAGTTTACAAGAATTAAAACATTATCAAAAGTTAAGGTTTGGTGTGTATTGCTATTTTATGTGGAAAAATAGCAATAACTTCAAAAATTCATAATCAATCCAATCATATTAGAAATTTAAACAGGTAAAGTTTTATTAAATATAAGATCTTATTATTAAAGTAATTCCTAAGTTATTTTATTCTTTATTAATTAAAACTAAAGAATTGAAATCATAGAATTTAGATTATTGTTGTAATCACCAATAATATATTTTATTATATAAAATTATCATCTTAAATATCTTCTAAAAATCCACAAATTCCTCTTAAAAACTCTTTAATCATAATTTTTATTATAAAACGTTGTTTTATCTTTAAAAATATTAATTTTTGGCGTGTTTTTAACCTATAATTATTATTTAATATAATAACTGTTGTTGTTCAACTTGTTGTATTGAATAAATATTATAAGTAAGTTTTCTCTAAAGTTCTATATCTTTTTTATCTAGTATTAGTTTTTTTTATATAGAATTTTTTCTATAAGAATTATTTCTGCACAGTGTGTGTTTTAATTCTTTTATAAATAATACTTATATTATTCATAAGTGGTTAATACATATATTTTCCACATGTAATTGTCTCATTAAGAACTTTACACTTCTTATTGTTATAATTTTCAGTGACTATAACAATAATAGAATAGTTATAATTTATTATAATTATTATATTTTTATAATAATAATTAAATTTATTTTCTATATATAATTATTTTAAATAATTATAGTTAAATTTGTGGTTATAATATTTCATTATATTATATATTTCTACTGAGGACAGTCATAGTACTCTTGATATTGCTACTATTATCAAGAGTTTCATAGACAAACCTTACACTGATTCTCTATGAATTTTGGAAATTATTGCTTTTTTCCATGTAAGAATAGAAATACACACTAAACCTGAAATATTGATAAGGTTTCAATGATTTTTCATTTAATTTTAAGATTATTTAAACTTCATGAAGCTTTAAAAGGTTATAAAGCTTTAATTGAAAGCCTGAATATAGGGATTTACCCTTTGGCAGCTTGTAATTCCTGTCCAAAAGAAGAATAAACCAGTTTAAACTCTAATTTTATATTAAAGTGTAAACTTGAAGTTTAGATAAGGTTGTAAATACTCCAATACAGGAGGAAAGCTTCTTTTGACCTTCTTCAGATCTTGAATGTTTGGCACCCTCACTCTTTTTGCCTTTTTTCCTTTGTCTGCCCTTTTTGTGTGAATTTTAACCTTATATTTACTTAACACATTATAATTTCTTCAAGCAAATTCAAATTTAGTTCAGGCAGGATTTAAATCCTACCCAGAAAATCTTTATTCAGTTCAGTAAATATACAAAACACCTCAATTTTAACTAAATTTTTTAAGTTTGCATAAATTTTATGCAGCTTTAAAATCAATCTCAAAATCAACAATTCAAATATTTTAATAAAAATTGTAAAGATTTTTGATTTGACTGTGTGATTCTTAAATCTTTCAATAACACTAGAAAATGGTGATTTGCAGATATAACACCTTATGGGTCTACCCGAGCTTATTTTTGGTGTAGAATCCAAAAAATGACATAATATTTATAACTTTGGTAATCAAAAAATAAAGTTATACTTACTTTTGTTCTTTTTTTGCTTTAAATTCATTTTATAAGTCTGTTTATGGCTAAAGATAATGTATAAACAGCTATTTGTGGCATTATGGGTATGTCATACATACATGAAAGGCTTATATTCCCTACCACCAAAAAAAACTTTACTAAAAATTTTTATTGAATAGGATAAACGCAATTGAATTGGGGGTATGATCCACTTTCCAACCTTTCAACTTATATTTTCCATGTAAAACACACAATTAGGAATTTTATTAAGGAATAAGTCTTTTCTCATGCCTGAATCTTCTGAGAAACGTTTGGGAATCAGGTATTTTATTTTCTGGAATACACTCATCTCCTTTTTGTGGGTTTCTGTACCTTACTAGGTATTCCCTTTTATTTTTTCCCCTAAGTCTTCTTTCTTTTGGGACTTTCAGTACCTTTTTCTATTGTCTTTGATCAAGCGGTGGTACCTCCAAGGGTGTTTCATTTCTCAAAGGAAATTATTTCTTATCACTTGAGCTATAATACTTTACTAGACTCACAGGTAAGGCTGGATATTTATTCTCCAATTCTCCTGTTAGTTCTAGCTGTACTGCATTTTTCCCATGAAGGGTTTTGATAATAAAGGGTCCCAATAAGGAATATTTCAATTTTTTGGACCTTGAATATGATTAAAGCTCAAGGTTTATACTAATATTAAGTCCCCTAATTTGATTTCTGAGGTGTTATTACTTTTGTCCTATTTCTGTTTATCATATTCATAAATAATCATTCATGCTTTGGCCTGAATAACTACTCACTTTATAAAGTTTTTGGAATCTTTTTCAGGCTGATTCTATGTAGTAGCTCAAAAATAGTAAATAAAAGCTAGCACTATTACTGTTAAACAATGAAAACAGTTTTAAATGTAGCTCAAAGGTTCTACTGTTATATGATGACAGTGGTGATGAATCACTGAAAACCTTGTTTGCAATAATTTAATATCAATTGACTTTCAAAATCACTATAATAATCAATTAATCTAATTATATCAATATTATCCTAAGAGTACTACTGGTATAAGACAGTTTTACTAGATAAGGATTCTGATTCATGATAATGAGATCCTTTTCCACTGAGAAAAGGCCTGCTTTTCTCCCTTTTGGGGACTTTGAGGGTCTGGTAAGCTCTTTACATTTCTTCAGAGTGAGAACTTTCACTATGAAAGCTGGATTGTGGTTCTTTACCATTGATTCTGACATCATCATGATCAGAATTGTGGTTTTGGGACCACAAATGATCATTCTAGATCAATACAAAATAACAAAACTCTTCACAGGAAACTTCAGAGCTTTTATGAATCTGAAAAAGTGTTTATATTACTAATATTAGTTATCATTTGTGGGTTTAATCTTCAAAGAACCATTATTTTAAATATTAAGCCAGTACTGGGTGGGACAGTATTGGTCAAAAAACCTCCAACCCAAATGTCTCAGTCAATGTTAGATATATCAATAATCAAAGATAAAAGGATTTAATGGCTTTATGAGCTCTTCAATTTGGTATTCTTCATGTTAGCCAATCTCAAAAATTGCAAAAGCTATAAGTTTTTCTAGTTTTTTATTCATTTTTGTACATTGGTATATGGATTGATAAACTTCCAAGCCAGATATCTCTGTCAATTTGGATGTTACAAACTTTTAGGGCCTGGTTAGCTCTACAATTTGCTTTACTTAAGTATACATCTGTAGTAATATATGGCAAAGATACAGGGAGATCTTTATGTTGTTGTTTTCAAAAAACCTGTATTTGTTTTGTTAAACCTTTGATACAAGATCTCTATGCCATTTTTGAAGCTAAAGTGGTAAGGGGTATCTCAGATTAAATCTCTGGCTCAAATATTTAATTTTTTTGTACTTTTGTACAGTTTTGTACAAACCCTCTTGGACGTTTGAGGGATTATTAGTGAATAAAGGTAGTGTAATTGTGTCTCCTAAAGTAGGGATGCTACAAAGAAATCTATGGTAACATTGAATATTTGTACTTGAGAGATTCAAAAAAATCATTTTTGTGGTTTTTGGGCTAAATATTCATAAGTTAGATGAGAGGTGAAAATAAGGGTTTTGCTTATTTGGTCTTATTTTTGACAGGACATATCTCTGTCCTTCCTTATTGTATCTAGGTAAGCTTGGTATATTGAAATTTGTGAAGCTTTCCCTCCTTATATAGTACCTGTTTTGACTATTTCTTTACAAAAACTCCCATACCAGTACTTATTGTATTTTGATGTCATGCTGGTGCTCTGTTTTGAGGCACAGGCTTAAATGCTTAATTCAGTTGGATTGATATCCATTATGTCTTTTTTTAAAGTATCAACTGAAATTTTTGGGTTCCATCCTTTTTCTAAAATTTCAGAAGTTTTTCCTCTTTAATCATGGATAGAAGTCTTTTGGGCTAATTTCAATTCTGGTATAAGTGTGCACAAATAATGGGTAAAGCCATAAGAATCTTTCAATTCCAGTCCATAAGCACAAAATCATTTAATAATGTCCTCAAGGGTCTGAATCCGTTTTATATCTAATCCAGTGTATTTTTGACTATAAGCTGTTGAAAATAATAGTTGAGTTCCCAAAAGCTTATTTCAAGATTTCCATAATGCTGAAGTGAATTTGGATCCATATTTCTAATGAAATTTCTAAAGATACCAGTATGAGATGGAGCTCTATTCCAAATTAAAAGAACTGTATCAATAGCTGTGTCATCTTTATGACATGGTAAAAATATGGCAGGTTTTCTGCACCTGTCTGCAATAGCAAGTCATGAATTGTAAACTTTCTCACCACCAGGTGGTAAGGCATTCACCCAATCCATATGTACAACTTTCTATGGGGTACTAGGCTCTTGTATATGAATCATCAAGCCAAATATTTTACCAGTAGCTCCATTGCCCTTTTTTACACCTGTCATAACTCTGAAAGTACTCAATGAAGTCTTTCTCCAAGATGATCACCATGCACATGTCTTAATTATTTCCATTTTTCTGTCTTCAGACATATGTCCAGAATTAATTTTATCATGGAACTCTAGTAATATTGTGTTAATAAACATTCAACTACATACAAAAGCTACACATCTGTGCTTAGACCTGTGATATAAGATAAAATCAAAGAAATGGAATCTTCCATGATCATATGATGTTTTCCATACATAATCCAAAGAATTAGCTAAAGCTTCATCATTGAAATAATTGTCAAGTAGATAAATAATAATATGACAGTTCTTATCTCCCTTTTAGCTTTCTCTAACTTCCTGAAATACTTATGTTCCAATATCTGTGATATTCATTTCTTCAATTGGATTTTGAGGTTCCACATTTTCAAGAACAGAGGCAGGATTGTCAGGTGTATTAGGTAATGCCCATCTGCTCAAGCAATGAGCATTCTTCTTATAATTTCCAGATTTATGTAATATGGTCATACTTCCTCTATACTCCTTTATAGCAATCTTCCATCTCAACATATTTCTTTTTGGAGCTTTCCTGTTAAGAAGTTATTTCACAGGATTAAAATTAGTATTTACCTTAAACACAATACCATCAAGATAATAATGAAGCTTTTCCAGAGCCCATAAAAGGCAAAGGCACTCCATTTGGCTTTCTTCATATTTAGCCTCAGTAGGTTTTATTTTTCTTAAGATATAACAAGCTGAACCTTCATAAGGTTTGTCATTGATGATTTGAACTTGATGGAGAGCTTCACCTAAACCTTCACCACATTAATCAATATATAGCTTTCAAGCAAGTTTCCAATGTGGAATCAATAACAATGGTGCACTGGGTAAGGAATGCTTTATATCTTCATATCTCTCAGTCCCTTCTCATATCATTTCAAAGACAGCTTATTGATCACACGCTCTTTACAATGATCTGGAATGGATTGAAAAATATTTAGTGTATTTCCTGTAATAACTAGAAAACCCTAAGAAGCTCATTATTTATTTTTTTTCTGGAGAATCTGTTTCAGTAATACTGCAGCAACTTTGTTTTTATAAACACCAATACTTAGTCCTGGAACTACATGTTCCAGATATTTTAGCTCATGAGACCCAAAATCAAATTTCTCAAGAGATATTTTCATGTTCACTGGAAGAATTTTCTTGAGTACTAATGAAATTCTCTTTAAATGCAATTTTGAGGCTTCTAAACAGATTATAATTTCATAAATATGAATTATTTACCATCCCTCTGAGAATTGATTTTGTAAAATGGTAGTCATAATTCTTTGATAATGAGAGGGTGCATTTTTAATTACAAAATGCATCCTCAAGTATTCATAAATACCACAATGAGAAATTATTCTCAATAATTTCCTAGAATTTATTTTAAAAAGATCCTGATGGAAACCTTTAAGTGCATCCATAGAAGTGATGAACATTTCTTTGGATAGTTGAGTCAAATTCTCATGGATTCTAGGAATTGGAAACATGTCTGAAATGGTTTAGGTATTCAATTCTCTGAGATTACCAACCATCCTTGATTTATCATTACTCCAAGGAGTTATCATAGGGGTTGTGACTTCTAATTCCTCATTATGTCCATCTTTTCTGAGAACTCCCAGTTTCATTAGTTCATTGATATAAGACTCTAATGCTTCTCTAGCTCTAGTGATAGCTGGGTAAGCTGGTCTTCTTGATAGTTGAGTTAAGGCCTTTCCGCATTAAGAATAATGTCAACTTAAGGGTCTTTCATAGACCCTAGTGGTTCATTATCAGAAGAGAAGGCTTCTCAATATTGAAATAGGATTTAAATAAGGTCTCCCTTCATTTCTTACTTCAATTCAGGACTAATTTGTTATTCAATTAATTGATCTGTTACAAATCTTTCCTATAGACATTTTTTACTTCTCTTATGACAGTTACTTCTTCCTTTTCTGGAGGAAAAGCAAATTTTTTGTCTTTTATTTTCTCCCATTGGGAAATATCTGTCTTTATGATTCTTAAGATCAATACCATAGATATTAATATAATCATTTCCAAGTATAAAATTTTGTGAGGTACACTTATTCATGACAAAGAATTTAACTTTCAGTCTGATACTTCCTGCAGGATGAAAAAATGTTATTGCTGCTTCAAAACTCCCCAAAGGATGCATATCTTGGCTAGCACTAATTCATTTTATAAATTTGATTTGAATCAATTAATCTTTCCAATTGGTATAAATGCATAAAGATGAATTTTATCAACACAAGTTCAGAAAGCACCTTAGTAAGTATTTGTGCTGGCTTTGTTGTTTATGACAATATTAGTGATACAAGATGATTCAGATTTATAAACTTTACCTCTGGTAGGTTTTGTTTGATGTATATTTGCATCTTGAACATGTATGAGAACCTTACATTCATCACTATACTGTGGAAAATGGGTATGTACATCTGTGACTTCAAAGGAGACATTTATGTTTTCTATACTAAGCTAATATTGTAACTCTTCTTCCTTGGAAGGTTCATAATTACTTTCTTTTAAAGGAACTTTGTTTTTTTCCTTGTTGCCTTAAGGTTTTTCAATTTCAATCTCATTAATTCTTGTTTTCTTAGGACAGTTATTATCAAAATAAGATGTACTTCCAAATTTATGACATCTTAAACAGCTCATTCTTTTGATAAATTTTGTCTTTCCCTTGAAATTGGTTTCCCACTAACTGTATTGTCTATTGAGGGTTTATACTGATTTCTACCAATTTGGTTCTGGTAGTGCATTGATGTAATTTTTTATGTAGAGAAAGTCTCAATACATCTGCTCTTTATAGAATTCTCTAGTTCACCGCCACATTTTCTCAATATCCTTTTATGAACCATTGTTTCAGACATATCAGGATGGTTGGAAGTTAATTTTTCCCTTTTTCTTAAGAAACCAGGACATGGGCCTGTCCCTCTCAGCATTAAAAATTGCTTCTTCAAAAAAAAATTCTATTCTAAATCTCCTGGATTCACTAGCACATTTTGAAAGAAACTGTTCCTTCAACAAAGACAGGAATTGTTTACCCTGGTCTTGTCTCATTTCAAAACACCATTTATTGGCTGATTTGGTGAATAATGAGTGTAATAAGGAGCTTATTTATTCATCTGGTATGTTAAAGTCTTCTTTTAAAATATCAATTGTTTTCATAAATTCCACATGATTATATTCTGTTTTACCATTGAAGGTAGGCCATTCCTCAAATCTTGGAATTTTTTCAATATTAAAGGCAGTTTCCACCTCTGCATTACTTGAAATTGTATGATGTAAATCATTATTATTCAATTTAAACACATTTCTGTATAGAATTTTTGTAGACTGTCTTGGTAAGTCATTTTTTAATTGGAGACTGTTAATACTTTATTGGATATCCTTCAATTCAAGTCTTCCTTTATCACATTTTTGCAATTTTTCTTGGAAAATAGCTGCATTTTGACCAGTTGAATGTTTCAACTTTTAAATTTTTATTCTTGATTCTTTCAATGATTTAGTAATAAAATAAATAGAGTTGTCATCTGGTTCATTAATTAATTGAGCTTTTAATTCTATTTTCTCACAAATTTATGTCAGAGAAAAAATATTTTCTTTCTTTAAATTTTACAGACCCATAATGGTCTTTTGTGACTCTTTCCCTTGTAAAAATTCTCTACCCAAATTCTGTTGGATATACTCATAATTTTTAAAATTTGTTAAAATTTCCTTATGACAAGTTTCAAAATGAGATAAAATCTTTTCAAAATCTAATTCTTTGGGAAGGATTTATTCATTCTTTCCTCCTCCTTCTTGTTGAGCTCAATGAAATGTCTTTCCATATTGAGCACACTGTCCATGGGTCTCTTTTCTTTATTTGGTATTTTGCAATTATGAGGGCAAGGTTTGTTCCATTTGGACTTTCCCTTTTCCTTTTCCTTTTTCTTCCCCTTCTGGTTGGTCTTTGGTGCTTGTGGAGGCTTGGAAACCTTCCACAGGGGTGTTGTCCTTCTTTTGGTCCAACTCCTTCCTCTGATCCTTTTATGATATGCTTTGATTTTTCAACCAAGCCTTCATCTTTTGTACTTGTCCTTTGCAAGGAATTGGAATCCATTCTTTCAGAAGCTCTTGTGTCTTTTTTAGTCCAAAGAGCTTTTTCACCTGAAGGTAAGAGCTCATTTTACCTATCTAAGAGCTGGGAAAAAGTTGCCACTCCTGCTTCTTTGCAGCTATAAACCAATTCTTGTACTGAAGCTTGTATATCTCTACTGCTTCTTCCTGGAAGTTGTTTAGATTGTAAAACAGGAATTGAATTTATTTCAGCTTCAGGACTCTCCAGATAAGTGAAAAACATTCTTGTTACACTTTGGGAAAGGGTGGAATTTTGGCAATCCTCCATTTTTGCCTCTCCTCTGGGCTGGAATTCTTTTCTTTTGGATTAATGACTTGAATATTGTGGTCCAGATCCAATTAATTAGATGAATTGATTTCTTTCACTTCCAGTAGGAGTCATTTGATGTAAATTGAAAAAAACATTGACTCAGAAATGGGTTAAATTCACCATATGGTCCTTTAAAGGGTTCCTTTGTAGGTAAGCCTCTTGGCCTTGGGCTGGTTTGAATTTCAACACTTGACTCTGAAATGCTAGATACATAAGAGCTTTCTCTGAAAGATGAAACTAGAATCAAGATATAAGCTATTTCATTACAAATAACCAATAGTAAAAATAACCTAATAAATCAACTTATTGAATAAATTTTTTTTGAAGGTATTTATGAAAGTTTATGTCAAAAATATAGAAAATTGTCTAAAGATTAAAATAACGTTTTTAGTTAAAGAGTTTTTAATTTCTTAGCTTATTTTTGTTTTCTTTGAGAAATAATAATTATCCAATTAATAAGTTTATTAATCAAAACTGTATTATTAAACACTTTACACTAAAATAACTCATAGAATAAATTTTAAGTCTGTGATGTGAAAAGCCACTAGTTATAAAATAGGAATTTGATCCATCTCCCTCAATTTCATATTTTTTCAAAGAAAAATTTTAAGAAAATAATATGAATGAAATTGTAAGAATTATTCAAAAGGGATAAGTTGCAAAAAAGCCAAATTTAAGTAAATATGGTAATTTTAACTCAAAAAAAAGTAAAATAAGGTCTAGCATATGGTTAATGTCCCAAAAATTGGTTGAAATAATGGCCAGTTGCCCAAATCTAAGGTTTTTCTAGTAATTTCTTGATAATATTAATAAAAAATAAATGGTAATATTACTGTCCTCAGTAAAAAATATAACATAATTAAATAATATAATTATTAAAAAAATTATATAAAAAAGAAGAATTTTTATTATTAAATAATTCAATAATGACAAATCCTTGAAGAATTTTTAGAAATTACAATTATTCTATTGTTATTATAGTCACTGACACATATAATAATAGGAAATATAAAAGCTCTTAATGATACAATTATATGTTCAAAACAATAATATTAACCACTTCTGTTTATGAAAGAAATCATCACACACACTGTGCAGAGATAATTTTTATGTAGAAATTTGATATAAAAAACCAAAAAATATAAAATATTCAGAGGAAAACTCATTTATAGTATTTATTCAATACAATAAGTCAAAGTGCAACAGCCATAGTATTAAGCAATTTTTACAAGGGAAAAAACATGGTAAAATCAATATTTAAAAGGGATAAAACAAATTCTTTATGACAAAATAATATTCAAGAGTTTTCAAAAGAATCTGTGGATTTTAAAAGATATTCAAAACAACAATTTCATAATATAAAATTAATTATTTTTGATTACAATAATAGAATCAAATTATACAATTTCAATTCTTTATTTAGAATTATAAAAAATAAAATAACTTAAAAATCAATTTTAATAATAGGAAATTATATTTAATAAAAATTTACTTGTTTAAATGTCTAATTGGATTAATTGAATGAGCATGATGATGGACAAAAACAGTGATATAAAGGCTTCTGTTATGCCTTCATAGCAGCTATCATAATCAATAATGGATATAGATGACATGCTAAGATTAAAAATGAAATATTATACTTAAAATAAGGTTCTTAATTGAAGGTAACTTTCTTTTCATTTTAATTTGAAGCTACCAGTGTTATTTTTAACTCCAAGTATCTTTAATCCTCATTTATTCTTATTATTAATAGTCTTAATATGTAATTGATTTATTTATACTAAATCTTATCACATGCGAAACTTGGAAAAAACTTTCAAGCAAAAATCTTTTAAATAGGATTTTTAATTAATTTTTAAACAAATCTTAATTTTCTTCATAATTTATTAAATAAGGTATTTTCAAGTCTAAATCCCAACCAATTTTACTAATAAAATATACTTTAAATTTAATTTGTAAACACATAACATAAATTTCTGATCTGTGTGAAAATTTCAAGTAAATGCATTGAGAATGAGATTTTCTTTAAATTTTTGAAATCATTGCTCTTTTTCCATGTAGAAATAGAAATATACAATAAACCTTAATTTTCTATAAGTTTTTTATGCTTTTAACTTTTATTTTAAGCTTATTTAAGCTAATTGAAAATTACTCAAGCTTTTACAGTTCTTAAAACCTTTATTACATATAGGGATTTACCCTTTGGAAGCCTCTAATTCCTGTCCAAAAGAGGAATAATCCAGCTTAAACTCTGATTTTCAATTTAAGTCTAATCTTAAAACCTAAGTAAGCTTTTAAATCCTTGAATAAATGAAGAGAACTTCATTTGCGCTCTTTCAGATCCCAAAATCTGTTCACCTGGGCTCTTTTTGCCTTTTTTCCTTTGACCCATGTTTTTTCCTGAATTTTGCCCTTTTATTTATTTAAAGCCACAATGGCTTGAAAAAGATTCAAATTGAGCTCAGGAAGGCTTTAAATCCTGTATGGAAGATCCTTAGTGTAAGTTTTGTCTATGAAACTCTTGATATCAGTAATAAATATCAAGAGTACTATGGCTGTCCTCGGTAAAAAAATATAATATAATTAAATATTATAGCCACAAATTTATATAGTTATTAAAATAATTGTACATAAAGAAAGTAAATTTAATTATTATTCAATAATTAAATAGTGAAAGAATTATGAATAATCATAATAAACTAGAACTATTCTATTACTGTTATAGTCACTGACAATTATAACAATAAGAAGTTTAAAGCTCTTAATGAGGCAATCACACAAGGAAAATACCAATATTTATCCACTCATAAATAATAATAAAATTTATTTATAAAAGGAATTATCACACACAATGTGTAAAGATAGTTCTTATAGAGAAATTCTATAAAAGAAAACTAATACTAGATAAAAAAATATAGAACTTTAAAAGAAACTTACTTATAATATTTATTTAATACAACAAGTCAAACAATAACAGTTATCATATTAAATAATTATTATAAGTTTAAAACATGCCAAAAATCAATATTTTAAATGATAAAACAAAATTTTATGACAAAAAATATGATTAGAGAGATTTTAAGAGGAATTTGTGGATTTTAAAAGATATTTAAGAGAATAATTTTATATAATAAAATATATTATAGATGATTACAACAATAATCTAAATTCAATCATTTCAATTCTTCAAATTTAAATTTAATAAAGAATAAAATAACCTAAGAATTACTTCAATAATGATATTTTATATTTAATAAAACTTTACCTGTTTAAATGTCTAATAAAATTGGAATGATTATTGGTTATTTGAAAAATATTGATTAATACACTCTTTTTATGTCTATAGAGACGCTCTCATGATTCATAATGGATATAGAGGGCGTTCTCAGGTCAAAACTTCCAAAACATTCTTAAAAATAATTTTCTTAACTTAAGGTAACTTATTTTTAATTCCAATTTAAGGTTACTAGTATTATTCTTAACTCCAAGTAGCTTTAATCCTCCTTTGGATTAATTATCTTAAGTTTTAATATAAATTGAGCTTATTTATATTGAAGTTTATCACATGAACAACTTGAAAATAGAGTTTCAAGCAAAAATCTCTTAAACTCAATTTTTAATCAATTTTTAAAGAAATCTTAATTTTCTGTAAGTATAATTAAAAGAGTAATTTTCCAGGCTAATTACCAATAAAACCTGTTTATAAAAGATATTTAAGATTTAATTTATACACAGATAATACTTATTTGTAAGTAGTGTGAAAATTTCAAGAAAATCCATTAAGAATTGGATTTTTAATGAATTTATGAAGTTATTGCTATTTTTCTGTGTAAAATAGCAGTACACACAAAACCTTAACTTTGGATAAGGTTTTAATTCTTGTAGATTTAAAATTTTAAGCTTATTTAAGCTTTGACAGTTCTTAAAACCTTGATTTCAAGCTTTCATATTGGGATTTACCCTTTGGCAGCTTGAAATTCCTGTCCAAATTGGGATAAAACCAGTTTAAGCTTTATTGTTGGATCAAAGTCTAATCTTAAAGTTTAAATAAGTTTGAAAACCCTCCAATACAACTGTACAACCTTAATGGAATCCTTTCATATCCAAAAAGTTGGTTACCCCAGCGCTATTTGGTCTTTTTCCTTTGTCCCACCTTTTTGCATGGATAGTGCCCTTTTATTTATTTAAAGCCATACTATGGCCTTAGAAACCTTTTAATTGAGCTCATGCAGGACTTACATTCTGTATGGAAAATCTTTAGTCAATTCAGTAAATATACACAACACCTCAATTTTAACTGAAATTTTGGTATGTTTTCATAAACCTTATGCAACTTTAAATTTAATTTAATTTAAGCTTAAATTTAACAATTTTAAAAAAATGTTAAAAAAATTTCAGTTGTACTGTGAGCTCCTTAAATCTTCTGATTAGCTAAGAAATATTCATTTTTGGGTATAATAACCTATGGGTCTACCCTAGGTTATTTTTGGAGTAGAATCCACAAATGACATAATAATTATAGCTTTGTTTATCCAAAAAAGGTTATACTTATTTTTTGTCATTTTTTATTTTAAATTCAGTTGGCAAATCTGTTTCAAGACCAAATTAACTGTGTATAATGTTATTTGTGGCCTTATGGGTATGTAATACATACCGCACAGGCTCACACTTAGAAAGGTCAGTAAATATACACAAGATCTAAATTTTAACTTAATTTTTGTAATTTTGAATAAACCTTATGCAGCTTTAAAATTCACAATTCGAAAACTCTAATAAGAATTGTAAAAATGTTTAATTGTAATGTGAGATTGCTAAAACTTCCAATAGCACAGTAAATAACTATTTTTGGGTATAACACCCCATGCATCTACCCTATGTTATTCTTGGTGTTGAATCTAAAAATGATGTAGTATCTATAACTTTTTTTATGAAAAATAAAATCATACTTATTTTTTTTATTGTTTGTTTATAATTCATTCTATAAGTCTTTTTTGTTTCTAAATAAAATATATAAGAAGTTATTTGTTGCCTTATTATTTTCTTCAATTCAATGGAGTATTTTATTTCAATTGATAGGAAAATAGATTGATTTTATTGAAAAAATTCAAGATATTAGATTTAGAATTTTATCTTTTAATGAAAGGCTTATGTCAAATGAGATACTTGATTTAAGCTTTCACAACAAAAGAGATCTTTCAGAATTCAGAATTTCATTTCATGTTTTGAAGTACTTTTATAATCTCATTATGATGTATTCAAAGAAAATTAGTCTCCTCGGGTTAGTATGTTATCAATTATTAGAATATTGGATTTATGTTTCCGTCTTACTTTAATTTAGTTGAAAATTAAATAATGAATTGTAGTTTTGAATATGAAAAAATTGATTTATATATGAAAAAGGTATATTCTATAGTATAATTTAAGGAGAAAAATGAGAATCAATTTGAATGAAAAATGAACCGATTTATTCATTAATAATCATTAAGAGTGAATAAAAATTGGATGATATCTTATCATTCCATAAATCATTTTTCAAAAATGAAGGGAAATTATTTGCTCAAATAAGTATTTCAAAGCTAATATTGAACAGAAAATATCAGATAAGAATTTATTAATATTATATATATTACTTCATAAGAAGCTTACATATATCAAATGAAGATAACAAGGAGCATAAATTTTGATACATTCCACAAGGAAAATTCCAAAAATTGGGGGGTTATTATTCTGACTGAAATAAAAAAAACTGAATAGAATCTAGCTGGGATATAATCCCAAATATCCATACAAAAATATCAAGCAATTGATATTAGACAATAGTTTCAAATATATTAATTAGAATAAGAATAGCTATAATTAGATTCTCTGGAATTTTTGAAATAATTTTGAGATTTTTCAAAGCAATAATATAACCATTTATGCTGTTTATGAGCTTATATCAGTAGATTTTATTTTACCCAAAAACACTAATTTGCAAAATATCTATTAAATTGAATATTCATCTTGAATCACTTCCTATTATTATTAAGATCATGACAATAATTCTTATTATTACTTAAATATCTTCAAGCCATTTAAATTTATCTTCAAATATCAATATTTCAAATAAATGAAGAAATCTTGAGGTTTTTTTCAAGGAAAATATTAATTATTCTAATAATTAATCAAAAAAAGTAATATATAAGTAGAAATAAAGAAATAAATTTTATTAATAATGATAATTATAAAAAATAAAAAATTTAATTGAAAAAGTTGATTTAATTATATTATATATATATATTTATTTATAATGTAAATTTGAGAGGGTCTTCTTATGGTTAATAAGAAAAGAAATTCTAATTCAAAAAATATTTCTTTTATTTCAAGATTCATTATAATCTTTCCTAATAGTGATGAATGATTTTTTTAATAGAAAAATCAGAAATATTCAAAAATAACTTTGAGTATTAAATAATAAGGTTTCTGATTGAAATTAGGATTTGAAAATTAATTTTTTAATTGAAAGGAAAAACATGATTATTATAAGTTCCATTTTTTTTAATGAAGAAAAATTTCTCATATAATAGGCTTTATCTTTCCTACCTTCAAGGTCTAATATTATATAGGTGCAGTAGATTTAATCCTAACTCATACCTGTGGAAACCCATAGCCAACCCAGAAACCTAAGAAAAATCTTTGTCGTGACAAAATGGTCAAAAAATTTCATACTCCATAGGTCTTATGAACTATCAAAGTTTTTTAACCCTTAAAATTCCTAGAAATTTTGATGCAAACTAATCAGTTTTTTTGAAAATCTCTTTTGAGTGGCTTTCCATTCACGCACCAGATTTATTACCCCATAGCTTTTACAATACTATCTCTCAAACTCCTTTTCACTCTATCTCCACTTCTAATTCAATTTATAATTTCCATTTCAATGGAAACAACCATTTTGTTTCTAAGGTTGAATTATTATTATTTTGATTTTATAGATCTTTATTTATTAATTCAAAAAAAAATTCCACTCAAAACACATTAATTTCCAATAAAAACAATAATCCTCACTTCCTGAAGATTCAAGCCCATGTTATCCCTTAAGAAGAGTATGTAATTTATAATGAAGGAGATAACATACAATAAAACATTCTCCTATTCAAAATATAAAGAGAAAAATCTCATAATTTTGATGTTTCCCTCCATGACCCTGTATTTTATCTAGAAAAAAACTTTTGAAGATCTTAACTCAATATACGATTCATACCATATCCAAATTCCTATAATTGAATCTCAAACTTATATAGCTTTTCTATACTTCATGTTAGGAATACCTATTAAATAATAATTCTGTATACTTCATCAAGGGAAAAATAATGCATCATTTTTTAGCTCTCTATCTTCAAAAACCAACAAAAATAACCCAGGTTTTAAGTAAATTTTGTTTCAAAACATCATGGTTGTTTGACCTTTCCAATGAGCTGGGTTCTAGTATTTCAGCTCCAGTGAAATTTCAATAAAACACAATTATCAAATACTCCTTATAAAATTTGAGTCCTTAAGTGTCCAATACCATCATTCACTTGTATTGTGAAATACTATATAAAAAAAACATATGGTAAAGAAATTAATTGTTAGAAAAAATACTTATCTCATGAGTAAATGAGACCAGTCCATAACTCAAAAAGAAAACCATAATATGAGCACCAGATAAAGAGCTAAAAAACACTTAGCCATAGCTCAAAAAAATGGGGAAAAAAAATAAAGTGGAATGATGAAAAAAGAAAAATTTGGGTTAATAATACAAAGAATTTTTAAAAGTTCTTTCCCAATCTTGAACTTTAGAAACCACAAAATTAATTTTCAGATAAAAAATTATTAAGGTATCAAATGTATTCCTTCAAAAAACATGGGTATAAATAATTTTAATCTTGTTAAATCTTGAAATATTCTGTAATAAATTACATTTCATACCCTGTTGCCTAAGCTTAATATCACAAGGAGAACTGTATGTGAATAATTGAAGTGGTTCTCCAAGAATAAAGGGATTTTCTCAGTAATGGATGTATAGAAGCTTTCAATAACTGAAATAAATTGTTTCAAATGAGATTTGTTAGTGAATAATCTTGATAAGATTCTTTTGTGCGTAGGTTGATATTTAGTGCTTGAAGAAACCTGCGCAAATAATATGATCCAAAAGATTCTTTGAGGATGGATAACACTGGTCTCTATTACTCACAAGCTCAGTATTTTTTCCATGGATTAGTTTTTTTACCATATTTTTGAATTTTTTATATATGATACGTCACAAGACAGGGGGTTGATGGTATTGACCATTTCAGGACTCAAAGCTCTTAAGGGGAATTTGAGAATTGTGTTTTATTGGAATGCCTCTGAAGTTGAAATGCTAGACCCCCATTTCATTGTAAAGCTTTAACAATAATGATGATTTGAAAATAAATAGGCTTACAAACTTGGTTAGAAGTAATACAACAACGGAAATTCCTGGATGACTGTCTTGATTTTCCAGAAATAACTCTTTGGGTTGGACTAACAGCTAAATTAAGCAAAGAAATTGATAATCCTACACATTGAAAGAAAAAAGGAATTTCAAAAAATTTCATGGGGGCTTTCAAGCCACAGTTGAAAGCTCCACCTTCAAATCCCGTTGCCAACACTCATTCCTATCTTTTGCTATTTATAACTACCACAATTAAGCTTCAATCATAAAGATCTACAGAATCCATCAGTTATTGGAAATGTGAACTGTAAGGCTTTCTTAGGCTTCTTTTCTTTCATCAACACTTGTCAAATGTTGGAAGCACACTAAGAATATCCCTCCCTCATAAATGAAATATAATCGTTAATCAATGATAGAATAGAATATTTGACAAGCGGAAAGAGAATTTGAATTTTAATCTACCCATCCTGTAAAGTTAAGTTCCTTCAATGTTAAAAACATTATGAGATTTGGAAAACTTCTGAATGCACAAGGTGAAGAGGAGTTTGAACAATGGCCTCTTGATGAAATATTTAAGTAAACTGTAGAAGAAAATAGAAACTTAACTTAAGAAGACTGAAGTAGTGCACAAGAAACTGAAATCAATGGGTTAATCAACAAGCCAGCAGCAAAGGAGGCTTACAGGGCAATTTCATTTCTGATAAAAATCCAAGCCAAGCTGATCAGATTCATGATTCAATTTAGCTTTATGCTTGTGATTCAGACTGTTTTCTAATGAAAAATTCTCAACAAACATCAATTCATGACTTTTTTAATCCAACAATATTTCATGACAAGTAGGATCATAATTTTTATATTGATCTCTTTTTTTGCTATGTTGTATAGTACATCAATTTTTGTTTTTCAGGAATAAAAGCTAGCTTTCTTGAATTTCATTGTTGATGTGAGATAAAAGACCCATAACCTTTGAGTTAGAAGAGGTACATGCCTAACCCATACTTTATCTTATAATGAAGGAAGTCTATAGCAAGACCATTATACACGCATCAGAGATTAATCAAATCCCTTTACAAAAGGGTATTATGGGTACCCCATCACTCCAACATAACGGGCTTCTTAACTCATAAACATTTTACAGTAGATTTCAAATAGAGCTGATGAGCATCCGGTTCAGCACATCGAACCTCATGCTTTATTATATTTGCACTATTAGGTGTGCTCCTCCTCATCGTTGTCGTCAATTAGTTCATTTACAAGGTATTGAAATACCTTTGCATTCAGTTATTCTTATACTATATGGTTTAGGGAAGTAAAAAGTTACAACCCAGGAATTTTGGTGTCCACCAACATTTATGGGTTAGGAAAAAGTCTATCGTATAAGTGTCTTGTAAAGACATATAAATTAAATCTTTGGCAGTTTTTAATATGATGTGACCTTATTTACCAAAGGAAGTCATAATCACCGGCTAAAAACAACTTGAGTAGTTAGAGTAAAATAACACTATTAACTAGGAAACCAAAGTTAATCAATGGCTCCCTGACCTTTGGCCAAGTGGGGACATTATACATAAAAATTTCTTGGTTTGATTTCTCTATGAATTTGCGTTGGTTCGAATCACATAGCCGATCAGACTAAATATACAAAGGATGACAAAGAAAGAACTTTAAATTACATCGAGGCAGATAGATTGGAATGAAAGTCAAGCCAAATGACGAAACCCAGACTCTCAATCAAAATCTAATAGGTCGCAAAATTTTAGGCCCAGTATAAGGGATTATTATGGGCCTTTCCCTTTCTCCAAATGTCAGCTTGATGACGACTTTTGTTGACGTGAGGCAAGAGGCTAGAGACAGGCGTGTTACGATTTAAGCTCAATTTCCAAATCATTCTTTCCATGCGGCCTCTGTCCTTGATACCAGTTCCATACGTCCTGAGGAAATGTGTGCTCTTCATGTGCTGCAGAGGCAATTTGCTTGGCTAAATTTATTGACTCATATTCATCGCTTTCGGGAACGCTACGTTGAGAAATCACTTGCCACTGGTCGCATGACAAGAAAACAGGACTCAGTAGCGTACACTAACGCTGGACACTGTCATCGGAAATCACTCACGGCTTGAAAAAGGAGGATGGGAGACAAGAAAGTGCTGGGTAACATGATTAGAATGGAAAGTACGCTTATCAAAGCCAAGCTAGGTCGCAATATTTTATATAAATTTGGGTTAGTTGATGGGTACTATATTTGCAAAGAAAGTGCTTAGAAAAACCCAACTTACTTTGTTAATCGTTGGGAAGCGTAAAAGTTCGCAAAAGCTACTGCCACTTCTCCTAAAAGTGCCAAAGAGATAGAAAAGATATATAAGGCGAGAAATTCTGCAAGCAGTAAATCCAAAGGTCCTTTCAGTCAATGTATTGGCAGACAACAACAATAAGTCAAAATACCCACGGAGCCGTTTGCGAAATGCGGAAATGGCGGCTACGGACTTTTGGTCTTCGCTGGAATCCTTTGGAGAATTATTGATATCTGATTTGTTCAAAATCACAAACTTTTCTGCCTCGCATAACCGTAGGAGTCTTCGAATTAATTTCACAAGTCTTTGAAATATGAAAATGTAAAACTGGCCAAACAGAGCAGCAATCAGGTTTTAGCTGGTGCTGGATTGTGATAGCATTGAGAAACAGCCTAAGCCAAGTATCAGGACCAACAACTATGAGAAAAATTTCCAGCACGACCCAACAGGCGGCCCAAGCTTCAAATAGAGCGATGAGCTTATGGAATTCGTCATTTAATGCGGTTTCTTTGGCCTTGAGCTCTTTGAGGACGAGCTCGTCCGCACGATAAGTGGAATTGGAAAACAGGACGCCAGCTGTATCGCTAAATGAAACCAAATCCTCTTGCTTCTGGCGAAAAACTCTCACATATCTCTCCAATAATATGCCCCACTGCATGACGATAATAACGAACAAGATGCTGCCGGTTACCCAAGACAAGTTGAACACACGGGGACTAAAAATACGAGTAAATTGACTTTTGATCTTTTTATGTGGACAGTGACTGCAAGAGGACGAAAAGAAGCATATCCTTTGAGGTTAGTTAGGTCAAAAAAAGGTCACATTCAGACCATTCAAACAATGAACTGACGATGAGTAAAGCAATCCCCAACCGGCCAGCCATAGACCGATGAAAGTTCTGATTTGTGTTTGAGGGTTCAGGTTCAAGAGCTTAAAAAATTGGGTAGTTGAGAGAACTTACGGGAGAAAGCTATAATTGAGTGACAAAAAAGTCGTAGGAGTGTTATAAACGGCTCCTTTCCTAAAAGCAAAGTGATATGATATAACTTACGATATTCCGTAGCTTTGAAAGAAGTCGGTTTGAAGCAGAAAAAAAAGGAAGGAAAAAGGTAATGATTATTACTCATATTACAGCTTTTTGGCTGAAAGCTTGAAATATTTCCAATTACCAAAGGATTATTATCAAAGTCTGGTGATGAGAAATCTGGTGCTTGAGCCGCTGTTATTTGAGAGGGCAAAACAATAAGCACAAGAAAAGGCAACAGGATCAAAGCCAGCCTTACCACATAGCTCATGCCTGCAAGCATAATGTACGTTAAACTGGACATCAACTCGCATACGGCGACGACCAGTGATCTGTTAGGCACAAGATAAGGCGTATCGTTATCTGAATCGCACGTTTCAACCAAATGTCAGTCATATCCAGCAATTACTTTGTAGTCACTTTTTTTAATTCTCAAGGTCTGTGTTATTCACGCGTTTCTAAGTACTGTCGTCGTATGAGCCACCAATGTGTTTTGCTGCTGGACCGTTTTCGAAAAATAGGGATGAAAATAAGCGCCATACAGCCGAAAGCCGTAATTGCTTTTATGATCATGAAAAAAATCAGAACAGGAAAAACCGATGGGTTGATTGAACCTGACTCGGGCCATTGCTGAAATCAAAAGGAGAAGAATATGAGAAAACGCGACCAAAGGGCCTCATTGAGATTACTGTACCTAAAGAAAGAAAAAATCGTACCAAGGCTTCAAGTTGGCTCAAGGGAGATGGGTGTGACATGATTGGATTTTGAACGAGGGGATATGTGGCCAGATAAGGCCAAGGCTCAGCGATAAGTATAACTACAAAATGAAAGTGGGCGAAGAAATCATTAAGGCCTCAAACTTTGGAATTATTTTTGCAACCCTCGAAGGAGGTGTGCTTATGCTTCGTTATTTGGAATAATACAGCCTTGCACGTGAGCCTACTTGCACGGCACACTCTCACAACACCCAATTGGGATGGGAGAGCAACACGATTAAGCAAAAGGCACTTCTGTATAGTGTATACTTTTCAGCGTCTGAGAACTTGGAAACAACTTCGAATAGGCAACCAAGATATCTTTCCTCGGGGGCCGATTTCAAAATTTGGGATCTTGGCTAGGGTCCGACGCTGGCATATTCACCTTTGAAGCCAAACAAAGCAAGTAGGAAAAATGTCGAGGAGGCACAAGCATCGGGTCAAACAGCCATCGCTCTCGTTTCCGCCTGGTTGTCTCACTCTCAAGGGCAAGAAGTGTTAGAGACTCTTTCTGAGAGGATTACTAGAGTTCACAGAGCGTTGAAGGCTCCACCAAGAATAGCAAAAACAAAACGCAAGCGTCAGAATCAGACGAGAGCCATCGTCTTGGGAGAGCAGAGCTCAGCACCTTTGACGTGTGGTCAGTGTTGCACACCCTGAGGGTCTGAATGAAGAATATTATTGTTCTTCCTCCGAAGTTCCCAACCAGCATGCTTTACAGTCATCAACTTTCTCAACTTGCTCCCAAGTTCCAACATTGATGATGAAAAGATGATGAATTCGAAGCAATCGCATAGCGTAGACTCCTGGAGTGGCTTCCTCATGGACCCCTCAATCTCTGTGGGGCTTACTCACTCACGCTGGCAGAGTTCAAGAAACCTTCTGCTCAGGTCGATTCTGCTTTTGCACGATCAGCTCGAGGTGTGCAAAATCTTTGGCTTTTTGACAAGCGGCATCTAGTCAGGCACACGATTTTAACTTCAGCATTGGACAGATGTGGCCTGCATGGGACATGTAAGATTGACAGATCAATTCAGCTCAGCCAGATCCCATACTCCTCATTTTCAGGAATAAACTTAGCAGAGAAAAATATCTTCAAAAACAAATAAGCAAACTATGACTTCAAGTGAAAAGAGTTTGTCATAGGAGACAAGGGTTACGATTACCTTGCCTTTTTTTTGTCCTGTGAGACAAATTATGGATGATCCTAATTTGACTTGGAAAAGATTTTTGAAAGAAAAATTCCAAACAAAAAAAGGACGTTTTCTTTGAAAACTATTCAAGAGCCTATGAAATGAAAAACATTCTTGAAGGTGAAGTATTTGTACCTCAAGCTCTTCAATGAACTAAAATACATGTGTTGTTACTTTCTAAAGTAAAGCTTGCCAAGTCTATAGTGGCAATGCTGTTCAAAATATCTTTGATTCTGAATAGATATATAGCACAAAAGTTGAGCTACAAAACCCGCTATTAGACCTATTCATGGGTCAATGTGCAAGGCATAGACTGCAGAGTAATTCCTGAAGTACCAAAGCATTTCAGTATTGACTACACCTGTACAATAAGGTTATGCAGAAATACTTCAACTGCAAGTAGTAGGGGGATTTAATCTTACACACAAATGCCCTTTTTTGTCATAAATAAATTTCTGATTTGAGATACAATTTGGTCATGAGAAATGGCTTTTTTAGAAATCAAAACTTCACAAACCAGACATTGAATTTAGCCTTTTTGGAAAGAATTTTACCTTTTTGTGAGTTCCTTTTGTGCAGTCTTGATCGAGAAACAATTCCTCTGACCAAGATTTTTCAAAAAGACCACACTTTTTTCATCATTGTTGAAATTTTAAATTTGAACATGGCACAGTTGCTACACCCATGAAAAAACAAAAAAAAACGTAATTAATTTTTCCTCCTAGTGAGCTGGATGGACAAGTTAAACAGTATTTATACTGATGACCGTCATTTATATTTACCCAAGTGAACAATTCCATCAAAATATTTTTCAGGTTAATGGCCCATAAGCCCAAGATGCGGGTGGTGACCATCATTTCGGGGGCGCTAATTTTCTAAATCATGTTTTCCAGTAATAATTGAATCGGAATCTAGCTGTGAGCTTGTGAAGCAAGTACAGTATACCAATAAGGCCACAAATAGTTTTATCATGAACTCAATTATGAAATGAACTTAAAACAAATTTTGAAAATATTAACATAAACTTATCTTCTATATAAAGGTCTCTAAATATCATGTCCTATTTTGATCTGAAAACAAAAACAGCCCAGGGTAGCCCCATAGAATGTTATATCCCCAAAAATGGATTGTTTGGCTATAATAAGAATATTTAGGAATTCCTCAGAGCACTTGATAAATCTTAAGCAAGATTTTAAATTTTGAATTTGAGCCCGAATTTAAAGCTATATCATGTCTATTTAAATTTAAGAAGCCTGTTTTAAAATTAAGTTGTTTTGTTAATTCACTGAATTGGATAAAAATTCACAATGAAAATGATAAATTTCATGTGGATTCAAGTAAAACTTATTTAAAGCCATGTTATAACTTTCAGATGATTAAACTGAAAAAATACATTTGTGAAGTGGGAAAAAAGGAAAAATTGTGAATGGATCCAGTTTATGCCACATTTGATATGTGAGAGATCTCAAATAAGGTTTTCCTCCTATATAAATGTATTTTTAACCTTGTTTTAACATTAATAATAGACTTAAATTAAAAATTAAAGTTAAAATTGGCTTCTACCCCTTTTGCATCAGGAATGACAAAATCTCAAAGGATAAATCTCAGAATTTGAAGCTTTAATCATGGCTTTGAGGATTTTAAAAACTCAAATCATATTCAAATCAACACTAACTTAATCAAAGCCTTATAAAATGTTAATATTTAATATCTATTGCTATTTTTACATGGAAAAAAGGCAAAAAAATTCACAAAGTCATAAAAAATCAATTTTCTAATGGAGTCACTTGAAATTTTCACACAGATTATAAGTTTATCTCATTGAACCATGAGAAAAGTTGCTACACCTGACATCAGGTGTTGAATTTGGAATTTTAAATAGGAGATAGATTGGGTTCATGTTGAACATAGGTAAGAAGCTCAATTTAGAAATAGAAGTTTTGTAAGAGATTTAAGCCGCATATGCAAGCCACAGATTCTCAATTTATTTGACTCAATATTGGTGTTTGGTCAAGCTTTTAAAAGCTGAATAATTCAACAATATATTATTGACAGAATTTTTTTTATATCCTCTTTGTTAGAATATTTTTTTATAAACTTTTATCATTTCATTCATAAAAAATTCAACCTCTGAAAGTTTTCTCATAGATTTTTGCATATATATTAAGCTTTCAAAATGACATTTATTTCAAGCGAGCTTATGAGAGCCCATAGATAGATGATATTCAAAATAGAACTCTTCATATTTTGAAGAATCTTATCATCAATGACAAAATTTCTTGGGGACTTTGGGGCTTTCTGAACATATAAATATCATGAAAAATATACCATACCATTTAATTGTTTTCCTTTATGGAAAGATGTATTTTTTGAGACATTATATATTTTCCTTTTTCTCCCTTTTAAAACTAAGATTATGATTGAAATTGGAACAAGCTGTGAATATTTATAGTAAAAAGCCATTTTAAGGAGAGGAAAATGAAAATTTAATATATTTTGAGATCATATCACCCCTATTTTAGGCCATAAACTGATTTAAAGGACATTTTTCCACTTATAACTAGATGAAATAAATATTAAAAGTATAATATTGGGTTTTGGTTTTATAATTGGAAACTTTTGTATCATATTGCTCAATGGTTTAAACTAAAAATTATTCTGATCTTTATATAAAAAACATGGCTTAATAAAATCATGTTAAATACTCATAAAAATAGAACCATAATATTCTTACATTTTGTGAAGCGCTAGATTTTTGTTTTATTAATACCAATTTAGCTTCAGTTTGGACATTCCTGTGAAGAAATCATGAATTCTAAAATCATCCTCTTGATCCAATGCACTACTAGAATATATGCAAAACTAATATTATTTGAATTTTTATTTTGAGGAACTTAGAAAAGAGATGTATAAAGAAATTAAATTAAGCTGAAAAAATGCAATTTTCTTTTCAAAATTTTAGGAAAGGTAGTATTCATGTGTCAATATGTCCAACCATTGGTTTTACCAATTATTCAATTATATAAAATCATTTTATTAATAAATATTTCCAAATGATCTTTTTTTATTGTTTTCACTGTATTATATAGCTTTTTGAAGTTTGAAACTAAATAAAATTAATATTTAAGAAAATTTTCATTATTATGATATATAGAAACCTTTCAATGAAATAAAAAATCTAAAATTTTAAATTAATTTGAAATTTTGATAAATTTTATCATTTTGAAATAGATTTTTGAATTTATAAGTACTAAATAATCAAAACTTAGGTTATCAGGAGTAATTCAGAAAAGAGTTTTTCAATTTATCTAAAATGATGTCTACTCAAACTAATGCAGGTCACCTTTTTATTCTATTATCAATCATTGAATTCAAAAAGATATATGAATTCAATATAGAATGAAAATGATTACAAACTAGATATTTATTAATAACTGAGAAAATTGATTTAGATTTATTTAAAATAATAAGAACCCTAAATAATATTAGGTAGAAATTACTTTTATAAATAGGTTCTTTCCTCTTAACAAGTCTATTTTTCAAAGTCTATCCATAAAGATCCTGTGAGCTTTTCAAATTCATAATTACATCAATAATCTCATAAGACCTAATATAAGAATAAATTTAGAATGATCAGATGTTTATAAATTGAATCTGAAAAAATTAGGTATTCAGCTCTTTCAAGTTCTTTTAAAAGGTAATATGAATGCAGGTCTTGTTTTTATTTGGTATTTATTATTGAAAAAGGGTTAAGGTATTGCTTAAATTCATATTGCAAAAGTTGATTCCACAGAAATAAGGTTTATCCTTTGGGTAATCAAGATTGAAGTGAAACAAATATCATTTTAGAGCCATGTGCACTCAGAATCAAAAAATGCTCTTAATCATCCCTCAATTATTGAGTTTCATTATCAATAGTTTCTTAAAAAATTCACCCAGTCAATTTTAATTTTTGATAGAAACTTTTGAAAAGTTTCTTTTCAGGAATTTTAAAAATAATATTTTAAATTTTTCTACAAATAATGAACTAATTATTGAAACAAATAATTAATTATATTTGTTGATCAATGAATATAGGAAAAGAATCTGAAAATGTATTGTGGTATTACATACCATTTTTCTCACCAGGCTCAAGCTTATAGTACCCTATAACAGCAGCAAATTCAGCCCACAGGCAGACTTACAGTCAGAGTTTACACCAAAAGGTCAATTTTACAGCAAGCTGGACTTAATTCATAATACCATGGCACAGGCACCAAAGGGAAGTGTATGTGTTTAAATGAATTATTAAATTTCATTATTAATATGTAAAAATCAAGTTACATATAGCAAACTAGTTACAAAAAATAAGGTACCACCCTTTGAATCACACACCCCACCCAGCTTGACAACCCTATATAGCCACAAAGCTCATGCAGCAAGAAAATTTCACCTGCATGAATTACAAAACTACCTTGAATTCAACATAGAAAATTCACCTGATGCAAAGAACAACTCCATTGACTTCCTTAAAGTCATTTACAGCACAGCCACAAGCATAACCCTATTTATATCCACAGTAACCCCACTTGAAACCCTAAAAAGAATCAAAATTCTTTACCCCACTTATTACCTCATGCAATTCAAAACTAGTTACAAAAGGCTGCATACATAAGTTCATCAGTGCAAGAAATTTTCACCTGACCTCATTTTAAGGTTCAAAAAGAAGAAACACAGCCAGTACACCTGCATAAATTACAAAGCCACTTCTATCAAGCCTAAAAATCACATATGCAAAGGAAATACAAGTTCATCATGTGATACTGCACCCACCAACAGCATATCATGTGACAGAAAAAATGCTGTGCAGAAGAAAAATCCTCAGCCAAAATGAAATCACCACATGCATGCAAGGAAGATCCATAAATATCACATCATAATTAGTTCATTTAAAGACCATCATGTGATGAATGGAGACTGTGCAGAGAAAGAATTATCACCAAACCTTAAATCACCTGACCCATGCAAGAAAAGTCCTCACCAAAAAAAAAGTTGCATGATGGAATCAAGAGGAATTAAAGTGGAAAAAGACAGCTCCCATGGGGGGCTCCCTGGGATCCCAGAAGGTATCAATAGAGGGGCTCTCTCCCCCCAAAATTCAAATTTTCCCCATGCACATTATATCTCCTGCACAGTAGAAGCATAGGAATAATTCATCCCTAACCTGGGAGGTAGCCCAATATATTATAGTAAATTTACTTGTCCAGTAGCTAAGCTCACTGGAATTATAGGGTTGAAGATTACCCAGTAGCTAAACTCAGTGGAATCTTATTATTAAACAAAAAATAAAAATTATCAAATACCCAATATTAAGGTTATTACTCTATTAAGATATTTCAATTAGTAAAATTAACACCTTTTACCAAGATTTAAAATTAACTTACCCCTTTAGAAATCCAATTTCAAAGAATCTTACCTCTTAAATTTAACAAATAAAATTTTATCTTATTATTAACCACTTCCAAAAAAAATAACAAACCTTCAAAAAATATTTTAATATATTATAACTTTACCTTAAAAAAATTGCCATTATCAACACTCATAAAATTTTTCCAGAACACCTTAAATAACCCATCTTACAAAACTTTTATCACCAAGAAGAAACCACTCACCCCAATTTCACTAAAAAAAATTAAAATTATACAGACAGGTATTTCATTGAAAGCCCAAATTTAACCAAAATTACTAACATTATTTTTCATTATATATATTGAATAGGTCTGATCTGAGACTTCTGAATTTTGTCTTCTTCAGTTGTGAAGCCACTTATTAATTGTATTTTGGTTTGTGAGCTCCAATGAAGATTTTTTTCAGTATTTTAGGAGGCACAGGAAATACACCCTTGAAACCCTTGGTTGCAGGTGTTAGTAGAAATTAAAAACTAGTTACCTGTGATTTCCCCCTCCAGGTACTGCCTCATTTTAATCCCAAACAAGAGGAGTTCCCACAATATCTATTTAAAAATCTGGGAAAAGTCCACTGATCCTCAAAAAAGTAAAGAAGTATTATAAATCTGAATCTTGAAAATATCTAAACAGGATTTCAGGGAAATCAATGTCTCTTTTTTTTACATTATCCTATGCTATCTTGGCAGATAGATTTCATATATTAAGTGAACTGGCTCTTCATTTTTGAAATAATTTGAATAATGCCCATTATTTATTGGTTTTATCCACATAATATTGAATTCACAAATTCTTATTTGTCTTGAAAACCATTTTTATAAAATAAATACTCCTCAATTTGATTGTTTAAAGAAAAAACAGAAACAAAAAATTCAAAAAGAATATCTTAAACAATTATTTTTTTAGAAAATATCTCAAATAGAATGACAGAACTTCCTAAAACAATGAAGGATTAAAAAAAATTACAAAATTTGTGCTGAATTTGTTGTTATTATTATTAAAATAAAGTTTTTTTATATATTTTCTGAATAAAAGAAATAGGAATAACTGTATTTCTTCTACTCTAAATCAATATATATATATATATTTAATTTTTTGAGTGGTTTTACCAATTTTTGCTGGTGATGTGTTATTTTAATTATTTTAAAGCTTTTTGTGTTTTTATGGTTCTTTTTTCAGTTTCCTGAGTTACTTCTTTATATTCTTAAGTTCCATTAATTTCAAGTTTATGTTTTGGTTTTCAATTGAAATTACCATAGCAGGATTTTTAAGGCTTGCTACTGTAACATTATTTACAAATATCTAATTTTTTACAGTAAATTTCCCTACCATACAAATGCAAATGTAGGAAGGGCAATTTTTGGATCTCCTCAATGTGTGCAGCATGCATGAAAATGCATTTCTCCTATTTTTCGCAATTTGCACTCTTGGCTTTCCAACTTGTCTTTCTTCTCTTACTCCTCACGATTTGACTTGGCTATTGTTGTGATGCCTATTGAAGGACTGAGCATCCTAATTGGCCCTTCCTTAGCTCTCACCAACAATTAAACAAGGGGAGTATATATTTAACTTGTTTTTTATAACCTGCCTTTAAATTACAATTTTTTTTCCTGCATCTAGAAGATGCCTTACCTTGAAGACAAGCTCAAGGGCCAAATTGCTGGCATGTGTTGTGCTGGCCTATTTTATTGGCTGATTGCCAACCTTGCACCACTGTATATGATAACATTTCCAAATACCATAACCTCAGGATGGTTTGAAATCAAGAAAGTGGGTGACCCACTACCTTAAAAAAAGGGATTTCCACCAACTCAACCAAATTAAAATGTGATCTTGATTCCTTATTATAGCACAGGTCATGAATATGTGACCAAAAAATATTCTACCTGTTAGTTTGAGTCTATGATGGAGTAGTAATAATAGTATCTAAAACCCTAAATATGACTCTAACATGGAAAATTGTGATTTAAAATGTTTTAAATAGTAATATAGGGGCTTTAATATTGTGGAATAGTGGTGGTTAGCACTGTTGAAAGCTTTTGATACAGTCTTACCAGCTGGGTTACTATAATAAGAGCTACAATACACTAATATTCAAGTTATATCTAATTATTTACCAACAGTATATCTTTTTTGACAGCTGTACTATGTAGAAATTCAAGAGAAGGATGGGAATTCCTTTTATGGCAGAGAAAAAGCCCCCTTTTATCCTGAAATGGGGTGGAAAGGTCCTCTAGACCATGCACATAGAGGGAGTGGATATTTTTCACTTCTTAGTGTTGGCTTGTGGGTTTAACAAGGCCTGTATACTCATGATTGGGCTCAGATGTTGTTTTGAAACCACATATGGGCAGTTTTCCCCAATAAAGGGTGAAAATTTTCATCTAGGGACCACACAGCCCTCTTCTGATGTGCATGACACGTAGAAGGCTGTACAGGACCTGTATAGGACCCCAGTATTGAATACACTATGATTTATTGAAGTATAAACAAGCTTCTTTGTCTATTTGAAACCTCACAATCATAGTTATTGCATAGTATCCCACAGTAAAGGTGTATTGGACAATCTGTGGGATTTTAACCTTAAAACTGCTATAGCTTTTGCAGTTTTTGAGATATTGAGCTCAAAGCTGGCTCATTGTTTAGCCCTGCATGAGAGCTACACAATTGTCCCTCACTTGGTATGGCTAACATTAAATATGGCAAAGTTATGCCATGTTCAATTTTTGTTATCCAGATATATGATTTTCTCAAAATCTGTATGGAACTTGTTTTCCCCACAGCTTTTCTTCCAGATGAGATATGAGGAAATGGATGGCACCATCAGATAGCCCTGAATGTTCTCTTTCCAAAATGACCCCACTTTAGGTATCCCACACTAAAACTGTAGAAGTTAGATGGGAGGTGAATATTTTATTAACCCTTATTTGAAATTATTTTGGCAATAAATTCTGTAGTTTGCATTATAGCTCAATTTGACTAGTACCATTGGATAGCCCTTACCTAGAGCTTCAATTTTCTGGGATTAAGTTTCTTTCTCTGGATTTCAGATGGGAGGTGAAATTTAAGGTTTATGCTCAGAAACTTCTTTTAGCAGGAATAACTTTGTTATTCTTTGTTCTATGATGATGGGACTTGTATTTTTGGAAACAGGAAAGTTTATTCTTTCTTTTGGTAGCTTTGAGAGTTGGTGTGGCTCAGTGCCATGTTTTGGTGGTATCTTACTCTACCATTGGTTTATGGTATTTGGCTGCCATGCTTGTGCTCTGGTTTTGAATCACAGGCTGACATAACCTCCCTTCAAAAAAAGTGTCATCATTGATGAGACTTTTCAGCCCTCCTAGAGGATCCAAATCTTCTCAGGTGAAGATGACCATCTGGTATGGCATCTTCTACTAACCATTTATTTTTATCCACTGTTTGGTTTTAAATCTGACCAAATATTCTCTCTAGTCTTTACCATCCTGTGAGGCTTTGAGATATGACCACATAGCCCAAAAAGGTCACAAGAAAACTTCAAAATAATTATCTTTTGAAATAATTATCTTAAAATAAGTGAGAATGCCATAAATAGGCATAAATTAGTAATTACCTTAGATTATATGGAGTAAAAATGTAAAATAAATTGGACCATTGGATTACTAATGATAGAATACACATATACCATGTTTATGGAATATCTGTAAAGTCAATAATTAATTAATAATAAGTAAAAATGCCATAAAAAAGACATAAACTCTTAATTATGTCAGAAACCAACAAAACAGCATGTGAAATGAATTGGATAATTGGATTCCCCATGAATAACTACACATATCACATTTTTATGTCATATTTTTAAAGTCAATATTTAAGGAAATGACCTCAATATATGCATTATTATGGTCAGTGCATATATTCATGGATTTTAGCTCATATCTCTTAAAATAAACATGATAGAGAGCTAAACCAAATAATTTTACCACACAATTACAGTAGGAATACAGATATAAACTTTATTTGACAAGCTATAAACAAGGTTATGACTTGTAAGGGTTTATTGAATAAAATTGCTATAGCTGTTGACCACTTTGTTGTGAAAGTAGTCCAAACTTAAAAAAAAGAGTAGGTATTCAGGTTCTAATAGCTCATACCTGAAGAATTATGTAGTTTTTGTCATTATATTCAAGGTAAAACCCCTTTAAATCATGGTTTGAAGTTTAAAATAGTGGATTTTGACAAAAAAGATGAGCTACAAGAAAAATCATCAAAAATAGGGTTCTGATTATTTAATAAAATTATCTTGAAATTTTGACTATGACACAATAAGCTATCATAATCCATTCCCTAATTGGCTTTAGCATGTATAACTTAAAGTTTATCAATGATCAAAGTTTAAGCTTGAAATTGATCATTTATGATCACTCACTGTGATCTTATCTTAAGTTTAACAGTTATATAAGTGATAAAACTGGTAAATAATATTAGATTATGATTAATAATAATAAAATCCACAAATCGTAGGCTTCTGCCAAGCCTATTATGTCATCAAACTTAGAGTTATAGTGATAACTCTAAATAATGGCATAATAATGAGACAAGATGATTTACTCATAATGTAATCATCATTAAACCTTAAAATACTGATCAATTCCAGTGGATACCATCAGTACAAGTCTGACAGAAGCCTGTTGGACTCTAGGAGGGAAGATTTTACTATAAATAGAGCTCTTTTTACTCTATTTCCCCCTCAGATGCATTAAAAACATTAAGTTATGAAAATCAAAAGGTAAAATCTTTCTAATTTTTATATAAAGCTATTATATATTCAAAGAATCAAGTTCATCTTTATTATAATCATCAATTTTAACATGATTAAATCAATTTTAATTTTTTTTTGTTAAATTTCTCTAGAAATTCTCTAATTCCACATAAAAGCAATAATGTTTGTAATTTATTTTAATTTTTATTGTAAATACAATTTAAATAAGTTGTATTTATATTTTTTGCCATAAAATTATTCAAAATAATCATATTAAGTGTTAAGAGTAGTTTTTTTCTCTTTATTATTATTTTTTGAATAATTCTTCAATTGATATAAATAGTATTTATATTAATTCATAACTTTAATTTTGTAATATCATCGTTATAATTTTTTTATTATTAAAAACAATTTTTTGCGCCTTTATTATTTGTTTGTAGAGATAATAAAGTGCTATAAATATATTTATATTTATTTCATTATATTAATCTTTTCAATATAGAATTTATATCATGATATTCATTTAATAATATAAATAATTTCTGCCATAATTATAATAATTATTTATAATTATAATTATCTTTTATCTTATTATTTAAATTTAATAAAGACATTCAGAGCACACTAGTTAAAATATTAGTAATTTTTACTTATTGTTTCATAGTCAAACCTTACACATTCAGTCTGATCTTCCTTGCCTTGATGATCTTTTTCACAGGGCCAGGGGAGTCTTCCACCTCCACTATGTCTTATAGGGTGTACATCTTGTTCCTGGAGGGGAACCTATACTCTCCTGTCTGGAAGTATGGTTTGACCAAACTCACTGGGAATACTGGGTGTTTCCTAGAGAATTCCTATGTATGTATAACCTCCACTGCATTTTTCCCTATCAATTTGAGGAGAGTGAAGGGTACCACAAATGAGTCTCTCATTTTCTTTGGTCCCTTGAGGTTATTAAAGCTGAGTGTAGATACTCACACTTGGTCCCTCTCTTTCAAGTCTGGTTCCATGTGTGTTTTTTCATACCTCTGTGTTGTGCTCTTTAGCCTCAGCTATGCAATTAGCAGCTTTATCACATACTCTCTTCCACATGTAATGGAAGTCTTTGGCTGTGGGGTGGATAGTCAGAAGATTTTCCTTCAAGTGATCCATAGTAAATAGGGGGTTCCACCCTTTTTATACCAGTTAGGGTGATTTCCCTGCGGTAGAGTGCTGGCTTGTGCTGTAAGCCAGCTGGACTGCTGGTAGAAGTGTGACCCAGTCATGGGTATATCCTTCATGGTCCTTATATTCCATGCCATATGTACAGAATATTCTGATGATGTCCTTCATTTTCTGGAGTATCCTTGCAGCCAAACCATCTGTCTGTGGATGAAAATCTGTAGAAAATGCAATTTTTGTTGCAATAATGTCATAGAGGTTGGTCAAAAATTCTGATGTGAATTTTGGGACCCTATCACTAATGACAATTTTAGGGATTCCACATGTGGATATGATTCTATTCCAGAATAACAAGGCTGTATCCATAGATGTTTCTTCCTTGTGACATGGTAGGAACCTTACACTTTTACTATAGCTATCAGCTATGACTAGGAAAGCATTGAAGTTTTTCTTTCCTCCTGGGACAATTCCTGTGACCCAGTCCATTTTGATGGTTTCCCATGGGTGTTTGGGCTCTTTTATATATTGAATAAGCCCATATCTCTTACCATGTTTTCTGTTTGCCTTCTGGAATCTCTCAAAAGTGTTGATGTATTCACTCAACTATTGTTCCCATTGGGACCATCAAGGTGTGCTTTCTACCCTCTCTTTGGTCCTGTCTTTACTCATGTGTCCCATATAGGGGCAGTCATGGAATTCTTGAAGGATCAGGGATATGTGGTCTCTATCTATCACTGTGAGGGCACTAGTATGCTTCTCTCTGTGATATAGTAGTCCATCTATTAGGAAAAATTTATTATCCTTATATTCCCTCAACCAGGGCTCCTCTAACTGGGATTCTAGTTCTGGGCTCCTGTACTTCTGTTGAAGGAGTTGTAACAATATGCTACACTGTTTTTCCTTGGCATAAGTTTTGGTGACTGAACTGAAAAATTCATTATGCATTTCTGAGGAGCTTATTCCCAATATTGGAGTTTCTTTCCCTTCTGGTTCAGTGTTATCACTGTCTGACATACCAAATTCTGGTGCCCAATCAGAAAATTTGAAGTTCTTTCTCCTGTCTATTTCCATGAAATGGATAGGAATTTTGGCTTCTACTTCAGGGTCATAATCTGGGTTTCTTTTGACATTTTCCAGTGGCCATCTGCATTGGTGTGGCTTTTTCCTTCTTTTTATATGATGGTCATGTTACCTCTATACTCTTGGATGGCTATTTTCCATCTCAACATGTGTCTGTTTGTAGTCTTCATGTTGAGTAAAGACTTCAAGGCTGTGCAGTCTGTGTAGAATTCTAAGACTGCACCCTCCAAGTAATAATTGAGTTTTTCTAGAGCCCAGAATAACACAAAGCATTCCGTCTGAGTAGCTCCATACCTGGCCTTTTAATATTTCAATTTCCTGGAGATGTAGCATATTACTCTCTCCATTGGTTCACCATCCACAATTTGTCTTTGGTGAAGGGCTGCTCCTAGGACTTTACTAAAAGCTGCATCTATATATAACCTGAATGGTAGCTAAAAGTCAGGTAATATGAGGACAGGTGCATTAGTGAGTTCATATTTGATCCTCTCATATGCATCCCTCCTTTCCTTGATAATTTCAAAAACTACATCTTTTGAACATAACTTGTATAGACTACTAGTTATGTGGGCAATTTTTTTGATGTGGTTTCTGTAGTAGCCAGTAAACCCAAGGAAAGATTGCATCTCTTTGATGTTCTTTGGTACTGGTATTTGCAGTACTTCTGCTACTTTATTCTGGTAAATTGCCAGAATAAGACCTGAGACTTTATGTCCTAGAGCTAGTAGCTCTTGTTGGCCAAAATTACACTTTAGAAGTGAAATTTTCAGATTGATGGGTGTACATTTACTTAGCACTCTGTCTATGTATTGTACATGGTCTTCCCATGTATCTGAGTATATGATAACATTATAGATATATACAAACATCCATAATTCCTATACTTACTCTTGAAATATTGTGTCCATCATCCTTTGGTAATGGGCTGGGGCATTTTTGATGCCAAATGGCATTTTGGTGTACTCATATATGCCCATATGAAATATAATCCTGGGTAACTTCATGGAGTTTGGTTTAGCTCCATTCTGGTGAGAGCCCTTTATATAACCCATCTTGGTTATGTATTTGGATTTTTCCAGCTTGTCTAGGGCATGAGGTATCCTTGGTATAGGGTACCTATCAGCTTTTTGTATAGTTATTCAGGGATCTGAAATCCCCACACAACCTGTAGTTGCCATCACGCCAATTGATAAGGACAGGAGTGGTGATTTTGACTATTAAATTGTGTCCTATCTTCCTTATGAAATCCATATCTAGGAGTTCATTGATTTGTTTTTCAATTTCTTTCCTAGTTTCCAGTATTTATGGATATGGAGGTCTTCTGAGCATGGGTGGATAAGGTCTTTCCACATCTACATATAGTTCTATATTATGGCCTCTGATCTTTCCCAAGGGTTCTTCACAAATGGCAAAAGCAGGTCTATTTTTCCTCAGAATTTTCAGTAAACTAAGTTTTTTTCACTGGCAAGGTTAGCACTGAATTGACCCTCTTTTAATTCATTCAGGAATTCCTCTAGAGGGTCATGGTAAGACATCTGCTATATTTATGAAGTGAAAATTTTATCTCCTTGTTTGTACCTATGGAAATGTGCCTGTTTTTACTATTGTAAATGTCAATTCCATACATCCTTTGATATTCTGTTCCCAGTAAGAATCCCTGGACATGAGCATCTTCAAGCACTACAAACTCTGGGTTGAGTCTGATATTACCTTTCCTATGGGGCATGATTATATCTTTTATAATAGTCCCAATGGATTTCATCTTCCCTTATGCACTTTTAAATCTCTGCCTTGGTTGGAAATAGTTGCTTCTCCCAATTTGGGATTTGGTTGTCCAGGTATTGTCTGGCCACTATTGAGCAGTGTGCACCACTATCAATGATCAATGGGTGTTGGGCATTTTCAAAAAAACAGTCATATTTTTGGCTGTCCCATTTATATATTCCATTCCTCTAGTTGGTGTGACTAGGAAGGTCTTTGAATCTTGTGTGTGTTTACACAAGTTTTTGTTTGCAGTATCCTGTGGCATTCCTGCTTCCAATTGTATATCCTGAATTTCTAGTTGTGTTACCTCTTGGTACTCCACTAGAAACTCCTCTTTTGGGTCTTGGCAATCATAAAAGTGTTCCCTGATGGCATCATCCATAGATTCTGATTCAGAATCCTCTGTTGGGGATCCTTCCTCTGGGACTTGTTCAATGGAATAGATTTTTTTCTTTGCCTTTGGACATTTGCTAGCATAGTGGTCTGTTGACCCACAATTGTGACGAGAGTTTTTCTTCTTGGTCACTTCTTCCACTCTTTCTTTGGGGTTGTCTTTTATGTTCAACCTTAAATGTTGTTTCTCTTTGACACTACTGCTTTTTTATGCGGAATATTTCCCTATATTTTTCCTTTTCCTTACATCTTGTCAGGTATTGGCAATGCCATCTAGAGTGAAGCTCTGGTTGCATCTGCATTTTATTTCATTCTCTAGCTCTCCTGGAATATGTGTCAAGAGTTTGTGATTCCTTATTTGAATTTTCATTTGAGGATCAACGGCCTTAAGTATTTTAGACTGTCTAAAACACCACTCATATGGATCTTTGTCCACAAAGTACTTGTCATTTTCAAATGAAATGGTATTTTGCCATATCCAAGTACCATTGCTTTACTTCTGTATTATTTTGCTCTTCCACCATGGACATTTTCCTCTGCCATGGATTTCTTTCATTTCTGTGTACCAAATAATAGCATGTTCTTTGAAAGCTGTATTTAATCTGTCAGTAATCCAGTAATATGGTATGCTTGTTACATCAATGAAGAGTCCATCAATATAATCAATGAGTTCCATGTGATCATATTCTACTACACCAGAGAAATTTGGACAGATTGAGGCCTCTTTAAGCTGTTTCAGTGCTTCCTTCTCTGTATAATTCATGTTATCTCCATATTGGTATTGTGATGGAGATCTTGGATTATTATCCAACAAGACATCTGGTTTTATGTCCTCTTGGTATGGATTATCCAAAGAATGACCTTGTGGTTGAGGCTTCATTTTTTGGAAGATATTAAAAAAAAATTTATGTCTTGATCCAGACAATCCCTGTCCCTCTTGCAGTTGTATTGCTCTTCAAAGACTTTCTTCAGCTTTTTATTTGTTTCTTTAAAGGATTTCCTTAATTTAGAAAAGCTCTCTTGGATGGCTTTTATTGTTGCTTCTTGTAAGGTTGTCAATTATTGCAGCCTTACATTGCTCCTATGGAGTTCATCAAGCTTCTCTTGAGTTTGAACTGCAAATTGGGACATTTTTAACCACAGTTTATCACTGTTTAAGTTACTCTCAGGTGTAACAACATTGTTTTCATTCTTAGTGGGGGTAATATTTCTATTAATGGGGCTACTGATTCTAGAAGTGTTTACAACTATTTCTGGCTCTTGTGTACTTCTTTCACCAAGTCCAACAGCTTCTGTATCATTGATTCTGACTCTCTCTGCCTGTGGCTGAAAGAAATCTTGTTTTTCTGTTTGTAGCCTTGTGTTCTCCCAGAAACTACCTGGGATTGTGAAGAATGGTGACTCTTTGCCACTGATCTGCTGGTTCCTGAATGGTGTGAAGCCACTGGAGAGCTGGGTTGGTCTACTCCTTATGATCCTGAAGGAATCAGAGTAGTCTCTGTCTTGTTCAATTGTTCTCCTATAGCTTGGATAGTGGCTTGATTTTCCCTTATGTTGGTTGCCCTTCCCTCCAGGAGTTTGAACTGCCTGTTGGTATTCCATCCTTTGTTGATTACCATAATATCTTTGAAGGGTATCTCTTTGAGACATATCTTCTGGAAACTTGCTCCAAGTTCTGCCCAGTGTGATGATAGGTTGAACCTCTTGTTGTCCATGCTCAATTTTAATAAGTCTTTGAAGAGTTGGTGGAGCTGAAGAACTTGATCCATATCCTTCCAGTCCTCTGATTTGATGTTTCTATTGAATTGGAAGGTGAATGGAAGAGTGGGTATGATTTCCATCAGTTTCTTGCCATCCACTATTGTTTCAAAGGTGTCCAGTTCCTGGTCTTCTGGTTATGAACAGTCCTTGTCTGTCCTCTGGCTGGTTCCTTGGAATTCCAAGATTCCTGAGGTGTACAGGGGCCATATAAGTGTTTGCAAGCAGTCAAAAAATTCATATTATTAGAGTGTTTACCTTTGACTGTACCTTGTACAAATTTTCCTTCTACTTATTTGGGTAATTTGAATTTAGAAGTTACAACTGGAATAATTACTGTAATCTTCCCTGTACAGGTTATAAAGGTTGGTTTACCTTGTATGGAGGCAGAGCTTTGTGGTTCTCTAGTCCTCTGAGTGGCTATTGGTGGTGATGAGTCCTTCATTGTGCCTTTTTCCATTGCCCTTGTTTCCTTATGTTTCTGAAGGTGCCACTGGTGTATTTCCTTGTGACTTGGTCTCAAGTGGGATGAAATTTTCTTCCACTGAATCACAGGAAATGAGGTCTAATGTCAGTTAAGACTTCTTAAAATGCTATTTGCATGTCTAAGAATGACCTCTGGGAAATATATTCCTATATTGTGCCCTTGAATTATGAGTTATAAATGAAGTTATCAATTACATGTGAAAAATAATGAAAGGTGGATTTATGGTATACAGTTTGTATCCAAATATCTCACAGATTAACTTTTAATTAACAAGTGTACACATATAAATGGTTCTTTAATGGAAAATTTAAAGCATCAATGTGTCCAACCATGCCTCTGAAACTGTTATTTATATTAAAAAGGTTTTATTTTATTAAAAAAATGTATTATGGGCTTTTAAGTGTTTTGATATCAAAAACACACCCAAAATAGTCTGTGATTATTAAGTTATAATCAAACCACATAAAAACGCAAAGTGGTATATGTTTATATACCACTAAAAGATATTAGTAATATATAAAATTAAATGTATTATTTATTTTTTTGAAAACAATTTTATTCCTAAAAAGAAAAAAATTAAGGAAAAACTCACTTTTTGTACCAAAAATAGTCCAAAAAAGTTCAAAAACACAGCCAGGCCCCCAAAACAACAGGTTTAGTCTAGTATGGAGTAGTAATAATAGTATCTACAGCTATAAATATGACTGTGACATTGATAATTATGATTAAAAAAGGCTATAAATAATAACAAAAGGGCTTTACTATTGTGAAATAGTGGTGGTGGCCGTTGTTGAAATCCCTGGGTGCAGTCTTACCAGTTGGGTTACTACAAGAAGAGCTCTAATACTACAAGATTTAAGGTATACCTGATTCTTTTCCAAGAGTATAGCTGTTTTTTACAGTTGTACTACATAGGAGTTCAAGAGAAAGATGGGTATTCCTTTTCTGGAAGAGAAAAGGCCTCCTTTTATCCTTAAATGGGGTGTAAAGGTCCTCTAGACCATCCACCTAGAGGGAGTGGAGATTTTTCACTTCTGAGTACTGGCTTGTGAGTTTCCCAAGGACTTTATACCCACTATTGGGCTCTGATGTGGTTTTGAAACCACATCTGGGCAGTTTTTCCCAATACAGGGTGAAAATTTTCATCTGGGGACCACACAGCCCTCTTCTGATGTGTATGATGCATAGAAGGCTGTACAGAACCTGTATGGGACCCCAGTAATGAATAAAATATGATTTATTGAAGTATCAACAGGCTTCTTTGTCTATTTGAAACCACACAATCATAGTTATTGCATAATATCCCACAGTAAAGGTGTATTGGCCAATCTGTGGAATTTGAACCTTAAAACTTCTATATCTTTGTCCATTTGTGAGATATTGAGCTCAACACTGGTTCATTTTGTAGCGCTGGATGGGATCTATACATTGGTAACTCATTTTTTCATTGTTAACATTAAATATGGCAAAGTTATGCAGTGTTAAATTTTTGTTATCCAGATATATGATGTTCTCAAAATCTGTATGGAACTTGTGTGCCCCATATCTCTTGTTCTGGATGAGATATGGGTAAATGGATGGAACCATCAGATAGCCCTAATTGCACTCTTCTCAAAATGACACCACTTTAGGTATCTCACACTAAGACTGTAGAAGCTAGATTAGAGGTGAATATTTTATTCACCCTTATTTGACCTTATTTTGCCCATAACTTCTGTAGTTTTGGTGCTAGCTCTATTTGGCCAGTACCATTGGACATCCCTGACCTAGAGCTTCAATTTACATATCCCTTTGCTGTTATTAGGCCTCTTTCTCTGGATTTCAGATGGGAGGTGAAATTTAAGTTTTATGCTCAGCAACTTCTTTGAGCAGGAATAACTTTTTTATTCTTTTTCCTATGATTATGGGACTTGTATTTTTGGAAACAGGTGACTTTCCTCTTTATTTTGATACCTTTTGAGTTGGCTTGGCTCAGCTGCATGTTTTGGTGGTACTTTGCTCTACCATTGGTTTATGATATTTGTCTGTCATTCTTGTGCGCTAGTTTTGAGTCACAGGCTGACACTACCTGAACAATTCAGCAGGAAATCCATCAGCTTGGTAAGGTTTCTGGGACTGCACTGAAGAAGCTATACCTGCAACTGCGGGATTTACAGGCTAATTTGGCTTTTTCTCAAAGCCTTTGCTGCTGGGCAATTGACAATTGGGCCAAAGTCCTCTGGAACAATGCATTTTCATTTTGACTAAGTAATAAATTCAATTAAGCTTGTGTGTGGCAAACCCCTCAAGAGAAATAGCTCTTTCAGAGCCTCTAGGACTGCACTGAAGCAGCCATACCTGCTACTGCAGGATTTACAGGCTAATTTGGCTTTTGCTCAAAGCCTTTGCTGCTGGGAAATTGACAATTGGGCCAAAGTCCTCTGGAAAAATGCATTTTCATTTTGACTAAGTAATAAAGTCAATTAAGTTTGTGTGTGGCAAGCCCCTCAAGAGAAATGGCTCTTGCAGACCCTAGCTGTCAACCACTACTCTGGCCAAAAATTTGGGGGGGCGTTCTGTTCCGCCAAGCAATTGAGATTGGTTTTCCTCAATAGGTGAATGATGTTGGGAGAACTCCTCCTGTGTGTGATAAATGAGGTAGGACCTGGAAGGCAAAATTACAAGTAAAAAGTTTTGAATTGTTGTTCAAGCTTGTAACCCTTGCTTTGCTTGTGTGCTAGAATACTCTAGACTGCCCTTCCTAACAATGCTGAATTATCTTAACTTCATTTTAAAATCAATTCATTTATTTGATGGGGGCTAGTCAGAAAGGTATACTTAACAAGCTCTATCAGACTTTGTTTGATCTGTAAACAATTGTTTAGTAAGCCTTAGCACAGATAAATAAAAATATAAAACTGAGGGAAGAACTTTTTAATTCCTTTACTGAGAGCAGTAACAACTTGAGGAATTTCCAATTTTGATTATAACAGTGTTTATAATATTATAAATACTAATAAAAGACACTACTATATCTCTTTAAGGGTCTAATAATATTATGATCATAACTTGGGATAACAGACACTACTATATTTTTTAAGGGTTTAATAACTTTATGATGACAACTTGGGATAAAAAACACTATCATACTTCAAGTCACTACTGAGCTTGGCTACTGAGAAAAATTTAGGAATGGGGATGGGATAACTATACTTCTGAGCTTATCTACTGAGTATTCCTAAAAAATTAGGACAATGTAAATGGATGGAGGGTAGTTCCCTCAGAAAAAATACTAAGAAGTTAGGATTTTGTGATGGACCTCTGTCTATGCCATGAGGAAACAAAATTGAGGGGGGAGAGGGCCTCTATTTATAGTTTTTGGGCTCTCCATGGGAGGGTAAAAAAAAGGGTACTTAAAGCTTTGCAGGTATTCAATTTAAGGTTTTTAATCACGTGATGTGTGAAACTAAGTTTTGGTAGTGATTGAACTGGGAGGTCTGTTCTTTTTTCAAGGTGAGCTGTATTTTCAATTTAATTCTTGATATTGTGGGTAAATTGTGGGGAAATGATGTCATTGATTCTTTAATAAATTGAATTTATCAGGCAAATGTGGGGAAAATGTGGAGAAATGATTTCATTGATTATGTAATCAATTCAAAACCCTGTAGTCCTTGTCTCCCTGATTAGTAATACTAGTTTATTTTTTTATTTTTTCATCAATCCAAACTGACAAAATGGTATGGCATACCACAACTTCAGCTGAAATTATCCAAAAAATTTATTTGCAAGCACTTCATATTTTTATTAAGAGCATGAAGATGGCCCTGTGGATAATGGGATGACACTGCCTTGTTATTATGGAAGATAACACACCAATACACACTGCAAGCCTCAGAAATCAAGGGTGAAAATGGCACTTGATCAACAAGATGATCTGGTAAGCACATTTTCCCTATCTCAATACAATCAGAAATGTGTGGAAGATTATGAAAAGCTCTATTTACAAACTTTATCAGTTGAAAATGATGGCTGAACTGCAAGTGGTAATTAAGTTGGCATGGGATGAAATCTTTTGTGGGTTTTTTATGACTTACTTTTGTTCATGCCCTGCTGAATGGAGGTGCCACTTCATTCTAGGACCACCATTCTGAATTAATAAGTTCTCTATCTTATTTGGCTCTTATTAATATTTGAACTGATTTTGTTTGTTATAAAATTTCTTTTATCTTTGATTGAGTCAATTGACCCATTTATTTGCACTTATAAGAAAAAATTAAAGAATTACAAAATAAAATTGTATTAATGAATAAACAAAGATTTATGTATGTGATTTCTGTTAGCTATAGAAATGTGTGATCAAAATAACAAATTTATGTTTTGAAATTTACTTTGAGTCAATTTGTGAGTTGACATTTAAGGACGTACAGCACACATGAGACATCTTGCTGCGCAGTTCTGAAAAACAAATCCAATTTTTTTTCTGAATTCATGTTTAAAGGCAATGTAGTGGGTCCTACTGTACATTTTTGGCCTTAATAAAAAATTCAAGAAATAAATTGAGGATAGAAAGGAATAATAAAATTAAAAAAAGCAAAATAAAACTTAAATTCCAGAAATTCAACTCAAAAAAGAAAAATTATATACATTTTATATATTTTTTGGAAATCATTCTATCAAAAGGAGTTTCAAAGCCTTGATCTTTTTCTTCTGATGTTGCCAAAGTTTAGCCCTATGTGAAAAAAGAATACTGAAAAATACAGTTTCTTGAGAAGAGACTTCAGTTGAAAACAGAATATTTTAATATTTTGAGGCTTGTTTTTGAAGCAGAAACAAGATTTTATATTTTTATAAAGTAATAATAAGTCATAAATATATGAAGATGAGAGATATATTCATGTGTAAAGCTTTCTTTGAGCTCTTTTGGCCTTCAAAAAAATTGAATTATTTAAGTTCAAAATATATTCTTAGAGTCAAATTTTCATCCCAGAGAATATTCTCTTTAAAATGAAAATATAAATGGAAACAGTATTCATATTATATTCTGTATACCTAGTCCATCCCATTAAAAAAGGAAGAAAATATTTGGAATTATGTAATATTCCAGTGGCTTGGAATAACTTGGAATATTACCAAAAATTTTAATCCTGGGCTCAAACCAGCTGACAGGAAAGATCCATGCTCAGTCTTGGCTAAGTCCTAGCTAGTTTACAAATCAAACACCTGCTGTCAGGTGCAGCCATTTTACTAAAGGTGTTTGTGTACACAATAAAAAGGAATCTTTGCTTATTAATGGATTAGTTGGTATTAATACTTGTGAATACCTTATTTAATTATATTCAAAGAAGAACTTCAAAGAAAATCAAAACACTTATTGAAAAATATAAATTGAGGTATTTTTTCATGAAAGATTATTATTAAATTCTTATTAAAAAATGAGATTTAAAAATATATATATAATATTTGGAAATGTAACAAAAAGAAATAATAAGAAAATTAAACCTTGAAGTTAATTTCAATTAAATATAACACTTTTAGTTAAATATTTAATCAAAAGGTAAGAAAACTTACAATAAAATTCCTTTTTAATTATTTTTTCAAGTTTTGATGTGTACACAACCTCTGACAGAATCTATTACCATAGAGGTGTTGTATGAAGGTATAGAAGGAAACACATAATTACTGTTTTTTATCTATTAATCACTCCAATCAGTCTTTTCATCATATGTATTTTATTGAGTATGATCTCATATTATCATAGATAATGATTAATATCTATATGATTTATGATTTATATAAACAAAAAACTAAAATTTTAAAGTTCAATTATATTTTTATTTCTGAAGAATATTGTTTAAAGCTATTTTGCCTTTTTCAAGCTCTAGTGATTGTTAAATGGATATTTCTGGATCTTTTTTTTGTTGCTACATGGTAGCTTCTTAATGAGGTACTCATATATAAAATAAATTTAGATTTTATTTTTTAAAGAGCTATTTTACTTTATCATTTTTATACATTAGTGTATAATAATTCTATGCATAGGTAATATTCACATGATTAACAAATGGTTTTATACTATCCAAAAAAAAGATATTCTATTAGTAGAAATTTGATACCAGAAAATTAGGAAGGCCACTAGAAACATTAACTTTATTTTCACTGAAATATGGGAGTATTTCTTCAAGGGGGCGAATTCTAAAGGAGGATATTTACAAGTGAGCTAGAGGTACCCTGAAAGACCTTCATGATCATTAAGAGAAGAAAAATTGTAAATTACAGAAGCTTATTATTGTAGAATATGAAATCGGAAGAGGAGGTACAGAAGAATTAGTATGGTTATACATTGGAGAAAGAACACATTAGATTTTAATTAAATGTAGATGAAATCTTTTCAAAATTTGATAAAATATAAAGGGAAATATAGACACACTTCTTAACAGTGGATACTCATTCATATTTTCACAAAACCAAAGAGTAACTTGGAAGGTTTATATTAATGCTTTTAAAGGGTTTATTGTATAAAAATATTTTTTCTAGAAGTTAGTATAAATAATTTGGAATGATTTCACTCTATTATGTTATTAATTTTGTTCCTTTTGAAGCCCCATTGAGGAAACTCCAGTTCTTCTTCTGTTTCCTCTTTTGAGATGCTGAGTGTCTTCTGGGGAAAATTTAAGCATAACTTTATCATATAACAAGTGATATATTATAGCTCTTAGTGTTACACATAGCAATGATTAAAGATAGAAATAATAGGCCCCTGAAGATTGAATTTAGTTATGGGGAATGTTGTTGAGAGGCTGGGTACAATATTTATTAATTTCTTAGCAATAATGAAGACTAAAGTATTGATAATTTCAATTATAACCATGTAATTCCAGGAGCATAATTATTCAGGAAAGTTATACCATGTAAGAATTAATTATAATAAGATGAGGGATCTCTTCAGTGAAGAAAAGGTCCATTTTTATTTTTTACGGGCTCTTATGAGGTTTTGTGAGCTTTTCACATCTACAGTAGTGAATATTTTCACTACAGAGGGACCACCTGATGTCAAAAAACCTATCACAGACTGGTTCTAGCCTGGTTTATGGTTCTGGAGCCACAAATTTGTCAATTTTGGCCAATTAAGGGTAAAACACTTCACAAATAAATATGTCAGTATTCTTCAGACCATGACTAGATGTCTTAATCTATACAGAAAGCTTTCATGAGGTCTTCATTGAGCCCCTTAGAGTTCCTTTAGTCTATGAGGACCTCTAATATAGTAATAGAGGGTGTACAAGCTGGTACAGATTATTTACACCTATTCATTGCTAGTAAATCATCCAATACAGAGGTCTCAGATATCTTTTGAGATACAGAAAGAAGAAGAATACTTAATATAGGTTATTAATGTTATCTTCTTGTATTATATACATCCACCTTTCTCTTCTTGTCAGGCTGAGTCTATGATAAAGTGATAATAATGGTATATACAGCTTGAACTCTGACTGTGACACAGATAAAAATGATAATAAAAGGTTTTTCATTGATAATAAGGGCTTTACTAAATAGATTTAGCAGTGGTGAGTGGTGTTGAAAGCCCTGGGTGCAGCTTTATTAATTTGGTTATGATAATAAAGACTACAATAATTAAAATTATAATTATACCTGACTTCTTTTCCAAGAGTATAGCTGTTCTTGACAGTTGTACTATATAGGAGCTTAAGAACAGGATAGGGATTCCTTTTCTGGCAGAGAAAAGGTCTCCTTTTATCCTGAAATGGGGTGGAAAGGTCCTCTAGACCATCCACGTAGAGGAAGTGAAGAGTTTTTCACCTCAGAGTACTGGATTGTGGTTTTCACAATGCCTGTATGCTCTGTATTGAGCTCATATGTGGCTTTTGAAACCACATGTGGGCAGTTTTCCCCAATACAAGGTGAAAATTTTCATCTGGGGACCACACAGCCCTCTTCTGACGTGTATGACACATAGAATGCTGTACAGAACCTGTATGAGACCCTAGTATTGACTGAAGTATGAGGTATTGAATTATAAACATACTTCTTTGTCTTTTTGACACCTCATAATCATAGTTATGGGGTAGTATCCAACAGAAGAGGTGTATTGGCCCAATTGTGGGATTTTAACCTTAAGACTGCTATAGCTCTGTCAGTTTTGAGATATTGGGATCAATTTTGGTTCATTGTGTAGACCTAAATGAGCTCTACACAATGGTACCTCATTTGTTATGGGTACCATTAAATATGGAAAAGTTATGCCATGTGCAATTTTGGTTATCCGAATGTATGATTTTCTCAATATCTGTATGGAGCTTTGCCCCATGGCTTTTGATCTAGATGAGATGTGGGGAAATGGATGGCACCATCAGATATGCTTGATTGTTTTTTTTTCCAAAAAGGACCCACTTTAACTATCCCACACTAAAACTGTAGAGGTTAGATGAGAGGTGAATATTTAATTCACCCTTATTTGACCTTATTTTGGTCATAACCTCTTTGGTTTTGGTGCTGGCTCAGTTTGACTAGTACCATTGGATATCCCTGATCTAGACTTTTACTTTGAATACCCATTCATTGGGGTTAAGCCTCTTCCTCTGGATTTCAGATGAGAGGTGAAAATTAAGGTTTATGATCATCAAAAAGCTTGTTATTCTTTTTCCTGCAATGTTGGGACTTGTGTATTTGGAAACAGGTGAATTTTCTCTTTCTTTTGATACCTTTTGAACTGGTTTGGCTCAGCTTCATGTTTTGGTGGTATCCTAGCTTTACCATTGGCTTATGGTATTTGGCTTTCATACTTGTGCTCTGGTTTTGATTCACAGGCTTACACTTATAATGCAGAATCTATAGAAGCTGTAAGGTTTTTTGTTTTCAATAACTCTGTATTATTGTTAGAAAAAGCTTCCAACCCATAAATACCTTTCAATTTTAAGTCTAACAATATTTCAATGAGACAGAAGAAAAGGATTTGTTAGATATCCAATTATATATTACTAAATCTATGTGTTTCATTGAGAATTGCAAGCTTACAGGGTATTTCAACTTGGTCATTACTTGTTATTTTAAGGCCAAAGATTCCATCCAAGATATCTAAGGAGATCTTAGAGATACAGGAGTGGTCAATGGCTAGAATCAGAGCTAAAATTCAGCTTCTTAATATATTAGTACCTACAGTGGGGCCTTTATAATCCCTCTTTCACATTTGAAGGGGTTTCTTCAGATCATGATAAATTAAGGTCAACTTATGAAGGGTGAATTCTTCCAGGGATTGGAAATAACCACTTGATAGCTCTCACTGAGAGATTCAAGAATGATAACCTCTCTATAGGGATTGCATTGAATATTCATAATTTATACAAGAATTAAATTACAGCTTTTTGGCCTACTAATTACTTAGTCAAAAATTCAAATTTTTGAGACCTTGTGTTATATTATCCTATTTGGATAATACTGAGATTTTTATTGATGAAAAATATTCCTCTTTAAGTTTGGAAAGTATGGGGTGGGGGTTCCTTATACTAGTTTTCAAGGTGTATGACATTGTTTATGGTGTTTCTATTGTCATTCTTGTGCTCTGTTTGAAGTCAAAGGCTGGCAATAAATTTGCATGGTCCAGGAGAGAGAACCAGAATAGCAAAAAGAATATTACAAAATCTGAATATTATCAAAATAAAGAAAATAATGCTTTTCCAATGGTCAATATTCCTGGAAGCCGTTTCCAAAAATTTGCATATACTTGTGTAAGAAATCCTGAAATTTCGGGCTCTTCATGATACTAAAAACATTAGGGACATTTTGATCAAATATTTCAAAATTAGTGGCTGGTTTAGAGATAAATAAAATTTATAAAGAAAGTTCTAAAGTGTCTTCTCTGCACACCAGAAATCTTTTGTGAAGACTTATGCATTCTTGAAGGAACTTATATTCACTGAGGAGAAGAACAATATTTCACTTTTGCATTCTTGTATGGCTCTAAAAATAATACATTGAATCCCAAAACTGCAGGATTCAACATACCCTTGAAGCACATCACATAATTTGATGTGATAGTGATCTTATTGTCACCCAGATCTTGATAGAGAATCAAATATAAATGATGGAAGCCCACATAATTGGCACAAAAGAAGCTTAAAAACTGATTTAAGCAGGGATAATTGAGAATGGTGAACCTTACAGCCCCTTGTGTGATATTAGCAATTATTGAGAGATTATCATTATATCTTATAAATTTTTAAATTTTTCATTTCAGGAAACTCCAGATTTAGATTCAGATTATTTTGAAATGATGCTTTTCTTAGGCTGTTATTAATACAATTAGAGCATATAGCTTGGAATCTCTTTTGGGAAATAAAATTGGAAAATAACAATTTTTCATTTTTCAAGTCTAAAAAATATCCTCAAATAACCTTATCATATTCTAAGAAACACTCTTGAGTACCATCATTATTTTTTATTTTTCTATTTTTATTATATAAATCCACATAAAAAATGTGGTTCATGGCCAAAAACTATGTTGGATAAGACTCCCAGTTATCTCCCACATTTAAAATAGAATTGTGCAAGACAGAACATAAAGCTATCTGCTTATTTATGTGGAGCATATTTTATTTTACATATCATAATAGAAAGAATTTTTTGAGCTATTGGCCATGTAATTATGGTATGTGAGCACAATGATAAATATGGATTCAGGAGGAGAAATATCAAAGTCATTATTTTGAGTTCTGTAATTATATTCTTCATCCCCTATATGGAAAGGAATACAATTTACTCCCCAAGGATAGCAAAAATCAGTTACTATAAGATTAACTTCAAATTCTTAACATAATATTTTGTTTTATCTCCTCTTGTGTTTAATTGAATTAGGTAGTAGCTTGAGAGAAGAACAAGAGGTAACCAGTTTTCAAGACTTACTAGTTCCTGAAATAAAGGGTGAAAATTTGTATCTTATTACCCTTCTAATACACCAAAAAAATAATTTGAAATATCACAAATAAAAATGAAATTGGGAGCAGACTGAACTCAACAGTCTCTATCAGGCACATAAGATACTAATAATTTGAAAAAAAAACAATAATATGGTTATTTTGTAGTGCTGAACTTGAGTTGAGCTTGATTATTAAAACTTTTGAATATTTCTGGAGTGTATAGTAAGTGTAGGTTAAAATTCATACTGTAAAAAATCAGGCAAGTTTGAAATGATTATGACCAAAAATTACTTAAGGGTGTTGATTTTTGATAAGGATAAGGATAGTCTAATATTTTTGAGACTTATCTTTTGTGGAATTAAATTTGGAATCACCTGGAGGGGGAGATTGCAGATAGCTATTTGTTAATTGGTAATAACTCCTGTTGTAAAAGTTTTCTATTAAACTGTTTATAATATTACTTTTAATCATCAGTAATATGACTGTTCTTTTGCAATATGATAATATAATTATTATAACCACCATTAAGTAATCAAATTAATTAATTATTACTTTTACTTGTTATACAGTATTAGTGATTATAAAAGTAAGCAGTAATTGTCTACAAGAATCAATTGCAAGAATTATTTAATAATGAAACTATTTTAATATATCATTATCTCTTTCAAGAATAATTATAAATATAATTCTTGAAGAAAACTAATACTAGAGAAAAACTTCAAGAATTGAATTAAGACCACTCACTAATACACCAATGAGCCTCAGAAAGAGTTGGTAGAGAGATTTGACAGATAAATTGTGGATTTAAAGGATAGAAATTGATTTAAAGCTTTATTACAGAAATTTATATTTCATCTTTATGATTGAAGGTCTTTCATATTAATTCTGAAAGATCAAAACACTTGAGAAAATATTTGCCTAATACTTACTTGTTGGTAATAAAGGTATGATTGGATAATAAGATTATTTGGAAAAAACAGCAAGAGGAGGCCTATTTCAAGTCAACAGCAGCTCATAGAGGCATTCCATGGAGAATATTTAAAAACAAGTGATTGAGAAAGCAATAATCCTTTTTGGATTAATAACTGAATCATCTGTCATCATGCAAGATTATCATACTTACTTAATTGAGGCTTTTACATGACTCCCAACCCATTTATGAATAAGAATAACATGAGTAGAAACTGTAAATCTTCTTTTATTTCTAAAAAAATTTAAATTTCCCAAAGTTATGAATTTTATTAGAAATTCCATCACAGGTTGTATTTTTTGTGATTCTTTGAAGATTCAGTGTTTCACGTGGAATCATCCAAAATTGACTGTAAGTAAAACTTTGAATTTTACTTATGAAACCATAATTTTTTTTTCTCTTTATGAGTAATACCATTCTTCATTTTTTCCAAAGTTTCAGAAATATTAATTAATAATTGTATTTTTAATGAATTTTTGAAGCTTTCACCTTATTTCTACATAGAATTGCAAATAGCACAGTATAGCAGGTTGCTATGAGGTACATCAATGGATAATAGTCAAAAAGGGTTTCAATTACTCTTTTAAATTTTATACATGGAAAATCATTAGGAATTGACATGGTTAAAAGAGTCTAAGTTTCTCTTTACCTCCTTGTCAGGTCAAAATAGCAGCTTATTTGCAATTTTCTTATGATTTAATGAGAGTTTAACTTGGTAACCAAGTTCCCAAAAGGTTTTAGTATACTAATTGGGCCATGATCAGCCATGGATCCAAGCTTTAGTGCTATCCACACCTCAGAGGCCTCAGAATTTGGGTACCCTGGCTCTCTTTGATGTCTTTTTCCCCCTTAGCTATTTTCACATCAAAAATAGTAATTCAGGCTTCAAGAATAGCATCCACTATGGGTGTACCGGAGCTTTATGTCAGGATACTATAATTTTAAGCTTCAAAAACATGCATAATACTAATAGTAGTGTATATTTAACATGGGGGTTCTCACAATCCCGTAATTTTGACATAAAATTGAGAAAAACATAATTTTTCACAATTATTTTATGTGGTATTGAAGTTTTTTCCATATTGCCACCTCATATAGTTAATTTAAGCTTATTCACTCTATTGAGCTACCCTAGGTAAATCTTTGTGTAGGATCCAAATATGGCCTTAAATTCATGGATTTACTTACTCACAAAAAAGGTATTCCTCTTTTCTGGAACAAAAAATGTGTAATTTGAGATATATGCATGACTTATGCGTTATGCCTATTTCAAAATTTATTTTAATAATAATTGTGGCCCATTTGGGTATGTAAGACATACCTCAATGCCCACATTTCCTCCCACTAAAAAATAAAATTGTACTACAATTTTATTAATTATATTAAGAAAAAAAAGGCCCCAAAGGGGGTTGATGTCCACTTTCCAACCTCTTTACATTACTCAGATAAAGTAATTCAAAAAAATTCATAGAAATATTCAGGCTTGTGTCCTTCTTGCATTCCTAAATCTTCTCAGGAGTTTATCTGATTCAGGTATCTCTGATTCTGCCGGCCATTGATCTTCATGTACTGGATTTCTATATCCAAAAAGATATTCTCTTTGATTTTTACCCCTAAGTCTCCTTTCTTTAATGACTTTCTTTATCCTTTTGTCTTCACTCTGTTCCACTGGTGGTACAGTTAAAGGAGTTGGGCTCCTTGAAGGAAACAATTCTTCATCAGCTGGTTGATCAGTTTTTATCAAGTTGATTGGGAAGTTGGGTTGTTTATTTTTCAATTCACCACTCAATTCCACTTGAACTGCATTGGCTCCATGTAAGGTAACAATAACAAAAGGTCCTGAATAAGAATTTCAAGTTTATTTTGGCCCTTGATTTTATTAAAATTCAAGGTTGAAACTAGAAATAAGTCCCCTACTTTGAAGTCTGGTACTTTATGACTCTGGTCCCACTTCTGTTTTGCATAGTCAAAAGTGTAATTCATGTTTTTTTTGGATGTTGTTTCACTTTATCAAGCATAATCCTGAAGATGGAAGCTGTAGGATGGATGTCAATTAAGTCTTTACTCAGTGTGTCTTCTGGGAGTCTTGGAATACACCCTTTTTGTAACATAGAAGGAGTTTGAACTGTGGAAGAATAAAGTGATGTTTTATATTCCAATTCTAATTCAGGTATTAGAGTGCACCAGTCATGGGTAAATCCATCTAACTCTCTGAATTCTAAGCCATAGGCACAGAATATCCTTATCATGTCCCCTAAAGCTTTAATCATTCCCTTTGCTAGCCAATCATTTTGAGGGTGTTATGCTGTAGAAAATGATAACTTGGTCCCAAAAAATATATGAAGATTGGTCCAAAGTGCAGATATGAACTTGGGGTCTCTATCACTTATGATATTCTTAAATAAACCTGCATGAGAAATAACTCTATTCCAAAGAAGAAGAGCTGTATCCATAGCAGTTTCATCCTTATGACATGGTACAAATTTGGGAGTCTTTCTATATCTGTCTACAATGACTAAACAAGAAATATAACTTCTGTCACCACTTGGAGGATTTTCTGTAAACCAATCAATGTGAACAACTTCCCAAGGTGATTTTGGTTCCTGAATATGGATCATGAGTCCAAATTTCTTGCATGCACTCCTGTTTTCTTTTTGGCATCTGTCACAGGTAGGGCAGTATTCAATGGCCTCTTTTCTCCAAGATGGTCACTATGCACAGTTTTTCACTTTTTCAAGTGTTCTTTCTTCTGACAGGTTTCCAGAATAGAGGCTATCATGAAATTCATGAATAATGGTATTGATAAGAAATCTACTTCATAATGTCATTACACAAGAATGTTTGGCTCTGTGGTAGATTATGCCGTCAAACAAGTGAAATATTCCTTCAGAGTAGGAATTTTTCCATGATTCATCTGGTGAATAAATCAGAGCTGTGTCTTTTAAATCTTTATCCAGAAAGGCTTTCAAGATATGGCAATTCTTTTCCTGTCTGTAAGACTCTCTGACTTCTTCAAAGAAATCTATCCCAATATCAGTTATTTTAATAACTGATATTGAAATGTGTGTTTCTTCTTTCAAAGGCACATAAGCTGGGTTATCAGAAGTGTTGGCTGATTCCCACCTACTAAGTCAATCAGAATTCTTATTAATATTTCCTGCCTTATGAACTATAGTAATATTACCTCTATATTATTGAATGGCTATCTGTCATCTCAACATATGTCTGTTGGGTGTTTTCATGTTGATAAGTGATTTAATGGCATTACAGTCAGTTATCACCTCAAAAACACTTCCATAACAGTAAAAGTGTAACTTCTCAAGTGCTTATACCATAAATAAGCACCCCATTTGGCTTGTATCATATCTGGCTTCTGGTGGTTTGATTTGCCTTGAGATATAACAAACTGGCCCTTCTGTAGGTTTTTAATCAACAATTTGGGCTTGATGTAGGGTTTCCCCTAATCCATCTGCACATGTATCAAGTTACAATTTGAAAGGTGTATTCCAGTCTGGAATAAGGAGTAAGGGAGCTTCTTTAAAAGATTTCCTTATCTTCTCATAAGATTTAATTCTTCCCTGTGTCATCTCAAATAATGTCTGTTGATCACAGATTCTATAGAGTGACTTGGCTAGAATTTCAAAGTCTTTTAGGTGTTTCCTTTAATAGCTGGCAATTCCAAGAAAGGAAATCATTTCTTCTTCATTCTGGGGTATTGGCTTAAGTAATACTGCTGCTAATTTATTTTTGTCAATACCCAAGCTTAAGCCAGAAACAATATGTCCTAATGCTTTTAGCTCTTCAAATCCAAAATTTTATTACTTCAGTAAAATCTTCATACTTACTCCTGCAGCTTTTTCAAGTACTCTTGCAAGGCTTTCAAGATGAAAAGACCAAGAATCTGAAAATATAATTATATAATCAATGTAAATAATGTGCTATCCTTCAGATAATTCTGTGGGGAAGATGATATTCATTATTATTTGATAATTAGATGGAGCATTTTTAATACCAAATGGCATTCTAAGATACTCACAAATACCACAGTGAGTGATAATTCTAAGTAATTTCTTGGCTTTGGCGTCAAAATTTCTTTATGAAAGCCTTTTAATGCATCCATGGAGGTTATATACTTGGGTTTGGATAATTGGGTCAAAGTTTCTTGGAATCTAGGAATTGGATAGCTATCTCAAGTTGTGTAGGTATTCAATTCTGCAAAATATCCAACCATCCTTGATTTATCATTATGAAAAGCAATAATAACAGGATTTGTCACTTCAACTTCTTCATTATGGCCTACTTTTCTTAGTACACCAAGTTGTATGTACTCTTGGATATGTTTTTCCAAGGCTTCTCTAGCTCTGGGGATTTATGGGTAAGCTGGTCTTGTAATTACTGCAGGGTATGGTCTGTCAATATTAAGATTAATATCTACTTCATGTCATTTAATAGCACCTAATGATTCTTTGTCTGAAGCAAATGCATTTTTATATGTGTATAACATGTCAATAAGATCATGCCTCATCTTAGTTGATAATGATGGACTAATCTGTGCTTCAAAAAGCTGATCAGCCACAAATTCCTCTTTGTAAGTATCCTTATTTGGAAAGACTACTGATATTTGTTTGGAAATATTGGAAAAGAAAAATTTTGGGCTTTTCTTTTCTTCAGTTGCAAAATATCTGTCTTTATAGTTACTGATTTCAATACCATAAATATTTTAATAATAACTTTGAATAATTATATGTTGAGATGTAAAATTGTTCATTAATACTATCTCTGTCTTCATTCTCATACTTCCTGAGAAGTGTGGAAATATGAGATTAGTGTCCAATATGCCCAAGGGGTACATATTATTTCTGGAACTACTCAATTGTACACCTTCTATTGGTAATAGATGGTTCTTCCATTCAGGGAGTATGACTTGGAGGTAGTCTTTGCCTACACAAGTACAAAATTCCCCCTTTTCCAAATTTACTATGGCCTCAACATCATTCATTAGGATTGATGTGATACAAGATGCTCCAGAAGTGTAAAATTTACCCTTAGTAGGTTTGATCTTACACATTATAGAATCCTGGATATCAATCAGTTTGTAGCAATCTTCACTATATTGTGTTAAGCTATTATGGACTTCAGTGACTTCAAAGAAAGCTGTAATATTTTCAATGGGATAGTCTTCTACAGGTGTGTATTCAGAAATTACAGAATCTTGGTAAGATTCTTCTTTTTCTTCAGCACACTAAAACTTCTTAATGTCTTGAAATACATTGATTTTGGTATTTTTGGTGCAATTTTTGGATAAATGTGAGGTGTTCCCACATTTATGAAACTTTAAGGAAGGTCTTTTCAGGACCATTTTTGACTGTATAGGGGTTCTATTCCAAGTTTTACAAATGCTTGTCCTAGTAATTGTATCTTTTATTGCATTAATATAGTCCCCTGCTGAACAGGGTTCTACAAATCTGAACTTGATAGCATGTTCTAGCTTTCCTTCATATTCTCTTAATATTTGCATATTAATCATTGATTCAGACATATATGGGTGTAAAGAAGATAATCTGTATATCTGTTTGAGGAGCCAAGTAAGTGATTTATCTTTTTCTGAATTGAAACTGGCACTTTCTGAAGTTTTTCCATTTTAAATCTCCAAGAATTGTTGGACAATTTTGTGTTTATTTCAGATTTCCACCAAAGCTAATCATTTTTACCATGATCTTGTCTCATCTTGTAATACCATATATTTGCAGTTCTGGTAAACAAGGAGTGTAATTTGCCCACTATCATTTCACTAGGTATATGAAAATCTTCTTTTAACATATCAATTTTTATAATGAGCTCAATATAGTTATATTCACCTTTACCAGAGAATGTTGGCCATTCTTCTAATTTGGCAATATCTTTTGCAGAGATTGCATTTTCTCCTAGAAAAAGGGGTTAAAACTTCTTACACAGAGAGTTTTGCTTCAGTCAAAGGTGTATAATGTCTAGGCATATGCAAATTTGGTTAATAATTTTAATGAATTTTCTCTAAATTTTCAATTATTTCATTTTTTAATTTCTTTCTTTCACTGTCACTTATTGCCAAATGTGTGACAAAAAGATTGGTATTATTAACTATATCTAACACATAATTTTTCAAAATTGCAAGTTCGCCATTAATGTGATTGATGGAGAGATCTTCCAATTAATCATTTTGTACTTGACATTTATTTTCAATTCTTTCACATGTGTTTGAAATTAACTCAAGTCTGGAATCTGTCACTTTACACCATTCAATAAAAGTTCTGTCATTCTTTTTTAAGTCCTTGATATATGATGTAAATTTCTTTAATTCTGTTTCAATTTTATTAAATTTTACATCCATAATAGATTGATTATATCTAATTTCATGTATTATTTCCATGGAAAATTCCTGTTCATCCTTTCCTGCTCCTTGGCTTTGAATTCTATAAGGGTTCTGGCCATATTGAGTACACTGTCCATGGCTGAAGGCTTCAATTTGGGGATCCTGTAAACAAGATAATACAAAGCCCAGAAATCTCATATTATACCTATTGAATTTAGAAAAAGAAAATGTCAGTAAGATAGTCTATCTTAAAGCTTCAGTGAGATACTTTTTTATTTAATAAATTGTTTGTGATATTGGGGTGATTTGTTTCCTCTTGTTTATAAAACATTGAGACAATGGTATATTTGAGATAGTCTAGAGAATGTGAAGAGTTTTGGTCATGTAAAATTTGGTAAAGGAAGCTAATAATGGAATAATAATATTTTTTGAGGGTTTCACATTTTCTTCAGAGTCTGTAATGATAAGATAAAACAGAATTTGTTAGATCTTAAAGTAAGATTATTTGTTATTTGATCTTGGAAGGGGTAATTCAATTCAAAAAAACTCAAATGATGCTAATATAACTAGATAAAATGTTTTCAATAGAGAAGTACCTCTGATATTGGCTACTGGGTAATTTTTGAACACTATCATTCCACCGATCCTAGCTACTAAAAAATATTCAGCACTATACTTCCACTGAGCTGAGCTCATGAAAAAGTAAGCCCATTCAAATATACTTCAATACCTTCCATGTAAGGGATGACTTATTTCTGTGCATTGGGGATTCTGATTTTTGGGGCAAGAGATACCCCCTATTTATTCCTTTTTAGAGAGCAGGGGGACATAAATGGAATCTGTCTCTTCCCACTTCAATTACTCTTGTTTTCATTATCTGAAGTTATATTTTATTAAAGACGTTTCTTTAATGTGTAAGGTGATTTAAGCTTTAGAGATAACTTTAATTTTGAACAGCCTCAAATTTGTCACATTATTTCCTGTTGGTGATCTGGTTATGACATGGTATTCTTTGATTTTCCTTCAATGTATGACATAATTTGATTTTTGATGGGGATTTTTCTTTTTCACAGCCTCCTTTCTGTCAGATTATGTTCTTTTGATTGGTTAAATATTACATTATGAATTTGGACTTTCCTTGCATATGTAAGGTTTTTTTTGGCTTGGTAAAGAGGCTGTGTACTTTATTCAGGTGTCATAAGTGTTTTTCTTATTTTTTACTTTGAATTTAGGTCAGGTGATGATTGACTGATGTTATGGACTTGCTGCTATGAATTATACAATAAAATTTGCTAGGTTGACATATTCTTTGAATATTCATGTGCTTAATCTTCTTGCATAATTGTATATGGCCGTATCAATTATGTTACTGAGATTTGAAGAAGTTTTTTATTCCATGAAGCTTGGTTTTTTTAATCTCATGAATTAATGAGGAATATCATTAATTGTAGTTTTGATTGATTATTTTACAAATTAAGTGATTCATTGTCTTTCAAAACCTTTTATGGCCATTTCCTACCAAATTTTGGGATGTTTAGAAGTTCTATATTGGTGCTACTGTGAATATATAATACCGTATTCCTATAACTGTGATATGGATCACTTCTTTGAATACCAGTGAATTTAATCTTGGCATCATGTGAGCTTCCTGTTTCCAAGCCAATGATGTCTGTGTAGTTTATCAAGGTGTTTTTTATTTCTTCATGAGCTTTGTGGTGATGAGAAGAGTGTAAAATTGGCTGGGATGGGTAATTTACCAGGTGGAAACTTTCTTGTTGTAACTAGTTTTCTATATTTAGCTTAATCTTCAAACATTTATAACGAAATTGCATCAATTTTGTTTACATATGTACTGCCTTTTGGTTCCTGTAGTAGGGGATTATGAAAAAACTGAAACTTCTTGAGTTAAAATTTACATTCCATGGTAAGAGCTGAATGTAATTCTTCCTGTGGGTAGTATTCCTTGCTTCTGTGGGGTACTATTAGCTTTAGTGTTATGAAATACCACAATATAAGGTTAAGAATAACCTACATGTGAATTGAAAGGTAACTTTTCAATTTCATCCAATATCAAATTAGTAATAACATAATTTTTGATATAAAAGATTTCTTAAGTAATCTTAGTTTGCTTCAGAAGCACTTTTCCACTGAGATTGGCTAAAGGGTTATAATAGTTCACTACAGCTCCACTGAGATTAGCTACTGGGTAGTTGAAAATAACTAATAAAAAACTAGTCTACCTAATAGTAAGGGAATAGAGTGATATTGAATTTATATCCAGAGGGCCATAGGGGAAATAGGTCCTCTATCTATACAATTTTGAGAACCCAGGGGTCCTCAATTGGATTTCTACCCTTCAATGATATTGTTCTTGAGGCAGGGGTTAACACTCTTGAGTAAATTCTTCTAATGAGTATTCTTTATGCACTCATTCATATAATAGTTCTGAACAGAGTTGAGATATATTTTCTGGCGTAAGGTTTGATCAAAGGTTTAAATAAGAATATATTCAACCTTTACCCACAGAATTTTGCATATTTTAGATTTATCTTTTTACTTAAAGGAAAAATGCAATCTCTTTTCCAAAAATCCATTTTGGCTCTTAATAACATTGAGGTATTTCTGCTAGTGAGTAATTTCCAAAAAGGCTTTAATATTCTCATGTATGAAGCTTCAACCAGCTTATTGCACAGACTTGGTTTATGGTTTCTGTAGATTTTTATTACCTGATGTCACCTGACTATTCTGTTTTTTCATATTTCTACTCAGTATACTCACATAGTGAGATTTATTTTATATCTTTGAGGCACATTTTCTAGTGTAGAGCTTAGACCAATTTATCAGGTGAGAGGTTTATTTTTGTGAAGTTTTACAAGATTCAGGTACTGTGAATGTTACTCATACAGATTTATTTTCTAAATTGGAAATTTTGCTTTCTATCTGAAATTATAGAGTGTTAAAGTAAGAAAATATTTAGCGGGTTTGTATTTGAGCTCTATGAGGTGACAAATATCAGTAGCTGAAAAGTTGAGGATATTTAAAATTATTTCAGTTAGCTCTATGTGAATATTAAAATAAAGTTCCTAATACTGAGTTCTTTATCTAGTGTTTATTTCTTTGTAATATAGGGTTATTTTTTCTGCGTTTATCTTTTATAAGGTAAGGTTCAGTTTAATATTGATGATTATAGAATTTTCTTTAATTTAGCTGAACTTTACATTTATTTGGGCTGTATCACTTCTTTCTGCAGGAATTTCTTGTTGATAAAAATTTTCAATCAAGTCATGGGGGTATTTTCAGGATGTGATGGGAGATTGTACTAGCTTTATCCTCTTTTTTCCTTTTGTTAAGGAATGTCCATTTGAAGTTGGGGTAATATGCATGTCATGTTTGAAAAGGTGGTTTTCGAATATGAATTTTATATTTCATATTAATGTTTTAAATTGAAATTTCATAAAATTTAATAAAATTTTACCATGTTGAGACCTATGAAATTCAAAACTCGGCGTAAATTTCAGGGTAAACTTAGCTTTTTTTCCTAAATATATGGTATAATTAAGTTTTCTTGAGTAATTGTGAGATTGATCCTGAAAAAAATATGGTTCTAAACAAGTATCAAGACAAATGTTCTTATAAATCCCATATCCCCACAAGCTACAGGAGTTCCTGATAGAATATAATTTACTCTGAGACTAGAACTAAAATAACCTTCCTTAAGATAGTCAATAATCTTTGATAACCTCTCTTAAGGGATCCACTTTATCTTTAAATTCCTTTCATAGAATTACCCCAATTAGTCGTGTAGCCCCAAAATATAATGCTTTATCGAAATTTCACAAGATGTTTCTTTTACCATTTAATTCCTCCCATGTACCGTCAAGAAGTAGTTCCCCATCTTATTTTCTTTCTGTTATTTATTGCACTTCCCAGGTCGGTTTCCGTCCCTGTCCCAAAGATTCCACGAATCAGACTTACCAAATTCTTGATCCTTAAAAGTTCAAAAATTTATCCTTCTTAATTCTTCTTTTTTTCTTCTCATCTTCTTTTCTTTCTGTTCTTTATTTCACTTTCCAAGTCCATTGCAATCTCTGTCCCAAATATTTCATGAATAAGACTTACCAAATTATTGATCCTTAAAGTGTTTGTGTACCAGTCTATGAGACTGGTAGCTCTACAGTAATTGGAGAAAATTATCATGGTCGAATTTAGCATTGAGGTCACCAAAAAAAGGAAGTTAATGGAGGAAACTTTATTGACTGGAAGGTTTGCATGAAATCAATTCTTCAAATGAAAACCCTTTATGATCTTTTCCTAGGAGTAGAAGAACAAAATGGGGCCTCAGAAAGTCTAAAATTTGATCCCAATTTGAAGCAATTGTTTTTTAAAATAATCTGTATCAATTGCGACGTAAAAATAGCTTCCCAATTCTCTTCAGAAGCAGACGATGATACCTCCAAATTATGGGCCTCAATCGAATCATTCTACCAACCAAAAGAAATTCAAAGTCAAAAAAAATACCTTCCCAAGACAAAAGTAGAAGAAGCTTCAAGTAAATTACTCGAGAATACGAGGCAGTTATTTAGTTCAATTGATGACCAGACCAATAAGCCAAGAGCTCTAGTAGATTCTTCGGTATCCTTGTGGGCTATTATCAACCTTCCTCCCAAATATAAAACCACTGGCAAACTCGGGTTATAAAAACTTAAGATCAAGGAAAAGGAACCATCCCTGAAAGATATTATTGAATAATTACATTCTTACAAACGAAGCACTGAAGATAAGGTTGAAAACTCAGAAGCTCTAGCTACTCAACAAAAAGAGAACAAAACAACTAACGAAAATTCCTCCACCAGATGCATTATTACCTTCCATAATGGAATTTCAAAATATTCTGAAGAAGACTTCTGGAAACTGAACCAAGAAAAATGCGCCAATGATAAGAGCAGTAAGCGAGTTAAGGTCTTCATGTTCAAAAGAAGTGGTATGACTAATAACCAATTCATACTTGATTCTGGAGCATCAACCTCAATGGCAAATAGTAGAAATTTCTTTGAATATATCTCAAGGAGTGATGAAGAAATTTAACTAGCTTATGGATCTACAATCAATGCCAAAGGAAATGGAACAGTAAAAATCAGATTTACCAAGTACATAATTAAAATCAAAATTAACCTATATGTTCCTAGCCTCTCCAGAAATCTCATTAGCATGGCCATATTTTTAAAACCGGAACATACCATCAGAGCTTTTAAGGAAGACAAATTTGAAGTTTTTGACAAAGCAGGTCAGATCCTAAGAGGGTCTCTGAATTCAGGAAACTTTGTGATAGATAATCAAGTAAAGAAGGCCTACTCAGCAAATACCTCAAATTCCAAATAATTTACCAAACTTCATCAAGCTTTGGGTGATCCTTCAATTGAACTTCTTCAAAAAACGTACCCAAAGCAGAGGATTCCAGATTTTGAATGTAAGGTCTGCCTCTCATAAACATTATGTAACAAACCAGTTGAAGGAAAATTACCCCAAGCTAGTTGAAGACTGGAATTCCTCCCTATGGATATCTATGGTCAAATCTCACCTCCCTCTGTCTCTGGTGCTCAATACATTTCCAAAATTACAGATGTATACTCACATTTTTCATGGGTATTTTTCCTGGAGAATGAATCAGAAAGCCAAAGAACTTTGAAGAATCTGATTACCAAATTGGAAAGACAGTCAAACAAAAAAGTGGAAAACATTGTCCAAAACAAGGGTTCTGAATTCATGAACAAAAATTCAAAAATTTTATTTTCAAATATTTGAATTAAACATCTGAAATCAGAGCCATATACTAGTAATAAAAATCCATTTTCAGAAAGGGGAAATCATATTACCATCACCAAAGCTAAATGATTACTGAAGGATTCAGGTCTAGAAATCCCATACTTGGCTGAAGCTGTCAATACCCCTATCTACCTTGAATATATCACCCCAATGAAAAGCCTTGGTTTTTGAAATCCTCTCTTTAAATGGTTTAATTAAAGCCCAACTTTAAGACAGCTTAAACCCTTTGGATGTTCTGCTATTCTTTTTGGGATATGGAGATGGACATTTCACTTTCAGGATCATGGATATTGGGAAATGTAATTTTCCACCAACTTATCATGTTGAATTCATATCTAATATTTTCCCCTAAAATTATAATAGGAATAAGGAGGATTAATATGACAATTATACATGCAATAGAGAACCTATCACCAATTTCCAAGAGAAGGGGAAATCAGAAGGTGTTAATCAAACCTATCCTGAGGAAACCACCAAATTTCAAATCCCTGAAGCTATAGAAGAAGTACAATAAATTAGTTAATCAGCTCATAAAAGCTTTTCTTGTGCTCCTGAAAGCCAAATATCCCCTTAAAAAGCAATCATAGGGAACAACATCAATAAACCTAGAAAGTGGCCTGAACAAGCTAATTCTGCCAATCAGATTGTGAGTGATCTCAAAAGGCTCTCCCAAGCTATAAGTGGAGAAAATTCCCTTGAGTAGAAATTTTCTGCTAATTTTGAATTGAAAAATGTGTGGTTTCTTGCTCACAATTCCAATTATATAAAGCAATTTAGTACTACCTAAGTTTTCGAAAGGAAGAAAGACAAAACTGGTGGCATTACAAAACTCAAATCTAGGCTATGTGAAATGTGATTAAACCAAATAGAAGGCAAAGACTACCTTGATGTGTTCTCTCAAACTGGTAATCTTTCTTTTCTAAGACTATTACTTACTTTATGCCATCAAAACAAGTTTCCTGTCAAAAAGATGGACTATCATAACCATGGAAAAGAACCCCCCCCCCAATTATTTTTTAAAGCAATTCTATCCTGCCCCAATTTATGGCCGATTGGCATCTGGTGGTTTGAAAGAGCCTTTGGGCCATAACCTGATTAATTGGCTTTCTTGGCCAATTCTCCACCTCACCAAACCCAGGCTAATCCCACCAATTTTGTGCCTGGGGGGTCTTTGGCCCCTTGATTCATCTCCAGGGCCTCTGGCTCACCCCCTTTGATTAGGGGGTTTTGGCCTAAATGGCCCAAAAGGGCCATTTAGGCCCTCTACAGCCTATGGTCCATATGGACAGGGGGACCCTTTTGGCCTAAATCCAATGAGGCCAAAAGGGGCCAAGGGGGAGTCTCATTGACCCTTAATCCCAGGTGGGTCCAAAACCACAAGTTGGCCCACCTGGCCCCATCTTTGGCCACCAATCACAAAAAATCAAATGGTCCCAAACCCTCAACTGGCCATATTTGGCTGTGGTCTTGGCACCATCCAGAAATTTCCTCTGGAAATCACCAGAGGCCATCACAAAATTTTTCCAGGTCATTCCTCTCAATTCAAGGTAAGACCCTTTCCTCATTATTGGACACAAAGGCTGCAAGAACCTTGTATGGGGCATATATGGTATTATATATCATTATGAACCATTTTCCCTCAGCAATTTGATGGTGACCTTTTCAAGACCTAATTATTATGTCTCAAGTGGCTTCCCAGTTCATCACTCCACTTCAAGGGAAGAAGTCAAAATACTCCAGATGGCAATTCATGGTAGTTTCAAGAATATCATTCAAGGAAACCAATCACCAGGCCCTTCAGGTGTTGGACTTTTTCAATTTAAAAGTATTCTCCCAAGAGAATACTGGCCCAGGATTCTTCAAGGGAAGTTTCAAGAGGGTTTTAATTATAAAATAAGTTCTCAAGGAATCAAGAGCTCCAGCACTCCTTGGACAACTCAATTGGTCCACACAGGCTGTATTAGGGCAACCTGTATGGCATTGACCCTTTTTGAGAAATTCATAGTCCACTGTGGGAATTCAAGGAACACAGTTCAATTCTCAAGATTTCCAGATATGTATTGCCCCAAAACAGTCAATACAGTTGGGCAATCAAACCTCCAGGCTCATTGTTTCAAATTCCCACATATACTGGCCACCTTTCAACCCCTGGGGGCTTTTGCCCCAGCTAATTAATGTATTGGATTTATTTTTATTATTATTTTCTTTTCCTTCTTGGAAGTAAATACTGATATTCATAAGTAAGTCATTTGCACCTTTGTCTTTGCCTCTCAGTGGATATTGGTGGTCATATCCTTTACTAATTCCATTGTTTTTTCTGGCAGGTTTGAACAGTGAATTGAGGATTCATTTGGTTGGCTCTTTGGCTTTTGGCTTTTTTTATTATCTCTGGCCTCTGGCTTCCTTTTTTTCTTATCTTTGGCATATTTGTAATTTCTGTTATTTTTCTTAAAGAAATATAATCTTTCAATTATTTCTTTATTTATTTGAATCCCTCCAAGTGAGCTCTTGTTTCCCCCAAGAGCCCCTGTGACATGTACATACAATGTGCTTTCCTGAATGGCAAGACTGACATCCCTCTTCACATAAACCACCCAACTGGATACTAAGAAAATCTAAGGACCACCATTTTTCTGCTGAATAAATCACTGTATGGAATAATAAAAAGCCCTCAGTGTTGGCACAAGGACTTGAAAGAATTCTTGATTAATATTTTCTTAAAACCATGTAACACTGAAATGTGTATGCAATACTCAAATATTAAAAACAAAAACATGTTCCTCTTTCTACATGTTGATGACCTGATTTTTTGTGGGCATTTCAATAAAGAATTCAAGGAGAAAATTCAGAATAACTTTGATATGAAAGACCTCAGTCCAATTAAATCTGCTCTTGGTATAAAAATCCTACAAGACAATGATAATGTCTTCATCATCCAAGATCAATTCATACATTGAATTAGTCAAGAATTTAATATTTTAACAATCCAAAGAGCCAAGAAGTCCTTTAGCTTGTAATCTCAAAAACTCTAAAAATACTAAAAAAATTGCTACAAATACATCATTCAATTATCATCAAGCAATTGATTTACTCCAGTATTTAGTCCAATTTGCATAACCCAACCTTGACTTTGCTGTATTTTTTTGGTTATAATTTTTAGAAAAAACTATTATTCCCCATTTTAAGAATATTAAACCAACTCCAAATTATCTTTCTGGAACTAAAATGAACATTCTCAAACATGGGAACAATGTACTGAAAAATTAAGAAAATGAAATAATTGGTTTCACTGACTCAGACTGGGTGGAGGTAAAAACTGTAAGTTATTCCCAGGATCAATAATTTATTACCGTGCTCCTATTGAGTGGAGAAGCCATAAACAATTTTTTATAGCCCTATACACTTCTGAGGCCAAGTATATTTCCATGACCAAAACTTCTCAAGACCTTGAATGAACCCACCGATTGATCTTTGAAGCTACCTCAACCATCTGTAACGAGATATTTTATTCTGACATTCAAAGTGCTATCTCAATTTCTTTTGATACAATTTATCACCATGGTACCAGAAACATTGATTTTTGACTGCGATTTATTCAACACCTCATTTCATCAGAATAATTGTCTCCAAAATGTTTAACTTCTGAATTTATTATTTCTGACTCGCTTACTGAAAATCTACCCCATTGCAAAAAGCATTCATTATTAAAAATTATTTTCTCTAATGCACAATTAACAACCATGAGGTTGTGATAGAACAAAATTTACTCTGAGACTAGAAATTAAATAAAAATCCTTAAGCTAGTCAATAATATTTGATAACCTCTCTTAATAGAGCCACCTTATCTGTAAAATCCTTTAAGAGCTACCCCAATTAGTTGTGTAGCCCAAAAATGTAGTGCTTCATCAAAAGTGCACAATATTTTTCTTTTACTATTCAATTCCTCCCATTTCAATGCATAGCTTTTTGAAAAAAATTCAATTTTGAAGGGTCATCAAATATTCAATATCCAATTTTCAGCCTGACAAAATATTCAAAATCAAATTAGAGCTACCTTCAAATGTTTGAAATTGAATATTCAAAACCAAATTTTTGAGTCGGTTTTTGAGAATCATGAAAGAAATCATTAGATAGACACTTTGATTTATATATAATTTTATTAAATTGTTTCGTGTATTTACATTCTAAGTTATTTTAGGGATTTGGTGAAAACAGGAAAGGCCTTAGGTTTTTTGGAATAAATTAGTAAATACACATAAGAAATGCCATGGGCCCCTTTTTGATGCCATAAATTCCATTCTGAATTCAATTTATGTTATTTTTAATTTCATTAATTCCATAAATGGCAATGTGAATTCCACTAATGCCATTAATTCCATTTATATCATCAAAAATGCTATAAATGACATAAAATTATGTGTGTTTTTATATTCCCATTTATAGGCATAAATATTTAATCAATATAATAGCAAATTTTCAATATTTTCATTCAATGATATTGCATTAAACTATATTAGGGTATGGTCATTTTTGAAAAAAATTGAATAAAAATAAGTATTCCTCACCATAACAATCTTGGAACAACAAAGGAAATTAATTCAAAATATCTATGTTGATTAGTTATATCAAATATAGAATATGAAAGAAAAGAATTATTAATTTCAAAAATGAAATTTTGAGTTTTTGACAGAAAAAGATTACATTACTTAAACTGTAACAAAACCACCATCTAAAGAATAAAATTCTGATTAATAGAATCAATATGAATTGACAGATATAATAATAAAACATATTCTACTTATCATAATTTTTGGATTGAATAAGTTTTTTGTCATATTCTCACAGGAGAGAACAAATTGAAAAAAGAAAATACAAAATGGAATTATTAAATATTATCATACCAAACATGGATACATTCATCAATATCATTATTTAAACATTATTGTAAACACATATTTTCCTCCACAGAATCACATGAAAGTTATTTGTGTTTTTTAGTAATCAAGTTCCCAGATTCAGAAAATACAAGTCCACTAGGTGCTGAGGTTGCAGGTATTCCAAGGTAATATCTTGCAATTTTGGATAGTATCATAAACCTTTCTTTGTGGCTCTCCCACCATTCAAGAATGGATATTGAATAATGTGGTGAATCAGGTTGAAAATCTTCAAGAATTTTGTTAGTTTTATTTTTAAATTTTCACATTCTTTCTTCAAAAGGATGCAATTGCTTTGAATTTGTTGGAGGTGTTTCAGAAACTTGAGGATCTTGTGAAAAGTTGATTTCATATTCAAAAGAATATTAAGAATATACTTCTGTGAGATGTTTGAGTTCTTCATCCTTATATTGGATTTGTTAAGTATCACTGTTTCTCTCAGCTTCTTGAAACAAATCATTCTGAGTAAACCATGTAAGCTTGAATTGTGGGTCAAGAAATAAGCACATAAATTTTATCTAATGTTGTAATAACTTTCAAGATGTGAATATTCTTAATAAGCTGCATTGAATACTTGTAATTACCTTGAGACTTCATTTTTTGTTTTTTGGAATTTTTCAAGGAGGAGTTGGAACCAAGGCATTAATAACCCAAGTGAAGGATAAGAATCACCTTGAACTTCATTGGTATCAGTGGCAAATACTTGTAGAAATTCAGATATTTTTTGAAAAAAAGTCTAATAATATTCAAAATTATATCCTGAATAAAACAAATTTGATGAGATTTATATTTCAGAAAGATAATCAAGTAGGGAGACATCAAAACAGGATATCATGTTTAATGTCAGCTTTTTCAATTTCATAGGAAATGTTTTTCTGCTTTTTGCTACTGATGTTTTTTGGCTTTATCTGTTAAAGTGATTTTCATTTTGTTTTGATGTTAGAGAATTATTGTACTCATAAGTAAAGTCATCAAATGAGCTCTTCTGTTTCAATGCTGAAAAAAGTATTGAATATTTTTAGTTCCATCTAGTGGCATTGTCATCCATGGGCCATCTTTGTGGCTCTTTTCTTTTTTTCACAAATTCATTTGAAGTGTTCCCATGATGTTTTTGATTGACATATTCAATGAATCACCTTCTTAAGCTTGTCAATTGATACATAAACCTCCTTTGAGGAATCCTTTTCAGCTAAATTAAGAATATTTGCAAAACATTAAATGTGTGAGTCAAAAACTTTCTGAAAATCATTTATAACAGCTAGATCCATAAATGTTGTATTATATAAAGCATTATCTAAGATCATGGCCATAATTTGATGACTAATTGATGAGATATCCAATCTATACAAATCATTCAAAAAATTGTATAAATTTATTTCAGTGTCTGAGGATGGATGACTTGAGGTATCTATTTGAATTGCATAATTCTCTGATCCCCTTGGCCTTTTAGAGTGTTCAATGAAGAATTCATTGAGAATATCCATGATCTTTGTGTATATTCGTTTCCCAGTATGAGCTTCAGGGAACTTGGCAAATCCAATGGTTTCAGTGAAGGGTTTCCAATCAGCTCATATTTAATGGGATTTTAGAGTAATATATGGAATTCCACCTGTACCAGACAAAATTCCAGTAGAAAATGAGAACCATGGTTATTGAAAATTGATGAAGGTAAATATATTTTCTTTATTTCTCAAAAATTGTTTCTTAGTTTGTTTGGAAATGGTTGTTTCATAAATTAATTTGATGTCCTTGTTCAGGGTACAAATAAGCTTTTGAAATTACTTGAATTTAAAGAAAGCATATGATTGTTGATCTTGAATTATTTAGTTGACTAGATCATCATTGAAATGATTCTTTAAGTGAAAATTCATACTTTTTATTAGTCTTCCATGGGTGTTTGATAAATTAATGTGTATATTGGTTTTCTTTTGAATTTTCTTGAGCCCATATTTCCTTGTGAAATACTTTCAGATGAGAGACAGGTTTTTTCTTGGTTCCTTTATGATTCTTAATTTGCTTTAAGAATCCATTGACTAATAATAACTGGTATCCATTCCTTTCTTGGGAAAAATGGAATTGTGCAATTTGACTTTGGTTAAATTTGGAGTTTGAAGAGTGAATTGTTGGAAAAGAGTTTGATATTTTACTGGCGAATTCATTGGGACTTATTACTGAGCTTAGTTGACTCAGATTAAGTGTTATATAAAGAGGGCTCAAATAGAATTAATATCAATTTAGCTCAAAAGGAGTATACAGAGACTAACCCGGTCCAAATAATTAGGTTTATAATTTATTTATATTGAAAATACAACTCACACACATATTAATATATAGCCTACATGCATGGTATTTTTTCTAAACAGATGGTAATTCAAATTAAAGGAAAAATATTTACATAAACATAAATAGATTCTTTACAAATTGAATTATTAAATTATTATCCATTTATTTTGATAAAGACTGATACATTAAACCTCCCAATATCACTTATATGATATGAAGTAATTCTCTATTAGTCATAAAAACACCACAAATATGAAATAGAAATTTAATCTTAAGGTCCTCTGTATTAATTATATAATAAATTAAGAGCTAATTATAATACTTTGTGGGAATTCAGATTAAAAAATTAAGCATGATGATGGCATACAACTCCTTAGTTATTTTTATTAACCAGGTTGATTTTTCGAATATGCTTCAAGTTTCATTTTAAAAGATAATACATTGTTTTATTGGGATCTGCTCTTCCAATTAGTCACCATGACTTCAAAGATCAACAAATTATTAATATTTGGAAACATTTTGAGTATTTAGTGGCTTAATAGTTTTGAAATTTATAATATCAATAATTATGTTTACAGCTTTTGATTTGAAACTGGTTATATAATAGTGGGACACCTATTTTAACTCTTTATTATTATTATCTTGAATCCCTCAGAAATGGATTTCTTAAGATTATTGATCAATTTATTAATATTACGAGTAAGTAATGGATTATCATTGTGGTGCATGAATAATTAAAAGGATAATTAATTGATTACTTTTTATCATGAATAATAATATTCCTGCTAAGGAGCTCATATATTATTATAATTGATTATTTATTGAGCTTACTAATCGTACCTTATGAATAGAACTGAAATTGGATAATCCATACATAATTAACCAATTCATGTTTGATTATATTTGAAAGGAAAAAATTAATTATTATAATGACTTATTTATTGAGCTTATTAATAATAAAGTATACATGAGCTTGTATATAGAAAACTGATAAAACACAATTATTATTTCATAATTTAATAGTGATAGATGGATTTTTTCCTATTTATATCCTTTTGGTTTATCATGTCTTTATTATTTACTTATTTTTTTTCAATTTATCAATTTATTGATTGATTTCTCGATTCCTCTAATTTATTTTTTATTTTTTATTATTTATTACTTAGTTCTTATTGTGTATGAGTTATTATTTATTATTTATTACTTCTTATTTATTGTTTATTATTTATTATTTATTATTTATTATTTATTATTTATTATTTTTTCTTTCTTATTATTGATGGGAAAATAGTTTTTTATTTAATTTAAGAATTTATCTATCATATATTATTTATTTATAGGTCTATATTTACTCATTTATTGAGATTAGTAATTATAAATGATGAATTAATTTATGAATCATTTTTAAATTTTCATAATTTAATAATGATTCATCTTGATTATTTTTGATATATTATTTCTTGATTTCTTATTATTTACGTGTTAATAGTTTGTTATTTCTTGTTATTATTTAGTTATTATTGATTTTTCATGCATTATTCATATTTTTATAATTAATTATTCATTGCACTTGGAGATTATAAAGGATTAATTAATTTGAATATAACTGATTGAGGAATCACTATTATAATTTAATAATTCAAAAATGCTTCATTGACTGTTTATTATTTCTATTTCATTTATTTATTTTTTACTCATTACTCATTCGTTTATTAATGTATTCTTTTTTATTATGGATTTATTTTTTGGATTTTTATTTTATATTTCTTTACTTGTCATGATTTATGGGTGAATTCTTTGCTATTTAATTTGATTATGATGACTTATGTACCGAGCTTATGAGCTATAAGTAATTGATAAATCTTATTATAACCAATTTTATTTATTTATTATTTATTTATTATTTATGCATTTTTTAATTTGTTTTGTTAAGATATTACTTTTTATTATTTATTTATTGTAGATTTTTAATTTCTCTATTTTATTTTATACTCAATAAAGAATATTTTTTTGAAATTTTGATTATTTATTTATTCTTTTATTATCATTTACTTATTTATTTTGAATTTATGGTATAATTTTAGCTATAAGTCATTTTTAATTAATATTTTTCAAAAATAATTAATAATAATTAGAATGAATAATAATTCTTAATTAAAATTCATCCAAAATAAATGAAATTACAAAAAATTATTCAGAAATCATTGAAAGTAATTGAAATTGAAGGAAATTACTCATATTTGTTAAAATTAGGAAAAGTTAATTAAAAAAGAATCTTATTAATTTAAATTTTAGAAAATAAATTTATCTTCATTAAGATTATAATTAATTTACTTTTTACTTATGATTAATTTTCATCATTTCTAAAAAGTACTTAAGCTTAGATAAAACTGAGATTATAATTGATTGAAATCAATTAATCTTAATTGAGATTATACTTAATCAAATAAGGTACATTTTATCAATTTCAATACAAATGAAATAAAATTTATTATGATCAAGAAAAGATTTATCAAAAATTCTTGAAAAAAATTAAGATTACAGGAAAGTAAAATTAATTAAAAATAATAAAATTAATTAAAATAATAAGCATTAATCAGAATTAATTTCTTGATTTTTCTTTTTTAGTTATTACTTATTTTCTATTTCTTAATTTGAGAATATTTCTTCTTCATTGGCTAATTGTGTTTTTTTGCTTTTTAAGATTTACTTATTATTTACTATTTATAATTGATTAGTAGCTCAAATTATTCTTTATTATTTATTAATCAATCAAAGTTAGTTTTTATATAATACATGATTAATGAAGAGATCATAATTGTTTATGATCTCCATTCTTCTTCTATTATTTATGTATTTTGAATTGTTTATCTTATTTACTTAATTTATTATTAATTTTTAATAATTAAAGACTTATTATTTATTATTGTTAATTTTGTTTTGCTTTAGTGTTATTTATTTAGTTATCTCTTACATCTTGAGTAATAATTGTGGATTTACAAAAATTGGGCAGCAATTACCCCAAAGCTGGTAATTATAAATTGATACAAAAACTAGTCATGGTGTGGGCCCCTACCAAGACTTGAAAAAGAACTGAACTAAGATTATTATTAAAAATGAAAAAGATGTATTTTCTTAATATGTTTACTTCATCTAATGTTATATTGGTTTTTTTCTCTTTATTGTGCAGAGCACTGGCCATATTGGCCTGGACAGCTCCTCTTTTGTGGATCTGTTGAACCAAGCCCTAAATTTATTGGTTTCCAAAAGGTGTTACAGCCTCAATCCATCTCTATGCATGTGCAGCCACATAGAGAGGCAAAGCCTTAAGCAACACCCTGCTTTGACCAAGTCCACTGAGGGCTTCCAGTAGCAAATGATTTGCCAGGGGGAAAGGCTATAAAGAACAAAGAAGATTTGAATTAATAACCATTAGGCCTGGCCACTTTGGATTCTTTAAGTCTAGAAGCAAGAATACGCAAATTATAATTTAACTCAATATGGAAGATGAGTGACAGAATCATAAAGAATGACTTTGGGTTTTTCAGGAATCTGTGAGAAAAATCCTCCCAGCTAACATTAGGAAGTATTCTCATGCTTATAATCATCAACCCAATTGCTTACATTTAAAATGGTGTTTTCTTGCCAAGCATCCTCACTCTTGGTCCATGAATACAAGCTTGAGTCGTAATCCCTTCTGCAGCCAGCCTTCAATTGTGCCTTTTTACTTAGAGAAATGGGACTTGGCCTAAATATGCTTTTGCATGCTCATCCTAATGATGCAGTTTTCCCAGAAATGTTTTAACCTCTCCTTTGTTCTACCATCAAAAATGTTTCTTACACATGATATTTACAATTAGGTCAAAACCAATAGTCTACGATGTTTTGTGCTTGTATTTTGCGTATTTGTCTCTAATACGTGTGATTTTGGTAATAATTAATTAGTCACCTAGGTTGAATGCATTACCCATAAGGAATCTTCTGTTGAGGAAGTTGATTGAATGGCTAAAGTTTGTGATGAAAAGTGGTAGGCTTTCATTTTACAAGCCAATGACAAAGTAGAAGATGAAGAAGAGTTAATGTGAATGTTTCGAGGAATATCAAGAGTATTGAGGATAGCTATTAGACTTAAACTATATTGGATATGTAGAAAGCTGATAGATCAGGTTAATGAACGGGTTGAAAACTGGAACTCAATGCATTCAATGATCACAATTGGCTTGAAGCATATGGTATTTAGGCTAATTTTTGCATTTGTCAAGTATCATATGGGAAATGGTGGTGAAGAATTGATCAGTAAAATTGGTCTGGTTAGCTGAGGTCTTCCCCAAGGTAAGGCGTTTTTAATTAGAGGCGTATGTGATCAGTGACTAGTTTTGGTTTGAATTGGTACGAATTGGTACAGGTTCAATGGAATTCTGCTACAATATTATGTCAGATCCTCTTGTTCTAACTTTTTTCATTTCTCACACTGTGATTGCCCACGTATTTCAAGATGCAAGTCAATTTATTCATAAATTTTATCTGCCTCTTCATCCTCTTGATCATATTGGTCCAATGCAAAAAGGTATGTCTCATTATCACGGTCCCGAAATTGGACATCGTCTACTTGAACTATTGACTCTGCTTCGCCTTGAGCGGATTTGACAGCTGCGATTTCCTTATTAGTTGGACCTTCCCTTATGGACCCGATTTCTGAACAAATGGGAAAACCAGATGCACCTCATCCCAGTCCAGAAACACAACCGGGTGGAGCTTGCCATTGGAGGAATGCATATCTATATGATATTAAATTTAGTAGTCCAAAACTAACTTACAAGTGCTTTCAAGGATGGATGAAGCTAACAAAACAAGAATCTTGATTAAAATTCTTCCCTTTCCTAGAGGATTTGTGGATGACCATAATTCTCCAGTTTACTTATCAGGATTAGAAGGTGCCATGATTATAGGTTTGTGAACTTTAATGAGAAGAATATTGGTTGGCCCTTTCAATTCTATTTTCTGATTGACACTAGCGTGAGGAGTTACAGTAAGAAATTTGCTAAAGAATGTCAATAGTCTTATGAAATCAAATAGTCAACACTCGATAAAAAACAAAACTAAAAAGGAGTAATAAAGTTTTGACGTGGGGAATTCATAATTAATCTTCAAAACAAGAGAAATAATAAATGAGAAAATATTAAAAAACACTTCATAAGAATTGTTCGAAATTTAATTTGTTTAGTTAATTTAAATACTTCCAAATACGCTATTAGAATGATATTTATTGAAGATCTCCACTAGGTATAAGCATACCTGTTTGAAAAAACAAAATGATAAATTTTTATTAGTAAAAAATATTAGAAATGTTTGAAGATAAGATCTCCCCTATAGAGAAGCGCACCTGTTTGAAATAATGAAGTGATGAATATCAATTAGTAAAGGGGAAAAAAATTGAGGATGGGCGGGACGTCTATCATTTATATACATGATTTATTTGTCTTTATCAATATTTAGGTTTCATTATTTCTGAAAGCATGTTTATTTTGTGTATTGTGCCATTTTTGTATAATCACAACAAGTGTGAAAAGCTGAAAATAACTGATAAATAAAACAAAAAAACCATATAAAGAAATAATGAATTAGAAAAAATGAAAATACTATGACGAATATATAAAATATAAAATATTAATAATAAAAATTACAAAATATAATATCAAATATAAATAATAGAAATGGAGAATAATTTGTATAAATAAGAAAAATGAACAAAAAATAAATAAAAAATAAATAAAAAATAAATAAAAAATAAATAAAAAATAAACAAAAAATAAATAAAAAAATAAAAAAAATATGAACAAAATATAAACAAAAAATGAATAAAAAATAAACAATAAATAAACAAAAAATAAATACAAGATAAATACAAAATAAATACAAGATAAATACAAAATAAATACAAAATAAATACAAAATAAATACAAAATAAATACAAAATAAATACAAAATAAATACAAAATAAATACAAAATAAATACAAAATAAATACAAAATAAATACAAAATAAATACAAAATAAATACAAAATAAATACAAAATAAATACAAAATAAATACAAAATAAATACAAAATAAATACAAAATAAATACAAAATAAATACAAAATAAATACAAAATAAATACAAAATAAATACAAAATAAATACAAAATAAATAAAAAATAAAAAATTCAAGATCAATAATAAAAAAACAAATAATGAATAGTTCTAAATATATCTGATAAATTCCACTAAAGAATGGACTAAATAAGAATAATGAATCATCAAAACAAAGAAATAGAAAACAAAACACAAATCATAAAATATGAATAATAAACATTGAAAAAGAAAAAATAATAAAAATTAAGTGATGAAATATAAATAATAATAAACAATAAAAAATGAGTCATAAGTGATAGAAATACAGGGGTAAATTAATAATTAATAAATAAAAAATAATCAAAAATGAAAACAAATAATAACCAAAGTATTAGTAACTCACAAAAATCAGAAATTAATTTATAAAAACTCACTTAATCAAGTATAAATAATAAACAATAAAAACTAATAAATAAATAGAGAATAAAACATAAAAATTGAATCATAGATAATAAAAATTAAGAATTGGATGAAAAATGAATAAATGATCAATAATCAATTTCAAGTAAATTCAATTGAATTTAAAATAAGTTTAATTAATTTCAAATGATTTTAATTGATCTGCTTTGGATTTGAACCATTTTTATACATGCTAATTTTTACTGAGGTTTTCTAAATTTGAGGAATTTAAATCAATTTTCCTTTTTAATTTAGTTTTTGAAATTTTTATAACTTTACCATAAGAAATTACAAAGAATAATAATTAATACTGACTTAAAAAATTACAAATAAATAATAGTAGGAGTTCATTTTTGATTAATTCATATGAGTGGCATTACTACATCATTTACAAAGCTGACTTTTATGCTTGACATTTCCTTTAATTAATTTTAATTAATTTTAATTAATTTTAATTAATTTTAATTAATTTTAATTAATTTTAATTAATTTTAATTAATTTTAATTAATTTTAATTAATTTTAATTAATTTTAATTAATTTTAATTAATTTTAATTAATTTTAATTAATTTTAATTAATTTTAATTAATTTTAATTAATTTTAATTAATTTTAATTAATTTTAATTAATTTTAATTAATTTTAATTAATTTTAATTAATTTTAATTAATTTTAATTAATTTTAATTAATTTAATTAATTTTAATTAATTTTAATTAATTTTAATTAATTTTAATTAATTTTAATTAATTTTAATTAATTTTAATTAATTTTAATTAATTTTAATTAATTTTAATTAATTTTAATTAATTTTAATTAATTTTAATTAATTTTAATTAATTTTAATTAATTTTAATTAATTTTAATTAATTTTAATTAATTTTAATTAATTTTAATTAATTTTAATTAATTTTAATTAATTTTAATTAATTTTAATTAATTTTAATTAATTTTAATTAATTTTAATTAATTTTAATTAATTTTAATTAATTTTAATTAATTTTAATTAATTTTAATTAATTTTAATTAATTTCAATTAATTTTAATTAATTTTAATTAATTTTAATTAATTTTAATTAATTTTAATTAATTTTAATTAATTTTAATTAATTTCAATTAATTTTAATTAATTTTAATTAATTTAATTAATTTTAATTAATTTTAATTAATTTTAATTAATTTTAATTAATTTTAATTAATTTTAATTAATTTTAATTAATTTTAATTAATTTTAATTAATTTTAATTAATTTTAATTAATTTTAATTAATTTTAATTAATTTTAATTAATTTTAATTATTTTAATTAATTTTAATTAATTTTAATTAATTTTAATTAATTTTAATTAATTTTAATTAATTTTAATTAATTTTAATTAATTTTAATTAATTTTAATTAATTTTAATTAATTTTAATTAATTTTAATTAATTTTAATTAATTTTAATTAATTTTAATTAATTTTAATTAATTTTAATTAATTTTAATTAATTTTAATTAATTTTAATTAATTTTAATTAATTTTAATTAATTTTAATTAATTTTAATTAATTTTAATTAATTTTAATTAATTTTAATTAATTTTAATTAATTTTAATTAATTTTAATTAATTTTAATTAATTTTAATTAATTTTAATTAATTTTAATTAATTTTAATTAATTTTAATTAATTTTAATTAATTTTAATTAATTTTAATTAATTTTAATTAATTTTAATTAATTTTAATTAATTTTAATTAATTTTAATTAATTTTAATTAATTTTAATTAATTTTAATTAATTTTAATTAATTTTAATTAATTTTAATTAATTTTAATTAATTTTAATTAATTTTAATTAATTTTAATTAATTTTAATTAATTTTAATTAATTTTAATTAATTTTAATTAATTTTAATTAATTTTAATTAATTTTAATTAATTTTAATTAATTTTAATTAATTTTAATTAATTTTAATTAATTTTAATTAATTTTAATTAATTTTAATTAATTTTAATTAATTTTAATTAATTTTAATTAATTTTAATTAATTTTAATTAATTTTAATTAATTTTAATTAATTTTAATTAATTTTAATTAATTTTAATTAATTTTAATTAATTTTAATTAATTTTAATTAATTTTAATTAATTTTAATTAATTTTAATTAATTTTAATTAATTTTAATTAATTTTAATTAATTTTAATTAATTTTAATTAATTTTAATTAATTTTAATTAATTTTAATTAATTTTAATTAATTTTAATTAATTTTAATTAATTTTAATTAATTTTAATTAATTTTAATTAATTTTAATTAATTTTAATTAATTTTAATTAATTTTAATTAATTTTAATTAATTTTAATTAATTTTAATTAATTTTAATTAATTTTAATTAATTTTAATTAATTTTAATTAATTTTAATTAATTTTAATTAATTTTAATTAATTTTAATTAATTTTAATTAATTTTAATTAATTTTAATTAATTTTAATTAATTTTAATTAATTTTAATTAATTTTAATTAATTTTAATTAATTTTAATTAATTTTAATTAATTTAATTAATTTTAATTAATTTTAATTAATTTTAATTAATTTTAATTAATTTTAATTAATTTTAATTAATTTTAATTAATTTTAATTAATTTTAATTAATTTTAATTAATTTTAATTAATTTTAATTAATTTTAATTAATTTTAATTAATTTTAATTAATTTTAATTAATTTTAATTAATTTTAATTAATTTTAATTAATTTTAATTAATTTTAATTAATTTTAATTAATTTTAATTAATTTTAATTAATTTTAATTAATTTTAATTAATTTTAATTAATTTTAATTAATTTTAATTAATTTTAATTAATTTTAATTAATTTTAATTAATTTTAATTAATTTTAATTGATTTTAATTAATTTTAATGAATTTTAATTAATTTTAATTGATTTTAATTAATTTTAATGAATTTTAATTAATTTTAATGAATTTTAATTAATTTTAATTAATTTTAATTAATTTTAATTAATTTTAATTGATTTTAATTAATTTTAATGAATTTTAATTAATTTTAATTAATTTTAATTAATTTTAATTAATTTTAATTAATTTTAATTAATTTTAATTAATTTTAATTGATTTTAATTAATTTTAATGAATTTTAATTAATTTTAATTGATTTTAATTAATTTTAATTAATTTTAATTAATTTTAATTAATTTTACCAGCATAGCCCTCCATCCAATAATACTAGATCTCAAAGAAATCCAGCTGTTATCACTCCTACAGCAAGGGTTCCTTTTGACCGCACACCATCAGTTCATCAACTGAGTGCAAATTTGGGCAGAGGACCACCAATGGAAGGAGCAGCACCCTCCAGAAGAGGGGGAATGGAATCAAGAATATCAAGATCTTTCTCTGGCCTGTTGGGTTGTTATCCTGGCATGCCTGAAGGTGCAAGCGCAAGACTAGGAGAAGTTAAAGATGAAGAGGGGAAGGAGTCTGTGGAAGAGGAAGATTCTGGGGAAACTGAAGTGGCAGATGCTTTGGAAAATGCTCCAGAGGTACCTCAGGGTTCTAATATAGCCCCTACTAATCAACCTCTTTTATCTCAATCTGATCCAAGTCTCCTCAAGATGATGGAGCAAATGGCTACTATTATTGGACAAATTTCTCAAGAAGCAGTCCCCAGGGACTGCTTCCAAAGCCCCTGCATTCAAGACTTCATCAGTGAATGCACCTGATTCTTTTGATGGTACGCCAGCTCATAAATTGAGAGGGTTTATCCAATCCTTTCAATTGATTTTCCATAATGATCCAGCAAATTTCTTCTCTGACAGGAAGAAATTTCTGTACTCAACTTCTTTTCTCACTGGTAGAGCTGGCAAATGGATTGAACCCTACCTCTCCAATATTTCCAATGAAGATCCTTCCTACCTCCCCAATAATTGGAAGATATTTTAAACTCAATTATTCACTCTGTTTGGTGATCCCAATGAAGTCAGGAAATCTGAACAAGAGTTGGACAATCTGAGGATTAAGGAAAGTGGTCATGTATCCTTGTATATTGCTTATTTCAGAAGCTTAATGTCAAGAATTGGAGATTGGGAGAAATAGCTTACATTAATTTGTATAGAAGAGGATTGGCATCAAGAATTCTGGACCAGCTGGCTTCCTACCCTGGTAACTTTGATACTCTTCAAGAATTCATTGACATTACCCTGGAATTAGATACCAGATATCATGAGTGACAGAAAGAGAAGGGTAGTCATCAATAAAAGAAGCCTCCTGTTACTAGATCCAATTCTTCAAGGCCTCCTCAAGACTCATCTTCAAAAAGGCCTCACCATAAGAAGAATAAGAAGGGCAAGCAATTTCAAGCTTCAAAGGACAAGCCCCATTCTGCTCTGATTAATAAGGACAATAAATTAATTGTTTCTTAAAAGGAGAGGAGGATCAAAGAAGGGTTATCTACTTATGTTTGTGGAAAGCACCCAATTGAAAAATGCTTCAAGAGACCTCAGAACAAGCCTGGGTCATCAAGAGGCTTCCCTAGCAAGCAGGGAAAATCCTGAGTGGGAATCATGATGTGTTCAATGGTTCTCACTTATTTCCTTCAAGAGTACAATTGTGCACTCTGAATACTAGTGTCAAAAAATCTTTAAATTTTGTTATTTTCTCTTCTGTCTCTGATATTTTTTATAGTATTCTCATTGATTCTGGTGCTACAAACTCCTTTATTGCAAAGAATTTTGTTCTCAAGTACTCATTTACTATGTCAGAGCTCCCTGAAAAGATTCCTCTTTTCATTCTGGATTCAAATGATTCCCCTGCCTTGTTCATAACCCATTATACCAAGTGGGTAGTTGAATTTCCTTCTTTCCCAAGCTTTGAATGGGCCTTTTTTATAATAGATTCACCCAAGGGAGAAGACATGATATTGGGTTATGATTTCCTCTACCATTTTAATCCTATTATTGATTGGAAAAATGGACTGATCACCTATTATTCTAGTCATAAGGATTCAGGTGGTATTAAATCTTCTGCTAGTAATGCCTTGGCCACTGCTATCAACAGTGTTTCTCTGGTTGATGAATTTAAGACACCTTCCCTTCCTTCTTCTGTCCATATCCCTTCAATCATGCAATCTCAGTCATTATCTAAATCAAGAGATGAGGTTTTCAAAGAGATAAAAGATGTTGGAGAAGATGTTGCTATATCTTCACTTCATCTCTTTCAAGGGGATATGGACCTTCCTCCCTTATTTTTTCATTCCTCCCTGGAGAAGCAATGGGATGAGGAGGAAGCGCCAGAATAAATTGAAGCTGTGTTGAAGGTAGTCCCTCCTGCTTATCACCAATATTTGTATGTATTTTCCAAGGTGAAAGCAGAAAAACTTCCTCCTAACCGCACCTGTAATCACCATATTGAACTGGAGGGTCTTCTACCTCCAGTTGGTGTTATCTACTCATTATCAAATCAAGAGTCAGAAACACTGTGGGCCTACATTTAAGAGAATGTAGAGAAATGTTTCATAAGGCCAAGCTCCTCTTTAACAGGAGCACCTGTCCTTTTTGTCAAGAAAAAGGATGGAGGCCTTTGTTTGTGTGTTGACTACTGCAAACTCAATGCTGTCACTAGGAAGAACAGGTATCCTGTCCCTCCTATGAACCAGCTGCTTACCATATTCAACACTTCCACTATCTTCTGCAAGATAGATCTGTGTGGTGCATATAATCTCCTGATAATCAAAGAGGGGGATGAGCACTTAACTGCCTTCAGAACCAAATATGGTAGTTATGAGTATTTGGTTATGCCATTTGGCCTTACCAATGCTCCAGCTTCTTTCCAGAATCTTGTGAATGATATATTTGCAGATTTCTTTGATATATTTGTTGTATTTTATCTAGATGATATTATGGTCTTTGTTAGCTCTGAGGAGGAACATGTCAAACATGTGGCCTCTGTCCTCCAAAGACTGAGGGACAATGATTTGTTTGCCAAAGCCTCCAAGTGTGTATTCCATTAGTGTGTATTCCATTCCTCAAGTGTGGAATACTTGGGCTATGTTGTTTCAAGTAATGGCCTCAATATGGATTCTTCAAAGGTTCAGAAAATCCTCAATTGGCCTCAGCCCAAAAACATCAAAGCTCTTCAATCCTTACTTGGCTTTGCCAATTTTTATTGTCATTTCATTAAGAATTACTCCAAAAAAATCACTGCTCTCACTTCCCTTCTTAAAAAAGATTCTCCTCTTATCTTAAATGAGAACGCTCTTAGTCAGTTTCAAATACTCAAAGAAGCATTCACCACTTCTCCTATCCTTTCCCATTTCAATCCTTCTCTACCAGCTATTGTAGAGACTGATGCTTCTTATTATGCCTTGGGTACTGTACTGAGTCAGGTGAATTAATCAGGAAAGAATCCCATTTAATTTGATAGTTGAAAGCTTCTCCCAGCTGAGATGAACTATGAAATTCATAAAAAGGAACTCCTTGGAATAGTTTGGGCTCTCAAACACTGGATATCTTTTCTTCTTTATCTTTCCAATCCTTTTGAGGTCTTGACAGACCACTCTTCTCTTCAGTATTTCATGTCTTCCAAATTTCTTACTCATTGTCAGGCCCATTGGGCTGAGTTTCATTTCACAATCACTTACCTCCCAGGCAGGATGGCCACTTTACCAGATGCCTTTTCACATTGGGATGATGTGTACCCAGAGAGGGGGGTGGACTTCATCAGCAAGAATCCTCAGAATTTTAATCAAGTAAGCAAGCAAGATGGAATTCAAGAGTCCAGATTCTTCTCAATCAAAGTGGAAATATTCTCAGATTTAGTTGACAAGATTCAAAAAGAAGTATGGCAAGACAAATACTATAACTAAATACTCAAGCAACTAGCAAGAGGTGAATCAGTCACAGATTATTCTCTTGAACCTCAATCCAAGTTATGATTATTAAAAGATAGAGTGGTAATCCCAATCAATGAAGAAATCCAACTCAATATTATTCAAATGCATCATGACCCACGATTGTCTGGCCATCCTGGCCAGGAGAAGACCCTCAAGCTCATCAAGAGGGATTTTTATTGGGCTGGCATGAATCAATTCATTACAGACTATGTTTCCCTATGTCAGAAATGTTCAAAAAACAAGACCATTCATCATAAGAATTTTTGATTACTAAAGCCTCTTCAAATTCCATCTGGTCCTTGGAATTACTTATTAATGGACTTCATCACTCAATTTCCATGGTCCAACAACTTTGCTTCAATTCTAGTAGTTGTGAATAGATTCTCAAAAATGGAAATCTTCATTCCAGCTTATGGAACAATCACTTCCCTGGAATTATCTCAAAACTTTATCAGCCATGTCTTTTCCAAACATGGACTTCCAGTCAGTATTGTCAGTGATAGAGGATTTTTATTCGTTTCATCATTCTGGAACAGATGGACAGACAGAGAGGGTAAATCAGATTCTAGAACAGTCTTGTTGGATTTATGTCAGTTACCATCAAGATGTCTGGCACACCTGGCTCCCTCTGGCTGAATTTGCCTACAATAATTCAGAAAATTCATCAACAAAGCAATCACATTTTTTCACCATTTATGGAAGAAATCCCAGCTTTGACTCAATCAATATTTCTCAAGACTCACCTGCTGGAAAGTTATCAACAAAAATCCAATAAGTACAGCAAGTTGTCAAAGAAGAATTAGAGTCAGAAATAAGGAGATTCAAGAAGTATGCAGATAGAAATAGGTCAATTACACCTGATTTCCAGCCTGGGGACAAAGTATCGCTAGCTTCCAAGAACATCAAGACCATGAGACCCACCAAGAAACTTTCAGAAAGATGGCTGGGACCCTTTGAAGTCATGCTTATCACCTCAAGTTGCCTTTGCAATGGAAGTCAGTTTACCCTGTATTCCATGTGTCATTACTAGAACCAGTCAAGCAGTCAAACATCCCCAATCTTAATCAATTTCCACCACCACCAGCTCTAGTGGAGGAGCAAGAAGAATGGGAAGTGGCTCAGGTTCTGGACTCAAAACTCAAAGGAGGTAAATTATGGTATCCTGTAGAGTGGAAAGGATTCAGTGAAGACCCAGAAAGAACAACTTGGGAACCAGCTTCCAGCCTTACCAACTCACCAGACCTTTTCAAGGATTTCCATTCATTGTATCCAGACAAGCCTGGTCCAAATACCTCAAGAGTTTGATTTAATTGTGCTTGGTGGGGAGAAGAGGTTATGAAAGTAATTTCCTCTCCTGTCATGCACCTTTAAGGGGGTATTCTACCCAAATGTTGTGGTAAGCATCACCTTGGCCACTTTGTGAGCACTTTTCAATTCTTTGGACAGATTCAGAAGGCCTTGCAACATCAATACCCTCAAATTTGGACCTTTCTTCAAGATACGGCCAAATTCCTTCTTACTTTATTTTTTATTCTTTTCCAACTTATTCCAATCACATTTATTCAAGAAATTCATTACTTCAAAGTCAATTATGGCAAAGTTATCTGTTTTATGGTGCTTTGTGGGGAGTGGAAGTTATGAAAGTAAGTTCCATCTCCTGGTATGCATCCCTGAGGGTTCTACTTCTTGTAAAACATCACCTTGGCCACTCTGTGAGCATCAAATGCTTGTTTTTTATCTTTCAAAAAATTCTTGGCCAAAATCAAGCAACTCACCACAAGAAGGACAACCTCAGTAATTTTTCTATTTCTTTTTCTTTCTTTTCTTTACTTGTATATTTATTTTATTTCTTTTTTAAAAGCAGAAGAATCCCCTCCCAAATCATGTATTGGGAGGTTCCATCTATTTATTTATTCTTATTTTTGTAGCTATAAGAGTGTGGATAGAAGTCAAACCAAACACAAACAAGGACAAGGAAACTAGTTATCTCTACCCAAATGATCAAATTTTTTCTTGAAATAATTAATCAACTCATCTTCATACCAGGCAAATTTTGCAACCATCTCCTCAGAAGCAGTCCCTGGAATAGTCCTATCATTAGCATACATAATCACCTCCCTCCTATTTCTATCAACCCTCCTAAATAACCTGGCCACAGCATCCTTATTTTCACTTGCCGTACTTGGATCTTCTCTGGTAACTTGGATGGGCCATTTATCGTTGCACTGAAGCACTTGATTGGCAGGAAATGGCAAAGGAGAAAGTTCTTCTCTTCTTCTACTTGTACTGGCCACAGGTCGGGGTTGTTGTGAGGTGACTATGGGTGAGTTTCTGGGCTGTTGGATGGGGGATGGTCTTACTTCTGGATTCAAGGCAGGCCTGGTGTGGGAAGAGTGTGGTGAAGCAGGAGGAATGGTAGCAAGAGTGGGTTGGAAATTTCTGGGGGTACTGGGGATGATTTGACTTTGGAACCTCTTGGCAGGAGGCTGGGAAGGATAAGTATTGGATGGAATACCAGCAGAATTAGGAACCACCTCAACTTCTTCACCATCCAACTCATCACTACCTTCAGCATCCAGATCAGGTGGGGAATTGGCAATTCATCTTATTTGTTTCACTATTTCTTCAGTATTGATCCTGGAAATTGGAACTTCTGAGCTATAGTATATTGGCCTACCACCAACTGGGATGGGCCCTCCAACATTAGTCCACCTGGCCACATCCCTCTGCCTAGAACCAGTCACTGAATCAAGATATCAGTATCCATTTCAAGCAAGAAAATCATTTCACTCACAAGAAGGATACCCTGAAGTACCATCAAGAATAGGGGCCTCAGAAACTGGGAACTCTTTTCCAAAAGGCCCATCTTTTTTACTCCACAAATACCTCCTGATGTTTGAAGCCTGCTTCCCAGTACGGTGACATGGCTTCTTTCCAATAAAGCAGTAGTGGCATTTTGAATATCTGGGATTGTAATGTTCAAAACAATCCTTCCCCTTTGCCAAACATTCAGTACAAGCAGGATCAAGAACTTCAACTGCCTTGTAACCGTCATAAGTTTGGGTCGGATAAAAATGACCAGAAGAAGTCATTGATGGTGAAGAAAATCAACTTAGAATGCCAAACCCATGAAGGACAGATGGTGGTGATGCAGAAGGGGAAGATTCAGTGAGCTCAGTCAGTTTAAAACTCATGACTAAGGAATATGCAAGCAGAAGATTAAAGGCATCATAATTAAATCACTTCAAGCCTGAAAAAAATGACCTCAAGGAAGTGGGGCTATAACTCAATGATGGCCCCCCCTCAAAGTCCTTAAGGTGGTGAGTCAGTATCTCTTTTGGACTGAAATCACCACCCAGGACCTCCCCTGCAACTTTGGAGAAGTCAGAATCTTGATGGGCCATTTTAATGGTCCCATGGGACCCCTGAAGCCCCAGAAAATTTGGGCTCAGGGGGTCTCCAATAGCCCCCACAGACCATAGGACTGAAGCCATAAAAATTAAAAATCACCATAAAAAGGGCCAAGACCCAAATTCAATGGTAGGGACAAAGGGGCCCCAAATCCACAATTTGGGGCATTTTCAGGGACAATGGGGACAAGACCCCCCTTGTAGACTTTTGAAGGAATTCAAATCAGGGCAAGAAGGGCCAAACATCAAGATGGCCCATTTACAATGAGGTATGTGATTATATACTCATTGGCCATCAAATTTTGAGCAGAAGAGCTCTATGGCACTCATTTTGGGATATAACCCAAGGGTCATGCCTTGAAAGGAAGGAAATGACTGAATCCAAAAGAAGAAGCATATTTCAAAGTTGAAAGAACTTACTCAATTTAAAAGAAAGGGGAAGATAATTCAAATCAAGTATGACAGTGAAGAAATGAAGAGGGGATTTTCAGGATAATGTTCAAGAGGAAGATATAATTAAAAAGAAATTTTTTGAAAAAAATGGGGGGATATTGAGATGCCACTCAACAGTGGCAGGGTATTATGGTGTTCAGGAGCCCACCAGTTTCAAGAGGGGGATACTGTAACAACAACTAATCAGGGGTAAGTGTATTCATACTTACACCCACTCAAGCACCTCAAACCAGAAAATCCACTGTGTGTATCAGCATTCAGTTTCAGAAATCTTCTTTTGCTGAAACATGCATACAGTCTGGTTCATAAATACAGGCTGGAATTACCCAATACAGTTTGGATACACCATCCCCAAACTGTATGATCACTCAATACCACAAATCCTCTTGTACAGATCATGTATAGCCATACAGGACCTGTATTGGCCAGACTCAATTGAATCATCAAATCTTCTCATGAAAATTCCCTGTCTGGATCAGGGCTGGTGATTCTCACATATACCACCCCCTCTTTCTCCCCACTGGGGACTTTTCCCCAATTAATTAATTTATTATATTTATTACTTTATAATTATTCTTATCCTTATTTTGGGTATTATAATTATTTGATTTTAAGTTAGTCTTAGCCTTTACAGTATGAGCTGGGTGGCCATATCTGTATTAACCCTTCTCTTTCCATTCTGACAGGTTGAAACAGTGGACTTGGACTTGTTTTTGGTTGGCTCTTTTATTCTTACTCTTATTATTTGTTGCTGCTTTTATTATATTCTTTTATTTAGTAATTCATCTCATAACACTCTTAAGTGTATTCTTTCTTACCATATCCTGAGCCCTCCATAAGTAAGTCCAAGTTTACTGAGTGCCAGGCCCTCTTCACTAAGAAGAGCCCCTGTGACAAGGGGTAGGAAATACACCCTTGACACCCTTGGTTACAAGAGTTATTAGAAATTCAAAACTTGTTACCTGTTATTTCCCCCTCTGGGTACTGCCTCATTTCAATCCCATACCATGTTTATGGTACTTTTCAATGTCATGCTTGTTCTCTTGTTTTGAGTAAACAGGGTTACAAATTGAAAAGATGGGAAGTAATTTTTTTATTAAATCAAGTGAAAAGGGGATTTAAACAATAAGATAAAAATATGAAAAGATTTGTTTATGAATAAAAAAAATTTTTTTGAAGGATAAATTTTTTAAAAATATAGGAATTAGTAAGATTTTTAAAAGTTTCAAATTTGAAATTTTAATTTTCTAAAAAAAAATAAAACCTCAGGGTTTCAAATTTAAAAAAACTCTAGTTTTTTGATTCAAAAAAAATCTGGGTTTTATTATTGGAGGTTTTAGCTGAAATTCCATGTTATTTAATGTGGGATTTGGTAGGTTTGAGATTCCCTATTATTAAGAAATTTATATTATTATTATTTTGAATTTTGTTCATTTTTGAAGATTCAAAAATATTTAATTATTCAAATTATTCAATTTTTTTTCAAAAAAAAAATTCAAGAAATATATATAATTCATTTTATGGCCAGTTACCCTCATCTTTCAGTTTTATTAACTTTAATTTTATATTTTAGTCAACTTTATATTTGGTATTATATTTTTTTGTCACTTAAAAGGTAAAAATTTAGAATTGTGTTAATTTCACATGTGAATTCCAACTTTCTTAAGTTTTGGGTGAGATTACTTTTTCTGAAAGTCTTTAATTAAAAAAGCTTCGAAAATCCAGCTAATCCAAGGAAGCCTCAGCAAAAAATTTAAGTAATTCAGATTTGATTCTTTGAGTGTAAACCAATTTTCCATCCCATAGGTTTTACCATTTTCAATCTTGTAGTATCTAAACAAACATTTGACATTGATCAGGGAGGCGATTTCAAGTTGAAAAAATCAAGGGGAGAGATACAATTGCAAACAATAAAATGAGCAGTTTAGTGTACATATATCAAGCTTAGCATAAAGAGCACGCCTTTCAAAATGAGTTTTCGATCCAACTTTTCTGCATGAATTTTCAGCTTTTGTTTCATTATAGCAAATGCCAGCATGTCTTACTCTGAAATTTTGTGTTGGAGTAAAAAACAAACCAAGATTTCTAGATCTTGAATACATGTCAGCCAAAAGTGAATAACTCCATCATCTACCATAAGTTGGAGGGCTGTTTGGCATATTGTCCAATATACCTTCAATTTCATCCTTGATTTCGGGCGTGAGTTTGTCGATAACCTAAAGAAGAATTATTAGTTTGCTTTCGTACTGAAAGCATGAATAATTTAAACTAGGGGGAAAGTTACCTTGAGGGCACCAAAATTTTCTTTTAGTTGCTCCGGCTTGGTAGCTCCCAGAAGTACGGTGCTGACATGTGGATTGGTAGCAGCCCAAGCAAGGGCTAATTGTCCAACAGTGCAACCCAGTTTGTTTTTTGCAAAGGCAGTCAGCTTTTTCACCTTGTCGATGTCCTTCTTTCCTTCTTCTGTTTGAAGTCTGGCGATTGTTTCCTTAAAGAATGCACTATGAAGATCATATCGCGATCCGGAAGGTACTCCGTCGTTGTATTTACCTGAATATAAGAACCCGATTAACTTTTATGGAAAAATACATTTGGCTGCGATATTCTTACCAGTAAGAAGCCCCGATTTAAGAGGAGACCAAATTGTGGATCCGTCTAGATGGAATGAAAGCCAAAAAACATGTATGTATTAACTTCTGAAACTTCTATGTCAATTTTAATGGCGTCATCTCCTGCGAAAAATCCATTCAAGAAATTGGATTTTTTGATGTTTTTTTAAAAGCAACGAGACGTACATCCCAAGTTTTTGAAGATCGGGTTGTACTCTACCTCAAACCTTTCCCTATGAAGCACTTTAAGAATGAGGAGACCAATGAGCTAACATCTTGTTTTGCATTAAAAAACAAAATTTGCTGACTAGAGTATTGGGGTTGTTCGACGACTGGTGCAATAAGGTTGCACCTTTCGGCGACGCCAACGGCCTCTTGGATTTGTTGTGCGCTCCATTCACTGGTGCCCCAATAAAAGGCAAAGCCCTTTTCAACTAAGTAGGTGAATGCCCTTACGATTTCCTCCATAGGAACCGTTGGGTCTGCTCGATGTGCATGAACGACATCGACATAAGTGAGATCGAGACGTTTCAAGGAAGCTTTAAGTCCCTCGATTATATGCTTTCGAGACAATCCACGAGAGTTGGGTTCTTCTGAGGAACTAGTACCGAAAAAGATTTTGGTAGCGATCATGAATTGACTACGCTCCCAGCCAAGTTCCTTGATAGCCTTTCCCATCTCGATTTCAGATTGGCCATTTGCGTAAATTTCGGCATTATCAAAGTAATCTTGCCATTGAAGGAAAAAACATGGCCTTGAGCATACAAAGACGGCTAGATAGACCAGAACTGTTGAGCTTACTGCAACCCTATGAAATTATATCAAACGATAGAAAAGCCATTGAACCAGTCAGAAATAAATGACCATAAGAGCAAAGGATGATGAAATTCAACAAGCTGCTGAGGACTTTGGAAAGGACAAAGAAATGAATTCGACCCACATGGTCCCATGCGATTTGCATGAGGTCTTTGACTGAGCTACCATTCACCGAGGAACCAACGCTCAACCAGCCACCATCTGAGGAGTGTGAGGAGCCAAGATGACAAGATGGACAAAAAAATAAAAAAAAATCATTTAGGAACTCTAAAAACTGTTTGTCACTCCAGTTTTTTTGTGGATTGCGAATTTTTGTTTGAATTTTAATGAAATATGATATTAAATAAATTAGTGAATTGCAAAGGGGCAAGATTGACTTACAAGAAAAGATTGGTACTCTGAGCCCAGCTCGACCAAGTCGATTGAATTTCATATCTTTTACTCTGAAGATCAATGAACAAAGAGATCCCAAGTCGATGGAGTTAATTTTTGAGCTGCTTTTTGCTATCTACTCTAAAAAGTATCTAATTTCCCCTTGATATCGAGCGATTGGACGTACTTGAAAGAAGATCCTGCCATATTCCTTAGTTTTATTTTATTATCCTTATCGTCAATATCAATAGAAATCTTAAAGATTTAAGGATGATAAGCAGCCAGGAACCTCGGCCACCGAGGATGATTTAAGCCTATTTATAGTGTAGGTCTCAATAGATCGACACTGTGGCCTGTGGCACTACTGCACTGTAGGTCAAATGTGCACCGCATGGGCAATGTGTAACTAGGAATTTTAGGGCGTTGCCATAAATGGGGCCTAGGGCACATCGCCATAGATTATTCTTTGGATTGATTGCAGTTTTCAAGTCAAAATTAGCGAGATTAGTGAGTTTGGAAGGCGTAATAGCTCGATATTGAACTGTAGCACACTTTTTATGAGCTAGTCACGCCATCCAGGTTCCAGGCTCCAGCACCAAAACAAAGGCAGGGAAAGTAAGAAAAATGGCGAATGAATGAATCAGAAAGGCTATGACTACTTCCAGAGTGACCGCGCAAGTACAGTACAGTGCAGTATTCTTGATTTATATCCCTCATGATGAATCAGCTGATAGAGTTAGACAAGAAAACTAGCTTCGATTGTGAGACCTTAGAGGCGCTACACCAATCAAAGGAATTTCGTAAATAACTTGAGTAATTTTTAATTTTATTTCTTTTTCGAGAAATTTAATTTAATTTAATTTCTTTTTTGAGAAATTTGATCAGTCTATCTATCATTTTATGATAAATTTTTAAATTTGAATAATAGGGGAGTTCAATAAATTAAAAATTAATTTAATTCAATAATTAACTTTTAATTTTTAGAATAAAAATTTAAATACTTAGACCTGAATCTCAATCCAAGTGTTTAATTTTCTATGATGATTAATTTTTATATTGAAAAATACTTCTTGAAAGAAAACAATTCATTAAAGATTTACTCAAAAATAAAATTTTAAACTAAATTAAGAGGGAAAAAAATTTAAAAAGGATTTTAATAAGTAAATTACCTATTTAAAATTAATTATTTTTATTTTATTTTATTACAAAAATTAATTCATTTAATTTAAATTAAATTTTTATTATTATAAAAAATTATTTTAATTTAAATCAATGGTTTTTTAATATAAAACAAAAAAGATATAATAATTTTAATAATTTTGATAATTTTAATAATTTTGATAATTTTAATAATTTTAATAATTTTAATAATTTTAATAATTTTAATAATTTTAATAATTTTAATAATTTTAATAATTTTAATAATTTTAATAATTTTAATAATTTTAATAGGATGGTTCAATGCGTTGAGATCATGAGCCAACTTTTGCTCCGATGAGTCAGATTTTACCAGTTCAAATAACCTCATGAGCTGGCTCACAGCCTAGCTCACAAGCCATAAATTTAAGTTAGTTTTATGATATATCAAAGTTTTTTTTCCCAAGATCACATCAATCTACCAAGGATCATCTTTGCTCTTGAGCTCAGACAATTGTCTATTTCAGTACACCCAACATTCCCTGACATTTTGTCATGTCACTATCAAATGTAGAAATAGCAGAAATATTTCTCTCATCTTGATTTCAGATTTTTAGGATTCCAAAAGTCTCAGTCAAAAGCAAGAACAGAAGGACTTATATATATTATGTTTAGTGTCTTGAATAGAAGAGGATCAGGCCATGATAGCCCAACTAAATGGAATCACAACCTTTACAACAATTGTATCACTTACTATACCATACAACAATGATACAACATTAAATTCAGGCTTGATTTTTGGAGCATAAAGGTTTTGCATAGAATCATTGCTCCAAGTAGTTAACTGTGACTACACGGATAGGCAAATTAACTATTCTGCATATGAAGAGTACAGCCTTGAATTACTTTTCAACATGCAACATGATGTTTTCAAGCCAGGAATGTGCACATCACCTGAGGGTTTCCATTTTATATACAATAGAATTAAACAAAAACAAGGTTTTTCAAAATCATAGTGCATGAAAACAGTTTCCCATTTCTCATCAACTAGCCTTAACACTTGAGCTTATTGGGTCTAATGGTAACGGTGCTTCAGTAGGGAGATTTGCACAAAACTTCAATGTTGGAATGGGTACAATTATTTCCATTACAAAGAGGGTAATAAAAGCCATCAGTCAATTTGAACAAGATTATGTGATGTTTCCTGATTTAAATAGGTTTATGGAGATCTCACAAGTTATTAGGGAAAAAGGTTTTCCATATTGTGTGGGGTTTATTGATTGGACAAATTTCCCTCTTGCACAAAAACCAGGGTGGTGAGAGGAGGTATTTTTTAACAGGAAAAAAACTACATTATAAATTATCAGATAATCCATGACTGTGACGAGCAAATAATTGGTTTCATCATTGGGTGACCCAGCTCCTGCACTGATTCTATGGTATAGAAAAATATGGGGATCTATAAAAATCCTCTGAATTTTTTGATAGAGGTGAGCATTTTGATTTAGGATTAATCTGTGAAAAACAAAAGTAGTTAATTTTTTCTGCCTTATAGCCTTAAGGTCAATATTTATTGTCAGACTCTGCATACCCATTATCAGAGCATCTGATACCTGCACTGAGAGCTCCAAGAACCAACTCACAATTAAATTCTGACTGAAACTACTTCTTGGCAAAATAAGAAGTGGATAATGAGCACACGATTGGTATATTGAAAGACCAATGCACCCCGCCCAGGCAGATGTGGCTTCAGATAAATTCACACGACAATGTAAAGGAGTAAATCACTTGGATCAAAGTATGTTGTGTGCCACGAAACATGCTTTCACAAATAAAGGATTAATGGGTGGAATTGAGTAAAGATTCACATCAAGAAGTACTTGATTGCATTCCAAATGACATACCTTCACCAATGGAAGCACAATTACAAACGCAAGTGATTTATGTATGTAAGGCACATGACTATAAAATTGATTTTTTGCCAATTCATTGATAAATTATTCTTTGATATAAAAGCTGTATTTAATTTGCAAACATTCTTGTCAGATAACATAAAAGAAATGGACCAGTTTTTAAGTAGGAGTAAGAGAAAAAATGAATAGAAGCAGTAATCTTCTGAAATTAAGGATTTCCTTAATAATAGCAAGAAAAGCAATGCCAAAAAAATAATACAGTAAGCTTCACAAGGCTACTTCTGAGTGTCATATGAATACTTTAAATAAGTACTGCTTTCCTTGGATTTCATTCCCTGCTCATGCAATTCCTTAATAATTGACAAGTGTTTGGAACTAATAGAAACCCCAATTTCATGATATTTCTTTTTTATTTTGTTCCAGCTCCTTCTCTTTATATCTTCCTTTCTGATCCAACTCATCTTCCAATTAAATTTTAAATTATGAATCTTCTCATTCAAATTAAGCCTTTTTAGCCAGGCCCTTCTTAATTTTCAATTAAAATTTCTGTTTTTCCATCTGAAGGCAGTGTAATTTTTTTCAATCACTCATCTTTCAAAATTTTGTGCCTGAAGTTCTTTTCTTTTATCTCCCTTTGAAAATTTAATTTTTTCTTCTTTTGCTTCATGTTTGAGGTTGAATTCTTTTTTTTTGAGAATTTATTTCTAATAGTTTCAAATATTGATCAATTTTCAAATTCTTCTTAATCTTTACATCCTGTGGTTCCAATTTTTCTTCCAAAACCCCAAACATTGACTGACTTCTCTTAGGGGAAAGGTCTTGAGGAAATGTGTGCTGTTGACCTTAATTTAATGTTCAAGTTTTCTCCTCTATCACTTTTCCTTAAGGACTGTGAAGTGATCGAAAATTGATGTAATTTCCCCCAATTCCCATTTCAATAGACAGTTAAATGCCTTTTATATCATTCTTGAACACCATTTCAATTTGAAACCCATCAGGCACACTTGTTGTCTTAGAGAAAGCTTCTGATAAATTTGAGTTTCTTTTTCAAGTTCCAGTTTGGTCTCTATTGCTTTTGTCACTATCATATTCAATATTTGAATTTCTACCCACACTTTTTTTCCCACTAGTTTCATAAGTGTTATGGACAAACATATTCTGTTTGTAAACTAATATTTGTGACAACCAATGAAATCATAGACATAATTCTTCAACTTTCTCTTTAAATGTCTTTTCAAAACTTTTTTTGTACCTGTGCCAGTACTAATAAAGAATTTGTCTTCTTCAATGATTTTTTTCATATAATTACTCCATTTTTACTAAAGATTATACCTACTAAGACTTGAAGCTCCCTTCACATGATTGAGGCTCATATACTTCTTGAAACTTCTTAATTCCTGCACTCTTGTATGTTTCTTACTTCTCCAACTTGTCTTCTTGCTTCCCCCAATTAAATCTTGTATAAACTCAATACACTTAGGATTTTTAAATAGAAGCTTTAAATACAATGATAGTTCTCTTCAATTTCAATTTAAGTGCATATTTTTTGATAATCCTATAACACAAAATAGTTACTTAAATAATTACAATTCTCATATTTATTATAAATTCAAATTTTAGCAAGGACTTCCTTCAGTGAATTTTCTTTGATTTTATTCTTAGTATAACAAGCCCTTTTCTTCTTTGAAGCTGATGACTCACTTGAATCCTTTTTTTCTTTCTAAATAGGTCCATTTGCAAATCCTTGAGATTAGAAATTTGTTTTTTTTTTCGTAATTACAGATCACGTGTTGCTCTATTAGAGGATACATCTTGATTCCCACCCAATTCTGAGGCCTTGCCACCATAATTTCAATGATCTGAAGTGCTTAGATACTCTGCATAAATACTCAAAAGCTGGTTGGAAGGAGAATGAGGATTTATTGAATGACTCTATTTATATTGAAATTAATTGAGATAAATCAATTGATGTGGGGCCTTTTGATTATCAGGTTCAACCAGGCTATTGTCATTGTTTTTGATAATTCCAAAATACAGCCTTGAGAGTAGAAATATTATCAAATATTACTGAAAAATAATCTTTAAGTGAATTTTAAATATTAATTTGAATCAATTATTTCTAAAACATTTTTTGAAAAGAAAAGGTAGCATTTGAAACATATATATGAGATAATTATTTATCAAAGTGAATCAGGAAATACAAGTAAAAGTAAAATCTGAAATTTGAATGAAGTAAGTCCTTCATTCTTCAGTTGATGTGTTTTTGTAAGATTCAAAACATGAATTCATTGAGATAGATGTGAGGTCCAAACATGGGGCCCAAGTGAGATCAAGACAGCTCAGTTATCATGATGAGCCAGCCAAATGGATGGCTCATGACATGGTACACAAAGGCTAGGTTCAACTGAGAAAAATGTTGAGAATGATGAAATTTTTATGTTTTCAGGAGCTAGAAAATTTGATTTCTTTGATCTTTCTTAATAAACAAAATAATTTTAAATTAATTAATAAATTATAAGAGAAAAAATAACTTATTTTTTTCATTTTTGAATAAATTAATTCTTTAATAGTATAATCAAGTGTGTGAAAACTGATAACTAAATTATGAATTTAATATTAGGTTTTAAATTAGTTTTATTTTTTCAAATTTTAATTACTTAGGATTCAAATTAAAAACATAAGTCAAAATTAGCTGGTTAATTAAAGACTTAAGATTTCCTTTATTATTAAGATTATCAGTCAATTTACAACCAATTTTAACTTTAAAAAAAATCCACTTTTTTCTTCACTATCCCCCCTTTTCATTATGTTGGTTTGTTTTCTTCCACCCCTTTTCTCACTATTTCCCCCTCCTCTAAATTTTTCTTTTTTCCGTTTCCCCAACAAAAAATTTTTCTCATTTTTATTTCACTCAAATCCAATTTCCATTTTTTTTTTCTTTTATCACCCCTAAACCATTTTTTTCTCCCTTTAAAATTCAAGATTTCCTGAATTATAAATAATAGAAACTTGAATTATTTTCCTTTCACCCCTTTTAACCTTTACCCTCATTATTTGTTTGGGATTTCACTTTTAAATTATATTTGTATTTTAAGGTCGTAATTAAGTCATAAAATTATCAAAAAATAATTATTTTGAAAAGCTTAAAAGGTGATTTTTTAATAATTTTTGTTTGTTCTAATTATGATTATGAATTGATCTTTTTGATTTTTTAATGTCCCCTGGATTATTTGTTTTGTTTTATTATATAAATATCAACAATCAGTAACACAAAAGAGATGCGTTTGGATTAATTTTAGTTTAATCTTCTCAATGATTTGAGGATCTCAACTTGATAAGGCAAAGAAGCTCATATCAAGCTACCTGAGATAGTGAGCGGGGTTTTAAAATATTTGCGCACAAAAGCTTAAGTACAATATGATCATCCAAAACAAATACATGAAAGGGAAAAAATAAAGATGATATTAATTAGGATCATCATGATTTGAGAAGGAATTCTCTGTTCACAAAGGGATATTATGAATACGTTTTAACGAAAATCAAGTATGAAGAGAATTGTAATTAATAGTTATGCTTAAATTCAATTTTTATTTAATTCATTTCTTAATTTTTTTGTTTCCTTAGAATTACTTATTTTACTTGGGATTTCAAAAATATTACACGAGGTAAAAAATCTGATAAGTTTTCAAAGTAGCTCAACAAAAAAAATTCGACTTACCATATGAGTCTTGATAGTTTCAAGTTACAAAAAATATGGTTTATGCTCAAGATGAAGTTTTTCAAGAACCATCAGTACTTACTTATAAGGGGAAAAAAACACTCCCCAATTTTCTTCAAAGAAAGTGCCTGTTTTTTGAAAGAATGTGGGCTATCTTTGGTGAAAAAGGAAATTTTTGATTATTTGAAGCTTACAATAATGGTATTTTGGAAGTGAATGTGAAAGTTTAAACTATTAGGTTTAATCAATCTTCTCAGTGAAACAACCTCACACAGGAATGTCAATTCACATGGATCATAACTCAGAAAACAATTCCTGATCTATATCAGATAGTCCTAAATTATCATTTACAATTCCCGGAGTTTCTAAAAGTATTGTTGAGCTAACTGATAATAATTAAGATGATAAGTCCCAATCCAACATCTATGTCAATGACTCAGCCTCGACAGCAAATGGACATCCAGTAATCACCAAACCCAAGAAAAGGGTACGCAATCAACTCATTAAATACCAAAGGGGCTCAAGAATACAAAGAAAAAATTAAAAATTAATTCAATAAACAAATTTATATCGTAAAAAGATATGTCCCTATTACAAAAACTTTACTATCAGAAAGAGAAAGACCTAATTTACCAGAAGACGCCATTCAATATTCTAGAATGCAACCTCAACATCAAGGTGGAAAATTCCAAGTTTAAATCTTTCTGAGAAGAAAAACCCACTTATTTTTGTATGATTGACTTGAAGAATTGGAAAAATGAGTTTCAGGTAGAGGCTGAGAGTTCCTTAAGAGTAGATTTGGTGAACGCCATTAATAGGTGGGTCAATAAGGGTTAAGCCCTAGATGATATTTATAAATTACTCTAATTAAATTTTGGGGGATCAAGCTCATGATTTATGATTACCGATAAGTGTGATATTAGCTTTCTCATCATATCTTCCAGTTATTTTTACTTAATTAATCTCAAATTATCTTGTATTATTAATAGTATTTTGAATTTTACTTAAACAATGTCTTTGTCTTGATTGTTTTATTTTTTTATTCTATATAATTTCCTTGTAGTTTTACATTACTATTCTAAAACTCTCAAAGCCATCAAATGCAAAAATAATTATAACATATTCCTCAAAATAGATATTATTTTATTAATTCCAGATAATTCTTCAATACACCAATATCACAGTTATGAGAACTATATGATCTTTTGACTCCAAAGCTTCAAAATTGGTCTGTGGCATTAGAATTCTGATTGTTATTTGGTACATGATCATTTTCCCTGTCTTAAAATACCGAATTTTCCTACCTTTCAGTAAAATAAGGAAATACTTTTTTGTATTGCACAACATCCCTTAATTTAATTCACAATTTGTATCATGTACAGTTCCCTAACAGATGAATTTGAACTTTTTTTTTATTCCACAGAAAAATAACTCATGCTCACAAATCAAAAGGCACCTATTATATAAATTTATTGCACAAACACAACTAAAAGTAACAAATTATTTCACACTTTTTTTTTTGGTTGGTAGCATAATTTTTTTTTGTAATCACTATTTTACAAACAATAAATTGTTGAGCCATAACATTAAAAACTAAAAAGAATCGCAAACTATTTCAGTGGAAAGATTAATTAAGAGAAAAGAAAAAAAACTCACAGAAATTTCATGTTCTAGTAAGAAGTAGGACCTCCATTTGGTGTGGAATTGACAATAGTAAGTTTTCCAATAATTTCCAAGGCACATCCTCCCATTCTTATTTAATTTCAACCTGAAATTCTTTCACAGATTGGGGATGGTATAATGTTACAATTTCACTCTTAATTGTTTTCCAGATATTTTAAATGGGGTTGAGGTCTGGATAATGAGCTGGAAAGTTCATTTTGTTGATGCCAGCTATTTGTGCCACTGGTTTCTGAGCTTCACCATGTGAATCAGGGTGTTTTCCTTAATTAAAATTAAGTGGTGGAAATCCATTATCCATAAAGCTGTCTCCATGTGTATGACCAAGGGGAGTAGGGCTGGCTGATATGTTTTCCAGATCATCTCAGCCAAAGTCATTTTCCCAACAAGGATGGCTACTGTCAATCATTTGGCCAAACAAAATTCCCCCCATATCATAAGAAATTGTCAGCCTGATCAATGGTTGACTGAAAGTCATTTGATCAGCCACTTTTCTTGAGGTGTTAACCATACTCACACAAGATTGGCCTTCATGCCTACCTCAAAGGCCAATTTGTAAGTCCAAATCACCTTTTTACAATCATCAATTGTCCATAATTGATGTTTTTGAGAAAAGGACAGGCTAGCTTGGAAGTCTTGAGGTTGTAATAATGGTTTCCTTGGGGAAATTATGGATTCTTTTTTGAGTTTGTTAATCTTGTTCTGAATCATTCTTGTTTAAACATTTTTTGTCAGCAGATTGGTTACTTGGGCCACAGTCAGGAGCCATCATCGAGTAATTAATTGGTTTAGTTGTTGCCAATATTATTCCTTTAGGATTGATGGCTGGGCTCTTTTTATTTGTTTCTTGACCATCCCGAGATGCTGATACTTTGAAATGGTTTTGTAAACCGTTGTTACAGGTATTTCAATAAGCATCCCTATATTACAAAACACCAGCCCAGCTTGATGCATTCTGACTATTTTACCTTGCATCTTGTCTTTAAGGTAAGGCGTTTCCTATAACCCAAACAAAAATTAATGAAATTGGAAAGAGAAATGAAAAGAGAAATAGAATCAACTCAATTGGCGGAAGAGTTAAGACCTTTGTAATGTTTCTGAGAGAGGGGGAAATCTGTTTACCAGGGCCTTTAAAAATCATTGGAAGGCTGTTTCCTCCCATTGCAATGGCTATGATGATGCGATGAGTGAGGTGAGATGTGAAGAGTGAGAAAAAGAATAAATTAAGTTTGATTTTGACGAAGAAAGGGCACAAGCTTTGAAGAATAGGATACTGTGGCTGTGAGATGTTTTGAGTTCCCTGCCGTGTTTGCATTCAACTGGCAGGGCACTTTACCTTATTAATATTGACTCTTTCAGAGATCCCCACCGACCCTTGAGTATTCCAATACAGCTCTCCTTTCTTACTTGTTATTACACCAAACCATAATCAAATATGCGATTTACTGTAATATTTGACACAGGAAGCTTTTGTTCTGGAATGAGGTGTTAACTCAAGAAATATCCATAATCTTACAATAATCTTTGGCCTATTAAAATTCTGGATTGAACTTAAACTCTCTTCACATACCTTTTTTTGAAAAAATAATCCTTCTTATAAATTAAAATCTCCTTATAAACTTTTGAGTCACCAAAAGACCTTAAACATCCTGAAGTAAAGAAAAAAAAATTGATACTCATCACAATCAAACACTATTCAATAATTGATAGAGTATCTTTTTTTCATTTCAAAAAATCTTTTACCACCTTTTCCTGGTTCCTGATACAATGTATTTTTGCTTTAGTAATTAAACCAGTACAACCTTTAAATCCAAAAAAAATCAATAATCTGTGATATTTTTTTTTGCCTTCTCTTTAAATTGGGTCATCCGATCAATTTATGGCCTGGATAACTCTTCTTGAAGCGAAAAAAAATCCCCTCTACCTACATTGAAGTTATTTTCCATTCTTCAAACTGAGGATTCATTCAGATTGGATCTAATTATTTCCATAGTAATTGAAAATTAATTTGATATTTTAAGTTCCTTATTATAGTTATTTCTTTTTTAAATTTCATTATAATTACTTTTTTTACAATAAATAAATTAATCTTTCTCTGATTTTTCTGACTGATTGTTTAAAATATTAATCCCTCATATAAAATAATTTATGAATATGAAAAAAGTTTATTATTTTTTTATATTCAATTTCTTTAAAGATATCTGTAATGAAAAATATTCATAAATTTACTCCTGTAAGTCTTTCTCCTATTATATTTCAGATCCTAAATGATTTTATATTTTATATCTTTTGGTGAAAGGATGGAGATTATGGTTGTTGAAGTTGGAATACCCAAACTCCTTAACTTATGATATATTTCTCTTTATTAAATAATTCCTTTATTAATTTCTGTATTTGTGAAAAATTTTGAAGCTTGTGGATAATTTAATTCCAAATTGAAATTTATAATAAAGATTTTCAATTTTGGTTAATGAATTTCAAAGATAATGAACAGTTTTTAATGATTATTAAATTATTTTTATTATTTATAAAAGCTTATAGCAACTTCCAATGGTTTTTAATTGGTTTTCAATTAAATTTACTTGAATTGAAAACATTTTAATCATTTATAGGTGAAAAATGATGTAATTAACCATTCTAATAAGTTTTAACTTAATTTTAAAGTTTTCCTTTTTTAAATAAGAAAATTATTTCTTTTAACTTTGAATTGAAATTGAAATTTTGTTAAATTAGAAATGAATTAAATGGAATTTGAATCCTATTAATATATTGAATATTTTGGAAAAAAAAAATAAAAAAATTAGGGGACTGAAATTAGCTAAATTATCAGCAACTTTGGTATGGACCCTGAGAAGAAAACTAAAATAAAATTATAAGAAAACTCTTCTTAAAATAATTTTCATGTGTGGGAGAAGACTAAATTTTTATTTCTCAAATCTAATCCAAAATTCTAAATCATGAAAGTTTTTCTTCATTTTGGTTTTTAAATTTTTCAATTTTAATCTTTTGAGCCTCTCTTTTTTCTAGCTCATTTTTAATAATCATTCTAATTTGTAAAAAAAATGATAAATTCCTGAATAAATTCTGTTCAAAACCTGAAAAATTTCATGAGAATAGCATGAGAATAGTTACAGACAGATTCGAAAGACTGCTGGTGAATCTGCACATTGATCTTCAAAAATTCATTTTGCAAATGCGCGTGTGCAGAAATTAGGCCTCACAATGAGCATGTATGGGGTAGTTTTAGTCCCCCTCTTAATTAAGTTAGAATAATTTTAATTATGATTTTTTTATTAAGATAACTAGTTCTTTTTCCATTTTCAACCCAGTTATTGATTAGTTTTCATCCTTCAATTGAAAAATATATCTTATATTTTAATTGAAAGATTGTTTTTTCAAAATTTTCTCATTAGGAATGGAGGATTTATTTTTTCTATTTAGTTTAAAACTACCCTTTGGTTCAACTAAATCATTTAAAATTAATCTTCTTTAATTTAAAAAAAAGAGTTTTCAAAATATAGTTTTTACTTTAATTTCATTGATAATTTGAATTCTTATATTTAAAACTATTCACCAAAAAAATTTATTCATTTTATTAAACTGAAATCTTAATGATTTCTACAGTTTTACCCTTTATTTTTCTTACTATGAATTGAAAATTATGAAATTACTTAAATCATAAGATTTAAGACTTGATTTCGACATTGATTTAAGTTATCAATAATTTAGTAATTTTATTAATATGACTATTTATTGAGAAATCAATATATTTAAATACATTTTAAATTAGTTCTTCATATAACTTACTTCCCTTTTAATATTTTTATTTTAAGAAATTATTAATTTTATTTTTAACTTTTTTATCAATTTATTAAAAACAAAAGCTTTCTTTTTTTTGGAGATTGAAAAAATTCAATAAATTCAATTTTTGCAATATTTTTTACCTAAATTTTTTTTTCTAGATTTTTTTTTTTTATAAAAAAAAATTCAATATGTTTTTCTTTTAATTAAATAAGAAAAACCCTTATTTCTTTATATATCTTAGAATTGAAGTCTTTTCTTATTTTTTTATATTTTATTATTTTTATAACTTAATGCAGTAATTATATGTAAGAATTACTTTTTTTAGTTTAATCAGCTTGATTTTGAGTTTATGAATATAGAATTTTTTAATTGAACTTAAATAAATAAGAAACTCTTTTGATAAGTTTAATATTGAAAATTTCTACATCTTTTAAAAAATATTTTCTCTTTTTTTATGTGTATTTTAATTCAACTTTTTCTGACAAGAAGATAATTTTGTTTTAAAATTATGATTAAATTATATATATAGATATAAATTTACTTAAATAGTCTGCCTTTTGCTTTTTAAAGGAAAAAATATCAATTTTTAATTCATAGAGATTCAAGTTATTGATTTTAATTTTTTGTTAGATTCTACAAAGATTCCTTCCTTAAAAATGAATCAAATTTAGTTTTCATAATTCTTAATATTAAAATTTTTATTGAGTTTACAATTAAATATCAAAAAAAATCCTTTTATATTCTTTTTTCTTTGAATTATTTTTTCTAATTTTAATAAACTAAGAATATAATTTTACAAAACTAAGATTTAATTTTTTAAGTTCATAAAAAAAGAAATCTCAAAAAAAATGATAATAAAATCACAAATTTAAATTTGGATTTTAATTTGGATTTCAATAATAATGTAATTTTGAAATTTTGAATTTATTAATGAGTTTTTTATATTATTACTGATTTTTTATTATTCAATATAAACAAGAAAAATTCTTCTTAAGAGACTTTTAATTTGATATAATATGAATCAACCAATCTAAATTTTTTCTCAAAACTGTATTTGTTTATTACTTATAATAAATTAGTTACTTTAATAGATTTAAGGATTTTAAAAATCATGACCATAAATCTATAAATAAAAAGTATAAGATCTTGTAGTTAATTAAAAGTCAATATATCTATGAAGGAGATTAAAGAAAACAAATATGTCATAAAAAAGGAATATAATAGAATATTGGATATAAATAAATGATTTAGAGGTTGGAATAAATAAATCAATCAGATGGTAAATAAAAAATTTATTCAATCTCTTTAAAAAGAGTAGGTAAAGGTTTTTATGATCAGCTCATGATCTCAGGAAAGATAAGGGAATTCAAAAAAAATTAAAAAAAAAGAAACCAATCAATTAACTAGCTATTAGATCTCATTAAGTGAAAAGAAATTTTTTCTTCAACGCTTAGACTACATATGAGAGTTTCATAGAAAAGCTTTGAAGAGACCTAAGCCACATGGAAATAAAGTTTAAATAATAAATTTTTAAAAGAGTTCGTGTTCTACAAATGAGATATTACCTATTCAAAAAAGAGAGTTTTTGCTTTGGTTATTGAGATTTATGCTTTCTTTTACCAAAAACATTCATTTTCTCAAAGAGGGGTTTCATACACACAAATTTTATAGAAAATTATTAATAATGGTGAAAAAAAGAACATCATTTATTTCAATTAACATATTTTTTTTCAGTTGGAAACTGAAGATTAGTTTTTAATCAATGTGAAATTTTCATAAAAAGAATTATAATTCATTTTTTAGGATTCATTTTCTCTTCAATTTTGAAATAATTCAAATAAGCTAATAAGTCATTTAGCAAGATCTTAATTCAAATAAATTCAGATTTAATATCTTTATATTTTGATAGATGAAAATGGGCTAATTAGAGAATATGGATTTCAATTTACTTTTGAATTTGATCTCTATATCTATAATCATAACCTTTTCTTTTGAAAAAAATCAAGTCTAAATATTCTAGAAATCCTATTAATCTACTCATTATAAATCATAAGAGTGGATTTTTTCCTTGAGGATATTATATGATAATAAAAATGAAATTTTATTTTATCTTTTATTTAAATAATATGTCACTTTATGATAATATTCCAATCTTAACTCTTAATCATATAAAAAAATTACCCTAAAAAAATTTAATTTTTTAAAATTTTATTATAAGCTATATGATTAGATATAAATAAATTTGATATTTTAATTTATTAGAATTAATTAACTTTAAATCTTTAAATATTCAATTTATTTACATAGTAGTATAAAACTAAACAAAGCTCTAAATTGGTATTTAAAAAGGCCCCCCCACCCAAGAACTTATTTAATTTGCTAATTTTCAGATTACTTCTGCTTAGTTTTAGGAAATTTTACTACTGATTTCTTTTTTTAATAAGGGATTTTTTTTCTTACATATTTTTTTAAAAAAAATATTTTGAATTCACTTTTATGCCTATGCAACTTATGAATAACCTTAGCACCTTCCCCTATAGGTGCCAGTTCAATTAATTGGATATTTATCCAATATTTTCCCTCTCCTTCCGTCAACTTATTATTAATTTTATTATATTTTTTCAATTATTTATTAAAAACTTCAATAAAAATGAATAAAAAGTCATACTGGATTTGACAGGGCAGTAAGAAATAAATTATTGAAGGTAATATGCTATCAATGTGGGAGAAGTTGGAACATACCTTAATTATTTTTTTCTTCACTTCCACCCAATTTCTGATGTTTTTGATCTAAAAAAACTAAGTTGTTACTTGTTATTTTATTTTAGCTTTGTTGAGATATCAGTTTTGCTAAAATCAGAAAGAAATGCCATAATGCTTCTTGTGTGTTTTACAAAGTTTCTTGCTCCTATGCAAAATGATAGGCTATGCATATCAAGATAAAGTCCATCAGTCAAAGCCTATGAGCTGTGGTGGTTCAGACAGCATGTCCACTGGGTACTTTTTGCTTACAACACGTCCACCAAGCATCAATCCAAAATAATCAAGAGTTTACATTATGTCTGAACGCGTAGGATTCATTTTCCCTCTCAAATCTCGTTTTCCAGAACTTTGATCTTGCAGTGCTTCAGGGTCGAGGTGGACGTGGTGGACCTGGTGGACCTAGCAGAGGCAGAGGCGGCGGACGAACTGGAGCTGCAGACGACAAGCCAAAGCGAGAGGCTATCCTGGATTTAGCCAAGTATGTTGATAAAAGGGTTCGTGTCAAATTTATGGGCGGTCGAGAGAGTTGAGTATCATGGTTCACAAGCTGCACCTCGAAGTAGAGCTCCATCCTGAATTTCGATTTACTGGTAGTCACCGGCCTTTTGAAGGGGTACGATCAGTTGCTTAACTTGGTGATGGACGAAGTTGAAGAAGTCCTTCGGAGTAAGCAGTGTCCCACCATGAATTCGTTGATCGAAATCTCAAGACATAACCAGCGTTGGCCTGACCATTGATGCCTTTGTCGCAATACCTCTTCATTCCAACCAACGCTGCAGATCCTGAAACTATGACTGCGAGCTCGCCTCTTAAAACACGATCGCTTGGTCTTGCAGTCATCAGAGGTACGAGCCTGGTGGTCATCAATCCTGTCGACGGGTTCGTGTGCTTTTTTGCCTTATCTTTTGCTCTTCACTCAAGAAATAGAGGACTGATCACGCTTATCCTTCCACTTGATCGGGATATCTTGTCCTTGTTTTGTCCTTTTGTCATAGTTTCGAGGAAATTGCAAATCCATTTATAAATCAACAATGATAACAAAAAATAAAGTACGTAAACTATTTGGTTCATCCCACTGAGTAATATTGAATTCAAAGTATTGACATTAAAGGCTTTTCTGGCTTTTACCTATGATCTTTTTAAAACAAATTCAATGGATGGGATAGTTCATCTACTTTCAAAAATTCGGTCGAATAATTCAAATTCAAGTTTATATGCTGCCAGTTCCTGATAAATGTCAGTGACTTGCTTGCAATATCGGATGCCTAACGCTTTGGCCAACAGCGGAAAACTTTCTCATTACCTAATTTTTGCCTGGAGTCCTGTGCTACCTTATTTCAAAAGAAGCAAAAAACAACAACATGATGCTCTTACAACTGGCTTTTCCAAGTGAAAGTAGATATACAATCAACAAAACCTTTGTTAAACAACTTATGGCAAACATACCTCCTGCGAAAAATCGTAGATGCGGCTACCACTATTGATAAAGAGAAGTTCATCTATATTGTTAAAAAAATTGCTTTAATGACATGCGTATAAAAATTCACTGCCAGCAAAGTTTGCCCCTCCGCATCCAAGCTTCAAAAATAAGCCTCTTTTCCAAAGCCTAAGCATGAACACGACCTCAACCTTGAACTATTTTTTTGAGTTTAATTGTTTTCAAGATATTATTACAAATAATTCTGGAAACCATCAATGAGCACTTGAGCCCTTCCAGCCATAGTCCGGTGAGCTGATTAAGTTGTCCACCACTCATTAACTAGATCAATCACAAGTAAAGGGGAGAAAAGAGCACAAGATCAAGGTTGAAAGTTCCTTGATTATTTTCCACTGTCAGTTATAGAGATACAAACTTTGATCAATCCAGAAAAAACTCCCATAACTTGATCATTGTGATAGACTTAAGAAAGAAAACTAAGGATAGATTTCAATATAACATGAAAATCATGGCTGTGGAGAACTAAAATTTCATAATAACTAAATAATATATATCATATGACAATCAAATATTGGTTTCAATATGTAATACCTGGGTTATCTACTTCACTTTTTTAAAGAAATAGCTAACATCAATTGATTATAGAACACATTATTTCAAAAAAATTGGGGTTGATTTCATGTAATAACTTTTATTAAATATATTTAATAATAATATCATAAATTGTGTTTTAGAACTAACATTAATTAAATTACTTCTATATAAATGAAGTTGCAATTTATTATGAAGGATATACATATATGATCTGTGATCAAAGAAGTAACTTTTTTTATAAAAATAAAGGAAAATGGTCTGAAAAATTGTCATTATATTGAGATGATGTATTTATTAAGTAAAATGAATTTCAATAAAACAAATTTAATTTGAATTTTTTATATAAAATAATTATATCAGTGTCAGGGTGAGTCTATGTAGTAGCTTAAAAACAAGAAATACAAGCTAGCACTATGACTGTGACATGGTAAAAATAGTTAAAAATAAATAAAAAGGTTCTACTTTTATATGATAGCAGTGGTTATGAATCTACTGAGAATCTTGGTTGAAATAATCCAATATCAATTGAGTTTAAAGATTACTACAATAATTGATAAAGTCAATTATATCAATGTGATTCTAAGAGCACTACTGGTATAAGACAGTTTTGCTACATAAGAATACTAATCAATCATGATGAGGTCCTTTTCCAGTGAGAAAAGGCATGCTTTTATCCCTTTGGGGGACTTCTAGGAGCTTGTAGGCTCCTCAAACATCTTTAAAATGGATTTTTTTACATTGGAGGCTGTATTTTGGTTCTGTACCATTGATTCTGGCATCAGCATAGTCAGAATTGTGGCTTTAGGACCACAAATTGTTGTTCTGGAACAATATAGGGTGAAAAAACCTCTTCACATGCCATGTAAGCACTTTTATTACACATACAGAGTGCTTTTATGACTAATATTAGTCATTCTGGGAAGTTTTAAGCTTTAAACTACCATTATTTTATGTATTAAATCAGTACTGGATGGTAAAGGTCTGGTACAGACCAGTCTTGATTAAAAATATTTTAAACCAGATATATCAGTCAATAATTGAGATATAAAAAATCCTGAAAGATTTTCTTATTAAATTAATAATTAAATTAATCCTAATTCAATTTATTACTTTGTCTGTTCTTAATTTTAAGAAAAATCACTTTAGTATTATTAAGAATTTAATATTATGAAAAATTAAATAAATAATTTTATAAAAATGAAATTAAAAATAAGATATGTTAATATTAAATAATAAATATCTAAGAATTAAATAATATTAATATTGAAAATGGTTATTATTCTGAATTATACTCCTTTTTTTTATTACCAATATAACAATAATAATATTAAAATGATTCTACCAGAAGTGACTTTACATTTGAATAAGTTAATAGCATAAAAATAAATTAAAATAATACTAGAGAAAAATCTACTTGTTACTAAGAACTATTATTATTGTAAAAATATTATTATAAAGATATTTATAAGTGAAACCTCAAGAAATACAAATAAGAGTTGATTTAAATTTAGAGAAAAACAAATTCAATAATATAAATAAATTCATTAATTTATAATAATTTTTTTTTTATTTTAAAAACAACAATTACAAGATTCTTCTTTTATTTTTTTTAAAAGAAGATAAATTTATTAAAATTATTATTATAAAAATTTATTTAACTTATTATATTATATTGAGCTGTGTTGAATTCTGAGGATATTTGATGGTATTGAGGGGTCTTTTTATATTAAATAAAGTCCTCAGTATTTATTAATAGTACCAATATTGATTTACACATCCATAATGCGCTCAATATGTTTAATATAGAGTTAAAACGATAATTTTAATCTTACAACAAGGTTTTAGTGGTATCTTCAAGGCTTACAAAGCCCAAAAAAGTTTCTTTTATAAAAAAAGCTGATAAATGATTTTTAATAAGCATTATTATTTTCTTTCTTGAACTTAATTTAATTTTGTGAGTTCATTTATTTTATATTTATAAGACTATTTATCAAGAATTAATGCTATTTCAAAAAATTTCCCCATTCTTCACAATGAGAAAACTTTATACAGTTTAGCTTCAAAAAGCCTAAAATTTGGTTTTGAGATGGATTTTCCCCTTAAGTATAAGGGTTGAAAATGTGGAAATTTCCATAAGTAAACAAAAAAAATTTTCTTATTAGGTAATTTAAATTTAATTTTCACAATATCAAAAAATAAATTTAGTTTCACTATAAGTGAAGTTTCTTCAATTTCACATATTAGAACTGGAAAATTGGGTTGATTAAGTTTTTTCAGGTAAGCCTTAATATACTCTATTTTCATTAAAATTGAAAAGGGGGCTCATTATTTGACTGATTTGAATTTCTGATGGATTCTGATATGCATACCAAAATTTCCAAGGGAAAGGTCCATATCAGTAAATATTTCCCTAAAATAAAGCCATCCCCAGACCTCAAAGACTTTGTTAAAGGGCCAAAAAACAGTGCTTTCCCCAATCCATCCCAGCCCAAGAATCTTACTGTATATCCCTGAGAGTTTGGAATATCTGGAATTCCTGGTTTTGATATAAAGAATACAGATTTGCTAGTCTCTTTTGGACGTATCATCCAAAGACTGAGTCCCCCTAATAAGTAAACAAAAAAAATTTACTCAAGGGGAAAATTTGAGTTTTTATTTGAAATTCTTGATTTATTATGTCTTATAAGTTCAAATCTTAATTTAAACTTTAATAGAATTTAATTTTAGCTTACTTATGATGTTTGGACTTCTAATCAAAGTTAAAAATTAATCTTAAACTTAATTTGGCTGCATAACTTTAATTAAGTTTTGCCAAACTCAAAAACCACTCTATGCAGATACAAAAATTTGTGTACCTTGTTACCTTTTGCCATAATCCATTTTTCCCAAATTTTTTTGTGGGTTTTTTCCCTTTGTATTTATTAAGATAAATTCTATGGAATTTTCATGCTATTATGAACAAAGGGCCTACAATATTTACCACCTGTATGGTAAATCCAAAACTAAATTTAAAACTATACACCAAACCTTAATTTTAATTCTTTTTTTGTAAGTAAATTGTTTTATAGTTTAGGTTTATTTTATTTTAAATTCAATAAATTTTAATTAAAATAAAAAAAATTCTTTAAAATTATTAAACTTAAACTAAAATTTTATTTTGGTCTGTTTAAGCCAAAAATATTGAATTTATGGTATAATACCCTATGGTATAAATCTAGTTAAAATTAGATGAATAATCTAATGGTTTAATAAAAATTTATATTTAAATGTTTTTTTAATTAAAAATTTAATTGCATATTTTTAAATTTTAATAAAATTTTAAGCTCATTATTTATAATTTTAAGTAAAATTAATTTTTAGTGAAGAATTTTGTGATTCCTTTTAAAATTTAAAATATTCTTGAGCGATCAAAAAATACAAAATCAAATATTTTAAGTTCTTCATTATTTCTTTAATTTTTTTTATTATTAATTTTTACCCTTATCATATAATAGCAGAAGTTATTAGGGTTTTAAGTTTCTTGATATATTTTTGTACATTAGTACATGGCTTCAAAAACTTCCAAGTCAGATATTTCTGTCAATTTTGAATATAGAATAATTAAAGTGATGAAAAACTTTAGGGATTAATGAGGTATTCAAGTTGGTATACTTTGAATTATTGCTATATCAATTTATGGCAAAAATACAGGGGTTTCTTTATATCACTATTTTCAGAAATCCAGTATTTTGTGTAATAAACCTTTGAATCAGGATCCCTAAGCCAATTTTGGCTATAAAAGAGTCTAAGTTATCTAAAGTTAAAGTTTTAAGTTATATTTTCTATTTTTCTATACCTTTTTATAGTTTTATACAAGCCCTCTCAGATTTCAAAGGGCTTCATTTGTTTTAAAGAAGTGATTGTGGTATTGTCTGAAGTAGGAGTGCTACTTGAAATTGGATAAATCATTGGATAGCTCTCATTGAGAGCTTCAATATGAGTGCTATTTTGGTGGTGTTTTCATTAAATATTAATAAGCTATATTATAGTTTGAAATAATGTTTTTTTTTGCTTATTTTTATCTTATCTTTAAGTCATTGTATCTTTGTTACTTATTGTACCATTTAAATGATATTATTGTGTGGAGAATTTCCCATCTTTATAATTATACTTTTCTAGACTGTAACTTCCAATTACTTTTTATACCATTTTTTTGTAATTTGGATGTCATGCTGGTAATCTTAATGGGATCACAGGACAACAATCAGAATAATTAAAAGAATCTTCAAAAATATTTTTATCCATTTAAATGATATACAATATCAAAGTATTATTATATTTTTAATATATTTATTTAACCATTGGTAATTGATATTAATTCAAATTGATTAAACTTATATTGAATTTTTTTCATTGAAATTATTAATTTTATAGTATCTCAAAACTTTCAAATCTCAAATAGAAAGTAGCTTGATTGTTATTTTTTTTCTCAAATTTATGATTTAATCTCTAGAATTTTTGAAATAAATTACCTCTTTAATTTTAGAAAAATAATTTTAGAACTAAATTTATAAATTTTTAACTCAATTCCAAGCTTTCTTAATATTTAATTTGATTTTCATCAATTAATTAAAATTTAAATAAGTTTGTGATAAATATTAATCTATTACCAATTTTAATTTAAATAAAATGAATTATTATGGTTTTATTTGATTTTATCTTATAAAAATTAAAAAATAATTTTAATTTACCCTCCTGTAATAAATTAATTTATTATAATGTATTATGATAACTTCTAAACATATAAAATGGATTTGTATATTCAATATTTTATCCTTGTATTATATGGAATTTTTGAATATACTATCTGCAGGAAAATGATTCAAATTCAGAACCACATACATATATATATATCCAATGACTTGTTAAATTCATCTAAATGTCAATTAAGGAGGCTATTTTTTAATTAATAAATAGAATCAAATATATTAGTTGTTATTATATAAAATTCTTTAAGATCTGAAGATATATAAGGATTCAAGAAAAAATATCCCTAAAATTAATCATTTAGGGATTTATGGAAATTTAAATCAAATAGTGATGGTGACTATTTTAAAAGATACGAAGTCTTTTCTAATTTATTCTAAGTTAAATTTTTATTAGATCTTCACCAAGTTATTTAATTTCAAGTAAATTGAAAGAAATAATTAATTATATTGAAAGACTAAAAAAAAAAGTGAAATTCCAAGTTTTCATTCAAAAATGATTATTTTAAAGTATGAATTAAATTTTCATATTTAAAATTCTTTCTATTTCAAATTTTTATTTCAAAAAATATAAAAATTTAAAAATTTAGTTGGAGTATTTCTTTAAAAAAAATAATATATAATTTTCAATTTTTATTATTAAATTTTATATTTCACTTTTTCAACTTTTTTAAAAAAAATTAATTTAAAATAATAATTATAAAATAATATTCAAGATTTATCTTTAAAAATTTAATTTAAATGTTTTTTTTTAATTAATTTATTAATTGATTATTTAGATTAACTAGTTCTGAAAAAAAAAATCAAAGAGTAAATCTAATGAAAAAAAAAATTGAAATTAAATTTAGTTTAAAATTTGAATACTAAATTAAAAAGATTCTTTTTTTAAAAAAAAATCTCTTTAATCTTTTTTTTTCATATTTCTTATTAATGAATTTTTATATTAAATTTTCAATTTTTAATATATTTTATATTAGAAATAAGACAAATTACTTACAAAAATTTCAATATTGATTTTTTAATTTATGTTATAAAATAATTCTAAGTTTATACTTAACTCCATTTTTCAATTAGTTAAGTTTGTTATTTGATTTTTTGGTTCATTATTTAAAGGAAAAAACTAAATTAATCTAATTATTAGGGGGTGTCAAAGTCACCAAATCCCGCCTTAAAATAACACAGGATTTGGAACCCAAATCCCCACACTAAATCCTGGGTGTATTATGTGTAAATAACATGGAATTTTAACTGATTGCCCTGGTATTTTGACCAAATCCCATGCATCTGGGATTTCAGTTTGAAACCTAACACAAATGAGTATTCACAATTAATAACTGTACAACATATTATTCTACACTCCATTTTGGACAATCTGAACAAACAGCTTACAGTCCATTTATACTTCTTCATCCATATAATAATGCCTTGTTCGAAAGAAAGACACATCAAGTCAGATATAAAGATCACCTCTGACCTGCCTCATCCATCAGGTCACTTAACACATACAGATTATTTAACCATAATTAATTGGCTTTCAATCAAATCCAATTTCAAGTCATGTTTTGGTACTAGTGGTTCAGCATCTATTGGAAGACCTCCTTCATCAAAGAAGCATGGATTTCAGCTTATGGCCATTGAGGTGAAGAAAAAATCACAAAATCACCTAAACCTTAGCTCAAGCAGCATCCAAGATCAATGGAAAACATATAAAAAGAAGTATATGGCAGCAAAAAAATTCCAAAATTTAACTGGGGCTGGACTAACAGAAGAAGATGAGAGTAAAGGAGTCAAATCAATGAGTTAAAAGCTTAAAAGTATGCTTCCTTTCTATTCTTAAATGGATTTTCTCTTTGGCCACAAGCCCAATGTCACTCCCATTGAAAGCTATTAGTTGCAAGAAAAAGGCAGCTTAAATGGTGATGATGATGATGTTTTGCTTGATAAGGTAAGTTATCATCTCTTCCTCTTTTTACCTGCAATAATTAAAGCTCATTTGCTTTTTAAAGGAGAATAATGGTTTGGAATCACCTCTCAATCTGGTTCCTTTTCTTCATAATGAAGATCACTTGGTTCAAGAAAAAAACCTTCAAGATGAATCAATAAGTATGTTTAAGCCAGATAGCTATGAAATCCATCATTGATTATTTCTCCTTTGACCAGAAAAGTAAATCCATAACACATTCAACACAAAAGCATAATCAAGCATTGATGCCCAGCTTGAATGACAAGAGTGGTTCTAGGAAAAGGCCAATGGATATGTTTGCACCAACATATGCAAATTTTGTTGAATCACAGCAAAAGGGTATGTTTTGAATTTATGGTTACTATTATCAAGCTTGATGAAAAAATGCATGATTCATAGCTCATGAAGCCAGTAAAAATTCTCATTTGGAGTGGGACAGGGAGAGGTGGAATGAAGATAAAGCAAGCAACATGGAAAAGAAACAGTTTGAAGAAGTCAAGTTTCAAAAGAAAATGGAGTTTTATGAGAAGCAACACATGCAGAAATATAAATTTGAAAAAAAAAGTGGAATTGTGAATTGGAATTTAAGGAAAAGCAATGCCAGATGGATCTCACTATAGCGGCATTGTCATAAAGCAGGCTAATTTCTGAGCTGGAACACATTCTGACATTAATCAATAAAAAATAACATATTAGGTATATGTCATGTGATCAATTGATATGTGGTGATTTGTTAAATAAAACTGATTTCTATGCATAATTGTGACACCAATTTTCAATTGATCTTTGGTCATGAAATTTAATTGCAATTTATTACAAAATTGAAAATTTGGGCAAGTTTTGCATCAAGATTTTATGTGCCAAACACCAAAGTCCAAGTCTTTTCCAATTGAAATTAAAGGATCCCTCTGTATTTCCTTTCTTTTGGATTTTTTGCCAAATACAAGTGGATGGGAACTTTTTCCCTTTTTTTTGAATTTTTATTTTATGTTATTTTATTGTTTTTGACATTTCTTTATTTTTTTTTATTTTTTCTTGTTTTTCTATATGTTTCTTGAATTTATTCTTGTTTTCTTTTATTTTATTTTTTTTGTGTTCAATTTTGGAATTTTTTTGATTTATTTTTATATATTTTCATTGGTTTTTTTTTTTAGTTTAATTTTGATTTTTTTTTAAAAAATGTTTTTTTCTCCCAACTCTTTATTTCAAACCGGATTTTTCTTTTTTTAAGATTTTTCAACAAAAATTTTAATTTTTTTTTTAAATCAGGTAAATTTTCTATTTTTTGATTTTTTAAACAGGCTCAACCTCTCACTTCTTCACCACTCACTCTTCAATTCAATTATTATTTCTTTTTTTTTAGATCATTCCAAAAAAAATTACTTTTTTTTAATTAAGGTAAGTATTTTTCATTTTTGTTTTTTTCACAGGCTCCACCTCTCACTCAAACTCCCTTTTTTTTATAGATTATTATAAAAATCTTTTTTTTTTTTTTATTATAGGTAATTAATTTTTATTTTTATTTTTTAAGATTTTCCTCCCTCCTATCTACCCACCTGCCTAACCCATTCATCCACCTCCAACTTCACTCAACCCATTCATCCACCACCAACATCACCCAACCCATCACCTTCCACCCCCCAGTCCCCCTGGAACCTCCCAAAAAGGCTCCTGGGAGGCTCCAGGCTTTAGGCCCTCTAATTTTCTCCAAATCAATTTGGCACCTTTTCTTTAATTTTTTCTGTTAATGGCCTCTGGAGGCCATTAACAACTATTAATTGATTTTTTTTTTCTTACCAATGATTATTATTTGATGAATCATTGACTGACTCTTTTTTTTTTTTTTAATTATTCATCATCATAAATAATTGATATTTTTTTTTAAAAAAATCATCATCATAAATCATTGATGATTTTTTATTTTTATTTTTATTTTTTTAATCATAATCATCTTTAATTTATGATGATTTTTTTTTCTTTTTTTTTTTATCATTATGATTACTGACCCCTTATTTTTTTTATTTTTTTTAATCATCATCATAAATCATTGATGATTATTTTTTTTCATTTTTTTTAATCATAATCATCTTTAATTTATGATTTTTTTTTCTTTTTTTTTTTTGATAATTATGATTAATGACCCCTTATTTTTTTTATTCATCATCATAAATCATTGATGATAATTTTTTTTATTTTTATTTTTTTAATCATAATCATATTTAATTTATGATTCTTTTTTTTCTTTTTTTTTTGGATGAGTATCACTACTGACCTATTGTGGTATTCCATACCATTTTTTTTCACCAGGCTCAAGCTCATAGTACCCCAAAACAGCAGTAAATCCAGCCTACAGGCAGACTTACACTCAAATTTTCACCAAAAGGTTAACTTTACAGCAAGAAGCTGGATTTTCCTCATAAAACCATGGCACAGGCACCAAAGGGCAGTGTATGTGTTTAAATAAATTATTCAATTTCATTATGCATATGTAAAAATCAAGTTACATATAGTAAACTAGTTACAACAAAGAAGGTACCACCCTTTAAATTACACACCCCACCCAGCTTTACACCCCCTTATAGCCACAGGACTCATGCAGCAAGAAAAGGACACCTGCATGAATTACACAGCAACCTAGAACTTAACATAGAAAAGTCACATGATGCAAAGCTCAACTGCATGGAATTCCTGCAAGTTATTTACAACACAGCCACAGGAGTACCTTATCTTATATCCTCAGTAACCCCACTTGAAACCTTAAAACAGAATCAAATTTATTTACACCACTCATCACCTCATGCAAGCCAAAGCTAGTTACAACAAGCTGCATGCAGTACACACCTTCAATTAAATCTCAACCACATGACTATGCACACCATGTGTCAAACTCAAAAATCACATCATCCCATACATAACAGTAAATTCACCAGTACAAGAAATTATCACCTGACTTCATTTTAAAGTTCAAAAAGAAGAAAAACAATCATGAAACCTTCATAAATTACACAGCCACTTCTACCAAACCTAAAATAGGACATATGCAAAGGAATTACAAGGTCATCATGTGATACTGCATCCACCAACAGAATATCATGTGACAAGAAAGAGGCTGTGCACAACAAAACTCCCCAGCCAAAATTGAATCACCTCATGTATGCAAGGAAAATTCAAGAATATCACATCATAATTAGTTCACCAAAAGACAATCATGTGATAAATGGAGGCTGTGCAGAGAGAAAATTATCACCAAACCTTAAATCACCTGACCCATACAAGAAAGGTCCTCACCAAAAACAGAGTCACATGATGAAATCAAGAGGAATTAAAGTGGAAAAAGACAGCTCCCATGGAGGGCCCTCTAGGCTCCCAAAAGGTATAAATAGAGGGGCTCTCTCCCCCCAAATTTCAAATTCCCCCCAATGCAAATTATATCCCATGCACATTATATCCACTGCAAAGTAGGAGCATAGGAATAATTCATCTCTCACCTGGGAGGTAGTCCAGAAAATTATAGTTAATTTACTTGCCTAGTAGCTAAGCTCAGTGGAAGTATAGTGTTGAAGATTACCCAGTAGCTAAGCTCAGTGGAATCTTATTATTATTAAAATAAAAATAAAAATTACCCAGTGCCCAAGATTAGGGTTACTATTCTATTAAAATATTTTATCCAGTAAAATTAAACAATTTATCAAGAATTAAAAAAATAACTTAACCCTTTAAAAAAATCCAATATCAAAGAATCTTACCTCTTAAATTTAACAAATACTATTTTATCTCATTATTAAACACTCTTAAAAAAAATAACAAACCTTTAAAAAATTATTTTACTCTATTATAACTATACCTTAACAAAATTACCTTTATCAACACCAATCAAATTTTCCAGAAAGCCTTAAATAACCCATCCTACCAAGGATTTATCACCAAGAAGAAAAAACTCACCTCAATTTAACCAAAATATTAAAATTAAACAGACAAGTATTTTATTAAAAATCTAAAAATTAACCAAAATTACTGAAATTATTTTTCATATTATTTATTGAATAGGTCTGATCTGAGACTGCTGAATTTTGTCTTCTGCAGTTGTAAAGCCACTTACTAATTTTATTTTGGTTTGTGAGCTCCAAGGAAGATTTTGTTCAGTATTTTAGGAGGGGCAGGAAATACACCCTTGCCACCCTTGGTTACAGGAGTTATTAGCAATTCAAAACTAGTTACCTGTGATTTCCCCCTCCAGGTACTGCCTCATTTTAATCCCACACAAGAGGAGTTCCCACATCTGGTGTCCCAACAGTGGCAGACAACCTCAACTTCAATAAAAAATCAACTAAAATACAAAAAATTCTTAACAACTCCAAGAATACTATTTTTTTTATCACAAAAACTGGATTCAAATAATCAAAATCAGCCAAAACCATCATCTCAAGAATCTGAATCATCAACTCACTCTGACCATTACTATTATCCACCAAAGCAAGAAACAGAACTAGGAGAGGAATCAGAGAAATATTCTAATTTTCCTATTGCAACACCAAGAACCAATAAAAGGGACTTGAAGGTTGTGGAGAAATTTTTCCTTGATCTCCTTGAAAGAAATAAAATCAATAACTCAACACCAAAATCAAAGGAAGAAATAAATAAATCAAAAATGGATAAACCTTCATCATCAAAATTACCTGTTAGTATTGAAGAAATCCAGGAAGAAAATGAAGAAACTGTTGAAGGACAGGAAGAAATGTCTTCAACAGAGAGACTTCAGCATAAGATGCTAGAAATGCAAGAAGAATTACTAGCACTAATCAAAAAAGAAGGAAAAAATAAATCATCAAGTTATACTCCACAAAATAGTCCACTTGAAGAACAAACCACCCTTCCAAGATCATTCAGGCAGCATGGATCACCTTCACCTTATCCAAGACCCATGGCCACATCAACACCTTATACAGAACAAAGACAAAGTACCTTACCAAGAAGAGTCAACATTTCTTCCCAAATGCCAACTCCATTACATCAAGAAATTCCAAGAAATACTACTCCAATAGTGAAAATCAGAGCCAAGGACTATAATCTGTGGTTTGATGGAAAGGATGTGGAAAGATTCATCAAGCAAGTTGAAAATATTGCAGAAATTGAAGGAGCAAGTGGAAGAGACATCGCAAGACAAATAGCATTTTGGACAAAAGATGAAGAAATCAGTTATCATATTGAAGGAATGCCAGGATATGAAACAGCTGATTGGGATCAATTGAAAGTGGATATGAAAAGAAGATGGGGAACAGTCTCACCTGAAAGAAGATACAGATTATCCTCAATCACTGAATTATTCACAAAAACTCAACAAGAAGGTGGAATAAGAAACATGACTCAATACAGAAAATTCATTGGGGAATATGAAGCAATCATCACTTACCTCAAAAGATACCAATATATCCAAGGTGATATCAATCATAACCAGGAAATATTGGCCAGCCTTTCCACTAGTGTTCAAGAATCAATTTACAAAGAAATGATTAAAGACAGAGCTATGGTTCAAGCCTTGGATGGAGGTTACATCATTCCAAGATTGGATATTTTGAAATTATACATTGAACAAGACTTGGAGGCCAAGGTACTTATTCAACAAAAGGAATTTTCTAAACCAAAACCTCCAGAAAAGAAAACAAGATTTGAGGATGAAAGCTGGGATGAAGTTTTAAAACAAGTAAAAGAACTCACCCAAAAGATCAAAAATCCTCCACAACCAGAACCTCAACCAAGAAATGAGGGAAAAGAATCAGTTAAAGAAGTTTTAAATCAACTCAAAACCCTTTCAGAAGCAGTTAATTCATCAAGAAGGACCTGGAACAACAATCAAGAGCAAAGATTCCCTCAAAATAATCAGCCATATAGGCCAAGGAATCCCTTACCACCATTTTCATCCAGTTATCAACCTTACATACCAGCTCAAATGGCCCCAAGACCACCAATGAAATGTGCTTACTGCAAGGAAGAAGGACATTCAGCAACTAGATGCACTCACCTTGCTGAAGATTTGGACAAAAGAATTGTCAGAACCCAAGGAGCATCTTACCTCTTCCCCAACTATCAGAGAGTACCTATGGAAGGAAATGAAAGTGCCAAAAACATAGTCAGAGCTTTTGCAAAGGAACAAGCAGAACTCAACAAGAAATTTATGGAAAAACCTACTGTCAAACCAAAACCAGAAGAAGAGATTAAGCCCACTGAAGTGAAATCAGATGATAAAACAACCTCAATTGCTCATGTTGAAGAATGGTCAAATTGGAAACCACCTACCATTTCCTCAGCCAATGACCCCTTTGAATCACATATTGGACTAAGACAGACCAAGCAAAGAATGGAAAGACAATCCCGAAAACAAGAGCCAAAGAAGAAAACAGCTCTTCCAGGAACTTACATTGAAGAAGAAAAAGAGGAAGAAAGAGTAATAATTCCCACCAAATTCCAAAACCAGACCAACCTGAGGAGGAAATTGAAAATATTGCCAATAAGAATGAAGATGAAGACATTCCAAAAGAAAAGAAGCTCAGAAAATCTCAAGAGAAACAAGTTGAAACTAAATTGGAAATTGACAAAATTATTAAGAAAATTATGCAACAAAAGATCAACCTTACCATTGAAGAAATCTTGAGGATGTCACCCAATTTTGTCCATAAATTACAGGAATTATCAGAAAAAGACAAGGAAAAGATTAAATCACTCAACTCAATGGATCTTCAAGAAGGATTATTAACCTTTGGATTCAAAGAAATACCAAAACCCAAGATTCATTATGCTTGTCCTTTGGGATTTATGGAAATCTTCATTGGAAAGGAAGAATATCCTATCAGAGCATTAGTGGACACTGGTGCAGAACTCAACATTATACCAGAAGAAATAGCAATCAAAGCTTCACTCACAACAAGAAATCTTAACATGAACCTGAGGGGAATTGGAGGCCATACTACTTCATTGGTGGCACTTTCAGAATTTACTCCAATCATTTTGGCTTCAGGTGAAGAAACTCTGATTCACTTTTTTATTGCAAAAGGATCTGTCCATACAGTACTGGGAAGACCTTTCTTGGCAGACAACAATATCAGGCTGGAATTTTCTCATAAACAAGGTGAAATACTAAGCTATAAAGAACCTGATGGAAGAAGATTATGCATGCCAATATGCAAACCTCAAGCACTTGGATGGCAAACTGGTCCACCTAGAGGAATTGATTTATGAAATATGGCAAAATTGGTCAGAAATACCCCAGGAAAGAAGTTTCAAAATGCAAAAAGAGACAATACCATGATAAATTTGACCCATAAGACCCAAGATTTATCCATATCTCCAAAAAGTAATGAATTTGGTCAAGATTTACAAAATACCCAATGGCCAAACAACCTCAAAAGACAAATTGAAGACTCAACCTCTGAAGATGAATTACCCAATATAAGTTACAAGCCAATTAACAGTAAGAAAGAAACCTTCCAGATTTTAGTAGATGGAAATGAGAGAATACATGGAAACCCTTTCAAACCTAAACCCAAAAAGAAGAAAGTCAGACTTAGTGAACATCATGAGCTTTCAGATGAAGAAATTATAAATGAAATTGAAAAAGACCTCAAAATTATGGAAGCAAGAGACAAAAACTTAAAAGACACATACCATATCAACTTCTTGGACAGACCATTGAACAACCAAGAAGAACCTTATGAATGGCAACTGGAAAACCCTGAATTTATCCAGCAACCTCCCAATGAAGAGGATGAAACAGTATCCATCTTAGAAAATGAATACAATTACATCTATCTGCCATACATCACCTTTGAAGACATTTATGGAGATGAAGGTCAAGAAATTTTATGTGAAGATGAATATTTATGTCAACTTCCAGGAGCAAACTTGAACAAAATCCAATTCCTAGAGCTATTAACTGAAGAGGGAATTAAAGGTAACCTTGAAAACAAATTCTGGGATGATATATTTGAAATGGCCACACTACCAAGAAGAGGACTTTACTTCAATCAAATTTGGGCCCAATGGTACCTTGGATTGAATGGATCAACATACCAGACTGGAAGACTGAAATGGGTTGGAGATGGATATATATTCATTGATGAAGACTTATGGTGGTCAGAATTTCCATCAGAGCCAGAGATTGAGGAAAGAAATAACTTTGTGGAAGCCCTCAAAGACCTTATTTTGACCAGATTGCTCAACAGACACTCACCTTTCCCACTTGGGGGAGCTCAACTTTGAATAAAACCAACAAAATCAAGATTTTTTTCAAAAATGTATCAGTATCATTCATCAAATGTATCATTAGTTTCTCTTTTATTTCATTTTTTCTCTCATAGGCAGTGACTTCCTGCCTTAACAAAGAAGAAATCAATCAACAAAGTATTCCTTAAAAAATTAAAATTAAAAAATTAAAAAAAAACAACCTTACATGAAAGAATATATATCAATCACCTCCACCATGGCCAATTCCCCAACCTTTTGGATCCTATGAGGAAGAATTAATAAAAGAAGACCAAATTATCAATAAATATTCAATTATGAAAGCTGGAGATGATTATATCAACAAAGAAAACCTTTGGCACTTTAAGGAGATTACATTAATATCAATAAACCAAGAACTTCAAGAAATAAAGGAATTGCTGGATATTATGGAGATTTCTGATAAACCCAATAATCAAATTTCTCAAGAATTAATGGACCAATTAAGGCCAATCTTGAAAACACATAACAGCTCTAAAAATTAAAAAATCAAATAAAATAGTCAGATTTCAACTCAATTAATCACAAGGCAGTGACCTCCTGCCTTATCAAAGAGGAATATCAACTCTCATCAAATCAAATCAATAATCCCACTCACCAATAAGGGAAAACACAATAACTAACTATAAGATCACTAGGCCTTATCAAAGAGGAAAATCATTTGTTAGCAACCAAAATCACCATTTTAATTCACCAAAGCCCAATCATCATTAGGCAGTGACCTCCTGCCTTATCAAAGAGGTATATTCATATTCTTAGCCAAAAAAAAAATTATAATACAAACATATTAAACCTATCCTCAAACTAGTTTGATAACTAAATCTGATAATATTCTCAAGTATTTTTACCTTAACACTTCAAATCCTTCAAAATGGAATCATGGACATTACTGGAAGAAAATACCTGGTCAATGGACAAAGATATCAGCTGGCTAGAAGAAAAAGAAGTCTGGGCCAATTACATCAATCCACAAGAATTAATTGAAAATCCTGACTGGTTCTTGAAAATAAAGCCAGAACCCTGTCCTGATATTTCCACCATAATACTTCCCTATATTGAGCTTGAGGACATCTTTGAAAAAGAAGAATCACCATTAGAAAATGTCACATCTCATCCATGGAAAGAATTACCTGGATTCAACCTAACAAAATATGAATTTTTAGAGTTACTGACCTGGGATGGAATTGATGGCAACCTTGGAAATCAATACTGGAATGAAATATTCAACATGGGTGAACACCTCAGGAAATCACTGTTTTGGAGGGCCTGGGAATGCCAAGACTGGTTCAACCTCCAGGATTTTCAAATTAAAAATGGGACAATTAGCAAAATCTCAGGAAATTATATTGTAAAAAATACCATATGGGATTGTCACTGGGAGGAAACACTCATACCAGCAATCCTCAGTCTTAAGAGTGGTGCAACTAAATTTAACACAGAAGAGTGGGACTCTTTCTGTCAAGAATACCTGTTTAAAGCTCTCAAAAGGGAAAAATGGAGGGGAGGAAAATTTATCAAACAGGAATTAGTGAAGGAAATATTTGGTTGAAGGAATAGAATTCAAAGAAACAAATCCCACCTGCTAAGTCCCTATTTCTTTTTTCCATCCTATTTTCATTAATATTATTATTATTTATTTGTTATATTTATTATTTTATTCTTATTTCATTTTATTATTTCTTTCAATAATCAACCTAAGAAAAAAAAATTAATTAAAAAAAAAAAAAGCTTCCATTCATATAAGCTTAGAATGAAGAAATGAAATATAAACCTACTTGATATTGAAGAAGTTTTATAATTACATTTATTTATTTTTGTCAAGATCAAATATATATATATAAATAATTATCTTTATTGATTCTAAATGAAAACCAAGGAAAAAAAAACAATTAGTTTCAATTTATTTCATATTATCAAGTGATAAATTTAAAAAAAAAGAAAACCTTACATTTCCTTTAAAAAAAAGAAACCACCCTCTTGATATTTTTCAGGTTATAGAATATAGTCAAGAGAATGTTTCATAAAGAATCAAATTAAGAACCTTATGTTTTCTTCATCCTTATTGTCTTTATTATTTATTTTGTTTTTATCTCAAAATTGGATCAAATTTAATTATTTATTTAATTGAATGTTAATATAGATAATTTTTTTTTGTTTTGTTCTATTTAACTTTTAATTTCCTGAATAAGTTCAAACAAGAACAATAAGATAATTTTCTTTTTTTTGAGTTCAGCTAATTTGAATTAATTTATTTCTTAAATCAATAAGGAGCTAGATAATTATAAATGATTATAAAGAATTAGGACGAAGCATGGATGAAACCACCAAAAATAAATGCTGATTGAAGCACTCCTGCAGACATCAACAAAACATCATAACCCATATTAAACCTAGAAGAACACTCTATCATTTGAAATTACTGTACACGACTCATAGTATTGCAAGGCAGCATTCAGTATGGAAGAATAATGTTTTAACAAGATATCCCACCAAAAATAAGTCCAAGGCCTAGAGAAGGGTTGATATAAATTCAGAGACCAAACCCGACAAAAACTTGACCTACACAATAAAAAAAACAAAATGGGGGCTTGAGATGTAGCCAGCTCCAAAATGAAACTTATTTATTCATTTCTTTTTTTCAAAAAAACACGCTTATATCAATTCTCTTTTTTATTTTATTTTTTTTCTCAAAAAGTCATGCATGCTTCTATTAATTATTTTTTGCTTTTTGGGTTTAAAAAAAAAATAAAAGGCGAAAAGAGGGACAATCTGGACCGGAGAGGGGGTATTTATAGTAAACAGCTTCCTACACCCTGCAGCTGGCTTCAAACGGAGATTGATAGGCCTCACCAAGTGCATAGAGCTAAAGAAATACACATCCAAGACCTGAATATACTTTAGCACCAAAATGAATCAGATGACAATTAAAGCAGTGTCATCTTCCAACAGGGCTTATACAATCTCAATCACGACCAAACTAAATCCTTCTTCTTATCTGGATGTAGCTCATGGACTAATCACAGCTGCCATCATTAGGATCCTGATGCAACGCACTGCATCTCAATCACCAGCATAGTACTATAAAATCACAACAATTGGAGGAGAGTTCATCACCAAACACACACATAGATGGCAGCGCTCTAAAATCTGCATGCATTCGGAGGACCTCGGCTGTCACCATCACAAACCTATGGACCCCAATTTAAATATGCATACAGTCTAATACCCGCTTAATACCCAAATGATAAGCTATAGGATCTTGCATCAGCACCTCATCAAGCAACCTGTAAAATTTCAACATCAGTGCACTAACATAAAAGCATGCTAGAAGAATAATGTCACCGCACTGCATGCAGTCAATTAAAAAATGTGATTAAGACAAAAGCAGAGGAAGCTGGCTGCAAGTTGGCTTAACTCTATCACCGAAAATAAGAAGGTACCATGTTCAGGTAGCACTACTACCTTGGCTTGGGAGAAGAATGTAGAAAAACACCACAACACAACTAGCCGAATGTGGATTTAGCTTGGAGGAAGTATTTCATGACCCCTCCAATCAGCTCACCTGGTTAGGAGCACATTGGAGCCTGTGGAATGCTTGTATCAAAATAAGCAAAACGACCAAAAAAAATAACAAATAAAATGTAAAAAATAAAAATAAGCCATCGAGCAATAAAACATGGCATAGGAAGTCATCAACACTTACTACCTCTACAAACCTAGGAGCCAAACCCAAATGCTTGAAACACAAATTTCAGCACCCTAAAAAGGTGTTAGAGAACTCTATACCTCAACCGACTAGATCTTTCAGCAACGTAAGGAGTTTATAACACCCATGAATCAGAGCTTTCTCAATCAAATAGGTGTAAAAGCACAATTTGATTCTTTTCAAGGAGAAAATAAATAAAAGAAACACAACCGATCACCTTTCCAGCACCATAAATGGTGTTGGAGCACCCACAAACAATAAGCTAGCTGCTTAAAAGAGTTTAGGTGACTGATCTACCAAGTACACATCAACGCGAAGAGGTTTAGAGCACAATGAGAGTGCTTTTGAAGAAACTAGATATATATAAAACAAAACCAAGAAAACAAAAATAAATAAATAAATAAATAAGTAATAAAAGGAATTAAAAAAAAAAAGAAAAGCTCACCTGATTCTATTTTACACAGGGTAGGGGGTGAGTAATAAAACCCATCTAGGTGTCCCTGCAAGCAAGAAACAGTTTCCCGAACTGTTTAAAGTTGCAATTGGGTTGAGATAACACCCATCAAGACTACAACAGCCCACCCGAAGGGCTGCTGAGGAGATTTACAGGGTTTAGCCCCACCTTAATTTACAAAATATACTGCACTGAGGCAGTTTTCAGACATTCTGAGTAGGAAAGAACTAACCACGCAAAGTGGTTTAAAGTACAATAAAGTGCTTATTTTTTCAAAATATATATATATATATATATAATATATGAGCAATAAAAACAACCACCCAAAGGATGGTAGGAGGTGTTTGGGTCCTCTAGATCAGCTTGTCAAGCTGACTGCCTTACCTTCCAAAAACAAAGCAAAAAAAGGGGGGCTATAATAAATAACAAAAAAAAATGCCCTTAGCAAGGCATTAAACTGCTCAATTTTCATTATTTAGGTTTTTTTAATTACTGATTATTTAATTCACTGACATTTTAGTTTTTTATTTCAATGAAATGATTGAAGGAATTTGGACAAATAAAAAAGCCCTCAGCATGGCTTAAAAACTGCTTGGTTTAATTTTATTTTAATAATATTGCCTCTATAAATGCTAATATTATGTTTTTAATTTCATACAGGTATATTTCAATGAAAAACAAAAGAAAAAAGTGTAGAAAAACAGTAATCAACATTAGGACCAATTTCAGGACTTTATAAGCTCAAGGGAATAATTTTTTTAAAAAAAAACAAAAGTCCTAGACATGACTTTAAACTGTTTATTTCTTATTTTCTATTAATCAAATTTGAGTTTTACTAATGATTTGTTTTCTTTTGAAGAAATTATTTTCTAAAAAATATTAAAAAATAATAATAAATTGAATTACTGGAGCTGACAGAAAGAAGTTCTTCTGTTTAAAAAAAAAAAAAAAAAAAAAAGCCCTCATCAAGGCTTAAAACTGATGTTTTGTTTTATTCTTTTTATAAATTATGAATTATCTGACATTTCCTATCCTCAATTTCCTCAATTCCTATAGGCTATGGACAACAAAGCAAAAATAATAATAATAATAATTAAAATTTAAAAAAAAAGCCCTCAGTATGGCTATAAACTGCTTTTTATTTTATTTTATTTTTATTATCACTTGATTTTTGAACATTAAATTAAACTGACATATTTCATTTTTGATGTGCTACAGGGCTATAAATAACAATAAATGCCCTGAGCAAGGAATTAGAATGCTAAATTTTATTATTTCAATGAAATGATTGAAGGAAACAAGATAAAAGAGCCCTAAGCAAGGCTTTAAACTTCTGGTTTATTTTTTATGCTATTTTATGTTGTATAATAGCTATACTGACATACTTGATTTTTCTTCCACAGGTATTCAACACTAATAAGATATTTCTCTTATTTCATAGGCTTAAATGTGCTTTTAATATGAAGATGAGTCCTCAATAAGACTATAAACTGTTTAATTCAATTTTCAACTTGGCTTTGAAGATAAATCAAAACCAAAAGTATTATAAAGAAAAGAAATCAACCAATGGTCCCTGGCAAGACCATAAACTGCCCACCATTAAAATTCTTAAAAAGGACTTAAAGTTACAACACAATCAACCAATAGTCCTAAATAAGACTATAAACTGTTTAATTCAATTTTCAACTTGGCTTTGAAGATAAATAAAAGCCAAAATTATCAACAAGAAATAAAGCAGTTACCAACAAAACAATAAACCAATGGTTTTTGGCAATACCATAAACTGCCCCTTCAAAGATCAAGAAATTCCTTCAAATATCAACAATGAATCACTCAAAGTATCAACAAAAAAATATAAAATAGTAACCAATGGTCCTTGGCAAGACCATAAACTTCCCACCATTAGAAATCTCAACAAGGACCAAAGAAAAAAGAAAAGAAAAACAAGATATGGTCCTTGGCAATACTATAAACTTCTTATTTAAAATATTCAAGAAGGATTGAAAAAGGACTAACAAGACAGGATAAGTCCTAGGCAAGACTATAAACTACCTAAGGTTTCATTTCTTATTCTTTTTTAATTTCTAATTTTATGTCATTATAAACAAGAATTAGAAATATTTACTGACTTGAATGTTCTGAACATATTTTTTATTTTTTATTTCAAACTCAATTATTTATTTTCACTAAGAATTAGGGGCATATCCCATTCATGAGCTCAAGAATATTCTATCATACTTTTCCTACTATTACAACAAGAGCCATTAAGTTGGCTTAATTTTCAACTCAATAATAACAATAATTAAAAATAAAAAAATAAAAAAACTCTACATCAAGTATTATTTTTTTTAAAAAAATGATGATCAATTTATTTTAAATATTTCTTCAATTACAAGAGAGTGATTGGAACTTGTTTGAAAAGAAGAAGTATTTGTGCCATGAAGGCATTAATTGAACTCTGAAGGAGTTATTTATATTCAAAACTCATAAACTGATGACATAATTTGGGGAATTTACATATTAATAACACCTCAATGTGCTATTTATTCCAAAAGGAATTTGAAAGCCCCCAAAAAGCAAAGAAGAGTTTTTTTTAATTGTACAAATTTTCAATTTCACTGTTTATATTTTTGAACAACTCAAATGCATTTATGGGTAACAGAAAATCTGAACCATAAAGGGGATGGACTTGAAATAAAGTCTGAGTCACAATGATGATTCCAAAAGGAAGAGTTGTGGCATCATAAGGGTCATTATATGATTAAAGGACTCAAATTATGATCATTCAACTATGTAATATTAATCATAAATACTCTCAAGAGCACCAATTTTTACTGATTGGCACAAATTACCACCTTAAACCAAACAGTTCCATGATCTTGATTGTGATTCAGGATCATTTCTTTTGAAATTTGATTTTTCCTCAGATATCTCAGTTAATGGGTATTTTATACCTACAGTAAAAAGAATAAAAAAAAATAAAAAAAAATATATATTTATTGAATCATCATTAAAATAAAATTATGTATATTTACTGTATCATTATTTATCCTCATCAAAATCACTATAAAAAATAAAGGGTGGGTAAACTTATTTCTTACACTATCCCTTATAGTGGAAGTTTTGGGGGAATGAGGATATATCCTCTTCAAAATTTGAAAACCAACTCAAGATTTTTAAATGGATAGGGGGGCCTCATCCAAACAAATATTATTATGAAAGAAAAAGAAACAAAAAAAAAAAAGAATCAATTAATATTAAAATCAATTTTAAATTACCATATTATTATATTTTTTTATTTTTTTATTTTTTTTCATAACAGGAATACTTCAGGAATACAAAAGAACAAAAGGACATGAATTATTTTGAAGAAATAGCAAGAGAATTCGGAAACAACTTATCATAGGACAATTATTCAGAATACTGAAAATGAAGAAGATTATTTATGAAGAAAAGCAGGAGTTCCTTATGGTTTGACCTTTGGACAACACCAGACCTTGGAAATTTCTCTGATTCTGGAATGAAACTCAATTGGAATTCAAGAATCATTGGTCAGGATTTATGGACTGAAGGATGACCCACTGGATTAATTATGGACTCAGGACTCACTCAACATGAAGGACTAACAAGATAATGTACAACACTCAAATCAAATTGCCCTTGGGATTTTAAAGAAGCTTGAAGACTCAAGAGGTCCTCAGCATGACACTAAACTGCTTCCCCTGTAGACTTGGGCAGGGAAACTTATAAAAGAAAATAACAGCCAAGAAGCTGGAGGGGATTGTCCTAGTCAGGAGAAGTGCTGAAGGACCATTTTTGTCCTCAGCATGACAATAAACTGCTCCCTTTGTGTAACAGGAACAAGGGGTTTCACAGGTGTTTATCATTATCAAATTGTCCAAAATGAACAAAGTGGAGTCCCAAGCCATCAATTAAAACAATAAAATTCCTCATCAAGAAATAAAACAACCAGAAGAATCTTGCATCAAGTGGGAATCATGAAGATTGAAGAGTAAAACAAGAGTCAAGTGGAATCCAAAATCAAGCCCAAAGGAGCTCAAGAATAAAGATAAGCCCTTGGATTAGGCCAGGAGGTCCTTGTATGACTTAAACTGCAGGACTTGTATACCTAATATACAGGGGTTACACACCTAGTTGTAGGTCCTGTATGACCTTAAACTACATTTTTTATGGAAGAAAGAAGAAAGAAGAATTGTGAAGACCTCAAGATTTCAGGACACTAGCAAATTCTTAGAAATCATTAAGAAAAAAAAATATAATAATAATAACTAATTGAAGATGGATCACCAAATTTTAGAAGCCAAATATAAATCAGTCCTGAAGAAGGTGAGACCAGTCAATGAGCCAATGCCTCAAGACCTTAACCCACCTTTGGAAAGACCACCTTTGTCAAGAGATCCTTATGAAACACCCTTATCACCAAACCCACCTATATTTCAAGAAACCTTCAAGGTCACCCATGAAAGACTCCAAGCAGTCAATTTTGGCCCACCAGGATGGTTATCAAATGAAGAAATCAATTTACTCAAAAATGTTATTACCTTAAGGGAAAAAGCAATAGCTTTCTGTGAAGAAGAAAGAGGATTACTCAAACACTCATATGGAAAACCTTACAAGATACCAGTAATACCTCATGAACCTTGGCAGAAGAAATCAATTCCCATTCCCAAATCAATTTTACCTCAGTTTACTGAATTAATCAGAGAAAGAATCAAGACTGGACTCTATGAGAAATCCACCTCAAGCTATACAAGCCCAATATTTTGTGTGGCCAAATCAAATGGGAAACTCAGAATTGTCCATGACCTTCAAGAACTCAACAAAGTCACCATCAAGGATGCTGGCTTACCACCTCATATTGAAGAATTTGTAGATGCATTTGCAGGAAGAGCATGCTATGGACTAGGAGACATCATGGGAGGATATGATGAAAGAGAATTAGATGTCACTACAAGACCCCTCACCACTTTTGAAACACCCCTTGGAAGGATGCAACTCACAAGACTACCCCAAGGAGCCACCAACTCAGTAGCAGTATACCAAGCCCAAATGACCTGGATACTCCAAGAAGAAATACCAGAAAGTGTAGGAATTTTTATTGATGATGGAGGACTAAAAGGACCAAGATCACTTTGAAACCAAGAAACACTACCAGAAAACCCCTCAATAAGAAGATTTATATGGGAATATGCCATAACCTTAGAAAGAGTTTTATTCAGGATTGAAGAAGCAGGACTTACTATCTCAGGATCCAAGTTTGCATGCTGTGTTCCAGCTTTGGACATAGTAGGGCATGTTGTATCATTCAAAGGAAGAACAATCTCAAAACAAAAGATTAACAAGATTCAAAATTGGCCAACACCTCTCAACAAAAAGGAAATAAGAGGATTTCTTGGTCTTTGTGCCTATGTAAGAATGTTTATTGAAAACTTCTCACAAGTTGCATCACCACTCAGAAGGCTCACCAGAGAAGATGTTGACTGGGATTGGGATCAAAAATGTGAAGAATCTTTCCATAAGCTCAGAAGAATAGTTGGAGAAGAAATAACTCTCAAGAAATTGGATTATGACAAAGGATCAGGAAAAATTAAGCTAGCAGTAGATTCAAGCTACATTGCTGCAGGAGCAGTACTCACTCAAGAAGACAAAGAAGGAAAGGACAGACCAGTATTATATGAATCAATAACTTTTTCAAAATTAGAATCAAAATACTCACAGCCCAAATTGGAACTCTGTGGAGTTGCAAGAATTCTCAAGAAGCTTCAGACAATACTTTGGGGACAACATTTTGAATTACAAGCTGATGCCAAGGCTTTAATTGAAATGATCAACACCCCTTGCTTACCCAATGCCCCCATGACAAGATGGGTGGCTTTCATTCAACTATTTTCCTTTGATTTGGTACACAAACCAGGGAAAACTTTCACTATGCCAGATGGGCTATCCAGAAGACCAAAAAACTCAGAAGAAGAAGATGAAGATGCACCAGAATTTGATGAAGAAGAAGATTGGATCAAGCCACACCCTGTATTTGGGGCCAAGAATGTAAATTCACTCAATTTTTCAGGAATACAAGTACCAAAAAAACAAGAAGGATCTTGGAAGAGGATGCAAGAATACTTAAGTACAATGAAAAAACCAGAATCAAGCAAAGAAGAAGAATTTAGAAGGATCAAAGGAAGGTCACCCAACTTTTTCTTGGAAGATGGCCAGCTTAAAAGAAGAAATAACCCAAACCCTCAATTGGTGATATCAAGTCAAGAATTTCAAAGCTACATTTTAAAGTCACTTCATGAAGACATGGGCCACAGAGGGGAAAATGAAACTTACAGAAGAATTAAAGCAAGATTTTGGTGGGAAGGAATGAAGAAATCAGTCAAGAAATGGGTTCAATCTTGCCTGGCCTGCCAAAAGAGAAGTCAAAAACTACAAAGGGAACAATGAAAATCTACAGCAACATCAACAATCTTTGAGAGGGTAAGTATGGATGCAGTCCATATCAAATCTGGAAGATGGAAGTATATGGTTGTGGCAAGAGATGATTTTTCAGGATGGCCAGAAACAGTTGGACTAGTCAAATTAACAGCAAAAGCAGTTGCAGAATGGTTCACCTCAGAATGAATATGCAGGTATGGCTCACCACAGGAAGTAACTGTTGATGGGGGGCCAGAGTTTGGAAAAGAATTGCAAGATGCAGTAAAGAAAGCAGGATCAAGGATCAGAGTCACCACACCTTATTACCCAGAGTCTCTCAAGGAATGGTAGAAAGGGGCCATAAACAACTCAAAGATGCATTAGTCAAAATGTGTGGGGAAAGTGGAGGAAAATGGAAAAAATATCTACCACTAGTAACATTGGCTGACAGAATCTCAACTAAAAGGAAAACTGGTTTCTCACCATTTGAACTCCAATTTGGACAACTACCAGTATTACCAATTGACATTGAAACAAAAACCTTTTTAGCAGTAGAATGGCACAAAATATCCACAACTGAGGAATTATTGGAAGCCAGAGCCAAGCAGTTGGAAGGAAAAGAAGATATGAGAAGAAAAGCAGCAGAAAAACTCAAAAAATCAAGGGAAGACTCAATGAAATATTGGGATAGAAGAATGGCACACCAACTAAGATCACCACTCAATCCAGGAGATTTGGTCCTGGTTTACAACAAAGCAATAGAAACTAATTGGGGACTACTTTTCAAAAACAAATGGAATGGACCCTACAGAGTGATCAAACAAATAAACAATGGACCATATGAACTTGAGGAACTTGATGGAACAGAATTAGCAAGAAGATTTGCAGCATCTCAAGTCAAGAGGTTCTACCCAAGAGGAAAGTTGATAAACACAAAAGAAGACACAGAAGAAGAAAAAAGTGAAGAAGATGAAGCAATAAATGAGGAAGAGGTATTGGAGGAAACCACAGAATCAGATGAAGAATAGAGAGCTCTCACCTGGAATGCTGGGGACAGCATTAAATGGAGAGGGGGATGTGGTATTCCAAACCATTTTTTTTCACCAGGATCAAGCTCATAGTACCCCAAAACAGCAGTAAATCCAGCCTACAGGCAGACTTACACTCAAATTTTACACCAAAAGGTTAACTTTACAGCAAGAAGCTGGATTTTCCTCATAAAACCATGGCACAGGCACCAAAGGGCAGTGTATGTGTTTAAATAAATTATTCAATTTCATTATGCATATGTAAAAATCAAGTTACATATAGTAAACTAGTTACAACAAAGAAGGTACCACCCTTTAAATTACACACCCCACCCAGCTTTACACCCCCTTATAGCCACAGGACTCATGCAGCAAGAAAAGGACACCTGCATGAATTACACAGCAACCTAGAACTTAACATAGAAAAGTCACATGATGCAAAGCTCAACTGCATGGAATTCCTGCAAGTTATTTACAACACAGCCACAGGAGTACCTTATCTTATATCCTCAGTAACCCCACTTGAAACCTTAAAACAGAATCAAATTTATTTACACCACTCATCACCTCATGCAAGCCAAAGCTAGTTACAACAAGCTGCATGCAGTACACACCTTCAATTAAATCTCAACCACATGACTATGCACACCATGTGTCAAACTCAAAAATCACATCATCCCATACATAACAGTAAATTCACCAGTACAAGAAATTATCACCTGACTTCATTTTAAAGTTCAAAAAGAAGAAAAACAATCATGACACCTGCATAAATTACACAGCCACTTCTACCAAACCTAAAATAGGACATATGCGAAGGAATTACAAGGTCATCATGTGATACTGCATCCACCAACAGAATATCATGTGACAAGAAAGAGGCTGTGCACAACAAAACTCCCCAGCCAAAATTGAATCACCTCATGTATGCAAGGAAAATTCAAGAATATCACATCATAATTAGTTCACCAAAAGACAATCATGTGATAAATGGAGGCTGTGCAGAGAGAAAATTATCACCAAACCTTAAATCACCTGACCCATGCAAGAAAGGTCCTCACCAAAAACAGAGTCACATGATGAAATCAAGAGGAATTAAAGTGGAAAAAGACAGCTCCCATGGAGGGCCCTCTAGGCTCCCAAAAGGTATAAATAGAGGGGCTCTCTCCCCCCAAATTTCAAATTCCCCCCGATGAAAATTATATCCCATGCACATTATATCAACTGCAAAGTAGGAGCATAGGAATAATTCATCCCTCACCTGGGAGGTAGTCCAGAAAATTATAGTGAATTTACTTGCCCAGTACCTAAGCTCAGTGGAAGTATAGTGTTGAAGATTACCCAGTAGCTAAGCTCAGTGGAATCTTATTATTATTAAAATAAAAAGAAAAATTACCCAGTGCCCAAGATTAGGGTTACTATTCTATTAAAATATTTTATCCAGTAAAATTAAACAATTTATCAAGAATTAAAAAAATAACTTACCCCTTTAAAAAAATCCAATATCAAAGAATCTTACCTCTTAAATTTAACAAATACTATTTTATCTCATTATTAAACACTCTTAAAAAAAATAACAAACCTTTAAAAAATTATTTTACTCTATTATAACTATACCTTAACAAAATTACCTTTATCAACACCAATCAAATTTTCCAGAAAGCCTTAAATAACCCATCCTACCAAGGATTTATCACCAAGAAGAAAAAACTCACCTCAATTTAACCAAAATATTAAAATTAAACAGACAAGTATTTTATTAAAAATCTAAAAATTAACCAAAATTACTGAAATTATTTTTCATATTATTTATTGAATAGGTCTGATCTGAGACTGCTGAATTTTGTCTTCTGCAGTTGTAAAGCCACTTACTAATTTTATTTTGGTTTGTGAGCTCCAAGAAAGATTTTGTTCAGTATTTTAGGAGGGGCAGGCAATACACCCTTGCCACCCTTGGTTACAGGAGTTATTAGCAATTCAAAACTAGTTACCTGTGATTTCCCCCTCCAGGTACTGCCTCATTTTAATCCCACACAAGAGGAGTTCCCACACTATGATTTTTATTTTCATTTTTATTTTTTTTTAATTTTTGTTTAATCTTTTTATTTATTTTTTAACATAGGGGTGGATCATTTATAAGGGTTTTTTTCAATGTCATTTAATTTCACTCCCCTTCCATCATCATTAAGATTCAAAAAAAAAACACCCCTTCTTTCTCTCACTCTTCAAATAATTCTGATGATGTCATGGTTAGGACTAAACCAGACTCAGAACATCATCATAATAATTTGAATGATGTTGAAAGTACTATTTCTCCTCTTGATGTCACAGTTAGGACTAAACCAATTATAGACTATCATGAGGATAATAATACCAAATCAAATCATAAAAGAAAACTCACCCAAAGCCAAAGACAACACATCCATGATTCAAAACAAATCATGTCTCACCTTGGCCATTCAGAAACAGAATATAAGAACTTTTCAACCATTTCAATTTACAACAAATCAACCAATTCCTCATGGTTAAATCTTCCATCACTCAAAACCCTACCCCATCCTTATATACTCATTGATAAAACCAAAAATCCCTTTCTACCTTTCATCATTTATGAAATAACCACTTTTTAAAATTCTTCTGGCCACTCTCAAATTCTCCAAAGCCTCATCATGACATTAATATCCTTATCTCAAAATCAACAAGAAATCAAAACCAATAAGCAAGTCCTAGGTGGCATTATGAAAGGTATTTGGTTTTTTCCTGGTTCTGATTCTGGCAAATCTGAAGGTGTGTGATCTTTTTTTGCTTATTATTTTAATAATTTCTAAGTAATTATAGAATTTTTAGGTATATACACCAGAAAACCAGGTTTAACTTCTCATCAAATTGAAACAGATAATAATCAATGGACCAAAATTTATCAATATGATGAATTTTTTTACTCAAGAATCTTGAATTTTTCAGAATTAGCTGCAAATGAAAATCAGTCATTAATGGAAGAAGCCAAATCACCAAATTTCAGTCAACTAAAATGGACTTCTACCAATCAAAAGGAAGAATTCAAATCTTTTTCCAATTTCATTGTTACTCAAGATGGATTTTTCAATAAACCCCACCAAGATTTAAACAATCTCAATTCCTGGATTTATGGTATATTTTCTTTTTTATCAAAAAAATATTTACATCCCCTTCAAACTGTCTTCACCCCCTCTTAACATGGCTTGAATTTCCCCAAATTGAAAATGGAGATCAATTTTTCAAAAAAAAAAAACCTGGAATCATGGAAATTCTTTGAAAGAAATCAACAATTGTTAATAATAAAACAAAACCTCCTCAAAAAATTATTAATCATTAAAAAATTACTCATTTTTGGATGTTCTTTTCAAATAAACTATAAATTATTTAATGTAGGTGAGAAATTCTTAAAAAATGATACCTACCTAAATCAATTCAAAGGTCAATGGGTACTTTAAAAGAAATATGCAGCACCAAAAAAAGAGCCAAAAAGTATTAATTTCAAATATTTTTATTTTCTCAATAACATCTCCACTCTATTTTCTGCCATTAAATTAAATACATAAGCAAATTTTCCTGATGAAGTTCACAATTGATTCACTTTCCATTCCAAAGTAATTGGTATATTTTTTTCACACATATTTACAACATCTTCCCCAATGTCATTATTGGAAAGATTTTCTGCATGTGGTGGATCATCATCTTCATATAAATCAAACCATTCATCACCGATTTTTGATAACATATTATGTAAAATCATGCAAGAAATGACCCAAATAACAAAATATTCAATTTCATGATTTTAACTCATTTAATTTTGAATTTCCCTTAGATAAAACCACTTCCAATTTGAAATTCCAATTTCATGCTTGATTCTGACCCTTGATTTTTCTAGAAAGTAATTGAAAGAACGGTTTGCTTCATTCTGTGCTACAACTCCATTATATTTTGGAACAACCCAAGGAGAGATTTCATATTCTGAATTTGAAATTAAGTACTGATCCTTTTCATAAATCTCTTGAGTTGTTTGTGATATTTTAATATTTTGATAGACATTTAAATCATAAAGTGACCCAATACAACCAACATGTAGAGAAGTGAACTGTTGGTTTATATTTCAAACCAGTTTTATTGACATAGAATGAATACTTTAATTGTAAACAATCAGTAAAAATGAAATAAAGAATAAAAATTCACATCTCTTTTTTTTGTTCTATTGTTGGCCACACAATCACTTTGAACTTCAACTTCATTAATATCTGGATCACTCTTTGAGTGTAAAAAACAATATCTCCATGGCTAATTCCAAATAAAATTCCAATCTTTCCCAAAGCCACCCCATTTCCATTTGATCCTAGCCTTAATAATACCAAAGCTAATTAGATGGAAGGATTTCATTGTTTTTTTTTCTTTTTGGTGATGAGTTTTGAAATTTTTTATAATTCTTGAATTTTTGAAACCAATTTTTAAAATTATTCATGTGTTGTCCTAAATAGTTATCAAAACTTTTAAGATAATAATGTTTTGTAAATAATTCATTGTATAAATTGTAATGTTATGGATATGTTTTATTAGAATTGATGTATTTTTTGTTATGTTATCATATCTAATAAGATTATATCTTTCTGGATATCAGAATCACTATTAGAGTTGAGTGCAGCAATGAGCTGCAGGGAGTTTAATGTCTGAAGTAAAGGGAGCCTTTACAATTCCTTTGGCATGGTAAATGAAGAAAAGGCCTTTATTAAATTCAATTTAAAATCAAATACTTTAATAAATGATGAGTGTATTCAGATTTTATGCAAGAGAAGTAAATTTATATGAAATTTAACATGCCCTTACTGAGTTGTGTGTTTTAAACATGTTTCTTTATGCAAAGCTAAAGGTAGGATTTTAATATTTAAACATGGGATTTGGTACCAAAAAACCTAGGTTTTTTTTACCTTAAAATACCTCACCTCTTAAGGTGTAAGATTTCCCAAATCCCAAAAAAGTTAATTTGGGATTTTGAAAAAAAAAAAAAAAAAAAAAAAACTTGGAATTTGAAGTTTTGGATTTGATAATTTTGAAAACCCATATTGTTAGTTTTTTGTTTTTTTTTTTTTAAAAAAAAAAAAAAAGTTTTAATTAAAAGTTAAAGTTTTTTTTAAAAAAAAAAAGAATATTAATTAATTAATTAATTAATTTATTTGGTTTTAATTAATTTTAAATTGATTTGAATTTTTTTTTTTTTTTCATTTTTTTTTTTTTTTGATTGATAAAAAAAAAAAAAAATTATAAAATTTAAAAGTTTTATAATTATTATTATTATTTATTAAAAATAAACTTAATTATTAAAATAAAAAAAATTTTATTATTTATTTAATTTAATTTTAAAAAAAAAAAAAAAATGTTTTTTTTAAAATATTTTTAGTTTATTTTTTTTTAAATATATATATATATATATATTTGAATTAAATTTTAAAATAATGAAAAAAAAAATTAATTATAATTTTAATTTTAACTTAAATTTTTATTAGAATTTAATTTAATTAATTCTAGAAAAAAAAAAATTTAATTAATATTAATAAATCTCATAAATTATTTTATTAATTAATTTCTTTCATTTTTACTCCTTATCTTTTTTTTAATAAAAACCTAAATAATTACAACTATAAAAGAATTTCCTAAAACTAAGTTACTTGATCATCAAAGCCAAGTTTCATTCATTATTATTACTTTTTATTCCATATTAATTAGCTTACTTATATTATTTTATTTGAAAATTTATATATTAATTCTTGATTATTTTAAAATGAATGGATTTAATAGACAAAAACTGATAATTTTGGAAAATTGGTATTTATCATTTAAAATTTTTTTGGATGGTTATGAATATTTTTTAAATTGATATTTTATAACTCTTGTAGGTAAAAGATAATATTTTTTCAAATTTGTTTTTAGAATTCAAATTTATTTAATCCTTGTCTTCTTATATTACAAATATTCAATTTTTTCTAAAAATGTTTTGTATGGAAAGGTTCCATAATTAATTAATAGATTATCAGCTATATATCTTTAAAATTTATTGATAATGTGATGATGGAATAAGATTGTTTCCATAATGAAAGTTTTTTAATATTATATATTAACTTCAGTATTTGATTAATGTGAACTGTTGTTTCTGATATAATTGAAAAATAAAAAGAAGTTGGTAATAAACAGATATTAAACTGAATTTAAATGATGAAAAAAATAGATTTATAACCCTAAATAAATTAAAATTAGTTAAAAAAACTTCAATGATAAAATAAATTTCTTAAAAATTAAACTGAAAGATAAATTTGAAATCAAATTTAAATATTTCTGTGATATGATTTATAACTAAATAAGTATTTTGGGAAGTAATTTACTATTTTTTTGGTGAATTGAATGAAAAAAAAAAGGAAAATTTATTGAAAAATAATTTTTTAACTTTAGATATTGAAGGTTTTGGAAATAAAATTGAAGTTTAAATTTTGAAAAAAAAAAAAATTCACCTTAATTAACATAATTTTCTTCATTTAAAGAATATTATTAATAAATTATAGTAAAATTATTACAGATAAGCTGAAAAATATATTAGTTTTTAAAAAAAAATCAAGGAAATAAAAATAAATATTAAGAGATATAATGTTATCATAAGTGATTTATGAAAGTATAATAATATGTATTTTAATAAGTGAAAATTATTATTGAGATGAAAAATGATTAACAAAATGAGAATTGAATGAAACAACAAAAAGTAAAATATTCAAAATTAGATTTTAAAATAAAGAAGTAAAAAAATACTTTTGAATTAAGAAAAAGATTTTATTTAAAAGAATTTAACATAAATTATTTATTTATCTCACCCATTTAGTTTTATAAGATCCATGTAGAATAAAATCATTTGATGCTTGAATATTCTTAAAAATAATCAATTTTAAGCTGATAATTCAATAGAAAAAAAAATATTTTTAGATTTCCAAATTAAATTCTCCTATGATTAAAATGATAATAAATTGAAAACTTTCTCAAATTATTGTGAATATGTATTCATTATCAGGCTAAATATTTCCTCCATTTGAGAGAGTGTTGAAGATGAATTCAAATTTGAAATATAGGATAAGTCTTTCTCTCTTTTTACTTGGAATAATTACTCTCTTATATCTTTACTTTTCCAAATAATTTTTATCAAATTAAGTGTCCAAGTGTAATCTGACCCTTTGAATAAGTTGATATTCTAGTCAATTCTAATTTTTAAATTTAAATTCAAATTCAATTTAATGGCTTAAATTTTAATAATCTTTATTAACCCCTTCATCTAACTCTAGATTTTCATCATGACACTCAGAATTATCTTAATTTTTAACATCACTTTAAAATTCAAAAATTAAAATCTACACATCAACATGCTATTCCCATAGATGAATGGAAAATTTAAAGTGAAATTATTTTTTGAATGAAGTTTCTTCTCATCATTCAGAGCTCATTCAAACTCATGGAATCCATAGCTTTACATTGAAATTAAATTTGTCTTTTGATCAAAGAAAATGACACATTTCATTTTAGAGTAGACACTTTCCCTTATTTGAATTTATGATTTTATCAATCAAATGATTCATATTAATTATTTAAGAACATTCCAAAGTTAGTCTTATGATCAAAAGAATTCTTTAATTCTTTCTAGTTTGTTCTTGTTAATTTTTTGTTATTTTGGATAATTTCTTCAAGTTAAAGTCAATTAAAATTATCAAAAAATAATCAGCTCTTCATCGAGGGCTTTCATCATATTCTTTTGCCCAATTTTATCTAACCACAATCAGTTGAGCTGGATCTAATTTCATTTTGAATATTTATTCAGTTTCAAAAATTTCAATTCACCCCAACCAAAGTTTCTACGGCCTCTTCTGAATCTTATCAGAGTTTTCAAATCTGGCTTTCCATCATGGCAGTAGCATCAACCTTGCCTGGGCCTAACTCAAAGTTCAAGACTTGGTAAGTCATCTTGCTTCGTCTCATTTTTCATTCGGCTTGATCATGTTGCTCATTGATTGGGAATTCATCCTTCTCCAGCTACAAGCCTTTTAGATCGTGGCAACCTATTCATAATAATGGCCAAGCTGCTCTGGCTGGTGGAGCTGATATCTTATTCTCAACTTTGGATCAATCGGTAGTTATCACTGACCTGAATTCCGGTAAAAAATTACAAACTATTGAAGCTGTCAGTAAAATTTCTAGTTGCTTGATTGTAACCGTTAATCTAAAATTCACTCTTAACTAATCCTTTTGGTCCTTATTTAATTTCATCACTGGAAATAATCTTATTGGTTGGATTGTTGGTAAAGCGATTAGGATTCTTCATCAGTTACTTCAATCTGTTGCACTACCACTTGCCCTAAACTTCAACCAACAATCTTATTTTTAATTGCTTTTAGATCATTAGCTATTAGAATTTACGCTCTTCATAGACCAACCGATTCTCAGCCACTTGGAAAATTAGAGCTCGTCAAGACAACTTCCCGTGCTCATGAAGCTCCAATCTCTACCTCACGCTCTGATCCAACTGCTTCTGTCTTCGCAACTGGCGATACCGCTGGCGTCGTTCGCATTTGGGACGCTCGAGCTGGTCATTGCACACATGTCTTCAAAGGTCATGGCGGCATTGTTTCAGCTTTATGCTTTGATATCGACCTCAAAGCCAATCGAACTCGTTTGGCTGTAGGATCGGGTGATTGCAGGATCAAGCTTTGGGATCTCTCCAACAAAAATCTCATTGGTCTTTTTGAAGGCGCTCACCTATCAATCATTCGTGGACTCGAAATCAGTCCAGATGGCTTAAAGATGATCTCAGGTAGTCGTGACAAAGTATTGAATGTTTGGAGCTTATCTAACTCCGATAATCCCGGCCAAATCTTAAAAACCATCCCTATCTACGAGTCTATCGAATCCATAGGTTTAATTCATCCTACTTCATCAGAATCTTCTCTTTCAAAAGCAAAATCTAAGGACAAATCAAATTCGAAAAAAAAACGAAAAATTGATAACCCCTTGATGGTTTATACAGCTGGCGATAAAGGAATAATTCGAATCTGGGATCTTGAATCAGGCAATTCAATAAACTCCGAAATCGATCTTTCCAACGAGCCAGACATTCTTCGTCCTAGTATTTTCGACGCCAGGTCAGTCATCATTAATTTATACCATACATTAAAGGCATATTTGGTTCATTTTATCTCATCATCTTTTTTCCGGGTAACAATTTTAGGCTTGATCCCATTACTAATACACTTTTAGTCAACAAAATCGACCAAAGCTTTAGTTTTCTGAATATACCAAGTCTTCAACTAGTTCGCCAGGTCGTTGGTTCACACGATGAGATTATTGATATCTCGTTGCTAAAGTCTTCTCCTTTGGCAGATAACCCTTCACACCTAGTAGTTGCAACCAATTCTCCCTTAGTGAGGATCCTTGAAATTGATGAGAACAAGAATGATTGTAGAATGCTTTCGGGACATAGTGACATCGTGTTGTGTTTGGCCAAAAGCCAAGACCAGTCTTGGTTTGTTAGTGGCTCCAAAGACAAGACAGCAAGGATTTGGAAAATGATTCAAAATAATAAAAGTGGAGCAAGCACAGTCAACATGGACTGGCGTTGCGTTGGTATTTGCGAAGGCCATGTTCAAAGCTTGGGCGCGCTAAGCTTGGCAGAATTCGTAGGCATTGACGGAAAACCAATAACTCTACTTGCAACCGCTTCTCAAGACCGAACTGTCAAGCTTTGGGATCTCTCCTTACTATCCACTCAAAATAACCAGGGCATCGAACAGCACCTTATGCCTCAAAAACTTAAATCATTAATGACCATGCAAATTCATGACAAAGACATAAACTCAACTGATTTTTCCGCTGATTGTAAGTTATTTGGATCTGGGTCTCAAGACAGATTGGCAAAAATTTTCTCTTTGGATCATTCATCATCAATGGGCACAACACTAAAACTCATGGCAACCTTAAAGGGTCATAAGAGAGGGGTTTGGTCAATAAAGTTTTCTCATCATGATAAATTTGTTCTTACGGGTTCTGGAGATTGTACCATTAGACTGTGGTCAACTGATAATAGGAACGTTAATAAAGAAACTCAGAGCAGTGGTTTCGGTAGTTGTCTAAAAACATTTGAAGGTCACTCCAATGCAATTCTTCGATTGAATTTTCTTGACAATGGTCAACAAATCGTTTCAACCTCATCGGATTGTTTAGTAAAGATCTGGGACATCAAGACTCAAATCTGTGTTGTAACGTTAGGAGATGAAAGTGAAGAGGGTGATTTTGAGTTTCAAAATAACACAAGAACAGACGCTATGAATCATGATGGAAAGATTTGGGGCTTAGATGTAGTTGATGAGGCAGGATCTCGATTGATTACTGCAGGAGCAGATTCAAAAATCATTTTTTGGAAAGACGAGACCGAGGCTGTTGAACAAAATCGTTTGAAAGCAAAAGTAGCTGAAATCGAGTTAAATCAAGATGTTGAAAACTATATTCAACTCAAGGAATATGGGGTCGTCATCAATCTCTTGATCAAGCTAGATAAGCCAGTAAAACTATTAAGATTATTAACGGATTTGGCATCAAATGAAAAGAGCGACGAATTTGGAAATCAAGAAATTGACTCCATCACAGGTTCAACTAAAGTAGATGAAGCCATTGAAAACTTACCTAGCGGTCAATTATTAAAATTACTTGAATATGTTCGTAATTGGAACTCGATGACTAAAACAGCTGACATTGGTCAAAGGGTGTTGCATGCCATTGTAAAGACTCGCACAAGTGACGAAATATTGGAATGTCTTTCAAAAACTGAAGCTTTTGAGCTGAGTTTGCCTGATGAACTCAATGGGAATGGCGAAATTGATGAAAATGAAAGTAGTCAAAAAAAAGTAATGAATAATAAGCTTAAACTGAAGCAAATATTAGATAGTTTGTTGCCATACACCGAAAGACATTTAATTAGAGTCGAAAAATTTGTTCAAGAAGCCTCAGTTGTTCAATATCTGCTTAATCAAATGGGGGAATGTTGATAATTTAATACCCAAAAATTCTGATTACGTCTTTTCAATTGAAATTGTGTTTTGTCTTTTCACGATTTTGTAAAAAATTCTTGAATACTTGAAGTCACCAACAAAAAATAAAGCTTGAGAAATGGCTGACAATACTCCCTCAAAAAATGTTATTTTTCTTGTAAAAGTACTATATCCATTTAAAGAAAGGAAAATTTGAGGTGGGAAGTTGTAATATTTTTTTATTAATATTGAGATTCTTTTATTTTTATCAAAAACAAAACTCAAAGAATTTGAAGTCAAAGCAAATAGCTTTAACTATTTTACTAAAAGGGTTTCTTTTATTTTTTTATCCTTGAATTTGAAATAATAAAAAAAGAAACATTCATTGTTTTTATTTCTTTGTTTTGGTTTGAATATGGATTTTATTTTTCAACTCATCATGGAAATATAAAAGAAAGCCATAAAACCATCTTATTCTAATTCATAAAAATATTTATCTATTTTTGAAACAACAATTCATGATGATACTTCTAGCTTTTAACTATCTTCATAATCCTATTTTTTTCATTTTAGTGGGTTTTGCAATAGTGACTCATGACAAAGTCTCATTAAAGAATTGGCATGTTTGGAAGAAGGAGAAGGCATCATGGGTAATTTGGGTATGATGGAAAGTAATTTTTGATCAAGTAGCCAATTACATCCATGTTAAAAAATTGATGAAGCAAAATTGAATTAGAAAATAATTAAATACAATGACATGAGAAAATGTAAGAGCATGTGACAGAAGAAAAATAATTTTCAAGAAGAGCTGGAAAATTGTCTTACAAGAAGTAAGGCATTTAATAAAACAAGTTTTCAGTTTATTAGAGAAGTTTATGAAAGAAATTTTGAGCTTCATATTTGATTTGAAAATTTAATATGTGATAAAAAAGTAAATAAACCTTTGAATTTATTTAATGTGGGATTTTTTTTTTTTTTAAAAAAAAAAAAAATCAAAAAAAAATAAAAAAAAAAAGGTTATAATATTTAATAAATGAGTTAATTTCTCAAATTGATAAAAAAAAAAAAAAAAAAAAAAAAAAAATTTTTTTTTTTTTTTATAAATAATTAATTAAAGTTAATTTTTTTTTTAAAAAAATTAATTTTTTTATTAAATAGATTTTTTTTTTTTTTTTTAAAAAAAAAAAAAAAAAAAAAAAAAAAAAAAATGATAGATGATAGATAATGAAGAAGAAGAAAGAAATTTATTATATATATATATATATATATTAAAACTTTTTTTTTTTTTTTTTTTTTTTTTTTTAAAAAAAAAAAAAAAAAAATTTATTAGTTAAATTAATTCTTTATTTAAAATTAAATTAAATTAAATTAAAGAAATAATATATATATATATATATATTTTAAATTAATAAAAAATATTAATAAATTAAAAATATTAATTTAAATTTTTATATATATATCTAAAAAAAAAAACTAGTCTTTTTTTTTTTTTTTTTTTTTTTTTTTTTTTTAGTATTAAAGTATTAAAGGTTTTATAAAATTTTAAAAAGAATAAAAAAAAAAAAAAAATTAAAAATTTAAATGAATTTAATTAAAATCAAAATTTTTATATATATATTTAAAATTAATAAATTAATATATATAAAGATCATTTTTTGATAAAAGATTTTAATGAGAAAAAAATTAATGAAAAATAAATTTTAATGAAAGAAATTTTTAAAATTAAAGTTTAAAATAAATAAATAAATAAATTTTTTAATGATATATGAATAAGAAAAATTAAGAAGAAGGATTATAAGTGAGGTGTTTAAGATTTACTATAGAAATTTCACAGAAGACTTTTAAAGATGTTTACTTTAGTTTATTTAAGTAAAAGGAAGGATAAAAGTTTCTAAAATCTAGGTTACATTATTTTATTGAATATAAATACCAGAATTGGATATTTACTTAGCTTGGGTGGTCTATACCTACCAAAAATACTCACTAAGACCCTTAACCCTAGTAGGTCCCCAACCTGCATTAAATTTAGCTGTCTAATAATCAACTGACAAAAATATTTACTCACCTGAAAGCAAATAAGTTACAACTTATTTGGTTCTTCCACCCAACCCTTTTCCCTCAATATCAGATATAATCTAGAACCTCTGAGTTAATCCAATTAAGTATCTCCATTCTGCCTTAGCTTATCTTATCCATTCTTTAAATATGAAGTTTCAAAAATTTTATTTTTTCTTATTTAATTAATATTTGTTCTCTTGTTTGAAATTGTTTTTAACTTATCTACTTATCTCTCATTTGCCAACTTTTATTGACCTGATTTAGGGATTGTTATTAATTAAAGATTTAATGATTTTATAGATAGGCCACTAGAATTATTTCTTCCAAAAATTATTTAAAAATTGAAATCAAAACTCAAAATAATTGTTAATTTGTCACCATTATGATTGAGTCTACTCCCAAAAACTTCTTAATTGTCTGAGAATACTTTATCAACCCATTAAAACCTAATTAAATAAACAACCTTTTAATTTGAAATATAAAACAAAATTTAATTTAATTGAAAATTTGAAAATTTTTTTTTTAAGAAGATTAAGTTAATCTTAATATTAATAATTAAAATTAAGATTTTAACTTACTAAATCAAACAAAATCTGAAAAGAAAATTTTGATGAATATGTTTTAATATTTAAACATATTTTTGAATTATTATATTCATAAATAAATTTACTTATATTTCTATTAATATTTCTTTTTACTTTATTCTTTAAATAAGATTTATATATATATATATATAATTTAAATTTCAATTTAAAAATTGGAATCCTAAAAAAAAAAAAAAAAAAAAAAAAAAAAAAAAAATCTTAGGTACAATTTCAAGTTCTAAAATTTTAAGTAAATGATTAATCCTTTTTTATAATTTCAAGTAAATTGAAAACATAATTTTTTTATTTTTATTTTTTTTTTTTTTGAATCAGTTAAAAAAACTAGAAAGAAGTTTATAGAACCAAAAAAAAAAAAAAAAAAAAAAAAAAAAAAAAAAAAAAAAAAAAAAAAAAATTTAAATAAAAATTGAACATAATGTTCTTAAAAGGTAAATGATGAACTTGGGGGTTAGTAAATTTCAACATGGTGTATCAAATGATAGAAGAGGAATAAAGAACTTTTTAATTATTTAGTATCTTTTAAAGTTTCAATTTTTTTTAATTTTTTTTTTCTTTTGAATCAAAACCTAATTTTTTAATTTATTAAAAAAAAAAAAAAAAGTTTTTTTTAAGATTTTTTTAAATGATCTAAAAAAAAAAATAATTAATTAATCTTTTAACTAAATTCTATTTTTATAGAAAATAAGAAAATTCACAAAAAAAAAAAAAAAAAAAAAAAACTTATAAATTTAAATTTAATAATTAATTAAATTAATTTATTTAAAATTAAGAATTAAAGAAATAAATATTTAAATATTTTAATAAAATGGATTTATCATATTATATATCTATATTTCAAAAAAAAAATTGATAAAATTTTTGAAATGATTTTAATTTTTTTTTTTTAAAATATTTTTAAATTATTAAAAATATTTAATTGAAAATAATTTAATTCTTAAAAATAAAAAACTATTTATTAATTTGTTCTTAAAAAAAAAAAAAAAAAAAAAAAAAAAAAAAAGAAAAAAAAAAAAGGTAAATATTAATAAAATTTTTTTTATTTATTTTAATTTTTTAATTTCTTAAAAAATTTACTATTATTCACCAATTTTAAAACTTATTCAACTGTTAAACTTAAATTAAAGTTACAGTTAATGATCATAAAAGTTTATTTTTAAGTTTTAACTTTGATCATTAATAAATTTTTCATTATTGATACTAAAGAAATTTAAAGAGTTAATTATTATAGCTTGAAATATTTTTACTAAGATTTCAATAGAATTTTATTAAATCATCAAAAATCTATTTTTGATGATTTTTCTTTTAACTAATCTTTTCTGTTGAAATCTACTATTTTAGACTTTAAACCATCATTTAATGGGGTTATACCTTGATTATAATAATGAAAATTAAATAATTATTCATGTATAAAATAATAAAATACAAATATCCACTTTTTTTTAAGTTCAGATTACTTTTAATTTAAAGTGGTCAACAGCTATTGCTATTTTGCTCAATACATCCTTGTAAGTTTTAGCTTTGTTTATAACTTACCAAAAAAAGTTTATATCTGTATTATTAAAGTTATTTTTTGGTAGATTTATTTTTGGATTAACTATTTATAATTAAAATTTCAAAAGAGATGATCTAAACACCATGAATATATGCACTTATCATAAGAGTTCATATATTCAGGTTATCTCATTAAGTATTGACTTTAAAGATATAACATGAAAAACTTATATGTGTAGGATTTGTAGGAGAATCCAATGATTTAAGTTATTTCAAAAGTATATCCATTAGTACCTGAAATAATCAAGAATAAATGCCTTTTTTTTTTTGTGGAATTTTTACTTATTTTAAGATTATAATTTAAATTATTATTGTTAAAATAAGTTTTTTAAAGTTATTTTGTGACCCTTTTAAATATTTAGTAATATATCAAAGGCTCAAAATTTCTGTTCTTGAAATTTTATTAACTCTTTTTCCAAAAAAAAATTTCCTGGAACACATGGGAAAACTCACAATTTTTACTTTAAAGTAAAATTACTTTACTTGAAAGTTTTTTAATTGAAATTAAAATTAGGATTGCTAAATAATGTTACTAAGAATAAAAAAAGGAGAAAAACATAATATGTATCAATATTTAAATTCTTATCAAATAATGAGGTTCCTTTTGGCTCTTGGGAACTATATAATCAATAGCCCCATTTCGGATTAAACAAAGAAGATTTGTAATGGTGCCCCCATACATATCTTTGATGGGAATTACTCAAAGTATTGGGTTTGAAAATCAGGCTTATTGTTGACCATCTGGAGTTCCATATTTAGGTTTGACTCTCTCATGACTTTTTTTACCATCTCAAGTTCCAAATTGAAATTGAAGACTATAAAAATAATGAAAACTTGGATGTTTTTGATGTTTCTGGTCTCAATGAAAGTCTTGTGTATTCAAAAACTAGTGAAATTAACTACTTTAATATTAATTTCCTCAAGAAAATTAGAATATAATAAAAAAAAATATTATAACTAAGGGAAATTTAAATTATTGATTTCTTAAAAAATTTGAATTGAAAATTATTAAGTGAAATCTATAATTAATTATATTAATTTTTAGGATAAAATTAATTTATAATTAATTTGAAGAGATTTTTTTTCTGAGAATTTGTTACAAGGAATATTTAATATATGATTAAAATTTCTTTAAAAAAATCAGTGATAATTAAAACTTGAGTTTTAAAATAAAAATAAGGATTTATGAAATAAAAGTTGTTGAAAATCCAATATAAGAAAAAGAATATTTGGGAATAATTTTTTATTAATAACTTAAATAAAATATTTATAAAGTGATTAAAAATCAGTGATTAATAAAAAATGTTCAATAAATTCTTATAAGTCCAAAATTGAAAAAAAAAATTCAAAGAAATAGAAATTAATGATTTGAAGTTAGAAAAAGTTATGAAAAAATAGATATAAGGTTTGGATTGAAATTTAAAAAGACTTTTTGAGATTTAATGATTAATATTATGATAAATCTGTAAAAATATAGAAACTTAAAGTCAAAATAATAGATTTATAGTATTATTTGAAAATCTTTCACATTTGAATTATCTATAAGGATTGATAATTCTGAATAATAATTCAACAAGTGACCTTGGAATTAATTACCCTGATTTGAAAAATCTTATAAGATAGATTTATGTGGAAAAACCAGTACCAGAAGTCCCTTTTTGTGCCTTCCAATCACTAATAGCTATTTGTAGACATTAGAAGTAGGAAAATGTAGGAAAAAATTATCTTGGAGATCATTTACCACATTGGGCTTAAAAATTTCATTATTTTTTATTAAACAGAGTTAATAAAAGAAGGAATGAGGTGACTTTATTTGGATTCAAACCCATTTATGGCTTATAATAAATGATTTATATGAAAATATTCCTCTATATTTATAATGGAAAAATTCATCTTAGAAGAATTTGGATGTTATTCACTAATTTAATCATGAGTATATTTCATAAAGATATTTATATATATTAACTCTATGTGATAATATGTAAATTTTACAAATAAGTAAGACTTTTAATCCTTTTAATATAGGTATGAATACTGTTAATTTCATTTTAAAAATAAAAATTTATACTTGAATATATTAATTTAAGGAAAAATAATTGAGTATTTTATTTCTCAAGATACTTTGAAGGAATTAAGTATTTGATACATGATGAGTCCTCTTTGTAAGATAATTCCTCTTTCTGAGGGATATTTATAATAGAAATTTGTCTAGAAGAAGTAAAATTAATCTCCTTTGGGCTTGGAAATGTAAAAAATTGAGTTTTGGTATAGTAACAGTAGTCATCCTCAAATATTGACAGATGGTTATGAGACTTATTAGCAAAAATACTTCCATTTTCCATTATTACTATGAATATTAACTGTCTCATGATTTATAAATTTCTCCATAAGGATATTTAATTAACTAACTTAAGAAATGTATCACTTCCATAAAGTATAAAACACCACAGATTCCCAATATTTGGGGTACCAAAGCTTTCTTTTGTTTTATTTTATCCCTTCAGTTATTTTTACCTGTCCTCTGGAAATTTTATTTAAAGGAATTGAATTTTGGATATACAATATCTTAAATAGTAAATAAATGAGAATTATTTAAAGGATTACTGTATTTCACTAAGAAAGCTCCTTGTATAATATGAGATTATATAAATTATAACAAGACTTTGAGAAAAAGATAAAGGTATCATGGACTTTCCCCATATTCTAACTATCATGTTATGAACTTATTTCAATTGGAAGTATCTGAGCTTAACTCAAAGCCTCATAAAAAAAATAAAATTTATAGATTTACCCTAGATTGTTCCTTTTTTACAAAGTTAAAAATTTCTATAAATAAATCAATTTCCTTACTCAATAGGAAAATCATTCTTTTTTCCCCTCAGAAAAATATAAATTTTGCATATGGATATAATTCCTGAACTATTAATGATTGCTTATACATCTTTAATAAAAGTCTCAAGAAATTCTTTCCCTATTTTATTATGTAAAAAATAATTCAAGTATCACAATAAACATGTAAATTAATAATTAATATTTCATATAATTTGAGATCCAGCCACATAACCTCATACTTAGTTGGTAGTCAAAAGCTTACAGAATAATTGTGTACATTGTTGAAGATTATACTTAAATGATAAAAATATTTCATTTATTATATTATTGAAAAATTAGAACTTTCTATTGTATTAAATTTCTTAAATTTTAATTACTAATGCAAATATTAAAGCCATTCAAACAAAAAACCAATCTGTAATAAGATGAATTGTATAGCCTATTCAAAATCATGGGGGAAATTGATACAGTTAACTAAGATTGATATCATCCATTAGCTGGATGAAATATTGTGATATAAATTTAATTTTTAATTGAAATCAATTAAAAATATTAACCTATTGATGTGTTAATCTATTTGGTTTTTTTTTCTTGAAATTTTCACAAAAATTGTTTCTTTTTTTGAAAATCCTATATGTGTGGGATTCAGTCAGGAAGCCTTTGAGGGGGAAATCACAGGAAATATTTATTAAATTTATAAAATGAAAGAGCTCTCATGGTTCTTGATATCATCTTCTTAATATAACAAAATATAATCCCCTCTTGACTTCAATATCCAACACTGAATAACAATAGTGTATCTATAGCTAGAGAAGAATAGTTGAGAATTCTGTGTCAGACCTAATTGGTAATTATTCATAGAGATATTGGTAATCGATCAAAAAAAAATCCAAATATTTTGGGATTATCGATAGGTTTCATCGTGATTCATAATAGAAACATAATTAAATGTCTCTTAAGTAACTTGTGTAAGTCAAATAAGTATGGAAAATAGAAAAATAAAATATAAGAATATTGCATGGCAATTGAAGTATATATTCTTTAAATGTGGGATATTAGGCGAATGATATTTTCTTGGCCTGGGGAAAAGAAAAATATACTCTAATTTACATAATATCTATATAGTGGTAGAGTGAGACTTATTATTTTCCCCCTTCCACATTATTAAAGTTATAGAACCAAGGAATTCAATTTACTAGATGAATAGATTAGTTACTAAGATTGAAAACAAATGAAAGAATAAAGAATACTAATTATCTTTCTGACTAAAATAATTAAATCACCCCAGTCCAGCTATTTCTTAGAAGTAGGGGAGTCAAAATATATACCCTACAGTGCTGTAACATTGCAATCAGCCTTTCAAGTATTTGTAATATACTTAGTGCTAAATAAAAAGTCATAAAATGAAACTGGAACTCATATCCATTGAATAAATTCTTTGTTATATACATTTTTTTGACATGAGAACTTGGGGTAGTGCTATTAATGGACTCCCATAGCCTCTATCGATTCTTGAAGTGTTAGATTGTTTTTTTTCTAGAAAAACCAAATTCTCAGATTACATCAAAGAAACAAACTGAAATTTCAAAGTCTTACAAACTCTTTAAGATAGTCAGTAAAGATCACCGAGTAAAAATATAAATATTATCATTCTTATTTGAGCTCAAATTCTACTCTAAAAGGTAATTTCCTAATCTCAAGCGACTAATAGAACAGTATTTCTCCAAATATGCAAAGAGGCAAAAATGTATATTTCATGATCAGAAAGTGGTAATTTTGTGTCCAAAGGTGTGGAATTTTGATATGCAAGAGAAATTTCATAAAATCATATTTAACATTTTGGCTATTATAGAAACAAAGATAGAAGATGATTCTCTGAATTTTTGGTTTTTTAAAGTGAAAATCATGATATCATATAAAGGGATTTTCTAACTGAGCTCAAAACGTTTTTTAACACGTATATAGGAATTTTTCATGCTTCAGAACTCTCATTTATTCATTAAATATAACTATAATTTAGTTTTCAGTTTTGAAAAAACTTTTTCCTTGGAGGTAGTACCTTATGCTGGTCACTTTGAGAAGTTAAACACAGATTTGTTAAAGATCACCTAATAGGAGGTAGATTACATGAAAAATGAGTTATGTGTGAGATATTAATCAAGATATATCTTTTGAATACCTCTTGGTATATTGAATCATAGAATATTCAAATTATCTTCAATGAAATATGGCTCATCTTAAGAAGGTATCAAAAGTCTTTGGAACAAATTTTTAGAATATTTCTATTGCTAAAATAAAATTGGAAAAAGATAAGACCTTATTTCAAAAACTGAGGGAGGTATTTTAAGCTTTTCAGGAGAAAATTTCTTTCTATCTTTGAATTATTTCAAGATAAACAAATTACAGAGCATTTTCAAATTATGCATACGCGCTCCAGTATTATATATTTATCTCATCAATAAATAGGTATTGATTACAAATAGCTGTGTAAAATGGAACAATTGGACTTATTCTTGAAACTAAATCAGAGCTGAGTATTTACTAGAGAAATCTAAAGAGATTTTATATTTGAAATTTTCTATTAAGATTCAATATTTACATTTAAATAACCAAAAATGGGAAGGTATAAGTTATGAAATTGATGTCTGTATGAATCTCTTACAGCTATAATATGGGAAGTTTTTTTCAATATGATAAAGAAGTAAATATTAATATTTTGGTTTAACTAATTTCTTTAAATAAAACTTCAAGATAATATATTTTTAATTTCAAAAAATAAATATTTTGGAATATACTTTGAGCAAAATTGCATATAGTCCTGGGCATGTGAAGTATTCAATTCATCCTTATTACAAAACTATCAGAATAAAGATCAGGACTTTAAATTACCTATTTATATTAACAAATTAAAAGGAATTCAACTAAATTCTTGGAAGATTATATAAAATTTCACCTTCTAAATTTTTGGAATTTTTCATAATTATTCAAATTTGTCTCTTAAATGTCTTATATTGGGGGGGGGGAATGACTTTAGAAATTCAAATATTTACTTCAAATATCCAGAAGAAAAGAAATTCAGTAAATTTAATGGTTTTATTATTAAATTACAGAAATCAAGAGAAAAAGGTGGAACCCCTTTAAAGTATTCAGAATTCATCAGTAATTTTTGAAATTTTAAAAATTTCTTGGAAATTAGCTGTTTGTGTTTGCCAATTTTAGCTCTGATATCTCGGAGGATTAAAATTTTTTTAAAGACCATTTATTTTAGATTTACTCAACAGAAGCTATAGGTTTAGGTTTTATGAAAATTTAGGACCCATTCTTCCACCCTAGCACCTTATTTGCAATAAACAGAGAAATTCTTAGAAATTCCAAATTCTCCATAGCATTATACCTCCCTTCCAATTATTAATAAGTTTAGCAAAGAGATTTTTTTGTAAAAGTTAGATATCAAATAATATTACTAATGATAAATAGCTAGGAAAGCCTATATTAAATACAGCCTTTCTTGGATAATTTTTAATAAATGACTCTCATTTGGAAGCTAGAAGCAATTAAGATACTAATGCAAATCTTCATCTGGACCTTAAATTTGACTCTTTTGAATATGGAGGATTTATACAGAGTTCATATTAATGAGGCCGTAATCTCCCAAAGTACTAGTAGAGGTTTTCTATTTTTTTGGATTCTGGGCTGAATTAAATTGTTTTCAATATTTAGAAGATGTTAAGATGGATACTAATTGTGTAATAGCTTGATGAGTTTTCATTGCTGAGTTGAAATAAATAATTCTAGGCTTGAAAAGTTCTTCAAATGATTCTTCTAACCACAAGTCCTTGTTCACCTTTAGCAAAACATAGAATTCAAGGTTTTTTTTAAGAAAAAGGATAAAAATGAATTCCAAGGAGTAATAAATACTTTCAAGGACAAAACTTACTTTAATATCTTAATTTTTTAATATAGAGCTTAAACCAAACGCAAATATAATATCTAATAAAGCTTTATTCCTTTATGTCAGGAATAAAAAAAAATACTTGATCATCAATAGACAGATAAATATTTAGAACGTAACTATAATGAATATTCATTGGAATAAAACCAATATTTTTGAAAAAATCAAGTATTCTTCTGAATAATACAGGTTAAAAATAAGATTAATATCTCAAGGATATTTTTAAAAGCTATTAAATTGGCTATTAATAAAAAAAATGAGGCATATTATCAGACTATTTTCTATGTCTCTAGATCCTTGAGGATTTTTGATATCTGTTAGTATGTCAATAAAGCTGGACTTTTTTGAAAAATGGATTAATTTTCTATCTCTGAATTTTATATTTATCAAATAAAGCCCAAATTGAGAAGTATTGAATTGTTTATTTTGAAAACTTTTCATTTTATTATATGATGTCTTGAATTTATGTGTAGATATTGAATGGAATTCTTCAAGAGTAAAGATTATAAACTAATCTTATTGTGTTTCTCTACAGCAGAGATCTAGAAGGTGATGGTGTTTCAATTAACTCAATATTGATATATTATTTCTCAGAAAGTGCTACATCCATAAGAAAAATATTTCAGCCCAAGTTTGAAAAGAGATATCTCCAAGAGCTCAGGAGAGCATAAAAATCGGTTTTCTAAAAATATTTCTTATCATCTAATGTATGATATTTTAAATCCATTTCTTAACATAATTGATAAGATATGAGTATTTCAAGGAAAAAAAAATTGAATTAAATTTCAATTATATCTGCCATTGAATGTGAGCGCCCAGCCTTATTGTTTGGGTCTCTCCATTTGGGATAATTGAGTAAGCTGAGTGATATTAAAATTAGTGGTATTGGGAAATATTTCAGAAAAATAATCATTCCTTTTTAGTGAAAATTAATTTGAGAATACATAAAGTCTAGGGACAATTTAATCATTAATTACTACCACTTAATGTGTCTGAGAATATTGTATAATATGTCCAAATAATACAATTATAACATCTAGTAACTTCTCAGAAATTTCTAAGCTGGTATTAAACTTTGATTACAGATTGGGTACCTTAGTTGAGGTTGTCATTAAATCCTAATGAATAATTTAATTACAAGCTCCTTTATATTTACTTATATTAAGGCTTAATTGATGTAATTAGTGAAATAGTACAGTTTTAAATTAACATCTCATTTGACTCAATAAATGGATAATCCAACTTATTTTGATATTATATAAATATACAGATATATATATATTGATTGTGTTGGTTTTTAAATTATACAATATGTCATATATTCAGGTTTTTTATTGGCTACTTCATTATATTTTGTATTCTTCAAAAGAGTTCCATTTTTAGCCTAAATGCTTTAATGAGTTTTGAGAATTATCAATTACTAATAAGATATAACACAATCAAAAGATATTATATATAGTAGAAGAATTACTCCTGAGGCCAGCTTGGTTTGGGATGTGGCCACCCAACCCCTTTATCTGGATTTTGAGATGGTTTTGGGGTTCTGTATTGAGATTAAATAATTTGGAAGATTTTAAAATTGTGGTTTTGTAGATTTTTAATTTCATAAAAGAACTTATTTTTCTTCTTTTTTGAGTGAATTTATTTTATCTGAAAATACATCTTCAATTATTCAGTAAATTAAATACTTACATTATGGTAAACAGTAGAAATCCTTTTCATATGTGCATGTGAAGCAAATTAGCGCTTTTTCTGAAGTGTATTATAGTTAAAATTCAGGTTCAATAAGGTGTGTCAAAGCCTGTTATAAAAACCACATACCTGTACCTCAAAACAAACCAGGTCTTTCACTAATATTATTTCTTGCTCATCAATTTACAAACCTCTTATAAACATCGCTTAAAAAAATCCTTTTTCTTTTTTCTTTTTTCTTTTTTTTCCATTTTCTATTTCCCAGAGACATTGGAAAATCCTCAAAATGAAAAACTTGGTTTGTCCCTCCCTGAGAATTTTAGAAAAAGATAACCTGCTAGCAGACCTCCAAAATGAATTTATTCACTTTCATTTGATAAAATGACAGTTCTGAATCAAATTTTTTATATTTCTTACCAGTTTTTATATTGCATATCACAAGAAATTATTATAATTAATCTTAGCAATCACCTGAAATATGACTCATCCAGCCTTTCGAAGAGGTATTTCAATACTTCCATTATATTGGAAATATTCACTGCTTAGACCTGCCATTTTCAAGGCCCTCATCCAAAGAACTATTTGTATTCCATCCTGAAGGTCTATCTTTTAATTCGTGATAAGGAAAGCTCTATATTACAACTTGCAGGTAGATTGGTTCTGGTACAAACTATTGGTGATGAAAATCCCATATACAATCCACTACATAAATTCAAATTAGCTATCAATTATTTGGATCAATTTTAATTGATAGGATTCATGCAATGACCCCATATTACTAGAATAATTATGTGAGTACCTAATTTCTTCTTCCAAACAAAGTGGAACACATCCTCAGACTCAATGGTAAGGATAAAGGCCATAAAGTTAAAAAAAGCTTTATCCTTGTTTCATTATAAGCTTATATAATTTGAAATAAGTGATATCAATATTAAAATGATGACTTCCCACTCACCACTTCCTATAGAATGCCCATTTATAACATTATCCGGAAATAAGGACCTTTCCAAAAAATGGGCCTACCTTTTTAAATTTGGCTCAATCAGATATTTTGAAGTAATTACTTCAGTAAACCAGGAAATTTCTGATATATTATTTTTCATACTTAATAACTGATATAGAATAGGAAAGCTGTATTGAGCTATTTCCTCTGAGGGGGAGAAATTTAAGTTAAGGAAGAAGAAAAGGAAAAAATATTCAATCAAGAAAGATGATAAAAGGTTTGTGTTTCAATATTGATACAACTACACTAACCAATAGATAATTGTGAGGGGTTCTCTAAAAAACAAAGAATTACTCAAAAAAATTCTGTGAGTATATTTCAAAATTTCCATCTATTTTTATCATAAGCTGAACAATAAGAGAAATATAGTATTATCAAAGTCAGAGTCAGAATGAGGATACAAATCAATGCAGATTAGAGATTTATTAAGAATAATTAACCTACAAGTTTAAATGTGTTCATTAAGAAAATATTGAATTATTAAGAAATATTTCACTATTTCTTTCTACAAACCATGCACGGGGGATTAATAATTATCGATACTCCTTGTAAAGATTACTAAGTATCAATTTCTTATATTTAGATTACTGATATAAAAAACAGTAGGAGGTATATTGAATGAGATTTTCTTTTAAAACACTTTTTCTGATTTCATTCTGAAGTCAAAAAAGCTATCATTAATATTGGAGATAAATATTTATCAAGAATCTATTTTTCTTATATTACTAAATTTAACAAGATATTGGTAAGATTCTTTGCATAATATTTGATATCAACACTCAAGTTTTTAAGTGCTTGAATTTTTATATAAAGCTGTATTATATGTATATCGGAGGAATAGTGGTTCTGAAAAAGCTACAGGCTAATAGTAATAATGAGTTCAGGTAAGATGTATAGCAGAAAGATCCATTTTTCCAAAAATAAAATATGTAAATCCTCATCTCAGTAGTAGAGATAATTCTATAAGCTAGAGAAGAATGAATAAGTAGCTGAGTTATCCACAGAAACCTTAGGAATAAAGTTTGAAGGTATTTAAATAGGTTTGAAATATAAATCACGGAATACTCCTGAAAAAACTGTTAATTCCAATTATTTATTTTCACTAACATGGAGATACCAAAACCTTAAAAGGTCCTCTCTCCCAAGCTTTAAGATATAGCTCGAAGTAATTTTTTCTGGTGTATCCCCTAGAAGGTTATCCCAGAAATCTTCCTGCTTAATTCAGCTTATTAGCTCATGTTTGTTGTTGATGAAGCTGAAGAGTGACAAAAAAGGCTATAAGAATTAAATAAATATCTAATTAGCAGGTAGCCTGGTGAAAGATGAGGATATTAAGCATTTAATCTCACAATCAAGGTGTATCTAAAGCTTAGTAAAAGAGAATTTTTCGCTATTTTTAAAGGAAGACATCATCTCGAAGCAGTGTTTTGGGCTTCAAAATGAAGCCAAATTATTTTTAAAATATCTTTGAGTCATACTTATTTTTTTTCAACTTACCTCAGAAAAAGAAGCTTTAATTTTTCAAATTTGAGACTGTAAAGCCATAACTTAATTCCCTGTAAAGAAAAATGGAGCTCTACTTCTTGGCTTAACCCCTAGCAAATTACAATCAGCTGAAAATTTCATTTCATGAAGCCGATTCCATTATTTGGCTGATAATGAGAAATTCTTAATTTTATCATGAACAGTAACAACATCAATATGATTTTAATTAGTAAATATACACAACAAATTACTATGAAAGCATATATATTTGGGTATTATCATCATTTATTGCTTATATAGTATTCCATGAAAATCAAATCAAGTGGATCTCTCTATAAACAAGCATTTTTGAAGAACTTCTATCTTAAATAACTTCATATTATATGTACTTTTCTCTCTATTTAAGACAGAATTATCAAGAAAAGGGGAATTTATGTAGCTTTTGTGTATTATATATATTTTTGTCTGTCTTTAATTTTCAATATTGAATTGAGTAATTTCATATCACTATCTGGTGGGATACAATCAGCCCTTTGTTAGGATTAAGAAGAATTTAGATTTCTAAGGCTCTCAAAAATCATTTTTCCAAGTAAATTAAACGCAGAGAAGGACTTTTTAAGTATTATTGTCTGATAAATCCTTCATAATTGGAGGAAATTGATTTTGAAACTGGGTTATGATAGATGGCCATATCAGGAAGGGAAGTCTATGTTTTTCTGGAAAAAAACTAGATAAATAATAAAAGTTTTTAAAAAGGGATTTATAAATTATATTATTTATTTCCTCCTTCCAGTTACTTACTTATTTATCTAGATAAAAGACAATCTCACATAGAGCTAGGCCAAGGACTGACATTTACTTTACTTTTAATCAAATGGTTCAATATTCCTTGTGTTCAGGTATTAGAAACTGGGATATCTATATCACTCAATATCATATCCAAAAAATTTAAGCTCAAAAACACCTGAATTCATGTCCCTGAAGTGAAATAAAGCTTTGATGGCATACTGTCATTAGAAATGGGATGTTGAATTATTTTTTCTTGGAGAATTGTTTTTTTGTTCAGATAATTAGATGCACCGTCTTATAATTACACCTCCTACTCTTAATTTATTCCTATTAGAATTTTTTTATGACATGTAAAATGTGTATCTAAGCCTTTGGGGGATATAATGGGTGACAATGAATTCATCAATATTCGATGTGAAAATTTGTATAGCATGAATAGAGCTTGTGATTCTGGCCAAAAAATAAATTTAACACTTGGATGGTTAATTATTTGTATCCAACTAGCTTCTTTCAAGTAGTTAAATTATGCTCCAATACAATGGAATTTCTTATATTAATTTGGATATTATGAATAAGTATGTGTCACAGGCGTTACAGGATAGAAAATAAAAACATCTTATACAAGTATAAAAATATCCAAGTTAGTTTTTACCAGGGCCAAAAATATCTCACTTTTGGAAATGTGACTCTGAGTCACTTTGAAGGCACACTAAAGTCCCATGGTTAAAGCATTAAGCTAAGTATAAAGTGGTATAAACTCATAAATATCTCACTTTGGAATATCATTTTATTAAAATCCAAATCACATTTGATTTAACATAGCAGTGGAAGGGCTAATTCAAATATTATTTATGTCTTGGCTTGATTTATTAACATTTATTGGATATGAATTCTTATAAATTTTGAAAATATTCACATTATTAAAGAATAATAAGTCAATATTCATAATTCTATAATTCAATAGATATATTTGAATCGATAGAGGTAGTGACATGAAATCCCTTTTGGAATGGAATTGCCTTTTCACAAAATAATGATACCTGTATTAAAAGTCCTTGTGGTCTTTTTTCTTATAATCATTGAGAAAGAGAAAGATTATTTATTAACAAAAAATATTCCCCTCTTTAAAATATGATGTCTTTGCTAGAGCACCTTTGTCATATTATATTCCTCTAATAAGATATTAAAAAAGGCTCAACATTAAACTCTCTAATATCTTCTGGTAAGTTTATTCATACTGTAAAGGACTGATAAATATTTGGCTACAGGACTGTACTAAATATTTGAAATAAGCTTAGATATTGAGCAGAAATGTGAGATAGCTGGGGTAATCCAGGTTACCCTGATATTCTGAGATATTGGCCATGTCTAGGTCAAAACTAGTTATGTACACATTGATACATATATGATGTTGAAAATGAATTGGGTTAAATTTATTTGAAGATTCCCCACATGGAAGAGCTTAAGTGACTTAATTCAGATTGTACCCCTTTCTACCATACTCCAGGAAACACATATTGTACTTAAATTCTCTGGTAGTACCCAACTTCTTTTCCAGATGTGTACTTACCTTAAAAGATAAGTTCAGCTTGGAAACAGTATTGTTTAAGTTACTCTAAAAGCCCATTTATAAATCTTTAACCAAATCATATCTTCACAAAAGTTTACTTGAGATCTTCTTGGCCAGAAATATACTCCTAAGCCCATTCTTTGGCCAAAGTGGCTGTCTTAAACTCAAGTAGTCATGGATTTGTGCAAGAACTGTGAGGAATTTCTGAAGAGTTGGCTCACAAGGAAGAATTGAGGGGAATTATTCTTTTTATTAGGCATTCTTGAGATTTTTCAGTCTATTTCAATGTAAATTTAATTCTCTTATATGACGAATTTTGTGCCAATATCTGTAGCTACCTTAAAACATGAAGCCAAATTTTACCCAGGATTGGCTAACAGTTTGTTACAAGGACCATTCCTAAAGGTTTAAATTGATTAATATTTCATGAAAGAATAATTGAGCTTCCCTGTGCCATATATATTACCCCAAACCATTATAAAAGAGCTCAGATATTGGCAAAAGTGGGCAACGTATACTTGGATATAGTTTTGAATTCACAGTAGCATTAGGAAAATATACTGGAAAAATTGGTCACATCTAGGAGCTAAAGTGAAATATTGTTGAATTTGATTAATTGATTAATATCGTATGAAATACAGACTAGGCTTTCATACTCAAAAATTGCTCAACTATTTGACCAAAGCTGGTCTTATGTAACCAAAATTTCATTTACTCAATGTTCCTTCTACTTTCATGTTCAAAAAAATGATTTGGTATACACAACTACTTTTTAATATGAAATTATGGAGAATTAATCTGTAATGTACTATATAAGCTCAGCTTTATATCTCCGTTTGAGATTAATTGAGATCTTAAATTTTCTTACCATAAAATTTTTAACTTCAACTTTTATCTTATTTTTAATATTATAAAAGGAAAAAGGCTAGCTATAGACTATAAAAGCTGAGGCTCTTTTTTAAGAGTATTTATACATTATCTTTACTGTTAGTAATATCTGTGGAGCTCATTTATTAAGTTGAATTTGTAAGAAATAATTAATACCTACTTGAAAATTTAAAATTGGTATTTTACCTTTTTGTTTTTGTAACATATCATATATTAAAAATTTCACTATTGAGACATTGTATCATTCAAAACCTCTATAGAGAAACAGAAAACACACTTTTGAACTTTTAATGTATCTAACTGAAGATAAAATACACATAGGAAATCAAAAAAGTATACAAAATTATCTCAAAAGGCCTTTATTTTTGTTGAAAAGTAATATTTATTACTCTAAATATGACTATCAAAGCCTTCATAAACTCTATGTTTTTATATTCTCATGCTTTTTTTCAATTCAATGAAAAATGGTAGCCAATTTATGCATTTAAACCAGAGGAGTTTAGATAAAATGATCTTTGTCACATTTTTGAAACACTTTTACATCATAAAAACTTGTAGTAGTATACCTTAAATGTGAGCCTCAGAGGTATTTTTATATACCCAAAAGACCAAAAAAGATAAATTAAAATACAAATATAAAAAAAATTCATTTATTTATATTATAAAAATAAAAATATAAATACAAATTTATATTTCAAAATAAAAATTTAATCATAATTTAAAAATAAAATTATAATAAAATTCAAAATTATGAAAATTCATTTTTACTTGTAAAAATTAAGTGAAAATGAATTCTTAATAAAAATTATGAAATTAAAATATTTTTGGTAAAAATTTATATGAAATATATTATAACTTTTTATCCAATGACTAAACATATAAAATTTATTTCACCATTTGATTCCTTATCAAAAATTAGGTGGGGTCACCTCTGAGTGAAATTTTTGTAACTCAACTCTAAATAAACTCAAATTAAGTTTTCAGTATTTTCAATACAAAAATTGAAAATCCTCAAAACTTTGATTTAATCCACACCACATGTGGTGTTAACCATCAATTTTTGGGTTAAAATTGAGGTGTTGTGTTTAGTTTAGAAGTTATGAGGAATTGAAGTATTTTCAATTGAATTCAATTGAAATGTCAAAATGTGCACGTGTATTACATAAGTGAACTGTGATTTACATATGAGGTGTCAATTATTACTGTATTGTACTGTACAATTCAATTGAATTACATATGTAAATTACAAGTATAATACATGATGAGGAATGAAAGGAAAAAATAAATTGGAAAGATTAAAATTGGGGGGGAAAAGGAACTCTAGCTCTAAGGGGGAGCTAGACCCCCAAAATTGTTGATGACAGGCATGAGATGTCAAAATTCATAAAAAAGTTTATCACTTTTGGCCTGGAATTGAGTCACAGGGTCTGTAACTCAATTGATGATGAGGTTTTGATACCAACCAGGGCAGTTTTAACTGTTGCCAAGAGGGTAAAACTACCCTTAAGCTAAAACAATGTTAGTAAAAACAGTTTTAACTAATTTCTAAGCCTTTTAAACACATTCTGACGTGTTTTGAAGGCTCTAGACCTGGTATTGCTATAGTAATGGCTGATTTAAGGGTCTAAAATGGCAAAAAATGGCTTAAACCAGCCCTTTTTTGGTCTAAACCAGGGTTCAATAATGCCATAATTGGCTTTTCTGTTGTAAGACTAATTTTCACGACTGACAAGAGTACAATTTACTTTTGGAGTAAGAAAATTGATGGCTATAAAAGAATGTCTTCTTTGCCCCACTTTTCTCTTCATGTTAGAATCTTTTCCTTTTATAATTAGTTTAAACACTGTTAAACCAATCAATAAAAGATTCCAACCACCATTTGTATATAATTTTAAACCTTTTAACCACGTGAAAAAAACATTATAATCACTGTTTGTAACTCTTATAGTCATTTTTTACCCCTGAACAACCCCATAAGTGAATTAAAGCATCTTTCATCACTGTTAACTTTGTCACTTTGTTTCCAAATTCACTCTGGTCACTTTTTGGAATGTTTTCTCTTTAAATATCTTTTTAAAGACCTTGTTCTTTAATTAATTTCTTGCAGCTCTTTTCTCAATTAATTCCAATTGAAATTGCTCTTGAAGAAATTTCTTTTGTAGCCTTAAATATCTCTTGTAGAGTATTTTTGGGATAAATTTTTATTGTTGGTAAAACAATAAATCTTTATAATATTATTTTTTTATACTAATAAAGTTATAAAAAATAAAATTGGTGTGTTTTCTCTTAAGAATAATATTTCTTACTATTTTTAATTGATTTTTACCTTATACAAATTTTGAGGACAGGAAAAGTACTTGATTTTCACTCAAAGATTCATATCCACACCTTATATTTGGGGGCCCAGCCATGAGGTTTTGCCTGTGAAATTTTTTTTTTCACTCTTTTTAAACTTTTTTCTTATATTGAAAAATTTAAAAAACATATAAAAAATACTTAAAATTCAAAAAACCCATAGAAGATAATTTTTTTCATATTATAAGTGAGGCTTATATTTTTATTATTATTTTTTTTGAAATAACCTTTTTTCCACTTAATTAATTGGCTTTTTCATTGATTTTAGTGTTTGACAACGTGGTAAGACAAGAAAACATTGAAACAGCCTCAACAGTCACCAGCATTATTCCTGCCAGTACTGTTAATTCAGACCATAATGGTACTGTTATTGTGACTCAAAATAACCAACCTGAACCAATATCTTCTGAGTTGATTAGCTTGGATATAAGTAATACCCTTCAGAAAGCTAAGAATTTGGCCAGTAGTAAGTTTTTGACATAAAAATACTATTTTAAGCCTTTTTTAATCATAAAATATGCCTTCAGCTAGATCAGGAGCCAGCTATAACCCCTCAAGCAGCTCCCAGAAAGGTAATAGACGTGATTATGGCAGAGGCCAATGAGGTACAGAAGGAAAAGGGTCAGTTGATGACTTCCAAACAACTAAATTGGGTCATTCTGAAGCTGATAATACTATTTTACCTTCTAAAAGAGCTGACACCGCCACAACAAGCCTCTGTGGACATATACAAAGCCACCCACATTGCATACAACAATGCACTTCAATTCAAAGAGTACCAGATCCTTGCAGATCTGTGGAAAAACTGCATGAATTCTTACCCGACTGTGAGAAAATTCCTGGGCCATCCCAATACTTGAAAATTGCTCAATGGATGGCATCCATTGATTGAGAAGAGAAACATGATTCTCTTGACACTAGAATGGAGGAAAAACAACCCTCCACCACCCAAGCAAGTGCAAAAAACAGCCCCAGTGGCCAGCAGCAGCAATTCCAACGTGAAAAAGCAGCCACAAGCTCCAAACAAGGGCAAAGGAAAGGAACCAGCCACCAAACCTTACAGCCAGGGCTACAGAATGCCATGGAAAATGTGTTTCAGATGGCCTGAACAATGATGGAATTACAATAGAAAGAGGAGGCCAGATTAAAATATCAGAAATGATTTCTGATATTTTTGATTCTATTCCAGAGTTGTATGAAGCTATAACTGACGTAAAAAGTCATCTTTCTGATAGAAATACATCAATTTGTGACAATCTTAAAACACGTAACTTGAGTCTGAGCCAAATCAATGAAACACTTCAATGTTTTTAAAAAGCTTTAAGATTAATTAAAACTTCCAATAATGATAATTCCTTTGTAAATAAGATAAATGAACAATATGTCATTATTAAAGAATTGACATACAAATATTCTAAATTCAATATTGATGACATGATTGAAACAATAATAAAACAAGCCATAAATACTATCAAAGAGGATAATAAGAAAGCTCTTGATTATATTTCAAAATCATTTACTGATGTAAAAACACATATAATTTCCTTGAAAAAGTGTTTTGATACCTCAAAAGAGGAAATATCAAAATTAACAATAAAGTTAAATGAGGTTATATCTGATAATACTAAACAAACAGAATTATGGAATGAGCTGACATATATAGAGGATGACCATAAAAAGAATGTAATAGCCTCTATACAAAGCTTACAACATGAATTAAAAATTTCACAATGGTGTAACAACAGTAAAATGAATGATATTGAACAACTACTAAACACCTTACCAAGAATGTCTACACCTCTGAATCAAAATGAGGGTACAGGGATTCCCAATCCACAAGTATTGGATATTGAAAATTCTCAATTGAAAAATTAATTTTCTACTTCTTTTCATAACTTGGAACCATCAATTTGCCAAGCACTCTTGAAAGAAGTTCCAAAACTTAAGGAATGGCCTCGCTTCAGTGGTGAAGGAGAATATGACCATATGGAATTCATCAGAGGAATTGACATTATTAAAGAAGATTTTGAATTACCAGACAGATTTGTAACAGCCAGGTTTAACACCTTATTTACCAAATCAGCTCACAGATGGTATATCAAATTGAGACAAGCACATGGACACCAAAGTTGGACTTGGTGGAAAACCCAAATTATCAACAAGTGGGCCAATGATGCTTGGAGGTTTAAAGTGGAAGCAGCCTTTGAATCTGCCAAATTAAATGCTGATAAAGACAAAGCTTTACCATGGTTTTTCCAACAAAAAGACATATTAACATCATTATATCCTGACATGTCAGAATTTATGATCCATAGGAAAATTCTGAGACAATGTGGAGGTGACTTAGAGCATGCTGTCAAAAGCAGGACTACTGAACAATCTTCAGCAGAGGATATTATCAATATATTAGAAGAAGTAACCACCAGAAACAAAATTGGTTCTAGTAGGGTGAATCTCAAAACAAGGTTTAATACACCTTGGAAAGATTCTGTGGACAAAAACCCTAAAGAAAATTCTAATAATGTTAAGTATAAATCTGCAGACACAGTCAGAAAGTGCCATATTTGCCAAAGCACCACCCATTTAGCCAATACATGTCCAAAAAGGGGGGAAATCAATGAAATTGATATTGAAAAGGAACCTAATGTTGAAAAAGATGACATAACTGAAGACAATTCAGATGATAAGTCATCCATATTTTTTGAATCTTCAAAAGATATAGAAAATATCAATGCCACTTTTGACATCATGGAATCTTATTCCCACTTGCCACAATTGAGCAATGGTCAACTTGATTTATCAAAAGTTCAAGATGCACAACTTATGAAAACCAAACCAAACAGAGGGAAAGGTTATACAGCTGGTAACTCCTGTATAACAGAAGTGGTGATTGACAACAAGCCCACCAAACGTTTTCTTGACCCAGGAGCCTTCTGCTCTTGTGTTGGAAAATCTTTTCTCAGAACATGTGTACCAAATTTTGAAGACCAATTGTTACCAATTGATGGTATAAAATTCAATAGTGCAAGTAATTCAATGAAAGCATTAGGAATTTTTGAGACCAATGTCATATTTCTGCATATAAATGGAAATTTAAGAATCACTGTTGAATTTGTTGTTATGGAAAATTGCTCTAGTACCCATTTTATATTGGGAAATGACTATTTGAACATGTATGGAATAGATTTACATAACAACAAAGACAGATACTTTACTATTGGAGACAATAAGCATCAGAAATTTTCCTTTTTACAATTTAAAAGACAAATTACAGTAAATAAAGTATCACCAGTCAGCTTACAATTGGAAAAATCAAAATCTGAACAGTTGAAGGAGGCTGAAATAAGCCTTCATATGACTGATAAACAAGAAAATGAACTTTCTTCCCTTTTGTATGACCACAGAAGAGCCTTTGCTTCAGACAAAGAACCTCTAGGAGCAATTATTGGTCATGAAGTTGATATCATTCTTAATATTGAAAGACCTTATCCGCCACTCTTGAGAAGACCTGCATACCCAGCAAGTCCCAAGTCAAGAGAAGCTCTGGAAACTCATATCAAAGAACTTCTAGACCTTGGTTTAATAAGGAAGTTTGGCCATAATGAGGAAGTAGAAATAACTACACCAGTCATAGTGGCATGGCATAATGGAAAATCTAGAATGGTTGGAGACTTTAGATCTCTGAACACTTACACTGTTCCAGATAGGTACCCAATACCAAAAATACAAATTGCCCTTACTCAAATATCTCAAGCAGTGTATATAACCACTATGGATGCCCTTAAAGGATTCCCTCAAAATGTGGTTACACCAAGAGAAAGAAAACATTTGAGAATTATTGTTAATTGTGGAGTGTATGAATACTTAAGAATGCCCTTTGGTATCAAAAATGCACCTTCACACTTCCAAAGAATGATGAATGAAATCTTCCCTGAAGAACTTTCAGAGGGATGGTTAATCATTTACATTGATGAAATTATTGTCTGTTCCAAGACTTGGGAAGAGCACATGTACAGATTTTCCAGAGTTTTGACGAAAATTCAATCAGTAAACATGAAAATCTCCTTGAAGAAATGCCATTTTGGATTTAAAGAACTTAAAGCACTAGGACATGTTGTATCTGGTTTGTCCCTTTGAATTGACAAAGAAAAAGGTTCAGCAGTATTGCTAAAACCCATGCCTCAGAATAAAAAGGAAATTCAGTCATTCTTAGGTTTTGCAGGATATTACAGGCAACACATTAAAGATTTTGCATCCATAGCAAGACCACTTTATAAATTGTGTGACAAAGACACAGTATTTGAAATGACTGTTGACAGAGTCAAAGCTTTTGAGTCTCTGAGAGAAGCCTTGACCACTGCTCCACTCTTACTGATGCCAGACTTTAAATTGCCTTTTCAAATTGTATATTGATGCATCAGGGGATGGGCTGGGTGCTGCACTTCACCAAGCTCAGATCATAAATGATAAACCTGTAGAAGGACCCATATGTTTCATATCCAGGCAAATCAAACCAACTGAAGCCAGATATGGAGCAAGCCAAATGGAATGTCTATGCCTTGTCTGGGCCTTGGAAAAATTGAACTACTTCTTAGAGGGATGTGTTTTTTAGGTGATAACAGATTGTACAGCTGTCAAATCACTTTTAAATATGAACACACCCAACAGACATATGCTCAGATGGCAAATAGCCATACAGGAATACAGAGGCAATATGACTATTGTTCATAAGGAGGGGAATATTCATAAGAATGCAGATTTCCATTACCAAATAATATTGATAATCCTTCTTATGTTCCAGAAGAAGCCTCACCACAGATCCCAATATAAGTCATAAGTGTTACAGACTTGAACACCACCTTCTTTGAAGAAGTAAGACACAGTTACACTCAAGATAAGAATTGTAGCATCTTATTCCAATTACTTGAAAAATACTGTAAAGACAACTCTCTAATACATGCCTTGGATGAAGTATGGAAAAAATCTTATGATGAAGGAAGATTTCGCCTACTGGATGGTATAATTTATCACAGGACCAAGCACACATGTGTCATGACAGTTGTGGACAGGTCATTAATCAATCTTTTACTGAAAGAATGCCATGACAGCCCCTTCTCAGGACATCTATCTGAAGACAGAACAAGAGAAAAAGTAAAGACCTGTATATGGTGGCCAATGTGGCAGAAATATATTGCAGAGTATTGCAAAACCTGTGACAGATGTCAAAAAGCAAATAAATCCACTGGCAAGAGACTTGGAAATATGATAAAAATCCAAGAACCAAGCAGACCTTGGGAAATTGTCCATATGGATTGGGTAACTGGCCTACCACCAGGAGGTTACAGAAGCGATAATGCTTGCCTAGCGATTGTGGACAGGTTCAGTAAAACTCCAATCTTTTTACCATGTCACAAGTATGATACAGCCATGGATACAACTCTTCTGATATGGAATAGAGTAGTGTCATGGACTGGAATATTTACAAATATTATTAGTGATAGGGATCCCAAATTCACTTCAGCACTATGGACAAATCTTCACCAATTATTTGGCACTAAGCTGTCTTTCTCTACAGCCTACCACCCACAAACTAATGGTCTGGCTGAAAGGATTATCCAAACCTTAGAGGACATGGTAAGAATATTTTGTGCATATGGCCTTGAATTCAAAGATTGTGATGGATTTACCCATGATTGGTGTACTCTGTTGCCAGCACTGGAATTAGCATATAAAACATCAATCCATGCCAGTACCAATCAAACTCCTGCTATCCTAGAAAAAGGATGGAACCCAAAATTACCCCAATATTCCTTGAGGAAAGATTTGATTGAAATAAATCCCACAGCTGCTAGCTTCAAGGGAATGCTAGACAAAGCTAGAAAGCATGCAGTAAGGTGCATGGAGGACTCTTTTGCATATGCTAAGGACAAATGGGATAAATAAAATGCAACTCCATATTTCAAAGTAGGCGGCTTAGCTCTTTTATCCACCACTAACTTCAATAACATCAAAGGATGTAAAAAGCTGAAAGACTCCTTTGCAGGACCTTTTGTTATTAAGGCCCTCCATGGAGAAAATGCTGTTGAAGTAGAGTTATCTAAAGAACTTAGCAATAAGCATCCTACATTTCCAGTGAGCTTGATAAGGCCATATAAATCTAGTGATTCTGAAAAATTCCCCATGAGGAATAAAATTCCGCAAGCTATACCTCCTGTTGAGCCATCTGGTAGTAAGAAAATTACCAAATTTCTCAAAGAAAGAAAGTTGAGAACTGACAAAGTAAGAAAATACCTTGTTAGGTACAGTGATCAAATTGTGAAGATGAATGGTTTCCAGAAAAGGACATACCTGAAGCTACTAAACTTCTCAGAAGGTTCAGACATAATAGAAATAACAATATTACAAAGTAATATTCTTTTTTAGGGGGAGGGAATGTGAGCCTTAGAGGTATTTTTATATACCCAAAAGACCACAAAAGATAAATTAAAATAAAAATATAAAAAAAATAAATTCATTTATATTATAAAAATAAAAATATAAATACAAATTTATATTTAAAAATCAAAATTTAATTATAATTTAAAAATAAAATTACAAGAAAATTTGAAATTATGAAAATTCATTTTTACTTGTAAAAATTAAGTAAAAATGAATTTTTAATAAAAACTATGAAATTAAAATATTTTTAGTAAAAACTTATATGAAATATATTATAACTTTTTATCCAATGACTAAACATATAGAATTTATTTCACCATTTGATTCCTTATAAAAAATCAGGTGGGGTCACCTCTGAGTGAAATTTTTGTAACTCAACTCTAAATAAGCTTAAATTAAGTTCTCAGTATTTTCAATACAAAAATTTAATTTAATCCACACCAAATGTGGTGTTAACCATCAATTTTTGTGTTAAAATTGAGGTGTTGTGTTTAGTTTAGAAGTTATGAGGAATTGAAGTATTTTCAATTGAATTCAATTGAAATGTCAAAATGTGTGCATGTATTACATAAGTGAACTTTGATTTACATATGAGGTATCCATTATTACTGTATTGTACTGTACAATTCAATTGAATTACATATGTAAATTACAAGTATAATACATGATGAGGAATTAAAGGAAAAAATAAATTGGAAAGATTAAAATTGGGGGGGGAAAGGAACTCTAGCTCTAAGGGGGAGCCAGACCCCCAAAATCCTTGATGAAAGGCATGAGATTTCAAAATTCATGCAAAAGTTCATCACTTTTGGCCTGGAATTGAGTCACGGGGTCTGTGACTCAATTGATGATGAGGTTTTGATACCAACCAGGGCAGTTTTAACTGTTACCAAGAGGGTAAAACTACCCTTAAGCTAAAACAATGTTAGTAAAAACAGTTTTAACTAATTTCTAAGCCTCTTACACACATTCTGACGTGTTTTGAAGGCTCTAGACCAGGTATTGCTATAGTAATGGCTGAGTTAAGGGTTTAAAATGGCTTAAACCATCCCTTTTTTGGTCTAAACCAGGGTTCAATAATGCCATAATTGGCTTTTCTGTTGTCAGACTGTTTTTCACGACTGACAAGAGTAAAATTTACTTTTGGAGTAAGAAAATTGATGGCTATAAAAGAATGTCTTCTTTGCCCCACTTTTCTCTTCATGTTAGAATCGTTTCCTTTTATAATTAGTATAAATACTGTTAAACAAATCAATAAAAGATTCCAACCACCATTTGTATATCATTTTAAACCTTTTAACCACGTTAAAAAATCATTATAATCACTGTTTGTAACTCTTATAATCATTTTTTACCCCTGAACCACCCCATAAGTGAATTAAAGCATCTTTAATCACTGCTAACTTTGTCACTTTGTTTCCAAATTCACTCTGGTCACTTTTGGGCATGTTTTCTCTTTGAATATCTTTTCAAATACTTTTTTCTTTAATTAATTTCTTTCAGTTCTTTGCTCAATTAATTCCAATTGAAATTGCTCTTGAAGAAATTTCTTTTGTAGCCTTAAATATCTCTTGTAGAGTATTTTTGGGATAAATTTTTATTGTTGGTAAAACAATAAATCTTTATAATATTATTGTTTTATACTAATGAAGTTCTAAACAATAAAATTGGTGTGTTTTCTCTTATAAATAATATTTCTTGCTATTTTTAATTGATTTTTACCTTATGAAAATTTTGAGGACATGAGAAGTACTTTATTTTTAATCAAAGTTTCATATCCACACCTTACATCAAAGGATTAAAAGTAACTACATGGCTTTGAAATTCAGTACATAAGACAATAAATACCTCAAGTGAGTGAAAAATATTAATGTAGAGAAAGCTATAATTTTGATATAAGTATATTTTGGAATAGTATATTAAGCCTATTAATTTGAAAAATTAATCAGAAGTTCTTTTATTAGTGTTTAGTACATATTTATTTACCTCCCCTTTATATACTTCTGCTTATTCTCTTCTATCAATACTTCATTCTATTTAAGTAGATTTGATATCAATATATTGATTTTTTTTATTTTCTTTTCCTAGGCTATAAATATATTTTCTAATTACCAGTGAATATGGTAAGACAGATTTATTAGAAAGAGTAAGAAAAAGAAGAAAAGATGAAAAAATGAAACATAAAAATTCTTTATATTTTCATCCTTTTAAGTGCTGCGTGGTTCAGTTTTCAAAGACATTAACCCACAGTGATCCAAATCCTGATTACCAATGGCCCACTACCATTTCATACATCATGATTTTTAACATGAAGTTATTCCCAACAAATATTATGAAATAAACCTGGCTGATTCTGATACAATAATATTTAATATATTAATTCTTAGTTCATCTATAAGTATTTATCCTTTTTAAAAGCCTATGTCAAATCCAATTATTTTCATTTTTTCTTTTGGTAAGAAATAAACTTATGGAATCTTCTTTTTCAGTTATTATTTGAAAGTATTTATATTCATTAAAGATAAGAGCTCTCAAAAACAAAGGGGTATCACAGCTAATTTCAAAAAAATAAAAGGAAGTAGATAATTATGGAGAGTTAGCTGTAGTATCCAAAATCTCCACAAAACAAAATACATGTTTGTAGAATTAGAATATAAATCTAAATACAATATTTTTGAAGTTATCTCTGAGATACAACTGATACATAGCTTGATATTCTTTAAGGAAGCCTACATTTGGCTCACAACATTTTTATCATATCATATTAAATAGAATCTTCAAAGTAATCAATAGCAACTAATAATGGTATTTAATATTATTAGTCATGATGATATGATATTGACTTTATTCTATCTTATGAGCTTTTCTACTGTCACTATAGTCATTTTATATTCAATATACTACCTTCTAGCTTAATAAATGCCATTATAATTTCTAGAATACCTTTTATATTCATGAATTTTCATATCTGTTTTGTTTATTGTCAAGGAATTTTTTAATATTATTCTCTAAAATTATAAAGGGAATAAATAGATGAGGTAAAGAGGTTCTCTAATGATTTTATTTTGGAGTAGCATGTTTTCTGAATGGCAGCTTTTTTTCCTTGTAAAAATGAATTTTTCCCTTGATGAATCTGATATAGGGTGTATTTTCTATGAAATGGCTCATATGAAATAGGTGCTTCAGTGAATTAGTAACCTGGAACATGATTCAGGTATTAACACTGGTGAAAATCTCATTTAATAATTTCAGGCAACTTTGGTTCAATAGGATATTTCCTATTTTTATGCAGTTTATGTGTTTAATTTGATTTTTGTACCTCTGCAGCTGATCTGTATTTCATTTCATAAATCTTTATTTTGATACGTTTATGTAGCTCTATAGTTCAATTTCAGTCCAATTCAGGTTGTGAGCTTATTCAGACTGACTATATGAATTCTCTTTCAGGTTATTTTATAGATATTAGGATTAAATTTTAACTTGATTGAAGGGGCTTGACTTGTGTTAAAGTGGTTTGTGGTTAATTTTGATCCTTTTTCAAGGAATCACTGGGTCAGTAAATGTAAGTTATTTATATATTTATGATTTAATGGACTTACTTGGCTGTTAACATGTATCAGTAGATTAGGTTACAATAATAGTTGAAACATAAATTAATACTATAATTATATTTCTTTAGTTCTCAGAGAGCTGGTCTTTTTGACAGCTTTACTACATAAAAACTACAATTAAAAACAAGATTAGTTCTTATTTTAGTGAGCAGAAGACCTCTTTTTAGCTTACTCCAAGGTATTGAGAGGCTATCAACCTTTTCACACGACCATATAGTGAAATTTTTCACTCCTGTGGCTTACTGCTGGTCCCAAAGACTCAATACAGCCTTTTAATGAGCTTAAATGTGGTTTTGGAACCACAAGTTGCCATTTTTACCCCATACAGGGTAAAGACCTTCCACATCTTTTCTGATTCCCCTGATACGTCAGAAGATTTACATTAAATGTATGGGATAGGAGTGGGCCCTGTTTCCAATCCATGTGGGAATTCCTGTGGATGGGATTTTCCTGGAGGGAATGGGCATGGTCCAAAAGGTAAATCCCTGCAGGGATACCAAAATGATATTTAAAATTAATATAACCAAAGGTTTCAAAGAGAATAATATAATAAAAGGAAAAAAATGTAACAATATCATGAGCTTACTCATGATGATATAGCTGGCCAAATTTATGAGCCCAATTTTTTACACAAGACAAATGTTCAATGTTTGCTTCTGAAAGTGATCATTTCTGATATGTAGGAATTTTCCTCTCACCTGATAAAGCCCAGTCAGAAGGGGAAATAGCTTCTGGGATGGCCAAATATCTGCATGAGATCACAGATAGAGTAGGGAAAATATTACCTCAGGACTTCAAAAAAAAAAGGTTTCAGTGTCCTTTGGCTCAGGAGATTCAGCTAAGAACATTCTGATCTCAGTTTCTAAGGTACAGTTCTCCTTAAAGCAGGAAGGGTAAAGTTTGTCAAATATATCTTTTACTTTCTCAATTCCATCAGGGTCTTGGGCCAAATTTCTGCTTTTGAAATGATTTTTGTCATCTTCTTCAAAATTTGCTTGGAGTTTGTTTGAATATGTCCCAAATTTCATAATAGTTAATTTATTTGTTGTGAAAATTTCAATTTAATGCATGGATCCAGAATGTCTGCACATATTTCTGGGGTTTTCAATAGTAAGATGGTGACATATTTCATTATTTTGGAGATCATGGCCATTGAAGCTGACTCAATTGGACCCACATCATATCTAATGCAAGCCTACCAATAGTAAAATATGAAATTAGAAAAACAATATTATTATGAAAAGGTAATATACATACCTTAATGATCCTTTTAATAAGAAATATATAAAGTGTAAGTGCTTGATTGATTTTTGGATAATTTGACCCACAAATAGTAATGGTTTCCTCATGAAGAGTCTAGAGAAATTCTGCCATTACCTGTTCCTTTTCCCATTCAAGTAGAGAGGCAGTATGTCAGTGAATTTTTTAAAACCAATATTTTTGAGATTTCCGGTCTACAGAGCTTCAGGAGATTGTGAAACAATTCAGATTTGGACACAGATAGTGGGAGGTCATTTTCACACATTAAATATACCAATGCACTCTTGAGCAATTCAGGATAAATCATTGTTTAATTAAAGAAGATATCTAACACCAATAGAAAATAAATTTAAATCAAAAAATGGCTCACTTTTTTTATGTTCCCACCCCTTGAAAAATGAGTGAGAATAATTTTTCATTTAACTTTGGGATGATTATTGTTAGACTTTTTCAGGTAATGAAAAATCTTCAATTTTTGAATCATTCCTTTGGTGCTTCCTGTGAAATCCTTTTTAACTTTCTTATTGAAGAAAGCACCTTCACAATTATTGACTTAACATTTCACATATTGGTTTTCAAGATCTGAAAAGTATTGCCATACCCAAAATTGTTTTCTTGATTGGGATAGTTTGGCTTCAGAGACTTGAGTAGAAAATTTGGAATTGATGAATGTTGTGAAGGTGGTTCTAGCTCCATTCAATTAAGAATAATTATTTTCTCTGTTTATTTTTTTGATTGCAGAAAAAAATAATGGTGGTGCAAGTATTATGACTAAAATTGACAAACGAAATGGAGTGTTTTTTCAAAGAGAAAGATTTTTTAAAAAGTAGTACAATAATTGAGGTTCACAAGGTAAGGTGAACACAATGGTGAGATGAAATTAATTTTGGAAAATGATAATCAATTATAATAGGCAAAATAAAAAATAAAGAATTTATGGATAAAAAAAATGGGGAGAAAAGCAGGAGAAAAAAAATTATTCTTGCATGTCCTGCCCAATCCCTGGGGTTCTTGGACAATAAGGACCAGGCCTTAAAAATAAAGAAAAAAATGGGAATTGTAGCTGAGATGGGATGAGGCTAGAGCCAACGTGGTGAAAAACTAACAGGGACCACCCTTAATCTAGGGTCCTCTGATTAGTCAGGCTATGAGTAATCAAAGTTTAATCATCTTCTAAATAGCTTTTATTACTCATAATTCAATTATATGTGAGAGTATTCTAAAGTACTGCCCTTTACAGGCGGGTGGGTTAACTTATTATCTAAATTATGAATGATCAACTTATAAACAGCCTTTTGGTGGTATTGAAACCTCCTAGCTCAATTCTCTGACATATTATCCCACAATCCCACTTGGTGTGGGATTTTATCCTCAAATGCTCAATACCTTTGTCAGTTTTGAAGATAAAGAGCTCAAAAGTTACTCAAATTCTAGCAACAAATGATCTCTACAAGATTGCTATATATATTACCCACTTTGAATTTATTATGTCAAATTTATACAGGTTCAAGGTATTTTTAATTCTTTGTAAAATAGTATTTTTCTTGATTTGAGAGAAAAGTATCAATAGCTTTTGATCTGTGTAAGATACAGGAGTACAGGAGTAAAGGTTACATTCTTATTTATCCCTACTTTATCACTTTCAGAAAGTATTCTACTTGACAGGTCTCACATCAAAACTGTAAAAGTTAGATGTGAGGTGAAGAAATGGTATCATTCTTCCAGCTTTGACAAAGAGTATTTTTTTGATAATTTGTGATCCAGTGGTACTAAAGTCTTGTAAATAGTACCATTGAATATCCCTAATTAAGATATTGAATAAGAGACCCCACTTTTTTGGGTCTGTGATCCAAGCTCTAGATCTTAGATGAGAAATGAAGATTAAGGCTTATGCTAAGAAAGAGTTTAAAAACTCAATAACTTGGGTAAGTCTTATTGTTTGGTCATAAGAATAATACTTTCTGAGAGTGGAAGCTTACCTCCTTCAGATGGTCACATTTACATACCAATTCTTTTAGGTTCTTCTCTTTGTGTTTATGGCCTTATTGTACCTTTATTTGGTTCAAATTTGGTTAAATGTGTGTATTTCACTCCTTCTTATCTACCATGTTTATGGTACTTTTTAATGTAATTGTTGTGCTCTGATTTTGAGTCGCAGGCTGACACACCTTGTCACTTTTGCTTACATGATTTATCATAAAATAAAAGCAAGTTACTTGAAATTTAATGCTTGAGATACTACCTCAATTACATTCCTCACAAGGGGATCTTCCACAACACTCATAATATCATTACATGTATCAAAATCAATCAAGTACCATACTTTTGTCATATTAATGTTAGTAATTTTAAGAATTACATAAAATCTGGCTGAAATTTCAATACGAAGAATTGAAAAATAGAAATTGAGTTATATCATAATAATTTATGAGATATTCTTTGAAGATTATTTTGAAGAGGGAGAGAAATTTAATGTTTATCCTAAAATATAAGTTATTATTCAAGTAACTTATTATACTAAAGTTCCACAGTGTTCAATGTAATTTACTAGGATATGGATTGAGAGATATATTGTTTTATGGAAGCCATTTTGTGTAGCTATTAATGAAAGACTTATTGATTAGCTTCATTTCAATTAAGATCATATCCTTAATTCATTTGAAAAGATTCATTATACAAGTCAATCAACATTTCAACATATAATATTTATGTAATTGTTTCCTAATCATTTTTCAGAATATTACACAATTTAATATAAGCTCACAATCACTTAAGTATGATTCCCTAATTAAATTCTCTTTTTTCTATTTATTAATCTGACTTCCTTTTATTAAAGCATTAAATTTCAAGAAAACCATTTCTCATCAATTAAGCTCACCTAACTTCCTTTTCATATGATCATCTACAGGATGATCAATAAGATTCTTTCTGCCACATGTAAGAATCTAAATAAATAACTGGGTTTATTTTGAATATTATTCTGAAATTGGATTCAAAATCATAGAAGTTTCCTTGATAATTATATTGAGAGTCCCTCATTACATTGTTAAAGGTATATTTTAGACAAAAATCTTTTTGAGTAGTATTTTATATATAAATATAAAATGTGTAACTCAAAATTGATATTGGGGTATGTTATTCCAATGTTGGCTTGGTAATCATTAGCTGAGGATTTATGCATGAGTGCATAAAGTCATTCTTTGAAGTAAACTTTATATTTGGACCACTTTGGAACAATAATGGTGAATGGGTTTCATTAAAAACTTGTATTTTTATCTTCACAAGTATCATATGAACATATGATTGAAATTTAATAAGCTTATCCATAAAGCTCCATCTATATCTGACTTTTAATTAAAAGTGCATGTATCCAGGTGTCTTAGTGATTATTAGGCACATGGGAAGTTCCTTCAGAGCAGGATTCATGTAAGGGTGAATGGAGAATAAAGTGGGGTAATTCAATCCACATGCTTACTTAGTATTTTCTAATATATGTATGCTTTTATAGATTCAAAGCATATATTTAGTACTTATGTAGTAAAACTAACTATATACTAATACTCTATGGCTACAATAATCATGATTATATACTCATATCAAAGATATTCATTAGGATAATTATAAAAATGGAGCTTACTCATAAGTGATTATTAATAGTTGATACGTATTTTTTTTAATAATTACAATCTCCAACATTATTTTGGCTTTATAGGCATAAATTTTGGCACAATTCATTTTTGTTAACATAAATCTTAATAATTGTTATTATAGAATTGAAAATCAAGTCCCAAAAATCTACTTGATGTGTTTCTCTCAACATTTCTGATGTCTATGACTTGTGATTTTCAATTTTTTGGATTTTGGTTCAAATGAGTTCCCTAATGATATTAAAAATCTTTACCATTTGAGAATTTATGCACCCTTTGTTTCATACTTTCATTTCTGAGAACTCAGCATTATGCCTAGCAAGGTTTTTCATCATTCAAAGCAATCAAAGCAATAAAAACCAGCAATGATTTTAAAAATAGCAAAGGTTCAAATTTTATGCATTCAACCTTCAAATTTTATTGATAGAAAGTTGAGTGGAGATAATCTGAAGTTACTTCAAGTTGATTCAATTCTTCTTCAATCAAAAATATTTTTTTCTTTCAACTCGAAAATTCTATAAAATATATCCATGGCCCAGAGGAGCGTCATATCGCAAGAATTCTACAGCCTCGTCTTTGCTTATTCATAACAACATATGCCAATCATTAGCAAATGTTACATCCACTGATGAATGATAGGCTGGTCTTTTGATTCTATCTTGATCAATTTCCATTTTTGGCGTAAGTGTCGAGTAACAATAAAAGATATAACTGGTGGAATTGTAAAGAGTGAGTTATTTTGATCTCATCATTTAGAAGACGATTTTATAGATTTCAGGCTGAATGTCATCTTCATTTGTTTGAATTTGATCATCATTGGCGAAAATCAAAGCTCATCGAATGAAGATCTCAAAGCAACACTTTGATATTTAATCTATCAAACAAAAATGTTTGGAATCGTTTTGCACCCAGATTCATTCCCAGAAGCGTGCTTTGAAAGTTGAAGCAGGCAGCGAGGCTAATGGGAGTCAAAACTTCATCTTGCGCTGAAAAACGTGAACAAAATATCTATAAATATCTCGTTTGAGCTACCTCCTCGTATTCTGATATGTTGAATACTTTGCAGTGTTGAAAGCTTCTCAAAAATCAAACAGCTTACATCCGCTTTGGCTGCAAAAGGACTCATTTAGCCATTTGGAAGATTCTTACGCTGCTCACTACCAACTGCTGAAGTTGATAAACTCTTACTAAATAAATTAAACAAGCTGGCCAGCCTCAGTGGCCCATTGATCTCGGCTTGAAGCTCTTGCTTGATGTGCACTCGCCCTTGACCTCAATTGATGTTTTGGCTTGTTCCTCGTTGGGAAATCGATGCCGCCAACGCAATACTCTCAAATCGACAGAGCAGCCATTGCAAGACCAAGGTGATGGGCCTAGCTTCATCATGCAGCCACTGGAAATCTCACATGATGCTTCATGCTCATCTCGCAGGAAAATACATCAGTGAATTATTCACATAATGGTTCGACTTAAGCAGTTAATCTCGGTTCCTTGAATTTTGCGTAAGAAATCTTCCATGGTTTGTGTTGAAAGCCACCTTTGGGTCTTTGTCAACTGGTGATGCTTCAGTAGTATATCGTTTTTTGTTTATAGCAAAAATGACAAATTACAGTAGGTTCAATCAAGTTAAACATCATACTATCAAAATTTGACTCCTAATTGAAAAAAATCAAGCATAGCTATGATCTTCCTTTTAAAATAATAATTAGAGAATCTAGTCCTACCTTCGACTGAGAAAAAAAAAATCCAGAATTATTATGTTTGTGATTATCAAAACATTTTAATAAATCTCAATAAAAAGATTCCCTAAGAAGAAAATTCATTAAATCAAGATTTTGAAAAAATTTGGGAAAATTTATCGACTTGAATTATTATTTTTTAATATTACTATATATAAAATTAATCAACCTAAGTAAATAGTTGACTTTTTTGAATTAAAAAAAGTATTTAATTGAGATGATTATAATAATCCTAAATTTCAAATAAGCTCAAATCTGTCTTTAATCACAAAATTTATGATAGCAAAACTATTTATATACCAGCCTTACCAGAAGATTCAATTATATATAATAACCTAATAAGAATATTTAAATAAACCAAGTCAATAGAAGCAAAACTAGAAATAAGAAAAAAAAAGAACATTTATTGATTATCTTGAATTATTAATATAAAAGAGAGGCAATTTTATAAGCTTTTTCATTAAGGAATTGAAAGAATAACTTTTTCTATTATATATTCTTACCATTAAACATAAAATCATTCAAAATTATTGAAAATAAAATAATATTTTTTAATCAAAAATTATAAAATAAAATCAAGTATAATTTAAAAAATCTAATTGAAATCAAGAAATAAAATCTTGAGAAAAAAAAGAGGGTTATTATATTTTAAATATTCTCTTTTAAAATTAATTTAAATTAGAAAAAAATCAAACAATTAATCCAAAACTTATCAAATTAATATTTTCTCATTACTTAAATAAAGTAATTTTAATTTTCAATAGTTCAATTTTTCTTTTTTCTTTTTTACATTAATTTAAGTAATCAAAATGATATATATTTTTAGAATATTTTTTTTTAAATCCTATCTATTTTTGTATATAGATAGCTAAAAAAGACTAAGAACAGGTTTATTAAAAGTACAAAAAAAATTCTTTCAATTTATATATTTTCATGATATAAGTAGATATATTAATTATTTATTAATTAATTTAAATTTTTCTAAATATAGAAATGAATAATACTAATAATTATAATCATTCTGTTTTCTATCTTGATAGATGTAGTTGCCTTTAATAATTTGATCATACTAATGAGCTCTCATATATCTTGGATTATCATTTGAATATCCATCTTATTATTCTCATAATGAAATTTTTGTAAAGGGTATAAACAAAAACGTATTTTTTTTAGTTTAAATTAAGCTTAATACAAGAATGAAACCATTCAATTTAAAAGAATAAATTATTTATGAACTTTCAGATCTTATATAATTATAAATATTTATATATGAAATTAATTTAAAATAATATTTAATAATAATAAATTAATATTTCATTCAAATAGTTTGATAATTCTTATACTAATAAAAAACTTTAAATTACCTGTTACTAAAAATATTTATTCATTAAATCTCAGAAACACATCTAATTTAAATAAAAAAAATATTTTATCTCAAAAAAAATTATGATATTTTTAAAATAATATTATTCATTTTAAAATAAAGTAAAAATTAATTTATATTAGAGTAATTGAGCTTAGTATCAAAAAAATAAATTGCTTAATATTCCCACTAAGACAAATTACTTGACTGTATAATGCAAAGAATTATTCCAATAATATTTATTAATAATTAATAGGTAAAATTATAACTTGGGGATAAAATTATTAAAATGAAATAATTTAACAGAAATATGCAGATCCTTATAGAAAATTGGATTAAATAATGAAACTGGAAGGAATTTTTTTTAAGGATACTTTAATTGGGGATATTATAAAATTGAAATAAGTAATATTGTTGAATAATAATAATATTATTATTTTCATTTTATAATTTAATTTTTTTTTTTAAAAAAAAAAACCTGATTTTGAATATCTGATAAAACAAATCAATTTCTTATTTAATGGAATTTTTTTCTTACATTATGTATTATTGATTCTATTGTGAATAGTTTATTTAATTTAATTGGTTTATATAAAAACTAATGATAATTAATATTAAATAGATCATTTTCAAAAATAAAATAAAATAAGAATCATAAGTAAAATAATCTTTAATTTTCTTAATATTCAATTGTATATAAAGTTTAAGAATAGAAAAAAATCTTATTAAGTATAAAATAAAAATTAAATTATATTCAAATGATCAATATTATATGAAATTTTGATATAAATAGGTTTATAAAAAATATTTATGTCTAAATAAGGAAGTTTCTATTCAATAACTTCAATATTTAATTGTTATTAAAATAATAATAAGATTATAAATTTTTGATAATTTAATATTCCTTTTCTTCCATAATGATTAGATTTAATATTATATCACTTAAGAAAATTTTTTTTGCTTTAGTGAATTTTTTTCTTATTCTATTTGATTCAGATCTGAAAAAAAATATATATTTTAAAGTAATTTTTTTTTCATAAAAACAACTTTATCAGTATTTTTTAAGCTATAAATACTATTTAATTTTAATTATAAAATTTTAATTATATTATTAATTGAAATTTTTAAGACCAAGAAGAAGTGGAATTAAATTCTTAAAATTAAATTATTAATCAGAAAATCTTGATTGATTAAATTTTTAAAGAAAGGAAGAGCTTTATAATTTACTATTATCATTTTAGTTTATGTTATGATAATAATTATAATTAAGATTATTTCAAAAAATAATAGAGTATGTTTCTTCCTAATTTAAAACTTAATTTCAACTAGTATTATATATTTATTTTATCTATAGCTAAAAAAAACTATCCCTTAAAAGGAATATTTATGTAGTAAATGATATTAAAAAGATATGAATTATAATTTTATACTATTCTCCTTTAAATAGAATTTTCAGTTGAAATTTATACATTCTTGATTTAATTAAAATTTGATGATGTTATTAATGTAATTTAGATGAATATTTTGCTTTAAAGTTAAAATATCTATTCCAATTAATGAATTTATTTTCTCAAAAAGATTTATTATAGTTTTCTTTATAAAAAAAAGGAGGGATTTTAAGTATCAAAATTAATCATAATGATATAATACTGAGAAAGTTATTTTTTTTCCTGAAATTCTGGTTATTTGAAGCATATATAAAAAGATCACACCTTAGGTTCAATTTTTGGTGGGATTTAATGATCTATTGATACTCTTCAGATTGATTTTTGAATGACTCAAATCTTAATGAGATAGGAACTTTTTTTGAAGTTGATTTGATTTTTTGATTCAAATGATAAAATTTCATAAGTTTTATTTTAAATATTTTATAAAAAAACTAATGGTATTGATAAGCTTAAAGGATATAAAATCTGAGGAATTTTTGTAAATCTATCATAAGATATTATACTGTGTAATATTTTATGTCACAAACCAAAAAATTAATTAGGTTTTTTTTGTAATGAATATATTATAATTAATTTGGAGAATATAGATTATGGTGTGAGTTAAATATGAACTTAAGACAGGTTTTTAATGTTGTATTTGTATTCAAATATCCCGGTTTACGGGTGAACTTACTGATTTTGGGATAAGTATGAGTCTGAGTCTAGCAAAATTTGGTTAGGCATGCCACATCAAATCTTTGATGTACTCAATCTATGCAATAGAATTTGACTGAATAAGTCAAAGAGTTTATCACAATTCTTGATCATAGCTACCTATCAGCCTGGTATTATAAATAACTTAAAACTGAACTCACTTGTAGATTTTGTTTCACTTATGGTACAAGATGGAAATGATCAATCCAATGATTTTGAATGTATTGAGACGAGAGATTTTTTATGATGATTTAAGTGAAAAAGTGGGTTGAATGAAAATTTATTGCCTTAAAGATGGCCTAGTCATCTTTCTTGAAAAGTTCTAGTAGCTCAAGTTTATGGTCATCCATTTCATAGATTACTCCGGCCATGAGCTAAATGATTTTCTTGCTGAGATGAGAAGATGATCATGAACTCTTAAAGAATTTCATCATAGATTTCCTCTTGATCATATCAAGATTTAATTCCAATATTTCAAATGATGATGAGTGAGTGAAGTGAAGAAGATGAGAAGCTTGCTGAGTTAAGCTGATGAGTCAAAATTGAATGAGATGTTAATTTGACTGGGTCGAGTTAGAAAGTTGATGAATTTGGTTGGGAGTGCTTGGTTGGATTTGAGCTTCTACTTCGAGAATCTTCTTCCTTCCATCTTCAAAATAATCTTCAAATCAATTTAACGAATTTCAAAAATCTTCCAAAACTTCAAGCATAAAATCCTCAAAATTTTTAACAAATCATTTTCAAGTCAAAAGCTAGTAAGTTTGTTTTCGATTTTGGATTCTTTTGACGTTGGAAAATTTTGGATTGTGCAAGTTTTTTGTACGAATCAACTAATCTTGATTTTCTCTTAAATCATCTTGGGTTCGTTTTTAAGAATCATCCTCATCAATAACATCATGAACGCACTTCAATCCATCAATCAACCTTTGAGTAATAACGATAATCCAATCTTATCGCAATCAGAAAATATCAGTTCAGCTGAGCGTTTAATGCTACAACATCAGCAAAAACATCTTTCTTATGATCAAATGCGTAGTTTTGATCAAATCAACTTAAATTCTAAATCATCAGTCTTACCCTCAGAGATTAATAATCCAACTACTTCAAAATCCATTTCAAATAAAAAAATTCAACCTGATTTTGATTCAGAGGTTGCTTTTCCTTCCCTTGGTAACCCTTCTGCTCCACCTAAAACCGCTACAGGCTGGGGTACTGGTCCCGCCCTTGGTGATAGAACTTTAGGAAGTAACCATTCCAAACTGCAGACATCATCTAATAATCAATTCACTGAAACTCTAGTCTTATTATTAGCTAGGTATCTCTTTTCTTAACTCAATCTTCTTTTTTTCATTTGAACAACTTAAAATCTACTTACTTCTTTTTTCTTTCTTTCTCCTTAGTATTCATATTGGTCCTGTCCCTCCTCAATATAGAGAAAGGGGCCCTCGTCAAGCTGGTGAAAAACGTGAAGAAGATCCTAAAACGTTACCTGAGGCAAGAGTTTTTTTATCTGATACTTTTTCATGTTTTAATCTTAAATTTCTACTTGGTTTATCTTCTTATTAGGTCCTTAGAGTCATTCAAAAGAGACATCCAACTGTTACTGTGGAATCTTCTACATCTAGAGATCGTGTCACCATCCTTTTTCGCACCCCATTCATCTTACCACCTCCAACCTCTTCTACACCCTCTTTAATTAGGACGGTTCATAATTTGTCTCCTGAAGAGCGAGTCCTTCGAGCCAGACAAGAGTTAATCACTAGAGTCACTCGTAAGATTGAAAAAGTTATCAAGATACCTGCCCTAGTTAAACCTTTTTTAATTGGTCACAAGGCTAGAGTTCTAAAAGAGATTATCGAAATCACCGGTGCAACTATCAATTTATCCTCCAAACATGATAGCCGACCTGTCACTTTTGATTCAGCAACTGATAATCTGACTAATCATCAATCTGACTTAGAGCTCATTCCTCTTACTATCAATGGTGAAGAATCAGCCGTATTAGATGCCCAAGATCGAATCATGATGATTGTCAAAGAACATACAAACAAAATTAGCGCCAAGATCAATTCAATTCCGTTCCAACTTTATCCTTTACTTGATGGGCCTTCTAGTAAAGGATCAAAATTATTAGTTTCAACGCTTTGTGCTTTAATAAAAAATCTTGGTATTAAGGAAGAAGACCTCAATTGCCAAGTTAACGTACCCCCAATCAGTCAGATTTTCAAATCTCAGCCTGCTCACTTTTGTTTGATTGATAGTCAGCAATTTAATCAACTTCCTCGATTTGTTGACTCCAACCTAAATCAAAGTTCATTCCCAATCACCATTTCTGGTGATCGAGATCAAGTCCAATATGCTGTAAAGCTAATTGAGTCGACTTATGAAAATATGGTTTGCTCATCTTTTTAGAGCTTTTCAGAATTTTCCTTATATTTTTATTATCTAATCTTTATTTTCAATCATTTCAATCTCATTTCGTCTTCGAAGGCTCAAACTTTAACCAAAGTTGAGGTTGAACTTCCAAAGCGACAGCATCGATTTTTAGATATTTCAGTTGTCGAAGAAATCTTGGAATCTACCGGTTCGATTGTCATCTTACCCCCATTGTGTGGTCCCAGTGAAAAAGTTATTATTAAAGGTGAAAAAATGTCCAATGTTCAAGCACTTGGACTAGTCGTCGTAAGTTTTATTTATTTTTTTAATCAAGCCTGCTTACTTAAAAAAAGCAAAGCAGCAACTTTTTCAGTTTTTAAAAAATTCATTTGAAGAATCGAACTTTGGACTAATATTTTATTTTCATTTGGTTATTTTCGCTTTACTAATTTTTTTTCAAGACTAAAGCTAATGCATTTGAGGTAGAGACTATAGACTTAAAAGCTATCTATACTAAAACACCAGACCCCTTAACCTATTATCGGCAACTTGTTGCCTATTTGTCAATAAAAGTTAATCAAACTCAACTAAAGCAAATCCAAGATGATTGGATCAACAAAGGAATCAAGATCTATATTCCTTTCTGTTCTGGACCCTTTTCGACTATTGATGTCGTCGGTAAAGATGCTGAATCAGTTAAGAAAGTTAAAGAAATCATTAGCTCTTACATTAAGGATGTCATGAGACCAGCATTTTTTGAAAGTATTGAAGTAGATACGGTTTTATCTCGGCATATTTTGAACAAAAACCCTCAATTGAAAACCCTCTTGGATCAACATGAAGTCGAATTTGTTGTACCAACTGATGATGCCTCATCACCGTCTCTATGCGTTCTTGCTTCTAACAAGGCCATAATTCATAAAGGGCCAAAGGCAGTCAACCAAGGTGCTATTACATTAGAGTTACGAAAAGTAAAACAGGAGCTATATAACTCCATTAAAAATCTAGCTGAAGTTAAAAGCGTTCAGCTTGAAATTCCGCAAAATCTTCATCATCATATCATCGGGACTAATCAGAATACACTAAAAGGAATTATTGGAAAAGATGAACTAGTATCAGTTCAAATTGGAGCAGAAAATCAACCTGCTTTAGTTACAATTCGTGGTATTAAAGATGAAGTTGAAAGAGTTCAAAAAGAAATCAAACGCATTATTGAGGAAAATGACATGGAAGCAAACAGATCTCATGTTAAGTTCAAAGCTCCTTTGATTCATCAAAAAAGACTTTTTTTCAAGTCATTTTATCTATTGGTTGATCGGATTGTTAATATCAATGATGCTTTTTCCCTGTCTTTTTAGTCAATTGAATTTGAACTGGACTCAAAATCAGTTAATCTTTTGCTAACAAAATCTAAATCTGTTATATCCAAATTAAGCGAAGAGTTAAATGTTAAAATTGAATTCAAAGATTTAATTAAATCAAATTCAAAAAAAGATCAAATTACTAATCATAACGATTTGCCCCAAATGAACACTAATAATAAAACTCTTTTAAATAAAAAACGCCCACAACAAAACAATAATAACCAACCTCCAAGTAATTTTCTTGTTTCAATTTTCGGTAAATCAGAAGATAATTTACAAAAAGCCAAACAGGGAATCTTAAATCAAGCTGAAAGATTAGTTAAGTTAGATTGATTGTTTTTTTTTTTATAAAATGATAAACTGCCGATCTAACAATGATGTAGCATTTATATATAGGCAGATGAAGTTACAGTTTCATTACCTTTATTAGCAGGTTTGAATCGAATGTCATTAGTTGGTAAAGGCGGGAAATATATTTTAAGGCTTCAGGTTAGTTGTAAGGCTTTTTCAGGTTGGATTTTTGAAATCATTCACTTGAGTATTTGAAGGGGAAAGTTAATATACATATATTTGCAATCTCCTTGATCACATTAAACCTGGCAAGAAATACTACCTACTAGACAAGCCATTAATTTTTGATTTTTCCATCTTTTTGTTGAACCTATAGGATACCCATATGGTTCAAATAAATATTCCACGAGTGAATAGTGATGATAATTTAATTACGACTGATTCCGACCACATTACCATCCGGGGACCAAGAAAAGGTGCGGATGCAGCCAGGAAAGAAGTAAGTCAAGTTTTGATAATTTTTGTTGACTTAACCATTAAAAATTTACTTGCTGCTGATCAAAACTTTTTGATCTTGCAAACCATCTTGTAGCTCATCGAATTGATGGATTATGAGCGCGAACATGGCAATTCACTCTCGATCAATGTTCCCGCCAAATCTGTTTCCCATATCATCGGCAAAGGTGGTGCTCAGCTTGAAAAAATCAGAGCAGATAGTGGAATTCAGTCGTTAGATGTTGACAAAGTTCAAGAGCCAAATGGTCTACATCGTTTAACCTTAATTGGCACTAAGGCAGCAATATTGGCAGCAAAGAAAATGATTAATGCATTAGTCCAAGAGGTGGATGAGGTCGGGGAAGTAGAGATGAAGATACCTAGAGCTTATTGCCTAGGTATCATTGGCCGAGGAGGGGCAAGGCGTAAGTTTGAAAATACTAATACTGGACAACATTTTCTTTTGTTTCTGTGATATGATATTGAACATTTTTTACCTTAAATGATTGCAGTGCGTGAACTTGTTCAGCTGGCCGGAGGCGATGAGTCGGCAGCTAAGCAGATTCATTTTTCTAGAAGTCAATGTGATGGGAATGGAGATGAGATTGTAAGAATTAAAGGGAGAAAGACCTTAGTACCGAAAATTCAACATCAACTAGAACTTGAAGTAGCAAAATTAATGAATCAATCAACTTTGGGGGTCCATGTGCCCAAGCCGCGCCAGGCGTTTGCGATTGGAAAAGGGGGCAGTCGCTTAAAGGCATTACAGACCAAGTATCAAGTCCAGGTTTTAACGCCTAACTGGAAAGATTGGAGTCTGGCTGATGAGCCCATAAATAGCGAAGAATTAAAAGACGTCAGCGCGGATGAGATTTTCAAAGTTATTGGGGACAAAAAAGCTTGTTTATTGGCAATTGAAGAGTTCAAGGTTTGTTATTTTTAAGTTAACGGGAATGAAGAGCTTTTATTCATGAAGTAGTTTTCTTTTGTTTATACAAGATGGGAGAGTTGGAACTGATGAAGAGCTTCATTCTCCCTTGTTAACATACTGACCTTCATGTCTTTTTTGCGATAAAAGGCTCAAGTCCTTTCAGAACGACCGAAAATAATGAAGAAAACATTAATGGTACCACTTGAATTTCATTATGCCTTGATAGGGCCTCATAATGTACCGTTTTCTAGAGGTATGGAAATATTGAGATTTTGCTGGTTAATAAGTTGGCTCTTATGGATTGATTACTTCAATTATTTTTGTCATTGGACTTTAGGCATACCCAAAGGTGTAAGACTTGATCATGGTAACTTCGTAATCCCAAACCCATTTCTTCAAATCACTGAATCATTTGATGAGAGTGAACGTGATGAAGGAGAACCCACCATGTCAAGAATTGATTTTGAAGAATCGCATGAAACGCGAGATAAAAATGAAAGAGGCAAACCAATGATATTAGGTTTCAAAGTGGAAAAGGTCGACTATGGTGGAATTGAGGTACCATGGTGAGTCAAAGTGACGAGCAACTTGAAATAGACATAAAAAGTTTAGATATCGAAAAAATGTTTTAATGTAATATTGTATTTTTCGGTAGGAATCTTTCGACTTTTGATGAAGAAAAATTACTGGAGGTAGAAAATAAAATTCAACACTTAAGAGAAATTCAAAGCGGTCAATTAAATGATCAATCAAGCGTAAAAGAAGAAATCATGATGTTGAACTATTTAGGAATTGTTAAAGTGAAAAGTGAAATGATGCCAAAAATTATAGGCAAGTCTGGACTCGAATTAAGAAAATTGACTGATTTTATTAATGATCATCAAGATAACAACGAAAACAATAATAAAAATGGTAAAATTAAAGTCGACATAGTAGGCAAAACCAATTCAAACAAATTGAAGATTTTCAGTAATAATAAAGATTTGATTTTAAAATTTAAAGATTTATTGAATAACTTAAATTTTTGATATAAATATATATTGCTTAGTTTGTTCCACGGTTTTTTGATGAAATGGAAATACATTTGAAACATAACTCTGAAATCAATAACTCTGAAATCTGAATCGTGTACTTGGTTTTTCTGGGATTCGTCCAACCAAACCTTTTTTTAAAGCTTTCAAAATCTAATTCATTGAAAATATAACACGATTTGTTTAGTAAAAAAATACAAAAACATGTGATGACAATTATTTTGATCTAGTGGAGAGTATAACACTTGTTGAGCTTATTGAGTTGATTTGTGAATTTTTAGTTAGAGAAACTTCGCAGACTAACAGCTAACACAGTTTACAATTGGAAAACTTGAACAGCCAATTTCAAACTACAAGTGATATCTAATAAATAAGCAAAACATTCTGTTTTAAGAATTAATAGGCATAGATTTATTATGTGAACTTGTTTATGAGTTTTTGAACTTCATAGTTCTCAAATAAGCCTAAAACCAAGAGCATTGTTTTGTAGGAAATCATGTCATAAAGAATCATAACTGATAATTGGTGTCTTGTCTGATTTTTTAAATTCATTTCAAGTCATTTTTGAAAGATAATACAGACAGCCTTATTTGGATCTATTCATTAAGATAATCATGAGAGCTTAAAAAAGGAATTTCATATGTTTATTTGGAAATTATTTTGGACTTCAATTGTCCAATAGCTTTTGGAATAAACATTTAAAGAACTAAATTGAGTGTTTTTAATGTTAAAGTCTATGATATAATGATGGGACCCCAAAGCTATAATGATTATTATGAAGAATGTTTTAAATATAGTCATAAATCAATTTTTAATGATTATTTAAGTAAGCTTATTAATTCTGATTTGAAAATAATTCTTAATTTTTATAATAAATAATTTGTTAATTATTATTAAAATTAATTTATCAAATATGGGTAAAAATAATTTATGAATTATAATCATAATTTAATTTTTAATCTTCAAAACAATTCATTTATTAGTTATCACTATAGTTAATTAATTTCTTAATTATAATTAATGTATTGATTATTGATAGATTAACTAATTGATAATTATAATTAAGGATCTAATTATTATGATAATTAATTTATTGATTACTATAGATAATTAACTCCTTGATTATTATAATTATTAATTTTTTTTATTGATTACTACTATAATTAATGAATTTTTCAATAATTATTTTAATCAGCTTATTGATTTAGGCCCAGTTTATGATCAGGGTTTTAGAAACATTTACAAAACATTTTGAGTTAGGTTTCAGTTTAGATTTTAATTAAAAATTAAATAATTTTAGTTATCAAAATTTTTTCATTTGTTTTTCAAAATCTTTGGCGTTTATGTCTTTTTGAAAAAAATAAATTGATCTTAGTAACTTTGCAAAATGGATGATCCATTCATGCATATCATTTCCTTTTTTAGCATCTTTTGGGCATTTCATTTATCATGCTACAGCCATTTAAGCCGTCGTCATCATCAGCCAATACAATGTGGGGAGCGCTTCAATCCATGGGACAACAAGTCATTATACAATGAAGCAAGGTTTGTAGGGCTATTCCAAATGGGACGCGACGATTTTTTTACCCTTGTCCATTCAATATCCATGGACATCTCAAATGGAAGCCAAGAAGACATTTGAAGCTTAACAAGAGAGGAGAAAGTGGGGGTTACACTCTATCGATTGGGCCATGGGAGCTCATATGAAACAGTGGGGCACTTATTCAACATTGGAAAGGCCACAGCCTACAGGGTCTTGCAAGAGGTAGTTCACAAAATCGTTTTACACTTGCATGATTTGAGTTTCATTTTCTATAATGCAGAATTTAATGCAGTGGTTTCCCATTAGTCTGCCAGCAGTAAATAACAATGTGGAGTGGAATGTAATTCGAGAGTCTTTCAAGCGCAGACAAGGACTTACAAATATAATTGGTGCCATAGATGGCACCCATATTCCAATCATTCCACCTCCCAACAATGAGTGGAATTCATATGTCAATCGTAAGGGTTGGCATTCAATAGTATTCCAATGTATTGTTGATGGTGAGGGTAATTTCAGAAATGTAAGCAACGGTTTGAATAGGTAATATAACAGTAACTAAAATTTTATACTTTGTTCATAGGTGTTTGGAGGACTCCCAGGCTCCATACATGATAGTAGACTTTTTTGGAAGTCTAAGATTGGGAGGGACTTATTGAATGGCATAGCAAGATTCCCACAGGACTGTTTACTCATTGGGGATTCTGGATATTTGTGCAAGGTGCCGATTCTCACACCATCCAAGAACGCAAGGAGCGAAGAGAATCTAAGATTCAATAACATCCACTCCTCAACATGGTAAGCATGGAATTTGTTTGGTAGAAATCTTAGACATAGGAATTGCTAATAAGGATTTCTTGGTGTAGCATGGTTGTTGAACAGGCATTTGGGAGATTGAAAAATTGATTTCAATGCTTATTATCACCTCAGGCAATTCTGCCAATGAATACAGGTAAGGTGACAATTGCATGCATGATTCTACATAACATTCTCAATGGCAAAAAGACATAGTAGGCATGTCTACTGTGCGATCAGGTATTTTAGGGCAATGTTGTAAATAAGCTGATGAATGCAAGTGTTGTAATGAAAAGAAGTGTTTCTTTTGATAACGGGTTGCATTGTATCCACCAATCACAGCCCACTTGCATGCGCACAAAGGATAAATGCAAGTAATTAAGATAGACCATTATTGACTAAAATGATCACATTAGCTTTTCTATGGGGTGCATTTTTATAATAGAAAGATAATGTGCACACCTGTTCAGAAAAGCTGTTCTAAACGAGATTGTAAAGTGCGGAGTTGTGCCTTGTACTCATTTAATAAGGCCACAAGGGTGGCATCTCTATGTTGGATGTCCGATTGGAGCTGTGATGTTTGGCCATCCAATGTGTCATTGTGTGATTTCAATATGTTGATTTTTGTTTTATAGAAATTAACCTCTCTTATCAATTGGTATGTTTCTGGGGGCAGATCAATAACAGCATTATCATTATGTGTATTTTTGGGCATATTAATAAGGTGAAAGTGTATTATGAGGAAATGATGACGTTATGAGTCTCTGGTGACAATGGACAGTGAATAGCACAATATTAATATATTGAGGAATGTAAGAGCCACTCAAATGGGTCCTTGCATGGGATGCTGGCTAAATAGCGTCTTAGATGCTCTCATTGCAGGCAAACACCATCAATCTTGTTGGCATATGGTATTCAATAGGGTACTCACAACTGGTGTACTTCTGAGACGTTTTGTATTATTTTTCCGTTTCACTTGTTTTTGCATTTCAAACACTCTGATACAATAACTAGTCAAAGGCATCACTCAAGAATAATCTATATAAGTTGAGAGAAAAATTCTGTATAACAATATATGTATCCTAACCAGTAACTATGTTTGCATATCAATAGCCGTTTGAGAGAAAGAAAAAACATCTTTATGAAGATTACATTGAAGTGGTGTCCCTTAAGAGATGATGACCTGAAGTGAGAGATACGTATGATTTAACCACCATAAATATCCCTCATAGAAGCCGGAACCACACCTGTAACTCTTGCAAACATCATCAACATCGCCATATTCATCCAATCTTGGCGTGATTCATGTTCCGCGCGCCTGCGCTCCTCTTGAAGACACCGTTCTTCATCTCTTTCCATTTGGCGCCTATCTCTCTCTTCTGCCCTCTCTTGATTCTGTTGCATCATCATCATAAGTGGGCACAACATCCCTTGCATGTTGTTGTTCATATTCGTCAAGAAACTCCGATCTCGCCTGGTTGATGCAAAGCTTATGCTTGATTCCTGACTCATTGACCCGTGGCGATTCTTCCTCCCAGATGCATGAATATTTTGGCCGGCATTTGATGGCCCAGGTTGATTCATTTCCTCATTAGTCCCCTGACCATTTTTGTTGGGTTGCCCTTCCTCTTCTGTATTGCTATGGCCATTTTCTCTTTCATTATCCCCACACCTATTCCAATTGTTTTCATTTGTAAACTCATTACTATCATTCACTTGTTCTTGTGTGTAATCGCCCGACTCCATCCCATTGCAATTCATACTGCAATTGTTCATGTTCAATTGCTTTAGTATATCATAAACCTGTTGGTATTGCAATTCATTATTTCCTTGCCCAAAAAAAGTAATAACGTTCACTTACCTCGTTTGTCATGTGATAACACTGCAACTGTGTGTACAATCCTGCCCATCCAGTCGCATCACAAGAGTCTTTAATCAACTACATAAATATGAATTAGCTTGAAGCTTAGATCATCACATTGTGGGAATGACTTACTCTATAATTCGTCATTAATGCTTTATAATGGCGTTCTAGGGTCTCAAACAACAAATCCTTCTTGCAATTTTCATTATTTTTAAAATAACGAGACCATGCAATGAAACCCAATGTTGTAAAATCGGTATTCAAGTAATACATCCTCAACTCCATCATCAAATCCAACAAAGCCTTTGTACTATCCTCATTCCATAGAAAACGACCGCGGCGACCTTTTTGTTGTTCTTGATGTGTCAGGCGTGTTTCTGCTTGCCTAAGACTTTGGGCTTCTGCATTGACCCTTTCATTTATTCGTCTTTGTCGCTTCTTCCACCGTTCATGTTCAACTTGTTGGCAATACACTTGGGCTTCCTCATGAGTTTGACGTTTACGTTTTTGCTGCAATGATTGACTCGGAGTATCACCTAACGTATTGGGTGTGCCTTCCAATATGCATGGAGATCTATTTTTGTTATCTTCCACGACTTGAGATTGTTCACATTGTTCAGAGAGCAACCGATCAATTTGCTCATAAGTGGATAATTGAGAGTCTGGAGTCTGATTGGCCATTGTGAGCTAGTAATAAAGAGACAGAAAATTGAGTAAATTCACAAATACAGTAATTATGAGAATATGTAGTAAAAAAAAATCCCAAGTCAAAATGATGCAATCATTGTTTTGAAAAAATTTAAAGAAAAATTTGAAGTAAAATAAATTTAATTTTTAAATTTTTTTAAATTTTAAAATATTTTCAAATTATTTTAGAAATCTTGCTCAAAACCCAATCATAAACCAGGCCTTAATCTAATAATTTTTATTCATTATTAATAAAATTAACTAATTTATTAATGTATATTATAATGAATTCATTGATTATGATGATAATCAATAAATTTATTATTAACTTCTCATTATGATTACTTAATTCATCAACTATATATAAATAATCTATCAATTCTTATTTCTTAATATAAATAATTTCAATTGTTTGATATTATTAGGATTAACTTTGAATTTTTATTATAAGTATTTAGTTTAATATTTATTAATTAAAGTAAATAATTTTCTAATTGGTAATTTAGTTCAATAAGATTATTTATTATAATCAATGGATTAATTATTTTTATATTTAATTTATTAGGTATAATTATAATATAATTCATTAATTATGAGTAAGGTATTAATCATTATATTATATTATTTTTTAATTATTTTTATGATGAATTAATTTATGAATTATTATTTGAATTAATGAAGATATAAATTACTATCATATTAAATTCATTAAAATAATTCAATAAGTCTCATTATGATAAATCAAGATATTAGTTGTTATTATAGCTTATTGATTAATTATCATGCATTTCATTTCTCATTTCCCTAATTGAGTCCAAATGTCCTTTCAAAACACCAATGGAATTATCAATTTGCACTTGAGATATAGCCCAACACAAATTGAAAGTTTGATTTTCTTCTTACTTGGAGGTCATTCCTTTGTATTCTGGTACAGCCCACAGTTAACTTGGATATCCAAAGCCACATATAATACACTAATCCCTTGAATAAAAGATTTCTTGTGTTTTGTATCTTTTCATATTTTGATATAGATTATAGCCATGAATCAAACCTAAAAGCTAAGTTTGAATTTCCACAAGGTTCTTGTTGATTTCAGACATTAATTAAATGAACATTGAATACCTATATTTTGATTTTATAAGCTTTAAACAATCCTGATATTAATCAAAAAAACACCCTTTTTTTGGTCAAAATAAGCCTCCCTATATATTAGAGGACTTTGAGAAAAGTGGATAAGACTTTCATATATAAAATCAAAAAAACCTGAGAATCCCTCTACTTTCATAATTTTGGATGTTTTCTTTCTTTTTTTGAAAATTGAACCAGAAGATAAATATAATCTCCTTCATACTTGATCAAGAGTTTTATTATATGGTGAATATATAATATGATTGCTCCATGAATCACTTCAAATAGCATGCCTAGCTTCCCCAATGAAACCCCATTTCCATTTGGTCCTAATTGGGATAATGCCAATTCCAATTGTTTGGATGGATCTCTCTGCTTATATTGGGAGTATTTCTGAAAGACCTCATCATCTTGGATGATTAATAAAATTGTTTTAAAAGATTTATTATTAGTGTAGAAAAGGGTTTTAAGTTTGTGACTGGAAACATTGACTGAATACCCTGAAATATATTTATAAGCCAAACAGTTCATTGCTTGGGTCTAAGGTATCATTGGGTGATTAGGTGATGCAAAAGTGAGATGTCAATTTTTAGATCAGTAGCAGAATTAGAGTCCAATTCATGTAAGATCTGAAATTCTTTCAATTCTCAATATGAGGGAATTGTTGATTATTTTTTTAAAATTTAGGATTTTGATACATCAAGTAAGAAGTATGAGCTTGAATAGTTTGGGGATTTTTATTTCAAACCAATTTGGAAATAATTGTGACTTAAATTTCATATAAGAGCAATTTATGCAATTTAAACATGTTTTTATGAAAATGTGAATGTGTGTGGCAAGGTGTATAATCAAAAAAAATCCACAATTCGAAATGTCTCAAGTGGTATTTGAGGTGTTTAAATATGAGATTTACCACCAAAAATTTGGTGTTTTTGACCTTTAAAAAAAATACCTGTCTTGAAATGTGGAATTTTAAATATTCAAAAAAATTGAATCTAGGATTTTGTGTAAAAAAAAATTTAAATATTTGTAATTTAAGATTTAATAATAATTTGGAAACTCCTTAATATAGGGATAAGTTAAATAATTTGAATGTTTAAGAAAATAACAATTTTTTTTATTAAAAGATTTTAGGGAATATTTTTATCTCCAAATTCTGATGAAATTTTAAATTATGTAATTAAACTTTGAAAAACACATTTAATAACAAAAAATGTTTTTTTATATCATAAACAAGCTGGTGTATCATTTAGTTTCCAAGCTTAAATATATAGAGATTACTTGATCATGACAAAGTTACACTTCCAATAATCAAATTTGCTTTAAAGTCACCTTTTTAAATCCAAAATATGATCACACATAATTTTCTAGTCTTTGTGAAAATTATATAAAAATTTAATCTATAAAATTAATTGAGGACAGAAATTCTTCTTTTTATAATCCTTGAAGCTTCAGTTCTTTTATTTTAATCTCTAAATTTGATGAAAATTCTCTTGAGATTTACCAAAAAAAAATCTAGTTTATGTGAGCCTTGAGGTATATTTTATATACACAAATAGGGAACAATTAATATTAAAATAAATTATGAACTATTAATAACCCATAAGTCAAGAATATATGAAAAATTCATCATTTTTGATTCAAGAAAAGATGAATAACATTTTTGTGAGTAAGTAAATCCATAGATTTAAGGCTAGATTTTGATTCTACACAGTAATCCACCTAGGGTAGCTCCATAGAGTGAATAATATTAAATTAACTGTATGAGGTGGTAATATGGAAAATACTTCAATACCACATAAAAGAATTGTGTTTTTATTTCCTTTTTCTCAATTTCATGCCAAAATAATGGGAATGTGAGAAATGCCATGTTACATATACACTAAGATTAGTGTTATTAATGTTTGCGGAACTTAAAAACATAGTATCATTACATAAAGTTTTGGTACACATGTAGTGGATATCAGTCTTTAACCCTAAATTACTATTTTTGATGTGAAAATATCTAAGGGGGATAAAAGACATCAAAGAGAGCCAGGGTTCCCAACTTCTGAGGCCTCTGAGGAGTGGAAAGATATAAAGCTTAGATCTATGGCTGATAATGGTCCAATTAGTATACTAACACCTTTTGGGAACTTAGCTACCAGGTTAAACTCTCATCAAATCATAAGAAAATTGCAAATAAGCTGCTATTTTTATGTGACAAGGAGGTAAAGAGCAACTCAGAATCCTGTAACCATGTCAATTATCAATTATTTTCCATGGATAAACCCTAAAAAGTAATTAAAACTCTTTTTTGTACTAGTATCCATTGATTTACCTCATAGCAACCAGCTATACTGTGTTATTTGCAATTCTCATAGAAATGAGGTAAAAACTTCAAAAATTGACTAAAAATACAATTCTTAATTAGTCTTTATAAAACTTTAAGGACCAATTTATAATGGTCATATGAAAGCCAAGAAAAATTTTTTTTTCATCAGTAAAATCAAAAGTTTTACTTACAGTTCATTTTTGATGATTCCATGTGAAACACTGAATCTTCAAAAATTCACAGAAAATATAACCTGTGATAGAATTTAAGATAAAATTGATAAATTTGGGAATTTAATGTTTATTTTTAAATAAAAGAAGATTAAAATTTTTTACTCCTTTTATTCTTAACCATAAATGAGTTGGTAGTCACATAAAAGCCTTAATTAAGTAATTATGATAATCTTATGTGACAACAGATGATCCAATCAATGAGGAAAATGAGTAAATGATTTATAACTCAATTGTTTTACAGCTTTATTCATGGAACACCTCTTTGAGCTTTTGTTGAATTAAAAGAGGCTTCCTCTTTCTGCTTTTTCCAAATAATCTAATTATCCAATTATACCTTTATTTCCAACAGGTAAATATTAGTTAACTATTGCTTAAGTGTTTTGATATTTCAGAATCAATAAGAAAAACATTAAATAATATAAATAAACTATAATTTCTTTTAACACTGTTATAAATCAATTTTGATATGTTAAATCCACAATTTATTCATTGAATCTCTCCACAAATTTATTTCAAGGTTTCATTGGAGTATTAGTGATTGGTCTTAATTAATTCTTAAAGTTTTTCTCTATTATTAGTTTTCTTCAAGAGTTATATTTATAATTATTCTTGAAAATGATGATTATATATTAAAATAACTTTATTATTCAATACTTCTTGTAATTGATTCTTGTAGACAATTCCTGCCTACTGTTATAATCAGTAGTAATGCATAACAAGTAAAAGAATTAATTAATTATTTATTTATTTAATGATGGTTATAATAATTCTTATTGTTATATTTCATAAGAACAGTCATAGTATTGTTGATTAATATTAATATTATCAACAGTTTCATAGACACATCTTAAATTTGTGGGCCTGGCTGTGGTTTTTGAACCTTGTACCCTTAATTAACATATTTCAAGCTCAAAAATATATCAATTTAATAATTTTTTTCTTTCAATTTAAAGTTGAAAATAATTTTCATTTTTAAAATTGTCTCTAAATTTCTTTTTATTGAGGAATTTGGTTTAATTTTATACTGTTTTACATGTGACTTTTTCACATTCAAAAACATATAAAATTTTTCTTTGAGTTACTCTGAATTAATTTTTATTAAAAATTCAAAATTTTAATTTTTTTATCTTTAGAAAGAATAATTTTTTTCAATATAAAAAAATAATAATAAACTCATAAAAAATCTTGAAAATTAAAAAGTATAAAAGATAATTTTTTGTTTATCATTCTTTTTTCTCTCTAGTGTCTTTAATCAAATACATTCCAGCTGATAATAAGCTCAGGAAGAGATATATTACCAGTCCAGAATCTTCAGAAGCAGAATCTGAAGACAGTATTGAAGTGAAAATTGCTAAAAGAGGCACTTTATTCAAATCAGAAATATCCAAACAACCACCAAGGGTGTGTGTTTTCTGTCTTTATTCTTTATTTTCACTTCAATTTATGTGAAAATGGTGCATATAAGAAATGGAAGAAACTATCCAGTCCAACCAGATGGATGTGGACAGGGAAGAGTAAAGATCAGGTCCAGATATGGCAAGTCTTCCTCAAGAAAGAAATGTCTGGAGGATTCCAGAGGTTCCCCCATCCCCCAAGGTCTGTACCTACAAACTTTGGCATTAACTCTGAGCCTGAACTGATTAAAGTTAATGTTTTAAGGGCTGAACTATTTCCAAGTGGCAGTCATAGAAATATATCAGTCTCAGTACAGAAACTGGTACGGAGAAGCCAAAGAAGAGGAGTGGGAAATATGCCCAAGCCTTTGGCAGAGGGCTATTAACTCCTACTTACACATCAAGAGCTTTCTGGGTCAGGAGAAGACCATAGAAACCTTAGGAGAAGACCATAGAACTCTTAGGAGGATGGAGTAAATTGTATTTCAAATACAAGGTAAAAAACTTAAAGAATTGGATGAAGAACCAAACTATTTTATCCATAGACCAGAAGAAAGAGTTGGAAATTACCCCAGCTTTGGAGAAAGAAGGCCCAGTGGCATCAACCAGCTCCAAACCAGTGCCAGAAGTATCCAAAGACAAGCCCAAAGAACCTCAGAAGAAGCAGAGAGGTCCAAATAAGAATCAAGGCAAGGAAAAAGGCAAAGCCAATTCTCACAGACCTTACCAACAAGGGTACAGGATCCCCAAATTGGAGCCTTCAGCTGTGTACAGTGTGTTAAATATGGCCATAACTCTTATGGAATTCACAGCCAAGGAGCAGGAAAGGATGAGCAGAACTTTCCCACCCAAATAATAGATTAAATAAAACATATAAAATCCATTATTGATGTAGAACTTGGTAAATTTTATCAATAATTAAAGAAATTAGTATCCAATATCAATGACTTAAGAAATAAGGACAGAAATTTCACCAAATGATGTAAAGTGACAAATTCCAGACTTGAGTCAATTTCCAATACATGTGACAGACCTAAGAGAAAAAATCAAGTACACAATTATGAATTAGAAACTCACATTGATGAAAAACTCACAGTTTTGAAAACTAATTTTGTAGAAATATTTGATAATACCAATATTTCTGCCACACATTTGGAAAGAAGTGACAGTGAAAGGAAGAAATCAAAGAATGAAATAATTGCACATGTAGAGAAAATTAATAAAAATTATTCACATATTCCCAGACATTCTACACCTTTGACTGAAAAAAAAATTTCTGTGAAAGACAGTTTAACCCCTTTTCTAGGAGAAAATAAAATCTCTGCAAAAGATGTTCCCAAATTAGAAGAATGGCAAACATTATCTGGAAAAGGTGAATATAACCATATTGAGTTCATTAGTACAATTTATATGTTGCAATATTATTTTCATATACCTAATGAAATGATAGTAGGCAAATTAAACTCCTTGTTTACCAGAACTGCAAAGAATTGGTATCACAAGATGAGACAAGACCCTGGTAAAAATGATTGGCTTTGGTGGAAATCTGAAATAATCACCAAATGGGCCAATAATTCTTGGAGATTTAAAATGGAAAATGATTTCAAAATTTCCATTTCTAACTCAGAAAACGATAAGCCACTTACTTGGTTCATCAAACAGAAAGACAGATTATCTGATTTACACCCAGATATGTCTTACTCAATGATTGATATGAAAATATTAAGTAAATGTGGAGGAGAACTAGAAAATTCTATCAAGTGAGGATGTGTAGACACCAGGGAAAATCTTGTGTCAATTGTCAGCGATTGACTTCACGTCAAGCAGGATAAAAGTCAAGCTCACGTCAAGCACACATCCCACTCTTGTCTTACACCAAATCCTGTGACATCCACCAATAATGGTTCCCCTGTGCCTTCAACTCAGATTCCTCACCACCTTATCATCCCGCAACCGTCTGATGGTTGGTAAAAATTACACAAGACCCGCCTGTTTGCACAAACACACATCAAAGAGGTCCTTCAGCCAGTCTTGATGTAGGTGGGGGGTTTGACTTCACCAGTTCATCCATGAAAGGACTCCACCTGAGCGGGATTGTCGTTTTGCAGATGACACTGGTAGAGCCCGCCGCACAATACCCCGGGTGTGGGTGTGTGTGTGTGTGACGGGCACACCATGGCCAAATGATGTGTTGTCCTAGTTTTGTGTAGCCATGAATCAGCTAGCTCAGCAGGAGGGGGTGACATGGTTAGACCCCGCTGCACAATGCAGTGGGTGCATGGGTGACACATGCACACAAAGGCAATACATGTGAGGGCCTAATGTCAGGTGGCATTGACCATTTGTGGATGACACATGAAGCCACTCTTGGCGGGTGTGGGTGCGCTTGCGTGTGCATTGGTGTGTGCGGGTGTGCAAGGGCTGATTCCCCTTCCAACATGATGATGGCACAGTTAGAAATTTTGGATGCTGTGAAAGGTGAGTGTGTGGGTCATTTGATCATTGAACTTGGCTTATTCACACTGTACCCAATGTCAAAATAGTAAGTTCTTTGTGGCAATGTGAAATAATGGGCTCTGCTTGTCACAATTGCATGTCTCTGTCACTAAATTTTGAGGCAGTTATTTCACTAGCAAAATTGCTAATGAATCTGAGAGATTTGCATTTTTGTAGACTAAATATCATGAAATAACGGCTTTATCATTACAAGCAGTCCACATGACAGAACTTTGTTATCATACAAGTTACAGTTACCTTCTATTTCTTCTTCAGATATAATCAAGTGTCCATCATCAAAACCAAAAGCTTTATAAATATTCAGATGCAGCCAATCTGGTAAGAAATTCACATCAATATTCAAAGTTTTTAAGATCAGAAAGTTACTGTTCAGTATGCTAGATGGCTCAGAGACTTTAAAAATGCTATTAATAATACCAAATAGTTGTGAGTTGCCCCTCAGAAAACATATCACACTGTTGCTGACATTTTTGGATTCAGTTGAAAATATATTGTTCCCAATATTAATGTTTGAAACTGGAAAGTACCAAGGTGAGACAATCCTTGAAGTGGGATGACTTGTGGATTGCACAGTAGTGTCTAAGCTGATCCAATCAACTATTTCCCTTGTTGCATGAAAATTCTGTAAGTACTCAACCAGGAAATCATAATTTTCTTGGTCGTGGCGGGATGGTTTGTTATATTTATGGTGATTGAACAGGGCAGGTGGCTGTGATTTGAAAAGCTGTTTTATTTCACATGGCATGGATGGGGATTTCAGGAGAACGGAAAGGTTGGAACATCAACAGATATGTTGAAGTAAGGTTTTATCTATATCATCTATTCAGAGTTGCAAGAAGGTAGTCTTATTCAGTTCAGGTGTTTAATCAATGTGAATATATTGATCTTATTAATTGACGTACATATTTTGTTATTTGTTGGCATTTTTGCAAATACTCCAATCAAGCGCTAATAACCCCATGTGGCTGAGGCTTGTGCTGGGCCCCAACGTTGGAAGAGTTTGGGAATATGATGAGAAAAATGATGATTTGGTTTACTTTTCTGTTTTGGGAACAGGTGTTGATTGGAAAGGCGGAATTTTTTCCAATGTTCAGCAAATGAAGTTGCAACATCTATTGAAACAGTCCAACTTGTGGCAATGTTGATAGCACTAATCAAATGAAATGTATTCTTGGTTAGTTCATTTGCAAGTTCTTCTGAATGACCCATTTTTCTTTGAGTGTTGGCGGATTGGTGTACGTCTAATGACATCTGTTGACTGAGCATTAAAAATGGAATATAGACGCGCTTTTAAGCTACCATGAAAGGGGGAACCCATGTTGCGAGGTACTCTTGTCCATGATGAGGGAATTATTGTCTCAGATATGATTTGTCAGAGATGCTCCAGAGCCTCACCCTTGATCTGGTGATCACTCAGTGCAGTGATATCCAATTCAGAGGGGGGGGGATGTAATCCGCATCAAATGAAGGAATCTCTGCAGAACCACTAGATGGATGTTCTGTGTGAGGGGTGGGCATTGGGAAGTAGTTTTTTCGGGTGGAAGTAGTGGGGAGTGGCTCATTTATTATTTTTGCTGCGTCTCTTCTCAGGGAGCGGGCCTCTCTCAATGTGATTTTATCAAGAGAGCTGTTGGAGGTCATGGAATCTGAGTCTGAACTGTTGGTGTCATTGAATTTCCTGCGGGACCTGAGGTAAATTTTTGATTTGGACTCTGGAATGCACAATTTGAAAGCTGCATGATCCTTCAAAATTCCCAGTATTAAATTATGCATTATGTCAAGATTAACCATTCTGGTTGCATCCCAATACGGAAGGTCTTCCAAAATTGAATATCACACTCCATACTCAGAGAAAATTGCTTGTCTTTGTTGTGGGGTTGCCCAAAGCAATTTGGCAATGGTTGATTTATGATTTTGATATGAGCGTGTGTAGTGAAATTGAGGACCAATTTCTTCAATTTGAGCTTTGTGAATAGTGCAAAAATTAAAAAAGTGGTTGCCTGAATGGGAAATAAATCCAGTAAGATTGCGCATGGCAACCACATCCGCAATGGCTGTGAGAATGGCAACACAGATAAAGGAGCCTGAAGGACCTGTTGAGGTGGGTGAAAAATGGTAACCTTGCCATAGCTCTTTGAGCTCCTTGATGAGTGGCATTGATAGGTAATTCAATTGAAGGGAAGTTGGCTCCTTCGGACCAGGGATGATTCCTGCAACATAGACATTCTCTGGCTTAAATCTTTCACTTGGGGGGAGATTAAGACAAATAAGAATGATAGGTCCAATGCTGGCCAACCGGGTTGACTTTCCATGTGCATTAAACCAGTCCACATAAATGGAGAAGGCCAATGCACCAGGAATGAACATGAATGGGGGGTCATTGATATTTCTAGTGCCAGTGAAGCGTCTCCAGACCAATCCATCCCAGACGTCACATTTTGGGGAACCTTTGGGAGTTTGGGATTGTTGATGTTGATGCAGAATTTCCATAATTCCAGCCCACTGGAGAAATCTGGCAAGCCAATTTTTGAATGGTTGATAAATGAAATGTTTTGTTGGTATAAGTTTTTGCTTAATGTTGGTTGTGTTTTGGGTACGGGGTTCAAATGAATAGATGAATTTGCTTAATGATTGTGTGCAAGGGGGATCATGATCATTTGGGTCATTATGGCGTTGACAGTGGTGTTGGTCAGTTGTGACTGATTCAGTAAGGCCATTAAGAGAGAAACATTGAGGACAACATATATAGTTTTAAATCACTGGTTCCAATCGGAGATGTTCAAATATGGTACTCAGATCTTGAGATATATGGAATGCAGGAGTGGGGGGACCACCGGTGTGGGAACTCCTTTTGTTGTGGGAGAAATAATAGGCAGTACCTTGAGGGGGAAATCATTGGTGAGTCTGTTTTGAATTTCAGAATTAGCCAATAACCATGGGTGCTAAGGTGTATTAGCTGCCCCTCTAAATATACTGAAAAAGATACCCTTTTTGATGAGATCACAAATCAATTATTTAGTTTTGTGGCTTTTCAATTAGAGAATTTTCTTCCGCAGTCTCTATCAGTCTGTCAATAAAAGATCACTATGATAATAATGGTAATATTTAATATTTTTTTAATAATTTAGGTTTTCTTAGCTTTCTTGTTATTGATTATAATTCTTTTTAATTAATTCTTCTAGTATTCCTTCTTTCAATACCTGAGATATTTTAAAGAATATTGTTTAAGATCACTAATAATATTAACAATAATCTTGATAGCTAGCTAATACTTTTAAAGTTGATTTAATAATACTATAAATATAGCTATAATAATTTAAGGGTAAGATAATTTTTTAAGGGTGGTTTTGTTTGATATAAAGGTAAGATATAAATGATATAATAGTAATATAATACTATTAGGATCAATATAAATATAATCTAATATACCTAAAAGGCTTATGATATAAGGTATAAGGGTAAGATGATATCCCTTCTATAAATAAGGGTTATTGATAAATTAGATAAGATCACTAATGATAATATCTTCAAACACTACTTCAACACTACTACTATAATGGTAAGACTATTAAATAATATTAAGCTCTTTCATTAATATTATAAATATCTTTCATTAATTAATCATAAAGAATACTATAAGATACTGAGCCTTGCTACTGATCTTTTTCAATATAAATACTAGATTATCCTACTAGAGAAGGGATGGATTGATCCTCAATATTATTGTCTGAATCAGAAGCATGGGGAAAAAAACAGGGAGGGAGGCCCTTTATTTATACCTTTTGGGCCCTCCATAGAGCCTTCCAAAAACAAGGGACTTAGAAAAAATTCCACCTTGAGACATTTTTGCTGGTTTGTAAATTAAAAATGGTGTCATTTGATCAAGATATTGCACCATATTTTTGGTTGATTGCACCATTCTGAACCTTATTATTGTCAGTGCACAGCCTTGAGACATTTTTGCTAGTGGTTAAATTTGGAATGGTGTCATTTGTTCAGGATATTGCACCATATGTTTGGTTGATTGCACCATAATTTTTGAATCATACTCTTATTTTAACTAAACTTTATTCTTATTATGCACAGCCTTGAGACATTTTTGCCAGTGGTTAAATTTGGAATGGTGTCATTTGATAAAGATATTGAACCATATGTTTGGTTGATTGCACCATTTTAAAAAACTGTATTCTTATCTCTACTAACCTTATTTTTCTTCTTCACAGCCTTGAGACATTTTTGCTGGTGGTTAAATTTGGAATGGTGTCATTTGATACAGATATTGCAACATATGTTTGGTTGATTGCACCATTTGTTTAAAACTGTATTCTTATCTCTAGTAACCTTATTTTTCTTCTTCACAGCCTTGAGACATTTTTGCTGGTGGTTAAATTTGGAATGGTGTCATTTGATACAGATATTGCACCATATGTTTGGTTGATTGCACCATTTTTTTGAAACTGTATTCTTATCTCTACTAACCTTATTTTTCTTCTTCACAGCCTTGATCTGTATTTATTTGAGTATTTCTCTATGTAAAATTCAATTTGTAAATAATACCTGTAATGTTTGGTTATGGGAGTTTAAGTGGGGATTGAGTAATGTAACACTATGTTAACTTATATGTAAGTGTTTTTTTTATTTCAAGACATGTAACACATGATTTTGTAAGAGTAATGGTATCACTTATGTAATATTACACATGTTTATTCATATTGAATATTTAGACAAGCTGCATTATCTTTAAGCATATTCTTGTACCTAGTATAGAGTGTATAGTATCATTTCTCTTCTTTAATCCATGATATCTAGATAATTATTGACATTATGGGGTTGAGGCAATATGTGACTATAGGTAAAATTTGATGTAGATTCCAGTGGAATACTTGTTTTTGTTATTTTAATATAATTCTCTTGATTTTTCTTGCATTTTTTCACTTTTATCTTTCACTTTTCATCTTTATTTTCTTTATATATATATATATTATTATTATTATTGATCAAAGTTTTAGCTTTGAAATTGTGGATTTTAATCTTGGAAGAACTGGTATGGAATACCACATCCCCCTCTCCATTTAATGCTGCCCCCAGCATTCAAGGTGATAATACACTTACTTTTTTTTCAAAAGACAATCAAACATTTCCCCCCCTTTTTTTTGAATAAAAGGATTTTTATTCATCAAAGTCCTCTTCATCTTCGAATTGAGATTCATCTTCAACTTCCTCTTCTCCTTCTTCCTCTTCTTCCTCTGAGTGCAACGCTTTTCCTCTTGGATAGAACTTCTTTATTTGACTTGCTGCAAACCTTCTTGCTAGCTTTGTACCATCTAATTCTTCCAGCTCATATGGACCATTGTTTATTTGTCTCACAACTCTATAGGGTCCATCCCATCTATTCTTAAGCAATAATCCCCATTGTGACTCTAATGCTTTACTGTATACAAGAACAATTTCACCTGGATGAATTGGCTTTCTTATTTGATGTGCTAATTTCCTGTCCCAATATTTTATTGAATCCTCCCCGGCCTTCTTTAATTTCTCTTTTTCCCTTTTTCTTATTTCTTCTTTTCCTGATAGCTTTTCAGCTCTTGCTTCCAATAAATCTTCTGTTGATTGGACTTTGTGCCATTCAATTGATAAGTATGTTTTTGCTTCAATGTCTATTGGTAGTACTGCCTTTTGACCAAATTGAAGCTCAAATGGGGAGTAACCTGTTGTTCTTTTGGTTGATATTCTGTCAGCCAATGTAACCAAAGGTAAGTATTCTTTCCATTTTGAACCATTTTCACCACACATCTTCACCAATGCATCCTTCAATTGTTTATGCCCCCTTTCTACCATTCCTTGTGACTCAGGGTAGTAGGGTGTTGTTACCCTTATCTTTGAACATGCTTTTTTTACTGCATCTTGTAATTACTCTCCAAACTCAGGCCCTCCATCTACTGTGACCTCTTTTGGGGCTACTGTGGTATTCCATACCTTAATGGCCCAGTTTCAAGTGGAATTTCATTTATAGGACTATAGTTTGAAGACTGAAGGAAGAAAAATCAATAATTAATCAATTACAATAGAGGAATTCAGCAATAAAATGGATTTAACTTAATCAATATGTATAATTCCATAAGCAAATACTGGAAGAATGGTCCATTTGATTACAAGAACAACATTTAAATAAAGAAAAGAGAAAGACAAGTTAGCAAAGAAATGTTAAAGTTACCAGTGAAGAGGGGTAGTGTAACACTCAAGTTACCCAAGCTCTGCTCAACCTTTGGATTACTCAGCAAAGAAGTTATTAAGCTGAGGACAGTTCAATAAGGAATAAATTAAAGCTGTATTAATCAACAGTCACAAGACAGAAAGAAAAGAAATCAGTTAATTTATGCAAGGAAAATCCATCAAAAACCTTAAATTACACAGCATATCTGTGAAAACACAAGCACAGCCACCTGATAAGCCAGTAAATATAAATTAAAAGCAGAATTGAGTTAGATAAAGAAAAGAAGAAACTCATACAGGACAAATAGAATCCCCACAATACACAGCATTCTCCACCTACAGTTCAAACAATGCACAGACCTATGGTGCAATAACTGTACAAAATCATCTCATACCACCAAAAACTGTGCAACAAACCAAACAAATGGTGCAATACCTTGAAGAAATGACACCATCTCAAAATTACTCACCAGCTAAAATTCCTCAAGGCTGTGCAAAATAGTATTAAAGTTTAATCAAAATATAAATAAAGCTTCAGAAAAGGTGCAATATACCAAACATATGGTGCAATATCTTGATCAAATGACACCAGCTCAAAATTCCTCACCAGCAAAAACATCTCAGCTTACATAATCATACATATTAATGGTGCAACCAACCAAACAAATGATATCTCACCACTATAAAGAATTATCCCAGCCAAAAGAAGTGGAAAAATTCTAAGTCCCTTGTTTTTGAGTGCCTCTATGGAGAGCCCAAAGAATATAAATAGAGGTCCTCTCTCCCTCATTTTTTCCTCTTTTCCCCATGAATGAATCCAATTAGTTATATACCAAGAAGGAGAATAACTATTCATCCCTTACTAGTAGGATAATCTAGTTAATTTATTAAAGTATTATAGACTTATAAGTTTAATTCATAGTGATTTCTAATTAATAGTAGTTAACAGAAGGTCTACTTAATATTATTAATCCACCCTATGTTTAGTTTATTAGTCTTATAATTATGATACTATCAATAATACTCATAATATTGAGTTTATCCCCATAACCTTTACATTATAAAGGAAAAATAGTCTTATTATATTTTATATTAAAAAAACCAACCTTACAACTATATATTATTATATATATAAAAACCTACCCTTATATTATATTATATCATTTATATATTTAACAAAAATCCACTCTATATTGAACAATATCTTACCAATAAATTATTAAAGGTCTTATTATTATATTATATTAACAAATACCCTCTCAAACCATCAACTATTATAACATATATAACATTAAATTGAACTTACCCCTTAAAATATATTTTATTATTATTATATTAAATCAACCTCTTCTACTATTAAGGTCTTACCCTTGAAATCATCTTATATTATTATTTGGAAATTATATTTTATACTCTTTTAAATTATAAATCACTTATCTGATTATTGAATAGGTCTGATAGAGACTGCTGAAAAGTCTTCTCTAGTTGTAAAGCCACAATCTTAAATATTGATTTGTGAGCTCTGTAGGGAGATTGTTTAGTATATTCAGAGGGGCAGCTAAAACACCATTAGCACCCTTGGTTACAGGATTATTTCAGCAATTCAAAACTGTTTACCTGTGATTTCCCCCTCAAGGACTGCCTTATCCAATCCCACACTAAAAGGAGTTCCACATCTGGTGTCCCAACAGTGGCTATTTCAACTTCAACATTCAATAATCAGTCAATCATCAATAAAAGAAGAAACCCAAATCAACATAACTCACAAAAATAATTATCATTATCAAGAATTAACAATCAACACTCTCATACAATCTGGAATCTGGAAACAAATCCCATTCCAAATCATCATCACCATCACAATCCTCAAATCAATCATACCATTTTTATTATCCAGTAAAAGAAGGAACACCAGAAAATCAAACACCTCAGGATATTGATTTACTCATTGCAACACCAAGAACAGAACAGAAGGAAAAGGAAGAATTAAGGAGATTTTTCTTCAAGTTAATTCAAGAAGCAAAGAAAAACAAGAAAAGTACAAAAGAATTTAAAGGATCAGTTTACCAAGTAGAAATGAATCAACAATCAACATCTGACTTACCACCATTACCTGAAGATACTGTAGAAGGACAGTATGCAGAAGAAAGTGAAGAGGAAGATCAAACATTACATATCCAAAGTCTTATGAAGCAAATGCAAGATTTATTATTAACACAAAGTAAAAAGAAAGGAAAAAGAAGGGAACAAACATCTTACACACCTGGAGCCAGTCCAAGTGAACAAACATTACCAAGGCATGTTAGGCCTGAAGACTCACCAATATCACCTACACCTGGACCTAGAGCAACCTCTACTCCAGTAACAGAACAAAGATCACAGAGTATCCCAAAGAAAGTATTTTTAACTACACCAAACCATCCAAGTCCATTACAAAAGGAAATTCCTAAGGTAACATCTCCTATTGTTAAGATAAGAGCTAAAGATTATAATCTTGTTTTTGATGGTAATGAAGTAGAAAAATTCATAAAAAGAGTGGAAGCAGCAGCTGAAATTGAAGGAGCTAGTGGAGAAGATATAGCAAGACAAGTTATTTTTATGTCAGCATCTGAAGAAGTTAAGGAGAAAATTGAAGCAATGCAAGGTTATGAAGAGAAGAACTGGACAAAACTCAAAGAAGAACTTAATACAGAATGGGGAAGAGTAGAGCCAGACAGAAGATATAGACCAGAATCTTTGGAGAAGCTTTTCAGTAATACCAAAAGAGCAGGAGGAATTAGAAACCTAGCTGAATACAAGAGATTTATTGGATAATATGAAAAGATCACAAATTATCTGTACAAATATGGATATATTAGAAGGGAAGTTGAGCACAATGAAGAGCTCTATGCAAGTCTTTCACCTGAAATTAGGACTTCCATAATTAAGGAGATGAGAAGAGATAAGGTCATGATCCAAGCAAGGGATGGTGGATATATTGTACCAGAAATGAAAGTGTTGAAGAGCTATATAGAGCAAGAACTAGAAACTGTGATCATATCAAGGGATAGAGTAGAAGATAAAATTTCTCAGGATGAACTCAACTATGATTATTTAGATAAGGCACAAGAAAAGAAAGTTAAATTTGAAGATGAAACAATGGAAAATTCCTTGAATCAATTGAAGGATCTTAATAAGAAAATTAAAGAACAAAAAAGACACAGAAGCCAGGATCAAGAAGAAAAAAAGGAAATGAAGGATTTCATTCAGCAAATCAAGGAATTAACAGAAGCAGTACTACCTCAAAGTAAAACAGGTAAGGTACTCAAGCAGGAAACTCAATCAAGGTACCCAAAAGATAACTTACCACCCTTTTCACAAAGGCATATTCCTTATACACCAGCACAAAACATACCAAAACCATACCTCAAATGCTATTATTGTTTGGAGGAAGGACATTCAGTTAATAGATGCAACTACCTCTTTGAAGATCAAAATAAGAAATGGGTTAGCAGACAAGGAGGTGGATTTCTATTTCCCAATTGGCAAAGAGTTCCAACTGATGGTAAAATATCTCCAAAGAAGTTAGTTGAAGACTTTGCAAAAGACCTAGAAGAACTCACAAAGAAAATGAAAGAAGATGAAGCTAAAGAAGCACTACCCAAACCTAATCCAATGAACATAATACAATTGAAGAAAGATGATAGTGCAACTGCTATAGCCAAAGTTGAAAACTGGGGAAGCTGGCAACCACCGACTATTTCATCAGCCAATGAGCCACTTTTAAGTAATTATGGATTAAGAAATACTAAAGAAAGAAACTCAAGAGTAGAAAATACCAATCAAGATGCTTTAAGATCACATTCAAAAGTGAAAACACCAATAAACAAAAGACCAAATATACCTGGAGCTTATATTGAAGATGAGCAAAAAGAAGAAGAGAAAAAAATTATTCCAACTAAATATAAGAAGCCTCAACTGGTAAAAAATGAAAAGGAAATACTTCCACAGGAACCTAAAAGTGATCAAACTGAAAATATTCAAGAACCAATCAAGAAAGTCAATGAAAGGAAAATTGTTAAGGAAGAAAAATTAGATATTCAAGAAATTATGGCACAAATTATCAAAAAGGTATTGGAGCAGAAAATAAATCTTACCTTGGAACAAATTTTAGTCATGTCACCAAAGTTTTTTAATCAATTAAAGAACCTGACAGAAGAAGAGAAGAACTCTATCAACTCAATTGATACAAAGGAAATTCAAACCAAACTCATAAATCATCATCTGGGTAATTATGAACAACCAAAATTACATTATGCCTGTCCATTGGGATTTATGCAAGTATATTTAGGAGAAGAAGGACATGAAATAATGGCATTAGTTGATACAGGATCAGAATTAAATATAATACCAGAAGATTCAGCAATCAAAGCAGGACTTACCACAAGATGCCTCAACATGAATTTAAGGGGAATTGGTGGGCATTGTACCTCAATAGTTGGATTAGCAGAATTTACTCCAATCACTTTAGTCACTGGGGAAGAAAGAAATATACATCTTTTTGTAGCAAGAGGAGCAGTTCACACAGTATTGGGAAGGCCTTTCCTTGCAGATAATAACATAAGATTAGACTTTTCTCAACAGAAAGGGGAAATATTCAGTTACATAGAGCCAGATGGAAGAAGACTTTGCTTACCAATTTGTTCACCACAGAAAGTAGGATGGAGAGAAGAACCACCAGCAGGAATGGAAACATGTGCAGTTTCTAAATTGGAAGATTGGAAGGAATTACCAAAAGAGAATGAATTAAAGCCCAAAAACCAAGACAAGTTTCAGGAAAATTCTAATCAAGTACTTGATAGTGAAGAAGTGAAGGATTCCAAAGACAAAGTAAAAATACATGATGAATTAGTTCAAATTAATACAGAAGAATTCAATTCAAAGATTAAAGAACAAAACTCTTCAGTAATTTTAGCCTCAAGAAAAGAAAATGGAAATACTTGTAGTCAAATATCTCAAGTCATCAAAAGTTATAACTTCAAGAATCCTGAAGACATAAAAAGAAAAACATTAACAAAGCTTATCTCACCTATTAAAGCTTTGAAGTCCCTTTCAAAGGGAATATTTAAGAATAATTGGAAGTCAAGTATCAAACCAGTTGTAACAATAGTTAGTGTTAGCTCAGAACCTAAAGGTTTAAATTCTCAAATTGATAAATCAGCACTCCACTTATTAAAAGAAGTTTCCCTCAAATATAACATTTCCAACAAGAAGGACATTACTACTCAAAACCACCTCAAAATTCAGGAAGAAAATGTTGATGTAATTCCAAAACCTGAAGGATATGCAAGTTCAAATGAAATTCTGAAAGTTACTATTGAAAACTCACACCATAATAAAAAGACTTATCCTCAAGAAAATTCAGCATCTAATGAAGGAGCAAGTAAGACAATTAATAAACATAATTTTCATCAAAGTGAATCAGTTCTTCCACAAGAGTTAATTGATCCATCACTCAGATTCAATCAAGTACCTATGACAGGAGCTACTCACAAAAAGCAATTTAATAATGTTGAGAAGTCACAACCTTCTTTTCCCTCAAATTTTGAAAATATTGATCCTAGAATTCTGATGGAAGGAATCAGTGGTGAAAATAAATTATACCCTAATATGGAAAATATTGATCCAAGACTTATTAGAGAAGAATTAGACTTAACAAGAGTAATTGAAAGCCCTATAAGGGGAAATGAACAAAAGCAAGTAAAAAATATGCCTTTATGTCCAGAAGAACAACCTTCAAAAATAGATGAACATGGTTACACCTTGAGAAAAGAAGATATGGAATGCAGTATAGAAAAAAATATGCAACTCAAAACATTCAAAAATGAATTTAAAGAAGGAATAAACTTATTTGGACAAATTGACATACAACAGGAATTAAATAAACCAAAGAACTTACACCCTGAAGAAAAATCCTCTGGGGAAGCTTATAATAACTGTAATATTGAAAACAAAATTAATTCAAGATTCAAAAAACTTCAGTCTATCAGGAACCATGCCAGAAATGAGCTCATAAAAAATACAATACACTCATCAAATATTTTAGAAAAACATCATTCTGGATCAGAATATGAGAATGAAGCAGGATTATTTTGTCAAATGGAAATACAAGAAGAAGCTGAAGATGAACAGAAATTTATACTTACTGAAGAAGAATTCCCTTGGGAAGGTTATACAAATTGGCAACCTCTTAGAAATGCCAACCTTGAGGATCACAATAAAAATAATTCTAGGGACAGCTTTGAATGTGCAAACCAACATGTCAAGTGGTTGGAAGATATTAGTACCCCAAAGAAGAATGAATCAAATAGAATCAAAGATAAAAGTAGCAAAAAGAAGAAGAAGACCAAGGAAGAAAAGGAATATTTTTGGATCACTCAGAATAAAAAGATATGCCCAAGTTTGCAAGCCCATTTGGCAAGGCAATATCAAATTTCAACACAAAAAGAGGATTGGACAGAAAATAATGATAGAAATGGAAAACTTATCCAGGATTACAGTGATGATAATGAAGATTTTCAAGATCAATATCTCAATGAAGAAAGAAGAAATGAGCTTACAGCTAAGAAGGCCAAATTCAAGAAAGGTCTTAACAACAAATTTTCATATTATCAATGATTTTTTATTATAATTAAACATTTTTCTTTATTATTTCATAAATTTTAGTCTTATTCTAGTATCAAATATCCATAAAAAAAATATATAAAAATATAAAAATAAATAAAACAAGTATCAAAAAAATATAAAAAAAAAGATTTTCAAGTGAATCAGTATCATTATTCCATGTTATCTTATGTATTAGTATATAAAAAAAAAAAAAAAAAAAAAAAAACAATAACTCAACTAAAAAACTAGGGTGGGTGTCTATTTCTTAAATCCATCCTTTATGATTTAAGTTTTTGGGATGAAATTCTGGGGAATTTCCATTTTATTCTATAAATTTATCTTCATCAATATTCAATATTAACCCATTCAAGAATTAAGGCCAAGTTGAAGAATCAAAGAAACAACTCAAGAATGTTTAACTGCAAGATTTGAAGAAGTCAAATAATAGAATACAAAATTGAAGGAATGTACAAATATGGCCAAACAAAACACACAGCCTCACAATACACATAGCAAGAGGGGTGACCAGTTTTGTTTATGGTTATTTTTTTATTCAAATTATATTTTTTTTTTTTATTATTGGTTGATTTTTTTACAAATTACTAGTCACCCCTCTTGCTTGCAAGAACAGTTTTTAAAATAATCAAGATAATAAAGCAAGATTAAATATCAATAACAATAACAGTTCATAAAAAAGAAGCATCAAAAATATTAAAGTCATCCAGAAAATACATCAATAAAATATCTCAAGAAATCTTATTGGTTTATATTTCTTTAAATAATGATTATATCATAATAATAAAAGAAAGAAGATATAATCAAAGGGATAACTGGCCAGGTTAAACCCAAGTGAAAATATTTCTTTATAAATTTTCTTTGAATATTCAAAATGTCTTATTATAAAAGACACAAAAAAATTATCTTTTTTTCTGGGGATAAGGGAGAAAAAGATCTCCTTTTATATTAAAGATGGGGCAATCTTCTTCTATCCACAGATTAGCCCTTGAACCTTTCATATATCAAAGGCTATGCAAAACTCTAATTATACATCTTATCAACCATCTAACCCCATTTAGAATTCAATTTAAAGATAAATAAATAAGTTGCATAGACTAAATCAATAATATATTGATTGGGTTAACCAAACAAATTAATCTTTAATTTAAAAATTCAGAATCTTAATTAATTTGATTTTATATTATTTGGTCAAATTAAAATGTAACCCCACCCCAAATTTAATTCTCAAAGAAATCTGCCCAAATTTAATCAACCTTTCATGGATTGATTTTCAAGATTAATCAAGACTTTAATTTCATATTAAGAAGTTTATTTACTTTATCTCTTACGTTATTTGGGGCAAATTAAAACTTTAACTTTATTTCAAATTTAATTAAAAAAAATAAATAAATAAATAAATAAAATGGTTTGGACCTTAATCAATTTTATATTGATTGAGTCTCAAGATTAGTTAAACTTTAATTTAATTATTTCATTTCTTATGGTTACTGGATTAAATGAATTCTTAATTCATTCAATTAAAAAAAACAAATCTCAACTAAAACAAATTATACTCAAATGATTAAAATTTAATTTTAAATTTAACTTCAAATATATCTAAATGAAGAATTTTAATTTATAGATTCCTAGTAATTATAAAGTTTACCTCCGACTTTTCATGTCAATAGTCAAAAGAAGAAAGATTGATCCTATTAAATGGATCAATATCAAACTTATAAATTACAAGCCTTGTTAATATTACAAATTTAGACTCAAAATAATCAATCATTTTATATCAGTTAAAAGATAATAATAAAATAAACTCAAAGGCATTAAAAAAAAAAAAAAAGAAAACGATCGTAACATTTTAAGTGTTGGGCTGCGCTTATTCGTTTTTTTTATTTATTTGTTTATTTCTACTTAATTATTTCCAAATTTTTTTTTATTTTTTTTTTCTTTACAGTCCCTAAAAAAAAAAAAAAAAAAAAAAAAAATAATAATAATAATAAAATTTGTTAGGAGCAGTATGAAGAAGAGAATAACAAGTAAAAGGCTCACCAAAAAAAAAATAATAATAATAATAATAATATAGCTGGGTTCAGAGGCTGAAAGATATTTACTCTTCAACGTCATCTTCATCATCAAAGGTGCTGTTGAGGAAATCAAACCATATTAAAAAAAAAAAAAACGGAGTAAACAATTAGATAAATAAGACTCACTCGGCCAATTCGTTTAAAACTTCTACTAAGGCTCGCAAGGAAGCTCGAAGACCGGATAAGGACCCATAATCGCCCACATTATCGGGATGGTTCTGAACATAATCGTAAAAGTCGCGGCAGTAGCGACGAAATAGGCGGTCAAATACATCGAATAGTTGGCGTAATTCGGAACTAGGATTGGAGTCCGTCGTAGCGGAAATGGATATGCTATCCAAGGTAGGATTGTTGACAGAGCTAGCAGCTGGTGGGGAAATAAAGCTTCCAACCAAGGCTGGAGGGGAATGATGCCCATTGGTGGTTGGTAAAGGATTTCGTGATTGAGGCCAAGCAAGCGCGGACCCAGAGACAGGCGTAATCAAGGTTGGCGGTGGAAGTCCAGTCGCACTCGAGTTCGAATCACTGTTGGATATACATTGAATGGTATAGCAATATCCCCCGTGAAGAATTGCTATAACTTCACGACCATTCTCATCAATATAAATGGATAAAGCAAAAGAAGACATATTGCGTTAGGCTCTTTATTTAAAAATAATATTAAAAAAAAAAAAAACAATAATAGCAATAGCGATCTATATATAAAAAAAAAAAAAAAAAAGGGTGAAAGTGACGATGGACAAACCAAATCGCTCTTGAATACATCATTCCTCCCAACGATCAAACTCCAAAGCTGCTTACTGTGATCGTGCAGTTTGATTGGTCCGTTGGAATAAAAAAAATAAAATAAATAGTAGTATTAAAATAAAAAATAAAAAGCCAAAGCGACAAAAGATAACCCAAAAGACAAATATCAGCCACGGTAGATACAGTAAACGGAGAAGCAGAAGCAACAAGAAAAACAGTGACTCACCCAGATACGGTCACTTGCCAACCGAAAGAGTGCCAAAAAGGGCGCAACGTGAGGATCGGGGAGCAGGCGGCGTCGAAGGGAATTTAAGCAAGTGACAGGAAGGATACGAAGACAGATAGAGGACGGAGGCGCAAATTCAATGAGGCGTAATTAAAATCGAAGAAGATTAATATATATATATAATTAATATAAATATAGAGATACAAACAAATAATAAAAAAAAATATAAATAATAACAATAAATAAATAAAATAAAATAAAGAGTAGAGAAGAAAAAAAAAAAAAAGAAAAAAACCGCGGCGAGTTGAGATAAGAAGTAGAGCTGGTTTATTTTGAAGTATCCACACCAGCTACTTCAAAAAAAAAAATGTATATTTTTTATTTATTTAAAATAAAAAAATTATTATTATTTATATTAAATTAAAATATATATTATTATTATTATTAAATTAAATCTATTATTAAAAAAAAAATAATAATATAATAAAATAAAATAAAATAAATAAATATTATTATCATTTATATTAAATTAAAATTTATTATTATCATTTCCATTGAATTAAAATTTGTTATTATTATTCATATTAAAGTAAATATATTATTATAAAAATAATAGTATTATTATTTAAATTAAATTAAAATTTATTATTAGAAAAAAAAAAAAAAAAAAAAATCAAAAATATAAATATAAATATAAATAAATATTATTATTGTTGATATTAAATTAGATATATTATCATTATATTATATTAAATTTATTATTATTATTTAAATTAAAAAAAAAAAAAATGTTATTATAACTTATATTAAATTAATTTTATTAGTATTATTTATATTCAATTAAATTTATTATTATAAAAATAAAATAGAGTAAAAGAAAAAAATAGGTTATAATTATTAAATGGAGAGGGGGTGTCAATCAGCAATGACAATAACCATATAAAAGGCCACCCACCATTAATAATAATTAATATAATGACATAATATACCTTATTATTATATTTTATCATCTATATGACTTGATATCAATTTTATTAGTAGCTTTTATTACTTACTTATATTATTATTATTATTTATTATTATCTTACTATTATTATATTATTATTTCTTTAATAAATTATAATACAAAAAAAAAAAAACAACCCATATCATATATTGATATAAATTACATTTATTTTAATTATTATATAAAGTAGATATGATGGTACAATGATTAAATGGAGAGGGGATGGCCCCACCATTTAAGGTCAATTTCAGCAAAAACAAAAACAAGAAGAAAGAACAAACCAATCAGGAAAACCAAATGAAAAGAAGAGAGGTCCTAGATAAGACCTTAAACTGTCCAAATATTACATTTTTTATATTTTACCAAGAAAACTTCCTTCAAGAATAGGTCCTTGATAAGACCTTAAACTTTCTGAATAAATTATTTATTATTTTTTATCAATTATTACTTCAAATACCTCAAGCAATGGTCCTGAGTATGACCTTAAACTGCATTATTATTCATTAAAAAATAAAATAAAAGAAAAGAAAAGAAAATAATTTTCTTTTATTATCAAAATCCTCTTTAACAAAGAAATAAATGAATGAAATGAAGGATGAAGATCAAACAATAAAACAAAATCAACTATATCAAGATGAAAATGATTAAAAATAGTCATGCTTCAAAACAAAGACAATAAAAAGAAGAAGGAACACAGAAGAAGAAGCTATGGAGATTCAAAATCAATATAAAGAACTACAAACAGAAAATATCAAGTGAAGTTATTAAAATAGAAATTCAAATAAATGAAGTTTTGATGAATGAACCAAGAATATTCCTCTTGAAACTGGAATGCTGGGGACAGCATTAAATGGAGAGGGGGATGTGGTATTCCATACCTTAATGGCCCAGTTTCAAGTGGAATTTCATTTATAGGACTATAGTTTGAAGACTGAAGGAAGAAAAATCAATAATTAATCAATTACAATAGAGGAATTCAGCAATAAAATGGATTTAACTTAATCAATATGTATAATTCCATAAGCAAATACTGGAAGAATGGTCCATTTGATTACAAGAACAACATTTAAATAAAGAAAAGAGAAAGACAATTTAGCAAAGAAATGTTAAAGTTACCAGTGAAGAGGGGTAGTGTAACACTCAAGTTACCCAAGCTCTGCTCAACCTTTGGATTACTCAGCAAAGAAGTTATTAAGCTGAGGACAGTTCAATAAGGAATAAATTAAAGCTGTATTAATCAACAGTCACAAGACAGAAAGAAAAGAAATCAGTTAATTTATGCAAGGAAAATCCATCAAAAACCTTAAATTACACAGCATATCTGTGAAAACACAAGCACAGCCACCTGATAAGCCAGTAAATATAAATTAAAAGCAGAATTGAGTTAGATAAAGAAAAGAAGAAACTCATACAGGACAAATAGAATCCCCACAATACACAGCATTCTCCACCTACAGTTCAAACAATGCACAGACCTATGGTGCAATAACTGTACAAAATCATCTCATACCACCAAAAATTGTGCAACAAACCAAACAAATGGTGCAATACCTTGAAGAAATGACACCATCTCAAAATTACTCACCAGCTAAAATTCCTCAAGGCTGTGCAAAATAGTATTAAAGTTTAATCAAAATATAAATAAAGCTTCAGAAAAGGTGCAATATACCAAACATATGGTGCAATATCTTGATCAAATGACACCAGCTCAAAATTCCTCACCAGCAAAAACATCTCAGCTTACATAATCATACATATTAATGGTGCAACCAACCAAACAAATGATATCTCACCACTATAAAGAATTATCCCAGCCAAAAGAAGTGGAAAAATTCTAAGTCCCTTGTTTTTGAGTGCCTCTATGGAGAGCCCAAAGAATATAAATAGAGGTCCTCTCTCCCTCATTTTTTCCTCTTTTCCCCATGAATGAATCCAATTAGTTATATACCAAGAAGGAGAATAACTATTCATCCCTTACTAGTAGGATAATCTAGTTAATTTATTAAAGTATTATAGACTTATAAGTTTAATTCATAGTGATTTCTAATTAATAGTAGTTAACAGAAGGTCTACTTAATATTATTAATCCACCCTATGTTTAGTTTATTAGTCTTATAATTATGATACTATCAATAATACTCATAATATTGAGTTTATCCCTGTGAGCCTTAGAGGTAATTTCATATACCCAAAAGACCACAAATTTAAAAAATAACATATTAATATAAATAAAATAAATTTATTTATATTATTAAAATAAAAATCAAAATATAAATATAAAATTATATTAAAAAATAAAAAATTAATTATAATTTAAAAATAAAAATACATTAAATTTTGTAAATATAAAATTACATTTATACTTGAAAAATTTAAGTAAAAATGAAATTTTAACAAAATTGTGAAAAAATAAATAAATTTGGAAAAAAGTTAAATAAAATTTATTATAACTTTTTATCCAATAAATAAACATATAAAATTTATTTCACCATTGGATTCCTCATAAAAAATCAGGTGGGGTCACCTCTGAGTGAAATTCTTGTAACTCAACTCTAAATAAGCTTAAATTAAGTTTTTAGTATTTTCAATACAAAAGTTGAAAATCCTCAAAACCTTAATTTAATTCACACCACATGTGGTGTTAACCATCAATTTTTGTGTTAAAATTGAGGTGTTGTGTTTAGTTTAGAAGTTATGAGGAATTGAAGTATTTTCAATTGAATTCAATTGAAATGTCAAAATGTGCACGTGTATTACATAAGTGAACTTTGATTTACATATGAGGTGTCAATTATTACTGTATTGTACTGTACAATTGAATTGAATTACATATGTAAATTATAAGTATAATACATGATGAGGAATTAAAAGAAAAATAAATTGGAAAGATTAAATTTGGGGGGGAAAAGGAACTCCAGCTCTAAGGGGGAGCTAGACCCCCAAAATCCTTGCTGACAGGCGTGGGATGTCAAAATTCACGCAAAAGTTCATCACTTTTGGCCTGGAATTGAGTTACAGGGTCTGTGGACTCAATTGATGATGAGGTTTTGATACCAACTGGGGTAGTTTTAGCTGTTGCCAAGAGGGTAAAACTACCCTTAAGATAAAACAATCATAATAAAAACAGTTTTAACTGGTTTCTACGCCTCTGACACACATTCTGACGTGTTTTGAAGGCTCTAGGCCTGGTATTGCTATAGTAATGGCTGATTTAAGGGTCTAAAATGGCTAAAAATGGCTTAAACCAGCCTTTTTTGGTCTAAACCAGGGTTCAATGATGCCATAATTGGCTTTTCTGTTGTCAGACTGTTTTTCACGACTGACAAGAGTAAATTTTACTTTTGGAGCAAGAGAATTGATGGCTATAAAAGAATGTCTTCTTTGCCCCACTTTTCTCTTCATGTTAGAATCTTTTCCTTTTATTAATTAGTTTAAAACTGTTAAACCAATCAATCAAAGATTCCAACCACCACTTTTTAATCATTTTAATATTTTTAACCACGTGAAAAAATCATTATAATCATTGTTTGTAACTCTTATAATCATTTTTACCCCTGAACCACCCCAAAAGTGAATTAAAGCATCTTTCATCACTGTAAACTTTGTCACTTTGTTTCCAAATTCACTCTGGTCACTTTTGGGCGTGTTTTCTCTTTAATATTCTTTTTAAAGACTTTGTTCTTTAATTAATTGCTTGCAGTTCTTTGCTCAATTAATTCCAATTGAAATTGCTCTTGAAGAAATTTCTTTTGTAGCCTTAAAATATCTCTTGTAGAGTATTTTTTGGATAAATTTTTATTGTTGGTAAAACAATAAATTTTTATAATATTATTGTTTTATACTAATAAAGTTATAAACAATAAAATTGGCGTGTTTTCTCTTAAAAATAATATTTCATACTATTTTTAATTGATTTTTACCTTATACAAATTTTGAGGACAGGAAAAGTACTTGATTTTTAATCAAAGTTTCATATCCACACCTTACATTTGGGGGCCCAGCCGTGATATTTTACCTGTGACATATTTTTTTTACTCTTTTTAAATCTTTTTTCTTATATTGAAAAATTTAAAAACATATAAAAAATACTTATAATTCAAAAAATCCATAAAAAATAATTTTTTTTCATATTATAAGTGAGGCTTAAATTTTTATTTCTTTTTTTTGAAATATCCTTTTTTTTACTTAATTAATTGGCTTTTTCATTAATTTTAGTGTCTGACAACGTGGTAAGACAAGAAAACATTGAAACAGCCTCAACAGTAACCAGCATTATCCCTGCCAGTACTGTCAATTCTGATCATAATAGCACTGTTATTGTGACTCAAAATAACCAGCCTGAACCAATATCTTCTGAATTAATTAACTTGGACATAAGTAATACCCTTCAGAAAGCTAAAAATTTGGCCAATAGTAAGTTTTTTGACGTAAAAATACTATTTTAAGCCTTTTTAACCATAATTATGCCTTCAACCAGATCAGGAGCCAGCTACAACCCCTCAAGCAGCTCCCAAAAAGGTAATAGGCGTGATTATGGCAGAGGCCAACCAGGTACAGAAGGAAAAGGGTCAGTTGATGACTTCCAAACAACTAAAATGGGTCATTCTGAAGCTGATAATACCATTTTACCTTCAAAAAGAGCTGACACCGCCACAAGAAGCCTCAGTGGACATATACAAAGCCAGCCACAAAGCTTACAACAATGCACTGCAGTACAAGGAGTACCAGATCCTGGCAGATCTGTGGAAAAACTGCATGAATTCTTACCTGACAGTAAGGAAATTCTTGGGCCATCCCAACACTTGCAAATTGCTCAATGGATGGCATCCATTGATGGAGAAGAAAAACATGATGCTTTTGACACTAGAATGGAGGAAAAACAACCCTCCACCACCCAAACCAGTGCCAAAAACAGCCCCAGTGGCCAGCAGCAGCAATTCCAACGTGAAAAAGCAGCCACAAACTCCAAACAAGGGCAAAGGGAAGGCACCAGCCCCAAAACCTTACAGCCAGGGCTACAGAATCCCAAAGATTCAGCAGGATGCCATGGAAAATGTATTTCAGATGGCCAGAACCATGATGGAATTACAGAAGAAGGAGGAAGCCAGATTAAGGTTCCAGAAATGATTTCTGACATATTTGATTCCATCCCAGAGTTGTATAATGCTATAAATGACGTGAAAAAACATCTTTCTGATAAAAATGACACCATTTGTAACAACATTAAAACAAACAACCTGAGTCTGTGCCAAATTAATGAAACACTTATGTGTTTTGAAAAAGTTTTAAGAACAATTAAAAATTCTAATAATGACAATTCTTCTAACATTAAAATAAATGAACAATCTGCCATTATTAAAGAATTAACAGATAAATATTCTAAATTCAATATTGATGACATGATTGAAACAAGAATTAAACAAGCCATAAATATTATCAAAACAGATAACAAGAAAGTCCTTGATGACATTTCAAATTCATTTACTGAAGTAAAGACATATACCATTGCCTTGAAAAAGTGTTTTGATGCTTCACAAGAAGAAGTATCAAAATTATCAATGAAATTGAATCAAGTCACTGCTGATAATACAAGACAGACAGAGTTATGGCAAGAACTGACACATAAGGAAGACATGTATAAAATTGAAGTAATAAATTTAATACAAAGCTTCCAACATGAATACAGAAATTCCCAAAGGTGTAGCAACAGTAAAATGAATGACATTGAACAAATACTGAACACCTTACCAAGAATGTCTACACCTCTAAATCAAAATGAGGGCACAAGAATTCCAAATCCACAAGTATTGGATCCTGATAATTCACAATTAAAAAATGAATTATCCACTTCTTTTCATAACTTGGAACCATCAATGGGCCAAGCACTCTTGAAAGAAGTTCCAAAACTTAAAGAATGGCCTCACTTCAGTGGTGAAGGAGAGTATGACCATATGGAATTCATTAGAGGTATTGACATGATCAAAGAAGATTTTGAATTACCAGACAGATTGGTAACAGCCAGGTTTAACACCTTGTTTACCAGATCAGCTCACAGATGGTACATCAAAATAAGACAAGCACATGGACACCAGAGTTGGACTTGGTGGAAAACCCAAATCATCAACAAATGGGCAAATGATGCTTGGAGGTTTAAAGTTGAAACAGCCTTTGAATCTGCCAAATTTAATGCTGATAAAGACAGAGCTTTACCATGGTTTTGCCAACAAAAGGACAGATTAACAGCATTATATCCTGACATGTCAGAGTTTATGATCCATAGAAAAATTCTGAGACAATGTGGAGGTGACTTAGAGCATGCTGTCAAAAGCAGGACTACTGAACAATCTTCAGCAGAAGATATTATCAATATACTAGAAGAAGTAACCACCAGAACCAAAATTGGTTCTAGTAGGGTGAATCTCAAAACAAGGTTTAATACACCTTGGAAAGATTCTGTGGACAAAAACCCCAAAGAAAATTCTGGTAATATTAAATATAAATCTGCAGATACAGTCAGAAAATGCCATATTTGCCAAAGCACCACCCATTTAGCCAATACATGTCCAAAGAGGGGGAAAATCAATGAAATTGACATTGAAAAGGAACCAGATGTTGAAAAAGAAGACATAATTGAAGACAATTCAGATGATAAGTCATCCATATTTTCTGAATCTTCAAAAGATATAGAAAATATCAATGCCACTTTTGACATCATGGAATCTTATTCCCACTTACCACAATTGAGCAATGGTCAAGTTGATTTATCAAAAGTTCAAGATGCACAACTTATGAAGACAAAACCAAACAGAGGAAAAGGTTATACAGCTGGTAACTCCTGTATAACAGAAGTGGTAATTGACAACAAGCCCACCAAACTTTTGCTTGACCCAGGAGCCTTCTGCTCTTGTGTTGGAAAATCCTTTCTTAAGACCTGTGTGCCAAATTTTGAAGACCAATTGTTACCAATTGATGGTATAAAATTCAACAGTGCAAGTAACCCAATGAAAGCATTGGGGATCTTTGAGACCAATGTCATATTCCCACACATAAATGGGAATTTAAGGATCACAGTTGAATTTGTTGTTATGGAAAATTGCTCTAGTACCCATTTTATATTGGGAAATGACTATTTGATCATGTATGGGATAGATTTACATAATAACAAAGACAGATACTTTACAATTGGGGACAATAAGCGCCAGAAATTTGCCTTTTTACCATTTAAAAGACAAATTACAGTAAACAAAGTATCACCAGTCAGCTTAGAGTTAGAAAAATTCAAGTCTGAACAGTTAAATGAGGCTGAGATAAGCCTTCATCTGACTGATAAACAAGAAAATGAACTTTCTTCCCTTTTGTATGACCACAAAGGAGCATTTGCTACAGACAAAGAACCTCTGGGAGCAATTATTGGTCATGAAGTTGACATCATTCTTAACATTGAGAGACCTTATCCACCACTCTTAAGAAGACCTGCTTATCCAGCAAGTCCAAAATCAAGAGAAGCTCTAGAAATTCATATCAAAGAACTTCTAGACCTTGGTGTAATAAGAAACGTAGGCCACAATGAGGAAGTAGAAATAACTACACCAGTCATAGTGGCGTGGCATAATGGAAAATCCAGAATGGTTGGGGACTTTAGAGCTCTGAACACTTACACTGTTCCAGACAGATACCCAATACCAAAAATCCAAATTGCCCTTACTCAAATATCTCAAGCAGTGTATATAACCACTATGGATGCCCTTAAAGGATTCCATCAAAATGTGGTAACACCAAGAGCAAGAAAATACTTGAGAATTATTGTTCATTGTGGAGTGTATGAATACTTAAGGATGCCCTTTGGTATCAAAAATGCACCTTCACACTTCCAAAGAATGATGAATGAAATCTTCCCTGAAGAACTCTCAGAGGGATGGTTAATCATTTACATTGATGACATTATTATCTGTTCAAAGACTTGGGAGGAGCACATGTACAGATTATCAAGAGTTTTGACAAAAATCCAATCAGTAAACATGAAAATCTCCTTCAAGAAATGTCATTTTGGATTTAAAGAACTTAAGGCACTAGGACATGTTGTATCTGGTTTGTCCCTTGGAATTGATAAAAACAAAGTTGCAGCAGTATTGTTAAAACCCATGCCTCAGAATAAGAAGGAAATTCAGTCATTCTTGGGTTTTGCAGGATATTACAGGCAACACATTAAAGACTTTGCATCCATAGCAAGACCACTTTATAAGTTGTGTGACAAAGACACAGTATTTGAGATGACTGTTGACAGAGTCAAAGCTTTTGAATCTCTAAGAGAAGCATTGACCACTGCTCCACTCTTACTGATGCCAGACTTTAAATTACCTTTCAAACTGTATATTGATGCATCAGGAGATGGACTAGGTGCTGCACTTCACCAAGTTCAGATCATAAATGACAAACCTGTAGAAGGACCAATATGTTTCATATCCAGACAAATCAAACCAACTGAAGCCAGATATGGAGCAAGTCAAATGGAATGTCTATGCCTTGTCTGGGCCTTGGAGAAATTGAACTATTTCTTAGAGGGATGTGTTTTTGAAGTAATAACAGATTGTACAGCTGTGAAATCACTTTTGAACATGAAAACACCTAACAGACACATGCTCAGATGGCAAATAGCCATACAAGAATACAGAGGCAATATGACTATTGTTCATAAGGATGGGAATATTCATAAGAATGCAGATGGACTAAGCAGATGGCCATTACCAAATAACATTGATAATCCTGCTTATGTTCCAGAAGAAGCTTCACCACAAATTCCAATAGAAGGAATAAGTGTTACAGACTTGAACACCACCTTCTTTGAAGAAGTCAGAAATACTTACACTCAAGATAAGAATTGTAGCATCTTATGCCAATTACTTAACAAAGACTGTAAAGACAACTCTCTAATACATGCCTTGGATGAAGTATGGAGAAAATCTTATAATGAAGGAAGATTTCACCTACTGGATGGTATAATTTACCACAGAACCAAGCACACATGTGTCATGACAGTTGTAGACAGGTCATTAATCAATCTTGTACTGAAAGAATGCCATGATAGTCCCTTTTCAGGACATCTTTCTGAAGACAGAACAAGAGAGAAAGTGAAGACCTGCATATGGTGGCCAATGTGGCAAAAAGATGTTGCAGAATATTGCAAAACCTGTGACAGATGCCAAAAGGCAAATAAATCCACTGGCAAAAGACTTGGAAATATGATGAAAATCCAAGAACCAAACAGACCTTGGGAAATTGTCCATATGGATTGGGTAACTGGCCTACCACCAGGAGGTGACAGGAGCTATAATGCTTGCCTAGTAATTGTGGACAGATTCAGTAAAACTCCAATCTTTTTACCATGTCACAAAGATGATACAGCCATGGATACAGCTCTTCTGATATGGAATAGAGTAGTGTCATGGACTGGGATATTTACAAATATCATCAGTGATAGAGATCCCAAATTCACTTCAGCACTATGGACAAATCTTCACCAATTATTTGGCACTAAACTGTCTTTCTCTACAGCCTACCACCCACAAACTGATGGCCTGGCTGAAAGAATGATCCAAACCTTAGAGGACATGGTGAGAAGATTTTGTGCATATGGCCTTGAATTCAAAGATTGTGATGGATTTACCCATGATTGGTGTACTCTGTTACCAGCACTGGAATTAGCATATAAAACATCAATCCATGCTAGTACCAATCAGACTCCTGCTGTTCTAGAAAAAGGATGGAACCCCAAGTTACCCCAAGACTCCTTGAGGAAAGACTTAATTGAAATACATCCCACAGCTGCTAGCTTCAAAGGAATGCTAGACAAAGCTAGAAAGCATGCAGTAAGGTGCATGGAGGACTCTTTTGCATATGCTAAAGACAAATGGGATAAATCTCATGCAACTCCAGATTTCAAAGTAGGGGACCTAGTTCTTGTATCCACCACTAACTTCAATAACATCAAAGGATGTAAAAAGTTGAAAGACTCCTTTGCAGGACCTTTTGTGATTAAGGCCCTCCATGGAGAAAATGCTGTTGAAGTAGAGTTATCTGAAGAACTTAGCAATAAGCACCCTACATTTCCAGTGAGCTTGATAAAGCCATATAAATCTAGTGATGCTGAGAAATTTCCCTTGAGGAATAAGATTCCCCAAGTTATACCTCCTATTGAGACATCTGGTGCTAAGAAAATTACCAAAGTTCTTAAAGAAAGGAAATTAAGAACCAAGAAAGTAAGGGAATACCTTGTTAGGTACAGTGACCCAACTTGTGAAGATGAATGGTTAGAAGAAAAAGATATACCAGAAGCTACCAAACTCCTCAGAAGATTCAGACACACTAGAAACTCCAATATTACAAAGTAATATTCTTTTTTAGGGGGAGGGAATGTGAGCCTTAGAGGTAATTTCATATACCCAAAAGACCACAAATATAAAAAATAACATATTAATATAAATAAAATAAATTTATTTATATTATTAAAATAAAAATCAAAATATAAATATAAAATTATATTAAAAAATAAAAAATTAATTATAATTTAAAAATAAAAATACATTAAATTTTGTAAATATAAAATTACATTTATACTTGAAAAATTTAAGTAAAAATGAAATTTTAACAAAATTGTGAAAAAATAAATAAATTTGGAAAAAAGTTAAATAAAATTTATTATAACTTTTTATCCAATAAATAAACATATAAAATTTATTTCACCATTGGATTCCTCATAAAAAACCAGGTGGGGTCACCTCTGAGTGAAATTCTTGTAACTCAACTCTAAATAAGCTTAAATTAAGTTTTTAGTATTTTCAATACAAAAGTTGAAAATCCTCAAAACCTTAATTTAATTCACACCACATGTGGTGTTAACCATCAATTTTTGTGTTAAAATTGAGGTGTTGTGTTTAGTTTAGAAGTTATGAGGAATTGAAGTATTTTCAATTGAATTCAATTGAAATGTCAAAATGTGCGCGTGTATTACATAAGTGAACTTTGATTTACATATGAGGTGTCAATTATTACTGTATTGTACTGTACAATTGAATTGAATTACATATGTAAATTATAAGTATAATACATGATGAGGAATTAAAAGAAAAATAAATTGGAAAGATTAAATTTGGGGGGGAAAAGGAACTCCAGCTCTAAGGGGGAGCTAGACCCCCAAAATCCTTGCTGACAGGCGTGGGATGTCAAAATTCACGCAAAAGTTCATCACTTTTGGCCTGGAATTGAGTTACAGGGTCTGTGGACTCAATTGATGATGAGGTTTTGATACCAACTGGGGTAGTTTTAGCTGTTGCCAAGAGGGTAAAACTACCCTTAAGATAAAACAATCATAATAAAAACAGTTTTAACTGGTTTCTACGCCTCTGACACACATTCTGACGTGTTTTGAAGGCTCTAGGCCTGGTATTGCTATAGTAATGGCTGATTTAAGGGTCTAAAATGGCTAAAAATGGCTTAAACCAGCCTTTTTTGGTCTAAACCAGGGTTCAATGATGCCATAATTGGCTTTTCTGTTGTCAGACTGTTTTTCACGACTGACAAGAGTAAATTTTACTTTTGGAGCAAGAGAATTGATGGCTATAAAAGAATGTCTTCTTTGCCCCACTTTTCTCTTCATGTTAGAATCTTTTCCTTTTATTAATTAGTTTAAAACTGTTAAACCAATCAATCAAAGATTCCAACCACCACTTTTTAATCATTTTAATCTTTTTAACCACGTGAAAAAATCATTATAATCATTGTTTGTAACTCTTATAATCATTTTTACCCCTGAACCACCCCAAAAGTGAATTAAAGCATCTTTCATCACTGTAAACTTTGTCACTTTGTTTCCAAATTCACTCTGGTCACTTTTGGGCGTGTTTTCTCTTTAATATTCTTTTTAAAGACTTTGTTCTTTAATTAATTGCTTGCAGTTCTTTGCTCAATTAATTCCAATTGAAATTGCTCTTGAAGAAATTTCTTTTGTAGCCTTAAAATATCTCTTGTAGAGTATTTTTTGGATAAATTTTTATTGTTGGTAAAACAATAAATTTTTATAATATTATTGTTTTATACTAATAAAGTTATAAACAATAAAATTGGCGTGTTTTCTCTTAAAAATAATATTTCATACTATTTTTAATTGATTTTTACCTTATACAAATTTTGAGGACAGGAAAAGTACTTGATTTTTAATCAAAGTTTCATATCCACACCTTACAATCCCCATAACCTTTACATTATAAAGGAAAAATAGTCTTATTATATTTTATATTAAAAAAACCAACCTTACAACTATATATTATTATATATATAAAAACCTACCCTTATATTATATTATATCATTTATATATTTAACAAAAATCCACTCTATATTGAACAATATCTTACCAATAAATTATTAAAGGTCTTATTATTATATTATATTAACAAATACCCTCTCAAACCATCAACTATTATAACATATATAACATTAAATTGAACTTACCCCTTAAAATATATTTTATTATTATTATATTAAATCAACCTCTTCTACTATTAAGGTCTTACCCTTGAAATCATCTTATATTATTATTTGGAAATTATATTTTATACTCTTTTAAATTATAAATTACTTATCTGATTATTGAATAGGTCTGATAGAGACTGCTGAAAAGTCTTCTCTAGTTGTAAAGCCACAATCTTAAATATTGATTTGTGAGCTCTGTAGGGAGATTGTTTAGTATATTCAGAGGGGCAGCTAAAACACCATTAGCACCCTTGGTTACAGGATTATTTCAGCAATTCAAAACTTTTTACCTGTGATTTCCCCCTCAAGGACTGCCTTATCCAATCCCACACTAAAAGGAGTTCCACACTACATACCTGCAAATCCATTCAGAAGTGAACCATTCTGATACTAACTTTGCTGTAAGCTTTACTAAACCAACTGTCTCTGGCCATCCTGAGAAATCATCCCTGGACACTACTAAATACTTCCATCTTCCTGCTTTTACATGTACTGCATCTATACGGACTCTTTGAGATAATGTTGAGGTGAATGAGATTCTTCCTTCCTCTTTTTGGTGATAATGACTTCTCTTTTGACAAGCTTTACAAGATTTGACCCATTTTTTGACTATTTTCTTCATTCCTTCCCACCAAAATCTTTCATTAATCTTCTGTATGTTTCATTTTCTCCTCTGTGTCCCATTTCTTCATGTAATGATTTTAATATTCTTCTTTGAGAACTCTGACTTGAAACAACTACTTGTGGATTTGGTGTATTTCTTCTTTTGAGTTGGCCTTCCTCCAGAAAGAAATTTGATTACTTCCTTTTAATTTTTTTGAAGCCATCCTCTTTACTACCAAAGGGCCTTTTCAATGTATTTAAGTATTCCACCATTCTTTTCCAAAATCCTTCTTGCTTTGATGGTAGCTTTATTCCTGCCACTTTCATTATATTATTATGTTTTACTCCAAACCCTGGGTGTGGTTTTATCCATTCTTCTTCTTCATCAAAATCAGATTTTTCTTTTTCTTCATCTGCTGACTGAGGTCTTCTTGACAGCCCATCTGGCATTGTGAAGGTCTTCCCTGGCTTATGAACTAAGTCAAAAGAAAACAATTGAATAAATGCAACCCATCTGGTCATTGGGGCATTTGGCAAACAGGGTGAGTTTATCATTTCAATTAAGGCTTTTGCATCTACTTGTAGCTCAAAATGTTGTCCCCAAAGTACTGTTTGGAGTTTCTTGAGCATTTTGGCCACTCCACATAGCTCCAGCTTTGGCTCTGAGTATTTTGATTCCAATATTGAGAATGTGATTGATTCATAAAGAACTGGTCTGTCCTTTCCTTGTTTGTCTTCCTGAGTAAGTACTGCTCCTGCAGCTATATAGCTTGAGTCTACTGCTAATTTAATCTTCCCTGCTCCCTTTTCATAATCCAAATTTTTTAATGTTATTTCCTCCCCTACAATTTTTCTTAACTTTTCAAATGCTTCATCACATTTAGTATTCCACTCCCATTCTTCATCATCTCTTGTTAATCTTCTTAGTGGTGATGCAATCTGAGAGAAATTTTGAATGAACATTCTAACATATGCACAAAGTCTCAAAAAGCCTCTTACTTCCTTTTTATTGAGGGGCTTTGGCCAACTTTGTATTTTATTAATCTTCTGCTTTGAGATTTTTCTTCCATTCAAAGAAGCTACATGCCCTACTATGTCCAATGCTGGCACACAATATGCAAATTTGATACCTGATATGGTAAGTCCTTCCTCTTCAATTATGAATAATATTCTCTCTAATGTAACTGCATATTCCCAAATGAATCTTCTTATCAAATTATTTTCTTGTAAAGCCTCATTATTATATGTTGATCTTGGACCTTTTATCCCTCCATCATCAATAAAAATTCCTACATTCTCTGGTATTTCTTCTTGAAGTATCCAAGTCATTTGGGCTTGATAAACTTAAACAGAATTGGTTGCTCCTTGTGGTAATCTTGTGAGTTGTAGCCTTCCAAGTGGTGTTTCAAATGTAGTTAAGGGTCTTGTAGAAATGTCTAATTCTCTTTCATCATACCCTCCCATTATGTCACCAAGTCCATAACAAGCTCTCCCTGAAAATGCATCTACAAATTCTTCAATATGTGGTGGTAATCCTGCATCTTTAATTGTTACCTTATTAAGATCCTGTAAATCATGGACAATTCTAAGTTTTCCATTTGACTTTGCAACAAAGAATACTAGACTTGTATAGCTAGAGGTAGACTGCTCATACAAGCCTGTTCTAATCCTTTCCCTTACCAATTCAATAAACTGGGGTATTATGGGCTTTGGTATTGGTATTGGCTTCTTTTGCCAAGGTGTATGTGGTATTACTGGTATTTTGTAGGGTTTTCCATATGAATGTTTCAGTAAACCCCTTTCCTCTGCACTGAATGCAATTGCTTTTTCTCTTAAAACTATGACACTCATCAGAAGACTCCTTTCTTCTTCTGAAAGCCATCCAGGTGGTCCAAAATTTATCAATTCAAATCTTTCTTGTGTTATTTTTGATGTGACCATAAATTTAGGTGGTTTTGGTGATAGTGGTGTATTATAAGGGTCTCTTGATAATGGTGGCCTTCCTAAAGGAGGATTTATGTCTTGTGGCATAGGCTCATTAACTGGTTTGACCTTCTTGAGTACTGATTTTTATTTTGCTGCACTATTTTGGTAATCCATTTTGTAATATAACTAAAATGATTCTGTTTTTCTCTTTGATATTTCTATATTTTTTTTATATTTTTTTCTTTTTAAAACTGGTAAGTTGAAATCAATATAGTATCAATTCTTCTCTTTTCTTTATTTCTTCTCCTTATTTTAATAATTCATTAAATTAAATAAATCTTCACTTCTTTTATCTTTTCCTGTCCATACATTTGAGGTTGCAGTTTAAGGTCATACAGGACCCTACAACTCAGGTGTGCAGACCCTGTATATTAGGTATACAAAATCCTGCCTTTTTATGTCATACAAGGACAATAAGACCCCTTGTCCATTTCTTCACAAGGGAGCAGTTTCATGTCATGCTGAGGACCTCCTGGTCTTCAATTTTACTTGATCCAAGGGCAGTTTTTTTTTTTTTCCTTTTTTTTTTTTTTTTTTTAAGCTGAAAGATTCCTTCTACTAATATCAACTTAAGCTACCTTGAGGCTTAATAATTCATAAAATATTTGGGTTTATAGATATTTCTTTATTCTTTTCAGTCATTACCAATCTCCTTGCATATTTCAATTCTACATTTTTGTCCTTCTTTCTTCAATATTTTATTCTTTGGCCAATTTATCATATATATTTGCGGATTTTATTTGAACCATTTCAAATCTGACCTCTTCTTTCTTCCCATTATTTCTTTAATACCACTACTCCTTTCATGGACTAAACTAAAGAAATAGATTATAAGCCCTCAGGTGTGCCACCCCTGTAGTTTTAAGTCATACAAGGACTTAAAACTCCACTACTCCCTTCATGGATTCATTAAATTGCCAATTTTATATATTGAAAGAAATTCTCATAATTTTAAAGTTGAATATACCTTCAGGATGTTTTGATCATGAGTTTAAAAGAGAACCAGTCTATATTTATCATCTTCCATGAATTATTTTGAACATTCCTCTTAACATGATTGAGCTTTCAAGATACTATTAAGATATCTTTTGTTTTATTCTTCTCTCCTCTTTCTATCTGTAATATTAATCTTCCGGTTTGGGATAAGACCCCCTCTCCATTTAAATTTCTGTAGTTGGTTGTTTTTTTACTTTATTTTTATTTTGTTTTTGATTCTTGCAATATTTTCTTGCCAAATTTTGAATTTTCAGCTTAATTAGTATTATTATTTTGAGTCTTATTTATACTAAGAAGAGGGTTTTAATTTTTGTGGTGGCCTGACACTATATAGTGGCAGTCTACAAGGCTATAACTCTAATCAACTCAGAGATATTTCCCCTCATCAGACCAGGTCTGACCTTGGCTGCTCAGTGTATATGTATTTTTTATGTACATATAGACCAGTTGTCCAAGTGCCACCTAGAGCAGGAAGACCATTAAAGCCTCTCTTTTCTGAATGAGATTTTCCTAATAATAATATTAATTATACACATAATATTTCTAATCTTTAAGTGATTGATAATTCTTATGATTTCTTCTTTTTTTTCTTTTTTTTTTTTGAGTATATATATATTTATATCTATTTATATATATATATTTGAATCTTTTATATATAATCTTTTATAGTATTGAGACTTTAATATTTACAGTTTAAGGTCATGGAGGACATATATAATTGAACATTCATTTATTTAAAAATGATAAATTGAAAGCTGCAGTTTATAGTATTTGTGGACTTTGAATTTTTTATTGAGTGAAAAAATAATAATAAAAAGAAATTCCAGTTTATAGTCTTGGTGGACTTTATTCTTTTTTTTTAATAAAGTTTGAAATAAATAATCAAATATTAAATTAACTATCAAGATATTTTGAAATTAAAATAGATATTTAAAATGAGTATTCCAATACTCTTTAATTTCTTTTTTGCTATATACTCCATATGGCTAATTTATAATATTATGAAATAAAAAAATGTCCAGTTTAAAGTCATGGAGGACTTACACTGATGCATATCAATATTTTTACTCTGAGAAGGTATAAATATAATGTGAGTATTAATTGAATACCTATATATAATATTTCAAATAGTAATTCTCATAATATTTTTGAAGAAAAAATAGTAGAAATTTATAAGTGAGATTAATTAATAAATAGAGAAATAAGAATCCAGTTTAAGGTCATAGAGGACCCATTTTTTGAATGAATTTAAAAATAAATACTTGAATACCATACTGATTATCAAGCTATTGTTAAATTAATTATCAAAATAAATATTGAAAAGGATATTGTAATTAAGTGTATATATTAAGATATTTATTAATATGGTTATGAAATAAGCAATAGAGTCATTAATTGTAATCCAAGTTAAGAAATAAGTCCAGTTTAAGGTCATAGAGGACCTGTTTCTTTAAGGTCCACCTATAATCAATCTTATAGCTTATGTGGTAATAAATATTTCTATATATTATCATATTATTTTGATTTAAGTATTAATTAAAATAGATAATAAGTAGAGGGATAATTTTCCAGTTTTAGGTCATGGGGGACCAAATTGAAATTAATGACTTTTTTATAAATAAAAAAAATGAATTAAAAAAAATATAAAAAATAAAAGATCAAAGATAAATTTAATAATTTAAATAATTTTCCAGTTTAAAGTCATAGAGGACTTTTTTTTTTGGTTTTTTTTTTTTTTTTTTTTAAAAAAAAAAAAAATTAAATTAATAATTCAATCAATAAATAAATCAAACAATATCCAGTTGACTGTAATGCTCATAGGCTTCAAATAAATTATTGGTGTATTAAATTTGGTTTGTTTAAAGTTTTCATTAGTATTAAAACAACAGGTATGTTTATTTTTAGCTTGCTTAATTATTATTACTATTACTTTTATTTTATTAAACTATTGATTTAGGCTTAAATGAAAGAACTATTGCAGCCATTGCTGTTGATTAATTGAAATTCAATTGTATTCCCTACTAGGCTTATCAGATTTAGCTCGCTCAAAGGTTTTCTTAGTATCTTCAACTCAGCAATTTCACAGGTATGTTTATTTTTTTGTTCGCTTCTTTTTTTTATTATGATTATCATAAAAAAACTAATCACCCCCTTTTTTTTTTGTTTGTTCATAGTAGTCTACTCTAAGTGAGGGCAACAACTCTTGCTTTTTCTTTTAATTCAATTTCAATCTTTTAGTTTTGCTTTGTGCTGTAAGTCGCGTTGTCTGCTTCTTCTTTTTTAATAATTTTTTTTATACTAGAGTATACAGTACAGTAGCATAACTGTAATGTACTATTGTACTATACAATGGTACTGCACTGTAATTTACTCTCTTCTTTTTTTTTTGCTATTTTTTATTTCTAATTATTATTATCTTTTATATTGGATTGCTTGAGCGATCTTTCTCTTTTTTTTAAGTTGTTTCATAATTGTTTCTATTTTGAATTATTAAGTTTTTTTTTTTTGTTTTAATATTATTTTTTTTATTATGATTTGTTTATTTTGTTGTAAGTTGAATCGCGTCAAGAATTCTTTTCTAATTAAATGATTTTTTTTAATTTGAAGAATTTTTTTATTATGATTTTACAGTACAGCAGCATAACTGTAATGTACTGTACTTTACTGTTCTTTAGTCTTTTGTTTTTTTGATCGCATCCAGATATTTTTTATTAATTTTGTATATTTGATTGCTTGAGCAATCTTTTCTTTTTTTTTTTTTTTAAAAAAAAACTATTAGTTTTAAATATTTAATAATTTTTTTTTATTTTAAATTAAAAATTCTTTTACTATTTTTTTTTGATTGAAATTTGAATTGCATGGAGAATTCTTTTTTTTAGTTGATTGATTTTTTTTTATAATTTAAAGTTAATTATTTTCTTTTATACTCTACTATAATATTCTTTTCTTGTGCAACTAATTCAATTTTTTATATGAAGAAAATGTGTTTTTATTTATCTATTTATAATTTTTAATTTTGATATTATATTACTACTATCTACAGTTATTATGCTAAATATTATAGTAAGGTGTACTGTACTGTAATGAAGATTTAATTGCGAAGGAGATTTCTTTTTTTTTTTAATAATTGTATAGCGTTTATAGAGTACTGTATCTTAAAGTTCAAACTCCAATACTGTAAAATTGTAACTTTTTTCTATGTATAAAGAAAACTCTTATTTTGTTTATATCTATCTATATTTATATGTGTATTTGTTTGTTTATATTTATCTGTTTATATATATTTATACTTATTTATTTACTTTTACTTGTTTATATTTATAGGTATTTATTTTTATTAATTATTTTATTTTATTTTATTTTTATTTATTTGTATTTATTTATATTTATTTATATTTATTTCTTTATATATATTTATATATTTTTGTTTATTTATTCATATTTATATTGATTTGTACTTATTTATATTTATTTATATTGATATATATATATTAATTTATTCATTTAGTTGAGCTTTTATTTATATGTATTTGTGTTTATTTATATTTATTTGTGTTTATATATATTTATTTATATTTATATATATTAATTTGTATTTATATTTGTATATATTTATTTCTATAAATTTACATTTATTTATATTTATTTGTATTTATATATATATATATTTATATTTGTATGTATTTATTTATATTTATTTATATTTGTTTTTTGTCTATATTTACATTTATATATATTAATTCTTATTTATATTTGTATATATTTATTTATCTTTATATATCTTTGTTTATATATATATATATTTATATATCTTTATTTACATATATTTGTATTTGTTTATATTTATATATCTTTATTTATTTATATTTATATTTATATATATTTATATTTGTTTAGAAGAAATTAAATAAAGATAAATTAAACTTTAAAATTAATTAAGGGTATTGGTAAAAACACGTAAGAGCTTACATGTTTTTACTAAAAACTTACGTGTTTTGGCCATAATTTGGTAAAAACACGTAAGTTTTTAGTAAAAACACGTAAGGGGTGCCCTGGGCCCATTTTTAATTAAAAATGAAACACCATTGGGCCTGTATTGGGCCAAAACATGCCCAAAAGAGGTTTTTTCCCCACAAAACCTCTCTAACTCCAAATTGTTTCAGATTTTTTTTGCCCAGCCCCCCCCCAAAAAAACAAACAAGCTCAAACACCCCAATAATCCACATTATCCCCACCCCAAACCATTGTTTTTTTTTGGAAAAACAGCATTACCAAAGCCATTTTGCAAACCTTTTCACACTTTTTTTTTCTTTTTTTCCCCCAAAGACTGCATTTTCCACAACAACAACTTTCTTTCAAGCCTCTCAATTTTCAATTTTTTACCTTCCCTGATCCATTAATCCCACATTTAAACCACTTTTTTCACTCTTAACCACTTCTGTTCATTTTTCACACCTTTTTTCACCTCTTTTTCACATTTCGAATGGTTCTTACCCCATTCCAAATCCCCCAATTCCCCCTTTTTTTAACTTTTATACATAAATTTCATTAAAAAAATGCTTCAACCCCCCACTGAAGGTGAATTTCAGACCCTTGAGCTTCTTTGGCAACATGTGCATAATGTTGCCAGGGCTCAGGGGTATGCTGTGTCCACCTTGAGGTCCAATATGACCCACAACCAAATTGAAATATGTTGTGACAGGTCTGGCACCCCAAATCCCAACAAAAGCCCCTCCAAAACAGTCACCTCAAGAAAGCTTGACTTTCCTTTTAGGCTTTATGCCAGGAAATATGCCAAGAGTACCACTTGGACTCTTAAAGTCAAAAATCCTCAACATAGCCATGATGCCACTGAAAATATCATGGCACATCCTGCTTTCAGGAAATTCAATGAGCAAGAAACATCCCAAATTGCTCAAATGTCTGAATCACTGCTCATGCCAAGGCAAATTCAGGCCCAATTATGCAGCCAGAGGGAGTCTGACAGGCCTGTAATCCTTCAAGACATTTATAACCAAGTCAAGAAAATCAAGAAAGACAAACTGCAAGGCAGAAGGCCCATTGATGCTCTTATTGACACTCTCAAAGAAGAAAATTTTGTTTGGTCCTCTTCAAGGGATTCTGAGGGACACATTACCTCCTTGTTTTTTACTCACCCCCTGGCTATAAAACTTCTTCATGGCTTTCCTCATGTCATTCTTATGGATTGTACTTATAAAACCAATAAGTACAAAATGCCCCTTTTTCATATTGTTGGATTCATCTCAACAAATAAGACCTTTTCTGGGGCTTTTTGTTTGATGAAGAATGAAAATGAAACTTCATATACTTGGGCATTAAATCAATACATTGAAAAGGTCCTTAACAACACCAATCTTGTTCCCCCTCCAGTTATTGTTATTGACAGGGATCTGGCTTTGAAAAACTCTATTAAGAAGCTCTTCCCAGACTCAAAAGTCATGCTATGCATTTGGCACATCAACAAGGATGTATCTGCTCATTGCATGAAAAAAATTGGTCATGGAACTGATTTTGAAAATTTTATGGGCCTTTGGAATCAAGTAATATACTTCTTCACTTTATTTCATTTTATTTCACTTTTTTTCTTATTATTGTCTTTATTAATGACTTTGGGATTCTTTTCTCAGCTTATGTATTCACTCACTGAAAAGTCTTTCAAAGACAACTGGAAGAAGATTCAAAAGCAAGTTAAAAATGCTGAGGTCTTGCAGTATTTGGAAAATACCTGGCTTCCTCTAAAGGAGTATTATGTGCCAGCCTGGACCAACCACCATTGCCACCTGGGTGTGGGATCCACCTCCAGAGTTGAAGGTGCCCATGCCATGGTTAAACTTTGGCTACAAAAGTCCACTGGTACTCTCCTGGAGGTAGTCAGAGCACTCCACATGGCATTCAGAAAACAATTTATTGAAATTATCAACAGAATCTCCAAAGAAATGATTGTCCATGTCAAGAATTGTCCTCCACACATCTGTGCCCTCAATGGCAAGGTGTCTCATTATGCTCTTCAGATTGCCTTTGAAAATTTCAAAACAAAATTTCCTCCAAATGAAAAATGCACCAACAAATACAACAATTATAAAGGCATTCCTTGCAAGCATAAGACCCAAAAGGCATTTGCCAAGCGCCAAAGGCTTGAATTATCAGACTTCCATCCTCAATGGCATTTGAATTTGCCTGTGAGGGTTTTCAATTTCTTCTTATTATTTTTTTTCTTATTAACTGATTTTATTTGTCATATTCTTCTCAGACTGGTTTTCAAGGTGATGATCAAAGTGTTGAAAAAGAAAGAAAGAATGAAGCCAAGAAAATATTTGAAGACATTGGGGAAGACCTGTTCCAAAGACCAATGGCAGAAATCACTCCAATACTCCAACATTTTCAAGATGTTTTGACTGGAAAAGTCCCATTTGATCAAATTCCCAAGAGTCAAGAGGATGATCAATATTATGAAGACCCTCTAGAATGCAAGAATATCCGTGGAAGACCCCAAGGAGCCAAGAATAAAAACAAAAGAGAACCTTCAAGATTTGAAATTATTGAAAGTCAATCCAAGAGAAGAGGAAGACCCCCATCAAAAGTGACCAGCACAACAACTTCAAGATCCCAGTCAAATGTGCCCTCTCCAATTATGGAAGTGGACTCATCTGAAGATTCTGAAGATTCTGAGGACTCATTGTCTAAATCCATCAGTTCATCAGATTCACTACCCTCAGCAACTGAATTAAATAAATCAGAAGTAACCCTTAGAAGGTCAAGAAGATTGGCAATTGGAAGCAAAACATCACAAAGAAAATCACACAAGCCTGCCACCAGTTTGAATATCTATGATGCAATTGACTTGACCTGTGAGCATTGTCAAAGCAACTATCACACAAGTGATGAATGCTCCAAGCTGTTTGTGAGTTTCTGATTCTTTTTAATGTAATTTTATGTTGTTTATTTTGATATTTATTCATTTTTTGGACTTATTTTATCAGATAACTGGCTCAGAAGACTTGCCCAAGTTTATATTGAAATACACCTTCAAGGCCATTAATGTCCAGGGTGATGGAAACTGTGGCTACAGAACAGTATCCCACTTCATTTACAAGACTCAAGATCAATGGGCTGATGTCAGAGGTGACTTGGCTGAAGAAATTCAACAAAATAAAGACCTTTATGAAGCCATGAACACCTTAATTCCCTCAGTATCCTCTTATTTGGAAAGAATTTAATGGTATGAAGATGTTAGCCAGGCTCCAAAAAGCAAGTGGATGTCCATGCCTGACATGGGGGATCCAATTGCAAATAAGTATGAAAGACCAGTTTTCTTTTATTCCACAGCCCAATCTTTTTCTTTTTTCCCTTATTTCTGTCCTCCAAATGATAATCCCCCCATTTTAATCTGCTTCTTGAATAGTTGTGCTCATTTTGTTCCTTTGGACATCATCATTTCTAAAGTTTATCCTGTCCCCCCCATTACTGTGAGCTGGGAGATTCATGCCCAACCACAAGCCCTGGGGTGGGCTGATAAATTTAAGAAACACAGAATGTTGTATTTGTCCAATCTTCCTCCCCCCTCTCAGAAAAAACCCACTATTTTGGAGGTTGATTCTGATTGAATGATTTTTGTATATACAGTTTATGCCAATTATCCCCCTCCTCAGTCATATTTATTGCTTAAATCCCACCTCAGTCTCATTTTTTATCAAACTTGTGGAACTTTTGTACTTGAAAATAGTCATATTACACACAAGAGAAAAAACAGTTAAAAAAAACACTCATTGCGCCTTCACTTGTTGTCCCACCCCAAAAATTTTCCCAATTCATGAGCTTCTGGTTCTTTATTGTCCAGATTGAACCCTTTAATTTAAAAAAAAATGAAGGAAATTCATAAGTGGGAATTTATTAAATTCACTTTTTAAAAATAGGCATATTACAATGATGGGAAAAAACATTTGAAAAAAAACCCTTTTTGCGCCTTCACTTGTCCCACCCAAAAAAATTCCCAAAATTATGGGATTCTGGTGCTTTATTCTTCACATTGAACCCTTCATTTTTAAAAAAAAATTAAGGAAATTCAGAAGTGGGAAGATTTTAAATGAATTTTTGAAAAAAATATGCCATTTTGGCATATTGGCCAAATTTGTGAAATTTGGCAAAAAAAAACTTTTGAAAAAATTTGTGCTTATTGACATGCCAAGTCGGGAAAAATATGGCAAAAAAAAATTAAAAAAATCCTCAAAACTGAGCCTGAGGAATTTTTTTTGAAAATTAAGGTCACTTACATGTTTTTACTAAAAGCTTACGTGTGTTTACCAACACCCTTAATTAAAAATATAAATTAAACTGAAAAACTTGCAAAGAACCAACAAGTTTATTTTATTTCTAGTGTTATGATGGTCAAGTTGTGGGTGACCCAAAAGCTCTTCTCTTCAATATAAAAGTAGCTACATTTTCAAGAGATTCTCCCATGCTTTTTATAATTATTCTTTTCAAAGTGATTTCTTATTTATATATTTAGAGAAAAATATTCTAAATTTTTATTATGCTTTAAACAAAGTGAGGTTAAAAAAATAAATTATGTAGGGTCAACCTGGCCAGTTGCCTCTGTATATTTATCTTTTGAATAACCTTGATAATATCTATCATTATATATATTTAAGGTTAAAATTATATTCTAAATATTATGATGTTAAATCAATAAGATTGTTTATCTTTATTCATCATTCAGGGTCATATACCTTTTACTATTGCTGTTTTTTCATTTATTGAATTTAAAATTATAGTATTATAATATTATTTTTATGTTAGTATTATTTTATTTTCAATATTATAATATTATGATAGTTATATTATAATATTATTTTATTCAATATAGCTTTATATTTATTTTCTACATTGCTTTCTCCTTCCTCATGAATTGGTTTTATTTTGTTTATTTCTTTTGATTTCTTTTTTAAAAGCAAGGGGGGTGGCCAGTTTTTTTTTTATTAATTTTTTTTTTTGAAAAAAATTGAAAAAAAAATTTAAAAAATGAAAAAAAATGAAAATTGAAAAAAGAGAAAAATTAAATTAAAAAATCTGGTCACCCCTCCTTGTGAGTTGGATTCTTTGTATGTGCTATGTGTGTATGCATGCTGTGTGTATGTGTGTAGCATGTATGTGTATTGAGTAGTTCAGCTCAATAATTTCCATTTTGGCTTCTTGATTTATTCAGTTCTAGAATGTTAAGATAAGTTTCTTTATAATTTCTCTTGAGGATTGATGCTACACATAGCTGAAAAGGTCTTTTTTCTTCCTTCTAAAATGTCTAGTCTTCTTGTAGTGAAAAAATCTTGAAGTATTTGTTATTCAACATTTCCTCTTGTATTAGTAAGTTCAGAAAACTTATTTTATTTATTTATTTTCAGTTTCAACATAATACTGATTAAATCTTCCCTGTTTTCAGATTATTTTGTTGAATTATATTTTGAAATGATTATTTGAAATTATAACTGGTTTTCTTTTAAAAAAAAGCAACAATCTTCTTTGGAAGAAGTGCAATGATGAGGAATTTTTTTTCCTGATAAAAGGTAATTATTCATGAAATTGAGAATTCAAGAAATATCTAAGTACTTTATTAATGGAAAATAAGCTTAAATAAATTATAATTTAATATGTGAATTCTTTCAAGACAATTAATTCAATTGATTTTGATTGATTAAACTTATAAAATGATGCTTCATTGTTAAAGTCCCACTTTCCCCAGAAACCTATAGCCACTTGTGCTTTGGGTGGTATAAGAAATAGTTAACCACCCCTATTTTTTAAGTATGAAAAAACTACTGATACTATTACAGAATAAAAAAACTAAAGCATTCTTTCTAGATGGATTTTATAACCAGCTCTTTTTTATTTTTTTTATTTTTCATACTAATTGAAATATCTTTACCACAACTATCACTTCTGATCTCCATATCAATTATCAATTTCTATTGTTTTATTAGTTATATATAGATTTTTTTCTTTATTGATTTATTGATTATTAATAGATTATATATATATATATATATATATATATATATATATTTTATGATTTTTTTGGATACTATTACACAAAATTCAGAAATTAAATTTGCAGTTTAAGGCCATGCTGGGCCATCATGTATCATTGGAACTTGCATGTGTTAATATCTTCTTCTTTGATGAACTGACTTATAATAGAAGAAGATTAAGGGAAAATATATAGTTGAATTGCAGTTTAAGGCCATGCTGGGCCTTTAATTTTCTGAAGAATAATTTTCTTAAAATAATCTTTATTCTTCTTCATTTTCATTTCAATCTTGCTGCTGACAATTTCTTTCCATAACTTATTCCATTCTTCTTTCTTCAAACAAAACTTGTGATTCTTCATTAGAATTATTAACTGTAAGACTTTATCCTCTAAATCAAAATCCAATCCCTTTTCAATAATATAGTAATCCCCTTTCCATTTAATGCTCCTACCCTCAATTTGATATTCTTCAAGACAAAACCATCTCTGAGCTTGTATTGTTCCCCAGTAAAGACTACTCCTTATATCTGAATCCATATAGAAAATTTCATTCCAATATTCATTATTGAGATTTCCTTTAATTCCATCATAACTAAGTATATCCATAAATTCTAGTTTTGAAAGATTTGATCCAGGAAGCTGGCCTAAATAGGCTTCTGCAGGGGTTTCTTGAGTAATATCTTCATTTCCAAATAAATCCTCAAATTCAATAAAGGGGATACTTTGAATAATTGGTATCGTGAAGTATTCAATAATTTGTAAGCCCCATCTTTGGTCTTCATTGTTAGGTCCTTGAAAATGATGATTAATCCAGAGGTCTTGGCTTTCTTCATTTGTTTCTGAGTGTGGCCAATAGATCCAGATGGTATTGTCTGCTTCATTAGTTTTAGAAATGATGATTATAAAATATAAAATATGATAAAAAAATTGCTAATGGTTTCTTGATGTTAAAAAAAATATGAATAATTATAATAGCTTCTTGGTAAATGTGGATGAAATAAATAATCTAAGTAAAGTATTTCTTAAAGAATTAATCCTATTTGATAAGGCAGGAAGTCACTGCCAAAAGCTTGAATCAATTGAAGTTTTAGGTAATAAGGTGAGAAATATTTGGGTCCTCTTTGATAAGGCAGGAAGTCACTGCCAAAAATACTGGACTTGATTATTTAAATTGAATCTTACTGATTTTCTTCTCTTCTTTGTTTTTGAACTATGTAAGCTGGAGGTTTTCAGAATTGGCTTCAGCTGTACTTTGCTCATTGATGGTAAGTAATTTCTATAATAAGCTAATTTTTCATTCAAAACTCTAAGTTCCTCCAATAACAACCTTATTTCTTCCAATTTTTTCTTTTCTTCTCTTGATTGGTGACTTGATGACTGACATTCTTGAAATTAATCTGCATACTCAAAAATGAATTCTTCATATTGCTTCTTAAATTGCCTTTGATCCAAAATCTCTTCATCCTCCAACAATTCATACCCATAACATCCAAGCTTTGGCATCATGATTTTTTGTTAATTTTGTTAAAGATTATGATCTTATCAATTTTTTCTGCTTTTAAAAGGTCTTGAAATTAATGATATTGATATTAAAACTGAATAGAAATTGATATTGAAATTCCCAAGGATTTCATCCCAAAAACTTAAACCATTAGAGGTGGAATAAGAAACAGACACCCACCCCCTATTTTTTTAATTTAAACATAGCCTTATAATACTTTTACAGTTAAAACTCTTGCATACCCCCAAATCATCATTCATGAATTTATTTGTAATTTTTTTTTGAGTTTATAATTTTTTTTTTTTTAATTTTGATATTTTTTTTATTTTTATTATTTTTTTTTTGAACTTGTAATTCTCTCTTTTTTTTACATGTGCAAAAAAATATATTCAATTCATGAAACCCATTTTCCTTTTTCTTTTTTCTGAAGAATTCTATTAACACATATATCCTTGGCTATTTCTCCCAGTATTTTCCTTCCTTTCTTCCTTTCTTCTAGGTTATTACCTTTCCAATTTCTTATGAATCCTTCTTCTTTGTGTATAAAGAGGTATCCATTTTCTTCCCAGAAAATATTTCCACCAAGAAGCTCCATATTATGCAAATTGAAGTCTTCTTGTGGCCAAATTCTACCATCATAAAGAGCCTTACTTGTTTGTTCATCAAAGGAAAATACTTCCTCCCAATACTGGTTTTCCTAATTACCCTTAATTCCTTCCTCATTCAAGAGTTCCATGAATTCTAATTTTGACAGGTCATATCCTGGAAGATTCTTCAACCATTTTCCTCCTTTTATTCTTGATGGACCCTCAAAGTATATCTCTTTGAATTCAATGTAGGGAAGAATTATGAAATCTGGATCTTCTTCAGGTGTTGGAAGTTTCCAGTAAGACATTTCATCATAATACTTCAACAAAATTTCTTTATCCAAGTCCATTTCCCTGTCTTTATCAATTCTCCATGGGCTTCTTGGGTTTAAATCACATGACAGAATAGTGTTCATGAGATCTTTTTGCAATGGTGAGACTTCAACTTCTATCAAATTTGCTTCTGGCTTTGAATATGAAGATAATCTTGATTTAATTTCTTTTAAAGAGTCATGATTATTGTAGGCCTCCCAAAGATTTTCATAATCATGAGAGTGCTTTATTTTCTTCTTTGGAGGATCTTGAGAAATTTCATGTATTTGGAATTCATCAGTTTGATTATATTCCTCTTTATTGTATTCCTTCATAAATTCTTCATCTTTGAAACAGTCATTAATTTTATTTCTAAGATCTTCCAATGAGTCTACACATAGTTAATCTTTCATCTAAATTACATTCCATAGACTTTATCTTTTGATAATCCTTGTTTTTAGTTGATTTGAAAATACTTTTTATTTTTGCTTTAGATTTATCTTCAGCTTCTTTTAATTTTACTTTGCTAAACCAATCCTTTATTTTTCCCATTGAACAAAGCTCCATTCCTCTTGGTGGTCCTGTTTGCCATCCTAACATATGGGGTTTGCATATTGGCATACATAATCTTCTACCATCTGCTTCTTGATAGCTAAATATTTCACCTTGTTTCTGTGAAAAGTCCAATTTAATGTTGTTGTCTGCCAAGAAGGGCCTTCAAAGGACTGTATGTACTGCTCCCTTGGCAAAGAAGAAATGAATTTCTTTTTCTTCTCCAGAAGGCAACAGTACTTGTGTGAATTCAGCTAATCCAATTAGTGATGTTGTATGTCCTCCAATTTCTCTTAAATTTATGTTGAGCTTTCTGTTTGGAAGAGAGGCTTTTATTGCTGCATCTTCAGTGATTATGTTGAGCTCTTATCCTGTATCTACCAGTGACATTACTGGATATTCTTCTTTTCCAACAAATACTTGCATAAACCCAAGTAGACAGGCATATTGAAGTCTTGGTTTTTCAAAGTCTTTAATTTTTATAGAAATAACATCTTCTTTAATGTCCAAAGTGTTAACTGATTTCAAAGCTTCCTTTTCTTCAAGAGGAATCCCTTGAAGCCTGTGAATGAAGGTTGGGGAAACTGATAATATTTCTTCCAAGGTTAAGTTAATTTTATGTTCCAAGATTTTCTTTATCACATTTTCAATTGCTAATTTTGGTTTGAATTCTTTCTTTTCAGTTTGGTGGTGAACCATCCTTTTATTTAACTTCTCACCTTCCTCTTCAAAATTCTCTTTTTATTTACTTTCAGTTCCTTCAAATGTTTCATCTCTTTTAGTATCTTTATCTTTATATTTGGTTGGAAAAATAATCTTCATTTCTTCTTCAGCCTAATCCTCATGATAGGTCCCTGGTAGTATAGGCTTTTTACTTTGAGAATATTCTCTATTTTGGGTTTCTTGCTTAGCCAATCTTTGCTTTGTCTGTCTGAGAGTTGCATGTGTTTCCAACATCTCAGTGGGTGAAGATACTGTTGGTGGTTCCCAATTACCCCAGTCTTCTACTTGAGCAATTGTAACTTCTTTTTCTTCCTTTTTCAGCTCAACTATCTTTTGATCTTCTGGTCTTGATAGAGGCTTTTCCTTTTCAATTATCTTGTTTGAAATTTCTTTTTGTTCATTATCAAATTCCCTGACTAAATCCTTTGGAGATTTGGTTCCTTCTGAGGGTACTCTTTTGGAAATTAGGGTAAAGGAAATTTAATCCTTGCCTACTAACAATTCTTTTTGCCATATCTTCTGCCAGGTAGCTGAATCTTGTCAATGAATGACCATTTTCAAAACAGTAATAGCACTTTAAGGGTGGTCTTGGATACAGTTGTGCTGGAACATAAGGTTGATAATTTGCAGTTAAAGGTGCCTGAGTATTTCTTGGTCTGAATGGTTGTGCATTTGGTGCTAAGCCTGATCCTTGTGTATTTGGTTTATCCTTCCAGACCTTCTTTGGTGGATTAACAGCCTCTGATAGTTCTTTCAGCTGGTCCAACACATCCTTCATTGGGTTGACTTCTTTTGGTGCTTCATTAACATGAGCCTCTTGAGCTGGGGGATTCTTTATTTTCTTTGTAATATCTTTCATTTGCTTGATAACCTCCTCCCAGCTTTCATCTTCAAATCTGGTTTTCTTTTTGCTTTTAATTTAATCTGACTTCGATAATTGTGATTTCCCTTTAATAACTACTTCTGCCTCCAATTCTGCCTCAATATAATTTCTGAGGATATCCATCTCAGGTAAGATATATCCTCCATCTCTTGCTCGAACCATGGTCCTGTCTTTGATAATTTCTTTAGTAACACTACTTCTAATTTCTGGTGATAAAGAATCAAAGACATCTTCATGATAATCATTTTCCTTTATTTTGAAATTATGTCATATTCCCCAATAAACTTTCTGTATTGGGACAAAATCTTGACTCCTCCCTCCTGTTGAGTTTGATTAAATAGTCTTGTTAATGAATCTTTCCTGTGTCTTCTTTCTGGTTCCACGTTTCCCCATTTACTGATCATTTCCTTTTTCAATTGATCCCAATCCTCCATTTCCTATCCTGGCATTCCTTCAATTTCATATCTGATATCCTTATCTTCACTCCAGAATGCTATTTGCATGGCCAAATCCCTTTCATTGGCTCCTTCAATGGATGCTATCCTTTCAGCTCTTTTGATAAAATCCTCAACATCACTCCCATCAAAGTTGAGGTTATAATATTTTGCCTTTATTTTAACAATCTTTCTTGTAGGTATTGTAACTCTTTCAGGTTTCTGAGTTGGTGTTGTAATATGTACCCTTTTTGCAAATCCTGCAGCTCTTAGCAATGTTCCTGGTGTGGATGTTTCAAATGTCTTTGGGGTTGGTGATGGTGATGGTTTCTGGGGTCTGAGCATTCTTTGAATAGTTGCATCCCCAGTAGTTTCAGGTGAGAATTGACTTGATTTTGTCTTCTTTCCATGTCTTCTTGAAGCTCTTTCCATAGCCTTCTGTAATTCTAACCTTTTCTTCTGAAATTCTTCATCATTTTCTAAATAAGAAAAATCCTCTTCTTCACTTTCTTCCTGACCTAATTCTTCAATTCTGGACTGCTCTTTTTCCAATTCCTCCTCCCAGGTTAGAGCCTTCTTTGATGATGATGATTCCTCAATTATAATTGTGATCTAAACAATTATTTTAATTTTTAATTATTTTTTTTGATTGATTCTTTTTGATTCTTTTTAATTTTTCATGATTTTTAAGATTGATAATGTGATGTTATTAATGATACTTGAGTTTTGAATAGCCACTGTTGGGACACCAGATGTGGGAACTCCTTTTGTTGTGGGATAAATAATAGGCAGTACCTTGAGGGGGAAATTATTGGTGAGTCTGTTTTAAATTTCAGAATTAGCCAATAACCATGGGTGCTAAGGTGTATTAGCTGCCCCTTCAAATATACTGAAAAAGATACCCTTTTTGATGAGATCACAAATTAATTATTTAGTTTTGTGGCTTTTCAATTAGAGAATTTTCTTCAGCAGTCTCTATCAGTCTGTCAATAAGAGATCACTATGATAATAATGGTAATATTTAATATTTTTTTAATAATTTAGGTTTTCTTAACTTTCTTGTTATTGATTATAATTCTTTTTAATTAATTCTTCTAGTATTCCTTCTTTCAATACCTGAGATATTTTAAAGAATATTGTTTAAGATCACTAATAATATTAATAATAATCTTGATAGCTAGCTAATACTTTTAAAGTTGATTTAATAATACTATAAATATAGCTATAATAATTTAAGGGTAAGATAATTTTTTAGGGTGGTTTTGTTTGATATAAAGGTAAGATATAAATGATATAATAGTAATATAATACTATTAGGATCAATATAAATATAATCCAATATACCTAAAAGGCTTATGATATAAGGTATAAGGGTAAGATGATATCCCTTCTATAAATAAGGGTTATTGATAAATTAGATAAGATCACTAATGATAATATCTTCAAACACTACTTCAACACTACTACTATAATGGTAAGACTATTAAATAATATTAAGCTCTTTCACCATACTTTTTGAATCATACTCTTATTTTAACTAAACTTTATTCTTATTATGCACAGCCTTGAGACATTTTTGCTAGTGGTTAAATTTGGAATGGTGTCATTTGATACAGATATTGCACCATATGTTTGGTTGATTGCACCATTTTAAAAAACTGTATTCTTATCTATACTAAGCTTATTTTTCTTCTTCACAGCCTTGAGACATTTTTGCTGGTGGTTAAATTTGGAATGGTGTCATTTGATACAGATATTGCACCATATGTTTGGTTGATTGCACCATTTTTTTAAAATTTTATTCTTATCTCTACTAGCCTTATTTATCTTCTTCACAACCTTGAGACATTTTTGCTGGTGGTTAAATTTGGAATGGTGTCATTTGATACAGATATTGCACCATATGTTTGGTTGATGGCACCATTTTTTTAAAACTGTATTCTTATCTCTACTAACCTTATTTTTCTTCTTCACAGCCTTGATCTGTATTTAGTTGAGTAATTCTCTATGTAAAATTTAATTTGTAAATAATACCTGTAATGTTTGGTTATGGGAATTTAAGTGAGGATTAAGTAATGTAACACTATGTTAACTTATATGTAAGTGTTTTTTTATGTCAAGACATGTAACACATGATGTTGTAAGAGTAATGGTATCACTTATGTAATATTACACATGTTTATTCATATTGAATATTTAGAAAAGCTGCATTATCTTTAAGCATATTCTTGTACCTAGTATAGAGTGTATAGTATCATTTCTCTTCTTTAATACATGATATCTAGAAAATTATTGACATTATGGGGTTGAGGCAATATGTGACTATAGGTAAAATTTGATGTAGATTCCAGTGAAATACTTGTTTTTGTTATTTTAATATAATTCTCTTGATTTGTCTTGCTTTTTCTTGATTTTTTTTTACTTTCATATTTCACTTTTCATCTTTATTTTCTTTATATATATATATATTATTATTGTTATTGATCAAAGTTTTAGCTTTGAAATTGTGGATTTGAACCTTGGAAGAACTGGTATGGAATACCACACCGGAGCTTGAGATGCTGGACTTGATAAGCAGGTTTAGGGAAGGGTTGAGAATGTGTGAAGCCCTGCGGGGTATATTATACCTTAATGATAGAATGGCGGATATTATCATTCCAAGGTCTTTTGGAGGAAGGGTTTGACTGCTGCTGTATGGTTTCTGTGCAGTTGAATTGAGACCGGGTGCTGTGGAGAAGGTCCTTTTGGTCAATGGTGAATAATCAGCTAGGAATATTTGATCCAATAGAAGTTGTGGGCACTCAGATCCTGATGCAGAAGTAGGGATGTTTGGAAGAGATTTGGGTGCAATGGTTGATCTGAGATTTTTAATGTGCTGTTTATATTGGAAAGGTGTGAAGGCAACTCCATGCCTATCACCCTCAGGGGAAGAGTGTGTTTGGGTTGAGAAGTGTTGACACATGCATATACGCATTGAGGAATAGCGGCGGGTTGTCATTGTTGCAGGAATTGGGAGTACGGTTGGTTTGTGTATAAATATCTATGGCTGATGTGAAAGTGTTTAGGAGTGTTATTAATTGGAAAAAAAATTGAGTGACTATTTATGAAGGGGGAGATGATTTGAGCCATCTGAGGATTTTATCCCATTTGTAATGGTGCGTGAGCTGCAGCTGATAAAGTGTAACATGTCTCATCTGGATGGCAGAATTGGTTAGGAGTTTAATTGGGTAAAATGCCATGCTGCTCAATGCTCATACATATTCTCTTTTATTTACACATGGTGATACTGTGGTTTTGACCCTTGAGGGGCGTTCCGATAGGGATGTGTCAACATTGAATTGAGGGGATTGACATTCAAACCATGTACGCTGGCACCCCATCGTACATGGCTTAAACCTTATTACAGACATAACTATATAACTCTATTACATAAGGGGTTGGAGTGCAGCTAAAGTCTTGGTATTTGGTTTGAGTGCAGCAGGCTTTTAATTGGTTGGAATGTGATTTGGATTGTCTTGCCTTTCTTGAAAAGGTGATGTCTCTTTTGTGGGTAAATCCTTCATGAATATACCCCTTTACAGATGTACAATGCTGTGGAATTTCAATGCATATATTGGCAGTTTGAATAATTCACAAACTGTGACAATGGGGAGGTGGAAATGTTACCAAATATGATTATTTATGGATGATGGGTCCCCTTTGAGATCAAGGGAATATTACATTATATGGTGGTAGGCTGTGCAGGGTGGTTTCCGACAAAAGTGGAGGAGCTCAAGAGGAGGTAGGGAGGATTCTCCTAAAAAGAGGCTTATTAGACTTCCAAGAAGACTCTTCTTAGAAATATTCATAGAATATCTCTATTCTAAATTTGAAAAGATTTCTTCTCATATCACTCTTTTTTATCATAATACTGAGGTGTTTTATCTAGTTAAAAATATTATTGTACTTTTTTGGCCCTTATGTCATCTTCCAAGTCACATAAATCCCGTTCAGGTTCTGTTCATGACTCAGATAGTGAATCTAGCATAGAATATGTTCAAACACAGTCACCATTGAGTCCCAACATTCCTCTCACAACCCCTATTGCATCCTCAATGAATGTATCAGGTCTTAACATTGATGTGGGAAATCCAAAGGCTCCAACTTCAAGCACTTGGTCAATCCCAAATATTTCCGTCACTCCAATTCCCCCAAATCCCACTAATACACAAATGCATGTGTCTCAGGGGCCAGAAGGCACACCTCAAATCTCATCAAACGCTAATCCCCAATCAAAATTTCCACGTGAGTTCCTCCTTAATCCCGGTCAGAATCCAGTCCCATCCCAGGATCCCTTTGGACAAAGTAAACAGCCAACCCTCCATATTCCATCAGGATTTCAGGTTCATGTGGGCGATAAAAGGCGCGTGGATGGGGGGCAACAAAAAAGACCATTGGAAAATGTAACTTGGAGTGGTCTGTCGGAGGGAAATCCAGGATTGATGCTTCATCAAAGTAAGTCATTTTAATTTTGGAGTATAACCTTTTTCACAATTTGATATTTTTGTTTCATGGGTTAGATATGGCACCTAAAGGCAAGTCAGTCCGATCTCAGGAGCCAATTGAAGATTGTGAGTATGACCAGTCTTCATTATTTTTTTGATGTGTTAACTGATGATGTGCATGGCAGGTGATGAACTTTATGCATCTTCACCTCTGGTCCATAAAGAGAAATTCACTGGACGTCATCATCCATATGCCTCCAAACCAAGAACAGCTCATGCCAGTTCATCAAGAGAAAAAATGGTGGATGATGAGGATGAGAACATGTCTCAGACTCAAATGGAAACAAATTATGAACCAAGGAGGGACAATTTCACGGCGCATGAGCATGGCACTCAGTCAAATAGTGAGTTCACCCATCCTCAAATGCCCCTTGCGCAGAGTATGCTTGAACAATCCGAGGTCAGACAGCAAAGGAACCAGGCTTGTAAAGCTCACAATGTGGTGAAAAATGCAAGCCAGAAGGAGAAACAACAATGGCTGAAAGCAGAACTTCCAGAGAATGTCCATGGAATGAGATCAGCAGTACATGCCCATTGCCTGTTCCTACTCAAAGTTAGGGATAAGGATTTTTCCTCACTACCAGCACCACCCAGCACAGAAGAGCGTGAAATTGCAATTCAAGTGGCTGGTCATCTTGAATATGTCCCCAAGGATGTTTTCAATGAGCCATAAACACAGGTTCAGTCTCAGGGTTTCCAAAGCTACTGCAAAAATGAGCTCCACTAGCTAGGACTAAAGCAATTCACTTGGGACTGGGAGAGCTCATGGCAACATCCGTTCAATGAGCTGATGTCTATGGTGTTTTACCAAACATTCCGTCTCGCACTTGTAAGCACTGAGTATCATCATTACTGTTGGAACAAGGATCATAATAACTATGGGGTCGTGGCAGCTTTAATGGGGCAATATTTCACTTATTTGAAAAGAGAATGGAAGTCTATTCAAAAGGATGCCAAGTATTTTGTTAAAAAGAAGGAGAATCAAAAGCTCACAAAGATTTGTCAAAGGGTTAGTTACTGTATCTCTTCTTCATTGTGAGCAAAGACTGATGATGATCTACTTGATTATGTGCAGACCTGTGAGTGCCGTCGTGAATGGTGTGATACGGCTAAATTTCCCATTCTAGCATCACAATTCAATGACCCTTGAGTATGCTCAGATAGTGAGGAGGTACTGGAAAATGGCCGTCAAGTTTACTGAAAAGTGGGATTACCCTGGCGCTCCCAGTTATTTAATGAATTGGTATTAAAAATGGATTGAGACATAGAGTTTTGTAATCACATTAAAAAAAAGGGTAAAAAATCTATTGATAGATTGCCAGAATTACAATCAACAGATGATGGTGATATTCCAGAAGGCTTATCATTTCAGGTATTTGATCAAGATTGGCTGAAGAGCTGTAGTAAGATGCAGACCAGCACCCTCAAAATACTTGACATGCCAGTTATTAGGCCAAATGGTGATGCTCTGCAATAACTTAGTAATATAGTTGTATAGCACCGTTACAAATTAACATTTTGTGAATCATTTGTGCAGGTGTAATAAAATCTGATTATTTTTTCTTAAAGATGCAACAACTTGCTAAATATGTCAGAATATAGACAATATGAGCTGGAATGTATCACCGTCTCCCTTAGAAATAATACTATATTGCTCATTTTCATTGAGGAAATATTGAAGGAGTTTGATCCAGCTCATGGTGTTCATAATTGTGGACCTATGCCAGGGTGTGCAGGTGTGATCAACTTGGTCAAATGCAAATTATATAATATCAGTAAGGCTCACGCAGTTAATGTTTTTTTTCTTTTCTTGGACCTATTGGTGTCTGGAATATGGCATTCCCATAAGGAAGGATTTTAGAATAGCAATACAATCAGGGTCAAAGATGAGCTTGAAAGGTACCTTCTGCATGTTGACCTCAACTGAATGATGAGTGATATAGTGGATGACCTTTATAGGTTTTTGTTGGCCAATACAATGGAGTCAATCAACAGCCTGAGCCTCAATGGCTGGGTTCCAATTGGGCTCCTGGAAATGTGGATGTCAGGGTCCAAAAATCAGGGTAGAATTTTGGGGGTCCCCTCACCATTAAATAGACAATATTAGCACAAGTTATATTGAGACCAGTTCCAGCTGCGGCAATGGATGCAATCAGTACTTCACATTCAGGATTATTGAAGAAATTCTCCAGTGCCTTCTCCTGTGCTTGTGCTGTAATTGTTCCATCAATTTGTGCTGAAAGGATGGAGTGATGGGAAAGTGAAATACCAATTCTACAATAAAAAACAGTCAGATGGATTCAATTGGTAATGGATGCATATTGGAATTAACTCACAAATATAGAAATTGGGTCCATTGGGTATAAACCACCAATTTGGTTGGACCACACCTTGTTTGTTTGTTCTTCATTAAGCTTTGTAGGAGGTGTGCAATTTTACTACTCATCATGCATGTTTCCACATCCACAATAGTTCGTGTGATTGTTGGGGAGTTATCCTGAGTGCTCCTGCCCTCATGGTCTTCCCAGTCTGCCTCCACAATTGTGTTAAGCATGATGTGATGGTTACAACATATTTGCAGCTTATTGATATTTCTGAAAAATTCTCCTGGTCCTTTGCTTTTTGATGATAGGAATTATTCATATAATGTGGAATATTCTTGCTGCATGGTTGGGTTGAGTGGGAGCAGCTCATAATGATGGCTAATAGTGGGGAGGGATTTGAGATGTGTGGTTTTGGTGCAGCGCAAACTTAAATGCCACAATGCCAAATGCAAAATATCATTGCAACCTTTGGAAAGACTACTCAGGATGAATGGTGACCAGTTATCTTGATCAGAGCTCTGGGGTTGAGTGATGAATGATATTATGCCCAAAAGGTCATAAATGATGTTGTGAATAGGTGTGCCTGTTAAACATATTTGACGGGATGAAAGGAGGCTATTAATGGCATGGTGAGTGGCAGTGTATTGAGAGCAAATATAGCTATGAGATGGGGGAAGGGTTATTGGATATAAAAGGTAATTTGAATCATTTAAGCTCAGACACTCACTGTGCTTCATCCAAAATTATACAATGCCAATTGATTTGAAAAATGAATGATGTAAATGTGAGCCTGTGAGGTATAAATAACATACCCATAAGGCCACAAATAACTTTAGAAACAGTTAAAATTGTCTTCAACAGACTTTTTAATTGAATTTAAAATAAAAAATAACAAAAAATAAGTATAACTTTTTTTTGAATAAACAAAGTTATAAATATTATGTCATTTTTGGATTCTACACCAAAAATAACCTAGGGTACATCCATAAGGTGTTATACACAAAAACACTTATTTCTTATGTTATTAGAATATTTAAGAATCTCACAGTACTAATGTAACTTTTTTAACATTTTTTTAAAATTGTTAAATTTAAGCTTAAATAAGCTCAAATTTAAAGTTGCATAAGGTTTATGCAAACTTACCAAAATTTTAGTTAAAACTGAGGTGTGGTGTATATTTACTGAATTGGCTAAGGATTTGCCATACAGAATGTAAATTCTGCATGAGCTCAATTTAAAAGGGTTTAAGGCCATAGTATGGCTTTAAATAGATAAAAGGGCAAAATCCACGCAAAAAGGTAGGACAAAGGAAAAAGACCAAATAGAGCTGGGGTACCCAACTTTTTGGATCTGCAAGGACTCAATTAAGGTTGTCCACCTGTATTGGAGGATTTTAAACCTTATTTAAACTTTGAGATTAGACTTTGATCCAACATCAAAGTTTGAGCTGGTTTTATCCCAAATTAGACAGGAATTTCAAGCTGCCAGAGGGTAAATCCCAATATGCAGGCTTGAATTCCAGGTTTTAAGAACTGTCAAAGCTTAATTAAGCTTAAAAAACTTAAATAAGCTTAAAACTTTAAGGTTACAAGCATTAAAACCTTATCAAAACTTAAGGTTTGGTGTGTATTGTTATTTTATGTGGAAAAATAGCAATAACTTCAGAAATTCATCAAAAATCTAATTCTTGATGGATTTGCTTGAACATTTCACACAGCTTACAATTTAATATTATCTACATATAAATCAAATTTTAAGTATCTTTTATAAATAAATTTCCTGGGTAATTAGCCTGGAAATTTACTCTTTTAATTAAAGCTCAAAGAAAATTAATTGAAAATTGAGTTTAAGAGATTTCTGCTTGAAACTCTATTTTTAAGTTGTTCATGTGATGAACTTTAATATAAATAGGTTTATTTATATTAAAAACTTAAAATAATTAGTTTAAATGAGGATTAAAGTTACATGGAGTTAAGAATAACCCTGTTAACTTTAAATTGGAATTAAAATTAAGTTACCTTAAGTTAGGAACTTTATTTTTAAGCATGGTTTTTCAGTTTTAACCTGAGAACGCCCTCTATATCCATTATGAATCATGAGAGCTGCTCTGAAGACATAAAAAGAGTCTTTTCATCACTGTTTTTGTCCATCATGCATTATCAATCCAATCATATTAGAAATTTAAACAGGTAAAGTTTTATTAAATATAAAATCTTATTATTAAAGTAATTTTTAAGTTATTTTATTCTTTATTAATTAAAATTAAAGAATTGAAATCATAGAATTTAGATTATTGTTGTAATCACCAATAATATATTTTATTATATAAAATTAATCATCTTAAATATCTTTTAAAAAAATCCACAAATTCCTCTTAAAAACTCTTTAATCTTAATTTTTATCATAAAAAGTTGTTTTATCTTTAAAATTATTGATTTTTGGCGTATTTTCAACTTAAAATTATTATTTAATATAATAACTGTTGTTGTTTGACTTGTTGTATTAAATAAATATTATAAGTAAGTTTTCTCTAAAGTTCTATATCTTTTTTATCTAGTATTAGTTTTTTTATATAGAATTTTTATTCTATAAAAATTATTTCTGCACAGTGTGTGTTTAATTCTTTTATTAATAATATTTATATTATTTATAAGTGGTTAATATTCATATTTTTCACGTGTAATTGTCTCATTAAGAGCTTTACACTTCTTATTGTCATAACTGTCAGTGACTATAGCAATAATAGAATAATTATAATTTATTATAATTATTAAGTTTTTTATTATTATATCTTTATAATAATAATTAAGTTTATTTTTTTATATAATTGCTTTTAATAATTATATTTAAATTTGTGGTTATAATATTTTGTTATATTATATATTTCTACTGAGGACAGTAATATTACTCTTGATTTTTGCTACTATTATCAAGAGTTTCATAGACAAACCTTACATTTGGGGGCCTGGCTGTGATTTTAACCAATTTTTGGGACATAAATCATATTCTAGACCTTATTTTACTGTTTTTTGACGTAAAATTGCCATATTTATCTTAATATTGGCTTTTGTTTGGGACTTATCCCTTATAAATAATCTTTATAATATTAATAAAATTATTTTTTCTTAAGAATATTGTTTGAAACAATATACTATTGAGTGACTTGGAATAAATTTCTTTTGTATAACTAGTGGCTTTTTCACATCACAGACTTGAAATTTATTCTTTGAGTTATTCTAGTATAAAGTGAATAATAATACAATTTTGATTAATAAACTTGTTAATTGCATAATTATTATTTCTTTAAAGAAAATAAAAAATCAAATAAAATATGAAAAATGAAAAATATTTACTAAAAACATTTTTTCTTTTACCTTAGACATTTTTCTTTATTTTTGATGTAATTTGTCATAAATTACATTAAAACAGCTTTATTCAATAAGTTGAGTTTAGAAGTTATTTTTATTGTTTGATAAAATATCTTATATTTTTATTTTTTTCTCTAGTGTCATCAATTAGAGACAGCTCCTCAGACTCTGAAGCCTCAGAGTCTAGTATTGAAATTCAAACCAGCCCAGCACCAAGGGGTTTAATAACCAAAGAGCTTTTTAAAGGTCCAGCAGGTGAATTCAATCCATTATTAGTCTATTTTTTTCTTAAAATTGACGTGCAATGACTCCTACTAGAAGTGGAAGTAATTACTCCATCCAATCAAATGGATCTGGACCAGGACATTCCAGTCACAAATCAAAAAGACAAGAATGTCAGCCCAGAGGAGAGGCACAAATGGAGGATGCCAGAACTTCCACCAGTTCGCAAAGGTTAGCCAGCACCTTTGAACCTCTTATTGAGAGTCCAGAAGTTGACATAACTGCTATTGATGTTAGACCTGAATCATTTCCAAAAGGCAGCAGTGGAGATTTACCAGTCTCAGTACAAGAACTGGTTCATGGCCGCCAAACAGCAAGAGTGGGAACTTCTCCCAAGTCTTTGGATAGGCACCATGAACTCTTATCTTCAAGTAAAGAAGTTCATGGGGCCAGAAAAGACAGAGGATCTTCTGAAGGGTTGAACACCAATGTCTTGCAAAGGACAAGTCCAACACATAAAAGGTTGGTTGAAAAACCAAAGCATGTTATCAGAGGATCAGAAGAAGAAGTTGGCCCAAGGCAAGGAAAACAGCCCAGTGGAAGCTCCCCAAGCATCCACCAGCAAAACTCCTCCTCAAAAAGTGCCAAACAAGCCCAAGCAAGCCCCAAAGACCAATCAGAAGGGCAAGAAAAAGGAAAAGGGAAAGGCAAAGCCCAAATGAAACAAGCCTTACCCGCAGAATTACAGAATCCCAAAGAAAGAAAAGACAGCCATGGACAATGTGTTCAACATGGCAAGAACTCTGATGGAATTCAAAAACAAGGAGGAGGAAAGATTGAGCCAATCTTTCCCAAAGAAATAGATCTTGTTAAGCTTGTAACTCAATTTGAATCTTGTAATAAAGAAATTATAACAAAGTTAAAAACATTTGAGTATATCCAACAAAAGTTGGGTAATGAGATATTACAAGTGAAAGAACAACAAAAGACCATTATTGGACTTGAAAATGTTAATAAGGACAATATTGTGTCTTTGACACAAATTTGTGCAAGAATTGAGTCTAAAGTTACTTTTCTCAATCAACCAGATAACAATTCAATTTCTTTTATAACTGGTGTCACCGGGGCTCTTTGAAGTGAAGAGGGCCTGGCACTCAGTAAACTGGGACTCACTTATGGAGGGCTCAAAGATATGGTAAGAAAGGATACACTTAAGAGTGTTAAAGATGAATTACTAAAAGAATAAATATAAGAAAGCAGCAACAAAAGAATAAGAATAAAAGAATAGAAGAGCCAACCACAAACAAGTCCAAGTCCACTGTTTCAACCTGTCAGAATAGAAAGAGAAGGGTTAAGAAGGATATGGCCACCCAACTCATACTGTACAGGCAAAGAGAGAAATGCAAAGACTAACTTAAAATTAAATAATTATAATACCCAAAATAAGGATAAGAATAATCATAAAATAATAAATAAACTAAATTAATTAACTGGGGAAAAGTCCCCAGGGGGGAGAAAGAGGGGCTGGTATATGTGAGAAACACCAGCCCTGATCCAGAGGAAGAATTTTCATGAGAGGGTTGAATTATTGAATTGAGTCTGGCCAATACAGGTCCTGTACAGCTGTACAGAACCTGTACAAGAGGTGTGGTGTATTTGAGTGATCATACAGTTTCATGCTGGTGTATTGCAACTGTATTGGGTGAATCCAACCTGTACAGGTATTGACAGGCTGTATTGATGTACCAAGCTGTATGCATGTTTCAGAATGACAATTTCTGAAACTGAATGCTGATGCAGATACTGGATCTGTTGATTTGAGGTGTTTGAGTGGGTGTATTGATGAATACCCTTACCCCTGGTGAGTGGTTGTTACAGTATCCCCCTCATGAAACTGGTGGGCTCCTGTACACCATAATACCCTTCCACTGTTGAGTGGCATCTCAATATCCCCACGTTTTTTCAAAAAAATTTCTTTTTAATTTTCTTTTCCTCTTGACCATTATCCTGAAAATCCTTCTTCAATTCTTCTCTGTCAAATTAAATTGATTCCCCCCTTCTTTCAAGTTTTGAGTAAGTATTCCACTTCGAAACATGCTTTTCTTTTCTTCTGATTCAATCACTCTTGCCCTTGGGGTATATCCCAAAATGATGGCAACTGAGCTCTTGTGCTCAAAAAATGATGCCCAATGAGTATATGAAGTGTACTCATTGGGCAAGGCTTAATCCAATGAAATCTTGAAAAAATTTCCTCCAAGGGGTCTTGTCCCCATTGTCCATGGAAATTTCCTCAAACAGCCCTCTATGATGTTTTTGGGCTGTGGCCTTTTCCCTGATGAATCTTGATTTTTATGGTCTTTTGGGCCTTTTTGGGATTTTGGTGATTTTTGATGATTTCATGATCTATGGCCATTTTGGGTCTTTGGCGTCCTACGGTCCGTGGGCCATGGGCCGTACACCATGGTCCGCGGTCCATGGGGGCTATTGGAGGCCCCCGGGCCAAATTTTGCTGGGGACCCAGGGTGACCAAGGGGCCCAGAATTGGCCCAAACCCAACTTTCACCATATATGGCCTGAACCCATTGATGGGGTCCAGGACCATCAAGATCCTGGCCTCCCCAAAGTTGCAGGAGAGGCCCTGGGTGATGTGTTCAGCCCCAAAGGGGTATGAACCTTCACCTTAGAGGCTTGAGGGGGGGCATAATTGAGTTATGGCCCCCATTTACTTGAGGTCAAAAAGGTTTGTTGATATGGAGTGGATTGATTCTGACATCTTGAATCTTCTGCTTGCATATTCTTCAGTTATGAGTTCCAAACTGACTGAAATCACTGAATCTTCTCCTTCTGCACCGCCACTGTCTGTTCTTTGTGGTTCTGGCACCTTCAGTCAATTGTCCTCCCCTTCCATGACGTCTTCTGGTCATTTTGATCCCTCCCAAACCTATGATGGGTTCAGAGCAGTTGGGGTCTTGATCCTGCCTGTACTGAATGTTTGGCCAAGGGTAAGGCTTGCTTTCAACATTACAATCCTTGATCGTCAAAATGCCATTTTTGCTTCATTGGAAAGAAACCATGTTGTCGTACCAGGTCAACTTTGTCCAACGTCAGGAGGCATTTGTGGAGCAGGAAAGATGGGCCTTTTGGGCAGGAATTCCCCATTCTTGAGGAACCTACTCCTGATGCAACCTCAGGATTTTCTCAATGTGAGTGATTTGCATATCTTGATTGAATTGGTACTGATATTTTGATGTAGTGACTGGTTCCAGGCAGACGGATGTGGCAAGATGGACTAATGTTGGAGGGCCAATTCCAGTTGGTGGTAGGCCCATACATTACAGCTCAGAAGTCCCAATCTCCAGGACCAATACTGATGGAGTAGTGAAGGTAGTGAAAAAGATAAGAAGGATTGCTGATTCCCCATCTGATCCAGATCCTGAGGGGAGTGATGAGTTGGATAGTGAAGAAGTTGAAGTTGTCCCTCATTCAGTTGGCCATCCATCCAGAAATTCCTCTGCTCAGCCTCTTGCCAACAGATTCCAAAGCCAAGTAATTCCCAGTACCCCCAGAACCTTCCAACCAATGCTTGCTTCCATTCCTTCCACAATTCCTCCTCCTTCACCAACTACTTCCCATGCCAGGCCTGCCTTGAATCCAGCAGTAAGGCCATCACCAGTCCAACCATCCAAAATCTCACCCATGACCACCTCTTGTCAACTCCAACCTGAGGCCAGCTCCAGTAGAAGAAGGGATGGTTTGTCTCCTTTACCATTTCCTGCTGCTCAAGTGTTTCAAAGAAGGGATTGTTGGTCAATCCGAGTTACCAGAGAGGATCCCAATGCGGCGAGTGAAAATAAAGATGCTGTGGCCAGATTATTCAGGAGGGTTGATAGAAATAGCAGGGAGGTGATCATGTATTCCAATGATAGAATGATTTCAGGGACTGCTTCTGAAGAGATGGCTACTAAATTTTCCTGGTATGAAGATGAGTTGATAAATGACTTCCAGAGAACTTTTGATGATTTAGGTAGAGATAACTAGTTCTCCTTTTCCTTGTTTGTGTTTGGTTTGACTTCTATCCCCACTCTTATAACTACTAAAAAATGAAAAAAAGATAATGGAACCTCCCAATACATGATTTGGGGAGGGGATGCTGCTGCTTTAAAGAAATAAAAGAAAGAAAATTATACAAGTAAAGAAAGAAATAAATAAAAGAATAAGAGAAAATGAGAGTAAAGAAAAATCCTGATGGCTGGTCCTCCTTGTGGTGAGTTGCTTGATCCTGGCCAAGAAGTGTCTGAAAAATGGAAACCAAGCATTTGATGCTCACAGAGTGGCCAAGGTAATGTTTTACAAGAAGTAGAACCCTCAGGGATGCATACCAGGAGATGGAACTTACTTTCATAACTTCCACTCCCCACCAAGCACCATAAAACTGAAATAATTTGCCATAAATGACTTCTGACATGAATTGCCATGAATGACTTCTGAAATGAATTGCCATAAATGACTTCTGAAATGAACTGCCATAAATGACTTGAATTATGATGATTGGCATAAATGGAATGATGAATAAAAAGAAAAGAAAGAAACATTTGGCCATATCTTGATAAGGTCCAAATGGAGGGTATTGATGTCGTATGCTTCCTGAACCTGTCCAAAGAATTGAAAAGTGCTCACAAAGTGACCAAGGTGATGCTTAAAACAACATATGGGTAGAATACCCCCTTAAAGGTGCATGCCAGGAGAGGAACTTACTTTCATAACTTCTTCTCCCCACCAAGCACCATAATCAAACTCTTGAGGTATTTGGACCAGGCTTGTCTGTTAATAATGAATGGAAATCCTTGACAAGGTCTGGTGAGTTGGTAAGGTTGAAAGCTGGTTCCCAAGTGGTTCTTTCTGGGTCTTCACTGAATACTTTCCACTCTACAACATACCATAAATTACCTCTCTTGAGTTTTGAGTCCAGAACCTGAGCCACTTCCCATTCTTCTTGCTCCTCCACCAAGACTGGTGGTGGTGGCAATTGATGTTGATTTGGGATAGTTGAATGCTTCACTGGCTCTAATAAGGACACATAGAATACAGGGTGAACTGACTTCCATTGCTGAGGCAACTTGAGGTGATATGCATGGCTTCCAATCTTCTTCAGAACTTCAAAGGGCCCAAACCATCTTTCTGATAATTTCTTGGTGGGTCTTGTTGTCTTGATGTTCTTGGAAGCTAGCTATACTTTGTCCCCAGGTTGGAAATCAGGTGGAATTGCTCTATTTCTATCTGCATACTTGAATCTCCTTATTGCTGACTCTAATTCTTCTTTGACAACTTGCTGTACTGATTGGAGTTTTGTTGATAACTTTCCAGAAGGTGAGTCTTGAGAAATATGGATTGAGTCAAAGCTGGGATTTCTTCCATAAATGGTGAGAAAAGGTGATTGCTTTGTTGATGAATGTTCTGCATTATTATAGGCAAATTCAGCCAGAGGGAGCCAGGTGTACCAGTCATATTGATGATAGCTGACATACATCCAAAGATACTGTTCTAGAATCTGATTTACCCTCTCTGTCTGTCCATCTGTTTCAGCATGAAAAGCAGTTGAAAGATCTCTTGATATCTTGAGCTGCTGACATAATTGAGTCCAGAATGATGAAACAAATAAAGATCCTCTATCACTGACAATACTGACTGGAAGGCCATGCTTGGAAAATACATGACTAATGAAGATTTGAGCTAAGTCCAGAGCAGTGATTGTTCCATAAGCTGGAATGAAGATTGCCATCTTTGAGAACCTGTCCACAACTACTAGAATTGAGTCAAAGTTGTTTGACAAGGGCAATTGAGTGATAAAGTCCATTGATAAGGAATTTCAAGGACCGGATGGAATTTGAAGAGGCTTGAGTAGTCCAGACTTCTTGTGATGAATGTTCTTGTTTCTTTAACATTGCTGACATGAGGACACATAGTCCTTGATGAATTGATTCATGCCAGCCCAACAAAAAACCCTCTTGATGAGCTTGAGGGTCTTCTCCTGGTCAGGATGGCCAGCCAAAGGTAAGTCATGATTCTTTTGAAGAATATTGAGTTGAAGTTCTTCATTGATTGCTTGGGATTACCACTCTATCTTTGAATAATAGCAACTTGGCTTGAGGTTCAAGAGAATAATCTGGAATTGATTTGCCTCTTGCTAGCTGCTTGAGTATTTCTTTATAGTCTTTGTCTTGCCATACTTCTTTTGAATCTTGTTAACTAAATCTGAAAACACTTCCACTTTGATTGAAAAGAATCTTGACTCTTGAATTCCATCTTTCTTGATTACTTGATGAAAATTTTGAGGATTCTTGCTGATGCAGTCCACCCCCCTCTCTGGGTACACATTGTCCCGATGTGACAAGGCATCTGGCAAAGTGGCCAGCCTGCCTGGGCGGTAAGTTATAGTGAAGTGAAATTCTGAAAGGAATTCATCCCAACAGGCCTGACAACCAGTAAGAACTGTGGAAGACATAAAATACTGCAAGGAAGAGTGGTCTGTCAAGACCTCAAAAGAATTGGAAAGAGAGAGAAGAAATTCTCTCCAGCACTTGAGAGCCCAAACTATGCCAAGGAGTTCCTTGTCATGAATTTCATAGTTCAGCTCAGCTGGGAGAAGCTTGCGAATTTCAAATGCAATGGGATGCTTTCCTGAGTCATTCACCTGACTTAGTACGGTGCCCAATGCATAATCAGAAGCATCAGTCTCTACAACAGTAGGTAGAGATGGATTGAAATGGGATAAGATAGGAGCAGAGGTGAAAGCTTCTTTGAGTGCTTGAAACTGACTAAGAGCTTCCTCATTGAAGATGAAAGGAGAATTGTTTTTAAGGAGGGAAGTGGGAGAAGTAATTTTTTTAGAATAATCTTTGATGAAATGATGATAAAAATTGGCAAAGCCAAGAAATGATTGAAGGGTCTTGATGTTTTTGGGCTGAGGCCAATTGAGGATTTGCTGAACTTTTGAATAATCCATCTTGAGGCCATCACTTGAAACAACATAGCCCAAGTATTCCACACTTGAGGCATGGAATACGAACTTGGAGGCTTTGGAAAACAAATTATTGTCCCTCAGTCTTTGGAGGACAGAGGCCACATGTTTGACATGTTCCTCCTCAGAACTGGAAACGACCATAATATCATCTAAATAAACCACAACAAACACATCCAAGAAATCTGCAAAGATATCATTTACTAGATTCTGGAAAGAAGCAGGAGCATTGGTAAAACCAAATGGCATGACCAACTACTCATAACTACAATATTTGGTTCTAAAGGCAGTTAAGTGCTCATCCACCTCTTTGATTCTCAGAAGGTTATATGCACCACGCAAGTCTATCTTGGAGAAGATAGTGGAACCGTTGAATACAGTAAGGAGCTGGTTCATAGGAGGAACAGGGTACCTGTTCTTCCTAGTAACAGAATTCAGTTTGCGGTAATCAACACACAAACAAAGACCTCCATCCTTTTTCTTAACAAAAAGGACAGGTGCTCCTGTTGAAGAGGAGCTTGGTCTAATGAAACATTTTTCTACGTTCTCTGAAATGTAGGCCTGTAGTGTTTCTGACTCTTGATTTGATAAGGAGTAGATAACACCAATTGGAGTTAGAAGACCCTCCAATTCGATATGGTGATCACAGGCGCAGTGTGGAGGAAGTTTCTCTGCTTTCACCTTGGAGAATACATCCAAATATTGGTGATAAGCAGGAGGGACTACCTTCAAAACAGTGTCAATTTCTTCTGGCTCTTCCTCCTCATCCCACTGCTCCTCCAGGGAGGCATGAAAAGATAAAGGAGGAAGGTCCATATTCCCTTGAAAGAGATGAAGTGAAGATATGGCAACATCTTCTCCAACATCCTTTATCTCTTTGAAGACTTCATCTCTTAATGGAAGTAATGACTGAGAGGGAATGATGGAGGGGGTATGGACAGAAGAAGGAATGGAAGGTGTCTTAAGTTCACCAACCAGAGCAACACTGTTGACAGCAGTGGCTAAGTCATTACTATTAGAAGGAATAATACCACTAGAATCCTTATGACTAGAATCATAGGTGATCAATCCATTTTTCCAATCAATAATGGGATTAAAATGGTAAAGGGAATCATAGCCCAATATCAGGTCTTCTCCCTTGGGTGAATCTATGACAAAAAAGTCCCATTCAAAGCTTGGGAAGGAAGGCAAATCAACTACCCACTTGGTATAATGGGTGATGAACAAGGCAGGGGATTCATTAGAATCCAAAATGAAAAGAGGAATCTTCTCAGGGAGCTCTTACAGAGTCAATGAGTACTTGAGAACAAAATTCTTTTCAATAAAGGAGTTTGTTGCCCCAGAATCAATGAGAATACTATAAAAAATATCAGAGACAGAAGAGAAAATAAGAGATTTTAAAGATTCCTTGACACTAGTATTCAGAGTGCACAATTGTGCTCTTGAAGGAAATAAGTGAGAACCATTGAACACATCATGATCCCCACTCAGGCTTTTCCCTGCTTGCTAAGGAAGCCTCTTGATGCTGACCCAGGCTTGTTCTGAGGTCTCTTGAAGCATTTTTCAATTCGGTGCTTTCCACCACAATAAGTACACAACCCCTTTTTAATCCTCCTCTCCTTTTCAGAACCGATTAATTTATTGTCCTTATTGAGGAGAGCAGCATGAGGTTTGTCCTTTGAAGATTGGAACTAATTTCCCTTCTTGTTCTTCTTCTGGTGAGGCCTCTTTGAAGATGAGTTTTGAGGAGGCCTAGACTGATTGGATCCATTTACTGGAGGCTTCTTCTCTTGATTTCCACCCTTTTCTTTTTGCCTCTCATGATATCTTGTGTCTAACTCTAAAGTGACATCCATAAGTTCTTGAAGAGTATCAAACATTCCAGGGTGAGAAGCCAACTGATCCAATAATCTTGATGCCAATCCTCTTCTGTAAACATGGATATAAGCTCTTTAACCCCAATATCCAATTCTTGACATTAAACTTCTGAAATCAGCAATGTACAAGGATACATGACCACTTTCCTTCATCCTCAAATTGTCCAACTCTTGTTCAGCTTTCCTGACTTCATTGGGATCACCAAACAGAGTGAATAATTGAGATTCAAATAATGGCCAATTATTGAGGAGGTAGGAAGGGTCTTCATTGGAAATATTTGAGAGATAGGGTTCAATCCACTTTCCAGCTCTACCAGTGATCAAAGAAGTTGAGTAAAGAACTTTCTTCCTGTCAGAAAAGAAATTTGCTGGGTCATTATGGGAGATTAATTGACAGGATTGGATAAATCCTCTCAATTTATGAGCTTGAGTACCATCAAAAGAATCAGGTGCCTTCATGGATGGAGTCTTGAAAGTAGGGGCTTTGGAATTGTCCCTGGGAGCAACTGCTTGAGTGAGTTGCCCCATAAGTTGAGTCATCTGCTCCATCATCTTGAGGAGACTTGGATCAGTTTGAGAGACAAGAGGTTGACTAGAAAGGGCTATATTAGAACCCTGAGGCCCCTCTGGAGCATTTGCCAAGGCATCTGCCACTTCAGTCTCCCCAGAATCTTCCTCTTCCACAGACTCTTCCCCCTCTTCATCTTCAACTTCCCCTAATCTTGCTCTTGAACCTTCAGACATGCCAGGGTTCCCACCCAAAAGTCCAGAAAAGGATCTTGATCTTCTAGATTTCATTCCACCTCTTCTTGAGGGTGCTGCTCCTTCCGTTGGTGGTCCTCTGTCCAAGTTTGCACTCAGTTGATGAACTGATGGTGTACGGTCAAGAGGAGCCCTTGCTGTAGGAGTGAGAACAGCTGTAATTTTTTGGGATCTAGTGTTCTTTGATTGGGGACTATGCTGAACTGGTGTCAGGATGAGTCTATGATGAAGTGGTAATAAAACTATTTACAGCTAAAACTATGACTGTGACACGTGGAAAATAGTTTAAAAATGATTTGTAAAGGTTTTAAGATGTATTTAATTTAAAATAACAGGGCTTTACTATAATGAATATAGTGGTGGTGAGTGCTGTTGAAAGCCCTGGGTGCAGCTTTACCTGTTGGGTTACACTAATAAAGACTACAATACTTTAATTTAAGAGTATACCTGATTATTAACCAAGAGTAAAACTGTTTTTGACAGTTTACTACGTAGGTTATTCAAGAGCAGGATGAGGAGATGATTTTGGCTGTGAAAAGCCCTCCTTTTATCCTGAAATTGGGGTGGAAAGGCTGCTAGACCTTTCCATGTAGAGGAAGTGAAGATTTTTCACTCTCCAGGACAGGCTTGTAGTTTGCAAACAGCCTGTATACCCTGTATTGGGCTCAGATGTGGTTTTGAAACCACATCTGGGCAGTTTTCACCAATACAGGGTGGAAATTTTCATTTGGGGACCTCACAGCCTGATTCTGACGTGTATGACGCGTAGAATGCTGTACAGAAGCTGTATGGGACCCCAGTATTGACTAACATATGAGGTATTGAAGTGAAAACATGCTTCTTCGTCTATTTGACACCTCATATTCATGATTATGGGATAATATCCCATGGTAAGGCTGTATATGACAGCAGGTGGGATTTTGACCTTAAAACAGCCATAACTTTGCCAATTCTTGAGATATCAACCTCAAAAATGGTTCAGTGTGTAGCCCTGTATGTGCTCTACAAAATGGTACATCATTTGATATGGGTATCATTAAATATGGCAAAGGTATCCCATGTACAAGATTTTTGTACCTTTGTGTGTTTTAGGCAAAAAGCTGTATTGAGCTTGTTTGCCCCATAACTTTTGTTCTAGTTGAGCTATGGGGAAATGAATGGCACCATCAGATAGCCCTGATTGTGCTCTTTCCAAAAATACCCCACTTCAGGTATCCCACACTAAAACTGTAGAAGTTAGATTAGAGGTGAATATTTTGTTCACCCTTATTTGGCCTGAATTTGACCATAACTCCAGTAATATTGGTGCTAGCTCAGTTTGGCTGGTACCATTGGATAGCCCTGGCGTAGAGCTTCATTTTGAATACCTATTTGATGGGGTTAGGCCTCTCCTTCTAGATTTTAGATGAGAGGTGAAAATTAAGGTTTATGCTCAGCAATAACTTTGAGTAGGAATAACTTTGTTATTCCTTGTCCTATGGTGATGGGACTTATATTTTCAGGAAGAGGTGAGTTTCCTCTTCCTTTTGATACCTTTTGAGCTGATTTGGCTCAGCTCCATGTTTTGGTGGTATCTTGGCTATACCATTGGTTTATGGTATTTTGGCTGTCATGCTTGTGCTCTGGTTTTGAGTCACAGGCTGACATACCCTCCCTCTAAAAAAGGCTCATCATTTATGAGACTGTTAAGTCCTCCTAGAGGCTCTGAATCTCCTTAAATGAAGGTTCCCATCTGGTATGGCATCTTCTGCCAACCATTGGTCTTTATCTGCTGTCTGGTTCTTAAATCTGACTAGGTATTGTATTTCATCCTTCCCATTCAGTCTGATCTTCCTGGCCCTCATGATCTTACTCACAGGTCCAGGGGAGTCCTCCACTTCCACTATCTCCTGTGGTGTGGGGTTCTTTCTCCTTGAGGGGAATTTGTCCTCCTCTGTCTGGAAGTATGGTTTGACCAAACTCACTGGAAAGACTGGATGTTTCCTTGAAAATTCCTCAGTGAGTTTGACTTCCGCTGCATTTTTTCCTATCAACTTAATGATAGTGAAAGGTCCTACAAATGAGTCTCTCATCTCTTTAGGTCCTTTGAGATTGTTGAAGTTCAGTGTAGACACTAGCACCTGGTCCCCTTCTTTGAAGTCAGGTTCCATATGTGATTTGTCCCACCTCTGCTTATTGTATTCTTTTGCCTCAGCTATGCATTTGGAAGATGTGTCACAGGCCCTCTTCCACATATCATGGAAGTCTTTGGCTGTGGGATGGATGGTCAGAAGGTTTTTCTTCAAGTGATCCACAGGCAACAGGGGATTCCACCCTTTCTCTACCAAGGCAGGTGTTTTTCCTGTGGTGGAGTGCTGAATTGTGTTATAAGCCAGTTGGACAGCTGGTAAGAGGGTAACCCAATCATGGGTGTATCCCTCATGGTCCTTGTATTCCATGCCATAGGCACAGAATCTTCTTAGGATGTCCTCCATTGTTTGGATCATCCTTTCAGCTAGGCCATCTGTTTGTGGATGGTAAGCTCTGGAAAAAGCAAGTTTGGTACCAAGCATGTCATATAAGTTGGTCCAAAATTCAGATGTGAATTTTGGGTCCCTATCACTAATGAGGATCTTAGGGACTCCACAGGTAGATATGATGTTATTCCAAAACAACAGAGCAGTATCCATGGCTGTGTCCTCTTTATGGCATGGTAGACACCTCATGCTCTTGCTGAACCTATCAACTATGATCAAACAGGCATTTTAGTTTTCTTTGCCTCCTGGGACAAGTCCTGTAACCCAGTCCATGTTGATGGTTTCCCATGGGTGCTTGGGTTCTTCTATGTTTTGAAGTAACCCATACTTCTTCCCATGTTTCCTATTTGCCTTTTGGCATCTTTCACAAGTGTTGATGTATTCACTCAACTCTTGTTCCCACTTGGGCCACCAAGCTGTGCTTGCTACCCTCTCTCTGGTCCTGTCTTCACTCATGTGTCCCATGTAGGGGAAGGCATGGCATTCTTGTAGGATCAATGAGATGTGGTCTCTGTCTACCACTGTGGGTGCACTTGTGTGCTTTTCTCTGTGGTAGAGCAGGCCATCTATAAGAAAAAACGTATTGTCCTTATAGGCCCTCAACCAGGGTTCTTCCAGCTGGGTTTCCAGTTCTGGGCTCCTGTACTTTTGTTGAAGGAGTTGGAGTAGTATGCTACACTGTTTGTGTTTGGCATAAGAGTTCTGTACTGCACTGAAGAATTAATTGTGCAGTTCTGAGGAGCTTATTCCCAGTATGGGAGTTTCTGTCCCTTCTGAATCAGTGTTTCCACTGTCAAGGATACCATTTCCTGGTGCCCATTCAGAAAATCTGAAGTTCTTCCTCCTATCTATTTCCATGAAATGGATAGGGATTTTGGCTGCAACTTCTGGGTCATAGGCTGGATTGCTCTTGACATTGTCTAGTGGCCATCTGCTGAGGCCATCTGCATTGGTATGGCTTTTACCTTCCTTGTATATGATGGTCATGTTCCCTCTATACTCCTGGATAGCTATTTGCCATCTCAGCATATGTCTATTAGTAGTCTTCATGTTTAGTAAAGACTTCAAGGCTGTGCAGTCTGTGTAGACTTCAAAGACTGCACCTTCCAAATAATAATGGAGTTTTTCTAGAGCCCAGACTAGACATAGACATTCTGTCTGGGTGGCCCCATACCTGGCTTCTGAATCTTTCAGCTGCCTAGAGATGTAACATATTACACCCTCTCTTGGTTCACCATCCATAATTTGTCTTTGGTGAAGGGCTGCTCCTAAGCCTTGGCTGCATGCTGCATCTATATATAACTTGAATGGTAGTTCAAAGTCAGGTAAGATGAGTACTGGTGCATTGGTGATTTCATATTTGATTCTCTCATACGCATCCCTCCTCTCCTTGGTTATTTCAAAAACTACATCTTTTGAACATAACTTGTATAAACTACTAGTTATGTGTGCAAACCTTTTGATATGGTTTCTATAGTAGCTAGCAAACCCAAGGAAAGATTGCATCTCTTTGATGATCTTTGGTACTGGCTTTTGCAGTACTGCTGCTACTTTGTTCTGGTCAATTGCCAGACTAAGACCTGAGACTTTATGTCCTAGAGCTAGTAGCTCTTGTTGGCCAAAATTACACTTTTTGAGTGAAATTTTCAGATGAATGGGTATACATTTACTTAGAACTCTGTCTATGTATTGTACATGGTCTTCCCATGTCTCTGAGTATATAATGATATCATCAATATATACTACCATCCAGCCTTCCATTATTTCTTCTTGAAATATGGTGTCCATCATCCTTTGGAAGTGGGCTGGTGCATTCTTGATGCCAAATGGCATTCTGGTGTACTCATATATGCCCATATGGCATATTATTCTGAGTAATTTCATGGAGTTTGGTTTAACTCCATTTTGGTGGAAGCCTTTCATACAGTCCATCTTGGTTATGTATTTGGCTTTGGCTAGCTTATCCAACGCATGAGGTATCCTTGGTATAGGGTACCTGTCTGCTTTTGTGTAGTTATTCAGGGCTCTGAAGTCCCCACACAATCTAGATTTGCCATCATGCCAAGTGATTAGGACAGAAGTGGTGATTTCCACTATTTCATTATGTCCAATCTTCCTGATGACATCCATATCCAGGAGTTCATTGATGTGTTTCTCAATTTCTTTCCTGGTTTCCAGGCTTGCTGGATAAGGAGGTCTTCTCAGCATGGGTGGATAAGGCCTTTCCACATCCAGATATAGTTCTATATCATGGCCTTTGATCTTGCCTAATGGTTCTTCACCAATGGCAAATTCTGGTCTGTTCTTTCTCAGCATCTTCAGTAAACTTAGTTTTTGTTTACTGGTGAGGGTAGTGCTAAACTGTCCCTCTCTGAATTCCTTCAGAAGTTCTTCCAGTGGATCCTGAGAAGATATCTGGTATATGTCAAGTGAAAATTTCTTTTCCTTGTTAGTACCTATGGTGATGTGCCTATTTTTACTGTTGTAAATATCTATGCCATACATCCTCTGGTAGTCTGTTCCCAGTAGGAACCCTTGGATGTGGGCATCATTAAGCACTACAAACTCTGGGTTGAGTCTGATATTACCCTTCCTGTGGGGTATAATTATCTCTTTGATGATTGTCCCAATGGAAGTCATCTTCCCTGATGCACTTTTAAAGTTCTTTGCTTTAGTAGGCAAGAGCTGTTTTTCCCAGTTTGGGAAGTGGGTATCTAGATAGTTTCTGGCCACTATGGAGCAGTGTTCTCCACTATCAATGATCAGTGGATGCTGAGCATTGTCAATACAAACAGTCATTTTTGTGGCTGTTCCATATATATATGCCATTCCTCTGGTTGGTGTAACCAGGAATGTTTGTGCATCTTGTGTGTGTTTGCACAAGTTCTTGTTAGCAGTGTCTTGTGGCATGCCTGCTTCCAACTGTATGTCCTGGATTTCTAGTGGTGTTTCCTCTTGGTATTCCACTAGAAACTCCTCTCTTGGGTCTTGGTCATCCTCAGATGGTTCTCTGATGGTATTACCCATAGAGTCTGAATCAGAATCCTCTGTTGGAGGTTCTTCCTCAGAGACTTTCTCTATGGCATAGACTTTCTTCTTTGCCTTTGGACAGTTGTTGGCATAGTGGTCTGTTGAACCACAATTGTGACAAGAATTTCTCTTCTTTGCCACTTCTGCCACTCTCTCTTTGGGTTTGTCTTTAAACTCTACCCTGAAAGGTTGTTTCTCTTTGAAACCACTGCTATTATATGGGTTGAATTTCCCTATATTTGTCCTTTTCCTTATGTCTTGTAAGGTGTTGGCAATGTCATCTAGAGTGCAATTTTGGTTGCATCTGCATTTTACTGCATGTTCCAGTTCTCCTGGCAGTTGTGTCAGAAGTTTGTGATTCCTCATTTGGATGTTCATCTGAGGATCAATGGCTTCAAGTCTTTTAGACTGTCTAAGACACCACTCATATGGATCTTTGTCCACAGAGTATTTGTCATTCTCAAATGACATGGTCTTTTGCCATATCCAAGTTCCATTACTGTACTTTTGGATGATTTGACTCCTCCACCATGGCCAGTTTCTTCTGCCATGGATTTCTTTCATTTCTGTGTACCATATACTTGCATGACCTTTAAATGCAGTATTCGATCTAGAAGTAATCCAGTAGTCTGGTATGCTTGGTACATCAATGAAGAGTCCATCAATATAATCTATGAGTTCCATATGATCATATTCTCCTGATCCAGAGAATTTGGGCCAGTTTGCGGCCTCAGGGAGCTGTTTCAAGGCTTCCTTCTCTGAATAAGGCATGCCATCTCCATCCTGGTATTGTGATGGAGATCTTGCCTTATTCAACAACATGGCATCTGGTTGATATGGATTCTCCATAGCTTGGACTTGTGGTTGGGGCTTCAAGCTATGATAGGCATTAAACAATTTGTTAATGTCTTGATCCAGACACTCCCTGTCCATTGTGCTGTGGTGTTGTTCTTCAAAGACTATATTCAGTATTTTGTTGGTTTCTTCAGAGGCTTTGCTCAGTTGAGCATATCCTTCTTGAAGATTTTTAACTATTTGTTCCAAGGAGGCTTGAGTTTGTCTCATCCTCTCTTGGCTAGCTTTAATTTCTGCAAACTGCTTTGCAGATTGTTCAGCATATTGGGACATTTGTAACCACAGTGTATCACTGTTGATGTTACTCCCAGATGTGACAATGTTATTTTCAGTCTGAGTGGGGGTAATGTTTCTATTACTAAGACTACTGATTCTAGAGTGGTTTACAACTACTTCTGGTTCTTGTGTACTTCTTTTACCAAATCTAACAGCTTCTGGATCATGGGGTCTGACTCTTTCCTCCTCTGGTTGAAGGAGGCTTTGTTCTTGCCCTTGTTTCCTTGTCTTCTCCTGGAAACTTCCTGGAATTGTGAAGAATGGTGACTCTTGGCCACTGATCTGCTGGTTTCTGAATGGTGTGAAGCCACTGGAGAGCTTATTTGGCCTGCTCCTTGTGAACCTGAAGGAATCTGAGTAGGCCCTGTCTGGGTTAACTGTTCTTCTATAGCTAGGATAGTGGCTTGATTCTCCCTTATCCTCTGTGCCCTTGCCTCCAGGAGTCTGTGCTGCCTGGTAGGATTCCAACCCTTGGTGATTACCATAAGGTCTTTGAAGTCTATCTCTTTGAGGCAGATCTTCTGGCAACTTGATCCCAGTTCTGCCCAGTGAGTTGCTAGGTTGAACCTCTTGTTGTCCATGCTCCATTGAAATAAATCTTTGAGGAGTTGGTGGATCTGAAGAACTTGATCCATATCTTTCCAGTCCTCTGGTTTGAGGTTTCTGTTGAATTGGAGTGTGAATGGCAAGGTTGATATTATCTCCCTCATTGTTTTGCCATCCACCACTGTGTCCAAGGTGTCTTCTTTCAGGTCTTCTGGTTCTGGACAATCCTTCTCTGTCCTCTGGCTGGTTCCTTTGGAAGCCAAGGTCTCTGAGGTATGCAGGGGACATATCAGTGTTTTCAAGCAGTCAAAAACTTTATGTTCTTAGGGTATTTACCTTTGACTGTGCCTTGTACAAATTTGTTATCTGCTGATTTGGGCAGTTTGCCTTTGGAGGTTACAACTGGGTTAATAATTGTAATCTTCCCTGTACAAGTGGTTAAGGTGGGTTTACCTTGTATTGAAGCAGAGTTTCGTGGTTTTCTACTCCTCTGAGTGGCTATTGGTGTGCACCTTTTTGCTGTAATGAGGCCTTCACTAAGTCTCTTTCCCTTGCCCTTGCTGCCCTCTGGTTCTGAGGGTGTCACTGGTATGTTGGCCTGTGACTGGGTCTCAAGTGGTATGAAATTTTCTTCCACTGAATCAAACAGGAAAAAGAGGACTTATGTCAGTTAAGACTTCTTAAAAGGCTGGTTTTGCACGTCTAAGAATGACCTCTGGGCTTGTATATTATTACAATATGCCCTTGTATTATGACAATGTAATTGAATTAACAATTCCACGTCAAAAAATACAGCTTACTGATATGTGGTATACTGTTTGTATACCAATATCTCACAGAATACTTGTATTTAGCAAGTATAACCTTTCAAAGATGGTGTATTACAGGGTAATTGAGTTAACAATGTACCCAAACACGCCTCAACTGTTGGTTTATCAGTATGAGCTGTCTCAATTCAATTAAGAATCAGGACTGTATTAGTGGCTTAAGGTGTTCTTATATACAAAACACGCCAAAAATACTGGTCTTGTGGTTATTAGCCACTTGACAAATACTCTTGAAAATATGAGTATAATTAGAATTAAAAATAAATATATATATAAAATATATATTTAAAAAGGAAATGACGCCTAAAAAAGATAAAACAGGTGTCAATAAATGATAAAAAAGAGAAAAAACTTACTTGTAAAGGTCCAAAATAAGTTAAAAACACGGCCAGGCCCCCAAAATGTCAGGATGAGTCTATGATGAAGTGGTAATAAAACTATTTACAACCAAAACTATGACTGTGACACGTGGAAAATAGTTTAAAAATGATTTATAAAGGTTTTAAGATGGATTTAATTTAAAATAAAAGGGCTTTACTATAATGAATATAGTGGTGGTGAGCGCTGTTGAAAGCCCTGGGTGCAGCTTTACCTGTTGGGTTACACTAATAAAGACTACAATACTTTAATTTAAGAGTATACCTGATTATTAACAAAGAGTAAAACTGTTTTTGACAGTCTACTACGTAGGTTATTCAAGAGCAGGATGAGGAGATGATTTTGGCTGTGAAAAGCCCTCCTTTTATCCTGAAATTGGGGTGGAAAGGCTGCTAGACCTTTCCATGTGAAGGAAGTGAAGATTTTTCACTCTCCAGGACAGGCTTGTGGTTTGCAAACAGCCTGTATACCCTGTATTGGGCTCAGATGTGGTTTTGAAACCACATCTGGGCCGTTTTCACCAATACAGGGTGAAAATTTTCATTTGGGGACCTCACAGCCTGATTCTGACGTGTATGACGCGTAGAATGCTGTACAGAAACTGTATGGGAACCTAGTATTGACTGACATATGAGGTATTGAAGTAAAAACATGCTTCTTCGTCTATTTGACACCTCATATTCATGATTATGGGATAATATCCCATGGTAAGGCTGTATATGACAGCAGGTGGGATTTTGACCTTAAAACAGCCATACCTTTGCCAATTCTTGAGATATCAACCTCAAAATTGGTCCAGTGTGTAGCCCTGTATGTGCTCTACACAATGGTACCCCATTTGATATGGGTATCATTAAATATGGCAAAGTTATCCCATGTACAAGATTTTTGTGCCTTTGTGTGTTTTAGGCAAAAAGCTGTATTGAGCTTGTTTGCCCCATAACTTTTGTTCTAGTTGAGCTATGGGGAAATGGATGGAACCATCAGATAGCCCCGATTGTTCTCTTTCCAAAAAAACCCCACTTCAGGTATCCCACACTAAAACTGTAGAAGTTAGATGAGAGGTGAATATTTTGTTCACCCTTATTTGGCCTGAATTTGACCATAACTCCTGTAATATTGGTGCTAGCTCAGTTTGGCTGGTACCATTGGATAGCCCTGGCTTAGAGCTTCATTTTGAATACCCATTTGATGGGGTTAGGCCTCTCCTTCTAGAGTTTAGATGAGAGGTGAAAATTAAGGTTTATGCTCAGCAATAACTTTGAGTAGGAATAACTTTGTTATTCCTTGTCCTATGGTGATGGGACTTATATTTTCAGGAAGAGGTGAGTTTCCTCTTCCTTTTGATACCTTTTGAGCTGATTTGGCTCAGCTCCATGTTTTGGTGGTATCTTGGCTATACCATTGGTTTATGGTATTTTGGCTGTCATGCTTGTGCTCTGGTTTTGAGTCACAGGCTGACAACTGGCATTATGAACAGAAGTTGAATAAAAGAAACTTGATGGTATTGATAACAGAAATCAAAACTTGGCCAAATCAATCACAATAAAATCTTGATGAGTCTTGAGGAATCAATTCAATTCTTGAGCTGAAATAAGCTTCAATCAACAATAAATCAATTCAATCAATAATCAACAATAAATCAACTCAAATAAAATATCAATAATCTTGATTAAATCAACAATCAATCAATATTCAATCAATCAATAAATCAGTGTCTTCAATATGAATCAAGGTCTTGAGGAATCAATCAATCAATTCAAAATCTTCAGAAATCAATTCAAATATCTTGATGAGTCAAAATCAATCAATAATCAAAGTCAATTCTTGAGGATCAATAAAATATCTTCAGAATTCAAAGTCAATCAATCCAATCCAATGAAAAATCCTGAATTGCTGAATCAATAAACCCAATTAATCCAATCAATTAAACCAATAAATAACTCCTGAATAAGACCTGAATGATAACACAGAAAAAATTGATTTGATAAAAATAAAATGAAGTTATGAAATGGTCAGCAATGATTAAGAAAGAAGAAAGAATCAATCTTCATATAAATGAAATGAATGAGATGAAAATTGAGGAGAGAGAAAATCATAATCATCAAGAATCATAAGATCATTAAAAAGTCATAATTGATGAATGAGAGAAATGATTATAAAAGAATGAAAAGAAAGAATCAATATGAGTTAATTAATTTAATGTCACAGGGGATCTTTGAAGTGAAGAGGGCCTGGCACTCAGTAAACTGGGACTCACTTATGGAGGGCTCAGAGATATGGTAAGAAGGAATACACTTAAGAGTGCAAGAGATGAATTACTAAAATAAAGAATATAAGAAAGCAGCAACAAAAGAATAAGAATAAAAGAATAGAAGAGCCAACCACAAACAAGTCCAAGTCCACTGTTTAAACCTGTCAGAATGGAAAGAGAAGGGTTAATAAGAATATGGCCACCCAACTCATACTGTACAGGAAAAGAGAGAAATGCAAAGACTAACTCAAAATTAAATAATTATAATACCCAAAATAAGGATAAGAATAATCATAAAATAATAAATAAACTAAATTAATTAACTGGGGAAAAGTCCCCAGGGGGGAGAAAGAGGGGCTGGTATATGTGAGAAACACCAGCCCTGATCCAGAGGAAGAATTTTCATGAGAGGGTTGAATTATTGAATTGAGTCTGGCCAATACAGGTCCTCTACAGCTGTACAGAACCTGTAGAAGAGGTGTGGTGTATTTGAGTGATCATAAAATTTCATGCTGGTGTATTGAAACTGTATTGGGTGAATCCAACCTGTACAGGTATTGACAGGCTGTATTGATGTACCAAGCTGTATGCATGTTTCAGAATGAAGATTGCTGAAACTGAATGCTGATGCAGATACTGGATCTGCTGATTTGAGGTGTTTGAGTGGGTGTATTGATGAATACCCTTACCCCTTGTGAGTGGTTGTTATAACTGGACAGTTTAGAGAATTGAAATTACAAGTTCAAAACTTGGAAAATTCAACTGGTCACAATGCAGCTCTTTTCCAAGAACAATTGGAAAAAAGTGATAAAGCAAGACTTGAATTGAAAGAAGACATTCAATCAAGTATTAATAATATATCACTCAAAAATGAATTGCCAAGGCAATCCACACCAATTCTTGACAGAAATGTGCTTAATGATTTACATCATACCATTTCAAGTAATGAGGTGGAAACTGCTTGAAATTTCAAAGACATTCCAAAATTAGAGGAATGGCCAACCTTCAACAGTGAAGGAGAATATAATCATATGGAATTTATGAAAAAAATTGATATGTTCAAAGAAGACTTTAATATACCAGATGAATACATAAGTGCCAGATTACACTCATTATTTACCAGATCAGCAAAGAAATGGTATTACAAAATGAGACAAGACCATGGTAAGCATACTTGGCCTCAGTGGAAAGAACAAATTATTTCCAAATGGGCTAATGATTCCTGGAGATTTAGAATGGAAAATTCTTTTGAAGCCATTTTCAATATTGAGAGGGACAGGCCCATGTCTTGGTTTCTTGAACAGAAGGACAAATTAACTGCCCTTCATCCTGATATGTCTGAAACAATGGTACATAAAAGGATATTAAGAAAGTGTGGTGGTGACCTTGAGCATGCTATAAGAAGCAGATGTATTGAGCCTTGCTCTACAGAAGATTATATCAATGCTATGGAGGACATCACTACTAGAACAAAAATTGGGAGAAGTTGGTCCAAATCCCCAATAGACAATAAGACTAATGGGAAACCAATTTCAAAGCCAAATAAACCACAAGACAGACTTCCTTTGAAATGTCACAAATGTGGAAGCACATCTCATTTAGCAAACACTTGCCCAAACAAGACAAGAATCAATGAGATAAATGTGGAAAAAGTGGAAGACACAAAATAAACAACTGATGTATGTTTACATGAAAGTGATTCTGAGCCTTCAGAAGAAGAAGAAGTACCAGAGGAGCTTAGTATAGAAAACATCAGGTATAAAAATCTATAACATGAAGATGAATGGATTGTAGAAAGCAAAATACCTGATTCGCAAAAGTTTCTTACAAAATTCAGACATGAGAGAAGACCAATTGCTCAATGAAAAGTTTGAATTGTGTGCTTTACATACTTAGAAAAGGATAATTAGAGAGGTTGGACAGTGGATTATACCCCCCCAAAATAACTTGGGGGTATACTACAAAGGAAAAATTGTGGTACAATTTCTTTTTTTTGGTGGTAGGGAATGTGAGCCTATGAGGTATGTATAACATACCCATAAGGCCACAAATAGCTTTATACACAGTGAAATTGTCTTCAACAGACTTTTTAATGGAATTTGAAATAAAAAATAACAAAAAGAAGTATAACTTTTTTTGGATAAAAAAAGTCATAAATATTATGTCATTTTTGGATTCTACATCAAAAATAACCTAGGGTACATCCATAAGGTGTTATACCCAAAAACACTTATTTCTTATGTTATTAGAAGATTTAAGAATCTCACAGTACTAATGTAACTTTCTTAACAATTTTTTAAAATTGTTAGATTTAAGCTTAAATAAGCTTAAATTTAAGGTTGCATAAGGTTTATGCAAACTTACCAAAATTTTAGTTAAAATTGAGGTGTGGTGTATATTTACTGAATTGGCTAAGGATTTGCCATACAAAATTTAAATCCTGTGTGAGCTCAATTTAAAAGGGTTTAAGGCCATAGTATGGCTTTAAATAATTAAAAGGGCAAAATCCACGCAAAAAGGTGGGACAAAGGAAAAAGACCAAATAGAGCTGGGGTACCTAGCTTTTTGGATCTGCAAGGACTCAATTAAGGTTGTCCACCTGTATTGGAGGATTTTAAAACTTATTTAAACTTTAATATTAGACTTTGATCCAACATCAAAGTTTGAGCTGGTTTTATCCCAAATTAGACAGGAATTTCAAGCTGCCAGAGGGTAAATCCCAATATGCAGGCTTGAATTCCAGGTTTTAAGAACTGTCAAAGCTTAATTAAGCTTAAAAAACTTAAATAAGCTTAAAACTTTAAGGTTACAAGCATTAAAACCTTATCAAAACTTAAGGTTTGGTGTGTATTGCTATTTTACATGGAAAAATAGCAATAACTTCAAAAATTCATTAAAAATCCAATTCTTAATGGATTTTCTTGAATATTTCACACAGCTCACAATTCAATATTATCTACATATAAATTAAATTTCAAGTATATTTTATAAATAAATTTCCTGGGTAATTAGCCTGGAAATTTACTCTTTTAATTCAAGCTCAAAGAAAATTATAATTTCCTTAAAAATTAATTAAAAATTGAGTTTAAGAGATTTCTGCTTGAAACTCTATTTTTAAGTTGTTCATGTGATTAACGTTAATATAAATAAGTTTATTTATATTAAAAACTTAAATTAATTAGTTAAAATGAGGATTAAAGCTACATGGAGTTAAGAATAACCCTGTTAACTTTAAATTGGAATTAAAATTAAGTTACCTTAAGTTAAGAACTTTATTTTTAAGCATGGTTTTTCAGTTTTAACCTGAGCACGCCCTCTATATCCATTATGAATCATGAGAGCTTCTCTGAAGACATAAAAAGAGTCTTTTCATCACTGTTTTTGTCCATCATTCATTATCAATCCAATCATATTAGAAATTTAAACAGGTAAAGTTTTATTAAATATAAAATCTTATTATTAAAGTAATTTTTAAGTTATTTTATTCTTTATTAATTAAAATTAAAGAATTGAAATCATAGAATTTAGATTATTTTTGTAATCACCAATAATATATTTTATTATATAAAATTAATCATCTTAAATATCTTTTAAAAAAATCCACAAATTCCCCTTAAAAACTCTTTAATCTCAATTTTTATCATAAAAAGTTATTTTATCTTTAAAATTATTGATTTTTGGTGTGTTTTTAACTTATAATTATTATTTAATATAATAACTGTTGTTGTTTGACTTGTTGTATTAAATAAATATTATAAGTAAGTTTTCTCTAAAGTTCTATATCTTTTTTATCTAGTATTAGTTTTTTTATATAGAATTTTTATTCTATAAAAATTATTTCTGCACAGTGTGTGTTTAATTCTTTTATAAATAATATTTATATTATTTATAAGTGGTTAATATTCATATTTTCCATGTGTAATTGTCTCATTAAGAGCTTTAAACTTTTTATTATTATAACTGTCAGTGACTATAGCAAGAATAGAATAATTTTAATTTATTATAATTATTAATTTTTTATTATTATTAGATCTTTATAATAATAATTAAATTTATTTCTATATATAATTATTTTCAATAATTATATATAAATTTGTGGTTATAATATTTTGCTATATTATATATTTCTATTGGGGACAGTAATAGTACTCTTGATTTTTGCTACTATTATCAAGAGTTTCATAGACAAACCTTACAGTAGAGGTATTGGTTTGCTTAAATTCTTGGGTGATAGTATTGTAGGAAGTAATGATGATATCATATTTTAAGATGTCGGCCTCGGATAATGAGTGACGAGTGGGACCATAGTAGATTTTGGCATGCAGCACTCCAGCCTGAGCATGCTTGGATATTTCTGATTTCCAGTTGGTAATTAAGTGAGGGGGGCAGATGATCATGGTGGGTGTGGAGCAATGGGGGTTTGCAATCATCCGCTCCTTGGAGGTACCAATTAGAGAAATGGCCTGAATGGTTTTACCTAATCCCATATCATCTGCGAGCAGTCCTCCAAGAGGGGTATTGGTTGAAAGGGAGTCAAATGAGCTTACAGCCTTTTTTGTAATGATGTGCCTGGCATTAAAAGTGGATCCTGGGGGTGAGGTGGCCCAAAGGTTACGGGCTGATTGGCCATTGGAGATTTCTCGATCCCAGAGAAAAGCTAGTCTGGTCTTTTGATGAGGGAGGAGGGGGGTTTGAATAATGGCATGGGGAGGTCTGATCCACTGGGTAATTGTATCAGTTTTTGCTTGGAAATCAATGATGAAACAGCAGGATATGAAGCTGGCGTCGAGTTTGAAGCGGGAAATGTCAGAGTAAAGAGTTGACATTGACTATGAGTATTAAAGTCATATTCTTTGGGCATTTTAAGCTTGAAATCTTGTGTTTGAAAGCTTTCCATTATGAATAGAATGTTTGGATACCATGTGAAGAACATCAATGCTAGATTAGATTTCTGAGATGAGGAGGGATCATTTGCATCAGTCATAAATATTCCCTCAACAAATAATATTTGAGTAGGATTGGATTGGCAATTTTCAATCCATGCCCCACCAGGACCACAGTGCATGAAAGGATTTGGTGCCCCAAGGAATGGTATCAACGTTTTGGAAAGGGTTCCAGGGAGAGAGCCAATAGCACGCTGGTGATTGGGTAGATATACAAAGATGTTGTGCTGATTGTGCCATATGATAATCCAAGAAGCTAAGTGGGAATTCTCAGGATTTAAGGTTATATCACTATTTATTTGAATACAAATATTAATCATCCCAATGCAAAGTGGTTGTGAAGGGGTTGACATGATGGCTATTTTAAATTATTTGGGGACAGTTGGAAATTATATGATCGGGAAGGGTTAGCTAAAGGGAATGAAGACAAATAAGCGCAGGTGGGGAACTTATATGAGAGGCAGAAATGGGCTCAAGGGGGATGGCCTGTGGTTACATGCATGATCTTTAGGAAGATGGGCCTCTTGGGCTCATAATTTTCATATCCGATTTGGGGCATATATCAAGGCAAGGTGGCAAAAATGTGGGTGCACCAATATGACTGCTGGATCTGCAGCAAGTTACGAAACCTTTGGTGGAACAAGGTTGACATTAGCATATCCAAAATTGGGTGGGTTGTAGCAACTTATTGTGAAGGGGCATATTAGAGGCATGCAGCCATGTTTGCTGGTGTGACAGCAAACAATGAGTGTATCTTCCCCAGGGACCTACTGGGCAATCTCACTGTGGGGATGTTTGTGTGTGGGCGGGTGAGATATGTTCAGTGGCGTGCCACCAAACATGAGCTTTGTTTTGCCTGAAGTTTTTTTGCTGACTGATGCCTACTGGGCTTCCAGGGAGGAAAGTGTGGCATGATCAAAGGGGGCGCGGGCTGTGAACCGTGATCCACATATACATTCACCCCTATTGTGTTTGAAGTGGGTACTAATCCACCGAGATTGGCATCAGGGTCTTTGCCTCACGCATGTACAAAACTCCAGTGAAAGAGGCCACCCGCCCAAGGGATTTTTTGGCTGCAAGCCAGGGGCCACAACAAGCGTGGGGCGCGTGAGAACGTGCATAAAATGACCCGCGGTGGGAGATCCCCACGCAATCATAGGCCAGGATTATTCTAATGCGGATGAGGCTGAAGCAAATCCACACTGATTGGCCTCAGGTTTCCACGCGTGAGCGGGTGAGCGTCTGCAGTCAAGCTGACCAGCCAGTCAGCAGACTGAGAGTAAAGTGTCTTCCAGGTGTGTGAAAGTTGCCTGCGTATGACCCATCAGGGAGTGCGTATGAAAGCGTGTGGCTGCCCAACAATGAGAATGCGCAATGAACAAGTGGGGCCAGTCATTGTTTTCCCCAACAATGGCACCGGATGGAATCCACTGTTTGTATATGACCCAAATAAACAGTCATCCCACTATGACCCACTTACATTGACTTGGATTACACGCGCATCTGTGCCGTAGTTAGGCAGAGCTGTCCAAAAAGGTGCATCAAAGGGATGCAGTTGAGATATATGACTCAATGGCTTGACGTGATTGCATGTTACATTGTTGAACAGCTTTTGCTCTGCCCCGCAGCATACATTTACAAAGGTGTACTGCGTACTACAGTGTTGGCTGTACAGATTAGGAAGGTGTAATACTACTTCAGCCTGCATGCATATAGCCAATGGGTATCCACCTTCCAATCATTTGCATATACCTAGCTCATGTGCCACATGCTCAGCATTGTGTTTCACCCGATTTTCACATGCAAGCTGAGCATGTCATGGTCAAAAGCACCGTGTGGAAGTGCTCAGTAAAGCCATGGTCAGGACCATTTTTGAAATAGTTCATTGGAAGGCTCAGTTTGGAGAACTTCACCAAAGCGTGTGAAATGCTGCACCTGGCTGAAATGTCATCCAATGCTGTGCCAAATGCTCAGATTGTGTGCATACAAAAACAACCAAGCACTGGCTCAGCATGGTGCATTTGATATTGTTATATCAATAGTTCAATTACTGTGCAATTGAAATGATCAGCCACTGAGCATTTCAATTATGACCCAAAAGAAAACCTGAGCAATGGGTTGAGGCAAGCTCATGCTGTATTCACTTGTCTTACAGCCCCCCCTTTGTTCAAACACTATCACCAGGCCATACGGCCGGTAATCTCGCCACGGTCACTTGTGACCAAATGCACCACATGCTTTTCTGCGTGGGGCATTTGGGAATTGCACCCACCATGCACATTCAACGAGGGCCTCACAACCACCCTCCTGGGTGATCGGGTGGCTATTTAAGGAAACAAAGGGGATTTGACTGAGCTTGAAAATTCAATCAATTTCAATACTCAGCCAGAACCCCATTGTTCTTCTGCCTCACACCAGAATTTCCCTTCTCAGTTGCAGCATTCGCTGCAACTGAGCTTCAATTTTGCCCACATGCCTTGAAGCTGAGACTTTTGCGGGTGCTGCAACTGCTGAGATCGTCTCAGCTTCACCATGGTATAAAAGACCATCTTCGCACGACAAGCCCTTCACTTTCCTTGTCACCTGCTCCACTTTGTTCCAGCTCACCCGCTGTTGTCCTTCTTGTGCGTATTCCCCTTGGTCTTCCTGCCTTTCCACTCTTTTCTTTCGCACTCCACTAAACCCACTCCCCTTCCTTTTGCCTGTTTGTTTTTCCTGCTGATCCTTTCAGAACCCCACTTCTATCCACCTCGTGCATTACCTCTTTTTTAAACTTTTGTCGACATCATGTTCCAATCTGAATACTTATTTTTCTTCTCTTCCAGACTTTTAAAAACTTCCAACTAGAGCGTCTTTATTTTGTTTTGGTCTTAAGTTTATCTAATTCATCGTACGTCTTCATTTTCTTTCTTGTTTTTTACTTTCTATTCAGTTACTAACCTCAATTGTTTTGTTTTTAGATGTCGTGCACTTTATGCACCAAGCGGGGTATCCCCTGCATTTGTTCCTCAACAACAACCGATGCTTGTGATGCTTGCTGACAAGCACACAAGAAATGTTTGTTTGTTGTCCGCCCCTTCCAACCACACGGCCAGAGGATCTCTCGCCCAAGACACCCTTGCGAGGACTCCTTTGTGGTTGACAATGATGAAACCATATCTGAGCGCGAATAGACACCAAGACCCCAAGCAGGCCGACGGGAACGATTCCAGACGATTAGCCCTGTCCCCTCAAGCATCAATTTGTCAACCCCCCCTCCTAGGCCACCATCCGATGGTCACTTCACTCCTTGACCTGAGTGAAGTGATTATCCGGCCAATGAAGGATGGCGATGGCGAGAGGACATTCAAACTTGGGCCGATTGTCACCATGTCTTGTCACCAATGGGATTCAAACGCCAAAGTAAGTTTTCTTTCTCTTCACGCAATAATACTGACTTTTTTCCATTACTCATAGAACAAAACCCCCCGAATCCCCCCCAACAAGACTCTCCTGTTCCTAGTTTGCCTTGCGAGCAAACCCCGCGGCAACCCACTCCAGGCCCAAGTGGCACCCGATGGTCAGAGGTATTATTCCGGGGTAAGCAGCCAAGGTTTCATTTAATTTTCACTTTCAATTTTGAGTCAAGTTAACTGACTCTTACTCCTTTTTTAGAACCCCCCCGAACCAAAGAGCCACCTATTCCTGGCCCGAGTCCATCCTCCCAACCACCAGAGGATGATACGACTCGTGAGCCAGAACCTGAGGTGGCTCCTATGCAATCCACGGAGGAACCTTTTGGTAAGTCACCACTTCTCTTTCTTCACTCCTCTCAACTTTTCCTCACCTTTTCTTCAGCCATCTCCAGCTTGTCCCGCCACTCCCCGCTCCATAATTATCATCAACGATATGCCTGTTGGATCCCCCTCCACTCCAACCTCAGTTCCCTTCCAGTGCCCCCGAGAACCCCAACACCTCCTCCCCCCAGTGCAAAGCCCCTCTCATTCCCACGATGACGCTCGCCAGGAATTAACTGACTTACGACTGACTTTGATGATTCCTTGAGCCATTGACCACAAATCAATCAACCAAATCTTGTTGGAGTGTTGCCGCTTGCTCCACATGATTCCTTTTGTGGATGCAACTCATCGAAATGAGATGCACCGGGAATTCTGGGAGGAACTAAACTCCCTCCTTGCCCAGGCACTGGAGGCTTATCCAAAGGAGGGCATCACCAGGATAGTCTCCAAATTCCTAAAAAAATAAAAATTCAAAAAAAATAATCTCATTATTTCCACTTTTTATCATTTGTAATACTTTCTTTTAAATAAATTTTTTTTATGTTCAATTTCTATCACATTCTTTGTTCACGTAAAAATTATTTATGTCCTCCTTAGAGAAAATCCCTGATTGCATGAGAATTATTATTTTTGTAAGTGCCCCACCAAAATTTTGAGTGAGTATTTGTTTGTGTGAACCTCTTTTGCCAAAAATGCGCCAATAGTCACCATTACCGTCTCCTATATTTTCTTCTTCCATGGTTTAGAGCCATATCAATTCTTAACTGTAAAAAAGCAGGAGGTTCTCGCATGTGAGAAATCCACTCCAGATTTGTGAGACATTGCCTTTGCTATGGTCACACACTATTAAACTTAGTCATGTATTGAATTGTTTAAATTGTCGGGAACCTTCACAAGCGTAAGGATTGGCGTGTGAATTGTTGGGAGCCTGCACAGGCATAAGAAATTGTCAGCATTGTTGGCAACCTTCACAAGCGTAAGGATTGGCGTGTGAATCATTGGAAGCCTGTACAGGCATAAGGAATTTTGAGCATTTTTGGGAGCCTTCACAAGCGTAAGGATTGGTGTGTGAATTGTTGGGAGCCTGCACAGGCGTAAGGATTGGCATGTGAATTGTTGGGGAGCCTGCACAGGCGTAAGAATTGGTATGTGAATTGTTGGGATCCTGCACAGGCGTAAGAAATTTTCAGCATTGTGGGGAACCTTCACAAGCATAAGGATTGGTGTGTGAATTGTTGGGATCCTGCACAGGCGTAAGAAATTTTCAGCATTGTGGGGAACCTTCACAAGCATAAGGATTGGCAGATGAATTGTTGGGGGCCTGCACAGGCATAAGAAATTGTCAGCATTGTTGGCAACCTTTACAAGCATAAGGATTGGCGTGTGAATTGTCAGAAGCCTGTACAGGCGTAAGGAATTTTTAGCATTTTTGGGAACCTTCACAAGCATAAGGATTGGTGTGTGAATTGTTGGGAGCCTGCACAGGTGTAAGGATTGGCGTGTGAGCTGTTGGGAACCTGAACAGGCTAAGGATTGGCGTGTGAAGCGTCGGCAGCCGCCATAGGCGTAAGGAACCTTTAGCATTGTCGGAACCTGCACAAGCATAAGGATTTGCGTGTGAAGCATCACCATCCTGGACAGGAGCAACAAACCAGGACATATGTACAATGGCATGCCACCATACATAATCCACTTCACCCCTTTTTCATGTGAGACACCCCATCTCCTGCACTCGAAACCATCCCATCCTGGTGTATATTGTCCTCTGCCTTACCCAACACACATGCAAATCTACTCATTCTTTGAATTTGCATGAGATTGTATTACCATCCCTGATTTGATAGCCCTCTCTCTCACCAATCTCATAATAGCCATGGCTTTTTTGCCACATTTTTTTTGCTAACCTGCTTGAGCATTGTGTGGACATACCCACTAGTGCCATGCTTTCGTTGTCCTGTGCTGGATCAGTATAATGAACAAATGTACTACTGGCACACACTACCTGAATGAGACCATGACAATCAGATAGATCAATCCAAAAATTCTCATTTGGGAAAATCAATTTTCCCCCTGTACACCGCTTTGATGCATCTCTTTGAATTTGGCCGGTCCGCTTATCAGCTTGAAACCACCATCCTGAAGCATACAGCAATGCATCCTTATCAATATGAGGTGAGTTTTTGAATCCATTCATGGTGAAAGTGAGTGTGGAAGCAAACCTGCATGCACCCTTATTTGTGGGAATATCGCCTTCATAGTTGACTTGATCAAAAGACGGAACCCCCAATGAGTTGTAGCAATTTTGAATCTTCTCAAATAAATTATCCCCAACATATTGTAAGAATTGACCTAGAATGCAACCCACTGAGCTAAGATTGGCACCTCGGTTCCGCCATTCATCTTTTGTGTTTTCAATTTTCCCAACACTTCCATACAGACCAAATTGTTCATTCTTTGTGCTGCATTTGCGCCACCCAATCGCAAACATAAATCCCTCCAGTAATGCTCCATTTGTTGAAATTGAGTCGGTGAATCTCTTTTTGTGGAACAAGAATTGTGATAATTCATCCCATTGATTGACCTCGACTTCACTCATTGTTGTGAATGGTCGGACTTTGACAAGGGCAATTAGTAATCCGGTTGAAGAGAAAATTCCCACATGGCCAAAGTGAATGCGTTTGATCTGATTGACATCCACAACCCTCCAAATTTTACTTGGGGTGATATTTGCTGATACTGGCATTGATATTTGTGCTGTTGGGCGAGAGGAGAAAAACAACCTATTCATTCGGGCTGTTTTGCGCTCATTTGTCTTTTGGGATCTCCCACTATTCCCAAGTGTTTGAGGGATCACGGTGTGTTGAAGCAGACAAGATATCAGATACTGCTTCCTGCCATTTGAAGCTAAGGAGTTTTGAGTCCAGAATGGTGCCCAATGCCCAAGGAGCTTTCTTCGGCACACATCCTTTGACTTCCCTGTTGGAGCCCACATGACATTGGCACAATCTGAACCGACTAAAGCCAATGTTCTTCCATGGGGCCCAATGAGGGTGCCACATAAATGTGGAAGCATATATATATATCTATATATATACACTGAGATTAAGCGAGAAACTCACAATTCCCTTCCTCAGCCCAATGCTTTCCCACAAGTTGCCTTTTATTCTCTTTTCCTTTTTTTGTGAATTGCATGCTTGCAGCCAAAAATTAAATGAAACCAAATGATTACTGATTTATTAATATCACCTGAATTGGATTGCGGTTGATAAATCTTTTTTAATTGCGACTAAAAAGAAAGATCACACCTGACCTTTGCGAATTTGCAATCTCAAATACCTGAACCTGAAAATTTCAGTGGATAGTGCCTTATTCAATTTGACATATTGATGTTCCCATGCAATCAGTTTCCAATCCAACCATGTGGAATATCGCAAGCACGCGCAAATGCAATATGCACCCTGCTGCGTATCCCTAGTTATCCTAGTCCTCTTGAAAGAAACAGGAACATTTGGCTTATTATGGGCTGGCAGGAGTGATAAACGCGACCTCCCACAATGCCCTGCGTGTGCTACTCGCAGGCAAAACTGCCTGACTCAGCTTGCGTCTTGTCGCAGTCTTTTCAATGGTGTAAGGAGGCATGCCGCCATACAATTACTATTGGTATTCAGACTGTGGCATCCGGGCAGTAGTAGGATAGGAAGTCATGATTATTAAATTCATAAATAAATTTGCAAAATTCAATTACAATCTATCTAGTACAAAGCTAATCTAAAACAGGTCAATCCTGGTTGTGAGTTTAGCTGACCTGGGTACAGTCAAGGTGACCTCATCACTTGAACCAAGACCACACTTTGCCACCCAGGCATCACCAAAGTCTAATACTAAGCATCGTGCAAATTCAAATCTAAGAGGTACAGTGGGGTTAAAAGACTCTGATGAGAAGAAACTTTTATTCAGTAAATTACATATATACTTATTAGTACGTAGCCACACTGGCTCTACTAGATTTTTACTCTCTGAAAGTTTTTCGGAAATGTCAATTAGTGATAAAGCCCCTTTAACTGAGCTTGTTCTCCAGTCATCTGAGCATACCATCAAACCACAAATTCCCGCCGCACAGAATGCCGCTAATATACCATAGCAAATTCGATTTATTCCAAGATTCTTGTGACATGTCAAAAGATCTTTGATGGCCTCATTTTTTTGAGTTCGTGAGTTTGCCTTTGATGCCATTAACTTCGACCTTTGTATGTGCACGTACCATGTTGTACGCAATCATCAAATGGATAACTGTAACCATTAGATCCTCCAGGTTCTTGTGTGGCTTTGTGGATATCTCACTGTCAGCCCCGCCACCTTCAATGCTGAGCTGGGTTGCATGTTGCTTCAATTTACTCAAGCAGGAGGCAAGGTATTCAACTGCTCCCCATTTGAGTCCAAGAGGATCGGTCAAATTTGATGTTGGTGCAACATATGGTTTGGGTGCAATCACATTGTATGAGACTAAACTAATGGATTCAAACTAAACATTTGCCCAAAAATGTTTAACTGGATTGGCGGGGTAAAGAAGGCTCTGAACCATTTTGAAGAAGGAGTGTTCAGATTTTGGGAGATTCTCTGGAGGTTTAGATGATTCCTTCATCAATTTGAGATTCCAAATGTTGTGATCAAAAAATGCTTCTGTTTCTGTTGGCTTAAAAAAATCTAACCCTGTATATTGCAATTTATATCACCAGTCAACAGCCAATAATCATGTATCATGCACAAAGATAAAACTCGCCTGCCATCTCAAGGTCCTCCAGCCAAGCCAACATTTTAAGCTCTCAGTTACTGATCACCTTAATACCAACGGAAAGGAATGTATGAGCATCCTTTGTTGGTAAATTGTCCCAATGATTTTTGTAAATATTATTGATATTATCAATCCCCCTTTTCCGTGATTGTTGAGTAATATTGGAATGATATATTAAAATGCCTGCAAACTCTTCCATGCGGGATGAAAATACTCCTTGAAAATTAGCAGACAATGTCACTTTGGGCTCAGGGTCAGGAATTATATCAGTCATATCTCGTCCCATTGTATCATGTTTAATTGTCTCCCTTTCTTGAAAGGCTTGAATATTCCAAGGAGAGGCGGGAGGGGTTTCATTGGGTATCGGAGGGCGTTCAGTATGTGGAGCTTCATCATGGATTGTTTCATTGAGTATGGGGGGGTTCAGTATGCGGAGGTTCATTATCAATATGTTCAACTTCAACATTGATCATTTCATCACCTTGATCCCAAGAATCCTTTGCGGCTTCAAAGTTACGGCGTGTTTTGTTTGTTTTTTTGGTTGCATGTATGTTTGGTCTTTTTCCTAATCCTTTGCCTGGAAATCCAATTATGACTCGAGATCCTTCAGGTAGAGATTCTCCCACCTCCACACCTGCCCATATATTGTAAGCAGCTATTTTTATCAATTTTGTTTTGAATTAGTAGTGGACTTACGGTTCAAATCCATTTTGAGCAGGCTCATGGCTTCAGCAATCTTTTGACGCACATAATCAGGAATTTTACTATCATTTTGAATTTTTTCAAGCCTTGGGATAGTTTGAGAAATGTTGGAGACAAATTGTTACTTGGATATAATTTCCACCTCCCCACTGAAAATTACATCATCTTCTGTCAGTGCACAAGGTTCAACAGTCTTTTCCTTCTCATAACTTTTAAAATTTGGTTTCTGAGAGCTTGGAGGCTGACCTGAAATAAAGGCTATGACACAATATCAGGTTTTGAGAGATTTGAAATATTCAAGATGTATGCATACTCAAATTCTGGAAGAACTGGTGGATCTTGATTATCTTCATGTGACTGGCTCTCTACTTCAATGCCTCATTCACAACTACTGGCCATATCAGAGATTTCACTTCCACTCTCTGGGGCTGAAGTTGGTCGTTCATTGAATTCAGTTGAATCTCGCTGGGTTTGGGCCATAGCGGAGGTAGTTTATTAAGCAAATAGATGGTGATGAGTTGATTGATAACTTGTTTGAAAATTTTTGGATAAAAAGATCCAAATTGAAGAACAAAGGTGGAAGTAAAATAAGTTTAAAATAATTGATTCTTTTTGAGTGAATATTGGAGTGAGACAGAAGTTAAATATCAATTTAAAGAAGATTAAGAGTTATTGAATATTCTAGAAAAAATACATTTTAGAACCACAAGCTGACCAAAAAAAACCTGTGCATCAACAGACTTGGAACCTTTTATTGAAATTGTATTGCATTTGCAAAATATAATCTGTTGGGAAATTGAAGGAGGCAATGTGTTGCAAATTATTTCATCTCATTCAAATGAAATCACTTCCCTGTGAGACATTGAATAAAATTGACTAGTGAGAAACCTACTAAAGTCAACTGTTGAACTATTCAACGCTCATGAGGTAAGGACTATTCAAAGTGTTCAATTTGAATGATATGAAATAAAATGGTTTTGTCGGGGAAACAGGAGACACAATTCTTGTCTTAAATAGTCCACTTATTAGGTTTTAATTTGTGAGTCTCATGATTTAAACCCTAACCACATCATTGTGAATATACTGACCAATTTCCCCTTAGGTCCTGTTGGCAGAGAAGGCCACTCAACATATTTTGGCCATTGCATTCATCATGTACGCCAACAAGCCACCGTACATTATGGATGTAATACGGAAGCATAAGGATAAGTGGTGTCGGGAGCATGTTGGGAGGGCACCCTGCGAGCGTAAGGATGGTAAGCAATTTCGGGAGGGCACTACACAAGCGTAACAATAAGTGGTGTCGGGAGCATGTCAGGAGTGCACTCCGCGAGCGTAAGGATGGTAAGCAGTGTTGGGAGGGCACTCCATGAGCATAAGGATGGAAAGAAGTGTTGGGAGCATGTCAGGAGGGCACTCCGCGAGCATAAGGATGGAAAGCTGTGTTGGGAGCATGTCAGGAGGGCACTCCGCAAGGGTAAGGATGGAAAGCAGTGTTGGGAGCATGTCAGGAGGGCACTCCGCGAGCGTAAGGATGGTAAGCATTGTTGGGAGGGCACCATGTGAGCATAAAGATGGTAAGGGTGGGGGTGTGAAAGCGAAGGAGTGGTGAGGACGGAGATGGGGGGGAAGTGTTGGAGTCTCATCTGGAGGGTGGTGCGGGCGCGTAAGCATGCGAAGCGTTGGGGCGGATTAGGTGGGTATGCGGAAGCCAATGAGGTGAAATTACCCAAACATTGCGAATAGTGTTGAAATGGGTTTGGGCTTTGAGTGACATTCTCATGTGACACATGTGACAATTGACGTTGTCTTGATGCTGAGGTGACGTGATCCACTAAATCCAGTGACTATAAAGTGACATTAACGTGATTGAAGCAAGATTTTATACTGACCGTGGTGCCACGTGAAGTCAATCGCTGACGATTTACGCGAGATTCTCCCTGGTGAGAACCCTGTTCAACAGAGGAATATATTAATTGAATTGAAGATATCATTACTAGGACAAGAATTAGTAAAACCTGAAATAGAAACTCTATGGAGCCCAAAATGGTCCCAAAGATTTCTGGAGAGGATAAAAGACCTGAAAGACCTGTCTTGAAGTGTCATGAATGTGGAAGCACCTCACATTTAGCTAACACTTGCACCAAAAAGACCAAAATCAATGAAGCTAAATTCATTGAAAAGGTTAAGTGTGCTTAAGAGAAAGAAGAACATGACCAAGATTCTGAAATTTCTGAAGAAACTGCAGTGGAAGACTATCCCATTGACAACATTATAGCTTTCTTTGAATTAAATGAAGTGAATATTCAGTTACCACAATATAGTGAATATTGCTATAACCTGTTGAATATTCAGGATGCCATAATTTGTAAGACTAAACCTACTATTGGCAAAGGTTACACTGCTGAAGAATCTTGTATTAAATCAATCCTGATGAATAGTGTTGAAGACAAAGGAAAATTGGACACAGGGGAATTTTGCACTTGTGTAGGCAGAGAATACCTTCAATTCATAATCCCTGAAAGGAAGAACCATCTATTACCAATAAAGAGTGTGAAAACTAGTAGTTCCAGTAATAATATATACCCCTTGGTCATATTGGACACTAAACTTGTATTTCCACACCCTGCAGGAAGTGTGAAAATGAAGACAGAGATAGTAGTAATGGAAAATTGTACATCTCAACATATCATTATTGGAAATGATTATTGAAATATTTATGGTATTGACATCAATAGCCATAAAGACAGATATTTTACAATTGGAGAAAATAAAAGACAGAAATTTGTTTTTTACAATATGTCCAAACAGATATCAGTAGTATCTCCAAATAAATATAATTACAGAGAGGAATTCGTTAGTGATCAACTTGTTGAAGCACAGATTAATCCATAATTATAATCCAAGATGAGGCATGAGCTTATTTATGTGTTATACACATATAAAAATGTGTTTTATTCATATAATGAACCATTAGGAAATATTAGAGGACATGAAGTTGATATTACTCTTAATATTGAAAGACCATACCCTCCAGTACTTAGAATACCAGCTTACCAAGCAAGCTCCAGAGTTAGAGAAGCCTTGAAAAAACAAATCCAAGAGTTAATACAACTTGATGTGCTAAGAAAACCAGGCCATAATGATGAAGCTGAAGTGACAACTCCTTTTGTTATTGCTTGGAATAATTATAATTCAGAGATGGTTGGAGATTTTAGAGCATTGAATACCTACACAGTTCCAGATAGGTATTCAATTCTCAGAATCCAAGAAGCTTTGAACCAATAATTCAAAGCCAAATATACAATTTCCATTGATTCATTGAAAGGCTTTAATCAAACTCCTTTGAGGCCCAAAGCCAAGAAATTACTTAGAATTATCACTCACTGTGGTATTATTAAGTATCTTCAAATGCCATTTGGTATTAAAAATGCTCCATTTCATTATCAAATAATGATGAATACCATCTTCCCCACAGAATTATCTGAAGGATGGCTCATTATTTATATTGATGATATAATCATATGTTCAGAATCATGGTCTTTGAAGGAGTACTTGACAAAGCTTCAGGAGTGAATATGAAGATTTCACTCAAGAAATGCAGCTTTGGCTTTGAAGAACTTAAAGCATTGGGACATATTGTTTTTGGTTTAAGCTTGGGTATTGACAAGAATAAAGTAGTAGCATTGTTACTTAAACCAATACCCCATAATAAGAAAGAAATTATGTCTTTTCTTGGATTTTCCAGCTATTACAGGAAACACCTGAAATACTTTGCAATTCTAGACAAGTCACTCTATAGAATCTGTGATCAACAGGCAGTACTTGAGATGACACAGGAATGAATTAAAGCTTATGAGAAAATAAGGAAATCTGTTACATTAGAACACTTACTCCTCATACCAGACTGAAATATACCTTACAAATTCTACATTGATGCATGTGGAGATGGATTAGGGGCAGCCCTAAATCAAGTCCAAATTATTGATGACAAACCTACAGAAGGGCCAGTTTGCTATATTTCAAGGAAAATAAAACTAACAGAAGACAGATAAGGTGCAAGCCAAATTGAGTGCTTATCTTTGGTATGGGAACTTGAGAAACTAAAGTATTATCTTGATGGAAGTGTTTTTGAGGTGATAACTGACTGTAATACCATAAAATCACTTCTTAATATGAAAACAAGCAACAGAAATATGTTGAGATGGATGATAGCCATTCAAGATTACAGAGGTAACATGACTATAGTTCATAAAGAAGGAAATATTGATAATAAGGCTGATGGACTTAGTATATGGGAATTAGGCAATACTCCTGATATCCCAGCTCATGTGGCTTTGGAAGCAGAACCACAGATTCCAATTGAGGGAACTAACATAACCGATATTGGTACTGAATTCTTTGAAGAAGTAAGAGAGTCTTATGAACAGGACAAGAATTTCCATATCTTAACAGCCTTTCTGGATAAAGACTGTAAAGACACAGCTCTGGTTAACTCACTGGATGAAATATGGAAAAATTCCTATTCTTAGGGAAGATTTAACTTGTTTTACGGCATAATTTACCACAGAACCAAACATTCCTGTGTAAAAACATTATGCAGTAGATTTCTTATCAATACCATTCTTCATTAATGTCATGATAGCATCTATTCTGGACACCTTTCAGAAGACAGAACACTTGAAGAAGTTAGAAAATGTGCATGGTGTCCATCTTGGAGAAAAGAGACCATTTAATACTGCCATACCTGTGACAGATGCCAAAAAGAAAACAGGAGTACAGGGAAGAAATTTGGACTTATGATCCATATTCAAGAACCAAAATCCCCTTGCAAAGTTTTTCACATGTATTAGGTCACAGAATTTCCTCCAAGTGGTTACAGAAGCTATAATGCTTGTCTGGTCATTGTAGAAAGATACAGCAAAACTCCCATAATCTTACCATGTCATAAGGATGACACTGTTATGGATACAGCTTTCCTTCTTTGGAATAGAGTTATTTCTAATGCAGGTTTACTTAAGAATATTATAAGTGAAAGAGACCCCAAGTTCATATCTGCACTTTGGACCAATCTTCATAGATTGTTTGGGACCAAGTTATCATTTTCTACAGCATACCATCCTCAAACTGATGGGCTGTCAGAGAGAATGATTCAAACTTTAGAGGACATGATAGGGAGATTCTGTGCCTATGTATTAGAATTCAAATACTAGGATTTATTTAGCCATTACTAGTACACTCTAATACTTGAATTAGAACTGGAATATAAGACATAAGCTCATTCTTCCACAGTTCAAACTCCTGCTATGTTAGAAAAAAGGATGGAATCCAAGACTCCCAGAAGACACACTGAGGAAATAATTAATTGAAATCCATCCTACAGCTTCCAGCTTCAATATTATGCTTGACAAAGTGAAACATAATAAAAACAAAGCATTACTGAGGCTTTTGACTATGAAAAACAGAATTGGGACAAGATTCATAAAATAACAGAATTCAAAGTAGGGGACTTGGTTCTAGTTTCAACCTTGAATTTTAATAATATCAAAGGCCCAAAGAAACTTAAATATTGTTATTTAAAACCTCTTTCTATTGTTAACTTACATGGAAACAATGCATTTCAAGTGGAATTGAGTGGTGACTTGGAAAACAAAAATCCCACCTTCCCAGCCAGTTTGATAAACCCTTATCAACCAGCTGATAGAGAATTGTTTCCTTTAAGGAATCCAACTCCTTTTACTGTACCACTAATTGAGAATAATGAAGACAAAAAGATAAAGAAGATAATTAAACAAAAGAGACTCATGGGTAAGAATCAAAGAGAATAACTTGTCAGATATAGAAATCAAGTACATGAAAATGAATGGCTGGCAGAATCAGAGAAAATTTTGAGAAGCTTTAGATATGAAAGAAGGCCACAAGCCTCAATATGTCTATAAATATTCTTTAAGCCACTTGATCTGAGTAATATAAAGAGGTTGGACAGTGGAAATTAACCCCATTTGGGGCCTTTTTCTTAATATCATTAATAAAATTGTAGTACAATTTTAATTTTTGGTGAAAGGGAATTTAAGCCTTGAGGTATATTTTAAATACCCAAATATGCCACATTTAATATTGAAATCAATTCTTAACTATGCATAACCCATAAGTCACACATATCCAAATTTAATAATCTTTGATTTAAGAAAAGATGAATATTTTTTTTGTGAGTAGGTAAATCCATTAATTTAAGGCCAGTTTTGGATTATAAATATAAATTCACCTAGGGTATGTCCATAGAGTGGATAAGCTCAAATAATCTCTATGAGGTGTTAATATGGAAAGTACTTCAATACCACATGAAAGAATTGTAAAAATTTCTGTTTTCTCAATTTCACATCAAAATAATGGGAATGTGAGAAATCCCATGTTACATACACACTAAGATTAGTGTTATGCATGTTTGTGGAGCTTAAAAAATAGTATTCTTAAATACAATTTTGGTACACCCATAGTGGATATCAGTCTTGAACCCTAAATTACTATTTTTGATATGAAAATAGCTCAGGGGGACAAAAGACATCAAAGAGAGCCAGGGAGCCCAACTTCTGAGGCCTCTGAGGCATGGAAAGCTCTAAATCTTGTATCAATGGCTGATAATGGCCCAATTAGTTGACTAAAATGTTTTGGGAACTTAGTTACCAAGTTAAACTCTCATTAAATCATAAGAAAATTGCAAATAAGCTACTATTTTGATGTGATAAGGAGGTAAAGAGCAGCTCAGACTCCTGTAACCATGTCAATTATTAATTATTTTCCATGGATAACTCCTAAAAGAGTAATTAAAACCCTTTTTGTACTAGTATCCATTGATTTACCTCATAGCAACCAGCTATACTGTGCTATTTGCAATTCTTGTAGAAATGAGGTAAAAACTTCAAAAATTCATTCAAAATAAAATTCTGAAAGAGTCTTTATGAAAATTTAAGGACCAATTTATAATGGTATGATTCATATGAAAGACAAGAAGAATTATTTTTTCATAAGTAAAATCAAAAGCTTTACTTACAGTACATTTTTGACGATTCCATGTGAAACACTGAATCTTCAAAACTTCACAGAAAATATAACCTGTGACGGAATTTCCAATATAATTGGTAAATTTGATAAATTAATGTTCATTTTTAAATAAAAGAAGATTCAAATTTTTTACTCCTTTTATTCTTAACCATAAATGAGTTGGTAGTCATGTAAAAGCCTTAATTAAGTAATTTTGATAATCTTATGTGACAACAGATGATGCAATAAATAATAAAAATAGGATAATTTCTTTCTAACTCACTTGTTTTTCAGTATTATCTATGGCATGCCTCTTTGAGCTGTTTTTGACTTTAAAGAGGCCTCCTCTTGCTTCTTTTTCCAAATCATCTTATTATACAATTATACCTTTATTACCAACAAGTAAGTATTAGTTAAATAAGAAAGATGTGAAATCATAGAAATAAACTATAATTTGTTTTGATACTGTTTTAAATCAATTTTAATCCTTTAAATAAACAATTTATCTTTCAAATCTTGGTACCAATTCCTTTAAAGGTTTTATTGGAGTATTGGTGGGTGGTTTTAATTAATTCTTGAATTTATTCCCTAGTATTAGTTTTCTTCAAGAGTTATATTTATAATTATTATTGCAAAAGATAATTATATATAGAAATAATTTTATCATTTTTATAAATAAGTTTTATTATTAAATACTTGTAATTGATTCTTGTAGACAATTACTGCTTACTTTTATAATCACTAGTAGTGTATAAAAAGTAAAAAAATAATTAATTAATTATTTAATTGTGGTTATAATAATTTTTATTGTTATATTTCATAAGAACAGTCATAGTACTATTGATTAATAGTAATATTATCAACAGTTTCATAGACACATCTTACAGCTTATAATATGATAGATCCTTTGACTATTGAATAATGAAAATTAAAAGTAAATATGTGGGGATATTTTTTATTTTTATTTTTTTTGAAAAGAAAATTGTCAAAGATTTTGATAGTAATAATTTTTTGAAAAAACTCATGTGAAGAAGAAGTAATTCAAGGATTCTGTAATTCAAACTAAATTAAGCAATTTAGATTTATATATAACTGAAAATTGAATTGATTTTCCATTAAAGCTTTAGGACCAATTTATGTTTGTGTTTTGTAATGTTTTTTAAATCAATTTGAAATAAATTTCAATATTTTTTTACATATTTTCAATCTATTATTATTTGAAAGTTATATTCAAGTAAATTCAAAACTCACATGGATGTCTTGAATTTATTTATATTTTTCATTTAAAATTTTCCAACAAACTTCATAAATTTATCAATTTGATTTATTATTTTTACCAAAAAAAATTCAACTTATGGCCAACCTTACCCTGTATTTTCAATCATCCACATACAAACATCTCTATCAAACAATCAGTGGTAATAAGTAAGGAGAGGAATGAAATGGTAAACTCCAAGTGATCCCCAATCTCAAAAATGATGGGCTTTTGAAAAGGAATTCAGTATAATTTTGAGGCTTTCCCAATTCAATCCTCAACTAAAAGACAAAAAAGAAGGACAAGTAAACAGGCTCAATTGCATCAACAGAAATTGGAACATTACTGAATGCTTAAAAGGAAATGAGGGGAAAACAACCAAGTGAATTCTGACGAAAAAAAATAAAGCAAATTGAAAGACCTCTGGCCCAAGAAAAGTAATGAGAAAAATATTGTTTTTATTTTTTGAAATCAATATAGTACACACCAATTTTTGGAGATGATGAGGGATCTAAATATTGATTTTGTCAACATGAATTTCATTAAATCAGGATTTATTCCTTGGAGTTGATTTCTTCAAGACACATAAAAATTGCAACAATTTTTCATTAATAAATTTTCTTTTGTTTGAGACACTTTAGAGAAAAGATATGGCTTTGATGGCTATATACAAGGTGTTTTTTAAGTTGATAATTACTTAATCTATACCAATATTTGATACAGTTTAGAATATTAAGGATTCTTAGGATGTAATTGGAAGTGGAGGCTTATACATGCAACTACAGCATTCTAATATGACTATGGAGTTAAGTTTGATTTCATTATAAAGAATGAATATTACTAAAGAAATTTCAATTACAGATTTATGAATTGATGAAAGAAATTAACATCAACAATTATGAAAAACATGATATTGGTATGGAATAAGGTGAATTTCCTCAAACAAAGAGTGAGGATTATGTGGCAAGGAGTAATTAAAACAAAATTTTCCCTACAAAAATGATAGGTGAACAAGCATATCAATAAGGAAGTGAAAACAGAGAAACATACTTAAAGAGGCAAGGGGTGATTTGAATGAAGATTGCAAGCCTTAGTGGTATTCACATATACCCAAAAGGCCACAAATAATAATAATAATTTTTTTCATTATAGAAACAAAAATTGATATATAAATATAAAAATTTAATTCATGATCATAATTTCACAATAAAATTATATTAAAATTTAAAAATGTGAAAATATTTTTTTACATGAAACATTGAAGTAAAAATAAATTTTAGTCAAAAATATTCAAATTAAAATATTTTTGGAAAAAATGTTGAAAACTTTTTTCAATAAATAAACTTATGAAAATTATTTCACCATTGGATTCCTCATAAAAAGTCAAGTGGGGTCACCTATGAGTGAAAATTCTGTAGCTCAACTCTAAATAACCTTCAATTTGGTTTTTAGCATTTTCTGTATAAAAATCTGAAAATCCTCAAAACTTCAATTTAATTCACATCACATTTGGTGCTAATTATCAATTTTTGTGTTAAATTTGAGGTGTGATGTGTATTTTTAGAAGCTATGAGGAATTGAAATATTTTCAAGTTAAATGTCAAAATGTGTGTGTGTATTACATAAGTGAATTTGAATTTAAATATGTGGAATAAATAATTACACTTGTTTACTGTAAATTTTTAAATGAATTACATGTGTCAAAATTTAAGTGTAGTACATGAGGAGGAATTACAGAAAAAATAAATTGGAAAGATTATTTTTTTTTTTGGGGGGGAAGGAATCTTGGCTCTAAGGGTGTTAGACTCCCCCAAATTCGTTTCTTAAAAGCATGGGATGTCAAAATTCATGCAAAGGTTCATCACTGCTGGCCTGGAATTGAGTCACAGGGTCAGTGACTCAATTGATGATGAGGTTGTGATACCAACCAGGGAAGCTTTAACTGTTTCCAAAAGGGTAAAACTACCATTAATTGAATTTTTCTTATTAAAAAAGTTTGAACTAGTTTTAAGGTCTCCTACACACATTATGACATGTTTTGTAGGCATTAAACCAAGTATTACTATAGCAATGGCTGAAACCAGCCCTTTTTTGGTTTAAAAAGGATTCAATGATGCCATAATTGGCTTTTCTGTTTTCAGTGTATTTCCCACAACTGATTAGAGTAAATTTTACTTTTTGAGTAAGAAAATTGGTGGCTATAAAAGAATGCCTCTTTGACCCACTTTTCTCTTCATGGTAGAATCTTTCCCTTTTATAATCAGCTTTAACACTGTTAAACCAATCAATAAAATATTCTAAAAGAATTTTTCAAATAATTCTAAACCTTTTAACCATGTGAAAAAATCATTATAATTATTTCTTACCCTTGAACCACCCCAAAAGTGAATTAAAGCAGCTTTCATCACTGTTAAATTTTTCACTTTGCTTCCAAATCCACTCTGCTCACTTTTGAGAATGTTTTCTCTTTAATATTCTTTTTAGAGACTCTTTTATCAACTTAATTACATGAATTCATTTTCTCAATCAATTAAAATTGAAATTTCTTTTGTAGCCTCAAATATCTCTTGTAGAGTTTTTTAGGATAAATTCTTATTGTTGGTAAAACAATAAATCTTTAAAATATTATTATTTTATACTAACAAAGTTAAAAACAATAAATTGAGTGTGTTTTCTCTTAAAAGTCTTGAAATTTACCACTTTTAATTAACTTTTTCTTTATACCAATTTTGATGACAGGAAAAGTACTTTATTTTTAATCAGAGTTTCATATTCACACCTCACAGAGATAAATAAAATATCCCAAGTCAACCAGAAGGTAGTAGGGAAACTCACAATATTCCTTTTCTATTGAGAAATGGTTGTGGTAATTTCAAAAGTCAAACAACAAGAATCATCATGGGCACAACATGCCACAATCAAAATCTCATGATTAACAAGAATGAAAACATGCAAAACATGTTTTACCCATTAATGCTGATGTTACAGCAAAGCCAATATTGAGAAGAATAGAGTGTATGCAATTATGAAAGGTGAATGTTGATGAATCAATGAGAGATGGAATTTCATCTGTGGAAAATGCAAATATGGGTGGAGGAACAAAGGAAAAATGATAAATTGAACATGAATATGATGTCCATGTTGTCAAAAATGACTGAAATACCCTTGGATGTGCCTCCACCAGATTTATGTATTGGAAAAGATGTATGTCCAATATTTCTGCATGTTCTTCTCACTTATGTTACATTGAAAATTAACTGGGGTAATTGTATTATGGATTTACAGATATAGGAAGCTTTCTTTTATTTCATTCCTGTGTGTATACTACTCCAAAAACAGATTGTAATATATTATTCACCAATTTTAAAGTACAATAGATTTTTTTCTTAATAGATGTTTGTTTGTGATAATTCAAATTGACTTTCAACATGTGTCATAAATATAAATTGAAAGGATTTGTTAATTTTATTCATAAAAATTGACCCACTAAAATTTCCTTTTACAAGAATTCAGAGAATTCTTTTCCCCAAATAATCTCCTTGATTGTTCTCACTGCTCATCATTGTGCCCCAAGGCTTTTTTAAAACTACTTATCAAGAGATATAAGCTTTCAAGATGAATACAACACCTTCAAAATCTCATTCTCAAAGCACTAATAATGCTGAAATGGAACCCAATGAGCCTTATAGGAAAAAAATGTGTAAAATTGAGAAGATGAAAATTAAAAAGGCTCAATTACTCACCCAAAAATGAGGCAAAATCTGATGAAATCAAAAAATTTGACACAAGATCTTCAAACAAAGAAAGTTATAATAAACAAATTGAAAGCATAAATATTAGAAGAATGAAACCAAATAGAAGAACATTTAGGCCAGTTAATGGAGTAAAAGTACCATTTTAAATTATAGTGAGCCTTACCTTATGTCTGATTCTCAATCTGTTTCAAAAAAAAAAAAATTTATCTCAAAACCTCTGCGATTTCAAGGAACTTGTTACAATGACTTAAGTATAGAATTCAGCCAAATTTGTTTTCTTGCAAAAACCTTTTGATTGCATAAAAATTCAATTTTTTATAAGAGGCACCACACTTTTCTAACCATCACACATTTTGAAAACTTTGACTAGATATTTAAAAATTACAGAATATTAATAACATTCTTCCCAGGTATTTGAAATTTTATCCTAATGTGTCTGCTTATACAGTTCATTGATTTGCATTATTTATTATGCAAACTCATATACACAATTGTTACTTTAACTGTATGTAGAGGAACTATTGCTTGAGGTGTCAGCAGACATCAAAATCAATTTTTCATCTTTTCAAATGCCTTCTCTACTACAATTCTAATATATATAACTTAATTGTAGTTTGATAATAATATACATTAGTAAAGGCTTACCTGGTAGATGAATGAATGTTATTAAATTTTCCTTCTTCTTCATTTTGCTTATTTCTTTATGAGATGAGAATTGGCAGCATTTAAGAATATCCCAAATCACCAATTAGTAAGCAATCTGGCAGGAATCAGGCCACTCCATTGATGAGATATTGGCCAATCTCAGATCTCCTAAATACCTTACTATCATGCACCAAGCCAGGAAGTCCTCCATAAACCTGTATACATAAAAGAAATAAGATACTCAATAGGGGGTGTCAAAGTTACCAAATCCCACACTCAAAATCCCGAGTTTTTTTTGCCAAAATCCCGCATTAATTTTTTGGGATTTGGGAAATACCACACCTCAAGAGGTGAGGTATTTTGAGGTACAAAAACACAGGTTTTTTGGTACCAAAATCCCGCCTTTAGCTTCCCATCAAGGCACATTTTTCAAACACACAACTCAGTAAGGGAATGTTAAATTGCATGAAAATTTCCTTCTCTTGCATAAAATCTAAATACACTCATCATTTATTAAGTTATTTGATTTCAAATTGCATTTACTACCAGCCTTTTCTTCATTTACCATGCCCAAGGCATCGCAAAGGCTACCTTTACTTCAGACCTTGAACTCACTTCAGTTCATTGATGCTCTCAACTCTGTTAGTGATTCTGATATCCAGGAAGATATAATCTTATTAGATATGATAACATCACAAAGATACATCAATCCTTGTAGAAGATATCCATCTCATTACATGTATACGATGAATGATTTACAGACAGTATCATCTGAAAAGTTTCAACAGCTATGTAGGACCACACATGAATCATTTGAAAAATTGGTTGCACAAATTCAAGCCGATAAAACCTTTCAAAACTCATCACAAAACAAGCAATGCAATCCTGCCATCCAATTGGCTGCGGCATTATCAAGGCTAGGATCAAATGGAAATGGGGCCACTTTGGGAAAGATTGGAATGTTGTTTGGAATTAGCCATGGGGCTATTGTGTTGTACACTCAAAGAGTCATTCAGATATTAATGAAGTTGAAGCGCAAAGTGATTGTGTGGCCAACAATATAACAACGCAGAGAGATGTCTCAAGTAATGCAAGCAGAAGGCTTCCCTGGGTGCATTGGGTTTATTGATGGGAGTCTCATACCATTATCACAATGTCCTGCCAAGGATGGTGAAGCGTATTTTGATCGCAAAAAAAGGTAAGCTGTTGAATCTTTATTCTTTATTTCAATCTTACTGATGGTTTACATATAAGGTATTCTATGTCAATACAACTTGTTTGCGATATCAACAAACAGTTCACTGCTCTGCATGTTGGTTGTACTGGGTCACTTCATGATTCGAATGTCTATCAACATATGAAAATAGCACAAAAACCTCAAGAGTTTTATGAAAAGGATCAGTACTTACTTGCAGGTTTGGCATATGCAAGCTCTCCTTGGGTTGTTCCAGCATATAAGGGAGTTGTAGCACATAATGAAGACAACCATTATTTAAATTACTTTCTAGCAAAATCAAGGGTCAGAATCGAGCATGCAATTGGAATTTTAAAGGGGTGGTGGTTTTCTCTAAGGGAAATGCAAAATCAAATGAGGGATAATCATGAAATTGAATATTTTGTTAGTTGGGTTGTGTCTTGCTGTCAGCCTGTGACTCAAAGCCAGAGCACAAGCATGAGAGCCAAAATACCATAAACCAATGGTATAGCCAAGATACCACCAAAACATGGAACTGAGCCAAATCAGCTCGAAAGGTATCAAAAGGAAGAGGAAACTCACCTCTTCCTGAAAATATAAGTCCCATCACCATAGGACAAGAAATAACAAAGTTATTCCTACTCAAAGTATTGGTGAGCATAAACCTTAATTTTCACCTCTCATCTAAAATCTAGAAGGAGAGGCCTAACACCATCAAATGGGTATTCAAAATGAAGCTCTTAGCCAGGGCTATCCAATGGTACCAGCCAAACTGAGCTAGCACCAATATTACTGGAGTTATGGTCAAATTCAGGCCAAATAAGGGTGAACAAAACATTCACCTCTCATCTAACTTCTACAGTTTTAGTGTGGGATACCTGAAGTGGGGTATTTTTGGAAAGAGCACAATCAGGGCTATCTGATGGTGCCATCCATTTCACCATATCTCAACTAGAACAAAAGTTATGCGGCAAACAAGCTCAATACAGCTTTTTGCCTAAAACACACAAAGGTACAAAAGTCTTGTACATGGGATAACTTTGCCATATTTAATGATACCCATATCAAATGAAGTACCATTGTGTAGAGCACATACAGGGCTACACACTGAACCAATTTTGAGGTTGATATCTCAAGAATTGGCAAAGTTATGGCTGTTTTAAGGTCAAAATCCCACCTGCTGTCATATACAGCCTTACCATGGGATATTATCCCATAATCATGAATATGAGGTGTCAAATAGACGAAGAAGCATGTTTTTACTTCAATACCTCATATTTCAGTCAATACTGGGGTCCCATACAGTTTCTGTACAGCATTCTACGCGTCATACACGTCAGAATCAGGCTGTGAGGTCCCCAAATGAAAATTTTCACCCTGTATTGGTGAAAACCGCCCAGATGTGGTTTCAAAACCACATCTGAGCCCAATACAGGGTATACAGGCTGTTTGCAAACCACAAGCCTGTCCTGGAGAGTGAAAAATCTTCACTTCCTCTACGTGGAAAGGTCTAGCAGCCTTTCCACCCCAATTTCAGGATAAAAGGAGGGCTTTTCACAGCCAAAATCATCTCCTCATCCTGCTCTTGAATAACCTATGTAGTAGACTGTCAAAAACAGTTTTACTCTTGGTTAATAATCAGGTATACTCTTAAATTAAAGTATTGTAGTCTTTATTAGTGTAACCCAACAGGTAAAGCTGCACCCAGGGCTTTCAACAGCGCTCACCACCACTATATTCATTATAGTAAAGCCCTTTTATTTTAAATTAAATCCATCTTAAAACCTTTATAAATCATTTTTAAACTATTTTCCATGTGTCACAGTCATAGTTTTATTACCACTTCATCATAGACTCATCCTGACATTTTGGGGGCCTGGCCATGTTTTTAACTTATTTTCGACCTTTACAAGTAAGTTTTTTCTCTTTTTTATCATTTATTGACACCTGTTTTATCTTTTTTAGGCGTCATTTCCTTTTTAAATATATATTTTATATATATATTTATTTTTAATTCTAATTATACTCATATTTTCAAGAGTATTTGTCAAGTGGCTAATAACCACAAGACCAGTATTTTTGGTGTGTTTTGTATATAAAAACACCTTAAGCCACTAATACAGTCCTGATTCTTAATTGAATTGAGACAGCTCATACTGATAAACCAACAGTTGAGGCGTGTTTGGGTACATTGTTAACTCAATTACCCTGTAATACACCATCTTTGACAGGTTATACTTGCTAAATACAAGTATTCTGTGAGATATTGGTATACAAACAGTATACCACATATCAGTAAGCTGTATTTTTTGACGTGGAATTGTTAATTCAATTACATTGTCATAATACAAGGGCATATTGTAATAATATACAAGCCCAGAGGTCATTCTTAGACGTGCAAAACCAGCCTTTTAAGAAGTCTTAACTGACATAAGTCCTCTTTTTCCTGTTTGATTCAGTGGAAGAAAATTTCATACCACTTGAGACCCAGTCACAGGCCAACATACCAGTGACACCCTCAGAACCAGAGGGCAGCAAGGGCAAGTGAAAGAGACTTAGTGAAGGCCTCATTACAGCAAAAAAGTGGACACCAATAGCCACTCAGAGGAGTAGAAAACCACGAAAATCTGCTTCAATACAAGGTAAACCCACCTTAACCACTTGTACAGGGAAGATTACAATTATTAACCCAGTTGTAACCTCCAAAGGCAAACTGCCCAAATCAGCAGATAACAAATTTGTACAAGGCACAGTCAAAGGTAAATACCCTAAGAACATAAAGTTTTTGACTGCTTGCAAACACTGATATGTCCCCTGCATACCTCAGAGACCTTGGCTTCCAAAGGAACCAGCCAGAGGACAGAGAAGGATTGTCCAGAACCAGAAGACCTGAAAGAAGACACCTTGGACACAGTGGTGGATGGCAAAACAATGAGGGAGATAATATCAACCTTGCCATTCACACTCCAATTCAACAGAAACCTCAAACCAGAGGACTGGAAAGATATGGATCAAGTTCTTCAGATCCACCAACTCCTCAAAGATTTATTTCAATGGAGCATGGACAACAAGAGGTTCAACCTAGCAACTCACTGGGCAGAACTGGGATCAAGTTGCCAGAAGATCTGTCTCAAAGAGATAGACTTCAAAGACCTTATGGTAATCACCAGGGGTTGGAATCCTACCAGGCAGCACAGACTCCTGGAGGCAAGGGCACAGAGGATAAGGGAGAATCAAGCCACTATCCTAGCTATAGAAGAACAGTTAACCCAGACAGGGCCTACTCAGATTCCTTCAGGTTCACAAGGAGCAGGCCAAATCAGCTCTCCAGTGGCTTCACACCATTCAGAAACCAGCAGATCAGTGGCCAAGAGTCACCATTCTTCACAATTCCAGGAAGTTTCCAGGAGAAGACAAGGAAACAAGGGCAAGAACAAAGCCTCCTTCAACCAGAGGAGGAAAGAGTCAGACCCCATGATCCAGAAGCTGTTAGATTTGGTAAAAGAAGTACACAAGAACCAGAAGTAGTTGTAAACCACTCTAGAATCAGTAGTCCTAGTAATAGAAACATTACCCCCACTCAGACTGAAAATAACATTGTCACATCTGAGAGTAACATCAACAGTGATACACTGTGGTTACAAATGTCCCAATATGCTGAACAATCTGCAAAGCAGTTTGCAGAAATTAAAGCTAGCCAAGAGAGGATGAGACAAACTCAAGCCTCCTTGGAACAAATAGTTAAAAATCTTCAAGAAGGATATGCTCAACTGAGCAAAGCCTCTGAAGAAACCAACAAAAGACTGAATATTGTCTTTGAAGAGCAACACCACAGCACAAGGGACAGGGAGTGTCTGGATCAAGACATTAACAAATTGTTTAATGCCTATCATAGCTTGAAGCCCCAACCACAAGGCCAAGCTATGGAGAATCCATATCAACCAGATGCCATGTTGTTGAATAAGGCAAGATCTCCATCACAATACCAGGATGGAGATGGCATGTCTTATTCAGAGAAGGAAGCCTTGAAACAGCTCCCTGAGGCCTCAAACTGGCCAAAATTCTCTGGATCAGGAGAATATGATCATATGGAACTCATAGATTATATTGATGGACTCTTCATTGATGTACCAAGCATACCAGACTACTGGATTACTGCTAGATTGAATACTGCATTTAAAGGTCATGCAAGTATATGGTACACAGAAATGAAAGAAATCCATGGCAGAAGAAACTGGCCACCGTGGAAGAGTCAAATCATTCAAAAGTACAGTAATGGAGCTTGGATATGGCAAAATACCATGTAATTTGAAAAAGACAAATACTCTGTGGACAAAGATCCATATGAGTGGTGTCTTAGACAGTCTAAAAGACTTAAAGCCATTGATCCTCAGATGAACATCCAAATGAGGAATCACAAACGTCTGACACAACTGCCAGGAGAACTGGAACATGCAGTAAAATGCAGATGCAACCAAAATTGCACTCTAGATGACATTGCCAACACCTTACAAGACATAAGGAAAAGGACAAATATAGGGAAATTCACCCCATATAAGAGCAGTGGTTTCAAAGAGAAACAACCTTTCAGGGTAGAGTTTAAAGACAAACCCAAAGAGAGAGTGGCAGAAGTGGCAAAGAAGAGAAATTCTTGTCACAATTGTGGTTCAACAGACCACTATGCCAACAACTGTCCAAAGGCAAAGAAGAAAGTCTATGCCATAGAGAAAGTCCCTGAGGAAGAACCTCCAACAGAGGATTCTGATTCAGACTCTATGGGTGATGCCATCAGAGAACCATCTGCGGATGATCAAGACCCAAGAGAGGAGTTTCTAGTGGAATACCAAGAGGAAACACCACTAGAAATCCAGGACATACAGTTGGGAGCAGGCATGCCACAAGACACTGCTAACAAGAACTTGTGCAAACACACACAAGATGCACAAACATTCCTGGTTACACCAACCAAAGGAATGGCATATATACATGGAACAGCCACAAAAATGACTGTTTGTATTGACAATGCTCAGCATCCACTGATCAGTTATAGTGGAGCACACTTCTCCATAGTGGCCAGAAACTATCTGGATACCCACTTCCCAAACTGGGAAAAACAGCTCTTGCCCACTAAAGCAAAGAATTTTAAAAGTGCATCAGGGAAGATGACTTCCATTGGGACAATTATCAAAGAGATAATTATACCCCACAGGAAGGGTAATATCAGACTCAACCCAGATTTTGTAGTGCTTAATGATGCCCACATCCAAGGGTTCCTACTGGGAACAGACTACCAGAGGATGTATGGCATAGATATTTACAACAGTAAAAATAGGAACATCACCATAGGTACTAACAAGGAAAAGAAATTTTCACTTGACATATACCAGATATCTTCTCAGGATCCACTGGAAGAACTTCTGAAGGAATTCAGAGAGGGACAGTTTAGCACTACCCTCACCAGTAAACAAAAACTAAGTTTACTGAAGATGCTGAGAAAGAACAGACCAGCATTTGCCATTGGTGAAGAACCATTAGGCAAGATCAAAGGCCATGATATAGAACTATATCTGGATGTGGAATGGCCTTATCCACCCATGCTGAGAAGACCTCCTTATCCAGCAAGCCTGGAAACCAGGAAAGAAATTGAGAAACACATCAATGAACTCCTGGATATGGATGTCATCAGGAAGATTGGACATAATGAAATAGTGGAAATCACCACTCCTGTCCTAATCACTTGGCATGATGGCAAATCTAGAATGTGTGGGGACTTCAGAGCCCTGAATAACTACACAAAAGCAGACAGGTACCCTATACCAAGGATACCTCATGCTTTGGATAAGCTAGCCAAAGCCAAACACATAACCAAGATGGACTGTATGAAGGGCTTCCACCAAAATGGAGTTAAACCAAACTCCATGAAATTACTCAGAATAATATGCCATATGGGCATGTATGAGTACACCAGAATGCCATTTGGCATCAAGAATGCACCAGCCCACTTCCAAAGGATGATGGACACCATATTTCAAGAAGAAATAATGGAAGGCTGGATGGTAGTATATATTGATGATATCATTATATACTCAGAGACATGGGAAGACCATGTACAATACATAGACAGAGTTCTAAGTAAATGTATACCCATTAATCTGAAAATTTCACTCAAAAAGTGTAATTTTGGCCCACAAGAGCTACTAGCTCTAGGACATAAAGTCTCAGGTCTTAGTCTGGCAATTGACCAGAACAAAGTAGCAGCAGTACTGCAAAAGCCAGTACCAAACAACATCAAAGAGATGCAATCTTTCCTTGGGTTTGCTAGCTACTATAGAAACCATATCAAAAAGTTTGCACACATAACTAGTAGTTTATACAAGTTATGTTCAAAAGATGTAGTTTTTGAAATAACCAAGGAGAGGAGGGATGCATATGAGAGAATCAAATATGAACTCACCAATGCACCAGTACTCATCTTACCTGACTTTGAACTACCATTCAAGTTATATATAGATGCAGCATGCAGCCAAGGCTTAGGAGCAGCCCTTCACCAAAGACAAATTGTGGATGGTGAACCAAGAGAGGGTGTAATATGTTACATCTCTAGGTAGCTGAAAGATTCAGAAGCCAGGTATGGGGCCACCCAGACAGAATGTCTATGTCTAGTCTGGGCTCTAGAAAAACTCCATTATTATTTGGAAGGTGCAGTCTTTGAAGTCTACACAGACTGCACAGCCTTGAAGTCTTTACTAAACATGAAGACTACTAATAGACATATGCTGAGATGGCAAATAGCTATCCAGGAGTATAGAGGGAACATGACCATCATATACAAGGAAGGTAAAAGCCATACCAATGCAGATGGCCTCAGAAGATGGCCACTAGACAATGTCAAGAGCAATCCAGCCTATGACCCAGAAGTTGCAGCCAAAATCCCTATCCATTTCATGGAAATAGATAGGAGGAAGAACTTCAGATTTTCTGAATGGGCACCAGGAAATGGTATCCTTGACAGTGGAAACACTGATTCAGAAGGGACAGAAACTCCCATACTGGGAATAAGCTCCTCAGAACTGCACAATGAATTCTTCAGTGCAGTACAGAAGTCTTATGCCAAACACAAACAGTGTAGCATACTACTCCAACTCCTTCAACAAAAGTACAGGAGCCCAGAACTGGAAACCCAGCTGGAAGAACCCTGGTTGAGGGCCTATAAGGACAATAAGTTTTTTCTTATAGATGGCCTGCTATACCACAGAGAAAAGCACACAAGTGCACTCACAGTGGTAGACAGAGACCACATCTCATTGATCCTACACGAATGCCATGACTGCCCCTATATGGGACATATGAGTGAATACAGGACCAGAGAGAGGGTAGCAAGCACAGCTTGGTGGCCCAAGTGGGAACAAGAGTTGAGTGAATACATCAACACTTGTGAAAGATGCCAAAAGGCAAATAGGAAACATGGGAAGAAGTATGGGTTACTTCAACACATAGAAGAACCCAAGCACCCATGGGAAACCATCAACATGGACTGGGCTACAGGACTTGTCCCAGGAGGCAAAGAAAACTACAATGCCTGTTTGATCATAGTTGATAGGTTCAGCAAGAGCATGAGGTGTCTACCATGCCATAAAGAGGACACAGCCATGGATACTGCTCTGTTGTTTTGGAATAACATCATATCTACCTGTGGAGTCCCTAAGATCATCATTAGTGATAGGGACCCAAAATTCATATCTGAATTTTGGACCAACTTATATGACATGCTTGGTACCAAACTTGCTTTTTCCACAGCTTACCATCCACAAACAGATGGCCTAGCTGAAAGGATGATCCAAACAACGGAGGACATCCTCAGAAGATTCTGTGCCTATGGCATGGAATACAAGGACCATAAGGGATACACCCATGATTGGGTTACCCTCTTACCAGCTGTCCAACTGGCTTATAACACAAGTCAGCACTCCACCACAGGAAAAACACCTGCCTTGGTAGAGAAAGGGTGGAATCCCCTGTTGCCTGTGGATCACTTGAAGAAAAACCTTCTGACCATCCATCCCACAGCCAAAGACTTCCATGATATGTGGAAGAGGGCCTGTGACACAGCTGCCAAATGCATAGCTGAGGCAAAAGAATACAATAAGCAGAGGTGGGACAAATCACATATGGAACCTGACTTCAAAGAAGGGGACCAGGTACTAGTGTCTACACTGAACTTCAACAATCTCCGAGGACCTAAAAAGATGAGAGACTCATTTGTAGGACCTTTCACTATCATTAAGTTGATAGGAAAAAATGCAGTGGAAGTCAAACTCACTGAGGAATTTTCAAGGAAACATCCAGTCTTTCCAGTGAGTTTGGTCAAACCATACTTCCAGACAGAGGAGGACAAATTCCCCTCAAGGAGAAAGAACCCCACACCACAGGAGATAGTGGAAGTGGAGGACTCCCCTGGACCTGTGAGTAAGATCATGAGGGCCAGGAAGATCAGACTGAATGGGAAGGATCAAAGACAATACCTAGTCAGATTTAAGAACCAGACAGCAGATAAAGACAAATGGTTGGCAGAAGATTCCATACCAGATGGGAACCTTCATTTAAGGAGAGTCAGAGCCTCTAGGAGGACCAAACAGTCTCATCAATGATGAGCCTTTTTTAGAGGGAGGGTATGTCAGCCTGTGACTCAAAACCAGAGCACAAGCATGACAGCCAAAATACCATAAACCAATGGTATAGCCAAGATACCACCAAAACATGGAGCTCAGCCAAATCAGCTCAAAAGGTATCAAAAGGAAGAGGAAACTCACCTCTTCCTGAAAATATAAGTCCCATCACCATAGGACAAGGAATAACAAAGTTATTCCTACTCAAAGTATTGCTGAGCATAAACCTTAATTTTCTCCTCTCATCTAAAATCTAGAAGGAGAGGCCTAACCCCATCAAATGGGTATTCATAATGAAGCTCTAAGCCAGGGATATCCAATGGTACCAGCCAAACTGAGCTAGCACCAATATTACTGGAGTTATGGTCAAATTCAGGCCAAATAAGGGTGAACAAAACATTCACCTCTCATCTACCTTCTACATTTTTAGTGTGGGATACCTGAGGTGGGGTATTTTTGGAAATAGCACAATCAGGGCTATCTGATGGTGCCATCTATTTCCCCATAGCTCAACTAGAACAAAAGTTATGGGGAAAACAAGCTCAATACAGCTTTTTGCCTAAAACACACAAAGGTACAAAAATCTTGTACATGGGATACCTTTGCCATATTTAATGATACCCATATCAAATGAGGTACTGTGGGAACTCCTCTTGTGTGGGATTAAAATGAGGCAGTACCTGGAGGGGGAAATCACAGGTAACTAGTTTTGAATTGCTAATAACTCCTGTAACCAAGGGTGGCAAGGGTGTATTGCCTGCCCCTCCTAAAATACTGAACAAAATCTTCCTTGGAGCTCACAAACCAAGATAAAATTAGTAAGTGGCTTTACAACTGCAGAAGACAAAATTCAGCAGTCTCACATCAGACCTATTCAATAAATAATATGAAAAATAATGTCAGTAATTTGGTAATTTGAGATTTTAATGAAATACTTGTCTGTTTAATTTTAATATTTTTTTTAGTGAAATTGGGGTGAGTGGTTTCTTCTTGGTGATATAAATTTGGTAAGATGGGTTTTTTTTAAGGTGTTCTGGAAAGTTGGATGAGTGTTGATAAAGGTAATTTTGTTAAGGTAAAGTTATAATAGAGTAAAATAATTTTTTTAAAGGTTTGTTATTTTTTTTTAAGATTTGTTGATAATGAGATAAAATAGTATTTGTTATATTTAAAAGGTAAGATTCTTTGATATTGGATTTTTAAAGGGGTAAGTTATTTTTAAGTCTTGATAAATGGTGTTAATTTTACTGGATAAAATATTTTAATAGAGTAGTAACCCTAATATTGGGTACTGGATAATTTTTATTTTTATTTTGATAATAATAAGATTCCACTGAGCTTAGCTACTGGGCAATCTTTAACACTATACTTCCACTGAGCTTAGCTACTGGGTAAGTAAATTCACTATAATTTGCTGGACTACCTCCCAGATGAGGGATGACTTATTCCTGTGCTTGTAATGCGCAGAGGATATATTGTGCATCGGGGGGATTTTGAAATTTGGGGGGAGAGAGCCCCTCTATTTATACCTTTTGGGAGCCTAGAGGGCCCTCCATGGGAGCTGTCTTTTTCCACTTTAATTCCTCTTGATTTCATCATGTGACTCCATTTTTGGTGAGGACCTTTCTTGCATGGGTCAGGTGATTTAAGGTTTGGTGATAATTTTCTTTCTGCACAGCCTCCATTTATCACATGATTGTCTTTTGGTGAACTAATTATGATGTGATATTCTTAAATTTTCCTTGCATACATGAGGTGATTCAATTTTGGCTGAGGAGTTTTCTTGTGCACAGCCTTTCTTCTGTCACATGGTATTCTGTTGGTGGATGCAGTATCACATGATTACCTTGTAATTCCTTTGCATATGTCCTATTTTAGGTTGGGTAGAAATGGCTGTGTAATTTATGCAGGTGTCATGGTTGTTTTTCTTCTTTTTGAACTTTAAAATGAGGTCAGGTGATAATTTCTTGCACTGATGAATTTACTGTGATGTATGAGATGATGTGATTTTTGAGTTTGACACATGCTGTGCATAGTCATATGGTTGAGATTTAATTAGAATTGTGTACTGCATGCAGCCTGTTGTAACTAGCTTTGGTTTGCATGAGGTTATGAGTGGTGTAAATAATTATGATTCTGTTTTAAGGTTTTAAGTGGGGTTACTGAGGATATAAGATAAGGTACTCCTGTGGCTGTGTTATAAATGACTTGCAGGAATTCCATGGAGTTGAGCTTTGCATCATGTGATTTTGAATGCAAGTTGGCTGTGTAGCTAATGCATGTGTCATTTTCTTCCTGCATGAGTCCTGTGGCTGTAAGGGGGTGTAAAGCTGGGTGGGGTGTGTAATTTAAAGGGTGGTACTTTATTTCTTGTAACTAGTTTACTATATGTAGCTTGATTTTTACATATGAATAATGAAATTGAATAATTTATTTAAACACATACACTGCCCTTTGGTGCCTGTGCCATGGTTTTATGAGTTAAATCCAGTTTCTTGCTGTAAAATTGACCTTTTGGTGTAAAATTTGAGTGTAAGTCTGCCTGTAGGCTGGATTTACTGCTGTTATGGGGTACTATGAGCTTGCGCCTGGTGAAAAAAATGGTATGGAATACCACATCCCCCTCTCCATTTAATGCTGTCCCCAGCATTCCAGGTGAGAGCTCTCTATTCTTCATCTGATTCTGTGGTTTCCTCCAATACCTCTTCCTCATTTATTGATTCATCTTCTTCACTTTGTTGTTCTTCTGTGTCTTCTTTTGTGTTTATCAACTTCCCTCTTGGGTAGAACCTCTTGACTTGAGATGCTGCAAATCTTCTTGCTAATTCTGTTCCATCAAGTTCCTCAAGTTCATATGGTCCATTGTTTATTTGTTTGATTACTCTATAGGGTCCATTCCATTTGTTTTTGAAAAGTAGTCCCCAATTAGTTTCTATTGCTTTGTTGTAAACCAGGACCAAATCTCCTGGATTGAGTGGTGATCTTAGTTGATGTGCCATTCTTCTATCCCAATATTTCATTGAGCCCTCTCTTGATTTTTTGAGTTTTTCTGCTGCTTTCCTTCTCATTTCTTCTTTTCCTTCTAATTGTTTAGCTCTGGCTTCCAATAATTCCTCAGTTGTGGATATTTTGTGCCATTCTACTGCTAAAAAGGTTTTTGTTTCAATATCAATTGGTAATACTGGTAGTTGTCCAAATTGGAGTTCAAATGGTGAGAAACCAGTTGTCCTTTTAGTGGAGATTCTGTCAGCCAATGTAACCAAAGGTAGATATTTTTTCCATTTCCCTCCATTTTCTCCACACATCTTGACTAATGCATCTTTAAGCTGTTTATGGCCCCTTTCAACCATTCCTTGAGACTCTGGGTAATAAGGTGTGGTTACTCTGATCCTTGATCCTGCTTTCTTTACTGCATCTTGCAATTCTTTTCCAAACTCTGGCCCCCCATCAACAGTTACTTCTTTTGGTGAGCCATACCTGCATATCCATTCTGAGGTGAACCATTCTGCAACTGCTTTTGCTGTTAATTTGACTAGTCCAACTGTTTCTGGCCATCCTGAAAAATCATCTCTGGCCACAACCATATATTTCCATCTTCCAGATTTGATATGGACTGCATCCATGCTTACCCTTTCAAAGATTGTTGATGTTGCTGTAGGCCTTCCTTGTTCCCTTTGTAAGTTTTGACTTCTCTTTTGGCAGGCCAGGAAAGATTGAACCCATTTCTTGACTGATTTCTTCATTCCTTCCCACCAATATCTTGCTTTAATTCTTCTGTAAGTTTCATTTTCCCCTCTGTGGCCCATGTCTTCATGAAGTGACTTTAAAATGTAGTTTTGAACTTCTTGACTTGATATAACCAATTGAGGGTTAGGGTTATTTCTTCTTTTGAGTTGGCCATCTTCCAAGAAAAAGTTGGGTGACCTTCTTTTAATCCTTCTAAACTCTTCATCTTTGCTTGATTGTGGTTTTTTCATTGTACTTAAGTATTCTTGCATTCTCTTCCAAAATCCTTCTTGTTTGGTTGGTACTTGTACTCCTGAAAAATGGAGTGAATTTACATTCTTAGCCCCAAATCCAGGGTGTGGCTTGATCCAATCTTCTTCTTCATCAAACTCTGGTGCATCTTCATCTTCTTCTTCTGAGTTCTTTGGTCTTCTTGATAGCCCATCTGGCATAGTGAAGGTTTTCCCTGGTTTGTGTACCAAATCAAAGGAAAATAGCTGAATGAAAGCCACCCATCTTGTCATGGGGGCATTGGGTAAGCAAGGGGTGTTGATCATTTCAATTAAAGCCTTGGCATCAACCTGTAATTCAAAATGTTGTCCCCAAAGTATGGTTTGAAGTTTCTTGAGAATTCTTGCAACTCCACAGAGTTCCAATTTGGGTTGTGAGTATTTTGATTCCAATTTTGAAAAAGTTATTGATTCATATAATACTGGTCTGTCCTTTCCTTCTTTGTCTTCTTGAGTGAGTACTGCTCCTGCAGCAATGTAACTTGAATCTACTGCTAGCTTAATTTTTCCTGCTCCTTTGTCATAATCCAATTTCTTGAGGGTTATTTCTTCTCCAACTATTCTTCTGAGCTTATGGAAAGCTTCTTCACATTTTTGATCCCAATCCCAGTCAACATCTTCTCTGGTGAGCCTTCTGAGTGGTGATGCAATTTGTGAGAAGTTTTCAATGAACATCCTTACATAGGCACAAAGCCCAAGAAATCCCCTTATTTCCTTCTTGTTAAGAGGTGTTGGCCAATTTTGAATCTTGTTGATCTTTTGTTTTGAGATTGTTCTTCCTTTGAATGATACAACATGCCCTACTATGTCCAAAGCTGGCACACAGCATGCAAACTTTGATCCTGAGATAGTCAGTCCTGCTTCTTCAATTCTGAATAAAATTCTTTCTAATGTTATGGCATATTCCCATATAAATCTTCTGATTGAGGGGTTTTCTGGTAGTGTTTCTTGATTGTAAAGTGATCTTGGTCCTTTTATTCCTCCATCATCAATAAAAATTCCTACACTTTCTGGTATTTCTTCTTGGAGTATCCAGGTCATTTGGGCTTGGTATACTGCTACTGAGTTGGTGGCTCCTTGGGGTAGTCTTGTGAGTTGCATCCTTCCAAGGGGTGTTTCAAAAGTTGTGAGGGGTCTTGTAGTGACATCTAATTCTCTTTCATCATATCCTCCCATGATATCTCCTAGTCCATAGCATGCTCTTCCTGCAAATGCATCTACAAATTCTTCAATGTGAGGTGGTAAGCCAGCATCCTTGATGGTGACTTTGTTGAGTTCTTGAAGGTCATGGACAATTCTGAGTTTCCCATTGGATTTGGCCACACAAAAGATTGGGCTTGTGTAGCTTGAGGTGGATTGCTCATAGAGTCCAGTCTTGATTCTTTCTCTGATTAATTCAGTAAACTGAGGTAAAATTGATTTGGGAATAGGAATTGGTTTCTTCTGCCAAGGTTCATGAGGTATTACTGGTATCCTGTAAGGTTTTCCATATGAGTGTTTGAGTAATCCTCTTTCTTCTTCACAGAAAGCTATTGCTTTTTCCCTTAAGGTAATAACATTTTTAAGTAGATTGATTTCTTCATTTGATAACCATCCTGGTGGGCCAAAATTGACTGCTTGCAGTCTTTCATGTGTTACCTTGAAGGTTTCTTGAAATATAGGTGGGTTTGGTGATAAGGGTGTTTCATAAGGATCTCTTGATAAAGGTGGTCTTTCCAAAGGTGGGTTAAGGTCTTGAGGCATTGGCTCATTGACTGGTCTCACCTTCTTCAGGACTGATTTGTATTTGGCTGCTAAAATTTGGTGATCCATCTTCAATTAGTTTTTTTTTTCTTTTTTTTTTCTTCTTGCTTTTAATTATTTCTAAGAATTTGCTAGTGTCCTGAAATATTGAGGTCTTCACAATTCTTCTTTCTTCTTTCTTCCATAAAAAATGTAGTTTAAGGTCATACAGGACCTACAACTAGGTGTGTAACCCCTGTATATTAGGTATACAAGTCCTGCAGTTTAAGTCATGCAAGGACCTCCTGGTCTAATCCAAGGGCTTATCTTGATTCTTGAGCTCCTTTGGGCTTTATTTTGAATTCCACTTGACTCTTGTTTTATTCTTCAATCTTCATGATTCCCACTTGATGCAAGAGTCTTCTGGTTGTTTTATTTCTTGATAAGGAATTTTCTTGTCTTAATTGATGGATTGAGACTTCACTTTGTTCATTTTGGCCAATTTGATAATGCTAAACACCTGTAAAACCCCTTGTTCCTGTTACACAAAGGGAGCAGTTTATTGTCATGCTAAGGACAAAAATGGTCCTTCAGCACTTCTCCTGACTAGGACAATCCCCTCCAGCTTCTTGGCTGTTATTTTTTATAAGTTTCCCTGCCCAAGTCCACAGGGGAAGCAGTTTAGTGTCATGCTGAGGACCTCTTGAGTCTTCAAGCTTCTTTAAAATCCCAAGGGCAATTTGAGTTGAGTGTTTTACATCATCTTGCTGGTCCATCATGTTGAGTGAGTCTTGAGTCAATAATTAGTCCAGTCAGTAGTTCATAAATCCTTGCCAGTGATTCTTGAATTCCAAATGAGCTTCAATCCAGAATAAAAGAGGTTTCCAAGGTCTTGTGTTGTCCAAAGGTCAATCCATAAGGAACTCCTGTTTTTCTTCATGAATAATCTTTTTCATTTTCAGTATTCTAAATAATTTTCCTATGATGAGTTGTTTCCCAATTCTCTTGCTATTTCTTCAAAATAATTTATGTCCTTTTGTTCTTTTGTATTCCTGAATTATACCTGTTATAAAGCAATGAAAAAAATAAAAAGTTGTAATAATAAGGTGATTTTAAAATTGATTTTAATATTAATTTATTGATAAATATTGTTTAATAATATTTGTTTGGATGAGGGCCCCCCTCTCCATTTAAAAATCTTGAGTTGGTTTTCAAATTTTGAAGAGGATATATCCTCATTCCCCCAAAACTTCCACTATAAGGGATAGTGTAAGAAATAAGTTTACCCACCCCTTATTTTTTATAGTTTTTTTTTTGATGAGGATAAATAATGATAAAGTAAATATACATAATTTTATTTTAATGATTATTCAATAAATTTTTTATTTTTTTATTTTTTTATTCTTTTACTGTAAGTATAAAATACCCATTAACTGAGGTATCTGAGTAAAAATCAAATTTCAAAAGAAATGATCCTGAATCACAATCAAAATCATGGAACTGTTTGGTTGAAGGTGGTAATTTGTGCCAATCAGTAAAAATTGGTGCTCTTGAGAGTATTTATGATTAATATTACATAGTTGAATGATCATAATTTGGGTCCTTTATTCATATAATGACCCTTATGATGCCACCACTCTTCCTTTTGGAATCATCATTGTGACTCAGACTTTACTTCAAGTCCATCCCCTTTATGGTTCAGATTTTCTGTTACCCATAAATGCATTTGAGTTGTTGAAAAAATATAAACAGTGAAATTAAAAATTTGTACAGTTAAAAAAACTCTTGTTTGCTTTTTGGGGGGGCTTTTAAATTCTTTTTTGAATAAATAGCACATTGAGGTGTTATTGATATGTTAATTCCCCAAATTATGTCATCAATTTATGAGTTTTTTAATATAAATAGCTCCATTAGAGTTCAATTAATGCCTTCATGGCACAAATACTTCTTCTTTTCGAACAAGTTCCAATCACTTTCTTGTAATTGAAGAAATATTTCAAATAAATTGATCTTTTTTTTTAATTAATTATTATTTTTTTTGAATGGAAAAAATTGAGCCAACTTAATGACTCTTAAGGTAATACTAGAAGAAAAAATATGATGAAGATAAAAAAGAATATTTTTGAGACCTTGACTGGGATATGCCCCTCAGGTATTTTATAGTCTTGCCTAGGACTTATCCTATTCTGATAGTCCTTGTTCAATATTTTTGAGTATTTTAAATAGGCAGTTTATGGTCTTGCTAAGGACCATTGGTTGATTGTGTTTTAGCTTTGAGTCCTTTTTGATTATTCTAATGGTGGGCAGTTTATGGTCTTGCCAAGGACCTTTGGTTACTTTTTCTTGATTATTGTTGATAATTTGAGTGGGAAGTTTATGGTCTTGCCAAGGACCATATCTTGTGTCCATGCACCTGATTGTTGCCTTTGGGGTTTCATGGCATGTGATTTATATTCAAAGCCAAGTTGTATAAGTAGTTCAAACAGTTTATAGTCTTATTGAGGACTCATTTTCACTTTAAAAGCATATTTAAGCCTATAAAATAAGAGAAATATTTTATTAATGTTGAATACCTGTAGAAGCCAAATAAAATATGTTAGTATAGTTATTATTCAAAATAAGAAAGCATAAAAGATAAAATAGCAGTTTGAAGCCTTGCTTAGGGCTTTTTGTTATTTTGGTTTATTTTTATTTTTATATATATTTTTTAAGCCCATCAGTTTGAAGCCTTGATGAGGGCTTTTCCTTTATAAGTTTTAATTAGAAAATGAAATATAAAATATAAAATCAGCATAAAAAAAGCAAGATAGAAAGCTTCAAACCAGCAGTTTATAGCCATACTTAGGGCTCTTTTTGTATATTGATAACCTGTAGAATTTTGAAAAAATGATTTAGTATGATTTAAAAAATAAAATCAATTTACATGAAAAGGTTTTAGCAGTTTAATGTCTTGCTGAGGACATTTTTGCCATTTTTTCTGTATCATAAAATAATTAATAAACTAAATTAAAAACAAGCAAAACCAGCAGTTTAAAGCCATGCTGAGGGCTTCTTTATTTAATTAAATTTTTGTAAAGCCCTGTAAAAAAAATAGAAAATCATTTTAAGTAAAATAAACAGCCAGAAGATAAAAAATGAAAGCAGAAACCAGCAGTTTAATGTCTTGCTGAGGACATTTATTGTTTATTTATTGTAGCCCTGTAGAATAAAAAATCAATTAGCAAATTCAAAAAGCAGAATTATAATTCATAAAAGAACTAAGCAGTTTTAAGCCATGCTGAGGGCATTTATGTTTTTCAACCCTCAATCTGATATATATATTTATCTTTCTTTTGTTATTCTATATATATTGATTGATGAAAGCTGTAGGAAATAAAATAAAGTTGTAAGTAAAATAATTAAGTCAATAAAATGATAAAATAATCTAAAATTGAGCAGTTTAAAGCCTTGCCCAGGCCTTTTATTGTTTTTTCTAGCCCTGCAGCCCATCAAAAATGAAATTTGTCAGTTTAATTTAATGTCCAAAAATAAAGTGATAATAAAAATAAAATAAAATAAAAAGCAGTTTATAGCCATACTGAGGGCTTGCATTGCCCTGTACCCTATCAAAAAATTAAATATGTCAGTTTAATTGAATGTCCAAAAATAAAGTGATAATAAAGATAAAATAAAATAAAAAGCAGTTTATAGCCATACTGAGGGCTTTTTCTTTTATTTGTAAGACCTTTGTAAAAAAAATCATCAGTAAATTTAAATAAAATATTGAATAAAATTAAAAATAAATAAGCATTTCATTTATATTCTTATATATATATATATATATTGTAATCATTATCATCATTTTGTTTTATATATAAAAACTAGTTAGTAAGAAAAAACATTAACACAAAACAGGAAAATAAATTCAACAGTTTAAAGTCTTGTTGAGGACTTTTTTTTTATTGTTTTACTCTTTAAAAAAAAGTCCATGTGAATCTGATTCTAGGGTTTTTATACCCTTAGGCCCAGTGGAATTTTTGGATTTAAGTGGTATCTTGAATTATCTTTTTATTTTCAACAATCAATTAAAAATATGGTTTTTTTTTTTGTTTTTTTTTTTGATCTGAGTAATGATTTTTAATAGGAAGGGTAAAATTTGGTTTGAGTTAGCTTTTCTTCTTGATATTGATATTACCTTTTACACCATTTGTTATATATTTATATTTATATTTTTATTTCTGTACTTGAAAATTGAGCGGGTGGATCAGTTTTTCATATAATAATACTTATCTACACAGGTGTGGTAGGGTCTACTATGCTAGATGATTTAACCCCAATATGATGTTTTGAAGAGCTTCGGGTGAGGTTTTCTTCAGTCTAAGTTGGTGTTATGTACTTATTAATTTATTCAGAAGCGAATCATACTGAGCTCTTGGGGTGATCAGGGTATTTCAACTCTAGTCTGAGTGTTTGAAACCACTTCGAACTTTATCCTCCCAAAATCAAGTGAGGTTGCTGTCATCTGCTTGCAAAGTGTCCTGTTTCTGCCTAAACCCTTAGTTATCATCGCTTCAGGCATGATTACACCTTCATAATTCTGCAAACTGTGTCGGGTGCAGTGTTACTCCTAGCTTCTATCACTTGCTCCGCAACTGGCTTCTGATTTACTGTACTGTACAGTAGGTTACTGTAAAGTATAGTAACTTCATTTGCATCGGGTGGGTGGTTTTATTGAATGCTACTGTTTTACTGAGTCCTAGAGGTAATAGTTTGCCTCGGAAACTCTCCGAACACCTCTGTATGAGGTATTAGCCACTGCCTGGCCTCCAAGAGGCCTTTGGATGTGATCATAACCACTCCGACTGGCAGTGGTTGGTGTTTTAATTTTTTTTTCCTATCTAAATCCACTTCTCATACCTGCGGAGTTAGTGAGTTATCCTCTTTATTGCAATAAGATTGTATATTCCTTTATTTGCTCCTTAGTGCACTTCTGCACCACTTCCATCTACAACTGAACTAATGCTCTCCGGCATGTGGCAGCTTGAATGTTCTAATCTTATTTATTAGTTTTGGTACATCAGCAAGTGCAGCTCTACTTCCTCTTGAGGCCGTCTGTTGCTGTATGTTAGGTTCGCCAATGTATTTCCCTGTCTCTTTTTGCTTGTTTTAGTTTCTGCTTCTGCTACGTCCGTCAGAGGAGCTGTTGTGATGCTGTCATGATGTGCTGTCTAAAATACTGCATACAGCGGGGCACCAGCATTCTTCCAGAACTGTATTACGATGGTTGATTGCTTTCCCGTCGCTTGATGTGGTGTTAACGCAAGTTTTCCTTGCCCGTATTTCCGAGCTATTCAGTGAGAGACCGCTTTTTATTCTTCCTTCAGTGCTTGAACCACCTCCTCCGAAAGCATGTCACATTAGCAATATAGATTGTTCATGTTATTTCATGTTAAAGCTGATTCAAAGCGGTTTTAAGCTGAAGACAGAGTGGTCAAGATGGTTTAGCAGCGACTATAAATACTGAATCCCTGCCACCATTGTGGGTGCATTTCCTTTGAAGCCAAAAAGATTATTTTCTTTTGATCACGTCAGAACTACCTCTTCCAGTAGCTGATAAGGAGTAGTTTTTTTTTATGTGTGTGATCCAAATATGATACTGCTAGAATTCTAAGCCAAGCCTGGCTTATTCAATTAAAATAAGGTAGGGTCTTGGTAAGCTTGTTGATATATGCTATGATTAGTCTACGTCATTCTGTTAAGCTGGAATTATTCAAGATCTTGATGTAGAGTTTTAGCTTTGTTTTAGTACAAATACTGATTGAGTGGACTTGAATTATGCATCCCGGGTGCTTTGTTCGTGACTATAAATACCCCCCTTCTTGGCAATGAGCATTATTCGCTTTCCTTCCTCTTTCTTTTTTTTTTTTTTTTTTTTGACACTCGTTACAGCCTTTTGAAGCTGAAATTAGATAATTTGAATTTAGCCCATTGATTATAAGGGCTTCAGTTCATAAATTACGATACTTTAAATGAGTTCGGGTGAATTATTGTTGGCCTCTGGGTTTCTTAGGATCACTCATCTGCAACGAGCACTTAGCTCACACTGGTGGCATTTCGTGGTTGTATTGCACGCGCACGGGGCCCACGGGTTTGAGCCCGACTGGTTGTATACCCTGTATTAACGCGGACAACCACCAGTACCCCAATTCCTGAGCTCCCACAACCGTTCATTCCCCGCCCCACTCTTTCTGTTTCTTTTTTCGCAGATCTAGAGTTGTACCTTACTGTTGTATCAATTCGATACGTCATCTCTTCCCCTCTCAGCAACATCATTCCAATCTTTGCAAGGCCGATCGTTGGCCCTTTTTATAAAAACCCTTGACTCCTCCATTCGACCATTCCATTTTTTTTTATTTCTTAACTGATTGATTGCTCTCTATTTTTACAAAACTCCCTTCCAAACCTCTTCATACGAATTCCTTCCATTTCCTCAACCATCTGTATCTTTTCCCTCATCAACTTATTAAAACTTACTCCACCATTGATTTTTCCCTACTCATCTAAACGATGGAGTTGTGCGAATGCCCTCAGTGCATTACTCACTGTATCACAGACTTAAACGGCTCTCAACGTTGGGGAAAGTTTCTTTCAAAGAGAAAAAAAAGAAAGCATCTCATCCGGAACCTATGTCGTCATCCTTTGGAATCTTCACCAATCCATGAAGACTACCAATCTGAACCATCAAATCCCTCATGCACATCGAGCATTATTGGTGGGATGTGTGACAACGAATTCATCAATACTGATTCGGATTCCTCACATCAGACGGCTATTGATGAAACATCACTCATTTGTAAGTTTTTTTTTACTTTTGCCTTTAACATGTCCTTTATTTTACACTAACTCTGCATTTTGTATTAGTCATGGTATCTATGCTCATTGCATGGTTGCATTTGTTTTGCAATGTAAGCCGCGAGAAGTGCCAGTTGGCAAGGAATTTTATTATGAAAATTATCAAGAAGAGTAAGAAAACAACCAGAAGGATTGACGACGATGAAATGCCTAAAGACACTCGAACCCTCATGCAAATTTCAGCACCAAAAATCCATTTGCGTCAAACGATTCATTGCCCTAGTTGCTATCTGCTTTATCCAACCACGAATGTTCCATGGAAATGCACTTACCAAGAAACAATAAATTGCAAACCTTGTGATACGGTGCTGTTTCGGGATCAACACAACTTTCGATCGATGCGCAGTAAAGGAAAGTCGAGAAAAGCGCCATACAGGATGACACAAGGTGACATTGCTGGCATATCAATTCCAAAAAGTTATTATGTGACTCAACCGATGCGCAAATGGTTGGAGTGGTTCCTAAACCTTGATTATGTTGAAGATGAAATTGCACAATGGTCTGAGAAGATGAGAATCCAAGACGATGATAAGATTGTTGACATTCAACAGGGAATTGCATGGCAACAAATGAATTGGGCAGAAAAGAATGACATGGAAGAGTCACTCCGGCTATGCTTCTCACTTTTTGTTGACTGGTTTAATCCACGGACAAACAAACTAGCAGGAAAACAACAATCAATGGGAATCGTTTGCTTAGCATGTTTAAACCTACCACCGGGAATGCGAAATAAAGTTGAAAATGTATTCCTAGCAGGGATTATGCCTGGTCCCAATTCTCCCGACATGACAACAGTGAGTCATTTGTTATCTCCCCTTGTTGACGATTTACTTGATCTTGTTGGTCCACTGGAAATGAAGACATTCAAGCATGCTGAAGGCCGTAAAATTGAAGTTCGCCTGCTCACGTTAATTGGAGACACAGGCGCCACTCACAAGGTCGGTGGGTTTGCTTCTCATTCAGCAAGATACTACTGCTCCTGGTGTCTTGGTAATGAAACAGGGTTGTCAAGTCTAATCCTTGGGCCTGCACGCATTGGAGAGCGAACAAGAGAACAGGCATTTCAATGGCAAGAAGCAACCAAGACGCAAAGAACCAAACTTGTTCGGGACCATGGAATTCGCTGGTCCGAGCTGAACCGACTCACTTATCGAGATCCAGTGAGGCATACGGCATTAGGATACATGCATAACTGGCTAGAAGGCGTTTTGGCACATCACTTTCGCGAACGATGGGGATTTCAAGACGTCTCTGATGTACAAAGGCAAAAAAGGAAGATCAGGGGTGGGGAGCATCAAAACAACAAAAAACCGAGGCGAATAGGGAGTGGGACTGAAGGAAATCAGGAAGGGCAGACAGTTGATCTGCCTGATGAGGATGATGAATCTTCAGAATCGGACCTTGTGATTGATGGGGGTGAACTTGGAGGGCTTTTCAGTGATGGATATCGGCGAGAATTCCGAGGAAAATTGGCTGATGTTATTTTACCAGGTTGCGTCAAGGGCGTTCCTAAAAATCTTGGGAGTGCGAAGCATGGTAAGCTTAAGGCCATGGAGTGGCACTCATTGTGGGTATATGTGATTCCACTGGTGGTTCTGGAAATTCTGGTGGACGATGTCAATGATTTGAAAGAAGGATCCAATCGGTATGAAATGCTTCAAAACACGTCCTTCCTGGTTCGCTGTACAAATCTTTTGTCATCATCTCCAATCACCAATCGGACAGGCAAAATCTTTGAGCAGATGTATCAGAAATACTGCAAGAGCTCACGGAAATTGTTTGGACACATGAAGATTGTCCCCAATCACCATTACGCACTGCACATTCGCGAGCAAATGGAGCTTTGGGGCCCCATGGGAGGCGTGTCTGAGTTTTGGGGAGAAAGATTCGTCGGTGTGTTGCAAAAGGTTCACACCAGTGAAAAATTTGGTGAGCAGTTTGGTCAATGTGTTTGAAGAATGGTTATCTGAAAGGGCATCATCTTTAGGGCAAATGGAGAAGACGATTATGAACAAAGTGATTGTGTGGCAGAAACTAATGGCCTCAAGGGGCCTGGAAGGATATTTGAAAGCCGATCAGAAAATAATTCAGGCCCCACAGGCCAATGAGTTTGTCCTCACAGAGGAACGCTATCTCCTCCTATTGGCTCACGCAACTGAAATTTACAAGGGTTGCAAAATACGCAACGCTTATATGTTACCACATCCCCCCGGCTCTCTTATCTTACGACCAACTGCGACTTCACTGCAAATATGGATAGGCCCAAATCCCATTAAAGTCAGCCCTATTCCACCTTACAACTGTATCGTATTCCGCGAAGGTGATCACATTGAGTACGGGTTAGTGCAGGAAGTTCTTCAATACAACAATCCCCTAGGAGGCCTACAAACTACCATCCTCATCCGTCTGATACTTAATAGGTTTGCAAAAGACCTCCAAAGTCCCAGCAAAAAATTCCAATTCTTATGCTACATGATGAAGGTCGTTATTGGAGAGGTAACAACACTTCAGCGTTTTATTTGCCCCTCCAAAATCCTCTCAAATGCAGCTTACCGACGTTTGTGCCCAAACACCTTTGGCATTTGCACGAATGGAATCACGCTCACACCCATCGACAAACTCGGTCATCTTATAATTAATGAAGATTCAACAACCTCATTATTTTGATGAAAGATTTATTGAAATTTACGCATAATCTCAAAAACGATTTCTACATGCCCAACCAGCTCCATTCACGCATCTTCATCTCCCTCCATCTCTACATCACTTCCGACACCCTCACTTTCGTCATCATCATCTTCCTCTTCCTCCCCCTCCTCCTCATCTGGCTCAAAATCCCCATCTTCCTCCTCATCATAGACATTAAGCCATTCGCCATCACCAACATATTCATCCCAATTCGTTTCCCCTGGGCTCGGTACCTCCAAATCAATTACACCACCCTCTATTTCCTCATCATCTGTTTCAGCTCCACATTTTTCTTCCCCATCACTATTTACCTCGACAACGTTGAAGCCATATCTTTCAATGGTGCCTTCAAGGAACTCCTTATTAAATTTCCGGTCTGACCATTTCTCCCTCTCATCATGATTCTTGTTTTTTGGTGGCCACAATGATTTCGTCGGATCCGGTAGAAAGGCCACTGATGATGAATCTGCAGTGATCCTCTGTTGTGTCACTGGCAAAGTCGCCAGCCATTTACTATTGTAGAAGTCAAGAGGTAATCCAATTGGCGCCTTCTGGAAGTTGGTTGTTTGTGGAACCTTTGGTAAGCATCGTTTTTGTGCTCGCGACATGATACCTGATGCCTTCATTTGCTCATCCAGGCGCCAAAAAAATATGTTGCATGCTTTTGAGCGATATGGAAGTGTTTTGATTTGGAAGCAGTCATTCGCCTCATCATACTCATCATCACTGTGCGAATGCAGATTGGCAATTATCTTCTTGTATCGGTTTGGAAGATCATTGGCCACGGCAAATTTATCTCGTCTTGCACGTAGATTTTAAACGAATAATTCCTAGTTATTCATATATTTCAACCAAATGAGAATGCATCGTGACTCACACTTTCCCGATTCTTCTGGTTACGCCTGGATGTTTGGGACAAGCTATACCTCCCCTGCTGTTTTTTCTCCGCCTTAACTCTGTCTGCCATTATGAAGTGTACGTAGTGGTTATATGCTTGAATTAACAGAAGTAGATCATTCACATACTTATGATTGAAGTTCATGCTATCATAGGCTCCACTGGCTGCGATTTGACGAAATGTGTTTAATGCACTCGTACGACATGCCGAATTCCACAAGCTCTCACTTGAGTCCTCAACATTTGGCCCCCAGCACTCGATCCCAAGCTTAGCCAGGTATCCATGGATGTAATAGATGTGACTCTCTTCAAGGTAAAGCAAACCACGGCCAACTTTAATCCTGCCTGCACGCCCTTCCCTAAGTGTTTGGACATCAGCCATGGCAACGATTTGGCCTGCATGGGGATTTGCCACATGCTGTTCAAATTCTTGAACACTTGAAAACCTAGAATTGAACCTATCCAGAAGCTCCGGATTGGGAGGTTCGGGCAACGAGTCCTTTTCAATTAAGCCCCAGAGCAAGCAAGCATGAGCAAAGATGGCTTCCTAACCACCATGTCATCACATACTGTCAGTATCATTCACATAGAAGCCATTCATAATCGTTCTCACCTTGACAGATGAAAAATCGCTTGGAAACTCATTTTTTTGCATTTGATTGTTCTTCTTCCGGGCCTGTGGTTTTGGGCTGTGATTGATTGTTGCAGCAGTGCGACTTTGAGGAGGAGAGTGGCGTTTGCCTTTTGCTGAGGGTGGTGGTTCAGATCGTGCCCTGGGCAAGTTTTGCTTTTTGGATGTTGTCAGAAGGTCCATTCGCTTTTTCAACTGACTTTGCGGTATCTTTTTAGGTAAAGATGATGGTGTAACCTTTACTGGCTTCTTTGGTGAAGCATTGGATACTTTCAAGCTATCCACCTTAAGGGCCGAAATCTCTTTTTGGAGCTCCATAATAGCATCTTGGTACATAGTTGCCTGTGTGGTGAGTGCCCTACTTACAATCTCATCAATGTTCGACCTTTCCACCGGATTTGACACTGTAGTCTCTTGTGGTACAGGCACCACCTGATCATTTGCCGGAAGTGTGTGTTCCATTGACAATGGCTAATTTTAAAGGGTTCAAAAACGAAGTTGTCTTATTGGGAAAGGTTTAAAAGCTAAATGTGAGGAAGCTGCTGGGTGAATGAAGTAATTGTCGTTGTGGCACAGGGAAGTCAAATGACCCAGTCTCTATTTATGGGAATCATGAAATATATAATGGGTAATTATTGCTGTCTGTTGTTAGCTTAAGTCTGATATTTCAGATGATGAGACTAGGTAACCAAATGAGCCACTATGACGAATTCCTAGATAAGGGACTGTTTTTCCCTTGACAAGCATAAGAGAACTATAATGATTACAACAGGTAGGTTATTGCACATGACTACTCGTCAATTGTTATGACAACTGTATAAGGGTTGTGTGAGTTCACCCTCTGGTATACATGCGGTTGTCCGCATTAATACAGGGTAAACAACCAATCGGGCTCAAACCCGTGGGCCCCGTGCGCGTGCAATACAACCACGAAATGCCACCAGTGTCAATTGGTAAGAGCATCGCTCATGAATGTCGACGATGAGGGTTCGAGTCCCTCGGTGCTTGGTATTCTTGGATTAAGGTTGAGAGACCGAAACTAACTCTGTCACATTCTAGCTCGTTTACCTTTTACCAGGCCTGAGATTTGATAAGGTGCTGTGTTTCAATTTTAAGTGTCTTAGAGAGGCACTTTATCATGCTCTAAGCCATTTCAGGTGGTTCATTCCTTCGTCAATAGCTCTTGAAGGCCATTTATTGTGGTACTTGCAATAAGGTCGGGTTGGTTTGTTGTAGTGCTATTATGGGTGCCATTACACCTTTATAATGGATACACAGAGGTCGGGTGGCCTGTTTTACTATTAGTAGGTTACTAAGCCTTAAGTATAACTCTAGTGAGACTTGAAGCTGCTTCGGACTTCTGTGTTGTAATCAAACAAAAGCAAGCATAGAATACACAAACGAACTACATAGTTATAGTTGATGTACTCTATAATCTATAATTTAGATTGTGGTACATTTTCTATGCGCAAAATAGCTTTGCCTAAAACTTTGCGATTTGCAAGATCGGCCAAGCCTTCAGGTAATCGGACCAGACCATTGTAGATTTTTAGGATGCAATACTGGTCTCACTTGACCACGATCGATAAGCTCTAGCAAAGCAGCCCAAACTTGATGGACCCTAGGCCGATTGTTTTTCCCAGTCCCACTTTTATGTCCATTATGCCTCTATGGCTGGTGGCGACTGTAGAATTCCATCTTTGGTGTTAGTGAGAGCTGACAGGCCTACTTTATTACTTCCTGTTTCAAAAAAAAAAAGAGATTTTATTTTATTTTATTTTATTTTTTTTTGTTAATTAATAAAATTGGAAATGAGATAGAATGGATAATGAAATGAGAAAAGAGTAAAATAGAACTATAATATTATGTAAGTTTCTTTCTTTATAGTTTTCATCCACTGATATAAACTGAATTGAAACTGATTGTGATTTTATTTCTTCCCCCTTTTTTTTTTTTTCTCATACTCTAGAATTATTTAGAATCTTTTTTTTTTTGGGGGGGTTTTGAAAAAAAAGATAAATAAATAAAAGAAAAAAAAAGTATATTTGTAAAAAAAATTTAATATGAAGCAAGCTTTATTCCTTCAAATCTTATATAAATTGAAGCTTATTTTTAATTATTATTTTTTTATTTTTATTTTGTTTCTCTCTTTTTAGTGTGAAAGAAAATTTGAATTGTAAAGAGGAAATATAGAAAATGGTAAATAAAAACTGAAGAGATAAATAATAATATCAATTGAAATAGGATTGATGATTAAGCAAAGAATTAGGGACTTAGCAGGTGAGATTTATTTTTTTATCAATTCCTTTGACCCAGTATTTTCTTCACCAATTCTTTTTTAATAAATCTTCCTCCCCTCCATTGTTCTTTTTTAAGAGCTTTGAAAAGGTATTCTTGACAGAAGGATTTCCATTCTTCTGTATTGAATTTAGTTACACCACCTTTGAGGATGAATATTGATGGTATAAATGTTTCCTCCCAGTGACAATCCCATGTGGTATTTTTTACAATATAATTTCCTGAGATTTTGCTAATTGTCCCATTTTTAATTTGAAAATCCTGGAGGTTGAACCAGTCTTGGCATTCCCAAGTCCTCCAAAATAGTGATTTCCTGAGGTGTTCTTCCATGTTGAATATTTCATTCCAGTAATTGTTTCCAAGGTTGCCTTCAACTCCATCCCAGGTCAGTAAATCTAAAAATTCATACTTTGTAAGGTTGAATCCAGGTAATTCTTTCCATGGATGTGGTATGACAAGTTCTGATGGTGATTTTTCTTTTTGGAAGATATCCTCAAACTCAATATATGGAAGGATTATTGTGGAGATTTCTGGACAGGGTTCTGGCTTGGTTTGTAAGAACCATTCAGGATATTCACTTTCTTCTTGGGCATTATTGTAATTGGTCCAGACTTCTTTTTCTTCTACCCAGCTGATATCTGTGTCCATTGACCAGGGACTTTCTTCAAGTAATGGCCATAACTCCATTTTGTAGGATTTTGGTGGATTTTGAGATGTTAAAGTAAGATGAATTGATAATACTATCAAATTTATTTAAAAAATAGCTTGAGGGTAGGTTGAATGGATTTTGGATGGTAATTTTGGGTAAGAATTTGGATATTCCTCTTTGATAAGGCAGGAGGTCACTGCCTAGTGATTTATTTATTTATTTATTTGATTTTGGGTGAGTGAAATTGGTGATTTTGATTGATAACCATTGATTTTCCTCTTTGATAAGGCAGGAGGTCACTGCCTAGTGATCTTATGGTTAGTTGTTGTGTTTTTTTTCTGGTTGAGTGAAATTATTGATTTGAGCTGATGAGAGTTGATATTCCTCTTTGATAAGGCAGGAGGTCACTGCCTAGGGATGATTGGGTTTTGGTGAATGAAAATGATGATTTTGGTTGATAAAATTGAATTTCCTCTTTGATAAGGCAGGAGGTCACTGCCTAATGGTTTATGATTTGGGTGAGTGAATTTGAGTATTTGGATTTGATAAAAATTGATTTTCCTTTTTGATAAGGCAGGAGGTCACTGCCTAATGATTAATGGAGTTGAAATCTGATTATTTTATTTGATTTTTGATTATTAGAGCTTTTATGTGTCTTCAAGATGGGCCTTGCTGGTTTGAAATTTAATTGGTTCATTAATTCATGAGTAATTTGATCATTGGTTTTGTCAGAAATCTCCAAGATTTTCCGCAATTCCTTGATTTCTTCAATTTCTTGGTTTCTTGATATTGATGAAGTATCCTTTAAGTGCCAAAGGTTCTCTTCATTGAAATCTTCATTTTCAGGTGACCAATGAAGTTCTTCATTGATAATTTGGTCTTCTTTCATTAACTCTTCCCCAAAGGATCCAATAATTGGTGAATTGGCCATGGTGGAGGTGATTGATATATTTTTGTAAGTCTTTTTTTTTTTTTTAATTTTATTTAATTTTTTGAATTTTTTAAGGGATAATTTGTTGATTAATTTCTTCTTTGTTAAGGCAGGAAGTCACTGCCATTTGAGAGAAAGAAAAAAAATGAAATAAATAAAAAAAGAAACTAATGATACATTTTATGGGTGATACTGATACATTTTAGAGAAGAAATCTTGATTTTGTTGGTTTTATTCAAAGTTGAGCTCCCCCAAGGGGGAAAGGTGAGTGTCTGTTGAGTAACCTGGCCAAAATCAGGTCTTTGAGGGCTTCCACAAAGTTATTTCTTTCCTCAATTTCTGGTTCTGATGGAAATTCTGACCACCATAAGTCTTCATCAATGAATATATATCCATCTCCAACCCATTTCAGTCTTCCAGTTTGATATGTTGATCCATTTAATCCAAGGTACCACTGGGCCCAAATTTGATTGAAGTAAAGTCCTCTTCTTGGTAGTGTGGCCATTTCAAATATTTCATCCCAAAATTTGTTTTCAAGGTTACCTTTAATTCCCTCTTCAGTTAATAATTCTAGGAATTGAACATTGTTCAAGTTTGCTCCTGGAAGGTGACATAAATATTTATCTTCACATAAAGTTTCTTGAGCTTCATCCCCATAAATATCTTCAAAAGTAATGTATGGTAAGTAAATGTAGTTGTATTCATTTTCTAAGATGGATTCTGTTTCATCATCTTCATTGGGAGGTTGCTGGATGAATTCAGGGTTTTCCAATTGCCATTCATAAGGCTCTTCTTGGTTGTTCAATGGTCTGTCCAAGAAGTTGATATGGTATGTGTCTTTTGATTTTTTGTCTCTTTCTTCCATAATTTTGAGGTCTTCTTCAATTTCATTTATAATTTCTTCATCTGAGAGCTCATGATGTTCACTAAGTCTGACTTTCTTCTTTTTGGGTTTAGGTTTGAAAGGGTTTCCATGTATTTTTTCATTTCCATCCACCAAAATTTGGAATGTTTCTTTATTATTGTTAATTGGCTTGTAACTTATGTTGGGTAATTCATCTTCAGAGGTTGAGTCTTCAAGTTGTCTTTTGAGGTTGTTTGGCCATTGGTTATTTGGTAAATCTTGACCAAATTCATCACTTTTTGGAGATATGGATAAATGTTGGGTCTTCTGGGTCAAATTGATCATGGTATTGTCTCTTTTTGCATTTTGATCCTTCCTTCCTGGGTTATTTCTGACCAAAGTTGCCATATTACATAAATCCATTCCTCTAGGTGGTCCAGTTTGCCATCCAAGTGCTTGAGGCTTGCATATTGGCATGCATAATCTTCTTCCATCAGGTTCTTGATAGCTCAGTATTTCACCTTGTTTATGGGAGAATTCTAGTCTAATGTTGTTGTCTGCCAAGAAGGGTCTTCCAAGTACTATATGGACAGATCCTTTTGCAATAAAAAAGTGAATTAGAGTTTCTTCACCTGAAGCCAAGATGATTGGAGTGAATTCTGATAGTGCAACCAATGAAGTAGTATGGCCTCCAATTCCCCTGAGGTTCATGTTAAGATTTCTTGTTGTGAGTGAGGCTTTGATTGCTATTTCTTCTGGTATGATGTTGAGTTCTGCACCAGTGTCTACTAATGCTCTGATAGGATATTCTTCCTTTCCAATGAAGATTTCCATAAATCCCAAAGGACAGGCATAATGAATCTTGGGCTTGGGTATTTCTTTGAATCCAAATGATAATAATCTTTCTTGAAGATCCATTGAGTTGAGTGACTTAATTTTTTCCTTGTCTTTTTCTGATAATTCTTGTAATTTATGGACAAAATTTGGTGACATCCTCAAAATTTCTTCAATGGTGAGGTTGATCTTTTGTTGCATAATTTTCTTGATAATTTTATCAATTTCCAATTTAGTTTCAACTTGTTTCTTTTGAGGTTTTCTGAACTTCTTTTCTTCTTTGGGAATCTCTTCATCTTCATTTTTATTGGCAATATTTTCAACTTCCTCCTCAGGCTGGTCTGGTTTTGGAATATTTGAATTTTGGAATTTGGTGGGAATTATGACTCTTTCCTCTTCTTTTTCTTCTTCAACATAAGTTCCTGGAATAGCTGCTTTTTTCTTTGGCTCTTGATTTTGGGATTGTCTTTCCATTCTTTGCTTGGTCTGCCTTAGTCCAATGTGTGATTCAAAAGGGTCATTGGCTGAAGAAATGGTAGGTGGTTTCCAATTTGACCAATCTTCAACATGAGAAATTGAGGTTGTTTTATCATCTGATTTCTTTTCAGTGGGCTTAATCTCTTCTTCTGGTTTTGGTTTTACAGTAGTTTTTTCCATGAATTTCTTGTTGAGTTCTGCTTGTTCTTTTGCAAAGGCCCTGACTATGTCTTTGGCACTTTCATTTCCTTCCATAGGTACTCTCTGATAATTGGGGAAGAGGTAAGATGCTCCTTGGGTTCTGACAATTCTTCTGTCCAGATCTTCAGCAAGGTGAGTGCATCTAGTTGCTGTATGACCTTCTTCCTTGCAGTAAGCACACTTCAATGGTGGTCTTGGAGCCATTTGGGCTGGTATGTATGGTTGGTAACTGGATGAAAATGGTGGTAAAGGATTCCTTGGCCTGTATGGCTGGTTATTTTGAGGGAATCTTTGCTCTTGATTATTGTTCCAATTCCTTCTTGGTGAATTAACTGCTTCTGAAAGGGTTTTGAGTTGATTTAAAACTTCTTTAACTGATTCTTTTCCCTCATTTCTTGGTTGAGGTTCTGGTTGTGGAGGGTTTTTGATCTTTTGGGTGAGTTCTTTTACTTGTTTTAAAACTTCATCCCAGCTTTCATCCTCAAATCTTGTTTTCTTTTCTGGAGGTTTTGGTTTAGAAAATTCCTTTTGTTGAATCAGTACCTTGGCCTCCAAGTCCTGTTCAATGTATAATTTCAAAATATCCAATCTTGGAATGATGTAACCTCCATCCAAGGCTTGAACCATAGCTCTGTCTTTAATTATTTCTTTGTAAATTGATTCTTGAACACTAGTGGAAAGGCTGGCCAATATTTCCTGGTTATGATTGATATCACCTTGGATATATTGGTATCTTTTGAGGTAAGTGATGATTGCTTCATATTCCCCAATGAATTTTCTGTATTGAGTCATGTTTCTTATTCCACCTTCTTGTTGAGTTTTTGTGAATAATTCAGTGATTGAGGATAATCTGTATCTTCTTTCAGGTGAGACTGTTCCCCATCTTCTTTTAATATCCACTTTTAATTGATCCCAATCAGCTGTTTCATATCCTGGCATTCCTTCAATATGATAACTGATTTCTTCATCTTTGGTCCAAAATGCTATCTGTCTTGCAATGTCTCTTCCACTTGCTCCTTCAATTTCTGCAATATTTTCAACTTTCTTGATGAATCTTTCAACATCCTGTCCATCAAACCACAGATTATAATCCTTGGCTCTGATTTTCACTATTGGAGTAGTGTTTCTTGGAATTTCTTGATGTAATGGAGTTGGCATTTGGGAAGAAATGTTTACTCTTCTTGGTAAGGTACTTTGTCTTTGTTCTGTATAAGGTGTTGATGTGGCCATGGGTCTAGGATAAGGTGAAGGTGATCCATGTTGCCTGAATGATCTTGGAAGGGTGGTTTGTTCTTCAAGTGGACTATTTTGTGGAGTATAACTTGATGATTTATTTTTTCCTTCCTTTTTGATTAGTGCTAGTAATTCTGCTTGCATTTCTAGCATCTTCTGCTGAAGTCTCTCTGTTGAAGACATTTCTTCCTGTCCTTCAACAGTTTCTTCATTAAGGTTTTCTTCCTGGATTTCTTCAATACTACCAGGTAACTTTGATGATGAAGGTTTATCCATTTTTGATTTATTTATTTCTTCCTTTGATTTTGGTGTTGAGTTATTGATTTTATTTCTTTCAAGGAGATCAAGGAAAAATTTCTCCACAACCTTCAAGTCCCTTTTATTGGTTCTTGGTGTTGCAATTGGGAAATTGGAATATTTGTTTGATTCCTCTCCTACTTCTGTTTCTTGCTTTGGTGGATAATAGTAATGATCAGAGTGAGTTGATAATTCAGATTCTTGAGATGATTATTTTTGCTGATTTTGATTATTTGAATCCAGTTTTTGTTATAAAAAATAGTATTCTTTGTTAAGAAAAATTTTTTTTATTTGTAATTTAATTGATTTTTATTGAAGTTGAGGTTATCTGGCCACTGTTGGGACACCAGATGTGGGAACTCCTCTTGTGTGGGATTAAAATGAGGCAGTACCTGGAGGGGGAAATCACAGGTAACTAGTTTTGAATTGCTAATAACTCCTGTAACCAAGGGTGGCAAGGGTGTATTGCCTGCCCCTCCTAAAATACTGAACAAAATCTTCCTTGGAGCTCACAAACCAAGATAAAATTAGTAAGTGGCTTTACAACTGCAGAAGACAAAATTCAGCAGTCTCACATCAGACCTATTCAATAAATAATATGAAAAATAATGTCAGTAATTTGGTAATTTGAGATTTTAATGAAATACTTGTCTGTTTAATTTTAATATTTTTTTAGTGAAATTGGGGTGAGTGGTTTCTTCTTGGTGATATAAATTTGGTAAGATGGGTTTTTTTTAAGGTGTTCTGGAAAGTTGGATGAGTGTTGATAAAGGTAATTTTGTTAAGGTAAAGTTATAATAGAGTAAAATAATTTTTTTAAAGGTTTGTTATTTTTTTTAAGATTTGTTGATAATGAGATAAAATAGTATTTGTTATATTTAAAAGGTAAGATTCTTTGATATTGGATTTTTAAAGGGGTAAGTTATTTTTAAGTCTTGATAAATGGTGTTAATTTTACTGGATAAAATATTTTAATAGAGTAGTAACCCTAATATTGGGTACTGGATAATTTTTATTTTTATTTTGATAATAATAAGATTCCACTGAGCTTAGCTACTGGGCAATCTTTAACACTATACTTCCACTGAGCTTAGCTACTGGGTAAGTAAATTCACTATAATTTGCTGGACTACCTCCCAGATGAGGGATGACTTATTCCTGTGCTTGTAATGCGCAGAGGATATATTGTGCATCGGGGGGATTTTGAAATTTGGGGGGAGAGAGCCCCTCTATTTATACCTTTTGGGAGCCTAGAGGGCCCTCCATGGGAGCTGTCTTTTTCCACTTTAATTCCTCTTGATTTCATCATGTGACTCCATTTTTGGTGAGGACCTTTCTTGCATGGGTCAGGTGATTTAAGGTTTGGTGATAATTTTCTTTCTGCACAGCCTCCATTTATCACATGATTGTCTTTTGGTGAACTAATTATGATGTGATATTCTTAAATTTTCCTTGCATACATGAGGTGATTCAATTTTGGCTGAGGAGTTTTCTTGTGCACAGCCTTTCTTCTGTCACATGATATTCTGTTGGTGGATGCAGTATCACATGATTACCTTGTAATTCCTTTGCATATGTCCTATTTTAGGTTGGGTAGAAATGGCTGTGTAATTTATGCAGGTGTCATGGTTGTTTTTCTTCTTTTTGAACTTTAAAATGAGGTCAGGTGATAATTTCTTGCACTGATGAATTTACTGTGATGTATGAGATGATGTGATTTTTGAGTTTGACACATGCTGTGCATAGTCATATGGTTGAGATTTAATTAGAATTGTGTACTGCATGCAGCCTGTTGTAACTAGCTTTGGTTTGCATGAGGTTATGAGTGGTGTAAATAATTATGATTCTGTTTTAAGGTTTTAAGTGGGGTTACTGAGGATATAAGATAAGGTACTCCTGTGGCTGTGTTATAAATGACTTGCAGGAATTCCATGGAGTTGAGCTTTGCATCATGTGATTTTGAATGCAAGTTGGCTGTGTAGCTAATGCATGTGTCATTTTCTTCCTGCATGAGTCCTGTGGCTGTAAGGGGGTGTAAAGCTGGGTGGGGTGTGTAATTTAAAGGGTGGTACTTTATTTCTTGTAACTAGTTTACTATATGTAACTTGATTTTTACATATGAATAATGAAATTGAATAATTTATTTAAACACATACACTGCCCTTTGGTGCCTGTGCCATGGTTTTATGAGTTAAATCCAGTTTCTTGCTGTAAAATTGACCTTTTGGTGTAAAATTTGAGTGTAAGTCTGCCTGTAGGCTGGATTTACTGCTGTTATGGGGTACTATGAGCTTGAGCCTGGTGAAAAAAATGGTATGGAATACCACAGTACCATTGTGTAGAGCACATACAGGGCTACACACTGAACCAATTATGAGGTTGATATCTCAAGAATTGGCAAAGCTATGGCTTTTTTAAGGTCAAAATCCCACCTGCTGTCATATACAGCCTTACCATGGGATATTATCCCATAATCATGAATATGAGGTGTCAAATAGACAAAGAAGCATGTTTTTACTTCAATACCTCATATTTCAGTCAATACTGGGGTCCCATACAGTTTCTGTACAGCATTCTACGCGTCATACACGTCAGAATCAGGCTGTGAGGTCCCCAAATGAAAATTTTCACCCTGTATTGGTGAAAACCGCCCAGATGTGGTTTCAAAACCACATCTGAGCCCAATACAGGGTATACAGACTGTTTGCAAACCACAAGCCTGTCCTGGAGAGTGAAAAATCTTCACTTCCTCTACGTGGAAAGGTCTAGCAGCCTTTCCACCCCAATTTCAGGATAAAAGGAGGGCTTTTCACAGCCAAAATCATCTCCTCATCCTGCTCTTGAATAACCTACGTAGTAAACTGTCAAAAACAGTTTTACTCTTGGTTAATAATCAGGTATACTCTTAAATTAAAGTATTTTAGTCTTTATTAGTGTAACCCAACAGGTAAAGCTGCACCCAGGGCTTTCAACAGCGCTCACCACCACTATATTCATTATAGTAAAGCCCTTTTATTTTAAATTAAATCCATCTTAAAACCTTTCTAAATAATTTTTAAAGTATTTCCCACGTGTCACAGTCATAGTTTTAGTTGTAAATAGTTTTATTACCACTTCATCATAGACTCATCCTGACACTTGCATGATTTTACATAATATGTTAGCACAAATTGGTGATGAATGGTTTGATTTATATGAAGATGATGATCCACCACAAGCGGAAAATCTGGCCAACAATGACATTGGGGAAGATGTTCTAAATATGCGTGAAAAAATTAAACCAATCACTTTGGCATGGAAAAATAGTCAGTTGTAAATTTCATCAGGACCAATTTCTTATAAACTTAATTTATTGGCATACAACGGAGTGGAGATGTTATTCATAAAATAAAAGTATTTACAATTAAGATTTTTTAGTTCTTTTTTGATCCTTCATATTTCTTTCAAAGTACTCATTGACTCTTGAATTAATTTTGGTGGGTGTCATTTTCAAGAATTTGTCACCTACATTAAATAATTTATGGTTTATTTGAAAAGAACATCCAAAATGAGTAATTTTGTCATGATTGATAATTTCTGGAGGTGGCTTTGTTGTATGATGAACCATTGTTGACGTCTTCCAAAGAATTTCCATGATGCCAGGTTTTTTTGAAAAATTGATCTCCATTTTCAATTCAGGGAAGTGTAAACCATGTCCAGAGGGGGTGAATACAGTTGGAAGTGGATGGAAATCTTTTTTTGATACAAAAGAAAATATACCATAAGTCCAGGCATTGAGATCGTTTAAATCTTTGTGTGGCTTATTGAAAAATCCATCTTGGGTGACAATGACATTGGTAAATGATTTGAATTCTTCCTTGGGATTGGCAGAAGTCCATTCGAGTTGACTGAAATCGGGTAATTGGGCTGCTTCCATTAATGATTGATTTTCATTTGCTGCTAATTTTGAAAAATGGGAGATTCTTGAGTAAACAAATTTGTCATATTGATGAAGCTTGATCCATTGATTGTTATCTGTTTCAATTTGATGAGGAGTTAAACTGGGTTTTCTGGAGTAAACACCTAATAATTTTGTAATTAGTCAGTAATTATTAAGGTAATATGACAAAAATATCACGCACCTGCAGATTTTCCAGAATCAGAACCAGATCAAAACCCAATACCTTTCATAATGCCACCTTGGAGTTGCTTATTGGTTTTAATTTCTTGTTGATTTTGAGATAAGGACATTAATGTCATGATGATGTTTTGCAGAATTTGAGAGTGGCCAGAAGAATTATCAAATGGGGTTATTTCATATATGATGACAGGCAAAAACGGCTTGGATGTTTTATTAATGAGGATATAAGGATGGGGGAGAGTGTTTAGTTATGGAAGTTTTAACCATGAGGCATTGGCAGATTTCTTGTCAATCAAAATTGTTGAAAAGTTTTTAAATTCTTTTTTGGAATGTCCAAGGTGAGACATTATTTCTTTTGAATCATGGATGTGTTGTCTTTGGCTTTGGGTGAGCTTTCTTTTATTATTTAATTTGGTATTATTATCCTCATGATGTTCTATATTTGGTTTAGTCCTAACCATGACATCAAGAGAAGTAATATGAGCTTCATCATCTTTCAAATCATTCTGATGATGTGCTGAGTCTGGTTTAGTCCTAACCATGACATCATCAAAATGGTTGGAAGAATGAGAGAGAGGAGGAGTTTTTTTTTGAATTTTAAGGATGATGGAAGGGATGGGAAATGAAAGACATTTCAAAATAAATTCTTATAATTAATCCTACCCTATATGAACAAATAAATGAAAAAGTGAAACAAAAATTAAAATAAAAAATAAATCATGGGTCAGTAATGATGATTATCCCAAAAATTCAAAAAAAGGAAAAAAAAATCATCAGTAAAAAAAGTATCAATATCAGTAAATGATTGTTCAAATATAATAAATGAATTAAAAAAAAGAATAAAATCAGTAAATGATCAAAAAAAATCAAAAAAAATAATCATTATCAGTAAATGATTAAAAAAAATCAAAAAAAAAACATCAGTAAAAAAAAATCATGATCAGTCAAAGGTTTTTGCAATAAAATAAATGAATAAAAAAAACAAAAAAAAAAAAGATCAGTATCTTTTTTTTTAAATGATATAATTGAAAAAATAAAAATAAAAAAAAACAAAATCATCATTCTAATGGCCTCTAGGGGCCATTAGAATGATAATGAAGCAAAACGACACCAAATCAATTTGGAATCGATTTGGGAGGCGTTCCGAATCGATTCGGCGCGATTTGAAGGCCTCAGGCCCTGGAACCTCCCAGGAGCCTATTTGGGAGGTTCCAGGGTTAGTGAGGTGGGGGGTTTTGGGAGGTGGATGATGAATGATGATGGTGATGGGTGGGTTAGTTGTGGATGATGATGGTGATGGGTGGGTGAGTTGTGGATGATAATGGTGATGGGAGGGTGAGTTTGGGAGGTGCAAAAAAATGAATAAAAAATTTTTAAAAGACAAAAAGAAAATTACCTACAGAAAAATTAAAAAAAAATAGCAAAAAAGGGTTGTGATTAAACAAAAAGAAGAGAAATTCACTTACCTGAATTTTAAAAAAAGTGGGTTTTTTTTTTGGAGGGAAGGGTGAAAAGTACAATTAGAAAAAAATTAATTGAGAATTAAAAAATAAAATTTAAAAAAAAAAAAAAAAAAAAAAAATTGGTGAATTTTTTTTAAGAGGGAGGGGTGAAAAGTAAAAATAAAAAAAAATAAAGTGAAATTTAAGATTTGAAATTAAAAAAAAAAAATTTAAAAAAAAGGTGTTTTTTTTTTTAAATTGGAGGGGTGAAAAGTAAAAATAAAAAATAATATATTAAAAGAAATCAAAGAAAAAAATCAACTTTAAAAAAAAAATTAAAAATTAAGAATTAAAAATCAAAAATCAACAAAACAAGGGACATTGCTCAATTAAAAGTTGAAACCCTTCAAGCTAAAAAATAACCATTAAATTAAAAAAAAATATAGAAAAAGATGAAAAAATTAAAAAAAAACCCATAAAATGACATTTTCATAAAAAAGGAAAAAAGCCGTCATGGAATTTGATTTTTGAACAGACTTCATATAAATTCTCAATGCAAAACTTGCCCAAATTTTCAAATCTGCTGGAAATTGAAAATAAATGTCATATGAAATTGAAATTGCAAGTTGGTGCCCCAATTATGCATAAACATTGAAATTTCCTTTTGGTAATAAAGTGGAGTTAGATTTCATGACATAAGATCAATAATTAAACATAAACATAAGATTTATTGAACAAGCACCATATATAAATTGATCACATTACATATATGTAATAAGTAATTTTTTATTGATTAATGCCAGAATGCGTTCCAGCTCCCCAATTGGCCTGCTTGATGACAATGCCGCTATAGTGAGATCCATCTGGCATTTCTTTTCCTTCAATTCCAATTCACGATTCCACTTTTCTTTTTCAAATTCATATTTCTTTGCATGTTTCTTCTCCTCGAACTCCATTTGCTTTTGCAACTTGACTTCTTCAAACCTTTGCTTTTCCATGTTGCTTGCTTTCTCTTCATTCCACCTCTCCCTGTCCCACTCCAAACAAGCATTGTCACTGGTTTCACAGGCTACAAATCATGAATTTAGTCAGTGGGATTGATAAGAGTAGCCATAAGTCCAAAACATACCCTTTCTCCGTGATTCAAGCAAATTGGCATATGTCGGTGCAAACATATCCATTGGCCTTTTCCTAGAGCCACTCTTGTCATTCAAGTTGGGTGTCAATGCTCGATTACGCTTTTGTGTTGAATGCGTTATGGATTTAATTTGCTGTTCAAAGGAGAAATAATCAACAATGGATTTCATAAGTATCAGGCTTAAACATACTTACTGATTCATCTTGAAGGTTTTCCGCTTGAACCAAGTCATCTTCATTATGAACCAAAGGAACAAGATTGAGAGGTGATTCCAATCCATTATTCTCCTTTAAAAAGCACATGAATTTTAATTATCACAGGTAAAAAAGGAAGAGACAATAACTTACCTTATCGGGAAAAACATCATCATCATCACCATTTAAGCTGTCTTTTGCTTGTGAATCATAGCTTGCAACTGGAGTGACATTGGGCTTGTGGCCAAATACCACATCCATTTCAGCATAGCAAGGACACATACTTTCAAGCTTTTCACTCATTGACTTTATTCCTTTACTCACATCTTCTTCCATTATTCCAGCCCCAGTTAAATTCTCGAATTTTTTTGCTGCCATATATTTCTTTTTATATGTTCGCCATCGATCTCAGATGCTGCTTGAACTAAGGTTTAGTTGATTACGTGATTTTTTGTTGACCTCAATCGCCATAAGCTGAAATCCATGCTGCTTTGATGAGGGAGGTCTTCCAATAGATGTTGAACCACTAGTACCAAAACATGACTCGAAATTGGCTTTGACTGAAAGCCAATTAACTATGGTTAAATAATCTGTACGTATTAAGTGACCTGATGGATGAGGCAGGCTAGAGGTGATCTTCATATCTGTCTTGATTTGTCTTGCTTTGGATTGAGGCATTATTATATGGATGAAGAAGTATAAATGGACTGTAAGCTGTTCGGTCAGATTGTCCAAAATGGAGTGTAGAAGAATATGTTGTGCAGGTATGAATTGTGAGTACTAATTTGGGTTAGGTTTCAAGCTGAAATCCCAGATGCATGGGATTTGGTCAAAATACCAGGGGACTCAGTTAAAATGCCATGGGATTTACACATAAAAAATCTGGGATTTAGTGTTGGGATTTGGGGTCCAAATCCCGTGTTATTTTAAGGCGGGATTTGGTGACTTTGACACCCCCTAATGTGATCAAATATAAACAAATTTACTCACATTTCAAAAATTGCCATGCCCATCTACAATGGGTGAAATACAATTGAATGCCATTCATTCCAGTTCATATAAAGATTCCATTGGTCATTGGCAGGTGGTATTATTGGGATGTGTGTGCCATCAATTGCCCCAATTATGTTGGCAGGTACTTGTCTTTGTCTGAATGTCTCATTTATTTGAGTCCATTTCTCTACATCATCTGCTGCAGGAAAACTGCATGACAACATATTAGTCAGACATTTGATATTTTTTTAAAAAATTGATTCAAATCAAGTACTTACATGATTGACAAATCATGTAATGCAACCAAAATTACTTGAACTACTTCCTGTGAGACTTGATACGCTGTGGCTTTTCCCATGTTGAACACATGTCCAACCATCTCATAAGAGCTCCCATGACCCAACCTATACAATGTTATGCCTAACTTCTCTTCAATCATTGATGCTAGCATATGTTGTTGAAAGGAGTTGAGTTTATAATTCATTAAGGAGTGAATTAAAGAAAAGAAGTTGTGATGTCCCATTTGAAAAAGGCCAATGAAACAATTTTCATTATTCAAATCTTCTTCATGCCACAGATTGAAATGCCTTCCTTGTCTTATAAAATGATGGTGGCAATGCCTACTTTCCTTGTATCATGTCAGATGATATGACAAGGTCATTGCCATGATGGTCATTATATAGATAGAATGTGGATTATTCATTGAGATTGTTGGAAAAGAAAGTAATTAAAAAAATCAAAAACATAGAATTCTAAGGTCATTTTGGCCTAGTTAGTATTAAAAAATGGAATGTTTCCAGAGTAGATCATAAACATCAATTGAAATTGAAATCAATTTTAATTTTTTTTGACTTTATTTTTAATTAAGAATATTTAATTTTTTTTAAATTAATTTCAAAAATTATTTAAAATTTAAAAACAAGACTCCTATTAGAAAAAAATATATCTTGATCAAATTTCTATTTTTTAAAGGTTATTTATTTTATGTATGATAAAATTGAGAAGGATAATAAAAGATGATTTTATCTATTAGAGAATGTGATTTGTTGATTTACTTGTTTTAATTCCTTCTTTGTTTGAAATTTTTGTGAATTTTACTTGTTTTTCTTGAAATCTTCAAAATTAATAAATATATATCATCCTCTCCTTTGTCTTTTTAAATCAATAATCTTTATGGTTGTAATAGTTTTCTCAATATTTTGTCTTTTTTTTAAAAAATCTATCAGATTCCACTACTTTTCTTTTGAATTATGGCCTTTTCAATCGAATTAATTAAATTAATCTTTTGATGATATTTTGAATGTCAGAAATTTCTCTCATCTGTCTTTCCATCATTCTAACATAAATTCATCACTCTTGGAATTTTTCTTATTTCCAAATCAATATCTTCAGAATTTATTAACTCCCTCGGAATTCCTTTCGAGGACTGACTGTTCTTGGATTAATGAAATTTCATTTTATTTTATTCGAATGAGAATTTTGAGCATCAATTCTCAACAAGGATCATATCAAATTGCCTTGATATCGATTATCGATTATCGATTAGCTTAGCGATGGATTAAATCTTTGATGAATTTTCAAGTTTCGATTACGTCTTCCACTTCTAGAACACCAGAATATCTTCGTTCAGCTGAGTTTGACGGACGGAGTGAGGATTCCTCCAATCTTTGCTAATCTTTGACTTGAAAATCTACAAAATTTGATGACATTCTACTCAAATTTTAATCTTGGATGATGTCCAATTTAATGAATTCCTAAAATTCTTCTCAAAATGCTCGATTCTCACACTCTGGCTCAGAACCAAACTCATAGATCGTAATCTTCGTCTTGGTTTTGGCTAAGTTTCAAATCAAACTAATCAAATATCTCGTCTTGAGCTCGAGGTTTCGATCGATTTCTAGATCTTGTTCCATAATCGTCCCCAGCCCGATAGCTGAGCTTTAGGCTCACTCGTCTCAGATGTCTTAGCTGATCTACTTCCTTCTATACCGACCTGCAAGTTCATGCACTTCTCAAACTCACTGGCCGATGAGGCCCACATGGCAAGGGTCTCATGAGCTGTTGAGTCTAGCAAGGAGCATCATCGATCTCTAAATGGGCTTCTGCTGCAGCTTAAAAGCGTGGCCCTTCCTTCTTATCTTCCTTCTTGCCGTCATCACCAACAAAGAATCACTTGTCAAGCAATCCGCCTTCTTTCAAGGTCAAAAATAACTATTGTCTCCCCTAACCACTCTAACTACAAAAAAGAGAAAAAATGTATTCCTTGGGCGGCCTCATCTTGGGCGCCATCTTACTCCTTGGCATGTCTACTTCTTCGTTTTCAACCTTCATAATAGTCTCATTAATGTGCAAAACATTATTCCTTTAGGCGCTTTCCCAGCCTCAATCGACGGTGCTAGTCTTCAGCCCCGTGTGAGCTCCGCAGATGCTCAAATGTAAGCTTTCTTGCTTCCATCTTCCATTACGTATAGCTTTTTTGCTAATTATTCCTCATGAAATCCCAAGCAATGAGGCTTCTGCCTTGGACCGACGTCATTTCATAAAGATTTATAAATCTGAAAAGGATGATTATTATGGTAAAGGTGGCTACTCCAAGAGCAAAAGCTATTACCCAAAGAGAAGCTTCATACACTTAGGTCATGATGACTACGATCCTGGGTACTCTCACGGGGACTCTGGTAAATACTCACATGGAAGCTCTAGTTATGATGGTGACGGTGAATACTATGGCAACGGCCACCACAGTTATGAAGGTACAGGCACCAGGTATGTCACTCCCCGTCATACTACTTATGCTCATGAGGCTGATAACTACGGAGGAATCACCCTTATGACAATAACCGCGATTAAAGCAGCGAGTACCATGGCGAAAGTACATCACCTGCTCCAGGTTATTAGTTTCTTTAACTCATTCGAAATAGTCCCAGTCGGCAAATTACCATTAAGTAAAGAAAAACGTTATATTACTCCTCGAGAACGAGAGCTTTATTTTTTTGATTAACGCAAAAGATTCTTGATTTTGAAATTTTAACAAAGTTGGTTTGAAAACCTTTCCAAAGAGATGATATTGAAGCCAAACAGACGTTTTTGGTAAACTTTTTCCTCTCCATCAGCGAATAATTTGCAGTGCGTATAAGTTTGTCGAAAAATCAAAGGCTTGAATGACCCTCTTGATTCGACTATTTGGTAAAAAGTAACACTCAGAACTTGTTATATTGACGGCAAAAGGTCGGACTTGTAAAAGCACTGAGTTAACTGTTCGAAATTGCCATACCCCGTGGTGGTTTTTTAGGCCAAGCGACAATTTTCATCTGCGCTCTGGCCAATAAAACAGCTTAGAAAGTAATCAATAAAGATCCCTTGCTTTAATTGCATGTAAAATCTTGAAGCTTCACATCAAAACTTTCAAAATAAAAAATCTGATCTTATCAAGGATATGAAGAGATATTCTAAATGAAGATACGCCAACGATACATTAGAGAAATCAAATTATTAAATTAAGACTCTTTAACTAATAATTTTAATTACAATTTAGCTTCAAATAATAAGACTCTAGATTTTATATTCTTGAGAAAAATTTAGAAATGTACCTTTTAGTGAGGCGATGATTTTTAGCTACGCTCAAAATTTAACACAAAAACAGCTTTTATTTTATGATAATTACATAAAAAAAAGACTAAAAGGATAAAAAAAAGTTGAAATTATTTAATTTTATGTATTAATTTTTTTGCTAAAATTAATTTAAGTTCTATCTCTCAAAAAAAAAAAAAAAAAATTTATTTTGAAATTATAAGAAAAAAAGATTAAGAAAAAACATTTATAAAAATTGTTGAATTTTCCTAAAAAAAAAACATTGTATAGGTAATTAATCAAAATTATATTTATTTTGTTTAATTTTCAATATTATTATTATTATATTTTTTTTTCTTGAAATATTCAAATTGTTTAATTTTTTTTTCTAAAAAAAATTATTTTAGTAAATAAATTCAATAAAAATTATATCTTTTAAATTGATAAATTTTACATTTTCTTTTTAAATGGAAAATATGAATATTTATTAAAAACCATTGTTTTTTTTTTCTGAAATCAAAGTTTTGGAAATATACTGTAAAATAAAATTAAATCTAAATTAATTAAATTATGCTGATTTTTATTTATTTATTTGAAATCCCTGTGGTTAAGAATATTTTGGATTACATGAAAATAAATATCTTTTCAAGTTTAACAAAGATAAAATATCAAGCCAAAACTGGATTTTAATCTAAATTATATCTTCTATTCCAGCTAGAATTTCAACTCAGGATTAAGGATTACTCAAAACAGAGCTCAAATTGGCAATGTGTATGGTGAATCTTCTAGAAGGTGCTCTGGATTTCCTTATGATTAGTGGATGCCTTATTAAGGTATCTTCCCACTTTCAAGCTAATAGCTATAGATATTTTTAATTTTGTTGATCCATAATTATATGCAAATAAATTATATATAATAGCTTCATTATCATGAAAAACTATTAAGGCAGAATTCAATATTTGTTGTTAGGATTAAAACTTAATAATGGAAACAATGAAGAACATATTTTCATGTTTTTTTTTTCCAAAGAAAATATCTTTTATGTAAAGGGATAATATTTAAGCACAAAAGTTTAGAATCATAATTTAGGTTATTAATTCCATCTTTATAGATTTATGACTTACTGGTGTTTTCTTTGAAGGAAATTCATTCTATTTACATGAAGCTTTAATTACAAATATATATTATGGAAAATAATTATAGGTTTCATAAAAGAAGAATAGTAAATATCCTTCCCTAAGCTTACTTGAAAGTGATTTAAATTACAATTCAAAGCCAATTTACCAGCTCACATGCAAAGTTCCCACATTGGTAGCTAGCTAATTGAAAGAAGAAATTTCCTCTTCCCCCCTAAAACAAAAGGTGAAAAGGTTTACACACTTAATTTCAATCTTTTAACTATATAGAAATTTTGAATATTTAATTTTAAAATAATCAAATAATAAATATACTTTAAAAAAATCCTATTTATGAGAGAGGAAACAAACTCTTTTTATTCTTAATACATCATTTTACATCATTATTAATTATACAAAATAGCTCATTCAGATTTTCTTTCCTGTTAAGCTCAACTATTTCAAGATTTCTACTTCCATTATTATTATCAAATTTCTTTCCCATAAATTCTGATTTAATTTACTCATAAAACTTATATAAATATCTAAAGAAACTTTAATATTTACTAAAAATACAAATAAATATGAATTTGAGACCCTTGAGATCCTATATAAAAATTTAAATCATGCAGAAAAACAAAATGGTTACTCTATTTAAATTTAAATGCTAAATATTTTGGAAACTATTTTTGATTTTGATTGAATTAAGAAGTAGATTTAGGGAAAATAACAGTAAAACATTTTTAATTTATAATATATTTTGAACCAATGACTATAAGATGTATTTCCTTTTCCTAATATAATATGAAAAGAATATTCCTTAGAGGTAAAACATTAAAAAAAATCCGAAAATATGTTTTTCATCTATAAAATATTTATTTCACAGTTTCTAACCAGACCCAATGAACAAAAAATTAGTATAGGAGATCTTTTTAAAACAGCACAAGGAGATAATTAAATTTTTTACTGGTTTTACTTAATAAAATTGAGTAAGTATGTTCTTATTGGTAATAAAGTATTGAGAAATATTCTTTTTGGAATGATTTAGAAAAATTGATAATAATTATTTTTGGTGAATTTAGTTAGATTATAAAATAATTCTAAAATATTCAAATAATAAATTAATATGATTTTAATATATAAGGTTTGAAAGTGGTATTATAGAGTAAACATAATAATAAATTCTTGATATAAAGGGTGATAGATCTGAGATTGGGTATTGAAATTGGAATAAAATATCTCAAATATTTATTATATATTTTCTCATAAGTAAATAATATATTCTTTTATTACAAAATATCATTTATCTTGTATAAGGTTTGGCTATAAAAAAAAAGGAGTAAAAATTACTAATATTTTATTTATTTTAATCTGAATTTACTCATTTAATGAATAATTAGATTAAAAATAATTATAATAATGAAAATATATTAAAATTATAAAATAAAATTATTTATATTATTTTAATAAATAAAATAAAATAATAAGATAAATATATTAATATTGAATAATTAATATATTTTTGGTAATATATTATTGTTAAACAAAATCATAAATTTGTGATAAATTGTTATTTAATGATGCAAACCAATTTATAATATTTTTTTTAATAATATTAAATTCATATATTAATATAAATACTATTTATATGAATGAAAGAATTATTAAAAATAATAATAAAGTGAAAAAAAAATTTACAATAAGAGAAATAACCTACTTTTAAAACTTGATATAATAATTTTTCCATAAATTTATGACTAAAAATATAAATAAAAACTGATTTAAATTATATTTAAAATGAAAAATAGAAGAAATTAAATTTTTTACTATTTTTTTATTTAAATTTAAAGATTTTTTAAGAGAATTTATTAAAAACAAAATAAAATATTGATTTAATCATTTAAACTATAGTTATTTCTATAAAGTGAATCTTTTATCTTTAATTATTAAATACTTTTATATATAAATAATAAAGAAATTGCCTTTTATTTTAATTTTTTAGTGTTTTTGATGTGTCTGAGAGGGAAAAAGAGGAGGAAGAAGAGGTCCTTTAACAGAAAAGATATTTCCTTATAGAGACCAGAAATATTCTAGTAAATTTTTACCAATGGTATCTGCTGGAATTTATTAGTATTTCAAGTTTTGGTGATGATTAAATCATTATAAAACATTTTTATCTCATTATTACACCATTTTTTTTGGATCTATCACTTTAACTCGAATTTGATGAAATCATAAGCCCGTAAAATGATTAATTTTTGTGGATTATGGTAGTTTTAATAATAAGAATCTTAATATATTCAGTTTTATCTTTTATTAAGCTGTTAAACCTATAATAAGATTGGATTCAATGATCATAAATGATAATTTTTAAGCCTAAAATTTGATCCTGAATAATCTTTAACTTAATCACACTAAAGAAATTAAGAGAGTGAATTCTGATATCTTAAAATTTCCTTACTAAGCTTTCAAGAGGATTAAATTACATCATCAAAAATTCATTTTTGATGATTTTTCTTTTAAATCATGTTTTTTGTCAAAATTTACTATTTTGGACTTCAAAACATGATTTAATAGGGTTTTACCTTTAAAATAATGATAAAAATTACATAATTCTTAATTTAGAAGCTAATAAAATCTGAATATATACTTTTTTGAGTTTGGACCACATTTAATTTGAAGTGGTCAACAGCTATTGCTATTTTGCACAATATCCCCTTATAGGCTTTAATGTTGTTTATAGATTGCCAAGTAAAGTTGATATATTTATTATTAAAGTCATTTTTGTGATAGATTTACTCCTAAATCAACTACTAAGAATGTGTAATTCATAAGCTATGAGCTAAAAACCTTGAATATATGTACTGATCCTAAAAGTGTGTATACCAAGGTTATTTCAGTAAGTATTGTTTTAAGGATATGGCATAAAGATTTCATATTTGTAGTCTTTAATGGGGAATCTAATAGTGTAGCTTATTTCAAATTTTTATTCATTTGTTTATGAGATAATCAAGAATTTCTTCCTTTTTATGGAATTTTTACTTATTTCAAGATTATAATTTCAATTCTTATTGTTAAAATAAATTTTTTAAAAGTTTGGGATATGTAGGAATATCTCAAAGGCTCACATTCACTACCACAAAAAAGAGATTGTACCACAATTTGATATAGTTAATTAAGGTATAATCTACTTTCATATCTCTTCAATAGACCTTTTTAGTGTTGAAGCTAAATAATGCTTAATTTTATTATTATTTGGGTCTTCTTTCATATCTGAACCTCCTTAATACTTCATCAGAATTAGCTATATATTTTTTAAGTAGACATTCATTTTACTGAGCTGGGTTTCTGTAAATAACAAGGTATTCCCTTTCTTTCTTGTTTCTTGTCCTTCTTTCTTTAAAGACTTTTACAGTTTCCTTCTCTGCTCCTTCTAGAGGGGAAATTTTAAGTGGTTGTTCATTTCTGAGGGGAACTAATTCCTCATCACTTAAGATGTAAGTTTCTATCAGACTTACAGCAAAATTGGGGTGTTATTCCATTTATTCACCTGTTAACTATAGTTGTACAGCATTAGGGCCATTAAGGGCTCTTATCATAAAAGGTCCTGCAAATGAATCTTTCAGTTTCTTTGGTCCTTTAATATTTCTAAAGTTTGAAGTTGATACTAATACTAAGTCTCCTATTTCAAAATCAGGTGGCTTGTGAATCTTGTCCCATCTTTATTTTGCATATTTGAAAGAATCTTGCACACATCTATGTGTCTGATTTCTTTCTTTTTAAAAAATAATTTTAAAGATTCTTTCTGTTTGATTTATATCAACCAAGTACTTTTTAAGGGTTTCATAAGGTAGTCTTGGGATCCAAAGTTTTTCTAACATTTCAGGTGCTTTACCAATTTAATAATGAGTTTATGTCTTATATTCCAGTTCTAGAGCTGATATTAGAGTTAACCACTCATGGGTAAATCCATCAGAGTCTTTGAGCTCTAAGCCAGAAGAACATAATATTCTTATAATGCTTTACAGAGCTCATATAATTCTCTCTGATAGTCCATCAGTTTGAAGATGATATGCTGTTTAGAATGATAGCTTTGTGCCAAACAAGTTATGGAGTTTTTTCCATAAAACTGAAGTGAATTTGGGATCTCTATCACATGTGATATTTTGTAATAAGCCTGTATGGCTGAAAGCTTCATTCCATATCATTATGGCTGTGTCTATAGATGTGTCATCTTTGTGACATGGTAAGAACATCGGGGTCTTTATGTAACTATCAACTAAGACTAGGCATGAATTGAATCTTGTATCTCCTCCTGGGGGGTAGAGTTTTTACCCAATCCATATGAACTATTTCCCATGGGGTTTTGGTTCTTGGATTTGGATCATGATACAAAATTTCTTACCTGGGGCTTTATTTGATTTTTGGAATCTATCACAAGTATGGAAGTATTCTGAAACATCTTTTTTCCAATTTGGCCAACAGGAGCAGGTTTTTACTCTTTCTAGTGTCCTATCTTCTGAGAGATGTCCAGATACAACACTATCATGGAATTAATGTAGTATAGTCTTCAGTAAACCTCAATTTTTCAGGGTCATAACACATGTTTTCTTGGTCTTATGATAAAGAATTCCATCAAGGAGGTGGAATATTCCTTCATCATATGCACTTTTACATAATTAATCTAGTTTGGAAGATAATGATGGGTATTTGCAATCTTTCATTAAGAGTTTGCATAACATATGAAAATTAATGTCCCTCTAATAGCTTTATTTGACTTTATTAAAGGATTCTGTGCCAATGTCTGTAACAAATATTACTTCTATATGATTTTATTCTTTTGTTACACATTCTGGGTTTTCAGGTGTATTCTCTAAAGCCCATCAGAATTATTTTGAATATTCCAAGATTTGTGGACTATAGTCATGTTTCCTCTGTATTCTTGGATAGCAATATTCTATCTAAGCATATTTTTATTTGGTGTCTGCATGTTTAATAAGGATTTTAAAGAATGACAGTATGTAATCACATCAAATAATATTCCATCCAAATAATATTGTAGCTTTTTGAAATACCACACTGAGAAGATGCATTCCGTTTGGATTTCTCCATACCTTGCTTATGTTGGCTTAACATTTATAGAAGTGAAGCAAATTGGTCCTTAAACAGGCTTATAATTGATGATTTGTGTCTGGTGTAGTGCAGAACCTAGTCCTTCTCCACAAGCATATATGTATAGCTTAAAGGGTAGCTTCCAATCTGGAATTAAAAGGAAAGGGGAATTTGTGAGGTATTTTTTGTTTCTTCATAATCCTTAGCTCTTTCTTCAATAATTTCATAGACTGTCTCCTGATCACAAAGTTTATACTGGGATTTTGCAATTTTGGGAAAGTCTTTGATATATCACCTGTAATATCCAGCAGATCCTACAAATGATTGAATTTATTTCTTAGTTTGTGGCATTGGTTTAAGTAGGACTGCTTCTACTTTATTTTTATCTATGCCCAAACTTAATCCAGACACTAAATGTCTTAGTTCTTTTAGCTCACTATATGCAAAATGTCATTTCTTTAATTATATCTTAATATTTACTTAGAATATTTTCTGTAATACTCTTTAAATTATTCTCAAGTGATTTGCCCATGTTTATGAGCAAATTATAATATCATCAATATAGATAATAAGCAATCCCTCTAATAATTCTTCCGGGAATATAGTGTTCATCATTCTCTGGTAATGGGAAGGGGAATTCTTTATACCAAATGGCATTCTTAAGTATTCATATATTCCACAGTGGACTATTATCCTCAGTAGTTTTATGGCATTATCTGTCAAGAAACTTTAGTGAAACAATTTAAGGGAATTCATGGACATAATGAGCTTAGACTGTGACAGTTGTATTAGTGTCTCATAAAGCTTAGGTATTGGAGATCTTTTAGGGATAGTGTAGGTATTTAAAGCTCTAAAATACCCTACCATCCTTGATTTACAATTGTTCCAGGCTATAATGACTGGTCTAGTTACTTATAATTTCTCATTATGGCCTACTTGCTTTAAAGCCCCTAGGTCCATTAATTCTTTAATGTGTACCTCTAAGGCTTATCTAGCACTTGGACTGGCTGGATAAGCTGGTCTTCTTAGTAGGGGTGTCTAAGTTTTATTCACATTTATAATAATATCAAAATAATGTCAAATCATGGCACCTAGTGGCTCTTTGTCAGTTTCAAAGGAACTTTTGTATTTATATAAGAGGTCAATCAATTTTTCTGTTAATTAATTATTGAATTATACCTCTTTTGGTTGTTCACTTATGAATAATTGTTTCTCTGGGCTTGTTTCCTCCGTTTTTAGAACAGTAATTTGTTTCTTATTAATCAAGAATCAAAATTTTTGTCTTTTATTATCTTCTATAGTAAAATATCTATATTTTTGATTAAATATATCTATGCCATAAATTGATAAGTAATCATTTCCAAGTATGAAATGGTTGATAGTACAGTTGTATATTACTACAAGCTACACTTTAATCCTTATAAATTGAGATGGATGTGGGAAAGTGAATTTCAAGTCAATGATTCCAAGGGGTTTTATTCTTTCACTTACATACTAAAATTGACTCCTTGTATTGGTATAAGTTAATTTTCCCAATCTGGTACAAGTGTTTGTAGATAATGTTTTCCAACGTATTTGACGTATAAACATGTGTCCAGATTTACTCTTGCATCATTATTGCTCAACATAATAATACTTAGAAATAATTTTACAGAAGTATAGCCCATTACTTCTGCAGGTTTAGTTCTATGCAATTTGGCATCCTGTGCATTTGTAAGGCATGTGTCAGATGTTCCAGTTTGTGGTAAATTTTAATTTACATCTAGCACTTCATATATTGAGTCAATATTGCGAATTTGGGAATCAATTATATTAATTTAATAGCTTTAAGAGGTCCCTGATTCTTTAGTGTCTTGTCCAGAATAAGATTCTTCTTCTATGTCCTTGGGGTATTCTGTTTATAACATTTCATTGATCTTTGCCTTTTTAAGACAATTATTTGCTAAGTTCCCAATACTACCAAATTTATGGAACTTTCTTTGTTTATTTGTATTATTGGTTTTGAAGGATTCTTTTGGTTTGTCCTTCTTAATAAATGGTTTACTGTGGCTTTTTATGTTTAATTTTTTACATGTTCTGCCTGTTTTGGCTATTGTTACAATGTCCTCTAGTGAATTGATGTATTTTTCTGTGGAACATGGCTCTATGAATCTGATTCTCAGGAAATGTTACAGCTCTCCTCCACACCTCTCAAGTATTTTAATATGCACCATTTCTTGTGACATTTCTGGATATAATTCATTTAATCTTTAAACTTGTTTTAGGAACAACGTTAAGGGTTTTTATTTCTATGGGTCAAAGGATAAGCTTTCAAATGAATTTTCTATTATATACATCCAGGAGTAATTAGACAACTTTGTGATCATTTCATTTTTCAACCAAGAACAGGTATCTTTGCCATTTGTTTTTCTTATGCCATAATACAATCTTTTTGCAGATTTTTCAAATAATTAATGTAATATTGGAGTGATTAATTCATCTGGTATGACATAATCTTCTTGCAACATTTCAATTGTCTTAATGAATGACATATGTTCAGATTCACCTTCACCCAAGAATTTTGGCCATTCTTTAAGTTGAGGTTCCTCTTTAATTAAGACTTTATTTTTTCCTTGATAGATTAATTCTTTTATGAAGGGATTTTTTATTTATTCCTTTGGTTTAACAGGACTTCTTATATGGGAAAATAGGGTTGATAGCTATGGGATATTTAATTTAGCCTCATTTATTTTATTCATTTTCTCTGTAATAAGTCTGATTACAGTCTGGATATCATCTTTAAGATTAATTCTTTCTTAATAACTCTTTTCTAAATGGTCTAGAAGTACTTCTGGATGTGATTAAGTGTTTTTTTCAAATTTTTCAACAGAAATGAATAATTTGTTTAATTTTTAAATCAAATTATCCTTACTCTGGTCATGATTGATTGAAAAAGTCTTTTCTTTGATATATCTTATGTATTTATACAACTCTTGTTGTCCTTGTATTAAATTTTGAGTATTGTCAATTGAAATTTTGGGTTTATTATTTTCAACCATAAACTTAATATTATATTTTTCTTTTTTGTTTTGTACAAAAATTTGGCTTAAAGATAATATACTACTTTTTATTTCTTTTAATGATAATAGATTTTCTTCAATATTTTCTAGAGGTAATATACTAGCTTTAATTTCTTTTAAAGTATTCAAAACATCAGGAGACAAAGTCATTTCTTTGGGAAGTGTGGTTGTCTCATTCTGTGCTCCTCTTTGTCCTTTAATTCAATCAAGGTTCTGGCCATGTTGAAGACATTGTCCATGGCATCCTTTTGGATTCTTAGGATCCTGTAGCTTAGAGAATATGCTTTCCTCCAATTCTTTTTCATTTTCTTTTTTCCCTCTTGGGGAGGCTGGCTGGCTTGTGGCTTTCTAGTAGAAGCTACTGGGGCTTCTTACTTTCTTTCCTCCTCCTTTTTGCTGTGCCAGTGATTTATCTTTTTGATTTGAGGTTTGGATGATAGTGGATTCCATCCATTGGAGTATGTAATGATTTCCTCCTCTTTGAGGAACCTTTTGAGAATGTGCCAGGAGTTAATCACTCCTTGGTAGATTTGTGGCAACCTTTCCCAATCTTTGTCCTTGTACACCATGTAATACTGATTTTACTGGCTCATGTAGATGTCTATATGAGCCCTCTGAATGTGATTCTTCTTTGTTGAAATTACTCATAATTAGTCCCAATTATGGTTCAGAGATTATGGGCATTTCTGGGACTTGCCTTTGGGATATGGCACTTCCTTGTGTGCATTACATTACACTGGGGATTTTCCGCTTTCTTCTTCCTTTTGTGGGATCATTTCTACTTCTGAGTACACCTGTATCTGATTAGATGGTGTATTTTATATATAAAGAATAAAGAAATAACCTTTTATTTTAATGTTTGAGTGTTTTCAATGTGTCTGAGGGGGGGAAAGAGGAAAAAGAGGCACTTTTATAGTAAAAATATATCCTTCTAGAGGCAAGGCACACACTAGTAGATGTGTACAGATGGTATCCACTGAAGTGGATAAGTAGTTCAAGGTTTGGTGATGATTACATCATTATTATGCCATTTTTTAGAGTTATCACTGTAGCTCTAATTTGATTACATCATAAGATTGGGATATTATTTTTTTGTTTATTATAGTATTTTCAATCATAAAATATTAATATAGACCATATTGATCTATTATTAAACTGCTAAGCTTAAAATAAGATTGGAGTTAATGAGCATTTTTATGCCTAAGCTTTGATCCTAAGTAACTTTCAAGTTATCAATGCTTCAGAACTTCAGAGAGTGAATGATGATAGCTGGGAATGTCCCTACTAAGCTTCTAAGATCATTGAATTGAATAATCAAACCTTTATTTCTGATGATCTTTCTTGTAACTCATCTTTCCTGTCAAATCTTACTATTTTGGACTTCAACCCATGATTTCATAGGGCTTTACCTTGAATATCATGATAAAAATTACATAATTATTCAATTACAAGCTAGTAAGATCTTAATATCTACTTTTTCTAAGTTTGGATCACTTTTGATTTAAAGTGGTCAACAACTGTTGCCTTTTTGCACAATATCCCCTTATAGGTTTTAACCTTTTTTATAGCCTTCCAAATAAAGTTTATATATTCAATATTCAAGTAATTTTGTGGTAAATTTATTTTTGAATCAACTCTTTATCATGTGTAATTCAAAATTTATGACCTAAAAAGCATGAATATATGCACTGATCCTAAAAGTGCATATACCCAGGTTATCTCAGTAAATATTTGTTTTGCAGATATGGAATAAAGATGTAATATATGTAGTTTTCAATGGGTACTTCAATGGTGTAGATCATTTAACATGTTTATTCATTGATTTCTGAGAAAATGAATAATTTCTTTGTTTTTATGGCATTTTAACTTATTTTAAAATTATAATTTCCATTTTTATTGTTAAAATGAGTTTTCTGACTTTTTTTGGATATGTGGTCATATCTCAAAGGCTCACATCTTCGCTACTAAAGAGGCTTTTTATCATATATGTCTACTGACATGAGTCAGTGGGAAATCAATATTGATGAAATACATTATATAACCTTCTAAAATCAAGGTGAATTAGTTCAGCTTACTTATATATATGTCAATTGGACAACACTTAGAATTGGGGTAGATAGTAAAGCTTTTTCAACATTTCCAGAGCCTTTCAGAATCCCTTTGGGAGCTTTGTTTTCTCACCTTTTCAAATATTCATTATCTTTTCTTCATTAATGTCAAATCTATTTTTTGGTGAGAATTTTCCTTTCATATGTGATATAATTTGATTTTGGTTAAAGTTTTTAAGCTCAAAGGACACTGATTATAACAAAAGCCCCTTTTAGCCAAGTTTTTTTATAATATCATTTCTCCCATATTCATTTTCAATATCAAGCTTTGATTCAAAATCAATTACATCTCCTGCCCTCAAAAGTTTGCTAAGGTAAAATTATTTAAAAATAGTAAATATTAGAGGTTTTGAAGGAAAACACACCAAAATAATTTCTTTTAGCTATATTGATATAGAATACTATCATATCAATAATTGATTGTTTTACTACAAGTAACATGTATCCAAAAATTCTGTATTTAAAGCTTGAAAATAAATTCTTTCAGGAGAAATTTTGAATGAAATTAATGAGGCAAGTATCTTCAGGAAATAAATATGAGAAAAGAATTGCTAAGAATAATATTTAAGAAAAATCACACTCAAAAGAGACCAGAGTGAGTTTGGAAACCAAGTGAGAAAAGATTCTTTAATCTAATTTTAGGGTAGTTCAACAGTAAAAGGATTATAAAGAGCTAAAAAATATTATTATAATTATTTTGAGTATAATCAAAAATTTGAGGGTAATTTTGAAATTTTGGCTGGAGTATTATACTGATTGGCTCAAGCTCAATGAAAATAATTATAAAAGGAAAAGCCTCTAAAATTAAGAGAAGAGATGGGAAAAGAGGATCTTCTTTTGAAGCCATCATATTTAAATACAAAATAGTGAAAACTAACTTCAAGGTGCTTGAGAATCATCAATATATTTCAAAAAAAAATATGCGGAGCCATTGAGATGTGTTATATTCTCAAGAGGGTTGAAATTTTGCTATTAATATTCATTTGAACCAGTTAGTTCCATAGTAAAACCTGGTTTTAGGGGTTGAAAAGATTTCATAACCTGATTAAAGAACCTTGAAATCAGTTAAGAATGTTTTTATCAAACAATATCTATTTAAGGGTAGCTTTACCCACCAATAAACACCTCAACATGACCTGGTTGACATCAAAACCTAATAATAAATTGAGTCACAGACCCTGTGACTCATTTACAGGGCGAACTTGATTCCCTTTAATATGTATTTTGACACCCTAAGCCTTGTAACCAGGAGATTTGGGGTGTCTAGAACCCTTGAAGCCATTTTACTTCTTTCCCCTCAAAGTTAATATTTTCAATTTATTTTCTTTTAATTACTCCCATGTATTATACCCTAAAATTCAAATATGGAGTTCTATTGGAAAAATACAGTACACATCCTTAATTCCCAATTTCTTACCTTAAAATATAAGCTAGCCTATGTATTAAATGTGCAAATTTTTGAAAATACATTAAAAATACTTCAATCTCTCACAACCTCAAAGCTGCACAATCTGGTATTCCTAGACCATATCAGCTTAATCAAAAATAATGTTTTCTATTTTATAATCTAAAAGCTAGCTATTTACTTGATTCAGCGCTCTAATTTCCCTACAAAAATGCTTATAAAGTCACAGGTGAAATTATTTCTCAAATTTTATACCTTATAATTGGAGTAAAAGCTAATAATTAGGGTTTAAAAGCCCACTGCACCATTCCATACTACAAATTGTGAAGGATTGTTTTACCCTAAACTATACTAAAATTTCAAATTTCTTTGTATTTATTTTGATTTGAATGTATGAAGCCGAAATTTATGTGGATATTGAATAATACTAATTAACATGGGTCAGAGGTCTAATTAGTATTCATGAAAGTATATTTTATGGCAAAGCTGTACCCTCATAGGGGTAATCTTATAAGAAAAGGGTTAACTTTGCATCACTTGAAGGGAGAATTATATATGAATTTAAGCATCTTAGTGTTAATACATGAATAATAAATAAAATTAAGGTATTGAAACTCAATAATAGCTATCTAAAAGTGGTCAAAATGGAATAAGGAAAATGAAATAAATAATGTGGTATAGGGTATCTATGAACTTGGTTTGTGTGATGTGCGTATTTTATTAATTATTGGAGCTTAGTGAATTTTATACTTAATATAAATTATCAATGAGGATGAGGGTTTGAATTGTGTTGGTTTAGGTCACTGGAGAATATCTATAGAGTTCTGGTGAAATAAATAAAAGAGGTGAAGTGAATTATCAAATATAGAAGGAAAGGACCATAGAGGAAGGCATATAAATATTCAAAATTAGTATCTAAAATTAATCATCAACTATGAGAAGCTACAATAAGAAGCCTAACTTATCCCAAGATCTTTCCGAAAGATTGAATCCAATATTAAACCAAAATTTACTTAAAATTGGTAATGGACTGGTTTTCAAAAACCCTAGACCTGAAGGATATTAATACTGAAACCTTTTATTTTTCAAAGCTCATCAATATTACTCTTTTTAAAATGTAATTTGAACTCATTTTTTCCAAATTTTATCCCTTTTAGTTCAATATATGCAATCATTAGATTTGATATTGGAAACAATGTTACTTTATTTAACATTAGCTCTTACCATAGTAATTTATAATATTGTTAAAAGGCCCCTTATTTGGAAAGATAATAATATTAATATCATATTTTGTATTTGAAAAGGAGATTTTCATTATTCTTATAGTCTCAGTGATTTATAATTGGGTAATAGTTAACTGTGAACTAACTTCAATTATAAATTATAAATATGAAATTAAATAATAAGATTAAAATTATTGGCGTTATTATTAGAAGTAGTATATCAAAAATACTCATAGCATATTTTGTTACCTCTTTCAATATTTGAATACTTAAAGATTTTTTGAAAAGCTTAGCCTTTTTGCATCAAATTCAAATTTGTTTTATCACAAGCTACTATGATTAAAAAAACCTTCTCCAAATCATCCAATCATAGAAAATAGTCATTAGTGCATACAAAATTGATACATTAGTTCTATCAATTTGTGCTTTTTGATTATTATACCAAATTTCAAGCTTTTTTTAGTGTTTATTGGTGGGATTAACCCAGAATTTTGTAAATTTATACTGATTGATTGTTTTGAAGTTTCAAAATCAATAAAAGTCTGACATATTCTTTTGTATAGACATTTATGACTCATAAACCATCCAATTTGGCTTGATTAAATACAATTCAAAATTATTAGAAAGGGAATTTTGGATTATTCTAGCACACAAGCAGAGAAAGGGTCACAGGCTTAATATAAATTCAAAAAAATTTCCTTTTAATTTCCCCTACCAGGTACTCCTTCATTTATCCCACCCAAAGGAGTATCCCATAACACCACACCACAGTTTTGACATCAAAAGTGATTGTTAACCCAATATGTGCTGTAAATAAATTGAATTTTTAATTTTTTTTATTTAATTATCAAAAATACTCAAAACTTCATTTAAGCTAATTCATAAATGAAATACAAAATTTTCACTCAGAGGTGACTCAAAATCAAACTTCATTGGAAATCCAAAAGTTGAATACAATTAATAAGTTTATTTGACATAAAAGAAATTTATCAAAAACTTTATTAACTTTTTTTAGTATAATATATTATTTTAAGAATATGTGTAATTGTCATAATTTTTGGTAAAAATTAATCTCTAAATTTTATCTAATAACAGAGTTTATTTTCATTATTGATAATGACTTTTGTATTCTTATTTATTAATTTGAATTAAATCTGTGGTCTTTTGGGTATATTAAGAGACTTATGAGGCTCAAAGACTGGCTTTGTAACTTCTTCTCTGTTTTCAATTTGGCTCATTTTATGTTTGAATTCCAGAGGTAGTTTTCCTTCTGTGACTTATAAATTCACTAAAGTATATCTACAAGATTACTTTCATAAGTCTCTTAATCAGCTTGTGGGGTTGTTGAAAATTGTAGCGGAGGATTCAATAATTATGTGTAGCTTATGCAGGTAATTATTAATTTCATACTATAATGTCAGAAAAAGTCTTCCAGGTAACCAATTTTTCTTGAAATATTGTAAGCTTTCATATAAGAAAGGGATTAATTCTTTGCTAATTATTCCACTTAGGGTCATGTAGTCATTTAAATCAAAAATATGATTTAAATATGTATCCTGCAGTCACCATATTGCAAATTCTGAATAGAAATAAATCTTCTTCATTGAATTTTCCTTTGTATTTGGGGAATTAATTTCATTATATTATAAAATATCCTGTCCTTTAAATTATTTAGTCTCAAATGACTGAAAGAAAACATGATTTTGCTCAAAATATAGTTAGTTATCAATTCTAGATCAAATTGAATTATCAAAATTATTCCAAATGCATTGTAATAGTTTGATATCATCCTCCAAGAAATATAAACTCTGATAGCCATGAGAAAAGGATTCTAGAAAAGCTAGAAAAGCTTGAATTATATGATAAAGCATAGAGTAAATACAAGGAAAAGAGGATATGATAGCTATAGGGAATCATAAGAAGTGAATCCTCCAGTTAAATATTCAAGAAAGGGTAAGCTATAGTTTCATTCCAAGGAAGTTCCAAATATAAGATGTATTTTTTTCTTTCCTTCATTATATTTCTATTTAGCACTTAAAAAAATCTTTAATCATTACATTTCTTTTATATCAAACTCAACAAATAGGAGATATTCTAGCTAATTTTTATTTTGAAAATGTTATTTGACATATTGGTATACTCCTATGTGTTGGATAACCAATTTAGCAGCTGGACAGGTATATTGAATGAAAAAATCCTGAACTATTTTTGAAGCCTTTGAATGTTTCTATCTTCTTCATCCAGCTAATCTGAGCTAATATTAACAATAATTCTGAAATATATTGAAGTTAACTAGAAATTAAATTTGATAGTTTGATAGTTCTTGGATCATAAAAGTGTATCAAAAATCATTAGTTCCATATTTTGATTTATTTCTTTATAAATTTTTTATTCCTACATTATAACTGTTAAATAGCAAAAGAACCTTGTATCTGGAAAGATTTCTCTAAAAAATAGTAGCTAGACATTTCTTATTATAGTACTCTGATGACATAACCTTTAAATATGGACTATATCCTTCTCTTAATAATCAAGAAAAATCATGAAGATATTGCATTGGGATAAAATGTATTGCTGATAAGCTAATATAGTGATGATTTTCTGATGATTATATAAGGCTCTTGTGGTATTACTAAACCATTCTTTCTTAATGGGAAAATTAAGACAATAATTTCAAAATATCAAGCTTAAAGAAAGCTATAAGAAAGATTGAGTTGTTATTTCACTGAAAATGAAAATTAATTATATTAAATCATCCTTATATTCAAAAACAGATCTTTTATTTCGTTGTAGTGATTATTCATGAAATCTAAATGAGGATAAACAAAGATGTCTTCTAAGATAGATGTATTATTGTAGTATTATCTATTAATTCAAATTTGTTTAGAAATTTAGGAGTTGTGGATAGTGCTAATTTAATTTTTGAGTGGAGGTCTTGTATATATCTTTTTATCGAAAATATTATTGATATAACAAGAATTCAAATCTTAAGATTAGTAGAAATTTTGTGTCTTTGCAGATTGAGCTAGTAAAAGTTTATTTTGAGTCAAATAGTAGTATTTATATTTATTTTGGTCATTTCATTCATCTTATAAAGGGGGAGAAGAATTTAGTTGAACTTGAAGGATGGTAATAATTGAACTTAATGGTTTCAAACAAAAGCCTTGGTGGTGATTCTGATAAAGGAAAGATAGTTTCAATTAAAACAAGGATGAGGATCTCAGTGATTATATAAATAAAAATCCTAGTGCTATTAAAATTTCTATGGACTCATAGAGCTCTTAGTGATCATATACAAAATAAATAATAATGACAAGCATTCATATGCATATGTAGGGACCATTCTGAAAAAACCTCAAACCCTAACCATATCCTCCAGGGAATCTAAACAGTTAAATGTTTCTCCTCTCCAGAATTTATCCCATAAAGAATGAATGATTCTAATTTAGTTTTCTTAGTTTCTTTATCAAGATTTAAAATGATATATTTTTTTGATAATTAAATCTTAGTAATTGCAAGAATTGTTGTTGAAATGAATCAAGAGAGCTAGTATTGTGAAAATATTTTGATTTCTTCCCCACTAAAAAAATAGCCATTTTTTGGAGAAGATAAAATTGCTGATAAGAAATCTTAAGCTATTAATTTCTAATCATGCCACCATCAATAAATAAAGTAGGCTGTAAAGCTCATTAAAAGAAAGTAAGCATATTTGAAGGTTGAGATTAGATAATTGTAGTACAAAATAGAAGAGATTTTTTTCAAATACAAAACACAAATTTAAAGTGTTTTTCTTTTAATTTTCCTTCCAGGCCCTTCTCCTACCATCGCAGCTACTCTTTGGATAATAGAAATATTCTGACAATAATTAGAGATAATTTACTGATGAGATTACCTAAGGAGCATATAAGAATATACTAGCCACTTTTTAGATAATGTATTATTCTCCTGATAATAAAAGGAAATATTTACAAGATTCTCTAATAAAGAAACACTAAAAACTGATTTTGGGATTATTATTCAATTGTCACTTTTGTTTGCTAAAGATATGAAGGTATTAGTTTTTTGTGAACCTTTATTCTAGTACATGAAGAAAAAATATTTGTAAAAGTAAAGATAAGGGAATTTGCAAGTATTTCTGTAGATTACTTTTGTAAGCCCTATTTACAGAATTCTTTCAAATATGGTCACAACCATCCTCTGTTTCATTTTCCATGGCAACAAAATTCTTTAAACTCTTGTCACCCCAAAATGAATTTATATCTGGTAACAGAATACAGATATTAATTCTCTATCCATATTGTTTCAAAAATTCTTTCATTTTATTTCATTTTTGAATATTTGAGAAGAATATTGAAAACTCAGGAATCAATAATAAATTATTAAGTCTCCAAAAAAAAACCAAAAACCAATCACCCAGTTGTTCATCTTTGGAGGAGGGGAAGCTGGCAAAATCATTTCTTAACATCAGAAAAGATTCTGAATGATAAAGAAATCAAAAAGGTAACAATTTCTACAACCCTATGTCTAATAATTTTAATAGTCTTAATTAAGGCCATGAATATGATTCAGAGTAAATTTTTATATCCAGTGCATGTTTATTTTTCAATATAAATTTGTTGTAGTAATGGGACCTTTTTCCACAGGGGGTTGGCACGGGACACAGAAGCATTGATAGCTTTGAAAATATATAATAATATTTTGTTACACCTCTCAAGTGGATAATATCCCTCAGACTGGATGAATATGTTGAAACCGATTTACCGATCAAGAAGTCAGAGAATAACCTTCAAGTCAGGGAATTCCTGGGAGGCTGTTCAGAATGAAACTAAATAGGAACTTTAAAGACTGAATTACAATAAATATACTGTATTACAGGCACTAAAAACGATTCAGAAAACAACTCCTTTGTATGTCAAACAAAAAATATCCCGAGACACCTCAGATCCTCGTTTGAATTGACCTCTTTGAAAGCGACCAATCAGTAGGAAAACTTCCAAGAAGACTTTTCCCAAGAAAGATTTCGCAGCCTATTGAGATAATCTAGAGGTAAAATACTTGACAATTTCAGAAATAGAGGCGATTCAAAACAGTAAAAAGCCACACAAGAGCTTCTTAAAGATGAAGAACAGATACTGAATCAAAATTATCTAGCAAATATGAAGAAAAGGCCAGTTTATATACGTGAGAAGGAAGGTCAGGGAATACTCAAATTAATTGAAGGGGAATTCAAAGAAAACATAAGGGATTAAGCAATCTTGGACTCAAATATTAATACCAAACTATGCTAACTTGATTAAGAACTATCCATTTTCGATCTTGGTTCATTACATGCCCAAGCTAATCATGAAGCTTTAGGTCTTTAGTCAGCTGCTTATGTATCTTTTCATCTTTCAGAAGTTTTTTCTGTGAGCTTATTTCTTCAAGTTTTGTAATAGGAAGGGATCACTTTTTCTTTTTTTAATAAAATTTAAAGGCATTTTATTATATTTTAAGAGAAATAAATCTTTCTTTCTTGTGTTTTATTGATATATTGTGCAGAAAAAATTATGGCTTGATTATATTGATAGATTTTTCGAAAGAGATTAAGCTACAAGAATGGTTTAGAATCTTCCATCATAAGTTCAGGACACCAAAAGAGTTTGGAATATTGCTATGTGAACTCTCCTGTTTGGTTGAAAAACCTTCCCAGCCTCAACCTGAGAATTTGGAAGGCTTTTCATTAGGAATTTTAGATTTGGGTGTACTCCATCAATAGGGTTGTATCCATCATTTTACTCATGTATATTTTCATTTTATGTAAAATTGGCTTCAATTTTTCTTCAATTCCTAATTAAATTATCCTATTTGGATCTATTTAAATTGTTAATGAATCAATAATGATAAAAAAATTACCTTTTAAAAAGTCTTACAATAATTTACTCATATTCAGAACATTGATATTTTTGAGAGCACCTGAAAGTCCAGAAAAAGGATTCCAAATATGAAATTTTTTTCATTCAAAATATTCACAAATTATTTTTTGTGCCTTCCTTTTCTGTTAATTGGCTTACCCATTTCAGGATGATGCTTCTCCAACACCAGTTCATTTAATGAAGGCTCCTAAGTCATACAAAAAAGGCATTATTTTAATACTCATATATTATTAGATTTAGCTCCTCAGATATTTATTTTTTATATAATAAACTGAATTAATTTACATGATATCCTTAGTAAAGGATTTCAAATACAATCGTGCACTTGATTCACCAATATTGAGGTACTTTTATTTTTAATAATGTTCTATGAAATATTACAATTATCAAAGTTCTGAGAGATTAATCTTCCATGTGACTAATTCCTGCTTTTTACAGAGGCTCTTGGAATGAAGAATAATCATATACCCAAAAGAGATTTCCCACCCTTTTTTTTCTCCAAAAATTATTTTTCTCCGCCAATATCACTGTGATCTCCAAAAAAAAGAGGCTGGCTTGGGCTTATGTGTAAAATCTTTAGCTTTTTTAAGGCCAAGTTTTGGCTTCAAACCTCATTGATATTTACAAAAAGTGACTCCTCTTGAGATCCTGAATATTGTTTTGGTTATGTGATCTATTTATAAAGAGCTTCCTATTTTAGCTATTGATCTCCCCTGTAGTTCATTTTAGGATTTTCAATTTAAGAGTATTGTGAAGCGAATCTCTACATTCCCATATTTATCTTTATCTCACATGCATCTTTTATCTCAATGAAAACTAATGAGCTGAACAATCTTGGTCTTTATCAAAGATTCTTCCCTCAATTATATGTAATGTATCCCTTTTTTTACTAGTAATTCCCCTTTTTAAGCTTAAGAAATAAAGTTACACATTAATGAAATAATTTAGAGAAGTTTTCAAGCACTTCTACTAGTACTGAATATTAGGAAATTTAAGCGTGATATTCTTGTGGTCTTTTTAACAGTATAAACAAAAGACGTGATAATATTTAGTTGAACCAAAATTATATTTATTAGAGCCTATATATTCTTTATTTATAGATATAAATCCCTTTACCACTCCTAGGTGATTGATACCGCTTTGTTAAGAGTTGGTTTAATTCATATTATGTTATTTTATCACCCCTATGATACTGAAACTATAGTATTAAGTCTTGGGCTCATTTATCATTTTTGTAGCTCTCACCCTTTATTCTTTGCTACTATTAGCTTTATGCACCCCAATTCATCAAAAAATGAAAAAGGAAGAATTATTGTTTTTTAAAAAACAAACTTTCAGAAAACTCCTTTGGGTAAGGCACTCCCTCATGCATTTGCTTTATTCAGAATGGTACATTCGAAATTTATAAAATAAATCTCCAAGTTCTATTAGGAACCATTACGAGTTTATTTTATCTACCTGCTAACTCCCGTTGTGTATAGTTTTATCAAGAAATAATTTGGCCACAAAATAATTTTTTTTGCCAATACTTATACATAAATAGCTGTAGGATATCGGCCATTAAAACAAGCTGGTCAAGCTATACCAAAACATCAATGATATTCTTGATAGAAAAGAGGAGTTTATTCTTCATTTCACAAAAATACAAAATTTCTCCATTCTTGGGACTTCAATTAAAATGGCTATGAAAATAGTGAGATCTCTTCAACATTTATTCCCTCATATTTATCTTTTTCATTGGTATCATTCTTCAGAATTACTTTTCAAATTGAAAAGATAATTTCTTTTATAAAAGATTATTTATATAGGTACATCAAGAATTTTCAGAAATGTAGCTTTTCAATATTTTTCTTTCATAGATCAATGAGGTTGAATTTTGTTTTTAGTAAGGTTCTGTTGTTGAATCTTTTTATAGTAAATATGTTTGTGGATAATTCTAAATCCATTGCGAGATTAATTGCAAAAAACTAATGGGCTGTTTAAAGGATATTTTAATTCCATGAAAATTAAAATAATGCAAAATTGTTGAACTAATTCCCCACCATTTAATATTATCGTTGCTTAAAATTTGGTTTTGGAGCAACTGTTTTAGGAATGAAAATTTCATATTTTGAAATAAACTTGAGCCTGAATTTATGTTCTTGAGAAATATTTGTGGACCTTTTAGAAAAGAAATATAAGGATTTAAATAGAGTTTCTATTAAGTAGTTACCCATGTGAGAAAATATCAAAATAATTTCTATATTTCCTGATCAAAGGGTTGTCTTCTGTACCCTTCAAAAGTGCCTTCCAGTTCAAAAATAAACATTTAAAAAGAAACAAATCTCCTGAAAAGTTTTTATATGAAGATTTAATGAGAAGTCAAGTACTCTCCTTTCCCTCAAGATTTGTGTAGGGTAAAATTATCTGAACATAGTAATCTTAGCATTTTGGAAGTAAAGACACTAAAAAATTATCTCTTAAGCTTATCAGTGTAAGATAATGATAAAATTCAAAGTTGTTACTTTACCAAAAGTAAAAATATATGAGAAAATACTATGAAAGATATTTCTGAGGCTAAAAACAATTTCTATAACGATCATATTTTTTGATTAATTGCGAGAAGGAATGCATAAAATTTATATGAGAAAAGATTTCCTAAGAAGGATTTTCAAGAGAAAAAAAACCAAAAAATGCAACATAATTAATATATAAGCAGGGTGTAAAGCTTCATAGTGGTTAAATATTATTTCATTCACTTTGGCATAGAAGAAAGGGTTAAACTTCTTCTAAAAGCTAAAAAAAGTAATTAAAGCTATTTTAAATATGGCAAAAAGACTTGCAAGGATTAAAAGCTGAGAGTTTTAAGTATAAAAATTTACCTCTCAAGTCTTCATCTGCAGGCTATAGATCCCTCATTGAATACACATGCACATTTTGAAAACCTACATTAAAATTCCTCAATTATTTGTAGCTCTTGAATCAGAGACCGTAAATCATTTCAATACATGAGGCTATATTAAACACCAAATATGGTAGGAATTAATTAATATCTTGAGTATTTTCATATTACCAAAATGTAAAAACTCAAAACTTAATTAACATTTGTTTAAAGTGGAGCCATAGTAATCTTACTCAGAGGTGACCTAAATTGAATTTTTATGGAGAATCAAGTGAAAAATGAAATTAATTAATATATATCATGATAAAGAAAAATATAAAATATATTTGATAAATTTTTTTGAACTTTTTATTGTAATTTCATTTTTGCTTATTCTCTAAAAAATGTTAATTTTTCTTTTTTCTTTATTTCTTTAGCTTTAGTGAGAATTATTGTTTTCTGTTTATTTTATTACCTTAAATTTCTCTTTCATTCAAATATAAATCATCTTTGTTATCAATTTCTTTTTATGTGGTCTTTTGGGTGTTGTCACAATCATGTGTAATCACTCCCCCAATGGGTGTTTGTGGCAAATATAGCCTGACCTCATTTTATGGCTGATTGGTCACGTCATTACTTTTATGGCCAGCTGGACCATCTTGGTGTTTCATGGCCTTTGGTCCATACCACATTTCACTTGCCAATTATGGCCTCAGGCAATATCCTGCAATAATTGGCCTTTTTGGCCAATTCTCCACCTCAACACCTGCAGGCCAATGATTTTGTTTTGGGCCTTGGGGGTCAATCTGGACTTCCAGGGGCTTCTGTCCCCTCTAGCAATCACCAGGGCCTTTGGCCCAACCCCTTTGATTATGGGTTCTAAGTCCTAAATTTCCTTTTTGGGCCATTTAGGCCCCCTAAAGCCTCTACAGCCCACAGTCCGTGGGACCCTTAGGCCCCTTTTGGCCTAAAGGGGCCAACCACCAGCCCTCAAGGCCAGGTGGGTTCCAAACCACAAGTGGGCCCACCTGAGCCAATTCTGGCCCCCAAACTCAACATTACCAAAAATGGCCACTTTTCAAACTCTGGCCTCTGGAAACCACCAGAGGCCACCAGCTCAAGTCCAGCAAGATTTCCCCTCAGTTCAGGGGAAGAACTCTCTTTTGCCAATTTACTCTGTACCAAAGGATTCAGGCATGGTGCATATATGATATAATATACCATTATGCACCAAATTTGCTCAGAAATCCAATGGTGATGTTTTCAGGACCAAATTATGCTTTTCAAATTCAAGTCCCCAAATCCATCACCCATTTCAAAGGAAGCCTTTCAGTCATTCAGTCTTGCAATCCCTGGCGGCTACCAGAAGACCATTCAAGGACCCCAACCACCTGGCCCTGCAGGAGCCGGGTTGTATTTTTCTTCAGGATTATTCCAAGGGTAATTTCAAGAGGTTGTCAATCATTCAATCAGCTGCCAAGGCATCAATTACTTCAGTATTCTTTGCACAGCTCAATTGGTCCATACAGGCTGTATCCAAGAAAGCTGTATGGCCTTGGCCCTTTTGGTCCAATTTATATTCCACTGTGGGAATTCAGTCACACAGTTCAATTCTAAAGATGGAAAGATCTGTATTGACCCAAAACAGTCAATACAGCCAGGTGATCAACCCTCCAGGATCAGTTTCCAACATTTCACATATATTGGCCACCTTTTCTTCCCTGGGGACATTTTCCCCAGTTAATTAATATATTGGATTTATTTTTATCCTTATTTTTCTTTTCATTTATTCAAGTAAATACTGATGATCTTAAGTCAGTCATTTGCACATTTTCTTCTTTTCCTGTAAGTGGATATTGGTGGTCATATCCTTTACTAATTCCATTGTTCTTTCTGACAGGTTAAAAAACTGAATTGAGGATTCAATTTGTTTGCTCCTTGGATTTTGGCTTTCTTTATTATCTTGGCCATTTGCTTCCCTTGTTCTTTTAACTTTGGCATACTTGTCCTTACTCTTATTCTTCCTTAAGGAAATAGATTCCTTTTTATTTCTTTATTCTTTTGGAGCCCTCCAAGTAAGTTGATTCCTGAGTGCCAGGCAACTCTTGCTTTCCACAAGAGCCCCTGTGACAGGTTTACACAAATACCTTCAAGATTTATGTCTTGTAATCATATGAAATATAGTTACAATTTTCTCAATAATGGGACCAAAAGGGTATATAGAAAAGCATTCATGTAGAAAATTGGGAATCTTAAGCCTCAATTAACCCTGAATATATATTAAAACTTCTTCCAGATATCTAATTTAATAATTTTTTCTCTTGTTATGTTTTGCTTTTATTTTTATAAAATTTTGATAAAGATACCATAGAATGTTTCAATGAGAAAGAAATTATGAATAAAAAATTATATCAAAATTGGTTTAATAAAATCCCTTGGGGAATAATAGGAAATATCTACTCCATAATAAAGCTTCTGGGGATCATTTGATTGGTATATTTTAATCTCAACAAAACCCCTATCTCTCCTCATCTTAAAAGTATCATTATTATCTCCTGAGATGAAAAATATTAATATAGAACTGTATTGTATCAAAACTAAATCCAAAATCTAACTTAGAGCGATAAATTTCTCAAAATAATGTCAAAGATAAAAGGTATTCATTGAAGAGAACAAAATACCCACTTAATCAAGGTACAAATTCAAAAATTATAAATTGATTTCCTGGATTATGATATAATTTCTTTGATATTTTAAAAATCTGTGGAATTGAAAATTCTACTTCATGTATTTTGATAAGATCTCTTACTTATATATTCCTCAAAATGAACTCATAAACTCATCAGTTTTTGAAGCTGTAGAGTTTTTGGTTCCAGAATATGAGCCTACTTTTCATAAAGTGAATAATTATTTTCAAGGAGATATTGCTCTAAATATCCCAGAAATTTATTAATTAATGTTTAAACTTATTGTTAATCCATAAAATAATTGATACTTACTTGACCCCCCCAAAAAAACCTGTGTGATAAATTTGAACACAAAAGGTCATAGTAGAAGGCCATTTACTCACCTTCTTCATAAGAGTAGCTTTTATTCAGAACCATTTACACTATTTTCCAATAAGTTTTGAGAGATTTCTTATAGCCCCTACAAAGAATGAAAATTAGAAATGAGGAACTTGGGAAAAAAGATGACTTCTTTTTTATTACAAATTCTGATTTTTCATCCCATGCGATCAGTTTCAATACTTGGATTTCTTTGAAATATAGAACACTTACTAATGATTAAAAATATTTCACTTTTTGAGAATTTGAAATCTAAAAAACATTAATTGTACTCATAATAACTTCATCCATGAAAGATCTCAATTGAAATTTCTTATTTTAAATAAACTCCTTCTATTGATATAAAAATCTGAAATATCATTATGATTATATTTTAAACACTCTACCGTTCTATCTTCATGAAATAATCCTTTTATTTTGACCGGTTTCAGATAGCTTCGTTTTGGTATGCATCCAACAGAAAGGATTTTGTATCCAATAGAATCTTTAATGATACCATTTTTTGCGCATAATCTCTACAAGTATCTTTAATAATGATACTTATTATTAGATAAGCTACCAATTGTTTCTATATCAAATATTATGTAGATTACTTATATGTCAATTTCCCAATAGTTAAGTCCCTCTAGGTATATTTTTATAATATAGGCTTATAGAATTCATATTCTTGTAAACTAATATTCATCTTCTTTTCAGTTACTCATGATTACTATAAATATTGATGAATTCTCATGATAGGGAATATATTTTTTTAATTCACATTATATATATTTCATATCCTTGATTATTAATATTTCTCCACCATTTATGATTATTGGAGGATTTTATCTTTATCAGATGATTGTTTGACCATCCCTTCTCTGTATATTTAATATAACTCACCACTTCATAATACTTGAAAATTTAGTATATATATATATCTTTATTAGAAAATATTTCCTTACATTCATTTATTTCTTTATTGATTATTTTCCCTCTATATCTATTCATATATATGGATAGGTCTGAGATCTTATTTATTAACAAACTTTGTTGGCTTATTTCCCTAGATAATGTGTGTGTTTTATTGCTCTTATTTCTACAAATAAATTATACCTATAATATGGTTGGCCATTGAAATCACTCTTTATGGAAGAAATGATAATTCCACCTCTTTTTTTTGGTTTTTATCCAATACTTGTTTTTCATACCTTCTAACTCCTCGTAAATTCAAATTCCCCACAACCTACTGGCTGTCACTTCTTTAATACTTTTTTTAAATATATCTCAATATTAACCCAAAAAAACTTCTTCATGGAAGAGAAACATCAGAATATCTGGAAAGTAAGAAAATTCCACTTGTGTCATAGTTTCCCATGAAAATAATGTTAATTGATTAATTTTTATCATTATAAAAAATATATTTATTGATCTAGAAATGACTTCAACCTTATTTTTACCAAATGCTTGACTTCCCTCTTATATTGTATTTTGACTTAATTTGGCATGATCTAGAAGCCATATTTTTCAATTATTAAGGCTTTCTAATCAAAGAATGAGTTGAGAGTTTTCATTTCAGCTGTAAATCAACTATTAATAATTAAATAGATTGTTTCAAATAATTAAGAATAAACTAGTAATCATTATTATTATCAAATGAGATCTTTGATCTCAGGAAAAACCCAAATGTTTTCAAATTCCGTTTTGCATCAAATTAAGAAACCGACTAATTGGAGAATTATTTGACAAAGAGCCTTTTTGTTCCATGGAATGAATTCACCTTCTTCAAAATTCAAATAATAAATCAAAATAAAGCTAATCGGTAGCATAAAGCTCGTAATTCCAAAACTCCCATGGCTCAGTAAATATCCCAGTCCTAGAATTTAAAAGATAAAACACGTTCTAGTAGCACATAATTTGTAACTCCTTCCTTTTGCATAGTAGTAAATCTCAAAATACTTGGATTTAATTTCAATTTGTTCATCACCTAAGGCTTTTAGTACACAGTATCCGGGGGAATTGTATTAATTAATCTCATCTCAGGATATCTGTGTTCTAAAGAAACTGCCAAATGAAGAAGAATATTCAAATTACAAATCTAGTCTTTATGTTATTTAATTACTGATCTTGTGATAGTGTTACATAAATTATGGCATTTCTAGCCCAATGACGTCTTACATAATTTTGGTTTAAGTCAAGGTATAGTCAGTTTTTCAAATCCTATCCTTCAGTTTTGAAATGTAGAGAGAGAATTAGTGTTATCACTATTGTAGCTATCAAAGATCAAGAAATCGAGAAATTTAAAAAGAATATGATAATCTGAAGATCTTTTATAAAAGGTTTCTTATACAAAACCTTTTGGTCTGATTATTTCAACATTTATAAAAATCTTTTTTACATAAAATGGCCATTATTTCACATGTAATTTAGAATCAAAATTTCATTCAAAAGAAACTAATTGTAACTATTTTCTGAAATTAATTTTAGGAAAGGTTTGAAGCATTCATCACCTTGTTTTTCTCGAGAGAAATTCCCATAATATATCAATACTAAGTAGCTTCTCATGAAAAATTATCATATTTCAAATGAGAGAAAAAAAAAAGGAACCAGAAACAAGTCAAATACCTTCAATAACTTCTAATTCAAATATTATAGAATTAATTTCTCATAGCTTATATGGATTTATTTTTTGAATGGTGTTTGTAAACACATGTAAGCTTTTAGTAAAAACATTCAAGCCCTTATGTGGTTTTACCAATTTATGGCCAAAACACATAAGTGGCCTGTTTTTTCAAAAAAAAAATTATTCAGGCTTAGTTTTGAGTATTTTTTTTAGCTTTTTTTAATATTTTTCCCAATGGGGATGTCAAGGTCCCCAAATTTGTTCAAATATTTTTTGGGAAATTTCTCTAATTTTTCCAGTTTGGAAAAATGGTGTATTTTTTGAAAAAATTCATTAAAAATGTTGCCATTTATGAATTTCCAAAAAAAATAATCAAAATAAAGAGGAGAATCTTCAGAATCAAAACCAAGAAGCCCAGAGCTTTGGGAACTTGTTTGGCTGGGACAAGTGAAGGCCCAAAAAGTTGTGTTTTTTTCCAAGATTTTTTTCATGTTTTTCAGATGACTATTTGGAAGTAGAAAAGTGCCACATGTTTGATAAAAAAAGAGACTGGGGTGGGATTTGAGCAATAAATTGGACTGCGGAGGGGTATAATTGGCAAAAAATGTAAGTACAAAATTAATTAATCTGAATCAACCTCCAAAATAGTGGGTTTTTTTGAGGGGGAGGAATATTGGAAAAGTATAACACCCTGTTTTTCTTAAATTTATCTTCCCAGCCCAGGGCTTGTAATTGGGAATTAAATTCCCAATTCTCAGTAATGGGGGACAGGGTAAGCTTTAGAAATGATGATCTCCAATGGAACAAAATGAGAACAGCTATCCAAAAAACAGATTAAATAGGTGTATTGTCATTTAGGGGATAGAAGTCAGGGGAAAAGAGAAATATTGGACTATGGAATAACAGAAAACTGGTATTTGATACTTATTTGCAATCAGATCCTTCATATTAGGCATGGACATCCACTTTCTCTTTGGAGCCTGGCCAACATCTTCATACCACTCAATTATGTCCAAATAAGAGGATACTGAGGGTAACAAAGTGTTCATGGCTTCATAAAGATCTCTATTTTTTTGAATTTCTTCAGCCAGGTCACCTCTAACATCAGCCCATTGCCCATTTATCTGGAGTCTTGTAAATGTAATCTGATACTGTTCTGTAGAGAAATTTTCCATCACATTTGAAATTTATGGGTTTGAAGGTGTATTTCAAAATGAATTTTGGGAAGTATTATGAGACAGTGAGCTAATAAAAATGGGTCAGAAAAATACATAAATATCAAAATAAACAAAATATTCTACATTGAAATGAATCAAAAACTCACAAAGAGCTTGTAGCATTCATTACTTGTGTGATAAATCCTTTAGAAATGATCACAGGTTAAGTCAATTGAATCATATATCTCTAAAGCTTTCACAGGCTTGTGAGACTTTCTTTGTGAGGTTCTGCTACTATTGGCCAATCTTCTGGGCCCTCTGAGGGTGACTTCTGATTTACCATATTAATTCAATTCAGTTTCTGAAGGTAGCGAATCTGGTAAAATTATTTATTTCAATAATGACGCCTTATATTCTTCATATGAATTCAATTTAATAATTTGAGGGGGAGGGAATCAACTGTTATCTTGAAGTTGTTGTTCTGGTAACTTTGGATTGGGGTCTCCCTCTTCTCTTGGATTGAATTTCAACGATTTCAATTATTTAGTGATTTCCTTTATTTTTGTTTTCATTTTTGACTCCTTGAGGTTTTCCACAGATATTTCTGAATTAAAGTTGGTCTTCATAATATTTGTGATCCTCTTGACTCTTAGGAATTTGATCAAAAGGGACTTTTCCAGTCAAAACATCTTGAAAATGCTGAAGAATAGGGGTGATCTCTGGCATTGGTCGTTGAAAACAGTCTTCCAGAATATTTTGAAATATTTTTTTGGCATCATTCTTTCTTCATTTCTCAACACTTTGATCATCACCTTGATAGCCATTCTGAGAAGAATATGACAAATAAAATCAGTTAATATGAAAAAAAGCTAAGAAATTGGGAATGAAAAAATCCTCACAGGTAAACTCAAATTTGATTGAGGATAGAAGTATGATAGCTGAGCCTTTGGAACTTGGATAATTCCTGTTGGTTCTTGTGCTTGCAAGGTATTCCTTGATCATTGTTGTATTTTTTGGTTCATTTTTCATTGGGGGAACTTTGTTTTGAAATTTTCAAAGTCCATCTGAAGGGCATAATAAGAAACATTTCCATTGAGATAACAGATGTGTGAAGGGAAATTTTTGAAATGAAGATTCATTTCTTTGGAGATTCTGTTGATCATTTGAATAAATGTTTTCTTTAAAGCCATGTTGTAAGGTTTGACTATGAAACAATAAGTAAAAAATTACTAATTTATTACTTATTGTACTCTGAATGTCCTTATAATTGAAATAAATAAGATTAAAATAATAATAATAATAAAGAAATATTATTATTATGGCGTAAAAATATTATATTATTAAATAAATATAATAATATAATTAATATTATATGAAATTATAATATTATAAATAATATATTAATATAAAATAATTAGTATATTATAAAGCTCTTTATTATTGTTACCAACAAATAATAAAGGCGTAAAAAAATTGTTTTTTATAAATAAAAAACAATTAATAACAATAATATTACTAATATTAAAGTTATATATTAATATAAATACTATTTATATTAATTAAGAATTATTAAGAGTAATAATAAGAGAGAAATTATTATAATAAGATGAAATAACCTACTTTTAACACTTAAAATAATAATTTTGAGATATTTTACGCCAAAAGAATATAATACAACTTTTTCAAATTGTATTTACAAATAAAAATAAAGAAATTTACTAAATTTCTTGATTTTACGTGGAAATGAGTTTATAGAGAGATTTATAACAAAAACAATTAAAGAATTGATTTAATCACGTAAAAATAGTGATTAATATTAAGATGGTCTTTGGTCTTTAATAATATAAGAGTTTTATATATAAAGAATAAAGAAATTACCTTTTATTTAATTGATTTAATGTTTTTGATGCGTCTGAGGGGTAAATAGAGTAAAAAGAGCTCTATTTATAGTAAATACCTCCCTCCTAGAGTCCAACAAGCTTCTAGTAGACGTGTACTGATCATATCCACTGGAATTGATCAATATTTTAAGGTTTGAGGGTGATTACATCATGATCAAACCATATTACATCATTATTACACCATTATTTAGAGTTATCACTATAACTCTAAGTCTGATGACATCAGAGGCTTGGAAGAACCCCAAATTTCATGGATTTTATTAGTTTTAATCATAAACTAATAGTATTCACCAATTTAATCACTCTTAAGACTGTTAAACTTAAATTAAGGTTACAGTATGTGATCATAACTGCTCAAATTAAGCTCAAACTTTGATCCTCAATAACTTTTAAGATTTACATGCTACAGCAATTCAGAGAGTGAATTCTGATAGCCTGGAATAACCTTATTATGCTGCCAAGAGCTTTTCATTACATCATCAAAACTCTAATTTTGATGATTTTTCTTGTAACTCATCTTTTCTGTCGAAATTCAATATTTTAAACTTCAAACCTTGATTTCAGGGGGTTATACCCTGAATTTAATAATAAAAATTACATCATTCTTCACGAATGAACTAGGAGAATCCAGCTGTATACTTTTTTTTAAGTTTGGAACACTTTCACAACAAAGTGGTCAACAGCTCTGTTGATTTTTATCAATAATTCATCATAGGTTTTAATCTTGTTTATAATTTGTAAAATAAAGTTCATATCTGTGTTCCTACAGTAATTACGTGGTAACTTTATTTTTGGTTCATCATTCTATCATGTATAGTTTAGAAGATATTAGCTATGATCCTTGAATATATGCATTGACCAAAAAAGTGCATATATTCAGGATAATTCCTTAAGTATTAACATTGGAAATTAGCTTATTAATTGTTTTATGTGTGGAGGTTTATGGGGAATCCACTGGTACAATTTATTTCACATGTTGTTTCATTAGTTCTTGAGATAAATAAGGTTTTATGATTTTTATAAGGTATTATACCTTATAATTCCTTAAATATTGACTTTACAGATATGCCATAAAAATGGTATATGTGTATTTTTCCATGGGGAATCCAATGGTATAATTTATTTTACATGTTGATTCATTGGTTTTTAAGTTAAACCTATTTTTGTACCAATATATGGTATTTTTTGTATATTTAAGTAATTATTCTTAATGTATAATTATTCTAAGTAATTTTAATATAATTATATTAAAGGTATAATTGTTCTGAGTCTTTTTGTGACCTTATTGGGTATGTGGTCATATCTCAAAGGCTCACATTCCCTACCACCAAAAAAGATTGTACCACAATCTGATATGTGTGATTAGGGTATCATCCACTGTCCTACCTCTTCATTAGACTTTGTTAGTCTTGAAGCTCAATAATGCTTAACTTTTCTATTTTTCAGGTTTTCTTTCATTTCTGAACCTTCTTAGTAGTTTATCAGCATTTGTTATATCTTTCTCAAGTAGCCATTCATCTTCTTGAGTTGAATTTCTATACCTTACAAGGTATTCCCTTTCTTTTTTGTTTCTTGTCCTTCTTTCTTTAAGGACTTTTACTATTTTCTTTTCTTCTCCTTCTTCCAAGGGGGGAATCTCAAGTGGGGGTTTATTTCTTAGTGGAAATAACTCCTTGTCACTTGAACTGTAAGGTTTTATTAGACTTACAGGGAAAGTTGGGTGTTTGTTCATTAGTTCACCTGTGAGTTCTAATTGCACAGCATTGGGTCCATGAAGTGCTTTTATCATAAATGGTCCTGCAAAGGAATCTTTCAATTTCTTTGGGCCTTTTATGTTATTGAAATTAAGGGTTGATACTAAAACCAAATCTCCTATTTTGAAATCAGGTGGCTTATGACTTTTATCCCATCTTTCTTTTGCATATTTAAAAGAATCTTGCATGCATCTGTTTGCATGGTGTCTTGCTTTATCAAGCATTATCTTGAAACTGCTTGCTGTTGGGTGTATATCCACTAAGTCCTTTTTGAAGGTATCATAAGGAAGTCTTGGATTCCAACCTTTCTCTAGCATTGCTGGTGTTTTGCCAGTAGAAGAATGGATTGATGTCTTATATGCCAGTTCAAGTGCTGGTATTAGTGTACACCAATCATGGGTAAAACCATCAGAATCTTTGAACTCTAGCCCGTAAGCACAGAATCTTCTGATCATATCCTCTAGGGTCTGTATCATTCTTTCTGCTAGACCATCAGTTTGAGGATGATAAGCTGTTGAGAATGATAACTTTGTCCCAAACAAGTTATGGAGATTTGTCCATAATGCTGAAGTGAACTTTGGGTCTCTGTCACTTATAATATTTTGGAATAAGCCTGTGTGGCTGATGACTTTATTCCATATCATTATGGCTGTATCCATAGCTGTGTCATCTTTATGACATGGTAAGAACATGGGAGTTTTACTGTACCTGTCAACTAACACTAGGCATGCATTGTAACTCCTGTCTCCTCCTGGAGGTAAGGCTGTTACCCAATCCATATGAACTATTTCCCATGGGGATTTTGGTTCTTGGATTTGGATCATCATTCCAAATTTCTTTCCTGTGGCTCTGTTGGCTTTTTGACATCTGTCACAGGTTTGGCAGTACTCTGCAACATCTTTCTTCCAATTTGGCCACCAAGAGCAGGTTTTCACCCTTTCTAGTGTCCTATCTTCTGAGAGATGTCCAGAGGCAACACTATCATGACACTCATGTAAAATAGTGTTTATTAGTGTTCTATCTGTTAAGGCCATAACACATGTGTGTTTTGTTCTATGGTAAAGGATTCCATCAAGGAGGTGAAATCTTCCTTCATCATATGCCTTTTTCCATAATTCATCTAGTTTTGATGAAAGTGATGGATCTTTGCAGTCTTTCATTAGAAGTTGGCTTAAGATGTGGCAATTTTTGTCTGTCTTATAGCTTTCTTTGACTTGGTTAAAGAATTCTGTGCCAATGTCTGTAACACATATTCCTTCTATATGATGCTCTTCTTGTGGTACCCATGCTGGATTGTCAGGGGTATTTGCTAGAGCCCATCTGCTAAGACCATCTGCATTTTTATGAATATTTCCAGATTTATGAATAATAGTCATATTTCCTCTATATTCTTGGATAGCAATTTGCCATCTTAGCATATGTCTATTTGGAGTCTTCATATTTAATAGTGATTTCACAGCATTACAGTCTGTGATTACATCAAATACTGTGCCATCCAAATAATAATGCAGTTTTTCTAAAGCCCATACTAGGCATAAGCATTCCATTTGGCTTGCTCCATACCTTGCTTCTGTTGGCTTTATCTGCCTTGAAATGAAACAAATTGGTCCTTCCACTGGTTTATCATTGATAATTTGTGTTTGGTGAAGTGCAGCACCTAATCCTTCTCCACAAGCATCAATGTACAGTTTGAAGGGCAGTTTCCAATCTGGCATTAGAAGAAATGGGGCATTTGTTAAGGAATTTTTCAATTCTTCATATGCCTTGACTCTTTCTTCTGTCATTTCATAGACTGTTTGTTGGTCACACAGCTTATACAAGGATTTAGCAATCTTTGCAAAGTCCTTTATATGCTGTCTATAGTAACCAGCAAATCCTAGAAATGATTGCATTTCTTTTTTGGTTTGAGGCATTGGTTTAAGTAGTACTGCTGCTACTTTATTTTTGTCTATGCCTAGACTAAGGCCAGATACTACATGTCCTAGTGCCTTTAATTCACTGTGTGCAAAATGACATTTTTTCAAGGAAATTTTCATATTTACTTGGACTATTTTCTGTAGTACCCTTTCTAGTCTTGTAAGGTGATTTTCCCAAGTTTCTGAGCAAACTATGATATCATCAATATAGATAATCAACCATCCTTCTGATAATTCTTCAGGGAATATGGTATTCATCATTCTTTGATAATGGGAAGGTGCATTTTTTATTCCAAATGGCATTCTTAAGTATTCAAAAATTCCACAATGGACTATTATTCTTAGTAGTTTCTTGGCATTGTCTGTTAAGACATTTTGATGAAAACCCTTCAGAGCATCCATAGCTGTGATGAACTTAGCTTGTGACAATTGGGTTAATGTCTCATGGATTCTTGGTATTGGATATCTGTCTGGAATGGTATAAGTATTCAGGGCTCTGAAGTCTCCTACCATCCTTGATTTTCCATTATGCCAAGTTATAATGACAGGTGTAGTAACTTCTACTTGTTCATTATGTCCAACTTTTCTTAATACTCCAAGGTCCATTAATTCTTTAATGTGTACCTCTAAGGCTTCTCTAGCTCTTGGGCTGGCTGGATAAGCTGGTCTTCTTAATAAAGGTGGGTAAGGTTTTTCTACATTAAGAATTATATCCACTTCATGTCCAATTATGGCACCTAGTGGCTCTTTGTCAGTTGCAAAGGCATTTTTATACTTAAATAAGAGGTCAATCAATTTTTCTTTCATTTTTTCTGTTAATTCTTGATTGAATTCTGCCTCTTTGAGTTGTTCAGATATAAAAAGTTCCTTTTCTGGAATTTTTTCTTCATTCTTAATAACTGTGATTTGTTTTCTGTTATTTAAGAATCCAAACTTTTGTCTTTTGTTATCTCCTATGGTAAAATATCTGTCCTTTTGGTTGGAGATATCTATACCATAGATTGATAAGTAGTCATTCCCAAGTATGAAATGATTACTAGTACAGTTGTCCATTGCTACAAACTCTACTTTAATTCTGACACATTGTGAGGGATGAGGAAAAATTAGTGTTAAATCAATTATTCCAAGGGGCTTCATGCTCTCACTTGCACTACTAAATTTGACACCTTGTATTGGCATAAGTTTTTCTTGCCAGTCTGGGACAATGGTTTTTAAATAACTTTTGCCAACACAAGTGCAATATGCTCCTGTATCCAAGTCAACCTTTCCTTCTTGGTTATCAACCATAACAATACTAATACTTGATTTTCCAGCTGTATATCCCATTCCTCTTGCAGGTTTGGTTCTATACATTTTGGCATCTTGTATGTTTGTTAGATTTGTGTCAGATGTTCCAACTTGTGGCAAGTTTGAATTAACATCCAGTACTTCATAAACTATATCAATATTATTAATTTGTGCATTAATTATATTGATTTCATCACTTTCAGAGCTTTCTGACTCTTCTGTCTCTTTTTCAGAGTCAGATTCCTCTTCTTTGTCATTGTGGTCTTCTGTTTCCACAATTTCATTAATCTTTGCTTTTTTAAGGCAATTATTGGCTAAGTGTCCAATACCTCCACATTTATGGCATTTTCTTTGCTCATTATTGTTGGATGTATTGGGCTTAAAGGATTCTTTTGACTTATCTTTTTTGATAAATGGTTTGTTTGGGCTTTTAATGTCCAATTTTTTCCAAGTCCTGCCAATTTTTGTTCTTGTCACTATATCTTCTAGTGCATTTATATACTCTTCTGTGGAGCATGGTTCTATACACCTGCTTCTTAGGGCATGTTCTAGTTCCCCTCCACATTTTTTAAGTATTTTCATATGCACCATCTTCTGTGACATTTCTGGGTACAGTGCATTAAGCCTTTCAACTTGTTTTAAGAACCAAGTTAAAGGTTCATCTTTCTCTGGGTCAAAGAAAGAGTTTTCAAATGCATTTTCTATCTTATACCTCCAGGCATCATTTTCCCACTTGGTGATTATTTCTTGTTTCCACCAAGACCAGGTATTTTTACCATTTGTTTGTCTTATGCCATAATACCATCTTTTTGCAGATTTCTCAAACAATGAATGTAATCTTGCAGTGATTAATTCATCTGGTATGGCATAGTCTTCTTGTAACATGTCAATTGTCTTAATAAATGACATGTGGTCATATTCACCTTCTCCTGTGAATGTTGGCCATTCTTTCAATTGAGGTGCTTCTTTCATTAAGACTTGGTTATTTTCTTGGTGACTCAAGTCTGTTATGAAAGGATTTGACAATTCCTCTTTTGTTTTAACAGGGCTTCTTATATGAGAAAATGGTGTTGATAACTTTGGCATGTTTAAATTAGCCTCATTAATTTTATCCATTTTTTCTGTAATAAGCCTTATTTCACTTTGAATATCATCTTTCAGATGCATTCTTGCTTCATCACTTTTTTCCACATGGTCCAAAAGTAATTTTTGGTGTGATGAAGTCTTTTCTTCAAATTTTTCTACAGAAATACTTAATTTATTTAATTTTTCTGTAAGATTGTCAATACTCACATCATAATTGATTGTCAAAGTTTTGTCTTTGATATCTTTTATGTATTTATACAATTCTTGTTGTCCTTGTATTAATTTTTGAGTATTGTCAATTAAATTCTTTGGTTTATTATTTTCAACAATAAACTTAATGTTGTCAATTTCTTTCTTGTTTTGCACAACAATTTTTGTTAAAGAAGATAAATTGTTATTTATTTCTTGTAGTGATAATAAACTATCTTTGATTTCTTTTAGAGGTAATATACTATTTTTAATTTCTGTTAAAGTATTTACAACATCTTTGGACAAGGTTATTTCTTTGGGAAATGAGGTTGTCTCATTCTTTGCTCTTCCTTGTCCTTGAATTCCATCAAGGTTCTGGCCATGTTGAAAACATTGTCCATGGCATACTTTTGGATTCTTGGGATTCTGTATCTTGGGGAATATGGTTTCCTCCAATGCTTTTTCTTGTTCTTCTTCCCTTCTTGGGGAAGTGGGTTGGCTTGAGGCTTGCTGGTAGAGGCTACTGGGGCTTCTTCCTTGGTTGCCTCCCTCTTTTTGGCATGATAATCCTTGATTTTTTTGATTTGAGGTTTGGATGACAGTGGATTCCATCCATTGGAGTATTTCACTATCTCCTCCTCTTTGAGGAACTTTTTCAGGATGTGCCAGGAGTTCATCACTCCTTGGTGTATTTGAGGCAACATTTCCCAATCTTTGTCCTTGTACACTGTGCAATACTGCTTGTACTGGCTCATGTAGATGTCTATTTGAGCCCTCTGAATGTGATTTGTAACTGTTTGAGTTACTCATACTTAGTTCTAATTCAGGCCCAGATATCATGGGCATTTCTGGGACTTGCCTTTGGGATAAGGCACTTCCTTGTGTGGATTCTGTTCCACTGGGGATATTGCCCTTTCTTTTCCCTTTTGAGGGATCAGTTCTACCTCTGAGTCCAGCTCCATCTGATTGGATGGAGTATTGGGAACCTCTTCTGGTAGTCATAATTTAAAGAAATAAGAAAAAATAAAAGTATTTTAGAATAAAATTCTTTTATGGCAATTTAAAAAGAGGTGCTCACCTTCAGAGTCTTGAATGGTGGGCCCTGGAAAGTCTAATTTCTTAGCTTTCTTTCTTTTGATGATAACTGTTGTTGGAGAACTTTGACAAGTTTCTTCCACCAACCTCTCAACAGTAGTTTGGTTGTCTTCTGTTGGGTTATCTTCAAACACTAAAAAAGACAAATAAATATAAGTCTTTTTATAAGAAGTGTTATTTTTGGCAAGATATGGCAATTTTCCACCTAGAAATTGCTTTTATATCTTTAAAAACTTAAAATGAATAAAGAAATGAATAAAAATGAATAAAAATAACTTTTTTATTGGTTTTTAATATTTTTTAATATTTTTTATATTTTTTATTTTTAAGGAATAAAATAAAATTAATATGATTCTTTATAAAATTAAATTATAATAAAAATTATTTTTAATTTATAAATTATCTTTTTTAATCACTAGAGTCACTCAAAGAAAGTTCTTGCAAGTCTAAGGATGTGAAAAACCACGTGTAAGACAGTACAATTGCTTTCCAAATGCCTCAATAGCTTTTAAAATCAATAAAATATAAAATTATGATATAATTCATTATTGGATAAACCCAAATAGAATCTTTTCAAAGGTCTTTTAAGTAAATATCACGGCCAGGCCCCCAAATGTAAGGTTTGACTATGAAACAATAAGTAAAAAATTACTAATTTATTACTTATTGTACTCTGAATGTCCTTATAATTGAAATAAATAAGATTAAAATAATAATAATAATAAAGAAATATTATTATTATGGCGTAAAAATATTATATTATTAAATAAATATAATAATATAATTAATATTATATGAAATTATAATATTATAAATAATATATTAATATAAAATGATTAGTATATTATAAAGCTCTTTATTATTGTTACCAACAAATAATAAAGGCGTAAAAAAATTGTTTTTTATAAATAATAAGCAATTAATAACAATAATATTACTAATATTAAAGTTATATATTAATATAAATACTATTTATATTAATTAAGAATTATTAAGAGTAATAATAAGAGAGAAATTATTATAATAAGATGAAATAACCTACTTTTAACACTTAAAATAATAATTTTGAGATATTTTACACCAAAAGAATATAATACAACTTTTTCAAATTGTATTTACAAATAAAAATAAAGAAATTTACTAAATTTCTTGATTTTACGTGGAAATGAGTTTATAGAGAGATTTATAACAAAAACAATTAAAGAATTGATTTAATCACGTAAAAATAGTGATTAATATTAAGATGGTCTTTGGTCCTTAATAATATAAGAGTTTTATATATAAAGAATAAAGAAATTACCTTTTATTTAATTGATTTAATGTTTTTGATGCGTCTGAGGGGTAAATAGAGTAAAAAGAGCTCTATTTATAGTAAATACCTCCCTCCTAGAGTCCAACAGGCTTCTAGTAGACGTGTACTGATCATATCCACTGGAATTGATCAATATTTTAAGGTTTGAGGGTGATTACATCATGATCAAACCATATTACATCATTATTACACCATTATTTAGAGTTATCACTATAACTCTAAGTCTGATGACATCAGAGGCTTGGCAGAACCCCAAATTTCATGGATTTTATTAGTTTTAATCATAAACTAATAGTATTCACCAATTTAATCACTCTTAAGACTGTTAAACTTAAATTAAGGTTACAGTATGTGATCATAACTGCTCAAATTAAGCTCAAACTTTGATCCTCAATAACTTCTAAGATTTACACGCTACAGCAATTCAGAGAGTGAATTCTGATAGCCTGGCATAACCTTATTATGCTGCCAAGAGCTTTTCATTACATCATCAAAACTCTAATTTTGATGATTTTTCTTGTAACTCATCTTTTCTGTTGAAATTCAATATTTTAAACTTCAAACCTTGATTTCAGGGGGTTATACCCTGAATTTAATAATAAAAATTACATCATTCTTCACGAATGAACTAGGAGAATCCAACTGTATACTTTTTTTTAAGTTTGGAACACTTTCACAACAAAGTGGTCAACAGCTCTGTTGATTTTTATCAATAATTCATCATAGGTTTTAATCTTGTTTATAATTTGTAAAATAAAGTTCATATCTGTGTTCCTACAGTAATTACGTGGTAACTTTATTTTTGGTTCATCATTCTATCATGTATAGTTTAGAAGATATTAGCTATGATCCTTGAATATATGCGTTGACCAAAAAAGTGCATATATTCAGGATAATTCCTTAAGTATTAACATTGGAAATTAGCTTATTAATTGTTTTATGTGTGGATTTTTATGGGGAATCCACTGGTACAATTTCTCTTACATGTTGTTTCATTAGTTCTTGAGATAAATAAGGTTTTATGATTTTTATAAGGTATTATACCTTATAATTCCTTAAATATTGACTTTAAAGATATGCCATAAAAATGGTATATGTGTATTTTTCCATGGGGAATCCAATGGTATAATTTATTTTACATGTTGATTCATTGGTTTTTAAGTTAAACCTATTTTTGTACCAATATATGGTATTTTTTGTATATTTAAGTAATTATTCTTAATGTATAATTATTCTAAGTAATTTTAATATAATTATATTAAAGGTATAATTTTTCTGAGTCTTTTTGTGACCTTATTGGGTATGTGGTCATATCTCAAAGGCTCACACATGTGAAGGGCCTTAGAAACCTCCAGGAGAGTATCAGTTGACTTTTGGAAACAAAGTATAAGCATGGAATGGGCACCTTTGAGTTGGGGCTTACACCCAGGTGACAATGGTAGTTGGCACAGTCTGGCATATAATACTCCTTTAGAGAAATCCAGTTTTTTTCCAAATATTGAAACACTGCAGGATTTTTGACTTGCTTTTGAAGTTTCTTCCAGTTATCTTTGAAAATACTTTAAGTTGATGAATACATAACCTAAGAAATGAATCCCAAATTAATTAATAAACATAATAATATGAATAAAAGTAAAAGTTAAAATTGAGTTACTTTATTCAAAAATGAAATTTTGAAAATTGTTCTCATGGCCAACTTTCTTCATGCAATAGGAAAAGACATCTCTATTGACATGCCAAATGCATCACATCAATTTTTAGCTTGTGAGCTTATGAAGAGAATTTTAAAGGCAAAATCCCTTTCAATAACAATAACTGGAGGGGAAACAATATTGGTGTTGCTGGGAGCTCTTTCTATGTATTTATGGAATGCCCAAGTATATGAGGTTTCAGCTTCATCCTTGATAAAAGAAAGCCCCATAAAAGGTGTTATTTTTTGAGCTGAATCTAACAATGGGAAAAAGGGAAATTTTTTGCTTATTGGGTTTATAAGTACAATCCATAAGAATCCCATGAAGAAAGCAATGAAGAAACTGTATAGAAAGGGGGTGAGTGAAAAACAAAGAGGTAATGTGTCCCTCAGTATCCCTTGCAGAGGACCACACAAAAAGTTTGCTCTTTGAGGGTGTCAAGAAGAGATTCAGTGGGCCTTCTTCCTTTCAATTTTTCTTCATTGATTTTCTTTATTTGGTTGTGAATTTCTTTAAGGATTAAAGGCCTTTCAGACTCCCTCTGGCTGCATAATTAGGCCTTAATTTGCAGTGACATGAGCAGTGATTCATAAATCTGAGCAATTTTGGATTTTTCTTGCTCATTAAGTTTTCTGAAAGAAGGATGTGCCATTATATTTTCAGTGGCATCATGGCTGTGTTCAGGACTTTTGACTTTGAGAGTCCAAGTGGTACTCTTGGAATATTTTATTCCATAAAGTCTGAATGGAAAGTGCCTTTTCTTGAAGTGACTGTTTTGGAGGAGTTCTTGTTAAAACTTTGGGTCCCAGACCTGTCACAACCTATTTCAATTTGGTTGTGGGTAATATTGGACCTCAAGGTTGAGACAGAATACCCCTGTTCCCTGGCAAAATTATGCACATGCTGTCAAAGAAGCTCAATGGTCTGGAATTCATCTTCAGTGGGGGTTGCAGAATTATTTAGTGAAAAAGGTGTATAAATTTAAAAAAAGGAGGTATTTTGGGATTTGGAATGAGGAAATAACCTTTTCAAATATAAAAAAGAGGGGATAAAGAGTGCGAAAAGTCAAAAAACTGGGTAAAAGTGAAACAAATTGGTTAAAATATGAGATTGATAGATTAGGGAAGGTAAGAAATAGGAATTTTAGATACTTAGAAGCAGGTTTTTTGGAGGAAAATACAGTCTTTGGGGGTAAAAAGCAACATTGTGTGGAAAGTTTTGGAAAATTTGGTTTGTAATTCTGTATTTCAAAAAATAAGCTTCTTTTGGGGGGTTGGCAGGTTTTTTGTTTCATTTTAATTTAAAATGGGCTCAGGGAAACCTTTATGTGTTTTTACCAAATTGCTTACATGGGCTTAACAAAGTCATTTTTTTATTTTATACTTTTTATTAAATTAGGAAAATCTTTGGGAAATATTTAAATAAGCTCAATTATAATAGTGATTTAACATAAGAAAAAGATTATTCTAATGATGAAGCTCATTTTAAATTTACATCAGTTGTTTTTGAATCCCAATAGCTCAAAAATGAAAGTTGAAGCAATTTTAATAAATCCTTTCTTCATGTAAATATACCCTTTTCTTTTTTTTAAGACCCCCAGATTCATTATTTTATTAGATTTCTTTCAACATTCCATTCCTTACCCTGACATTATACTCAAAGGAAATCTTTTCAGATAGAAATTCTCTAAATAATTTGAAATTAATCTTTCAAATATGAATGGTTTCAAGAAAATTACAGTTTCATTTTAAAGGTAGATATCTACTGTGAGCCTTTGAAATATGACCACATATCCACATATCCAAAAAGGTCACAGCAAAATTTCTGTAATAATTATACTTATAATAATTATCCCAAAGACTAGTAAAAATACCATAAATAAGTACAAAATCTGAATTAACTCAGAATCTAATGAGTAAACGTGTGAAATGAATTACACCATTAGATTCTTCATGGTAAAATACACATATGTCATTTTTATGGCATATCTGAAAAGTCAATAATTACTAAGGTATAAGTAATAATACCTTAAAAAATGTATAAAGCCTTATTTAACTCAGAAACCAATGAAACAACATGTGAAATAAAATGTACCATTGGATTATCCAAAAATTTCACATATAAAACAATTATAAAGCTATTCTCTAAAGTCAATACTTAAGGAATTAAGCTGAATATATGCACTTTTTTGGTCAATGCATATATTCATGGTTTTTAGCTAATATCTCTTGAAATATACAATATAGAGAGATAAACCAAAAATAAAGTCACTACTTAGTTACTGTAGGAACACAGATATGACCTTTATTTCACAAGTTCTAAACAAGGTTAAAACTTGTAATGGATTATTGAATAAAATCAATGGAGCTGTTGACCACTTTGTTGTGAAAGTGGTTCAAACTTAAAAAAAGGTAGACAGTCGGACTCTACTAGCTCATACGTGAAGAATGACATAATTTTTACTATAATATTCAAGGTATAACCCCTTGAAATCATGGTTTGAAGTTTAAAATAGTAAATTTCAACAGAAAAGATGAGTTACAAGAAAAATCATAAAAAATAGAGTTTTAACGATGCAATGGAATTCTCTTGGAAGTTTAATGAGGACATGCCAAGATATTAGAATACACTCTCAGAATAGCTGTATCGTGTATAACTTAAGAGCTATTAATGCTCAAAGTTTAAGCTTAAATTTGATCATTTATGATTGCTCACTGTAATCTTATTTTAAGTTTAACAGTCATATAAGTGATAAAACTGGTGAATACTATTAGATTATGATTAATACTAATAAAATCCACAAAGCTTAGGCTTCTTCCAAGCCTATGATTTCATCAAACTTAGAGCTATAGTGATAACTCTAAATAATGGTGTACTAATGAGATAAGATGGTTTGATTATGATGTAATCATCACTAAACCTTAAAATATTGATCATTTCTAGTAGAAAGAATCAGTAAACGTCTACTAGAAACCTTCTGGACTCTAGCAGGGAGGTATTTCCTATAAATAGAGCTCTTTTTACTCTATTTTCCCCTCAGATGCATCAAAACATTAAAAACACTTAAATCAAAGGTAAAATCTTTTATATCATTATAAACCAAAGATAATCTTATTATAATAATCATTTCTGACATGATTAATCCAGTTTCTCTGCTGTTTTGTTATAATTCTCTTAAAAATCTCAAATCCACGTAAAATCAAGAAAATTTGTAATTTCTCTTATTATTTTTTTTGTAAATACAATTTGAATAGGTTTCATTTATATTCTTTGGCGTAAAATTATTCAATATTACTATACTAAGTGTTGACAGTAGGCTGTTTTCTCTTATTAAAATAATTTCTTTTTATTATTGCTTTTAATAACTTTTAATTAATATAAATAGTATTTATATTAATTTATAACTTTAATATTAGTAATATTATTTTTACCAATTTTTTTTTATTAATAAAAAACAATTTTTTATGCCTTTTTTTTTTGCTGACAATAATAAAGTGCTTTTAAGTATATTAATTATTATATATTGATATATTTATATGTTATATTTTTTTAAATATAAGCTATATGATTTTATTTATTCAATAATATAATTATTTTTATGCATTAATTATAATAATTCTTTATTATTATAATTATTTTTATCTTATTGACTTTATTTATAAGGACATTCAGAGTACAATAAGTAAAATATTAGTAATTTCTACTTATTGTTTCATAGTCAAACCTTACATCTACTATTATAATTTATAATCTTATAATATATGAAACTTAAAAATTTTAAGTATTTTTTCATTTAAATATCTAATATTTCAACAATGTATAATTATGCTAACAAATCTACAAGTTGAGCTCAAATATTTTTCAAAAAGGCATTTTATAAAATTGATATTAATCAATTCCTTGTGTTAAAATTGTTTCATGAGAAATTGTTGAGATGAATTTCAATGTAAGTTAAAACTTTCTAAATATCATTGGAACATATTAAATTGATCCTCAATTCATTAACTCTACTTGAAAAATATACTTTCTGTTTTCTAAAGATATTCAATGCAGTATTCTTTTAATGATATTAAGCTAACCAATTTTTTCAAATATTAACAAATTTGACATAAGTTTTTGAATCATTGGAAAATAACCAGATTATTCTTGAGTACTTCATTCAAAATTAAATGGTATAAAACTTCAATAATATTACAAAAAATTCAATATTTTATCAGGGTTTCATTGATGATCTTTGGTTCTCCCTTGGGAAGATTTTATGTTAATTTCCAACAACTTACTCTCAATCACTAGGAGACCTTTCTCATGTCACTTGGGGATTTCTGGGAAATAAGCTAGTAGTATCTTTAGGTCTCATATCTGTGATATTTGGGTTATGTGAGCCTCAAAAATTCATGACTATATTCATATATTGCTTGGGATACTTTCCTATTTTGGAAAGGTTATAGTTTTATGCATATATTCTCATTTTTAATATAATATCACTCAACACATTCATGTTTATATTCCATTATGGAAATTACTTCTTGATTAATTAAAATCTGCTTCTATTTTGATTTATATTGGTTGGGACATCAATATTCCCCTCCTGAAATGTTTTTGAAATGACCACAAAAGGCTAACATGGCTGGCTCAAAACAAATTACTACTGAATTAAATAGGAATATTAGCAACTAAAGCCATTTATAATTAATTAGAATAATTCAAAATTCCTAGGTAACATCATAGGTACCAGTCCTGATTGGGTTCTTGGGCTCAAAAATTGATATTCTATCAGGGTTATCTTTGTCACATAGTAGCTGGAAAAATGTCAATATTTCCATGTTAAAATGAATCCTCATTGAAAATAAGGATAACTGGACTGGCTCCAGGCCTCTTAATAAAACCAAAAACACTGGTTAATTGAGCTTAAATATAAATTTAATGCTCTCAATTCCATAATAGGCTTTTACCAACACAAATACCAATAGAAAATTCCAAATTAATTACTTTTTCATTGGACTAAAACTGACAAGACATATTTAATCCAAATGGCACTAATCTACTCAGAAATTATGAAAGTGGTTTCCTCTTTCATTAAAACAAAACTCAAGTAAGTCATACCATATAAATAGAATCAAGGTACTAGAAAGTACCTAATGCCCAGGCTCAATTTGATACTTGTAATTCTATATTAAAAATATTTTTTTGGAACCTTTGAGAGGTAGTACCAGCCCCAGGCAAATATGAACTGGTTAACTTGAATCATTGTTAAATCTTAAAATAACAAAAATCTTATTCATAAGCATATAAATACACTTATAATGACTAATTGGTCATATTCAATATAGAATAATACATATATTTAAGAAATGTGTTTATCTCACTTTACCCCTTTTTCATTTTGAACTGTTTTCTGTACTGATTTACATCTGACAGGCAAGTGAATTTCAAATTTTTCTTTCAAATTGTGATTGAAATATGACTCTGACTCACTTAACAGAAATTTAAAGGAATTTTCCCTCATGTTTTTGGAAATTTCCCCCTTTTTTTAAAAAAAACTCATTCCATGATTTTCATTGTATTTTTTCAATATTATTTGCATGATTAAAATTATTATTTTAATTTTGTATTTTTGCCTTTTTGAATTTTATTTTAAATTGAATATCTCTTATCTTGTTAGTCTAAAAATTATTGATAAATCCAATTTGAAATTTTCAAAATAATTTGTTTTTAAAATTGATTGATATATTAAGGGATGTCAAAGTCACAAAATCCCATGGTAAGATAACACAGGATTTGGCTTCCAAATACCAACACTAAATTCCAGGTTTTTCATGTGTAAATCACATGGCATTTTAACTGAAACCCCTGGTATTTTCACCAAATCCCATGCATCTGGGATTTCAGTTTGAAACCTAACATAAATGAGTATTCACAATTTGCAACTGTACAACATATTCTTCCACACTCCATTTTTGACAATCTGAACAGAAAGTTTACAATCCATTTAGATTTATTCATCCACATGATTCTGCCTCATTCCAAAGCAAAACACATCAAGTCAGATATGAAGATCACCTTGGGCCTTCCTCATCCATCAGGTCCCTTAATTGATACATATATTAAACCATAATTAATTGGATTTCAATGAAATCTAATTTGGAGTCATGTTTTGGTACTACTTGTTCAACTTCAATTGGAGGCCACCTTTATCAGAGCAGCATGTGTTTTAGCTTATGGCCATTGATGTCAACAAAAAATCACAACACTTCCTAAACCTTAGCTCAAGCAGCATCCAATATTGATGGAAAACATATAAAAAGAAGTATATTGCAGAAAAAGAATTCAAAAATTCAACTGGGGCTGGACTAGCCAAAGAAGATGAGAGTAAAGGTATCAAGTCCATGAGTGAAAAGCTTGAAAGTATGTGTCCTTGCTATGTCCAAATGGATGCACTCTTTGGTCACAAGCCCAATGTCACTCCCATTTCAAGCTATTATTCTCAAGAAAAAAAAGCTTAAATGGAGATTATTATGATGATATTTTCATTAATAAGGTAAATCATAATATATTTTTCTTTTTAACTGATATAATTGAAGCTCATTTGAATTTGGAAGGAGAATAATCTTTGGAATCACCTCTCAATCTTGATCCTTTGCTTAATAATTATTATGACTTAGTTAAAGTGGAAAACCTTCAAGAAAAATCATTAAGTATGTTTGAGCCTTATATTTATGAGATCCAATGCTTATTATTTCTATCTTGACCAGCTAAGTAAATCCATAATGCACTTGACACAAAAGCATAATAAAGCATTGACCCCCAGCTTGAATGACAAGAGTGGATCTAGGAAGAGGTCAATGGATATGTTTGCACCTACATATGCCAATTTTCTTGAATCACAGAAAAAGGGTATGTCTTGAAACTATCTTTAATCTTATCAATACTACTGAAAAATAATATGGTTCTTAGCCTCTGAGGCCAGTGATAATGCTTGTTTGGAGTGGGACAGCAAGAGGTGGTATAAAGAGAAAGTGAGGAATATGGAGAATCAATGGTTTTAAGAAGCAAATTTAGAAAAACAAATGGAGTTTGACAATAAAAAACACAACATGGAATATGAATTTTAAAAAGAAAATTGGAATTGGGAATTGGAGCTGAAGGAAAAGAAATGCCAGATGGATCTCACTATAGCAGCACTGTCATCAAGAAGGCAAATCTCAGATCTTGAATGCATTCTGACATTAATCAATAAAAATTAATGTATTAGGTATAAATGACTTCATTTTAATTTGGTAATGCATACATGCATCACATCATATATTCAATGGTTCCAACAAATGATCAAAGCACTTATGTGGTGAGGTCAAGACATTAATGCATTGGTTATGCCACAAATGTATTCCCCAGGGTTTATCCCCTGTCTCATTTGGATATAAAAGAGTAATGTGGAACTGGATGTTGTTTTCAAAAAGTTTGCTTTTGAATTCAACTTGACCCATTGGGCTGATATGAAAAAAGTGCTAATCAATTTTCATCAGGGGGGTTCTGATGTGTGATCATTTAAAAATGGCTGATTTGTCAAATATAAATGATGTTTATTGAGGCACAAATTTTCAATTTAATCATTTATTAACAAATTGAAATCCAAATTGAAATTATTGGCAACTTTTGCATTGAAATTTTATGTGCCAAAGACAAATAACCAAATTTTATCAAATTCAATTTGAAGCCTGCCTCCAAGTTTGTTTTTTTGTCAATTTTTTTCAAACTCAATTGGATTGCCTTTTTTTAATTAAAGCTGCTTCATTTTAACCAAAAAACTTGTGTTTTGAAAAAAGGTGGTATGACTTTCATTGCTTCACTGCCAACTCCTTCACTGAAACTAATATTTTTTTTTGGATTTTTCAAAAAATTCTTTGAAATAATTTTTTGGGGTTTTCTAATTTTTAGTAAAAAAAATACTAGGTCAGTTTTTTTTTTCTTCATTCTTTTTCTTTTTCTTTTGCAACAGCTTTATCATCATCCTGATCACACCCACCTCTTCCAACTCCACTAAACCTCCCACCAGTCAGCCTAGAACCTCCCAAACAGGCATCTGTGATGCTCTAGGCCTTCCACCCTTCAAATCGGAATAAATTTGGAACACCTCCGGAATTTATTGGAGGAGCTCATTTATTTATTCTTTTGTTTCAATCACCAGAAAGCCACCAACCTTCAAACCAATCCAGCTCAATTCTGAATCAATTGGAGAGGTTTCTTTTAATTCTTAATTACTTAATGTCCTCCAAGAGGCCATTAATTTTTTTTCATTTTTTTTTGAATCAACTTTATCATCTTTCATGCTGTAGTTAAGGTGTTTATTTATTATTTCTTGATAATGGTTTCTAACTCTCAAATTGCATTCTTTTGTCTTTATCTCAACTTTCCGATCTTTTTTCTTTTTCTTATTATGATAATTAATCATCATCATCTTTTTTATGGTTTTAAATTTATGAATAATAACTAACCACTATTTTTATTTATTTTTACTCATGATCATAACTGATGTTTCTTTTCTTTTTTGATTTTTTTTCTTTCATCTTGATAATTACTGAGCCTTTTTTTATTTTGTTTTTTATTTCTTTAAAATTATGAATTCATGTCTCAGTTCTTTTTTATTATGATATTGGATCATTCTGATTATTGTGATTAATTGTTTATTTTTCTTAACTTTTTGAATCATTTTTTAATATAGGGGTGGATTATTTATAAGGGTTTCTTTTGAAATGTCATTTAATTTCACTCCCCTTCCATCATCATTGAAATTAAAAAAACACTCCTGCTCTCTCACACACTGAACATTGCTCTGATGATTTCATTGTTAGAAATAAACCAGATTAAGAAAATCATAAGGATTGTTTGAGTTATTATGAAGCTCTTATTACTGCACTTGATGTCATGGTTAGGACAAAACCAAATAGAGAATATCATCAGGTTAATAATACAAAAACAAATAATAAGAGAAAGCTTACCCAAAGCCAAAGACAACATATTCATGATTAAAAACACATCATGTCTCAACTTGGCCATTCCAACAGAGAATATAAAGACATCTCAACCATCTCAATTGACAATAAATAACCCAATTTCACATGGTTAAAACTTCCATCACTCAACACTCTACCCAATCCTCATGTAATCATTGAGAAAACCAAGAAACCTTTCTTACCTGTTGTCATTTATGAAATCATACCATTTCACAACTCTTCTGGCCACTCTCAAATCCTAAAATACCTGATTCTAATGTTAATGAAATAATCTCCAAATCACCAAGAAATTAAAACCAATAAACAAGTCCTAGGTGGAATTATGAAAGGTATTGGCTTTTGTCCTGGTTCTGATTCTGGAAAATCTGCAGGTATGTCATCTATTTTATTTTTATTTTAGTATTTATTAATTAATTTGAAAGGTTATAGGTTTTTACTCCCAAAAGCCTGGTTTGACTCCTCATCAAATTGAAGCATATAATAAGCAATGGTCCAAGCTTGAACAATATTATGAATTCCTTTGATCAAGAATTTACCATTTTTCTAAATTAGCTTCAAATTAAAATCAATCATTAATGGAAGAAGCCAAATTACCAAACTTCAGTCAGCTCAAATGAGCTTCTGCCAATCCAAAGCAAGAATTCAAATCTTTTACCAATGTTATTGTCACTCAAGATTGATTTTTTAATAATCCACATCAATACTTAAATGATCTCAACACCTGGACTTATGGTATATGTTCTTTTTTCTCCAAAAAAGTTTCCATCCCCTTCCAACTGTCTTCAACCCATCTGGACATGGCTTGCACTTCCCCAAATTGAAAATCAAGATTCATTTTTCAAAAAAAGCTGGCATCATGGAAATTCTTTGGAAGACATCATAAATGGTTCATCATAAAATAAAACCTCCTCTAGCAATTATCAATCATAATGAAATAACTCATTTTGGATTTTCTTTTCAAATAAACCATAAATTATTTAATGTAGGTGAGAAATTCTTAAAAAATGACACCTACCCAAATCAATTCAAAGGTCAATGGGTACTTTAAAAGAGATATGCAGGATCAAAAAAGAGCCAAAAAGTATTAATTTCAAATATTTTTATTTTCTCAATAACATCTCCACTCTATTTTCTGCCATTAAATTAAATACATAAGCAAATTTTCCTGATGAAGTTCACAATTGATTCACTTTCCATTCCAAAGTAATTGGTTTATTTTTTTCACACATATTTACAACATCTTCCCCATTGTCACAATTGGATAGATTTTCTGCTTGTGGTGGATCATCATCTTCATATAAATCAAACCATTTATCTGTTGAAATCAACACAGCTGACAAATAGCGTTAACTGGTAGAACCGTTGATTATGACATCATCTATGACGTGTGCTCTTAAACAAAGAATGACTGTTGACCATGACGTCATCAGTCATCATCTACTACATGATTAAGTTGACTATAAAAAGAGTACCATAATCCCTCACGAGCTACTCCTTTTTCTTCGGAGAGCCCAGTTCCTCATTTCCACTGTATAATCTAATTATTCTTATAATCAATAATTAACTGTTCTCCCCGGCAATATCCTTGTTGTAATCGATTGAGACTTCTTCAAAAGAAGCATTGGCAGATCTTATCATTCAGTTCTTTATTAAAACCATTCACTAAACGTATTGTATTACATTGGTGTCCACCTTCAGTTTGAACTCTTACATTATCTCCAATTTGTGCTAACATATTATGCAAAACTATAAAGTAAACAACCCAACTAACAAAGTATTTGATTTAATGATTATCCCTCATTTAATTCTGCATTTCCCTTAGAGAAAACTTCCACCCCTTTAAAATTCCAATTGCATGCTCAATTCTAACTTTTGATTTTGCTAGACAGTTATTGAAAGTATGATTGTCTTCATTTTATGCCACAACTCCCTTATATGCTGGAACAACCCAAGGAGAGCTTACCTACGTTGAATTAGAAAGTAAGTACTGATCTTTTTAATAATATTCTTGAGGTGTTTGTGTGATTTTCATATGTTAATATACATTTGAATCATGAAATGACCCAATACAACCAACATGTAGAGCAGTGAACTGTTTGTTTATATCACAAACCAGTTGTATTGACATAGAATACCTTAATTTTAAAAATCAGTAAAAATGAAATAAAGTATGAAAACTTAAAATATTACCTCTTTTTACAATTGAAATATTCTTCACCATCATTGGGGGGACATTGTGATAGTGGTATAAGACTCCCATAAATAAATCCAATTCACCAAGGGAAGCCTTCCACCTGCATCACTTAAGAAATCTCTCTGCATTGTTCTATTTTTGGCCACACAATCATTTTTCTCTTCAACTTCATTAATATTTGGATCACTCTTTGAGTGTACAAAACAATAGCCCCATGGCTAAGTCCAAACAACATTCCAATCTTCCCCAAAGCAGCCCCATTTCCATTTGATCCTAACCTTGATAGTGCTACAGCCAATTGTATGGAATGATTGCATTGTTTTTTTGTGATTAATTTTGAAAGTTTTGATCATCTTGAATTTGTGCAACCAATTTTTCAAATGAGTCATGTGTGGTCCTACAAAGCTGGCAAAACCTTTCAGATGATAATGTTTGTAAATCATTCATTGTATACATGTAATGTGATGGATATCTTCTACAAGGATTGATTTACCTTTGTGATGTGATCATATCTAATAAGGATATATCTTCCTGGATATTAGAATCACTATCAGAGTTGAAAGCATCAATCAACTTCAGTGAGTTTAATGTCTGAAGTAAAGGTAGCCTTTGCAATCCCTTTGGCATTGTAAATGAAGAAAATATCTATAGCAAATGCAATTTGAAATCAAATACTTTAATAAATGACCAGTGTATTCCAATTTTATGCAAGAGGAGGGAAGTTTTATGCAATTTAATATGCCCTTACTGAAGTGTGTGTTGTAAAAATGTGCCTTTAAGTGAAGCTAAAGGCAGGATTTAGTACCAAAAAACCTGGGTTTTTGTACCTCAAAATACCACACCTCTTGAGATGTGGGATTTCCCAAATCCCAAAAAGTTAATGCAGAATTTGGGAAAAAAAATGTGGGATTTTGAGTGTGGGATTTGGTAACTTTGACAACCCCTATTATTATATATATATATATATATATATCAAAAAAAGGAAAAAAAATAGGTCTACATTGCATATATAATTAAATCACTTGAATTAAATTATTAAATTTATTAACTAGGATAATATTCTTTATAAAATTTTAAAAGAATTGTTTTCTTTTTTTTTCAAAATTTTAAAAAGTTCAAAATTATTTATTCTTTATTATTATTATTATTATTATATTCTAAACATAAAGATTGTTAAATTATTTGAAGCTTTGGAATTTTGAAAATTTAGAAGATATTTAACTTTATAAAAAATAAATCACATATTCAAAGAATGATCTATCTTTTAGTACACCAAATTCTAAAGGCAATAGCTCATATCATTTTTAAGAGAGCATTCAATCAGGCATATTTGTTTTGGGACCATTTTCACACTGATTTTACCCTAATTTTTTTAGCATACCTGGGACCATATCTGAGGCAGCATGTCTCCTTTATAACCCTTGTCATTAACCCTACTTTACTTAAATACTACTTTTCAGATAACAAAAAACCAAAAGGTTAAAGATGAGCAAAACCCTGACTTGATCTTCTCATTTCTCTAACTAACGTACATAAATCGTTTACTCTCATCCATTCTTTTATCTTCTAAATAATATTTAGATTGACTCACTTCACGAGGTCTACAAGGATGAAATGAAATTCAATCGATGAGGTGTGATAAATTTGGGCTTTTTTAACAAATTGTTCTTTTTTGTTTGTTAATATTTTGTCATAATACAAGCAATCTCCATACATATTAATCTTTAAGAATTGCAGCATTCATAGCACGAATTTTGAAGATGTATGAAGCAAAATTTCATTTGACCTCTTGGCAGAAAATCTCAACAAAACGGGGGAAGGTTTTCGAAAAAAAAATCTGAGCCGTTTGGGGCGTGGGTGCAACCCAAAACCTCTGAACTAATTGTGTTCTGACACTCATGATTTCACGAATGATGCGTTGAGAACACGAGTCCTAAGCTGGAACTTGAACCTGTCCTTTTTTCAAAAATAACTTGGCCTAGTATCGCAAAAAGCCGATTACACTCAAAGTAAATTCTGGCAGGCAGAAGCTTTACATAATTAAGTCCTACTTTTTACACAACATAATTATTTTGTGAGATGGAAATAAATGATGGAAAGAAAAACGAAAATTCAACGCAAAGTCGGCATTTCAGACAAATGATGCAAAGGGTAAGAATAATCAAGGTGTCAAAGATGTTTCAACAAATGTACTTAAAATTAAATAAGTGGAAAAAAACACAAATAGATGATACTATCAAGTACTAAATAGTGGGAATTGCATTCATGAGGTGGAGTAGCTACAGACTCCATGGATGACTGATTAATTGCTGAACGGTTATCAAAGCCCGATACTTAACATCAGCATCATGGTGCGTCATCAAGTTCATGACGGCGGCCTTTCCTCCTAGTCGTTCTACATACCTGCCGACACAGAAAACCAAAAAAAGATTAACAAAAGTAGCTTGAGCTGTCAAGTTGAAGCTACGCAACAAAGTCTTTCATACTTTTTGCCAACATCACAGTGCTTAACATATTGTAACAGGTCATTAGCTGCTACTGCCAGCACAATAGGGTCAGAAGCATTGGACAAAAGACCAATAATATTTCTGAAATATATTCATCATAGGAATTTAGTAAACTCAAGTTGCAAACTATAGTGAATAAAAACCACTCACTTGAGCTGTTGAAAATCCTTTTCATGAAGTCTTTCTGCGTTCGCGGACCAAAACTCGTCAGAAGTATGAGGGGGTGACCACCTTAGCAAGCCGGATTCCAATTCCGTAGAGTATTCGTCATACGTACTGACCAAAAATTAAGAGGGTGAATGTGAGTCACGTGACTGACGAATGAGCTAGCGAGCGACCAACGTCATCTTTTGTTTAGCATCTTCCAATTGTTCTTTTAACCATTGTACATCCTCCTTCAACTCGTCATCGGACCATTTACGAGCCGAAAAGTTTTGTATAAGCGCAAGAAGGTTGCCAGCCACTAGCATTGGTCCCAAGTTAGCTTCAGGTGCTTTAGATGCTAAATTCTGATCCAAATCAAATCAAATCAATTGAATTAATCCCACAATCAAGCCAAGATTTCAGCCATAAAAAATGAATCTGTACTAACCCTTAATGTGGCAACAAGAACACGAGTGACTTTTTCTTTGACAGCATTCTTTGTGAGGTCTATCAAAAGTGGGATAGCTGCAGCTCGCCTTGAAAAAAACAAAGATGAATAAATAAGGGGAGAGATCTATAAACATGACTATTGCTCCTAAAACATACTTGTTAAGTTGATTGGCAATTTCATCGTCAAAAGATAATAACCAAAAACAAAATGCGATCTGATATTGTTGTTGAGCGCTCATGCGGCTGCTGACTTTGATTAGTTTAGTCAAACTAGGGATACCAAGCCATTTAATGAGCGGCCAAGCAATAGATCAATCTGTTAACAGTTTGTCTGACCTTGATATGATATCTGGCGTTGCTGAAGGCTGATCCTCTACTCCCGAGAAATTTTGAAGAGCCCAAACAACCTTTCGAGCAAGTGGTTGCCTGATAATTTGGGCAAGACACTCAATGCCCAGTTCCTGCTCATTAGGATCTTCCGAGTTAATTGCATCGCCAGTTTTATTTGCCACAAGTTTCAAGACGTCAGTGGGGGCTGTGGAATGCGAGCTGGAGGTAATTAACGAGTTCAACAAGCCGCAAAATAGCAAGACCAACCCGTCAAATTGCTCACCCTAAAAGGGTACTGATTAGTGATAAAGCCTTGAGTCGAAGATAATGATCAGGTGAATTCAGCAGAGGGGTGAATGAGTCGTAAGGGTTCGATTGTCCGGATTGCGTCGATTGGATAAAAAAAGAGAGACGTTCTTCGTGATCTAGAGGATGAGCCAGATCAGACAAAAGATGTGAACCGACGAGAAATGCCAGCCTCATACCATTTAGCATGTCAGTAATATAAACCAAGGTGGCTTGTAAGCAGTCGACCCTGCTCAGTTGGAATAGCAATCTGAGATACAAGGAAACATAGGTTTGCGTATCCTGAATAAAGTCCTACGTTCATCAAACAGCGCATAATCTAGAAGAAGCTTCATTCCTTGACTAACATCTTGCCAAACTTGGTCCTGCTTGGACTTCTGAAGACCCGATATGCGTTGCAGCAAGTGAAGGTCTTCTGAGCTGATCAGAGAAACTCTGTGATAGCCCTGTTGGATGAAGCCAAAACATCAGCTTGAGGCTGGAGTATGGAGGGCAGGCGACGTACCTCCCAAGGTATTTCCTTGATCCTCGTGCGACAATCTTGCTCTTGAATCCAAGCATTATAGATTCTTGCCATGACCGATGGGGGCGTCGAAAAGATCAATAAAATCGAGTGGGATAGAATAATAATCGATGGATTGATAGAATTAGGATGGCGGTGATTTCAAGATTGTTTGGCTTGGAGGAATCAAACTTGGGTCTCAAGACGATAATTCAACCTAAAATCCAATCAACCTAGGAAATCCTGCCATGAGAATCTAAGAGACCCTCTAATTGGACTCAACTCCTCCATCAAGAGTTTGGCGCTAAAATACTGGCAATTTCGCTCAAAAATTTATCAGATTCCATTGATTTGAGCTTACCAATGTGGATTTACTTCAGTTTTCTCAGTAAGGCCATTGGGTTTATGGCAATAGTTTGATTGAAGTAAATAAAATCAACTTTTTTATGGATTTTTTTATTTTTTTCACTTATCAGTCTTGATGGGTCTGACTACTTTAGTAAAAGATTCGATGATTTCTTGATTTGATGAGATGTTTCATGATTTTTAAATATTTTACATATCAGGCCACAATATTTGTTGGAATGTACCAGGGATGATAGTTATCAGAGCCACAAGTCAAAAATTATAGCCATCATACAACAAACCCTGTCTAAAAAATAATATATAAGATTAAGAACAAATTTGCCAAATATTCCAATAATTCTGAGAAGCTCAAACATAATTTTCAATATCCAATATCTAATCACTTCCAAAATTCAGAAAGCAGTCTTTCATTTTTTAAAAACTGAAAATACATTATATAGACGAGCCCAAAGGCTTTTTCAAAACTTTGATATACCTTTATCATCTAAGAAGGTTAAAATACCTCTCAGAATCTTTTTTCATGAATGAAAGAGGTCAAGTATTAAGTATTATAAAATTATTTGACTTGATCAGAGAAAAGGGGAAAGGCAGTTCAAAATTTGGCAAGATTAGTTTGATTAAGGTAGTCCAATTTCACAGTCTATACAGGTTATAATGTTTTCTATTACTCTTTCCAAAAATTGATAGTTCAATACAAAAACCTATTAAAGTTAGTAATTTATTTTAAGAAATTAGATATCTTGAATTGAACTACTTCAGTAACTTTTATTCATTTTTGCTTGACTTGATTTTGAAATATGGAAACTTTCAATTCATATAAAATCTCTATTATTAATTTTAAAAAATTGTGATTTGATTAATCATTGTTCGGGAAAACTTATTGATATCAATTGCAAAACATTCATAATTAAAACTTATGGAAGAATTTTTTTCAATTTTTAATTGGACACCATCATGTTATTTCTAAAAAACAGTTTTTGATTGAATCAAAGGCCTATCATGTGCTTTATTACTTTAATCAAGTATATTGTTGATTTATATATATAAGATAACAAACCCTCAACAAGTTTAGAATATAAAATCGTATCATTATCATTTTAGACTTAACTTTTGACTAGTTTTATCACTTAAAAGGGAGGTTTACATGTGAATTTTTGTACACCAATCTCATATTTATGTTTCTTTTATTCATTATAAAGTTGAATATATTTCCATGAATGATATTCTTAATTATTTACCTTAATAAAAAATTGGCCTACAATTGCAAAGCATTTACTTTTGAATTCTTGGTTATTTCTGAAAAAAAACACATATTTGAAATTCAATCTTCCAATATATAAAAGAATCAGAGCTAAATGATCAAATCTTGCATACTTTCAATATTCCAATGCAAATACTCAGTCTCATATAATACTTGTAAATTAACGGAAATTTTATGAGATAGTGAGTTAGATTTGTAGTCTCTTGCCTTTTGAATGGCTTTTTGCGTTAAAATACTATATCAGAGATTCCATTTCTCTTCATACCAAGTGATATGTTATTTTTTCCCTTGAATATTTACTTGAAGCTTTTTATTTAAATTTGAAAATGTTAAATAATTTATAGTTCAAATGAATCTACGTCCTATTTTCTAAATAGAGTTCGAATTTGAATTTTTGGAAATTAAAATTGAATTAGTGAAGCAGTAATTCTTTCTACATTGATCTAGAACAAAGAGTATTTAGATAAATCAACTGCAGAAAGTCTTATTTAACCCATAAAATTTACCATGATAGTGAGGTAAATATTGTTATCTATTTCATGACTCATCTAAAATGATTTTATTATGAAGAATATAGATTTTGTACCTATAATTATTACATTTGGATTTTCTCTGACCATGAAAGTGACAACAATGAGCTTAAAATTGAATCTTAACTTTCAATAAATATAAATATCTAGAGCTTCAGTTTAAATTCTCAAATGTTCAGAGAAATGTTATCTTAATATCTCTTCCTTTTTAAAAGGATCATATATAGGAATAAAGATTATTTGGTTATGAGCTCAATGGTATTAGAGTCTATACATTGTGTCAACAAATTTCATGAATCTTATTCATCTATTTGGATCAAATAAAGGTCTTCCTAAATGAAAAATTCATAAATAGATCCATAAAACAATTTCTGAATCATATAATATGTGTTTGAGCTAATTTCTCTAGTGTAAATAAATATGGAAATAGCCTTTTCAATCTTATTATGAACTTGAAAATTGGAATAAGAATCATGTTTTGAAATGTCTTAAAGACCAAAGATAGTGTGAATTTCATTCATGAGGATAAAAATAGCCAATATTTAATATTTTTATTTATGTAACTAAAAAAAGATGGTGCATCAACTAGGTGTGCCTCATCAAAATGGCAAGCCAGTCTTTCAGCCTGTGACTACAAACAGAGAACCAGAATGACATCCAACATACCATAAGTAATGGGATTAAGGTTATTTTACAAATATATCCACAATGCATAGCTTTTCGAAAATTCGTCGAATTTTAAGGGTCATCGAATATTCAATATCGAATTTCTGTCATGACCGAATATTCAGAATCGAATTTCACCTACCTTCGAATATTCAAAATCGAATTTTCGAATATTCGAATATTCGGAAGTGAATTTTGAATTTTCATGGACACCTTCATTTATATATAATTAACCCTTTTGGGCCTTTGGTAAAACCATAAAAACCCATTGGCCCTTAAGTTTTTTTGCCACAAATTATTAAATACACTTAAAAAAACACTATGGGCTCCTTGTTTATGAAATAAATGGAATTCTTATTCCATAACACAATTTATGGTATTTTTAATTCCCTTCAAGCCATTAATTTTATGTATGCATGTTTTATTCCATTAATTTCATTTATATTATTGATGATACCATTAATATTACTTATGAAATTGTTGAGGCTATTCATGTTACTTATGGAATTGCTGATGCTATTCATACCATTTTTATGGCATTTTTCATGAAATTCATGTGATTTATGGCATTTTAACAATCATTCAACCCAAGAAGTTTCAAAAAATATAGGCTTCTTGTTTTTGATTCTTAAGATTGAATGGATTTTTTAAAAATAATGATGATTATTTATTTCAAAAATAGAATTCGAACAGAAAGGATCATTTATTTCAAAAATATAATTCAAACAGAAAGGATTTTTAATTTCAAAAATAGAATTCAAACAGGAAGTATTATTTATTTTAAAAATAGAATTGTGATTTTTGGTCAGAAAACACTTATATCACTTGGATTTTAATTAGAGCAATTGCTAAATAATAATGTTCTGATTAATAGATTGAATATAAAATCACTATAATAATAAGAAAAGATATTTCAATTTGCATAATTCTGGGATTTATTAAATTTTTGGATTTAAAGAGAAATTCATTTAACAAGTAAAAATAATAAATGGAATTATTGAAGATTATCATACCAAGCATACATACTTTCATAAATTCCATTATTTAACCAAGAACGTAAACACATATTTGCCTCCACAGAATCACAGGAAAGTGATGTGCGTTTGTTAGTAATCAAGTTTCCAGCTTCTGAAAATACACGCTCACTAGGTGCTGAGGTTGCAGGTATTCCAAGGTAGTCTCTTGCAATTTTGGATAATATCGGAAACCTATTTTCGTGGCTCTTCCACCATTCAAGAATACATATTGAATAATGTGGTGAATCAGTTTGTAAATATTCAAGAATTTCATTAGTTTTATTTTTTTGTTGGGACATTCTTTCTTCAAAAGGATGCAATTGCTTCAGATTAGTCGGAACTGTTTCAGAAACCTGAGGTTCTTGTGGAAAGTTGATTGTGTATTCAGAAGAATATTCAGCATATACTTCTTTGAGATGTTTGAGTGCTTCGTCCTTATATCTTATTGGATTGGTATCACTGTTTCTTTCATCTTCTTGCAACAAATCATGCTGAGTAAACCATGTAAGCTTGAATCGTGGGTCAAGAATCAAGCACATAGCACAGGAATTTGATCTAATATTGTAATAACTTTCAAGCTTTGAATATGCTTGATCAGCTGCATCGTAAAGTTGGGATTCCCTTGAGACTTCATTTTTTGTTTTTTGACATGTTTCAAGGAGTAGTTGGTACCAAGGCATTACTAACCCAAGTGAGGGATAAGAATCACCTTGAACTTCATCGGTTGCAGTGGCAAAGACCTTTAGAAATTCTGATATTTGTTCAAAAAATAGCCAGTCCTCTTCCAAAATTACATCCTGAATAGTTAGAAAGGAATGAAGTGAGATTTATTATACAGAAAAATAATCAACTAGGCAGACGTACAAGGCGTATATCATGATGAATGTCTGCTTTTTCTATTGCCTGGGAAATCGTTTTCTGCTTCTTGCTGCTAAATGTTTTTTGGCTTGAACTTTTAAAGTGATTTGTTTTTTGCTTTGATGTTTGAGACTTATTGTACTCATAAATAAAATCATCAAAAGAGCTCTTCTGCTTTAATGCTGAACAAAGCATTGAATATGCTGAGTTCCATCTGGTGGAATTGTCAGCCATTGGCCGGTTTGGTGGCTCTTTATTTTTTTCACAAATGCTTTTGAAGTGTTCCCATGAGGTGTTTGATTGACGTATTAAGTGAACCACCCTCTTAACCTTATCAATTGATCCATCAAGCTCTTTCAAAGAATCCTTTGCAGCTAAATTAAGAATATGTGCAAAACATCAAATGTGTGAGTCAAAACCTTTCAACAAATTATTTTTAACAGCAAGGTCCATAAATGTTGTATTTGAGGAAGCATTATCCAATGTTATGGCCATGATTCGATTACCAATGGATGAGATATCCAAACTATAAAAATCATTTGACAAATTGGACAAATCACTTTCAGTTTCTGAAGATGAATCACTTGAGGTATCTATTTCAATTGCATCACACTTTGATCCCCTTGGCTTTTGAGAGTGTTCAATAAAGAAATCATTAAGCATATCCACGATTTTTGTGTATATGTTTTTACCAGTATGAGCTTCTGTGAACTTGGAAAATCCAACGGTTGCAGTGAATGGTTTCCAATCAGATGATATGTAATGAGCTGTGAGAGTAATATACGACATTCCACCTGGACCAGACCAAATGTCAGTAGAAAATGAGAACCGTGGTGCTTGTGAATTGATAAAGGCAAATATATGTTCTTTATCATTCAGAAACTTTTGCTTGATCCGTTTGGAAATTGTGGTTTCAGAAATTGAGTTAATGTCCTTGTTGAGGGTGTGAATAAGCTTTTGAAATGATTTTGATTTAACTAATGCATATGATTGTTGATCTTGAATTATGAAGCTGACAAGATTATCAGTGAAATTATTCTGTAAGTGGAAATTCATACTTTTTATTATGCTGCTTCCATGTGAGTTTGATAAGTTACTTTGTCCTTCAGTGTTCTTTTCGGCAATTGCTTCAGCCCATAGTTCCTTATGAAATGCTTTCAAATGAGATACCAGGTTTTGCTTGGTTCCTTCATGTCGCTTAATTTTCTTTGAGCATCCATCAACTAGGCATAACTGGTATCCATTCTTTGCTTGGGAAAAATAACATTGTGCGATCTGACTTTGGTTTATTTTGGAGTTTGAAGAGTGATTTTTTGTGCAAGACCATGAAATTTGACTGGCTGATTCATTGGGATTTATTAGGGAGCTTATTTGACTCATATTAAGAATTAGATAAAGATGTATTAGGTAAAATGAATATTAATTTGAAGAGAGTGGATCAAAAACGAATTCAACATGCCCAAGCCATATAAAATAATTAGGGTTAGGATGTATTTAATGTGGAAACATCTTTATTATGCATAAATTTGCATGAAATTTAACAAATCACTATCAGAATTGATTAATTTCATAATGATTCACTCATTATTTATTATTGATTGTTTGATTACTTATTAATTTATATAAATAAAGCAAAAATACAAAAAAAATGAATAAAAATCAAATAAAATATCATAAAAATAATGAATGTCATTAATTATATTTTAATTATTATTTATAATTAATGAAAAATAATGAAAAATAATTAAAATTAACTATAAATAATGGCAATTAATGATAATATAATAATAATTAATAATAGTTAATTAAAATTAATTATAATTAAAATATAATTAATAAAAATCAAATAAAATTAATTATAAAATGAGAATTAATTATAATATAATTAATGAAAATTAATGAAAATTAATTAAAATTACTGATAATGAATTAAAATTAATTATAACTAATGACATTTAATGATAATTAATTAAAATAAATTATATTTTCATTAATTATCATTAATTTTCATTTTATAATTAATTTTGTTTAATTTTGATTAATTATATAATTAATAATGAGTAATTTTATTGAATTATTATTAATTATAATTAATTATAATTAATTTTAATTAATTTTAATTAATCTTAATTGATTATCATTAATCATAATTAATTTTAATTAATTTTAATTAATCTTAATTAATTATCATTAATTATAATTAATTATAATTAATTATCATTAAATTAAGGGTGTTGGTAAACACACGTAAGCTTTTAGTAAAAACACGTAAGCCCTTACGTGTTTTTACTAAAAATGTTGGGCCCAAAAATGACAATAACAATGCCATTTATGGAATTTTTAAGGCTATAAATGCCATTAAAAATGCCATTTATGGAATTGGTAAGGCTATAAATGACATTAATAATTCCATAAATGGCATTAATGGCCTTAAAAATGCCAGTCATGGCATTGTTAATGTCATTTATAGCCTTAAAATTTCCATAAATGGCATTGTTAATGTCATTTGTGGCCTTAACAATGCCATAAATGGCATTAATGGCCTTCAAAATACCATAAATGGCATTAACAATTCCATTGATGCAATTAATAATGCCCTTTATTGCATTTATAATGCCATAAATAGGCATATTTCATTTAAAAACCACCCCTTATGTCTTTTTAACATATAATTACGTGTTTTTACTAAAAGCTTACGTGTGTTTACCAACACCCTAAATTAATTATAATTAATTTTAATTAATTATAATTAAATCTCATGAATTATAATTAATTTGAATTAATTTTCATTATAAATTAATGATAATTAATTAAACTTAGTTATAATTAAATTTCATTAAATTAATTATAATTAAAATCAATTATAAACAATGACATTTGATGATAATTAAATAAAATCAATTAAAATTCATTATAATTAATTATAATTAATAATAATTATTATTAGGTTTAATTAATTAATAATTAATCAGAATTATAATTTCTTTTAAATTAATTTTAATTTTGATTATAATTAATTTTAGATAATTATAATTAATTTTCTACATTTAAAATATTAATTATAATTAATGAAAATTATTCAAAATTATAGTTAATTTTAATTAATTATATAATTAATTTCAATTAATTATAAATAATTTTCATGAAAATTATATCAAATTAATAATAAATAATTATTATTAGTTATAATTAATTATAATTAAATTTAATTAATAATTAATCAATAATTAATTATAATTACCCCTTGATTAAAAATCCACCACACGTCTTTTGTATGGTGAATTTTTCAATTCTTCATTTGGGTAATTTTTTTCAACATTCTTTCTTTTTAAAACTGTTCCTCAAGTTTTGTTCTTTCATTCTGCACAGATAGTACTATTGAAACAAAAACGTGTTGGGGGCCTCTCTTTTTAATAGCAACGGTAAGCCCTTTCTTTTGTTGTATTTACGCAGTAGTCATTACAGTACTGACTACTGCTTGCTGTCCCACCACCTCCTCCATCAATCCATCACCTCGAACACCACCACCCCCACCGTCGACCGGCCAGTACAACCACCGCCGGCCGACTACCACCACCCCCACCGTCGACCGACTACCACCACCACCAACGCCGGCCGACTACCACCACCCCCACCGTTGACCGGCCACTACAACTAACGCCGGCCGACTACCACCACCCCCACCATCGACCGGCCAACTACCACCACCCCCACCGTCGACCGACTACCACCACCCCCACCGTCGACCGGCCACTACAACTAACGCCGGCCGACTACCACCACCCCCACCGTCGACCGGCCACTACAACCAACACCGGCTGACTACCACCACCCCCACCGTCGACCGACCACTACAACTAACGCCGGCCGACTACCACCACCCCCACCGTCGACCGGCCACTACAACCACCACCACCATCGACCGGCCACTACAACCACCCCCACCGTCGACCGACTACCACCACCACCAACGCCGGCCGGCCACTACAACCACCTCAACAATCAATCCACCACCACCACCACCACCTCCATCGATCCAACTCCTCCACCATCGATCCACCACCACCAATACACCACCACTACCTCCAATCCACCATCATCACCTCCATTGATCCAACACCCCCACCACTGATACACCACCACTACCTCCAATCCACCTCCTCCATTGATCCAACACCACCTCAACCATCACCTCCATCGATCCAACACCCCCACCACCTCCACTACCTCCTCCAAAAACTCCAACATCTTCACCACCAATCATCCTCCTCCATCGAACCACCACCACCATCACCTCCTCCAACGCCTCCACTACCAATCCACCACCACCACTGATCCTTCACCTCCCCCATCAATCCATCACCACCTTCACCATCAATCCACCACCCAACTAACATGTCCTCCTTTTCCAACATCTGTACCATTCATATGCTTTTGTATTCAATACTGATTAATTATTTTGTTTTATACACTGTTTTTTGTTTTAATTTAGAGGAGGAATAACTCATATTTGGAATATATTTAGTCTGAAATCATTATGTCACAATCAAACAATAAACTCTCCCCTTCTTTAGCCATTCCTCATCAATTATCTGATCATTTGACTGTTGGGACTCAACCAAATGACCAGATGATTGTCAATGAGCTGAATGTGCCCAAACTCTCTGTAATTACTCATGATGTGAAGCCTGTTGGGACTCAACCTCACAATCGGAATGATATAACAGAAGAGAATTCTCTTAATCATAATCACTCAAATACCAGACAACAAAGAAGAATGCTTTCTTATATGAACCAAACAGCAGGCCAGCTTGGCATTTACAATCCCAACTTCTCCATAATTACACTAGACAAGAAGAACGATGAGAATGCCTCCTGGTTAAATCTTCCTCCACACAAACTTCTGCCCAGACCCTATGTACTTATCAATAGACATAACAAGCCTTATTTACCTATTTTCATGTATCAAATTCACCCATTCAGCAGTCCAACACCAGTCTTCCATAAACTTCAAAAATTGATCATAACATTAAATAAGCTTGCAAAGAACCATCAAAATATCACCACTAACTCTGATATGCTTGATGGCATTATGAAAGGAATAGGATTTCGTCAGGGTTCTGATTCTGGTAAATCAGCCGGGGTTTATGCAAGGAAAGCGGGCTTGACTAAAAAAACAATTGATGAAGATAATGAGCAATGGTCAACACTTCAAGAATTTGATGAATTCATTTACTCCCGAATTCAAGGTTTTTCACATAATGCACTTAAAGACAATCAAGAAATCATTAATGCAGCCAATTTGCCAAACTTCAGCCAACTTGAATGGCATTCCAACAAATCACCAAATTTCAAAACTTATTCAAATGTTATAGTTACTTTCAATGGCTTCCACAATAAACCACATACTGATAATAAGGACATCAATTCATGGACATATGGTATATTCTCTTTTATCAATAAAAACAATTTCATTCCAATTCCTACAGATTTCACACCCTCTGGGCATGGATTATCATTTCCCAACCACAAATTCATTTTTGATTTTTCCAAAAAAGAAGGCATTGTTGAAATACTCTGGAAAACGTCTGAACTTCTTCATCAAACAACCAAGCCAGCAAAAGAATTGCTTGAACACCAATCCATCACACACTTTGGTTGTTCTTTTCAAATAAACAAGAAATTATTTCTCACAGGAAAAAAATTCAAACAACTCAGCTCTGAAGAAATTGAAACAAAAGTCAACGGTAAAATCATGCGGAATGAACAGGATAACAAAAGATTACGTAAAAATTAGAAATTGTAAATATTTTAGATTATATATATTGACACATTTGATAATTATGACTCAATTCCAGTCTTAACATTTACCATTCCATAGATATGGATTGAAAATGTATTACAAATATTAGTCTTCAGATAATTCTCTTTGAAAATAAACATGTTTTATTAATCTTAAAACATTGTCAGCGCTTGTAATCCAATCTAAAGTGTAGGGCTTGACTATTTCATGCATATTCAAATGGCCATTTTCATCATCCTGTGTGATATTTTGGAGCTAGGGGGGGTCATTATCCTCATATAAATCACTTCATTGGTCACCTACTTGTGCTAATAGATTATGCAATATAACACAGGTTACCACCCACTGTACAAATAATTGTACCTCTTTCACATTACGCATTTGATTTCACATAATAACCATTATTTCAAGCCTGGTTATTCAGTTTTATTGTCTTCAATTCATTTCAATTACCTTCAATTTATTGAAATTCATTTGAATTAATTGAAATCATTTTTAAATACTCATATTAATCTGGGTTATTGGTCAACCCATGTAAGTAATTTGGCAAAAACATTTAATCCCTTATGTGGATTTGCCATAAATTGCCAAAATTATGCAATTATTTAGTAACAAAAATAAGGTTTGTGTTCTAGTTGAGGTTAAGCTAAAGAATACAACAGTTGGTAAAAGCCCAATTTCTGGCATTGTTGGTTCCATAAATTGCATAAATGGAATGATTTATGCCAGCAATAGGATAAGTGCCATTGTTGATGCCATAAATATTTTTTGAATACCATTTATGGCATGGTTATTCTGTGGCTGATGCCATAAATATTTCACTTCTTTTAATTAATGAATTATATTCATAAATCATTTTTTCATCCAAAATTCGAGATTTTCGTTTTGAATTTCAGTTTGGAGGTTGAAAAATTCGAATGGATCCTTTTTTCATAATTTTTTATTCGAATTTTTGGGTTTTCATTTGGTGGGCCAAAAATTTGAATTCGAAGACGAATTTTTCGAATAGTGAAAATCGAATTTTTCGAATAGCTATGCATTGTATATCCAATTCAGGTATAATATAAAGAGGGAAAATCCCCAAATATAAATATTTACATTACCTAAATAGGATAAGAAAGGAAAAAGGTATGCCTTGTCAAAGATAAGAACAAATATGCAAAACCCTTATTTTCACCTATCATCTAAGTAATGAATATTTAATGCAAGCCCCACCAAAATGGTATCTTTCTTGAATATCTCAAAGAGAGCTATCCAATGGTACCATCCATTCCTCTGTAGCATTCCTAACTCAGGAGATACCATTATACCACTTTTATTTACTAAGAACCCCTCAAAAGTCTAAGAGGGCTTGTACAGAGCTGAACAAAAGTACAGCCAAATTAACTATCTAAATGAGAGCTTTAATTTGAGATAACTCCCACCCCTTTACCTTCAAAACTTGCAGAAAGATCTTGGATCAAAGGTTTAACAAAATAAATACAGGTTTTCTGAAAATAACGATATAAAAACACCCTTGTATCTTTGCCATATATTCAAATAGCTGTACAGTGAATTATACCAAATTTTAGAGCTCATCAAGACCTAAAATCTTGTATTGTTAAAATCATTATATCTTCTAAAGTGATAGAGATATCTGGATTGGAAGCTTCTCATGCCATATACAGATGTACAAAAATACATCAGAAAACTTAAAACCCTTATAGCTTCTGATTTTTTGAGAAGGGTTAGAATGAAGCATACCAAATTGTAGAGCTCATAAATCCCTTCAATCTTATTCTCTTGGATTATTGATATCTCAAGAAATGGCTGAGATATCTGGGTTACAAGGTTTTTGACCAATACTGTTCTGTACCAAACTTGTACCAACCAATACTGGCTTAATACTTAAAATAATGGTAGTAATAAGATTGTGCCAAGTGTAGCAAGGCTTGCTTTCTGGTCAGTTCCAATTCTGTAACCTCCAATTGATGAGAGGTGAGGAAAAGGATTTTGGTTCCAGACCACAAGAAATTTCTAAATTACAACTAGACAGCTGTGGTGCATCATACACTTGAAGTGTGGTTATTTATATACATGGTGAAACTTTTTCTATAAGCATATTTGGTTACTGAATTTTTGCAGTGTCCAAACCTTAACACCCACCCCAAAAATTTGAACCATTACCCACTAACTCCCAGAAAAGGATGAGCTTGAAGGAGTGTTGGCCCTGAATGCCTCTTGGTCAGAACGTTGGCCTGCATTTCCTTTGTCTTCACCCATGTAGCTTTGATCCTGTGCTTGCAAATCATATTGTTGACAAAGAAAAGGCATGGTCCAGGTACCGCATGCGCTTTCAGGACTTATTGTTGATAAACACCTGAACTGCAGCCTGGTTGTCATAGAAAATCAATTTGGTGAAATCTCCAGCCAGTTTCCTTCTCTAAGTTTTGAGTTGAGTCAGATAGAGCCACATACTTGGCGGCACAGGTAGAGAGAGCTAATACAGATTGCCCCTTCAAGCCCCAGAGTACAGGTGCATTGCCTAGCTTGATGATAAAGCCTTCCTGCAAGAATTTGAGGTCACCACCCCATCCTACATTGCTCCACAGGCTTAGGGAGAGGTTTCCCAGGCATATCTGTATACCTTGGTTGCGGGTTTTGAGCAGATAACCAACCACATGATCCATCATCTCCCAATGCTCTGCTGTTGGGCCCATGGAGTGACATGTGAGATAGTTTACCACAAAGGCCAGGTCAGGTATTGAACCACTGAAAAAGCAAGCTAGAAAGCCAATGATGGACTGGAAAGGCGTTGTTTCTAATGGCTTTACATTTAGTGCCAGGGTTCCCACTGGCAGAACTAAAAGTGATGAGTTGCTGGAAAGCCTCTAGAATGCTATATGTCAGACGCAGTTGTGTGATAGCTACTTCACCTTCACCAAAAACACATTCAAGGCCAACAATTTGCTGCATCTGGTCTGACCATTTTATATTGAGTTCAGTGCAGACCACGTTATTGAAATTGGAGATAGCATCTGGTGAGTTCAATTTGATAACACCATTATTGATTTGTATCAAGATGACAATAAACGCCACCCCGCTACAGAAGCTGTGGAGCAACTGGTCAACTTCCATTGCCACAAAACTCAGTCGTTCCAAGATACCGGATATAAACTTCCACCAGCACCTACCCACCTGTCACATGCCATAGAGAGCCTTCTTCAGAAAAAGGACCTTACCCTGGAGCTGCGGTAGGAAAGCAACTGGAATTTCAACAAGGAAACATTCATACACAGGGCTGTATAGTTAAGCACCACTCAAATTGAAGGACACTACCTGCCAATGTTTCAACACAGTGGTTTCCAGTACCAGAAGCAGTGACATGAGCAAAGCCATTGGCGCATATGTCTTGGCACAGTCTACTCCTGGTCATTGTTTGTCACCATGTGCAACAAGACACACTTTGAACCTCTCTAAATTGCATTTTACATTGGGCTTTAGATCAAAAAACCATCAATGTCCAATGGTTTTCATGTGCCGCTCCTTTCCTACAAAATCCCAGATGTCCCTTGCAACCATCTGGTCCAGCTTTGCCATAAACACCTTTTTCCAGTCTTCTTGATGTGGACCAGATAATGCCTGGTGTAGGTGATTGGGAATGTTGACATCCTTGGCTTCACTCCATTATCTGTATCAAAATACCATTGTGGGAACTCCTTTTGGTGTGGGATGAAATAAGGCAGTACCTTGAGGGTGAAATTATTGGCAAGTCTGTTTTGAATTTCAGAATTGTCCAATAACCATGGGTGCTAAGGTGTATTAGCTGCCCCTCTAAATAATACTGAATAGTCAGACTACAGAGAATCACAAAATGAAATAAGATTTGTGGCTTTAACAGATAGAGAAGACTTATCAGCAGTCTCTAAATCAGACCTATCAATAACACTACAGTAAAAACTCTGATCTAAAATTTCTGATAAAATAAACACTAAGACTTTTTTTATTTTCTTTTAATAAAAGTGATGATAATATATATATATATATATATGTTTTGGGTTTCTGTTATTTCAATAAAACTAATAAGAATATTTTTTTTTGTTTTTTTTAATAAGAATGATAAGAATATTTTTTTTTCATGGTTTTAGGTTGAGTATAATGATTTTTTTTTTGTTATGAGTACTAACAATAAGACTACTGGATTTGATTCTTTTAGAATTTTTTTTAATACTGAGTTTATATCACTACTACTTCTTTTTGTTAATAACACTAAGATTTAACTATGGTTATACTACTACACTTCAGCAATAATAAGCTACTGAGCTTTTATTATGTTAATACTATTATTCTTCAACAATACTAAGCTACTGAGCTTTTTTACTACAATTATACTACTATTCTTCACTAATACTAAGCTACTGAGAAAGGCTACTGAGCTTTTTACTACGGTTATACTACTATTATTCACTAATACTAAGCTACTGAGAAAGGCTAATGAGCTTTTCACTACTAAAACACTACTACTATTCTAGATATCCTGCTAGTTCAGGGATGGTTGTGATCCTGGATAGTGGGAACTTGTCCCATGATGATGGGAAAAATGAAGGAGAGAGGACCTCTATCTATAGCTTTTGGGCCTCCATAGAGCTTCTCAAAATAGGGTACTTAGAAAAAATCATAGTTGAGAGGTTTTAGCTAGTGAGACGTGTAGTTTTGGTGTAGCAACATGACACAGGATCCAAGTTCTGACCAATGAGATTGAGTTGTCATGTCAATTGGTAATTATAGGTATGCACCTGGAATTGATTTGAATTCTGACAAATCACATGGTGTTATTATTTTAATGAACTTTGGACATGAATTCTGACCAATGAGATTGATTTATCACGTCAATTTGTAATTATAGGTATGTACCATGAATTAATTTGATTTCTGACCAATCAAATGATTTTTTGATAAGTCTTGAATAATTTGTGGTTTGTATTTGAACGGATTAGTCAGCTGCTGTGCAATTGTTGTCCATTTTTGATGTCCAGCTTATGGGTTAGGTTAAATTAATTCATTTTTTTTTTTTAAAAAAATATTGTCTGTTTTCTTCCAAAAAGATTTTATTCTTCTGTTTTGATTTTGTTTTATTCTTCTTGGAACTTCCACAAACAATAATTTTAAAATTTCCTTCAATGTGGCTTGAACCAGCTACATGACCAATCCAGAGGTGAATAGCTCCTTTTTGTCAACTGACACCACGCGCAAGAAGGGGTAGTTTCACCCGCAACCATGCACTTTTGATTACGTATAGTTTTCAAGTTTTTTTTTTTCAATTAAATGGACTACAAAGGAATCAAAGGAATTTTACATGACAAAGGCACCAATATCCCGTGAAGCTATCAAATTCTCTTTTGCCTACATTTTTTTTAAAAATATCAATATTTTTATTACAATAAATTAAATATACTCATTTATCAAATACTGTTAAATTTTCTTGTTATAACATTTTTTCATTTTCTTCAAACATAATAACTGAGCCAGTCTTCGCGTCAAAATAATTTCAGTACAAATGGATCCAAAACAAGTTATTTGTAGTTGTCCGAGATGTATTGTTCATGAATTCATTGACAAAGAAGGAATAAAGCAAAAAGGGATGTATGTGCATCCAAGTACAAGTAAAAGACACTGGTATAAAAGTAGGGAAAAGGCAGAAGAAGACTTTGAAAAATCAATCACACAACTTTCACTAAAACAATGTTCAGATATTCTAAAAGAGGAAAAAAAGATGATAGATAGCGAAAACTATACTGAATCTGAAAGTCTTTCAAATGAATCAAATACCTGCGTTTATGGACAAAAAATAAACAACAATTGTATTTCACTCCTTCGATACTTTGAATATAAATACTTTTTTCAAAAAATAACTCACTTCTTTTATTTTTTCAGGCTTTCTTTTATTTTTCGTCTCATGGCTATACCTTGTTTGTGGACTGAGCCAAGAAAAATGTCGATTAGCAATAACATACCTCATTAAAGTCATTCAGCAGTCTCAAAAATTCGCGACTGGTGTAGAGTTTGAGAAACAAATTCCAAAAGATATTCGTACCATTACCAAGCATCTGAAACTCAATGCAAAGCTTGAGTTCCATGTCAGTTGTCCAACTTGTTACTCGCTTTATGATTTCGAAATAGCACCAGGAGAATGTGGCTATCAGATAGCACCAAACTCGTCGAAATGTGGGGATGACCTTTTCGAACAATTCGACCTTTCACTGATTGAACAGAGCCCATATCATTATGAACTCAATAAGAGAAAGCACAGCCGAAAAAGGAGTCCAAGAAGTGTATTTGTTAGCCAAAGCTTTACTGAGTGGTTGAAATGGTTCCTTGGCTTACCAGAGGTTGAATCATCCATTGAAACTTGGACAGAAAGCTTGTGTGAAAACCCTTCCGAAACATTTGATTATTGCCATTCGAATTCATCCAAGAAAATGAAGTCTGACTACTCAAAAAGGAACTCACACCAAACAAAATCACCATTTTTTTTACAATTTAGCCTCTTTATTGATTGGTTCAACCCGCTAGGCAACAAGCTTTCTGGAAAGCAGGTATCATTAGGAATCCTGGCACTCACCTGCCTGAACCTACCTCCATTCTTGCGACATAAAAAAAAATACATCTACCTTGCTGGTATGATTCCAGCACCCAATCAGCCAAATACGACAACAATAAATAATGTTTTACAGCCTTTGGTAGATGAATTACTCAACTTATATAGGACGATAAATATACCAACTTGCAAATTCCCACAAGGCCGAAACATAACAGTAACACTGGCAGCCTTGATTGGTGATATAATTGCAACACACAAGGGTGCTGGATTCTTGTCACATTCATCAAATATGTTTTGCTCCTGGTGCATGACAACAAAGGGCGATATTGATAAAATGGAAATGAAAAGACAGCGAAATCAGTTTGATACACGAGCCATTTCTTACCGAATGAGGGAGACCAAAACAATCAGGGAGCGTGAAAGCCTAGCTAAAAGGGTAGGTGTAAGGTGGTCTGAGCTCAATCGACTTCCTTATTGGGATCCTGTGAGAGGTGTAGTGCTTGGTGTGCTGCACAATTGGTACGAAGGGGTATTACAGCATCATTTTCGTTTTCGTTGGGGTATAAACGGATTATCAAATCGTGGTTTCAAAGAGTCTGCAATAGATGCAATATTAGATACATCAAACGATTCAATAAGTGAAAATGAAGAAACTCCAACCATTGTTGAATTGTTCAATATCGAAGTCAAAAAGAAGTTAATTTCATCGATAATCGAAATTGTAGTTCCAAGTCAGATTACTCGTATGCCAAAACAGTTAGGTTCTGCACAAAATGGGAAGTTGAAGGCAAGTGAGTGGCATTCCCTGTTTGCCATCCATTTGCCATTAGTATTCCTGGACATCTTGGTTCGATCAAGCTCATTACAAGAAGATCTACTTCAAAAAGAAAACATGATTGAAAACTTCTGTTGCCTAGTTGAGTGTACAAACATCATCAGCTCTCAAATAATCACAAAAGATGATTGTAAGAAATTTGAAGATAAATATCGAGTATATTCAAGTACATCCAAAAAAATATTTCGAAATATGAAAACTTTACCTAACCACCATTATTCACTCCACATACCTGAGCAACTTCAATGGTGGGGTCCACTGATTGCAATTTCGGAATTCCCTGGAGAGAGACTCATTGGGATGATGCAAAAGCTAAAGACAAATTCCAATTCACGTACGTTTCAAAATCTATAATTGTATTTCCTTGTTAATTTGAATGATGCTTGTTGTAGGGTACATTGGTTGCTCGATAATGAAGGAATTTTGTATGATTCAACGACTAGAGGCTCAAGAGGGGTTTTTTGGTTTAGAAAAAAGAAAAAAGAAATCAATCGAAAAGAAAATTCACTTCAAAGATCAATACTATGTCGATATTTGGAAATTTTGCAAGAAATTCATACCCGATTTGCGGCCTTACAATTGGGTGCCACATCCAGAAGGCTCAAAAGTACTTCTGAATCAAATGAGCGAATTGGACTTTCTTGATTGTGGTGCAGGTAGAAAAATATCAAAAAAAAAACCAAACAATGTGATCGAATATAAAGTAAAAGGTGAAGTCAGTCATGGAAAGGTAAGAGAGATAATAAAGATAGTTCATGGAATCAATTTTACATTAATAAAGGTAGCGAAAGGTATCCCGGTTGATCTAGAAAACAACCTCAAGAATTTCTTTGCAAGGTTGAATGTGGCCCAAGTACACCTTAGTTCCGATGCTTTTGTAAAGGCGGCAGATATTGTTGGACCTGTTGCATACCGAGAGCTTCCTGCATGGTCACTTGGTCAAAGAAATCCAACGTACCTTCTGTGCCGATTGACATCAGTACCTTATGCATCCTTTTTAGCAGAAAGTTCCATGGAAATAGACAGTGATTAGCATTTCGTAAATCACTACCGATAGTATTTTGAAATGAACAAATGATGAAAATAGGAATTTAAAATACTTACTGTGGTGAGATAATTTTTTCCGATTGTCTTTTCAAGATTATCACAAATAGAATTTGCTTTTTTAAAGAAATAAAGATTAAAATAAAGATTCAATGAAATAAAAATAAAAATTTGATGATTCATAAGGTCACTCACCTTTAGTGGTCATCAGCATTGTAGAGATTAAGCGAAACAAGTGAGGTAGCTTTCAAAATTGAAATCGTCATGAAGAGAAAAGACGATGAGCTTTTAAAAGAAAAAAGTAAAAAAACAGAAAATTAAACTTGAAACAAAACTAAAAAGGTTGAGGCTGGTTGAATACTTCAGAAATTCAACTTTTGGTGACTGGTAATTTTGTTTGATATAAAAACGTACGAGATAATTGAAAAATTAAAATAAAAAAGTTGATCGATGCTGAGGTGAAGCAAAAAAAAGCATATTGAAAAAAGATGGGGGCTGCGTGCGCAGGCAGATGGATTAATTTTGGAAAGGGGGGCCCGAAAATAGGGGGCTGTGCGGGAAGAGTTCTTTTCATTAAAAATAATGATTATTAAAATAATTAATTTTATCATTAATAAGAATTTAATTGTATTAAAAAAGTCTTAACACTTTTATCACAATAATAATTTCATTTTATCTAAAAATAATCTTAGTCTCAATATGATGGTTTGATCATTAAAATAATAATAATTGTTTTATTAAAATATAAATATTTTTTGTTAAAATACTCTGTACTTTATCCATAAATATAATAGCAATTGGAAAATCAATTTCATCACAGTTTGATTATTAATATGATAATTTTTTCATTATGTGAATTTTGATGATTTTGTTTTGGAACAAATTCTAGCTTTCTTTTTACAAAAAAAAAAAAAAAAAAAGGGTGAATAATACTTGAAAAGATGGTTATTTTGACATTTGAACAATGATAATTTGATTATTACAATAATGCCAATTTTTTTTATTGAAATAAAGAGGATTTCATTATGATAATTATAATAATTCAAATTTTTAAATCATAATGAGTTCATTATCAAAATTGTAATAAGCATATGTTTAACATAAGAATTGTTTCATTCTTCAAGAAATTAAAAAGGCTACACATCTTATAAGTTAAAGCTGGAATATTGACAAATTCCCCATTGTTTCTCAATTGATAATGATCCTATTCTTATTCTTATATCATAATCAATCTTTTCAGAATAAAATTTTTAATAATATATATAAATATATTGCATTTGTATTTAGCTAACAATGAAATTCTTATTTGAAACAACAGTGCCCTTATCATAAACATGTAATTAGTCATATTATTAAATTAACATTCGAATTTTTAAATAATAAAGTTACCATTCTACTAAGAAAAATGACAAAAATGAAGACTTTTAATTAGTATCATCATCAAAATAGTTGATTTTATGGGTAATTAAAATACAACTATTATTATTTGAATGAATTATATTGAAATATTGATGATACCATCATAGCTTTCCTCATATTATCTTTCAAAAATATTATTCATTTGGGAAATAACCTTTTCATCAAAAGATTTATGAATGTCTTTGTCACATTTGTCACAAGATGGACAATCAATTATGAACCCATACATTATTTAATAAAAGAAAATTCAGTTGAATAATATTCCAAAATGAAAATCATTTTATTTTTTAAATGATGATGATGTCATTATCAAGAAATCAATAAGCACATTTTTAACCTAGGAAATATTTCATTGTTAAAGTAATAAAAACATATGTTAACTATATAGGTAAAACATGGCATATCAAGATACTACCCTTTTACCCTATATTTAAAATGATTTTATTAGTATTTTTAGATCATTATCAATTTTACAGAATGAAATTATCATAATATATATAGATATTTTAGTAATATCATTCTCATCACCTAGATGATATTCCTTTCATAGTATTCCTTATATTACTCTAATTCTTATAGTATGAACATATAAATTACTTCATAAATAAAATTTTCATTTCAATACTATTCCACTATCAAAATAATTTTATTTTTGAAGTAATAATTAATTAATTATCAAAACCTAATAAGCTCATTTTTAACAAAAGAAGGAGCTAATTGTTAAATTAAGAAAAACATCTGTTTATCATATACATAAAACCTGGCCTATCAATATAATACCCTCTTTTACTATATCTAGAATAATTCCATGATTATTATGATATCATTATCAATTTTCACATCATAAGGTTGCTAATAATATATATAAAACAATTACATTTGTATTTACCTAGCCATAAACCTTTTATTCAAAAGCATTCTCCTCTTATCTAAGCCATACAATTAGGCATATTCTTAAGATACCATTTACATGTTTGAATAGTCACGTGACCATTATACTAATGAGATCATTCTTTTTGAAGTGAAATTAATAAGATATTGAATTTTAATTATGATTATCATGTAAATATTGTTTTGGAATTAGAAATCAGATTCTTCTTTATAGAATGAATCATACAATTATTATCATCATCTTAATAATACCATCATAGTTTTACTCATACTATGTTTGGGGAATCTTATTCCTCTGAAAATAAGTTTTTTATCCATAGATTTTTAAATGTATTATCCTCATAATTGTGAGAATCATGATAAGAACATTATTGCTATTATCAATTGAATAAAGAAGTACCATTTTAGTAATATATTTTGTGCTATCAAATTCTAATAATTCAATAGTACTACCTTGGTTATTCTAGTATGAAAATATAAATTATTTTATAAATAACAATCTTATTTTGAAAATGTACCTGTTATCATTTTAACAATAACCCTATTCAAATTTGAATATTAAAACTAGTATAAATTGGAATTCATGAAGATTTGGAAGAGATGGGTGAATCAAAAATCTCTCAAGTTGTTACAGCTGTATTAGGGGGTGTCAAAGTTACCAAATCCCACACTCAAAATCCCGAGTTTTTTTTTGCCAAAATCCCGCATTAATTTTTTGGGATTTCAGAAATCCCACACCTCAAGAGGTGAGGTATTTTGAGGTACAAAAACCCAGGTTTTTTGGTACCAAATCCCGTGTTTAAATACCAAAATCCCACCTTTAGCTTCCCATAAAGGCACATTTTTCAAACACACAACTCAGTAAGGGCATGTTAAATTGCATAAAAATTTCCTTCTCTTGCATACAATCTAAATACACTCATCATTTATTAAGTTATTTGATTTCAAATTTCATTTACTACCAGCCGTTTCTTTATTTACCATGCCCAAGGCATTGCAAAGGCTACCTTTACTTCAGACCTTGAACTCACTTCAGTTCATCGATGCTCTCAACTCTGATAGTGATTCTGATATCCAGGAAGATATAATCTTATTAGATATGATAACATCACAAAGATACATCAATCCTCGTAGAAGATATCCATCTCATTACATGTATACAATGAATGATTTACAGACATTCTCATCTGAAAAGTTTCGACAGCTATGTAGGACAACACATGAATCATTTGAAAAATTGGTTGCACAAATTCAAGCTGATAAAATCTTTCAAAACTCATCACAAAACAAACAATGCAATCCTGCCATCCAATTGGCTGTGGCATTATCAAGGCTAGGATCAAATGGAAATGGGGCCGCTTTGGGAAAGATTGGAATGTTGTTTGGAATTAGCCATGGGGCTATTGTATTGTACACTCAAAGAGTCATTCAGAAATTAATGAAGTTGAAGCGCAAAGTAATTGTGTGGCCAACAATAGAACAACGCAGAGAAATGTCTCAAGTAATGCAAGCAGAAGGCTTCCCTGGGTGCATTGGGTTTATTGATGGGAGTCTCATACCATTATCACAACGTCCTCCCAATGATGGTGAAGCGTATTTTGATCGCAAAAAAAGGTAAGCTGTTGAATCTTTATTCTTTATTTCAATCTTACTGATGGTTTACATATAAGGTATTCTATGTCAATACAACTGGTTTGCGATATCAACAAGCAGTTCACTGCTCTGCATGTTGGTTGTACTGGGTCACTTCATGATTCGAATGTCTATCAACATATGAAAATAGCACAAAAACCTCAAGAGTTTTATGAAAAGGATCAGTACTTACTTGCAGATTCAGCATATGCAAGCTCTCCTTGGGTTGTTCCAGCATATAAGGGAGTTGTAGCACATAATGAAGACAACCGTTCGTTCAATTACTGTCTAGCAAAATCAAGGGTCAGAATCGAGCATGCAATTGGCATTTTGAAGGGGAGGTGGTTTTCTCTAAGGGAAATGAGAAATCAAATGAGGTATAATCATGAAATTGAATATTTTGTTAGTTGGGTTGTGTCTTGCACGATTTTACATAATATGTTAGCTCAAATTGGTGATGAGTGGTTTGATTTATATGAAGATGATGATCCACCACAAGTGGAAAATCTGGCCAACAATGACATTGGGGAAGATGTGCTAAATATGCGTGAGAAAATTAAACCAATCACTTTGGCATGGAAAAATAGTCAATTGTAAATTTCTTCAGGACCAATGTTTTATGTACTTAATTTAATGGCATACAACGGAGTGGAGATGTTATTCATAAAATAAAAGTATTTACAATTAACATTTTTTACTTCTTTTTTGATCCTGCATATTTCGTTCAAAGTACCCATTGACTCTTGAATTTATTTCGGTGGGTGTCATTTTCAAGAATTTGTCACCTACATTAAATAATTTATGGTTTATTTGAAAAGAACATCCAAAATGAGTAATTGTGTCATGATTGATAATTTCTGGAGGTGGTTTTGTTGTATGATGAACCATTGTTGATGTCTTCCAAAGTATTTCCATGATGCCAGGTTTTTTTGAAAAATCGATCTCCATTTTTAATTCAGGGAAGTGTAAGCCATGTCCGGAGGGGGTGAAGATAGTAGGAAGTGGAAGGAAATCTTTTTTTGATACAAAAGAAAAAATACCATAAGTCCAGGCATTGAGATCGTTTAAATCTTTGTGTGGCTTATTGAAAAATCCATCTTGGGTGACAATGACATTGGTAAACGATTTGAATCCTTCCTTGGGATTGGCAGAAGTCCATTTGAGTTGACTGAAGTTGGGTAATTGGGCTGCTTCCATTAATGATTGATTTTCATTTGCTGCTAATTTTGAAAAATGGGAGATTCTTGAGTAAATGAATTCGTCATATTCATGAAGCTTGATCCATTGATTGTTATCTGTTTCAATTTGATGAGGAGTTAAACCAGGTTTTCTGGAGTAAACACCTAATAATTTTGTAATCAGTCAGTAATTATTAAGGGAATATGACCAAAAGATCACACACCTGCAGATTTTCCAGCATCAGAACCAGATCAAAACCCAATACCTTTCATAATGCCACCTTCGAGTTGCTTATTGGTTTTAATTTCTTGTCGATTTTGAGATAAGGACATTAATGTCATGACGATTTTTTGCAGCATTTGAGAGTGGCCAGAATAATTATCAAATGGGGTTATTTCATATATGATTACAGGCAAAAACGGCTTGGATGTTTTATTAATGAGGATATAAGGATGGGGGAGAGTGTTAAGTGATGGAAGTTTTAACCATGAGGCATTTGAAGATTTCTTGTCAATCGAAATTGTGGAAAAGTTTTTAAATTCTTTTTTGGAATGGCCAAGGTGAGACATTATTTCTTTTGAATCATGGATGTGTTGTCTTTGGCTTCGGGTGAGCTTTCTTTTATTATTTAATTTGGTATTATTATCCTCATGATGTTCTATATTTGGTTTAGTCCTAACCATGACATCAAGAGGAGTAATATGAGCTTCATCATCTTCCAAATCATTCTGATGATGTGCTGAGTCTGGTTTCGTCCTAACCATGACATCATCAAACTGATTGGAAGAATGAGAAGGAGGAGGAGATTTTTTTTTGAATTTTAAGGATGATGGAAGGGATGGGAAATGAAATGACATTGCAAAAGAAACCCTTATAAATAATCCACCCCTACATGAACAAATAAAACAAAAATTAAAACAAAAAAGAAAAAAAAAGGTTAGTAAAGATCATAATCCAAAAAAAAAAAAGTCGGAAATGGATAATGATGAGTGGAGGTTAGTAAAGATCATAATCCAAAAAAAAAAAAGTCGGAAATGGATAATGATGAGTGATGGTTAGTAAAGATCATAATCCAAAAAAAAAAAAGTCGGAAATGGATAATGATGAGTGGAGGTTAGTAAAGATCATAATCCAAAAAAAAAAAGTCAGAAATGGATAATGATGAGTGATGGTTAGTAAAGATCATAATCCAAAAAAAAAAAAGTCGGAAATGGATAATGATGAGTGGAGGTTAGTAAAGATCATAATCCAAAAAAAAAAAAGTCGGAAATGGATAATGATGAGTGATGGTTAGTAAAGATCATAATCCAAAAAAAAAAAAAGTCGGAAATGGATAATGATGAGTGATGGTTAGTAAAGATCATAATCCAAAAAAAAAAAAGTCGGAAATGGATAATGATGAGTGATGGTTAGTAAAGATCATAATCCAAAAAAAAAAAAGTCGGAAATGGATAATGATGAGTGATGGTTAGTAAAGATCATAATCCAAAAAAAAAAAAGTCGGAAATGGATAATGATGAGTGATGGTTAGTAAAGATCATAATCCAAAAAAAAAAAGTCGGAAATGGATAATGATGAGTGATGGTTAGTAAAGATCATAATCCAAAAAAAAAAAAGTCGGAAATGGATAATGATGAGTGATGGTTAGTAAAGATCATAATCCAAAAAAAAAAGTCGGAAATGGATAATGATGAGTGATGTATGATGATGATTATAAAAAAAAAAAAATAATGATGGGTGGGTGAGTTGTGGATGATGATGGTGATGGGAGGTGCAAAAAAATGATTAAAATATTTTAAAAGACCAAAAGGACATTACCTACAGAAAAATTTAAAAAAAATTAGCAAAAAAGGATTGTGATTGAACAAAAAGAAGAGAAATTCACTTACCTGAATTTTGAAAAAAGTGAGTTTTTTTTTAAGAGGTAAGGGTGAAAAATAAAAATAGAATAAAAATAATTGAGAATTGACAAATCAAATTTAAAAAATTTGGTGATTTTTTTTAAGAGGGAGGAGTGAAAAGCAAAAATGAAATTTAAAATTTGAAATTCAAAAAAAAAAAATTTAAAAAAAGTTTTTTCTTTTTTTAATTGGGAGGGGTGAACAGTTAAAAAAAAAAATTAAATGAAATTAAAGGAAAAAATCAACTTTAAAAAGCAAATTAAAAATTAAGAATTAAAAATCAAAAATCAACTGAACAAGGGACTTTGCCCATTTAAAAGTTGAAACCCTTCAAAATAAAAAATAACCATTAAATTTAAAAAAATATATAGAAAAAGATGAAAAAATTTCCCAACAAACCATAAAATGACATTTTCATAAAAAAGGAAAAAAACTGTCATCGAATTTGATTTTTGAACAGACTTCATATAAATGCTCAATGCAAAACTTGCCCAAATTTGCAAATCTGCCGCAAATTGCAAATAAATGTCATATGCACTTGGAATGGCAAGTTGGTGCGTCAATTATGCATAAAAATTGAAATTTCCCTTTGGTAATAAAGTGGAGTTAGATTTCATGACATAAGATCAATAATTAAACAAGCACCATATATAAATTGATCACATTACACATATGTAATAAGTTATTTTTTATTGACTAATGCCAGAATGCGTTCCAGCTCCCCGATTGGCCTGCTTGATGACAATGCCGCTATAGTGAGATCCATCTGGCATTGCTTTTCCTTCAATTCCAATTCACGATTCCACTTTTCTTTTTCAAATTCATGTTTCTTTGCATTTTGATTCTTGTCAAACTCCATTTGTTTTTGTAGCTTGACTTCTTCAAACCGTTGTTTTTCCATGTTGCACACTTTCTCTTCATTCCACCTCTCCCTGTCCCACTCCAAACGTGCATGATCACTTATTTCACGGGCTAATAAGCATGAATTTTGTCAGTAGGATTCTTAATAGTATCCATAATTGCAAGTCATACCTTTGTTCCGTGATTCAAGTATATTTGCATAAGTAGGTGCAAACATATCCAGCGACCTTTTCCTAGAACCACTCTTGTCATTCAAGTTGGGTGTCATGGCTTGATTACGCTTTTGTGCTGAATGCATTATGGATTTACTTTGCTGATCAAAGGAGGAATAATCAATATTGGTGTGAATAAATATGACTCTTAAATGTACTTACCAAATCATGTTGAAGGTTTTCCACTGGAACCAAGTTATCCTCATTATGAAGCAAACAATCCAGATTGTGAGGTGAATCCAAGTGATTATTCTCCTTTGAAAAGCAAATGGGCTTTAATTATCTGAGGTATAAAAAGGAAGAGACCATAGCGTACCTTATCAAGCAAAACATCATCATCATCACCATTGAGACTGTCTTTTTCTTGCGAATCATAGCTTGCAATGGGAGTGACATTGGGCTTGTGGCCAAAGAGCACATCCATTTCTGCATAGCAAGGACACATACTTTCCAGCTTTTCACTCATGGATTTTATTCCTTTACTCTCATCTTCTTCCGTTATTCCAGCCCCAGTTAAGTTTTCGAATTTTTTGGCTGCCATATATTTCTTTTTATATGTTTGCCATCGATCTCGGATGCTGCTTGAACTAAGGTTTAGGCGATTTCGTGATTTTTTGTTGACCTCAATGGCCATAAGCTGAAACCCATGCTGCTTTGAGGAAGGAGGTCTTCCAATAGTTGTTGAACCGCTAGTACCAAAACATGACTCAAAATTGGACTTGACTGAAAGCCAATTAATTATTGTTAAATAATCTGTACGTATTAAGTGACCTGATGGATGAGGCAGGCCAGAGGTGATCTTCATGTCTGTCTTGATTTGTCTTGCTTTGGATCGAGGCATTATTATATGGATGATGAAGTATAAATGGACTAGCAGCTGTTCGGTCAGATTGTCCAAAATGGAGTTCAGAAGAACATGTTGTACAGGTATGAATTGTGAGTACTCATTTGGGTTAGGTTTCAAGCTGAAATCCCAGATGCATGGGATTTGGTCAAAATACCAGGGGACTCAGTTAAAATACCATGGGATTTATACATAAAAAACCTGGGATTTAGTGTTGGGATTTGGGTTCCAAATCCCGTGTTCTTTTAAGGCGGGATTTGGTGAATTTGACACCCCCTATAATTAGCATAGTAAAAGTATCATTTTTGAAATACAACTGAATTCATTTTTGAAAAACACAAGTTTGATCATAAAAGAAAAAAGGAGCTGGCTATACCCATAATAACAATTTCATTATGAGAATATTAAAATGATGAGATTTATGTTTCCTTTGTAATAAGATTTAAATTCTTTTGCATATGGGCTATGAATTTGTTTTTGTTCTGAACTTTGGGGAGTCAGGAGAGTGTGGTTTCTCCTTTGAAGAAGATTTCTGTACAAATTTATATTAGATTAATTGTAGAAATTTATTACTTTTCTCTATTTGTAATGATAAAATAATATCAAGGGAATATAAACAGAAATCTTCTTCAAAGAATAATGGTTCTTCTATTAGTCAATTGTGCTTTTTAATTATTAAGCTCAAAAGTCTTTTTCTATTGAATCTATAAGAACCCCACTATCCCAAAGATGATTCTCAAAAATTATTGTTATCAAATTCTATACCAAATATACCCCAATTTTTGTCATCCCAATGACACATTTAATTTTGAGGTTTTTTTATTAAAGGAGCCTGATATTATTTTATCATGACAAATAGAGTAATGGTTTTTCTATAAATTAATTATTTCAATTCCAGTAATATAATTGGTTTCAAAGATTTGACTCCCAAAATAATACAAATTTTATAGTTATTTTGATACATATGGGAGTATCATCCATAAAGATCCTCTCAGTAATTTATATTTGTTTTTGTTCTGGAAATCATGATCCTGATAAAGTTCATGAAATAGTAAGGAATAAAGATAAGAATAATAATTGATTTTGGAAAAAAACTATGATATCACTAAAAAACTCATGTTACCTCTCAATCAAACAAATGATAAGACAAAAAATGATATAAATTAATTGTAACTCCAATGATATTATGAAACAAATAAAAATATTCTACTAAATAGTTTTGGATATCATTATGATGTTATTTCTGATTATTCTATCATTGAACAAATAAGAAAGAGTAATAAGAGGCTTTATAATATAGTAAGAATTCCCCTTTTATTTAGACCCTGCATCTTAATATTATAATAATAATAAATTCCTAATTGTTTAAGCTTGTTTATATAAAAGATATTATTATTAATTTATGGATAAATATCTCATTTTTATCTTAATTATAGTTTAATTAGAGTTTTAAATATCAAAATCCTGAGAAATGAATAATACTTAAAAAAACTGGAAGAACATTTTTATCATTTTGATTTTAATCAAATTATTAAAATAATAATGAATATTTTTACAAAATAATAATAATAATTTATAATGTACTTTTTTAAAAAAAAATTACAAAAAAATGCAAAATTATGATATTTTCATTTTTAAAACAAAAAAGTATGAATTTTTTTAATTATGATTAATTTTTGAAACCAGTTAATTTTTTTATGGTATTGATAGTGGAAATTTTTTTTTTTAAAGCTACGGTTTTTTTTATCTAAGATTATTTTTGAAAAATTAATTAACTTTGAAAAATCTTTTTCAAATTAATAAATCCGCTCTTAGGGAAACATCATTGCTCATTTTTTTCTTTGATTTTCCATCATCTGATCTTCTTTTTTTCCAAAGATCAATCTATTTCTCATTGATAAATCAGCATTTTTTTATTCTCAGCTCACATCGATAAATGCAACTTCAAAGCTTGCATCACCAAAACTCAAATCAACCTCATTTCAACTAAAATCCAAGAAAAAATCACAAAGACGCAAACGAATCATTCAATTTATGAAACTGATCACCAAATTTGCATTTCCAACACGCTATTGTCAAGAAATTCAGCATTAGACAATGATCTTATCTACCAAAAAAGATCATTTTGTATTTCTTTGGTCTAATCACTCTGCTGGTATGTTTGGTATTTGATCGGCATCATTGAAAAATATTTAACTTACCCATAATAATCTTTTTTTACAGGTACGACAGGTCTTTTTTTGTTTATTTAAAAACTCTTCAAATCTATATATGCACTCTGAGCGCATTATAATCACTCATAGTTTTTTAAAGCCTTTTGCTATGAAGAGTTTTACTCTTCTTTCATTGCTGGTATGTTTTTTCTTTCTGACTCGAATAAATAGGCTGGCTCTAATTAAATACACAATCTGAATAAATTCCTTCACAAAAAATCTCCAGATTGAAAAACACAGGACACTATGTACAAATGAAGAAACAAACGCCAAGAACGTCTCAATTCTAATACTGATACTGGATATTTATATAGAACCACATCTTTGGAAGAAAAATAAAACCAAAAAGTCAAAAACGGTTAAATTATTTTTATTTTAACTTATCACTGCCAAGCATTCCACTCCTCCTCAGTAAGACCTCCATAAAAGCCATTTCTTGCATCATTGTCGATCTCCATGTTATCATTTTCACTGCTTTCCTCTTCATCTTCTACCATTCGAGCTTTCCCCTTTTCTTTTCTTCTAACAGGTTCCAATTCCTCATCCTTTTCTTCTTCGCTTTCCTCTTCTTCCCCTATATCAAGTTCAAGGCTCTCGCCATAATTGCTTTCTTCCTCGGTTGCATCATCGTCGTCGTCTGGCTCATCAAATGAGAGAAATTCCAAGTTATAGTCCTTTGCCAAAACTTCCCAGTTCTTATCATTGAAGCTTCGATCACCTATCTTTTCGTCAGGAGAAGTGAATTCCAGTAGGCATTTTGGGTTTTGCAAAAATGCTACCTTCTTCCAGTCAGCTATATTTTGGCGTTGGGCTGGAAGCTTGGAGTTATACCATTTGACGTCATAAAAATCTAAAGGTAAGCCTTTTGGAGCAGTAGGGAACATTGTTTGAGGTGGGTTTTTGATATGGATTCGGTATCGACCTTGTGACCTCTTTCCTTCATCAGTTTCAGTTTTTGAAATCAAGCGGTCCAATTTGCGCATAAAGATGTTGGCAGATTCAGATCGGAAGGGGAGATTCCTGGCTATGTAAGCATTCTTGGGCTCATAGTATTCATCATCGCTGTGGGCTTGGATGGGACTAATAACTTGGATATATCGTTTAGGAAAATTTTGATTGATAGCAAACCTATAACGTGTATCGCGTAGCTAATCAATCAAATAAATGAGTAAATAGATTATTAATTTTTTATGATTGATTTGTAAGCTTACTTTCTGACGAGCTCCTTGTATTGCCTTCCTTTCATTAGTGCGGCGGTGACTTCCAGAATCTTTTTGCTCTTTGTGAAAAATACCATACCAGTAATAATGAACGTAGTGATCATACGTCTGAGTCAAGAGCTCAAGATCATCGAGGTAAGTCATATTGATACTCATAAATTGAAAGGCACCACCAACTGCTAGCTGACGGAACGTTCGAAGTGCACTTATTCGACATGCTTCATTATAGAGCGAGTCAGGTTGTTCATAAAGATTTGGTGACCAATTTCAAATCCCTAATTTAGCAAGAGCACTATGAACATATCGGATCAGAAAGTCAGGCAAATACAAGAAGTTTTTCCCAATTTTGATATTCTTCTCTCGAGCTTTGCGAAGTGTTTCAATTGTGTCAATTGGTACTAATGCGGGTCCATCGTTTTCAATAGCTGTTTCAATCTGATCTGCATTGGAAAACCTTTGATAAAACTCTTTTAATTGTTCGGGTTTGGGTGGTGCAGGAACCTTTCCTTTTTCAAGAAGGCCCCATAGAAGCTTTACATGCGAATAAAATGCATCCTGAATTCAAAGACACAAGAGTAAGCTTACGATATTTTGAAAGGATAAAGAAAAACAATTACTTTTGTTTTTTCAAATCCAGTGGGATGATCGTTCTTGATCATTTGAATAGGGCTTTTCTTAGATGATTTTGCCTTGCTATGTAGAGTTTTTGGATTTTTACCATTTTTATTCTTTTTATTCTTTATGGAGCTTGTGGAGGCTGTCTTCAATTTGTTTTTGTAGGATTCAGAATTTGGTTCGTCAACAGGGGTTGCCTTCTTCTCTTTGCTGTGAAGTGAAAATTCCATTGATTCAACCTTTTCAGCAAGGCGAGAGATGATTTCATCTTTTCGTGAAAGATTTTGTTGTAGTTCTAACAGGAGTTCGGGGGTGAATGTGATAGAACGATCAGTATTCTTGTTAGATTGCGGCTCTGGATTAAAGTTTTTTGGATTCATGATAGAAAGAAGAAAAATAATTAATGTGAAGCCTTTAAAAGTCGCAAAAAATAAAAACTTCAGAAGAAATAAGATTAATTTAAAAATCATTTCGAGTTAAGAGTTGACCAAACTAGTTGGATTGGAGGAAAGGTTTGGTTAAATTAAAATGTGCAGTCATCTCAAACGTGTCTGTCTATCTCTTATAAAAATAATACCTATAGGAGCTGGAGGCAACAAAGGAAAAATTTAAACAAAAATTCAAAAGCCCCTTGACTTTTTAATGGTGATTTTTATTTCAGAGGTAAATACGATTTGCATACGTTGTGAAAAGGGAAAACATGCACAATCAATCATGTAGCCTTTCATAATGATGTTTATTTCTGAAAGCAAAGGACTTTAGTAATACTAACTATAATGGCACATTGATTTATTGAACCTTTCATTGCACAGTGCCTGAAACGCCAAAATAATTACAATAAATTACATAAATAAATTGTAAATCACAGTAATGGACTGTGCTGTACTGTATTTAAGTATATTCTTTAAAAACCATGAAAGATTAACAAAACTACTGAGCGTTGTTGTAAAAAAAACTACCCCTTCTTGCGCGTGGTGTGAGACAGGAAGGTTTTCTTTTTTTAGCCCGGAATTCTAAGTGTGTCCGTAGCACTACACTCCTTTTCAGTTCTCTAAAATATTCAAAAATATTGGATATATTTAATTCTATATTTATTTATTTATTTACTTTTTTTTCTGGTAAGCTTGAAACTGATAATAATGGTATGGAATACCACACCCCCTCTCCCTTTAATGCTGTCCCCAGCATTCCAGTTGAAAAGCTTGCCAGTATCACTCATATCCATTTTGTTCAATTTCTTCTCCCTCCAATATTAACTCTTCATCTTCAATCTCTTCACTTCTTTCATTTTCTGACTCTGAACTTGATTGAACTTTCTTTCCTCTGGTATAAACCCTCTTGATGTGACTTGCTGCAACTTTTCTTGTAAGTTTAGTCCCATCCAATTCTTCAAGCTCATAAGGTCCATTATTAATTTGATTTATGACTCTATAAGGTCCATTCCAACGGTTCTTGAAGAGTAAACCCCACTGTGACTCAAGTGGTTTACTATAAACTAATACCAAGTCCCCTGGTTCAAGTGGATTTCTCAGTCTATGTGCTATCTTTTTGTCCAAATATTGAACTGATTTGTGTCTTGAATCTCTTAATTTCTCTGCTGCTGCTAATCCTTTTTCCTCTTTTATTGCAATCTGTATAGTTCTTGCTTCCAATAGTTCTTCTCTTGTTGATATTTTATTCCATTCAATGGCTAGATATGTATTTGTTTCAATATCAATTGGCAAAACAGCTTGCTGACCAAATTGAAGCTCAAATGGTGAGTATCCTGTTGTTCTTTTTGTTTATATTCTATCTTCCAAAGTCACAATTGGTAAGTATTCTTTCCATTTGGATCCATTTTCACCACACATTTTTACAAGGGCATCTTTCAATTGCTTATGTCCTCTTTCAACCATTCCTTGTGATTCTGGGTAACAACACATGGTTATTCTGATTATTGATCCTGCTCTTTTGACTTCTTCTTGTAGTTCTTTTCAAAATTCTGCTCCTCTGTCAACTGTCACTTCTTTTGGAGCTCCATCTCTACAAATCCATTCTGACATAAGCCATTCTGAGACTGATTTTGCAGTTAGCCTTGTTAATGCCACAGTTTCTGGCCATCCTGAAAAGTCACCTCTTGCTATAACTAAATATTTCCATTTTCCTGCCTTAATGTGAACCCCATCCATGCTGAATCTTTCAAATAAAGTAGATGTTATAGATATCTTTGCTTCTTCTTTTTGTTGCAAATGACTCCTTTTTTGACATTCTTGACATGATTTGACCCATTTATTGACTATCTTGTTCATTCCTTCCCACAAATATCTTTTCTTGATTCTCCTGTATGTTTCATTTTCCCCTCTATGCCCCAGCTCTTCATGCATTTTCTTTAGTATCTGTTTCTGAGCTTTTTCATTTTATACAACTATTTGTGGATGTGCTTGATTTCTTCTTTTCAGATGCCCTCCTTCTAAATAGAAATTCACTGATCTTCTTTGAATTTTCTTGACGTATTCTTCCCCAATACTTTGTGGCTTCTTCAAACTATTCAAATATTCCTGCATATGTTTTCCAAATCCTTCCTGTTTCATTGGAATTTCAAGATTTTTTGTTTTATTCCTTGAGAATTTTCCCACTTTGCTTGTATTTACTTCTTTTAGGCCAAATCCTAGATGTGGTTTAATCCAATCTTCCTCTTCATCAAAATCATCCCTTTCACTTTCTTCTTTGTCTTCTTGATAACCCATCTGGCATAGTAAATGTTTTTCCTGGTTTGTGTACAAGATCAAATGAAAAAAGTTGAATGTATGCCACCCATCTTATCATGGGTGCATTTGGTAAGAAAGTTGTGTTGATCATTTCTATTAAAGCTTTAGAATCTACTTGAAGTTCAAAGTGTTGCCCCCATAATATTGTTTCAAGTTTTTTGAGTATTCTTGCTACACCGCAAAGCTCTAATTTTGGCTGAGAGTATTTAGATTCTAGTCTGGAAAAGGTTACTGATTCATATAGTACTGGTCTATCCTTTCCATTCTCATCCTCTTGCATAAGAACTGCACCAGCTGCAATATAACTTGAATCTATTGCTAATTATGTTTTTCCTAAATCTTTATCATAATTAAATTTATTCAAAGTAATCTCTTCTCCTACTATTTTCCTGAGTTTTATAAATGCTTCTTCACATTTTTCATCCCATTTCCACAATACATCCTCCCTTGTCAATCTTCTCAATGGTGTTGCAACTTGTGAAAAGTCCTTGATAAACATCATGACATATGCACATAGTCCTAAGAATCCTCTAACTTCCTTTTTTGTTGTTGTTCTAGGCCAGTTTTGTATCTTGTTTATCTTTCGTTTTGAAATCTTTCTTCCTCCCAGAGACACAACATGCCCCACAATATCAAGTGCTGGAACACAACATGCAAATTTTGATCCTGAAATTGTGAGTCCAGCCTCTTCTATCATGAAAAGTACTCTTTCTAATGTTACTGCATATTCCCAAACAAATCTTCTTATGATCTGCTTCTCCTTCAATATTTAATGCTGATATGTTGATCTGGGTCCTTTAATTCCTCCATCATCTATAAATATTCCAAGGTGCTCTGGTATTTCCTCCTGAAGTATCCAAATCATTTGTGCTTGATAAACTGCCACAGTGCTTGTTGCTCCTTGAGGTAGTCTTGTAAGCTGAAGTCTTCAAAGTGGTGTTTCAAATGTTGTAAGGGGTCTTGTAGTAATATCCAATTCTCTTTCATCATATCCTCCCATAATATCTCCCAATCCATACCATGCTCTTCCTGAAAATGCTCCTACAAACTCATCAACATTTGGTGGCAATGCTGAATCTTTTATTGTTACTTTATTAAGGTCTTGAAAATCATGAACTATTCTAAGTTTTCCATTGGGCTTTTCCACACAAAATACTGGGCTGTTATAGCTTGATGTTGATTGTTCATAGAGTCCTGTACGTATTCTTTCTCTGACTAGCTCAATAAATTGAGGTAAAATTTATTTTGGTATTGGTATTGGTTTCTTTTGCCATGGTTCATGTGGTATAACTGGTATTTTATAAGGTTTTCCATAAGAATGTTTTAGTACGCCTCTTTCTTCTTCACAAAATGCTATAGCCTTTTGCCTTACTAATATAACATTCTGTAATAAATTAATCTCTTCTTCTGATGACCATCCAGATGGTCCAAAGTTTATCATTGATATTCTTTCTTCTGTAACTTTTGATGTTTCAAAAAATGGAGGTGGGTTAGGTGATAGGGGTGTTTCATATGGATCTCTTGATAATTCAGGTCTTTCCAAAGGTGGATTCAGATCTTGAGGCATAGCTTCATTGACTGGTCTAGCCTTCTTGAGTACTGACTTATATTTTGCAGAATTGGCTTGAGCTTCCATGAGTATTAGTCTGGTTTCAAAGTATAAATTGATTTTTTTATTTTATTTTTTATAATAATTTCTTTTAGTTGAAATAAAAACAGTCTCATCAGTGTCTTCTTTTCTTTTTGTTCATAATTAAATTTGTGTTGTAGTTTTAAGTCATGCAAGGACTTTACCTCTAGGTGGATAAAACCCAGCATATTAGGTATACCAAATCCTGCAGTTTAATGTCATACAAGGACATTTGTGAACCCTAGTCCTGAGTTTACTGTTTTACTCGAAGCTTTTATTATTCTATTATTCACCTTTGTTTTACTCTTGATATCTTTTTTTTTTATTTTCTTGATTACTTGATTTACTTGCATCTTCAGCCCTCTGGTGTGCTACTGTGGTATTCCATACCATTTTTTTTCACCAGGCTCAAGCTCATAGTACCCCAAAACAGCAGTAAATCCAGCCTACAGGCAGACTTACACTCAAATTTTACACCAAAAGGTCAATTTTACAGAAAGAAGCTGGATTTAACTCATAAACCCATGGCACAGGCACCAAAGGGAAGTGTATGTTTTTAAATAAATTATTCAATTTCATTATGCATATCCAAAAAAAAATCAAGTTACATATAGAAAACTAGTTACAACAAATAAGGTACTGTGGTATTCCATACCATTTTTTTCACCAGGCTCAAGCTCATAGTACCCTATAACAGCAGGAAATCCAGCCTACAGGCAGACTTACACTCAAATTTTACACCAAAAGGTCAGTTTTACAGCAAGAAGCTGGATTTAACTCATAAAACCATGGCACAGGCACCAAAGGGAAGTGTATGTGTTTAAATAACTTATTCAATTTCACTATGCATATGTAAAAAATCAATTTACATATAGCAAACTAGTTACAACAAATGAGGTACCACCCTTTAAATTACACACCCCACCCAGCTTTACACCCCCTTACAGCCACAGGACTCATGCAGCAAGAAAATGACACATGCATTAGTTATACAGCCAACTTGCATTCAAAGTCACATGATGCAAAGCTCAACTCCATGGAATTCCTGCAGTTAATTTACAACACAGCCCCAGGAGTACCTTATCTTATATCCACAGTAGCCCCACTTAAAACCTTAAAACATAATTATTTACACTACTCATCACCTCATGCAAACCAAAGCTAGTTACAACAGGCTGCATGCAGTACACAATTCCAATTAAATCTCAACCACATGACTATGCACAGCATGTGTCAAAATCAAAAATCACATCATCTCATAAAAAACAGTAAATTCACCAATGCAAGAAGTTATCACCTGACTTCATTTTAAAGTTCAAAAAGAAGAAAAACAAACATGACACCTGCATAAATTACACAGCCATTTCTACCCAACCTAAAATAGGACATATGCAAAGGAATTACAAGGTCATCATGTGATACTGCATCCACCAACAGAATATCATGTGACAGAAAAGAGGCTGTGCACAACAAAAATCCCCAGCCAAAATTGAATCACCTCATGTATGCAAGGAAAATTCAAGAATATCACATCATAATTAGTTCACCAAAAGACAATCATGTGATAAATGGAGGCTGTGCAGAGAGAAAATTATCACCAAACCTTAAATCACCTGACCCATGCAAGAAAGGTCCTCACCAAAAACAGAGTCACATGATGAAATCAAGAGGAATTAAAGTGGAAAGAGACAGCTCCCATGGAGGGCCCTCTAGGCTCCCAAAAGGTATAAATAGAGGGGCTCTCTCCCCCCAAATTTCAAATTCCCCCCCATGCACAATATATCCTCTGCAGATTACAAGCACAGGAATAAGTCATCCCTCACCTGGGAGATAGTCCAGAAAATTATATTGAATTTTACTTGCCCAGTAGCTAAGCTCAGTGGAAGTATAGTGTTGAGGATTACCCAGTAGCTAAGCTCAGTGGAATCTTATTATTTAAAATAAAAAATTATTATTAAATTATCCAGAACCCAAGATTAGGGTTGCTACTCTATTAAAATATTTTATCCAGTAAAATTAACACCATTTATCAAGACTTAAAAATAACTTACCCCTTTAAAAATCCAATATCAAAGAATCTTACCTCTTGAATTTAACAAATAAAATTTTATATTATTATTAACCACTCTTAAAAAAAATAACAAACCTTTAAAAAAAATTATTTTACTCTATTATAACTTTAACTTAAGAAAATTACTGTTATCAAAACTCATAAGATTTTCCACAAAACCTTAAATAACCCATCTTACCAAGGATTTAACACCAAGACGAAACAACTCACCCCAATTCCACTAAAAAAAAATATTAAAATTCAACAGACAAGTATTTCCTTAAAATCTCAAATTACCAAAATAACTGACATTATTTTTCATATTATTTATTGAATAGGTCTGATCTGAGACTGCTGAATTTTGTCTTCTGCAGTTGTAAAGCCACTTACTAATTTTATTTTGGTTTGTGAGCTCCAAGGAAGATTTTGTTCAGTATTTCAGGAGGGGCAGGCAATACACCCTTGCCACCCTTGGTTACAGGAGTTATTAGCAATTCAAAACTAGTTACCTGTGATTTCCCCCTCCAGGTACTGCCTCATCTTAATCCCACACAAGAGGAGTTCCCACAGTACCACCCTTTAAATTAAACACCCCACCCAGCTTTACACCCCCTTACAGCCACAGGAGTACCTTATCTTATATCCAAAGTAACCCCACTGGAAACCTTAAAACAGAATCAGATTTATTTACACCACTCATCACCTCATGAAAACCAAATCTGTTACAACAAGCTGCAAGCAGCACACAATTTTAATTAAATCTCAACCACATGACTATGCACAGCATGTGTCAAACTCAAAAAATCACATCATCTCATACATAACAGTAAACTCACCAGTGCAAGAGATAATCACCTGACTTCATTTTAAAGTTCAAAAGAGAAGAAAAACAACCATGACACCCGCATAAAATTACACAGCCACTTCTACCAAACCTAAAATAGGAAATATGCAAAGGAATTACAAGGTCATCATGTGATACTGCATCCACCAACAGAATATCATGTGACAGGAAAGAGGCTGTGCACAACAAAAATCCCCAGCCAAAATTGAATCACCTCATGTATGCAAGGAAAATTCAAGAATATCACATCATAATTAGTTCACCAAAAGACAATCATGTGATAAATGGAGGCTGGGCAGAGAGAAAATTATCACCAAACCTTAAATCACCTGACCCATGCAAGAAAGGTCCTCACCAAAAATGGAGTCACATGATGAAATCAAGAGGAATTAAAGTGGAAAAAGACAGCTCCCATGGAGGGCCCCCTGGGCTCCCAAAAGGTATAAATAGAGGGGCTCTCTCCCCCAAATTTCAAAATCCCCCCCATGCACATTACATCCCCTGCACATTGCAAGCACAGGAATAATTCATCCCTCACCTGGGAGGTAGTCCAGTATATAATAGTAAATTTACTTACCCAGTAGCTAAGCTCAGTGGAATTATAGTGTTGAAGATTACCCAGTAGCTAAGCTCAGTGGAATCTTATTATTATTAAAATATAAATAAAAAATTACCCAGTACCCAAGATTAGGGTTACTACTCTATGAAAATATTTTATCCATCAAAATTAAAAAATTTATCAAGATTTAAAATTAACTTACCCCTTTAAAAATCCAATATCAAAGAATCTTACCTCTTAAATTTATCAAGTACAATTTTATCTTATTATTAACCACTCTTAAAAAAATAACAAACCTTTAAAGCAATTATTTTAATCTATTATAACTTTACCTTAAAAAAATTACCTTTATCAACACCAATCAAATTTTCCAGAAAACCTTAAATAACCCATCATACCAAGGATTTATCACCAAGAAGAAACAGCTCACCTCAATTTAACCAAAAAAAATAAATAAATTATACAGAAAAGTATTTCATTAGAATCTAAAATTTAACCAAAATAACTGACATTATTTTTCATATTATTTATTGAATAGGTCTGATCTGAGACTGCTGAATTTTGTCTTCTGCAGTTGTAAAGCCACTTACTAATTTTATTTTGGTTTGTGAGCTCCAAGGAAGATTTTGTTCAGTATTTTAGGAGGGGCATGCAATACAACCTTGCCACCCTTGGTTACAGGAGTTATTAGCAATTCAAAACTAGTTACCTGTGATTTCCCCCTCCAGGTACTGCCTCATTTTAATCCCACACAAGAGGAGTTCCCACATCTGGTGTCCCAACAGTGGCAGATAACCTCAACTTCAATAAAAAATCAATTAAAATACAATCAATAAAATTCTTAACAACTCCAAGAATACTATTTTTTATAACAAAAACTGGATTCAAATAATCAAAATCAGCAAAAACCATCATCTCAAGAATCTGAATCATCAACTCACTCAGAACATTATTATTATCCACCCAAACAAGAATCACAAGTAGGGGAGGAATCAAATAAATATTCCAATTTCCCAATTTCAACACCAAGAACCAATAAAAGGGACTTGAAGGCTGTGGAGAAATTTTTCCTTGATCTCCTTGAAAGAAATAAAATCAATAACTCAATACCAGAATCAAAGGAAGAAATAAACCAATCAAAAATGGATAAACCTTCATCATCAAAATTACCTGGTAGTATTGAAGAAATCCAGGAAGAAAACCTCAATGAAGAAACTGTTGAAGGACAGGAAGAAATGTCTTCAACAGAGATACTTCAGCAGAAGATGCTAGAAATGCAAGCAGAATTACTAGCACTCATCAAAAAGGAAGGGAAAAATAAATCATCAAGTTATACTCCACAAAATAGTCCACTTGAGGAACAGACCACCCTTCCAAGATCATTCAGGCAGCATGGATCACCATCACCTTATCCTAGACCCATGGCCACATCAACACCTTATACAGAACAAAGACCAAGTACTTTACCAAGAAGAGTAAACATTTCTGCTCAAATTTCAACTCCATCACATCAAGAAATTCCATGAAACACTACTCCAATAGTGAAAATCAGAGCCAAGGACTATAATCTGTGGCTTGATGGAAAGGATGTTGAAAGATTCATCAAGAAAGTTGAAAATATTGCAGAAATTGAAGGAGCAAGTGGAAGAGACATTGCAAGACAGATAGCATTTTGGACCAAAGATGAAGAAATCAGCTATCATATTGAAGGAATGCCAGGATATGAAACAGCTGATTGGGAGCAATTAGAAGTGGATATGAAAAGAAGATGGGGAACAGTATCACCTGAAAGAAGATACAGATTATCCTCAATCACTGATTTATTCACAAAAACTCAGCAAGAAGGTGGAATAAGAAACATGACTCAATACAGAAAATTCATTGGGGAATATGAAGCAATTATCACTTACCTCAAAAGATACCAATATATCCAAGGTGATATCAATCATAACCAGGAAATATTGGCCAGCCTTTCCACTAGTGTTCAAGAATCAATTTACAAAGAAATGATTAAAGACAGAGCTATGGTGCAAGCCTTGGATGGAGGTTACATCATACCAAGATTGGATATTTTGAAATTATACATTGAACAAGACTTGGAGGCCAAGGTACTTATTCAACAAAAAGAATTTTCTAAACCAAAACCTCCAGAAAAGAAAACAAGATTTGAGGATGAAAGCTGGGATGAAGTTTTAAAACAAGTAAAAGAACTCACCCAAAAGATCAAAAATCCTCCACAACCAGAACCTCAGCCAAGAAATGAGGGAAAAGAATCAGTTAAAGAAGTTTTAAATCAACTCAAATCACTTTCAGAAGCAGTTAATCCACCAAGAAGGAACTGGAACAATAATCAAGAGCAAAGGTTACCTCAAAATAATCAGCCATACAGGCAAAGGAATCCTTTAACACCATTTTCATCCAGTTATCAACCTTATGCCATATATCCTTCAGTAATCTGTTCCCAGCAAGAACCCTTGGATGTGGGCATCATCAAGCACTACAAACTCTGGGTTGTGTCTCATATTACCTTTCCTATGGGGTATGATTATCTCTTTGATAATTGTCCCAATGGAAGTCATCTTCCCTGATGCACGTTTAAAGTTCTTTGCCTTGGTGCGCAAGAGCTGTTCTTCCCAATTTGGGAAGTGGTTGTCCAGAATTTTTCTGGCCGCTATGGAGCAGTGTGCTCCACTGTCAATGATCAGTGGATGCTGAGCATTGTCAATACAGACAGTCACTTTTGTGGCTGTTCCATGTATATATGCCATCCCTTTGGTTGGTGTAACCAGGAATTTTTGTGCATCTTGTGTATTTTTGCACAAGTTTTGTTAGCAGTATCCTGTGGCATGCCTGCTTCCAACTGTATGTCCTGAATTTCTAGTGGGGTTTCCTCTTGGTATTCCACCAGAAACTCTTCTCTTGGGTCTTGATCATCATCAGATTGCTCTCTGATGGCATCACCCATGGAGTCTGATTCAGAATCCTCTGTTGGGGATTCCTCCTCTGGGACTTTCTAAATGGCATAGACTTTTCTCTTTTCCTTTGGACAGTTGTTGGAATAGTGGTCTGTTGAACCACAATTGTGACAAGTATTCTTCTTCTTTTCCACTTCTGCCACTCTTTCTCTGGGTTTGTCTTTAAACTCCACTCTGAGAGGTTGTTTCTCTTTGAAACTACTGCTTCTATATAGGCTGAATTTCCCTATATTAGTTCTTTTCCTTATATCTTGTAAGGTATTAGCAATGTCATCTAGAGTGCAATTTTGGCTGCGTCTGCACTTTACTGCATGCTCTAGTTCTCCTGGCAGGTGTGTCAGAATTTTGTGATTCCTCATTTGGATGTTCATCTGAGGATCAATGGCTTTAAGTCTTTTAGACTGTCTAAGACACCACTCATATGGATCTTTGTCCACAGAGTATTTGTCACTGTCAAATGACATGGTCTTTTGCCATATCCAAGCTCCATTACTGTACTTTTTGATGATTTGATTCTTGCACCATGGCCAGTTTCTTCTGCCATGGATTTCTTTCATTTCTGTGTACCATATACTAGCATGACCTTTAAATGCTGTATTTAGTCTAGCAGTAACCCAGTAATCTGGTATGCTTGGTACATCAATGAAGAGTCCATCAATATGATCTATGAGCTCCATATGATCATATTCTCCTGTTCCAGAGAATTTGGGCCAGCTTGCGGCCTCAGGAATCTGTTTCAAGGCTTCCTTCTCTGAATAAGACATGCCATCTCCATCCTGGTATTGTGATGGAGATCTTGCCTTATTCATCAACATGTCATCTGGTTGATATGGATTATCCATAACCTCTTGTACTTGCATTTCTCTTAGAGAAATTTATTATTATTATATCTTATCATCTTCAATATTTGGAGTATTCCAAGTAACTTCCCTGTTTACTGAGTTCCAGGCCACTCTTTTTTTCCCCAAGAGCCCCTGTGACAATACCCTTATTTTCCCTCTAATCACTTTAAAAAGAACAACTACATATTTTCCCCTCAAGGACTTCCTTATTCAATCCCACACTGAAAGTAGTTCCACAATCTGATTTAGATTCCAAATCCTGTGAAAATAACTCAGGCTTTCTGTGTGTAAATTACATGAAATTTTAACTGATTACCCTGTCATTATCACAAAATTCCATCCCTCTGGGATCTCATGAGCTAAGCCTAACCAAAAGTATATTTTACTATGAGCTCATGATTTCTACCTATATATTTTATCCTTTCCACAATCTATTATTAAAAATACCTTCAAAAATTCCAGCACCCTATCATCATGCCTCAATCCAAATCAAAACCCACAAATTCAACTATAAAGACCCCCTCCTTCTTTCCTCATTCCTCTGGTAACTTGATATGTTTGGATCACTTAACATTAATAAATTTGCTTTCAATAAAATCAAACCGTTGGTGATATTTTGTCACTAGTGGCCCAGCTCTAATAGTAAGGCCCCCTTTACAAAAGCAGAATGGCTTTCAGATGATGCAAATTGAGGTAAAAAAAGAAATCACAACCCTGATTGAACCTTATTTCAATAATAATTTGAGATTGGTGGTAAACATTCAGAAGAAATATGGCCACCAAAACATTTTCAAACCCAACTGCAGCTGGGATAACTGAAGAAGACAAGAGAAAAGGTATCAAGTAAATGAATGAAGAACTTGAAATTATGTGTCCTTGCTTTGTGGAAATGAAGTCAATCTTTGGTCATAAGTCAAATTTGACTCCTATTGAAAGATATCATTCTCAAGCAAAAGAGGGTTTTAATAATGATTATGAGAACAAAATGGTAGCCAGAAATGTAAGTAATCTTCTTTTCCAATTATCTCACACACTAATATAGTTTGATTTTCATTTTCAAGAATAATAATGGTTTGTAGTCACAACTTGAACTTGATCCCTTTCTTAATGATGAGTATGAAGGTAATTCAAATGACATTGCCAATGAGAAATTGGTATTTATGTTTAGATATGAACCTTTTGAATTCCATAATTGATGATATCTTCTTTCTTAATCCAATTCAATTGAATGAACCATTGACAAAAAAGAGGAAGCAAGAACTCCCTCCCAGCCTAAATGAAAATAGTGGTTCAAATAAAAGGACAATTCATATGTTTGTATCATCTTTTGAAGGCTTTCTGAAAGACAGAAAAAAAGCTATGTATGATGAAGATTGATAATATTATGAGTTTCACTGATTAAATTTGCTTAAAAATCTTTGAGGCAAATGACAGGGCACTTTGGGGGTGTCAAAAAGAAAAATTGCTTTATGAGAAGGCAAAGGATTTTTAAATTCAATGCTTTTGAAAGGTTAGATCATAAAAACAATTGGATTTGGATGAGAAAAAGCACAAAATGAATCATGAATTTGAAAAGGAAAATGGAATAATAAATTTGAGTTGAACAAGACGAAATTCCAGATGCATCTCACTATAGTGGCTCTCACCTCTTCAAGGCCCATCACAGAGTTGTGGAAACTCCTGTATTTAGTAAATAAAGCTGATTCCTGATGACACTTTCTTAAGTATAAATGTATGCATTATTGTCACAACCACATGCAATAACCCCCCAATAGGTGTTTGTGGCAATTATAGCCTGACCTTATTTTATGGCCATTTAGCCATGTCATCATTTTTATGACCAATTGGTCCACATTGATGTTTTATGGCCTTTGGGCCACACCACCTGTCACTGGCCATTTTGGCCAATCCTTCACCTCACCAACCCCAGGCCAATTCCTTTGTATTGGTCCTAGCAGGTCCATCTGGTCTTCCAGGGGCCTTTGGCCCCTCTAGTCACCACCAGGGCCCTTGGGCTCACCCCTTTGATTATGGGGCCTTTGGGCTTAATGACCTTTTTGGGCCATTTAGCCCCCCTATGGCCTCCATGGTAAATGGCCCATGGTCTGTAAGCTGAATACTATGGGACACTTAGACCCCTTTTGGCCTAAATCCAATCAGGCCAAAAGGGGCAAGGTGGACCCACCTGAGCCAATTTTGGCCCCAATCTCATCAGTCCCACAAATGGCCAAAAGGGCCACAGGACCCAAATTGGCCAAGAAGCACTTATTGGCAATTTTCAACCCTTGGCCTTTGGAAATCACCAGAGGCCACCAGATCAAGCAGAGCAAGGTTTCCCTTCATTCAGGGGAAAGACCTTTCTTCACCACTGTCCTCCATACCATGGATTCAGGAATGCTGCATATATGGTATAATATACCATTATGCACCAATTTTGCTCAGCAATCCAATAGTGATGGTTTCAGGACCAAATTAGGAAATTTCAAACCAAGTCCCCAAATCCATCACCCATTTTGAAGGAAGTCTTTTCAGTCATTCAGTCTTACAATTCATGGCAGCTACCAGAAGACCATTTGAGGACCCCAACCACCTGGCCCTGCAGGAGTTGGGTTGTACTTTATTTCAGGATTCTTACAAGGGCAATTTCAAGAGGTTATAAAGCATTGAATCAGTTGTCAAGGCATCAAGTACTTCAGTATTCCTTGGACAACTCAATTGGTCCATAGAGGTTGTATTCAAGCAAGCTATATGGCCTTGGCCAATTTGGGCCAATTCACATTCCACAGTGGGGATTCCATCACACAGTTCAATTTTCAAGATGGCCAGATATTTATTGACCCAAAACAGTCAATACAGCCAGGGATCAACCCTCCAGGATCAGTCCTTCTACTTTTAACATATACTGGCCACCTTTTTCTTCCCTGGGGACTTTTTCCCCAGTTAATTAATATATTGGATTTACCATTATCCTTATTTTATTTTATTTTATTAAAGTGAATACTGATAATCTTAAGTCAGTAATTTGCACCGTTTCTTCTTTTCCTGTCAGTGGATATTGGTGGTCATATCCTTTACTAATTCCATTGTTCTTTCCGGCAGGTTGAAACAGTGAATTGAGGATTCATTTGGTTGGCTCTTTAGCTCTTGGCTTTTTTATTATCTTGTCCATTGATTTTCTTTTTCCTTTATCTATGGCACACTTGTCTTTACTCCTATTCTCCTTTAAAGAAATATATTCCTTTTTATTTCTTTATTCTTTTGGAACCCTCCAAGTGAGTTCTTGATTCCTGAGTGCCAGGCCATTCTTGCTTCCATAGGAGCCCCTGTGACATTATTTTAATTAACTGATAATTTCTCTTCATTCTGTTCATTCTTTCTTTATAATTTTATCCACTCATTTAATTGAAATTATGACTCTTTAATGCTTATGAGCTTTATGATTTATTGTCACTTCTCAATTTTCTCTCATTCATTCTTCATTCTTGAAAATTGAAAGCTGACCCATTTTATTTATTTTTTTCTCTCCAAATTTTATATCAAATCATCAATTTCATCTCATTCTTAATTCAGGCATAATCTTATTTCTCATTTGATTTTCAAGTTGCTCATCAAATCCTTCAGAAACTTTCTTCAAATCAAGATTCATATTTCATTCGTTCTTCAAGAATTTTGATTTTTTAAGAAGAACTCACTTCATTTTGATATGATTGATTGATTGACATAATTGATATTGACCTCAAGAAAATTTATTGAACTGAAGATTTCATTGATTTTTCTTATTTTTGACGTCAAGAATTGTTGACATAAAATTTATTTGCCTCAAGAATTCATTTGATTGATTGATTGATTTTGCAAGATTTTGATTTTGATTTATTTGACATATTGAATCATTTGCTTGAAGAATTAATTTTGACATATTTATTAACTGATTACCTCAAGATTTCATTGATTCATTTTTTTATCTTCATAACATTGATTCTGTTTATTGATTTTGACTTCAAGTTTTCCAGTTGATCCTCCTCAAGCTTTTCACTTCAAGTTTTGATTTAATTCATTTATTTTAATTTTTTATTTCTGAAATCATGCCCATTCAACATTCACGTCCTGCAAGACAGACCATATCTCAGGCTGTTCTCCCTCCAAATCCAAGAGCTCCTCTTGACGGCACCCCAGCAGTTCCTCAACTGAGGGCCCAATTAGACAGAGGACCCACTAGGGAAGGAAGGAAGAGGGCCAAGAAGATCAATTTCACTTTTAGGAGTAGTTGGCGGATTTCCAGGACTTGTAAGGACCACTTTCAAAGGTGCTGGTGAAGATGGTGAAGAGGAAGAGTCTGATGGTACTGAAGGTGTTCCTGCTCCTTTGGGGGCATCCCAAGGTACTGGAGGGCCAACTCTAGCCCAGTCTAATCATTCTGTGTCTCATCAGCCTGACCCATCATTATTTGCCATCATGCAGAATATGACTCAACTTATGGCTAATCTTTAAGAAGCTTCATCTTCTGAATCATCAAGAACACCATCCTTCAAGACTCCATCTATGAAGGCACCAGAATGCTTTAATGGGACTCAACCCTTCAAAGTTGGAAGCTTCATTCAGTCTTGCCATTTAATTTTTCATAATGATCTGGCAAACTTCTCTCAAGACAGAAAGAAGGTCCTTTATGCCACCTCATTTCTCATTGGCACAGCTGCAGAATGGATTGACCCTTATCTTTCCAATCTCACGAATCAAGATCCAAATTACCTTCTTAATTAATGAAAATTATTTTAATCTGGAGTCTTTACTTTATTTGGGGACCCAAATGAAGTCAGAAAAGCTGAAGCAGAGCTGTATTCCTTAAGAATGAAAGAAGTTGGGAATGTATCATTATACATTTCTGATTTCAGAAGTTTGGTCTCAAGAATTGGGGATTGGGGTGAAATGGCTCTCATCCAGCATTTCAGGAAGGGTTTGCCATCCAGGATTTTGGATCAGTTGGCCTCTCATTCTTCAATAATTGACTCTCTTCAAGACTTAATGGATGTTACCCTGGAACTTGATACCAGGTACCATGAGAGGCAAAAAGAGAAGAGTCATTATCAAGAGAAGAAGCCTGAAGCCTCAAAGTCAAATTCTTCTCATCCTCAAAATTCTTCAAGCTCAATTCAAAAGAGGGACAAGCCCCATTCTTCTTTATTGAATAAAGATTTCAAGTTGATGAATTCTGAAAAACAAAGAAGAATCAAGGAGGGTCTATGTACCGATTGTGGTGGGAAGCATAGTCTTGAGTCCTGTTTCAAAAGGCCTCAAAACAAGCTCACCCAACCATCAGGCCAATTTCCCAGCCAGGGAAATCCTGGGTGAAGATCATGTTGTGTTCAATAGTCTTCACTATTTTCCATCCAGAGCACAATTGTGCATTCTGAATACTGGTGTCCAGAATTCTCTTAAATTATTTGTTTTTTCTTCTCTTTCTGATGTTTTTTACAGTATTCTCATTGATTCTGGTGCTACCCACACATTTATCGCAAAGCAGTTTTCTCACAAGTATTCCTTGACTACATCAGAACTTCCAGGGAAGATTTCTCTTATCATTTTGGATTCCTCTGAGTCCCCTTCCTTCTTTGTGACTCACCATACCAAATATATGGTTGATCTTCCTTCATTACCAAGCTTTGAATGGGACTTTCTAGTCATTGATACTCCCAAGGGAGAAGACCTCATATTGGGCTTTGACTTTCTTAATCATTTTAATCCATTTATTGATTGGAGGCAAGGGCTGATAATGAGGACTATTATGATCCTTAAAACTCTTTCAGTAATGACTTTTCTTCTGCCAAATCATGTGCAGCTCTGGTTGGTGATTCTAGAACACTATCCCTCTCATCTTCTGTCCATATTCCTTCCCTTAATTGCCATATGTCATTACTATCCCCTAGAGATGAAGTATTCAAAGAGATTCAAGATGCTGTAGAAGATAATTCTGTATTCTCACTTCATCTCTTCTTTGGGAATATGGACCTCCCTCCTTCATCTTATCATGACTCCCTGGAGGAGCTATGGGATGAAGTGGAAGAGCCAGGAGAAGTAGAAACTGTGATTAAGGTTGTTCCTTCTACTTATCACCAATATTTGGATGTAGTCTCCAAGGTGAAAGCAGATAAACTTCCTCCTCACCGCGCCTGTGATCATCATATTGAGCTGGAGGGGTCTCTACCTCCAGTTGGGGTGATCTACTCTTTATCCAAACAAGAGTCAGATACACTCAGGGCCTACATTTCAGAGAATGTAGAGAAAGGTTTCATCTGGCCAAGCTCCTCCTCAACAGGAGCACCTGTCCTCTTTGTCAAAAAGAAAGATGGTGGCCTCCGTTTGTGTGTTGATTACCACAAACTCAATGCTGTTACTAGTAAGAACAAGTATCCTGTTCCTCCTATGAATCATCTTCTTAATGTCTTTAATGGTTCTTCTATCTTCTCCAAGATTGACTTGTGTGGTGCATATAAGCTGCTCAGAATCAAGGAGGGTGATTAACACTTGACAGCTTTGGGAGCTAAATATGGCAGTTATGAGTATTTGGTTATGCCATGTGGACTCACCAATGCTCCTGCGTCTTTTCAAAATCTTGTTAATGATATTTTCTATGAGCTTCTTGATATTTATGTTGTGGCTTATTTGGATGACATTATGGTCTCTTCCAAGTCTGAGGAAAAACATGTCACCCATGTTTCCATTGTTCTTTCTAGAGGAAGAGCCAATAACCTTTTTGCTAAGGCCTCCAAGTGCCTATTCCATGTTTCCAGTGTAGAATACCTAGGTCATATTGTTTCTTCTGAAGGCCTCAAGATGGACCAAGCAAAAGTCCAGAAAAAATTCTCAATTGGCCGCCTCCAAGAAACCTCAAAGCTCTTCAATCCTTCCTTGGCTTTGCCAATTTCTACCGCCATTTCATCAAGAATTATTAAAAGAAAATTAGTTCACTCACCAGTTTCCTCAAGAAAGATTCCTGTTTTCCCCTCAATGAGGAAGCTCTTAGTCATTTTCATCAACTCAAAGAGGCCTTCACCACAGCTCCAATCCTTTCCCACTTCAATCCTTCTCTACCCACCATTTTCTAGACCAATGCATCCAATTATGCCTTGGGTGCTGTACTTAGTCGGGTTTCTGACTCAGGAAAACATTCCATTGAATTTGATAGCCGCAAGTTTATTCCAGCAGAGCTCAACTATGAGATTCATGAAAAGAAACTCCTTGGAATAGTCTGGGGTCTCAAGTGCTGGAGAGATTTTCTTCTTTCTCTCTCTTCCCCTTTTGAAGTTATCACTGATCACTCTTCCCTGAAATACTTCATGTCCTCAAAAATCCTTACCCGCCCTCAAGCCTGCTGGGCTGAGTTTCTTTCTGAATTTCACTTTTCTATCACTTACCGCCCTGGCCTCCTAGCTACTCTTCCAGATGCCTTATCAAGTTGGGACAACATTTATCTGGAGAGGGGGGAGAATTTCATCGGAAATAATCCAATGAACTTTAAGCATCTCATTAAGAAAGATGAAGTTCAACCCTCAAGATTTTTTGCAGTCAAGGTGGAATGCTTTTCAAATTTGATTGAATCAATTCAGAAGAAATTATGGCAAGATCCTCAGTACAGAAGTATCCTTCAAGAATTGTTAAAGGTAAATCTGTTAAAGATTATTCTCTTCATACTTGTTCCCCACTTCTTTTATTGAAAGAGCAGGTGGTGGTCCCAAATGACCCCACAATTCAGCTCAGGATTCTTCAAAAGCATCATGATTCTCCTCTAGCTGGACACCCTGGCCAAGAGAAGACTCTCAAACTTGTAAAGCGGGATTTCCACTGCTATGGCATGACTCAATTTATCAAGGATTATGTATCATCCTGTCAAGAGTGCTCAAAAACAAGAATATCCATCACAAGAAGCTTGGACTCCTCAAACCTCTTCCAGTTCCAAATGGTCCTTGTATTTCTCTTTCAATGGATTTCATCACTCAATTGCCACTGTCCAATTCTTTTCATAGTGGACAGATTCTCAAAGATGGCCGTTTTTATACCAACAATTTCTTCAATAACTTCACTGGATTTGTCCCATTTATTAATCAAGAATATCTTTTCAAAGCATGGACTTCCTTCAAGAATTGTTAGTGATAGAGGTTCTCTTTTTGTTTCTTCCTTTTGGACCAATCCTTGTCAGAAGCTCAAGATTTCAAGAGATCTGTCAACTGCTTACCATCCATAAACTGATGGACAGACAGAGAGGGTAGATCAGATACTATAACAGTACCTTTGGATGTATGTCAGTTATCATCAAGATGTTTGGAACACCTGGCTCCCTCTGGCTAAATTTTCCTACAATAATTCTGATCACTCTTCAACAAAACAATCACCGTTTTTTACTGTTTATGGAATAGATCCACAATTTGACTCAGTTCACATCACTCAAGATACTCCTGCTGGAAATTTATCAACAAAAATTGAATCAGTACATCAAGGTTTCAAGAGGGAATTTGAAGTTTCCATAAACAGGTCTAAGAGGTATGCAGATAAAAGTAGAGCAAGTCCACCTGTTTTCAATCCTAGTGACATGGTATGGCTTTCTTCCAAAAATACCAAATCAACTAGACCCACCAAAAAAACCATCTGAAAGATGGTTGGGTCCTTTTCCAATCTTGAAGAAAGTCAGCACTCATGCCTACCATCTCAATGGAAGTCCATCAACCAGTCTTCCATATTTTCCTCCTTGAACCAGTCAAGACATCAACAATCCCAAATTGGCATGAAGAGCCTCCTCCTCCAATCATCATTGAAAAAGAAGAGGAATGGGAAGTAATTCTGGATTCCAAGATCAAGAGAGGAAAATTATGGTATTTGGTGGAATGGAAAGGTTTCAGTCAAGACCCAGAAGATCTACTTGGGAACCAACTAAAAACCTCAAGAATTTCCCTTAACTTCTCCAGGATTTCCATTCTTTGTATCCTGACAAGCAGGACCCAATTCTTCAAGAGCTTGATCATTTATGGTGTCTGGTGGGGAGAGGAATTACCAAAAGTAATTCCCATCCTGGTATACACCTTTAGAGGTATTCTACTCTTTTTGTTGTCAGCATCACCCTGACCGCTCTGTGAGCACTCTGGAGATTTTGGACACAGATCTTTGGCCTGGCTTTCAACATCAATTCTAAAATCTATGGCCTTTTTCACTTGGGAAAATAGACCATTATTTTTCTCCATTTCTTTCCAAGTCTTTCCAATTCAATTCATTCCTTCAGCAATGTTCTTAATTTTCACGGCACAGGCGGGAGTCGTAACTACCAAAAGTAAGTTCCTCTCCTGGTGTGCACTTCCCTTGGGGTCTACAATCTTTCAAAACTTCACCTTGGCCACTCTGTGAGCACCTGGTATCAAATCTTGTTTTCCAGGTCGTTGGCTAATTCAAATCAGCTGTCCACTTCCATGATCAAGATTGGAATCCCCCTCAATACTTCATTTCCCTTTATTTTCTTTTCTTATTTTCTTTCATGTTTTTTATTTTTCTCTCTTTATATTTTTTCAAAACTTTTATTTCTATATTCTTAATTCCAACATCTTTATGTCAATTCAATTCTTCAAAACTTCAAAGCCAAATGTCAAAATAAGACCAAATCATCCTCACGTCATATGCCAACCTCCTACCAGTCTGGAAGGTTTCTTTCAAGATGCAATGCCTCTGGAATCCCTATGTCAAATCCTTCTCAACAGGCTTTTACCTTGGTTTGGTGCTCAGGAGCTTTCCATTCAAGGTTGGGGGTACTGTCACAACCATGTGTAATCACCCCCCCCGGATGGGTGTTTGCAGAAGTAATATCCTGACCTCATTTTATGGTCAATTGGTCCATATTGGTGTTTTATGGCCTTTGGGACACATCACCTGTCACTAGCCCTTTATGGCCTCAGGCCATATCCTACGTAATTGGCGCTTTTGGCCAATCCTTCACCTGACCAACCCCCAGGCCAACTCCTTTCTTTGGGCCTGGGGGGTCCATCTGGACTTCCAGCAGCCTTTGGCCCCTCTAGCCACCACCAGGGCCCTTGGGCACATCCCTTTGATTATGGGGTTTTGGGCCATTTAGCCCCCCAATGGCCTCTATGGTCTGTGGGCTGTAAGGTGCGTACCATGGGACCCTTAGGCACCTTTTGGCCTAAGTCCAATGAGGCCAAAAGGGGCCAAGGGGGCCAACCCCCTACCCTCAAGGCCAGGTGGGCCCACCTGAGCCAATTTTGGCCCCCAATCTCACCAGTCCCACAAATGGTCAAAAGGACCCCAGAACCCAAATTGGCCATTTTCAACCCCTGGACTTTGTCAATAACCAGAGGCTAGGAGATCAAGCTCAGAAAGGTTTCCCCTTCATTCAGGGGTAAGACTTCTCCTCACCACTGTAATCCGTACCATGGATTCAGGAATGGTTCATATATGGTATAATATACCATTATGCACCAATGGTGAAGGTTTCAGGACCAAATTAGTCCATTTCAAACCAAGTCCCCAAATCCATCACCCATTTCAAAGGAAGTCTCTTCAGTCATTCAGTCTTGAAATCCATGGCAGCTACCAGAAGACCATTTGAGGACCCCAACCACCTGGCCCTGCAGGAGTTGGGTTGTACTTTCTTTCAGGATTCTTCCAAGGGCAATTTCAAGAGGTTATAAAGCAGTCAATCAGTTGTCAAGGCATCAAGTACTTCAGTATTCCTTGGACAACTCAATTGGTCCATACAGGTTGTATTCAAGGAAGCTGTATGGCCTTGGCCCTTTTGGGCCAATTCATATTCCACTGTGGGAATTCCATCACACAGTTCAATTTTCAAAATGGCCAGACCTGTATTGACCCAAAACAGTCAATACAGCTGGTGATCAACCCTTCAGGATCATTCTTTCAGCTTTTCACATATACTGGACACCTTTTTCTTCCCTGGGGACTTTTTCCCCAGTTAATTGATAGATTGGATTTATTATTATCCTCATTTTCCTTTCTTTTATTAAAGTAAATACTGATAATCTTAAGTCAGTCATTTGCACCTTTTCTTCTTTGCCTGTAAGTGGATGTTGGTGGTCATATCCTTTACTAATTCCATTGTTCTTTCTGGCAGGTTGAGACAGTGAATTGAGGATTCATTTGTCTGGCTTTTTGGCTCTTGGTTTTTTTATTATCTTGGCCATTGGCTTCCTTTTTCTTTTATTTTTGGCACACTTTTCTTTACTCTTATTCTTCCTTAAAGAAATATATTTTCCTTCTTATTTCTTTATTCTTTTGGAGTCCTCCAAGTGAGTCATTGATTCCTAAGTGCCAGGCCCCTCTTGCTTCCATAAGAGCCCCTGTGACAATCATGATTTGATAATTAATAAGTACAGCTAAATGATTATAAAGGCATCAAATTTTTAATGTTAATCTTACAAACAATAATTTTCAATACACATTCTCAAGTAATTTTGTAACTTTTCCTTTTTCTTAAGCATACCTTTAAATTTCTCAAAGAGTTTTTTCATTTTAGCACAGGTAGAAATTGAGAATATAGGTTGTGACTGCCTTTTTATGTTGGGATTCATTTGGCAAGGTACTTGTATGTGGCTTTTTGAACTATCAAATAGAGCTTTGTCATTTAAATTTTGTGGAATTGGCCACTGGAGGTACAAATTCTTCTTTTGTATGTGAAAATGGTAATGTATGCTCTAAAAGATTCATTTTTATTTGTAATTTATGCTTTTCATTAGCATGAGGGTTTCTTAAGGGTAAAATCTGGATTCAAATTAGAGTAATTTTTATATCCACCCTTGATATGCATTTTTGTCCTTTTTTTAAAAGCTTTGATTTTATGTTTAATTTTTGCAAGTTTGGTGGTTCTTCCACACTTTCATTCTTGTATTCTGAATTTTTCATCCAGATTATTGGGAATTAAGTTCATAATGTGTTATTTGAACTTTGGGGGTCTGATTTTCTGAAATTGGAATTCAAGGATTCATTCTATTTTCCAATTTAAATTAGTTGTGACTTATTTTTTTGATTTAAATTTTTGGGTTTTACATTCCAATTGAAATGATTTTTGAATAATGTTTTGCCAATTCTTAAATTAAATTTGTTAAATAGTTCTCACTCACTTAAAGCTAAAAAGTCATTCATTTAAGATTTTCCAAATTTTAAATAAAATTGGTATCTTTTTTCTTATTATTAATTATAATCCAACTTCTAATTACTAATATTTTTCTCTAATATGTTCAAAATTTAGTTTTTCTTGATTTCAACCTCAAAAATTCAAAATATTTCAATATCCACTCTCACATCATCACCAGTCTTACCATCAAACCCCACCAAGTCCTTTTATTCCAGCTCCTCCACACCCCTTGTCCTAATCTCAGCGAATTTATTTGCTGCTTCTTTTACAAGCTATAGCAAATCAGCTTGCTATCTCAATGGTATTCTCTTAATTCTGCCTCTATCAAATCAATTTGCTCTAGTTTCAATTCTTTTTTGTTTTACTTTCTTTAATTTAATCTTTTTTGGTTCCACCTCTACGAGGTTGATTTCCTATAGACGTTAAAAGAATTAGAAATTTGGCTTTCTAATTCTTTCAAAGCCTATAGCAAATTGATTTTCTATGGTATTGATTTTTTTATTTCACTCCCACTTACACCACACCTCTCAGCACCAGAAAATCAATTTGCTAGAGGATATAGAGGACCTGGCGAATAGATTTGCCCTTTTTTTCAAATTTGTTTCTTCCTCCACACCATCTATCCAATCTGAACAAGAAAATCTCAATCAATTTTCGAACCATCTGGGGACCTTTCTAAGTCTATCTACAGGTCTTCAACCAGCCATTTGAAATTAACTTTATTTTTTGTCATATTAATTTTTATTTTGAATTTATTATGATATTTTTGCTTTATCTTGAAACTTCCACAATTAACTGATCAATCCCCAAGTTTCTTTTGAAGTTTTTTTTGGTTATTAATACGTGAAGATACTAATCTTGACTCCTTTTAATCACTTTTGTAATAAAGATTTCTAGGGGTTAAATAGTTATCAGGGTGTTCTTTTTGCAATGTCATTCCAACCCATCAATATTCCTTCATCTTGAAAATTTAATAAAAATCCTTCTCCAGTCTTTGATTCTTGAAATAATTCTAATTATTTCATGGCTAGGACTAAACCAAATTTATAACATCAAGAATTATTTTAAAGATGATTATAATGTTCTTCCACCTTCTGATTTAATATTTAGGACTAAAACAAATAAAAAACAGCATGAAGATAATAGTAAGAATATCAATAGTAAAAGAACTCTCACTTGATCCCAAAGGTTACATATTCATGATAATAGAAAACTCACCTCAGAACTTGGCCATTGAAATAGACCCTATGAGACGTTCTCAAGCAGCTCAATTGGTAAGAAAGATGCTAATTCAACTTAGTTAAGACCCAAAGAAGTAAACACACTTCCACAACCTTGTTTCAAAGCCAAAATCCCATTCTTACCAGTGGTAATTTGCGAAATTAAATAATTTGAAGATCCTACACCTCCCAGGACTTACACTATCTTATAACAGCATTAAATAAGATATACAATAATGGACAAGATATCAAAGCCAATTAGAATCTTTGATGTGGGATAATGAAATGTATTGGGTTTTGCCCAGGCTCAAATTTTTCAAATATGAATGAAAGTAATATTTATTGATATTTCTACAAATAATTACTAAATTATCTTACAATTTATAGGTGTATACTCCCATAAACCTGGATTTCCAAATGAATAAATAAAAAAATTAAAACCTCCAATGGGTGAAGCTTCAGTATTATGATGATTTTAGTTCTTCTCAAACTATTTACTTCTCTAGAATGTCTACCAATGAAAATAATGCCTCAATTAATGATTCTCAGCTACAAAGCTTCAGAAATTTGGAATGGTATTCTCATACCACCAAGACAGCATTCAAATCATTTCAAACTTTCATTTTCACATGAGCTGTACTTTAAGATAAACCAAATCAAGACTTTAATGATTTCAATTTATTGACCTGCTTTCATTGAAAAGAATGACTCTCAGCCCATCCCCACCATATTCACTCCATCTGGACATGAGTTTCACTTCTCCAAAGTAATTTTTCAAGGAAACCTGGCATAATAGAAATACTCTGGAGGAATTAATGAATTATTCATCACACTTACAAGACACCTACATGAATTATCAATTATAAATCAATTACTAGTTGCATATTCTCATTCCAAATTAACAGGAGATTATTCAGTTTAGGTCAAAGATTTTCAGAAATGACTCATACTGATATCAAATCAAAAGTTTATTGCAATTCAGAGAAAAATTTACATGAGAAGAATAGAACCCAAGGAATAAAATTGTAAAACATTTTTTTTAATTTCTTCATTTGAATTCACTGAAAGTTTTAGTACTTGAGATTTCTAACAAAAGTCATCTAGCAATATATAGTTTCAAAGCTGTTTTGCTAGTTATTTATACTTATTAATACAAGATATTGTGCATTGCCTACTTTGTATAGAGTTTCCCCTTGTTATGGGTCATTATTCTCCTCAAAACACAACCATTTATACTCAGTTTGCACTAACATATTGTGTAAAATCACACAAAAGACCATCCAGCTAACAAAATGATGTATTTCTTTATCATCCCTCATTTTATTAAGCATTTCTCTTGGAGAAATCCAAATTTTCTTCAAAATGCATATTTCATGCTCTATTCTTACCATTGATCTTTCTAGAAAATAGCTGAATGACCTATTGTCTTTATCCTATGTGGAAGTCCCATAATAAGCCAAAATAACCCAAGGTGATCTTTTTGATGTGGTATTTTGCAGAAAATACTAATCCTTTTTTAAACTTCCTGTGGGGTTTCTGATATTCTCATATGTTTTTATATCTTCAAATGATGAAGTGAGCCAGTACATATAGAATATAGGGCTAGGAACTGTTTGTTTAGATCAAACATAAGCTGCATGGACATAGAATACTTGAATTCTGAGCTATTAGTCAAAAGCCAAATATAATAACTCTTTTTATGATCAAAATAGGCTTCACCATCTTTGGGAGGAGACTCCCATAGATACATTAAAAACACCCTGGGAGCCCTTCATCCTGAATCACTTCTTAAATCTCTCTTTTTTGATAATTTTTGGACAAACTATCATCCTTTTTTTCATTTCATTAAAATTCAAATTACCCTTTGAGTATACAATATAATTTACCCATGGCTAACTCCAAACAACATTTCACTCTTCTACAAAGATGCCCCATTCCCCTGTGATCTTAACCTTGAAAGTTCTAAAGCTAATTGTATGGAAAAATCCTGTTTGCTGTCTTTTGAGGATTTTGTTAATGTTTCATTTTCTTGAATTTAAAAAACCAACTTGGTGGATGAATTATATGTAGTGAAACAAATTTTTCAAAATTCATCAGATGTAAACATTTTAAGTAATTCAACGTATACATGTAACGTGGAGTATTTATTGTATGTGGATTAACTTATATTTGTGTTTTAATCACATAAAACAAGGCTATATCAGTTTGTATATCTGAATCACTATCATAATCAAGAGCTTCCATGAACTGCAAGGCTTTAAAAATCTGAATTGAAATTAGTCTTTTGGATGCCTTTGGAATTATGTTTCTTAAGCTTCATACTTAGATGAGGTGAATGGAGACAATGACCTAAATTAATTACTAGTGAAATCAGATTATATGAAATCTAAGGGTAGTTTTATGCAAATATACCATCCCTTACTGAGGTTTAAATCAAAAATGATCCTTTTGGTAAATCTAACCTCAGTATATGAGTACCTTAATTTTAGCCTTTGAAATATGACCACATATCCAAAAAGGTCACAACACAACTTTACAATATTTATTCTATGATAAGAATTAAAATTACTATGTTGAAATAAATAAAAATGCCATAAAAAGGCATCATTTCTTTATTATCTCTGAATTTAATAAATAAAAATGTGTAATAAACTGCACCATTACATTCACCACAGTAAAATACACATATGACATTTTTATGTCATATCTGTAAAGACATAACTTACTGAGAAATAAGTAAAAATGCCATAAAATTACATAGATCCTTGATTATATAAGAAAAAATTAATTTAAATGGGAAAGAAATTGCGCAATTTGATTCCTCATGAAGAATTACATATATAAAATTCTTATGTCATATCTTTAAACTCAATACTTAAGGAAATAACCTGAATATATGCACTTTTATGATCAGTGCATATATTCATGGTTTTTAGCTCATATCTCTTTAAATATACATGGTATAAAGCTAAATAATACAGAGCTTTCCACTTAATTACTGTAAGAATACAGATGAAAACTATATTTCACAACCTATGAACAAGGTTATAACTTGTAAGGGCTTATGGAACAAAATTGTTATAGCTGTTGACCAATTTGTTGTGAGAGTGGTCCAAACTTAAAACAGAATATATTCAAGTTCCACTAGCTCATAGGTAAGTAATTATGTAATTTATATAATTATATTCAAGGTATAACCCCTTGAATTCATGGTTTGAAGTTTAAAATAGTAAATTTTAACAGAAAAGATGATTTACAAAAAAACTCATCAAAAGTAGATTTTTGATGATGTAATGAAATTCTATTAGAAGTTTAATAATAAAATTCCAAGCTATCAGAATTAACTCTCTGAATGGCTGTAGTTTGTATAACTCAAAAGCATTTATGATCAGACCTTAAGCTTAAAATTGACCATTTATGATCACTCACTGTAATCTTAATTTAGGTTTAACAGTCATATAAGTGATTAAAGTGGTGAATACTAGTTTATTATTATTAAAAGAAATTAAATCCACAAAGTTTAGTCTTCTTCCAAGCCTATGATGTCAGAAAACTTATAGTTACAGTGATAACTCTAAATAATGGTGTAATAATGAGATAAGATGGTTTGATTATGATGTCATCATCACTAAACCTTGAAATACTGATAAATTCCAGTAGATACCATAATTACACTTCTACTTGAAGCCTTCTGGACTCTAGGAGGGAGGAATTTACTATGTAAAGAGCTCTTTTTATCTCTATTTCTACCTCAGATGCAACAAAAACATTAAAAAATTAAATCAAAAGGTAATTTCTTTATTCCTTATATATAAATGCTCAATATTCAAGAAAAAAGATCATCTTTCTGTGATTAAATCAAATTTTTATTTTTTTTGTTAAATTTCTCTATAAGTCTTTAGTTCCATGTAAAAACAAGAATATTTGTGGTTTATTTCATTTTTAATTGTAAATACAATTTGAATAAGCTTTCATTACATTTTTAGGCACAAATGCATTCAAAATTACTATATTAAGCGTCAAAAGTAGGCTATCTTCATCTTTTATAATAACTTTTTTTTTGTTATTATTTTTAATAATTGTTCCATTAATATAAGTAGTATTTATATTAATATATAGATTTAATATTGGTAGTATCATTGTTATAAATTGTTTTTTATTATCAAATAAAAATATTTTATGCCTTTATTATTGGTTTGTAACAATAATAGAGCTCCATAAGTATATTAATTACTAAATAAAAATATATTACTATTATATCATTTTATTCATTTGATAATATAAATATTTTATGCCATAATTACAATTATTATTTATCTTATTCTTCAATTTAATAAGAAAATTAATAGCCCAATAAGTAGAATATTGCTAATACTTACATATTGTTTCATAGTCAAACCTTACACTCAAAGTATGGAATTAAGACTCAAATACCCAAAATCTCAATTTGGGATTTAGGGGTGGAAAAAGGAAGGATTTTGAGTATTGTAATTGATTAATTTTACATCCCTAAGATATCTATCTCCTTGCTAATAATTATTGGAGTAAACTATAGTCAACTGAGTTAATATTTTTATCCAAAATGAGGAGATATGAAGTTTATAGTGCATAAGATGCTAGTATTAAAAATATCATGGATTATCAAAGTAAACTGAATGCAACAAATTTTTACGATTTAGAACTGGATGGTAATCTACTTACTTACAATCAAATGATCAGTCTCTATTCAAGGTATTATGAGCTAAAATCTGATTGGCATTTCTTATCTCAGCTCTATAGACTTTGAATAATTTAATAATGAAACATAAAGTATACTATTATATTGAATAATAATTGAAAAAAGGTATTACAGGGAAGTTGTTTTTAGATCTTCTCTCATAATTATGCTTATATATTGGATATTTTCCAAAAATATCACTTTTTTTATCTGATTATAAAATCCATAATCTATAAAATTCTAGTAATTATCTTTCACTGAGACAAGAAAGAATAAGTTGGAAAAAAGAATACTAATAGTAGAGTTATGAAAGGATGGAAAATTGCATTTTCATGATAGGAAACCTTTGAATATTTCAAATTTTAGGTGGTGAAATAACCCCGTAGATGAAATCAGATTAAAATAAATATAAAAACCAATAGTTTTACAAAGAAAATTGGGAAAGATAAGCTAGAGATAAATATAAAAGGGCTGGAGGATTCATATTAGTCTCATTAAAGTCTTTCATACCAATAAGTAATCTTTGAAGGATCTTATTATCTATTCTCAAAAATTTTATTTGTATTTTTTTCAAATTTAACTGAATTATATTAGCTTTATATATACCATTACATTTTATAATCTTAGATTTTAAAAATAATCTATTTAAACTTTTGAATATTTTGATATAATTTCAACAAATCACTCTCTAATTTAATTGTCTTTCTGATGGAGTGTGTTGTCTGAAAGTGATTTTTAATTTTATCTCTAAGCTTACAACTACAATGTTTCAGCTTGACAGAATGACAAAAATATTAAAGTTGATTCTTTTTGAATTATTACTTTTTTAAAAAACTGAAACCATTTTTAGTTAATTCTATTCTTCAAACTCCAAAATCAAATTTTATTTTTTATTCTCTACTAAGAAATATTCAGCTTATTATTAAATCTTCTCTAACTTTAATTATGAAATATTTGATAAAATTTGACCCCATTGAGAGATAATTGGTATTATTTTCCAAAATTATGGAGAAAGATTTAAACAATTTCTCTTAGCCTTTTTAATAAATACTTTATATCTGGTGACAGAGAGTTATTTCTCATATGTTCTCATTTTGCATTTGAAAATTTGCTCATGATCTCAATAGTAAATCATTATCTGAAATTTTATCAATAATCAATCAAAATCATTCTCATAAACTTTGATTGATCAGCTCCCTGATTAAAATCCTTATCAAGTTTCTACTGTTTAATCAATAAAACCTATACTTAATCATTATCATATCAACACAACACATTCATCTGAGAATTGATTTGATCTTAAATCATCATCAGATACCTTGACCTCTCTATTTTTGGATCCTTGATTCAAAAATTACAACATCCAAGAGAAGTTCCCATGTTTATTTTTGCCTTATACAATGGTTTTGTTTAATTTAGATGAATTTTGAATGGATTGAAAAGAAATTTTCTAATTAATAATTTAGCACAACATTACACTCAGTAATAATATTTGAATATAGCCAATAGCACTTTTGAGTTATAACTATTTATGGCCAACTTTAGATAATCAAGTTTGTGAATTATTTTCCTTCTTATCAACTCATGTGTCATAAACTAATACTTCTGTTTTTATTTCTGGAGGGCCTTAGTAACTTCTGGGATTTCATTGAATAATGAGCTCTCAATAAGGACTTCAAAAAGAAAACTTTAAGCAATATTCAAACAAAAATAACAGCATTGGTAAAAGATGAGAATGAAGCAAAATGATAATTATGATATTATAGATGATAAAAAATTAAAGAATAAGAAATTGCAATAGTGAAATCTAATTTTATCTATTAAAAATATAGAATTAATTGTAAAATGTAAGATGTTCATAAATCAATGTACAACTTTGAAGAGTTTTACTCTTGAGTAATATAAAATAATATGTATAATTTTTCAAATCACCATTCCCTTAAGACTCTCTGATAAATGAACCTCAAAACACTCATTTTTGAAGTCTAATTCATGAATTTAACTCCTCTCTTCAGTCCCTTTCTAAATCTCATTGACTTGAAAATGTCACTATGATTCTGAAAGTAGTAGCTGGGTAGGGACTTCCTTTCATCTCACTTATATCCTTCAATGAGGAGATACTCAATTATAATTACTTTTCTAACGGTAGATGTAAGAAATAATGCATTATCAATCAATTAAATTGGAAGAATAACCAAGATTGTGTTAATCTGAAATATCTAAATCAATGAGTTTATTATATAATCAATCACTTTCCTAAGAAAGCATATTACCAAAAAAATCAAATAATTCAAGAATATTAAGTACACAATTTCTTTTAAGGGTAGTTGTTTCATAAAGTCTGAAAGTGTAAGGTTTGTCTATGAAACTCTTGATAATGGTAGCAATATCAAGAGTACTATGACTGTCCTCAGTAGAAAAATATAATATAATATAATATTATAACCACAAATTTAAATATGATTATTAAAAATAATTATATAGAAAAAGAAATTTAATTATTATTATACAAAATAATAATAATAGAAAATATAATTATTCTATTATTGTTATAGTCACTAACGATTATAACAATAAGAAGTGTAAAGCTCTTAATGGGACAATTACACGTGGAAAATATAAATATTTAACCACTTGGAAATAATATATAGATATTATTTATAAAAGAATTATAACAGGAACTGTGCAGAAATAATTCTCATAGAAAAATTCTATATAAAAAAACTAATAATAGATAAAAAAGACATAAAATTTTAGAGAAAACTTACTTATAATATAAATTTAATACAACAATTCAAATACGACAGTTATAATATTAAATTATTATTATAAGTTAAACACACGCCAGAAATCAATATTTTAAATGATGAAACAACTTTCTATGATAAAAAATATGATTAAAGAGTGTTTGAGAAGAATTTGTGGATTTTAAAAGATATTTTAAAGACAATAATTTTATAGAATAAAATAAATTATAGGTGATTACAACAATAATCTAATTTATATGATTTCAATTCTTCAATTTAAGATTTATAAAGAATAAAGTACTTAAGAAATATTTCAATAATAAGATTTCATATATAATAAAACTTTACCTGTTTAAATGTCTAATATTATTGGATTGATAATTGATGATGGCCGAAAACAGTGCTGAAAAGACTCTTTTTATGTCTACAGAGCATCTCTCATGATTCATAATGGATATACAGGGCGTGCTCAAGTCAAAAATGAAAAATTATTCTTAAAAATAAGGTTCTTAACTTAAGGTAACTTATTTTTAATTCCAATTTAAAGTTACCAGTGTTATTCTTAGCTCCAAGTAACTTTAATCCTCATTGAGGTTTATAATTTCAATTTGTAATATAAAAAGGGATTATTTATATTGAATTTCATCACATGAACAACTTAAAAATAGAGTTTCAAGCAGAAATCCCTTAAACTCAATTTTTAATTAATTTTTAAAGAAATCTTAAGTTTCTTTGAGTATAATTAAAAGAGTAAATTTCCAGGCTAATCACCCAGGAAGTCTGTTCATAAAAGATACTTGAAATTTAATTTATATATAGATAATATTAAATAGTAAGCTGTGTGAAATGTTCAAGAAAATCCATCAAGAATTGGATTTTTAATAAATTTTTGAAGTTATTTCTATTTTTCCATGTAAAATAGAAATACACACTAAACCTTAACTTTTGATAAGGCTTCAAGGCTTGTAACCTTAAATGTTTAAGCTTATTTAAGCTTTTGACAGATCTCAAAACTTTAATTTCAAGCCTGCATATTGGGATTTACCCTATGACAGCTTGAAATTCCTGTGCAAATTGGGATAAAACCAGTTTAAACCTTAAGGTTGGAGCACAGTCTAATATTAAAGTCTAAATAAGGTTGAAAATCCTCCAATAAAGGTGGAAAACATTGATTCAATCCTTTCAGATCCAAAAATCTGGGTACCCCAGCTCTGTTTGGTCTTTTTCCTTTGTCCCACCTTTTTGCGTGGATATTTCCCTTTGATTTATTTAAGGCCATACCATGGCCTTAAACACTTTTAAATTGAGCTCTAGAGGATTTACATTCTGTATTGCAAATCCTTAGCCAATTCTGTAAATATACACAACACCTCAATTTTAACTGAAATTTTGGTAAGTTTGCATAAACCTTATGCAACTTCAAATTTAAGCTCATTTAAGCTTAAACTTAACAATTTTAAGAAAATGTTAAAAAAGCTACATTAGTACTGTGAGATTCTTAAATCTACCAATAACATAAGAAATAAGCTTTTTTGGGTATAACACCCTATGGGTGTACCCTAGGTTAATTTTGGTGTAGAATCTAAAAATGACATAATATTTATAACTTTGTTTATCCAAAAAAGGTTATACTTATTTTTTGGTATTTTTTATTTTAAATCCAATTTAACAATCTGTTGAAGACTAAATCAGCTCTATATAAAATCATTTGTGGCCTTATTGGTATGTTATACATACCTCACAGGCTCACACAAATCATATAAGGAATTGAATAATTTGATTAAATCTCATTCTAGATTTTATAAAGATGTTAAAAGATATAAATATATCTCAAGCTCTGGAATTATTGGTGTTTCAATTCAACAGAAAATTTATTTCAACCACCTTAAGTAATCTGTGACCTAGCTAACCATTAACTTAATTTCCCTTTACCCAAATTACAAGTATATTCTCTTAACAAACTGTGTCTAGTCAAGCACCTATGGAGAGCTTTAGAAATTATTAATCAAACCACAAACTCCCTAGTTAAAATTTGTAAACATGTATATATTATGCACTTTGTATTTTATTGAAAATTAAGAAGAAATTTCAAGATTTATATTTCATTTTTTTCAAGAACATTTATGAAAATATAGAAAGATTATTAATATAAAATCAGATATAGAATGAGGATACTGTTGTTCACAGGAGCTATATTAGTCATACTTACTAGAGTTCATTTTCAATACAAATATTAGTGATGACCAAACCCATTAAAAACTAATGTATTTACAGTTTTCTACATCTCAATTATTCAGAAAAGCCTGTCTTTATTAGAAAATGATCCATATTATACCCTAAATGACCAAATTCCTAAATTTAATTTTATCCTGACTTTGATTTCACATTCCCCTTAAATAATACATGCCCCTTCAAAATTTCTTAGGAAATTTTAAATAAAAAAAATTTCCTTTCAAAATTCAGATTTAAATTTCAACCACTTCTCCACCTTATGGAATGATCTAAATGCACACTAAATACTGTTTTTTTCAATAAAACTCTCTGGATTCCTTTAAAATATTACATTTTGATATAAATTTGAATTATTAATAGACCCAGAAAATTGTAAATATAAGGTAATAAAGGTCTTATCATGCTCATAGAGATATTATTTTGAGCTTTACTACCTATTCATTTTAAGATCACAAATTATTTCAACATTTAACACTGGCTAATTTCACAAAACATAAAAATGATTCTTGATGTGGTAAAATTATACTTCTCAATTATGTGTCAGAATTTGAGAAAAAGGGATAATTCTCTCATTTATGAGCTTCCCTAAGACTGAAAATACCTTAGCTTTGATAATACCAGATATTTTAACTGTATTTAAAGGTCTATACAAGGTGATATAATTATATTAATACTTATTCAAATAATTTATCAACCCTTCTTCATTTAAAAAGACTTCTAAAGGACTGAATTTAAATAGAATTCTAGATTTAAATATGAATTACAATCACTCTTTGGACTCAAATAGAAGAAACCAACCAAAATTTGTATTTTTGCCTCCATTTTTTTGGTTTTCTATTAATTCTATAATATTCAATATTATTCAAAATTAAAATAAAATCTTCAAAATAACATTTCAATCTTACAGAAAGCTTCTTTTAGTTAGTTTTATGTAGGATTTTCTCAAATCTATTGATTTATATATACAATAAATCCATGGATTCTTTTGAAGGCTAGATGGGTTTGGGTAAGTCCAAGTTTCAATTCAAGAATCTCATTTCATTTTTTTCACTAAAATAACTATTAGTTTCTAATTTATTAATAAAATTGAAAAGAAGCAAATAATTAATAAGCAAGAATCCTTCAGAATCATTTAGAACTTTAGCTTAAGTAGATTAAATGATGTGATGTATACACTGAATTGTAATATAATAAAACAGATATGAAAAAAGATGGCAGCCCAAGCTCCTCTTTCATGTTGTATGTTGGCTTTTTGAAAATTAAATGGGACATCATGTGATAAGAGCTACACTTATTGGTTTTTTTACACAAGAATATTTGGATTGAAATAAATAAATAGGTGAAAGGAGCTGTGAAGTTATTCAATATTTTTATCAAAGATCTGATTTGTTTTTATAGTAATATACCATATTTTAACTACAGAATTAAGAGGAAATAAATTTGGAATATTGAATAGATTTAAAATCTTTGACCCCCTCTAATGTAAATAACAATAATATCAACCAGGCTTTGTTTCAAAAGAACTGATTTTCTAATTGAATTGAATCAATTATTTTGATCACAATCACTTTTTTTGAATCATGATGTTTCTTAAAGTATTAAATTTAACCATTAAATATGGTGCTCGAAATATTTTCTCTTTCAATTTCAAGGTCATTAATTGGATTATTTTATATTTTGAAACAAAATAAAGAATAAAATGATAAAAATCATATTCTTCCAACTAATTAATTCAAAAAAAAACATTCCAAAGCTTAAACAAAATTCAATATATGTATACATATATATATAGATAGTTTTTTATATTTATTTTTTGAAAAAGCTATAATCCCATTCTTAATTTTTACTGAAAAAAGTTTTTTTATTAACTTTTTTACTATATATATATTTAATAATACTCGAATTAAAATATTTTGAAACTTAAAAAAAAACTATTTTTTTGGGAATAATTGAAACATAAACTTATTAATTTTTCCTACACATTTTCAAAATTTGTTTCAAAACCAAAAATATATTCAATCCAACTTTATCCTATCTTATAAATTACCTTTTTCAACGATGTATTCAATAGATAATACTTTAAAAACTTTAAACAATTTCTTCCAAATAAAGCTAAAATGCATTATCTAATTAATTTCCTTTACCGGCTTTTTATTATGAAAAACTGATTTTTTTAGATAACTAGATTTTTAAAAATATTCTCTTTCTTATTAAAAAACTTTTATGTCATAAAAGAAACAAATGAATAAATAACTACTTTTCATCTTGATATGAATGAATTTGAATGGATTTTGATTTTTTTTTCACGAATTAATGTTTTAAAATTGAATGAGTATACTTGAGGAGATTAATATTTTAAATTTATTTTTATTTAATTAAGTTCAAACCTTTTCAGTATTACTGTTTCAATGATTGATTGAAAATATTGGAAGATATTGGTTAAATGTATCTCAAGATCAATTTATCAGTCCAAAAATAGTATGGTCTTAAACTCCATCTCAGTCAATCATACCATATGAATGAAACTTAATTGCAACCTGCGAGATTAAATTGGTGTGAAAACTAATTAGCTCACCTCATCTTAAGCGTTACCTCCTAGAGAAATAAAGAAAACTAAATCTCAAAGAACATAATTGAAACAATTTCAATTTAAGTCTTCATTCCTCCAATATTAGGGGCTATAATTCATTGCATTTCTTGGAGAAGTAAGTTACCACTGAATTAACTCTCTCAACTTCTCTGAAAACTAACTAAAAGCCGGAATGAGAGATTTGAGTTTCCAAAAAAAATTAACTTCATTTGAGAAATACTTACGCCTCTGGCTCTTCCTCTACTCCAAAAAAAATATACCCAAGGATTTACATTCCAGGATTTTCATGTATAAACTGATTGAATGTGAGAAAGTCAAGCCAGACTTATTATTTTCGAAAGCCGGAATGACTCATTCGCCTTCCTTCTCATAAATTTGAAACTACTCTGAGCGTCAAAAACAAGTCTCTTAAGGTTCAGAATAAGCTACCATCGCCTTCTGTGTTAGTAGAAATCAGGCTAGAGTTACCGATTTCACACACGTATTTTGATGTTTTTCAAGGTCAAAATATATTAAGAATCACAAACTAAAAATATCTTAAAGAACTTCAACAAAAAGGCCAGTGCTAAAGACATTAATAAAAGCGCTATTCGGGGCATTTTTTCTATACTATAAACGTAAGTTGTTCCCAGAATTATTATTTGTAAATTTTTGGATTAAGACTTGTGAAATAATCAAAATTCTATGGCCAAGTTGCAGATAAATTTTCCAAGTTCAACTCAAACATACTGAATTTCTCTAAGAGGGTTGACTAAATCCATCTTTCAATAGGAAAATCCAAACCTCAGCGATTTGCAGAAATCGGCCTTTAATCCAAGTTTGTCAAAAGATGTCCCGAAACCAAAGAGAAGAAAAGAAATTGGGAATCTATTTTGACCAATGCTCTATCAAAATAGTATATCTAGGTTATAAAAAAGAAAAGACAAGCCAAACAAGATAATAAATAAAGCCTACCATTTTTATGAGTTCTAATCCAAAGAGGTAAGTACGCATTTTGGTAAAATGTTCTTGAGATTACACTCACTGTTCCAGCTCTCATCTGGCTGGGTATTCATCCTCTTGTATTAGTCTAAACTTGAAAGCTTAACACTCTCTACTTACAAGTATATTTGGGAGCTACTGGCTGTCTTCATAGAGGCAATAAATGGTACTTAAAAATTTGTTAGAGCGCCAAGTAGGCTGGCATAATGGAGTTTTTTTGCTGAGTCATATTCAGATTGGCCTGCGGTGCTTACCGGTCGGTAATAGCCTTACGTCTTTTGCAGGTGTATTGCTATATCACTGTTGTCTCCACTTCGGCAGTCGGGGAGAGCGTAACAGCTTGGAAGCTGCTAGTTGTCATAAAAGCTAAAAATTCAGTGATCTGTCATTAATGATTGTCATGAATCACAATTAGGGAGACATTCAGGGGTTCAAACCCTTTAATTACGTTTTTTTCAAATCTTATATGGTTTGATTGCCTCAAAACTACAGTATATTCAAATTTAATTTGTCCCTGAATCACACTTTTTGATTTGATTTTTTGATAGCCTATTGGTTTGCGGGACACTCAGTGCATATGAACCCTAAATTTCATTCAATTCAAATACCACACTAAAACTTAATAGTACGTTTCCTTCATTATTTCATTTCTTTCCTTTCTTTGAGAAAGTCCGCAAGACTGATTTGACAATTCAACTATCAGTTTTAATTTCTGGTTTCCTTGGACGTCTCTGAAGGAATGTCGACTGTCACCTGATTGTTTTTTTCGAAAGGGTGAGTAAATAATTCAAACATATATTTTTGCCACTTTTGGATATTTTGTCAGCTATGGCAAGATTAAGGGACAGTAAAAATTATTCGAAAATGCAAAAGTTGCAAATAATGTACTGTACTGTACAGTACTTACTACTTACTAACTGCTGAGTGAAACCTCCTCCTCCTAATTTTTGTACAGTACTGCAGATGGCTCGACCATGGTTGATCGAGCGTGGCTCTTGTCAGGTGCTAGAGTACAGTACAGTACTTACAGTAAGAAGAAACGGGTTCTCCATATTTAATACTGGGCATGTGCCTTTGCTACAGGTGACGGCCGAAGCTCCGCAATCTTCTCCTGAGTTCCAATAAAGGTATTACTGCTCTAGTTTCTACCATGATGCAGGTGTGCTGCAGTTTTGATCAAGATGATTACTTCACTCCTGTGGATCACCTTTTCTAACAAACTGCTTTACTCAGCCCAAGTTGATCTTGTCTTACATATTGCGTTTTTAATCTCGTTCTCTCAGCAAGCGTGTCCTGTATTGGGCATACGGGGATAGGCTTCGGCCTCCTTTTAATCTTTTTCTTTTGCCTCACAATCATAATTGATGTCAAAGGCAATACTCCGAGCGCCAAGCTTGCAGTTTTTTAAAGAACAAAAATAATTAGTTGATTGACTTGCTCCTTCGGATTCAGTTTCAGCCAGAAGCATATCCATACTACTAATCTCATTGAAACACGTCATCCAATCACTTGATGATAATCTAAATTTATTGACATTTTAGTGTCAGGAAAGCTTCGTGCCGGGATTTAGTGGTAGTGATACGCTTAGTGTTGAATTGGATTAGAAATTTCAAGGGAAAGTGGGGTTTGAAACAAAGTGTGGTCTGTCGCGCTGCGCATTTAGTCACCGGAACACGGGCCATGGAGGTAGTAGTTTGAGATACTCATCTAAATGAAGAAACCACAACCGAAAAGGTTTTCTATTATGAGCATCCTGCTTGTGCTTAGGTAGCTTTTGGGATGGAGGGAAGGAGAGACTTTAGATTTCCTAGGTCTATTTAAAAGACAGCTTAACGTTGTTTCATGGGTCCAGTTTTCCTCAAAGACAACGCCAACTTGTTGCATAGCATTGTGTAGCTCACCCTTATTAAAATTAAAAGACTAATTTGATAACTAAACAGAGAGCCCATTGCTTGGTAATTTAGTGCTTGAATCTATTGGAAAACTTCCAACACTTTAATTGATTTGTTTGACATTTTACCTTTTTTCATAATAGCTTTCTAGCACTTGAACTCATCCACCTTGCTTGTCCAAGATATGCATTCTAAACCGATGATCCCTTCAAGATTGTATATTTTAAAGCTCTTATTCTTTATCCTTTCTTTTCAACTTGAGCCAATTCTATCAGTTGAGATAGACGCAAGTAGTGCAATAGGTATGATTTGAATTCTCAACTTATTTTAAAGTTGTTCTTACTTGATTATTAATAGCTTGGTTTTTCCTTGGTGTTCAGATATCCTAGCTGAGAGTCATAACTCATACCCTACCGAAACGTATCGTGGGGACGCAAATACCTGGTTTCCTTCCAAAACGCCACTAGATATTAATGAAATGGTGACGAGGTTTCAGAAAGCGTCGAAACGAGTCTTAATATTGGACGTGGATGTAGGTAAAAATTAGAACTTGGTTGTCCAGCTGAGGCGCAAACTAACGCCAGCTCTTGGAACACGATGGATCATAGGGAACAATGATAAAGTTTCATACAGATATAAACCAAGCCGTTCCGACTGACGATTTGAAGAAACCATTAGCTGGTCTTAACGAACATGCGAACACCCATGTATCTATAATCTCTGGACGTCGTAAAGCTGATCTGGCGACTCATTTCGACCGCTATAATAACTTCAAGCTTTCTGCTGAACATGGCGGTTTTGTGAAAAACCCCAATGGGGAGTGGCACTCCCCGGTAGAGGTAGACCCAAGCTGGATGATCGAAGCTTCCACTATCATGCAGAGTTTGTCACAAAGACTCGAATAATTTCTGGATTTAAGGCTGGGGTAGGGCTAACGTAAGAAAACTTCACTGCAGGGTCCACAGGGCTAGTTGAGAAAAGTTACATTGAGCCCAAAACATTTGGGCTTGTGTGGCATTATTCTGCAGCCCCAGATATGCAGGCGGCGTTGGCTGAAGGTAACGTGCAACGCTTTGATTTATGGGTCTTGGTTGCCTGTTCTTGCTGCTCATTGAAGCAGGATGCTGATAAGATCCATCACATCTTTATGAATTAGCCCGCGAGCTCTTCGGGCGTCTTCGCGAGAAATTCGATACGGACGAATTGACGGTTCGCCATGGGAATTTCATTGTGGAGATTCTCCCTTCAATAATGCGGAAGGGCAACATAGCTGCTGATACTTGGAAAGAGCACTCGGACGCTGAGTTCGTTCTTTGTCTGGGCGATGACCTGACGGACGAAGACATGTTTGAAAGTCTTTTGAGTTTGTCAGGAAAGGAAGGATTCTCGTCAGATGTCCTCTATACTACCATTGTCAACTATTCCAGGCACCACCCCAGCTTTGCTAAATATCAAATACCGAGCGTTGACGAGGTCATCAAACTGTTGGGAGGCTTTGCAGATTCTGAGAAAACCTCCTCAATCTAGACCATAGTAAATTAGCTATGAGATTGCTTCCATAAAGCCTTGCTTGATTGTAATTTAGCTAGAAAGCTGTACCCGATGTGGTTGCTATACATTATCACAGACTTGATTGCAGTTTGGTTTAAGATGTTCTCATACTGTCCCCATTCGCCTCAAGGGCAAACTCCAAAGGCCACCCTCATTATTTCTCACTCTTTCTCACTCTTTTCCCTCTGAATCAATTCATCTCAACGTGCTCATGTTTGGTATAAAGGTACTTTTTTAGTATGAACTGTTGAAATCAGAGAAATTGAAATGCTTTAACCGAATCATGTTGAGAACAGAAATTGAGTCTCGGCAAGCTACGTCATAAGATCACAGTGATCTTATCACATGGATGCTTCAGTTAGCGTATAAATGAGCACTACTTGCTACTTGAGTCGTATTAGAAGAAATTTATTGTTCCAACTTTTACTTCGTCTACATTTCGTATCTTAATTATTATTAATCTAGTTGAAAAGTATTTGAGTTCGTGACTGAAACCAAGGTAGACAATATATCACACATTTTACTATTATTTTTATCAGTTAACTAACCCATTGTTCAAACAGCTTTACTTTAAAAAGTTGTTATCCTTTTATTTCTCTCTAACGTAAGGAGGAGAATAAGTAGACTGTGGAGGTGTTTATTATTCTCTTCACTAAAACCATTGTACTCTCAATAACTTTCGAGTTTATTAATTAGTATACATTTTAGTATAAAACGACATAGTGAATTATTAAATTAATTTATAAATACATTTAACAAAAAGACCAGGTTAATTATATTTCCATCTAATCTATGCTATAACGTATATAACTTTAGACTAATATATGTATAATGTCAGTTATTGCTACTGGTTAACTCTTATCGCAATAGAAAGACATTTTTAACTAAACTCTTGCATGAACATGTACCGTGTACCGACATTTCACTTTTTGGGGAAGCGGGCACTTAGCAAAGTCGCAAAGCATGCGTAAAATGGCACCATACCTTTTTCATTCAACATATATTGATGCTAATTAATATTGATTAATATGTTTTCAGTAGAGCTAAAGTCATCTCTTAGTACGGAAAATGTCACTTTCGACGCCACTCGCAGGATACAAACTTTTAGAACCACCCTCTGAGGAAGGTCTTGATTCAGATATTAGTAATGGAATCTGAATTGAGTTTTTGCTCACTTAATTGCCCTTTTCGTTAGTTTTCAGAGAAAAACCTATTAAAAGCCAAACAAATTTCATCTTAGGTCAATACAAAGGCCTCAAGGTAAAAGTAAAATACTGCCTCTCAAGCGTCCTTCAGCAGTTTTGAGAGTATGTTATTTTTGTTGTTTATGAGCTAAGCTTATGACTAAATACTTCAGGGACATTCTTACTCCACTTCTAGTTCCTGAGACCACATCCAGTAGTACTTGTCCAAACCAATCAATTTTAGTGGTCAGGCTTCTTCATACCAGCAGACACCCAACCCTTGAGGTCAAAACGTCACATGTACCATAGGACCGGCAAGACGCATGTTCCATCTCCTAGTTATTTTATTAGTATAAATCATCACTCTTAAACATGAATTTTTTGATATACGACGCGGAGACTCCAACCAAGGCCCCAACATAGCAACCTGTTAGTATTCAAACTGCCACACTTCTAACTCATAAACTCACGAATTTACACCCGAACCCAAACCTCTGTCATCCACAAGGCTCCTAGGCATACGAAACAATCTCCAATCTTTCCTAAGTCCACTCAAGGTTAATCCAGGATGCCAAAAATAATGTAAGAAAGTCTCTTCCAAAATTACGGCCAATGATTAATTTTTGGAAATTCAAGGCAATAACATTTTACCGTTTAGATAAATGAAGTTGCACATACTCAAGGAACACGTATAAAGATGACTTTTTACCAAACTGTAAATTGTGTGGCTTGTGTCACGATGAATTACTTGAAACAGGAAATAAACATGTCTTAGCCAATGGATTTCTTATGAGTAGTGGGAAAGCAAACTAAAAGAGACCAATAATAAGAAACACAACAATGGAGAAGATAGGAGTTGTACCTGTTCTGGTTATTTATAGTCTAATAAATCTACTGAAGTGTTCAACAAGCGTAACGCCTATTACATGATCAAAATATTTAATTGCGTCAATTGTACGCGATAAAACTTCTTCTCCAGCATATTTTCTTATTTTATCTCTTTTAGTTTGGAGTTCGACCAGGATTTAATTTCCCCTGATAAGTTTCCATACTCTGCTTGCGTATCTCCCAATATCAATCAGACCCCAAACTACTCCACCTAATCAATGTTGAGTTAGAATAAAATAAAATTTCTGATAATGCTATCAAGTTATGAATTTAACTGGTTGAAGTTGAACTAATACAGAAATTTAATTCATCCCTGAAGGTTTACTTCATGGAAAAGGATTGAGCTTGAAAAAAAGAATATCCGCACCAAATAACCTTGAAAGATTCATCAAATTTGGAGATAGGATACATTTAAACCACAAATTCAAGACAATCTAGTTTTTATATAGATTAAAAAATGAAAAAAACTCAGAAATCATTCTATCTAAGTTAGATCTAGAGTCTTATATAACTTGAAGTATAGTCACCTTTCTTGAAGAAATAAAAGATAGTGTTTGATAGTTAAAAAAAAATTACCTAACAGACTATAAAAGCTTTAATTCATTCATTAAAGCCGTATTCCTTCAGAAAACTCCGTTCTTGTATAGCTTGAAATTATTCTCTAATTCATTGTGTTAATTATTACTTCTGTTCTAATAATGTGCAAGAAATAGGAAGTCTTATACAATTAACTGTATTGAAAAAGAGATCAAATAACGTGTTTTTATTTCTGTGCTGATTTTGGTAAATTTTTATTCAAAATCAGATTAACCAATTTGATGAGTAAGTAATTAAAATTGTAGTTCTCTTTCTACTTTATAAAGAATTTTGAAATTATTAGAAAGAAAAAATAAAGGTTTTCTTGATCATTTTTGAGATTTGAAAAATAAAAGATATATTTTAGTCATTAAAAAATGAAAAAAATATCTTGCAGAGAAGAAGAGGTGAATAAATTATATAACTTTGGTACCATATGAGGCACAAATAGATTAAAATTATTGTTTAAAAAATGCAAAATTCATTTTTTTTTAGATTCCATTTTCTTTTTTTAACATATAATTTAAATAAAACAAAAATTGGAAAATAAAATTAAATTCAAAAATCATGTAAAGAATTGAAACATTTTAGTTCTTTTAACCTTGAAAGAAAATTATAAAATAAGACTGAAAAAAATAAAAAAAATCTTAATGATCTTTGAAAGATTTTCATTATAAGATTTATCAACAACTTAATATTAAAATTGAAAATAAAAAATTATAGGATACATATATATCTGAAGAAATAAAGAAAATTTGATTTATATTTAATTTCAAAATGAAAATCGAGTTCATTAATAAAACAAAACAAAGATTATATATCAACTATTTAAGATCATATATGTAATATATTATTATTGATTTTTAAAGAGTAAAAAACTTTTGTAATTTAAATAAAAATATAGCAATTTACTAATCCTACACTAATTGTTTTTAATGGAAGCTAGATAAACATGGGTTTCATGCTTCTGTAATTTATTTGGAAAGGAAATAATTTGTTCGCAATTTATAAAAGGTAAACTGACACCAAAGTTCCATATTCATGTTCAATCTTTTTATAAGACTTTTGGGTATTAGAAAGGCTGGAAAGCCTCATATATAATTATATTTTCTTTGTAACGCAATCATAACCCTAAAAGGTCAAAATTAGCCAAAATTTTGGAAAAATATCCTGAAAAGATTGGGTTTGAAAAACTTGATTTTTTTTAACAAAAACGAAAACCATTTGAAGGGGTTTCCAAATATTTTTTCTGTCAGCCTGTGACTCAAAACCAGAGCACAAGCATGACAGCCAAAATACCATAAACCAATGGTATAGCCAAAATACCACCAAAACATGGAGCTGAGCCAAATTAGCTCAAAAGGTATCAAAAGAAAGAGGAAACTCACTTCTTCCTGAAAATATAAGTCCAATCACCATAGGACAAGAAATAACAAAGTTATTCCTGCTCAAAGTTATTGCTGAGCATAAACCTTAATTTTCACCTCTCATCTAAAATCTAGAAGGAGAGGCTTAACCCCATCAAATGGGTACTCAAAATGAAGCTCTAAGCCAGGGCTATCCAATGGTACCAGCCAAACTGAGCTAGCACCAGTATTACTTGAGTTATGGTCAAATTCAGACCAAATAAGGGTGAACAAAACATTCACCTCTCATCTAACTTTTACAGTTTTAGTGTGAGATACCTGAAGTGGGGTCTTTTTGGAAAGAGCACAATCAGGGCTATCTGATGGTGCCATCCATTTCCTCATAACTCAACTACAACAGAAGCTATTGGCCAAACAAGCTTAATACAGCTTTTGACCAGACCACGCCAATGTACAAAAATACTTGTACATGGGATAACTTTGTCATATTTAATGATAACCATTTCAAGTTGGGTACCATTGTGTAGAGCTCATACAGAGCTATTCAATGAACCAACTTTGAGCTTGACATCTCAAAGACTGACAGAGTTATGACCATTTTAAGGTCAAAATCCCACCTGCTGTCAGATACAGCCTTACCATGGGATAATATCCCATAACCATGAATATGAGGTGTCAAATAGACGAAGAAGCATGTTTTTACTTCAATACCTCATATGTCAGTCAATACTGGGGTCCCATACAGTTTCTGTACAGCATTCTACGCGTCATACATGTCAGAATCAGGCTGTGAGGTCCCCAGATGAAAATTTTCACCCTGTATTGGTGAAAACTGCCCAGATGTGGTTTCAAAACCACATCTGAGCCCAATACAGGGTATACAGGCTGTTTGAAAACCACAAGCCTGTCATAGAGAGTGAAAAATCTTCACTTCCTCTACGTGGAAAGGTCTAGCAGCCTTTCCACCCCAATTTCAGGATAAAAGGAGGGCTTTTCACAGCCAAAATCCTTTCCTCATCCTGCTCTTGAATAACCTACGTAGTAAATTGTCAAAAACAGTTTTACTCTTGGTTAATAATCAGGTATACTCTTAACATAAAAGTATTGTAGTCTTTATTATTGTAACCCAACAGGTAAAGCTGCACCCAGGGCTTTCAACAGTGCTCACCACCACTATATCTCTATAGTAAAGCCCTTAATATCTTAATTCAATCATCTGTTATCCGCCTTATCATCTTTTTAAGCTATTTTTACCGTGTCACAGTCACAGTTAAAGCTTGTAAATACTTATATACACCTTTATCATAGACTCAACCTGACATTTTCCATGAAATGGTTTTTATGAATTTTTTTATGAATTTGTAAGCATTTTTTCAAATTTCAGTTCTTTTGACTATTATGACACAAAATTTTCATTTTGAAACTATTTCCATGAAAATAGATTGGAAGTTGACATTTGACCAAAGCTAATTCTATTTTTGGGCTTTGTGAGGGTCAAGAATTGGCATTTTTTGACTATTTGAAAGGAATTTTATAAGAAAATTTGGTGGACAAAACTTAGTATAGCTCTTCATTAGTAGAATCTTACACAAAGATATATTGTCATGTTGACTCTATGATATATTTTTTACAAGAAAATAGCTATGAGTGTGACATTATAAGATAATTTACAAAGAGGTTAAATAAGTTTTTTGTTATTGAAGTGATTGTTGATACTCCTGAAAACCCATGGTGGAGTGTTTATCAATTAATTATTATAATAAAAACAAAATTAATTAAGATTTTAACTATAAACTGATTATTTTCCAAGAGCACTCTTGTGTTAAAAAATATTACTACATAGGAATTCAAGAGAAGGATGGGTATTCCTCATTTGGGAAGAAAAGGTCCCTTTTTATCCTGAAGGAGGTGTGAAGGGGCATTTTCACCCTGGAATTCAGAAGTAGTGAAGTTTTTCACTCAAGAGGGTGATATTGTGGCTTCCACAGACCTGTATAACCTGGATCAGGTTTAGATGTGTTTTTGAAACCACATCTGGTCACTTTTCCCCAATACAGGGTGAAGGGTTTCTTCTGGGGTACTCATAGGTGTGTTCTGACATGTAAGACACATAGAAATCTGTACAGAATGCAACAGGAGACCCCATATCAGTCATAGTATGAGATATTGAAGGAAAAGAAGCTTTGTGATGGTTTTTAAGCCTCATATTAAATAGTATGGGAGACTATCCCACAGTATTGGGGTTCTCTGATATTGTGGACTTTTTACTGGAAGGTGCTATAGATGTGTCAGTTCTTGGAAATATGGAGCCCAAGGGTGGCTCACCTTTTAGCTCATGATGTTTTCTGCACAAGGTTTACTCATTTGGTAAGCCTAACATTAAGTATGGAAAAGCTATACAGTTTACAAATTCAATTATTGGAATTTGGATTTTTGATGAATCCTGTATTGAGTCATTATCCATGATAACCTTTGTTCTACAGGTGATACAGGGTCATACAAGGTACTATTAGCAATCTCAAATTCTTTCCTTCCTAAACCAAACCCATCTTAAGTATCTCACACTCAGAATGTAGAAGTCAGATGAGAGGTGAATATTTCATTACCCAATATCTTTCCTATTATTTTCTCTACTTTGTGTAATTTTGATGCTAACCCAATATGGGTAGTACCATTGTATAACCCTAGTTTACAGCTTACACCAATATTTTAGGGTTCTGGCTCTTTCTATAGATTTCAGAGGAGAGGTGAAACCTAAGGTTTATGCTCAGTTCTGGATTTTAGCTGGAATCACTTTCCTATTCCTTTTCCTATGGTTATGGGAGTTTTTTATTTGTAATTAGGTGACTGGACTCTTTATTTTGCATTCCATTATGAGCTATTTTGGCTCATGTCACTTTTAAGTGGGAATCTTGCTCTACCATTGGTTTATGGTATTCTAGTGTCATTCTTGTACTCTGGTTTTGAGTCATAGGCTGACATAACCTCCCTTTCAAAAAAAGGCTCATCATTCATGAGACTTTTCAGCCCTCCTGGAACCTCTTAATATTCTTGGGTGAAGGTTCCAATGTGTTATGGCATCTTCTGCCAACCATTTGTCCTTATCATGTGTCTGGTTCTTGAACCTAACAAGGTACTTTCTATGCTCCTTTCCATTAAGTATGCCCTTCATGGACTTAATGATATTTTTCACTTGTTAAGGGAAGTCCTAAACTCCCATTATGCCTTTTAGGATCTGAGTTGTGTTTCTGGAAGGGAACTTGTCCACTCAAGTATGGTGGGACAGGGTTTCACCAGGATTACTGGGAATTCTTGGTTCTTCTTAGAAAGTTCCTCTTTGAGTATTAACACTACTAAATCTCTCTCTATCAGTCTAGTGATAGTAAGATGTCCCACAAATTGGTCAAAAATTCTCTTTTGTCTCTTGAGGTTATTGAAATTCAAAATTGAGACAATTACTTGGTCTCATTATCTGAATTAATGTTATTTAAAACTCTTTTTATATCTCTGCTTATTATATGATTTTTCTTCAGCTCTGAACCTGGTTGCTTTGTCACAGGCCTTCTGTAAGGTGTGGATATGAAACTTTGATTAAAAATCAAGTACTTTTCCTGTCCTCAAAATTTGTATAAGGTAAAAATCAATTAAAAATAGTATGAAATATTATTTTTAAGAGAAAACACGCCAATTTTATTGTTTATAACTTTATTAGTATAAAACAATAATATTATAAAAATTTATTGTTTTACCAACAATAAAAATTTATCCAAAAAATACTCTACAAGAGATATTTTAAGGCTACAAAAGAAATTTCTTCAAGAGCAATTTCAATTGGAATTAATTGAGCAAAGAACTGCAAGCAATTAATTAAAGAACAAAGTCTTTAAAAAGAATATTAAAGAGAAAACACGCCCAAAAGTGACCAGAGTGAATTTGGAAACAAAGTGACAAAGTTTACAGTGATGAAAGATGCTTTAATTCACTTTTGGGGTGGTTCAGGGGTAAAAATGATTATAAGAGTTATAAACAATGATTATAATGATTTTTTCACGTGGTTAAAAGGATTAAAATGATTTAAAAGTGGTGGTTGGAATCTTTGATTGATTGGTTTAATAGTTTTAAACTAATTAATAAAAGGAAAAGATTCTAACATGAAGAGAAAAGTGGGGCAAAGAAGACATTCTTTTATAGCCATCAATTCTCTTACTCCAAAAGTAAAATTTACTCTTGTCAGTCGTGAAAAACAGTCTGACAACAGAAAAGCCAATTATGGCATCATTGAACCCTGGTTTAGACCAAAAAAGGGCTGGTTTAAGCCATTTTTAGCCATTTTTAGCCATTTTAGACCCTTAAATCAGCCATTACTATAGCAATACCAGGCCTAGAGCCTTCAAAACACGTCAGAATGTGTGTCAGAGACGTAGAAACCAGTTAAAACTGTTTTTCTTATGATTGTTTTATCTTAAGGGTAGTTTTACCCTCTTGGCAACAGCTAAAACTACCCCAGTTGGTATCAAAACCTCATCATCAATTGAGTCCACAGACCCTGTAACTCAATTCCAGGCCAAAAGTGATGAACTTTTGCGTGAATTTTGACATCCCACGCCTGTCAGCAAGGATTTTAGGGGTCTAGCTCCCCCTTAGAGCTGGAGTTCCTTTTCCCCCCCAAATTTAATCTTTCCAATTTATTTTTCCTTTAATTCCTCATCATGTATTATACTTATAATTTACATATGTAATTCAATTCAATTGTACAGTACAATACAGTAATAATTGACACCTCATATGTAAATCAAAGTTCACTTATGTAATACACGCGCACATTTTGACATTTCAATTGAATTCAATTGAAAATACTTCAATTCCTCATAACTTCTAAACTAAACACAACACCTCAATTTTAACACAAAAATTGATGATTAACACCACATGTGGTGTGAATTCAATTAAAGTTTTGAGGATTTTCAACTTTTTTATTGAAAATACTAAAAACTTAATTTAAGCTTATTTAGAGTTGAGTTACAAGAATTTCACTCAGAGGTGACCCCACCTGATTTTTTATGAGGAATCCAATGGTGAAATAAATTTTATATGTTTATTTATTGGATAAAAAGTTATAATAAGCTTTATTTAACTTTTTTCCAAATTTATTTATTTTTTCACAATTTTGTTAAAATTTCATTTTTACTTAAATTTTTCAAGTATAAATGTAATTTTATATTTACAAAATTTAATGTATTTTTATTTTTAAATTATAATTAATTTTTTATTTTTTAATATAATTTTATATTTATATTTTGATTTTTATTTTAATAATATAAATAAATTTATTTTATTTATATTAATATGTTATTTTTTATATTTGTGGTCTTTTGGGTATATGAAATTACCTCTAAGGCTCACACCTTCTTTCACATCTCATGGAAGTCTTTGGCTGTGCAATGGATGGATATAAGAGTCTTCTTTAGGTGATTCACTTGTAGCAAGGGTTTGCATTCTTTCTCTATTAGAGAAGGTGATTTTCCTGTGGATAGGGGCTGGATGGTATTGAAGGCCAGCTGTATAGCTGGTAGATGTGTAACCCAGTTATTGATGTACCCTTTATGGTATTCATATTCCATTTCATATTCACAGAAACTCCTGATGATTTCCTCCACTGTTTGGGTCATCCTTTCAGATATGCCATCTGTTTGTGGATGGTAAGCTGTGTATAATGTAGGATTAGTCTCAAGAATATCATAAAGATTTGCACAAAACTATGATGTGAATTTGGGATCCCTATAACTGATAATTATCTTTAGTAATCCACAAATTTCCATAATGTTACTCTGAAATAATAAGCCTGTGTCCATAGCTGTATCCTTCTTGTGACATGCTAGGCATCTAACACTCTTGCTAAATCTGTCTACAATTACTGAACAGGAATTGTAATTTTCTTTTCCTCCTGGGAGAAGTCCTGTCACTAGGTCCATGTTAATTAACTCCCATGGGTGTTTGGGCTCCTCTATGTGTTTGAGTAGTCCATACTTCCTACCATATTTTCTACTTGCCTTCTGGCATCTGTAGCAAGTGCTTATTTATTCACTAAAATATTTTCCCTATTGGGGCCACCAAGCTGTGCTTACCCTCTCCTTGGATATATCTTCACTAATGTGTCACAGGTAGGGGAAGTCATGAGAGTGTTGAAGAAATATCATGATATGATCTCTGTCAATCACTATTAGGTTACTATTTTTCTACTCCCTGTAGTATGGTAGAAGATCAATGAGGAAAAGAATATTATCCTTAAAGTACCTCAGCAAAGGTTTCAATAGCTAGGACTCCAGTTCTGGTATCCTGTATTTTGATTGCAGGAGTGACATCAGTATGCTACACTGTTTTTGTTTGGCATAAAGCTTGTTCACTGAATTGAACATTTCAGTGAAAGGCTCTGAGGAGCTTTAGGTGTCTCTTTCTCCATTTGGATACTCAGGTTTGAGTCTTGAGTTTTACCTCCTGGTGCTCACTCTTGGAATCTGGAGTTCTTCCTCCTATCTACTTTTGTGAAGTCTATAGGTATTTTTGATGCAACCTCTGGTTTGTAAGTTGGGTTTCTTTTGAGATTCTCCAATGGCTATATCCATTGGTATTAATTTTTCCTCCTTTTATATTCTTGTAATATTACCTCTTTATTATTTAATGACTATTTGCCACCTCAACATGTGATTATTACTGGTCTTAATGTCAAGTAAGTACTTAAGGGCTGTGAAGTCTGTTTAGAATTCAAATACTGAGCTCTCCATGTGGAGTGGAATTTATCCAAAGCCCATAATATAAATAGAAATTCTGTTTGGGTTTCTCCGTATCTGGCTTCTGAATTTTTCAGCTGCCTAGATATATAGCAGATGAAAACTTCTCTAGGTTCACCATCTAAAATTTGTCTCTTGTTCAGGGCTTCTCCTAGTCCTTGAATGTAGAATTCCTCTATTTACAACTTGAATGGCAGCTCAAAGTAAGGTAACATCAAGACAGGTACATTTGTGAGTTCATTATTTATCTTCTAATGTACATCTCTTCTTTCTTGTGAGCCTGTGAGATATATATGACATACCCATAAGGTTACCAATAACTCTTGATACAGTTTATTTAGTCTTAAACAGACTTATCAATTGAGCTCAAAACAAAAAATAAACATCAATATATTTTGGATGAACAAAGCTATGATTATTATTTCATTTTTGGATTCTACACCAAAAATAACCTAGGGTAGACCCATAGGGCATTATACCCAAAAATGGATATTTCTTATGTTATTAGAAAGTTTAAGAATCTGAAAGTACAATTGAAAGATTTTCAACATTTTTTAAAATTGTTAAATTCAAGCTCAAATAAGCTTAAATTTAAATTTGAATAAGGTTTATGCAAACTTACAAAAATTTTAGTTAAAATTGAGGTGTTGTGTATATTTACTGAATTGGCTAAGGATCTTCCACACAGAATGCAAATCCTGCATGAGCTCAGCTTAAAGTGGTTTAAGGCAATAGTATGGCTTTACATAAATAAAAGGGAAAAATATATGCAGAAAGGTGGGACAAAGGAAGAAGACCAAATAGAGCTGGGGTGACCAAATTTTGGGATCTGCAAGGACTCAATTAAGGTTGTCCACCTGTATTGGAGGATTTTTAACCTTATTCAAACTTTAATATTAGACATTGATCCAACCTTAAAGCTCAAACTGGTTTTATACCACTTTGGACAGGAATTTCAAGCTTCCAAAGGGTACATCCCAATATGCAAGCTTGTAATCAAGGTTTTAAGAAATGTCAAAGATTAAATAAGCTCAAAATTTAAATTGTTAAGTGTTAAAACCTTATCAAAAGCTAAGGTTTTCTGTGTATTGCTATTTTACATTGAAAAATAGTAATAACTTAAAAAATTCATCAAAAATACAATTATTAAGGGATTTGCCTGAATATTTTGCAAATCTTACAATTGAATATTATTTGTTTATAAATTGAATTTCAAGTATATTTTCTAAACAGGTTTAATTGGTAATTAGCCTTGAAAGTAACCTTTTTTAAAGAAAATTAACATTTCTTTGAAAATTAATTAAAAATTCAGTTTAAGAGATTTCCACTTGTGGCTTTACTTTTAAGTTATTCATTTGATGAAGGCTAGTACAAATAAGCTTACTTTATATTTAAGCTTAAAATAATTAATAAAAAAAGAGGATTAAAGTTACTTGGAGTTAAGAATAACTTTGGTAACTTTGAATTGGAATTAAAAATAAGTTAATTTAAGCTAAGAACCTTATTTTAAAGCATGGATTTGCAGTTGTGACTTCTAAAAGACCTCTATATACATTATGAATAATGAGGGCTTCTCTGTATGCATAAAAAGAGCCATAAATTCACTGTTTTTTCCAATAAAAAATAATAACTCCAATTATATATTAAATATAAAATATTATTATTAAAGTATTTCTTAGGTACTTCATCCTTTATTAATCTTGAATTAAACAATTGAAATTATAGAAATTATGTCATTGTTGTAATCACCAATAATACTTTTATTATATAGAATTATTGTCTGAAATATCTTTTAAACTCCACAAATTCCTCTTAAAAACTCTTGAATCTTATTTTTATAATAAGATGCTATTTTATATTTCAAAATATAGATTTTTGGCATGTTTTTAAATTCTAAAAATTATTTAATATGACAAATTTTGTTTTACTTTTTATATTAAATAAAGGGTGTTGGTAAACACACATAAGCCCTTACATGTTTTCACCAATTTATGGCCAAAACATGTAATGGACCTATTTTTTTAAAAAAAACTCCTCAGTCTCAGTTTCTAGTATTCTTGAATTTTTTTGCCATATTTCTTTTGACATGGGATGTCAATATCCCCAAACTGTTTGGATTTTTTTGCCAAATGTCTCCAATTTGGCCAATTTGAAGAAATGACATATTTTTTTGAAAAAAATCATTAAATATGTTCCCAATTATGAACTCCAATATTTTTTTTTCTAAAATGAAGGGTTCAATCTTGAAAATGAAAAACTAGAGGCCCATAATTTTGGGGAATTTTTTTGGAGGGACAAGTAAAGGTGCAAAAAGGGTTTTTTTTCATGTTTGTAATATGACTATTTTTACGTACAAAAGTACCACATGTTTGATAAAAAATGAGACTGAGGTGGGATTTAAGCAATGAATAGGACTGAGGAGGGGGATAAATGGCACAAATTGTATATACAAAAATCAATTAATCTGAATCAACCTCCAAAATAATTGGTTTTTTCTGAGGGGGGGGGGAGGTAGATTGGACAAATATAACATCCTGTTTTTCTTAAATTTTTCTGCCCACCCCAGGGCTTGTGGTTTGGAATTAAATTACCAATTAAAAGTAATGGGGGTAACTGGATAAATTTTAGAAATGATGATATCCAATGGTACAAAATGAGAACAGATATCCAAGAAGGAGATGAAAAAGGGTGGATTATCATTTTGAGGACAGAAATAAGGGAAAAAGAGAAAGATTGGTCTGTTGAATAAAAGAAAACTGGTCTTTGATACTTATTTTCAATTGGATCTCCAATATCAGGAATGGACATCCACTTGCTCTTTGCAGCCTCGCCAACATCTTCATACCACTCAATTCTGTCCAAATAAGAGGTTACTGAGGGCATCAAAATGTTCATGGCTTCATAAAGGTCTTGTTTTTTTGATTTTCTTCAGTCAAGTCCCTCTGAAATCAGCCCATTGATCTTGATTTTTGTAAATTTTGTGGGTTACTGTTCTGTAGCCACAGCTTCCATCACACTGGAAGTTGATGGCCGTGAAGGTGTATTTCAATATAAACTTGGGCAAGTCTTCTGAGCCAGGTACCTGATAGAAGCTGGTTTAAAACTGAATAAATATTCAAATAAACAGTAAAAAATACATTAAAAAGAATCAGAAACTCACAAAGAGCTTGGAGAATTCATCACTTGTATGATAATTTATTTTACAATGCTCACAGGTCAAGTCAATTGCATCATATATCTTCAAAATTGTGGAAGGCTTGTGGAAATTTATTTGTGAGGTTTTGCTACCCATTTACAATCTTCTGGACCTTCTAAGGGTGACTTCTTATTTTCCATATTCATTCAATTCAGTTGCTGAGGGTAGCGCATATGATGAACTTATTGATTTTGATAATAATGCCTCAGAATATTCCAATGAATCTAATTCCATGATTGAAGAGGGTGCAAATTACTATTATCTTGATGTTGTTGTGCTGGGCAATTTTGATGGGGGTCTTCCTCTTTTGTTGGATTGACTTTCAATGATTTCAAATATTTATTTTTCTCTTTTAATTTTATTTTTATTCTTATTCTTGGCTCATTGAGGTCTTCCACATATATTCTTGCATTCAAGTGGGTCTTCATAATGTTGAACATCCTGGTGACTCTTGGGAATTTGATAAAATGGGACTTTTCCAGTCCAAAATGTTTGAAAATGTTGAATAATTGGGGTTATTTCTGCCACTGGTCTTTGAAAAAGGTCTTCCCCAATATCTTCAAATATTCTTTTGGCTTCATTCTTCCTTTCTTCCTCAACACTTTGATCATCACCTTGATAGCCAGTATGAGAAGAAAATGACAAAGAAAATCAGTTAATAAGAAAATAAATAAGAATTTGAAGTTCAAAAATCCTCACAGGCAAATTCAAATGCCACTGAGGATGGAAGTCTGATAACCAAGGCCTTTGGTGCTTGGAAAATTCCTGTTGAGTCTTATGTTTGCAAGGTGTAAGGTTTAACTATGAAAAAATAAGTAAAAATTACTAATATTTTACTTATTGTACTCTGAATGTACCTATAAATAAAGTAAGTAAGAAAAAAATAACTATAATAACAAGGAATTATTATAATTAAGGCATAAAAACAATTATATTATTGAATAAATAAAATAATATAATAAATATATATATTGATATATAATAATTAATATATATAAAAGAACTTTATTATTGTTACCAACAAGAATCTTACTAATATTATACTTATAAATTAATATAAATACTATTTATATTAATTAAAGAAATATTAAAAGCAATAATAAAGAGATATTATTATAATAAGAGAAAAAAACCTACTTTTAACACTTAGTATAATAATTTTGAATGAATTTATGCCAAATAATATAAATTCAACTTATTTAAATTGTATTTAAAATTAAAAATAAGAGAAATTACAAATTTTCTTGATTTTATGGGGATTTGAAATTTTTAGGAGAAATATAGCAAAAAAGTAGAAAAATTGAAGTAATCACGTCCAAAATGATGATTATAATAAAGATTACCTTTGTTCTTTAATAATATAAAAATATTTATATATAAAGAATAAAGATTTTACATTTTGATTTAATTGTTTTAATTTTTGATGTGCCTGAGGGGAAAATAGAGTAAAAAGTGCTCTATTTATAGTAAATACCTCCCTTCTAGAGTCCAGTAGGCTTCTAGTAGACGTTTACTGATGGTATCCACTGGAAAAGATCAGTATTTTGAGGTTTAGTCATTCTTACGTCATGATCAAACCATCTTACCTCATTATTATGCCATGATTTAGAGTTATCACTATAAATCTAGGTTTGATGACATCATAGGCTTGGCAGAAGCCTAAGCTTGGTGGAATTTATTAGTATTCATGCTAAACTAATAGTATTCACCAGTGTTATCACTTATATAACTGTTAAACTTAAAATAAGATTACAGTTAGTGATCATAAATGATCAAATTTAAGCTTAAGCTTTGATCATTAATACCTTTTAGGTTATACGTGCTAGAGCTATTCTGAGAGTGGATTCTGATAGCTTGGCATGTCCTTATAGAGATTCAAAGAGAATCTCATTAAATCATCAAAACTGTGTTTTTGATGATTTTTCTTGTAACTCATCTTTTCTGTTGAGATTTAATATTTTAAACTTCAAACCATGATTTCAAGGGGTTATACCTTGAATATTATAATAAAGATTACATCATTCTTCACATATGAGCTAGTAGAATCTGACTGTCTAGTTTTTATTTCAAGTTTGGACCAATTTCACAACAAAGTGGTCAACAGCTCCATTGATTTTAATCAATAATCCATTACAAGTTTTAACCTTATTTACAACTTGTGAAAGAAAGCTCATATCAGTGATCTTACAGTAATTACGTGGTGAACGTATTTTTGGTTTATCTCTCTATCTTGTATACTTCAAGAGATACTAGCTAAAAACCATGAATATATGCATTGACCAAAAAAGTGCATATATTCAGCTTAATTCCTTACGTCTTGACTTTAGAGGATAGATTTATAGTTTTTTTATGTGTGGTATTTTATGGAGAATCCAATTGTACAATTTATTTCACATCTTGTTCCATTGTTTTCTGATTCAAATAAGGTTTTATACCTTTTTTAAAGTCTTATTACTTATTCTTCAGTAATTATTGACTCTTAAGATATGCAATACAAATTACATGTGTGTATTTTACCATGAGGAATCTAATTGTGTAATTTATTTCACATATTTACTGATTAGATTCTGAGTTAATTAATATTTTGTACTTATTTATGGTATTTTTACTAGTCTTTGAGACAATTACTATAAGTATAATTATTACAGAATGTTTGCTGTGACCTTTTTGGATATGTGGTCATATCTCAAAAGCTCACATTCCCTACCACCAAAAAAGATTGTACCACAGTCTGATACAGTTAATTAGAGTATCATCCGCTGTCCTCCCTCTTCAATAGACTTTGTTAGTCTTGAAGCTCAATAATGCTTAATTTTTCTATTCTTTAGGCTTTCTTTCATGTCTGAGCCTTCTTAATAGTTTATTAGCATTTTTTATATCCTTCTCAAGTAGCCATTCATCTTCCTGAGTTGGATTTCTATACCTTACAATGTATTCCCTTTCTTTTTTGTTTCTTGTCCTTCTTTCTTTAAGGACTTTCACAATTTTCTTTTCTTCTCCTTCTTCTAAAGGGGGTATTTCAAGTGGGGGTTTATTTCTTAGTGAAAATAATTCCTTGTCACTTGAGCTGTAAGGCTTTATCAGACTTACAGGGAGAGTTGAGTGTTTGTTCATTAGTTCACCTGTGAGCTCTAATTGAAATGCATTGGGCCCATGTAGTGCTTTTATCATAAATGGTCCTGAAAAGGAATCTTTCAATTTCTTTGGGCCTTGAATATTATTGAAATTGATAGTTGACACTAGGACCAAGTCTCCTATTTTGAAGTCAGGTGGTTTATGAATTTTATCCCATCTTTCTTTTGCATACTTGAAAGAATCTTTCATACATCTGTTTGCATGTTGTCTTGCTTTGTCAAGCATAACTTGAAGCTAATTGCTGTTGGGTGTATATCTAATAATTCCTTTTTGAGGGTATCATAAGGGAGTCTTGGATTCCAGCCTTTTTCTAGAATTGCAGGTGTCTTGCCAGTTGAAGAATGGATTGATGTTTTATATGCCAGCTCAAGATCTGGTATTAATGTACACCAATCATGGGTAAAACCATCAGAATCTTTGACTCTAGTCCATAAGCACAAAATCTTCTGATCATGTCTTATAATGTCTGTATCATTATTTCTGCTAGACCATCAATTTGGGGGTGGTAAGCTGTTGAGAATGATAATTTTGTTCCAAACAGGTTATTGAGGTTTTTCCATAATGCTGAAGTGAATTTTGGGTCTCTATCACTTATTATGTTTTGGAATAAGCCTTTGTGGCTAATAACTTTATTCCATATCATTATGGCTGTATCCATAGCTGTATCATCCTTGTGACATGGTAAAAACATTGTGGTTTTTCTGTATCTGTCAACTAGTACTAGGCATGCATTGTAACTTCTGTCTCCTCCTGGAGGTAATGCTGTTACCCAATCCATGTGAACTATTTCCCCAGGGGATTTTGGTTCTTGGATTTGGATCATCATTCCCCATTTTTTACCTGTGGCTCTGTTTGCTTTTTGGCATCTGTCACAGGTTTGGCAGTATTCTGCAACATCTTTCTTACAATTTGGCCACCAAGAGAAGGCTTGTACCCTCTCTAGTGTTCTGTCTTCTGAGAGATGTCTAGCTGAAACACTATCATGAAATTTATGTAGTATTGTGTTTATTAGAGTTATATCTGTTAAAGCCATAACACATATATGTTTAGTTCTATGGTAAAGGATTCCATCAAGGAGGTGGAATCTTCCTTCATCATATGCTTTTTTCTATGTTTCATCTAGTTTTGATGAAAGTGATGGGTCTTTACAGTCTTTCATTAGAAGTTGGCATAAGATATGGCAGTTTTTATCCATTTTATAGCTTTCTTTAACTTGGTTAAAGAATTATGTGCCTATATCTGTTACACACATGCCTTCTATATGGTGCTCTTTCTGTGGTACCCATGCTGGATTTTCAGGTGTATTTGCCAGAGCCCATCTTCTAAGGCCATCTGAAGTTTTATTAATATTACCAGATTTATGAACTATAGTCATATTTCCTCTATATCATTGGATGGAAATTTGCCATCTTAACATATGTCTATTTGGGGTTTTCATGTTTAATAAAGAATTTACAGAATTGCAATCTGTAATTACATCAAACACTGTCCAATCTAAATAATAGTGTAATGTTTCCAAAGCCCACACTAAGCAGAGGCATTCCATTTGGCTTGCTCCATACCTTGCTTCTGTTGGCTTTCTTTGTCTTGAAATGAAGCAAATTGGTCCTTCAACAGGTTTGTCATTGATGATTTGTGTCTGGTGTAGTACAGCACCTAGTCCTTCTCCACAAGCATCAATGTATAGCTTAAAGGGTAGTTTCCAATCTGGAATTAGAAAAAATGGGGCATTTGTTGAGGAATTTTCCAATTCTTCATATGCCTTAACTCTTTCTTCAGTCATTTCATAGACTGTCTGTTGGTCACAGAGCTTATACAATGACTTAGCAATTCTTGCAAAATCTTTTATATGTTGTCTGTAATAACTGGCAAATCCTAGAAGTTATTGCATTTCTTTCTTAGTTTGGGGCATTGGTTTCAATAGTACTTCTGCTACTTTGCTCATGTCTATGCCAAAAATTAGTCCAGATAAAACATGTCCTAGTGCTTTCAGTTCACTGTATGCAAAATGACACTTTTTCAGAGAGAATTTCATTTTTACTTGTACTATTTCTTGCAAGACTCTTTCTAGGCTTGATAAGTTACTGTCCCAAGTCTCTGAGCAAATTATGATATCATCAATAATAATAATCAGCCATCCTTCTGATAATTCTTCAGGAAATATGGTATTCATCATCCTTTGGTAATGGGATGGTGCATTTTTTATACCAAATGGCATTCTGAGATATTCAAAAATTCCACAGTGGACTATTATCCTTAGTAGTTTCTTGGCATTGTCTGTTAAGACATTTTGATGAAAGCCCTTTAGAGCATCAATGGCTGTGATGAGCTTAGCCTGAGATAATTTTGTTAATGTCTGATGGATTCTGGGTATTGGGTATCTGTCAGGGATAGTATAGGTGTTTAGAGCTCTAAAGTCCCCTATCATCCTTGATTTTCAATTATGCCAAGTTATAATGAAAGGTGTAGTGTCCTCTACCTGTTCATTATGTCCCACTTTCCTTAATACTCCAAGGTCCATTAGTTCTTTAATGTGTACCTCTAAAGCTTCTCTAGCTCTTGAGCTGGCTGGATGTCAGCCTGTGACTCAAAACCAGAGCACAAGCATGACAGTGTCAGGCTGAGTCCATGATAAAGATGTATAATAGTGTTTCACAGCTTTAACTATGAATGTGACATGGTGAAAATGGTTTATAAAGATTTGTGATGATGGTAATAATGATAATAATTGATTTAATTTAAAATAAAAGGGCTTTACTATACTAGTATAGTGGTGGTGAGCGCTGTTGAAAGCCCTGGGTGCAGCTTTACCTGTTGGATTACAATAATAAAGACTACAATACTTCTAAATTAAGAGTATACCTGATCATTTTTCAAGGGTATAACTGTTTTTGACAGTTGTACTATGTAGGATTACAAGAGAAGGATGAGGAAAGCGATTCTGGCTGTGAAAAGCCTCCTTTTTATCCTGAAATGGGGTGGAAAGGGTGTTAGACCTTTCCACATAGAGGAAGTGAAGGTTTTTTTGCTCTCTGAGACAGGCTTATGGTTTGCAAAGACCTGTATAGCCTGTATTTGGCTCAGATGTGTTTTTAAAACCACATCTGGGCAGTTTTCACCAATACAGTGTGAAAAGTTTTATCTGGGGACCTCACAGCCTGATTCTGACATGTATGACATGTAGAATGCTGTACAGAAACTGTATGGGACCCCATTATTGACTGAAATATGAGGTATTGAAGTAAAAACAAGCTCCTGCATCTATTTGACACCTCATATTCATGATTATGGGACATTATCCCATGGTAAGGCTGTATATGACAGCAGGTGGGAATCTGGCCTTACAACAGCCATAACTTTGTCAATTATTGAGATATCAACCTCAAAATTGGTTCAGTGTGTAGCCCTGTATGTGCTCTACACAACAGTACCTCATTTGATATGTGTATCATTAAATATGGCAAAGGTATCCCATGTACAAGATTTTTGTACATTCGTGTGGTTTAGGCAAAAAGCTGTATTGAGCGTATTTGCCCCATAACCTTTGTTCTAGCTGAGCTATAGGGAAATGGATGACAACATAAGATATCCCTGATTGTTCTCTTTCCAAAAGGACCCCAATTTAGGTATCTCACGCTAAACCTGCAAAGGTTAGATGAGAGGTGAATGTTTTGTTCATCTTTATTTGGCCTGAATTTGGCCATAACTCAAGTAATACTGGTGCTAGCTCTGTTTGGCTAGTACCATTGGGTAGCCCTGGCTTAGAGCTTCATTTTGAATACCCATTTGATGGGGTTAAGCCTCTCCTCCTGGATTTTAGATGAGAGGTGAAAATTAAGGTTTATGCTGAGCAATAACTTTGAGCAGGAATAAATTTGTTATTCTTTGTCCTATGGTTATGGGACTTATCTATTCAGAAGGGGGTGAGTTTCCTCTTTCTTTTAATACCTTTTGAGCTAATTTGGCCCAGCTCCATGTTTTGGTGGTATCTTGGCTATACCATTGGTTTATAGTATTGTGGCTGTCATGCTTGTGCTCTGGTTTTGAGTCACAGGCTGACATACGCTCCCTCTAAAAAAAGACTCATCATTGATGAGAATTTCCTCTCTTCTTGGAGGTATTAGCAGGGTTCATTTGACCTTGAACCAACACCTTTCTTGTGGTCATACCCTCCCTGTCTGGTGGCTTATGTTTCAAACCATCCAGGTGTTTGGTCATTGGTTTCCTCTTTCTGGAGTGGACTTAACCAATTTCCTTTGTTCCATGGTTCTTAAATTCCACCAAATATTCCTCATGGGGGTTGGGTTCACTGTATGAATTATTTCCACAGTCATTCCCCACACTATCAGGGTCAGATTTATGACCTTCTTGGTCTTTTGTTGTTTCTTCCTCTCTTGCAAATATCTCTTCCCTGTCTTTGGGAGAATTTTCTGCATAGTTATTGGGTGATTCACAGTTGTGAAATCCTGTTGTGATTTCAGAATCTGAATCATGAGTTTCTTTGGATTCCAGGGTTGGATTGTCCCTGTTATCACCAGTACTATGGGCACTGTATCTACCAATGGATGTTCTAATCCTTCCTTCTTGCAAGGTAGTTGATATTTAATCCAAGGTGGATTCTTTGGAGCATCTGCATTTGACTGCATGCTCTAAGTCTCCTGGTAGTTTGGTCAACAGTTTGTTATTTCTCATTTCTGTTGTTATGTGAGGGTCAATGGCTATTAGCCTTTTTGACTGTCTCAGACACCAATCATATGGATCTTTATCCACTGTGTATCTATCATTTCCAAATGAAAGGGTTTTCTGCCATATCCATGTATCATTTCTGTACTTTTGGATTATTTGGCTCCTCCACCATGGCCAGTTTCTTCTGCCATGGATTTCTTTCATTTGTGTGTACCAAATACTAGCATGTCCTTTGAAAGCTGTATGTAATCTGGCAGTAATCCAGTAATCTGGTATACTTGGTACATCAGTGAAGAGTCCATCAATGTAATCTATGAGTTCCATATGATCATACTCTCCAGTTCCAGAGAATTTGGGCCAGCTTGAGGCCTCAGGAAGCTGTTTCAAGGCTTCCTTCTCTGAATAGGACATGTCATCTCCATCCTGGTATTGTGATGGAGATCTTACCTTATTCATCAACATGGCATCTGGTTTGATGTCATCTGGTTGATATGGAATTTCCATAGCTTGGCCTTGTGGTTGGGGCTTCAAGTTATGGTAGACATTAATCAGTTTGTTTATGTCTTGATCCAGAAAATCCCTGTCCCTTTTGCTGTGGTGTTGTTCTTCAAAGACTAGATTCAGTCTTTTGTTGGTTTCTTCAGAGGCTTTGCTCAATTGAGCATGTCCTTCTTGAAGAGTTTTAACAATTTTATCCATGGAGGCTGTTAATTATTTCATCCTCTCATGGCTTGCTTCAAGTTCTGCAAACTGCTTTTGATTCTTCTCAGAATATTGGGACATTTGTAACCACAGTGCATCACTGTTTATGTTACTCTCAGGTGTGACAATATTATGTTCAATCTGAGTGGGGGTAATGTTTCTATTACTAGGACTACTGATTCTAGAGTGGTTTACAGCTACTTCTGGCTCTTGTGCACTTCTTTCACCAAATCCAACAACTTCTGGATCATGGGGTTTGACTCTTTCTGCATTTGGCTGAAAGAGGTCTTGTTTTTCCCCTGGTATCCTTTTCTTCTCCTGGAAGCCTCCTGGAATTGCGAAGAGTGGTGACTCCTGGTCATTGATTTGTTGGTGTCTGAATGGTGTGAAGCCACTGGAGAGCTGATCTGGCCTTCCCCTTGTGAGCCTGAAGGAATCTGAGTAGGCCCTGTCTGGATTAACTGTTCTTCTATAGCTTGGATAGTGGCTTGATTCTCCCTTATCCTCTGTGCCCTTGCCTACAGGAGTCTGAACTTCCTGGTAGGATTCCAGCCTTTGGTGATTACCATAAGGTCCTTGAAGTCTATCTCTTTGAGACAGATCTTCTGGAAACTTTCTCCAAGTTCTGCCCATTGAGATGCCAGGTTGAACCTCTTGTTGTCCATGCTCCATTGAAATAGGTCCCTGAGGAGTTGGTGGAGCTGAAGAACTTGATCTATGTCTTTCCAGTCCTCTGGTTTGAGGTCTCAATTGAATTGGAGTGTGAATGGCAGGGTTGATATTATCTGCCTCATTGTTTTGCCATCCACTACTGTGTCCAAGGTGTCCTCTTTCAGGTCTTCTGGTTCTGGACAAGCCTTCTATGTCCTCTGGCTGGTTCCTTTGGAAGCCAAGATCTCTGAGCTGTACAGGTTACATGTTAGTGTTTGCAAGCAGTCAAAAACTTTATGTTATTAGGGTATTTAACTTTGACTGTGCCTTGTACAAATTTGTTGTCTGCTGATTTGGGAAGTTTACCTTTAGAGGTTACAACTGGGTTAATTATAGTAATTTTCCCTGTACAAGTTATCAAGGTTGGTTTACCTTTTATTGGAGCAGAATTTTGCGGTTTTCTACTCTTCTGTGTGGCAATGTATTTCTACTTCTTTGCTGTTATCAGGCCTTCACTGTGCCTCTTTCCTTTGCCTTTGCTACCTCCTGGTTCTGAGGGTGTCACTGGTGTGTTGGCCTGTGACTGGCTTTCTAGTGGTACGAAGTTATCTTCCACTGAAATAAAACAGGAAAAAGAGGGCTTAATTTCAGTTAAGACTTCTTAAAATGCTATTTGCATGTCTAAGAATGGCCTCTGGGCTTGAATATTACTACAATATGCCCTTGTACAATGACAGTCTAATTGAATTAACAATTTCACGTCAGAAATACAGCTTACTGATATTTGGTATACTGTTTGTATACCAATATCTCACAGAATAACTTGTAATTAGCAAGTATAAACTGTCAAAAAGTGGTATGTAAGAGGGTAATTGAGTTAAAAATCTCCCAGCCATGCCTCAACTGTTGGTTTATCAGTATGAGGTGTCTTAATTCAATTATAAATTAAGACTTTATTAATGGCTAAAAGTGTTTTTATATACAAAACACCCCAAAAATAAGGGTCTTGTGGTTATTAGCCACGTGACAAGTACTCTTTTTAATATGAGTATAATGATAAATATATAAGAAATACACATTTTTAAGAAATAATCACACCTAAAAAGATAAAAAAAGTGTCAGAAAATAAAGAAAATAAGTACAAAAACTCACTTATAAGGTCCAAAATGGTCAAAAAACATGGCCATGCCCCCAAAATGTCAGGATTAGTCTATGTATAAGCAGTAATTAGGCTAGTTAAAACTTTACCTTTGACTGTGACATGGAAATAAAGTGATAAAATAAAAGAATTTATTGATAATAATGGTTTATAAGTGAAATAAAAGGGCTTTACTATTTTGCAATAGTGGTGGTGAGCGCTGTTGAAAGCCCTGGGTGCAGCTTTACCTGTTGGATTACAATAATAAAGGCTACAATACTTATAAATTAAGAGTATACCGAATTATTTTCCAAGAGTATAGCTGTTTTTGACAGTTTTACTATGTAGGAATTCAAGAGCAGGATGAGGAAAGCAATTCTGGCTGTGAAAAGCCTCCTTTTTTATCCTGAAATGGGGTGGAAAGGGTGCTAGAGCTTTCTGTAAGGTTTGACTATGAAACAATAAGTAAAAATTACTAATTATTTACTTATTGTACTCTGAATGTCCTTATAATTGAAATAAATAAGATTAAAATAATACTAATAATAAAGAAATATTATTATTATGGCGTAAAAATATTATATTATTAAATAAATATAATAATATAATTAATATTATGTGAAATTATAATATTATAAATAATATATTAATATAAAATAATTAATATATTATAAAGCTCTTTATTATTGTTACCAACAAATAATAAAGGCGTAAAAAATTGTTTTTTATTAATAAAAAACAATTAATAACAATAATATTACTAATATTAAAGTTATGAATTAATATAAATACTATTTATATTAATTAAAGAATTATTAAGAGAGTAATAATAGAGAAATTATTATAATAAGAGAAAATAACCTACTTTTAACACTTAATATAATAATTTTGAAGTATTTTACGCCAAAAAATGTAAATACAACCTTTTCAAATTGTATTTACAATAAAAATAAAGAAAATTACAAATTATTCAGTATTTTTACGTGGAAATGAGTTTTAGAGAGATTTTTAACAAAAACAATTAAATAAATGATTTAATCACGTCAAAATAGATGATTATAGCAAGGTGGTCTTTGGTCTTTAATAATATAACAGTTTTATATATAAAGAATAAAGAAATTACCTTTGATTTTAATTGATTTAATGTTTTTGATGCGTCTGAGGGGAAAATAGAGTAAAAAGAGCTCTATTTATAGTAAATACCTCCCTCCTAGAGTCCAACAGGCTTCTAGTAGACGTGTACTGATCATATCCACTGGAATTGATCAATATTTTAAGGTTTGAGGGTGATTACATCATGATCAAACCATATTACATCATTATTGCACCATTATTTAGAGTTATCACTATAACTCTAAGTTTGATGACATCAGAGGCTTGGCAGAACCCCAAATTTCGTGGATTTTATTAGTTTTAATCATAAACTAATAGTATTCACCAATTTTATCACTCTTAATACTGTTAAACTTAATTTAAGGTTACAGTATGTGATCATAACAGCTCAATTTAAGCTCAAACTTTGATCCTCAATAACTTTTAAGGTTTTCACGCTACAGCAATTCAGAGAGTGAATTCTGATAGCCTGACATAACCTTATCATGCTGCCAAGAGCTTTTCATTACATCATCAAAACTCTAATTTTGATGATTTTTCTTGTAACTCATCTTTTCTGTCGAAATTTAATATTTTAAACTTCAAACCATGATTTCAGGGGGTTATACCCTGAATTTAACAATAAAAATTACGTCATTCTCCTCGAATAAACTAGTAGAATCCAACTGTATACTTTTTTTTAAGTTTGGACTACTTTCACAACAAAGTGGTCAACAGCTCTGTTGATTTTTATCAATATTTCCTCATAAGTCTTAACCTTGTTTATAACTTGAAAAATAAAGTTAATATCTGTGTTCTTACAGTAATTACGTGGTAACTTTATTTTTGGTTCATCATTCTAGCATGTATAGTTTAGAAGATATTAGCTATGATCACTGAATATATGCGTTGACCAAAAAAGTGCATATATTCAGGATAATTCCTTAAGTATTGATTTTGGGAATTAGCTTATTAATTGTTTTATATGTGGATTTTTGTGGGGAATCCACTGGTACAATTTATTTTACATGTTGTTTCATTAGTTTCTGAGATAAATAAGGTTTTATGATTTTTATAAGGTATTATACCTTATAATTCCTTAAATATTGACTTTACAGATATGCCATAAAAGTGGTATATATGTATTTTTCCATGGGGAATCCAATGGTATAATTTATTTCACATGTTCATTCATTGGTTTTTAAGTTAAACCAATTTTAGTACCAATTTATGGTATTTTTTGTATATTTGAGTAATTATTTTTAGTGTATAATTATTCTAATTAATTTTAATATAATTATATTAAAGGTATAATTATTATTAATCTTTTTTGTGACCTTATTGGATATGTGGTCATATCTCAAAGGCTCACATTCCCTACCACCAAAAAGATTGTACCACAATCTGATATATGTGATTAGGGTATCATCCACTGTCCTACCTCTTCAATAGACTTTGTTAGTCTTGAAGCTCAATAATGCTTAACTTTTTATTTTTCAGGTTTTCTTTCATGTCTGAACCTTCTTAGTAATTTATCAGCATTTGTTATATCTTTCTCAAGTAGCCATTCATCTTCTTGAGTTGAATTTCTATACCTCACAAGGTATTCCCTTTCTTTTTTGTTTCTTGTCCTTCTTTCTTTAAGGACTTTTACTATTTTCTTTTCCTCTCCTTCCTCCAAGGGGGGAATTTCAAGTGGGGGTTTATTTCTTAGTAGAAATAATTCCTTGTCACTTGAACTGTAAGGTTTTATCAGACTTACAGGGAAAGTTGGGTGTTTGTTCATTAGTTCACCTGTGAGTTCTAATTGCACAGCATTGGGTCCATGAAGTGCTTTTATCATAAATGGTCCTGCAAAGGAATCTTTCAATTTCTTTGGGCCTTTTATGTTATTGAAATTAAGGGTTGATACTAAAACCAAGTCCCCTATTTTGAAGTCAGGTGGTTTATGACTTTTGTCCCATCTTTCTTTTGCATATTTAAAAGAATCTTGCATGCATCTGTTTGCATGGTGTCTTGCTTTGTCAAGCATTATCTTGAAACTGCTTGCTGTTGGATGTATATCCACTAAGTCCTTTTTGAGGGTATCATAAGGAAGTCTTGGATTCCAACCTTTCTCTAGCATTGCTGGTGTTTTGCCAGTAGAAGAATGGATTGATGTCTTATATGCCAGTTCAAGTGCTGGTATTAGTGTACACCAATCATGGGTAAAACCATCAGAATCTTTGAATTCTAGCCCATAAGCACAGAATCTTCTGATCATATCCTCTAGGGTTTGTATCATTCTTTCTGCTAAACCATCAGTTTGAGGATGATAGGCTGTTGAGAATGATAACTTTGTCCCAAACAAGTTATGGAGATTTGTCCATAGTGCTGAAGTGAACTTTGGGTCTCTGTCACTTATAATATTTTGGAATAAGCCTGTGTGGCTAATGACTTTATTCCATATCATTATGGCTGTATCCATAGCTGTGTCATCTTTATGACATGGTAAGAACATGGGAGTTTTACTGTACCTGTCAACTAACACTAGACATGCATTATAACTCCTGTCTCCTCCTGGAGGTAAGGCTGTTACCCAATCCATATGAACTATTTCCCATGGGGATTTTGGTTCTTGGATTTGGATCATCATTCCAAATTTCTTTCCTGTGGCTCTGTTGGCTTTTTGACATCTGTCACAGGTTTGGCAGTACTCTGCAACATCTTTCTTCCAATTTGGCCACCAAGAGCAGGTTTTCACCCTCTCTAGTGTCCTATCTTCTGAGAGATGTCCAGATGCAACACTATCATGACACTCATGTAAAATAGTGTTTATTAGTGTTCTATCTGTTAAGGCCATAACACATGTGTGTTTTGTTCTATGGTAAAGGATTCCATCAAGGAGGTGAAATCTTCCTTCATCATATGCCTTTTTCCATATTTCATCTAGTTTTGATGAAAGTGATGGATCTTTGCAGTCTTTCATTAGAAGTTGGCTTAAGATATGGCAATTTTTGTCTGTCTTATAGCTTTCTTTAACTTGGTTAAAGAATTCTGTGCCAATGTCTGTAACACATATTCCTTCTATATGGTGCTCTTCTTGTGGTACCCATGCTGGATTGTCAGGGGTATTTGCTAGAGCCCATCTGCTAAGACCATCTGCATTTTTATGAATATTTCCAGATTTATGAACAATAGTCATATTTCCCCTATATTCTTGGATAGCAATTTGCCATCTCAGCATATGTCTATTTGGAGTCTTCATATTTAATAGTGATTTCACAGCATTACAGTCTGTGATTACATCAAATACTGTGCCATCCAAATAATAGTGCAGTTTTTCTAAAGCCCATACTAGGCATAAGAATTCCATTTGGCTTGCTCCATACCTTGCTTCTGTTGGCTTTATCTGCCTTGAAATGAAACAAATTGGTCCTTCCACTGGTTTATCATTGATAATTTGTGTTTGGTGAAGTGCAGCACCTAGTCCTTCTCCACAAGCATCAATGTACAGTTTGAAGGGTAGTTTCCAATCTGGCATCAGAAGAAATGGGGCATTTGTTAAGGAATTTTTCAATTCTTCATATGCCTTGACTCTTTCTTCTGTCATCTCATAGACTGTTTGTTGGTCACATAGCTTATACAAGGATTTAGCAATCTTTGCAAAGTCCTTTATATGCTGTCTATAGTAACCAGCAAATCCTAGAAATGATTGCATTTCTTTTTTGGTTTGAGGCATTGGCTTAAGTAGTACTGCTGCTACTTTATTTTTGTCTATGCCTAGACTAAGGCCAGATACTACACGTCCTAGGGCTTTTAATTCACTATATGCAAAATGACATTTTTTCAATGAAATTTTCATATTTACTTGGACTATTTTCTGTAGTACCCTTTCTAGTCTTGTCAGGTGATTTTCCCAAGTTTCTGAGCAAACTATGATATCATCAATGTAGATTATTAACCATCCTTCTGATAATTCTTCAGGAAATATGGTATTCATCATTCTTTGATAATGGGAAGGTGCATTTTTTATCCCAAATGGCATTCTTAAGTATTCAAAAATTCCACAATGGACTATTATTCTTAGTAGTTTCTTGGCATTGTCTGTTAAGACATTTTGATGAAAACCCTTAAGAGCATCCATAGCTGTGATGAACTTAGCTTGTGACAATTGGGTCAATGTCTCATGGATTCTGGGTATTGGATATCTGTCTGGAATGGTATAGGTATTCAGGGCTCTGAAGTCTCCTACCATCCTTGATTTTCCATTATGCCAAGTTATAATGACAGGTGTAGTAACTTCTACTTGTTCATTATGTCCAACCTTTCTTAATACTCCAAGGTCCATTAATTCTTTAATGTGCACCTCTAGGGCTTCTCTAGCTCTTGGGCTGGCTGGATAAGCAGGTCTTCTTAATAAAGGTGGGTAAGGTTTTTCTACATTAAGAATTATATCCACTTCATGTCCAATTATGGCACCTAGTGGCTCTTTGTCAGTTGCAAAGGCATTTTTATACTTAAATAAGAGGTCAATCAATTTTTCTTTCATTTTTTCTGTTAATTCTTGATTGAATTCTGCCTCTCTGAGTTGTTCAGATATAAAAAGTTCTTTTTCTGGAATTTTTTTCTCATTCTTAATAACTGTGATTTGTTTTTTGTTATTTAAGAATCCAAACTTTTGTCTTTTATTATCTCCTATGGTAAAATATCTATCTTTTTGGTTGGAGATATCTATACCATAGATTGATAAGTAGTCATTCCCAAGTATGAAATGATTACTAGTACAGTTGTCCATTACTACAAACTCTACTTTAATTCTGACACATTGTGAGGGATGAGGAAAAATTAGTGTTAAATCAATTATTCCAAGGGGCTTCATGCTCTCACTTGCACTACTAAATTTGACACCTTGTATTGGCATAAGTTTTTCTTGCCAGTCTGGGACAATGGTTTTTAAATAACTTTTACCAACACAAGTGCAATATGCTCCTGTATCCAAGTTAATCTTTCCTTCTTGGTTATCAACCATAACAATACTTATACTTGATTTTCCAGCTGTATATCCCATTCCTCTTGCAGGTTTGGTTCTATACATTTTGGCATCTTGTATGTTTGTCAGGTTTGTGTCAGATGTTCCAACTTGTGGCAAGTTTGAGTTAACATCCAGTACTTCATAAATTATATCAATATTATTAATTTGTGCATTAATTATATTGATTTCATCACTTTCAGAGCTTTCTGATTCTTCTGTCTCTTTTTCAGAGTCAGATTCCTCTTCTTTGTTATTGTGGTTTTCTGTTTCCACAATTTCATTGATCTTTGCTTTTTTAAGGCAATTATTGGCTAAGTGTCCAATACCTCCACATTTATGGCATTTTCTTTGCTCATTATTGTTGGATGTATTGGGTTTAAAGGATTCTTTTGATTTATCTTTCTTGATAAATGGTTTGTTTGGGCTTTTAATGTCCAATTTTTTCCAAGTCCTGCCAATTTTTGTTCTTGTCACTATATCTTCTAGTGCATTTATATACTCTTCTGTGGAGCATGGTTCTATGCACCTGCTTCTTAGGGCATGTTCTAGTTCCCCTCCACATTTTTTAAGTATTTTCATATGCACCATCTTCTGTGACATTTCTGGGTACAGTGCATTAAGTCTTTCAACTTGTTTTAGGAACCAAGTTAAAGGTTTATCTTTCTCAGGGTCAAAGAAAGAGTTTTCAAATGCATTTTCTATCTTATACCTCCAGGCATCATTTGCCCACTTGGTGATTATTTCTTGTTTCCACCAAGACCAGGTATTTTTACCATTTGTTTGTCTTATGCCATAATACCATCTTTTTGCAGATTTCTCAAACAATGAATGTAATCTTGCAGTGATTAATTCATCTGGTATGGCATAGTCTTCTTGTAACATGTCAATTGTTTTAATAAATGACATGTGGTCATATTCACCTTCTCCTGTAAATGTTGGCCATTCCTTTAATTGAGGTGCTTCCTTCATTAAGACTTGGTTATTGTCTTGGTGACTCAAGTCTGTTATGAAAGGATTTGACAATTCCTCTTTTGTTTTTATAGGGCTTCTTATATGGGAAAATGGTGTTGATAACTTTGGCATATTTAAATTAGCCTCATTAATTTTATCCATTTTTTCTGTAATAAGCCTTATTTCACTTTGAATATCATCTTTCAGATGCATTCTTGCTTCATCACTTTTTTCCACATGGTCCAAAAGTAATTTTTGGTGTGATGAAGTTTTTTCTTCAAATTTTTCTACAGAAATACTTAATTTATTTAATTTTTCTGTAAGATTGTCAATACTCACATCATAATTGATTGTCAAAGTTTTGTCTTTGATATCTTTTATGTATTTATACAATTCTTGTTGTCCTTGTATTAATTTTTGAGTATTGTCAATTAAATTCTTTGGTTTATTATTTTCAACAATAAACTTAATGTTGTCAATTTCTTTTTTGTTTTGCACAACAATTTTTGTTAAAGAAGATAAATTGTTATTTATTTCTTGTAGTGATAATAAACTGTCTTTAATTTCTTTTAGAGGTAATATACTATTTTTAATTTCTGTTAAAGTATTTACAACATCTTTGGACAAGGTTATTTCTTTGGGAAATGAGGTTGTCTCATTCTTTGCTCTTCCTTGTCCTTGAATTCCATCAAGGTTCTGGCCATGTTGAAGACATTGTCCATGGCATCCTTTTGGATTCTTGGGATTCTGTAGCTTGGGGAATATGGTTTCCTCCAATGCTTTTTCTTGTTCTTCTTCCCTTCTTGGGGAAGTGGGTTGGCTTGAGGCTTGCTGGTAGAAGCTACTGGGGCTTCTTCCTTGGTTGCCTCCCTCTTTTTGGCATGATAATCCTTGATCTTTTTGATTTGAGGTTTGGATGACAGTGAATTCCATCCATTGGAGTATTTCACTATCTCCTCCTCTTTGAGGAACTTTTTCAGGATGTGCCAGGAGTTCATCACTCCTTGGTGTATTTGAGGCAGCATTTCCCAGTCTTTGTCCTTGTATACTGTGTAATACTGCTTGTACTGGCTCATGTAGATGTCTATTTGAGCCCTCTGAATGTGATTTGTACCTGTTTGAGTTACTCATACTTAGTTCCAATTCAGGCTCAGATATCATGGGCATTTCTGGGACTTGCCTTTGGGATAAGGCACTTCCTTGTGTGGATTCTGTTCCACTGGGGATATTGCCCTTTCTTTTCCCTTTTGTGGGATCAATTCTACCTCTGAGTCCAGCTCCATCTGATTGGATGGAGTATTGGGAACCTCTTCTGGTAGTCATAATTAAAGAATAAGAAAAAATAAAAGTATTTCAGAATAAAATTCTTTTTATGGCAATTTAAAAAGAGGTGCTCACCTTCAGAGTCTTGAATGGTGGGCCCTGGAAAGTCTAATTTCTTAGCTTTCTTTCTTTTGGTGATAACTGGTGTAGGAGAACTTTGACAAGTTTCTTCCACCAATCTCTCAACAGTAGCTTGGTTGTCTTCTGTTGGGTTATCTTCAAACACTAAAAAAGACAAATAAATATAAGTCTTTTTATAATAAGTGTTATTTTTGGCAAGATATGGCAATTTTCCACGTAGAAATTGCTTTTATATCTTTGAAAAATTGAAATAAATAAAGAAATGAATAAAAATGAATAAAAATAACTTTTTTATTGGTTTTTAATATCTTTTAATATTTTTTATATATTTTTTTATTTTTATTTTTTAAAGAATAAAATAAAAAATGAATATGATTCTTATAAAATTAAATTATAATAAAAATTATTTTTAATTTATAAAATATCTCTTTTAATCACTAGAGTCACTCAAAGAAAGTTCTTGCAAGTCTAAGGATGTGAAAAACCACGTGTAAGACAGTACAATTGCTTTCCAAATGCCTCAATAGCTTTTAAAATCAATAAAATATAAAATTATTATATAATTTTATGATTATAAATATAATTTATTATGGATAAACCCAAATAGAATCTTTTTAAAGGTCTTTTTAAGTAAATATCACGGCCAGGCCCCCAAATGTAAGGTTTGACTATGAAACAATAAGTAAAAATTACTAATTATTTACTTATTGTACTCTGAATGTCCTTATAATTGAAATAAATAAGATTAAAATAATACTAATAATAAAGAAATATTATTATTATTGCGTAAAAATATTATATTATTAAATAAATATAATAATATAATTAATATTATGTGAAATTATAATATTATAAATAATATATTAATATAAAATAATTAATATATTATAAAGCTCTTTATTATTGTTACCAACAAATAATAAAGGCGTAAAAAATTGTTTTTTATTAATAAAAAACAATTAATAACAATAATATTACTAATATTAAAGTTATGAATTAATATAAATACTATTTATATTAATTAAAGAATCATTAAGAGAGTAATAATAGAGAAATTATTGTAATAAGAGAAAATAACCTACTTTTAACACTTAATATAATAATTTTGAAGTATTTTACGCCAAAAAATGTAAATACAACCTTTTCAAATTGTATTTACAATAAAAATAAAGAAAATTACAAATTATTCAGTATTTTTACGTGGAAATGAGTTTTAGAGAGATTTTTAACAAAAACAATTAAATAAATGATTTAATCACGTCAAAATAGATGATTATAGCAAGGTGGTCTTTGGTCTTTAATAATATAACAGTTTTATATATAAAGAATAAAGAAATTACCTTTGATTTTAATTGATTTAATGTTTTTGATGCGTCTGAGGGGAAAATAGAGTAAAAAGAGCTCTATTTATAGTAAATACCTCCCTCCTAGAGTCCAACAGGCTTCTAGTAGACGTGTACTGATCATATCCACTGGAATTGATCAATATTTTAAGGTTTGAGGGTGATTACATCATGATCAAACCATATTACATCATTATTGCACCATTATTTAGAGTTATCACTATAACTCTAAGTTTGATGACATCAGAGGCTTGGCAGAACCCCAAATTTCGTGGATTTTATTAGTTTTAATCATAAACTAATAGTATTCACCAATTTTATCACTCTTAATACTGTTAAACTTAATTTAAGGTTACAGTATGTGATCATAACAGCTCAATTTAAGCTCAAACTTTGATCCTCAATAACTTTTAAGGTTTTCACGCTACAGCAATTCAGAGAGTGAATTCTGATAGCCTGACATAACCTTATTATGCTGCCAAGAGCTTTTCATTACATCATCAAAACTCTAATTTTGATGATTTTTCTTGTAACTCATCTTTTCTGTCGAAATTTAATATTTTAAACTTCAAACCATGATTTCAGGGGGTTATACCCTGAATTTAACAATAAAAATTACGTCATTCTTCTCGAAAAAACTAGTAGAATCCAACTGTATACTTTTTTTTAAGTTTGGACTACTTTCACAACAAAGTGGTCAACAGCTCTGTTGATTTTTATCAATATTTCCTCATAAGTCTTAACCTTGTTTATAACTTGCAAAAGAAAGTTCATATCTGTGTTCTTACAGTAATTACGTGGTAACTTTATTTTTGGTTCATCATTCTAGCATGTATAGTTTAGAAGATATTAGCTATGATCACTGAATATATGCGTTGACCAAAAAAGTGCATATATTCAGGATAATTCCTTAAGTATTGATTTTGGGAATTAGCTTATTAATTGTTTTATATGTGGATTTTTGTGGGGAATCCACTGGTACAATTTATTTTACATGTTGTTTCATTAGTTTCTGAGATAAATAAGGTTTTATGATTTTTATAAGGTATTATACCTTATAATTCCTTAAATATTGACTTTACAGATATGCCATAAAAGTGGTATATGTGTATTTTTCCATGGGGAATCCAATGGTATAATTTATTTCACATGTTCATTCATTTGTTTTTAAGTTAAACCAATTTTAGTACCAATTTATGGTATTTTTTGTATATTTGAGTAATTATTTTTAGTGTATAATTATTCTAATTAATTTTAATATAATTATATTAAAGGTATAATTATTATTAATCTTTTTTGTGACCTTATTGGATATGTGGTCATATCTCAAAGGCTCACACTTTCCACGTAGAGGGATTGAAGGTTTTTTCACTCTCTGAGACAGGCTTGTGGCTTGCAAAGACCTGTATAGCCTGTATTGGGCTCAGATGTGGATTTGAAACCACATCTGGGCAGTTTTCACCAATACAGGGTTAATATTTTCATCTGGGGACCTAAAGTCCAAAATGATCAAAAAACACGGCCAGGCCCCCAAAATGTCAGGATTAGTCTATGTATAAGCAGTAATTAGGCTAGTTACAGCTTTAACTTTGACTGTGGCATGGAAATAAAGTGATAAAATAACAGAATTTATTGATAATAATGGCTTATAAGTGAAATAAAAGGGCTTTACTATTTTGCAATAGTGGTGGTGAGCGCTGTTGAAAGCCCTGGGTGCAGCTTTACCTGTTGGATTACAATAATAAAGACTACGATACTTCTAAATTAAGAGTATACCTGATTATTTTCCAATAGTACATCTGTTTTTGACAGTTGTACTACGTAGGAATTCAAGAGCAGGGTGAGGAAAGCAATTTTGGCTTTGAAAAGCCTCCCTTTTTATCCTGAAATGGGGTGGAAAGGGTGCTAGACCTTTCCACGTAGAGGAAGTGAAGGTTTTTTCACTCTCTGAGACAGGCCTGTGGTTTGCAAAGACCTGTATAGCCTGTATTGGGCTCAGATGTGGTTTTGAAACCACATCTGGGCAGTTTTCACCAATACAGGGTGAATATTTTCATCTGGGGCCTTAAGGTCCAAAATGGTCAAAAAACACGGCCAGGCCCCCAAAATGTCAGGATTAGTCTATCTATAAGCAGTAATTAGGCTAGTTACAACTTTAACTTTGACTGTGAAATGGAAATAAAGTGATAAAATAAAAGAATTTATTGATAATAATGGTTTATAAGTGAAATGAAAGGGCTTTACTATTTTGCAATAGTGGTGGTGAGCGGTGTTGAAAGCCCTGGGTGCAGCTTTACCTGTTGTATTACAATAATAAAGACTACAATACTTCTAAATTAAGAGTATACCTGATTATTTTCCAATAGTATAGCTGTTTTTGACAGTTGTACTACATAGGAATTCAAGAGAAGGATGAGGAAAGCAATTCTGGCTGTGAAAAGCCTCCTTTTTTATCCTGAAATGGGGTGGAAAGCGTGCTAGACCTTTCCACGTAGAGGAAGTGAAGGTTTTTTAACTCTTTGAGACAGGCCTGTGGTATGCAAAGACCTGTATAGCCTTTATTGGGCTCAGATGTGGCTTTGAAACCACATCTGGGCAGTTTTCACCAATACAGGGTGAATATTTTCATTTGGGGACCTAAGGTCCAAAATGGTCAAAAAACACGGCCAGGCCCCAAAGTTTCAGGATTAGTCTATCTATAAGCAGTAATTAGGCTAGTTACAACTTTAACTTTGACTGTGACATGGAAATAAAGTGATAAAACAAAAGAATTTATTGATAATAATGGTTTATAAGTGAAATTAAAGGGCTTTACTATTTTGCAATAGTGGTGGTGAGTGCTGTTGAAAGCCCTGGGTGCAGCTTTACCTGTTGGATTACAATAATAAAGACTACAATACTTCTAAATTAAGAGTATACCTGATTATTTTCCAAGAGTATAGCTGTTTTTGACAGTTGTACTACATAGGAATTCAAGAGCAGGATGAGGAAAGCAATTCTGGCTTTGAAAAGCCTCCCTTTTTATCCTGAAATGGGTTGGAAAGGGTGCTAGACCTTTCCACATAGAGGAAGTGAAGGTTTTTTCACTCTCTGAGACAGGCCTGTGGTTTGCAAAGACCTGTATATCCTGTATTGAGCTTAGATGTGGTTTTGAAACCACATCTGAGCATTTCCACCAATACAGGGTGAACATTTTCATCTGGGGACCTCTTAGCCTGATTCTGACGTCTATGAAGCGTAAAATGCTGTACAGAAACTGTATGGGACCCCATTATTGACTGAAATATGAGGTATTGAAGTAAAAGCAAGCTCCTTTGTCTGTTTGACACCTCATATTCATTATTCTGGGACATTATCCCATGGTAAGGCTGTATATGACAGCAGGTGGGAATTTGACCTTAAAACAGCCATACCTTTGTCAATTCTTGAGATATCAACCTCAAAATTGGTTCAGTGTGTAGCCCTGTATGTGCTCTACACAATGGTACCTCATTTGATATGGGTATCATTAAATATGGCAAAGTTATCCCATGTACAAGACCTTTGTACATTTGCGTGGTTTAGGCGAAAAGCTGTATTGAGCTTATTTGCCCCATAGCTTTTGCTCTAGTTGAGCTATGGGGAGATAGATGACAGCATCAGATAGCCCTGATTGTGATCTTTCCAAAAATGCCCCACCTTAGGTATCTCACGCTAAACCTGCAAAAGCTAGATGGGAGGTAAATGTTTTGTTCACCTTTATTTGGCCTGAATTTGGCCATAACCCAAGTAATACTGGTGCTAGCTCAGTTTGGCTAGTACCATTTGATAGCCCTGGATTAGAGCTTCATTTTGAATACGCATTTGATGGGCTTAAGCCTCTCCTTCTGTATTTTAGATCACAGGTGAAAATTAAGGTTTATGCTCAGCAATAACTTTGAGCAGGAATAAATTTGTTATTCTTTGTCCTATGGTGATGGGACTTATATTTTCAGAAAGGGGTGAGTTTCCTCTTTCTTTTGATACCTCTTGAGCTGATTTGGCTCAGCTCCATGTTTTGGTGGTATCTTGGCTATACCATTGGTTTATGGTATTTTGCCTGTCATGCTTGTGCTCTGGTTTTGAGTCACAGGCTGACACTCTTCATTGATGTACCAAGTATACCAGATTACTGGATTACTGCTAGACTTAATACAGCATTTAAAGGAAATGCTAGTATTTGGTACACAGAAATCAAAGAAATCAATGGCAGGAGAAACTGGCCATGGTGGGAGAGTCAAGTCACCCAAAAGTACAGCAATGGTACTTGGATATGGAAAACAACCATGTCATTTGAAAATGACGAGTATTCAGTGGACAAAGATCCATATTAATGGTGTCTGAGACAGTCTAAAAGACTTAAAGACATTGATCCTCAAAGGAACATTCAGATGAGGAATCACAAACTCCTTACACAAATTCCAGGAGAACTAGAGCATGCAGTAAAATGCAGATGCAACCAAAATGGCACTCTAGATGACATTGCAAATATCTTACAAGACCTGAGGAAAAGAACACATATAGGGAAATATTCCCCATATAAAAGCAGTGGTTTCAAAGAGAAACAACCTTTCAGGGTGGAGGCCAAAGACAAACCCAAAGAAAGAGTGGCAGAAGTGACTAAGAAAAAAAATTCTTGTCACAATTGTGGTTTAACAGACCACTATTCCAAAAACTGTCCAAATGCAAAGAAAAAAGTCTATTCCATTGAGAAAGTCCCAGAGGAGGAATCCCCCACACAGGATTCTGAATCATAATCTTTGGGAGATGCCACCAGAGAACAATCAGATTGAGAGCAAGACCCAAGAGAAGGATTTTGAGTGGAATACCAAGAGGAAACCCCACTAGAAATCCAGGACATACAGTTGGAAGCAGGCATTCCACAAGACACTGCCAATGAAAACTTGTGCAAACATACACAGGATTCACAAACATCCCTGGTCACACCAACCAAAGGAATGGCATACATACATCAGGCAGCTGCAAAAATGACTGTTTGCATTGACAATGCTCAACACCCATTCATCATTGACAGTGGGTAACACTGCTCTATAGTGGCCAGAAATTATCTGGAATACCACTTCCCAAATTGAGAAAACCAGCTCTTCCCAACCAAGGAAAATAACTTCAATACTGCTTCAAGAAAGATTAAACCCATTGGGATAATTATCAAAGAGATAATTATACCCCATAGGAAGGGTGATATCAGAATAAACCCAAGTTTGTAGTGCTTGATGATGCCCACATCCAAGGGTTCTTACAGGGGACAGATTACCAGAGGATGTATGGTACTGATATTTACAATAGTAAAAACAGGCCCATTACCATTTGTACCAACAAGGAAAAGAAATTTTTCCTTGATATATACCAAATATCTGCCCAGGATCCACTGAAAGAACCACTGAATGAATTCAGAGAGGGCCAGTTTAGCACTACCATCACCAGTAAACAGAAATCAAGTTTGCTGAAGATGCTGAGGAAGAATAGACCAGCATTTGCCATTGGTGAAGAACCATTAGGAAAAATTAGAGGCCATGATATAGAACTATATCTGGATGTGGAAAGAACTTATCCACCCATGCTCAGAATACCTCCATACCCAGCAAGTCTGGAGACTAGGAAGGAAATTGAAAACACATCAATGACCTCCTAGAAATGGATGTCATCAGAAAGATTGGACACAATGAAATAGTGGAGATCACCACCCCGGTCCTGATCACCTGGCATGATGGCAAATTTAGACTGTGTGGAGATTTCAGAGCTCTGGACAACTACACAAAAGCTGACAGGTACCCTATACCTAGGATACCTCATGCCTTACCCAAACTGGCAAAAGCCAAATGCATAACCAAAATGGATTTTATGAAGGTTTTCACCAGAATGCAGTTAAACCAAAATACATGAAATTACTCAGAATCATATGCCATATGGGCATATATGAGTACATCAGAATGCCATTTGGCATCAAAAATGTGCCAGCCCACTTCCAAAGGATGATTAACACAATATTTCAAGAAGAGATATTGGAAGGATGGATGGTAGTATATGTTGATGAAATCATTATATACTCAGAAACATGGGAAGACCATGTGCAGTAAATGAACACCCATTAATCTGCAAATTTCACTTAAAAAGTGCAGTTTTGGCCAACAAGAGTTACTAGCTCTAGGAAATAAAGTCTCAGGCCTTGGTCTGGCCATAGATAATAACAAAGTAGCAGCAGTACTGCTAAACCCAGTACCAAAAAAGATCAAAGAGATGCAATATTTCCTTGGTTTTGCCAGCTACTACAGAAACCACATTAGAAATTTTGCCCACATAACTAGTAGTCTGTACAAGTTATGTTCAAAAGATGTAGTTTTTGAAATTACTAAGGAAAGGAGGGATGCATATGAGACGATCAAACATCAGCTTACAAATGCACCTGTGCTCATCTTACCTGAATTTGAACTACCATTCAAGTTATACATAGATGCAGTATGTAGCCAAGGCTTAGGGGCAGCCCTTCACCAGAGAAAAATTGTGGATGGTGAACCAAGAGTGGGAGTAGTATGCTACATCTCCAGGAAACTGAAAGATTCAGAAGCCAGGTATGGGGCAACCCAGACAGAATGTCTATGCTTAGTCTGGGCTCTAGAGAAACACCCCTATTATTTGGAGGGTGCAGTCTTTGAAATCTACACAGACTGCACAGACTTGAAGCCTTTACTGAACATGAAGACTACCAATAGACATATGTTGAGGTGGCAAATAGCCATCCAAGAGTATAGGGGCAATATGAACATCATGTACAACGAGGGTAAGAGTCATACCAATGCAGATGGCCTCAGCAGATGGCCACTGGATAATGTCAAAAGCAACCCAGCTTATGACCCTGAAGTAACAGCCAAGATCTCTATCCATTTCATGGAAATAGATAGGAGGAAAAACTTCAGATTTTATGAATGGGCATCAGAAAGTGGTACCCCAAACAGTGGAGACACTGATTTAGAAAGAAAAGAAACTCCCATACTGGGAATAAGCTCCTCAGAACTGCACAATGAATTCTTTAATGCAGTGATGAAGACATATGCCAAACACAAACAGTGTGGCATATTGTTTCAACTCCTCCAACATAAATACTGGAGCCCAGAACTGGAATCCCAGTTAGAGGAACCCTGGCTGAGGGACTATAAGGATAACACGTTTTTCCTTATATATGGCCTGCTCTACCATAGAGAAAAGCACACTAGTGCACTCACCATAGTAGACAGGGACCATATATCCTTTATTCTACAAGAATGCCATGACTGCCCCTATACGGGACACATGAGTGAGGACAGAACAAAGGAGAGGGTAGCAAGCATAGCTTGGTGATCTAAATGGGAATACGAGTTGAGTGAATACATCAACACTTGTGAAAGATGCCAAAACTCAAATGGAAAGCATGGGAAGAAGTATGGGTTACTTCAAGACATAGGAGAACCCAAGCACCCATGGTAAACCATCAACATGGACTGGGTTACAGGACTTGTACCGGGAGGCAAGGAGAACCTCAATTATTTCTTGATAATAGTTGATAGGTTCAGCAAAAGTGTGAGGTGCCTACCATGTCACAAAGAGGATACAGAAATGGATACTTCACTGTGATTTTGGAATAACATAATATCTACCTGTGGAGTACCTAAGATTATCATTAGTGATAGGGAGCCAATATTCACATCAGAAATTTGGACCAACCTCTATGACATGCTGGGTACTAAGCTTGCTTTTTCTACAGCTTACCATCCACAAACGGATGGATTAGCTGAAAGAATGATCCAAACAATGGAAGAAATCCTTAGAAGATTCTGTGCCTATGGCATGGAATATAAGGACCATGACTGGGTTACCCTTCTCCCAGTGGTCCAGCAGGTTTACAATACAAGCCAGCACTCTACTCCAGGGAAATCACCCTCACTGGTAGAAAAAGGGTGGAAACCCTTATTACCTGTGGATCACCTGGAAAAACACCTTCTAACTATCCACCCCACAGCCAATGACTTCCATGATATGTGGAAAAGATCTTGTGACACATCTGCTAAGTGCATAGCTGAATCTGAAGAATACAAAAAGCAGAGGTATGACAAGACACATATGGAACCAGACTTCAAAGAAGGGGACTAAGTGTTAGTGTCTACACTCAACTTCAATAATATCAAGGGACCAAAGAAAATTAGAGATTCATTTGTGGGGGTCTTCACTCTAATTAAGCTGATAGGGAAGAATGCAGTGGATGTTAGACTCACAGAGGAATTCTCAAGGAAACACCCAGTATTCACAGTGAGTCTTGTCAAACAATACTTCCAGACAGGAGCACTCTACCACAGGAAAAACACCTTCACTGGTAGAGAAAGGGTGGAATCCCCTATTGCCTGTGGATCACTTGGAGAAAATCTTCTGACCATCTACCCCACAGCCAAAGATTTCCATGATATATGGAAAAAGGCTTGTGACACAGCTTCCAAATGCATAGTTGAGGCAAAGGAATATAAAAGCAAAGGTGGGACAAATCAGACATAGAACCTGACTTTAAAGAAGGGGACCAAGTGTCAGTGTCTACACTGAACTTCAATAATCTCAAAGCACCTAAGGAAATGAGAGACTCATTTGTAGGGCCCTTTACTATCATTAAATTGATAGGAAAAAATGCAGTGGAAGTCAAACTCACAGAAGAATTTTCCAGGAGACACCCAGTCTTTCCAGTGAGTTTAGTCAAGCCATACTTCCAGACAAAGGAGGATAAATTCCCCTCCAGGAAGAAACTCCCCACCCCACCAGAGATAGTGGAAGTGGAAGACTCCCCTGGGCCTGTGAAGAAAATAATCAATACCAGGAAGATTAGACTGAATGTTAAATACCAGAGACAGTACTTGGTCAGATTTAAAAGCCAGACAGCAGATAAAGACAAATGGTTGGCTGAAAATGCCATACCAGATGGGAACCTTCATCTAAGGAGATTCAGGGCCTCTAGGAGGACTGAAAAGTCTCATCAGTGATGAACCTTTTTTAGAGGAAGGGTATGTCAGCCTGTGACTTAAAACCAGAGCACAAGAATGACAGCCAAATACCATAAATCAATGGTATTGCCAAGATACCACCAAAACATGGAGCTGAGCCAAATCAGCTCAAAAGGTATAAAACAGAAGAGGAACCTCACACCTTTCCAAATATAAAAGTCCCATCATCATAGGACAAAGAATAACAAAGTTATTCCTGCTCAAAGTTGTTGCTGAGCATAAACCTCAATTTTCACCTCTCCTCTCAGATACAGAAGAAGAGGCTTAAACCCATCAATTGGGTATTCAAAATGGAGCTCTAAGTCAGGGCTATCCAATGGTACTAGCCAAACTGAGCTAGCACCAGAATTACAGAGTTTATGACCAAAATAAGGTCAAATAAGGGTGATTAAAATATGCACCTCTCATCTAACTTCTAAAGTTTTAGTGTGAGATACCTAAAGTGGGGACTTTTTAGAAAGCCCACAATCAGGGCTATCTTATGGTACCATCCATTTACCCATATCCCATCCAGAACAAACGTTATGGGGCAAACAAGCTCTATACAGCTTTTAAGCAAAACATATATATATACAAAAACTCTTGTACATGGAATAACTTTGCCATACTTAATGATAGCCATATCAAATGAGGTACTATTGTGTAGAAAACATCTAGGGCTACACAATGCACCAATGTTGAGCTTAATATCTCAAAAACTGACAAAGTTATGGCAGCTTTAAGCTCAAAATCCCACAATTAGACCAATACAGTCTTACTGTGGATATTCTCCCATAAGTATGATTATGAGGTGGTAGATAGACAAAGACACATTTTTATACTTTAATACCTCATATTTTGGTCAATCCTGGGGTCCTGTACAGGTTCTGTACAGCATTCTACACATCATACACGTCAGAAGAGGGCTATGGGGTCCCCAGATGAAAATATTCACCCTGTATTGGTGAAAACTGCCCAGATGTGGTTTCAAAACCACATCTGAGCCCAATACAAAGCATAAAGGCACTATGAAAACCACAAGCCGGTGCTCTGAAGGGAAAAGCTCTTCACTTCCTCTATGTGGATGGTCTAGAGAGCCATTCCCCCCCATTTTAGGATGAAAGGAGGCCTTTTATCCATCAGAAAAGGTTTCCTCATCCTGCTCTTGAATTCCTATGTAATACAGCTTTCAAAAACAGCTATACACTTGGAAAATAATCAGGCTATACTATAAAGCTTAGTATTTTAGACTTTATTATTGTAACCCAACAGGTAAAGCTGCACCCAGGACTTTCAACAGCGCTCACCACCACTATTTTACAATAGTAAAGCCCTTATTATTCAATCTTAAACTTCTATTATCAATTATAAAATTCTTTTAAGTTTATTTTACCATGTCCCAGTCGTAGTTGAAGTTGTAAATAGCCCTATTACTCCTTCATCATAGACTCAGCCTGACAGTATTCAAAGGATAATAGAATAGTTTTGAAGATTAAATGATAATGGATAAAAAATATTTCTAGGAAAGAATTAGAAAATCATAAGGGTCATTCCCTAGAAAAAAAGTCAATTTTATTCACTCAAAAGGATATTTATTTTCAAATTAATACAGGGAAAGATGAATAATCCAAAACTCAAGAAAATTGTTTTTCACAATTCAATCAGGGCCAATTTAAATTCAGAAATTAAAGCTTCAAGTAGATTTTAATATGTCTATCAAAATGTTATTATTTCAGAAAAAGGACGTTACTTGATACTTCTGATAAAAGATCATTTGAATATCTTTTTTGAGATTATATATACCTAGTAGCCATCCCATATATAAAGGAAAAATAAATATATAAGAAAAAGGAAAGAAGATTAAGGAAAATAAAAGTGTAAAAAAAATAGCTAGTATTATTTCAAACCCAAATATCTTTGTTTTTCCAATATTAGCTTTGGAAATAAAGCAGGATCTTTCAATGCTAAGCTACATATACGATACAAGTAGATTGATTCTTTCATTTATCTCAAATATCCTATAAGGGTTAGAGCTTTATTGAAATATAGCTTCCAAATTAAATGTGATTTCATTCTATAAGCATAAAATGTAGTTATTTCTAGTAAGAGATGTGAAAGTTGAACTATTTGATATTGGGTCAGTAGTTACATTTATTTTTCTTTGATCTAATCTATGTATTATCTAAATGATTATTAATGTTTCTTATACTATGGTTCACTAATCTCCATATATCAGAAACCCTTATCAAAAATTATCAGGCTATAGCCAAAAGGGGCTATATTTGGTAATATGATATATTAAGTTTATTTACAAGAATTGGTCTCATATTCTATATATTTTTTAGCTTTATGAGCAATAATTAAGTATCTTCTTAAATTTAATTCATATATTTTTAGTATATGTTTCTATCATACAACCTATGAATATATATTCCATCATATTATTAAGCTTATGATCAAATTTGTTATTAGATTATATACATATATTAAATTTTTATTTAGTTATTCAGGTTAAAAAGAAAATTTTGGAATATGAGTAGAATATTGGATGTCTTTAGACATTGTCAATTGGAGAGTATCTCAACCTAAAACTATTTAAAATATTGAATTGCTATATTCAACTCCAAAACAAAGATTTTTTTGATATTATTGAATAAAAATGATGATGATAAATGAAAATTAGTGGATAAACATAAGAATTTGATAAATTTGCACAATAAATTATGTATTTTTTCCATGGATTCTCATTTTTAATCATTTTTGAGTTCTTTATTTGGATAAAGGTTTGAGTGTGAAAAAAAGTAAAACAAGATTTCTAATTTTTATTGAAAATTCATTTCCTCCAAAATTTTAAAAATAGCTGTTTGATGAAGCTTATGGAAAAGATATAGAGAAGAAAATTACAAATATGGAATTTAAATTTTTTCGACCAAAATTAAAGTGCTTAATTTGGAAGTCAATAGGGAAAAATAAATTACTTTCTAGGGAAATTTTAAGGTATGAATATTGATCACTAAGTTCTTAGTCTTTGATTTAATGATGAGAAAAACACAAATTTTCCATGGATATTTATTATGAAGCTTTCCCTCAAAACTATTTTTTTCCATAAATATTTCACAAACCTTTCTCCCATTTTTAGATATCTTTGACTTAATAAAAGAGGTAACGTTTGACAATATTTTGAAATTCTATAGATTCAATACAATTTTATGATCCCCTTCATTTTTTATTACCAATTAGTAATTTAACTAAAATATGCCTGAATTGGAACTTATATTGCAAAAAAGGTGCTATAAATATGTGTGGAGATTGAAAAGCTCTTATAAAGGAGAAATGAATATAAAAAAAATAGTAAAACATAATCAAAATTGAGAATTGTACATAAGAGCTCTTAAAACAACCTATGTGAACTCACTAAAAGATTATGTGGAGTCACTGATTTCCTCACATCTTATAAGTTTGTTCAATTGCTGATATTCACCTAATGAAAAATAATTCCAGAAGTTAAGCTTGAAGAGTTGATCCTTCATATCAAAATAAATATATGAATCATACATCTTCAAATAAGAATGTAATATCAACTTACTAAGTCTAATAACTATAATGCGTAGCTATGTGGCTAATTATTCTTTTTAAATCATATATATGTGATCTAGGACTAAATATTTCTCTCAAAAGAGAGTTTATAAATAAAATATGAATTCTCAAGTTGAAATAGCTTATATTAAAAAGTTTAATATACAAATAATTGGGATAGAAGTATGCTTAACTCTTCTCAGATAATCTTAGTATGATTAATAAGATTATTTCAGAATGACTATATTTATAGGTTCAGAAATTAAGTAAAAGGGTTATTATTAACATTCTGAGATATTTACCTTAGATAAAAAGAAATCGCAGAGAAATATATATAAAGATGACCTAATAAGAATAAATCTACAGGATATATCCAATTTAATCATTATTCCATAATTAAAATTACAAGGACGGAGAATATATGATCGAGATCTTCTTTAATTCTCTTGAGAAGATTCAATAAGGATATTTAATTAGAGTTATAATAAATTAGGAATAATAGATAGTATAACTCCTTTTACGAAGATATTATTATATAGTAATATATAATAATAGTTTAGTAATCAATATATATAATAAATAAATAGGTGACCCGGCTAGAAATACCTCTCACTATTCATCTTTTTCCAAGATAAAGGATATGATATGAATATGAATTCTATAGATATTTGATAGCTTGGAGCTTAATATTAAATTTCATTTAAGGAAATTTTCTAAAACACAAGAGTATATATATCTTTTATTATCATGATAAAAATTAGGCATTGGTAAGCCCATGTAGGATCTTACATGTATTTACTAAGAAATTCCATTTTTTCGCCATAAACAAGTATAAAGAAATTTCCTGGGCCCCTTTTCAATTGAAAAAATGAACCTTTATTTGAAGAAAACCAGCCAAAACACCTAAAAACATTTTTCAAACAAGAGCCCTACTGACCATTGTTTTTCAAATCCTTTGTAATATCCCCCAAGAAACATCTTTTTCCATGACAAATCAATTTTTCCAAAAAAATTCCCTCAAACCAAACTTGTTCAGAAAACCTTTAAGAGCCATGTTTATTTATTTTTCCACCAAAAGCACCATTTTTTGCTTTAACAAGATCCCAGCTTACCTTTATTTTATTTTCCTTCTTCAATAATCCATAATATTGAGCCGATGTCATAAAAGGTTTCCTTGATTTTTTCCCATTTTCTCCTCTTTGAATTTCTTTTTACCTTTTCATACAGCTCATTCCCCCTTTTCCCTTTTTTTATTTCTTAATTTTTTTACTTAAAGAATGGTTTCACCCCCCATTGGTGGTCAATTTCATACCCTTGAGCTGCTTTGAAATGATTTTGAAAAAATTCCCCAGTAAAAGGGGGGCTCTTTGTACAACTTGAAGTCTAATATGATCCACAATTGAATTGAAATATATTTTGATATATCTAGGACCACAAATCTTCACAAAAACTCATCCAAAACAGTTACTTCAAGAAAGCTATACTGTTCTTTCAGAATTCACTCCAGGAAATATGCATAGAGTACCACTTGTACTCAGAAAGTTAATAACCCTTAGCACAATAATGAAACCATTTGAAATATCATAGTTCATCCTGATTTACAAAGCTTTGATAAGTAGAAGAAATCCAAAACTTCTCATATGTCCAGATCACTGCTCATGCTAAGGAAGGTTTAGGCCAAATGATGCAGCAAGAGAGACCCTTAAAGGCCTTTAATTCTCCAAGACATTTACAGCCAAGTTAGCAATATCAAGAAATTCATACTTCAATGAAGAAGGTCCATTGATTTGAAGACCTTTTGTGGTCCTCTGAAAGGGATACAGAGGGACACATTACATCATTTTCTCACTCATAAACTTTTGAATTCCAAATTTCCATATTTTAGGGTTCAGCCTCACCAATAATACATTCTCTAGACCTTTTTTGGAAAATATTGATATTCCTCAAGCTATTGTTATTTTAGGGATTTTGCCTTGAAAAAATCCCTTCAGAAACTCTTCCCATACTCATAAGTCATGCTATTCATGTGGAACTTAGATGTATCATCCCATTGAATCAAGAAAATTGGCCTGGTACTGATTCTGAAAATCCTATGGGTATAGGCAATCAATTAACTCACATTTATTCACATTAATGTGTTTATTAATTACTGCGGGACATATTTCTCATGTCATGTATCTCTTTAATTAAAGATCTTTCAAAAAACTGGTGGTAACTTCAAGATCAAATTGAAAATATTTGAGTAGTTGAATTCTTGGAAAAAACCTGAACACCTCCTAAAGAGCATTTCATTGAAGCCTGGACCAACTAGCTTTGTCATCTGGGTGTGGGTTGATGATGCCCATGCAATGGTTTAAATTTGGCTTCAAAGCTCCACTTGTTCTCTCCTGGAGGCTTTTAGAGCACCTTAAATGGCTTCAAAGAAACAATTTAGTGAAATAGATTAACATAATCTTCAAAGAAATGATAATTCATTTCAATAATATTCTTCCCCACATCTGTGGTGTCAATGGAAAGGTGCCTAATTATGCCCTTCAGCTGGCCTTTAAAAGTTTGAAAACAAAAGGTTACCTCAAATGAAAATGCACTCATAGATACAGTCATTACCAAGGAATTCCTTGAAAGCACAGGACAAAACAGGAATTTTAGAAATACCAAAGGCTTCAGTTACCAGAACTCCATACATAGTGGAATCTAGATTTACCTTTCAGGACTGTTAGTTATCAATGTCATAGCTCTTTTGTAACATTCAACTTATTCTTTTCAATATTCTTCTGAGGATGGCTATCAAGGAGATGTTCAAAGTCATGAGAAAAGAAGAAATAAAAAATCATGTCAATGATATTTTTGAAGATTCATTGGAAGACAATTTTCAAATACCAATGGCAGAAATTACCCCAATTCTTCAAAACTTTGAAGATTTCTTAGCTGGAAGTGTACCACCTGATTAAATTCCCAGAGGTCAAGAGTACAAATACTATTGTAATATTTTCCTATAGCCCTCTCTGTATATTACTATTGATAAAGATTACTATGAATTTTTGTATGAAATATAATAAAGAAATTTATTATGACCACAGCTAAGGAATCAATTTCTCAATTATTCCTTTTCATTTCTATAAACCACTAGTGATTATAAAAGTAAGAAGTGATAGTTAGAATTAATTACAATAATATTCAATAATAAAAATTCTTATCAAAATTATATGGAATTATTTCAAGAAATAATTATTGTTTTCAAGAGTAACAATGTTCAAAAATTCACTCACTGGTTTTCCAAAAATACCTTTAGAATATTTTGAAAAGTTATTTGACTTATTACATTAATTTTCCAAGAATAAAAGGTTAATATAAAGCAATAATACAAACACTACAGTTGAAATACTATTGTAAATAGTGATATTCTTTGATTTCACACCTTTCTGGTGGACTTGGGAAAAGGTAAATTATTAATAGCTTTTAACAGTCAATACTCAAAAAACGTCTTTTAGATTTAATGATTTGACTTAATGATAATGATGAATTTTGGAAAACATGTCAACAGTAGGTTTCTTTTAAAATTACAGTGCCTAAAAGACACATTTGATTTATATCAAACAGATAAGATGAGTGAGAAAGGAAATAAATAATTTGGATTAATTAGGAATTCACTTGATGTCACACAAAACTATTATAATTGCCTACTTGAGTGATTTTAGGTTTCTACCAATCCATCTATGGTTACAAAATATTGAAGTTAGCTCAGTAAATCTTATTTTATCTCTAAACAAAAATTTCATCCTCAAGGTAAAGAATAGTATTTTACATTCAATAATAGGTTTTATTTTATGTGCATATTTGAAGATTTAGTATTTCATATTGAATCATAAAAAAGGGATGTAAGTAAAACTTTTGATTTTAAGTATGAAGTCATACTTATTTTTGGTTGTAGTTTCAATTGTTATTTACTTTATTTATACTCAGAACTTTGGAATCATTCATGAAGAATTTTATTTTTAATTAATTTTTAAATTTTTACCTCATTTTCTACATGATTCAGGCGAAATAGTATAGTGCCAGCTGGTTTCCATGGGGAAATTCTATGGATAACAGTCCTAAAAGGGTTTTTTATTTACTTAATTTGGCTTTAGCTTTTGAAAATAGTTGATAAAACTAAATGGTTACAGGAGTTGGAGTTTCTCATTACCTCCTTGGCATGTCAACTTAACAGCTTATTGTCTATTTTCTCATGATATAGTGGGACTGTGCCTTAGTAGCAAAGTCTCCAAAGATCTCTAATAGACTAATTGGGGGAATATCAATTATTGATCCAATATCTAAAGCTTGGTATGCCCCAGGGGCCTAAAAATCTGGGTACCTTGGCTTTCTTTGATGGATTTTTTCCCTCTTGACTATATTTCACATCACGATAGTAATCCGGCCTTTAATACTGATATCCACTATTAATTTAGCAATACAATTTTTTTAAGTTCCATGAAAATACATATCACTAATCCTAGCTTATGTGTAATGTGTGAATTTCCAGAATCCCATTATTTTGGCATAAAGACACAAAAAACAAATATTTAGACAAATATTTTATGTGGTATTGATGAGGAGGTGTTGAATTATTTTTCATATTACCACCTCATAGAGCTTCTTTCTGTTATTCACCTTATGAAGATACCCTAGGTATATCGTGGAACTCCTTTTAGTGAGGGATTAGATAATGCAGTACTTGAGTGGGAAATCAGAGGTTATCAGTTCTTAATTGCTGAAAGTTCCTGTAACCAAGGCTTCTAATGGTGTGTGAACTTCCCCTATGAAGATACCAAAGAAATCTTCCTACTGAGCTCAACAATCAAACATTAAGATTGTGGCTTTACACCTAGAAAATACTAATTTAGCGGTCTCTTATCAGACCTAATCAAGAATAATACTATATATAAATAGAGTACACTTTAGGTGATGTAACTAATTTGGGTTGTTTGTGATATTACAATAATAATATTTTTGTTTGAATAAACAGACTTGATGAAATAAAGGTAATTGAGTGGGGATAAATTCTTTTAATTTTTTAGATTTAATATGGAGTAATTTGTAAGTAATAATAATAAATAAGGTATTGTTTGATGTTGACTTAATGACAATAGTGGTTATTGACTAGAATATAAGGTAAGATTACTTTAATAGAGTATTCTGGATGAATACTCCTACTGCGAGATAATAATAGTTAATGATAATTTCCTTCTCCTCCTTGTTTTGCTACTGAGCGAGAAATAATATAAGGATTTCTAGACTTCCTGTTAGTTTCAAGGATGGTTCTATCCGATATATTTATATGGAAATAATAATTTGATATTATTAACTACCATGGGAAAGGGAAAAGGAACTTGGGAGAGAGAGAGGCTCTATTTATGCTATTTGGGGTACCCCTTGTTCTCCATGGGCACCTTCGTTTGAACTTAAAACCTTAATTTTACCCCTTCAGGAATTCCATATTGTGTGATTTTCCAAAAAGGTTAATGTGATTGAGGTTTTTTGTTTAATTAGTAGGCTTTCACATCCTTGAGTGATTACCTCTGGTCAAATGTTTAGCAGATTATGTCAGTTGATGTTGTTTTTAGTTGACTTTTGTGCTAATTCCAGGGGGTTTAACTGCAAAGAGTATTTCTTATGAATTAATGTGATTGTTTTTCACTGCTGGAGTGGCTGTTATTTTACTTTTGAATTTTTGCATGGGGGTTGAGGGTTGTTAAAGGAGGTTATTCAATTTTATGAAGCTGATTATGAAGTTATGTGAAGGTGATTCCTTCTGGTTTACTGATGAGCTCATGCAGGGGTTTTGAATTTTCACGAAGATTTTTCAGTTGTTTTGACTGTTGAAAAACTGTTTGTGTCTATGCAAGGGGTATTCCCTGTTCATAAGAGAAGTAATGATAATCGTTCAAAGTTTGGAATATCTTTTTTGTTGAAATTCCATTCCCTTTTCATTTTTGAGTGATTGTTTTGCATTTCATTCTTTATTGGGGGTTGGAGGGCTTTTGGGGGATATAGGGTGGAGATAATATTGATTTTTAGGATATTTCTGGTTTTCCTCTTCTGAATTTCTTGTTTTGAAGTGTATTCTTGATGATATAAATGTCGTTTAGTGTACCTTTAGGCTTTGGGTTACTATTATCCAATTTTTTGCCAATTACTTGATTCAAATTACTTGACTATAGTGGCTGATTAAAGGTTTTCAATTTTTATTTTGACAATATTTCCTGATTTGTCATTTTTCTTGAAACCTTTTTAAGGAACAATAAAATGTTTGATGTGGGCTTGAAGCCAAAAAAGGTATTGAATACAACATCCCCCTCTCCATTTAATTCTGTCCCCAGAATTTCAGTTTCAAGGCCATTTATTCTTACTGCTGAAATTTTGTCCATAGGCATTATTTCTGAAATTCTTGATCAGAATAGCTTTCTTCATTTCTGTCATATCTGCTGTAATAAGATTTTTCATGATTACTTAGTATATTTGAGTAGTTTCTTGGTCCAATTTCTTAGTATCAATGCAAAGTAATTTATTTCTGGAATACCTCTTGAAAGGAAACATTATATTAATAAAAGGATATAAGAACAGTATTTGACTTTACTTGAATTCAAGAGAGAAGCAATGTTGAATAATTTGGATGAGGGCCCCCTCTCCTTTTAAAAAAATCATGAGCTGTTTTTTTCAAAAAATATTAAAAGAGGATATATCCCCATTCCCCAAAGCTTCCACTATAAGGGATAGTATAAGAAATAAGCTTTTCCACCCCTTATTTCCTTATTAGAGATAATTCTTAGAGAAATAATAATACATAAACAAATCAATGATATTTTTAGACATTAGATTTTTGATTCAAATTCAAAATTATAAGGATAATATATCAAGAAGTATATTAAGATCATGGAGCTGTTTGTCTGAAAAATGGTATTTATTAAAATCAAGCAAAATCGGTTCTTTGAAGTATTTATAGATCAAATGGCACCATTATGATTATAATCTGATTTTTTTATTCATGTAATTACCCTTATGATTCTACAGCTCTTCCTTTGGAGGATCATAACTTTTACCCAGACTTTATTTAAAGTTCTTCCCCTTTATGGTTCAGATTTTCTGTCAGCCATAAATTCATTTGAGCTGTTAAAAGATATCAATAGAGAAAATTAAATTCTTTACAGTCAAAAAAGACTCCTTTTTTTCTATTTGGGGGCTTATTTTGTTCTTTTTTTTTTGAAGAAATAGAAGATTGAGGTGTCATTAATATGTAAGTTCTTAAAATTATGGCATAAATAGTTACATTTTGAATATGAAGAACTACTTCAGAGTTCCATTAATGCATTCATGTAATAAATAATCCATTTCAAAAAAGTTCTAATTCCTTTTCTTTACTAAATGATTTTCAAAATTAAAATCCTTTGTTTAATTTCTTTGTGTTTTTTTATGATAAATGAGGTAATAAATGAGGAATGATAAAAAGTGAAAAGGAGGAAATATAAAGTGAAACTATAGTTAAAGTAAGAGATTTATAATGAAAAAAATATATTGAATAAAAACTTCACAGCTTATAATCTTGCCTAGGAATTTTTCTTGTATCCTGAAAGTGATTATGGATGATTTTTAGATTTCATGGCCTTTTCTTTATCTTCAAGGCCAGTTTGTAAAATTAGATTCAACAGTTTAGAGTCTTACTGATGACTTATTTTCATTTTAAAAGCATTTTCAAGCCTATAACATGAGGTTTTTTTCGAATTTTAATGATGTCTGCCTGTAGAATTCAAAATAAAATATCTAGAAAATTCAATTTTGGAAGATAAAAAAACAACTATAAGAGATACAAAAAGTAGTGCGAAGCCCTTCTTAGGGCTCCTTTTATTTCATCAAAGCCTCCTTATTTATATATATATACTTTTTGTTTTTTTTCTGGTGTTGAACTATACTTTTATCAAACTCAAAGCATGATGTTAATATTAATAGAGGAAAGCAGAATAAAATAAATAAAAAATCAAACCAAGCAGTTTTAAACAATGCTAAGTGCATGTTTCAATGCAATTCTTTAAAATAAAAATATTGTTATTCATTCAAAAACCAATAAATTTAAATTGGCCAAAGTTATAATTTGAAAACATTAAACATCAATTTAAATACTTGATGAGGGCTTTTTTTATTTTTTTATTTTTCAAACACCTGTAGAAATCAATAAGAGTTAATACTAGAGAAACTTAAGTATAGAAAATGAAATGGAATTCAAATTAAATAAATAATCAGTTTCAAGCCTTAATGAGGTCTCTTTTTCCTTTTTTGTCTTGCTAAGGTATTTTACCAAACTAGAAAAGAAAATACTGAAAAATAAGTAAGCTTAGTACTTCATAATTCAACAGATAGAAATACAAATAAAATTGAGAAATTCAATATCTTGCTGATGAAATCTGTCTTCCCTTTTTTTGAAGACCTGTATAAAAGAAAGTAATAAACGTCAGTAGAAAATTTCATTGTAAAAAAATGAATAAATGTACAAAATAAAAGATAACATAGAAAACAAGTTTTTCAGAAGCTTAATCCCATTCTTAGGGCTTCTTTTTTTCAAGACCTGAGAATAAAAGAATTTTAATATTTAAATAATAAAAAATCCTTATTAATCAACAAAGAATAACACATAAGAAAATATCCAGCACTTTAATGTGTATCTGAGGACATGGTTTTTTAAATTATAGCCCTGTAGCATATCAAAATAGAAACTCAATCAGAAAATTAAGAAAAAAAATTCATAATTGAACCAAGCAGTTTTAAGCCATTCTGAGGGATTTTTCTTTTTGTTTTTTTTGTTAATTTATATTTATATTTTATTTATATTTATATTTATTGTAATTCTTCTCTATTATATATATTTAACATCATTTATTTTATATAATTTCTCTTCTTTTTACATTCATTTATTTTTTTATTGATATTTTACCATGGGACCTATTGGTTCAGTCCTAGCTAACTAATTGTGTCATAAATTCTAGTACAGGTTGTGCAATTTCAGCTTTATAAGCTGACTTCCCCTCCTGCATCTAGACTAGTCTAGCTTTACCATCTAATTTGTTTCTCTATTCATTTTCTATTTATAATTCCCTTTTCATTCAATTGAAACCATCAGTCAAGTCAATTTTCAAAAATGGAGGATTTTTTTCCTACCATCTCCTCCTCTGCTTCACCATTAGCTGATTTATTTTTAGGGTCTTGTATTCCCTTTCTTTTTCTGGCATTAGTATCACATAAATTCGTTTCCTTCATTTTTTATTTATTTAATCATTCAATTACCAAATTTTTTTCTATTTAAGTCTCAAATATGAGTATTAGTGTGACATTTGGTGCTGTTGCATGTATGCAGGTCAATGTGTACTATGGTTTATGTAGTGGGAACTGTTCTACTTGAGCTTTAATTGGTACTGGTGTTGTTTCTTTTAATTAATATCTCCAGCATCTGGTAAGTGTTTTTATTATTAGTATTTAACATGCCATCAATCATTCTCTTCATTCCTACTGATGCCAGTGTTTTTGATTCCATTAAAATGTTTTGTAATGGAGTTTGATATCAATTTTATTTCTCCATTAAATCTTCATCTATTTCCATTTTTAAGATGTGTCTATGAGACTAGTGATAATATTACTATTGATTAACAGTACTATGACTGTTATTATGAAATATAATAAAGAAAATTGTTATAACCACAATGAAATAATTAATTACTTATTTTTTTACTTGTTATACACTACTAGTGATTATCACAGTAGGAAGTAATTTTCTACAAGAATAAATTACAAGAAGTATTCTATAATAAAACTTCTTCATGAAAATAAAAATTTATTTTAATATATAATTATTATTTGCAATAATAATTAAAAATATAACTCTTGAAGAAAAATAATACTAGGAAAAATTTAAGAATTAATTAAAAATCATTTATTAATACTCCAATTAGCCTTGGAAAGAGTTGGTAGTGATTTGATGCATAAATTGTGGATTTAAAGGATCAATAATTGATTTATAGCAATATTATAGCAATTTTTAGTTTATTTCTATGATTTCATGTCTTTTTTATTTATTATGAAATAATGAAATACTTAATAAACGTTTTAACTGATACTTACTTGTTGGTAATAAAGGTAAAATTGGATAATAAGATGATTTGGAAAAAAACAGCAAGAGGAGACCTCTTTTGAGTCAATAGCAGCTCACAGATGTGCTCAATGAAGCAAAATTAAAAACCAGTCAGTGAAAAAGTAATAAAAGTTTTTGGATTATTGATTGCATAATCTGTTTTCACGTAAGATTATCATAATTACTTAATTAAGGCTTTTACGTGACTACCAACCCATTTATGGTTAAGAATAAAGGGGGTAAAAGCTTTTAATATTATTTTATTTCAAAATCAAAATTAATTTCTCAAAGCTATCAATTTTATTATAAATTTCATCACAATTTGTATTTTCTGTGAATTTTGGAAGATTTAGTGTCTCACGTGGAATCATCAAAAATGCACTGTAAGTAAAGCTTCTAATTTTACTTATGAAACTGTAATTCTTTCTTATCTATTTATTTATGGATCATACTATTTTCAATTGGTATTGCAAGTCTGAGGAATATTCATTAATAATGATAAATTTAATGAATTTTTGAAGTTTTTACATTATTTCTATGTAGAATTGCAAATATCATATGATAGCAGGTTTTCATGAGGTAAATCAATGGATACTAGTCCAAAGAGGGTTCTAATTACTCTTTTAAGGTCTATCAATGAACAATCATTAAGAATTGAAATGGTTACAGGAGTCTAAGTTTCTCTTTACCTCCTTGTCACATCAAAATAGCAGCTTATTGGCAATTTTCTTATGATTTAATGAGAGTTTAACTTGGTAACCAGGTTCAAAAAAGCTTTTTGTATACTAATTGGCCCATTATCAGCCATTCATCAAAGATTTGAAGCTATCAAGGCCTCAGAGGCCTCAGAAGCTGGTACCCTGGCTCTCTTTGATGTCTTTTGTCCCCCTCAGCTATTTTCACATCAAAAATAGTAATTCAGGCTTCAAGACTGATATCCACTATGGGTTTACCAAATCTGTATGTAGGAAGACCATAATTTCAAGTTCCACAAATATGCATAACATACATCTTATTGTAGATGTAGCATAAGATTTCTCACATTCCCATTATTTTGGTGTGAAATTGAGAAAACCAAAAGTTTGCACAATTCTTTTATGTGGTATTGATGACGTGATATTGAATTATTTTACATATTACCACCTCATAGAGTTAATTTAAGCTTATTAACTCTATGGAGCTAGCCTAGGTGAATTATTTGTTTAGAATCCAAATCTGGCCTTAAATCCATGGACTGATGTACCCACAAAAAGATTATTCATCTTTCCTGAAATCAAAAATGATTAATTTTGGATATATGCATGACTTATGGGTTATGCATAGTTCAGAATTGATTTTAAAATTAATTGTGACCTACTTGGGTGTGTAAAATATACCTCAAGGCTCACACCATTACTGCTGTAACCAATCTTTCTGAGCCTTCTGCTTCTTTGTTACACCATTTCTTTCCCCCAGTTTCCTCTCCTCCACCCCTGCTTAATGGTTCTTCTTGGGAGACTTTGTCCAAAATTGACTCATTTTTGGGGAATTCCATTCCCCTTTACTAGCCTTCCATGGCTGCTGACCAAGTTCCATCCACCAACAATCAGAACACATTCAATCAAATTTGCAAGGCATAAAATAGAATCTTCCAATTCTTTTTCCATGACTGTTATGAGAACTATAAGGAAATGGCTCTTTTTTGCTTCAAACAAACAGATTTTCATTTCCTTCATTCCTCTTTATGGGTTGTCCTGTAGTTGTACAATCAATTGGAAGAGTTTGTTTCTCTTTTTTCATATATAAATTTAAATGATTCCTTCCCCCTTTTCTTTTTTCAAACTAGTATCTTTGATCAAGAGAATGAGAATTTTTATCAATATTAATCTCTTGTTCTCTTTGTTGCACTTAGGGTTATGTATCAAATTGCGGGGCCTTACATACTTTTCCTACTATCCCTTATCATTCCCCTTATCCTCTTTTATTCTATAAATATAGTTCTTTATTATTATTTGGCTCTTAGTTGGTTTTTATGGCTATCTGTAATGAGAAAAACCTTGAATAAAGAAAATGGAAGAAAAAAGGAAATAAATGAACAAATAATGTTTTTTTATTCTATTATTTTTATATATTAAAATTCAGATTGAATGTGCTGTTGTCTTTAGTAAAAGCTAGAAAACAATTTAGTGAGAAATTGAAAGGTTTTGATATTAAAATTGATTAAAAATAAAGTACTTTTCCTGTCCTCAAAATTTGTATATGGTAAAATTTAATTTAAAAATAGTAATTTTTAAGAGTTTCAAGGAAAAATACACCAAATTTATTTTTTTTCAACTTTTTTAGTATAAGATAATAGTATTATGAAGATTTCTTGTTTTACCAAAAAAAAGTTATCCCAAAAATACTCTACAAGAGATATTAATGGCTACAAAAGAAATTTCGTTGGGAACAATTTCAATTGTAATCAATTTAGCAAAGAGCTTCAGTCAACTAATATGAGAACAGAGTCTCTAAAAGAAATTTTAAAGGTGAAACACACCCAAAAGTGACCAGAGTGAATCTGGAAAAAACGTGACAAAGTAATCAGTGTTGAAAGATTCTTTAATTCACTTTTGGGGTGGTTCAAGGGTAAAAATGATCATAAGAGTTACAAAAAGGGATTATAATAATTCTCTCAAATTATTATAAGGTTCAAAAATGATTGAAAAGAGTAGTTGTATTCTTTCATTGATTAATTTAAGAGCTCTTAAGCTAATCTTAAAAGGAACAGATTTTAACATGAATGAAAAGTGGGGCAAAGAAGAAATTCTTTTACAGCCACCAATTTTCTTACTCCAAATGTAAAATTTACTCTAATAAGTCATGAGAAACACACTTAAAGAAGAAAATTAAATTATTGAATTATTGAACCCTGGTTTAGATCAAAAAAGGGCTGGTTTTAGCCATTTTTGCTATTTCAAGCCATTTCTATTGTAATACCTTGTTTCAAGCCTCCAAAACATGTCATAATGTGTGTAAGAGTCTTCAAAACCAGTTGAAAGGTTTCACTAATATTTTTTTAACTCAAGGGTAGTTTTACCCTCTTGGAAACAGTTAAAACCACCCTTGTTGGTATCAAAACCTCATCATCAATTGAGTCACAGGGTCTGTGACTCAATTCCAGGCCAAAATTGATGAACTTTTGCATGAACTTTGACATCTCACACCTGTCAGAAAGGAATTTGGGGGAGTCTGAAACCCTTGGAGCCAAGATTCCTTTCCCCCAAAAAAAAATCTTTCCAATTTAATCTTTGTTGATTCCTCATCATGTATTATACTCAAAACTCACATATTTAATCCAATTGAAAATATACAGTACACAACTGTAATTATTAATTCCACATATTTAAATCCAAGTTCACTTATTTAATGCATGTGCACATTTTGACATTTAATTGAAAATCCTTCAATTCGTTATAGATTCTAAAATAGAAAAAACACCTCAATTTTAACACAAAAACTGATAGTTAACACCACATATCGTTCAATTTAACTTAAATCTATGAGGATCTTCAATTTTTCATACAGAAAATACCAAAAAAAAAATTCAGCTTATTTAGAGTTGAGTTACTGAATTTTCACTCAGAGGTGACCCCTCCTGACTTTTAACGAGGAATCCAATGGTGAACTAATTCTCATAGGTTTGCTTATTGGGAAAATTTATAATAATTTTTATTCACCTTTTTTCCAGAAATATTTTTGGTGAAATTTTATTTTTGCTTGATTTTTTTCAAGTAAAAATGTATTTTTACAATTTTAAATTTTAATTTCATATTAATGTTAAATTATAACTATGATTTTGATTTTTGTATTCAACTTTCATATTTATAATTAAATTTTGTTTTTATCTTTCAAAATTGAATTGATTATTCCTAGTTATAACTCGATTTTACTATTTGCGGCCTTTTGGGTATATGAAAATACCTCTAAGGCTGAGAGAAATCTAGGAGACCCCCCCTTATTTTATGTTTTTTTTAAATAATCAAGAGAAAGAATGCACTGGTACAAATGGAAAAGGAATTTCAGTCTGTTTTTTCTTTTATTTATTGTTTTAAGCTTCTTTTTCATCTAAAAAGAATTTCAGTAAATGGGAGAGACTAGTACACAAAAAAATCAGTTTTAATCTTCCCTCTTCAACAAAATTGTTGGTAATAAGCACTAAAAGTTTTTTTAAATTTAACCCTTTTTGTAGGGTCACTTTCACCTTTTCTGAGTTCATTTGAGCTCTCTTTTAAAATTGGCAAATAGTTTTATTATTTTCAGAGTTTCTTCTGGTCCCATTCAATTTGGATAAATTTCCTTTAAACATTCAATAAATTTGTTTAAGGTCTGGTATTCCCAAACACCTTCCTCTTGTAATATGGCCTGTAACTTCTTCTTTTTTCTGCTCCAAAGAAATTTCCTTTCTTCCTTGGAAAGTTTTCTTTTTATTTTTTTGGTGAATTTCTGATTTCCCATTTAGTACTTTATTTACTCATTCCAGAAAATTTACATTCTTGACTGAAAGCTTATGATTTAATTCTGATATTCTGTGGTGTTCCAGGTTGCAGTTTCTGTTCCTTAAGGTCTTTCAATTGGTGTACCCTTCCCAGGGAATTGGGTCTTGAGTAAGTAAAATTTCTTCTGCTTCAATTTCTTCTATATTTATTGGTGATAACAGGCTATTTTCTTCATTTTGAGCAGTATTATAATTGGTATTTTTACTAATTTCTTTTTGATTATTTCCTTGAACTTCTCTGACCTGGTGCAGGGAAAAATAATTTGTTCCCATTTTTAGCTTGGTGAGTCTTCCGTCTTGGTTAGAGTTACTAAGATTTATTTGGGTATCCAAATATTCATAATAGGATGATTTTCTGGGGCTCTCCTCTTTCCCAAAACGTTTTTTTGGGGGTATGTGAAGCTAATTTGGTCTTTGTCCTTCACTGGGTAAAATATTTCATTTTCACAGCTAGATTTACTTGTTTGAGGGGTGTTTTCATCCATGTCTATTTGATTTATTGGGTGAGTGAATTCCTTATTAATACCAGTTTTCTTTAGAGAAATTGAACTTTTAGGCTGATAAAGAACTTCCAACTGATTCTTATTTTCATCAAGTTTAGCTAAGTGTTTCCCTTACTTTGTTCATTAGTGATTGAGTAAGCTGGTGGATCTAATATCTTCTGAAACTTTTTAATGATTAATTTCCCTTGATATATCCAATTTGTTGAGTCCAGGAGGTGAGTAATGGTTATTTTTAGTTCTTCTTCATTCGGAGGAGTTGAAGGTTTTCTTTTTCCATATATTTCTTGGTAATTTCTTGTTGTTATTTTTCAAAGTCCATTACTATATCCCTGGGACAAATTGGTGTTTCATAAGGTATCCTTTTTAAATCTGGGAAAAGATAAGAATTTCCTTGCCTTTTGACCCTTCTTTTCCCTATATTTTCTTTAAAATGAGTGTACCCTTGATGTGGGTTAGTTTTTTCAGAGCAATAATAGCACTTGAATGGTGGCGTCCTAGGAATTGGAACAGTTTCCCTTGAAATTTGGCCTCCAGGAAATGGTGGAATATTGTCCCTTGGTCTGTTCTGTTAATCAAATGGTTGGGAGTTCCTCTTTTTATAATTCTAAGAATTGGTCAATTCTGTAATCTGGTTCAATAATTAATTCATTGGATCCTTTTTGACCTTATTCTTCTCAAGAATTTTTATCTTTTGGGTAAACTCCTTCATCTGTTTAAGTATTTCTTCCTGAGTTTGTTCTCCTGGGATGATTTCTGTTCTTGATATGTTAGTGAATTTCTCCTTGGAAGAGTCCTTTTTTCTGATTTAATAATTTTGCTTCTAGATAATTCTCAATGTAAGTCTTCAATATCTCCAATCTTGGAAGGATATATCCTCTATCCAGGGCTTGGATCATGACTCTATCCTTTATCATTTCTTTTTAAATTTATTCTTGAACACTTGAAGATAAAATGGCTAATATCTCTTGATTATGGTTGATATCTACTTGAACTTATTTTTATCTTCTAAGTTGAGTGAGTAGTGATTCATATTCACCAATGAGCTTCCTGTATTGTGTCATATTACTGATTCCTCCTTCCATTTGGGTTTTTTCAAAAATATGAGTGATTGAGGAGAGCTTGTACCTTCTTTCTGGTGTGATTTTCCCCATCTTCCCTTAATAACCACCTCCAGTTGTTCCCAGATTACAGCTTCATAACCATTCATTCCTTCAATGTGATAGCTTACTTCTTCATCCTTGATCCAGAAGGCTATTTGTCTTGAAATATCCCTTTAACTTGAGCCTTATATTCCTTCTACATTTTCAGCTTTCTTGAAAACCTTTCCACATATTTTGCATCAAACTAAAGGCTGTAATCCTTGGCCCTTATCTTGGTTATTGGGTTTGATTTCTTGATGTTGCTTGGTGTAATAAGCTGGGAATCTGACCAGAAATGTTAGCTCTCCTTGGTAATCTTGTTTTTCTCTGTTCTGTAAATGGTGTTGATGAGGTATATGGCCTTTGATACAGTGAGGGTGATTCTTGAGCCCTCAATGTTTTTTGATTAGTAGTATTTTCTTCCAGAGGGCTCTCTTGTGGATTATGGTTTTTTTATGCTCTTTCCAACCTTTTTGAGTAATACTGATAGTTATTGTTTTATTTCAAAAACTTTCTCTTTCAGTATTTCTTGTGACATGTCTTCTTTTCCTTGCACAGTATTTTCATTTCGACTTTCTTTTTGGATATTCCCCATACTCTTTTTTAATATTGATGAGGGTTGATACATTTTGGGTTTGTAAGCTTATTATTTGTGATAGGGATGTTTCTTCTGTATCCTTTCAAAAAACTCTATAAGAGCTTGGAATTACCCACTTTGGAGAGGTTAGTTTGGATTTGAACACTGGGAACTCCTCGATGATTCTTCTTCTGTGTTTTTGGCTCTTTTTACAAGCTGTGTTGATTATTATTTGATTGAGGTGATAATTTAGAGTCTTTATATTTCTTTTGGATGGTTTTATGAGTTTCATTGTTTGAATCCAGGTTTTGTGATGATTATTGGTAAGCCATTTTGGTTTTCTTGAGATTTTATTTTGAAATTTCTTTATTGTTTGAGTATTGAGAATGACTTATCCTTGATTATTGAAGTTTGTATTCCACTATTGGGAAACCAAATTTGGAACTCCTTTTAGTGTGGTATTTGATTAGGCAGTCCTTGATGGAGAAATTGCAGGTGATCAGTTTTGAATTTCTGAAATTTCCTGTAATGAAGTGTGCTAATGGTGTTTTTGCTGCCCCTCTGAGTATATCAAAGCAATCTGTCCACTGATTTCACTAATAAACAATTCAGATTGTGGATTTAAAACTAGAGAATACTAATTTATCAGACCTAATAAAGAATCAGACTAAATATGAATAAATTAAGCTTCATCTGATATAAAGAATATTGGTTTTCTGTGATATTACAATAAGAGTATTTCTGCTTGACTAAATATTTTCGTAGGTAAATTGAATCTAAATACTTGATTTAATAAGGTTAATTTAGTGTGGATTATTTCTTGTAATTTTTTGTTTAGATTTCATATTGGGTAATTTGTAAGTAACAATCATAAATGAGCTACTTTTTGATGTTTTTTTGATATCAATAGTGGGTATTGACTAAAATATAGATTAATATGACTTTAATAGACTATTCTAGATGATTAATACTAGTATAAGCTAATAATAGGGGTAAAGATAATAATAAGTAATGATAATTTTCCTCTTCTTCTTTTTTAGCTACTTAGCATATAATAACATAACAATCTATAGACTGGCTTCTAGCTTCAGGGATTATTCTATCTGATCTATTTATCTATAAATCATAATTTAATAGTATTAAACACTATAAACTTTCTTTTTTCTGCTACTGACCTTAATTAATGAGCATAAAATGATATAATAATGTCTAGAATACCTGCTAGCTTCAGGGATAGTTCCATCTGATCTATTTCTTTTTAGGAAATTATTTGAAAGTATTAACCAAAATGGGGAAGGGGAAAAAAATTTTATGAGAGAGAGACTTTATTCTTTATGTTGTTTAGGGTTGTCAGCCTGTGACTCAAACCCAGAGCACAAGCATGACAGCCAAATACCATAAATCAATGGTATAGCCAAGATACCACCAAAACATGGAGCTGAGCCAAATCAGCTTGAAAGGCATCAAAAGAAAGAGGAAACTCACCCCTTTCCAAATATACAAGTCCCATCATCATAGGACAAAGAATAGCAAACTTATTCCTGCGCAAAGTTGTTGCTAAGCATAAACCTTAATTTTCACCTCTCATGTGAAATCCAAGAGAAGAGGCTTAACCCCATCAAATGGTATTCAAATGAAGCTCTAGGTTAGGGCTATCTAATGGTACTACCCAAAATGAGCTAGCACAAGTATTGCAGAAGTTATGGCCAAATTCAGGCTAAATAAGGGTGAATAAAATATACAGCTCTCATCTAGCTTCTACAGTTTTAGTGTGAGACACCTAAGGTGGGGTCTTTTTGGAAAGAGCACAATCAGGGCTATCTGATGGTTCCATTCATTTCCCCATATCTCATCTAGAACAAAAGCTATAGGGCAAACAAGGCCAATAGAGCTTTTTGCCTAAAACATGCATATGTACAAAAGTCTTGTACATGGCATAACTTTTCCATACTTAATGATAACTATATCAAATGAGGTACAATTGTGTAAAACACATACAGGGCTACACACTAAACCAATTTTGAGGTTTATATCTCAAAACCTGACAAAGTTATGGCTGTTTTAAGGTCAAAATCCCACAGTTTGGCCAATACAGCCTTACCATGGGATAATATTCCATAACTATGATTATGAGGTGTAAAACAGAAAAAGAAGCTTGTTTTTACTTAAATATATCATAGTTCATTCAATACTGGGGTCCCATACAGGTTCTGTACAGCATTCTACACCTCATACACGTTAAAATCAGGCTATGTGGTCCCAAGATGAAATTCTTCACCCTGTATTGGTGAAAACTGCCCAGATGTTGTCTTAAAACCACATCTGAGCCCAATACAGGTTATACAGGCCTTTTTCAAACCACAAGCCTGTCCTAGAGAGTGAAAAATCATCACTTCCTCTACATGAAAAGGTCTAGCAGCCTTTTCACTCCATTTCAGGATAAAAGGAGGCCTTTTCACTGCCAGAAAAGGAATCCCCATCCTTCTCTTGAATTCCTACGTACTACAACTGTCAAATAAAGTGGTAATCGTGGAGTAACCAGGTTATACTATAAGCTTTAGTATTGTAGACTTTATTATGGTAACCCAAGAGGTAAAGCTGCACCAAGGGTTTTCAACAACACTCATCACCACTAATAATCATTAGTAAATCCCTTTTATTTTTTTTAAAACCTATGTTTAACATTATTATTGGTGTCAGAGTCATAGTTTAGGTTTAATATACTCTTTATTATCACCTATTAATAGACTCAGCCTGACATTTTGGGGGCCTGGCCATGTTTTTTTGACTTTTTGGACCTTAAGAGTGAGTTTTTTGCTTATTTTCTTATATTCTGGCATATTGTTTTATCTTGTTAGGTGTAATTTCTTAAAAATATATATATATAACATATCCTATACATTTCTTTATTTTTTTAGTGGTATATGTTATATACCACTTTTTATCCTTTTTAATTATATTTCTGTGTGGTTGATTATAGTTTAATCACCACAAAAACCCTTATTTTTGGCGTGTTTTACATATAAAAACACTTTAAGCCATTAATAATGTCCTTTTTTGATTAAATAAGGACACCTCTTACTGTAAAACCAACAGTTGAGGAGTGGTTGGGTGTATTGTTAATTAAATTACCCTCTTACATACCACACTTTTTTAGATTATACTTGCTAATTAAAAGTTATTCTGTAAGATATTGGTATACAAACAGTGTACCAGGTATCTGTAAGCTGTATTTCTGACATGGAATTGTTAATTTAATTACACTGTCATCATACAATGTCATAATATAGAAATATATAAGCCCAGAAGCCATTCTTAGACATTCAAACAGCATATTAAGAAGTCTTAACTGGCATTAAGCCCTCTTTTCCTGTTTTATCTCAGTGGAAGAAAACCATATCCCACTAGAACCCCAGTCACAGGCAAACACACCAGTGACACCCTCAGAACCAGAGGGCAGCAAGGGCAAAGCAAAGAGGCATAGTGAAGGCCTCATAACAGCAAAAAGGTGGACACCCATTACCACTCAGAGGAATAGAAAACCACAAAACTTTGCTTCAATTAAAGGTAAACCAAGCTTAACAACTTGTACAGGGAAGATTACCATAATTAACCCAGTTTTAACCTCTAAAGGAGAATTGCCAAGAATAGAAGACAACAAATTTGCACAAGGCTCAGTAAAAGGTAAATACCATAGGAACAAGAAGTTTTTGACTGCTTGCAAACACTGATATGTCACCTGTACACTTCAGAGACCTTGGTTTCCAAAGGAACAAGCCAGAGGACAGAGAAGGCTTTGCGAGAACCAGAAGACCTGGAAGAGGACACCTTGGACATAGTGTTGGATGGCACAAAACTGAGGGAAATCATACCCACTCTTCCATTCACTTTCCAATTCAACAGGAACCTCAAAACAGAGGACTGGAAAAATATGGATCAAGTCCTTCAGCTCCACCAACTCCTCAAAGATTTATTTCAATGGAGCATGGACAACAAGAGGTTCAACCTGACATCCCACTGGGAAGAACTTGGAGTAAGCTTCCAGAAGATATATCTCAAAGAGATAGACTTCAGAGACCTTATGGTAATCACCAAAGGTTGGAATCCCACCAGCCACTTCAGACTTCTGGAGGTGAGGGCAAACAGGATAAGGGAGAATCAAGCCACTATCCAAGCTATAGCAGAACAGCTGACCCAGACAGGGCACACTCAGATTCCTTAAGGCTCACAAGGAGCAGGCCAAATAAGCTCTCCAGTGGCTTCAAACCATTCAGAACCCAACATATCAGTGGCCAAGAGTCACCATTCTTCACAATCTCAGGAAGTTTCAAGGAGAAGAAAAGGATACAAGGGCAAAAACAAGAACACCTTCAGCCATAGGAAGAGTAAGTCAGACCCAATTATCCAGAAGGTGTTAGATTTGATGAAAGAAGTGCACAAGAACCAGAAGTAATTGTGAATAACTCTATAACAAGTAGTCCTATTAATAGAAATATTAACCCCACTCAGATTGAATATAATATTTTCACACCTGAGAGTAACCTAAACAGTGATGCACTGCGGTTGCAAATGTCCCAATATGCTGAGCAAACTCAAAAGCAGTTTGCAGAACTTGAAGCAAGCCATGGGAGGATGAAAATATTGACAGCCTCCATGAACAAAATTGCTAAAAACCTTCAAGAAGGACATGCTCAATTGAGCAAAGCCTCTGAAGAAACCAACAAAATACTGAATCTAGTCTTTGAAAAACAACACCACAGAAAAAGGGACAGGGATTTTCTGGATCAAGACATAAACAAACTGTTTAATGTCTACCATAGCATGAAGCCCCAACCACAAGGCCATGTTATGGATAATCCATATCACCAAGATGACATCAAACCAGATGCCATTTTGATGAATAAGGCAAGATCTCCATCACAATACCAGGATGAAGATAATATTTCTTCTTCAGAGAAGGAAGCCTTGAAACAGCTTCCTGAGGCTTCAAGGTGGCCCAAATTCTCTGGAACTGGAGAATATGATCATATGTAGCTCATATATTATATTGATTGACTCTTCATTGATGTACCAAGCATACCAGACTACTGGATCACTGCTTGACTTAAAACAGAATTTAAAGGACATGCTATTATATGGTACACAGAAATGAAAGAAATCCATGGAAGAAGAAGCTGGCCATGGTGGAAGAGTCAAATCATCCAAAAGTACAGCAATGGTACTTGGATATGGCAAAAGGCCATGTCATTTGAAAATGAAAAATATTCAGTGGACAAAGATCCATATGAATGGTGCCTTAGACACTATAAAAGACTTATAGCCATTGATCCTCAAATGGAAATTCAGATGAGGAATCACAAACTCCTGACACAAATGCCAGGAGAGCTAGAGCATGCAGTGAAATGCAGATTCCACGAATATTTCACTCTAGATGACATTGCAAATACCTTACAGGATGTAAGTAAAAGAACTAATATAGGGAAATACACCCCATATAAAAGCAGTGGTTTCAAAGAGAAACAACCTTTCACAGTGGAGTTTGAAGACAACCCCAGATAAAGGGTGGCAGAAGTGGCAAAGAAGAAAAATTCTTGTCACAACTGTGGTTCAACAGACCACTATGCCAACAGCTGTCCAAAGGCAAAGACAAAAGTCTATTCCATTGAGAAAGTCCCAGATGGGGAATCACCAACAGAGGATTCTGAATCAGACTCTATGGCCAATGCCATCATAGACCAATCTGATGATGACCAAGACCCAAGAGAAGAATTCCTAATGGAATACCAAGAGGACACTCCACTGGAAATCCAAGACATACAGTTGGAAGCAGGCATTCCACAAGATACTGCCAACAAAAACTTGTGCAAAAACACACAAGATGCACAAACATTCCTGGTCACACCAACCAAAGGAATGGCATACATACATGGAACAGCCACAAAAATGACTGTTTGTATTGAAAATGCTCAACATCCATTGATCATTTACAGTGGATTTCTTTTTATCAGTTCTTTGTTATAATGATTAATTGTAATTCAATAAAATCTACAGAAAATCTGACAAAAATTGTAAAAGGTGCCAGGATTCATAAAACCTTAAAAACAAACCTGGCTTTAAAAATAAAGTAAGAAATAATATTCATGAAACTTCATAAGTGGGCTTTAGATTATATATAATTGGCCTGTATGTTCCTGGAGCTTCATCAAATCTGGTAATCTCATTTAGAACTTCAGGTTGATATATTTGGTTATTTCAGGAATTGATATCGTACATGTCTTTAACCTCTCTGTTATTTACTAATTGAACATTTAAGAGCCTCATATTGAGAGAAACGAATAACTAATGATGTAAATAATTACAATGAAGCTTTTTGCAAAACAAAAATGAAATAAAATAAATTAAATTAAATTAAATCAAAATAAAATAAATTACAATTCTACTTAATACTTTGCTTTTTTTCAAAAAACTTTCTACTTTAACTTATCCTTTTTAGTACATAAATTGGATAAATACACTTGTAGAATATATATATATAAGCCATATCAAAAAAACACTTGAAAAAGGTATTAAATACCTTATTTATATATGGAGCACATTGAGTATACAAAATACCTCATTAAGACTAGATGTTCTTTTTACCCCATCCACCAATTTATAAATGTTTCTTAGGTATTTCAAAAACCACAATTTCTCAACTGACTCCCCTGGTATTTTTAACAAACACCATGAATTATATAAGTGTCCAATTTTCCTTTTCATGTGATTGTTTGACTTAATCAAACCCTATTCAAATAGGCATAGAAATCAATTTTATTTCAGATAGCTGAATTAAATCTGATTGAAAACTATTTCCTGTTAAACTCCCTTTTTTCACAATAAACCAGTCTATAATTAAACTTTCATAGAGCTCCATGTACTAAATCAATACATCAATATTAGCTAAAAATGTGTAAATCCTTATTCACAAGATTCTTGATACCAAATTAAAAAACCTACTTATTTATCAACAATTGATTAGACGGAAAATGAAATTTTGATTATTTTTCTGTAAAGGAGGTTCACGCTTCATTTCAAAACCTCCATCAAGAAAGTAAAATGAATTTTAACATTTGGCCATCAATATTGGAAATAAATCTCATTATAGCTCAGATTCTATATCTAGAAGCATTAAATATCAAAGCAGAACTTACAAGAAAAAATGCATCACTCAAAAATATGATAAAATTCTCACAGGAACAAGAAAACAGAATATGATTATAAAAGGGGTATTATTAAGACTCCTAATAAGCTTGATGTCATTATTCCTTACTATAGGGAAATGTATAGTCTATTGTAACATAAGCCAATAATCACCACTTTGGAAGCATTTAATTTGCAGGATAATGAACAGGTTGATAATTAAGGGGAAGAAAAATTTTATTTTACCATAATATTTCAAAATTCATAACTATTTTTGTATTTTGGACTATTATTCATTTGGAAGGAAAATTATTATTTCACTGCAATAAGATTCACCCAAATTGAATCAATACAGATCACTTCTTTTAGCTTATTAAAACTCTTATAAATATATATGAGGTCATAAATTCTTACTATAAGATAGAGCTTTGGAAATAGACCCTTTTCATAAAGTAAATTTAGTAACAGACGTAAAATCAGATAATCAAAGTAATTCTTAAATTATCTATATACATTTAATTGCTGCTCCATATACTGAAATAATGGATAATTAAGAAATCCAATAGTTTATATTAGCAATATATATTAATATTTACCCGAAGATTTCTATTGGGAAATGCTTATGAAAGATTTAAATTAAAATTCTAGCTCAGAATGGAATTAAGAAAAGTATTCAAAATACTGTAAATTTATCAAGAAGGGTATTGTAAAGAAGTAAATTTTACTTCCAAAAAGGAGAAAAAATAGAGTGGGAAAAGGTCTTAGGAATTGAGAATTCAAGTAAAAATGGGTTTTGCTAAAAATAAACCGTAAATGCATAACCCTCTTGAAAGGCAAAATCCGAATAAGGAATTAGATTTTAAGTAAAAATAATATCATATGGGCCAGATTATTTGAACCTTGAGTTCTTAATTATCCCTTTTGAAGTTTATTTTTTCTTCTTTAATTAATGATACTTATATGATTTTTTATTACAACGTAGCTTTTTTATTTATGAGTAATTATAGTTTTTCATTAAGATTTATCTTTATTTCTTGTGAATAAACTTTCTATAAGTGAAGGATAACTTCACAAAGTACGGATAATATAAGTTAATAATTGTGAAATGATTCTCTTATATGAAGAATTGGAGAAAGTCCCTCTTACAAAATCCTTTAAGGGGCTATCTTTTTCTGAATGATTAATATGACCTAAAATTTCTTTTAAAAAAAATCACAGGTTTAAAACTTAAATTAATTTTTCAAAATTTCACTAAAATCTTCCATTATTTCATTTCAGTTTCAAATTTCACTTTCAAATCATGTTTTTTCAATTCCCAAGCATATATCTCATCAATTTAAAGATTAGAGGTTTTCTACTAGAAAATATATTAAGCTGAGAAAATATTCCCTTATTAATTTTTTCTTTAATAAAATCTCTTGCTAATTCTAATTTGATTCATCTTAAGAAATAGATTCATAAAATTTTTGAACTTGAAAGTAGTTTATAATGAAAGGTTATAATTATTTTGATTTCATTTCTTACAAGACATAGATTTGTCACAGAAAATAATCTCATTTTTGTAATCAATTCAATATATTTTTATTGAAAGATTTTTGAGTATTTGATACATAATTATTTCCATTACTATTTTTCTCAAAAAAAAAAAAACAATAATAATTGATTTTCAATGATGTTATTATGAAGTCCACCCTTTCTATCTTAAAGCATTTAGTAATCTATTTGGAATGTATCTAGAGGTAAAAAATGATTGATTCAAAACACACTTTGGGTTTTCCTTTTTCATCAATTCATTCCAATGATTTGTTTTAAATCAAATCAACGAATAAGGTAATGATTATTCAAAGTAGTCCTTTAAAATTCCTTTGTATAATGAACTGTCTTTTTTTTGTAAATTATAATTCTTCCTTTCTATTCTAGAGAGCCAAAATTTTAAACCTTAAACTTCTAATCTCATGTGATCTATCTTTATGTTCCCGAAAGGAGTTGAATTTAAGAAAATGATTGACAAATATATTCAGTTTAAAAATATTCAATTTTTTTTATCAATCTAAATTCATTGGTCTGATTGACCTCATGTCAGTACTTAATCAGGAATCAAAATTAAGACCATATAGAAGTTTCAAAAGATCTTCAATACCCATAAAATGGAATTTTCTTTCCCAAAACTACTAATATTCCTAACAGAAAACAATTAAATATATATCAAATAAGAATGAAAAAATCAAAACAAATATTTTATAAATCAAAAAACTCCATAATTTCATTTCACAAAAATAAACAGTAATAGAATCTATGGTTGACCTTTCCTACTACAAATAGCTTTACACATCCTCACAATCCTTATTTGGAAAGTGTATAATTTCATAGCCTCAAAAAAATACAGTAATAATACAAGAGCATTAGCTTATTAAGTAAATTGGCCAGTGATAAAAAGCAAATTACATCACAAATATTGATTATTGACTGTAAAAATGATTGGAATTAGATCTTTCAAGGATCAGTTATAAGTAAATCAGATTTATTTTATTGGAGAAAAAACTCAACCCTTGATAAAGTCATTCAATATCAGGAATAATGGAGTTATCTGAATTATCATGATTCTTTCCTTCAGTTAGAAAATAATTACCCTTCTAATCAAGTTGTTTAAGAGAATCAAATTACTCCAAATGAAAAAAAAACTTCAAATTTGAAATCAACTGGAATGGATTCAATCAACCAATAACAATTCAATAATATATCTACATATCATTTTCACAAAACCCCTGTTTTTATTATAATATTTTCAATCCTTTAGCTCATGGTAGCTTTAATTTTATTTATAAATCACCCTACAAGTGAATTAATACTCCTTTACAAAAACAATCAAAGATGGCCTCAAATTTATTCAGCTCAATTACCATACTTATTCTCCAAAAAAATGATATTCTTTGAATCATTTTTAATTCCTTCAAAAATTATTCATGTTATATCAAACCACATCAGATGATATTTCAAATAATTCTTGAAATACTCATGTTATCTCCTCTTTCAAATAAAAAACTGATCATATATTTAAGGTTTGAAATCTCAAAAAATGAACCAAAAAAATATATTCAAGAAATTAAAATAAAAACTAATAGTATTTTCATAAATCTAAATCTCTCACATTATCCTGTAAATACTCTCTGAGTTTTACTATATAGATTTTTTTTTATATAAATCATATCTTTTAAGAAATTTTCTTTGAATCAAAAATTTTCATTATAATGAATTATTTTCAAAAATTATTATTTATTTGGAAAATATTGAATATTATATAGTTTTTCTAACTAAATTAATTTAATTTTAAATAAAATAATAAGATAATTTAATTATATCTTTTGTTTCTAAATATTTATTTTCTTTTTAAAATTAAAGAAAAATTTCTTGATATTTTATTTATTAAAATAAATATTAATTTTAAATAAAAAACAATTCTTTTAATCAATTTCTTAGTTTTTTTAAACAAAAAGAAAAAGATAATTATTTCTCATATTTTGCTATTTAGGTGAAATATAATAAAAATTCTCTCATTATTTACTTTTAAATTTTATTAAATTCTCAATTTTTCAAATATAGTAGATGAAATCATTAATATAACATTTAAAATTATTTGATTAAATATCAATTTAAATATTCAAAGCTGTGAAAATAAATTCAGCACTTGTCTCAAGGTGTGGATTTCAAATGTTTGATTAAAATCAAGTACTTTTCCTGTCATCAAAATTTGTATAAGGTAATATTATTAAATGATAGTAATTCTAATAGTTATTAAAACAAGACATGAAAAAACTATTAAATTTGATTTTTTTAGGATAATACAATGATTTCATGGAGATTTATTGTTTTAAAGAGATATGTAAGGACACAAAAGAAATTCCTTCAAGAGCATTTTCAATTGAGATTTATTTAGAAAAGAACTGCAGGAAATTGATATGAGATCAAAGTATCTAAATGAATATTTAATAAAAAAACATTCTAAAAGGTAAGAAGAGAGAATTTGGAAACAAATTTTCAAAGTTAACAATGATAAAAGCTTCTTTAATTCACATTTAGGGTGTTTCAAGAATAGAAAATCTATTAATAGTTATAAAAAATAACTATAGTTTTTTTTCCTTGGATTGTATAACTTAATATTATTCAAAATTTATGGCTGAAATATTTTATTGATTGGTTTAACAGTGTTTGAGCTATCTCTAAAAGGAAAAGATTTAAACATGAAAAAATATGGGACAAAGAAGACATTCTTTTCTAGCCTCAATGTTTCTTCCTCTAAAAGTCAATTTTGTTCTTACCAGGTTTTAGAGAAACATTGACAATGGAAAAGCCAATTATTTGATCATTGAACCCTGTTTTGGACCAAAAAGGGCTGGTCAGAGGCATTTTAGGCCAAAAAACCAGCCATTACTCTAGTAATAGTTGGTTGTGAGTCTGAAAAACATGTCATAATGTAGGTAAAGACCCTTTAAATTTCTGGCTCCCTTTGCTTTAATTAAGAGCAATCATGAAAAATTGGATTCTTTTTAGTCATAAGAATCAATTGCTGAAGGGACTTTTGATTTCTTTGACATGATTAATTGAGCCCTTTTGAAGGTTTAGAACTGAGATCAATAAGCTTATAAATATATTGTGAAGGGATTAAAATTTTGGGGCTTGAGGTAACATTTCTCATTGATAGAGTTCAAAAGTAATATATCATCTTTTGATTCTGAATCAATATAACTTTCCAATATGTTAGTCAAATTCAATAAATCTAAATGATGAATAAGGCACTGTTGTGCTGAGAGCTTAGGCATTTTGAGGCTATATGGTGAATTCAAATAGAGAGAAATAGAAAAATCAACTGATTTGGGTTGATGGAATATTTGAGCTTTTTTAAATCCAAAATGTAATTGGGTTATGCTGATATTGAACCTAAAGCAGTATTTGCAGTCAGTAAATTAATGATTTGGTACCAAAAAAAGGGGGTTTTGATACCCTGAAATACCACAGCTCTTGAAGTGTGGGGTTTCTCAAATCCCAAAAATTAAATGCAGGATTTTGATAAAAAAAAATCAGCATTCATAATCTGGAATTTATTAGCTTTGATGCGCCCTAACATAAAAAAAACAGGTTTTGATATAAATTTAATAAAAGTCTTTTTTACATTAAATCAATAAATTGTGCTCTTTTTAAGTGGGTCTTGAGGGGCTTGAATTTATCAATTTATTTATTTTTGCTTAATAATAATGCATTTATTGATATAAGAACTTTTGTTTTATTTCATCTTCATAGATGTATTTCCAATCCTAAGCTTATTCTAAGGAGAAGACTCACTTTTACTATTATGTTGTGACGAAACTTCTTTATAATAATCAAACGACATTTAAGAACTCCAAGCTCAAATATTTTATACCTTTTTTTGCCAGAAAAGCAATTCTTGAGCACCTACTGGCGTACTTGGTATTGGTGCAAGTACATCAAGCACTGGGCTCATTTTTATTCACAGTCGTAGGAGGAAGTGAGCCCTGGCGCAAAGAGCACGCAGGGTTTGATAAATGCAAACAAATGAAATGATGACTCACCTTTTTTGCTAATCGATCTGTCAGCATGACTGCTTTCACCACAATCAAAAACACACTGGAGTGCATCAATGAAAGCCTCTCCATTTATTTCTAAATTTATTGGTGAGAAATTTAAACCAGAAAATGATGATTTGGATAAATATACCTATATCTTAGTGGTATATGTAATGTGTGAAATTAAACAAAAAAAATTAAAGTAAAAACAGTAATTCAAAAAAGCATTTGCAAGTAAAGTTTCTAGTTGAAACCAATTATATTTTCATACAAGTAAATTGGCAAATAGGATCTCCAAAGAAAAAAATCAATTGAACTACATTTATTTTATTGATTGCTATGATCATCACTATAGCCTTGTGCAATACCAAATCGGCCACTTGTTACTTGACTGGGAGGATCTAGTCCCACACGTGGGTCCAAACCTCGATAGGTTCTGACTTTTAAAGCGTATTCACTAGCCGCTCCTTTGATACTTTCAATTAGTTCCAGTTTTGTATGCCTTTTTTCCAATGCTACATTAACTTCTGAAGTAACATCACTTGATGCTTTATATGAGCCGTTGGGTGAATACAAGGAAAAAAACGGTTATTCAGGGTCAGTTTTCCAAAAAAAAAAAGATAGTTGTTGCATGAAATCGACGAACCATTATTGGCATTCCAATTCTTTCGATGTTTGTATCCACCCGTCATCAAAGAAAAGACTGGCGCATCATCTTTAAGAGACGGTTGATCATCATTTGATGGATCGTTAGCCCAAGTTTGAAGCAACTTGTCAAAATCTAAGACCAATTTTCCCTCCCAGCCTCGTCTAGATGATTTCTCGTTGTCATCATTGACTTCGAAACAACTATTCAAAGCAATTTCCAACTCCCATGGTGTAATAATAGGAGCACCATATTGCTTTGGGTCATAAAGTCCACCACTTTTGGCGTCCAACATTAAAAGTGAATTTTCTGGGCAATCAATCAGCACCCAACATTCAATTTCGGCAAAGTTCATTAACTTTTCAGGTTTTGGTTTACCGACTGAAATGACGTAAGATTTCTTTTTAAACTTTTCTTCAATCATCTTTTTAGTTGTTCCAATCATTTCTAAGTAATGTTGAACGCCAAGTGTACCGACAAGTATCCCGAAAACATCGGCATCTCTTGCTCTTTGGATCGTCGCATAACGTCGCATTAAGAGTTGATTTCTTAGACCATGCTGAACGTGACAAATGTTGGGATTTTGTGCACATTTTTCAGGATCAATTACTAGGACTTGTAAGGTAGGATTGGTGACTAATAAATGTGTGAGTCGGCGCGATTCGTTACCAATGTAGAATATAGTTTGAAAGCTGGAATAATTGACTTTAGTTTGACTGAGCTTTGCGCTTTCCTCTTCTAGTGTTCGTGGTTCAACTTGAAGGACTGGGGCATGACATGAATCAGAAAAACTGGTAGGGGTTTCCTGATTGAATTTACAGCAAGTTTTAAAACCACAGGTTTGATTTGGATGGTTGATGACTGGCATAGAATTCATTTTACCGCCCTGTTGTGTGATCAACTGATGCCTAGTGATAGATAAATCAGAGTTTTGCTTTAACGATTGCTCGATCTCCTCTACAGGGCAAAAACAACGAAAAAATTAAGCGCCAAAAAAGAAGGAAAGTTAGACATTTGTAATAAATAAAGAGTTTTCAGGGAAAGACATGTAATGATTTGCTTTAGTATACCACTTTTCCAATGATAGCCCACATCGTACATCAAAAAGATTTCATCAGATTTCTCAGCTCCTTGAGGGGATAGATTTAAAGAAAAAAACAATTCAAGGAGTTGATTGCTAATGAGTTCAATGGTGATATCGGTGATTGGGAATTTGGGAAAAACGTAAAATACTGGCAAATGAGGGGTCCTTCCAAACAAAAAGGAGGGCAAAACGAAGTTAAATGATCATAAAATGAATCAAAGCAAAATTTATATTTAATACATGTGACTGACGTGCTTAGACAGGCATGACCATAGTGAACGATTGCATGAGCGTTAACATGTTGAGCTGCAACTTCATCAACGCAGCAGCTGCCATAGGTTGTATCGGCCAGGATATAAATTTCGGTTTGAGCTGGCAAACGTGAACGTAGCGATTTGAAGATTGGGACTGATATTGGCAACAGTTCATCTGAAAATTGCAATCCGATAATGCTGAATTGATTGCTTTGAATCCATTCGAGCGTTGTTTGAATATCGAAAGTAAAATCGATGTCGATTTGATGTCGATTGCGGGTTAATTGAGATATTTTTGAATCTGAGAGGAATGATGAATCAGTTCCATTTATGGCGTCTTCTCCTGAGGGACCAATCATCGATATTGAGGTATTAGAAAGAATCCAAGGCTTGGATGGCTCAAGCGATGAAGACAAAGGTGAATTTCAAATTAATCAATTCAAACTATTTACGTATTTTGAATTTCTCTTCGGAATTCGCCATTGCTCGTTTTAAAATCGATGGATCCTATCACATCTTAAGATTGCATTAAAATCGGCATCTGATGCACAACTCACAACTTGTTCAGAGAGTAATAAATTGATCTATGATTTGAAAGTTTTAAATACATCATTTTCAACAGATAATGATAAAAAAGTTACAAAATTCAATTTTTGGTAAGGATAAACCCTGAGGTATTCATGATTCTTTTCAAGCCTGTGAGATCTATGTCCTTTTAGCGTTTTAGCAAATTTTATCATGCACTTCAAAATCATCTATTAATACACTTAAATTTCTATATACAAATCGAAAAAACATGATTTTCTGGAGCTCTATGACGAGTGTTTTGTATCATAACTTCTTTATTTCTTGTTTTTTACGAAACCAAAAATAAAAACCAATCTGATTTTAACATTATTTGTCCTTTTGCAGCTTTATGTAGTTTGTTTTTTGCTGATTCTTTTTATTGCTTGGAAAATCAAAAATATCTTAAAGAAACTTTTTTTCATGATAATCAAGCCCATCATAATGGATGCAACGCAATTCAAAGAAAAGATGGGTAAATGAATTAGCAATCTGGTACATGGAGGAAAACTGGGAAATATTGTAATTCAAGAGTAAATGAAAATTTAAATTGTTTGGAAACAAAACCTACGTATTCCACTTGTGATGAAAGGGTATAAAAATTGGCCATCCCATTATCCTGACCATTGGGATTCTGTTGTTGAAGTTGAAGTTGTTGCTGTTGTTGAAATTGCATTTGTTGCTGGGGACCGTCTCGTTCGTTTTCAGGCGCGGCATCAAAAACATTAAAGTGCTTGTGACCATCGGGCCCTATTTCCAATATTGAGGCCATATTTCCACATCGATAACAATAGTTGGGTGCGCTCCATACGGTTGACAAGCGATCCTCATACAAAACCGAGAAGCCTTCCATACATAGTTGGTGGGCTCGCAAGATGTGATGCATATCGTTTATAGTCAAGAACTTTTTAACGACTTGAGCTCCAAACGTATAACCGGCCCCTCTGTATCAATTCACTGTCAATTTCAAGCCTTGCTCAAAATCTAGAGGATAGATGAGATGCAAGCCTTTGTAGAGAGAATTTGTCTAACCTAGGTGAAATCGCAAACTCTTCTTTGTCAGGGTCGGGATCTGACCAAACCAGATCAGCCATTGGCCCTTCATGGGGAATTTCTGGCGAAGATGAGAAAAATGACGAAATCGATAAATGTGACATGAGATGAGAAGGATCATCATAGCAAACTAACCACGGAAGCGATCAATAACCTTGACTTGGTCAATACAATGAATGGAAGGTGATAAGCCTGACCATAGAGAAAATAAACATGAATAAGCGTCCAAGCTGAGTTGGACTCGATCAAGAAGCTTTTGGCTCAATTTTCTCATCCTTTATTAGTCATCAGAAATGAAGAAAGATCACGCCATGTGTCAAGAAAAGAGATTAATCAAAGATTAAAATGCTAACCACCATGTACACAAAATATCCGATCTTCGATTACCACAGATAATGTAAGAAAATCAAACATATCAGTGAAATACGTCCAAACGCTAGGACTGCCATATTTCCTAACACATTCTGCATAAAAGCCGTAGGTCTTGATGAAAGGAATTCGGATACAAAAGGCGAAGCTGAATATCATCAAGAGCAAGCAGGATTAAGTAAAAAAAATGACTCAACTTGAGTGACTGCTCTGGATTCATGGTTTCCGCGAATTAATTGAACTCGATCAGGATATCTTAATTTTAAGCAGGTTAGGAGCGAGATTGTTTCTACACTGAATAATCCTCGGTCCACGTAATCACCTAATGATTCAACAAATTCCTCATTTTGAAAATCGCCAACAATGGAAAACCACAAAATAACAAAAGAAACAGGAAGCAGAATCAGCGAAGAAAAAAAAATGAGATTAAAAAAACAAATCAATTAGAAAAAGTCTTGTAGAATATTGATTAAATTAAATATTCAAGTTAGACAAGTAAAAATAGACAATAAATTACCTAGGAATAAATAATTTGTATCTGGACAAAATCCGCCAATTCTGAATATTTCGATCAAGTCATAAAACTGGCTTTAATAATGCAGTTAATAAGGACCAAAGGTGTAATGATGAAAGAAAAAATCAATCAGTTTCTTTAAGCGCAAACTAATGATTATGACGACCCACGTAAATAAATAGGGCATGATGAAGATGAAAAATTTGGGACTTACCCATGGATATCGCCAACAACTGTGACAGGCGCAGAGATATGAACTACATTACTTTCCCTCATCAACAACTCCTTAGTCTTTTCACAGATCTCTGTACCATTATATGCGACCCATTAATAAGTTTAACCAAAAGGATGCAGAAATGAAGTTCGAACCATCTCAGCCGTTGAATCAATGAAGATGATAATGCGACCATTGACTGGCCATCTTGTGATAGTGATTTTTTCAAATATGAATCAGAAGATACTTGACCTTTTAATAAAGCTTCTGCAAGTAGCTGTTTAGTGAGAAGTTTTTCAATGCATTCATCTAAGCTAAAAGCCATTTCCTGTTCTTGTCCCTCTGTGGTTTTGCAGAAATTTCGAATCGAATCCAAAAAAATTGATTTTAATAAAAATTGAATTAATTCGAGCGAGAAAAACTGAATGATACTGCGTCGTTGGTTGAAATTGTGAGTTTGAAAAGAGAAACGTAAAAAGTGATTGAATTTATTTGATTCAAATTCAATTTTAACAATTAATACTTCGACGTCAAATGCGTTCACGGTTACAATCTTTTGTTAAGATCATTAAGAGAATCCAACATTTTTAATAAATTGATGTTTGTTTCCAAAAAATGAATACAGGAGAGTATTAGTGTAAAATTCCTGCTTTTGATTTGTTGAAGGAAGGATTTAAGGAAGAATCAGGATATCAACTTACGAGAGATAACTTAAAAAATCAAAAGACGATGAATTTCAGGTTCAAGTTTGAGAATGATTGAACTGATTGACGAAAGCAAAAGTAAAATTATCTTGGAAGGATTCGTTTGATCAAGATCAAGAAAATTTTGAGGAAAAAGTAAAAACTGATTTAGATTGACTTGAACTTTACATGAGACATTCCTCCATCCTTACAAACTTTTGCAAAAATTTAGGCTGAACTCAACAATCAGACACGAATCAAACACTCAAATTAGCACTGCGGCAATTGATAATCTTGCTTAAAGAAGAAATAATTAAAAAATGAATTAGAAAATCAATGACAATCTATCAGTTTTGGCATAACTGTTTAAGAAAACACCTCAAAAGATCATGAGTAATTTTCTTCTGATGGGATTTCCTCCTATTTGAAGTAAAGTCTTGATACCAAAGACAAACAACTATGTCCTATTTGTTTCATATGATGGTTCTTTGATATATATAGGAAGAGGAATTTGACTTGAGCAAAGCAAATAGTTTTTGCCTATTTCAAAGGCATTGGTAATCAGATTTTTATATGAACCCCTTGAGGAAATATTTCAAAAATAAGGCATAAAAAAACCATTGTTTTACACCTAAAATGTTCAAAACTGATATTTTTGAGTAGCTTAGGGTTTTGAAACAACAGTTAGGAATTTTGGATGGGAACATCTCTTATTTGAGTCAGAAAGCATTAGAAGAATATGACTTGAAACTTAGGAAGACTTATTATCCATTTCCCTTAGTAAACAAACTACTGATGATAAATTTTCTAAATATGGGTATAGATGGATAAAGAATCATCCAGAGTCTCCTTAAAAAAAGAAAAAAGTTATTGCTACCTGCTTTATAAACATTGGATGTGGATGTGCAGCTGCACTTCTCTCTTAATTTGAAAATGGAGAATTGGCAACAACTTCCTTTCTACTGACTTCATTGAGTTGATGCCCTTTGTTAGTGATGGAATTAAGAATTCAAAGTATTTGAAGATACTTTATTTTGGGAAGGAAATTTTTATTCTTCAAATTCCTTTTCCAGAAAAGATAAAAACATAACTTGAATAAAGTTTCTTTTATATGGAGTAGCTTAAGAAATCTCATATCAAATTAATGTGGAATTTTGGAACCAATCCCAGATTTAGGAGTTATTTTTTTCTTCAATTAAAAATAGCATGGCTTTTTAAGTTGATTAATTGAAATTTTATCAAAATTTTACATTTTTCAAATAGCCAAGATTTCATTCAGTTTTGAAACTAATGAGTGATTTACATTTTATTACTTAATTAAGTTTCTTCCACTATCCCCCTCCCACCCAGAAAAAAATTGTAAAAACTAAGTTATCCTTTAACTCCTTCCTTCATTTTTCTTATTATGAAGTCAAAAAATAAACAGAGGCTTTGATTCTTTTAAATGTGAAAAATTCTGCCATCTCAAAATGAATTTTTTTTTCCCAATATTCATTGATCAAGATCAAGCTTTTAATCCCACTTAAATTGATAACCAAAAGTTTCAATTTAATCACATGTTCATTTCTAAACCTATTCAATGGAAAGTGTTGAAGAAAACAAATCCTAGATTCACTTTTGAGGATTCATAGTATATCAAGATACCCTACTACTCTACCATGAATTCCATATTTATCATTCCTAATACTACATTTTTCTTGAAGCCAAACCACTAAAATAAAATTTAATTGCATAGGAAGGCTTCATCCTTTTTGACATTAAATATAGATTTTATTTTCCAAAGATGTTACTTCATACCTCTCTACTTTCTAAACTATTTCCAATTACTGTATTCATATTCTCCACAAGTTTCATTTTATCTTGAAAACTCATCATAAACAGCTTTTGCCTATTCTTTGTGATAGATTCATTTGTTTTATTAAATGGAATCAAAAAGAATTTGTGATCAAAGATGATAGAGCCTTCCTTCACATGTTTTGTAGTCAAAGATATCTGTAAGGTGTGGATATGAAACTTTGATTAACAACCAAGTAATTTTCCTATCCTCAATATTTGTATAAGGTAAAATTATATAAAATAGTGATTTGAAAAGTTTTTAAGAGAAAACACACCACAATTGTTGCTTTTAGCCTTTCTAGTATAGAATAATGATATTATAAAGATTTATTTTGTGACCAGTATTAAAAAGTTATCCGAAATACTCTACAAGAGATATTTATGGCTGCAAAAGAAAGTTCTTCAAGAGAAATTTAAGTTGGAATTAATTGAGCAAATAAGTACAAGTAATTAATATGATACAAGGGTCTTGAGGATAAATATTAAAGAGAAAACACACCCAAAAGTTAGAAGTGTGAATTTGGAAACAAAGTGAGAAAGTTAACAGTAATAAAAGATACTTTCATTTACTTTTGGGACGGTTCTGGGTGAAATAATTATGAATAGTCACAAAATATGATGAAAATTATTTTTCCATTTGGCTGAAAGGTTTAAAGTTGTTCAAAAAATGTCCTTGGGATCTTTTATTGATTGGTTTAAAATTTTTTAAGCTAATCATGAAAGGAAAAGAAAAGTTGGGGAGAAGTAGACATTATTTTATATCCACCCATTTTCTTGCTTCAAAGGTAATTTTTACTCTAATCAGTTGTTAGAAACAAACTGACAACAGAAAAGCCAATTATAGAATCATTGAACCCTGGTTGTAGCAATTTCAGTCCTTTACACCAGCCATTGCTATAGTAATAGCTGGTTTTACGCAAGCCAAACACATCATAATGTGTTTTAGAGCCCTTAAAAACAGTTTAAACATTTTATATGAAGTTTGTTTCAACTTAAGGGTAGTTTGGCCCTCTTTGAAACAGCTAAAGCTTCCCTGGTTGGTATCAAAACATCATCATCAATTGAGTCACAAACCCTGTGATTCAATTCCAGGCCAAAAGTGATGAACTTTTGTATGAATTTTAACATATCATTCCTTCAAAAAGGAATTTTGGGGAATCTGGCACCCTTGGAGCCAAGATTTGTTTTTCCCCCAAAACTTAATCTTTCCAATCTATTTTTTTCTAATTCATCATAATGTATTAGAATTAAGCAGTGTTCTGCATGACCCAAAATCAACTTAAATCAATCAAAATGAATTTTCCAACAAGGTAATTTTCCTCAGTTGTGAAACAATTTTCTAAGAAATAAGCACCAAATAATTCAAAAAAAAAAAGTTATTTAGAGCTTCTTTTTGAATTCATTTTGACTTTTTCAATTTACATCAATGCATCCTTCTTTTAACCCCCCTATTAGACCTCCACAATCATGGTATCAGTACCAAATGGTGGATCCAGCACTCTTATTCTTGGAAGCACAAGAAATTTCTCCATTCATAGCACCTTTGAGATATACTCCAAATAACTTACACACTCCTTCATACACCAGGGAAAGAAAGAAATCAGCTCACTCTTGGTCATCCAAAGAAATAATCTCATTTCCTTGAGAAATATGCATCCATGCAGGATCTGGTAGAATACACCAATGGTGGCATGGAAAGCGCTTTTTTCATGATTTGGAAAAAATTGTTTGCAATATTTTTAGAAAACTCAGGTAAAAAATCAAATTATACATCATATTAATTCCTTTTCAATATTTCAATGAAATGTAAAGGTATAGCTGAGAGCATTGTATGGATCAGATTAAAAAAAAATTAAAAAAATGAAAATTCTTACATTCACTGAGTAGGGCTGGCTGGGATGAAATTAAACAACTAATTTTTTCTGATAATTCATTTGGAGAAAATCTCAAGAAACCTCATCCAAATTCAGGATATTAAAAATTTCAAGAAATTGAATTCCCTGATTATTGTGTCTGTAAAGAAGTGCTTGGTGGCACATATGCAACAGGGAAGTTTCCAAAAACAGGTAAAAACATCAATTTAATTGATAATGTGATAAAGACCATTCAAGGAAAAAACTAAGAAGGATCAAAAGACCATTATCAGGAGCATATTAGACACATCTAACTGGATAGAACTCCTCCCACTATATCATCAGGATCACCTATAAACAAGAAGGATTGTTCTGGGAAGAAACCAAGGCCCAGAAAAATGGACATTATTTCTGATTTAGGATCATCCATTCATCAGATTTTCTCTTCCCCTGACCCAAAAGATTCAGACACAAAAGCATTTTCTACTCCCCTTGAATCTACCACTCAAATCCTACACAATTGAAAAGAAAAACCTTTTGAGCTTTTAACAAATGAAGAGCTAATTACAAGTATGAATTTTCTAGAAAATGAGAACCAGAAAAAATTCTTTTTTGGATGTTTTTGATAATGTTTAGTGTAATCTTCATTGGATACACAACAACATCAGACTTGAGTAACTGAGTAGATTCTAATATTAATTTTTGTATCTTAAATCTTTGAGTTTTAATTGCATAAATAATGTAAAAGTGAAGCTATAAGTTCTTTAAATATTGTGTTTTAAATTTTAATCCCATATACATATCAGTTCTCAATATTCTTTTCAGATGACCTGAGCTAAGAAATTAAACTCTCCCATCACCACTTTGTAATCACAAGGGGAATTATTTCCAATTACTTTTTTTATTGGTTTAATTGAAGCATAAAACATTTTCTCCTCTTGAGAAATTTCAGTTGAGCAATGTTTGAGGATGTAATTGTGTATGCAGCCTATTCAAAAAATAATTTGATTTTTCACTAGAATTCTGTATTCAAATGGGGTTTTAAGGATTGGAAATTGCATTTTGAAAAGGCTTTTGACTCTCTTGAGAATGTTTTTCAGGGATTTGTGGTGTAAATTAAACAAATATTTACCGTTATTTTTCCTGAAAAGCTGACTTATCTCTATCTCTAGATATCCTCAAAAACATTATATTTTAGCACTTTACCTTAGGCCATCCTGGGATTTATCATTAAGATGATAAGTTTTATCATGGTTTGGGAGCTCCTCTTATGTGGGATTAAAATGAGGCAGTACATGGAGGGGGAAATCACAGTCAACTAGTTTCAAATTGTTAAAAAACCCATGTAACCAAGGATGGAAAGGGTGTATTGCCTTCCACCCCTAAAGTACTTAAAAAGATCTTCCTTGGAGGTCACAAATCAAAATAAGATTAGGAAGTGGCTTTAAAGCTTAAGAAGACAAAATTTAGAAGTATCAGATCAGACACATTAAATATATAATAAGAATTATAATTTCAGTCATTTGGTTAATATTGAGATGTTGATATAAGACTTGTATTTATTTATTGTTATTTTTTGTGAAATTGGAGTGAATGAACTTTCCTTGGTGGTACAATTATGGTAATATGGCTTCTTTGGGAAGTTTTGGAAAAATTTTTGAGTCTTGATAAGATTAATTTCATTAAGTTAAAGTAAAAATAGAGTAAAATAGTTTTTTTTGAGTGCTTAATATCTTTTAAGAGTCTGTAATAAGAAGATAAAATAGTATTATTTCAATTTAAAAAGGAAAGATTTTTTTATATTGCACATTTAAAGGGGTAAGTTTGTTTAAAATTCTGATAAATGGTTCTATTTCTTACTGGATAAATTACCTTTAATAGAGAAGTGCAACCAATTTTGCATAATGGGTTAATTTATCTTTAATGCTAAGATTCCACTGAGCTTGAATACTGGGAAATATTGATCACTATAGCTCCACTGAGAGTAGCTACTGGGAAATTAAATTCACTATAATATACTGGATTACTTTTTCATGTAAGGGATGACTTATTCCTGTTCTTGATATATAATCTTCATGGGATATAAGGTGCATGGGGGGAGAGAGCCCATCTATTTATACCTTTTGAGACCCCATGGGGCCCTCCATGGGAGCTGTCTCTTCTCACTCCAATTCTTCTTGTTCTCATAATGTGACTTTGTTTTTGGTGAGGAATTTTCTTGCATTTTTAATGTGATCCACGGATTAGTGATAAATTATTTTCTGCACAGACTAAATTTATCACATGAATCTTTTTTGGTGAGCTGGTTATGATATGATGTTCTTGGATTTTCCTTACATTAATGAGGTAATTTCATTTTTTGCTGAGGATTTTTCTTTTTTACAGCCTTTTTTCTGTCACGAAATATGCTTTTGGTGGGTCAGTATCACATTATGACCTTGTATTTCCCTTTAATATGTCATACTTTAGGATTGGTAGTAGTGGCTATTTAATTTATGCAGGTCTCATGGATGTGTTTCTTCTTTTTGAACTTTAAAAATGATGTCAGGTTATGATTTTTCAGACTGATGGATTTCCTGTTTTGAAGGAGATTATGTGATTTTGTTTGCTTGACACATGCTGCACATAGCCATGTAGCCAAGTTCTAACTAAGGGTGTGTACCCCATGCAAACTTTTTTTGTCTGACTTGAATGAGGTAATTAGTGGTGTACAGCATTCCAAGTTTGATTGATTATGGACCAAATGAGTCGATTCATTTCCTTGAATAAGATTTGATGGCTGAATCCCAAAAAATTTGGGTCTTTTTTGAAGTTCCAAGTGGAGTTGCTATGAATATAAAATTGGGTATTTCTGTTTCTGTTCTGGGGATTACCTGAAGGAATTTCAGTGGGTTGAACTTGGAATTATGTGACTCCATTGTGTCTGAATTCAAGGTAGCTGCATAATTTATTCAGGTGCAATTTTCTTTCTGAATGGGTCCAGTGGCTATAAGAGGGGTGTGTAATTTACAAGGTTTTACTTCGATTTTTGTAAGAAGTTTCTATAGTTAGCTTGATATTAATAATAAAACTAAATTTATGTTATTAAAAAATGCACTTTATTTTGGTTCCTGTGAAATGGATTTATGAATAAGCTGAAAATTCTTGATGAAAAGTTGAGATTTTTGTGTACAAATTGAATGTAAGTCTTACTGTGGGAGAAATTCATTGCTTTTGTGAGGTAATATGAGCTTGAGAATTTTGAAAAAAATGGTATGTAATACCATATCCCCCTTTTCATTTAATGCTTTGCCTAGCATTCTAGGAGAGAGCTCCCTCTTATTCATCTGATTCTGTATTTTCCTCCAAGGAATCTTCCTCATTTATTGGCTCATATCCTTCAATTTATTATTATTTAATTTGTATGAACTTTCCTCTTGGGTAAAACTTCTTGACCTGGGAGGCAGCAATTCTTATTGATAATTTGGTTCCATCCAGCTCCTCAAGTTGATATGGTCAATTTTTCACTTTTCTTATTACTCTTCATGGTCCATGATATTTGTTTTTGAACTTTAGTCCCAAATTGATTTCTATTGTTTTTTTGTAAATAAGGACCAAATCTCCTGGGTTAAGTGTTTATCTCAGTTAGTGTGCCATTCTTCTCTCCCAATATTTGATAGAGTCCTCCCTTGAATTATTGCGTTTATCTGCTTCTTTAATTCTGATTTCTTCTTTTCATACTAACTGTTTAGCTCTGGCTTCCAATAATTCCTCAGTTGTGAATATTTTGTACCATTTCACTTATAAGAATGTTTCTGTTTCAATGTCAATTTGTAATATTGATAGTTGTCCAAACTTGAGCTCAAATGGTGAGAAACAATTTGTTCTTTTAGTTGAAATTCTGTCAGCCAAAGTAGCCAGAGCTAGATATTTTTTCCATTTTCTACTATTTTCTCCACACATCTTGTAAGGGTCAAAAATTGAGTAATTTTCCTGTCCTAAAAATTTGTAAAAGGTAAATTTTAATTAAAAATAGTAAGTTTTTAGATTTTGAAGAGAAAAAATTCCAAACTAATTTTTTTTTAACTTTGTTAGCATAAAAAATAATATTATGAAGATTTATTCCTTTATCAAAAATGAAAATTTAACAAAAAGTACTCTAAAAGACATATCAATGGCTACAAAGGAGATTTCAATTGGAATTAATTGAGAAAAGAATTTCAAGAAATTAATATGGTAACAGAGTCTCTGAAAAGAATATTAAAGAGATAACATGCCAAAAAGTTACCACAGTGAATTTGAAAAAAAAGTGATGAAAGATGCTTCAATTTACTTTTGGGGTGGTTCAAGAGTAAAATTGATTATAAGAGTTACAAACAATGATTATGATTTCTTTCCACATAGTAAAAAGGTTTAAAATTACTTAAAATGGGTGGTTGAAATAGTTTTTTAACTGGCTGAACAGTGTTTAAACTAATTATGAAGGGAAAAGATTCCAACATGAAGAGAAAAGCGGGGCAAAAAAGACACTCTTATATAGCCACAAATTATGTTACTAAAAAGATTAAGTTTACTAGAATCAATCGTGAGAAACACACTGACAACAGAAAAGTCAATTACAGCATAATTGAACCCTGGTTTGGACCAAAAGGGGCTGGTTTTAGCTATTTCTATAGAAATACTTGGTTTAAAGCCTTCTAAACACGTCAGATTGCTTTTAAGAGACCACCAAACCATTTTAAGATTTTACTAGGATTTTTTTAGCTTAAGGGTAGTTTTACCCTCTTGGAAAAAGTTAAAACTTCCCTGGTTGGTATCAAAAACTCATCATCAATAGAGTCACAGATCCTGTGACAAATTTCCAGGCCAAAAGTGATGAACTTTTGTGTGAATTTTTACATCTCACACCTGTCAGAAAGGAATTTTGGGGAGTCCGGAAACCTTGGATCCAAGATTCCTTTCCCCCCAAAATCAATATTTCCAATTTATTTTTTGATTAAGTCCTCATCATGCCATATCCTCAAGCTTTATACATGCAATTCAGTTGCAAAATCTCAGTGCACAACTGTAATTATTAATTTCTCATATGTAATACATGTGCACATTTTGACATCTCAATTGAAAATACTTTGATTCCTCATAGTTTTCAAGCTAAAAACCACTCCTAAGATTTAACACAAAAGTTGATGGTTGACACCACATGTGGCATAAACTAATTTTAGGTTTTGAGGATTTTCATATTTTCATACAGAAAATACTAATAATTTAATTTAAACTTATTTAGAGTTGAGTTACAGAGTTTCACTCAGAGGTTACACAACCTGATTTTTTATAAGAAATCCAATGCCAAGATAATTGCCATAAGTTTATTTATTGGAAAAAAATTTATAATTATTTTTATTAAATTTCTTCCAAAAAAATATTTTAATTTTAATATTTTGATGAAAATTTATTTTTACTTTAATTTTTCATGTCAAAATATATTTTCACATTTTTAAATTTTGATGTGAAATTATTATAAATTTCAGATTTATATTACAATATCTTTTTTATATTGAAAATAAATTTCTTATTTTTATTCTTTGTGGTATTTTGGGTATATGAAAATACCTCTAATGCTCACACATATTGACTAGTGCATCTTTCAGCAGCTTATGGCCTCTTTCAACCATTCCTTTAGAATATGTGTAATAGGGTGTGGTGACTCTGATCCTTGATTATTCTTTATCTCCTGAATCCTGAAATCATTTCCAAGCTCTTCTACCCAATAAAAAGTAGCTTTCTTTTGTGAGCCATACCTACATATCCATTGTGAAACTCCTTTTTCTGTAAGCCTGAAAAGTCAAACTGTTTCTGGAAACCCTGAAAAATAATCTCTTTTCATAACAATGTACTTCCATCTTCCAGATTGGATATGGACTGCATCTATGCCACCTCTTTCAAAGAGTTTTTCTGTTTCTGTAGACTTTCCTTTTTCTCTTTGTAAGCTTTGGATTCTCTTTTGGAATACCAGGAAAGATTGAAACCATTTCTTGACTGATTTCTTCATTCCTTCCCACCAAAATCTTGCTTCAATTATTCTTTATGTTTCATTTTCCCCTCTGTGGCCCATGTCTTCATGAAGTGATTTCAAAATGTTACTTTGAGATTATTGACTTGGTTAAACAAATTGGTGGTTTGGTGTATTTCTTCTTTTGAGCTGGCCATCTTCTAGGAAATAGTTGGGTGAACTTGTTTTGATCCTTCTAAATTATTCATCCTGCTTGATTATGTTATTTCATTGTATTGAAATTTTCTTTCCTCCTCTGCCAAAAGCCATATCCCTTTGTTAGTACTTGTATTTCTGGAACATTGAGTTAATTGAAATGTATAGCCCAAAATATAAGGTGTGGCTTGATCCAATTTTATTCTTAAAATTCTGGTGCAGCTTCATCTTCTTCTTCTGAAATTTTTGGTCTCCTGGATAGCCCATCTGGCACAATAAAGCTTATTACTTCCTTGTGGACCAAATCAAAGGAACATGGTTGAATTAAAGCCACCCATCATATCATGGGGCAATTTGGTAAGGAAGGGGGTTTTATAATTTCAATTAAGGCCTTGGAATTGACATTAGGGGAGTTCAAGGCATGGGTTTTTTTTGGCTCATCGCAAATAAAAAGTTGGCTCATGCTTGATTTCTCGATCACTTAAATTTAACTCGATGAACCATGCCATGAGCTACCACAAAAGGTGGCTCATGGCATGGTTCATTGAGTTGGCTCATTGCTCGTGGCTCATCCCCGTAATCCAGCGCACCCTCCCCATGATCAATACAGCTCCTAAAATGACAAGTATCGGCTATGCATAGTGAGATGCAGCTCGTGCATAGATACATGAACTTGATTTTTTGAAAAATTTTTGTTAAAATTTGTTAAATTTAACTCGCATGAGCCAACCAATGAGCAAGCTCATGGGGTGGGCGCTTGGACGTTAAAATCTGCTTGCGTTGCTGTAAAATCTGGCTCATGAAACCTGGCCTTGAACTCCCCTATTTAATTCAAAAACTTTCCCCTAAAGTATTTTTTGAAGTTTATTGAAAATTTATGCAGCTTCACAGACTTCAAATTTTGGCTGAAAGTATTTTACTTCCAGTTTTGAAAATTTTATTGATTCATATAATACTGGTCTGTCTTTCCCATCTTTTTCTTCTTGAGTGAGTAGTTCTCCTGCAGAAATGTAGCTTGAGGCTACTTCTAACTTTATTTTTACTTTTCATTTGTCATAATCCACTTCTCTTAAAATTTTTTTCTGATTCTCATGAAGGATTATTCACATTTCTAATCCCAATTTCATTCCAAATCATCCTTGGTGAGTTTTCTGAGTTGTGATCCAACTTATTATGAATTTTCATCCAAAATTCTGAAATAGGGACAAAGTCTATGAAATAATCTGATTTATTTTTTGTTTGGAGGGGTTAGCTGATTTTGACTTTTTTTTATCTTTTGTTTTGATATTGTTCTTCCTTTGAATGATAAAACATGCCCTACTATGTCCAAAGATAACACACATAATGAAAATATTGAACCTAAGATAGTGAATCCTGCATCTTCAATCCTGAATAAAATTCTTTCTAATATTATGGCATATTCCCCTATGAAACTTCTGATTGAGGGGCGTTCTGGTAGTTTTTAATGTTTGTGAAGTGATATTGGGCCTTTTATTACTCCATCATCACTGAAAATTTCTACACTTTCTGGTATTTCTTCTTGGAGTATCCAGGTAATTTGGGCTTTGTATAATGCTACTGAATAAGCAGCTCATTGGGGTAGTCTTGTGAGTTTAATCCCTTCCAAGGGGTCTCTTAGTGGAATCTCATTCTCTTTTATAATATCCTCCTACGATCTCACCTAGTAAATAGAATGCTCTTCCTGAAAATTAATCTAAAAATTCTTCAATTCAAGGTGGTAGTACAGAATCCTTGATAGTGACTTTGTTAAGTTCTTGATGATAATAGAAAATTATGATTTTCCCATTTTATTTGGCCACAAAAAGTATTGGGCTTGTGTAGCTTGAGGTGGATTTCTCTTCAAGTGAAGTCCTTATCCTTTCCCTTATTAATTTAGTAAATTGAGGCCAAATTAACATGGGTATGGGAGCTGGTTTCTTCCAAGATTTATGGTGAATTACTAGTATACTGTAAGTTTTTCAAAATGAGTGCTTGAGTAATCCACTCTCTTCTTCACACAAAGATATATCTTTTTTTCATTGAAGAAATTAATTTATGATTAAATTGATTTAATCATCTTATAGCCATCCCAGTGGGTGGAAATTTATTTCTTGCATTCTTTAATGGATTACCTTGAAGTTTTCTTAAAATATAGCTGGGTTTGGTGATAAGGTTACTTCATAAGTATCTATTGAAAAAGGTGGGTGGAGGTCTTGAGTAATAATTTAATTTACTATTCTCACCTTCTTGAGGACTGATTTATGTTTGGCTTCTAAAATTTGGTGATAAATTTTTAATTAGTTTTTTTGATTCTCTCAAAGAATTTGCTAATTTCCTGAAGTATTGGGGTCTTTAAAATTCTTCTTTATTCTTTTTTTATTAAGAATTGTACCGTTAGGTCATACAGGATGTGAAAATAGGTGTGTAGGCCCTGTATTTTAGGTATCAAAGTCCTGGAAGGGCCTCCTGGCTTCATCCAAGGGCTTATCTTTATTCTTGAGCTCCTTTGAGTTTGATTTTGGATTTCACTTGAGTCGTGTTTTCTTCTATCTCAATTAATCCCATTTGATACAAAATTATTCCAGTTGTTTCATTTATTTAAGAGGAAATTTATTATCTTAACCTATGGCTTGAGAATTAACTTTGTCAATTGTGGCCAATTTAATAATGATAGAAACCTTTGAATCCCCCTTTTCATGTTACACAGGGGAGAGGTTTATTTTCATGCTAAGGAAAAAAGTGGTCCTTCAGCACTAAGCCTGAAAAAGAAAATCACCTCCTGCTTCTTGGATTTTTTATAGGTTTCCCTTCCCAAGTCTACAGGGGGAGAAGTTTAATGTAATTCTGAGGAACTCTTTAGTCTTGAAGCTTCTTTTGAATCCCAAGGGAAATTTGGTTTGAGTGTTATACATTATCTTAGTTGTCCATCATGATGAGTGAGCCCTGAGTCCATAATAAATCCAGCTTCATCATCCTTCAGTGAATAAATATTACACAGTGAGTCTTAAAGTCCAAATGGGTTTCACTCCAGAATAAAAGAAATGCCCAAAGTTCAACTGAGAAGGAGTTTCTTCTTTTTTTCATAAATGTTCTTCATCTGTCAGTATTCTGTATAGTTATTCTCTTAATAAATATCTTTCCAAAATTATCCAATTCACTTAATAAGCTTCAAAATAACTTATATCATTTAGTCCTCCTTTATTACTGAAATTTTGCTGTTTCAAACTAAAAAATGATGAAAATAAGATGATTCAAACCTGAGTTTTGAAATTAAGTAGTTTTTTTCTGAGTATAAATTATTTTCTTTTTGATGAGGTCCCCCTCTCCATTTAAAATATTCAGTTGATTTTCAAATCATGAACAGGATATGCCCTTATTCCCCCAAAGCTTCCACCATAAGGAATAGTGTAAGAAACAATTTTACTTACCCCTTATTTTTTAGTTATTTTGATAAAAGAAAATAATAGAACACTATGTTCACATTAATATTTCTCTATGAGGATTGAAGAATATTCTCTTGTTTAAGCTTAAGTAAAAAAATATTCAAAAAATGCATAATTATGAGTAAATATTTTACTTGAAACAAAATAAGCCTGAATCACAATTGAGATCATGAAAATTATTGGTTAAAGGTTGTAATTTTTTCCAGAAACTGGAAAATTGGCACTCCTAATAGTATTTATAACTAATATGAAATAATTTAATGATAATAGCTTGAGTCATTTATTCATATAATGATCCTTATGATGCCACAAATCTTCCTTTTGGGAATCATTGCTGTGACTCAGACTTCATTTCAAGTCCATTACCTTTATGGTTCAGATTTTCTGTTACCAATAAATGCATTGGAGTTAAAAAATACAAACATTAGGGTTCAAATTTCTTACAGTTAAAATAAACTCTTTTTTTCTTTGGTTTTTTAAATTAAATTTGGAATAGATAACACATTGAGGTGTTATTAATATGTAAATGCCCCTAATTATGTCATAAATCCATGGATTTTTGATAGAAATAACTCCTTCAGCCCTCAATTAATTGCTTTATGGCACATTTAATCCTTCTTTTCACACAAGTTCCGATCACCTTTCTGCAATTCAAAAAATATTCCAAATAAAGTGATAAATTGACCCGGATTCCTTGGTGTAGAGTGGTTTTTTTGAATTAATTTTGAGTGAAGATTTAATGTAATTTAATGGCTTTTGGTGTGATAGTGGGAAAAATATAATAAAGACAATAAATAAAAAATGGTATCTTTGAGCCCTTGAGTGGGATATGCCCCTTATGTTTAAGCAAAAAAATGAATGAATTGGAGATAAAAGGAAATAATTTCAAACAGTAAAGGTCATTTATTCTTTCTAGTTTCTGCTTATGATGAGATAAAATTGGAAAATGAAACCTCAGGTAGTTCATAGTGTGGCATGCCATACCTTCTGGAACAAGTAGAAAGAAAAATGAAGATTGAAAAATTTGAAATATCAACATTCAAATGGCTAATTTAGGAACTCACAACTAAAAAGGAATTCCTGAAATAGAATAGGCTCATTAATAAAATAAATAGAATCTATTAAAGGAAGAGTTCAGCATTCAGCATAAAAACTAACCAAAATATTTTCATAATTCAATGAATAACACAGGAATCTAGTTTTATGGATTTATACAGAAAAAATTACTTATAAGTTCTACAGAACCAATAACATAGTTTTATACATCTGCAGAACATAAGATTACATATACAAGGTAGAAATTTGGAGCTATACTGAAAGTATAAAATATAAAATAATGCATGGAAAATACATTAAAAAGCCTTAAAATTAAACAATAATGAATACACCCAGATAGGCTTTATGAAATCCACATGCATAACAGCTGTATGAAACACAGACTCAGGATCATTTATTGAAATGAAATTAAATTTGAACCAGCTGCTGTGGTATTCCATACCATTCTTTTTCACCAGGCTCAAGCTCATAGTACCCTATGACAGCAGGAAATCCAGCCTACAGGCAGACTTACACTCAAATTTTACACCAAAAGGTCAATTTTACAGCAAGAAGCTGGATTTAACTCATAAAACCATGGCACAGGCACCAAAGGGAAGTGTATGTGTTTAAATAACTTATTCAATTTCACTATGCATATGTAAAAAATCAATTTACATATAGCAAACTAGTTACAACAAATGAGGTACCACCCTTTAAATTACACACCCCACCCAGCTTTACACCCCCTTACAGCCACAGGACTCATGCAGCAAAAAAATGACACATGCATTAGTTATACAGCCAACTTGCATTCAAAGTCACATGATGCAAAGCTCAACTCCATGGAATTCCTGCAATTCATTTACAACACAGCCCCAGGAGTACCTTATCTTATATCCACAGTAGCCCCACTTAAAACCTTAAAACATAATTATTTACACTACTCATCACCTCATGCAAACCAAAGCTAGTTACAACAGGCTGCATGCAGTACACAATTCCAATTAAATCTCAACCACATGACTATGCACAGCATGTGTCAAAATCAAAAATCACATCATCTCATAAAAAACAGTAAATTCACCAATGCAAGAAGTTATCACTTGACTTCATTTTAAAGTTCAAAAAGAAGAAAAACAAACATGACACCTGCATAAATTACACAGCCACTTCTACCCAACCTAAAATAGGACATATGCAAAGGAATTACAAGGTCATCATGTGATACTGCATCCACCAACAGAATATCATGTGACAGGAAAGAGGCTGTGCACAACAAAAATCCCCAGCAAAAATTGAATCACCTCATGTATGCAAGGAAAATTCAAGAATATGTCATCATAATTAGTTCACCAAAAGACAATCATGTGATGAATGGAGGCTGTGCAGAGAGAAAAGTATCACCAAACCTTAAATCACCTGACCCATGCAAGAAAGGTCCTCACCAAAAACAGAGTCACATGATGAAATCAAGAGGAATTAAAGTGGAAAAAGACAGCTCCCATGGAGGGCCCCCTGGGCTCCCAAAAGGTATAAATAGAGGGGCTCTCTCCCCCCAAATTTCAAATTCCCCCCCATGCACAATATATCCTCTGCACATTACAAGCACAGGAATAAGTCATCCCTCACCTGGGAGGTAGTCCAGCAAATTATAGTGAATTTACTTACCCAGTAGCTAAGCTCAGTGGAAGTATAGTGTTGAAGATTACCCAGTAGCTAAGCTCAGTGGAATCTTATTATTATTAAAATAAAAATAAAAATTATCCAGTACCCAATATTAGGGTTACTACTCTATTAAAATACTTTATCCAGTAAAATTAACACCATTATCAAGACTTAAAAAAACAAAAATAACTTACCCCTTTAAAAATTCAATATCAAAGAACCTTACCTCTTAAATTCAACAAATAAGATTTTATCTTATTATTAGACACTCTTAAAAAAAATAACAAACCTTTAAAAAATCATTTTACTCTATTATAACTATACCTTAACAAAATTACCTTTATCAACACCAATCAAATTTTCCAGAAAACCTTAAATAACCCATCCTACCAAGGAATTATAACCAAGAAGAAACAACTCACCTCAATTTCACCAAAAACTATTAAAATCAAAACAGACAAGTATTTCATTAAATCTAAAAATTAACCAAATTACTGACATTATTTTTCATATTATTTATTGAATAGGTCTGATCTGAGACTGCTGAATTTTGTCTTCTGCAGTTGTAAAGCCACTTACTAATTTTATTTTGGTTTGTGAGCTCCAAGGAAGATTTTGTTCAGTATTTTAGGAGGGGCAGGCAATACACCCTTGCCACCCTTGGTTACAGGAGTTATTAGCAATTCAAAACTAGTTACCTGTGATTTCCCCCTCCAGGTACTGCCTCATTTTAATCCCACACAAGAGGAGTTCCCACATCTGGTGTCCCAACAGTGGCCAGATAACCTCAAATTCAATAAAAAAAAATCAATTAAATTACAATCAATTAAAAAAAAAATTCTTAACAGCTCCAAGAATACTATTTTTATAATAGAAAACTGGATTCAAACAATCAAAATCAGCCAAAACCATCATCTCCAAAATCTGAATCATCAACTCACTCTGATCATTACTATTATCCACCCAAACAAGAATCAGAAGTAGGAGAGGAATCAGGAAAATATTCTAATTTTCCTATTGCAACACCAAGAACCAATAAAAGGGACTTGAAGGTTGTGGAGAAATTCTTCCTTGATCTCCTTGAAAGAAATAAAATCAATAACTCAATACCAGAATCAAAGGAAGAAATAAATAAATCAAAAATGGATAAATCTTCATCATCAAAATTACCTGGTAGTATTGAAGAAATCCAGGAAGAAAACTTTAATGAAGAAACTGTTGAAGGACAGGAAGAAATGTCTTCAACAGAGAGACTTCAGCAGAAGATGCTAAAAATGCAAGCAGAATTACTAGCACTAATCAAAAAGGAAGGAAAAAATAAATCATCAAGTTATACTCCACAAAATAGTCCACTTGAAGAACAAACCACCCTTCCAAGATCATTCAGGCAGCATGGATCACCTTCACCTTATCCTAGACCCATGGCCACATCAACACCTTATACAGAACAAAGACAAAGTACCTTACCAAGAAGAGTCAACATTTCTTCCCAAATGCCAACTCCATTACATCAAGAAATTCCAAGAAACACTACTCCAATAGTGAAAATTAGAGCCAAGGACTATAATCTGTGGTTTGATGGAAAGGATGTTGAGAGATTCATCAAGAAAGTTGAAAATATTGCAGAAATTGAAGGAGCAAGTGGAAGAGACATTGCAAGACAAATAGCATTTTGGACAAAAGATGAAGAAATCAGTTATCATATTGAAGGAATGCCAGGATATGAAACAGCTGATTGGGATCAATTAAAAGTGGATATGAAAAGAAGATGGGGAACAGTCTCACCTGAAAGAAGATACAGATTATCCTCAATAACTGATTTATTCACAAAAACTCAACAAGAAGGTGGAATAAGAAACATGACTCAATACAGAAAATTCATTGGGGAATATGAAGCAATCATCACTTACCTCAAAAGATACCAATATATCCAAGGTGATATCAATCATAACCAGGAGATATTGGCCAGCCTTTCCACTGGTGTTCAAGAATCAATTTACAAAGAAATGATTAAAGACAGAGCTATGGTCCAAGCCTTGGATGGAGGTTACATCATTCCAAGATTGGATATTTTGAAATTATACATTGAACAAGACTTGGAGGCCAAGGTACTTATTCAACAAAAAGAATTTTCTAAACCAAAACCTCCAGAGAAGAAAACAAGATTTGAGGATGAAAGCTGGGATGAAGTTTTAAAACAAGTAAAAGAACTCACCCAAAAGATCAAAAATCCTCCACAACCAGAACCTCTGCCAAGAAATGAGGGAAAAGAATCAGTTAAAGAAGTTTTAAATCAACTTAAAAGCCTTTCAGAAGCAGTGAATCCACCAAGAAGGAACTGGAACAACAATCAAGAGCAAAGATTCTCTCAAAATAACCAGCCATATAGGCCAAGGAATCCTTTACCACCATTTTCATCCAGTTACCAACCTTACATACCAGCTCAAATGGCCCCAAGACCACCATTGAAATGTGCTTACTGCAAGGAAGAAGGACATTAAGCAACTAGATGCACTCACCTTGCTGAAGATTTGGACAAAAGAATTGTCAGAACCCAAGGAGCATCTTACCTCTTCCCCAATTATCAGAGAGTACCTATGGAAGGAAATGAAAGTGCCAAAAACATAGTCAGAACAAGCAGAACTCAACAAGAAATTTATGGAGAAACCTACTGTCAAAGAAAAACCAGAAGGAGAGGTTAAGCCCACTGAAAAGAAATCAGAGGATAAATCAACCTCAATTGCACATGTTGAAGATTGGTCAAATTGGAAACCACCTACCATTTCCTCAGCCAATGACCCCTTTCAATCACACATTGGATTAAGGCAGACCAAGCAAAGAATGGAAAGACAATCCCAAAATCAAGAGCCAAAGAAGAAAGCAGAAATTCCAGGAACTTACATTGAAGAAGAAAAGGAAGAAGAAAGAGTAATAATTCCCACCAAATTCCAAAATTCAAATATTCCAAAACCAGACCAACCTGAGGAGGAAATTGAAAATATTGCCAATAAGAATGAAGATGAAGAAATTTCCAAAGAAGAAAAGAAGTTCAGAAAACCTCAAAAGAAACAAGTTGAAACTAAATTGGAAATTGACAAAATTATTAAGAAAATTATGCAACAAAAAATCAACCTCACCATTGAAGAAATTTTAAGGATGTCACCCAATTTTGTCCATAAATTACAGGAATTATCAGAAAAGGACAAAGAAAAAATTAAATCACTCAACTCAATGGTTCTTCAAGAAAGACTATTAACATTTGGATTCAAAGAAATACCAAAGCCCAAGATTCATTATGCTTGTCCTTTGGGATTTATGGAAATCTTTATTGGAAAGGAAGAATATCCTATCAGAGCATTAGTGGATACTGGTGCAGAGCTCAACATCATACCAGAAGAAATAGCAATCAAATCCTCACTCACAACAAGAAAACTAAACATGAACCTTAGGGGAATTGGAGGACATACCACTTCATTGGTTGCACTATCAGAATTTACTCCAATCATTTTGGCTTCAGGTGAAGAAACTCAAATTCACTTCTTCATTGCAAAAGGATCTGTCCATACAGTACTTGGAAGACCTTTCTTGGCAGACAACAATATCAGACTAGAATTTTCCCATAAACAAGGTGAGATACTCAGTTATCAAGAACCTGATGGAAGAAGGTTATGCATGCCAATATGCAAACCTCAAGCTCTTGGATGGCAAACTGGACCACCTAGAGGAATGGATTTATGCAATATGGCAACATTGGTCATAAATACCCCAGGAAAGAAGCATCAAAATGCAAAAAGAGACAATACCATAATCAATTTAACCCAGAAGACCCAAGAGTTATCCATATCTCCAAAAAGTGATGAATTTGGCCAAGATTTACAAAATAAAAAATGGCCAAACAACCTCAAAAGACAGCTTGAAGACTCAACCTCTGAAGATGAATTACCCAATATAATTTACAAGCCAATTAACAGTAAGGAAGAAACTTTCCAGATTTTAGTAGATGGAAAAGAGAAAATATATGGAAACCCTTTCAAACCTAAAAAGAAGAAAGTCAGATTTAGTGAGCATCATGAGCTCTCAGATGAAGAAATTATAAATGACATTGAAAAAGACCTCATAATTATGGAAGAAAGAGACAAAAATACATACCATATCAACTTCTTGGACAGACCATTGAACAACCAAGAAGAGCCTTATGAATGGCAATTGGAAAACCCTGAATTCATCCAGCAACCTCCCAATGAAGATGATGAAACAGAATCCATCTTAGAAAATGAATACAACTACATTTACTTACCATACATTACTTTTGAAGATATTTATGGGGATGAAGCTCAAGAAAATTTATGTGAAGATAAATATTTATGTCACCTTCCAGGAGCAAACTTGAACAATGTTCAATTCCTAGAACTATTAACTGACAAGGGAATTAAAGGTAACCTTGAAAACAAATGCTGGGATGATATATTTGAAATGGCCACACTACCAAGAAGAGGACTTTACTTCAATCAAATTCGGGCCCAGTGGTACCTTGGATTAAATGGATCAACATATCAAACTGGAAGAATGAAATGGGTTGGAGATGGATATATATTCATTGATGAAGACTTATGGTGGTCAGAATTTCCATCAGAACCAGAGATTGAGGAAAGAAATAACTTTGTGGAAGCCCTCAAAGACCTTATTTTGACCAGATTGCTCAACAGACACTCACCTTTCCCACTTGGGGGAGCTCAACTTTGAGTAAAACCAACAAAATCAAGATTTTTCTCTAAAATGTATCAGTATCACTTATCAATGTATCATTAGTTTCCTTTTTATTTTCTCTCATTGGCAGTGACTTCCTGCCTTAACAAAGAAGAAATTCATCAAAAAATTATCCCTTAAAAATTAAAAAAATTGAAAATAATAAAAAATAATAATAATAAAAAAACCTTACATTCAAGAATATATCTCAATCACCTCCACCATGGCCAATTCACCAATTTTTGGATCCTATGGGGAAGAATTAATAAAAGAAGACCAAATTATCAATGAAGAACTTCATTGGTCACCAGAAGATGAAGATTTCAATAAAGAGAACCTTTGGCACTTTAAGGATACTTCATCAATATCAAGAAACCAAGAAATTGAAGAAATCAAGGAATAGCTGAAAATTTTGGAGGTTTCTGACAAAATCAATAATCAAATAATTCAAAAATTAATGGACCAATTAAATTTCAAACCATCAAGGCCCATTTTGAAGACACATAACAGCTCTAAAAAATCAAAAATCAAATGAAATAGTCAGATTTCAACTCAAATCAATCACTAGGCAGTGACCTCCTGCCTTATCAAAAAGGAATATCAACTCTCACCAGATCAAATCAATAATCCCACTCACCAATAAAATAAAAAAAAAAAAAAAACAACACACAATAAATAACCATAAGATCATTAGGCAGTGACCTCCTGCCTTATCAAAGAGGAATACCCAAGTTCTTACCCAAAATTACCATCCAAAACCCAATAAACCTTCCCTCAAACTATTGTGATAAATAAACCTGATAACATTTTCAAAGATTATTACCATCAACACTTCCAAATACACCAAATCCATCAAAAATGGAGTCATGGACCTTACTTGAAGAAAATCCCTGGTCAATGGACAAAGATATCAGCTGGATAGAAGAAAAAGAATTCTGGGACAATTACATTAATCCACAAGAAATTGATGAAAATCCTGACTGGTTCTTGAAAATAAAACCAGAACCCTGTCCTGATATTTCCACCATAGTCCTTCCATACATTGAGTTTGAGGACATCTTTAAAAAAGAAGAATCACCCTTAGAGACCGTAATTTCACATCCATGGAAAGAATTACCTGGATTCAATCTTACAAAATATGAATTCCTGGAGTTACTGACCTGGGATGGAATTGAAGGCAACCTCAAAAACCAATACTGGAATGAAATATTCCATATGGATGAAAATATCAGGAAATCATTATTTTGGAGAACCTGGGAATGCCAAGACTGGTTCAACCTCCAGGATTTTCAAATTAAAAATGAAACAATCAGCAAGATCTCAGGGGGATATACTGTAAAAAATTCCACTTGGGATTGTCACTGGGAAGAAACACTTATACCAGCAATCTTCAGCATTAGAAAGGGTGCAATCAAATGGAATACAGAAGATTTCAACTCTTTCTGTAAAGAATACTTGTTTAAAAGTCTTAAAAGAGAGGAATGTAGGGGAGGAAAGTTCATCAAGAATGAATTAGTAAATAAAATACTTGGTAAAAGGAGCTAATCAAAATGAATTTCACCTGCTAAGTCCCCGATTCTTTGATCTTATTTCCATTAATATTATCATTATTAATTCCTTCTATCTATCATTTTAGTCTTATTTTAGCTATATCATTATTATTATCATTATTATTATTATTATTTTTTGATTTTTTTTTATATATAAAAAAAAAAAAAAAAAAATATATATATATACATAGCTCTAAAAAAGAAGGAAGACAACATTAGTATCCACTTAATTCACACTCAATAGTCATCCAGATATTCTAAAAAGATAAAATACTGATGGAAATATCACAAAGAATCAATTACAAACTATCATTTCAGCTTTATTAGTTAATATTATTATTTTATCATTTTTTTTCATGTTATTACTTTATAGCCTTATTACGTTATTATTTTGAATATTTTTATTGATTTATTATTATTATTTCATTATTTCATTATTTTAATATTTTAATATCTTAATATTTTTTCAATTTAACTATCTTAATGCGTTATTAACTTTCTTTTTTTTGTTTATCCTAAATAAATAAAAAAGGGGGAAAAATCGACTAGAGCTATCTTTGGGTCTCCAAGCCCTGATTAATAGCAATTATCAAAAACAAAAGTCTCGTGGCAACTAAAAAACATCAAAATTACAAAGAAGGATTTACACAAGAAAATCCCCAACCCAAAAAAAATAAAAATAAAAATACAACATTCAAATCAATGCAATTGAAATGAATGTTGACTAAATGTGATTAGCTGAAAATACAGGGATTGAGTTGCCTTGTGAAAGCCGACTGAATAGTTTAATTTATTTTGCCAAGTTTCTTTTCCAGAGCCGATGTGTTTCAAAAAAAAAGGTACTTGGGCTGTATTGCTTAAGCTCAATCAATTTTATTCGATCTATTGTATAACTTAAAGAGGGACTCAAGCTTTATGATGTTCCAACGGGAACTTGATTTTATCATTCACTTGTTAATTATTTCTTTTCTCTTCTTAAAGTTATCATTTATTTTAATTTTTTCTTGCTACAAGTTCCTTTGGAACTTGTCTTCACTATTGATTGCTTTATAAAATTGTCTTTATGTTACATCAGAACATTAAGAGCACAAGAAAATCTGAATCAAGAAAAAGGGCTCAAAAGCGTGGCAGGAGATATTAAAAAAAAAAAAAAAATTTTCAGACAGTTTCTAGACCATTTCTCATCATCAAGGTCTCATAAGGACAATTGTAAATGTTCCATAATTAGCTAGCTCCCTATAAATTAATTTACAGCAATCTCTCAGACAGAAGAGAGCCCACTTATAAAAAACAAAAAGAAGAAGCATGACCAAAGATTAGAAAAAGTAAAAATAGAATAATGAACGGAGGGACTAAAACTAACCTAGTTTAGTCTGCGCGCTGTAATAGCTCGTCCATTGGAACCACGTGGGCGTAAATAGTAGGGGTGCCTTCTTCTTCGCTGATGGTGTTTTTTGGGTTTAATAGCGGAGGAGGCTCCCTCTTTCGAAAAATAATTGAGGGGGTCCGGAACAAAAAGACGAGGGTCGTATTTGCCTTCGATAAATGCGTAAAAAGCCAGTGCGGATTCGGGAATCTCTTCGGAGGAAGGCAAAGGTGACGGTACTCCGGACAGAGTTGCTAGAGCAGGAGGAGAGGCTGGAGTAGAATGGGGCTGGAAAGCCCAATCCCAGAAACCTCTGCTCTCAGAAGGAGAGGAAGGGTAACCAAATAAGAGCTCCTCTAGCTCTTCGTCAGAGAAAATCTTTACAGAATCGGAATAGCCAAACCCGTAGGAACGATTTTGGGGATTCATGAGGAACTAGACAATCAACGGCGATGGCACTACCAAGAAAGGTGCAACCGGTCAGCCTATGGAATAGGAATAAATGATACAAAATAAGGAGAAGATTGGATGAAAAGAAAGAAATAGTAATAAAAAATTACTAACAAAACCAATCCACAAGAAATTGTCGAAGAAGAAAAGAACGTTCTCAAACAAGGGTAGGGAAGGAATTATTTTTTTTCATTGCCCTTGAGTCGGGGCTATTTATACCTATAGCCAGGAAACCGGTAAACCTACAGCCTCCCTCTCTAGTCAAGACCTAAGACCTTACTAAATGGCCACGCATCGTCACTGGTAAACCTTGCGAAAGTACATCAACAAGATCATTGGCAATAAGGAAACTGATGGAATTAGTAGAAACAATAGAAAATCAAACTAATGCAAATGAAGGTGGCCGTGGAAACCTTTAAACACCGACATAGAAACGTTGAACCCGGACGTCCCCTAGACCAACTTATTGGAGGATTTTTTTATGCTTCGTAAGAATGGGGAATAAATAAAAGAGAAATAAGTTAATAATACACCTGGAATTCGATAGTTAGAGTCGTGATAGATCGATAAGGCCCTGCTGGGAAGACGGCAAAGAGGACTGCCTGCAAGCTTGCAAAGCAGGCAGTAGACTCTATTTAAAGAGCACACCATCAGCAATCAACAAAGCAAACATGGCATCGGAGGAGAAAACTGGATATAAGTAATAAAAAATAATAACCTACTCATAGCTCCTATGAGCCAGCAGTTTCGAAATACGTAATATCTCCGTCCGACACCAATACCATCAATGACAAGGACACACCCGGTGTTAACTAGAAACTTGGAGAGCCCTTATCAATGGACAAAGCGGTGGTTGGAACTTAACATCCATTCAAAACAACTGGCGCCACCTCGCTAAAGCAAGAAAATTATGATTGATGTCAGAACACTAATGGGCAGGAAGATGGCTCTACCCAAGATTAACGTCTAAAAGCAGAAGACAGACCTTAAAATAACGAATCTCCTGCATGGCGTACCGTTTTTTTAAGTACTTGAATAAGGAATAAGATCTGATAAAGCTGAAGGCGGGTCAATTCAACTCTAACACCGAAAGCAAGAAAATATCATGAACAACGCCTTATGCGGTGGGTTTAGATCGGGGAAAATGTTGAGCACCGACCACTGATAGCCGATGTGGTCATGATCACATCTGAAGACCTCGGTAACAACCAAAACCCTATGAAGGGGCATCATATCAGTATCGGAAGCAATCATAAGACCCCGAAGGTAAAAAAAAAATAACAAAAAGTAGAACGCCCGGAGTGGCTTAACATAGGAAGGAAAGGAATGTTAAGGATAATAGAGACGAAAGTGACACACCCAAACAACTTCCTATCACCCCCCAAAAGTTATGTTGGAATAAGCCAGCTTTTTGAAAGGCTTCTGAGAGAAGAACTAACCACACTAAGTGGTTAAGAGCACAAAAAAAAAAAAAAAAGAAAAAAAAAGAGGCGGGGCTTCAAAAGAATTAAAAAAAGAAGTAAAATATAAACATAAACAAATTGAAAAGTACAAAAAGGAGATGGGTAGTATGGCCCATTCAGAGGTCTTTGCAAACAGGGGACAGTAGCCCGAAAGCCTCACTTGGGATATACTACCCTAAGGTAGCCAGAATTGGACTTCCAGTAGCAAGAATTCACTTAAAACACTCCGTCAGCTAAAATTAGCAGCGCAACTTCATTGAAACTCCCTGTAACCTACCCAACTCACTTTTGAGCAACTCAAGAGCTTTGGCGTAGTCCTTGAAAGGACTTTCAACTGTCTTTACAAAACAGTTTTCTTTAATAATAATAAAAAAAAAAAAAAAAAAAAAAAAATATAAAATAAATATAATAAAAATAAAAAATGCTACAAATAACAAATAAAAGCCCTGGGCAAGGCTTTAAACTGCTCACTTTTGTTTTTTTCATCATTTTATTAACATTCTTATTTTACTGACATTTTTTTTTTCTTTCTTTACAGTTTTTATATGAATATATATATATAACAGAATGAGATTAAAGGAAAAAAAGCCCTCAGTATGGCTATAAACTGCTTATTTTTATTTTATTTTTCATACTTTTTTCTATTGGATATTAAATTAAACTGACATATTTTAATTGATGTGCTACAGGGCTACAAATAACAAATAAAAGCCCTCATCAAGGTTTTAAACTGATGCTTTTTTATATTTAAAATTATTTTATTTTTTTTATAACTAAATTAATTTAAAACTTCTGATCATTGATTTATACAGGAAACTCAAAACAAAAAAAAAAACAATAAAAAAAGCCCTCAGTATGGCTATAAACTGCTTGTTATTTTATTGGCTACAAACAATAAAAGGCCCTTAGCAAGGCATTAAACTGCTCAAATTTTATTTTTTATGTTTTTTTTTACTGATTTTCCCTTTAGTTTGATAATTAGAGGAAATAATGAACAAAGAGAGCCCTCAGTATGGCTATAAACTGCTTTTTATTTTATTTTTATTATCACTTTATTTTTGGACATTAAATTAAACTGACAAATTTCCTTTTTGACAGGGTACAGGGCTATAAGAGTCCTCATCAAGGCTTTAAACTGATGGTTTCTTTTATTTTTGTTTATTTTCAATGTTTAATGATTTTCTCTCTTATGACTGATTTTGTTTGAAAGTTTTAATTGATACAGGTCTTAGAAAGAAAAACAACAATATTAAAAAAAAAAAAAAAAAAAAGATTACAGAAAAAATATAGATAAATGTCCTCAGCAAGACATTAAACTGCTGGAATTTTCTTTCATTTGCTTTTTTTATATTGGTTATTAAATGAAACTGACATATTTAATTTTTGATAGGCTACAGGGCTATAAATAACAAAGAGAGCCCTCAGTATGGCTATAAACTGCTTGTTTTAAATTTTTATATTTTGATTTTTTGTGCTTACTCTATTATTTTTAGGGCTACCAATCACAAAAAAAGGGAGCCCTAAGCAAGGCTTGAAACTGCTATTTTATCTTTTATGCTTTTATGTTGAACAGTAACTATACTAACATATTTGATTTGGATTTTACAGGTATACAACATTAAAAACACTTTCAGGATTTTTTTTAAGCTTAAGAAAATGCTTTTACAATGAAAATTAGTCCTAAATAAGACTATAAACTGTTTAATTCAATTTTCAACTTGGCTTTGAATATAAATCAAAACCAAAAGTATCAACAAGAAATCAAGCAGCTATCAACAAAACAATGAACCAATAGCCCTCAGCAAGGCTTTAAACTGCTTATTCATTTTTTTTCATTCTTAATTTATCTTGGATATAAGATGGAGCTGACACATTTAATTGTGCTACAGGTCTTCAATATACAAATTAGCCCTCAGCAAGGCTTTAAACTGCTTATTCATTTTTTTTCATTCTTAATTTATCTTGGATATAAGATGGAGCTGACACATTTAATTGTGCTACAGGTCTTCAATATACAAATTAGCCCTCAGTATGGCTATAAACTGCTTCTTTTACTTTATTCCTCATGACTTTTTATATTGAATATTAAATTAAACTGACATATTTAAATTTGCATATGGTTACAGGGCTATAAAGGACAATGCAAAGCCCTAAGAAAGGCTTTAAACTGGTGTTCATCATGCAAATATTTCTCTGATTTTATAACATTAAAAGTGCTTTTAAAAGTGAAAAGGAGTCCTTAACAAGACTATAAACTGTTGAATTCAATTTACAACTTGGCTTTGAAGATAAATCAAATGTCATGAAAAAGATATGGTCCTTGGCAAGACCATAAACTGCCCACCATTAGAATTATCAACAAGGACTCAAATTATCAACAATAATCAACACAAGTAAACAATGGTCCTTGGCAAGACCATAAACTGCCCACCATTAGAATTATCAACAAGCACTCAAATTATTAACAATAAACAAAAATAAACCAATGGTCCTTGGCAAGACCAGAAACTGCCCCTTCCAATATCAAAAAAATAAATCATTAAAATTATCAACAAGGACCAAAGCAAAGACACCAATGGTCCTTGGCAAGACCATAAACTGCCCACCACTAAGAATTCTCAACTAGGACTCAATAAAAAACAACAAACCAAAAGTCCTAGGCAAGACTCTAAACTACCTGAGGTTTTATTTTTACTTTATTACTTTCTAATTTTATGTCATTATAAAAAAGAGTTGGAAAGATGTACTGACTTAAGCTTTTGAATATATTTTTTTTATTTTTTATTTTTTATCTCAAAATTCAACTATTTATTTTTCCTGAGAATTAGGGGCATATCCCATTTATGATCTCAAGAATATTCTTTTTTTTCTATTATAATTTTCCCACTATTACAATAAGAGCCATTGAATTGGCTCAATGTTTCCACTCAAAAATAATAATAATTAAAAAAAAAAAAAAAAGATCAATTTATTTGAAATATTTCTTCAATTACAAGAAAGTGATTGGAACTTGTTTGAAAAGAAGAAGTATTTGTGCCATGAAGGCATTAATTGAACTCTGAAGGAGTTATTTATATTAAAAACTCATAAATTGATGACATAATTTGGGGAGTTTACATATTAATAACACCTCAATGTGCTGTTTATTCCAAATAGAATTGAAAAATCCCTCCAAAAAGCAAACAAGAGTTTTTTTAAATTGTACAAATTTTCAATTTCATTGTTTATATTTTTTTAACAACTCAAATGCAATTTATGGGTAACAGAAATCTGAACCATAAAGGGGATGGACTTGAAATAAAGTCTGAGTCACAATGATGATTCCAAAAGGAAGAGTTGTGGTATCATAAGGGTCATTATATGATTAAAGGACTCAAATTATGATCATTCAATTATGTCATATTAATTATAAATACTCTCAAGAGCACCAATTTTTACTGATTGGCACAAATTACCACCTTCAACCAAACAGTTCCATGATCTTAATTGTGATTCAGGCTTATTTCTCTTAATGTGTGATTTTTACTCAGATATCTCATTTAATGATTATTTTATACTTACAAAAAAAATAAACAAAATATAAAATAGAAATAAAAATAAAAATAAAAAATTATGTAAACTTACTGTATCATTATTTGTCCTCATCAAAATCACTCTAAAAAAAATAAGGGGTGGGTAAACTTATTTCTTACACTATCCCTTATAGTGGAAGTTTTGGGGGAATGAGGATATATCTTCTTCAAAATTTGAAAACCAACTCAAGATTTTTAAATGGAGAGGGGGGCCCTCATCCAAACAAATATTATTAAAAAAAAAAAAAAATATCAATAAATTAATATTAAAATAAATTTTAAATCACCTTATTATTACAATTTTTTATTTTTCATTTCCTTATAACAGGTATAATTCAGGAATACAAAAGAACAAAAGGACATACATTATTTTTAAGAAATAGCAAGAGAATTTGGAAACAATTTATCATAGGGCAATTATTCACAATACTAAAAATGAAGAAGATTATTTATGAAGAAAAACAGGAGTTCCTTATGGATTGACCTTTGGACAGCACAAGACCTTAGACACTTCTTTGATTCTGGATTGAAACTCCCTTGGAATTCAAGAATAAGTGGTAAGGATTTGTGGACTGAAGGATTACTCACTGGATTAATTATGGACTCAGGACTCACTCAACATGATGGACCAACAAGATTATGAAAACACTCAACTCAAATTGCCCTTGGGATTTTAAAGAAGATTGAAGACTCAAGAGGTCCTCAGCATGACACTAAACTGCTTCCCCTGTAGACTTGGGCAGGGAAAATTATAAAACAAATAACAGCAAAGCAGCTGGAGGGGATTGTCCTAGTCAGGAGAAGTGCTGAAGGACCATTTTTGTCCTTAGCATGACAATAAACTGCTCCCTTTGTGTAACAAGAACAAGGGGTTTCACAGGTGTTTATCATTATCAAATTGGCCAGAATGAACAAAGTGGAGTCCCAAGCCATCAATTAAGACAAGAAAAGTCCTTATCAAGAAATAAAACAACCAGAAGAATCTTGCATCAAGTGTGTATCATGAAGATTGAAGAATAAAACAAGAGTCAAGTGGAATCCCAAATCAAGCCCAAAGGAGCTCAAGAATCAAGATAAGCCCTCGGATTAGACCAGGAGGTCCTTGCATGACTTAAACTGCAGGACTTGTATACCTAATATACAGGGGTTACACACCTAGTTGTAGGTCCTGTATGACCTTAAACTACATTTTTTTTTATGGAAGAAAGAAGAAAGAAGAATTGTGAAGACCTCAAGATTTCAGGACACTAGCAAATTCTTAGAAATAAAAAAAAAGAGAAGAAGAAACAAAATAACTAATTGAAGATGGATCACCAAATTTTAGCAGCCAAATACAAATCAGTCCTGAAGAAGGTGAGACCAGTCAATGAGCCAATGCCTCAAGACCTTAACCCACCTTTGGAAAGACCACCTTTGTCAAGAGATCCTTATGAAACACCCTTATCACCAAACCCACCTATATTTCAAGAAACCTTCAAGGTCACCCATGAAAGACTCCAAGCAGTCAATTTTGGCCCACCAGGATGGTTATCAAATGAAGAAATCAATTTACTCAAAAATGTTATTACCTTAAGAGAAAAAGCAATAGCTTTCTGTGAAGAAGAAAGAGGATTACTCAAACACTCATATGGAAAACCTTACAAGATACCAGTAATACCTCATGAACCTTGGCAGAAGAAACCAATTCCCATTCCCAAATCAATTTTACCTCAGTTTACTGAATTAATCAGAGAAAGAATCGGGACTGGACTCTATGAGCAATCCACCTCAAGCTACACAAGCCCAATCTTTTGTGTGGCCAAATCAAATGGGAAACTCAGAATTGTCCATGACCTTCAAGAACTCAACAAAGTCACCATCAAGGATGCTGGCTTACCACCTCACATTGAAGAATTTGTAGATGCATTTGCAGGAAGAGCATGCTATGGACTAGGAGATATCATGGGAGGATATGATGAAAGAGAATTAGATGTCACTACAAGACCTCTCACCACTTTTGAAACACCCCTTGGAAGGATGCAACTCACAAGACTACCCCAAGGAGCCACCAACTCAGTAGCAGTATACCAAGCCCAAATGACCTGGATACTCCAAGAAGAAATACCAGAAAGTGTAGGAATTTTTATTGATGATGGAGGAATAAAAGGACCAAGATCACTTTATAACCAAGAAACACTACCAGAAAACCCCTCAATCAGAAGATTTATATGGGAATATGCCATAACCTTAGAAAGAGTTTTATTCAGGATTGAAGAAGCAGGACTTACTATCTCAGGATCCAAGTTTGCATGCTGTGTTCCAGCTTTGGACATAGTAGGGCATGTTGTATCATTTAAAGGAAGAACAATATCAAAACAAAAGATCAACAAAATTCAAAATTGGCCAACACCTCTTAACAAGAAGGAAATAAGGGGATTTCTTGGTCTTTGTGCCTATGTAAGAATGTTTATTGAAAACTTTTCACAAGTTGCATCACCACTCAGAAGGCTCACCAGAGAAGATGTTGACTGGGATTGGGATCAAAAATGTGAAGAAGCTTTCCATAAGCTCAGAAAAATAGTTGGAGAAGAAATAACTCTCAAGAAATTGGATTATGACAAAGGAGCAGGAAAAATTAAGCTAGCAGTAGATTCAAGCTACATTGCTGCAGGAGCAGTACTCACTCAAGAAGATAAAGAAGGAAAAGACAGACCAGTATTATATGAATCAATAACTTTTTCAAAATTGGAATCAAAATACTCACAACCCAAATTGGAACTCTGTGGAGTTGCAAGAATTCTCAAGAAGCTACAAACTATACTTTGGGGACAAAATTTTGAATTACAGGTTGATGCCAAGGCCTTAATTGAAATGATCAACACCCCTTGCTTACCCAATGCCCCCATGACAAGGTGGGTGGCTTTCATTCAACTATTTTCCTTTGATTTGGTACACAAACCAGGGAAAACTTTCACTATGCCAGATGGGCTCTCCAGAAGACCAAAAAACTCAGATGAAGAAGATGAAGATGCACCAGAATTTGATGAAGAAGAAGATTGGATCAAGCCACACCCTGGATTTGGGGCTAAGAATGTAAATTCACTCCATTTTTCAGGAATACAAGTACCAACCAAACAAGAAAGATTTTGGAAGAGGATGCAAGAATACTTAAGTAAAATGAAAAAACGAGAATCAAGCAAAGAAGAAGAATTTAGAAGGATCAAAAGAAGGTCACCCAACTTTTTCTTGGAAGATGGCCAGCTTAAAAGAAGAAATAACCCAAACCCTCAATTGGTGATATCAAGTCAAGAAGTTCAAAGCTACATTTTAAAGTCACTTCATGAATACATGGGCCACAGAGGGGAAAATGAAACTTACAGAAGAATTAAAGCAAGATTTTGGTGGGAAGGAATGAAGAAATCAGTCAAGAAATGGGTTCAATCTTGCCTAGCCTGCCAAAAGAGAAGTCAAAACTTACAAAGAGAACAAGGAAAATCTACAGCAACATCAACAATCTTTGAAAGGGTAAGCATGGATGCAGTCCATATCAAATCTGGAAGATGGAAATATATGGTTGTGGCCAGAGATGATTTTTCAGGATGGCCAGAAACAGTTGGACTAGTCAAATTAACAGCAAAAGCAGTTGCAGAATGGTTCACCTCAGAATGGATATGCAGGTATGGCTCACCAAAAGAAGTAACTGTTGATGGGGGGCCAGAGTTTGGAAAAGGATTACAAGATGCAGTAAGGAAAGCAGGATCAAGGATCAGAATCACCACACCCTATTACCCAGAGTCTCAAGGAATGGTTGAAAGAGGCCATAAACAACTTAAAGATGCATTAGTCAAGATGTGTGGAGAAAATGGAGGAAAATGGAGAAAATATCTACCTTTGGTTACCTTGGCTGACAGAATCTCCACTAAAAGGACAACTGGTTTCTCACCATATGAACTCCAATTTGGACAACTACCAGTATTACCAATTGACATTGGAACAAAAACATTTTTAGCAGTAAAATGGCATAAAATATCCACAACTGAGGAATTACTGGAAGCCAGAGCTAAACAATTAGAAGGGAAAGAAGAAATGAGAAGGAAAGCAGCAGAAAAACTCAAAAAATCAAGGGAAGACTCAATGAAATATTGGGGTAGAAGAATGGCACATCAACTAAGATCACCACTCAATCCAGGAGATTTGGTCCTGGTTTACAACAAAGCAATAGAAACTAATTGGGGGCTACTTTTCAAAAACAAATGGAATGGACCCTACAGAGTAATCAGACAAATAAACAATGGACCATATGAACTTGAGGAACTTGATGGAACAGAATTAGCAAGAAGATTTGCAGCATCTCAAGTCAAGAGGTTCTACCCAAGAGGAAAGTTGATAAACACAAAAGAAGACACAGAAGAAGAACAAAGTGAAGAAGATGAATCAATAAATGAGGAAGAGGTATTGGAGGAAACCACAGAATCAGATGAAGAATAGAGAGCTCTCACCTGGAATGCTGGGGACAGCATTAAATGGAGAGGGGGATGTGGTATTCCATACCATTTTTTTTCACCAGGCTCAAGCTCATAGTACCCTATGACAGCAGGAAATCCAGCCTACAGGCAGACTTACACTCAAATTTTACACCAAAAGGTCAATTTTACAGCAAGAAGCTGGATTTAACTCATAAAACCATGGCACAGGCACCAAAGGGAAGTGTATGTGTTTAAATAACTTATTCAATTTCACTATGCATATGTAAAAAATCAATTTACATATAGCAAACTAGTTACAACAAATGAGGTACCACCCTTTAAATTACACACCCCACCCAGCTTTACACCCCCTTACAGCCACAGGACTCATGCAGCAAAAAAATGACACATGCATTAGTTATACAGCCAACTTGCATTCAAAGTCACATGATGCAAAGCTCAACTCCATGGAATTCCTGCAATTCATTTACAACACAGCCCCAGGAGTACCTTATCTTATATCCACAGTAGCCCCACTTAAAACCTTAAAACATAATTATTTACACTACTCATCACCTCATGCAAACCAAAGCTAGTTACAACAGGCTGCATGCAGTACACAATTCCAATTAAATCTCAACCACATGACTATGCACAGCATGTGTCAAAATCAAAAATCACATCATCTCATAAAAAACAGTAAATTCACCAATGCAAGAAGTTATCACTTGACTTCATTTTAAAGTTCAAAAAGAAGAAAAACAAACATGACACCTGCATAAATTACACAGCCACTTCTACCCAACCTAAAATAGGACATATGCAAAGGAATTACAAGGTCATCATGTGATACTGCATCCACCAACAGAATATCATGTGACAGGAAAGAGGCTGTGCACAACAAAAATCCCCAGCAAAAATTGAATCACCTCATGTATGCAAGGAAAATTCAAGAATATGTCATCATAATTAGTTCACCAAAAGACAATCATGTGATGAATGGAGGCTGTGCAGAGAGAAAAGTATCACCAAACCTTAAATCACCTGACCCATGCAAGAAAGGTCCTCACCAAAAACAGAGTCACATGATGAAATCAAGAGGAATTAAAGTGGAAAAAGACAGCTCCCATGGAGGGCCCCCTGGGCTCCCAAAAGGTATAAATAGAGGGGCTCTCTCCCCCCAAATTTCAAATTCCCCCCCATGCACAATATATCCTCTGCACATTACAAGCACAGGAATAAGTCATCCCTCACCTGGGAGGTAGTCCAGCAAATTATAGTGAATTTACTTACCCAGTAGCTAAGCTCAGTGGAAGTATAGTGTTGAAGATTACCCAGTAGCTAAGCTCAGTGGAATCTTATTATTATTAAAATAAAAATAAAAATTATCCAGTACCCAATATTAGGGTTACTACTCTATTAAAATACTTTATCCAGTAAAATTAACACCATTATCAAGACTTAAAAAAACAAAAATAACTTACCCCTTTAAAAATTCAATATCAAAGAACCTTACCTCTTAAATTCAACAAATAAGATTTTATCTTATTATTAGACACTCTTAAAAAAAATAACAAACCTTTAAAAAATCATTTTACTCTATTATAACTATACCTTAACAAAATTACCTTTATCAACACCAATCAAATTTTCCAGAAAACCTTAAATAACCCATCCTACCAAGGAATTATAACCAAGAAGAAACAACTCACCTCAATTTCACCAAAAACTATTAAAATCAAAACAGACAATTATTTCATTAAATCTAAAAATTAACCAAATTACTGACATTATTTTTCATATTATTTATTGAATAGGTCTGATCTGAGACTGCTGAATTTTGTCTTCTGCAGTTGTAAAGCCACTTACTAATTTTATTTTGGTTTGTGAGCTCCAAGGAAGATTTTGTTCAGTATTTTAGGAGGGGCAGGCAATACACCCTTGCCACCCTTGGTTACAGGAGTTATTAGCAATTCAAAACTAGTTACCTGTGATTTCCCCCTCCAGGTACTGCCTCATTTTAATCCCACACAAGAGGAGTTCCCACACTGCATGAAAGGAAATAACACCAAACTATAAATTACACATAAATTATATTAATCAGTGATTGAAAATCAAGAAGATATCCCCAAGTTACGGAGCAGGATTCCCTTTAATTAAATAATCTTACAAAAAAATTTCTGAATGCTGATTCACACGAAACAATACTAAGATTTTTACTCACAAGAATCACTTTCTTACGGCTGTGCAAGCTGACTACGGAAGTGTAAAAGAAGAGTAATCTCATTTTTTTATTACAATCCACACCAGAAAAAATGTCTCAACATGAATTTTGGTCAAAAAAATGGTTAAATATTTCAGTGATGTGACACAATTCACAAAATCACCACCAGAAAAAATATCTTACAGGCAAAAATAACGCTTTACATTGAGAGCCCATGGATACTTCTCACAAAATGAAAGGAGGGCTCTCTCTCTCATTTTATCCTCTTCCCTTCATGCAGTTAGCTATAAACCAAGAAGGAGAATAATTACTAATAACTAACTAGTAGGCTAATCTAGAAATAAGTATTTGATTATATTATACTAATAGTGATCTATAATTAGCTGTAGGTAGCAGTCATCCTACCTATATTATAAGTTCATCAATTAGTCAAATACATATTCATGAATAATTTAGAAATATTTATATTATAATTTTCTCAGTAGTAGAAAAACTACATATTATTATTTTCAAATTGAAAATATATACTAGTAGTTTCATAATTGCTACTATTCGTAACTCCTGCTCTTTATTATTTTATATTATTACTATTATAAGTAGAAAAATATTTATAAGCCTTAACCATTATTTGTTCAATCTTATAGTTGTGCTATAATCTATTATTATTTTCATTTATGAACTCATAGCTATCACCATTATGATTATCAATAGTAAATTGATAATATTATTCATATTAATATCAATTACAACTAGTTAAGCATTATAACAATTATCATATATAATTAATATTATTTAATATTATCAAGCTACACTATTATCTATTATAACCCACTTTTTAAAAAGGAAACAGTTCAAAACACCACTCAATAATACTAGATATATTATTTATTTACTAAATTATCATTTTATTATCTTGAAAGAAATTTAATTGTACTAGTATTTGAGGTATCCAAACTGAAGGGCCCCACCTACAAATTTCTATTTCAATTGTTTTACTTAAATTATTATTATTTATTAGTATAATGAGGCTGATCAAAGATTAGGTCTGATAAAGACTTCTGAAAAGTCTTCTCTAGTTGCAAATACACAGTATTGAAGTTTGATTTATGAGCTCTGTAGGGAGATTGTTTAGTATATTCAGAGGGGCAGCTCATACACCTTAGCAACCTTCATTACAGGATTATTTCAGCAATTTGAAGCTTTTTACCTGGTATTTCCCCCTCAAAGACTGCCTTATCCAATTCCAAACTATAAGGAGTTTCATATCTGGTGTCCCAGCAGTGGCCATTTATTAACTTTAACCATTAAGAATAAGGCAATAATAAATGAATTAGATAATAAAACAAAACTACCTCACAGAAAATCCATTATTTAGAGAGAATTAACAATAAACACATTTATACAATCTGGAGTCTGGAAATACATAATTCCAAATCATCATCACCATCACAACCTTCAAGTCAGTCATAGCATTCTTATTATCCAGAAAAAGAAATAAAACCAGAAAATCAAAAATCTAAAGATATTGCTTTACCTATTGGAACACCAATAACAGAACAAAAATAAAAGGAAGAAGTAAAGATATTTTCTTCAAGTTAATTCAAGAAGCAAAGAAAAACAAGAAAATTAAACAGGAATCTAAGTTATCAGCTTACTAAGTAGAAATGAATCAAAAATGAAAACCTCAATTACCACCATTAACTGAGGATAATGTAGAATAACAATATGCAGAAAAAAGTGAAGAAGAAGATTGAACAGTACAAATACAGAATATTATGAAGCAAATGCAAGATTTATTGTTAAAAAAAAGGGAAATGAAAGGAGCAACCTGAATACAGTCCAAGTGAACCCAAATTAGCAAGGAATGTTAGACCTGAAGACTCACCAATATAGCCTACAACTTGTCCTAGAGAAACCTCTACTCCATCAAAAGAGTCAAAAACTCAAAATATTCCAAGAAGAGCCTTTGTAATTACATCTAATAGCCAAAGTCAATTAAAGCAGAAAGCTCCAAGGAAGCAAAAATATGTAGTAAAAATTAAAGAAAAAGATTATAATTTGAATTTTTATGGAGAATAAGTGGAGAAATTTATCAAAAAAGTTGAAAGAATAGCCAAAATTAAAGGTGGAATAGATAAAGATATAGCAATGAAAATGGAATTATGGACAACAGAACCCAGAATTAGTGATATTACTTAAGCCATTCCAGGTAATGAATAAGGAAATTCGACCAAACTCAAGAAAGATTTTATAACAATATGGTGAAGAGTTTAGCCTTAAAGAAGGCATAGAAAGGACTCAATCATGAAGATTTTTTCTGACACTAACTATGATGAAGGAATTGGTAGTCTCTTACATTATAAAAAATCGATGGGAGAGTATGAAACTATTGCTAATTACCTATCAAGATAAAGGTATATTCCTCAAGATAACATGTTACATGAAGACTTATTTAATTATCTTTCAGCCAATGTTAAAGGAGAAAAAAGTAATTAATTAATCAAAGATAATATTATGGTTAGAAATGAACATGGAGGATACTTCATACCACCTAAGAAGATCCTAAAGAGGTATACTGAGAAGCAGATAGAAGATAGAATATTAGTCACTAAAAGATTATCATCATCAAGAGATAAAGGAAGAAATTTCACTGAAAATAAGAAGAAAATACATTTTAAAGGAGAGTCCTTCCCAGGAATGAGTGAAGCTTTGGATAAAAAGAGAAAAGATCACTGAATCCCTCAAAGAACAAATTTTGAGAACTATAAAGCAATACCAAGGGAAAAATGAGGACTTCAAGAAATATATTAATCAACTGGATGAATTGAAAATTCTATATAAACCTCAAATGGGTGGGGCTATCAACCATCAACTCAATAATCGACAATTCAAGTCAAGAAATAATTTAACTCCAATATCATAAAGGCATATTACTTATAAAACAACACAAAACATACCAAAGCTATATGTCAAATTTTATTACTTTCTGAAGGAAGGCAATTCAGTTAATATATGAAACTATCTCTTTGAAGATCAGAATAAAAAATGAATCAGCAGACAAGGAGGTGGTTTTTTATTTTCCAATTGGAGGGGAGTACCAACAGATGAAAAAACTCTTCAAGGAAGTTGTTTAATAATTTTAAAAAGAAAGAGAATAAATTACAGAAAAAATGAAATCATATCAACATAATTAAGCTGAATAAAGGTGAGAATTAAACTTCTATAGCAAATATTTAAAATTGGGGAAGCTGTCAGCCACCTACCATGTCATCAGCTAATGATCCATTTTCCAATAATTATGTATTAAGGAATACAAAAGATATTAAAGACATGAGCATCCAATTAAAGAAACAACAAAATCACTACCAAAGTAAACTAGGACACTCTTGAAAAATAAATCAAAAGTAGCTGGAGCCTATATTGAAGATGAACAAGGTACAGTGGAAAAACAATTATTCCCACTAAATAAAAGAAACCTCAAGAGATTTTAAATTTAAAAGAAATAACCCTAGAAGGTGAAGAAAAGATTATTCTGGAAAGAAAAAGGAATTAACTCACAATACTGTTAAAAAATGCTTATCAAGAAAGAAGAAACAGAAACTCAGGAGGGTATGAGCCAAAATATCAAAAAGGTCTTGGAGCAGAAAATAAATCTCACATTGGAAAAAGCCTTGGTCATGTCACCTAAAGCTATCAAAAATTGAAAAGCCTATAAGCAGAATAATGAAGCTCAATCAACTAACTTGACACAAAAGAGATTCAAACCAAAATAATCAATTGTCATTTGGGTAATTATGAACATCCCAAATTACATTATGCCTGTCCATTAGTATTTATGCAAGTATATGTAGGGGAAGAAGGAAATTAAATAATGGCATTAGTTGATACAGGATCATAATTGAATATAATACCAAAAGCTTCAGCCATAAAAGCAGGGCTTACCACAAGATTCCTTAACATGAATTTGAGGGGGATTTACAATCACTGTACCTCAAAAGCTGAATTAGAAGAATTTAAAACAACTAATTTGGCTACTGGGGAAGAAAAAAACTTTTTTGTAGAAAGAGGAGCAGTTGATGCAGTATTGGGATGACACTTCCTTTCAGATAATAATATTAGATTATATTTTTCTCAACAAAAAGGGGAAATATTAAGCTTATAGATCCAGATAGAATAAGATGCTTCTGACTAATCTGTTCACCACAGAACGTAGGGTGGAGAGAACATCTTCCAGAAGGTATGGTAGTTTGTGAAGTCTTTTAATTAATAGAGTGGAAGGAATTCCTAGTAAATAAAATTAAGCCTCAAAAATAAAGAAAATTCATAGGGAAATTCTCACCAAGTATTTAACAGTGAAGAGATAAAGGAATGTAAAGAAAAATCCAAAATAGAACAGGAATTAGCACCAAGAAATACAGAAGATGTCAATTAATAGCCTGAAGAAAAGAATTTTACAGGAACTGCAATCTAAGGTAAATAAAAAGGCAATATGTGCAACCAAATATCTCAAGCCATAAGAAGTTATGAATGAAAACATCCTGAAAATAACAGTACAAAACCTTTAATAAAACTCCTGTCACCTATTGAAGCTTTGAAGTAGTTTTAAAAGTGAATATTTAAAAATGATTGGAATTAAAGTATAAAACCAGTTCTAACAATAATAAATCTCACTTCCGAGGCAGGAAATTTTAATTCTAAACTTGATGAAGCAGCAGTCAACTCATTAAAAGAAGTCTCCCTAAAACACAAAATTTCCAGAAATAATGATCTAAAACCTCAAACAACCATATAATTCAAGAAGAAAGTATTGAATCAATTTTGAAATCTAAATAATATCTATAATCAAATCAAAAATGGGATTTTTCCAATAAAAAACAACATTAAACTAGTAATTCTTATGGTCAAGAAGCTTCAAAAGGAGGATCAAGAAAAACCATTAATAATAATTTTGATCAAGTTGAATCAGGCATACAAAAAGAGGTAGCCAGTTATCACAGGGGCTCTCGGGAATAATAAGAGGCCTGGAGCTCAGGAAGCAAGAGCTCACTTGTAGGGCTCCAAAAGGATAAGGAAATAATTTAAATATATATTTCTTCAATGAAAATGAGAGCAAGTACAAATATGGAAAAGATAAGAAAATAAGACAGAGTCCAAAGATAATAAAGAGAAGCCAAAGGCCAAAGATCCAACTAAAAGAATCCTCAATCCACTTTTTTCAATTTGACAGAAAGAACAATAGAATTAGTAAGGGATATGACCATGAATTTCCATGAACAGGCCAATAACATATGCAAATGACTGACTTATGAATATCAGTATTTACTTTCAATAATGAAAATAAAATAATGATAAAAATAAATTCAAGAGAGAAATTAAATGGGGAAGAAATCCCCAGGGGTGAAAAGGAGGCCAGTATATGCAGAAATTTGAGATACTGATCCGGGAGGGTTGATAATCCAGCTGTATTGACTGTTTTGGGTCAATACAGATCTGGACATATTGAGAATTGAACTGTGTGCCTTGAATTCCCAAAGTGGAAAATGGCTTGACCCAACAGGGTAAATGCCATACAGGCTTCCTGAATACAGCCTGTATAGACAAATTGAGTTTTCTAAGGAGTGCTGGAGCGCTTGATGCCTTGACAACTGATTTTAGCAAAAAATCCTCCTGAAAATGCCCTTAAATAATCCTGTGTCACAATGCTCTCTGCCAGACCTCAACAAAGAGAAATCCTTCTGAAAAGGTTATCAAACTGGCTGAAAGACTGGTTAATACTGGCAATTTGTAGATCTCATTCCACCATTGACATACTGTTGAATTGAAATTACCAACATCTGAAGGACAAAGTGATTGGTGTTCTTGAATGGTCTTCTGGATACCACCATGGATTTAAAGATTGATTGACTGCAGTCTTCCTTTGAAATAAGATTATGTATTTTTGACTTGACATAGAATTATGAACTAGATTTCTGAGAGCATCACCATTAGATTTCTGAGGAACAATGGTGCAGAATGGTATATAGTACCATATATGCCCCATTCCTGGTTCCTACAGCTCTGGGTTCATTTCTGATGCAGGGTTTCACTTTTCTTGAGGGGAAATACTGCTGAAGGGGACTGGTGGCTTCCAGAAGCCATGGAAAATTATGGCCATTTTGGTCCTTTGAGATTTGTAAAGCAAGATGGGGCCAGGTGGGTCCAGTGGTCTCCCCCCTTGGCCCCCTTTGTCAAAACAGGCCTAAAGTGTCCCACAGGCTGTAGGGGGCCTAAATGGCCCAAAAAGGCCAGAAAACTCCTGATCAAAGGGGGTGGGCCAGAGGCCCTTGAGATGGCTCAAGAGGACAAAGCACCCCCTAGTACCAAAATCACTGGTATTTGCCTGGGGTCTTGTGAGGTGGAGAGTTGGCCAAGAGGGCCAATAGTTTAGGATATGGCTAGGGAAGGTGGGTGTGGCCCAGAAGCCAATTGGCCATAATCTGTTTCAGGCTAGAATTTCCCTAAACACCAATTTGGGGGGGCTTCTTTCCCATAGTTGTGACAGTACCCTCCACCTTGAATGGTGAACTCCTGAGAACCAAGACAAGGTAAAATCCTGTTGAGGATTTTGAGGTGGATTGGAAGTAGGGGTTCCAGAGGGGTTGAATTTTGAAGCAGCAATTGATAACTGATCAAGAGGTTGGTGTATGAGTTTAGGGTGATTTGGTCTTCTTGTGACATTATGCATTGTAATTTAAGGAATTTAGTTGACGTAAAACTTTGGCATCAAGAGTATGATGGAAAAGAAAATTTGAAAAAATATAATGACAAGAAATTGAAAGAATAAACAAAAGAAAGAAAATAAAATAAAGAGAAATGATTTTTGAGGGGGTCCCAATCTTGATCCCAAAGTTTGATGATTGGATTGAATGGGCCAAGGACCTGGAAAAGAAGATTTATTCCAGGTGCTCACATAGTTGCCAAGGTGATGCTTTTACAGATTGTAGACCCCTCAGGGAAGTGCACACCAGGAGAGTAACATACTTTTGGTAGTTACCAATAATACCAGCTCCATAAAATTGAAACAAAAGGCAATAAAAATTGACTTGAATTATAAGATGCTTGGGAATTAAATTGAAAGATGAATGGTACATTTTCCCAAGTGAAAATGGCCATGAGGGTTGGAATTGATGTTGAAAGCTTGGCCAGAGGTCTGTGTCCACAAAATTTACAAGTGCTCACAGAGTGGCCAAAGTGATGATTACAAAAAGAAGGTTGGAATACCTCTAAAGGCGCATACCAGGAGTGTGACTTAATTTTGGTAATTACTCTCCCCACCAAGCACCATAAAAAGATCAAGATCTTGAAGAATCTTGGCCTGGATTCTCAGGATACAGCTGATGGAAATTGTTGAAAAGTTCAGGGAAATTCTTGATGTTTTCATATGGTTCCTAAGTGGATCTTTCTGGTTCTTGATTGAAACCTTTCCATTGCACCAGGTATCATAATTTTCCTCTCTTGAGCTTGGAATCTGGTATTTGAGAAGCTTCCCATCCCCCTTCTTCTTCTTCAATGATGATTGGAGGAGGAGGCTCTTGATGCCAATTGGGGATACTTGATTTCTTGACTAGTTCAAGGAGAGAAATATGGGAGACTGGGTGGATATACTTTTTCTTGAGATGGGAGCTTGTGCTGGTAGGCATGAGTAATGACTTTCTTCAAGATTGCAAAGGGAGCCAACCATCTTTATGATTGTTTTTTGGTGGTTTTTGTTAATTTGATTTTCTGGGTGGAAAGCCATACCATTTTACCAGGATTGAAAACAGGTGGACTTGCTCTAATTTGATCTGCATATCTCTTAAAGCTGTTTATAGAAACCTCTAGTTTTTTCTTTACAGTCTTCTGTAATGCTTAAATTTTTTAACATAATGTTCCAGAAGGAGTGTCATGAGTGATATGAGCTGACTAAAATTGAGGCTCTCTTCCATAAACAGTGAAAATTTTGATTGTTTTGTTGATTAGTGGTCAGAGTTATTGTAGGAAAATTCATCCAGAGGGAGCCAGGTGTGCCAATCATCTTGATGATAGCTAAAATAAATTCAAAGGTACTGCTCTAGTATCTGATTTACCCTCTCTTTCTGCCCATTAGATTCAGGGTGATAAGCAGTTGAAATATCTATTCAAATCTTGAGCTTCTGTCAAAGATTCGTAAAAAAGGAAGAAACAAAAATACAACATCTATCACTGACAATTCTTGAAGGAAGGCCATGCGCTGAAGAAATATTCCTGATGAATAAATGGGACAAATCCAATGAAGTGGTTTAAGACATTGTTGCAATAAATATTTACATTTTTTAGAATATGTCCACTATGACCAGAATTGAGTCAAAGGAATTGGACAATGGCAATTGAGTGATGAAGTAAATTGAGAGGAAAATCAAAGGACCATTTGTAATTGGAAGAGGCTTGAGGCATCCAAAAATCTTGTGATTAATATTCTTTTTTCTTGAGCACTGTTGACAGGATGAAACATAATCCTTGATGAATTGAGTCATTCCAGACCAGTGGAAATCCCGATTTAAAAGTTTGCGAGTATTCTCTTGGCCAGGGTGGACAGATAGAGGATAGTCATGGCGATTTTGAAGTATTTTGAGCTGAAATGTGGGGATATTTGGGACCACCACCCAATCTTTGAAGAGAAAAAGTTGGGAATAAGGATCAAGAGAATAATCTTAAACATATTTACAATTGTCCAAATATTGAAGGATACAGCTATAATGAGAATCTTGACATAATGCCTTATGAATTGAATCAATAAAATTTGAAAAAGAGTCCACCTTGATTGAAAAGAATCTTTAGGGTCAGAATTAATCTTTCTTAATGATTTGTTGAAGATTAATTAGATTCTTGCTAATGGAATACTCCCCCCTCTCTGGGTAAATATTGTCCCAACATGAAAAGGCATCTGAAAGAGTAGCTAAGTGGCCAGGGTGGTAAGTGATTGAGAAGTGGAATTAAGCCCAATGGGCTTGATGGCAAGTGAGGACCTTTGAGGTCATGAAGTTTTAAAGAGAGGAATGATCAATGACTGGTGAGAACTCCAAAAGTAAAAGAAAGAGAAAGTAGAAAATCCCAGACTCTGCCAAGGAGTTCCTTTTCATGAATCTAATAGTTGAGCTCTTCTGGGATAGGCTTTCAGCTATAAAATGAAATGGGATATTTTACTGACTCAGTACAGCACCCAAGGCATAATCTGAAGCATTGGTCTCTACAATTCTTGGTATAGAAGGGTTGGAGTGAGAAACGATTGGAGTGGTGGTGAAAGTATATTGAAGTTGGTGAAACTTGCTAAAGGCTTCCTAATTGAGGGGGAAAACTGGATCTTTTTTGGGGAATTTGGTGAGTGAACTGACTGTCTTTGGAAAATTCTTGATGAACTGGTGGTTTAAATTGCAAAATACAAAGAATGATTGAAGAGCCTTGAGGTTTATTGGAGGAGGCCAATTATAAACTTTATGAACTTTTTATTTTTCCATCTTGAGGCCTTCAGAAGAAACAAAACAGCTCAGGTATTCACCACTTGAAGCATGAAAAAGGCAGTTGGACACCTTGGAAAAAAGGTTATTAGCTCTTGGTCTCCAAAGTACAATGGACACATGAGTAACATGTTCTTCCTCAGACCTGGACAATACCATAATATCATCCAGATAAACTAAAACATAAAAATCTAAGAGATCAGATAAATATCATTGCAAAGAGGAAGGAGCATTGGTGAGAGAAAATGGCATAACCTAGTACTCATAACTGCCATATCTGCTTTTACAAGATGTCAACCTTTCATTGCCCTCCTCAATTCTGAGAAGGCTATATGCACCAAACAAATGAATCTTCTTGGGAAAGAGCCCCCCAATAAAAGTTTACAGAAATTCCATCCTGAACCAATTTATTGCCAATTGGCCTTTGGGCCATATACTAAACCATTGTTCCTCTTGGCCAGCTCTCCACCTCACCAGGTCTCAGGCCAATACACCTGACTTTGGGCCTTGGGAGTATTTTGGCCCCTTTAGCCATTTCCTGGGACTTTGGCCCACCCCCTGTAATTAGGTTATTTTTGGCCTAAATGGCCTTTTTAGGCCATTTAGGCCCCCTATGAACTGTGGGACACGTTAGGCCCATTTTGGTCCACAAATCTCAAAGGAATAAAATGGCCATGATTGGCCATGGCCTCTGGAAGCCACCAGGGGACACAAGTCACATTCAGAGGGATTTCCCCTCAAGAAAAAGGAAACCCTTCCCCAGAAACTGACCCAGAGCTGCAAGCCAGAATCTTCACTACAGGGAGAATATAAATACCTTGAGAAACTTCAACCTCTCTCCTCCAATTTTCAAGATACTGACCCAAGACTTATAATGAAAAGATATTCTCCAACAGAAACTGGAGACTGCAAAGGATAAAATCAGTAAATCAGAACAAAATTTGTCTAAAACAGATATTCAAGATACAAAGAAGAATAAAAAACTTATCTTTCAGAAAAGCATGGTCTATTTCATATTTCTAAATAAAACAATGATTGAAAATTCCCAGAGGAGCCCCAGTACATGCAAACTTTCAATCAAAATAGCCAAGTAAATGCTTAAATTAAACCTGAAAATTCCAGTTATGAAACAATAAACTCCCCAAATATTTAGTCAAGATAAACATACCATTTTTAGTCAAAAAATCTTTTTATAGCTTTCAAGATCAGAAAAGTATATTTCCCAATTAACATGTAATGTCCAAAAAGGCTATTTTACTGATAGAAACACAATCAACCCAATGTTCAAAGACCTTACCAAAATCAAAGATCATGCAAAACAAGCATCAATGGAAAATCCAGTAATCCCACTAAATTTAAAAACAAAGGATAGGGATTATCAACTGAAATTTTATTTCAGTATAAGTAAAATTAATAGACTATCATTAAACCATAAGTATTATTCTGAAAAAAATTGAAAGAAGAACTTGATGGAAAGGAGAAGAAAAGGGAAAAAAATATTATAGTAATTCCCAAAATTAAAAATTATCCTCAGACTGACCGCTTCATTTGGAACATCAGAATAAAGATTAAGTTCAAAATGGAAACTCCCTACAACACAAAAAAAAGATGAAGAATAACCTGTTAGAAAAAAAATAGCCCAGAATAGTTCCCTGACTCATAAAAGTGGAGGGAAACTTACATGTAGTAAATTCAAGGTCCAAAAAAAATATTTGGCTTTGGAGCCCGCAAGTACCAATAGCTGAGGCAAAAAAGACTTATAGTTTTTCTTTTGTAATTGTATCTGAAAAAATATAAATAAACAAATAATATATTTCATTAATTATTTACATATTTCCTTTTGAAGTAGTTTTCATCAAATTCTCTTCTGGATCTAGTCTTAAGAGAAGTAATGATTGAATATTAATTCGTAAATTCATATATTCAACCAATGAATATTTTTTTACTTCTATCATTAATTAAAGAAATATATATAGGCTTTAAATATACAAGTATTCTGATTTTATCACTTCTCCCCCTTTTTTAAGTACCTCATTTCTTAATCAACTGATTTTTTATTCATTTCTCTATGATAATTATTCTTTACTTATTCCATTCACTTACCATATAGGAATTAGGACTCCTCTATTCAGTACTCTCACACAAAGACTCATAAAAAATAAACTGTTTAATTACTATAGAATCATGTATTTCTTTTCCTCTTAAAAAACTTTAAGCGAAATATATAAATAACACACAAGGAAAGAACTACATAAATAAGTCGCCAAAGTACAGCCAAGAAAGTTTCGAAGGAATATAAATAATAAAGAAAATAAGAAAGAATTTAGGGCCAACATCATAGCTGAAAGTAATTCTAATAGCAAGATGGCCAATATGATTTTTGAATGACAGTGATTAATATGAGGAGTCCATCTCTTCATCCAGGATTCTAAAAAAGAACATGATACTATATTATTATCACATATTATTATTATTATTTACATTTTGAAATAAGTCTTTCTTGGAAATTTTATTGTATAAATCCATAGCCATATGCAATAAAAAACACAAAAAAAGAAAGCTCATAAGATTCAAAGACAGCGCATCCATGTGATGGTATTTCTTGTGGAAGTCACAGATGTAATTCAAAAACATCCAATCAAAAGCTGTTTAAATTCTATTAAAATCTTCTTTGTGTGGGAGTTGTAAATCCAGAGGCAAGGAAGGGACAGAGCAAGGCTCATAAGAACCTGGAGGAATATTAGTAATAGTGTCTATGGGAGGTATTGGATCACCAAAGATAGAGGAAATCTTGGATGAGGTCTGTCCATTAATGCCATTGGTGTGAACTGGAGAAGAAGTAGGCAGATGGGGTGGGGTGGGTCATTGTAAATAAGGGAGGATAAAGTAGACTGGGGTAAACTATTGATTGGAAAGGTAGATGTGGTGGGAGTGAAACTAGGAGTTTGTTACAGAGGTTTGTTGCACTGGATGAAATTTATGGTATATTTAATTCCACCATAGAACAAAACAATTGTTTCTTGAAACTTATACAACGTATTAATAAGAAAATTTATGGGAGGCATTGTTGCCAATAGAAGCTGACCATATTTTTTTACAAAGGAAGAAAAATAGAGAATATAAATATAAGATAAAATGAAAAAATGAAAGAAGATACTCACCACTTTGTAGGTCCACCACAAGCCCATGAATTCAATAGCATAGCATTCTGACACCATAAAAAACGTATGATAAAATCAAAATAAATAAATAAAAGGCAAAAAAAACACCTTCCAAAAGAAAATGAAGTCAATGGTAAGGATATGCATTATCGAAAATATTCACCAAAAAAATCATGCATGGCGTCAAAGAAGGTATATATATTAGGAGAAAAAGAAAAGAAGGAAGAAATTAAGTTTAGATCATGATTAAAAAAGATTTAAAATTCATAAATTAAGAAATCATTTTAATATAATAATATAAAAAAAGAAATAATAAAGTTAAAATAAAAAAATAAATAAAAAGAAAACAGTCATGCAAGATTAAAACGTACCTGCAAGAATATAAAATCCATGAAGTTGGAAAGCTAAATGACGTTGTAGGCTTTGAAATGATAAGCTAAAAGAATATAAGTATATATATCATAGAATAAAACCAAATGGAACAAGAGATGTCAGTAAAGATAAAAAGGGGAACATGTACAAAAAAATGAGTACTCGCCTGTGATTACTTAACAATAGAAGCTTGGAATTCTTTGAAAAAGAATTCCATTGATAAAAGAAGTGGAGATAATATTCTGCGTAGAAAAAAAAGAGCCCTAGAAATATTTCAAAGAATGGTATCAAAATGGAGAACAAACAGAAACAAGACAGAAAATACAAAAAAATTCATTTCAGCTAAAAATTAAAACAATTTTTTATGTAAATATAATAAAAAAATAAAAAAAATAATATAAAGAGAATTAATAAAATAAATATAACAATAAGAGAAGTAGATGCTAGATTTAAAGGTCAAGAAATAAAACCTGGCTAGAAAATAAAAAACCAAACACTTAAAATTTGAGGTGTTTGCACTCCTATAACTTAAAAAAAGGGGAAAGGGGAGGGAAATAAGATTATTATTTATTTATATTATAAAATTAGAATTGTGATGAAAAGGATTAAATGGGTATTAATGTTACTTAAAGTACATATGGGTCTCAACACTAGTGAAATACAATAAAAGGGAAAAAACCAAATTTAATGAGTCAAATAATCTTTATTTAATCAATAATCAGGAAAATTTCCTCATAAATGGTCCTTGATAGAACCTTAAACTCTTTAAATAATCTTTTTTTCATTTTTTTCAAAAAAAAGACTCAAGAAAAGGTCCTGAGTATAACCTTAAACTGCCTCAATGTCAATCAATAAAATCAATCCATATTATAAGAATCATGACTCAATAAATTGTCCTTAGTATGACCTAAAACAGTAGTGATATCTGTTTATTATTTTTTGTTTAACTTTATGAAAAAAAATTTGTGGAAATATTTAATTAGAAGGAATCACTAGTACCTGGGAGAAATTTATTTGATGGAGAGGGAAATTTGCTTCCGGAAGTATTTATGAAATTGGAACAGGAATCATTTTACATAAAAAAGAAGGGGTGGAATCTTATTCTTTGAATCACTCTATCTGATGTTGAGATTTGGGGGAGTAGTGGGAATTAACTAGTTTATACACCCTTCCTCATATTTTATCTCATTTTACATTTTATATCAATAATTATATGGGAAAATATACTTGAACAATGATATATATTTATAAAAAAAATAAGAAGAAGAAGAGAAAAAGGAAATCCAATAATTTCGAAATAAAGAGCGATTCAAAAGTAACATAAAGAATAATTAACAGAATATTACAAAGGGAGTTTGACATTGAAAAAATAAAGACATTGCACATTTTCCATAATCAAAGAAGAAAAAAGTTGGAATTAAGAAACACAAAAGAATAATCTATGGATATTCTAAATAAATATAAAAAGCCACAAACAGAAATAAACTGAATTTATTAGGATGCATATGGACAGAAGTGAGATGTAGATATATAGACCCAGAATATTGCCCTTGAAGCTGGAATGCTGGGTAAAGAATCAAAAGGAGAGGGGGATGCTGTATTCCATACCTTCTGGAACAAGATTCAAGAAAAATAAAGATTGAAAATCTTAAAACATCACTATTAACATGGCGAATTTAAAAACTCGCAGCTCAAAAGGCATTCTTACAATCTATAGGTCCAGTAATGAAATCAATAGTATTTAGTCAAGGAAAATTTCAGAATTCAGAATAAAAAGTAACCAAAATATTTATATAATTTAATGAATAATAAAGGAATGTAATTTTATGTATTTATACAGAAATACTTATAAGCTTTACAGCACCAATAATATAGTTTGATACAAACATAGAACACAAAATTACATATACAATGGGGAAATTTGGCATCATATACACAATAAATCCACCAGGAAGATTGCATTACTAATAATTACAATCATCAAAATGAATTCTATGGGAAAAAAGGATCATCTGACCATGCAAAATCTGAATTATTGCATGGAAAATCCATTAAAAAACCTTAAAATTAAGCAATAATGCAGACATCTAGATATGGTTTATGCAGTCCAAATGAATAAGATCTGTCAAGGACACAGCCACAGGATCATTTATTGAACCTGAGTTAGATTCTAACTGGCTTCATGCGAGGAAAATACACCAAACTCTAAGTCACACAGCAATTATCGTAATTAGCAATTGAAAATCAGGAGGCTATCCCCACATTACAAAGCATGATCCCCTTGAATTACATAATCTTACAAACAAATTTTGAAAGGGGTAATTAACATGACACAATCCTCATTTTTTACTCACAAGAATTAATCCCTCAAGGATATGGAAGCTGACTAACGCATGATTGTAGTCAGAAGAATTAATCCATCAAGGCTGTGCAAGCTGACTAAGAAAGTGTAAAAGAGAATTAATCAGATATTTTTTATCAGAAATTCACACCAGAAAAACCATCTGAACCTTAAATTTGGCCAAAAAAATTGTGAGATATCTCAGTCATGTGTTACGATTTACAAAAGCACCCCCAGAAAAATTATCTCATGGGAAAAAATAAAGTATTCCATGGAGAACCCATAGGTACTTCTCAAAACATAAAAGGAAGCCTCTCTCTAATTTTCTCCTCTTACCCCCATGCAGTTAGGAATATAACAAGAAGGAGTAAATTATTCATTCCTTACTAGAAGGTTAATCAAGAAATCATTATTTGATAATATTATACTAATAGCTCTTTATATTTAGCTGATAATAACACTAAGCCTACATATATTATAAGTTCATCTATAAGTCAAATATTTATTCTTTGATAATTTAGAAATATTCAAATTATAATCTTCTCATTAGTAGAAAATTTAAATATTAATATTATCAGATTTGAAATATATACTAGTAGCTTCATAGTTTCTACTATTAGTAGCTCCTGTTCTTTATCATCATCCCTATTATCATCAATTAATACTATTATAAGTAGTAACCTATATATCAAACTTCACCCGTATTTGTTTAAGCTTATAGTTGCGTTATAATATAGAATTACTGTTATTTATTTTATATCTTTGATTAATTCTTAACTATCACTATTATTATTATCAATAGTACAGCTATCATATTATTGATATTACTATCAATTACAACTAGTCAGCCATTATAACAATCATCATATATAATTTCTATTATTATATATTCTCAAACTAAAATATTATTCATCAAAAGCTACTTTCAACAAAGGAAAAAATTCAAAACACCACTACATACTACTATATATACTATTTATTTATTCAATTATTATTTTCTCATCTTGAAAGAATTAAAACTGTACTAGTATTTGAGGTATACAAACTGAAAGGATCCACCTAAAAGCTTCTATCTCAATTTTTCAGCTTGAATTATTATTTATTATTATCATTATGCTGTTTTTTGATTCGGTATGATAGAGACAGCTGCAAAGTCTTCCATAGCTGTAAATCCAGTCTTAAAGTTTAATTTATGAGATCTTTAGGGTGATTGTTTAGTATATTCAGATTGTCAGCTAATACACCTTAGCATTCTCTCTTGGACACAGGATTACTTCAGAAATCCAAATATTCTTACTTGGAATTTCCCCCTCAAGGACTTCCTTACCCAATCCCACAATAGTCTTTCCTAGAAATTTCCAATTTTTAAGTTCCTTTTTATATTCATTAATTCTTGTTAAAATTTGAATAGAAAGCTCATGGTCTTTCAAAGAACCATTGGTTGCTTTTTTTGTTGCTAGTTCTTTTTCAGAATTATAGTGGGAAGTTTATGGTATTTCCAAGGACCACTTGTGTTCAGGAACGGATATTTGATACATTTGTCATTCAATGCATTTGAGCTATCTTCAACTGTAAGTTTCTAAGTTAAATCCAATAGCTTATGGTATTATTAAGGACTCATGTTATTTCATTATTTTTTCTAAAACTTTTTGAAATTTCAAAATTAGGGCTTTTTTTGTATATTGAAGACCTGTATATCTTAAAGCCAAATATGTCAGTAATATCTTACTAATAACGATATGAAAATCAAAAATGGTAGTTTGATGCTTCCCTTAGGGATTTTATTATTTTTGTCTTTTTTTATAATACAGTAAAAAAAATGTTAAATAAGATGAAAAATGGAATAAAATCATTTAGTAGAATAAATAAATAAAGCACAGAAAAAAGGGAAACAAGCATTTTTGAGTCTTTCTGAGGACATTTTTTCAATTTATAGCCCAGAACCCTGTAGTCCTGCTGGCGACTATTTTTTTTTGGAAGCCCTTATTAATTAATAAGTTTCAAAACAAATAACAAAAAATTATTTATAAAAAATTTAAATAATGACAAGGAAAACATCAGAACTTTAAAGCCGCTCCCAGGGCTTCTGTTATTTGTAGTCCTATAGCTTGTGAATAAAATATCTTAGACTATTTCCATTAAAAATTATCAAATCAGAAATTTGAAAAAAGAAACAATCATGTTAAATCCTTGATGAGGGCTCTTCCAATTATGGCCCTTTATCAATTAAAATAAGAAATTTCAGGGAAATGCAATTATAAAAAATGATAAATAATAAAAAGGAAAAATCAGTATAAAGCCTTGATTAGAGCCCCTGTTGTATTTTTAAGCCCTCCTTGTTTGTGTATTTTGCTTCTTTTCATCAGTGGATCCCTACAGAAAAGTATAATCTTTATAGTAATATGCACCAGTTAGACCAAAATATGGAGAAAAAATTGCAAGCCTCCAGACTTATTGGGGGCCTCTGTTTTTATTCAAAAAAAATATCAGCAAATATTTTTAACACAAAACACAAAAGAAAATAAAACAGTTCACAGTCAATTTGAGGACTTAATATTCCTGAAATGTAATTAGAAGAACAATCTTTCATAAATAAATAAATAAGAATAACAATGAGAGGTTTAATTCCTCGCTCAGGGACTTTTTTGTTACTTTAATTTCTTTCCGAGAAAATTTATCATTCTTTAAGTCCCGTTGAGTTTTCAGAACTGAGAAAAACTTGTTGTATCATGGACCTTTTTGCCAGGATAAAGTTAAACCCTGGTACTGTTTTTTTAGAAATGAAAGTAAAAAATATAGGGTTAAGCTGCTCAATATTGGTATTAATGGATGCTCTTAAAGAGCTCAATTATGTTAATATTTATCCTCTTTCACTTTGAGATTTATTAGGCATTCTTGTTATTTTTTTCCCTATTTACTGGAATTTTGATTCTGTTTCCAGGCACTGAAGTGATGGTTTTGTGGTTGAATGGTGTTATAGCACACTTCTGAGACTTATAGGTTATTCGAGTGCATGGCTTGCTGTTTTCAAATAGTGTTTTTAAATGATTGGGTTGATTTAATTTTGGTTTGAAAATTCAAATACAGACTAGATAACTCAGGGCTGGCATCCTTTAAAACACTTCAGGTGGCTTCTTATACAGTGTATTTATTCTCCAACACCCTTTAGGGTGCTTGAAATTTGATCGGGAGAGCTGTTTTTCCTGATTCTGCTTTGAGTTAATCCTAATGTTCCAACGTGATTTAAGTATAGATCCTAGCACCTAGAGGTAATATTATTTTCTCAAAAACCATCAAAGAAGCTCTTGGAGAGGTTTGAGTCACCTTCTAAGATTTCAATCAGTATTCAGTGTCATCCTAATCAGATGAACTGTTTTTGGCTTCTGTAGAGTCCTTTCCCGATCCAACTCCACCATAGGAATTAGTTGTGTCACTTGCTATCTCTAGGGAGCTCAAAAGTGTTTCTCTTTAGCGTAATATACAGTTTTCATTGTAAGTATATATTTTTTCCAAGAAACTTAATTTCTACATTGATGGATAGTATTCTTGTCAGTGCAATGGCTCATTGTATCAATTTTTTGCTGAACCAGTAGCTTAGAGAGATGCAGTTTCCCGGAGAAATTGTTTGTCTGGCAGATCTCCTCTTTTTTTGCTACAGTGCATGTAAGTACATTGGCTGGTTTTTTTTACAGTATTTTTATTTTGTTTGACTTTCTTTGCCACCACAGATGTGTTTTTCTGTCAGACTAAGTGGGTGTTTGTTTTAGCTTGTGGGTTATCAAGTTGCTGCATGGCCGGTAGATTCTCCCTCCAATTGATTTGAGATCTTTTTGTGTCAGAAAAAAAATAGTACATCTATCATGCTGCTTAGAATAAACCTAGTTTTTTAGCTCTACATCCTCTGAAAGTTTTCATTGGAGGTAGTGGATGGCCAATTGAGATGGCTTGGTTGTCATTTCTCAAAAGCCTGTGCCGCAGGAGCTAATGGAGCTCATTGCTCTTTGAAGAATCCAATTTATCACCTGATAATGAGGAGTTTTGAGTGCTTTTAAGAGAAAATTTCTTCCCATACTATTTTTGGCACAGTAAAAAATGATTTTCTTGTTTTAACACGATTGAGATTGGGTATTTTAGAATACCTCTGTTTTTGTGGGTGCCAGTTCAATTGTAAGGTGTGGATATAAAACTTTAATTAAAAACCAAGTACTTTTCCTGTCCTCAAAATTTGTATAAGGTAAAGATCAATTAAAAATAGTAAAGAGCATTATTTTTAAGAGAGAACATGCCAAATTTATTGTTTATAACTTTATTAGTATAAAACAATAATATTATAAAGATTTATTGTTTTACCAACAATAAAAATTTATCCAAAAAATACTCTACAAGAGATATTTTAAGGCTACAAAAGAAATTTCTTCAAGAGCAATTTCAATTGGAATTAATTGAGCAATGAACTGCAAGCAATTAATTAGAGAAAATAGTCTTTAAAAAGAATATTAAAGAGAAAACACACCCAAAAGTGACCAGAGTGAATTTGGAAACAAAGTGACAAAGTTTACAGTGATGAAAGATGCTTTAATTCACTTTTGGGGTGGTTCAGGGGTAAAAATGATTATAAGAGTTACAAACAATGATTATGATGATTTTTTCACGTGGTTAAAAGGATTAAAATGATATAAAAATGGTGGTTGGAATCTTTTATTGATTGGTTTAACAGCGTTTAAACTAATTAATAAAAGGAAAAGATTCTAACATGAAGAGAAAAGTGGGGCAAAGAAGACATTCTTTTATAGCCATCAATTTTCTTACTCCAAAAGTAAAATTCACTCTTGTCAGTCGTGAAAAGCAGTCTGACAACAGAAAAGCCAACTATGGCATCATTGAACCCTGATTTAGACCAAAAAGGGCTGGTTTAAGCCATTTTTAGCCATTTTAGACCCTTAAATCAGCCATTACTATAGCAATACCTGGTCTAGAGCCTGAAAAACACGTCAAAATGTGTGTAAGAGATGTAGAAACCAGTTAAAACTGTCTTTACTATGATGGTTTTATCTTAAGGGTAGCTTTACCCTCTTGGCAACAGCTAAAACTACCCCAGTTGGTATCAAAACCTCATCATCAATTGAGTCCACAGATCCTGTAACTCAATTCCAGGCCAAAAGTGATGAACTTTTGCGTGAATTTTGACATTCCACGCCTATCAGCAAGGATTTTGGCGGTCTAGCTCCCCCTTAGAGCTGGAGTTCCTTTTCCCCCCAAATTTAATCTTTCCAATTTATTTTTCCTTTAATTCCTCATCATGTATTATACTTATAATTTACATATGTAATTCAATTCAATTGTACAGTACAATACAGTAATAATTGATACCTCATATGTAAATCAAAGTTCACTTATGTAATACACGGGCACATTTTGACATTTCAATTGAATTCAATTGAAAATACTTCAATTCCTCATAACTTCTAAACTAAACACAACACCTCAATTTTAACACAAAAATTGATGGTTAACACCACATGTGGTGTGAATTGAATTAAAGTTTTGAGGATTTTCAACTTTTGTATTGAAAATACTAAAAACTTAATTTAAGCTTATTTAGAGTTGAGTTACAAGAATTTCACTCAGAGGTGACCCCACCTGATTTTTTATGAGGAATCCAATGGTGAAATAATTTTTATATGTTTATTTATTGGATAAAAAGTTATAATAATTTTTATTCAAATTTTTTTCAAATTTATTTATTTTTTTACAATTTTGTTAAAATTTCATTTTTACTTAATTTTTTCAAGTATAAATGTAATTTTATAATTCCAAAATTTAATGTAATTTTATTTTTAAATTGTAATTAATTTTTTTTATTTTGAATATAATATTATATTTATATTTTGATTTTTATTTTAATAATATAAATAAATTTATTTTATTTATATTAATATGTTAACTTTGTATTTGTGGTCTTTTGGGTATATGAAATTACCTCTAAGGCTCACATCAATAGAGATCAATAGTTCTGAGGTTTTTTGTTTTGCTTGCATGCTGTAATCTTCTAGCCACATCTGTAGTTCCATCTAATACTGTTCCTACTTTTGAATTTTATTTTTCTGTTCTTCCTAAAAAAATACAATCCCATATCCTGAATAGATTGAATGGTTCACCTAGCTTATTGAAGTCAATATCTGTAGCTTCACTTATAAGTACTATAATCAGCTTTTTGAGCTGCATGATGATTTATTTGATGGAGATAAGGTGTTACCTTCTTCATCTAACTTGTAAAAATAGGAAACCACAAGTAAGCCATAATACAATTTTTCATATAAATACATCCCTTGTTTCTGAATTGACTCACCCCTTTTGCCTTTTTCAAAAAAATATGTGTTTTTTTCCTTCTGTTTGAAATAAATAAGATGAAATGAAATAATAAATTAATTGAAGGTTAAGCTTGTGTTTGGTTAATTAGAAAGATATTGTAAGTTTGATAGCCCCACTAGTTCAAATTCCTATTTAGGACTCTCTGTCATGTGTTGAAGAAGGCTTTCTGACAGATTATTATGTAGTTTTGGTGGTTTATTCATTTTCTTTCTCAAAAAAACCAACACCATGCGATTGCACCAAGAGTTATTCTTGAAATAACTTTGGATGAGTTTAGTAAGCTCCCTTGGGGTCTAATCACCCACTAAGAGTGCTGAAATTCAATTTGTGTGTCCTATTACTTCCTTCTAATGATCCAAGCCACTGCAGAATAGGGTTCCCATTCCTTTAATTAGAAATTCTTTGGGCATTGGTCCTTAGAACTAAGCTGATGATGCTACTTATCCAGTTTTAATGCATTTTTATTAGGCTTATTATGTGTTAAGGCAATTTTTATTTTTTCAATGCTAAATATATTGGGTTTTTAATATTGTTTGAAAATTTTTACACACCCTATTGAGACAATGAGACCTTCTGGAAATCATATGCTTTCTTGGAAGTGATGAGGCTAACAGAATAGATTTATGCCATTGATTGATAAGCTGTTATAAGCCCCAAGTGAATTTTCGGAAGAATTTGAGTTGTTTTCTGTTTCCCCTGAGGTTATTTCAGAGCCTATATAGCTCATATGACCTTTGCCTGGATTTTGTGTTGTCACTCCTTTCATTGGTTAATGTGATTGGCACAGGCGTCTGCTTATTGAGAATGAAAGTTGAGTGCTTTTGATTCTTTGGTCAGGCCTCCATATTTAGTTCTTTTATGCTGCTGTGTTTAATGCACTAAGTTATCTGAGCTCCATCACTTCCAGTTCAGAAAATATGGAGTATCCAAAGATAACATAATCTTTCACTTTCTTTTTAGAATCCAACCAATCTCAAATGAGTTGAATCTGATTGTCTTTTTATTTGCTTATTTTAGTTCTTTTTTTAAAGAAAAAAAAATCAGTTCAAATTATTTTTATACTTTATATCTTCTGTTTAAGCTGATATTAACTGAAGCCAATTTATTTTTTTGATGTTTTTATTCTTTTTCATATTGACTATAAAAGGAAAATTATATTCAATTGAAAGAAAGAAAACACACTGGTTTCTTAGGGAATTGAGGACGTAGAAGGTAGATTTTATTATTATTTTTCTTAACCTCTTTCTGAGAAGCCTATTTAACCAGTTATTTTATTTACTGATTTTTTCATGACAAAGTTAAATGAGTAATTAATGATTTTTTCAATGATTAATCTATAACTTGAGGCCTTAAAAGATAAAATGAATATAGTTCAAGTTTTCACTTTAAAGATATCATATAGCTGATATCAATTCAATTGCTACCAATTTATATTTCTATTATTCTTTCTTAGAATTAATTACTAATATTTTCAAGCTGATATGAATTGAAGCTAATTTATTCTTATTTTATGGTTTTTTGTTTTTTTTTATGAAATTCACTTCAAATTCAAAATAAGGAAGAAGGAAAAATACTGATTCATAAAGTAAATAATTCAGGACTTAGAAGATAAGATTTATTTCAATAAAAAACAAATTCTTATAGCAAATTATTTCTTTTACTAATTCTTTCTTGATGGAAATTTCTCCCCTCAATTCTTCTCTTTTTAGAGCTTTAAAAAGGTATTTTGGACAGAAGAACTTCAAAACTTCTGCCTTCATTCTATCTGCACCATCTTTGATTCTAAGGATTTCTGGTATAGCTGTTTTTTCCCAATGACAATCCTATGTGGCATGCTTCAAAATATATATTCCTGAGATCTTACCAATTTTTCCTGTTTTAATTTTAGAAAAACTGAAGTTTTAGCCAATATTGGAGTTCCCAAGCTCCCAAAGAGTTCTTTCGTGAGTTGTTCATCTATTGTTAATATTTTATTCCAGTATTGGATTCAAAGTTTTCCTTCAACTCCCTCACAGGTGAGTAATTCCAAAAAATTAATATCTTGATAAGTTTAACCCAGGTAATCCTTCCAATTAACGAGGGTTTTCAGTCTCCAATGATGCATTTTCATTTTCAAAGATATCTTTTATTTCAATATTTTGAAGGATTATTGTTGAAATATCTGGACAGGCCATGGGTATTATTGGTAAGACCCAGGCAGAATCTCAATTAAATTCTTGTTGATTATTAGTACCAAGACAGCCTTCTTCCTCTATCCAGATTATTTCTTCATCAATCAACCAGAGATTTTCTTAATATATGGTCCATGATCTCATTTTGAAGGATTTTTCAAATTATACTTTTTTTGTGTATTTTTTCTCTTTAAATTTTGGAATGTAAGAAGAATTGGGAAAAAAACTATTTATTGGATAATTATTCTTTGTGTTTTTTGTTTAATTATTCAAGCTTGATGAAATTTTAATCTTATTTGATAAGGCAGGAAGCTACTTTCAAGAGGTTGATATCTTGTAGATAAGCTTAATGGGTTTTGGATGATAATATTTGGTAAGAGAATTGAATATTTCTCTTTTGTAAGGCATCTATTAAGTATAGTTCCTAATGGTTTAAAACTTAAGTTGTCCATTGTATCCTGAAGAATGTGAGAATTGGCATTTTTGGAAGGCTCAATCCTGTCCACTATCTGTTTAATTTATTTGAGTTTATATTTTGTTAATATTTAAATGATACTTTTCAGTTCCAAAAACTGGTATTCATTGAAATATTAATCTTCTTCTGATTATTAATATCCATTTTTCTCTTCTTAAAATAATTCATACCCTTACAATCCAAAAGGTGGTGAATTGTCCATGTTGGAGGTGCTTTGTTTTTTTGTAAGTATTTTTCTATTTTCTTTTGATATCATATTTATTTATTATCTTCTTCTCCAATAAGGCAGGAAGTAAATTCCTCTAAATAAAATTGAAGAACTTGTTTTTGAAAGGATACTTGTACACTTTAAGTGTCAGCCTGTAGCTCCAAACAAAGCACCAGCATGACATCCAAATACCATGAAAAATGGTATATAAAGTACTGGACAAATACATTCAATAAAGGTGTAATTATAAGAGGGGAATTTCCATAAGAGTATTGTAAAAATCTTATCCAGATTGGAAAAGAAGCAACAAAGATATGACCACCAGCAGATAAGATGAAATTGAACAAAAACTGTACTTTCAACTCTCATATAACCTATGTATATTCAATGCAATAGCACCCAAAATATATTTTATCTTGATTCTCTCAATGAGGTCTATCTAATGGTGTAATTGATTTTTCAGTAGCTCTTCTACTTCAGGAAATACCACAATTATCCTTTTAAAACAAAAGAACCCCCATAAATCTCAAATGGCTTGTACCAATCTGTAAATCCGTACAGATTTATAACCAAATGTAAGATCTAAATGAGAGCCTTGATTTGAAATACCTTAGAGGCTTCTATCTCCATCATCTTCTAAAGGAACTTGTCTCAAAGGATTATTATAGAAAATACAGGATTTCTTAAAATAGCAATATAAAAAACCCCTGTCTCTTTTCCATATATAATGAAAGCTTTACTGTGAGGTAAGCCAAATTGAAGAGATCATAAGTCCCTAAAAATCTGTATCATGAAAATTATGATATCATTGGAACTGACAGAGATATCTTTCCTGGAATATTTTGAATCAATCTACTGATATACAAAAATACATCATAAACTTCAAATCCTTCTCCATTTTGCTATCTTTGAGAAGGGTAAACAAGAATGATACTAAATTGAAGATATCTTTCCCCCTTCAATTCCTGATATCTAAATTATCTACTGAGATATCTGGTGTGAAAGTTTCTTGGCCAATACTTGTCTTTACCAAACCTGTACCAACCATTACTTTATGAATACTTAAAATACTGGTTGCTTAAAGCTTAAACACACCCAGAATGACTAATATTGGTCATCCAAACACTCTTAATGTGTCATAATAGTGCTTATCTGGACTTTGAAGGGTTTATTTACCCTTTATTGATCCAGAATGATCAGTTTTGGTCCCAAAACTACAATTCTGACTATGATGAAATCAGAATTGATGGTGCAGAACCACAACACTTCCTCCACAGTGAAACATATACTGTTCAGATGTGTGAAGAGTTTACCGGCCCCTTAAAGTCCCCAAAAGGGATAAAATAAGACCTTTTATCACTGGAACAGGAACTCAGCAGCTTTTTTTAGTATTCTTATCTGGTAAAAACGTAATCCAACAGTAGGACCCTTAGAACGAATCACATATAAATATAATTTTGAACTATAGCAGCTGTTAGCACAGTAAATAGATATTAAACTGGTGCAACCAAGACCCTCAACAGATTCATCATTATGGTTCCTCATAACAGCAGGGTCTTAATTATTATTTTTAACTTATTTAACTATGTGAAAGTTGTAGTACTAGATTTTGTTTACTATTTTTAGCTACTAAATAGACTTAATCTGAAAATTAGAGAAAGTATCTTGATGTTTTTGGTTTTATTTAAACTTGAACTCCCCCACCTGGTAAAGGTGAGTGTTTTTTGAGTAATCTGTCCAAAATAAGGTCTTTGAGGGCGTCCATAAAAGGGTTTCTTTCTTAAATTTCTGAATTTGGGCGAAAATCTGACCACCATAAATATGTATCTATTCCCCACCCGTTTCCTTTTCCAGCTTGATATGTTGATCCATCTAATCAAAAGTACCCTTGGACACAAATTTTATTGAATTACAGTCCTCTTCTGTGTAATGTGTCAATTTTAAATATTTAATCCCAAAGTTTATTTCCCATGTTTTCTTGAGTTCCCTCTTCAGTAAATTACTCTGAGAATCAGATAATTTTCAATTTTTCTCCTGGGAGGTAATATAAATAGCTGTCTTCACATAGAATTTCTTGAGCTTCATCCCCATAAAGGTCTTAACAGGTAATATATGGAAGGTAAAGGTAGCTTTATTCATTTTCTAAAGTTTATTTTGTTGAATCTTCTTCATTGGGATGCTTCTGGGTTAATTCATGGTTTTTCAGTTGCTCTTGGTTTTTCAACGGTCTTTCCAAGAAGCTTAGATATCATGTTTCTTTGTATTTTTTGTTTCTTTATTCTAAAATTTTGAGGTCTTTTTATATTTCATTCAGAATTTCTTCATCTGAAAGCTTATTATGTTAAAAAATCTTCCTTCCTTCCTTTTTTTGTTTAGGTTTGAAAGGTTTTCCACTTATTTTTTCATTTTCATTGAACAGAACCTGGAAGTTTTAGTTATTTTTAGTAATTGGCTTGTAAATTATTTTGGGTAATTCATCTTCAGTGGAAGAGGTTTTGGGTTGTAGTTTGAGTTTATTTTTCCATGTGGTATTTTGTAATTATTGGTTAAATTCATAAATCTTTGCGGATATGGATAGCTCCTGTGGCTTCTGGACAAATTAAATATATTCTCTCTATCTGAATATTCAAATTTCCTTCTTGGTGTCACAGGGGCTCTTTGGAAGAACAGGAGTGGCCTGGAACTCAGTAATCAGGTAGCTCACTTGGAATAATTCAAAGATAATTAAAGAAATAAGACTAATAATATATTCTTTTATTATTGAAAAGTGCAAGCACAAGATATATGCAATAAAATAAAAGAAGCCAATGGAAAAATAGCCATCCAAGTAAGTTCTTTATCACTGTTTCAACCTTTCAGAAATAACAATGGAATCATCAAAGGATATGACAACCAATATCCACTTATAGGCAAAGAAATTAGGTTAATGACTGGCTGTAGATTATCAGTATTAACTTTATAAATGAGAAGAAAATAATAAAAATATATCCAGTATATTAGTTAACTAGGGAAATAGTCTACAGGGCAGAAAAGAGTTGACATAGTGATCCTTGAAGGTTTAAAACAAGCTGTATTGACCTTTTTGGTAAATATACCTTGTCCATTTTGAGAATAAAACTGGGTGTGTTAAAAAGCCACAGTGTTGAATTTAATTGACCCAAAGGGTCAATTCCATACAGAATTCTTCAATGGAATATGTATGGATTAATTGAGCTGTCCAGGAATTAGTGGATATTTTATGCCTTGAAAACTTCTGTTCTTAACTGCCTCTTAAGTTATCCCATGGAAATCCTTGGCCAGTATTGCCTTGGGGAAATATTGCATATATGAATTTACCAATACCAGAATTGGGCCAGGTGATTAGTTTCCTCTAATGGCCTTCTTGAAGTCCTACTAACTACTACCCATTGCCCCCTTCAGACTCATTGATTTTAGGAAAACAGGTGCCTAGGGAATACTATGGACTGCAGTATGCAGCTTGTGGGCCGTAGAGGTCATAGGGGGGCCAAATGGCCAGAAACCCCATGGTAAAAGGGGTGTGGCCGAAATTCCTGATGGTGATGAAAAGGGCCAAAATAGAGTTCATGGTGGAGGCACGGGTGGGAAAAGAAACAGGATATGGCCTGTGAGGCCAGACTAAAGTATTGGGCCCAGTTTGGCCAATGAAGTGGCTGTGGCCCTGTGGGCACAGAGCACTAAAAGTGGCCAATTTTCCATAAGATGGTTATGAAAATAGTGTTCCATAATCCATCCATGGGGAGTATATTCCATGGTTGTGATACTTGGGGTAGTTGTGGCCAATTTATCCATCTTTCATAAATTCATTCCTGCAGGTGGACCAGTTTACAGTCCAATTGCTTGAGGTTTCCATATTGGAATGTATAATATTCTTCCATATTTCCTTTTTAACTGATTGTTTCACCTTGTTTGTGGGGAAATTCCAAGTATTGTATGGACAGATCTTTTTGAAATGAAAATATGAACTTCAGCTTCTTCTCCTGAGGCCAAAATGATTGGAGTAAATTCTGATGATTCAACCAATAAAGTGGTATGCCCATAAATGGCTCTGTGGGTCATGTTCAGCTTTCTTGCTGTAAGTGAAGATTTGATTTCTATTTCTTCTGGTATTATTTTGAGCTCTAGACCATGGCCACTAATGCTCTGATAGGATATTCTTCCTTTTTAATTAATATTTTTATAAATCCCAAAGGACAGGCATAATGAATATTGGGATTTTTTTTTGAATCAAAGTGATAACAGTTTTCCTTTAAGATCAAATTATTTGAGTTATTTAGTGTTTTGCTTGTCTTTTCCTGATAATTCCTGTAGTTTATGGACAAAAGCAGGTGATATCCTCAGGATTTCTTCAATGGTGAGGTTGATATTTTTCTGCATAATTTTATTGATAATTTTTTCAATTTCTAATTTGGATTTGACTTTTTTCTTCAGAGGGTTGCTAATTTTCTTTTTTCATCAAGAATATATTCATCTTTATTTTTTTGGCAATATTGTCAATTTCCTCATCAGGTTGGTCTGGTTTAGGAACATTAGAATTTTGGAATTTGGTGGGTATGATGAATATTTCTTCCTCTTTTTCTTATTGAACTTATTTTCCCAGAATAGCTTCTTTTTTTTTATTCTTGAATTTGATTTTGAGATTTTCTTTCAATCATTTGTTTGTTATGTCTGTAAAAATGGGATACTATTAAGGGCAACAAAGACGTGAGTCTTTAGCCTATGGAGGGACAGGAGAGTCGCAGAAAACCTGTAAAAGGGAGAAAAAGACAAAAAACAAAATAATTAATTGCAAATTAAGTGAGTAGAAAAGCTGACAAGGTAAATACCTATTAAGAGCAGAAAAGATGTGAGTCTTGAGCCTATGGAGGGACAGGAGAGCCGCAGCAAACTTGGACAAGGGAGAAAGGGACAAAAAACAAAATGGGGGACAAGACTGGATGAGAAACATGGGCTATTTATCATGAACAACCCCACTGGGTTTTGGAGAAAGAGTACAACTAAACTATTGGGGCACTAATCTCAAAAGGGATTAACAAGGGGAGCTAATTAGAGAATAGTAATAGCAGAAGCTCTTCTATGAGTAAATTGCTAACACAATAAAGTTAATTCTTTTAATTTCTAAGCTCAGTTTTCATTCAAAGGGGTCATTTTCTGAGGAAATCATAAATGGTTGCCGATACGGACAATTGTCTAAATGTGTAATAGAGGCTGATCTATCTTCTGATTTCTTTTCAGTGGGCTTAACCTCTTCTTCTTGCTTTTTTGACAGTATATTTATCCATAAATTTCTTGTTTAGCTCTGCTTTTATTTTGGAGAATCCCTGAGTATGTCCTTTGAACTTTCATTTCCTTCCATTGGCTCTATCTGATAGTTGGTAAATATGAAAGCTGAGCCTTGGGCACTGATAATTCTTCTATTCAAATCTCCAGCAAGATGAGTTCATCTTATTTCTGAATGGCCTTCTTCCTTGCAGTAGGCACATTTCAATGGTGGTCTTGGAGCCATTTGAGCTGGTATATCTGGTTGATAACTGGATTGGAATTGGGGTAAGAAATTTCTGGGCCTGTATCTATTTCCAATTACTGTATTAATATTCTCCAAAAGTTTCATTTAATCTTCCACAAATTTGACTTATTCTTTGTTAAGAATTCATTTGTTTTATTCAATTTAATCAAAAAGGGATTTCCTGTACTCAATAATTTGATAAGATAAAATTATGTAAAAATAGTAATTTAAAGATTTTTCAAGACAAAAAACACCAAAATTATTTTTTTACCAACAATGAAAATTCATCCAAGTTTCTCTATAAGAGATATTTATTGCTGAAAAACAAATTTGAACTGGAATAAATTGAGGAAATAACTGAAATTAACAAATATGAGAACAGAGTCTCTAAAATTAATATTAAAGAGAAAAAACAGCCAAAAGTTATGAATGTGAATTTTGAAACAAAGTCAGAAACTTAACAGTGATAAAAGATTCTTTAATCCACTTTTGGGGTGGCTCAAGGGTGAAATAATTATGAATAACTACAAAGTATAATTTAAATTACTTTTTCATGTGGCTAAAAGGTTCAGTATTCTTCAAATATTTTCCTTGGAATATCTTATTGATTGGTTAAACAATATTTATGAAAATAATAAAAGGAGAAGAAAAGTTGGGTAAAATAATACATTATTCCATAGCTGCCAATTTTATTCCTCTGAAAGTAGAATTTACTCTAATCAGTTCTAGAAAAAGACTGACAGCAGAAAATTCAATTATGGCATCAGTGAGCCCTGGATTTAGCCATTTTAGTCCTGTACACCAGCCATTGCTATAGTAATAGTTGTTTTCAAGCCTCAAAGCACATCATAATGTGTTTAAGAACCCTTAAAAACAGTTTAAACTGTTTATATTCAAAAATAATTCAACTTTAGGGTAGCTTTACTCTCTTTTAAACAGTCAAAGCTTCCCTAGTTGTTATCAGAACATCATCATCAATTTGGTCACAGACCCTGTGATTCAATTTCAAGCCAAAGGTAATGAGCTTTTGCATGAATTTTGATACCTCATGCCTTTGGAAAGGAACATTGTGGAGTCTGGCACCCTTAGATCCACAAATCTCTTTTCCCAAAACATTTCATCTTTCCAATTTATTTATTTTTCAGTTCCTCATCACATATGATATTTAGGGGGTTTTCTGCATGACCCAAAATCAACTTAAATCAATGAAAATAAATTTTTCAAAAAGGTACTTTTCATTAGCTGTGAATTAATTCTCTAAGAAATAAGGACCAAATAATTAAAAAATGAAGGGGTATTTGGAGCTTCCTTTTAAATTCATTTTGACTTTTTCAATTCACATGAATGCATTATTCTTTCAACCCACCTATTAGACCTCCACAATCATGGTATCAGTACCAAATGGTGGATCCAGAACTCTTATTACTGGGAGCACAAGACATCTCTCAGGTCATAGCACCTTTGCAATATACTCCAAATATCTTGCACACTGTGAGCCTGTGAAGTATATATGACATAATCATAAGGCCAAAAATAACTTTATATACAGTTGATTCATTCTTGAACAGACTTTTCAGTTGGATTTAAAATAAACAATAACAAAAAATAAGTATAACTTTTTTTGGATAAACAAAGTTATAATTATTATGTCATTTTTGGATTCTACACCAAAAATAACCTGGGGTACACCCACAGGGTGTTATACCCAAAAATGATTATTTCTTATGTTATTAGAAGAGGTAAGAATCTCACAGTACAATTGCAGCTTTTTAAAATTGTTAAATTAAATCTTGAATAAGCTTAAATTTATAGTTTCATAAGGTTTATGCAAATATACCAAAATTTCAGCTACAAATAAGGTGTTATTTATATTTACTGAATTGGCTAAGAGCTTGCCATACAGGATGTAAATCCTGCGTGAGCTCAATTGAAAAGGTTTTAAGGCCATAGTATGGCTTGAAATAAATAAAAGGGCAAAATCCAGGCCAAAAGGTGGGACAAAGGAAAAAGACCAAACAGATATTGGGTACCCAACTTTTTGTATCTGCAAGGATTAAATCAAGGTTGTCTACCTGTATTGGAGGATTTTCAAACTTATTCACACTGTAAGATTATACTTTAATCCAACCTTAATGTTTAAACTGGTTTTATCCGAATTTGGACAGGAATCTCAAGCTGCCAAAGGGTAAATCCCAATATGCAAGCTTGGAATTACGGTTTTAAGAACTGTCAAAGTTTAAATAAGCTTAAAACTTTAAATTTACAAGCATTAAATCCTTATCAAAAGTTAATTTTTGGTGTGTATTGCTATTTTACATGGAAAAATAAGAATAAATTCAAAAGCTCATTATCAATTCAATTATATTAGACATTTAAACAGGTAAAGTTTGATTAAAAATAAAATCTTACTATTATAGTATTCCTTAAGTTATTTTATTGTTTATTAATGATAAATTAAATAATTGAAATCATAGAACTCAGATTATTGTTGTAATCACCAATAATATATCTTATTTTATAAAATTATGATCTTAAATATCTTTTAAAATCCACAAATTCCTCTTGAAAACTCTGTAAATCATATTTTCATTATAAAGAGTTGTTTTATCTTTAAAATGTCTATTTTTGGCGTGTTTTCAGCTTATAATAATTATTTAATATAATAACTGTTTTATTTAACTTGTTGTATTAGATATATATTATAAGTATGTTTTTCTCTGAAGTTCTATATTTTTTATCTACTATTAGTTTTTTTTATAGAAATTTTTCTATTAGAATTATTTCTGCACAGTGTGTGTGATGATTCTTTTATTAATAATATTTATACTATTTATAAGTGTTTAAATATTTATATTTTCCACATGTAATTGTCTCATTAAGAGCTTTACACTTCTTATTGTTATAGTTGTCAGTGACTATAACAATAATAGAATAATTATAATTCATCACAATGATTAGGATTTTTTCTTATTAAATTATTTAATAATAATTAAATTTCTTTTTTTTAATCTAATTATTTTCAATAATTATATATACTTGTGGTGATAATATTTTACTATATTATATTTTTCTACTGAGGACAGTCATAGTACTCTTGATATTGTTACTATTATTAAGGGTTTCATAGACAAGCCTTACATTTGGGGGCCTGGCTGTGATTTTAACCAATTTTTGGGACATAAATGATATTCTAGACCTTATTTTACTCTTTTTCAATGTAAAATTGCAATGTTTACTTTAATTTTGGCTTTTTTGAGACTTATCCCTCATAAATAATCTTTAGAATATTAATAAAGTTATTTTTTATTAAGAATATTGTTTGAAAAAATATACCATTGAGTGATTTGGAATAGATTTCCCTTGTTGAACTAGTGGCTTTTGCACATCACATACCTGTAATTTATTCTTGGAGTTATTCTAGTATAAAGTTAATAATACAATTTTGATTAATAACTTATTGCTTGCATAGCTATTATTTCTTTAAAAAAACATAAAATCAGATAAAAAATTCAAAAAAGTTAAAAAAAAACTTGAATTGAAAGAAGCCATTCAATCAAGTATTAATAATACATCACTGAAAAATGAATTACCAATACAGTCCACACCAATTCTTGACAGAAACGTGCTGAACCTTAAAAATGATTTTCATCATAAAATTTAAAGTAATGTAGAAGTGGAGGCTGCTTGTAATTTTGAATACATTCCAAGATTAGAAAAATTTCCAACCTTCAGTGGTGAAGGAGAATATAATCATATGCAATTTATGAAAAAAATTGATATGTTCAAAGAAGAATTTAACATACCAGATGTGTACATAAGCTCCAGATTACACTCATCATTTACCAAATCAGCAAAGAAATAGTATTGAAAAATGAGACAAGACCATGGTAAACATTCTTGGCCTGGGTGGAAAGAATAAATTATTTCTCAATGGGCAAATTATTCCTGGATATTTAAGATGGAAAATTCCTTTGAAGAATCCATCTTTAATATTGAGAGGGACAGGCCCATGTCATGGTTTCTTAAGCAGAAGGACAGATTAACTGCCCTTCATCCTGATATGTCTGAAACCATGATACATAAAAGGATATTAAGGAAATGTGGTGGTTATCTTGAGCATGCTATAGGAAGCAGATGTATTGAGCCTTTCTCTACAGAAGATTATATCAATGCCATGGAAGACATTACAACTAGAACAAAAATTGGAAGGAATTAGTATAAACCCCCAATAGATAACAAGACTAGTGGGAAACCAATTTTAAAACCAAATAAACCACATGACAAAGCTCCTTTGAAATGTCATAAATGTGGAAGTACATCTCATTTGGCCAATAATTGTCCAAAAAAGATAAGAATCAATGAGATAGAAATTGAAAAAAAGGATGATACAAAAGACACCAATGATGTATCTTTACATGAAAGTGACTCTGAGCCTTCTGAAGAAGAAGAAATAACAGATAAATTTGGTATAGAGAACATTAATGTTTCCTTTGAGGTCACAAAAGTGCATACTCCCTTACCACAGTACAGTGATTCATGTATGGATCTCATAAATGTGCAAGATGTTAAGATGCAGAAAGCCAAACCTGCCAGAGGTAAATGCTATACAGTTGGATCATCTTGAATCACTAGTATTGTGATGAAAAACAGAGAAACCAAGATACATCTTGACTCAGGTGCTTTTTGTACTTGTGTTTGAAAAGATTATCTTTGAATGATCTATACCAATTGGCAATAAAGGTTAATGCCAATTGAAGGTATAAAATTCAGTAGTTCTAGCCAAGATGTGCATTCTTTGTGAATTCTTAAAGCAGAAATAATATTACCTTATCCTGCAGGAACTATTAGACTTAAAGTTTAATTTGTTGTAATGAATAATTGTACTTAACAACACTTGATACTTGGGAATGATTATCTTAATATTTATGGTAGTGATATTAATAATCATAAAGACAAATATTTCACTATAGGGGAAAATAAAAGGCAGAAATTTTCTTTTCCTTTAGAAAAAAGAGAAATAACTGTCATTAAACAAGTGAATAATGTTGATAAGGAAATATTTGTGTCAGATAAATTAATTGAAACACAAATTATCCCTGAATTAACATTGGAAATGAAGGAAGAACTGATTGAAATGTTTTTTCAATACAGAGAAGCCTTTGCTTCTGATAATGAAGCACTTGGAGCTATCAAAGGCCATGAAGTGTAAATTATTCTTGATGTGAAAAGACCTTACCCTCAACTATTAAGAAGACCAGCTTACCCAGCTAGCCCTAGATCTAGAGAAGCATTGGAAACTCATATTGATGAGCTGATGAAACTGGGAGTTCTTAGAAAGTTTGGGAACAATGAAGAAGTAGAATTCACAACTCCTGTAATCATTACTTGGAATAATGATAAATTAATGATGGTTGGTAATTTTAGAGCATTGAATACCTAAAATATTCCAGATAGGTATCCAATCTCTAGATTTGATGAGACTTTGACTCAATTATTTGAAGCAAAATTAATCACTTCCATGGATGCCCTTAAAGGTTTTAATCAGAATGTTTTGACACCTCATGCTAGGAAATTCTTGAGAATTATTTCCCATTGTGCTATTTATGAATACTTGAGGATGCCTTTTGGTATTAAAAATGAACCCTCTCATTTTCAAAGAATGATTAATACCATTTTCCCACATGAATCATCAGAGGGATGGTTGCTCATTTATATCGATGACATTATTGTTTGTTCAGAAAGCTGTAAATTGCATTTAGAGAGACTTTCATCAGTACTTAATAAGATTCTTCAAATGAATATGAAAATATCTCTTAAAAATGTAACTTTGGGTTTCATGAGTTGAAAGCTCTAGGACATGTAGTCTCAGGACTGAGCCTTGGTGTTGATAAAAACAAAGTGGCTACAGTTTGACTGAAATAAATTCCCCAGAACAAGAAAGGAAAGTTGTCTTTCTTAGGGTTTGCCAGTTATTACAGGCAAAACCTTAAATATTTTGCAATCCTAGCCAAATCATTTTACAGAATTGTTTATCAAAAAACTGTAATTGGGATGACACAGGAAAGGATTCAAGCATATGAAAATATCAAGTATGCCTTGACTAATGCACCATTATTATTGATGCCAGACTGGAAACTTCTTTTAAAGCTTCATTTTGATGCATGTGGTGAAAGTCTAGTTGCAGCTCTTCATCAAGTTCAAATTTTCAATGACAAGCCTTATGAAGGTCCACTTTGTCTTATCTCAAGACAAATAAAACCTACTGAGGCCAGTTTTGGAGGTAGCCAAATAGAGTGTCTTTTCCTTGTTTGGGCTTCAGAAAAACTTCATTATTATCTTTATGGTAGTGTGTTTAAAGTAATTACTTATTTTGATGCAGTAAAATTACTCCTTAATGTGAAAACTCCAAACATACACATGTTAAGATGGCAGATTGCTATGCAGGAGTATAGAGTTAATATGACCATAGTTCAGAAAGATGGAAATATTCACAAGAAAGATGATGGCTTGAGTAGATGGGAATTTCCCAATACACCTGAAAATGCTGCCTATGTTCCTACATGTGCAGAACCTCAGATTCCAATTGAAGGAACTAACATCACAGATGTGGGTACAGAATTCTTTGAAGAAGTTAGAGAAAACTATAAGAAAGATAAAAATTGTCATATTCTTACTTCTCTACTTGACAAATATTGCAAAGATGCAGCTTTGACTAATTCTCTGGATGATATTTGGAAGAAATCTTATGATAATGGAAGATTCCATTTATTTTATGGTATCTTATATCCTAAATCTGAGCACACATGTGTAATGGTCTTATGAAGTAGAATGTTTATCAACACAATACTCTTAGAATTCAATTATAACATTTCTTCTGGAAATATTTCTGAAGACAGAACTATGGAAAGAATCACGACATGGGCCTGGTGGCCATCTTGGAGAAAAGATTTCATTGAGTACTTTCATAGTTGCTATAGATGCCAGAAAGGAAATAAAGCTACTGGTAAAACATTTGGTTTAATTATTCATATCCAGAGCCAATTACCCCATGGGAAGTGGTTCATATGGATTGGGTAACTTCTTCACCACCTGGAGGTGATAAAAGCTACAATGAATGTCTTGTTATTGTAGAAAGATATTGCAAAACTCCAATATTTTTACCATGTCATAAATATGACACAGCTATGGATACAGCTCTTTTTATTTGGAAGAGAGTCATATCCCATACTGGTCTCTTTAAAAATATCACTAGTGATAGAGATCCAAAATTCACATCAGCCTTATGGACTAATCTACATACACTTTTGGGTACAAAACTATCATTCTAGAAAGCATACCATTCATAAAAGATGGGTTAGCAGAAAGAATGATACAAACTTTCCAGGACATGATCAGAAGATTTTGTGCTTATGGCCTGGATCTTAAAGATTATTATTGCTTTACCCATGATTGGTGTACTCTTATACCATCTTTGGAATTAGCATATAAAGCTTCTATACATGCTTCAACAGGCAAAACTACTGCAATGTTGGAAAAAGGATGGAACCCTAAACTTGCAGTGGATGCTTTGAAGAAATATTTAGTTGATATTCATCCAGCTGCTTCAAGCTTTAAGCTGTTGCTTGATAAAGTGAGGCATGATGAAAATCAAGGTATGAATGATGCCTTTGAATATGCTAAACAGAAGTGGGATAAAAGTCATAAAACCCTTGAACTCAAAGTAGGGGACTTGATACTAGCTTTAACCCTTAATTTTGATAATATTAGAGCCCCAAATAAATTGAAAGATTCCTTTTCAGGACCATTTATCATTAAAGCCCTTCATGGGACAAATTCAGTAAAACTACAACTGTAAGGAGAATTGGAAAACAAACATCCAACTTTCCCTGTCAGTCTAGTAAAGCATTACACTTCAAGTGACAAGTAATTATTTCCTTTGAGAAATGAAACACCCTTAGAAGTACCCCCACGTGATCAAAGTGAAGAGAAAAAAGTACTGAAAGTTTTGAAAGAAAGGAGAGTTAGGGGAAAAAATGAGAGGGAATACTTAGTCAGGTACAGGAATCCACAACATGAAGCTGAATGGATTTCAGAAAGTAAAATACCCAATTCCCAAAAGTTTCTCAGAAGATTCAGACATGTTAGAAGACCAATTCATCAATAAAAAGTTTCAATTGTGTGATTTACATACTTAGAAAGTATAAGTAGAGAGGTTGAACAGTGGATTATACCCCCCCAAATAAATTGGGGGTATACTACAAAGGAAGAATTGTGGTACAATTCTTTTTTTGGTGGTAAGGAATGTAAGCCTGTGAGGTATATATGACATACCCATAAGGCCAAAAATAACTTTATATACAGCTTATTCAGTATTTAACAGACTTTTCAATTGGATTTAACATAAAAAATAACAAAAAATAAGTATAACTTTTTTTGGATGAATCAAGTTATAATTATTATGTCATTTTTGGATTCTACACCAAAAAGAACCTAGGGTACACCCACAGGGTGTTATACCCAAAAATGATTATTTCTTATGTTATTAGAAGATTTAAGAATCTTACAGTACAATTGCAACTTTTTTTAACATTTTTTAAAATTGTTAAATTTAAGCTTAAATAAGCTTAAATTCAAATTTGCATGAGGTTTATGCAAACATACCAAAATTTTAGTTAAGATTGAGGCATTATGTATATTTACTGAATTGGCTAAGGATTTGCCATACACGATTTAAATCCTGTGTGGGCTCAATTTAAAAGGTGTTAAGGCCATATTATGGCTTTAAATAAATAAAAGGGCAAAATATATGCAAAAAGGTGGGACAAAGGAAAAAGACCAAACAGAGCTGGGGTACCCAATGTTTTGGATCTGCAAGGATTCAATTAAGGTTGTCCACCTGTATTGGAGGATTTTAAACCCTATTTAAGCTTTTATATTAGACTTTGATCCAACCTTAAATTTTAAACTGGTTTCATCCCAATTTGGACAGGAACTTCAAGCTGCCAAAGGGTAAATCCCATCATGCAAGCTTGAATTTAAGGTTTTAAGAACTATAAAAGCTTAATTAAGCTTAGAAAGTATAAATAAGCTCAAAAACTCAAATTTACAACCATTAAAACCTTATCAAAAGTGAAGGTTTGGTTTGTATTGCTATTTTACATGGAAAAATAGTAATAACTTCAAAAATTCATTATCAATCCAACAATATTAGACATTTAAACAGGAAAATTTTTATTATATATAAAAGCTTGTTATCAAGTTAATTCTTATATTATTTTATTCTTTATTAATCTTAAATTAAAGAATTGAAATCATAGAATTCAGATTATTGTTGTAATTACCAATAATATATTTTATTTTATAAAGTTATCATCTTAAATATCTTTTAAAATCCACAAATTCCTCTTAAAAACTCTTTAAATCATATTTTCATTATGAAAAGTTGTTTCATCTTCAAAATATCAATTTTTTGGTGTTTTTGAACTTATAATAATTATTTAATATAATAACTGTTGTATTTAACTTGTTGTATTAAATATATATTATAAGTAAGTTTTTCTCTGAAATTCTATATTTTTTTATCTCTTATTATTTTTTTTATAGAATTTCTTTCTATAAGAATTGTTTCTGCACAGTGTGTGTGATAATTCTTTTATAAATAATATTGATATTATTTATAAGTGGTTAAATATTTATATTTTCCACATGTAATTTTCTCATTAAGAGCTTTACACTTCTTATTTGTATAATTGTCAGTGACTATAAAAATAATAGAATAATTATAATTATTAAATTATTTAACAATAATTGAATTTCTTTTTTTTAATGTAATGATTTTCAATAATTATATATATTTGTGATTATAATATCTTATTATATTATATTTTTCTACTCAGGACAGTCATATTACTCTTGATATTGTTATTATTACCAAGAGCTACATAGACAAACCTTGCACACACTCCTTCAAACACCAGTCCAAAGAAAAAACCATCTCTCTCCGGGACATTCAAAAACCAACTTGCTTTCTTGATAAATATGTATCTATTCAGGATCTGGGGAAATACACCAATGGTGGCATGGAAAGCTCTTTTGTATTATTTAAACAAATTATTTGCATTATTTTTAAAAAGTCCAAGGTCAAAATTGAAAAAGAAACAGTATGTTCATTCCTGTTTAATATTTCAATTGAATGTAAAGTTGTAGCTGAGAACACTGTATGGATAAGATCAAACAATTGTTTACAAAATGCAAATTCTTATGTTCACTCAGTAGGGATGGCTGGGATGAAAGTAAATAAGTAATTGCTTCTGATAATTGAATTTGTGAAAATCTCCAGAAACCTCATCCAAATTAAGCATATGAAAAATTTCAAGGAATTGAATTCCCTCATTTCTCTTTCAGAAGGTGCTTTGTGGAACATATCCCATGGGGGAGTTTTTACAAAAAGGTGTAAACATAAGTTTCATTGATAATGTGAGAAATCCCATTCAAGGAAGAAACTCAGAAGACTCAGAATACCATTATCAGAAGCCTATTAGACACATCTCATTGGATAGCACTCCTCCCACTATACCATTAGGATTGCCTGTAACCAAGAAGTAGTTTTCTTTGAAGAAACAAAGGCCCAGAAAGAGGAAGGGGTCTTTGACATAATTTATGATTTAGGATCATCCATTCAGCAGATTTTCCCTGCCCCAACCCAAAAAATTTCGAAACAAATGTATTCTCTGCTACTCTTGTATTTCTCATTCAAGCTCCACACATCTTAACAGAACAATCTTGTGAGCACTTAACAAATGAAAAGCTAATTGCAAGTATCACTTTTCAAGAAATGAGCACAAGAAAAAGTTATATTTTGGCTCTTTTTAATAATGTTTAGCTTAATTTTCAATGGATATACAAGAGAATCAGATTTGAGTCACTGAGTAGATGCTAATGTTAATTTTTGTATTTTACATCTTTGATTTTTCATTGTATATATAATACAAAAGTGCAATTCTGAATTCTTGAAAGATTGTGTTTTGAATTTTAATCCCATCTACATATCAGTTCTCAATATTTTTTCCAAATTTCCTGATCTAAGAAATCACACTCTCCTGTCACCACTTTTTCATCATGAGGGGCATTATTTCCAATTACTATCTTGATTGGTGTAATTGTGTGTCATACATGTTTTCCTCTTGATAAATTTCACCTGAGAAATATTTTAGGATTTATTTTTTGATGAATCCTATTTCAAAGATTGTTTTATTTTGCACTGAAATTCTTCATTCATCTGGGGCTCTAAGTCTTTTAAGTTGTATTTTAAGAAGGCCTATGACTCTCTTGACAATGTCGTTTAGGGTTTTGTGGTGTAAATTATAAAACTCTTTCTTCAAATTTTGCCTGAAAAGCTGACTTATCTTTATCTGCATACATACTCAAAAACAATAATTTTTTAGATCTTTACCTTAGTCAAGCCCTGGATTTCTCATTAATCTGATACCTTTTAGCATGATGTGGGAACTCCTCTGGTATGGGATTAAAATTGAGCAGTACCTGGAGGGGGAAATAACAGGTAACTAGGCTTGAATTACTAATAACTCCTGTAACCAAGGGTTGCCAGGGTTTAGTTCCTGGCCCTTCTCAAATACTGTAAAAAATCTTCCTTGGAGGTTAAAAACCAAAATAAAATGAGTCAGAAGCTTTAGAATTTCAGAATAAAAACTTCAACAGTCTCAGATCAGGACTATTAAGCTCATAATGATATATTCTCTGTCAATAATATGATTAATTTTGAGATTTTAATGGAATAGTTGTTCATATAATTTGTATTTTCAGTAAATTTGGGGTGATTGTATTCCTGTTGGTGATAAAATATTTGTAATATGGGATCTTTGGTACATTCTGGAACGTTTTTCTAGTGTTTATAAGGTTAATTTAGTTAAGATAAAGTAAGATTATTTTTTCAAGGGTTTAATATTTTTTTGAAGAGCATGTAATAATAAAATAAAAGAGTATTTTCCAAATTTAATAGGTAATATTCTTTCATATTGGATATTAAGGAGGTACATTTTAGTATTCCATACCTTTTCTTCCAAGGTTCAAATTAACAATATTAGAACTGAAAAGGTAATAAAAAGTAGAAAAATATATAAATAAAATAAAAATAAAAAAGTTGCAAGAAAGTGGATTGGTATATTAAAATATCAAGGATAAATATTATACATAAATTCAAATCAAATTTTACCTATAGTCACATATTGCCTCAACTCCATTCAATTTATTATTCTTTAGATATCATCTATTTATAATAATAATATACACTCCATACTAGGAAGAAGAATATTCTTGAAAAAGTTTCAGCTCATTCAAATATTCCATATTAACAAGCATATGTAAAATAAACTAAGTGATATCATTACTCTAACAACAATATGTGTCACAGTGCTTGACATATCAATTAACATGTTGTTACTTTACTCAATTCCCACTTAACCTCCCATAACCAAATATTACAGTTATCATTTACAAATTAAATTTTGCATATAAACAGAATCAAATAAACCCAGCTCAAGCTGTGCAGGAAAGAAATAAGAAGTCTCTCAAGGCTGTGCATAATAGGAATAAATTTTGGATCAAATATTAATATAGTTCAAATTAAATATGGTGTAATATCTTGATCAGATGACACCATTTCAAACTTAACCACTAGCAAAAATATCTCAATGCTGTGCACTTACAGTAATAAAGCTCATAATGGTGCAATCAACCAAACATATGGTTTAATATCTGTATCAAATGACACAACTTGGAAGGTTCTCACCAGAAAAACTCTCTCAAGGCTCTTCATAATAGCAATGAAGCTTAGCTGAAATTTAAGTATAATTTAGAAATTATGGTGCAATCAACAATGCATATGGTGAAATATCTTGATCAGATGATACAATTTCAAATTTGACCACTAGAAAACATTTGTCAAGGCTGTGCACTGACAATAATAAAGCTCAAAATGGTGCAGTATCTTGATCAAGTGACACAATTTCAAATTTACCCACCAGTAAAAATGTCTCAAGGTGGAATTTTTATAAGTCCCTTTTTTTGGAAGGAGATATGGAGGATCCAAAAATTCTGAATAAAGGGCCTCTATTCCTGTTTCTCCCCCCTCTATTCTTTTGATTTAGACAATAATCTTGAGGATGAACCCATCCCTTCTCTAGTAGGATGATCTAGCATTACATTGAAAAGATTGATAGAAAGGCACAGTACCTTATAGTATCATTTATGATTAGTTAATGAAAGATATTTATAATGATAATGAAATATTTTCATATTATGTAATATTCTTACAATTATAGTAATAGTGTTGAGTTATTTTTTGAAGATATTATCATTAGTTCTCTTATCAAATTTATCAATAACCTTTATTTATGGAAAGGATATATCATCTTACCCCTATACCTTATATAATAGCCCTTGTAAATATATATTATTATATTTTTATTCATTCTAATGGTATTACTTTACTATTTAATTATCTACATCCTACCCTTATATCAACCATAATCACCCTTATAAAGTTATCTTACCCTTAAATTATTATATTTATGTTTATAGTATTATGAAATCACCTTGACATTGTAAACTAGTTATAAATATTATCATCAATATTAAGATGGTATCTCAAAGGATATTCTTTAAATATCTCAATTATTAAAAGGAGGAATCCTAAAAAAAATCAATTCAAAATAATTATATCATTAATAAAAAGAAGTTAAGCAAACCAAAATTATTATTCAAAAAAAAATATTAACTATCAACATTATTATAGTAGTGATCTTTTATTGATAGACTGATAGAGACTGTTGAATAAAGTCATCTAATGGAAAATCCATATAATTGAATAATTTATTTGTGATCTCATCAAGAGGGTACTTTTTTCAGTATATTTATAGTGGCAGCTAATACACCTTATCACCCATGGTTATTGGCTAATTCTGGAATTCAAAACAGACTCATCAATAATTTCACCCTCAAGGTACTTCCTATTATTTATCCCACAACACAAGGAGTTGCCACAATTCTAATTTTTAGTATTGATAAATGGTGTTATTTTTTCTATTGGATAAAATATTTTTAATAGATCAGTAGCCTTAATATTGGATACCAGATGAATTTTCTAAAAGATAAGATTCCACTGAGCTTAGCCACTGGGATGCTTTCAATACTATACTCCTACTGAGCTTAGCTACTGGACAACTCAATTCACTATAATATACTGGACTGCTTCCCAAGTAAGGGATTACTTATTCCTGTTTTTGCTTTATAATCTGAATGGGAAAAGTTTTAGATTTTGGGGGAAAGAGCCCCTCTAATTATACCTTTTGAGATCCCAGGAGCCCTCTGTTGGAACTGCCTTTTTCCACTTCCATTCCTCTTGATTCTATCATGGGACTTTGTTGTTGTTGAGGACTATTTTTTTAAGGTGTGGATATCAAACTTTAATGAAAAATCAAATACTTTTCCGGTCCTCAAAATTTGTATAAGGTAGAAATTGATTAAAAATAGTATGGAAGAAGATTTTTAAGAAAACGCATGCCAGTTTTCTTGTTTTTAACTTTATAAGTATGAAAAAATAATATTATAAAGATTTATTGTTTTACCAACAATAAAAATTTATCCAAAAATACTCTACAAGATATATTTAAGGCTACAAAAGAGGTTTCTTCTAGAGCAATTTCAATTGGAATTAATTGAGCAAAAACTGCAAGCAATTGATATAAGAACAGAGTTTTTAAAATGATTATTAAAGAGAAAACATACCAAAAAGTTACCAGAGTGATTTTGGAAACAAAGTGACAAAGTTAACAGTGATGAAAGATGCTTTAATTCACTTATGGGGTGGTTCAAGGGTAAAACTGATTATAAGAGTTAAAAACAATGATTATAATGATTTCTTAATGTGTTTAAAAGGTTTCAAATGATAAGAAAAGGGTGGTTTGAATCTTTTATTGATTGGTTTAACAGTGTTTAAACTAATTATAAAAGGAAAAGATTCTAACATGAAGAGAAAAGTAGGGCAAAGAAGACATTCCTTTATAGCCATCAATTGTCTTACTCCAAAAGTCAAATTTGCTCTTGTCAGTCGTGAAAAACACTCTGAAAACAGAAAAGCCAATTATGGCATCATTGAACCCTGGTTTAGACCAAAAAAGGGCTGGTTCTAGCTATTTTGGACCCTTAACTCACCCATTGCTATAGTAATACCTGGCTTTGAGCCTTCAAAACAGGTCATAATGTGTTTAGGAGATGTAAAAACCAGTTAAAACTTTTTTTACAATTATTTTTTATCTTAAGGGTAGTTTTACTCTCTTGGCAACAGTTAAAACTTTGCTGGTTGGTATTAAAACCTCACCATCAATTAAGACACAGACCCTGTGACTCAATTACAGGCCAAAAGTGATGAACTTCTGCGCATATTTTGACATCTCATGCCTGTAAGCAAGGAATTTGGGGGTCTGGCTCCCCCTTGGACCCAAGAATCCTTTTCCCCCCCAGAATCAAGCTTTCCAATTTATTTTTTCTTTAATTCCTCATCATGTATTATACTTATAATTTACATATGTAATTCAATTGATTTTTTACAGTACACAACTTTAATAATTGACACCTCATATGTAAATTAAAGCTCACTTATGTAATACACACACACATTTTGACATTTCAATTGAAAATACTTCAATTCCTCATAACTTCTAAATTACACATAACACCTCAATTTTAACACAAAATTTGATGTTTAACACCACATTTGATGTGAATTGAATTAATATTTTGAGTATTTTCAACTTCTGTACAGAAAATAGTAGAAACTAAATTTAAGCTTATTTAGAGTTGAGTTACAGAAATTTTACCCAGAGGTGACCCCACCTTATTTTTTTGAGGAGTCCAATGGTGAAATAATTCTCATATTTTTATTTTCTGGATAAAAATTTATGATAATGTTTATCTAAGTTTTTTCCAAAAATATTTCAATTTTGGTATTTTTGTTGAAAATTCATTTTTGTTTAATTTTTTCAAGTAAAAATGTGTTTTCACAATTTTAAATTTCAATGTAATTTTATTTTTAAATTATAATTAAATTTTAATTTTTGTATATAAATTTATATTTATATTTTAATTTTTGTTCTGATAATATAAATAAATTTATTTCATTTATAATTGTATCTTGTTTTATTATTTGTGGTCTTTTGGGTATCTGAAAATACCTCTAAGGCTCACAATTTTTGCATGTGTGAGATGATTTAACATTTAGATATGATTTTATTCTTCAAAGCCTCTATTTTTCATGTGACTCTTTTTTGGTGAGCTGCTTATGAAATTATATTCTTTGTGTTTCCTTGCATGAATGAGATTGTTTCATTTTTTCTGGGCATTTTTCTTTTTCACAGCCTTTTTTGTAAGGTTTGACTATGGAACTATAAGAAAAAATTACTAATATTTTACTAATTTTACTCTGAATTTCCTTATGAATAAAGTAAATAAGATAAAAATAATCATAATACTAAAGAATTATCATAATTAAGGCATAAAAAAAATTATATTATTGAATAAATAAAATGATATAATTTATATATTATAAAAAAATACTATAATAAATAAATATATTAATATATTTAAAAACACTTTATTATTGTTACCAACAGATAATAAAGGCATAAAAAATTGTTTTTTATAAATAAAAACAATTAATAGCAATAATATTACTAATATCAAAGTTATATATTAATATAAATACTATTTATATTAATTGAAGAAATTATCAATAGTAATAATAGAGAGAAATTATTATAATAAGAGAAAAGAACCTACTTTTGATGCTTAATATAATAATTTTGGATGAATTCACACCAAATAATGTAAATAAAACTTATTTATATTGTATTTACAAATAAAAATAAGAGAAATTACAAATTTTCTTGATTTTACATGGATTTGAGATTTTTAAGAAAAATATAGCAAAACAGTAGAAAAATTGAAGTAATCACACCAAAAAGCATGATTATGATAAAGATTACCTTTGGTATTTAATAATATAAAAGATATATATATAAAGAATAAAGATTTTACCTTTTGATTTGATTGTTTTAATTTTTTGATGCGTCTGAGGGCAAAATAGAGTAAAAAGAGCTCTATTTATAGTAAATACCTCCCTTCTAGAGTCCAGTACACTTCTAGTAGACCTGTACTGATGGTATCCACTGGAAATGCTCAGTATTTTAAGGCTTAGTGATGATTACGTCATGATCAAACCATCTTATCTCATTATTACGCCATTATTTAGAGTTATCACTATAACTCTACGTTTGATGACATCATACGCTTAGCAGAAAGCTTAACTTTTTGTATTTTATTAGTATTAATCATAATCTCATATTATTAACCAGGTTTATCACTTATATAACTGTTAAAATTAAAATGAGATTACAGTGAGTGATCATAAATGATCAAATTTAACCTTAAAACTTGATCATTAATAACTTTTAAGTTATACACGCTACAGCCATTCTGAAAGTGATTTCTGATAGCTTGGCATGTCCTTATCAAACTTCCAAGAGAAGTTTATTACATAATCCAAACTCTATTTTTGATTATTTTTCTTGTAACTCATCTTTTCTGTTGAAATTTAATATTTCAAACTTCAAACCATGATTTCAAGGGGTTATACCTTGAATATTATCATAAAAATTACATCATTCTTCACTTATTCGCTAGTAGAATCTGACTTTCTACTTCTTTTTAAGTTTGGACCACTTTTACAACAAAGTGGTCAACAGCTCCATTGATTTCAATAAATAATCCATTACAAGTTTTAACCCTGTTTATAACTTTTGAAATAAAGTTCATATATGTGCTCTTACAGTACATACGTGGTGACTTTATTTTTTGTTTATCTCTCTATCTTGTATATTTCAAGAGATATTAGCTAAAAACCATGAATATATGCATTGACCAAAAAAGTGCATATATTCAGCTTAATTCCTTAAGTATTGACTTTAGAAAATAGCTGTATAATTACTTTATGTGTGGGTCTTTATGGAGAATCCAATGGTACAGTTGATTTCACAGGTTGTTTCATTGGTTTCTGAGTGAAATAAGGTTTTATACCTTTTTTAAGGTATTATTACTTATTCTTCAGTAATTATTGACTTTTCAGATATGCCATAAAAATGCCATATTTTTATTTTACCATGAGGAATCTAATGGTGTAGTTTATTTCACATGTTTACTCATTATTTTTTGAGTTAATTCAGATTTTGTCCTTATTCATGGTATTTTTACTAGTCTTTGAGATAATTATTATAAGTATAATTATTACAGAAATTTTGTTGTGACCTTTTTGGATATGTGGTCATATCTCAAAGGCCCACATTTTTCCTGTCACATGATATGCTGGTGTTGGTGGTTGAAGCATCACAAGACAGTCTTGTACTTCTCTGGCATATGTCATATTTGAGGATTGGTAGAAGTGGCTGTATAATTTATGCAGGTGTCATGGATGTGACCCTTTTTGAGCTTTAAAGTGAGTTCAGGTGATGATTTTTTGCACTGATGGATTTTCTGTTCATGATATCATTTGATTTTTTTATCTGGACACATTCTGTGCATAGTCATGTGTTTGAGATTTAAATAAGGGTGTGTACCTCATATATCTTGTTTTTTTCTTACTTGTATGAGGTGGTGAGTGGTGGAAAGCATTTTGGGTTTCATTGATTATGTGCCAAAAAAGGTGATGCATTCCCTTTCATAATATTAGTTGGCTGTGTCCTAGCCCATTGGGAGCTGTTTTGAAGTTCCAAGTGGAGCTACTATAGATATAGAATGGGGTATTCCTGTTGCTTTAGTGATTATTACTTTCAGGAATTCCATTGGGTTAATAATTTCATCAGGTGACTCTCCTGTTTCTGAATGCAAGGTGGCTGTGTAGTTCATGCAGGTTTCTGTTTCTTTCTGAATGAGTCCAGTGGCTATAAGAGGGGTGTGGAATTTACATAATAGTACCTTACTTTTTGTAACTAGTTTTCTACATGTAATTTGATATGTATAATGAGATTAAATTCAACTTTCTTAACACATACACTAACTTTTAGCTCCTGTTCCATGGGCTTATTAATAAGCTGCAGCTTCTTGATTTAAAGTTGAAATTTTGGTGTAAAAATTGAATTTAAGTCTTCCTGTGGGTGGAATTTATTGCTGTTGGAGGGTACTATGAGCTTGATCCTGGTGAAAAAATGGTATGGAATACCACAACACATGCAAGAAAAATCCTCACCAAAAATAAAGTCACATGATGAGTTCAAGAGAAATTCAAGTGAGAAAAGACAGTTTCCATTGAGGGCCCCTTGGGATCTCAAAAGGTATAAATAGGGGGGCTCTCTCTCTCCATGCACATTATATCCTAAGCACAAGGATAATTAATGTCTTACCTAGGAGGTAGTAAAGTATACTATAGAAAATTCAATTTTCTGGAAGCTAAGCTTTCTAGAAATATATTTTTAAATATTTCTCATTATCTAGACTCAGTGGAATCATGGTATTGATTATTTAACTAGTAGCCAAGATTAGTGAAAATTCTCTATTGAATAAAAATTTATTTAGTTTAAATAGCACAATTTACCATGATTTTAAATTAACTTACCCTTTTAAAGCGCCAATATCAAATAATCTTACCTTTTTAAGCTAATAAATACTATTTTATTTTATTATTACAGACTCTTGGAAAAATATCAAAGCCATAAAAAATATTACTCTATCCTCATTTCAATTTCACAAAATAAACCTTAAAAAACACTAAAATATTTTCTAGAAAATTTCATATGACCCATTTTATCAATATTTTATCACCAATAGGAATCCACTCATCCCTTTTTCACTAAAAATAAAGATTATACAAACAAGTAACTCCCTGAAATTCTAAAAATTAGTCATTTTACTAATATTATTATTTTCTTATCATCTATGTAATAGGTCTGATATGAAATGTCTGAATTTTGTCATCTTCAGTTTCAAAGCCATTTACTGATTTTATTTTGGTTTTTAACATCCAAGGAAGATTTTGTTCAGTATTTGAGGAGGGGAAGGAAATACATCTTTCCACCCCTGGTTACAGGAGTTATTAGTAATCAAAAACTAGTTAGCTTTAGTTTCCCCCCAAGTTCATATCTCATTTCAATTCCACACAAGAGGAGTTCCCACAATACCAAAACTAAGAGGCTTAATAGTTAAGCCAAGTATGAAAGAATTCCCAAACAAACCAATCACAGTACCCATTTTCAATGGTTTAATATTAATATTCTATATTGGGAATTCAAAACTAGATAGTTAATAATTTACTATTGTATAATGGTTTGATATTGCTTCCATTATGATTTTTAAATATGATTACTTGAAGATGATGTAAAAAGTAATACTTATTCATGGAGATTGTCTATTGGAACATTACTGGTTTTAATCATATGGAAATAACATTATTGGGAATGAAAATATGAAATTATAGCTATTATGAATTATTTTAAATTTCAATTTTCAAGTGAAAGTCCTTTTTAAGAAAGTTTTTTTGAAACAAAACGATCATCATTTCTCTCTAAACCTGAATTTAAATACTAAATCAACCTCTTATTAGTAAGTGATAGTTCCTTTGTTTATTGATAGCTAAATTCATAAACCACAAATAATACTTATCAATATGTTGACCTCATCAGTTTTTCTTGGTTTTCAATAATTCCTGGACCAATTTTTTCCTCACCTATTTTTTGTTTCAAATTAACCTCATGTTATTTTTTTGCTCTTTTTAGATAAAATTGATGATCCATCTTTTTTTCTCAAAACTATATTATTAATCACTTTTTTCCTTCAAAGATCTATAATTTAAATTATTTTTCTCCTTTTTGAATTCACTCTCATCTACCCATTTCAATTCATTTAATGATACATAATTCTCAATAATCATCAAGAATAATTCATAATTCTCATTGGGATGGTAAGTTTTTTTTCCAATTAATTATAACTTTCTAAGTGACTTTTTTATTAATATTCTGACAGGAATTATTTATCATTACTGCAGTTTGTATCTTCAGGTTTTCTTTCAGTTTCACTATCAAAAATTATGGGACCTATTCAGGTGATATTCAATTAACAAATTTCAACCATTTTTGTTTTTTTTTGCTGAACACTCAATCCATTCAATGATTTAAATGAACAAGGAATCTAATTTTTGGCCAGTGCCATTCCTGTATCCTGCTCCATCAAGCCATCCCCATATATTTGTGACCATATTTGTTTCTATAAGTTGCAATTATTTAAGAGCAATGTTGACCTGTAAGCTCTAAAGATACATTCATGGGTTTGAGATGACCTGTAAGCTCTAAAGATGCATTCATGGGTTTGAGATGACCTGAAAGCCTCTTGCATGCCCCAGAAGCTATAATTAGGTTTTCTCCTATACTTATTTTGGCATTTTTCCAAACAAGTTGTCAATAATTCTCTTATGATTTGATGATTCAAGTACAAATATTCTCATAGGCTTTTCCTGTGAGTTTTGGATTGGTATCTTGTGATCATCTTTTTTTTCTCAGTTTTTTCCTTAGGTTGTTTAAGATTGGAGTGCCACAATATTCATGTTAAGTATTTCAAATGGGTCATTCTTTTCCCACAAAAATACCAACACCATTTTCTTGTGTTGATGGATAAAAATGAACATCTTTGATGGACTGGGTGAAAGAATTTTAAGTAGGTGGGGTTTGGGGAGAGGAATTTGATTCAACACTGGGAGGTCAGAACAGCTTGGTTGGTAAGCCATCTGCAATGTTTTTTTGGGTAAAAACTTTGGTCACATGGCCAAAAGTTGTGACTGAATTGGTTTCATTGGGGGAGGCCCACATCTAAAAGGGCTAAACCAATTGGAATTAATTGCTTCCCCAAATTTGAACCATCTGTAATGATCCATGTTTTGGAATTAATTAACTTCCTTTGATATGCTGATTCAACTGGTGATTGCGTCACTGCTGCCTGCTCCCATGTATGCTGGGGTCCAGTTACTTGAGAGGCTTCATACCTACTACTTGAACCAACACCACTAGAAGTGTGGTATACCAGTTGGAAAAGTCCATTGTCTCCTAAATTATGGAAGGTCCTGCTGAAATGACTAGCATGCCCATGACCACCAGCATAAAAGGTGACAATTAGGTTAATCTCTAATATGAATTTCTAAGGATTACTTACAGCTTATAATAAATCAAAATTCAATACCATCAAAAAAATTGAATCAATGATGGGTCAGACCCTAATGATTTTGTAATTTGGGGAGTTGATAGATTCAGGGGGTTGGTCTGGTTGGATCATAACTACTTGCATAATTGCTTTTTGAGGCCATGAAAATTTGGCAAATGCGAAGTTCATCTCAGGCAAAGTTGGCCCATTTGTGGTAGGGATTGGATCCTCCTGATGAGGATGATGGCTACAAGAGATGAAAAGTGGAGGAGGAAAGTCTCTTTAGTTAGATTAGATAATTGACAATGCAAAGGGCCTTTGTCAAAAACCGGATATCTATTTCGATCAAAGATTGAGAAATCAGATGATTCGTTTGTCGCAAATCTGAAGACAAATTATCTATAGCTGTGACCACTTATTTATGAGAAAAACCTATGCTCGGATAGATGGTGCAAGCCATGGGCGCGATGGTATGCAAAGCTTCGAATTTAATTAATTGATCTAGTCGCCTCATTTGATGTACATAAGGATAGGTAGGTCTACTGATTTGTCCGACTTGGCAGAAGAAAAATGATAATTCAACAAAAACGAAGAATGAAAACCTTCATTATCACAATTGATCTATTTTGTTTCTTCAAGAAAAACAATTTCACGAAAACATTGGATTAGTTATTCACGCGGACTTTCCCAAAGGGAGCATTAAGAAGCATTGACAGATTGGTTTAAAATTGTTCTCTATTTTTTCTCATTATGAATGAAAATTTGCTGATTGAACCTTATAAAAAAACTGGTTTACTTTATTAGCAATATCGTTATAATTTACTTTCCTAAGAAAAAAAATAGGTCCTTGTGATGTTTCTTTTGGTTGGCAGAAATCATATTTACTCCTAAAAAGGCGCAAAAAACCCACTATGCTAAGTAAATGAACATGATTAGTTGAACAAAAGAACTTGAGTCGAATAGTCCCAAAAATCGGAAATCCTGCGATTAAGGATTCATAACTTGTTTTCTTTTAAGTATTAAACTTCTTGCCAGAATCCTCTTTTAAAGAAACAATCCAATTCAACACTAATTTTTCTTTGGCGTTTGCAGCATTATTTGGAGGGCCGATTTGACCGGCCAATAAAGCTTTTTGATCCAAATTTGAGGTTCGATCGACCGTAAAGTACGCGGTTCTCATCCCTTGAAATCGAATATTTTCCAAACCAGTTGTTTCTTCGGATAAATCTGTCACGCCTGCTGCCTTGGCCTTTAGACCAACATCGGATTTAGATCTTAATTTATTTCGTCGTCTAGTTGCCTCTCTAAGTGACCGTTGGCAAATATTCCAAAATCCAATTTCAATCAATGCCCCTTTTACAATTTCGAGGCTATCTCGATCAACATCCTTCAAGAAATCATCTAGTGCTGCTGGATTGGGGGATTTAAAGAGGGTCTTATATATTCTTGTCTCATCTATCCGAACTGGGCTTTTGTGTTGCTCTGAATGAGCAATCCAATGAATATAGGCCTTAGGCTTGTTTGTCTTCGTAATCAGCTGCTCGTTTTCATAAGTGCACAACAATTCCGTCACTTCGCCACTTAAAGGATCTTTACTCCACGATTTACAACGAATCGGATAAGGCACTTGGAACAATCCAACAGATCGCGTCGGAGTTAGCCTGAAGAAATCATCAGATCCATTGAGATTGAAGTCCTCGCGCTCGATATAAATCACTTTGGTAAAAGGTACTTGAACACTTCCCATCTCAGGCACCTTTGGATGTACTGCCCGATCGATCATTTCCACATAATTATCTGCCAAGTTTTCAATAATCACTTTAAGGGGTTTTAATACCATCATCAACCTCGGTGTTGTTAGCTCCAGGTGTTGACGAACTGTTTGCTCAAAACGATGGGTCGCAATATTGCTAACCGATGTTGAAACACCAAGCGAATTAACGAACTTCAAAATTGCTTCGGGTGGTACACCTCGCCGTCGGAGAGCAATCAATGTATAAAGTCTGGGGTCATCCCAACCTTCAACATGTCCTTCATTGACCAGCCTCATAATCTTGCGTTTTGACATAACTGTACCTTCTAAATTGAGTCTACCATACTCAGTCTGGCGAGGGGTATAAACATCCAACGCATGACACAGCCATTCATAACTGACGCGTGATTGGATGAATTCAGTCGTACAAAGTGAATGGCTGATATAATCCAGAGTATGTCAGTTAACTCCAGAGCGTTCATCAGGGCTTTACTCAAGTTGAAAGAAAAATTAAATGGGTCGATTGACTGACGTGATATTTTCAAAACTATCGACCAAGCAGTGGGTAAAATCATAGGTAGGATAGATTTTCCAATGGTCGCCAGTACGATGATGAGAGGCTTCTAAAACCCGATAAGCCACTAAATCCCACATTTGAGGATTACCATCTTCTAAATCTTGTTTCATTCTCAAAATAATCTCATTGGGTTTATAATGACCATCTTTCATTTTTCGAAATTCTTCTAACGAGGTCGTGATAGGTAAAGATCGATGAGCGCAGGCTTTTCGAGGACCACGTTCTTCGCCTCCACGATTAGCCTTAATTTCCGACCCTAGCGAAAAACAAAGATGATTCGTGAATCAAGCCAGTTTAAGTTTTATAAAGCAAACAGTATGATAGCTGTAATACTGAAAAATTGAATGTCAAAGCAGATGGACGAACCAGAGCAAAAACAGACGTAAGCCTTATCTCTGCAAATGAGCTCCTCAGCCAATTCATAAAGTTTCTGAAAGTGATCTGAGGAATAGGTAATTTGAGCAGGCTCAAAGCCCAACCAGCGAACAATATCAAGGATTGAGTCGAAGTAGACTTGGTCCTCAGCTTCTGGGTTTGTGTCATCATATCTAAGATTACATTTTCCGTTATGATAGGCCGCAAAGCCAAAGTTGATTGCGATAGCTTTGGAGTCTGTATAAAAACAAAAAGACATTATTGATTTAAAGAGGGGCAAAATACAAAGAAGCTTTTGAGGAAGTGCCTATGACTAAAGTGGAATCGGATCTTACGTCCGATGTGAAGAAATCCTGAGATTCAATTCGAAATGGAGGAAAGCTGAAGTCAAAATCGTTTTTTTGATTAAAAAAAAGTTAAAACGCATTTACCATTCGGTTCAGGAGGGAAACGAGTAATTACTTTCCCACCTGTTGCCTTCAAATGCTCTTCAACCAGCATAGGATCCTTCTGTGGGTTTTGACCAGGTTTATGAAGTTGGCTTAACATTCCAACTTCAAATATACTTGGTTCCTGGGCGACATCCTTAGTTGTTGGAGTATCCAATGGCTTTTTCGCCTTTGTGGTTGTAGAGGATTGTTTTGATGATAATTGAGGAGTTTGAGATTTGGAACCAAACAGTTCCAAAAAAGTTTCATCAACTGAAGTCTTGAGATCAATGGGATTACACCAACGTAAGGACTCAAGCTTTTTCAATTCGCCCGTTGTCTTTCCAAGTGACGACCATTTTGATTCTTGAGCGATTCGAGAAGTTTGTACAAAATTCTTTACAATGGTTTTCACTTCATCCTTTGTCATTGAAATACCTGAAGTCCAGTAGGAATTTTAAATGAACAGAGCATGTTTGATGAGGTTAAATGTCACTCAAAAGAGTACACAAAAAGAGTTGTGGTGCCGAGATTTAAAAGCTAACCTACGCCACAATTCTTCTTAAATAATTCTTCATCCACAGGTCCTTCCCCACTAGATAAGTATTCTAAAGCAGCTAAAACCATAAAGGAGTTGATTGTTTTTGAAAAAAAAAAAAAAAAAAAAGCGGAAAATTGGTTTGAATTTTGTTAAAAATTATGGCAAAGCAGAAGGGCGATGCTTTAACTCCAAAGAAAAAGCATCAAGCTCGAAGTATCAAGCTTACCATCGACTTGGATAGGCGTATTGAGATTGCCATTAAAAATTTCTTTTGCGCCAAAATTTTTCCTTTCTGTTGATTTATCTTTAAGTTTTGTTATGACGCCAGTTGTCCATCTTAACAAAAGATTAAATTTTGATTTGTCGACTTGAGGATTGATTTGATCTTGGTCCAATTGAATTTCATCAATGAATTTCAAAAATTGATTGGCCAGATTTTTATTTCTTGCTGTATCAACAGCTTGCTTTTCCAATAAACCGAAACCTTTCAACTTGTTTACCACGATTTCTATTTCTTCCGATTTGGAATTCATGATGATTCTGTTGGTGTTTTCGAAGATTGAAGTAAAAAGAAATTAATTTGCTGATGGATTGGTTAAGCCTACAGTTGGCCTTGTTTTGATTCAAAAATCAGTGGAAGATGATAAGTCGATTGATGGACTGATCGATTGATGAAGGTGAAGATAAGAGCGAAGATAATGAGCAGCCACCCAAGCCTTCTCGCCTTGCGTTAAATTAGCTCTTGACCACTTCCCACAAAACCATAGCTTGAAAAACCCCTCCTACTTGACAAAATCTGAATTTATCTCACTTATTTTGAGGAAAGCACCATCAAGACTTTAAAATTCTCACAAGATTATCCCAGTTTGAGTTAAAACTTCTCTCTAGATTATTAAAATTATTTTTTGACATCTTTCATGATTTTATTTTTATTTTTTGTATATGAACATCCAGATAAACTCCGCACTAGTTTTCTGAAGAATTTATCAAATCAGAGTAGCATAAAAATGGATTAATATCATGAAATCTCATGGCTGAAGTACATAGGTTCTCTGCACTGCCTTCTAATGAAATGGGATACTTGGAAGACTCTTCAAATTTTAATACTTACCAAAGCTGCAAAGCCAATATTGTTATGTAATGGTTGATTGAGAGATACAATCAGCACTATTTAAGTCTGAGTTGATACAAAAAGGAATTTTTAAGACCATCATTATCACGCCAAAATAATCATATAAATTCTGGAAAGTATCTTCTTTTGCTCTTGAAGGGTCTTCATCATAAGAAATCGAGTCATGAAAGTATTCTCAACATACTCAAAAAAGGTGACAGAAGGACATTGCAGTTTGAATTTTTCATAAATCTTTATTTGATTAATAAAGTCAAAAATTATGGAATATTTTTCTGTTACACCCAAAATAAACTATGGTCAAGAAGAAAAATCTTAAATATGCATGGAAAAGCATAATTTAATAAAAATATCTGTAAGTCATTATCTAAAATCTAAATATTTGAGTTTATCATTATCTTCATTTTCATAATATCAACAGCCAAAATTCCAATATTAAATCAGCAATTCATTAAGGTACTTTTTTTTGGATATTGATAAGGTCTTTGGGGGGTAATAGTCAAAAAAATACTTTATCCGTTTTCTTTGAGTATTTTTATGTATAATTACAGCTTGAAGTTATGATTATGATGGTGTATCATGTAATTTTAGCCAATTTTCAAGTTAAGCATGGCCAGTAGACAAATATATTTTCAAGCTAGGCTAAATAAATTGAATATTGAATCTCTAAATTGAATTCAAATTCACTGGTTTTTGAGTGAATCTTTGCTGTTTTCTCAAAAATCGGCCAAAAATTCTGTTGATCAATAATCTTTATTGATGGCTCAGTTGTTTTAATACCTTGATTAGTATAATTATTTGAATTGCATGTCTGGCCTATGTTTCTGAAATAATCCAAGTGAAATTTAATAAATGGGAAAAAGATTTTGAGAAATGGTACGTAGCTAATTTACAATATAACAACAGTGCTTGACCATTTCCCAATTTTTTTACACCTTTTCAAAACAGCCCTTATAGACCAAAAAAAAAGTCAAGAAAATGAGTAAATATACTTGAAATTTTGTGTGATCTTGCCATTTTCTTGTAATTTTCTGGTGTTTTTATATCTCTTGATGTTCTATGAACCCTTGAGAGAAATTAGAAATTCGTCTTTTTACAACAAATTTGTAGCCAAATTCGCTCCAGTGCTATGAAATCAGTTTTCATGAGTTTTTTTTGTGGAAACTGGCTTAATTAACTAGATGCGCCAATTAAAAAATGTTAAAAAAGGCAAAAGCAGACAAAAGCGTATGCATATTGACCAAGTTGTTAGTTTTTTGTGCATTCTTACCAACAACCTTATCAGATTTCATCAATATATATATATTTCTAAATCAATTTCAATAATAAAGTGAATTTTCATTCAAAATTAAATTATATGTCAAAGTTACCCTTGTTTATAGAATTTTGAACTAATTTCATAAATTAAGAAGATATATCTATTGGGCCCAGTAAAAAGTTGTAAAAAAAACTATTACTTTTTTGGAATATAGTGACCCACAAGACAGAGTGAAAAACCAAAATTCTTTGAGCCAAACCCACATGGATGATTCAACTTTTCAATTCTAGAACTTTTCTGAAAAAAGCTGTATGTTTTCACAAATCATTATTTTATGGCTAATCCTGATTTTCCATATGGAAGGAAAATTTTAACAACAACGACACTTAGAACATTCAATTTTCCTGACACTTCTTCTCACCATATGACTTATATTCGCATATCCAAAATTACAGCTAAATAAAAATAATATATATGATTTGAATAGTCCAATTATGATAAAAAATCAAGGGTGTACTAATATCACCAAAAATCTAAAGATTATCAATTCAAATTCAAATATAGTCTTTATTTTTTCTGTTGATATTATTGAGAAATTTTAATTGAATACCACTCATCGTAAAAGTAACTTGTATCTTAATTAATTGTTAATGAAGTAAAAAAATTGTTCAAAATAAAAAGTAGCAATAATATGTCAAGAAAATGGAAAAATGACAAAACAGTATATTTGGATGTAAGAGATTATTATAATTGAAAATTGTATAGTCTTACAGATTCAGTTTTAAGAAGGTTCTCCATATGATGGTATATAATATGGATATCATCTTCCCATCTACCTATCTTCATAACATAACAAAATATGAGAGCTGTACTTAAAGGTTTAAAAAGTATCAGACTCTGATATTAAAGAGGGCCTCAAGCTAAAATCCTTTAATTTAATACTGCACAGGTATTTATTGAATTTTATGTTTTGAAGTACTGTATTAAAGCTCTCATTTAATTTTTAAAACAAGACACATTCAAATTCTGAGAATACATGTATTTTCTCAAAAAAAACATAAAAACGTTGTTTTGAGAATCTTATTTAATTACTTCTTTTTTTTAATGAATTGTAACTGATCCAATAGGTAAAGAACCATTTTGTCTTTAAAAAAAGAAATTATACCAAAAAAAACAAGTGTTAATCCATTCTTTTAAATTATCCTTCATTCACAAAAAAAACGCAGAAGATTATTCTTTTCTAAATGAAAATCAAAAAGGAGCATATTATTTTTTGCTCAAGATTATTTTCCATTCAGAAAACAAGTCTTAGGATTTGATATATTGAAGAGAAAATTCAAAAATAAATTTCAGTTTCTTGAATTATAGCTCTCATTTTAATTAATCTTATTTAAATTGTTTCTAAATATGACTCCTAATTGATTCAAAAAACATTCAAAATAAATATTTTACTTTTTGAAAACCTAAATCAGTAATTTCTCTCAATATATTGATAAAAATTAATCAATTTACTCAAGCTTAGGATTGAAATATCATTCAAGTAAAAAATAATTACCAACCACATAAGACTACCAATAAAGCTTCATAATTTTTTTTTGAATCTATACATATATTACAAAGAAGAAGCTGGTTTTTTCAAAATTTCTACCTCAATTTTATCATAAATTTTTTTCATGCTTTAAAAATTACTGGAATAATAGGGTTCCTAAATCCTACCAGATTCAACCTTGAAATAGCGCATGATTCTGAAAAACATGTCAAATTGAAACAAACTGTGTTTTTTTAACAAAGTACCACATTTTTTCAGCTGAGTGGCCCAAATATTTGTAGTTTCATGAAAAATATGGAATTTTAAATTTGAGACCTAAGATCATGTGTTCCTAAGTCATTTAGTCATCTAAGATTACCATTGTTGAAATTATTTCTCGGAATTACTTCTTATTCAACTTTAAACCAACTCTTCATTAATTGATCTTATCACAGTGAATCCTCATTCTAATTTATCTTCTTATCTTTGAAAGAATTTTATCCTTTATCTATTATTCTATAATAACCTATTTTTCTTCTGAAAACTAGTTCAATTTAGAATTCCTCATCCAAAAAGTCACAAGATTTATTAATCTTACACATTCACAAGATCTCAATCACATACTTCTGGGAGTTAAGCTCAGGTGTATCATCTTTGAATACCTAATTGGTTGAATACCAACTCCAATTAGTAGGATTCTTTGAGAAACTTGGTGCCAATCCTGTAATAAGATCTCCTTCAAGAAAATATGATTGATGCCAACTGATGTGTCTTGAAATTGATAATACTTCATGAAGATGGTTTGATCTTGCAGCAGAAATAATTTGGTACCACCAGATAGCTTATACAAAGAAATACATACAAATTGGCCAAGAAATTTGACAATTCTACCACACCTGTATATCCAAAGATGACGAGGAAAAGAGTATCAATAATATGTCCAAAAATCTGAAAATCATGTAAAATATTTGGAAAAAAAGGATGCTTTATTTGGAAATAATCCAAATATTACTTTACCAGAAGCTTTTGATTCTTAAGAATATGAATCAATTACAAATCACAAGGAAAAGATAGATCAAAGTCTAAATTTAATTCATAATATGTAAAATTTGGTGTTTAAACAAAATTTTAAATGCATCTACCCCTAGAAAAATTTAGAATTCAATTTTACTTCAAAATAATATTTATTTTCCAAATAATTTTCATGAAACATTTGAAATTTGAATCTTAAATCCCAGAATGTAAGTAATTCCTCAATCTGGGGTTAAGGTGTGGATATAAAGCTTTGATTTAAAATCAAGTAATTTTCCTGTCTTCAAAATCTCTATAAGGTAGAATTTGTTCAAAAATAGTAATGTTTATAGAATTTAGAAAAAAACATTCCAAAATTATTGTTTTTCCAGCAGTAAAAATTTATCCAATGATACTCTATAAGAGATATTGAAGGCTACAAAAGAAATTTCTCCAAGAGAAATTCTCATTGGACTTAATTTAGAAAAAAAATGCAGGAAATTAATAAAAGAACAGAGTCTATGTAATTAATATTCAAGAGAAAAAATTCTTGAAAGTGACCAGAATGAATTTGGAAACAAAGTAACAAAGTTAATAGAAGTAAAAGATTCTTTCATTCACTTTTAGGTCAATTCAAGGAAAAAATTATTAAAATGGTTTTTTAATGTGGTAAAGAGCTTTGGAAAAACTCTAAAGTGGTGGTTGGAATATTTTATTGATTTTTTTAATAGTTTTTAAAATAATTATAAAAGGAAAGGATTTTAAAATGAAAAAAATCTGGGTAAAGAATACATTCTTTTATAGCCTCTATTTCTCTTTCTCCAAAAAGTGAAATTTTACTTTAAAATTATCTATAAATACACTGAAAAAATGAAAACCAATTATGGCATAATTGAACACTGGTGTCAACCAAAAAGGACTTAATTTAGCCAATTTTTGCCATTTAAGTCCTATAAACCAGCCATTAATATATCAATAGTTTGTTATGAGTATTCAAAAAAAATCAGAATGTGTTCAAGGACCCTTGGAAGCCTTTTAAAAATGTGTTGGGGAGCTTTGATTCAACTTAAGGATAGTTTTACCCACATTATCCAGGGCAAAAGTGATGAGTGTTTTCATGTATTTTGACATCCCAAGCCTGTCAGCAAGGAATTTGAAATCTTTGGAGCTAAGACTCCCTTTCTCCCCAAAATTTTGATATTTCAATTTAATTTTATTTAATTAATCTACATGTAATATATCAAAATTCTTACATATGGAATTAAATTGAAGAATTGTAGTACACAATTGTAATTTCCAATTACTCATATGTAGGTTTAACCCACTTATTTAATGTGTAAACACAATTTGGAGAATTAATTGAAGATAATTCAATTTCTCATAGCTTCTATACTACATTGCCACACTTATTTTTGAACACAAAAAATGATATTCAATGAAAAATCTGGTGTGAATGAAATTAAAGCTTGAGAATTTTCAGATTTGAATACCAAAAATACTTAAAGCTTAATTTAAACTTATTTAGAGTCAAGCTACAGAATTCTTTCACAGAGGTTACCCAAACTAAAATTTAAAGCCTGCTCCAAAGTTGAAATTAATTTAATTATTTTATCCATTAGAAAAAATATTTTTTTTTATTTTATTGAATTTTTTTGAAAAAATATTCTTTTTTTCAAGAATTTTGTCAAATTGTTTGAGTAAAATGATATTTTTAAATATTTGTTGATATTTATTATTTTTGTAAGAACTATTATTTTGCATTCCATTTCAAAGTTGATCTTAATATTAAGAAATAATTATTTCATTTTTATTTATGAATTATACTTTACTTTGTTGTCTTTTGGTGTATATGGAAATACATCTAAGGATCACACTAGATAATAATATTTTATAGTTGATGTACCTATTTGAAATGTGAAACCTAAATAATCTATATATCAACCCCATTCACCATGAGAAAAATGGCTACACCTGGAAGGGGGTGTTTCATTTGGAAACAAGCTTAGAGCCATTGTATATTGAGCTTGGACCCATCTGTGAGCTAGGTTGGAACCAGGATCAATACGTTTTTTAGTTTTTTAAAGTTATTCCAATTCACTTGAATATTTCAGAATCCCCAATATTTTTCTCCTTTTTTACTCTGATTTAATTAATGTATATAATATATTATATATTAATTATTTCTATTTATATTTTAATATTAAAGAAAATATTATTTGTGATTGAAAGATGACTCTATAAATATATTTTCAATCTGAAAAATTTGTTGTTTCTTTTGAAGGCCAAAAATAAGTAAAATCCTGCCTTAAAAATTAATAAAGGCTTCAACCTGCTTTATTCATGACTCATTCTTACTTTCTGACAAGATTAATTCTCCTTTATTTAAACAATGGCTCACAAATATAAAAATCAGATTTGTGAACTGAAACCTCTTCTTGAGAAACCAAATTGTTAGATTCTTCTCTTCTTATATTGTCCAATATTCCTAATTCATAAAAAAGGGTATAGGTTTTTGAACTTCTTTGAATAATGCTATTCATAAAAATGTACCATAAAGGTGTATATTATTCCTTATTTATTGATTAGAAATTTTTAAATTGAATTATTAATATCCTTTTTTCCATTTTATTATTAATCCATATGATAAATAATTTTAATCAATTTTCATTATTATTAAGAATAAAATTTCTCTTTTTTAAAGATAAAGAAATTCTTTAATTTTGATTTTTTGTCAGTTTTTTCTTAATAAAAAAGGGAAGTAGGAGTCTCTGTGAATGACATCCCCTGCTACAGGAAGAAAATAGGAATTTCTTTCTCAAATTGCTGTATCAGAAATAAAAGGGGCCCCTACTGTAAAATTTCTGATAATGATTGAAAAATTTACAGTAGCAGCAATTGCAGTTCCTGTACTGTAACAAACTATACAAATTTAAGATATCCTACAGTAGGAGGACCTACAAGGCCTGCTACTGTAATTCGTAATATAAAACACAAAATAATATAAAATCAAAATATTAAAAAAAAACAAAAGAAAATTGGGAAAAACAATTGAAAAACATTAAAAAACAAAATTTAATAAAATAATAGAAATCATATCACCATATACAATGGAAAAAAACTCAAAAAAAATTGTTTCAGATTATCAAAAATAAAGATGTTTTAACTTCTTTAACACAAAAAATTGAAATTAAATTCCTAATTATCATAATGAAAATATACACATTGAACCTTTTATGAATTTCTCCATCACTCATTTTTTTGGGGTAGTTCTATTCTTCTATTTTAATTCTTTGTTAAAAAGAAATTTTTTGAGATCTTTCTTTTGGAGTTTATGTTTGTTTTTCCTCCTCAAAAAATAAAGATCAAGGATATTTATGTTAGAAAGAAAAAATGTGGAAAGGACTGATAGGAAGTATATGAATTAAGGATTCTGCTGATAACACTAATTGAAAACTGAAAGAATTTGGTTCATTGAAAGAAATAAGTACCAGGTCACTCAATTCATGAGATTTAGCTCTTCTCATATTATGAATAGTATTCTTTCAGAAATATTCCAGAAAACCTGACTTCCTTGTAATTCTGTTAACTTACTTTCAATATTCAGATTGATAATATTATTTTACTTTTAAGAGGCTAAAAGGAGGCTTAAGAGACTTTTTATTAATTTCAAAATAGATATATCTGAAAATTGATATTATATTTTCATTTACAAAAGAATAGGATTCATATTTTTTTTGAAAAATTAATTTTATGTTTGTATATCAAATTGATTTACTGGGTTGAGAATTTCTGACAAGAAAACGTCCAAAAATTTCCATCAGAAAAGGAGATAAAATGGGTAAATTCCTTGAACAATTTTTCATAATTAAACTTTAAGGCTTCAAAAGTGATTGAGACCTTTTTTTAATATGATTGGACATGGCTTTGATGTAATATTTGTGTCACCTCAAACTTCATTCCCAAAAGCTTTCAGCTTATTTCTCTGGAATATATTTTTGAAATATGAAATTAATCAATAATTAATCCCCTTTATTAGACTTTAATAACAAAATCCAACAATAAATCTTCTCATATTATATTTTAAGAAAACTCAAAAGATATTCATATGTATTTTTGATAAAATACAGTTTATAAACAGCTGATTCTTTTAAGCTCATTAATCTTCTAGGATTCATATATTTGTCAGAGTAGTGTTGAGCTTAAGAATATTTCAGAAGCTTTATAGATAAATTTTGAGACAGAAATTCTAAAAACCCACACATTCATCCCAGTTGGTTTGCCTTGATATTATTTAGGGCTTCAATCATTTGAAAAGAATTATCTGAATTGTTTTATTCATTGATAAATATTTCCTTTTAAATTATTTTTGATACATATTGAATGTTTATATCAGTTTAAATTAAAGTATTTTTTGATAATATATGAGTTTATCCCACATCCCTTTGAGGAAATTTCAATCTGGAGAAATAGTAAAAAACTTTTCCTCTATTAGTTTTAATAAGTTTATCTTTTTATTTTTGAGTAACTCAAAAGTAAAAAACATAGTTAAAAAATAGCTAGATTTATTAACCCATTAAGCTCAGATGAAATTTTCAATTATTAAGCTCATGGAGAGCTCTCCATGTATCCCAATTCCTACAAAAATGGATTATAGATTAAGTAGCTTACATCTAAAATAGAAAATTACCATTCAATACCACAAACATACTTCAAAATAAATGAAATGGTCATTTATATGAATAAAATGTTTTCAAATATGAAAATAAGTGATGAAAATAAATGTTAAGCATATTAATAAATGGAGATAAAAAAAATTTCATATCTCAAAAAAACACCTGCATTTAAATTCTAGAAATATTAGTTATTTCAGTTTTTTTTACTTCTTCATAAAACTAAAATTTAATTTTTTTGAGATAATAGCTCACATGAGCTTAGTCTCCCAAGTACTAAAGTAATCCAAGACATAAAGATAGCTAATTTGGAATTAATAATGTCTAACAAATAATATAAAAGGGAAGTAACTTTTTTAAGAAGGAACAAAATATTCTATGTTACAAAAAATTAAATACCCTGATATTTTCAATGATTATGAAGATTTAAAATTCTATCATTGATGAATTCTTTCTATATGAATATCAGAGTTATTATCAATTTAAGACATGGATTTTTACAATAGAAAAGCCCTCCATTCCAAATATTAAACTAAATATTCTACGTAAAATGTTTTTTCCTCTAGCTATAGCAGCTTGTGGGCTCAAATAGGGGTGATATTTTTTCAATATATACCAAATTTTGGTGGGCCTCTCCTTAAAACTGCTTTATCACATAGATTTTGGAAGCTTCTTTAAAAATAATTTGAAGCGTTAGTTCAAGAATAGAATATAAATCAGGGATATAATGTCTCACAAAATACATATTTTGATAAGAGAAAACAGGTTGTTACTAAGGTATATATTTTATATTATGTATATGTCCAGAAATTCATAAATACACAAGCCATCTTCTCATTAATTAGAAGCTATTAGAAAGTTCAAGGGCTTAAGCTACAATATTATTCATTTATTTATTACCATAAGTGATCTTGAGAGAGAATTCATCTTGTAACCTTAAAATATATATAGAAATCTATAATAAAGTCACCCAAGTTTTTTTTTTCAATGAAATAATGAAAAGTAATGAACAAGATGAGAGCAAAGGGGAAATGAAAACAAATCTGTTGATAATGTATTTTTGGCTTATTGATTCTTGAAAAGCCTGACCAAGCACTTATATCAAGACAAATAAATTGAGACTTTGGGGCTTGCATATGTGGCTTTAATTTCTTTCAGAAATTCTATTCATAAATTTAATTTCTTTCCTATCTCCAACCTGAATTCAATCTGACTCCCATGTCAAATTCCAAATGAAACACCTGCTGTCAGGTGTACCCAATTTTCACATGCTTAGTGAGGGCCATAAAACACATTCCAAGATTGACCTTAATGAGAATTGAAATGGATGAAAAAAGTGTATAAGTATATTTTAAACTTCCAATACACATTTTTTAGAAGCCAAGAGAAATTTAAGGAAGTATTTCATCCTTCATTTAACCACAAATTGTGATTAAAGTTTTTAAAGATGGAAACTTAAACTGGGTAAGATAGATGCATTGAGATATGGAGAAATCAACTGAAAAAAATACAATGAAATAGGAAAGAGTATTGAATTAAATCAAAATAGCTTCTAAAAGGGAGGAGAGAAATTATCATGAAGTTTTTGAGGGGAATAAGTTACAACTACAAATGAATTTCCATGTGAGCCTGTGAGGTATATATGACATACCCATAAGGCCACAAATAGCTTTATATACAGTTGATTCAGTCTTGAACAGACTTTTCAATTGAATTAAAAATAAAAAATAACAAAAAATAAGTATAATTTTTTTTGATAAACAAAGTTATAATTATTATGTCATTTTTGGATTTTACACAAAAAACAACCTAGGGTACACCCATAGAGTGTTATACCCAAAAATGATTATTTCTTATGTTATTAAAATATTGAGGAATCTCATGGTACAATTGCAATTTTTTTTTAAATTTTTTAAATTTTTTAAATTTAAGCATTAATAAGCTTAAATTTAAAGTTGCATAAGGTTTATGCAAAAATACCAAATTTTTAGTTAAAATTAAGGTGTTATTTATATTAACTGAATTGGCTAAGAATTTTCCATACAGGATGTGAATCCTGCAGGTGCTCAATTTAAAAGGGTTTAAGGCCATATTATGGCATTGAATAAATAAAAGGGCACAATCCACGCAAAAAGGTGGGAAAAAGGAAAAAGACCAAACGGAGCTGGGGTACCCAGCTTTTTGGATCTGCAAGGATTCAATTAAGTTTGTCCACCTGTATTGAAGTATTTCAAAAATTATTTAAACTTTAAGATTAGACTTTGATCCAACCTTAAAGTTTAAACTGGTTTCATCCCAATTTGGACAGGGATTTCAAGCTGCCAGAGGGTAAATCCCAATATGCAAGCTTGAAATTAAGTTTTTAAGAACTTTCAAAGCTTAAATAAGCTTAAAACATTAAAGCCACAAGCATTAAAACCTTATCAAAAGTTGAGGTTTGGTGTGTATTGCTATTTCATGTGGAAAAATAGTAATAACTTCGAAAGTTCATTAAAAATCCAATTTTTGATGTATTTGCCTGAAGCTTTTACACAGCTTACAATTTAATGTGACCTGTGTATACATTAAATTTTAGGTATCCTTTATAAACATGGTCTATTGGTAATTGGCCTGGAAATTTACTCTTTTAATTATACCTCAAGAAAATTAATTGAAAATTGAGTTTAAGACATTTTTTCTTGAAAATCTATTTTTAAGTTGTTCATGTGATGAAATTCAATATAAATAAGCTTATCTTATATTAAGAATTGAAATAATTAACCTAAATGAGGATTAAAGTTACTGGGAGTTAAGAATAACACTGGTAAATTTAAATTGGAATTAAAAATAAGTTACCTTAAGTTAAGAATGTTATTTTTAAGCATGATTTTTAAGTTTTGACCTGAGAACACCCTCTATATCCATTATGAATAATTAGAGATTCTCTGCAGGTATAAAAAAAGTCTATTCATCACTGTTTTTGTTCATCATTCATTATCAATCCAATTTTATTAGAAATTTAAACAGGTAAAGTTTTATTACATATAAAATCTTATTATTAAAGTAATTCTTGAGTTGTTTTATTAGTTATCAATCTTAAACTAAAGAATTGAAATCATAGAATTCAGATTATTGTTGTAATCACCAATAATATATTTATTTTAATAAATTATCATCTTAAATATCTTTTAAAATCAACAAATTCCTCTTAAAAACTCTTTAAATCATATTTTTATTATAAAAAGGTGTTTTATCTTTAAAATATTAATTTTTTGGTGTGTTTTCAACTTATAATAATTATTCAATATAATAACTGTTGTATTTAACTTTTCTTATTAAATATATATTATATGTAAGTTTTTCTCTCAAGTTATATATTTTTTATCTATCATTAGTTTTTTTATATAGAGTTTTTCTATAAGAATTATTTCTGCACAGTGTGTGTGATAATTCTTTTATAAATAATATTCATATTATTTATAAGTGGTTCAATATTAATATTTTACATGTGTAATTGTCTCATTAAAAGCTTTACACTTCTTATTGTTATGATTGTCAGTGACTATAAAAATAGAATAATTATGATTTATTATAACTATTAAGTTTTTTTCTATTATTAAGTCATTTAATAATAATTAAACTTGTGTTTTTCAACATAATTATTTTCAATAATTAAATATATTTGTGGTTATAATATCCTATTTTATTATATTTTTCTACTGAGGACAGTCATAGTACTCTTGATATTGCTACTATTATCAAGGGTTTCATAGACAAACCTGACATTTGGGGGCCTGGCCATGATTTTAACAAATGTTTGGGACATAAATCATTTTCTAGACCTAATTTTATTCCTTTTTTGAACTAAAATTGTCATATTTACGTTAATATTGGCTCCTTTGGGACATATCCCTTAGAAATAATCTTTATAATATTAATAAAGTTATTTTTTCCTAAGAATATCGTTTATAACAATATACTATTGAGTGATTTGGAATAAATTTCTCTTTTCTAACTAGAAGATTTTTCACATCACAGAATTTAAATTTATTCTTTGAGTTACTCTAGTATAAAGTGAATAATAATACAATTTTGATTAATAACTTATTGTGGAACTCCTTTTAGTGTGGGATTGGATAAGGCAGTCCTTGAGGGGGAAATCACAGGTAAACAGTTTTGAATTGCTGAAATAATCCTGTAACCAAGGGTGCTAATGGTGTTTTAGCTGCCCCTCTGAATATACTAAACAATCTCCCTACAGAGCTCACAAATCAATATTTAAGATTGTGGCTTTACAACTAGAGAAGACTTTTTAGCAGTCTCTATCAGACCTATTCAATAATCAGATGAGTAACTTATAGGTTAAAGCAGTATAAAATATAATTTTCAAATAATAATATAAGATTATTTTAAGGTTAAGACCTTAGTAGTATAAGAGTTTGATTTAATATAATAGTACTAATATATGTTTTAAGAGGTAAGTTCAATTTGATGTTATATATGTTATAATACTTGATGGTTTTAGAGGGTAATTGTTAATATAATATAGCAATAAGACTTTTAATAACTTACTGGTAAGATATTGTTCAATATAGAGAGCATGCTTGTTAAATATATAAATGATATAATATAATATAAGGGTAGGGTTTTTTATATATATAATAATATATAGTTGTAAGGTTGTTTTTTTTAATATGAAGATATAATAAGACCATTTTTTTTCTTTATAATGTAAAGGTTATGGGGATAAACTCAATATTATGAGTATTATTGATAGTATTATAATTATAAGACTAATAATTTAAACATAGGGTGGATTAATAATATTGAGTAGACCTTCTGTTAACTACTATTAATTAGAAATCACTATGAATTAAACTTTTAAGTCTATAATACTTTAACAAAATAACTAGATTATCCTACTAGTAAGGGATGAATAGTTATTCTCCTTCTTGGTATATAACTAATTGGATTCATTCATGCATCCATCCATTCATGGGGAAAAGAGGAAGAAATGAGGGAGAGAGGCCCTCTATTTGTATTCTTTGGGCTCTCGATAGAGGCACTCAAAAACAAGGGACTTAGAATTTTTCCACTTCTTTTTGCTGGGATAATTCTTTATAGTGGTGAGATACCATTTGTTTGGTTGATTGCACCATTTTTATGTATGATTATGTAATCTGAGATGTTTTTGCTGGTGAGAAATTTTGAGATGGTGTCCTTTCTTCAAGATATTGCAACATATGTTTGGTTTTTTGCACCATTTCTGGGGGAATGAGGTGATCTTGTACAGCTATTGCACCATAGGTTTGTGCACTGTTTGAACTGTAGGTGGAGAATGCTGTATATTGTGGGGATTATATTTGTCCTGTATAAGTTTTAATTTTCCTTCATTTAAATTAAATTCTGTTTTTAATTTATATTTACTGCCTTATCAGGTGGCTGTGCTTGTATTTCCACAGATATGCTGTGTAATTTAAAGTTTTTTGATGGATTTTCCTTGCATAAATTAATTGATGTTTTTCTTCCTGTCTTGTGACTGTTGATTAATACAGCTTGAATTTATTCCTTATTGAAGTGGCTTCAGCTTAATAAATTGATTGCTGAGTAATCCAAAGGTTGAGCAGAGCCTGGGTAACTTGAGTGTTTCACTACCCCTCTTACTGGTAAATTTAACATTCTTGCTAGCTTGTCTTTTTCTTTTCCTTATTTGTTTGTTATTATTTTGAACAAATGGACCATTCTTCCAGGATTTTCTTATGGGATTATACATGCTGATGACCTTCAATCCATTGTATTTCTGAATTCCTCCATTTTAGTTGATTAATTATTTTTTTTCAGTCTTCAAGTTATATTCCTATAAATGAAATTCCACTTGAAACTGGGCCAATAAGGTATGGAATACCACATTATTAATGGCATAATTATCATTTGTGCAAAGAAAATATATAATAAAATAAAAAATTAAAAAAAAAGTTAAAAATCTTTACTTAAAAACATTTTTTCTTTACTCTTTAGACATTTTCTTTATTTTTGATCTAATTTGCCATAAATTACATTGAGAAAACTTTATCCAACAACTTGAGCTTATAAGTTAATCTTATTGTTTAATAAAATAACTTATATTTTTTATTTTTTCTCTAGTTTCATACACCATAGAAATTTCTTCAGACTCTGAGGTCCCATAATCTATTATTGAAATTCAACCCAGCCCAGCACCAAGGGGTTTAATTACCAAAGAACCCTTTAAAGGTCCAGCAGGTGAATTCAATCTATTTCTTAGTCCATTTTTCTTCAAATTGATGTGAAATAGATCCTAATAGAAGTGGAAGTAACTACTCCATACAATCAAATGGATCTGGACCAGGCTATTCAATTCATAAATCCAAAGGACAAGATTGTCAGCCCAGAGGAGAGGCACAAATGGAAGATGCCAGAACTTCCACCGGTTTCCAAAGGTTAGCCAGAACCTTTGACACTCTTATTGAGAGTCCAGAAGCTGACATAACTGCTATTCCTGTTTTCAGACCTCAATCATTTCCAACAGGCAAAAATAGAAATATACCATTCCAGTACAAGAACTGGTTTATGTCAGAAAAGCAGAAGGAGTGGTAACATTTGCCAAGTCTTTGGATAGGCACAATGAACGCATATCCTCAAGTGAAAAAGTTCATGGTACCAGAAAAGACAGAGGATCTTCTGAGGGGTTGGAGGCCCATGTCTTGCAAAAGACAAGACCAAAAGATAAAAGCTTGGTTGAAAAAGCAAAGCATGTTGTCAGAGGACCAGAAGAAGAAGTTGGCCCAAGGAAAGAGCAACAGCCCAGTGGAAGCTCCTGAAGCCTCCAAAAGCAAAAATCAGCCTCAAAAATTTCCAAACAAGGGCAAGAAAACCCAAAAAAAAATCAGAAGAGCAAGAAAAAGGCAAAGCCCAAGTGGAACAAGCCTTACCCACAGAACTACAGAATTCCTAAGAAAGAGAAGACAGCCATGTACAATGTGTTCAATCTTGCAAGAGCTCTGATGGAATTCAAAAGCAAGGAGGAGGAAAGAATGAGCCAATCCTTTCCAAAGAAATAGACCTTGTCAAGCGTTTAAATCATTTTTAAACTTGTAATAAAGAGATTTGAGCAAAGTTAAGCAATTCTGAGTATATCCAACAGAAGTTGGGTAGAGAGATTTTACAAGTAAAAGAGTCACAAAAGACCATGATTGGTCTAGAAAGTGTTGATAAAGACAATATTTTGTCTTTGAAGCAAATTTGTGCATGAATTGAGTCTATGGTTACCTTACTCAATCAACCAGATGACAATTTTATTTCCTTAATTACTAAACAATTAAGTGAATTAAGAATACAAGTCCAGAACTTGGAAAATTCAACTGGTCACAGTGCAGCTTTTTTCCAAGAACAATTGGAAAAAAGTGATAAAGCAAGAATTGAGTTGAAAGAAGGTATTCAATCAAGTATTAATAATATATCACTGAAGAATCAATTGCCAAGACAGGCCACACCAATTCTTTAAAGAATTGTGCTGAACTTGAACAATTATTTACATCATACAATTTCAAGTAATGCAGATGTGGAGACTGCCTGTAATTTTAAAGACATTCCAAGATTCGAGGAATGGCCAACCTTCAGTGCTTAAGGAGAATATAATAACATGGAGTTTATGAAAACAATTGACATGTTTAAAGAAGACTTTAAAATACCAGATGAATAAATAAGTGCCAGATTACACTCATTGTTTACCAAATCAGCAAAGAAATAGTATGACAAAAAGAGACAAGACCATGGTAAACATTCTTGGCCTTGGTGGAAAGAACAAGTTATTTCCAAATGGGAAAATGATTTATGGAGATTCAATATGGAAAATTCCTTTGAAGAATCAAAACTTCAATATTGAGAGGCACAGGCCCATGTCCCGGTTTCTTAAGAAGAAGGACAGATCAACAGCCCTTCATGCTGATATATCTGAACCAATGATACATAAAAGGATATTAAGGAAATGTGGTGGTGACCTTGAGCATGCTATGAGAAGCAGATGTATTGAGCCTTGCTCTAAAGAAGATAATATCAATTCCATGGAAGACATTACATCCAGAACAAAACTTGGAAGAAATTGGTATAAGACCCCAATAGATAAAAAGACTAGTGAGAAACCAATTTTAAAACCAAATAAACCACATGACAAAGCTCCTTTAAAATGTCATAAATGTGGAAGTACATCTCATTTGGCCAATACTTGTCCAAAAAAGACAAGAATCAATGAGATAGAAATTGAAAAAGAGGATGATACAAAAGATGCCAATAATGTATCTTTACATGAAAGTGACTCTGAGCCTTCTGAAGAAGAAGAAATAAACAATAGACTTAGTATAGAGAAAATTAAGTTTCCTTTGAGGTCACAGAAGTGCATACTCACTTACCACAGTACAGTGATGCATGTATGGATCTCATACATGTGTAAGATGCTAAGATGCAGAAAATAAAACCTGCCAGAGGTAAAGGCTATACAGCTGGATCATATTGCATCACTAAAATTGTGATAAAAAACAAATAAGCCAAGATAGATCTTGACTCAGGTGATTTTTGTACTTGTTTTGGAAAAGATTATCTTGGAATGATTTATAACAATTGGAAAGAAACGTTGATGCCATTTGAAGGTATAAAATTCAGAAGTGCTAGCCAAGATATGCATCTCTTCCATTCTTGAATCAGAAATGATATTCACTCATCCTTCAGAAAATATCAGATTGAAATTTGAATTTGTTTTAATGAATAATTGTACTTCACAGCACTTTATACTTGGGAATGATTATCTTAATATTTACGGTATTGATATTAATAATCATAAAGACAGATAATTCACTATAGGGGAAAATAAAAGGCAGAAATTTGCTTTTCCTCTAGAAAAAAGAGAAATAACATCATCAAACAAGTGAATAATGTTGATAAGGAAATATTTGTTTCAGATCAATTAATTGAAGCACAAATTAGCCCTGAATTAACATTGGAAATGAAGGAAGAACTTCTTGAAATTTTGTTTCAATACAAAGAAGCCTTTGCTTCTGATAGTGAACCACTTGTAGCTATCAAAGGCCATGAAGTGGAAATTATGCTTAATGTGGAAAGACCTTACCCTCCACTATTAAGAAGACCAGCTTACCCAGAAAGCCCTAGAGCTAGAGAAGCATTGGAAATTAATATTGATGAGCTGATGAAACTGGGAGTTCTTAGAAATGTTGGGCAAAATGAAGAAATAGAAGTCACAACTCCTGTAATCATTACTTGGCAAAATGATAAATCAAGGATGGTTCGTAATTTTAGAGCATTGAATACCTGCATTATTCCAGATAGGTATCCAATCCCTAGAATCCAAGAGACTTTGACTCAATTATCCAAAGAAAAGCTCATCACTTCTATGGATGCCTGTAAAGGTTTTAATCAGAATTTTTTGACACCTCATGCTAGGAAATTATTAAGTATAATTTCTCATTGTGGTATTTATGAATACTTGAGGTTTTGTTTTGGTATTAAAGGTGCACCCTCTCATTATCAAAGAATGATGAATACCATTTTACCACATGAATTATCAGAGGGATGGTCAATCATTTATATTTGTGACATTGTCATTTGTTCAGAAACCTGGAAATTGCATTTAGACAGACTTTCATTAGTACCTAAAAAGATTCTTCAAGTGAAAATGAAAATATCTCTTAAAAAAGGTAATTTTGGGTTTCATGAGCTGAAAGCTCTAGGAAATTTAGTCTCAGGACTGAGCCTCGGTGTTGATAAAAACAAAGTGGCTACAGTTTTACTGAAATAAATGCCCCAGAACAGAAAAGAAATGATGTCTTAGGGTTTTCCAGTTATTATAGGGAATTCCTTAAAGATTTCACAATCCTTGCCAAATAATTGTACAGAATTTTTGATCAACAAACTGTTTTTGAAATGACACAGGAAAGGATTCAAGCATATGAAAAAATCAAGTATAACTTGACTAATGCACCATTATTATTGATTCCAGACTGGAAAATCCTTTTAAAGCTTTACGTTTATGCATGTGGTGAAGTTCTAGGTGCAGCTCTTCATCAAGTTCAAATTGTCAATGAAAAGTCTTATGAAGTTCCAATTTGTTTTATCTCAAGAAAAATCAAACCTACTGAGGCCAGATATAGATCTAGCCAAATGGAGTGCCTTTTCCTTGTTTGGGATCTAGAAAAACTTCATTATTATCTTGATGATAGTGTGTTTGAAGTAATTACCCATTGTAATGCAGTAAAATCACTTCTAAACATGAAAACTCCAAACAGACACATGTTAAGATGGCCAATTGCTATAAAGGAGTATAGAGGTAATATAAACATAGTAAATAAGGCTGTAAATATTCACAAGAATGCTGATGGATTTAGTACATGGGCATTTCCCAATACACCTAAAAATCCTGCCTATGTTCCTACAAGTGCAGAATCTCAGATTCCAATTGAAGGAATTAACATCACAGAGGTGGGTACAGAATTCTTTGAAGAAGTTAGAGAAAGCTATAAGCCAGATAAGAGTTGTCATATTCTTACTTCTATACTTGAAAAATATTGCAAAGATGCAGCTTTGGCTAATTCTATGGATGATATTTGGAAGACATCTTATGAAAATGGAAGAGTCCATTTATTTGATTGTATCTTATATCATAGATCTAAACACACATGTGTCATGGTCTTATGTAGTAGAATGTTGATAAACACCATACTAGTAGAATGCCATGATAACCTTTATTCTGGACATATGTCTGAATAAAGAACAGTGGAAAGAATTAAGACATATTCCTGGTGGCCATCTTGGACAAAAGATTTCATTTATTACTGTCATAGTTGTGACAGATGCTAGAAAGCCAATAAAGCTACTGGTAAAAGATTTGGTTTAATGATTCATATGGAAGAACCAAGTACCCATGGGAAGTGGTTCATAAGGACTGGGTGACTGCTTTACCACCTGGAGGTGATAAAAGCTACAATGCATGTCTTGTTATTATAGAAAGATATAGAAAAACTTCAATATTTTTACCATGTCATAAAGATGACACAGCTATGGATACAGCTCTTTTGATTTGGAACAGAGTCATATCCCATACTGGTATCTTTAAAAATATCATGAGTGATAAAGACCCAAAATTAACAGCAGACCTATGGACTAATTTACATAAGCTTTTGGGTACAAAAATATCATTTTCGACAGCATACCATCCACAAACAGATGGGTTAGCAGGCATAATGATTCAAACTGTGGAGGACATGATCAAAAGATTTTGTGCTTATGGCCCTGAGTTCAAAGATTCTGCTGGATTCACTCATGATTGGTGTACTCTTATACCAGAATTGGAATTAGCCTATAAAACTTCTATCCATGTTTCAACAGGCAAAAATACCAAGATGTTAGAAAAAGGATGGAAACCTAAACTTCCAGTTGATACTTTGATGAAAGATTTAGTTGATATTAATCCAACTGCTTCAAGATTTACACTATTTCTTGATAAAGTGAGACATAATTTAAATAAAAGCATGAATGATGCCTTTGAATATGCTAAACAGAAGCGGGATAAAAGTAATAAAACCCCAGAATTCAAAGTAGGGGACTCCATAATAGTTTCAACCTCCAATTTTAATAATATTAAAGGCCCAAAGAATTTAAAGATTCCTTTTGTAGGACCATTTATTATTAAATCCCTTCATGGGAAAAATGAAGTACAAGTACAACTGTCAGGAGAATTGGAAAAAAACATCCAATTTTCCCTGTCAGTCTAGTAAAGCATTAAACTTCACGTGAAAAGGAAGTATTTCCTTTAGGAAATGAAACACCCATAGAAGGACCCCCACTTGATCAAAGTGAGGATAAAAAAGTACCGAAAGTCTTGAAAGAAGGAAGACTTAGGGGAAAAAATAAAAGAGAATACTTAGTAAGGTACAGAAATCCACAACATGAATATTAATGGATTGCAGAAAGTAAAATACCTGATTTTTATAAGTTTCTCAGAAGATTCAGACATGAGAGAAGACCAATTCCTCAATGGAAATTTTGAATTGTGTTCCTCACATACTTAAAAAGGATAACTAGAGAGGTTGGAAAGTGGATTATACCCCCCAAATAAATTGGGGGTATACTACACAAGAAAAATTGTGGTACACTTTTTTTTGGTGGTACGGAATGTGAGCCTATGAGATATATATGAAATACCCATGAGTCCACAAATAGCTTTATATACAGTTCATTCAGTCTTGAACAGACTTTTCAATTGAATTTAAAATAAAAAATAACAAAAAATAAGTGTAACTTTTTTTGATAAATAAAGTTATAGCTATTATGTCATTTTTGGATTCTACACCAAAAATAACCTAGGGTACACCCATAGGGTGTTATACCCAGAAATGATTGTTTCTTATGTTATTAGAAAATTTAAAAATCTCATGGAACAATTGCAACTTTTTTCAACATTCTTTAGAATTGTTAAAGTTTAGCTTAAATAAGCTTAAATTTAAAGTTGCATAAGGTCTATGCAAACATGCCAACATTTCAATTAAAATTAAGGTGTTGTGTATATTCACTGAATTGGCTAAGGATTTGCCATACGGGATGTAAATACTGAATGTGCTCAACTTAAATGTTTTTAAGGCCATAGTATGGCTTTGAGTAAATAAAAGGGCAAAATCCATGCAAAAAAGGTGGGACAATGGAAAAAGACCAAACAGAGCTGGGGCACCCAGCTTTTTGGATCTGAAAGGATTCAATTAAGGTTGGCCACCTGTATTGAAGGATTTTCAACCTTATTTAAACTTTAAGATTAGACTTTGATCCAACCTTCAAGTTTAAAATAGTTTCATCCCAGTTTGGACAGGAATTTCAAGCTTCCAAAGGGTAAATCCCAATATGCAAGCTTGAAATTAAGGTATTAAGAACTTTCCAAGCTTAATTAAGCTTAAAAAGTTTAAATAAACATAAAAACTCCAAGTTGTAAGCATTAAAACCTTATAAAAAGTTAAGGTTTGGTGTTTATTGCTATTTTATGTGGAAAATCAGTAATAACTTCAAACATTCTGTGAGCCTTAGAGGTAATTTCATATACCCAAAAGACCACAAATACAAAAATAACATATTAATATAAATAAAATGAATTTATTTATATTATTAAAATAAAAATCAAAATATAAATACAAAATTATATTAAAAATAAAAAATTAATTACAATTTAAAAATAAAAATACATTAAATTTTGTAAGTATAAAATTACATTTATACTTGAAAAAATTAAGTAAAAATAAAATTTTAACAAAATTGTGAAAAAATGAATAAATTTGGAAAAAAGTTAAATAAAAATTATTATAACTTTTTATTCAATAAATAAACACATAAAAATTATTTCACCATTGGATTCCTCATAAAAAATCAGGTGGGGTCACCTCTGAGTGAAATTCTTGTAACTCAACTCTAAATAAGCTTAAATTAAGTTTTTAGTATTTTGAATACAAAAGTTGAAAATCCTCAAAACCTTAATTTAATTCACACCACATGTGGTGTTAACCATCAATTTTTGTGTTAAAATTGAGGTGTTGTGTTTAGTTTAGAAGCTATGAGGAATTGAAGTATTTTCAATTGAATTCAATTGAAATGTCAAAATGTGCGCGTGTATTACATAAGTGGACTTTGATTTACATATGAGGTGTCAATTATTACTGTATTGTACTGTACAATTGAATTGAATTACATATGTAAATTATAAGTATAATACATGATGAGGAATTAAAGGAAAAATAAATTGGAAAGATTAAATTTGGGGGGGAAAAGGAATTCCAGCTCTAAGGGGGAGCTAGACCCCCAAAATCCTTGCTGACAGGCGTGGGATGTCAAATTTCACGCAAAAGCTCATCACTTTTGGCCTGGAATTGAGCTACAGGGTCTGTGCACTCAATTGATGATGAGGTTTTGATACCAACTGGGGTAGTTTTAGCTGTTGCCAAGAGGGTAAAACTACCCTTAAGATAAAACAATCATAGTAAAAACAGTTTCAACTGGTTTCTACGCCTCTGAAACACATTCTGACGTGTTTTCAAGGCTCTAGGCCTGGTATTGCTATAGTAATGGCTGATTTAAGGGTAAAAAATGGCTAAAAATGGCTTAAACCAGCCCTTTTTGGTCTAAACCAGGGTTCAATGATGCCATAATTGGCTTTTCTGTTGTCAGACTGTTTTTCACGACTGACAAGGGTAAATTTTTCTTTTGTAGTTAGAGAATTGATGGCTATAAAAGAATGTCTTCTTTGCCCCACTTTTCTCTTCATGTTAGAATCTTTTCCTTTTATTAATTAGTTTAAACACTGTTAAACCAATCAATCAAAGATTCCAACCACCATTTGTAAATCATTTTAATCCTGTTAAGCACGTGAAAAAATCATTATAATAATTGTTTGTAACTCTTATAATCATTTTTACCCCTGAACCACCCCAAAAGTGAATTAAAGCATCTTTCATCACTGTAAACTTTGTCACTTTGTTTCCAAATTCACTCTGGTCACTTTGGGGCGTGTTTTCTCTTTAATATTCTTTTTAAAGACTTTGTTCTTTAATTAATTGCTTGCAGTTCTTTGCTCAATTAATTCCAATTGAAATTGCTCTTGAAGAAATTTCTTTTGTAGCCTTAAAATATCTCTTGTAGAGTATTTTTTGGATAAATTTTTATTGTTGGTAAAACAATAAATTTTTATAATATTATTGCTTTATACTAATAAAGTTATAAACAATAAAATCGGCGTGTTTTCACTTAAAAATAATATTTCATACTATTTTCAACTGAATTTTACCTTATACAAATTTTGAGGACAGGAAATGTACTTGATTTTTAATCAAAGTTTCATATCCACACCTTACATTTGGGGGCCCAGCCGTGATATTTTACCTGTGACCTGTTTTTTTTACTCTTTTTAAATATTTTTCTTATATTGAAAAACTTAAAAACATATAAAAAATACTTATAATTCAAAAAATCCATAAAAAATAACTTTTTTTCATATTATAAGTGAGGCTTATATTTTTATTTCTTTTTTAAAATAACCTTTTTTTACTTAATTAATTGGCTTTTCATCAATTTTAGTGTCTGACAACATGGTAAGACAAGAAAACATTGAAACAGCCTCAACAGTCACCAGCATTGTTCCTGCAAGCACTATTAATTCAGACCATAATAGTACTGTAATTGTGACTCAAAATAATCAACCTGAACCAATATCTTCTGAATTAATTAACTTGGACATAAGTAATACTCTTCAGAAAGCTAAGAATTTGGCCAATAGTAAGTTCTTTGACGTAAAAATACTATTTTAAGCCTTTTTAAACCATAATTATGCCTTCAACCAGGTCAGGAGCCAGCTACAACCCCTCAAGCAGCACCCAAAAAGGTAATAGACGTGATTATGGCAGAGGCCAACCAGGTACAGAAGGAAAAGGGTCAGTTGATGACTTCCAAACAGCTGAATTGGGTCATTCTGAAGCTGATAATACTATTTTACCTTCAAAAAGAGCTGACACCGCCACAACAAGCCTCTGTGGACATATACAAAGCCAGCCACAGTGCATACAACAATGCACTTCAATTCAAGGAGTACCAGATCCTTGCAGACCTGTGGAAGAATTGCATGAACTCTTACCTGACAGTAAGAAAATTCTTGGGCCATCCCAACACTTGCAAATTGCTCAATGGATGGCATCCATTAATGGAGAAGAAAAACATGATGCTTTTGACACTAGAATGGAGGAAAAACAACCCTCCACCAGCCAAACCAGTGCCAAAAACAGCCCCAGTGGCCAGCAGCAGCAATTCCAACGTGAAAAAGCAGCCACAAACTCCAAACAAGGGCAAAGGGAAGGCACCAGCCCCAAAACCTTACAGCAAGGGCTACAGAATCCCAAAGATTCAGCAAGATGCCATGGAAAATGTATTTCAGATGGCCAGAACCATGATGGAATTACAGAAGAAGGAGGAAGCCAGATTAAAGTTCCAGAAATGATTTCTGACATATTTGATTCCATCCCAGAGTTGTATAATGCTATAAATGACGTGAAAAAACATCTTTCTGATAAAAATGAAACCATTTGTAACAACATTAAAACAAACAACCTGAGTCTGTGCCAAATTAATGAAACACTTATGTGTTTTGAAAAAGTTTTAAGAACAATCAAAAATTCCAATAATGATAATTCTTCTAACAATAAAATAAATGAACAATCTGCCATTATTAAAGAATTGACAGATAAATATTCTAAATTCAATATTGATGACATAATTGAAACAAGAATTAAACAAGCCATAAATATTATCAAAACAGATAAAAAGAAAGTCCTTGATGACATTTCAAATTCATTTACTGAAGTAAAGACATATACCATTGCCTTGAAAAAGTGTTTTGATGCTTCACAAGAAGAAGTATCAAAATTATCAATGAAATTGAATCAAGTCACTGCTGATAATACAAGACAGACAGAGTTATGGCAAGAACTTACACATAAGGAAGACATGTATAAAATTGAAGTAATAAATTTAATACAAAGCTTCCAACATGAATACAGAAATTCCCAAAGGTGTAGCAACAGTAAAATGAATGACATTGAACAAATACTGAACACCTTACCAAGAATGTCTACACCTCTAAATCAAAATGAGGGCACAAGAATTCCAAATCCACAAGTATTGGATCCTGATAATTCACAATTAAAACATGAATTATCCACTTCTTTTCATAACTTGGAACCATCAATGGGCCAAGCACTCTTGAAAGAAGTCCCAAAACTTAAAGAATGGCCTCACTTCAGTGGTGAAGGAGAGTATGACCATATGGAATTCATTAGAGGTATTGACATGATCCAAGAGGATTTTGAATTACCAGACAGATTGGTAACAGCCAGGTTTAACACCTTGTTTACCAGATCAGCTCACAGATGGTACATCAAAATAAGACACGCACATGGACACCAGAGTTGGACTTGGTGGAAAACCCAAATCATCAACAAATGGGCAAATGATGCTTGAAGGTTTAAAGTTGAAACAGCCTTTGAATCTGCCAAATTTAATGCTGACAAAGACAAAGCTTTACCATGGTTTTGCCAACAAAAGGACAGATTAACAGCATTATATCCCAACATGTCAGAATTTATGATCCATAGAAAAATTCTGAGACAATGTGGAGGTGACTTAGAGCATGCTGTCAAAAGCAGGACTACTGAACAATCTTCAGCAGAGGATATTATCAATATACTAGAAGAAGTAACCACCAGAACCAAAATTGGTTCTAGTAGGGTGAATCTCAAAACAAGGTTTAATACACCTTGGAAAGATTCTGTGGACAAAAACCCCAAAGAAAATTCTAGTAATATTAAATATAAATCTGCAGATACAGTCAGAAAATGCCATATTTGCCAAAGCACCACCCATTTAGCCAATACATGTCCAAAAAGGGGGAAAATCAATGAAATTGACATTGAAAAGGGACCAGATGTTGAAAAAGAAGACATAATTGAAGACAATTCAGATGATAAGTCATCCATATTTTCTGAATCTTCAAAAGATATAGAAAATATCAATGCCACTTTTGACATCATGGAATCTTATTCCCACTTACCACAATTGAGCAATGGTCAAGTTGATTTATCAAAAGTTCAAGATGCACAACTTATGAAGACAAAACCAAACAGAGGAAAATGTTATACAGCTGGTAATTCCTGTATAACAGAAGTGGTGATTAACAACAAGCCCACCAAACTTTTGCTTGACCCAGGAGCCTTCTGCTCTTGTGTTGGAAAATCTTTTCTTAAGACTTGTGTACCAAATTTTGAAGACCAATTGTTACCAATTGATGGTATAAAATTCAACAGTGCAAGCAACCCAATGAAAGCATTTGGAATCTTTGAGACCAATGTCATATTCCCACACATAAATGGGAATTTAAGGATCACAGTTGAATTTGTTGTTATGGAAAATTGCTCTAGTACCCATTTTATATTGGGAAATGACTATTTAATCATGTATGGAATAGATTTACATAATAACAAAGACAGATACTTTACAATTGGGGACAATAAGTGCCAGAAATTTGCCTTTTTACCATTTAAAAGACAAATTACAGTAAACAAAGTATCACCAGTCAACTTAGAGTTAGAGAAATTCAAGTCTGAACAGTTAAATGAAGCTGAAATAAGCCTTCATCTGACTGATAAACAAGAAAATGAACTTTATTCCCTTCTGTATGACCACAGAGGAGCATTTGCTACAAACAAAGAACCCCTGGGAGAAATTGCTGGTCATGAAGTTGACATCATTCTTAACATTGAGAGACCTTATCCACCACTATTAAGAAGACCTGCTTATCCAGCAAGTCCAAAATCAAGAGAAGCTCTAGAAATTCATATCAAAGAACTTCTAGACCTTGGTGTAATAAGAAAAGTAGGCCACAATGAGGAAGTAGAAATAACTACACCAGTTATAGTGGCGTGGCATAATGGAAAATCCAGAATGGTTGGGGACTTTAGAGCTCTGAACACTTACACTGTCCCAGACAGATACCCAATACCAAAAATCCAAATTGCCCTTACTCAAATATCTCAAGCAGTGTATATAACCACTATGGATGCCCTTAAAAGATTCCATCAAAATGTGGTAACACCAAGAGCAAGAAAATACTTAAGAATTATTGTTCATTGTGGAGTGTATGAATACTTAAGGATGCGCTTTGGTATCAAAAATGCACCTTCACACTTCCAAAGAATGATGAATGAAATCTTCCCTGAAGAACTCTCAGAGGGATGGTTAATCATTTACATTGATGACATTATTATCTGTTCAAAGACTTGGGAGGAGCACATGTACAGATTATCAAGAGTTTTGACAAAAATCCAATCAGTAAACATGAAAATCTCCTTGAAAAAATGTCATTTTGGATTTAAAGAACTTAAAGCATTAGGACATGTTGTATCTGGTTTGTCCCTTGGAATTGACAAAAACAAAGTTGCAGCAGTATTGTTAAAACCCATGCCTCAGAATAAGAAGGAAATTCAGTCATTCTTAGGTTTTTCAGGATATTACAGGCAACACATTGAAGATTTTGCATCCATAGCAAGACCACTTTATAAGTTGTGTGACAAAGACACAGTATTTGAAATGACTGTTGACAGAGTCAAAGCTTTTGAGTCTCTAAGAGAATCATTGACCACTGCTCCACTCTTACTGATGCCAGACTTTAAATTACCTTTCAAACTGTATATTGATGCATCAGGGGATGGACTGGGTGCTGCAATTCACCAAGTTCAGATCATAAATGATAAGCCTGTAGAAGGACCCATATGTTTCATATCCAGGCAAATCAAACCAACTGAAGCCAGATATGGAGCAAGTCAAATGGAATGTCTATGCCTTGTCTGGGCCTTGGAAAAATTGAACTACTTTTTAGAGGGATGTGTTTTTGAAGTAATAACAGATTGTACAGCTGTCAAATCACTTTTGAACATGAAAACACCCAACAGACACATGCTCAGATGGCAAATAGCCATACAAGAATACAGAGGCAATATGACTATTGTTCATAAGGATGGGAATATTCATAAGAATGCAGATGGACTAAGCAGATGGCCATTACCAAATAATATTGATAATCATGCTTATGTGCCAGAAGAAGCTTCACCACAAATTCCAATAGAAGGAATAAGTGTTACAGACTTGAACACCACCTTCTTTGAAGAAGTCAGAAGTAGTTACACCCAAGACAGGAATTGTAGCATCTTATGCCAATTACTTAACAAAGACTGTAAAGACAACTCTCTAATACATGCCTTGGATGAAGTATGGAGAAAATCTTATGATTAAGGAAGATTTCACCTACTGGATGGTATAATTTACCACAGAACCAAGCACACATGTGTGATGACAGTTGTAGACAGGTCATTAATCAATCTTGTACTGAAAGAATGCCATGATAGTCCCTTTTCAGGACATCTGTCTGAAGACAGAACAAGAGAAAAAGTAAAGACCTGCATACGGTGGCCAATGTGGCAGAAAGATGTTGCAGAGTATTGCAAAACCTGTGACAGATGCCAAAAGGCAAATAAATCCACAGGCAAAAGACTTGGAAATATGATAGAAATCCAAGAACCAAACAGACCTTGGGAAATTGTCCATATGGATTGGGCAACTGGCCTACCACCAGGAGGTGACAGGAGCTATAATGCTTGCCTAGTAATTGTGGACAGATTCAGTAAAACTCCAATCTTTTTACCATGTCACAAAGATGATACAGCCATGGATACAGCTCTTCTGATATGGAATAGAGTAGTGTCATGGACTGGGATATTTACAAATATCATCAGTGATAGAGATCCCAAATTCACTTCAGCACTATGGACAAATCTTCACCAATTATTTGGCACTAAACTGTCTTTCTCTACAGCCTACCACCCACAAACTGATGGCCTGGCTGAAAGAATGATCCAAACCTTAGAGGACATGGTGAGAAGATTTTGTGCATATGGCCTTGAATTCAAAGATTGTGATGGATTTACCCATGATTGGTGTACTCTGTTGCCAGAACTGGAATTAGCATATAAAACATCAATCCATGCCAGTACCAATCAGACTCCTGCTATTCTAGAAAAAGGATGGAACCCCAAGTTACCCCAAGATTCCTTGAGGAAAGACTTAATTGAAATACATCCCACAGCTGCTAGCTTCAAAGGAATGCTAGACAAAGCTAGAAAGCATGCAGTAAGATGCATGGAGGATTCTTTTGCATATGCTAAAGACAAATGGGATAAATCACATGCATCTCCAGATTTCAAAGTGGGGGACCTAGTTCTTGTATCCACCACTAACTTCAATAACATCAAAGGATGTAAAAAGTTGAAAGACTCCTTTGCAGGACCTTTTGTGATTAAGGCCCTCCATGGAGAAAATGCTGTTGAAGTAGAGTTATCTGAAGAACTTAGCAATAAGCACCCCACATTTCCAGTAAGCTTGATAAAGCCATATAAATCTAGTGATGCTGAGAAATTTCCCTTGAGGAACAAGATTCCCCAAGTTATACCTCCTATTGAGACATCTGGTACTAAGAAAATTACCAAAGTTCTTAAAGAAAGAAAATTAAGAACCAAGAAAGTAAGGGAATACCTTGTTAGGTACAGTGACCCAACTTGTGAAGATGAATGGTTAGAGGAAAAAAATATAACAGAAGCTACCAAACTCCTCAGGAGATTCAGACACACTAGAAACACCAATATTACAAAGTAATATTCTTTTTTAGGGGGAGGGAATGTGAGCCTTGGAGGTAATTTCATATACCCAAAAGACCACAAATACAAAAATAACATATTAATATAAATAAAATGAATTTATTTATATTATTAAGATAAAAATCAAAATATAAATACAAAATTATATTAAAAATAAAAAATTAAATAAAAAAATTAATTACAATTTAAAAATAAAAATACATTAAATTTTGTAAGTATAAAATTACATTTATACTTGAAAAAATTAAGTAAAAATAAAATTTTAACAAAATTGTGAAAAAATGAATAAATTTGGAAAAAATTTAAATGAAAATTATTATAACTTTTTATTCAATAAATAAACACATAAAAATTATTTCACCATTGGATTCCTCATAAAAAATCAGGTGGGGTCACCTCTGAGTGAAATTCTTGTAACTCAACTCTAAATAAGCTTAAATTAAGTTTTTAGTATTTTCAATACAAAAGTTGAAAATCCTCAAAACCTTAATTTAATTCACACCACATGTGGTGTTAACCATCAATTTTTGTGTTAAAATTGAGGTGTTGTGTTTATTTTAGAAGTTATGAGGAATTGAAGTATTTTCAATTGAATTCAATTGAAAGGTCAAAATGTGCGCATGTATTAAATAAGTGAACTTTGATTTACATATGAGGTGTCAATTATTACTGTATTGTACTGTACAATTGAAATGAATTACATATGTAAACTATAAGTATAATACATGATGAGGAATTAAAGGAAAAATAAATTGGAAAGATTAAATTTGGGGGGGAAAAGGAATTCCAGCTCTAAGGGGGAGCTAGACCCCCAAAATCCTTGCTGACAGGCGTGGGATGTCAAAATTCACGCAAAAGTCCATTACTTTTGGCCTGGAATTGAGCTACAGGGTCTGTGGACTCAATTGATGATGAGGTTTTGATACCAACTGGGGTAGTTTTAGCTGTTGCCAAGAGGGTAAAACTACCCTTAAGATAAAACAATCATAGTAAAAACAGTTTCAACTGGTTTCTACGCCTCTGACACACATTCTGACGTGTTTTGAAGGATCTAGGACTGGTATTGCTATAGTAATGGCTGACTTAAGGGTCAAAAATGGCTAAAAATGGCTTAAACCACCCCTTTTTGGTCTAAACCAGGGTTCAATGATGCCATAATTGGCTTTTCTGTTGTCAGACTGTTTTTCACGACTGACAAGGGTAAACTTTACTTTTGGAGTAAGAGAATTGATGGCTATAAAAGAATGTCTTCTTTGCCCCACTTTTCTCTTCATGTTAGAATCTTTTCCTTTTATTAATTAGTTTAAACACTGTTAAACCAATCAATCAAAGATTCCAACCACCATTTTTAAATCATTTTAATCCTTTTAACCACGTGAAAAAATCATTATAATCATTGTTTGTAACTCTTATAATCATTTTTACCCCTGAACCACCCCAAAAGTGAATTAAAGCATCTTTCATCACTGTAAACTTTGTCACTTTGTTTCCAAATTCACTCTGGTCACTTTTGGGTGTGTTTTCTCTTTAATATTCTTTTTAAAGACTTTGTTCTTTAATTAATTGCTCGCAGTTCTTTGCTCAATTAATTCCAATTGAAATTGCTCTTGAAGAAATTTCTTTTGTAGCCTTAAAATATCTCTTGTAGAGTATTTTTTGGATAAATTTTTATTGTTGGTAAAACAATAAATTTTTATAATATTATTGTTTTATACTAATAAAGTTATAAACAATAAAATCGGCGTGTTTTCACTTGAAAATAATATTTCATATTATTTTTAACTGAATTTTACCTTATACAAATTTTGAGGACAGGAAAAGTACTTGGTTTTTAATCAAAGTTTCATATCCACACCTTAAACATTCATTAAAAAGCCAATTCCTACTGGATTTTCCTGAAACCTTCACACAGCTTACAATTTCATGTTATCTGTGTATATATTAGATTTTAAGTATCTTTTATAAACAGGATTTATTTTTAATCAGCTTGGAAACTTACTCTTTTAGTTATACTTAAAGAAAATTAAGATTTATTTAAAAATTAATTACAAATTGATTTTAAGAATTTTTTGCTTGAAACTCTATTTTTAAGTTGTTCATGTGATGAACTTCAATATGATAAACCTAATTTATATCAAAGCTTACCATAATTAACCCAAATGAGGATTAAAGCTACTTGGAGTTAAGAATAACACTGGTAACTTTAAATTTGAATTAAAAATAAGCTACCTTAAGCTAGGAATCTTACGTGTAAGCATGGGTTTCCAGTTTTGACCTGAGAACGCCCTCTATATCTATTATGAATCATGAGAGCTTCTCTGAAGACATAACAAGAGTCTATTAATTACTGTTTTTGTCCATCATTCATTATCAATCCAATTGTATTAGACATTTAAACAGGTCAATTTTTATTACATATAAAATATTATTATTAAAGTAATTATCAAGTTATTTTATTCTTATTGATTGTAAATTAAAGAACTGAAATAATAGATTTCAGATTATTGTTGTAATCACCAATAATATATTTGATTTTATCAAATTATCATCTTAAATATCTTTTAAAATTCACAAATCTCTCTTAAAAGCTCTTTGAATCATATTTTTATTATAAAAAGTTGTTTTATCTTTAAAATATTAATTTTTTGGCATGTTTTTAACTAATGATTATTATTTATAATAACTGTTGTATTTAGCTCTTTTTATTAAATATATATTATAAGTAAGTTTTTCTCTCAAGTTATATATTTTTTATCTATCATTAGTTTTTTTATATAGAGTTTTTCTATAAGAATTATTTATGCACAGTGTGTGTGACAATTGTTTTATAAATGATATTTGTATTAATTATAAGTGGTTAAATATTAATATTTTCCATGTGTAATTGTCTCCTTAAGAGCTTTACACTTCTTCTTGATATAATTGTCAGTGACTATAGAAATAATAGAATAATTATAATTTATTATAATTATTAATATTTTATTATTATCAAATCATTTAGTAATAATTAATTTCTTTTGATATTATTATTTTCAATAATTATATATATTTGTGGTTATAATATTTTATTATATTGTATTTTTCTACTGAGGACAGCTATAGTACTCTTGATATTGTTACTATTATGAAGAGTTTCATAGAAAAACCTTACATTCCAGGTGAGGATAGAAATAATAAATCATCAGATTGAGAAAGGGCAATGGAAAACATAAATTGAGCTACCAGGCAAGAAACAACAGAATGACCTTAGAGTTATCATATTGAGAACTACCAGGCCCCTGCACCAGGTCAATTATTTTTATTAATTAATAAGTAAAAATTCTAATTAAATATTTGCTTATAGGAATTTTAAATTTTCTTATGTTTAATTTAATCTAGTTATCCAAAGTGTTCAATTTGTCTTGAAAAAAAAGGGACACTCAATATTTTGGCTGAAAATTACCATGAATAATCTTAAAACAGCAAAGAATCATTTGAATTATTTTATTTCTGTTATATAGAAAAAAACAGATTATATTTCCTGTTCAATTTCTCTTCCTTTTTAGTGGAACTTTAAAATTATTTGAAAAATATAAAATTCAATTGAGTTTTGTGATGTTTTCATAAATGAATATTTTTTATATTCAAAATTAAACTCTCTATTTCTGATTCTTTCCAAGATCCAGTTTAAATAATTTTAATTTTTCCTTTCTAATCTTATTTGATTAAATTTTTATGTTGTTCATTTTGAATCAAAATTATAATTCAATTTTTCATTTATAATCAAAACTCTTTATTTATTATCAAGATTTCACAATTAAGAATCTCTCCTTTATTTAACTTGGTATTTCTTAGTGCAATCAATTTTCATAATTAAAACCAAAATTTTATTCATTTTGAGATTTTAGCTCAACTCCTAAAACTCTATTATCTTCCCTCAAGTTTTTTTTATCTATGTGTTTCCCTTGATAATTTGATCCTGAAATATTTTCCTTATTGCTTATCTTTTTGATAGTTTTATTAATTGATTTCATAATCATCATCATAGCTTTCCTAATTAATATCATGATTATAATAATAATCAGAACCATAGGAGTCCCTTTCTATCTATTGGTAATTACAATTCCCCTCATTGTCAAGAAGAAGTCTTTCTTAAGCTCATCTTCATTATTCTCAATACAATAATCAATATCCTTTCTCTAAATGCATAGCCTTTGTTTATATGTTTTATTTATTTCCAATCTTTCTCAAGCTTGTTCAAAGGACTCAATTTATCTTCTTTATTTAATCCCAATACCCCTACATTGCTTCCTATTTGATTATAAAGAAAATCAGAAGTTATCCTAAATGAATTTTGAATGGACTTTAATTTGATTTCCAATCGATTTGGGATTAATTGGGGGGTTTTCAAGGAAGTTTTCATTTATTTTACTTAATAAAGGAACACTAATTCTGTTCAATAATGATAATTATCAATACTGACAATTCTTCTTATTATTTTTTTTGAATGCAGCTCTTTCTGTATCAATTTTTTTGAATTTATTTTTTTGGTTTTGTAAAAACCAATTTCACTCAATAATCAGATACTTCAAGATGATTCTAATCAAGATTAATCAACCAAAGTATCATAATCCTCATTCACCATATAACAAAGAAGATTAATTAAAAAAAAGGAGATGGAATTGAAAAATTTGGCTTAAATTAAAACAAGAAATAAATTAAGTAATTCAGTCATTTATCTACAAACAAAAAAATACAATAAATATTCACCATGTGAAAATTATCTACATCTGAAAGCAGATTCTCAACTTGAGAATCAGCTTGAACCTATCCTAGACTGAGATTGGACCCTTCCTGTGAAGTAGGTTGGGCACAGGATTCAAATTTATGTTAGTATTCCATGTTATTACAAACAATGTAATAATAAAGAAACTGCAAGAAATTTATTCTTTTTTATTGGATGGAATGAAATATGGTATATTATATAATAATTGTTTTCACTCATATTGTCATATTAATGAGAATATATTGTGCCATACACATTATTCTATATCTATCATTTAAATTTCAACACTTTTCATTTTCTTTTGAAGGCAAAAAGAATTAACAGCCAATGTTGAAAATGAAGAAAGCGTTTTTCTTGCTTCATTTTTTACTTATCATTCCTTTATGGTAGTATAAATTAATTTTTCTTCAAAAAATGACTCACAGATATCCATTCAAGCTAGCTTGAATAGAGGCCTCTACTGGAGAGACTGAGGTTTCAAATAGCTTCTTATTTATTTCATAGTCAAATATTGTTAGCTTAATGATGAACAAGAAGAAAGTTTAAGTTTTGTGTTGAATAAAATTATTAAGAAAAAGAGAATATAAAAGATGTACATATTTTTTATTCTTCTTTATTTTGAGTATTGTTTTGCTTTTTTATTTTACAATGTATTCTCATCATATGTAGATTTAAGAGATTTAGCTTATTAGTGATACTATGGTCTTTGTTCTTTGAAGAGAAATAAATAACTTTTTTTTCTGTTACAAAAGCATTATTTGTTTTAATTTGAAAGAGAAGTAGAAGGCTCTCAAAAAAATTGGAAAATTTGAAATAAAATTGAAGTAACAGAAATTAGAAGGGCCACTATGGTAAAACTAGTGACAATTTATGACAATATTAGAGCAGAAACCTCTAGAGAATATGTACTGTAACAAGGATTACAAATTTCAATAATTTTACAGTAGCAGGACTGACAGGGAGAATGTTGTGTCAATTGCCAGTGATTGACTTCATGTCAAGAAAATGTCAAGCAGGATAAAAGTAAAGCTCACATCAAGAAAACTTCACACCCTGGTCTTACACCAAATACTGTGACCTCCACCAATATTGGTTCCTCTGTGCCTTCAACCAAGATTCCTCACCACCTGATCTTCCTGAAACCATCCAAAGGTTGGTAAAAATTACACAAGACCTGCCTATTTCCACACACACACATCAAAGAGGTCCTTCAGCCAGTCTTGATGTAGAAAAGGGGTGTGTGACTTCCAAGGTCATCTATTAAAGGACTCTGCCTTAGCAGGTGACACTGGTGAAGCCCGCCACACAATACCATGGGTGTGGGTGTGTGTGATGTGCACACCAAGGGCAAATGATGTGTCATCTTGATTTTGTGTAGCCATGAAGCAGATCAGAATTAGCGGGTGTGTAAGTGTGAGACATGCGCAAGAAGGCAAGAGCATGTGCAGATGTAATTTTCTGAAACCTACCTGCACAAAGCACTTATTGGAGCATGCAACCAGCGTCATGCGGCTTACAAACATCCACACTCTCATGGACACAATTCAATTCTGAAGACCAATTGGATGATGGGCCTATTCCCCTTCCAATGTGATAATGGTGCAGTTGTGTCATTTTAGATCCTGTAATATGTGAGTGCGTGGGCCATTTGATCATTGCAATTTACTTATTCACACCTTACCCAAGGTCAAAATAGTAATTTATTTGTGGCCATGTGAACTAATGGGATTTGCTCATCACAATGGCATGTCACTGTCACCAAAGCTTGGAGGACTTATTTCCCTGGAAAAAAGCCTAATGAAGCTTACAGAATTGAATGATTGTAGCACTATATTTTCAGCAATAACTGGAGACAAAATATCATGAAATAACGGTCTTATCATTACAAGAAGCCCACATGACATCACTTTGTTATCATAAAATCCACATTGACCTTCTATTCCATCTTCAGATATAATCAAGTGTATATCATCAAAACCAACAGCTTTATGAATATTTATATGCGGCCAATCTGGTAAGAAAGTCACATCAATATTTAAGGTTTTTGAAATAAGAAAGTTATTTTTCAGCATGCAATATGACTCAGAGACTTTAAAAATGATATTAATAATATCAAATTGTTGTGAGTTGCCCCTCAGAAAACATATGATACTGTTGCTAACATTTTTGGATTCAGTTGAGAATATATTGTTACCAATATTAATGTTTGAAGCTGGAAAATTGATGTGGGATGACTTGTGGATTGGACAGTAGTGTCTAAGCTGATCCATTCAACTATTTACCTTGTTGAATGAAAATTCTGGAAGTACTCAACCAGGAAATCATATTTTTCTTTGTCATGGCGGGATGGTTTGTTATATTCTTGGTGATTGAGAAGGGCAGGAGGCTGTGATTCAAAAAGCTGTTTTATTTAACATGGGACAGATGGGGATTTAAGGAGAACAGAAAGGTTGGAACATTGAATGATATGTTGAAGTAAGGCTTTATTTATATCATCTATTCAGAGTTGCAAGAAGTTAGTCTTACTCAGTTCATGTGTTTGATCAATGTGAATATATTTCTCTTATTAATTAACATACATATTTTTTTATTTGTTGGCATCTTTGCAAATACTCCCATAAAGTGCTCATAACCCCATGTGGCTGAGACTTGTTCTGGGCCCCAACATTAGAAGAGTTTTGGAATATGATAAGCAAAATGATTATTTGGTTTACTTTTCTGTTTTGAGAACAGGTGTTGATTGGAAAGGCAGAATTTTTTCCAATGTTCAACAAATGCAGTCGCATCATCCATTGGAACAGTCCAGCTTGTGGCAATGTTGATAGAACTAAGTAAATGGGAATGTATTCTTGGTTAGTTCATTTGCAAGTTCTTCTGATGTACACATTTTTATTTGAGTATTGGGGGAATTGCGTTCATCTAATGACATCTGTTGGCTGAGCATTAAAAATGGAATGTAGACCTTGTATAAGAGAGCTCATTCAGTGCCTTTTAAACTACCATCAGAGGGGGAACCCATTTTGCAGGGTACTCTTGTCCATTATGGGGGAATTATGATATCAGATATGATTTGTTGGAGATGCTCCAGAGACTCAACCTTGATCTGGTGATCACTCAGTGCACTGATATGCAATTCAGAGGGGATTTTGGAAGTGGAGATGTAATCCACATCAAATGAGGTAATATCCACAGAACCACTAGATGGATGTTGTGTGTGAGGGGTGAGCATTGGGAAGTAATTTTGTCAGGTGGAAGTAGTGGGGAGTGAGTAATTTATTATTTTCCCTCTGTCCCTTCTCAGGGAGAAGGCCTCTCTCAATGTGATTTGATCAAGAGAGCTGTTGAGGTCATGGAATCTGAGTCTGAACTGTTGGTGTCATTGAATTATGTGCAGTTCTTGAAATATATTTTTGATTTGGACTCCAGAATGCACAATTTGAAAGCTGCATGATCCTTCAAAATACCAAGTATTAAATTATGCATTATGTCAAGATTAACCATTCTGGTTGCTTCCCAATACAGAAGGTCTTGCAAAATTGAATATTGCACCCCATACTCAGAGAAACTTGCTTGTCTTTGTTGTGGGGATGCCCAAAGCCATTTCACAATGGTTGGTTTATAATTTGGGTATGTGCCTGTGTAGTGAAATTGAGGACCAATTTCTTCAATTTGAGCCTTGTGAATAGAGCAAAAATTACAAAAGTGGTTGCCTGAGTGAGAAATAAATCCAGTAAGCTTGCACATGCACACCACAGCTGCAATGGCTATGAGTATGGAAACATATATAAAGGACCCTGAAGGTCCCTTTGAGGTGGGTGAAAAAGGGTAACCTTGCCACAGTTCTTTGTGCTCCTTGATCAGGGGCATCAATAGGTCATTCAATTGAAGGGAAACTGGCTCCTTCATACCAGGGATGATTCCTGCAACATAGACATTCTCTTGCTTCAATCTTTCACTTGGGGGAGATTGAGACAAATAAGCATGATAGGTCCAATGCTGGCCAACTGGGTTGACTTTCCATGTGCATTAAACCAGTCCACATAAATCAAGAAGTCCAATGCACCAGGAATGGACATGAATGTGGGGTCATTGATATTTATAGTCCCAGCGAAGCATCTCCAGACCAATCCATCACAGATGTCACATTTGGGATTGTTGATGTTGATGAAGAATTTCCATAATTCCAGCCTGCTGGAGAAATCTGGAAATCCAATTTTTGAATGGTTGATAAAGGAAATCTTTTGTTGGTATAAATCTTTCTTGATGTTTGTTGTGTTTTGGGTGTGGGGCTCAAATGAATTGATGTATATTCCTAATCATTGTGTGCAAGGGGGATCACGTTCATTTGGTTCATTATGGAGTTAAGAAACAAACATTGAGGACAACATATATAGTTTTCAATCAGTGGCTCCAATTGGAGATATTCAAATATGGTATGGAGATCTTGAGGTATATGGAATGCGGGAGCAAAGTCACCACCTGAGCTTGAGATACTGAACTTGATCAGCAGGTTCAGGGCAGGGTATATTATACCTTAATGATAGAATGGCAGATATTATCATTCAAAGGGCTTGTGGGGAAAGATTTTGCCTGCTGCTGTATGGTTTCTTTGCAGTTGAATAGACACCTGGTGGATTGGAGAATGTGCTTTGGGTCAATTGAGAATAATCAGCTGGGAAAATTTGATACAATATAACTTGCAGGCACTCAGATCCTGATACTGAAGTAGGGATGTTTGGAAGAGATTTGGGCTCAATGGCTGATTTGATCTTTTTAATGTGTTTTTTATATCGGAAAGGTGTGAAGGCAACTCCCTGCTTATCACCTTCAGGGGAAGAGTGTGTTTGAGTTGAGCAGTGTTGACACATGCATATACAAATTGAGGAATAGCAGGGGGTTGACATTGTTGCAGGAATTGTGAATAAGGTTTGTTTTTTTATAAATATCTGTGGTTGATGTGCGACTGTTTAGGATTGTGAGTAATTGGGACAATAAATTGAGTGATTATGTATTAAGGGGGATATTATTTGAGACAGTTGAGGATTCTATCCCATTTGTAATGGTGGCTGAGCTGCAGGGGATAAAGTGTAACATGTCACATCTTGATGGGGGAATTGGTTAGGAGTTTACTTGGGTAAAATGCCATGCTGCTCAATGCTCATGCATATTCTAGTTTATTTACACATGGTGATACAGCCGGTTTCATCATTGAGGGGGTTCTATTAGTGAAGTGTCACCATTGAATTCAAGGGATTAATGCTTAATCAATGTATGCTGGAAAGACATTGTACATGGCTCAAACCGTATTACAGACATAAAAATATAACTCTATTAAATAAGGGTTTGGAGTGGAGCTAAATTCTTGGTATTTGTTTTGAGTTCAGCGGGCTTTTAATAAGCTGGAATGGCTTGCATTTCTTGAAAAGGTGATGTCTCTTTTGTGGGTAACTAATTCATGAATAAATCCCTATACAGATATAGAATTCTGGGGAATTTTGCTTCATATATCTTCAGTTTGGATAATTCACACAATGTGACAATGGGGAGGGGAGAATGTTCATTGATTCTGATTACTTATGGATGATGGGTCCCCTTTGAGATCAAAGAAATATCACATTATATGCTGGTAGGCCATGCAGTTTGGTTTCTGACAAAAGCGGAGGAGCTTAAAAATAGGCCAGGAAAATTCTCCCAAAAATTGTTTTATTAGACTTCCACAAGAGACTTCATTCCCACTATTCATACAGTTTCTCTATTATATGTTTGAAATCCTTCATTTGAGATCACTCTATTTTATCATAATACTCAGCTGTTTTATCAAGTTGAAAGCATTACTGTAGTTTTTTTAGCCCTCATGTCATCTTCCAACCCACATAAATCCCATTCAGGTTCTGTTAATGACTCAGATAGTGAATATAGCATAGACTATGTTTGAACAACACAGTCACCAATGCGTCCCAACATTCCACTCACAACCCCTATGGCATCCTCGATTAATGTATCAGGTCTCAACATTGATGTGGGAAATGCAACTTCTCAAACTTCAAGCACTTGGTCCATTATTAATATTTCCATCACTCCAGTTACCCCAAATCCCACTAATACATAAATGAATGTGTCTGGGGGCCAGGAAGCACACCAGAAATCTCATCAAAGGCTAATACACAATCCAAATTTCCACAAGACTTCCTCCTTACTCCTGGTTGGAATCTGGTGGAATCCCAGGAACCCTTTGGGAAAAGTAAAAAGCCAACCCTCAAGATTCCAACAGGATCTCAGCTTCATGTGGGCCATGGAAAGCAGGTTGATGGTGGGAGGAAAAAAAGACAATTGGAAAATGTTACTCAGAGAGGACTTTTGGTGGGAAATCCAGGATTGAAACTTCATCAAAGCAAGTCTTTTGGATTTTGGAATATAAACTTTTTCAAAATCTGACATGATTGTTTCATGGGTTAGATATGGCACCTAAAGGAAAGACAGTCTGATCTCAGGAGCCAATTGAATATTGTGAGTATGACCAGTCTTTATTAATTTTTTGATGTGTTAACTGATTATTTTCATTGCAGGTGATGAACTTTATGCATGTTCACCTCTGGTCCATGAAGAAAAAGTTACTGGATGTCATCATCCATATGCCTCCAAACCAAGAATGGGTCAAGCCAGTTCATCAAGAGAAAAAATTGTGGATGATGAGGATGAGAACATGTCTCCAACTCAAAGTGAAACAAATGATGAACCAAGTGGGGGAAATTTCATGGTGCATGAGAAGGGCACTCAGTCAAATAGTGAGTTCACCCAGCCTCAAATGCCCCTTGCCCAGAGTATGCTCAATCAATCTGAGATGAGACAGCAAAGGAACCAGGCTTGCAAAGCTCACAATGTGGCAAAACGTCCAAGCCAGAAGGAGAAAAAAGATGGCTCAAAGCAGAACTTCCAGAAAATGTCCATGGGATGAGATCAGCTGTACATACCCATTGCCTTTTCCTACTCAAATTAAGGGATAAGGATTTTTCCTCACTTCCAGCACCACCAAGCACAGAATAGCATTAAATTGCGATTCAAGTGGCTGGTAATGTTGGATATGTCCCCAAGGATGTTTTCAATGAGCCATCAACACATGTTCAGTGTCAGGGTCTCCAAAGCTACTGAAAAAATGAGCTCCACAAGTTAGGATTAAAGCAATTCACTTGAGACTGGGAGAGCTTGTGGTAAAATCCATACAACAAGTTCATGTCTATGGTGCTTTACTGTAGCTTCCGTCTGGCACTTGTCAGCACCAAGTATCATCATTACTGTTTGAACAAGGATCATAATAACTATGGAGTTGTGGCAGCTTTAATGGAGCAATATTTCACTTATTTGAAAAGAGAATGGAAGTCTATTCAAAAGGATGCAGAGTATCTGGTAAAAAAGAAGGAGAATCAAAAGCTTGCAAAGATTCATCAAAGGGTTAGTCACTGTATCTATTCTTTCTTTTGAAGTAAGTCTGATGATAATCTTATTGATTATGTGAAGACCTGTGAGTGACGTTGTGAACGGTGTGGTATGGCTAAATTTCCCATTCTAGCATCAAAATTCAATGACCCTTTAGTATGCTCAGATACTGAGGAGTTACTGGAAAATGGACATCAAGTTTACCACAGAGTGGGATTATGCTGGCGCTCACACTTATTTAATGAGTTGGTATTAAAAATTGATAGAGACATAGAGTTTTGTAATTGGATCAAAAAAAGGGTAAAAAACTATTGATAGATTACCAGAAATCATATCAATAGATGTTGGTGATATTCCTGAAGGGCTATCTTTTCAGGTATTTGATCAAGATTGTCTCAAAGGTTATAGTAAGATGAGAACTATTTCCCTCAAGATACTTGAAATTCCAGTTATAAGCTCAAATGGAGATGCTCTCCAATAATTGAGTGAAATAATTTTAAAGCACAGCTACCAATAAAGGTTTTGTGAATTGTTTGTGTGGGTGTAATACAATATGATTATTATTTCTTAAATATGAAACATCTTGCTAAAGAAGCTAGAATATAAACAATATGATTTTGTATTTAGTAATGTACTATGGTGTCCTTTATCAAGATTTGTCTATTTATCATTTTCATTGAGGAAATATTGAAGAAGTTCAATCCAGCTCTTGTTGTTAATAATTGTGGACCTGTGATGGGGTGAAAAGGAGTTATCAAATTTGTCAAACACAAATTAGATAATATCTGGAAGGCTCATGCAGTTAATGAGTGTTCCTTTTTTGGACCTGTTGGTGCTTGGAATATGGGATGCCCATAAAGAAAGAATTCAGAATAGTAATAAAATCAGGGACTCAGATGAGCTTGAAAGGTACCTTCTGCATGTTGACCTCAACTGAATTACCTTCACAGGTCATTTCTGGCCAATACAATGGAGTGGATCAACAGCCTTAGCCTCAATAGCTGGGTTACAATTGGGCTCCTGTAAAGGTGGATGTCAGAGTCAGAAAATTGCGGTAGAACTTTGGGGGTACCCTCACCTTTAAATAGACAATATTAGCCCAAGTTATGTTGAGGCCAGTTCCAGCCAGGGAAATGAATGCAATGAGTACTTCAGATTCAGGATTATGGAGGAAGCTCTCCAGGGCCTTCTCCTGCGCTTGTGCTGTAATTGTTCCATCAATTTGTGCTGAAAGGATAGAGTGATGGGCAAGTGCAATACCAATTCCATCAAAAACAACGGTCAGATGGATTCAATTGGTAATGGATGTATATTATAATTAACTCAAAAATTGAGAAATTGGGTCCATTGGGTGTAAACCACTGATTTGGATGGACCACACTTTGATTTTTTTTCTTCAGTAAGGCTTTGAGGAGGTGTGCAATTTTACTACTCATCACGCATGTTTCCACATACACAATAGTTTGGGTGATTTTTGAGTTATTCAGAGTGCTCCTGCCCTCATGGTCTTTCAAATTGGGATCCACCATACTGTTAAGAATTATATGATGGTTACAACATATTTGCAGCTTATTAAAAATTCTGAAAAATTCCCCTGGTCCTTTTGTTTTGGATGATAGGAATTCTTTCTATAATGCAGAATATTCTTTCTTCATTTTTGGGTTGAGTGGGAGAAGCTCATAGTGGGGAGGGATTTGAGATGGGAGATTTTGGTGTGGTGCAAGCTCAAATGGAGCAATTCCAAATGAAAAATATTACTGCTACCTTTGGAAAGACTATTCAGGATGAATGGTGACCAGTTATCTTGATCTGAGCCCTGGAGTTGGGTGATGAATGATATTATTCCCAAAATGTCATAAATGGTGTTTTGAATGGGTGTTCACATTAAACATCTTTGACAGGATGATAGAAAGCTATTAATGGCATGGTGTGTGGAAGTGTATTGAGAGCTAATATAGCTATAAGATGGGGGAAGCATTATTAGAAATAATAGGAAATATAAATTATTAAGAGGTCAGACACTCACTGTGCTTCATCCAAAATTATACAATTCCAATTGATTTTAAAAATTCATGATGTAGAGTTACTTGTTTGTTTGAATTCTTGGGTGATAGTATTGTCAGAACTGATGACAATATCACATTTTAAGATGTTGGCCTCAGATAATGAGTGACAAGTGGGGCCATGGTAGGTGTTGGCTTGCAGTGCTCCAGCCTGAGCATGCTTTGATATTTCTGATTTCCAGTTGGTGATTAAGCAAGGTGGGGGTTTGTAATTAGCTGCTCCTGGGAGGTACCAATTAGTGAAATTGCCTGAATGGTTTTACCTAATCCCATTTCATCCACAAGCAGTCCTCCAAGAGGGGTATTGGTTGAGGCCAATTTGAATGAGCTGATGACCTTGTTTGTAATGATGTGCCTGGCATTAAAAGTGGATCTAGGGGGTGAGGTGACCCAAAGGTTATGGGTGGATTGTCCATTGGGGATTTCTTGATCCAAGAGAAAAGCTAGTTCTGTTTTTTGATGAGGGAGGGTCTGATCCACTGGGTAATCGTATCAGCTTTTGCTTGGAAGAAAAAGAAAAGACATTTGGATATGAGGGGGGAATTAAGATTGAAGTGGGAGTTGTCGGAGTAAAGAGTTGACATTGAATATGAGAATGACAGTCATATTCTTTAGGCATTTGAAGCTTGGAGTCTTGTTTTCTAAAACTTTCAATTATGAATAGAATGTTTGGCTACCATGTAAAGAACATCAATGCTAGATTGGGTTTCTGAAATGAGGAAGGTTCATCTGAATCAGTCATAAATACTCCCTTGACAAATAATGTTTTGGTAGGATTGGATTGGCAATTTTTAATCCATGCCCACCAGGACTGCAATGCATGAACATTTGTGGTGCCCCAAGGAATGGTATCAACATTTTAGCAAGATTTTCAAGGAGAGAGCCAATAGGATTAAGCTGAATGGGGAGATATAATAATAGATTATGTTGATTGTGCCATAGGATAATCCAAGAAGGTAAGTTGGAATTATCATGATTTATGGTTATATAACTATTTATTTGAGTACAAATATTAATCATCCCAATGCAAAGTGGATGTGAAGGGGTTGACATTATGGCTATTATAAATTATTTGGGGCAAGTGGGAAATGATCTGATCAGGAAGGGTTAGCTAAGGGGAATTCAGAGAAAAAAGCACAGGTGGTGGACATTATATGAGTGGCAGCAATGGGCCCAAAGGGGGATGGCCTGTGGTTACATGGGCCTCTTGGATTTATAATTTGAATATCCAATTTGAGGCATATATCAAGGAAATGTGGCAAGAATGTGGGTGAACCAATATGACTTCTGGATGTACCGTGTATTACCCAAGGTTCACATTAACATATCCAAAATTGGGTGGGTTGTAGCAACTTCTTGTACAGTGGCATATTGGAGGCCTGCAGCCATGTTTGCTGGTGTGACATAAAACAGTAAGTGTATCTCCCCAGGTTAATTTTTGCGATGTGACCTACTGGGAAATGGTGGCAGTGGAAAGAAACATTTTGCTGTGGGGATCCTTGTGTGTGGGAGGGTGAGGTATGTATGGTGGCGTCCCACCAAACATGAGTTTTTTTGTGTGTGAAATTTCTTGTGGACTGACACATACTTTGATTCCAGGGGGGAATGTGTGACTTTTGGCTGGAAGACAGGCACCAAATGTCCAGTGTATGACCCACAGTGGTGTGTCCCTGCATGAAACAATCCAGCACCAGGGATCATAGGCTTGGAGTATTTTAATGGGTATGAGGCTGTAGATAATTCTTGGTGATGGGCCTCAGGTTTGCATGCGCAGGAGGGTGAGCATCTGCGGATAAGAGGGCCACCCACAAAAAGAAATTGTTGGCTGTAGGACAGGCAGTAAAAGGTCCTCCAAGTGTGTGAAAATTGCCTTCGTATGACCTGTGGAGGGGTGCATCTGAAAGTGTGTGGCATCCTGGAAATTTAGAAGCAGGCACCAGTCATAGTTTGCTGCGACATCAGCACCAGAGTGAATCGACTGTTTGCATATGACCCGAATCATTCCTCATCTCAAGATGCACCCCTTACCATAACTTGGAATACACCAGAATCTGTGTGGTAGCTAGGTGGAGCTCTCCAACATTCATTAAAGGGATTCATTTGAGAAATTTGACTCAATGCCTTGGCGTGATTTCATGTTACATTACTTTGAAGCTTTCACTCTGCCCCGCAGCATACATTAACACCAAAGGTGTATGTACTACAATGTCAGATGTACAAATTAGGATGTTGTAATACTACTTCAGCCTGCATGCATATTACCAATGGGTATCTACATTCCAATTGTTTGCATATGTGTAGCTCATGTACCACATGCTCACTATGGTGATTAACCTGATTTTCACAAGCCAGCTCAGCATCTCATTGTCAAAATCTCACTACAGAAGATTTTTGGAATTCCATGATCAGAGGACTTTTCACAATAGCTCATTGGAAAGCTCACTTCTGTGCACTTTACCTAAGCACATGAAATGCTCAGCCTGGCCAAAATGTCTTTCAATGGTGGGCCAAATGCTCAGGATGTGTTCTTAAAAAGATGAAATAGCGATTTCTCAGCAGGGGTGCATTTGATATTGTTATATCAATAGCTCAAAAGCTGTGCACTTAAAATGTTCAGCCACTGAGCATTTCAATTATGACCCCAAAGCAGACCTGCGCAATTGGTAAACCCATGCTCATGCTGTATTCACTTTTCATACAGCCTCCTTACCCTTTGTTGAAACTTTATCACCTGGCTATAATGGTGGTATGCTTTCCGCAGTGAGCTGCGACCAAATGCACCATTTAATTTTCTGCATGGGGAATTTGTGGATTTCATGCACTGTTCAAATTTCACAATGCCCTCATAGAAGCACTCCTGGGCAATTGGGTGGTTATTTAATGCAAAGAAGGGGATCTGACTGAGTATGACAATTCAATAAATTGCAATAATCAGCCCAAACCCCTTTGTTCCCCTGCTTCACATGAGCATTACCCTCTTCAGTGGCAGAATTGGCTGCATCTGAGCTTTCATTTTTCCAGCAGGCCTTGAAGCTGAGACCTTGGCAGGTGCTGCAACTGCTGCAATTGGCTCAGCTTCACCCTGGTATAAAAGACCATCTTTTCCCAACATGCCCTTCACTTTTTTCCAGCTCACACACTCTTCTCATTCTTGTGCGTATTCCCCTATGTCTTCCTGCCTTCAAACTCTTTTCTTTTGCACAAAAACAACCACTGCCCTTCCTTTTTGCTGTATTTTTTCCCCAATTATACATTCAGAAACCCTCTCCTACCTACATAACAGTTCCGTCCATGTTATGTTCTGCTCTTAATACTAAATTTTCACTCGGACTTTCTTTCAGACTTTTCAAACCTCTCTTCTAGAGCTTTGATAATTGAATTCAGTTTTAAACTTATAATTAATTGTATGTCTTCCTCTTTTCTTGAAAGATTCCTTTCTATTCAGTTACTAACCTAAATTGTCTTGGTTTTATATGTTTTGCACTTTGTGCAATAAGGGGGGCATCCCCTGTGCTCGCTCCTCCACAGAAACTGACATTTGTGATGCTTTCTGACAATCACGAAAAAATGCTTTTTTGTTGTGCAAACATTCTGACCATGTGGCCAGAGGAGATCCCATGCAAGGCTCCCTGTTTGTTGACAATAATGAAAGCATTCCTGAGTGGGAATGGACTCCAAGACCCCAAGCTGGAAGACAGGAACACTTCTGGACAATTATCCCTGTGCCCCCAACTATAAATTTTTCGACCACTCCTCAACCCAAGCAAAGTGAATATCCAGACAATGAAGGATGGCAATGGCAAGAGAACATTTGAGCTTGGGCTGATTGTCACCCATGGGATTCAAACATCAAAGTAAGATCTTATTTCTCCTCTCTGACTCATTTTTCTTCACAAAATCATACTAAATCTTTTTATTTACCCATTGAAAAAACCCACCAAATACTCTGCAACAAGACACTCCCATTCCTCATATGCCTCACACGCAAACTCTGCAGCAACCAACTCCAGGCCCAAATGGCACTCAATGGTCAGAGGACTTTTTCCGTGGTAAGAAGCAAACCATTCCTTTTCTAATTTCAACTTTTGACTCAAGTGAACCCACTCCTTCCTCATTTTGTAGAACCCTCCCAACACAATGAGACACTTATTCCAGGCCCAATTCAATCCTCCAAATCTCAAGTCCCATCACATGAGCCTGAACCTGAGGTGGCTCTAACGCAATCCACAGAGGAACCTTTTGGAAAGTCCCCACTTTACTTTTTTACTCTTACCAAATTTCCCTCACCCCTACTTTGACCATCTCCAGCTTGTCCCACTACTCCCGCTTTGTAATTATCATTAACAATATGCCTGTTGGCTCTTCCCCAGAGATACCTACTGCCTCCTCCTCCCTGGCGCCAAGCTCACCTCATTCCCAAAATGAGGCTTGGCAGGACTCTACTGACTTGAAACCAACCTTAATGATTCCTCAAGTAATTTCTCCACATGATTCCCTTTGCCAATGCGACTCATCAAAATGAGATGCACTGTGAATCCTGGGAGGAACTAAACTCCCTACTTGGCCAGGCATTGGAGGCTTATCCAAAGGAGGACATCACCAGGATATTCTCAAGATTCCTAAAACAAATTGCATTATTTTCACTTATTTGCTTTTTTAATACACTCTTGTAAATACATTAGTTGTAATTAATACAAAATTTCTTCCATTTTTGTTATATTCATTTTTCCTGTGAGATTTCCTTGTTTGCCAATTGTGTAAGTGCGCCACCAAATTTTTCAGTCAGTATATCTTTGAGTGAACCTCTTTTTCAGGAAATGCACAAATATTTACCATTAACACCTCCTAAATTCTCTGCTTCCATGGTTCTAAGCTGCATGAGATCTTGATTGTAAAACACCTGGGGTTCCCATCATGTGAGCAAGCCACCAGAGATTCATGAGTCATTGCCTTTCTTATGGTCACACGCTATTAATCTTAGTCGTGTAAGGGATTATGTGAAGCATCAGGAGCCTGCACTGGCATAAGGAATTGTATAAATTGTTGGGGACCTGTACAGCTGTAAAGATTTGCGTGTGAAGCATTGGGAGCCTGAACGGGTGTAAGGAGTTGTTGGAATTGTTGGGAACCTGTACAAGCGTAAGGATTTGCATATGAAGAGTTGGGAGCTTGGACAAGCTTAAGGAATTTTTGGAATTGTCAAGAGCCTGCCCCAACATAAGGAGTTGTTTATATTTCTGGGAACCTGGACAGGCATAAGGATTTGCATGTGAAGCATTGGAAGCCTGGACAAGCACAAGGATTTGTGTGCAAAGAAGAGCAAGGATTTGAATGCAAAGGACTAGGATACTGGGCATGCAAATGCCTCTGAATACCTGTGTGACTTCCAGGCCCTGTTGTGACCATTAAGCATACAAGCATCATTGGGGTTAACTCCCAATTACCGGGATGACCAGGTGGTCCCATTATTGACAAAAAGTGAGAATAGCCTTAATAACCTCATTATATGCCCATGTACAGTGGAATGACACTGTACATGAGCCATTTCACCCCTTTTTCATTGGATCCACCAGATCTCTGTATTTCAAATCCATAAAGACCAGGTGTATACTGTACTGTGAATGACCACACTGTAAGGTTTGTCTATGAAACTCTTGATAATAGTAACAATATCAAGAGTACTATGACTGTCCTCAGTAGAAAAGTATAATATAATGAAATATTATAATCACAGATTTAAATACAATTATTAAAAGTAATTATATATAAGAAATAAATTTAATTATTATTATATAGAATAATAATAAAAAAAATATAATAATTATAATTATTCTATTATTGTTATAGTCACTGAAAATTATAACAATAAGAAGTGTAAAGCTCTTGATGAGACAATTACACATGAAAAAATTTATATTTAACCACTTATGAATAATATATAAATATTATTTATAAAATAATTACAACACACCCTGTGCAGAAATAATGCTTATAGAAAAATTGTATATAAAGAAACTAATAATAGATAAAAAAATATAGAATTTTAGAGAAAACTTGCTTATAATATAAACTTAATACAACAAGTCAAACAATAAAAGTTATTCTATCAAATAATTATTATAAGTTAAAAACAAGCCAAAAAGCTATTTTTTTAAAGATAAAACAACTTTTTATAATAAAAATTATGATTAAAGAGCTTTTGAGAGGAATTTGTGGATTTTAAAAGTTAGTTTAAAGACCATAATTTTTTAAAATAAAATATATTATAGGTGATTACAACAATAATCTAACTTCTATGCTTTCAATTCTATAATTTAAGATTTATAAAGAAGAAAATACTTAAGAAAAGTTTTAATAATAAGATTTTATATATAATAAAACTTAACCTGTTTAAATGTCTGATATGATTGGATTGATAATTGATGATGGACAAAAACAGTGATGAAAAGAGTCTTTTTATGTCTACAGAGCAGCTCTCATGATTCATAATGAATATAGAGGGCGTGCTCAGCTAAAAACTGAAAAACCATGCTTAAAAATAAGGTTCTTAACTTCAGGTAACTTATTTTAAATTCCACTCTAAAGTTACCAATGTTATTCTTAAGTCCAAGTAGTTTTAATCCTCATTTAAGTTGATTATTTTAAGCTTTACTATTAAATAGGTTTACTTATATCAAAGTTAATCACATGAACAACCTAAAAATAGAGTTTCAAGAAGAAATCTCTTAAACTCAATTTTTAAAGAAATCTTAATTTTCTTGAAGTATAATTAAAAGAGTAAATTTTCAGGCTAATTACCCAGAAAATCTGTTTATAAAAGATACTTAAAATTTCATTTATATATAGATAATACTAAATTTTAAGCTGTGTAAAATGTTCAAGCAAATCCATTAAGAATTGGATTTTTAATGAGTTTTTGAAGTGATTACTATTCTTCCATGTAAAATTGCAATACACACTAAAACTCAGCTTTTGATAAGGTTTTAATGCTTGTAGCCTTGAAGCTTTAAGCTTATTTAAGCTTTGAAATGCCTCAAAACTTTAATTTCAAGCCTGCATATTGGGATTTACCCTTTGGAAGCTTGCAATTCCTGTCTAAATTGGGATAAAACCAGTTTAAGCTGTAAGGTTGGATCAAAGTCTAATCTTAAAGTTTAAATAAGGTTGAAATTCCTCCAATACAGGTGGAAAACCTTAATTGAATCCTTGCAGATCCAAAAAGTTTGGTACCCCAGGTCTGTTTGGTCTTTTTCCTTTGGCCCACCTTTTTGCATGTATTTTGCCCTTTTATTTATTTAAAGCCATACTATGGCCTTAAAACCTTTTAAATTGAGCTCACACAGGATTTCAATTCTGTATGGCAAATCCTTAGCCAATTCAGTAAATATACTCAACACCTCAATTGTAAGTAAAATTTTGGTAAGCTTGCATAAACCTTATGCAACTTTAAATTTAAGCTTATTTGAGCTTAAATTTAACAATTTTAAAAAAATGTTACAAATACTACATTAGTACTGTGAGATTCTTAAATCTTCCAATAACATAAGAAATAAGACTTTTTGGGTATAACACCCTATGGGTGTACCCTAGGTTACTTTTAGTGTAGAATCCAAAAATGGCATAATATTTATAGCTCTGTTTATCCAAAAAAATGTTATACTTTTTTTTTGATTATTTTGCTTTTGAATTCCATTGAAAGGCCTGCTGAAGACTAAATCAGCTGTATATCAAATCATTTTGTGGCCTTATGGGTATGTTATACATACCTCAAAGGCTCATATTCCCTACCACCAAAAGAATTGTACCACAATTTTCTTTTAGTAGTATGCCCCTAAGTTAATTGGGGGGTATCATCCACTGTCCAATCTCTCTACTTATACTTTCAAGTATGTAAAGCACACAATTCAGATTTTTCATTGAGGAATTGGTCTTCTCTCATGTGTGAATATTCTGAGAAACCTTTGGGAATCAGGTATCTTTTCTGCTACAATCCATTCATCTTCATGTTGTGGATTTCTGTACCTAACCAAGTATTCTCTTTCATTTTTTCCCCTAAGTCTTCCTTCTTTCAAAACTTTTAGTAATTTTTTCTCTTCACCCTGATCAAGTGGAGGTACTTCTAAGGGTGTTTCATTTCTCAAAGGAAATAATTCCTTATCACGTGAAGTGTAATGCTTTACCAGACTAACAGGAAAAGCTGGATGTTTTTTTTCCAATTCCCCTGAAAGATCTACTTGTACTGAATTTGTCCCATGGAGGGATTTAATAACAAGTTGTCCTGAAAAGGAATCTTTCAATATCTTTGGACCTTTAATATTATTAAAGTCCAAGGTTTAAACTAGTATTAAGTCCCCCTACTTTGAATTCTGGGGTTTTATGACTTTTATTCCATTTCTGTTTAGCATATTCAAAGGTATCATTCATGCTTTGATTTGCATGATGCCTTACTTTATCAAGAAATAACTTAAATCTGGAAGCAGTTGAATGAATATTAACTAAATCTTTCTTCAATTTATCAACTGGAAGTTTAGGGTTCCATCCTTTTTCCAACATTGCAGGAGTTTTGCCTGTTGAAGCATGTATGGAGGTCTTTTAGGCTAATTTCAATGCTGGTATAAGAGTACACCAATAATTGGTAAAGCCATCAGAATCTTTAGACTCCAGGCCATACTCACAAAGCTTTCTGATCATGTTCTAAAGGCTTTTATCATTCTTTCTGCTAGCCCATCTGTTTGTGGATGGTATGCTGTTGAGAATGATAATTTTGTACCCAAAAGCTTATGTAAATTAGTCCATAAGGCTGATGTGAGTTTTGGGTATCTATCAATAATGATATTTTTAAAGAGACCAGTATGAGATATAACTCTGTTACAAATCAAAAGAGCTGTATCCATAGCAGTGTCATCTTTATGACATGGTAAAAATATTGGTGTTTTGATATATCTGTCTACAATGAAAAGACATGCATTGTAGCTTTTATCACCTCCAGGTGGTAAGGCAGTTACCCAATACATATGAAATACTTGCCATGGGGTACTTGGTTCTTGGATATGAATAATCAAGCCAAATCTTTTACCAGTAGCTTTATTGGCTTTTTGGCATCTATCACATCTATGACAGTACTCAATGACATCCTTTCTTCAAGATGGCCACCAGGCACATGTCTTAATTCTTTCCATTCTTCTGTCTTCAGACAGATTTACAGAATAAATGCTATCTTAGCATTCTAGCAGTATTGTGTTAATTAACATTCTACTACACAGGACCATGACACATGTGTGTTTAGATCTATGATACAAGATACAATAAAATTAATGGACTCTTCCATTGTCATAAGATGTCTTCCAAATACCATCCATAGAATTAGCCAAAGCTGCATCTTTGCAATATTTTTCAAGTAGAGAAGTAAGAATATGACAGCTCTTATCTTGCTTATAGCTTTCTCTAACTTCTTCAAAGAATTCTGTACCCACCTCTGTGATGTTAATTCCTTAAATTGGAATATGAGATTCTGAACTTGTAAAAACATAGGCAGAATTTTTAGGTGTATTGGGAAATGCCCATGTACTCAATCCATCAGAATTCTTGTGAATATCTACAGCCTTATTTACTATGGTTATATTACCTCTATACTCCTGTATAGCAATTGGCCATCTTAACATGTGTCTGTTTGGAGTTTTCATGTCAAGAAGTGATTTTACTGCATTACAATCAATAATTACTTCAAACACACTACCATCAAGATAATAATGAAGTTTTTCCAGAGCCCACACAAGGAAAAGGCACTCCATTTAGCTAGCTCCATATCTGGCCTCAGTAGGTTTGATTTGTCTTGAAATAACACAAATTGGACCTTCATAAGGTTTGTAATTGACAATTTGAACTTTATTAAGAGCTGCACCTAGGCCCCCACCACATGCATCAATATACAGCTTGAATGGAAGTTTCCAATCTGGCATCAATAATAATGGTGCATTAGTCAAGGCATACTTAATTTTTTCATATGGTTGAATTCTTTCCTATGTCATTTAAAAGACAGTTTGTTGAGAACAAATTCTGTACAATGATCTGGCATGGATTGCAAAATCTCTAAGGTGTTGCCTTTAATAACTGGCAAACCCTAAGAAAGACATCATTTCTTTCTTGTTCTGGGGCATTTGTTTCAGTAACACTGCAGCCACTTTTTTTATCAACACCAAGGCTCAGTCCTGAGACTACATGTTCTAGAGCTTTCAACTCATGAAACCCAAAATTACATTTTTAAGAGATATTTTCATGTTCACTTGAAGAATTTTCTCAAGTACTAATGAAAGTCTCTCTAAATGCAATTGCCAGTTTTCTGAGCAAATGTTAATGTCATCAATAAAAATGATTGATAATACCTCTGATAATTCATGTGGGAAAATGGTATTCATAATTCTTTGATAGTGAGAGGGTGAATTTTTAATACCAAAAGGCATCCTCAAGGATTGATAAATACCACAATGAGCAATAATCCTCAATCATTTCCTAGCATGAGGTGTTAAAACATTCTGATGGAAACCTTTAAGAGCATCCATAGAAATGATAAACTTTGCTTTGGATAATTGAGTCAAAGTCTAATGGATTCTAGGAATTGGATACCTATCTGGAATAATGTAAGTATTTAATTCACTAAAATTACCAACCATCCTTGATTTATCATTATGCTAAGTAATTATTACGGAAATTGTGACTTCTACTTCTGCATTGTGTCCAACCTTTCTAAGAACCACCAGTTTCATTAGTTCATTAATATGACTTTCTAATGCTTCTCTGGCCCTAGGGCTAGCTGGGTAAGCTGCTCTTCTCAAAAGTGGAGGGTAAGGTCTTTCCACATTAAGCATAATGTCCACTTCATGGCTTTTGATAGCCCCAAGTGGTTCATTATCAGAATGAAAGGCTTCCCTGTATTGAAATAAAATTTCAATAAGTTCTTCCTTCATTTCAAGTGTTAATTCAGGACTAATATGTGCTTCAATCAGCTGATCTGACACAAATTTCTCTTTATTAACATATTTTACTTGTCTAATGACAGTTATTTCTCTTTTTTCTGGAGGAAAACCAAATTTTTGCCTTTCATTTTCCCCTATAGTGAAATGCCTGTCTTTATGATTATTAATATCAATACCATAAATATTGAGATAATCATTTCCAAGTGTAAAGTGTTGTGAAGTACAATTATTCATAACACCAAATGCAACTTTTGATCTGATACTTCCTTTAGGATGAGGGAATATCATTGATGCTTCAAATATACCTAAGGGGTGCATATTTTTGCTGGAACTTCTCAATTTTATACCTTCAATTAGCATTAACTTGTATTTACAATTGGTATAAATCTTGTAAAGATAATTGTTTCCAACACAAGTACAAAAAGCACCTCAGTCAAGATTTATCTTGGCTCATCTGTTTTTTATCACAATATTAGTGATACAAGATGATCCAGCTGTATAAACTTTACTTCTGGCTGGTTTGGTTTTCTGCATTTTACCCTCTTGCACATGTATGAGATCCATACATTCATCACTATACTGTGGTAAGTGAGTATGCACTTCTGTGACTTCAAAGGAAACATTAATATCTTATATAATACGTTCATCTGGTAATTCCTCCTCTTCAGAAGGCTCAGAATCACTTTCATATACGGGGACATCACTTGTTTCTTTTGTTTCATCTTTTTCAATTTTTATCTCATTGATTTGTGTCTTTTTGGGACAAGTATTAGACAAATGATATTTACTTCCACACTTATGACATTGCAAAGGAGCTTTGTCATATGGTTCATTGGGTTTTGGAATTGGTTTCCCACTGGTTTTGTTGTCCATTGGGGGTTTATACCAATTTCTACCAATTTTTGTTCTAGTAGTGATGTCCTCCATAGAATTGATATAATCTTCTGTAGAGCAAGGCTCAATACATCTGCTTCTTATGGCATGCTCAAGGTCACCACCACACTTTATTAATATCCTTTTATGTACCATTGTTTCAGACATATCAGTATGAATAGAAGTTAATCTGTCCTTTTGTTTAAGAAGCCAAGACATGTTTAAGGTTTGACTATAAAACAATAAGTAAAAATTACTAATATTTTACTTATTGTACTATGAATGTCCTTATAAATGAAATAAATAAGATAGAAAATAATCATAATGATAAAGAATTATTATAATTATGGTTTAAAAATAATTATGTTATTAAATAAATATAATAATATAATAATATAATTTATAGCATATAATAATATAACAAATAAATATATTAATATAAGATAATTAATATATTTAAAAGCACTTTATTATTGCTATCAACAAATAATAAAGGCATAAAAAGATTTTTTTATTAATAAAAAAAAATTAATAACAATAATATTACTAATATTAAGGCTATAAATTAATATAAATACTATTTATATCAATTATAGAATTATTAAAGTAATAATAGAGAAAAATTATTATAAAAAGAGAAATTACCTACTTTTGATACCTAATATAATAATTTTGAATAATTGTACACCAAAGAAATGTAGATACAACTTGTAAGGTTTTACTATGAAACAATAAGTAAAAATTACTAATTTATTACTTATTGTACTCTGAATGTCCTTATAATTAAAATAAATAAGATTAAAATAATAATAATAATAAAGAAATATTATTATTATGGCGTAAAAATATTATATTATTAAATAAATATAATAATATAAATTAATATTATATGAAATTATAATATTATAAATAATATATTAATATAAAATAATTAATATATTATAAAGCTCTTTATTATTGTTACCAACAAATAATAAAGGCGTAAAAAACTGTTTTTTATAAATAAAAAACAATTAATAACAATAATATTACTAATATTAAAGTTATATATTAATATAAATACTATTTATATTAATTAAGAATTATTAAGAGTAATAATAAGAGAGAAATTATTATAATAAGATGAAATAACCTACTTTTAACACTTAAAATAATAATTTTGAGATATTTTACGCCAAAAGAATATAATACAACCTTTTCAAATTGTATTTACAATAAAAAATAAAGAAAATTACTAAATTTCTTGATTTTACGTGGAAATGAGTTTATAGAGAGATTTATGACAAAAACAATTAAAGAATTGATTTAATCACGTAAAAATAGTGATTAATATTAAGATGGTCTTTGGTCTTTAATAATATAAGAGTTTTATATATAAAGAATAAAGAATTTACCTTTTATTTAATTGATTTAATGTTTTTGATGCGTCTGAGGGGTAAATAGAGTAAAAAGAGCTCTATTTATAGTAAATACCTCCCTCCTAGAGTCCAACAGGCTTCTAGTAGACGTGTACTGATCATATCCACTGGAATTGATCAATATTTTAAGGTTTGAGGGTGATTACATCATGATCAAACCATATTACATCATTATTACACCATTATTTAGAGTTATCACTGTAACTCTAAGTTTGATGACATCAGAGGCTTGGCAGAACCCCAAATTTCGTGGATTTTATTAGTTTTAATCATAAACTAATAGTATTCACCAATTTTATCACTCTTAAGACTGTTAAGCTTAAATTAAGGTTACAGTATGTGATCATAACTGCTCAAATTAAGCTCAAACTTTGATCCTCAATAACTTTTAAGATTTACACGCTACAGCAATTCAGAGAGTGAATTCTGATAGCCTGGCATAACCTTATTATGCTGCCAAGAGCATTTCATTACATCATCAAAACTCTAATTTTGATGATTTTTCTTGTAACTCATCTTTTCTGTCAAAATTCAATATTTTAAACTTCAAACCTTGATTTCAGGGGGTTATACCCTGAATTTAATAATAAAAATTACATCATTCTTCACGAATGAACTAGGAGAATCCAACTGTGTACTTTTTTTTTAAGTTTGGAGCACTTTCACAACAAAGTGGTCAACAGCTTTGTTGATTTTTATCAATAATTCATCATAGGTTTTAACCTTGTTTATAATTTGTAAAATAAAGTTCATATCTGTGTTCTTACAGTAATTACGTGGTAACTTTATTTTTGGTTCATCATTCTATCATGTATAGTTTAGAAGATATTAGCTATGATCCTTGAATATATGCGTTGACCAAAAAAGTGCATATATTCAGGATAATTCCTTAAGTATTAACATTGGAAATTAGCTTATTAATTGTTTTATGTGTGGATTTTCATGGGGAATCCACTGGTACAATTTACTTCACATGTTGTTTCATTAGTTTTTGAGATAAATAAGGTTTTATGGTTTTTATAAGGTATTATACCTTATAATTCCTTAAATATTGACTTTACAGATATACCATAAAAATGGTATATGTGTATTTTTCCATGGGGAATCCAATGGTATAATTTATTTTACATGTTGATTCATTGGTTTTTAAGTTAAACCAATTTTTGTACCAATTTATGGTATTTTTTGTATATTTAAGTAATTATTCTTAATGTGTAATTATTCTAAGTAATTTTAATATAATTCTATTAAAGGTATAATTATTCTGAGTCTTTTTTGTGACCTTTTTGGGTATGTGGTCATATCTCAAAGGCTCACACAAGCTGTTTAAATTGTATTTACAATGAATTTTAAGAGAAATTACAATTTATCTTAATTTTATGTGGAATAGAGGGTTTTAAGAGAAATTTAAACAAAACAATTAAGTAATTGTAATTGTAAGGTTTGTCTATAAAACTCTTGATAATAGTAACAATATCAAGAGTACTATGACTGTCCTCAGTAGAAAAATATAATATAATAAAATATTACAACCACAAATTTAAATATAATTATTAAAAATAATTATATATAAAAAAATACTTTGATTATTATTATTATAATAATATAATAATAAAAAAATAATAATAATTATAATAAATTATAATTATTCTATTATTGTTATAGTCACTGACAGTTATAACAATAAGAAGTGTAAAGCTCTCAATGAGACAATTACACGTGGAAAATATGAATATTAACCACTTATAAATAATATAAATATTATTTATAAAAAGAATTAAACACACACTGTGCAGAAATAATTCTTTTAGAATAAAAATTCTATATAAAAAAACTAATATTTAGATAAAAAAATATAGAACTTTAAAGAAAACTTACTTATAAGATTTACTTAATACAACAAGTCTAATACAACAGTTATTATACTAAATAAAGGTTATAAGTTAAAAACACGTCAAAAATCAATAAATTTAAAGATAAAACAGCTTTTTATAATATAAATTATGATTAATGAGTTTTTGAGAGGAATTTGTGGATTTTAAAAGATATTTAAAATGATAATTTTATATAATAAAATATATTATTGGTGATTACAACAATAATCTAAATTCTATGACTTCAATTCTTTAATTTTAATAAATAAAGAATAAAAATAACTTAAGAATTACTTTTAATAATAAGATTTTATATTTAATAAAACTTTACCTGTTTAAATTTCTAATATGATTGGATTGATAATGAATGATGGACAAAAACAGTGATGAAAAGACTCTTTTTATGTCTTAAGAGCAGCTCTCATGATTCATAATGGATGTAGAGGGCGTGCTCAGGTCAAAACTGAAAAACCATGCTTAAAAATAAAGTTCTTAGCTTAAGGAAACTTATTTTTACTTCCAATTTAAAGTTACCAGTGTTATTCTTAACTCCATGTAGCTTTAATCCTCATTTAAACTAATTATTTTAAGTTTTTAATATAAATAAACTTATTTATATTAAAGTTCATCACATGAACAACTTAAAAATAGAGTTTCAAGTAGAAATCTCTTAAACTCAATTTTTAATTAATTTTTAAAAAATCATAACTTTCTTTGAGTTTAATTAAAAGAGTAAATTTCCAGGCTAATGAACCAGGAAGTTTATTTATAAAAGATACTTAAAATTTAATTTATATATTGATAATATTAAATTTTAAGTTGTGTGAAATTTTCATACAAATCCATTAAGAATTGGATTTTTAATAAATTTTTGAAGTTATTGCTATTTTTCCACGTAAAATAGCAAAACACACCAAACCTTAAGTTTTGATAAGGTTTTAATGCTTGAAACTTCAAATTTTTAAGCTTAATTAAGCTCTGACAGTTCTTAAAACCTTGATTTCAAGCCTGCATATTGGGATTTACCCTTTGGCAGCTTGAAATTCCTGTCCAATTTGGGATAAAACCAGTTTAAGCCTTAAGGTTGGATCAAAGTCTAATCTTAAAGTTTAAATAAGGTTGAAAATCCTCCAATACAGGTGGACAACCTCAATTGAATCTTTGCAGATCCAAAAAGTTGGGTACCCCAGCTCTATTTGGTCTTTTTCCTTTGCTCCACCTTTCTGCGTGGATTTTGCCCTTTTATGTATTTAAAGCCATACTATGGCCTTAAACCCTTTTAAATTGAGCTCACGCAGGATTTACATTATGTATGGCAAATCCTTAGCCAATTCAGTAAATATACACCACACCTCAATTTTAACTAAAATTTTGGTAAGTTTGCATAAACCTTATGCAACTTTAAATTTAAGCTTAATTAAGCTTAAATTTAACAATTTTAAAAAAATGTTAAAAAAGTTACATTGGTACTGTGAGATTCTTAAATCTTCCAATAACATAAAAAATAAGTGGTTTTGGGTATAACACCCTATGGGTGTACCCTAGGTTATTTTTGGTGTAGAATCCAAAAATGACATAATATTTATAACTTTGTTTATCCAAAAAAAAGTTATACTTATTTTTTATTATTTTTTATTTTAAATTCAACTAAAAAGTCTGTTTAAGACAAAATTAACTGTTTATAAAATCATTTGTGGCCTTATGGGTATGTCATACATACCTCACAGGCTCACAGTAATAATCACGTCAAAGATGATGATTATAATAATATTATCTTTGGTCTTTAATAATATAAGAGTTTTATATATAAAGAATAAAGAAATTACCTTTTGATCTAATAATTTAGTGTTTTGTAAGCGTCTGAGGGGAAAACAGAGTAAAATAAGCTCTATTTATAGTAAATACCTCCCTCCTAGAGTCCAGAAGGCTTCTATTAGACGTTTACTGATTCCCGCTATCAGAATTGATCAATATTTTAAGGTTCGGTGATGATTACATCATGATCAAACAATCTTACCTCATAATTATGCCATTATTTAGAGTTATCACTATAACTCTAAGTTTGATGACATAATAGGCTTGGCAGGAGCCTAAGCTTTGTGGACTTTATTATTATTAAAAATATTCTAATAGTATTCACCAGTTTTATCACTTATATGACTGTTAAACTTAAAATAAGATTACAGTGAGTGAGTTTAAATGATCAAATTTAAGCTTAAACTTTAATCATTAAGAACTTTTAAGTTATACACACTACAGCTATTCTGAGAGTGGATTCTGATATCTTGGCATTTCCTCATGACACTTTCAAGAGCATTTCATTATAACATCAAAAATCTATTTTTGATGATTTTTCTTGTAACCCATCTTTTCTGTCAAAATTTAATATTTTAAACTTCAAACCATGATTTCAAGGGGTTATACCTTGAATATTTTAGTAAAAAAATAATTCTTCACAAATCAACTAGTAGAATCCAACTGTCTACCTTTTTATAAGTTTGGACCACTTTCACAACAAAGTGGTCAACAGCTCTATTGATTTTAATCAATAATCCCTTACAGGTTTTAACCTTGTTTATAACTTGTGAAGAAAAGTTCATTTCTGTATTTCTACAGTAATTATGTGGTGACTTTATTTTTGGTTCATTACTCTATCATGTATATCTCAAAAGATATTAGCTAAAATCCTTGAATATATGCATTGACCAAAAAAATGGATATATTCAGCTTAACTCCTTAACTATTGACTTTGGAGATTAGCTTCTTAATTGTTTTATGTGTGGAATTTTATGGAAAAGCTAATGGTAAAATTTATTTCACATGTTGTTTCATTGGTATTTTAAATAACTAAGGATTTATGTTTTTTATAAGGTATTATTACTTATAACTCATTAAATATTGACTTTACAGATATGCCATAAAAATGGTATATGTGTACTTTACCATGGGGAATCCAATGGTGTAATTTATTTCACATGTTTATTCATTGGCTTTTAAGTTAAGCCAAGTTTTATGCCTATTTATGTCATTTTTTTAGTTTTAAGGTAATTATTAATGTATAATTATTTTAAATATTTCTTGTGACCTTTTTGGGTATGTGGTCATATCTCAAAGGTTCACCCTCCCTACCACCAAAAAATATTGTACCACAATCTGATATGTGTAATTAGGGTATCATCCACTGTCCTACCTCTTCAATAGACTTTGTTAGTCTTGAAGCTCAATAATGCTTGATTTTTCTATTCTTTAGGTTTTCTTTCATGTCTGAACCTTCTTAGTAGTTTATCAGCATTTGTTATATCTTTCTCAAGTAGCCATTTATCTTCTTTAGTTGAATGTCTATACCTTACAAGGTATTCTCTTTCTTTTTTGTTTCTTGTCCTTCTTTCTTTAAGGACTCTTACAATTTACTTTTCTTCTCCTTCTTCCAAGGGGGGAATTTCAAGTGGGGGTTTATTTCTTAGTGAAAATAATTCCTTGTCACTTGAGCAGTAAGGTTTTATCAGACTTACAGGGAAAGCTGGGTGTTTGTTCATTAATTCACCTGTGAGTTCCAGTTGCACAGCATTGGGTCCATGAAGTGCTTTTATCATAAATGGTCCTGCAAAGGAATCTTTCAATTTATTTGGACCTTTTATGTTATTGAAATTAAGGGTTAATACTAGGACCAAGTCTCCTATTTTGAAGTTAGATGTTTTATGACTTTTATCCCATCTTTCTTTTGCATATTTTAAAGAATCTATCATACATCTGTTTGCATGGTGTCTTGCTTTGTCAAGAATTATCTTAAAATTGCTTGCTGTTGGGTGTATATCCACTAAGTCCTTTTTGAGGGTATCATAAGGAAGTCTTTGATTCCAACCTTTTTCTAGCATTGCTGGGTTTTTGCCAGTAGAATAATGGATTGACGTTTTGTATTCCAGTTGAAGGGCTGGTATTAGTGTACACCAATCATGGGTAAAACCATCAGAATCTTTGAATTCTAGTCCATAAGCACAGAATCCTCTGATCATGTCCTCCAAAGTTTGTATCATTCTTTCTGCTCAACCATCATTTTGAGGATGGTAAGCTGTTGAGAATGATAACTTTGTCCCAAACAGGTTATGGAGATTGTCCATAATGCTGAAGTGAATTTTGGGTCTCTGTCACTTATAATATTCTGGAATAAGGCTGTATGGCTAATGACTTTATTCCATATCATTATTGCTGTGTCCATAGCTGTGTCATCTTTGTGACATGGTAGGAGCATGGGAGTTTTTCTATACCTGTCAACTAATACTAGGCATGCATTATAGCTTCTGTCTCCTCCTGGAGGTAATGCTGTTACCCAATCCATATGAACTATTTCTCAAGGGGATTTTGGTTCTTGGATTTGGATCATCATTCCAAATTTATTTCCTGTGGTGTTGTTGGCTTTTTGACATCTGTCACAGGTTTGGTAGTATTCTGAAACATCTTTCTTCCAATTTGGCCACCAAGAGCAGGTTTTCACCCTTTCTAGTGTTCTGTCTTCTGAAAGATGCCCAGCTGCAACACTATCATGACACTCATGTAAAGTAGTGTTTATCAGGGTTCTATCTGTTGAGGCCATACCACATGTGTGTTTTGTTCTATGGTAAAGGATTCCATCAAGGAGGTGGAATCTTCCTTCATCATATGCCCTTTTCCATGTTTCATCTAATTTTGATGAAAGTGATGGATCTTTGCAGTCTTTCATTAGAAGTTGGCTTAAGATATGGCAATTCTTGTCTATCTTATAGCTTTCTTTAACTTGGCTAAAGAATTCTGTTCCAATGTCTGTAACACATATTCCTTCTATATGGTACTCTTCCTGTGGTACCCATGCTGGATTGTCAGGGGTAATTGCTAGAGCCCATCTGCTAAGACCACCTGCATTTTTATTAATATTACCATATTTATGAACAATAGTCATATTTCCTCTATATTCTTTGATAGCAATTTGCCATCTCAGCATATGTCTATTTGGAGTTTTCATATTTAATAGAGATTTTACAGCATTACAGTCTGTAATCACATAAAATACTGTTCCATCCAAGTAATAATGTAATTTTTATAAAGCCCACACTAAGCAGAGGCATTCCATTTGGCTTGCTCCATATCTTGCTTCTGTTGGCTTTATCTGTCTTGAAATAAAACAAATTTGTCCTTCCACTGGTTTATCATTGATAATTTGTGTCTGGTGTAGTGCAGCACCTAGTCCTTCTCCACAAGCATCAATGTAAAGCTTGAAGGGTAGTTTCCAATCTGGCATTAGAATAAATGGGGCATTTGTTAAGGAATTTTTCAATTCTTCATATGCCTTGACTCTTTCTTCTGTCATTTCATAGACTGTTTGTTGATCACATCGTTTATACAAGGATTTGGCAATTTTTGAAAAGTCCTTTATATGCTGTCTATAGTAACCAGCAAATCCTAGAAATGATTGCATTTCTTTTTTGGTTTGAGGCATTGGTTTAAGTAGTACTGCTGCTACTTTATTCCTTTCTATGCCTAGACTAAGTCCAGATACAACATTTCCTAGTGCTTTTAGTTCACTATATGCAAAATGACACTTTTTCAAGGAAATTTTCAAATTTACTTGCACTATTTTTTGTAGTACCCTTTCTAGTCTTGTAAGGTGATTTTTCCAAGTTTCTGAGCAAACTATGATATCATCAATATAGATAATTAACCATCCTTCTGATAATTATTCAGGAAATATGGTATTCATCATCCTTTGATAATGGGAAGGTGCATTCTTTATGCCAAATGGCATTCTTAAGTATTCAAAAATCCCACAGTGGACTATTATCCTCAGTATTTTCTTGGCATTGTCTGTTAAGAAATTTTGATGAAAACCCTTTAAGGCATCCATGGCTGTAATGAACTTAGCTTGTGACAATTGTGTCAATGTCTCATGGATTCTGGGTATTGGATATCTTTCTGGAATGGTATAGGTGTTCAGGGCTCTGAAGTCTCCTACCATTCTTGATTTTCCATTATGCCAAGCTATAATGACAGGCTTAGTGACCTCTACCTTTTCATTATGTCCTACCTCTCTTACAGCTCCATGGTCCATTAATTCTTTAATGTGTACCTCCAAGGCTTCTCTAGCCCTTGGACTAGCTGGGTAAGCAGGTCTCCTTAGTAAGGGTGGGTAAGGCTTTTCCAAATTAAGAATTATATCTACCTCATGCCCAATTATGGCACCTAGTGGCTCTTTGTCAGTTGCAAAGGCATTTTTGTATATAAATAAGAGGTAAATCAATTTTTTTTCATTTTTTCTGTTAATTCTTGATTGAATTCTGCCTCTTTGAGTTGTTCAGATATAAAAAGTTCCTTTTCTGGACTTTTCTCTTCATTCTTAATAACTGTGATTTGTTTTTTGTTATTTAAGAATCCAAAATTTTCTCTTTTGTTGTCTCCTATGGTAAAGTATCTATCTTTCTGGTTAGAGATATCTATACCATAAATTGACAAGTAGTCATTTCCAAGTATGAAGTGATTACTATTACAGTTGTCCATTACTGCAAACTCTACTTTAATTCTAACACATTGTGAGGGGTGAGGAAAAATTAGTGTTAAATCAATTATTTCAAGGGGCTTCATGCTCTCACTTGCACTACTAAATTTGACACCTTGTATTGGCATAGGTTTTTCTTGCCAATCTGGGACAATGGTTTTTAAATAACTTTTACCAGCACAGGTACAATATGCTCCTGTATACAAGTTCACTTTTTCTTCTTGGTTATCAACCATAACAATACTTATACTTGATTTCCCAGCTGTATATCCCATTCCTTTTTCAGGTTTGGTTCTATACATTTTGGCATCTTGTATATTTGTCAGGTTTGTGTCAGATGTTCCAACTTGTGGTAAGTTTGAGTTAACATCTAGTACTTCATAAATTATATCAATATTATAAGCTTGTGCATAAATTATATTAATTTCATCACTTTCAGAACTTTCTGACTCTTCTGTTTCTTTTTCAGAGTCAGATTCCTCCTCTTTGTCATTGTGGTTTTCTGTTTCCACAATTTCATTAATCTTTGCCTTTTTGAGGCAGTTATTGGCTAAGTCTCCAATACCTCCACATTTATGGCATTTTTTTGCTCATTATTGTTGGATGTATTGGCCTTGAAAGTTTCTTTTGATTTATGTTTTTTGATAAATGGCTTATTTGGACTTTTAATGTCCAATTTCTTCAAAGTTCTGCCAATTTTTGCTCTTGTCACCATGTTCTCTAGTGCATTGATATACTTTTCTGTGGAGCATGGTTCTATACACCTGCTTCTTAGGGCATGTTCTAGTTCTCCTCCCCATTTCTTAAGTATTTTCATGTGCACCATCTTTTGTGACATTTCTGGGTACAATGCATTGAGTCTTTCAACTTGTTTTAAGAACCAAGTTAAAGGTTTGTCTTTGTCTGGGTCAAAGAAAGAATTTTCAAATGCATTCTCTATCTTGTACCCCCAGGCATCATTAGCCCACTTGGTGATTATTTCCTGTTTCCACCAAGACCAGGTATTTTTGCCATTTGTTTGTCTTGTGCCATAATACCATCTTTTTTGCAGATTTTTCAAACAATTAATGTAATATTGAAGTAATTAATTCATCTGGTATAGCATAATCTTCTTGTAGCATGTCAATTGTCTTGATAAATGACATGTGGTCATATTCACCTTCTCCTGTGAATATTGGCCATTCTTTTAATTGAGGTGCTTCCTTCATTAAGACTTGGTTATTGTCTTGGTGACTTAAGTCTGTTATGAATGGATTTGTTAATTCCTCTTTTGGCTTAACAGGGCTTCTTATGTGAGAAAATGGGGTTGATAACTCTGGCATATTTGAGTTAGCCTCATTAATTTGATCCATTTTTTCAGTGATAAGCCTTATTTCACTTTGAATGTCATCTTTCAAGTGCATTCTTGCTTCATCACTCTTTTCCACATGGTCCAACAGTAATTTTTGGTGTGATGAAGTCTTTTCTTCAAATGTTTCTACAGAAATAGCTAGTTTGTTTAATTTTTCTGTAAGATTGTCAGTAATCATGTCATAATTGATTGTCAAAGTTTTATCTTTGATACCTTTTATGTATTTATACAATTCTTGTTGTCCTTGTATTAATTTTTGAGTGTTATCAATCAAAATCTTTGGTTTATTATTTTCAACAATAAACTTAATGTTGTGAATTTCTTTTTTATTTTGTACAACAATTTTTGTTAAAGAAGATAAGCTGTTGCTTATTTTTGGTAATGATAATAAACTGTTTTTAATTTCTTTTAGAGGTAATATACTTTTTCTAATTTCTGTTAAAGTATTTAAAACATATTTGGACAAGGTTATTTCTTTGGGAAATGAGGTTGTCTCATTCTTTGTTCTTCCTTGTCCTTGAATTACATCAAGGTTCTGGCCATGTTGAATACATTGTCCATGGCATCCTTTTGGATTTTTGGAATCCTGTAGCTTGGGGAATATGGTTTTCTCCAATCCTTTTTCTTCTTCTACTTCTCTTCTTGGGGAAGTGGGTTGGCTTGGGGCTTGCTGGTAGAAGCTACTGGGACTTCTTCCTTGGTTTCCTCCTTCTTTTTGGCATGGTACTCCTTGATCTTTTTGATTTGAGGTTTGGATGATAGTGGATTCCATCCATTGGAGTATCTAACTATTTCCTCCTCTTTGAGGAGCTTTTGCAGGATTTGCCAGGAGCTCATCACTTCTTGGTGTATTTGGGGCAACATTTCCCAGTCCTTGTCCTTGTACACTGTGTAGTATTGTTTGTACTGGCTCATGTAAATGTCTATTTGAGCGCTCTGAATGTGATTTGTACCTGTTTGAGTCACTCATTCTTAGTTCTAACTCTGGTTCAGATATCATGGGCATTTCTGGGACTTGCCTTTGGGATAAGGCACTTCCTTGTGTGGATTCTGTTCCACTGGGGATATTGCACTTCCTTTTCCTTTTTGAGGAAATGATTCTACCTCTGAGTCCAACTCCATCTGATTGGATGGAGTATTGGGAGCCTCTTCAGGTAGTCATATTTTAAGAAAAACAAGAAGTAAGATAATTTTAGAACAGGAATTCTTCTTATGGCAATTTATAAATGAGGTACTCACCTTCAGAGTCCTGAACAGTGGGTCCTGGAAAGTCTGATTTCTTAGATTTCTTCTTCTTAGTGATTATTGGTGTTGGAGAACTTTGACAAGTTTCTTCCACCAATCATTCAACAGTGGTTTGGTTGTCCTCTGTTGGATTGTCTTCAAACACTAAAAAAGACAAATAAATATAAGTCTTTTATATAAAAAGTGTTATTTTTGGTAAGATATGGCAATTTACCACGTAAAAATTGCCTTTATATCTTAAAAAATGAAAATAAATAAAGAAATGAAAAAAAAATAACTTTTTTTTATTGGTTTTTATTTATAATTTTTTTTTGTTTTCATATTTTTATTTTAAAGAATAAAATAAAAAAAAATGAATATGATTCTTTTTTGAAATTAATTTATAAGAAAAAATTATTTTCAATTTATAAAATATCTTTTTTAATTACTAGAGTCACTCAAAGAAAGTTCTTGCAAGTCTAAGGATGTGAAAACACACGTGTAAGACAGTACAATTGGTTTCCAAATGCCTCAATAGTATTTAAAATCAATAAATATAAAACTATTATATAATTGAATGAGTAAATTATAATTTATTATTGAATAAATGTAATTAGAATCTTTTTAAAGGTCTTTTAGAGTAAATATCATGGCCAGGCCCCCAAATGTAAGGTTTGACTATGAAACAATAAGTAAAAATTACTAATATTTTACTTATTGTACTATGAATGTCCTTATAAATGAAATAACTAAGATAAAAGATAATTATAATAATAAAGAATTATTAAAATTATGGCGTAAAAATAATTATATTATCAAATAAATATAATAATATAATTTATAGCATAAAATAATATAACAAATAAATATATTAATATAAGATAATTAATATATTTAAAAGCACTTTATGATTGTTATCAACAAATAAAAAAGGCATAAAAAGAATTGGTTTTTATTAATAAAAAACAATTAATAACAATAATATTACTAATATTAAAGCTATAAATTGATATAAATACCATTTATATTAATTATAGAATTATTAAAGTAATAATAGAGAAAAATTATTATAATAAGAGAAATTACCTACTTTTAATACCTAATACAATAATTTTGAATAATTTTACGCCAAAAAAATGTAGATACAACTTGTTTAAATTGTATTTACAATGAATTTTAAGAGAAATTACAATTTATCTTGATTTTACGTGGAATAGAGGTTTTTAAGAGAAATTTAAACAAAACAATTAAATAATTGTAATTATCATGTCAAAGATTATGATTATAATGAGATTATCTTTGGTCTTTAATAATATAAGAGTTTTATATATAAAGAATAAAGAAATTACCTTTTGATTTGATGATTTAGTGTTTTGTAAGCATCTGAGGGGAAAAAAAGTAAAAAGAGCTCTATTTATAGTAAATACCTCCCTCCTAGAGTCCAGCAGGCTTCTAGTAGACGTGTACTGATGCCTGCTACTATAATTGATCAATATTTTAAGGTTTGGTGATGATTACATCATGATCAAACGATCTTACCTCATAATTATGCCATTATTTAAAGCTATCATTATAACTCTAGGTTTTATGACATCATAGGCTTGGCAGAAGCCTAAAATTCATGTATTTTATTAGTATTGAACATATTCTAATATTATTCACCAGTTTCATAAATTATATGACTGTTAAGCTTAAAATAAGATTACAGTGAGTGATCTTAAATGATCAAATTTAAGCTTAAACTTTTATCATTAATAAATTTTAATTTATACATGCTACAGCTATTCTGGGACTGGATTCTGATAGCTTGGCATTTCCTTATGACACTTCCAAGAGAATTTCATTATATCATCAAAACTCTATTTTTTATGTTTTTTCTTGTAACTCATCTTTTCTGTTGAAATTTAATATTTTAAACTTCAAACCATGATTTCAAGGGGTTATACCTTGAATATTATAGTAACAAATACATCATTCTTCACGAATAAGCTATTAGAATCCAACTGTCCAATTTTTTTAAGTTTGGACCACTTTCACAACAAAGTGGTCAACAGCTCTATTGATTTTAATCAATAATCCCTTACAGGTTTTAAACTTGTTTATAACTTGTGAAATAAAGTTCATTTCTGTATTTCTACAGTAATTATGTGGTGACTTTATTTTTGGTTCATCACTCTATCATGTATATTCCAAAAGATATTAGCTAAAATCCTTGAATATATGCGTTGACCAAAAAAGTGCATATATTCAGCTTAACTCCTTAAGTATTGACTTTGGAGATTAGCTTCTTAATTGTTTTATGTGTGGAATCTTATGGAGAATCCAATGGTACCATTTATTTTACATGTTGTTTCATTGGTATTTGAAATAATGCAGGATTTATGTTTTATAAGGTATTATTACTTATAACTCATTAAATATTGACTTTACAGATATGCCATAAAAATGGTATATGTGTATTTTACCATGGGGAATCCAATGGTGTAATTTACTTCAAATTTTTATTCATTGGCTTTTAAGTTAGCCAAGTTTTATGCCTATTCATGGCATTTTTGTAGTTTTTAGGTCATTATTTTTGGGTGTTGGTAAACACACGTAAGCTTTTAGTAAAAATGCGTAAGCCCTTACGTGTTTTTACAAAAAACTTAAGTGTTTTTACCAATTTATGGTAAGAAAACGTAAGTGACCTTAATTTTCAAAAAAATTCCTCAGGCTCAGTCTTGAGTATTTTTTTAATTTTTTTTGCCATATTTTTCCCGACTTGGCATGTCAATAAGCACAAATTTTTTCAAAATTTTTTTTTTTCCAAATTTCACAAATCTGGCCAATATGCCAAAATGGCATTTCTTTTCAAAAATTCATTTAAAATCTTCCCAATTATGAATTTCCTTAATTTTTTCTTCAAAATGAAGGTTTCAATGTGAAGAATAAAGCACCAGAATCCCATAATTTTGGGAATTTGTTTGGGTGGGACAAGTGAAGGCACAAAAAGGGTTTTTTTTCAAATGTTTTTTCCAATCATTGTAATATGCCTATTTTTAAAAAGTGAATTTAATAACTTCCCACTTTTGAATTTCCTTCAATTTCTTTTTAAATTAAAGGGTTCAATCTGGACAATAAAGAACCAGAAGCTCATGAATTGGGAAAACTTTCTGGTGGGACAAGAAGTGAAGGTGCAATGAGTGTTTTTTTTCTTGTGTGTAATATGACTATTTTCAAGTACAAAAGCTCCACATGTTTGATAAAAAAGGAGACTGAGGTGGGATTTAAGAAATAAATATGACTGAGGAGGGGGATAATTGGCATAAATTGTATATACAAAAATCATTCAATCAGAATCAACCTCCAAAATAGTGGGTTTTTTCTGAGAGGGGGGAGGAAGATTGGACAAATACAACATTCTGTGCTTCTTAAATTTATCAGCCCACCCAAGGGCTTGTTTTTGGGCATGAATCTCCAAGCTCACAGTAATGGGGGGGACGGGATAAACTTTAGAAATGATGATGTCCAAAGGAACAAAATGAGCACAACTATTCAAGAAGCAGATTAAAATGGGGGGATTATCATTTGGAGGACAGAAATAAGGGAAAAAAGAAAAAGATTGGGCTGTGGAATAAAAGAAAACTGGTCTTTTATACTTATTTGCAATTGGATCCCCCATGTCAGGAATGGAAATCCACTTGCTTTTTGGAGCCTGGCCAACATCTTCATACCATTCAATTCTTTCCAAATAAGAAGATACTGAGGGAATTAAGGTGTTCATGGCTTCATAAAGGTCTTGATTTTGGTGAATTTCTTCGGCCAAGTCACCTCTGACATCACCCCATTGATCTTGAGTCTTGTAAATGAAGTGGGATACTGTTCTGTAGCTACAGTTTCCGTCACCCTGGACATTGATGGCCTTGAAGGCGTATTTCAATATAAACTTGGGCAAGTCTTCTGAGCCAGTTATCTGATAAAATAAGTTCAAAAAATGAATAAATATCCAAATAAACAACAGTAAATTACATTAAAAAGAATCAGAAACTCACAAACAGCTTGGAGCATTCATCACTTGTGTGATAATTGCTTTGACAATTCTCACAGGTCAAGTCAGTTGCATCATAGATATTCAAACTGGTGGAAGGCTTGTGTGATTTTCTTTGTGAGGTTTTGCTTCCAATTTCCAATTTTCTGGACCTTCTAAGGGTTACTTCTGATTTATTTAATTCAGTTGCTGAGGGTAGTGAATCTGATGAACTGATGGATTTAGATAATGAGTCCTCAGAATCTTCAGAATCTTCAGATGAGTCCACTCCCATAATTGGAGAGGGGACATTTGACTGGGATCTTGATGTTGTTGTGCTGGTCACTTTTGATTGGGGTCTTCCTCTTCTCTTGGATTGACTTTCAATAATTTCAAATCTTGAAGGTTCTCTTTTGTTTTAATTTTTGTTTTTATTCTTGGCTCCTTGGGGTCTTCCACAGATATTCTTGCATTCTAGAGGGTCTTCATAATATTGATCATCCTCTTGACTCTTTGTAATTTGATCAAATGCGACTTTTCCAGTCAAAACATCTTGAAAAAGTTGAAGTATTGGAGTGATTTCTGCCATTGGTCTTTGAAACAGGTCTTTCCCAATGTCTTCAAATATTTTCTTGGCTTTATTCTTCCTTTCTTTTTCAACACTTTGATCATTGCCTTGAAAGCCAGCCTGAGAAGAATATGACAAATAATATCAGTTAATAAGAAAAAAAAATAATAAGAAGAAATTAAAAAACCCTCACAGGCAAATTCAAATGCCATTGCGGATGGAAGTCTGATAATTCAAGCCTTTGGCGCTTGGAAAATGCTTTTTGCGTCTTATGCTTGCAAGGAATGCCTTTATAATTGTTGTATTTGTTGGTGCATTTTTCATTTGGAGGAAATTTTGTTTTGAAATTTTCAAAGTCAATCTGAAGAGCATAATTAGACACCTTGCCATTGAGGGCACAGATGTGTGGAGGAAAATGCTTGACATGGACAATCATTTCTTTGGATATTCTGTTGATAATTTCAATAAATTGTTTTCTGAATGCCATGTGGAGAGCCCTGACTACCTCTAGGAGAGTACCAGTGGATTTTGGGAGCCAAATTTTAACCATGGCATGGGCACCTTCAACTCTGGAGGTGCAGCCCACACCCAGGTGGCAATGGTGGTTGGTCCAGGCTGGCACATAATACTCCTTTAGAGGAAGCCAGGTATCTTCCAAATACTGCAAGACCTCAGGATTTTTAACTTACTTTTGAAGCTTCTTCCAGTTGTCTTTGAAAGACTTTTCAGTGGGTAAATACATAAGCTGAGAAAAGAATCCCAAAGTCATTAATAAAGACAATAATAAGAAAAAAGTGAAATAAAATGAAATAAATTAAAGAAGTATATTACTTGATTCCAAAGGCCCATAAAATTTTCAAAATCAGTTCCATTACCAATTTTCTTCATGCAATGAGCAGATACATCCTTGTTGATGTGCCAAATGCATAGCATGACTTTGGAGTCTGGGAAGAGCTTCTTAATAGAGTCTCTCAAGGCCAGATCCCTGTCAATAACAATAACTGGAGGGGGAACAAGATTGGTGCTGTTGAGGACCTTTTCAATGTATTGATTTGATGCCCAAGTATATGAAGTTTCATTTTCATTCTTCATCAAACAAAAATCCCCAGAAAAAGTCTTATTGGTTGTTCTGAATCCAACAATATGAAAAAGGGGCATTTTGTACTTATTGGTTTTATAAGTACAATCCATAAGAATGACATGAGGAAAGCCATGAAGAAGTTTTATGGCCAGGGGGTGAGTAAAAAACAAGGAGGTAATGTGTCCCTCAGAATCCCTTGCAGAGGACCAGACAACATTTTATTGTTTGAGAGTGTCAATGAGAGCATCAATGGGCCTTCTGCCTTGCAGTTTGTCTTTCTTAATTTTCTTGACTTGGTTGTGAATGTCTTAAAGGATTACAGGCCTGTCAGACTCCTTCTGGATGCATAATTGGGCCTGAATTTGCCTTGGCATGAGCAGTGATTCAGACATTTGAGCAATTTGAGATGTTTCTTGCTCATTGAATTTCCTGAAAGCAGGATGTGCCATGATATTTTCAGTGGCATCATGGCTATGTTCAGGATTTTTGACTTTAAGAGTCCAAGTGGTACTCTTGGCATATTTCCTGGCATAAAGTCTAAAAGGACAGTCAAGCTTTCTTGAGGTGACTGTTTTGGAGGGGATTTTGTTGGGATTTGGGGTCCCAGACCTGTCACAACATATTTCAATTTGGTTGTGGGTCATATTGGACCTCAAGGTGGACACAGCATACCCCTGAGCCCTGGCAACATTATGCACATGTTTCCAAAGAAGCTCAAGGGTCTGAAATTCACCTTCAGTGGAGGGTTGAAGCATTTTTTTAATGAAAATTATGTATAAAAGTGAAAAAAAGTGGGAATTGGGGGATTTGGAATGGGGTAAGAACCTTTCGAAATGTGAAAAAGAGGTGAAAAAAGGTGTGAAAATGAACAGAAGTGGTTAAGAGTGAAAGAAAGTGGTTTAAATGTGGGATTAATAGATGAGGGAAGGTAAAAAATTGAAAATTGAGAGGCTTGAAAGCAGATTTTTGTGGTGGAAAATGCAGTCTTTGGGGGAAAAAAAGAAAAAAAAGTGTGAAAAGCTTTGTGAAATGGCTTTGGTAATGCTGTTTTTCCAAAAAAAAAACAATGGTTTGGGGTGGGGATAATGTGGATTATTGGGGTGTTTGGGCTTGTTTTTTTTTGGGGGGGCTGGGCAAAAAAATCTGAAACAATTTGGAGTTAGAGAGGTTTTGTGGGGAAAAAACCTCTTTCGGGCATTTTTTGGCCCAATACAGGCCCCAATTGTGTTTCATTTTTAATTAAAAATGGGCCCAGGGCACCCCTTACGTGTTTTTACCAACACCCTTATTTTTAATGTATAATTATTTTAAATATTTCTTGTGACCTTTTTGGGTATGTGGTCATAGCTCAAAGGTTCACAACATGCGCCTGTCTCTCTCAATATTAAAAATGGCGTCTTGAAAAGAATTCTCCATTTTAAATCTCAAGGAATCATTTTCCCATTTGGAAATAATTTGTTCTTTCCACCAAGGCCAAGAATGTTTACCATGGTCTTGTCTCATTTTGTAATACCATTTCTTTGCTGATTTGGTAAACAATGAGTGTAATCTGGCACTTATGTATTTGTCTTGTATGTTAAAGTCTTCTTCAAACATATCAATTGTTTTCATAAATTCTATATGATTATATTCCCCTTCACCACTGAAGGTTGGCCATTCCTCTACTCTTGGAATGTATTTAAAATTCCAAGCAGTTTCCACTTCTGCATTACTTGAAATTGTATGATGTAAGTCATTATTCAAGTTTAGGATATTTCTGTCAAGAGTTGGTGTAGACTGTCTTGGCAAATCATTCTTCAATGATATATTATTAATACTTGATTGAATTTCTTCTTTCAATTCAAGTCTTGCTTTATCACTTTTTTCCAATTGATTTTGGAAAAGAGATGCATTGCTCCCAGTTGAGTTTTCCAATTTTTGAACTTGTATTCTTAATTCTTTTAACTGTCTAGTCATAAAATAAATAGAATTATAATCTGGTTGATTGAGTAAGGTAACCTTAGACTCAATTCTTGCACAAATTTGCACCAAAGACATAATATTGTCTTTATTAACATTTTCAAGGCAAATAATGGTCTTTTGTGATTCTTTTACTTGTAGTATCTCATTACCCAGCTTTTGATGGATATACTCAAATGTTTTAAGCTTTGTTATAATTTCTTTATTACAAGTTTCAATTTGGTTTACAAGCTTCATAAGATCTACCTCTTTGGAAAAGATTGGCTCAATCTTTCCTCTTCCTTGTTTTTGGATTCCATCAGAGTTCTTGCCATATTGAACACATTTTCCATGGCTGACTTCTCTTTCTTGCAAATCCTTTAATTCTGCAGGTAAGGCTTTTTCCACTTGGGATTTGCCTTTCCCTTTGACTTTTGCTTGCCCTTCTGGTTGGTCTTTGGGGTTTTCTTGGGCTTGTTTGGCACTTTTTGGGGTGGATTTTTGCTTGTGGTTGGGCTGTTTTCCTTCCCTTGGGCCAACTTATTCTTCTGGTCCTCTGATAAAATGCTTTGGTTTTTCAACCAAGCTTCTATCTGTTGTACTTGTCCTTTGCAAGACATGGGTGTCCAGACCTTCAGAAGTTCTTCTGTCTTTTCTGGCCCCATGAACTTCTTCACTTGAAGTTATGAGTTCATGGTGCCTATCCAAAGACTTGGGAGAAGTTTCCACTCTTCCTGTTTTACTGCCATAAACCAGTTCTTGTACTTAGACTGGTATATCTCTATTGTTTCCTGTTGAAAGTGATTCAGGTCTAACAACAGAAATAGATGTTATGTCAGCTTCTGGACTCTCAATAATAGTTTAAAAGGTTCTGGCTAACCTTTGGGAACTGGTGGAAGCTCTGGCATCCTCCATTTGTGCCTCTCCTCTGGGCTGACATTCTTTTCTTTTGAATTTATGACTTGAATGTCCTGGTCCAGATCCATTTTATTGGATGGAGTAGTTACTTCCACTTCTAGTAGGAGTCATTTCAAGTCAATATAAAAGAATTGAGACTAAGAAATAGATTGAATTCACCTGCTGGACCTTTAAAGGGTTCTTTGGTAATTAAACCACTTGGTGCTGGGTTAGTTTGAATTTCAATACTAGACTCTGAAGCTTCAGAGTCTGAAGAACTCTCTCTGATGGATGAAACTAGAGAAAAGAAATTATAAGTTATTTTATCAAACAATAAAAATGACTTATAAATTCAGCTTATTGGATAAAGTTGTTTTAATGTAATTTATGGCAAATTACGTCAAAAATAAAGAAAAATGTCTAAGATTAAAAAAAATGTTCTTAGTAAAGATTTTTAATTTTTAAATTTTTTATTTGATTTTATATTTTCTTTAAAGAAATAATAATTATGCAATTAATAAATTATTAATCAAAGGTGTATTATTATTCACTTTATGATAGAATAGCTCAAAGAATAAATTTCAAGTCTGTGATGTGAAAAATCCACTAGTTAGACAAAAGAAATTTATTCCAAGTCACTCAATAGTATATTGTTTCAAACAATATTCTTAAGAAAAAAATAACTTTATTAATAGTATAAAGATTATTTATGAGGGATAAGTCCCAAAAAAGCCAATATTAAAGTAAATATGGCAATTATACAGCAAAAAACAGTACAATAAGGTCTAGAATATGATTTATTCCCCAAAATTTGGTTAAAATCACAGCCAGGCCCCCAAATGTAAGGTTTGTCTATAAAAATCTTGATAATAGTAACAATATCAAGAGCACTATGACTGTCCTCAGTAGAAAAGTATAATATAATAAAATATTATAACTACAAATTTAAATATAATTATTAAAAAAAATTATATATAAAAATAAATTTAATTATTATTATATAAAATAATGATTCTAATAAATTATAATTATTCTATTATTGTTATATTCACTGACAATTACAACAATAAGAAGTGTAAAGCTCTCAATGAGACAATTACACATGGAAAATATCAATACTTAACCATTTATAAATAATATATAAATATTATTTATTAAAGAATTAAATCACACACTGTGCAGAAATAATTATTATAGAAAAATTCTATATAAAACAACTGATAATAGATAAAAAAATATAGAATTTTAGAGAAAACTTACTTATAATATAAATTTAATACAACAAGTCAAACAACAACTGTTATTATATTAATTAATTATTATAAGTGAAAACATGCCAAGAATCAATATTTTTAAACATAAAACAACTTTTTACAATAAAAATTATGATTGAAGAGTTTTTGAGAGGAATTTGTGGATTTTAAAAGATATTTTAAAAACAATAATTTTATAAAATAAAATATATTATAGGTGATTACGACAATAACCTAGTTTCTATGATTTAAATTGTTCAATTTAAGATTTATAAAAAAAAAAAGACTTAAGAAATATTTTAATAATAAGATCTTATATATAATAAAACTTTACCTCTTTAAATGTCTAATATGATTGGAATGATAAATGATGATTGACAAAAACAGTGATGAAGAGACTCTTTTTATGTCCAAAGAGCAGCTCTTACTGTTTGGATTTAATATAGAGGGCGTTCTCAGGTCAAAACTGAAAACCATGCTCAAAAATAAAGTTCTTAACTTAAGGTAACTTATTTTTAATCCCAATTTAAAGTTACCAGTGTTATTCTTAACTCCAAATAGCTTTAATCCTCATTTGAATTAATTATTTTAAGTTTGTTATGAAACAAGTTTATCACATGAACAACTTGAAAATATAGTTTCAAGCAGAAATTGTTTAAGCTCAATTTTGAATTAATTTTTGAAGGAATCTTAATTTTCTTTAAGTATAATTAAAAGAGTAAATTTTCAGGCTAATTACTCAGGAAATCTGTTTATAAAAGATACTCAAAATTTAATTTATATATATATAATACTGAATTGTAAGCTGTGTGAAAATTTCAAGAAAATCCATTAAGAATTGGATTTTTAATAAATGTTTGAAGTTATTACTATTTTCCATGTAAAATAGCAATACACACTAAACCTTAGCTTTTGATAAGGTTTTAAGGCTTGTAACCTTAAGGTTTTAAGCTGATTTAAGCTTTGACGGGTCTCAAAACTTTAATTTCAAGCCTGCATATTGAGATTTACCCTTTGGCAGCTTGAAATTCCTGTCCAAATTGGGATAAAACCAGTTTAAGCTTTAAGGTTGGATCAAAGTCTAATCTCAAGGCTTAAATAAGGTTCAAAATCCCCCAATACAGGTGGAAAACTTAATTGAATCCTTGCAGATCCAAAAAGTTGGGTACCCCAGGTCTGTTTGGTCTTTTTCCTTTGTCCCACCTTTTTTGTGTGGATTTTGTCCTTTTATTTATTTAAAGCCATACTATGGCCTTGAACACTTTTAAATTGAGCTCACGCAGGATTTACATTTTGTATGGCAAATCCTTAGCCAATTCAGTAAATATACACAACACCTCAATTTTAACTAAAATTCTGGTATGTTTGCATAAACCTTATGCAACACCAAATTTAAGCTTATTTAAGCTTAAATTTAACAACTTTAAAAAAATGTTAAAAAAGTTACATTAGTACTTTGAGATTCTTAAGTCTTCCAATAACATAAGAAATAAGCCTTTTGGGTATAACACCCTATGGGTGTACCCTAGGTTATTTTTGGTGCAAAATCCAAAAATGACATAATATTTATAACTTTGTTTATCCAAAAAAAAGTTATACTTATTTTTTGTTATTTTTTTTTTTGAATTCAATTGAAAAGTCTGTTGAAGACTAAATCAGCTGTATATAAAATCATTTGTGGCCTTATGGGTATGTTATACATACCTCACACACTCACACACACCCTCTAGCTTCCAGACACATCCAAATCCCCTCATTCTTCTAATTGAGATGAAATTGTATTACCATCCCTGATGTGATTTCCTGCTCCCTTGTCAATCTCATAATAGCCGTGTATTTTATGCCACATTGTTCTTGATACCCTCCTTGTGAATTGTGCAGACATCCCCACTAGGGTCATGCTTTTGTTGTCCTGTGCGGGATCAGTATAGTTAAAGAATGTACTATTGGCCCTCACAACCTGCATGATCCCATGACATTCAGATAGATCAATCCAAAAATGCTCATTTGGGAAAACTAATTTCCCCCCTGTACATAACTTTGACACATCTTTTTGAATTCTGCCAGTCCACTTATCAGCTTTAAGCCACCATCCCAAAGCATACAATCATGCATCCTTATCAACATGAGGCAAATTTTTGAATCCATTCATGGTGAAAGTGAGTGTGGAAGCAAACTCAAACGCCCCCTGATTTGAGGAAATATTGGCTTCATAGCTGACTTGATCAAAGGAGGGTACCCCAATGACTTGTAGCAAGTTTGCATCTTTTGAAATAATTTATCCTAAATGTATTGTAAGGATTGACCCAGAATGCAAGCCAACAAGCTAAGATTTGTGCCTCAGTTCCGCCATTCATCTTTTGCATGTTCAATTCTCCCAAGGCTTCTGTAAATCCCAAATTGTTTGTTCTTCATGCTACATTTGCACCCGCCAATAGCAAACATAAATCCCTCCAGTAATGCCCCATTTGTTGCAATTGGGTATGTGATTTTTTTTGTGAAATAAGAATTGTGATAATTCATCCCATTGATTGACCTTGACTTCACTCATTGTTGTGAATGGTCTGAATTCAACAATGGCAATGAGTAATCTGGTTGAAGAGAAAATTTCCACACAGCCAAATTGAATGCCTTTGATTGGATTGACATCCACAACCCTCCATATTTCATTGGGAGCCATATTTGCTGATACTGGAATTGATATTTGTGCTGTTGGTTGAGTGGAGAAAAAAACCTTATACTTTCATGTGGTTTTGGCCTCATTTGTCTTTTGGGATGTCCCACTATTCCCAAGTGGTTGAGGAATCACTTTGTATCAAATCAGACAAGCTATCAGATACTGCTGACCCCCATTTGACACTCAGGCCTTTTCAAACCAGAATTGTGCCCAATGCCCAATGAGCTTTATTTGACACACATCCTTGACTCCCCTGTTGAAGCCCACATGGCATTGGCTTGATCTAAAACAGCTAAATCCAATGTTCTTCCATGGGGCCCAATGATGCAAGGTCCCTTCTACGCTCCTTTCCTTTTTTTTTGAATGGCATGCTTTCACAGAAAAATAAAATTAAATCAAAGGATTAGTGACCATTGTGATAATTATTAATTTCACCTAAATTTGATTTTGGCCGATGAATGTTTTTTATTTGCCACTAAAAGAGAAAGATTACATCTGACATTTGAAAATTGGCAATCTCAAGCACCTGAACCTAAAATAATTCAGTGGATACTGCATTATCCAGTTTGATATATATTGATTTTCCTATTCAATGAGTTTCAAATCCAACCATGTGGAATAATGCAAGCACATGCAAATGCAATATGAACTCCACTGCGGATCCCTAATTATTCTAGTCCTCTTGAAAGAACCAGTGCCATTTGGCCTATTATGAGCTGGAGGGAAGTGATAAAACCTACTTCCCACAATGCCCCTGTGTGTGCTAAGTGCAGGCACAACTACCTGACTCAGTTTGCGTCTTGTCAGACTATTTTCAATGGTTTATGGAGGCATGCCTCCATACAAAGGTAGTTATTATTGCAATTCATACTGAGGCATCCAGGCAATAGTAGGATAGGTAGTCACAATTATTAAATTCATAAATCACTTTCTAAAGTCAAATTACAATCTATCTGATACAAAGCTATTCTAAAACAGGTCAATCCTGGTCAAAAGTTTAGCTGACCTGGGTACAGTCAATGTGAGCTCATCACTTGAGCCAAGACTGCACTTCTCCACCCAGGCATCACCAAAGTCTAATACCAAGCATTGTGAAAATTCAAATATAAGAGGTACAGTGGGGTTAAAAGACTTTGATGGGAAGAAACTCTTCTTCAGTAAATTACATATATACTTATTAGTACGTAGCCACACCGGCTCTACTAAATGTTTACCCTCTGAAAGTTATTTGAAAATGTCAATGAGTGATAAAGCCCCTTTCACTGAGCTTGTTCTCCAGTCATCTGAGCATACAATCAAACCACAAACCCCCTCTGCACAGAATGCTGCTAATATACCATAGCAAATTTGATTTATTCCAAGATTCTTGTGACATGCCAAAAGATCTTTGATGGCCTCATGATTTTTGAGCCTGTGAGTTTGCCTTTTATTCCATATACTTTGACCTTTGTATGGGTATGTACCATGTTGTACACAATCATAAAGTGGATAACTGTATCCATTACATACTCCAGGTTCTTGTGCAGCTTTGTCAATATCTCATTTTCAGCCCCTCCACCTTCAATGCTCAGTTGTGTTGAACATTGCTTCAATTTACTCAAGCAGGAGGCAAGGTATTCAACTGCTCCCCATTTGAGTCCAACTTGTTGTTGGTACCACACATGGTCTGGGTGCAATCACATTTTATGAGACTAAACTAATGGATTGAAACATAAAATTTTCCAAAAAAATTTTAATTGGATTGGGGGGTAAAGAAGGCTCTTAACCATTTTGAAGAACGAGTGTTTGAATTTTAGGAAATTATCTGGAGGTTTAGCCAATTCCTTCATCAATTTCAGATTCCAAATTTTATCATTAAAAATGCTTCTGTTTCTGTTGCCTTAAAAATGTCTAACCCTATATATTGCAATTTATATCACTTGAGTCATCAGCTGAATCATAATGTATCATTCAAAAAGATAAAAATCACCTGCAATCTCCCACTTCTCAAGCCATTCCAAAATTTTAAGCTCTTTGTTACTTATCACCTTAATACCAACAGGCAGGATTGTATCAGCATCATTTGTTGGTAAATTGTCACCTTGATTTTTATAAATACTATTGATGTTATCAAGCCCCATTTTCCATGATTCTTGAGTGATATTGGAATTATAATTCAAAACATCTCCAAACCCTTCAATGCGGGATAAAATTATTCCTTGAAGATTAGTGGAGGATGACACTTTGGGCCTAGGTTTAGGCATTATATCAGTCATATCTTGACCCATTGTATCATGTTTAATTGTCTCCCTTTCTTGAAAGGCTTGAATGCTTTGAGGAGAGGCAGGAGGGGTTTCATCAGGAATTTTTTCATTGAGTATGGGGGGCTTTCAGTATGCGGAGGTTCATTATCAATATGGTCCACTTCAACATTGATCATGTCATAACCTTGATCCCAGTAATATTTTGCGGCTTCAAAGGTACAGCGTTTTTTGTTGGTTTTTTTGGTGGCATTTATATTTTGTCTCTTTCCTAAACCTTTGCCTGGAACTCCAATTACCACTGGATATCCTTCAGGTAGAGATTCTCCCACCTCCACACCTGCCCATATATTGTAAGCAGCCATTTTTAAGGCTTTTGTATTGAAACATTAATAGACTTAGGGTTCAAATCCATTTTTAGGAGGCTCATTGTTTCAGCAATCTTTTTAGATACATAATCAGGAATTTTACTATCATTTTGAACTTTTTCCAGCCTTGGGATTGTTTGAGCAATGTTTGAGACAAATTGCTCCTTTGATATAATTTCAATCTCGCCACTGAAAATTACATCATCTTTCCCAACATCTTCTGTTGGTGCACAAGGTTCAACAGTCTTTTCCTTCTCACAGCTTGTAAAATTCAGTTTTTGAGAGCTTGGAGGCTGAGCTGAAATAAAGGCTATGACACAATATCAGTTTTTGAGAGATTCCAAATATTCAAGATGGATGCATGCTCACATTCTGGAAGAACTGGTGAATCTTGATTATTTTCATGTGACTGGCTCTCTACTTAAATGCCTAATTCATGACTACTGACCATATCAGAGATTTCACTTCCACTCTCTGGGGCTGAAGCTCCTTGTTCATTGCATTCAGTTGAATTTCCTGGGGTTTGGGGAATAGCGGAGGTAGTTTATTAAGTAAATAGATGGTGATGAGTTGATTGAAACTTCTAGAATAAAAGGATCAAAATTGAAGAAAAAAGTTGGGAGTAAAATAAGTTTAATATAATTGATTTGTTTTTAGGTAATATCAATATTGGAGAATTTTGGAAAGTTTGGAAGAATTTCAATATCAATTTAAATCAGCGCAATAGCTAGTGAATCTTCTAGAAAAAATACATTTTAGAACCACAAGCTTACCAAAAGAAACCTTCCCATCAACAGCCTTGGAACCATCCATCAATATTGATTGAAATTTTATTGCATTTTCAAAACATGATTTGTTGGGAAATTCACAGAGGTGATTTGTTGCAAATTATTTCATATCATTCAAATGAAATCACTTCCCTGTGAGAAATTGAATAAATTTGACTAGTGAGAAACCCACTAAAGTCAACTTTTTAATTATTCAATTCTCATGAGGTAAGGACTAAGCAAAGTGTTCCATTTGAATGATATGAAATAAAATGGTTTTTCTGGGGAAACATGAGGCCCAATTCTCATCTTAAACAGTCCACTTATTAAGTTTTAATTTGTGAGTCTCATGATTTAAACCCTAAAAACAACATTGTGAATATCCCCACCAATTTCCCCCAAGAGCCTATTGGCATAGAAGGCCACTCAGCATATTTCTGTGATTGTGTTCATTTTGCAGACAAACAAGCCACCGTACCCTATGAATCTAATAAAGAAGTATAAGGATGGTAAGCAGTGGAGAGGATTAGGTGGTTGGGAGTAGGAGTAAGGAGGGGTGAGGGCAGTATCAGAGGCATATCTTAAGGGCACAGCGTGAGCATTAGCATGTTAAGCGGAGGGGGTGTGGAGGTGTAAGTAGGGGTCATGGTGGAGATGAGGTGGCGGCGTCAGAGGCATATCTTGAGGGCCCCATGGGAGCATAAGGATGGTAAGCGTTGTGGGGGTGCCACTGCAGAGGCATATCTTGAGGGTGGTGCGGGAGCATAAGAATTTTAAGGGTCGGAGAGGATTAGGCAGGGATTCGGAAGCCAATTAATGCTTGAGAGTAGGCATGGTAAAGGGGTGAGATGATCAGGCGGTGGGGCAGAGGTCATCTCATTCCAAACTGCTGGCTTGCACCATGAGGTTTAATTACCCAAACCTTTCAAATTGTGTTGATATGGGTTTGGGCTTTGAGTGACATACTCATGTGACACATGTGACAATTGATGTTGTCTTGACGCAGACATGAAGTGACCCACTAAATCCAGTGACTATAATGTGACACTAATGCAACTGAAGCAAGACTTCATACTGACAGCAGGGGACGTGAAGTCAATCACCGGTAATTGACACAACATTCTCCCTGGTGTAATGGAATTTTGAATAGGAAAAAATAAATAAAACCAATCCAATACAAAAAATAACAACTTAATTCATGAAAATTGAAAAACAAAAAAGGAACCAAATAGTAATAATAAAATAGATAATAGTATTAGAAAAGAGTCAAATGAAAGCAATAAAAAATGGTGTTACAAATTAGCAGAAAGAAAATTCTTGTTACTGATTTTTTTATTTAATATATAAAAAATCTTAGTGTTAATAATAGAGAACCATATCACATTCAGTTTTTATATCAATAGTCTTTTGGGGGTAAATGTATTTTTTTTGTCAAATTATTGGCTGAAAAATCTTTTTTATACATATTTTTGAGGGTTTTTTATTCCTGCTTTCTCTTTCAAAAATCAAGAGAACGTAATTAATTAAGCCATGAAAAAGGTGGGAAGAACCGGCAGGAGATATATGAGCTAAATATCATACTAATAATGCTAATTAAAAGCTTAAATCCTCTAGTTGAATTCAGGAAATGAGGACCAAGCCACTTAATATATGAGATCTATCTACTCATATTATTCAGAGGATTCTGTCAAAAATATTCCAAAAAACTTTATTCACCTGTAATCCTATTCAAATATTTACAAGATTCAGATTTTTCTTAGCATTTTTCCTTGGTAAGGCTTTTTGTTATTTTAAAAATATACATTTTCAAATTTATCTCATATTTTCATTTTTGAAGAGTACAATTCATATTTTAAGCTAATAATAAATAAAATGTTTCAAAAGTATTTTTTCTCTTGGGGTTTGTAAATTTTTAAAAAGAAACTTTTCATAAATTCCCCAAAATCATGATAGAATATGGGTAATTCCTTGTTAAAGGCTTAATGATTGATTGGGAACAGGATTTATATCTGATTGGACATGGATTCAAGTGATACCTTTGTTGATTCACACTTACTTCCAAAGAGATTCCAGATTTCTTCTTCAGAATACACTTCGGAAATATGACTTTACTAAATACTTTAAACCTCTTTTTCAACATAAGCATATATCATGTTATACTTTAAAGTAATTTGAAAGAGCCTCACATATCATTTCATAACCTACACTACATAAATAGCTGATTATTCTGAATTTGTTTTTTCTTATTCTTTAAAAATTTATAAAAGTAATTCCAGCTCCAAAAACCTTCCAGAAGATTCATAAATAAATCTTGAGAGAAACTTGATTAAATATCCCATTTCCTCCAGTTATCTTTCTAAAATACTACATGAAATTCCTATTATCTCAAAAAAACTGATTGAATTAATTTATTTGTTCAGAAATATGTATTTTTAAATAATTCTGAATAGCTATTTGATATTCATACTCTCTTTCAACTTAAATATTCATAAGAATCTATAAAGGCTCTGCCCATCCCTTTGAGTGAAAGGAATGTACAAAAATTTGGAAATTACTTTCTTAATTATTTTTGGATATTTTGAAATTTTGATTTCAAAACATTGCTGAATTGTCAAAGCTATATCAAAATAGTTGAGGTTATAAACCCTAAAAATTCAGATACAAATTCTGATTTTTCAGAACATGGAGAGCTCTCCTTATATCCTGATAATCAAAAAATTGATTGATGATTTAGTATCTTGAAGGTAAATCAAAACATTCCTATAAGATGTAGAAAACATAACTAAAAGATAAATGAGATAAAGAAAAGCTATCTCAAAGGAAAATCTTGAAATGAAATAATAATAAATGAAAATAAAGTTTGATCCTAAATATACATGCAGATTAAATTTTTTCAAAATTCCCAGAAATGCTTTAATTTGAGCTCTATAAATATTTGTTATTAAAGCCATGTTCTACTTCTTTGTATACCCTTATTTTATTGAAATGAGAACTCAGATCATCTTAGTTCTTCACACACTAAGGTAATCCACTAGATCAAGATTGTAAATTTAGAACTAATAATTTTTCAACAGAAATATACAAAGTGAAGCTCAATTTTTATCAAGGAAAAAAAATTGAATACTCCTAAAAATGAAGCATCTAGATATTCTTGATAGTTACAAAAATTGAATATGCAATTAGTTAGCCATGGTTTCATATAAAGATCAGAATGATTAATGATTTCCAAGATGGAACTTTTTAAACAAAAATTCCCCAGTTCTAAAACTGAAACAAATATATTACTTCAAATTCTTATTATCTCTAGCTGTAAGTGTAAAAGCCTCCTCTAAAAACGTTTATGGGCTGAAATACTGGTGATATTTATTCAATATATACTATATTATTGGTGATCCTCTCCTAATAATGCATTCAAGTGATGAAAATTTTAAGGTTTTTTTCAATTGAAAATGAATCCTTACTTCAATAGTAGAAGAAAAATAAGGGAGTTAAGGTCTCGCATAATAAATCCTTTAATAAGAGAAAAAATATTGATTCAAAGGTATATTTTCTATAGTCTCTGTATTCTTAAAAACTTCTCAGGTACTCAAGAAGTTTCTTAGTTGAAAAAACTCTAGTTAAAACTACAAGGGAAAAAGTTCTAATCTTAGTTCTCGTTGGACTCCAATAAGTGGGCTGGAGAGGGAATAAATCTTTCAGCTGTATTATATATGTAAGATTCTATAACAAATACTTCAAGGGTTGAGATTTTTGTTTATGAAATGATAAAAAGTAATGAAGAAACTCGAAACACAGGGTAATTATAATTATTCTTCTTATCATATATTTTTGAGTTATTGAGCTTTGAAAATTCTTACCAAACACCTCTATCAACCCAGCTTAATTTAGCATTTTTGGCTTTAATTTTTTCCAAAAATTCTATTTGAAAATTTAACTTCTGTCCTATCTCCAATCTTCATTCAATCTTCCTACCATTTAAAACTCTAAATTCAACACCTGCTGACAGGTGTAGCCACCTTTCTCATACTTCTTGGATATGACTACCACCTTTAAAGACTCAAAATTACCCATATATTCCCATTAATTAGAACAATTCAAAAAAATAGTTCTTTAAATAGTATTTCTTCTCCATTTTTAAAACTTCAAAGTATCATCATATATATTGATAGGATAGCAAGTAATTCAAAACGGATAAGTAACAAAAAATGTTTTCTTGGTGGAATTGTGAGGGACATTCGATTTATACAACAATCTGAATCAGGAAAATAAGCAGTATCATATTAAAGATAATTATTAAGCTTAGAGGAAATTGAACAGGCTAATGGTTGATACAATATTCTCTCAAGCTATGAGAAACTTATTTTTTCTCCAAAAACTAATTAAAAGTAAATTCTGGAACAATTAATAAATTAAACCTTCCAAAATTCATTCAAAAAAATGAAATCACACAAAATAATTGAAAAAAATTCAAATTTTTTCATAACGAAAATGGATTTCATAATAAATTTGATGTAGATGATAGATATGTTAATTATTCGATGGATGGGAGTTTTTCATCCGTTAAAAAAGGAGATTTTTGACTAATTGCAACTCAATACCACACCTATGGAAATGGTTTTCAATTTTTTGGAGTCAAATTTTAATTGAAGTTCCCAAACCAGCTCAGAATATTGGAAGTTCTTTGGAAAAACTCCTTGATATGGCATCAAACCACAACACAATCAATTGGAATCATAGATTATAATTATATAACCAGTTTTTGGCTCTTCATTAAAAACTAATCAAAAGAAATTAAGTTCTTTTAATAAATGTCTAAAATTATCACTTGATGAAATTAAAAAAACCCTTGCTTTATAAAGTAAAAGTGAACACTATCTACTTGTACTAAAAAAAATTGAAAAAATTCACTGATAAATTTCTTCATATCATAACACATTCATCTATCAAAAAACAGTTCCTTTCAGCTTTATAATAAAAAAGTGAATTCAACGTAAAAAATAATTATAAAGTGCTTTTTGCAGGTATCTTATCATTTCTTATTCAATCATAAAAATAAAACCAGAAATTTCATTTGTAAACCAAACATAGATAATTTTTATATACTATTTCTTAATATTTTTTTCATCTCTTAATCATCCCTCAAAAAAATTGAACTTGAAAAAAAAGCCAGTGGAATAAAAGTGGTAAATTCCTTTTCAAATTGTCACATCTAAATGGTTATATGTATTCAAATTAATATCTATTTTTTCACAATTTATTTTGTTTTATTGATTCCTTACAGTTATAATTAGTTAGAACATTATAGCTTCAAAGTCTTAACTCTTTCCCTCATTTTAAAATAGCCCGAAATTCCCATTTTGGTTTATATTCTGTAGCTGAGGTGGATCTTCATAATTAAACATATTTTCCCACTGAGTACAAATTTGTGAAAATCAGCTATGTAAGATAACACAGGAAACTAACTATTTAAAAAAAATTGTAGCTCATCATAATTAAACATATTGATATTAATTTCCTTAATTGAAGATAGCTTGCCCTCCAAGATACCCATTGAATGCTCAATTTGAACCCTTTATATTGACAGGAAACTCTTGATAAATATTGGATCATTTTGTATCATTTAGAATAATCCTCTCAAAGACATATTTTCTATATGAAATAAATGTTTAAATTCATTAGGGGTTACCTGTTCAAGTAATTCAGCTTATATATATATGTATTGCGATGCATTAATTCTACAAGGCCTGATATAGATTATTTAATAAATTTCATTTAGGAAGGGGATATTTTATTTGATTTTGGAGTCTGTCTCCGCTTCAATTTTCTGAATGTGATATAATTTCATTAATTCTTCAAGGATTTCTTGACGGTTTCTTTCCTGGGCAGTGTAATCAAAGGAGGAGAGGGGAAGTTACTGAAGGATTTAATTATAAATGAATGTATGAGATGTCAACCTCAAGAGTTTAGGAAATAATCTCCATTTTAGTTGAGAAGATTTGATAGAAATTGACAAAATGAATGTGGGATTTGGGCTTAAAGGCAGGGTATGAGGTACTCAGAAGCCTAGGAATTTCATACTTTAAATACTATGTCTAATGGGCTCTGGTATTTACAAAATTTCAAGAACTAAATGTATATTTGGGATAGAAAAAGTTTGATTTATAATTTGGGATTCAGTAGATTTGAGAACCTCTGATATTATGTGAATATTTTTGCTTTTTCAAGATGGTTAGCTATCTTATTCAAAGGTTATTTAAATTAGATTGAATTATTCAAAAACATGATCTAAAAGCTCTTTCCTGATAGATTTTTAATTTTAAAATGTGACTTTATGGAGTTCAATATATACTTGGTTCATCATCAGAAAGACTAATTGTTTCTTCCAAAAAACCTACTTCCCACCTCTCCTATTTTTTTAAATTCACCTTTTTTCCTCAATAAAACTATATAACTCAATCATAATTTAAAAACTAAATTAATAAATAGGAACTTCTGAATTTTTTCGGTTGTAAATATATATATAATAGATTCATTTTTTTCGGATTTTCTTTCTTTAATTCTTTTCTCAATAGTACTTATTAATTAATTAATTATCATTATGAATATAGAACTAATATCCTTGAAATAATGCAAATATTACAAAATTAATTATAACTATAATCATATCTATATCCTTTCATTTTTTTACTTGAATTATCAAAAAAATAATTAAATTCCTGTTAAAAAGGAAACTTTAGATATTAAGGAATGAATGAAAAAAGAGAGAATAAGAAAACCAGAATTCTTACTGTTCTTTCTAACAAATCTCTCAGATAAACAAATATGTATACACATATATCTTCTAGAATCATGAAATTATTCAATGTCAAATCTCATAGAAAGTCTCAAAGAAAATGAATATAAAAATTAAAGAATTCCTGTAAGAATTTTTCATGACTAATTATTGGGACTTTCATTAATTATGGAAAATTCTTGATTCAATTGGGCTATTATGTCCCAAAATTTATGTTTTTAGATTTTAAGATGCACATTTTTGAAAAGCGCTCAATTGTTTTTGAATTCCAATCACTCCATTTTTTATGAGTTCAAATCAAATATTTTTATAAAAAGTGAAATATTAATCAAAATACATTCTCAATTAATGTATAACTTAAGCCTTATAATTAATTTGATAATCATATTATCTTTACCAATCAAAATATTTAAACCAGAAAGCTTATAGGTTTAATAAAGAATCTGTTAAAAATACAAAAGACTTAATGAATATTACAGAAGATAGCTATGTAACTATCATAAATTTTCTCAAATGGAAAAAATATTTTGATTAAAGTTGAGTTACAAACATTTTACTCAGAGGTGACCCCACCTGAAATTTAATGAGGAATCCAATAGTGAAATAATTTTCCTATGTTTCTTAATTGGAAAAAGGCTAAAGTATTTTTTTATTTAAATTTCACCAAAAAATATCTTATTTTTCACATTCTTGATGAGAAATTATTATTAATTGATCATTTCAAGTAGAATATTTCTTTACATATTTTGTTAAGATTTTCTTTTTATATAAACTTAGTATTGAAATTTCATTATAAAATTTACTTTCATATTTGAAAATAATTATTTTGTTTTTTATTTCAACTCATTTTAATTTCTTGTGTCTTTTGGCTATATGAAAATAACTCTAAGGCTCACAATAACTAATTCTTAAGAGTATTAATTTCTCCTAGTTTCCCCTATCTTTCATTACTATTGTCCCAAGGAGATTTAGTCAATCAACCCAAATTGTGATGGTAGACTCCTATGTGAGAGCTTAGATGAGTTTGGAAATTCCCTTCATTTTCTTTTATTTCTTAAGATTTGTTATTTTTCAAAAAACAAAATAAAGAACTTGTTGGGTTTTCTTGATTATCTTAGTTCTTTTATGTTTCAGTTTTTCCAGTTGCCAAAGAAAAGAGTACATTTTTTGAATTTATTTTTTTGCAAAAAGATTTGTATCTTTTCAAGGTTCATCTTTCTCCTCTTTTTCAATAATTTTGGTCATTTTTGGAATATAGAGCAACATTCTTTTTTTTCTTCTTTTTGATTAATATCTCAATATTTTTTGGCTATTCTTAAAATACAGAGAGCCTGTTGTTAATGATGTTTATTTTATCAAAGAAATTGAATTAATAAATTTTTTTGATAAATTCAATTATCATTCTCATTTTTCACTTATTTTGAGAAGATGAGTACTCTTTTTATTAGAAAAACCAGTTTTAATGAAACAAAAACAGAGGAGATAATGTGCTACTTTTGATTTCCAGATTTATATTTCATTGATCATTTCAATTGTTTTTGGAAAATATGATATAGTTCATACAAGTAAAAATAATAAAAGAAGATTAGAGGAGTTTTGAAACAAAAAAATAGCATCAAGGGTATTTTCATTCATCTTTATAATAATGATAAACTAGATTAGATTATATATTTATTTTATGCCTATTAGTGGCCTCGTAATATCTTTTACAATTTCATACACTTTAAAATTGAATATTATGCATGTTTCCCACCGAAAATAAAATTAGTTTTCAATTTATCATCTCAATTGTGATCTTATTTTAATATATGAGACTCAGTATTTGAAATGTACTGTTGAATTAAATAAAATGGAAAATTTGAACATATGACATCTAAGCTAATGTAAAAAGAGAGAATATCATTATAGCTATTTTTATTTACCAGATACACTACTTAATAAGGATTTCACAAAAGACTATGAATATCGACAACAATTTGCTCAGGAACTTACTCAACTACAAGTGAAAAGGAAATTTCTCTTTCCAAAGACTAATTTTTCTCTCTAAATATAAATTACACAGTGACTCTAGCTATTTCACCTAATAAAACTCAAATTGAAATTATTTATCTCCTTAATTGTTCAAAAATATATGGTCAAGAATTTGACAAATGAAATTACTTAGAAACTAAATTAATTCAGAGATTCCATTTATGACCATTCACTATTAATAGGTATATTATTACTGGTGAAATGTGTACTCTTTAATGGTGAAGATTTACGACAAAGGAAAAATCTATTGTAGTTTATGGCACCAAGAGAAAAGTACTCAATAAGCTTGAAAATTGAAAACTCTAACAACAAAGCTTAGAAATGCTTGTTCATAATCCCTTAGAGAGATTTTAGTATGAAGCAGAATTTTATTTCCAGAAGGTATAAGAAATTTCTCATGGAGACCATATCCACATTTTTCCTATTACTGATTACAAAATATTACTTCACATGATTTTTCCTCATCCCTAAATTTTTGAAAAAACCCAATTCATGAATTGTCCCCATGAGGATTTTGATTAACAAACAGCTAAATCTGGATAATTCAAATAATCTCTCATATATAATTGTAACCTTGATGAAAATAAAATAAACATCTTTTCCATTGGAATTCCTATTTTCCTATAAGTTAATCTTGCTATTAATGTCTCTCAATTTAATAGTATATGTGAGAATACTTTCAGAGATAAATAATTTACAAATTATACTGAATTATTTGAATATACAAGGACCAAAGCTTTAATATGTTTATCTATCAAAGTAGCTAAAATGCGTTTTAAATATTGGACCTCAAATGATGTAAGATTTTTCTATTAAAATTTTGATAATATTGATATTAATCAAGATTAGTATGACTTCTCTAAGTAGAAATATAATGATAATTAATTAATATAATTACATAAATAAATTATTATTATTAGATAATTTAAGAACAAAAATTCTTAATAATTATAATTAATTACAATCATGCTACTATTATGATCACTGAAAGTTATAATAATAAGAAATAAAAAAACTCATAATGGGACAATTATATGTGGAAAACAAGAATATTTATCCACTTATCAATGATATAGGTATTATTTATAATGAAATTCATCTCACACACTGTGCAGAGATAAGTATCACAGCAAAATTCTATATATATATATACAAACTAAGCTTAAGATAAAAAAATATATAAATTCAGAGAAGGGCTTACTTATAATATTTATTTAATAAAATAAGTCAAACAAAAACAGTTGTAGTATTGGATAATGTTTATAGGCTAAACATATACCTTAAAGTTAATATTTTGAGAAATGAAACATTTTTTATGATAAAATATCATTCAGGAGTTTTTTAGAGAAAAGTTGTGAAAAAATAAATTTCAAGACAAAAAATCTATATAATAAACTAATTATTTTTGATTACAATAATATAATCTAAGATCTATTATTTAAACCATTTATTTATAAGCTATAGATAATAAACTAACCAAACAATAATTTTTAATAATATAATATCTTATATTCAATAAAATGTTAGTGATTTGAAGCTTATAATTAATTGCTTGTTGATGATTCTGATTCTGGACAGAAACACTTCTAAAGATGATCTTTTTATTCCTGAAAAGGAAATTGTCATCATTAATAATGGATATAAAGTGCGCTCTCAGATCAAAACTCAAAAACCATACTTGAGGATAGGGCTCTTAACCTAAGCACACTCATTTTTAATATGTTTTTAAGGTTACCAGTGTTATTATTAACTCCAAGAAGCTTTAATCCTTGTTTATGTATATTAGCTTTAGCTTTATTATTCATAAATTAATATTTTTATTAATATTATTCATTTGAAGAATACTAAAACAAAGTTTCAAGTACAAATCTTATGATTTAGAATTCTAATTAACTTTCTAGAATTTAAATTTGAATCTTTCAATAGCAATTGAAAGATAGTAATTCTGGGGGTAATTACCAATGAATTTCATTTGTAAACTAGGCTCGATTTTTATTTTATATACAAATTAGGGTATAGTTTAATTTGTGTGAGAATTTCAGAAAACCCCAAAAAGATTTGGATTTTTCATGAATTTTTGAAAAATTGCCTTTTTCCACAAATCTCAGAAGGGTAAGCCAAACCTTAGCCTTTGATAAGGCTTAAGTCAGGCTTGAGCTTATTGAGGTTTTTGAATTTTTCAAAGCTCAAATTAAAACTCATTCAAGAGGAATTTACCCTTATGGAAGCTGTAAACTCTTGTCTGATTTGGAATAAATCAGATTAGACTTGAATTTTTCAGTTAAATTCTAAACATGAAGATTATTTAAGGCTTAAAATCCTTAAATAAAAAGGGAAATATTGATTGAAAAATTGCAGATCCAAATTTTTTGGTACCCTTAACTCTTTTGACTTTTTTGTTTTCCCCCCACTTGGCTTGAGATGTTGCCTTTTTTTTATTGATTTAAAGCCATAATCATGGCTTTCAAGAGATAGAATCGAGCTCACACCTTATTTAGCACCTGTATGGTAAATACTTCACCAATCCAGTAATCAAGCACGACAATTCTAATATTAACACTTTTTATAAACTAACCCATATATAGTGTATCTTGAAAATAATTTAAAAATAAAACATCACGATTTGAAACAAGTTTTCAATTTTTTGAAATTTTTCTGAAGAATTCTTAATTCTTCTATAACTCTTGAACAGAGTGCTTTAAGGTATATTAACCTATGAGGTTACCCTAAGTCATTTTTGGAGTAGAATCCAAATATGAAATAATGTTCTTAAATTTGCTTATCAAAAAAAAGCTATAATGAAATATTATTATTTTTTGTTTTAAAAGAAATTTAAAAGTCAGTTAATCACCAAATTGATTGTTTAATTAATCAATTGAGGCCTTATGGGTACTTCATGCATACCTCACAGGCTCACAAATGAAATAAATAATTATAGTTTTTGCTATGTAGATTTTTCTCCATATTAACTTTCCTATTTTGAATAAATGATAATATTATTTCTAATAAAAAAATAAATTTTGAAGATCCTTAAAATAAAAATTCCTAATTAAATTTAAAAAAGATATGAGTTTTTCAAATCCTTTCTGATTTCTTTGAAGATAAAGCCAAATTATATCAAGTCACAAAGCAGAGATAAGAATTATCTTATAGTAATTCATATATATAAGTGTAATAAAAAATCCAAGCTCATATACAAGCTAAACTTAACAAGAACAAAATTAATTATTCAGTATTCCTTAGTTTTATAATAGTTCCCAACTATATGGAAAGATTATTTTACTGTAATATCAAAATTGCTTAATTCAATTTTTTTTGTTTTCAATGAAATTCCAATTAAAGTTTTAGCTTCTTAGCCTCAAGTTCACTTTGAGTTTTGAAATTTATTTCCCTGAATTCAATTTTTTTAACCTTTTTTGTCATTCTAAAACTCAATTGATATTTTCTTGCTTATTTCTCTCTTTTTTACATAATCTCTTTTGCTGTCTTTTTCATATTCCCACTTACCTTTTTACCATTATAATTTTGAATTATCGCTCAAATTGGGCGCTTCTATAACACAACAATCAAACTGAAATATTACATCACTACATAGGACTTGAATTAAAAACCCTATTTTGATGAATCAAATACTGTTTTACATTAAGGTGCAATATTTATTACCTGTTCTATTTGAGCCACTTCATGTTTTTTAAATCCAATCATAGTAGTCAATGGGGTAGAAATTCTGCCTTTGGGGGGAGATTATGACTGGTTCTCTTCAATGATTATTTAATTTTTTGAAGAGATAATTATAGCTAGGTAATTTTTTCATCCTATGGAAATCAAAAATTTCTTTCCCTTATTCATGAATTCCAATATGACTTGATATTCAGAAAATTATAAATTGACTTACAGCTTTATAAAAAATTCTCACCCAAGTGTGCCATATTAAAATAAATTGTAATTTCATCCCCAAATTCAAGATGATAATCAAGGCTCCTTCTCTACATAGCTCCTGGGTCATGGAATAACTCTTCAAAAGGCCGCATATGAAAATTTTCACTTGATATTCAGATTTGATATCAATTGGATAATAAGGAGAACTAAATATTCAAAAAGATTGATTGGCCTTAGGGGGTTGACCTTTTTTAAATCAATAAAACAACAAATTTCTATTTAATTTGTATTTGTGTCTTTTTCCAGAGATATTTTTCATTTATGAATAGTATTGGAAAACAATTTACATCTTTCAAATTATGTTATCAATCTCTTTCTCAAAACCTTCATCTGTTATTCAAGGTTTTATTGAGTACCCATGATTGTTTGTGGCCATATCGTTTTTCATAATTTTGCTTCTTATCCTGAAAATTGTGATCTTTGACCAATTTTAAGCTCTTTCTGTGAGCCTAAGAGGTATTTTCTCATACCCAAATGGCCAAAGAAAATAAAAATGAGTTATCATAAAAAATGAAATTATCATTTTGAAATATAAAAACAAAATTTATAGTAAAATTTCAGTAATAAATTTATATAAATATAAAACTTGAACAAGGAATGTAAAGAAATATTTTTACTTGAAATAATGAAGTAAAAATAGGTTTCCAAAATATATATTAAAAATAAAATAATTTTTGGAAAAAAATTTGATGGAAATTATTGTAGCTTTTTCCGAATAAATAAACATATCAAAGTTATTTCATAATTGGAAACCTCATAAAATTTCAGGTAGGGTCACCTCTGAGTGAAAGTTATGTAACTCAACTCTAAAAAAGCTTAAATTAAGTTTTACACATTTTCTGTATAAAAATATGAAAAAACTCCAAGTATTTATTGAATTAAAACCAAATGTGGTGTGAACCATCAATTTTGGTGCCAAAATTTGGGTGTGATGTGTAGCTTAGAGATTATGAGTAATTGAAATATTTTCATTTGAAATGTCAAAATGTGTGTGTGTTACATAAGCAAACTTAAATTTCAACATTAGGGATCAATAATTGGAGCTCTGAAGTGTAATTTTTCAATTGAATTACATATTTTAAAATCCAAGTTTAATACAAGTGGAGAGATTAGAATAAAATAAATTGGAAAGATTGAATTTTGGGGGGGAAAGGGATCTTGGCTCCAAGGGTTCCATACTCTTCCAAATTACTTTCTGAAAGGCATGGGATGTCAAACTCTACCCAAAAGCTCACTATATTGGGCCTGGTATTGAATTTCAGGGTCTGTGACTCAATTGATGATGAGGTTTTGATACCAACCAGGGAAGCTCTTATGGTTTCCAAGAGGCTAAAACAAAACTCAAGTTAATACAAAACTCACAAAAGTTATAGCTGTTTTAAGGTGTCCTTAAAAATATTCTGTCCTCTTTTGGAGGTTTAAGTCAAACCATTACTATAGCAATGGCTAGTTTACAGTACTACAATGGCCAAAACTAGCCTTTTTTGGTTCAAATCATGGTTCAATGATTCCATAATTGGCTTTTCTGTTGTCAGTGTATTTTTGACTACTTATTAGTTAAAAATCCATCTTTGGGGGAAGAAAATTGGTGGCTATGGAATAATTTCTTCTTTGCCCCATCTTTTCTTTTCATTTTAGAATATTTTCCTTTTATAGTTAGTTTAAACACTGTTGAACCAATAAATAAAAGATTGCAACAACTTTTTCATAATTTTAAACCTCTCAAAGATTTCAAAAAATCATTATAATCATTTTTTTAGCTCTTTATAATCATTTTAACCTGGAACCGGACCAAAATTGAATTGAAGCATCTTTCATTACTGTAAACATTTTTACTTTGTTTCCAAATTCACTGTGGTTAATTTTGGGTGTGTTTTCTCTTCAAAATTAATATCAGAGAATATTCTCTCATATCAATTTCTAGAAGTTCTTTGATCAATTGATTTAAATTTAAATTTCTCTTCAAAAAATTTCTTTTGTAGCCATAAATATCTCTTTTAGATTATTTTTGCTGAAGCAATAAATCTTCATAATACTTCTGTTTTATACCAGGAAATCCATAAAAATGGCATGTTTTCCCTTAAAAAATTTAAAATTACTATCTTTAAATAATTTTACCTTTTAAAAATGTTGAGGACAGGAAAAATACTTGATTCTTTGATCAAATTTTTGTATCCACACCTTACAATTATTCCCCCCAAAAATGTAATTTCTTTCAATTCCCTTTGATTTTTTATTTTCTTACCTACTCTGGATTTATTGTCCTAATTTTATGTATGATAGTCTTTAAAAAAATCAATAAATATTAATACCATTATTTAACTTCTGCTTTAAAGCCTAATTCAACCACAAAAATAGTTTTCAAAAGAAATTGAGGGAGCTTTAAAGCCAATTGAAACTCTTTAATTTTAAATAGAACTCATTAAGTAAGGCTCTCTCCTCAATTTATAAGACTTACCATAATACCATAATAATGGTCTACTTTACATTATTTTACCTCAACTTCATCAAAAATTAGCCATTGGAAAAATTTCTACACTTGACAGCAGGTGTTCTTTTTTAGAGGTGGCTTAAACCCAGCCTTAATTGAACTTGGACCCTTTCTGGAATCAGGTTGGAGCTAGAATTAAGGTGTTTTTCAATGCTCCAAATGATTCTAAGCCATTAAAATGCTGAAGAGCTACCAAGTTGGATATTTTCCCTTTTTGATTGGATAGAAGACATATGCAGTACATTATATTCAATATCTGAAGAAATTGGGATCAATCAGAAATTATTTCTATTCCTTTTTTATGTTTGAAAGAAAATAATATCCTATAAAAACTCACTTTCAAGACTATAATCTCAACTATAAAATTGCCTTTTATCTTTTGGGGGCCTCAATAAATTGAATCCATTTTTTATCTTTAATAAAGCCTTTATTTGGCTCTGTTGGGTCTATATATTTACAATTTAATGAAATTACTTTTATTTTTGCTTTATAATACAATTTACAAAAAAGAAAAATTCTCAACAAAAACTTCACCTTCAAAAGTTAAATTCTTCTAAATATTCTCAAATGAAAGTATTATTATTATCTTTCTTATTTTCAAATTTATTTTATCATTACCAATATTTTCAATAAATTTTTGTATAAAAAAATTTCATCACTTTTTCTCTTTTCAAAATTTTTTCCAATTTAATTTGTTTTCAAAATTTTGAATTGTTATTCCAAACTTATTAAAACTATGTTTTTAAATTTATTTTTATTTGGAGAAGAAGTAAAAATCTTTCAATTTAAATAATTTGATGATAAAAATTTGTTTTAAAGTACATTAAATCCTGCTACTGAAAAAGAGTCAACCATAATTGACAATTTCAAAGTAGCAGGCCTTACAGGGCTTGATACTGCTATTTTTTAGTAATAACACAATTGAAATACAACAAATTGAAAAATTGAAAAAAAAACTCAATAAAATATAATAATAATATAGTATAAGAGTCATAAGCATAACAATTATAGATGATATTATTGAAACAATACAAGAAATTTTATTTTAAATAATGTGCTAATATTTCTTGCTACTTATTTCATTTAAAAAAGTATAAAAATTCTTGATTATAAAATTTTCTAAAAAAATAGAAATGAAAAAGCTCAGGTCTCATAAGTTCTTCTATAATCTCTTTTTGAGACAGTTTATTATCTTATTTGAGATTTCTAAGAAACTTTTCTGTGGGCTCTTTTGTTTCTCTTGTCTATGTCAACAATAGAGATAGAAATATTGCAATAGGAAATATAAAACATATGCAGAACTAATGAGGAATAAATTACTTAAATATAATCCTAAAAATAATAATCGGAAATTTTTATCTTTTTCTTAATTTCAATTAAAGAGGACCATGTAACTCACTTCCTTTGCGATTCATGTAAATCACCATGAGCAAACTGGCTAGACTTGACAGCAGGTTTTTCATTTGGAAATCAGCTTGGACCCATCCTAGAATTAACTGGGACCTTTCTTGTGAACTAGGTTAGAACCAGGTCTTCAATGTTTGTTAATATTCCAAGTTCTTCAAAGCCACTGGAACAATTAAATAATTTACAAGATTTTATTCCTTTTTTAAACTTGTTGGAGTAAATAGATCATATGCTATATGAAAATGCTTCTCATTTTTATCTTCCTCATCAGGTCAATACCTTTCAAGATATAGAAATTGAATCTCAAAATTTATTTTGAATTCAAAAATTCTCAGTCTTTTTGAGGGAAAAACCAATTACAAACCACTATCAAAAATTAATAAAGCCTTTATCTGGCTTTATTTATGACTTATTATTAATTTGTGGCAATATTAATTCTTATTTCTTCTTCAAAAAGTGGCTCACAAATCTCAAAACTGGCTCATCCAAACAAAGCCTCTTCTGAAGAAACTGGATTCATGAGAACTTATTTTTATTTTATTTTTCAATTTACAGAACCTCAGAGGGAACATATAAAGTACTTTGATTTTTTTATGAATGAAATTAATGGCCCAAAAAATACAAAGAATTATATATATACCTTTATCTATTGATTATAATTCCCAGAAATAGATTACTATTTTGTTTTTTTGATTTTTTAATTTTCTAACTATTTTACATCATTGATAGCTTTCATCACATTTATCTTTTTTGAAGAGAAATTCACTTCCTCTGGCTTGTTTGAGGGTGTTGTTCCTCTCTTTTGAAAAGAGAAGTAGTGGTCTCTATGAAATATAGCACCTGCTACTGGAGGAAATCAATCAATTTCAAATACAATTACAGTAAAGGTTCTTTAATGGAAGCTACTGTAAAATTGTCAACGATCATCAACAATACTACATAAGTAGCCATTACAGCACCTGTACTGTAAAAACGTTTACAGATGTGAAACATTTGAGTCCTTGCAAACACCTGCTCCTGTAATTTCTCTTAAAAAAACAGAACATAAAGGTAAATCAAACCTAATTTACCAATATAAAAGCAAAAACTCAGGAAAATTACAAAAAAGACATAAAAAAAGCAAAAATTCATCAAAAATTCAAAATAACATCTTACCCTAAAGCATGGATAAAAAAACTCAAATAAATTAAATTAAAAAAAATTCTGTTGAGTAGCAGAAAGGCAGTTTTTACTATTTCTTTTATCCAAATAATATAAAAGAAATTTGATTGTAATAGTAAAGTAAAACTTAATGAACCTCTCATAAATCTTCTTATACTTCATTGTTTCTTAGTAAACCCATTATTTTGCATGAATCATTTGTTAAAAACATTTTAAAATTTTTTTTGTGGTTTTTTTTTTTCTGTTTGCTCTTTCAAAAACAACGCTTAATGATATTTATGTTTGAAACAAATATTGGAAATACCAATAGGAGTATATATTGAATTCAAAATTATTATTCCAATGATATTCTTGATAAATCAAATTTTGTTTGTTTCAATAAGAAAATACCAGTTCACCTAATCTCCAAGAGCTTTTTTCCCATAAAGCATCTTATTATGTCAAAAAAACAAAAAAAAGCTTGATTTTTCTTCAATACTGTTCAAATATCTTTAAGATTAATATTAATTATGACATTTTACTTTTGAAAGATTCAAAAAATCTTTATTCAATTTCCAAATATGTATATTTTAAATAATAGTCTCATTTACAAAAGCGTATAATTCATGGTTAATTTGAATAATTAATCCATTTTTTGTAAAGAACATTTATTCTTGGGCTTAAGAATTTATGAATAGAAACTTTTCACAGATTACCATCAAAAAATAATACTAAAAGTTTCAATTCCTTTATAATTTCTTCATAACTCCAGTTTAATAATTGAAACATGATTCAGAAATTTTTCGGATTATGAGTGGACATAGCACTGAAGTGATGTTTGTTCAAATTTAAGCTTAATTCCAAAAGGTTTCTAGCTTAATTATGTGGCCTCCCTGTCTTGAATGCTAATTTTATAAGCTATTTAGCTCTTTTATCAAGCATCAATAGCAATTAAACATGAAATATCTTCCTATTATCTTGTAGAAAAGATTTAAAGAGCTATAACTACAATCTGCCTATCTAAACTTTATAGACAGCTCATTATTCTGAATCTGTCAATATTTTGGTCTTTATCAATGTTTCAAAGTAATACAAGCTTCAAAATTCTATGGGAATATTTACATATGTGTTTGTAGAAATACTTTTCTTAAAAAAACAACTTCTACCAATTTTTGTGCCTTAATATTATATAGCATTCCCATAATTTGAGAGTAACTAATCAAATTGTTTTATTCATTTAAAAATCTGAAGTTTTTTATTTTTCTCGATGGCTGTTGGAAATTCATATTAGCCCAAATTACAGGAGTAAAAGATGTCTATAAGTGTGTCCCCAATACATTTGAGAAATTATTATTGTAGAGAAATAAGAAAATTATTCTCTGAATTAGTTTGGATAATATGGATTTTTTATTTTTCAGTTTTTATTAATTCAAAAATCCATGTTTACATCCTTAAAGTTATCAAACAACCAAATTCGGATATAATTTTAAGTTTTCCAGTGCAAGTATATCTCTTCATATATTAAAATTGTTTGACGATATTTTTAATATCAAGGAAATTGAAGTAAGAATCTAGGGAGTCTATAGAATACAGTCAATAGGATCAAAAAATACATTACATAGCAAGATATCTTGATATAGTGTTATTAAATGATCAAATAATTTTCAAAATTAAGGTTTAGCCATATTGAATTTTGTCAAACTTCCCGAAAATACTTGAGTTATTTAATCTTTGTTATATTTCTTTATGAAGACACTACCCTAACCTACTTAAAATAACACCTCAAATGATTGGTTTTTCCACATATTGAAGTAATTCACTAGATATAGATGGTTAAATCATAATTGGTAACTTCTGTTCAATTATATAAAAATTGAATCTCAGTTGTTATAAATGAATAAAATAATTAAATTCTATCAAAGATTGAAGATATGAATGTTTTCATTATTATGAATAGTTGTAATTATTTTAATAATAATATTGTTTATATGAGGATTGGAATAGATGTTATTTTACACCATCAAGTTTTAAAATAATAAGGTCTCCAATTTTCAAACCAAATTCCAATCTTCCACTTTGAATATTCATATTATCTAGCTATAAGCTTAAAAGCCTCCTATCAAGAAGCTGATGGGCTGAAGTATGGGGTATAGTATTTCAATATATACTAACTTTTGTGAGCTTCTGCTTAAAATTACTTTAACCCATTAATCTTGACAGATTTTTTCAATTTTTATTAAAATCTTCCTTTGAAAAATGGAAAAAATAAGGGATATAAAGTCTCACAAAATACATCTTTTAATTGAGAGTAAACGGTTCCATGGTAGGATATATTTTTCATGATACTTATATGTCAAGAGATCACCAAATTCCCCAAGAATTTTTATTATTCATGAAAAGCTTCTTTGAAACTTCAAGTTTTCCGATTTCAATATTATTTATCTATAGGCTCCCATAAGTGAGATTGAAAGAGAATTAATATGAAAGCTTAAATATAAATATGAAATCTATAAGAAAGACCCAAAAAAGCTCAGTTTTTTTTGTAAATTCAATGATGAAAAGAAATACAGGATTAAAAAAAGGGGAAATTGGAAAAAGTCTTTGAATCAGGTTTTGTTCAATGATTGAGCTTTAACAAGCCCAACAAAGCAATGCTATTTAGTCAACTAAATTGATAATTTTTGGCTTGAATATGTGGATTAAATTTATTCCAAAACTTCTATTTCTAGATTTAATTTCTGTCCTATTTCTAATCTGAATCCAATCTATCTTCCATTTAAAATTCCAAATGCAACACCTTCTGTCAGGTGTAGCCACTTTGCTCATGGTGAATATCACTCATAAAATTGATCCTAAACATTCAAAAACATTTTTTCAATGATAATATTGGTCAAATCAAGTCAATATTTATATTCAAAACCAATTTTTAGATTGAAAATGGAATAATAAAAATATTATTATTCAACATATGATAATATTATCATTTACACAAGGATATGATTTCTAATTTTAATTCAACATGTATGCAGTTTATGAAAAAGAATATCATTTCTTTTTTTTGGAAAGAAACCTTTGTAAATAATTTTCTTCTGAATTCTTATAAAAATGATATCAAATATTGGTTAATTCCTTAGATAATTTTCATTAATGAAAGTCAAATTCTTGATATGTAATTTGGAACATTATTTAAATTTAGTTTTACATGTATCTAAAGAAATATGTGTATTACCTAAAAATTCTAAAGAAAATTAAGCTTATTTTTATCCCCTCCCTTTTCATGAAATTTTTCCAACAAATATTCTAATCCCTTTTTTAAACATTAATATCAAAAAATTAGAACTAGGAATTTCCTTATCTTTTATCTTTAAAATAACTTTATCAATAAAATATATAATTCTATTAAATAACCTTTATAAAAAATCTTCTGAGTATCAATTTATTTATTTCTTGAATGATATGAACTTCTGTAATCAAATTTAGCTCTCTAAGATTCTCAGTAACTTTATCCAAAATATATTTTAATAAATCTGATGAAATTATTTTTTTCAATCCTTTAAATATCTATTCATTAATGATTAATAAGAACTCATATAGTACTTCCCTATAACTTTTAAAATAATTTAGGGCTGAGAAATTAAAAAGTTATTTTCTAAATTTATTTTAATAATCTGAGTTTTTTTTATATTTTTAGTATTTATAAAAATTCAAAACACTATTTTTAAATGACTAAATTTCTCAAAAACATGTAATAAATATCTCATATCAAATTTTTAATTATTTCAATAACTATTGATAAAGTTTAATTATTAAAAAGATACATGAAAAATGAAGAAAAACTGAAATCAAATAAGAATAAGTCTACAAAATATAAAGAAAATTTTGAAATAAATAGAATAGAAAGTGAGCTCTATGGATAATCTTAATTTAGGAAAATAATTGATTTAAATGAGTTTAAACTATATTCAAATATTCAAGTCAATTTTCTTCAAATTTCATATATATACTTCCATTGTCTTCATATTTACTATGAAGATATTAGGTATTAGATTTTAAATTTCTTATTTTCTTATACATTTTCTTCTAATTTTTATGAAACAAAAAAACTCACAAAATCAAAAAAACCATCTTGGTTTGTTTCATACTCAAAAATGAATAAATAAGGATTATCAATTAAGAATTTATAATTTTCCAGAAGGAATATTCAAAGTGATATATGAAGTAATTTAAGGAAACAAAATATTTAATAGTCCAAAAATTAGAGATATATATATTTTGTATGTAAATGGGGAATATCTATTCTATTATTAAGCCATCTTTTGATTCTGAATATAAGGATCATTATTAATTGAAAACCTTGAATTCTATAAGAAAAAATTCTTTAGTTATATTCCAGCTATAAGTAACTTAAAATCCTCTAGAGAATTTCTTGTTCTTAATTATTGGTAATATTTATTTTATATAAATAAAATTTTGGTAAGCTCATCCTTATAATAACATTGTGTAGCTGAACTTGAGAGTTTTTTTATATTTCAAATGAGAAATATCACTGTAAGAAGAGGAGAAAAAGAAGGGAAATAATTTTTTTTCTCATTGAAAATTCTTATCATCTCTTGGGTTTTGGTAAACACATGTAAGCTCTTACATGTTTTTACCAATTTTTTGGCCAAAAGAACATAATTTTATGGAAAGAAATTAAAAAAGTTATTTTTTTAATAAAATCCTCCAACTAAGTTTGAGGATATTAATAGGTTTTTTTTTTTGTGTTCTTTGGTGGCTTATCAAGCACAGAGAATTATGGAATATTTTTGTTTGATAATTTTTCTTCTGAATAATAAATCTGAAAAATATGCCATAATTCTCTATGCTTTAGAAGCCATCAAAGAACATGAAAAAAAATAAGAAATAAATTCAAATAATATCTGAAAACTTAGTTTGAGTATTTTATCAAAAAAAAATATATATTTTGCCATAAAATTATGTGCTTTTGATCAAAAATTGGTAAAAAACACATAAGAGATTATGTGTTTTCATTGAAATCTTACATGTTCTTACCAACACCCTAACTATTTTTCATAATTTATATTTTCAAAAAGTCCTCGGTTCCTCAAAAAGCTCTCATATTAATTAATAACTCCTTCAAAAACAAAATGTTTCAAATTTACATATTACTCAGCTATTTGATGTAATAAATTAGATGAAGAAAATTCATAGTCAAATGTTAATATTCCCAAAAAAACTATTAAAAAATATCCCAAATTTTGATTTTTTTTTTCTTTTATTAACTAATTTTAATTAAAAATTAAAATGATAAACAATTTAGAGTTGAAATTATTTATTTAATAATCATTTTTAAAGTATTGAGATTTCAAAATCATGATCAAACATTTATATTAATTCAATTTAATTGAAACTCTTTGGATTTAATTTCTTCCATAAACTCTTTCTTCTTAATTTAATTTTATTATACAAAACATTTTAATCTAATCTATCTCCTATTTCAATTTCCAAACAAAAAACCTTTTTTTCATGTATAGCCACTTTTCTCATGGTGATTGGACCCCCAAAAAAAAAATTCATTACACAAATGGGATTAATTATAATTTGGAAATGAAACCATTAATAGAAATTTTATAAGTCCAAATTCCATAAGAATACTCATTTCTTTAAAATTTGAATTACCAATTTCAGACTGAGTCTATGATAAAGCTATAAGAGTTTTAGGTAAAAGCTTAACTATTATTTTGACACATAGATAATATAATAAAAAACTTTTTAAAGAGTTTTCAGGGCTTTAATATTAGGAATATAGTGGTGGTGAGTGCTTTTGAAAACCCAGGGTGCATGTATTATCAGTTGGGTTACTATAATAATAGCTACAATAATTAAGACTATAATTATACTTGGTTATTATTTCCAAGAGTGTAATTGTTTTTTAACAATTTTACCACATAGGAAATATAAGAGCAGTATGGGGATTTTCCTTTTGGGCAGAGAAAGGTCTCTTTTTATCCTGAAGAGGGGTGGTAAGGCCTTTGGAATTTACCGCATAGAAGGGGTGAAGTATTTTTCACTTCTATTAGTGGGCTTGTGGTTTATACAAATCTTTATTACCTGTATGAGATTCATGTGTGGCTTTGAAACCACATCTGGTCACCTTTCCCAAATACAGGGTCAAAATTTTTATCTGGGGTCCTCACAGATGTGTTCTGAAAGGTCAAACATGTAGAGAGCTGTACAGCACATTTTAGTGGAGCCTGAATTATTCATACTATGAGTTTTTGAGGTATAAACACACTTTTTTGTGACTTTGATACCTCATATTCATAATTATGGGATAGTATTCCACAGTATTGGGTTTCTTCCATTATTGTGGAATTTTGACCTCAAAACTGGCATAAATTTGTCAGTTTTGAAGATAGAGGTCTCAAAGGTGGTTCATATTTTAGCCCTTTATGAGTTCTATAGATTGGTTACTCATTTTGTATTCCTATCATCCAATATGGCAAAGCTATAGGGGTTTTAAATTCAATTCTTGGAATTTGGATTTCTGATACAACCTTTATTAAGTTATTATCCTTAATAACTTCTGTTCTAGAATTGGAAAAATCTTGTGGATGGTACCATTGGAAATCTCAGTTTTTTCTTTTTTCTAATTCAGTCCCACTTTGGGTATCTCACACTAAAACTTTATAGGTTGAATGAGAGGTGAATATTTTGTTCACCCTTATTTGGTCTTTATTTCACCATAGCTTCTGTAATCTTGATGCTATCTCAATCTGGTTATTTTAATTGGATAGTCCTTACTGAAAGCTTCAATTTGAACACCAATTTGATAGGTTTCTATCTCTTTATCTAGATTTTAGATGAGAGGTAAAAATTAAGGTTTATGCTCAGCTCTTACTTTGAGCTGGAATAACTTTTTTATTCCTTGTCCTATGGTTATGGGAGTTATATGTTTGAAAATAGGTAGTTTTTCTCTTCCTTTTGAATTCAATTATGAGCCATTTTGTCTCAGGTTACTTTTCAGTGGCTTTTGTCCCTACCATTGGTTTTATGGTATTTGGATGTCATGCTTGTGCTCTGGTTTTGAGTCACAAGCTGACAACCAATATGTTTTCCAAAAGATTTCTAAAAAAACTTGTATTTGGACCCAATATCACAAATAGACCTATTTTTGAGGAGTCAAAGAAATGGATACAAAATGGTAAAATTCTAATTATTTAAGCAGTTGTTTCCCATATAAATATTTTCTTTGAAATCCATGATTGGGTTGAATTCTTGAGAAATATTTTTTCTTCAAGTAATAAAATTGGTAAAATTTGGCTCAAAAAAAGAGAAATATTTAAAAAGTTAAGTTCACCTTTGGGTGAAAAAAATTCTAATTAAATAAAGCTTCTAGTCAAAAATTTAATTACATTAAGCTGGTTTTCTTATCATTTTTTGGAAAAAAGGCCTTTTGTACATGAATTTATGAAAACTTGTGAATTTGTCTCATTTTTCTGAATTCACTGAAAGGCTTACATGGATTCTTATTAATTTAAATTTAAATTGATAATATCAATTGAATAGCTTTTCTTCAATTTAGTTTTTTTGCCAGGGAGGGGTTTATTTCAAGATAAGGGATTTTGATTATTTTTTTTTGTAAATTTTAATAGAGTTTTGAGATTTCATTATTATTATTATTAGATTTGACTTATTTTGACAAAAAAAAGAAAAAATTCTTTTACACATTTCAATCTTATTTACAATATATGGAAGATGATGAAAATTCAATTTTTTAAATCAATGAATGGAAGGTTACACTTCAGGCTGTTTAAGGTGCTGTTCATTATGAGATCTTCAACAATCATTCTCAATTAATGCCTTACCAAAACCAAACACTTATCAATCAGAGATGTCATCCCACCTCAACGAAGACTACCATTTTTATTGAAGAGCTTTATTTTTATGTTTATTTTCATTATTTTGACATTATTGTTGATTTTTATATGCTGTTTGTCTCTGGAAGGTCTATCTGTTCTTGTTGATCTTAGACTTTTGTAAAGGGTTTTGTTTTTTTTTGAAGAAATTTACTTCATCACAACTTGTGTGCATTGGTTGCCCATCCGAAAATATTCTGTAGCAGAGTCTGTATTGTGTGCAGGCTGGCTCTTCAAAAGTGTTTGCATTCATTAGGCAGGGCACTGTACTTTTGATACTTTGGCAAAAATCAATGTTTCTTTTGTTCATACATCAGAAGGTTTTGAAACTTTAGAATTTAGAAACTCCTTTAACAAAACAAAAGGGATTAATCCATACAAGCCGAGTAACAATTCCTGTTAGTTCTGAGATTACTCGCTCCCCTGAACAATCCAATCATTGAGGGTTATCAGTTTTTGGTTCAGCAATTTTAAAACTTCTTTGGTTCGAAAACTTGCTGGCTTGACCGGCGCTAAAAGAAATATTAGCCTTTTTATTATTAGATGGAGGATTAGCCACAGTATCATTAACTTTATTGTTACTCGTGGTCAATGCATCTTTATTGTCTCGAATCCCCTCTGTAATGATATGAAGCCACTTTTCTTGCTCTTTATTAAATGAATGTGACGGATTTTTCATTTTCAAAGTAAAGAGCTAAGTAATTGTTGGAGCGACATTTTAAATGTCAGTTTGAATTAAGCAAATAGATCGCTCAAAGAGGCGACTACCTACTTTTTGAAAATGATGTCGCAATAGCTTGAGACTTATTAAAGTTTTAGGATCAGTAGAAGCCTTGATCTTACGATCAATTATAACCGTTTGAGCTGTCGTCTTAAAATCGGCATCACCGCACAACAAAAACACTGCTTTTTCATCAATAGTTCCTGATTCCCAAACATCTATTGATCGGGGAGGTGAGTTTTGGTCAAATGGTTGCATGAATGTCATTCTATTTACTCACAGAGCTTTTTTGATTTCATAATAGTAAAATATGTCACAAAACGCGCGTCCCCAAAGTCAGGAGGACGATTCCCGCCAAAATTCACACTTGAAGGATGGATTGACGCAAATGCGGAAGTTGTCAAAATTCGCCATCCGCTCGGAGCATTGTATTTCATACGACCGTTTTGAATCACACCATCACGAACCAATAACTTTGGATACATGGCCGCGCCGATACAACCCATCACGATCTTGGGCTCTTGAGCGTTGGCATCCAACGCATTCGGAATTTTGCAATGCTTCAGCTTATAAGTTAAAGGATTGCGTGCATCTTGGCGATGAATGAAATTATCACTTGGATTTTCATCCAATTCCACAAAGCCAGCGTCCACCAAATATCCCAAAAACTCCCTTCTGAGTTCCTCAATTTGTAAGAGATTCTAATGAATGTTGTCGTTGAGGGATCATGTACATCAGAATGTGGATTCATTTTCAAAGATATGTAAAGAAAAGCCTCCTCACCGGATGTGACAACATGTTGCTTTGGCAAAATCGATAGGTACTATCATTTTTGATAGCCTGACGCCAGCTTTTATAGACATTGCAAATCGTCAAAAAGTCTGAATTCTCTACTTTAAAAGAGCGTTTAATGGCGTCTGCTTCTTGTTCTCGCCCAAAGGGTGTCAAGAATGGGCTTTTGCAGTTCAAGGCGGCCTGTATGAATATAATTGATTGTCAAAACCGACATTTCTTAATCTTAAAGTTGGTTGTCTACTCAACAGCAACAGTAAGAGCTGGGCTCAGACACCGAAAAAAACAACCCAGTATCAACAATTTTCCCATGTGAATATCAAGAGGTAACTTCACGAGATGGCGACCAAGTGGAGTAATTTCTTCCGTTGACGTCAAAGCCTTTACCTATGATAAGCTAGCACATCAATATGAGCTAATCAGACAGCTAAAGTTATTTTAGTACCTACTTCAACCAAGGACGCAATGGCACCCTGGACATTAAGAGCAGGAGGAGGATCTAACGCTTTTGAAAGCACGTCCTCAATCGAAGTTCCTATTTTCATTATCTTGATACGAAGAGCTAAATCTTGAAGAGAAAGCCTAAGCATCTCCGGTAAGGGATTGTCGGCCAGCTATTAACAAAAAAAGGCAAAAGATGATACAATTAGTGATCTCTTCACACCCTCAATCATTTGTACACGTTGAATTCAACACACTTGAGTCTCCATACGATGTTTAGTAAACAAATGAAAGCAAATTCCTTCTTGAACTCTTCCAGCCCTACCTTTACGTTGAGTGGCATTGCTTTTTGCAATAAACGTTTCAACTAATTTACTGATCTGCCGTTTTTCATCATATCTGATGAAATTCAAATGATAAGTTAAGGCTTAATCTGGGATAATAGTGATAACCAATGACCTCATTTCTCGATGTTTACCACTATCAATTACACACGTTACGTCAGGAATAGTAATTCCAGTTTCAGCAATGTTAGTTGATATAACAATTTTACGAACTCCAGGAGGTGGAGAAAGAAAAACCGCGCTCTGGTTTTCATTAGAGATTGATGAGTGACTAAGAATTGAGAAATAAGTATTTCAAATTCAGAGCTCTAGGTTTGAAAATACCGAGACTAACAGCGGATATATTTGAAATGCGGAGGTGCCAAAAAAGGCATGGCTTTCGAGGATTTCCATTAGTTTTCGAATACTATCTAGTGACTGAAGGTAAATTTGAAAGGGTTAAGGGTCAATATGGCTAAATAAAATTTAATGTATATATGCAAGATCGGAAAATCCTATACCGGTAAAAAGATTAAGATTGCGGTTGAAAATCGATTGACCAAATCGACATTTTCATGACAAATTTGTAAAAGCAATAGGACGATTAAATCCATATTGATTTGGTACTCGTCTAGAAGTTCAAGTGTTGTTCTAGTGCTTTCAGCATAGGTATGGGCAAGGGTAGCTTTTGTGCCGTCTCCATCCTCCTCATCCAAATCAGGTATCTCTTCTTGTGAGTCAATTGTTTTCAATACAACCCGCTTTTTTTTATTCATGCGAAGAATATAAGGACTGTAAGTTTTTTTGTGGAGCTGATAATTGGTCAATTCAATGACATCCTCAAGAAAAAAACTTGTAACCGGGAACGTTCGCCCAGGAACTTTTAAAATTGGACATCCATTCATATAATTACTAATCTTCTCTGCGTCAACAGTCGCCGACATTAAAATCACCCTAACATCAAGAAAGTTGGTTCAAAATAAATGATTATGAAAAGGAAATCAAAAGTAACAAACCGTAGGTTAGGACGGCGATCCAAGATAGTTTTTAAAGCGATTAAAAGAAAATCACTATCAATACTACGCTCATGGACCTAGGAGGGAAAATTAAAAACGTTTTAATTAATTAGCTATTATCACCATCCATTTCCCCAGGCTGTCAGCCTCTCCCCCCCTCCCCCCCAAAAAAAACTTGCCTCATCAATAATTAAATGGGTAATATTCTCCAAATCACTGCCATTTTCAAGCATCCTTAACACTACACCCTAAAGAATGATTCCAAAAAAATAATAGGAAAGGAAAGTAAGTAAGAATTCCAGAATTTGCACGACAAATCATACTTACCGTAGTGGCGTAAATTAATCGAGTGGTAACTGAAACCTTATTTTCAAATCTGATGTTATAACCCACCAAAGAACCGACTTGTCCTAAGGCGTTCATTGGTTCACCTAGTTCTTGGGAAACACGCTGTGCTAGAGAAATAGCTGAAATTCTCCGGGGTTCAGTACAAAATACTTTTACAGGTCGGCCATTGGAGAGTTCATGTTCCAAAATAAACGCCGGCAATTGCGTAGATTTACCGCTAGAGCAAAATTCAAAATGTTCAGCTTGAAAAAATAAATGAAAAACATCGTATAGGTTATAAGGAAGCATATAACAGAACTTACCAGCCAGTTTCACCACACAGTAAAATTACTTGATTCAATTGGACAGCGTTTATAATTTCTGAACGATAAACAGCAATTGGAAGACTTGCTCGATAGGCCTACAGAGTTACATTGTCAAATGATCAATGGACCAATATATTCGATCATAAAAGCATAAGCAATGTGACATACTAGCATATTTTGATAAGATTGCCGTTGCTGGCGCAATGCAAATTCATTTCTTAAGCCAAAATCCACCTGTCCTGATGAGGGATGCGAAATTGGCTCGACCGATTTCATAAAGTCAATAGGGCTGGGTATTGATTGCTTGGACTTTGTCAACGCCTGGTGATAAGCAAGAAAATTAAGTAAAATGGAATAAGCAAAAGTCAGCCACTAATCGTTGATAACCGATAATTTTAGATTACCTCAAAGCTGACCAAAGCTTCTTCACGATTTAAGCAAGCTCGTTGCCTAAGAATAACCAACAACTTTTTTGATAATTCAAAAAAGTTTTTATCATCCTCCTTTTTTCGCTTTTCTTCTAATTCAAACCAAAGATCTCGAAATGTACCTGGGAGGTTTCGATGCCCTGTAGAGACGTTTTGAGTGTTGAGATGGAATAGCGCGAGCGTGGCTACATAGTTATAGGCCTGAGTTTCATCTCGACAAGCTTCATCATGCATTGTAAATACTTGTGTGTAATGAGAATTAGAAGACGAAGGATTGAAAGGCAGGCTGTTGGCAGGTTTTCCAATGTACTCAAATATCATTTTTGGGTTGCTCCACGTGATTTCAACACTTGCACGGAGAGCGGCAGTTCCCTTTGAGATAATCAAATACTGTGCTTGCGCTAATTTGTCAAGACGCTTCAAGGTTTCTTCTAAGAGATTTTGTGGTGTCCTACCAATGAACTGCTTGGGAAGGGGCATATCTCTCAAGACAACAAGGGGTTGATCTTGAGATATCACTGATTTTTGGGCCTCAGGAATTAACGTAGGTTCTTGAAATATCGATCCAAATATCGAATTGTCATCATCAGTTTTTTCTGTGAGATCAAGATCGTGGACATCATCAGTTTTTTCTGTGAGATCAAGATCGTGGAGGGAAGGTGAATTGATTAAACACGGTGGAGAAATGAGAACAGGTGAAGAGAGTTGACTGAAATTTGATGTTGAAGCTTGAGTTGGGTTTGATTGGGTTGGAGTAGGTATGACTTCGAATTCAGATTTATTTTCAGTAATATCATCCTCATTAACTGGATCGGCGTCCCAAGATTGCATAGCTGTAATTGGCGAGAAGACTGGAGAAGGATCAGATTTGAGACCCAAACCTTCGCTAGTCAAATTACAATTGAGACTTTCTGGACTGAAAAAGTCTTGAGCACCAAAGCTTTGTTTGATTTCCAAGAGTTTGAGATTCAAGGCTTGATCTGCGTCATAAAGGATGTTAATATTTTAAAGTAATCACGATACCAATCAAATTACCGAAGAACAATTTGACCAACCGGCTCGTTTTTGATCAAATGTGTAGCTAGCTTGAAGCAAGTTGAGCTTATTTTCGATTTGTTTAATCTCTTTCTTAATTTTGACGTGATCTTTCAATGCTTTTCCCATCAAAGAGCTTTTTAATTGTTTAGTTTTCCTGGAAAGTCGCATGATGGAAAGTTTCAATGTCACATATTCGTCAATCAAAGGGGATGTATCGATGGCATCAAAGTGAATTTGCTCTTGAGTTTGAATTTGGGAAGATAACAAGATCTTATTTTTCAAATCAGACGAAAGGTCAACAGCATCATAGTTCAGGTTGGGGGGCATAGGACTTGAAAGACTCTTAGTGACCGCAGTGTTATCAAGATGAGTAGAGTGAATGGTATCATTGACGTTAGAGCTCTCATTTTCAAGCAAATGATTGGAAGGAAGTTTTATGATCTCAGATTGCTTTGGTGAATGTTTGTCAGGATTTTGAGGTGACAGGCCAAGATAACCTTAATGAATATTTGAACGTAACTTGATAATCAATCAACAAGAGTTCCTGATCTAAAAGCTACCAAATTTGGACTGACCTGCTAAGATGAGTTCTTCATTTGAACAATTAAGCAACAACTATGAAAATCACCAAAAGGGTTAAAAAAGATTTTATAAATCAATTGGGATACACAAAGGGAAGCGAGCAGTTAAAGGATGAAAAATTGATGAAGCATACATAATCTAGGGCATCTTCCAGCTCAAAAGCCTTGATGTTCGCAAGACATTCATCAATGCGGCAAAGCGAAAACCCGCATTTTTGTAGAAAACCATGAAGGACTAGAGCTCTTTGCAAAGATTTTTCTTCTTGTTCATTGGGGCCAATAGTAGATGGCTTATCAGGTTGGGTTTGCTTTGGATAAAAAAGATTCTTTTGTTGAATGGATTGAGCATATTGTAATATTTTATTTAACTGAAAGTTCATATTTCAAGTTAAAAAAATTAGGTTCAGCATTGAGACAAGATCACAATCCAAACTGGTCGTTGAGTTGATAAAAGGTCAATCACCAAACTGGAATCTGACCAATAAAAGTCCATGAAACCCTTGGCGTATCGCTTATCATACTTGACGATCTATTGATAGCTCCAAAGAGCAAAAATAAGTTTGCAAAAGATCAATGACCCTGACGAGTGAGTTTAAGAATCATTTACGTGAAGCTGTGTGCTGATCTCTTTGTCGCAGGGACCGCGTAATTTTTGAGCCAAAGAGTGAATGTAGCGGTCCTCTGGATCTAACTCCCAATCTTCTTGAGCAATGAGTCTTAAATTTGAAGAGATTCGAATGGATTGATTAGTTTGAAGGTCTGACTTGATATTTGATGAAGTTAATAGAAGCGATGAGACTTGATCGTCGGAAGATATCTGATGGCTTGGAGAAGCTAACTGATCGACGTCGGAAGGTGAGTTGGAGATAGGAATCGACTCTTGAGATTTCTTTGGGACTGAAGTCGTAGAGAATCCTCTGATGACGGATTTCTTGAGGTTCTTTTTGGAAGTTTTGGGTGCCATCTTCAATCCGGATTCCGACCAGCAATTCAAGCGAAACAAATTTTATCTTATCAGAAAAATTTGGCGACAATAGAACTGCAAGCGCGCCACTGGGAATGAGAAGCACATGGGTAGGGTGTTTGGCGCCAATCGGCATCAAAACTCATGATTTTTCCACTGCAGGAGAAAACCTTGGTCAGTTAGAATTCATGGGAATATCAAAAATTGACTTAGGGCCCAGTGTATTCCTAATGAAAACTAAATCCATTTAATCTATAGGTAAATTGGCCAAATTTTTATACTTTTTTACCCCCAAAAGAATCACTGAGATTATTGTGTATGGTAAGGACATTTTTTTTATAAAAAAAATCTTCAATATTTAGGCCAGATTTATGAGCTTGGTTTTTGAAAAACCTGTTTTTTTTTTTTTCTGAATGAATTTGGATTTCATTTCTGATTATTATTATTTTTAATTCAAAATATACTCCAAATATCTTCACTCAACTTTGACTAAAGTTTTAATCAACTTAACTCAACTATTAATAAATCCTTTAGTTTTTTATTTCACTTTTCTTCACTAAACTTAATTTTTCAATGACTTCAAATGAATAAATATATCCTTTAGTTTCTAATCAAGGAAGCCGTGTAGAATCACAAATGCACATAAATAATGATTATGAAGGTACACAAAATTTTGATGAAACATATATCAAGAAATCACAAGAAAGTGAGTTTGAAATTTGGGAAGGACTTACTCAAGAACCCACACAATTCTGCAAGACGCATACAAAGGAATAAGCCTTTCTATATTTTCAAAAAATGGATAAACTTCTAAACAATAAAGGATCCTAGAACAACAAGTAAATTTGGAAGCACAGAGAATTCAGAAATCAACTTCCCATCTAACTTGCCAAGAACAGGAGGATAAATTAAAATGATGTTGTTGTTTCTTGGAATTCTGATGCAACAAAGAAGTTGATTGACTTTATAACTGAATTACATTTTGAATATTGGAATGATTAATTTCCAAAAAAGAGATTTGTACGATAGGGCCAATTGAAAAGAATGTTACTCTTTGATTAAGGACCTCTTATTTGATACATTGGAAATTTATAAATCTTCAATGCGAAAATATAGCATACATACCATAATCCAGATTTTTAGACTGAAGAGGGCTAGATCATTAAATTCCTTAGATAATAAAGTGATCTTGTGATAAAACTGGTGAAGCCATAATTTATGCACAATTTCAGCTAAATCACATGTATTTTTAGGTATTTTCTCACTAAATTATGATCATTTTTAGTGAGATTATGTTTTGGATTGATAAAAATTTTATTGTGTTTTGAAAAATTTTGATTTAAATAATGGTGGGAACAATGAAATTGGTTTGAATTTTTGCATTTTTATAATCAATAAAATCAAAACAATGATTTTAATTGATATATTACTATTCCATTGAGAGTAGTGGATTTCAATGTGCAAGAAGAAAATGCAATTTATGATGCTAACAATTAAAGAAATAGGGAGTTTTATTTGGAAAAAAATAAAGGCTTAAATAATTCACAAAATGTAAAAAAATAAATCAGGGGATAATTGAAAGTGTGAGTCAAAATAAAGGTCCTATTCAAGGATTGAGCTACAATTTCCAATAAGGCAAATATTGTAAGGTTTGACTATGAAACAATAAGTAAAAATTACTAATATTTTACTTATTTTACTCTGAATCTCCTAGCTTAAATCAATAATAAGATTAAAAATAATTATAATAATAAAGTATTATTATAATTATGGCATAAAAATATTTATATTCTTTGAGAATAATAAAATAATATATTAATATTTAATAATTAATATATTTCTGGAAATTTATTATTGCTAAAAACAAATAATAAATGTGTGAAGAATTGTTATTTAATAATAAAAAACAATTTATAACAATAATATCACTAATATTAAATTTATATATTGATAATAAGGGGTGTCAAACCTACAAAATCCCACATTAAAAAAAGCATGATTTGAGACCAAAATCCCACATTCCAAAATCAGTGATTTTGTCTCCCAAAAACCACTTTTTTTAACTCAGTCCCCCAGGGATTTTGCAAAATACCACACCTTTCCTATACTTATTTAAACCTAAACTAAATCATTGGATATCAAAATTTCAAACCTAACCACTGCCCTTCTCCAAAAGTAAATTTTAACCCAACCCCTGGTGTAACCAATTAACCAATCTATTTACAATTCCATTCAATCTCCCCCTTTCTTGAATTAATCAATTACTGCTTTATCACCCACCATCATCATCCTTGCAATGCCACGTCACCCAATGAAGACAAATAAATACACTCCCAAGAGTTCATCTGGCCTGCCCCATCCTTCAGGTCACCTAACTCGGCCAGATTATTTATGTATTATCAATTGGTTGACACATAAATCAAACTTTGATGCATGTTTTGGAACCGGTGGCTCCACATTGGTGGGAAGGCCACCCTCAAGTAAAAAGAAAGGATTTCATCCTATGGCCATTGAGGTAAATAAAAAATCACGACACCGGTTGAATCTCAGTGCAACAAGCATTTGTGACCAATGGCGTACATATAAGAAAAAATACACAACAGCAAAGAAGTTTGAGAATTTAACTGGGGCAGGTATAACAGAAGAGGATGAGAAGAAAGGGCTGCATAATATGGCTGATAAGCTTGAAAGTATGTGTCCATGTTTTGCAGAAATGGATTCACTCTTTGGCCATAAGGCAAATGTGACTCCACTAGCAACATATGATTCTCAAGAGGCTGGATTGATTTCAAATGAGGATGAGGAAGAACCAATGGAACATGAAGTAAGATATGATACAATATTTCATTATTTGTGCTAAATTCGGATGTATTGTTTCTTTTCAGGTTTCGGAAATAACAGAGGAGGGAACAATCACGATTCAACCAAATATTGAGATTGCACAAGATAAATTGAATGACAATGTGGAAGAGCCTGAAGTAAGATTTGTTTCATCAAACCAATATGAAACAAATCGACTCTGAAATATTTTTTCTGTAGTTACAGGATAAGATTAATGGTTCATCCCAAAAGAGAAAACATAGTTCCAGCTTCAATCTTAATAATACCAGTGGTTCACGGAAGAAGTTGTATGATGTGTTGTCTCCAAGTTACTCACAAATAATGATTAATAGTCAAAAAGGTCGGTAGGAGATGGTTTTATTCTGATGTTCATGCAGACTGATAAGGGTTTTTTCAGGGAGAGAAGCTCATGACAAGGCCCTGTTAGAGTGGGATAAACAAAAGTGGAATGAAGAACGGAGTGCTCAGATTATGCAAACTGAACAACAGAGATTAATGAAGGAGATGGAAATTGCATTTGAACGGGAAAAAAATGCTGAGTTTAGAAAGTTGGAACAGTCCAAAATACAATCCCAACATGATTTTGATATGGCCAAAGAGGCAAAGAACCTTGATTTTGAGAAAGAAAAATGGCAAAAAGAAGTGGAGATGCGTGAAAAACAACATAACATGGACTTGACTATAGCAGCGTTGAATTCCTCCCATCCAATTGCAGATTTAGAGCGTATTCTAAATTTGATTAATAAAAAGAGTTGAAGTAAGTGTTTTTCGTTAGATATTATACATGCAATATGAGTTGTGCCATTTGTTGACAGAATTGGTTTTCCCAAATAGGCTCATTTGTTATTTGATGGGTAAATGACCAATAAATTCTCCACTTTGCGGATGATTAATTCAACACTGGAGGTGTCTTCTCACATAAGATGGGTAGGGACACCCATTCAAAGAATCAATTTCAAAAGATGTTTTTGTATTTGATGGAATGTTTGGCCTTTGAAATTATTTTTGTGGCAATTGATCCAATTTAATATTTCCAGTGACAAAGCAGAGGTTATGGACATTTGTCCTTTTAATGAACATGAAACATATTTTGAAATTCTGCAAACGTAATGCTAGTAAGAGAAACAATTAAAAAGGTTCCAAGGTTGAAAATAATTGATCACTTTTTCTTATCCCTTGATTAAAAATTCACCACATGTCTTTTGTATAAGATTACTAAATTCTTCATTTTGGTAATTTTTTTCAACAGTCTTTCTTTTTAAATAAGTTCCCCAAGTTTTGATTGATCAATTGATTTCAAAATTATTTTTTTTTGGAAGCCATTCAGCTGTTCCATAGTGAAAGTTCTTGTAGGTGCATACACTGCGACTGATCTTAATTTTCTTGCACTGATGTTCTTTCATTCTGCACAGATTTTATTTGAAAAAAAAATGTTGGTTGGGGTCCTTTGGTGACAGTTTTGTTGCATAATATTGGGCTGTTTTTTGATAAGAAACGGTAAGGCCTTTGTTTTGTTGTATTTAGGCAGTAGTCATTACATAACTGACTACTTCTTACTGTCCCACCACCACCACTACCTCCACCATTGATCCACCACCACCACCTCCATTGATCCAACACTTCCACATCCATTGATGCAACACCACCACCACCACTACCTCCAATCCACCTCCACCATCAATCCAACACTTCCACCACCACTACCTCCACCATTGATCCACCACCACCACCTCCACCACAATCGATCCAACACTTCCACCTCCATTGATCCAACACCTCCACTACCTCCAATCCACCTCCACTTAAATAATTCACAAAATGTAAAAAAATAAATCAGGGGATAATTGAAAGTGTGAGTCAAAATGAAGGTCCTACTATTCAAGGATTGAGCTACAATTTCCAATAAGGCAAATATTGTAAGGTTTGACTATGAAACAATAAGTAAAAATTACTAATATTTTACTTATTTTACTCTGAATTTCCTAACTTAAATCAATAATAAGATTAAAAATAATTATAATAATAAAGTATTATTATAATTATGGCATAAAAATATTTATATTATTTGAGAATAATAAAATAATATATTAATACTTAATAATTAATATATTTCTGGAAATTTATTATTGCTAAAAACAAATAATAAATGTGTGAAGAATTGTTATTTAATAATAAAAAACAATTTATAACAATAATATCACTAATATTAAATTTATATATTAATAAATCCACCTCCTCCATTGACCCAACACCACCACTACCACCTCCATTGATCCACCACCACCACTACCTCCCATCCACCACCACTGCCTCCTCCATCAATCCAACACCTCCACCACCTCCTCCTCCAACACCTCCTCCATCAAACCACCACCACCATCACCTCCTCCATCAATCCACCTCCAACACCTCCACTACCAATCCACCTCCACCACCAATCCATCAATCCACCACCACTGATCCCTCACCTCCCCCATCAATCCACCACCCAACTAACCTGTCCTCCTTCTCCAACATATGTACCACCAACCATTCCCCCTTTGATTCATATGCTTTTGTATGCAATACTGATTAATTATTTTGTTTTATACACTTTTTTTGTTTTAATTTAGAGGAGAAATAACTCATATTTGGAATATATTTAGTCTGAAATCATTATGTCACAATCCCACAATTAACTCTCCCCTTCTTTACCCATTCCTCATCAATTATCTAATCATTTGACTGTTGGGACTCAACCAAATGACCAGACGATTGTCAATGAGCTGAATGTGCCCAAAATCTCTTTAATTACTCATGATGTGAAGCCTGTTGGGACTCAACCGCACAATCAGAATGATATAACAGAAGAGAATTCTCTTAATCATAATCACCCAAATACCAGACAACAAAGAAGAATGCTTTCTTATATGAACCAAACAGCAGGCCAGCTTGGCCTTTACAATCCCAACTTCTCCATAATTACACTAGACAAGAAGAACAATGAGAATTCCTCCTGGTTAAAGCTTCCTCCACACAAACTTCTGCCCAGACCCTATGTATTTATCAATAGACATAACAAGCCTTATTTACCTATTTTCATGTATCAAATTCACCCATTCAGCAGTCCAACACCAGTCTTCCATAAACTTCAAAAATTGATCATAACATTAAATAAGCTTGCAAAGAACTGTCAAAATATCACCACTAACTCTGATATGCTTGATGGCATTATGAGAGGAATAGGATTTCGTCAGGGTTCTGATTCTGGTAAATCTGCCGGGGTTTATGCAAGGAAAGCAGGCTTGACTAAAAAAACAATTGATGAAGATAATGAGCAATGGTCAACACTTCAAGAATTTGATGAATTCATTCACTCCCAAATTCAAGGTTTTTCACATAATGCACTTAAAGACAATCAAGAAATCATGAATGCAGCCAATTTGCCAAACTTCAGCCAACTTGAATGGCATTCCAACAAATCACCCAATTCCAAAACTTATTCAAATGTTATAGTTACTTTCAATGGCTTCCACAATAAACCACATACTGATAATAAGGACATCAATTCATGGACATATGGTATATTCTCTTTTATCAATAAAAACAATTTCATTCCAATTCCTACAGATTTCACACCCTCTGGGCATGGATTATCATTTCCCAACCACAAATTCATTTTTGATTTTTCCAAAAAAGAAGGCATTGTTGAAATACTCTGGAAAACGTCTGAACTTCTTCATCAAACAACCAAGCCAGCAAAAGAATTTCTTGAACACCAATCCATCACACACTTTGGTTGTTCTTTTCAGATCCACAAGAAATTATTTCTCACAGGAAAAAAATTCAAACAACTCAGCTCTGAAGAAATTGAAACAAAAGTCAACAGTCAAATCATGTGGAATGAACAGGATAACAAAAGATTACGTAAAAATAAAAAATTGTAAATATTTTAGATTATATATATTTACACCTTTGATAATTATGATTTAATTCCAGTCTTAACATTTACCATTCCATAGATATTGATTGAAAATATATTACAAATATTAGTCTTCAGATAATTCTTTTTGAAAATAAACATGTTTTATTAATCTTAAAACATTGTCAGTGCTTGTAATTCATCTATTCATTTATTCCTGAACCAATCTAAAGTGTAGGGCTTGACTCTTTCACGCATATTCAAATGGCCATTTTCATCATCTTGTTGTGTGATATTTTGGAGCTCAGGGGGGTCATTATCCTCATATAAGTCACTCCATTGGTCACCTACTTGTGCTAATAGATTATGCAATATAACACAGGTTACCACCCACTGTACAAATAATTGTACCTCTTTCACATTACACATTTGATTTCGCATCTCACGCAAAGATGACCATCACCCTTTCAAAACACCAATGGAATGTTCAATACGAACTCTTGATCTGGCCAAACATAGATTGAATTTTTGATTATCTTCTGAGTGGGATGTTACACCTTTGTATGCTGGCACAATCCAATGGGAGCTTGCATAAGCTGAATCTGAAAGTAGATATTGATCTTTTCCATAATATTCATGTGGATTTTTGCAGATTTGCATATGTTGGTGCACATTTGAATCATGAAGAGAGCCCGCACAGCCAACATGTAGTGAAATAAATACTCTGTTGACATCACAAACTAATTGAATTGACATTGAATACCTAAATCACATCTATTATCAGCTCAGAAATGGTTCATTAAGATATGTATAGCATAAATACCTCTTCTTGCAATCAAAGTATGCCTCACCATCTCTGGGTGGCCTTTGAGACAAAGGTATAAGACTACCATCTATAAATCCCACACATCCAGGAAACCCTTTGGCTTGCATTACTTGGGAAGTCTCCAATCGCTTTTGTGAATTCGGCCACATAATATATTTCTTTTCATACTTGATTAATGCTTTGATTATACGCTGTGTATATAATACAATGGCCCCATGACTAACTCCAAATAGCATTCCTAGTTTTCTCAAAGAGGCCCCATTCCCATTGGATCCTAATCGTGCTAATGCTACAGCCAATTGTATGGCTGGATCTCTCTGTTTAAATCTTGATGAATTGTGAGAAATTGTATCATCTTGAATCAAGGCAACTAACTGCTGGAAAGATTCATGAGTAGTACAGCAGAGCTGTTTGAATTTATGACTTGATAGCTGGACTAAATCACTGGAGCTGTATATGTATGCAGAAGGATGTTTTTTGCAGGGTGTAAGATACCTTTAGGTACTGAGATGGTGTAACAGTGATACATCTTCTTCAAGGTCTGAATCAATATCGGATTCAATGACAAGGATATTCTGCATGATATTTAGTTGATGAAGTAATGGGATTCTTGCTGATGTTTTTGGCATTTTTTGATATTTATATATTTGAATTATATTGAAAAGAATTTGGTCTAAAGAAATTTATTCAAAGCTAAACTCCCTGGGTGAGGGTGTTGTGCACCATTTTTAGAAATTCAGCCCTGATAGGCTGGGATTTCAAGGGTTATAATTTGGGATTTTCAGGCAAAAATATAGGTTTTTACATGTTCAAAATACCACTGGTCAGGGGGTGTGTTATTTGGGAAATCCCAGAAATTAAATTCAGCATTTCAGGAAAAAAAAATCAAGATTTCAAATGTGGGATTTCATAGGTTTGACACCTTCTAATAGAGAGAAAATCTTTAGCACTTAAGATAATACTTTTGATTTATTTTACTTGTAAGAATGTAAATACAACTTATTCAAATTTTATTTACAAATTTTACTATTTTTAAGTGGATTTAGAGATTTTGAGAGAAATGAAAAAATGACAATGAAATTTTGGTGTAATTAAGAATAAAATGATGAGTACTATAAGATAAAAATTTGGTCTTTAATAACATAAGATCTTTATATTGAAGAATAAAGAAGCTTACCTTTTGGGGTATTTCTTGCATCTGAGGGGGAAACAGAGGAATAAGAGGTCCTTTAATAGTAGATATACTTCCTTCTAGTAGAAATTTACTGATGTTATCCACTGTAATTTCTTGATATTTTAAGGTTTAGTGATGATTACATCATGATTAAACCTTTTTATCTCATTATTATGCCATTTCTTAGAGTTATCACTATACATCTAATTTGATTACATCATAATCTTTACATATGACTTATTTTTGTGAATTAAAGTAGTTTTAATCATCAATACTATTACCCACAATTTTTATCTCTTATTAAACTTTTAAGCTTTAAATAAGATTAGAGTCCCTGATCATAAATGATCACTTTTAAGCCTTAACTTTAATCCTTAATAACTTTGAAATTTTTCACACTACTGAAAATCAGGGAGTGAATTATAATATCTTGGAATTTCTTTACTAAGCTTCCAAGTGGATTTTTTCACATCATCAAAACCCTATTTTTGATTATATTTCTTGTAACTCCACTTTTCTGTCAAAATTTACTATTTTAGACTTCAAAACATGATTTAATGAGGTTTTACCTTGAATTTGATGATAAAGGTTATTTCATTATTCATTTACAAGCTGGTAGAGTCTTAATTTATACTTCTTTTTAAGTTTGGACTAATTTCAATTTCAAGTGGTCAACTGGTATTGTTATTTTGACCAATTTCCCCTTATCATTATTAACCTTGTTTATAGATTTTCAAAAAAAGCTTCTATATATATTATCAAAGCTATTTTGTGGTAGCTTTCATTCTGAATAAAGTCTTTATAATATATATTTCAAAAGATTTGAGCTAAAAGCCATTAATATATGCATCAATTATAAGAGTGCATATATCCAGATTATCTCAGTAATTATTGTGTTAAAAGATATGAAATAAAAGAGTAATATGAGTGTAAGGTGTGGATATGAAACTTTGATTAAAAATCAAGTACTTTTCCTGTCCTCAAAATTTGTATAAGGTAAAAATCAATTAAAAATAGTATGAAATATTATTTTTAAGAGAAAACACGCCAATTTTATTGTTTATAACTTTATTAGTATAAAACAATAATATTATAAAAATTTATTGTTTTACCAACAATAAAGATTTATCCAAAAAATACTCTACAAGAGATATTTTAAGGCTACAAAAGAAATTTCTTCAAGAGCAATTTCAATTGGAATTAATTGAGCAAAGAACTGCAAGCAATTAATTAAAGAACAAAGTCTTTAAAAAGAATATTAAAGAGAAAACACGCCCAAAAGTGACCAGAGTGAATTTGGAAACAAAGTGACAAAGTTTACAGTGATGAAAGATGCTTTAATTCACTTTTGGGGTGGTTCAGGGGTAAAAATGATTATAAGAGTTACAAACAATGATTATAATGATTTTTTCACGTGGTTAAAAGGATTAAAATGATTTAAAAGTGGTGGTTGGAATCTTTGATTGATTGGTTTAACAGTTTTAAACTAATTAATAAAAGGAAAAGATTCTAACATGAAGAGAAAAGTGGGGCAAAGAAGACATTCTTTTATAGCCATCAATTCTCTTACTCCAAAAGTAAAATTTACTCTTGTCAGTCGTGAAAAACAGTCTGACAACAGAAAAGCCAATTATGGCATCATTGAACCCTGGTTTAGACCAAAAAGGGCTGGTTTAAGCCATTTTTAGCCATTTTTAGCCATTTTAGACCCTTAAATCAGCCATTACTATAGCAATACCAGGCCTAGAGCCTTCAAAACACGTCAGAATGTGTGTCAGAGGCGTAGAAACCAGCTAAAACTGTTTTTATTATGATTGTTTTATCTTAAGGGTAGTTTTACCTTCTTGGCAACAGCTAAAACTACCCCAGTTGGTATCAAAACCTCATCATCAATTGAGTCCACAGACCCTGTAACTCAATTCCAGGCCAAAAGTGATGAACTTTTGCGTGAATTTTGACATCCCACGCCTGTCAGCAAGGATTTTGGGGGTCTAGCTCCCCCTTAGAGCTGGAGTTCCTTTTCCCCCCCAAATTTAATCTTTCCAATTTATTTTTCCTTTAATTCCTCATCATGTATTATACTTATAATTTACACATGTAATTCAATTCAATTGTACAGTACAATACAGTAATAATTGACACCTCATATGTAAATCAAAGTTCACTTATGTAATACACGCGCACATTTTGACATTTCAATTGAATTCAATTGAAAATACTTTAATTCCTCATAACTTCTAAACTAAACACAACACCTCAATTTTAACACAAAAATTGATGGTTAACACCACATGTGGTGTGAATTAAATTAAGGTTTTGAGGATTTTCAACTTTTGTATTGAAAATACTAAAAACTTAATTTAAGCTTATTTAGAGTTGAGTTACAAAAATTTCACTCAGAGGTGACCCCACCTGATTTTTTATGAGGAATCCAATGGTGAAATAAAATTTATTTGTTTATTTATTGGATAAAAAGTTATAATAAATTTTATTTAAATTTTTTCCAAATTTATTTATTTTTTCACAATTTTGTTAAAATTTCATTTTTACTTAAATTTTTCAAGTATAAATGTAATTTTATATTTACAAAATTTAAAGTAATTTTATTTTTAAATTATAATTAATTTTTTATTTTTAATATAATTTTATATTTATCTTTTTATTTTTATTTTAATAATATAAATAAATTTATTTTATTTATATTAATATGTTATTTTTTATATTTGTGGTCTTTTGGGTATATGAAATTACCTCTAAGGCTCACATTCCCTCCCCCTAAAAAAGAATATTACTTTGTAATATTGGTGTTTCTAGTGTGTCTGAATCTCCTCAGGAGTTTGGTGGCTTCTGGTATATCTTTCTCTTCTAACCATTCATCTTCACAAGTTGGGTCACTGTACCTAACAAGGTATTCCCTTACTTTCTTGGTTCTTAATTTCCTTTCTTTAAGAACTTTGGTTATTTTCTTAGTACCAGATGTCTCAATAGGAGGTATAACTTGGGAAATCTTATTCCTCAAGGGAAATTTCTCAGCATCACTAGATTTGTATGGCTTTATCAAGCTTACTGGAAATGTAGGGTGCTTATTGCTAAGTTCTTCAGATAACTCTACTTCAACAGCATTTTCTCCATGGAGGGCCTTAATCACAAAAGGTCCTGCAAAGGAGTCTTTTAACTTTTTACATCCTTTGATGTTATTGAAGTTAGTGGTGGATACAAGAACTAGGTCCCCCACTTTGAAATCTGGAGTTGCATGAGATTTATCCCATTTGTCTTTAGCGTATGCAAAAGAGTCCTCCATGCATCTCACTGCATGCTTTCTAGCTTTGTCTAGCATTCCTTTGAAGCTAGCAGCTGTGGGATGTATTTCAATTAAGTCTTTCCTCAAGGAATCTTGGGGTAACTTGGGGTTCCATCCTTTTTCTAGAATAGCAGGAGTCTGATTGGTACTGGAATGGATTGATGTTTTATATGCTAATTCCAGTGCTGGTAACAGAGTACACCAATCATGGGTAAATCCATCACAATCTTTGAATTCAAGGCCATATGCACAAAATCTTCTCACCATGTCCTCTAAGGTTTGGATCATTCTTTCAGCCAGACCATCAGTTTGTGGGTGGTAGGCTGTAGAGAAAGACAGTTTTGTGCCAAATAATTGGTGAAGATTTGTCCATAGAGCTGAAGTGAATTTGGGATCTCTATCACTGATGATATTTGTAAATATCCCAGTCCATGACACTACTCTATTCCATATCAGAAGAGCTGTATCCATGGCTGTATCATCTTTGTGACATGGTAAAAAGATTGGAGTTTTACTGAATCTGTCCACAATTACTAGGCAAGCATTATAGCTCCTGTCACCTCCTGGTGGTAGGCCAGTTACCCAATCCATATGGACAATTTCCCAAGGTCTGTTTGGTTCTTGGATTTTCATCATATTTCCAAGTCTTTTGCCAGTGGATTTATTTGCCTTTTGGCATCTGTCACAGGTTTTGCAATATTCTGCAACATCTTTTTGCCACATTGGCCACCATATGCAGGTCTTTACTTTCTCTCTTGTTCTGTCCTCAGAAAGATGTCCTGAAAAGGGACTATCATGGCATTCTTTCAGTACAAGATTGATTAATGACCTGTCTACAACTGTCATGACACATGTGTGCTTGGTTCTGTGGTAAATTATACCATCCAGTAGGTGAAATCTCCCTTCATTATAAGATTTTCTCCATACTTCATCCAAGGCATGTATTAGAGAGTTGTCTTTACAGTCTTTGTTAAGTAATTGGCATAAGATGCTACAATTCTTATCTTGAGTGTAGCTATTTCTGACTTCTTCAAAGAAGGTGGTGTTCAAGTCTGTAACACTTATTCCTTCTATTGGAATTTGTGGTGAAGCTTCTTCTGGAACATAAGCAGGATTATCAATGTTATTTGGTAATGGCCATCTGCTTAGTCCATCTGCATTCTTATGAATATTCCCATCCTTATGAACAATAGTCATATTGCCTCTGTATTCTTGTATGGCTATTTGCCATCTGAGCATGTGTCTGTTAGGTGTTTTCATGTTCAAAAGTGATTTCACAGCTGTACAATCTGTTATTACTTCAAAAACACATCCCTCTAAGAAATAGTTCAATTTCTCTAAGGCCCAGACAAGGCATAGACATTCCATTTGACTTGCTCCATATCTGGCTTCAGTTGGTTTGATTTGCCTGGATATGAAACATATTGGTCCTTCTACAGGTTTGTCATTTATGATCTGAACTTGGTGAAGTGCAGCACCTAGTCCATCCCCTGATGCATCAATATACAGTTTGAAAGGAAATCTAAAGTCTGGCATCAGTAAGAGTGGAGCAGTGGTCAATGCTTCTCTTAGAGACTCAAAAGCTTTGACTCTGTCAACAGTCATCTCAAATACTGTGTCTTTGTCACACAACTTATAAAGTGGTCTTGCTATGGATGCAAAGTCTTTAATGTGTTGCCTGTAATATCCTGCAAAACCTAAGAATGACTGAATTTCCTTCTTATTCTGAGGCATGGGTTTTAACAATACTGCTGCAACTTTGTTTTTATCAATTCCAAGGGACAAACCAGATACAACATGTCCTAGTGCCTTAAGTTCTTTAAATCCAAAATGACATTTCTTCAAGGAGATTTTCATGTTTACTGATTGGATTTTTGTCAAAACTCTTGATAATCTGTACATGTGCTCCTCCCAAGTCTTTGAACAGATAATAATGTCATCAATGTAAATGATTAACCATCCCTCTGAGAGTTCTTCAGGGAAGATTTCATTCATCATTCTTTGGAAGTGTGAAGGTGCATTTTTGATACCAAAGGGCATCCTTAAGTATTCATACACTCCACAATGAACAATAATTCTCAAGTATTTTCTTGCTCTTGGTGTTACCACATTTTGATGGAATCCTTTAAGGGCATCCATAGTGGTTATATACACTGCTTGAGATATTTGAGTAAGGGCAATTTGGATTTTTGGTATTGGGTATCTGTCTGGAACAGTGTAAGTGTTCAGAGCTCTAAAGTCCCCAACCATTCTGGATTTTCCATTATGCCACGCCACTATGACTGGTGTAGTTATTTCTACTTCCTCATTGTGGCCTACTTTTCTTATTACACCAAGGTCTAGAAGTTCTTTGATATGAATTTCTAGAGCTTCTCTTGATTTTGGACTTGCTGGATAAGCAGGTCTTCTTAAGAGTGGTGGATAAGGTTTCTCAATGTTAAGAATGATGTCAACTTCATGACCAATAATTGCTCCCAGGGGTTCTTTGTCTGTAGCAAATGCTCCTCTTTGGTCATACAAAAGGGAAGAAAGTTCATTTTCTTGCTTATCAGTCAGATGAAGGCTTATTTCAGCCTCATTTAACTGTTCAGACTTGAATTTCTCTAACTCTAAGTTGACTGGTGATACTTTGTTTACTGTAATTTGTCTTTTAAAGGGTAAAAAGGCAAATTTCTGGCGCTTATTGTCTCCAATTGTAAAGTATCTGTCTTTGTTATTATGTAAATCTATCCCATACATGATTAAATAGTCATTTCCCAATATAAAATGGGTACTAGAGCAATTTTCCATAACAACAAATTCAACTGTGATCCTTAAATTCCCATTTATGTGTGGGAATATGACATTGGTCTCAAAGATTCCTAATGCTTTCATTGGGTTACTTGCACTGTTGAATTTTATACCATCAATTGGTAACAATTGGTCTTCAAAATTTGGCACACAAGTCTTAAGAAAGGATTTCCCAACACAAGAGCAGAAGGCTCCTGGGTCAAGCAAAAGTTTGGTGGGCTTGTTGTCAATTACCACTTCTGTTATACAGGAGTTACCAGCTGTATAACCTTTTCCTCTGTTTGGTTTTGTCTTCATAAGTTGTGCATCTTGAACTTTTGATAAATCAACTTGACCATTGCTCAATTGTGGTAAGTGGGAATAAGATTCCATGATGTCAAAAGTGGCATTGATATTTTCTATATCTTTTGAAGATTCAGAAAATATGGATGACTTATCATCTGAATTGTCTTCAATTATGTCCTCTTTTTCAACATCTGGTTCCTTTTCAATGTCAATTTCATTGATTTTCCCCCTTTTTGGACATGTATTGGCTAAATGGTTGGTGCTTTGGCAAATATGGCATTTTCTGACTGTATCTGCAGATTTATATTTAATATTACTAGAATTTTCTTTGGGGTTTTTGTCCACAGAATCTTTCCAAGGTGTATTAAACCTTGTTTTAAGATTCACCCTACTAGAACCAATTTTGGTTCTGGTGGTTACTTCTTCTAGTATATTGATAATATCCTCTGCTGAAGATTGTTCAGTAGTCCTGCTTTTGACAGCATGCTCTAAGTCACCTCCACATTGTCTCAGAATTTTTCTATGGATCATAAATTCTGACATGTCAGGATATAATGCTGTTAATCTGTCCTTTTGTTGGCAAAACCATGGTAAAGCTTTGTCTTTATCAGCATTAAATTTGGCAGATTCAAAGGCTGTTTCAACTTTAAACCTCCAAGCATCATTTGCCCATTTGTTGATGATTTGGGTTTTCCACCAAGTCCAACTCTGGTGTCCATGTGCTTGTCTTATTTTGATGTACCATCTGTGAGCTGATCTGGTAAACAAGGTGTTAAACCTGGCTGTTACCAATCTGTCTGGTAATTCAAAATCCTCTTTGATCATGTCAATACCTCTAATGAATTCCATATGGTCATACTCTCCTTCACCACTGAAGTGAGGCCATTCTTTAAGTTTTGGAACTTCTTTCAAGAGTGCTTGGCCCATTGATGGTTCCAAGTTATGAAAAGAAGTGGATAATTCATTTTTTAATTGTGAATTATCAGGATCCAATACTTGTGGATTTGAAATTCTTGTGCCCTCATTTTGATTTAGAGGTGTAGACATTCTTGGTAAGGTGTTCAGTAATTGTTCAATGTCATTCATTTTACTGTTGCTACACCTTTGGGAATTTCTGTATTCATGTTGGAAGCTTTGTATTAAATTTATTACTTCAATTTTATACATGTCTTCCTTATGTGTCAGTTCTTGCCATAACTCTGTCTGTCTTGTATTATCAGCAGTGACTTGATTCAATTTCATTGATAATTTTGATACTTCTTCTTGTGAAGCATCAAAACACTTTTTCAAGGCAATGGTATATGTCTTTACTTCAGTAAATGAATTTGAAATGTCATCAAGGACTTTCTTGTTATCTGTTTTGATAATATTTATGGCTTGTTTAATTCTTGTTTCAATCATGTCATCAATATTGAATTTAGAATATTTATCTGTTAATTCTTTAATAATGGCAGATTGTTCATTTATTTTAATGTTAGAAGAATTGTCATTATTAGGATTTTTAATTGTTCTTAAAACTTTTTCAAAACACATAAGTGTTTCATTAATTTGGCACAGACTCAGGTTGTTTGTTTTAATGTTGTTACAAATGGATTCATTTTTATCAGAAAGATGTTTTTTCACGTCATTTATAGCATCATACAACTCTGGGATGGAATCAAATATATCAGAAATCATTTCTGGAACTTTAATCTGGCTTCCTCCTTCTTTTGTAATTCCATCATGGTTCTGGCCATCTGAAATACATTTTCCATGGCATCCTGTTGAATCTTTGGAATCCTGTAGCCCTGGCTGTAAGGTTTTGGGGCTTGTGCCTTCCCTTTGCCCTTGTTTGGAGGTTGTGGCTGCTTTTTCACGTTGGAATTGCTGCTGCTGGCCACTGGGGCTGTTTTTGGCACTGGTTTTGGTGGTGGAGGGTTGTTTTTCCTCCATTCCAGTGTCAAAAGCATCATGTTTTTCTTCTCCATCAATGGATGCCATCCATTGAGCAATTTGCAAGTGTTGGGATGGCCCAAGAATTTTCTTACTGTCAGGTAAGAATTCATGCAATTCCTCCACAGGTCTGCAAGGATCTGGTACTCCTTGAATTGGAGTGCATTGTTGTATGCACTGTGGCTGGCTTTGTATATGTCCACAGAGGCTTGTTGTGGCGGTGTCAGCTCTTTTTGAAGGTAAAATGGTATTATCAGCTTCAGAATGACCCATTTTAGCTGTTTGGAAGTCATCAACTGACCCTTTTCCTTCTGTACCTGGTTGGCCTCTGCCATAATCACGTCTATTACCTTTTTGGGAGCTGCTTGAGGGGTTGTAGCTGGCTCCTGACCTGGTTGAAGGCATTCTTATGGTTAAAAAAAGGCTTAAAATAGTATTTTTACGTCAAAAACTTACTATTGGCCAAATTTTTGGCTTTCTGAAGTGTATTACTTATATCCAAGTTAATTAATTCAGAAGATATTGGTTCAGGTTGATTATTTTGAGTCACAATAACAGTACTATTATGATCAGAATTAACAGTACTGGCAGGGATAATGCTGGTTACTGTTGAGGCTGTTTCAATGTTTTCTTGTCTTACCACGTTGTCAGACACTAAAATTAATGAAAAAGCCAATTAATTAAGTAAAAAAAAGGTTATTTCAAAAAAGAAATAAAAATATAAGCCTCACTTATAATATGAAAAAAAATTATTTTTTAAGGATTTTTTTTGGATTATAAGTATTTTTTATATGTTTTTAAATTTTTCAATATAAGAAAAAAGATTTAAAAAGAGTAAAAAAAATATGTCACAGGTAAAATATCACGGCTGGGCCCCCAAATGTAAGGTGTGGATATGAAACTTTGATTAAAAATCAAGTACTTTTCCTGTCCTCAAAATTTGTATAAGGTAAAAATCAATTAAAAATAGTATGAAATATTATTTTTAAGAGAAAACACGCCAATTTTATTGTTTATAACTTTATTAGTATAAAACAATAATATTATAAAAATTTATTGTTTTACCAACAATAAAGATTTATCCAAAAAATACTCTACAAGAGATATTTTAAGGCTACAAAAGAAATTTCTTCAAGAGCAATTTCAATTGGAATTAATTGAGCAAAGAACTGCAAGCAATTAATTAAAGAACAAAGTCTTTAAAAAGAATATTAAAGAGAAAACACGCCCAAAAGTGACCAGAGTGAATTTGGAAACAAAGTGACAAAGTTTACAGTGATGAAAGATGCTTTAATTCACTTTTGGGGTGGTTCAGGGGTAAAAATGATTATAAGAGTTACAAACAATGATTATAATGATTTTTTCACGTGGTTAAAAGGATTAAAATGATTTAAAAGTGGTGGTTGGAATCTTTGATTGATTGGTTTAACAGTTTTAAACTAATTAATAAAAGGAAAAGATTCTAACATGAAGAGAAAAGTGGGGCAAAGAAGACATTCTTTTATAGCCATCAATTCTCTTACTCCAAAAGTAAAATTTACTCTTGTCAGTCGTGAAAAACAGTCTGACAACAGAAAAGCCAATTATGGCATCATTGAACCCTGGTTTAGACCAAAAAGGGCTGGTTTAAGCCATTTTTAGCCATTTTTAGCCATTTTAGACCCTTAAATCAGCCATTACTATAGCAATACCAGGCCTAGAGCCTTCAAAACACGTCAGAATGTGTGTCAGAGGCGTAGAAACCAGTTAAAACTGTTTTTATTATGATTGTTTTATCTTAAGGGTAGTTTTACCTTCTTGGCAACAGCTAAAACTACCCCAGTTGGTATCAAAACCTCATCATCAATTGAGTCCACAGACCCTGTAACTCAATTCCAGGCCAAAAGTGATGAACTTTTGCGTGAATTTTGACATCCCACGCCTGTCAGCAAGGATTTTGGGGGTCTAGCTCCCCCTTAGAGCTGGAGTTCCTTTCCCCCCCCAAATTTAATCTTTCCAATTTATTTTTCCTTTAATTCCTCATCATGTATTATACTTATAATTTACACATGTAATTCAATTCAATTGTACAGTACAATACAGTAATAATTGACACCTCATATGTAAATCAAAGTTCACTTATGTAATACACGCGCACATTTTGACATTTCAATTGAATTCAATTGAAAATACTTTAATTCCTCATAACTTCTAAACTAAACACAACACCTCAATTTTAACACAAAAATTGATGGTTAACACCACATGTGGTGTGAATTAAATTAAGGTTTTGAGGATTTTCAACTTTTGTATTGAAAATACTAAAAACTTAATTTAAGCTTATTTAGAGTTGAGTTACAAAAATTTCACTCAGAGGTGACCCCACCTGATTTTTTATGAGGAATCCAATGGTGAAATAAAATTTATTTGTTTATTTATTGGATAAAAAGTTATAATAAATTTTATTTAAATTTTTTCCAAATTTATTTATTTTTTCACAATTTTGTTAAAATTTCATTTTTACTTAAATTTTTCAAGTATAAATGTAATTTTATATTTACAAAATTTAAAGTAATTTTATTTTTAAATTATAATTAATTTTTTATTTTGAATATAATTTTATATTTATATTTTTATTTTTATTTTAATAATATAAATAAATTTATTTTATTTATATTAATATGTTATTTTTTATATTTGTGGTCTTTTGGGTATATGAAATTACCTCTAAGGCTCACAATGAGTATTTGTTGATGAGGAATCCAATGGTGTAGTTTATTTTAAGTTATTTTTAATTGGCTCTGAGATAATCAAGAATTTATGTCTTTTTATGGCATTTTTATTTATTTTAAGATTATAATTTGAATTATTATTATTAAAGTAAGTTTTGTAAAGTTATTTTATTACTTTGTTAGATATTTGTTAAGATGTCAAAGGATCATATTCTATACCACCAAAAATATTTTAGCACAATATGATATAGTCAATTAGGGTATAATTCACTGTCCTACTGTTTCAATGGACTTTTTTTAGTCCTGAAGCACAATAATGATTGATTTTCTTATTCTTTAGGTCTTCTTTCATTTATGAACATTATTAAAAATTTTCAGAATGAGTTATTTCTTTCTCAAGTAACCATTTATCTTCTTGAGCTGGATTTCTGCACCTCACAAGGTATCCCCTTTCTTTCTTGCTTTTTGTCTTTCTTTCCTAAAGGACTTTAACAATTTTCTTTTCTTCTCCTTCTTCTAGAGGGGGGATTTCAATTGGTGGTATATCTCTTAGGGGAAATGATTCCTTATCACTTGAACTGTAAGGTTTTACTAGAATTACAGGGAATGTTGTTTGTTTGTTCATTAATTCACCTCTTAATTCTAGTTGTACAGAATTAGGGCCATTTAGGGATTTTATCATAAAAGGTCCTTCAAAGGAATGTTTTAATTTCTTTAATCCTTTAATGGTAGTAAAAGTTTATGATGATACTCATACAAAGTCTCCTATTTAAAAATGAGTTCTCTAGTGACTTTTGTCCCATCTTTCTTTTGCATACATTTGTTTGCATTATGTCTTGATTTATCAAGAATTATCTTAAAGCTGCTTGATTTTGGATGTATATCAACCAAGTCCTTTTTGAAGGTGTCATAATTTAGTCTTGGGTTCCAAAATTTTTCCAACATTTCAGGTGTTTTACCAGTTGATAAACAAATTGATGTCTTATATTCCAGTTCAAGAGCTGGTATTAGAGTACACCAATCATGGGTGAAACCCAATTTCTGTGACACATATTCCTTCCATATGATTTTCTCCCTGTTGTACCCATGATGTATTTTTGGGTGTATTTTCTAGAGCCCATCTTCTAATACCATCTCAATTTTCATTAATATTTCTATATTTTTGGAGTATGGTCATATTTTCTCTATACTCTTTGATAGCAATTTTTCATCTCAGAATATGTTTATTTAGTGTCTTCATGCTTGATAATAATATTACAGCATTATAGTCTGTAATGAAATCAAAGACTGTTGCATCTAAGTAATAGTATGATTTTTCCAAAGCCCACACTAAGAAAAGGAATTCCATTTCACTTCATCTATACCTTGCTTCTGTTGGCTTAATTTTCCTTGAAATGAAGCAAATTGACCCCTCAACAGGTTTATCATTGATAATTTGTAATTGGTGTAGTGCAGAACCTAATACTTCTCCACAAGAATAAATGTAAAGTTTGAATGTTAATTTTCAATCTGTAATTAAGAGAAAAGGGGAGTTTTTGAGGGATTTTTTAAGTTCCTCATATGCTTTGACTCTTTCTTCAGTCATTTCATGAACTTTTTGTTGATCACGGAGTCTATACAGAGATTTTCAATTTTTGCAAAGTATTTTATATGTTGATTTTGATATACATTAAGTCTTAAGAATTATTGAATTTCTTTTTTAGCTTGGGGCATTGGTTTCAGTAGTACTGCTGCTACTTTATTCTTATTTATTCCCAAACTTAGTCCAGAAACCACATGTACCAGTGCCTTTAGCTAGCTATATGAAAAATACACTTTTTTAAAGCAAATTTTCATATTTAGTTGTACTATTTTCTGTAATACTCTCTCAAGTCTTCTCAGGTGATTTTACCAAGTTTCTGAGAAAGCTATGATATTATCAATGTAGATTATTAGCCATCCTTTGGATAGTTCTCTGTTTTCTTGATGACTCAAGTATGTTTTTAAGGTATTTTTTATTTCCTCTTTTCACTTAACAGGGTTTTATATATGGGAAAATGGGGTTGATAGCTTTGGAATACTTAATTTAGCCACATTTATTTTATCCATTTTCTCACTAGTTAGTATAATTTCACTTTGAATGTCATTTTTAAGACTCATTATTTCTTCATCACTTTTCTCTATATGGTACAGAAGTAGTTTTTTGTGTTATGAAGTCTTTTATTTGAGTTTTTTCAACAGAAATGGACAATTCATACAGTTTTTTTGTTAAGTTGCTGATAATTTGGTCATAATTGATTGTCAAGGTCTTCTATTTGATATCTTTTATGTACTTATACAACTCTTTTTGTATTTGTATTAATTTTTGAGTATTTTAAATTAGAGTTTTTGGTTTGTTATTTTCAACCATAAATTGAACATTTTCTATTTCTTTCTTATTTTCTACACCCATTTGGGATAAAGAAAATTTACTACTATTTATTTCTTTTATTGATAATGAAATTTATTTGATGTTGTTTTAAGGTAGGATATAATTTTTAAGTTCTAACTAACTATATACAACTTCAGGAGACAAAGTCTTTTTTGGGGGAAGATGGTTGTCTCAATATTTGCTCCTCTTTGTCCTTGAATTCCATCAAGGTTATGGCCATGTTGAAGACATAATTGATGGAATATTTTTGGATTATTGGGATCCTGTAGCTGGGGGAGTATTTTTCCTTCCAATTATTTTTATTTTTCTTTTTCACTTCTTGGAGAGGTTGGTTGACTTGAGCATTTCTGGTAGAAGCTACTGGAGCTTCTTCCTTGCTTACCTCCCTCTTTTTGCTGTGTTATTCCTTTCTATTTCTGATTTGGGGTTTGTATGATAGCCAATTCCATCCATTGGAGTATTTAAATATTTCCCCCTCATTCAGGAATTTCTTGAGGATGCTCCAGGAGCTCATTACTACTTGGTGGATTTGTGGCAGCGTTTACCAGTATTTGTCTTTGTATACTGTGTAATACTGCTTGTACTGTCTTATGTATTTCTATCCAAGCCCTCTAATCATTATTTGTCTCTGTTTGAATGACTAATACTTAGTTCCAATTCAGGATCAGAAATAATCGGAATTTCAGGAACTTGCATTTGGGATATGGCACTTCCTTGTGTGTATCATGTTCCACTGGGGATTTTTCACTTTGTTTTCCCTTTTGTGGGATAATTTCTACTTCTGATTAGATAGAGTATTGGAAGCCCCTTTTAGTAGTAATGTTGAGGAATAAAGAGATAATAAAAAGAAATTATAAAAAAAATCTCTTAATGGTAATTCGAGAGAGTTTCTCACCTTTAGAGTCCTGGAAAACCCAATTTCTTGGGTTTTCTTTTCTTAGTTATTGCTGGTGTTGGAGAAATTTTGCAAGTTTCTTCCACCAATCTTTCAACAGTGGTTTGGTTATTCTCAAAAACTAAAAAAAGGAAGATTAATATAAGTCCTTTTATAAAGAAATGGTAATTTCTTTTGAATAATTTTTATATTAGGGAAATAAGTAAAAAAAAGAAAAAAAGGTTTTTATTTTTTTGGACTTTTATTTTTCAATTTATGAATAATAATAAAAAGAATATGTTTTTTTAATTAAATTATAATAAAAGCTTATATTTTCAATTTATAAATATCCTTTTTAACTACTAGAGTCACTCAAAGAGAGGTCTGAAAAGTCCAGGGATGTAAAAACCATGTTTAAGACAATAGAATTACTTTCCTAATGCCTCAATGGCTTTTGAAAGAAACAAATATAAGATTACAATATAATTTATTATTGGATAAAGCCAATTTGAATGTTTTTTATAAGGTCCTAAGTAAATATCAGGGCCAGGCCCCAAATTTAAGATTAGACCATGAAACAATAAGTAAAAGATACTAATATTTTACTTATTGTACTCTGAATTTCCTAGTTTAAATTAATAATAAGATTAAAAATAATCATAATGATAAAGTATTATTACAATTATGGTGTAAAAATATTTATATTATTCAAAAAGAATCAAATAATATAATATAATAAATATGTTAATATTTAATGCTTGATATATTTATCGCAATCTATTGCTTTTAAAAGTGAATGATAAATGTGTGAAGAATATTTATTTAGAAATAAACAACAATTTATAGCAATAATATTACTAATATTAAGGTTATATATTAATAGAAAAGTTATTAAAAATAATGATAGATAGAACATGACCTACTTTTAACACATAAGATAATGATCCTGATTGAATTAACTTGTAATAATGTAAACAAAACTTATTTAAATTGTATTTAGGCTAAAAAATAAATATAATTACAAACTTTACTATTTTTATGCAGATTTAGTTATTTTAAGAGAAATCAAAAAATGACAATAAAATATTGGTGTATTAAAGTATAAAATAATGATTACTATAAAATAAAACTTTTGTCTCTAATAATATAATATTTTTATATTGAAGAATAAAAAAATTTCCCTTTTATTGAATGTTTTTATTGTATTTTTTGCATCTGAGGAAGAACAGAGAAAGAAGAGGTCCTTTTATAGGAAATAACCTCCTTAATGGTGACCATATATCTTTTAGTAGAAATTTAATAATTTTATATACTGGAATAGATCAATGTTTTAAGGTTCAGTCATGATTACATCATTATTAAAACTTTTCATCTAATTATTATGGCATTTTTTAGAGTTATTAATATAGCTCTAATTTGATGACATTATAAGCTTTAAATATGACTTATTTTTATGTAATAAAGTATTGTAATCATAAAATACTAATTTAAACTAGTTTTATCTCCTATTAAACTGCTAAACTTAAAAACGATTAGAGATACTGATCATAAATGATCATTTTTAAAACTTAACTTTAATCCTTAATAACTTTTAAGTTTTTCATGCTACTGCAATTACAAGGGTAGACTATAATAGCTTGTAGTGTCTGTACTCAGGTTTTAAAATTATTCCATTAAATCATTAAAGCTCTATTTCCAATGATTTTTCTTGTAACTCCACTTTTCTTTTGAAATTTACTATTTTAGACTTCAAAACATTATTTAATGGGGCTTTAACTTAAATATAATAATGAAAGTCACATCATTATCAATGTATTAACTCTATAAATGTTAATATGTACTTTTTTTAAGTTTGGACTACTTTTAATTTAAGTGGTCAACTGGTATTGCTATATTAACCAATTTCTCCTTATTATTCTTACCCCTGTTTATTGCTTGTCAAACAGAGCTTATATCTTTCTTTTTACAGCTAGTTAATGGTAAATTTAATCTTGAATTAAGTATCTATAATGTATATTTCAACATATATGCGCTGAAAATCATGAATATACACACTGATCATAAAAGTGCAAATATCCAGGTTATATAGGTAAGTATTGGGCTTAAATATATATGTGGTGTTTTATGGGGAATCCAATTTTGTAAATTATTTTACATTTTTATTCATTTGTTTCTTAATTAATTATATATTTATGCTTTTTTATGGCATTTTTACTTATTTCAAGATTTTAAATTCAATTCTTCCTACTAAAATAAGCTTTGTAAATTTGTTTTGTGACCTTTTTAGATATGTGTTCATATCTTAAAGGGTCACAAATATGAAATGAAAATAATGAAAGAATATTTGAGTCCAATGACAATTCTAATCTTACAAGGTCAATAAAAGGAATATGAGAAGGATAAACTGAAAAGGGAAGAGATATTGAACATGAATGACTAAAAAGTAAGGCATTCACCTATCCAAATACTGTCTTAAATTCAAAAAGAGGAGATTTTCCCTGGAATCCCCCCATGAAAATATCTTTTTGTTATTCTTTGAACCAGGAGGGGTAAAAGGGGCATTGTAATTTCTCAATTATTCCTTCCTTATTTAATTCTTTTTATTTTATCTTTACTGTCTTCATTACCTCATCCTATCCCAATTTTTTTCAGTTTTTGTTTCCTCTTTTTTACAAATTTTCCTCACAAGTTCATGATAAAATTATCCAAATACAATAATTGATTTTATTTTATTATTTTATTCCTCTTCTCTTTATTTTTGTCTCAAATAAATCCCTTATTTATTTCATGTTAATTTTTATTTTTTCAAAAAAATAATAATCAAGATTACCTTTTTTTCACCAGGCTCAAGCTCATATTACCCCATAACAGCAGTAAACTCAACCCAAAGGAAGACTTACAGTCAAAGTTTACACTAAAAAGTCAGCTTTGAAGTAAGAATCTGGAGTTGATTCATAATACCATGGGAAAGGCACCAAAGGGAAGTTTATGCATTCAAATAAATTATTCAATTTCATTATGAATATGTAAAAATCAAGTTAAATATAGCAAACTAGTCACAACTAATAAGCCACCTTGCATTCAAAATAGAAAAGTCATTTTATGCAAAGGTCAACCCAATAGAATTCCCAAAAGTAATTTACAGAACAGACACATACATAAACCCTTTTATATCCACAGTAACCCCACTTGAAACCTTAAAACAGCCTCAAAATTCTTTACACCACTCATCAACTCATGCAAACCAAAACTAGTTAAAACAGGCTGCATGCAGTACACACTCTTATTCAAATCTCAAACACATGACTATTATATGCACAGCATGTTTCAAACTAAAAAAACATATCATCTCATACACAACAGTAAACTTTTCAGTGAAAGAAATTATCACCTGACCTCATTTTGAAGTTCAAAAAGAAAAAAAAACCATGAAACCTTCACAAATTAAACAGCGACTTCCACCAACCCTAAGATATGACATATTAAAAGGAAATACAAGGTCATCATGTGATAGTGCACCCACCAACAGCATATAATGTGACAGAAAAAAGGCCGTGAAAAAGAAAAATACCCCCAAAATGAAATCACCTCATGCATGCAAGGAAAATCCAAGAATATAATGTCATAATCAGCTCACCAAAAGAGCATCATGTGATAAAGGGAGGCTATGCAGAGAAACAATTATCACAAAACCTTGAATTTCCTGACCCATGCAAGAAATGTCCTCACCAAAAACAAAGTCACATTATGAAATCAAGAGGAATTAAAGTGGAAAGAGACAGCTCCCATGGAGGGCCCCCTGGGAACCCAAAAGGTATAAATAGAGGGGCTCTCTTGCCCCAAATTTCAAAATCCCCCCATTCAAATTGTATCCCCTGAACATCATAAGCACAGGAATGGGTCATCCCTCACCTGGGAGGTAGTCCAGTGTATTATAGTAAGTTCAATTTCCCAGTAGCTAAGCTCAGTGGAAGTATAGTGTTGAAGATTTTCCAGTAGCTAAGCTCAGTGGGATCTTAGTATTGAAAATGAAAATTATCCAATACCCAAGGTTAGGGTTACTACTCCATTAAAGTATTTTATCCAGGAAAATTAACACCATTTATAAAAGATTCAAAAATAACTTACCCCTTTAAACATCAAATATCAAAGAAAATTACCTCTTAAATTTAACACATACAATTCTCTTTTATTATCAACCACTCTCAAAAAGAATAAAAAAACTTTAAAAAAATTTATTTTACTATATTATAACTTTACCTTGTCAAAATTACCTTTATCAACACTCATCAAAGTTTCCAGAACACCTTGAATCACCCATCTTGCCAAACCTTTATCACCAAGAAGAAACCACTCACCCCAATCTCACTAAAAGTAAAAATTATACAGACAAGTATTTCATTAAAGTCTCAAATTTAACCAAAGTTACTGACATGATATTTAATATTATGTATTAAATAGGTCTGATCTGAGACTTCTGATTTTTGTCTTCTGCAGTTGTAAAGTGACTTACTAATTTTATTTTGGTTTGTGAGCTCCAAGGAAGATTTTGTTCAGTATTTTGGGAGGGGAAGGCAATAAACCCTTGCTACCCTTGGTTACAGGAGTTATTAGAAATTCAAGACTAGTTATCTGTGATTTCCCCTTCCAGGTACTGCCTCATTTTAATCCCACACCATATAAATTTGATTGGTCACACCATAACAGAAAACTATCCTAAGCAATTAGAATACAATCCAAGCCTCATTCAGTAAGCACTAAAATACTTTGACAAAGCTTACATTCTCTTGGGTATGGATATAATTCAATTGTTTCAAAGAAGGTTTTTTAATTTAAATTACTAGAATGGCTTGGAAAATCCTGAAAAAAGAAATTTAAATTTGAGTTTTTTGGGAATCCCAAGGCCATAGTAGATAGCTTACCAAGCTTTCAATGGATTTAAAATTGAAACAAGAAATCACTTATTGGTGTTGGAATACTATACCAGTAAATCACCAAAACATGACTATTTTGACTTTTTCCCCATATTTTCCCTCTTTTGAAGGTATTTATATACCTTATTTTTCACTTTCCACAGGTTTTATCAATTAAATAATCAAAAACAGCTCCATTATACTCCATTTCTGAAATTTATCTCCCTATTTCAAGGATCTAATTAACTTTTTCCAAAGATTTTTCAACAATTTTTGATACCAAAATCATCAAAAATATCGTCTGATTCATTGCATTAACTGCACACCTTTCAAATATATACTTTTATCACAAAAAACACATTTGAAAATTACTGAATGCAAGTAAATTTAAGATTTATTTCAAAGCTGATATATGAGCTAATCCCAATATGACAGCTTACATGGCTGTATCTAATAACTTACTTTATTAAAAGTCAAATCTTACCTCTTTGATTGTCGACTTTAAAAAAACAAATTAAAGTTGAATTTAGTGATTTATTTCCTTCATAGGTAGCTTAGTTTTCCTGTAAAAAATAATTCTTAAGGCTAAATGAAAAAATTATTTCTAAATATAAATAAATTCCAGAGAATCAGTAATCAGCCCAATGTGTCAAGAAGTAAAAAAATTGTTTCAATTTTTCTTGTAAAAGGATAAATAAATTGGGTTCATGGGAAACACAGTTTATTTAAAAGCAAGAGATTTTCTCATAGAGCTTCTGACATGATAACTTTTATAATCAGATTCAAATGTAAGTGAATCAGGCCCAATGACTATTTATAAACTACCTCACACACCAAAAGAAAAGAAAATCAAGAAAATACAATCATTAGGGGGTGTCAAAGTTACCAAATACCACACTCCAAATCCCAAGTTTGTTTTTGCCAAATCCTTGATTAACCTTTTGGGATTTGTAAACTCCCACACCTCAAGAGGTGAGGTATTTTGAGGTACAAAAACCCAAGTTTTTTGGTACCAAATCCCATGTTTAGATACTAAAATCCCACCTTTAGCTTCACTTAAAGGGACATTTCACCACACACAACTCAGTAAGGGAATTTCAAATTGCATGAAATCTGAATATACTGGTCATTTATTAAGTTATTTGATTTCAAATTGCATTTTCTATACATCTTTTCTTCATTTACCATGCCAAAGGCATTGCAAAGGCTACCTTTACTTCAAACCTTAAACTCACTGCATTTCATTGATGCTCTCAGCTCTGATAGTCATTATGATATCCAGGAAGATATAATCTTATTAGATATGATAAAATCCACAAAGATACATCAATCCTTGTAGAAGATATCCATCACATTACATGTATACAATGAATGATTTACAAACATTATCATCTGAAAAGTGTTGACAGCTATGTAGTACCACACATGAATCATTTAAAAAGGTGGTTGCACAAATAAATATGATAAAACATTTCAAAACTCATCACAAAACAAACAACACAATCCTGCCATCCAATTGGCTGTGGCACTATTAAGGCTAGGATCAAATGGAAATAGGGCCGCTTTGGGAAAGATTGGAATGTTATTTAGAATTAGCCATGGGGCTATTGTGTTGTACACTCAAAGAGTGATCCAGATACTAAAGAAGTTGAAGCGCAAAGTGATTGTGTGGCCAAAAATAGAACAACAAAGAGAGATGTCTCAAGTAATGCAGGCAGAAGGCTTCCCTAGGTACATTGGGTTTATTGATGGGAGTCTCATACCATTATCACAATGTTCCCCCAATGATGGTGAAGCCTATTTTGATTACAAAAAGAGGTAAGATGTTGAATTTTCATTTTTTATTCAATTTTTACTGATTGTTTACAATTAAGGTATTTTATGTCAATACAACTGGTTTGTGATATAAAAAAACAGTTCACTGCTCTACATGTTGGTTGTACTGGGTCACTTCATGATTCAAATGTCTATCAACACATGAAAATAGCACAAACACCTCAAGAGATTTATGAAAAGGATCAGTACTTAATTGCCAATTCAGAATATGCAAGCTCTCCTTGGGTTGTTCCAGCATATAAGGGAGTTGTAGCACAGAATGAAGACAACCATTCTTTCAATTACTGTCTAGCAAAATCAAGGGTCAGAATCAAGCATGAAATCAGAATTTTGAAGGGGTGGTGGTTTTCTCTAAGGGAAATGCAAAATCAAATGAGGGATAATCATTAAATTGAATATTTTGTTAGTTGGGTCATTTCTTGCACAATCTTACATAATATGTTAGCACAAATTTGAAATGAATGCTTTGATCTGTATGAGGATGATGATCAAGCACATGCAGAAAATCTGTCCAATAAAAACATTGGGGAAGATGTGGTAAATATGTGTAAAAAAATTAAACCAATTAATTTGACATGGAAAGATAGTCAATTGTGAATTTCATCAGGAGCATTGATTTATGTACTTAATTTCATAGCGTACAATGGAGTGGAGTTGTTACTGGTAAAATATAACTATTTACAATTAATATTTTTTGGTGCTTTTGTGGTCCTGCATATTTCTTTCAAAGTACCCATTGAATTTTGAATTAATTTCAGGGGGTGTCATTTTCAAGAATTTGTCACCTACATTAAATAATTTATGGTTGATTTTAAAAGAACATCCAAAATGAGTGATTTTGTCATTATTGATAATTTCTGGAGGAGTTTTTGTTGTATAATGAACCATTGTTGATGTCTTCCAAAGAATTTCCATGATGCCAGGTTTTTTTTGAAAAATCAATATCCATTTTCAATTTGGGGAAGTGCAAGCCATGTCCAGAGGGGGTGAAGACAGTTGGAAGGGGATGGAAATCTTTTTTTGATACAAAAGAAAATATACCATGAGTACAGGCATTGAGATCATTCAAATATTGGTGTGGCTTATTGAAAAATCCATCTTTAGTGACAATGACATTGGTAAATGATTGGTATTCTTGCTTTGGCTTTGAATAAGTCCATTTAAGATGACTGAAATTTGGTAATTTGGCTGCTTCCATTAATTACTGATCTTTATTTGCAGCTAATTTTGAAAAATGGGAGATTCTTGAGTAAACAAATTTGTCATATTGATGAAGTTTGGCCCATTGATTATTATCTGTTTCAATTTGATGAGGAGTTAAAACTGGTTTCATGGAGTAAATACATAAAAATTTTGTAATTACTTAGCAATTATTAAAATAATAAGCAAAAAGATCACACACCTGCAGTTTTTCCAGAATATGAACCAGGATGAAACCCAATGCCTTTCATAATGCCACCTAGGACCTGCTTATTGGTTTTAACTTCTTGTCAATTTTGAGATAAGGACATTAATGTCATAATGAGTTTTCTGAGAATTTGAGAGTGGCCAGAAAAATTGTCAAAAGTAGTTATTTCATAAATTATGACAGGTAAAAAGGGCTTTTTGGTTTTATCAATGAGTATATAAGGATAGGGTAGAGTTTTGAGTGATGGAAGTTTTAACCATGAGGAATTGGCTGATTCCTTGTCAATTGAAATGGCTTAAAAGTTCTTATATTCTGTGTTTGAATGGCCAAGGTGAGACATGATTTGTTTTGGATCATGGATGTGTTGTCTTTGGATTTGGGTGAGTTTTCTTTTATGATTTGATCTGGTATTATTATCCTCATGATGTTCTGTATTTGGTTTAGTCCTAACCATGACATCAAGAGGAGTAATGATAGCTTCATCATATTTTAAATCATTCTGATGATGTGCTGAGTCTGGTTTAGTCCTAACCATGACATCATCAAAATGCTTTGAAGAGTGAGAGAAAGAAGGGGTGTTTTTTTTAATTGTTAATGATTATTTCAGGGGAGTGAAATTAAATGACATTGCAAAAGAAACCATTATAAATTATCCACACATGTATTTACCACTAGATAAAAAGATTAAACAAAAATGAAAAAAATCAAAATAAAATAAAAGAAGAATCATAGGTCATTAATGATAATCATCAAAAAAAAGAAAAAAAATAATCATAAAAAAAAAACTGTTTTATAAAGAGTATTAGCTAATATTTAAAATTCACACCATCTGTTTTATTTTTATGGCTTTTGTAAACCCACATAAGCATTTTGGTACAAATATCTAAGACATTACATGTTTTTGCCATGAATTAGTAAGATAATCTGAGGGATTCCCTGGGCCCTTTCCCAATTGAAAAAACAAAAAACCCTCCCAACCCTCCTCCAAAATGGGGTTTTTCCATTTTCAATGGTATATATGAAATTATGGACTTGTTAATGTGATTTCAAAAATTATTTATAGAATTATGAATAGGATTTATGGAATTTTGAAATTTTTGATGACATTTCTGATGGCATTTAATTTATTTTTGAATAAATTAATGGCATTTTTAATGAGATTTATGGCTTTGTTAATAAAATTTAAAAAATCAATTATTTTAGGGGTTGATTCAGATTGAAATCATATTTTATATACAATTTTTCCCAGTTATCCCTCTTAGTTTTCTTTATCGCTTAAATTCATGTTCAGTTGGGTTTTTAATCCAAAATATGTAATTTTTGTGTTTACAAACAGTCATTTATCAAACATGAAAAAGAAGATAAAAAATGCCTTTTTGGGCCTTCACTTGTCACACCCAACAAAATTCCCCAAATTATGGGCTTCTGGTTTTTTATTCTTGAGATTCTCCCTTTCATTTTAAAAAGAAATCATGTAGACTAATATGTGGGAAGATTTTGAATTAATTTATGAGAAATTTGGAAAAAATTAAACAATTTGGACCTCTTGAAATCTAATTTTGGAAAAAATATGGAAAAAAATGAACAAAGTCCTCAAAACTTAGCCTGAAGAAGTTATTTTGAAAAGGAATTGGTAAAAACACATAAGGGCTTAAATGTATTTGCTAAAAGCTTATGTTCTTTTACTAGAACCCTTTTTTCAATCCATCTAAACATTTTTCCTTCTCAAAGACTTAAGATAAATTTTTGGCAAGTTTTTTCCATTATTTTTTGGGAGAATTTAATCTTAATATTTGTTTCACTTCTTTTTCAAAGAAAAGATTCCCTTCCAGTACATATCAGATTTCTGGATTAGATTATAGTTTCTTGAGCTAGTATAATCTTTATTGAAATTTATTTTGATGATTTTTTTCTTCCATAAAATATCCAATATATTGCCTCAAAAGAGACATTAACTACTTTAAGTTTATATAGAGCTAAAAGATCAAAAAAACAATTTACTTTACTGAATTATTTTTAGCTTAAATTTTATCTTTTTCGGAAAAAAAATCTTTTTTCTTTTATTATTTTTCGACTTTTTTTCATAATCTTATTTTTGGATTAACATCAAGCTCTCAATTTACTCTGATTATTATTATTATATTGAGAAAATAATGGTCTGAAATATCATCTTATTTGTTTTTTGGGGTGAGGAAGAAAGTTGAGTTAAATATAAATTTTTTTAATCTTTAAATAATTCGGGAACAAGCTTTAACTCTCAGATCTAGGCACCAAATTTCATGCATGTTTTACTAAACTCCTTTATTTAATCGAATTTCGGGATAGATAAAAAATACTTGTAGAATTGAATTATAATTTTTTTGGAAATGATAGGAGGAATATATTTAAGTAACATAAGCTATAAAAACAACTTCCACCTTTTGGTAGCTAATTAACCTACAATTTAGGGGTAACCTTGACCAAACCTTTGCTGCATACTTTTGGAAACTCAGTCCAAAAATGGAATTTCATTATAGATATTTTTATTTGAAGCTATTTAGTTTGATTATATTCTAATTCAATTTAATTGATTATTTACTAATATACTTTCATATTACATATAGATATCAAATAAAAAATATATGATAAGATTGGCTAAGGGAAATATATACCTGTCTAATGAAGAAATGAACATAATATTAACTTTTTAAAAAAATAATAAATCCAAAGAATTTTTAATCTAAAATCTAAGATCAATTTAACAGCTAATTATTCAATCGTTTAAAGCAAAAATTGAGAATTAATTCAAAAACATCGTTTTTTTTCAATAATTTTTTTTAACTTTTAATAAAAAAAGAAAACAAGCAGATTTAAAATTTATAATCTTATAAACATCTCTTTAATATACATTTTCCTAATTTCATCAAAAAGCTCATATTAGGGGGTATTCAAGCGGGAAAACTTAAATTAAAAATATTATTTTTTTCCCCAAAATCATCAATGTATTTAATACTTTTTGGTTAATAAATATGGAACATTACTCATTCTGCGTTTCTCTGAAAGATTGAAAAAGGATAGTAAGTATTCAAGAAGAAAATCCAGGATTTCTATTCTGGGAATTCAACCTTTGAAAACCCCTATTAAATATATTTATTGAAATAATTCAAGAAAGTTTCATTAAAATTAAGAATGAACTGTGCATGTGAAATATTTCCGTGAATAGAATTGACACTGATATATTTAAGAGTTCATGAGCTTTAAATACATACTTCTCTTTGGTAGAGAAATATCTGGTGCTTGAGTATTGATATTTGTGGTTCCTATATTATTTTAGAATATTTACCAAGAGGGAGTATGGGTGAATTAAGGGGTTTATGTATCATTAGAAACCTTTTCAAGATTTAAAACCAATAACTCAAAGATAAATATAAATATTTGATTGGATTATTTTCTCCTTTTGATTACTTTTAAACCCCTAAATTAAGCTTGTCATTTTAAGATGAGGAATTCATAATAATATGAAAAATAGGTCTTGGTCCCACCATAATATTGATGTAAATTTATTCAGAGCTTAAGATGTATACAAAAGATGTTTTTGGTTCCCTCAAAGATAAATTTGGAGATAACAATCAATTTGGAAGGTTAAAAAAGGACTATTTTGGGCTTTAATATCCCCATTTTGAAGTGAGCTCTATACAAACCATGGTACTTTACACTATTCTTTCTCCAGTTGCCAGCTCAAAGGGACTAAAAATCTTGAATAACTTTAATTCATGTATAGAATTAAACTCAAATTAGAAATTAGAGATTTTATTTACCCAAGAATTTACACTTAACTCATTATAAAATCCTGCATACACCAAAAGTTTCTTTATGAATTAAATAAAATAGTTCTATTACACATTTAATACTAAAAGGAATATTTTTTATCAAAAATAAATTAGGAAAATAACACAAGTATACAGTAGAATTATATATTCTCATCCTCTTTAAAAATCTTTGAGAACCACTGAGCCACACACAATAAGACTTCATGGACAAAATAACTGATTTAAGTACCTAAATTACACATTCAACTAGCTAAATCACATGTGAATCACACAAAAACATAATTAATCAAATTTAATTACGGAAGGAGACCCTCAAAAAAGCCACATTTGATCCCCATATATATATTCACAGTTGAAACACTCAGCTGGATGAAACAGCCTCATTTCATGCATAAATTAAACCAAAAAAACAAGGACCAATAATGAAGTTTTTGTTGAAATTCAGCTTAAGTCAAAATTGGGGTAATTTTGGCACTTTTCTCCTATTATGGAATAGTTCCAGGATAACTCATTCTGAGACTTCTTACAGTAAATAGCAAAGAAAAAAATCAATTTTAGAGGCTTGAAATGATAGTGAGGCTTAAGTACAACCAATGTTAATATTATCCATATTTAATGTGACACTATGTGAAAGAATTGTGAATATTTTCTTTTTCTGGCGTCTAATTTGTAATTTTTGTCTATTAAAACACTTTTAAGCTTATACTATTGTAATATTAATATTCCCAAAACCCAATTTAATAAAAGAAAATGTATTATAAAAACAAGATTCAAATTTTGAACTACTTGAAAATGGAAATTATTAAATTCTTTAATATAATATATGATATATTATATTTAATAAAAAAAATTATTCAATAATTTTGTTAAAAAAATTTTCTATTACCAAAATATGTTACCAAAAATATCAAGTTAAGGGAAATTTGGCTCCACAAGATTCAATATTACTGAAGCCAAAGTTCTCATGTTACAAAAAAAGCTTCATTTACTAGAGAGTATTGGAATAAATTATTCCAAAATAATATTACTAGAAAATTCTCTTATAGAAAAATTCAGAGAATTTAAATATAAAAAAAATTTATGAAATTGATAAGAAAGAGTTTATATAAGAACAAAATTAAGAAAAATTTGTAAAAAGAAATAAAACCAGGAAAACATAATTTCAACACCTTTAAACAATGTAGAATCAAAGAGCTGATGGTTTTTTAGTAAGCTTAAAAGAGTTTTTGTTGATTTACGACAATTACTTCGAAAATTTATTAATACTATATTATTAATATAGTATTGGAAATAACATTTATATTATTGACCTTGAATCTTTTTAATAATAAAAAATATTCAAAATATTAATGATACTTTTATTATGCCTTTTACTAGTATACTGTTATATATTTGTATAAATTGAAGTTATGCTAAGATGTTTATTGGAAAGAAATCCCTTCGTAGGCTTTTTCAAAGTCTCAATATGCTGTTATATGATAACATAACTTACATCTTTGGATTTATGGTTACATAACTTGTTTTCATGTAACATATCATAACTATTTAATTATGTAATTTTATGTGGATACCAACCTAATAATAGTTAATAAATAATTAATTTTGAGCTGTAAAGATTATTTTTTATTTCAAAATTAAAATTATTATCTCAAAGGTATTTTTTTTTAAAATGAATAAAAGGTTTTAGCTTCTGTTAGTTCTCAAAGATTCAGTGTTTCATGTGAGATAATCAAGAATTTACTGTAAGTAAAACTCTTGATTGGTAATATTCTGTAATTATTATCTTGGATTTTTTGAGAATTAATAATTTCTATATTTTTCTTGAAAAATTAAGAGAGATTCATTCAGAATTTTATTTTTATTAGATTTTAGAGGTTTTGCTTAATTTTATGTGCAGTTCTTTAAAATAGCATAGTGACAACTGGTTTCCATGGAAAATAGTCCAAGATGGCTTTGATAAGTCTTTTCCACTCTATTAATGGTACATAATCTATAATATATATGGTTACAGGAGTAAAAGGTTCTTATTAACTCTTTGGAAGATCAAAATAGCAGTTTCTTTTGTATATTCTCATGACTCAATGGGACTCAGGCTTAGTAAAATAGATCAAAAAAGTTCTGGACAGACTAATTGGGTATTTAAAAGCTGTTAATACAAGATTGGGATCTGGATATGCTTCAGAGGCCTCAGAATTTGGGTGCTCTTGCTCTCTTTGATTTACTTTGTATCCCTTTTCCATTCTCTACATCAAAATAGTAATTCAGCCTTTAAAACTGATTTCCACTATGGTTGTATGAATACTTTGTGTGCCAATACATTATTTTTAAGTGATAAAGATATTAATAATACTAATATTAGTGTATATGAAATTTGGAAGTTGTTGGAATCCCATCATTTTAGTCTAAAATTTCAAAAAACAAAAATTTACACAAGTATTTTATGTGTTATTGATGATGACGTGTTGAAGTATTTTTCATATTTCCAGCTCATAGAGTTAATTTAAGCTTATGAACATTATTCATCTACCCTAGGTTTATTTTTGTGTAGAATTCAAATCTTCACTTAAATCAATCCGTCTACTGACTCACAAAGAGCTTATTCATATTTTTCTTTATGAATAATGGTTAATGTTTGAGTATGTGTATTATTTACAGGATTCTGATATTGTAAAAGTTATTTCAAGTAATCTTTGGCCTATTTTGGTATTTAAAAAATACTTCAAGGCTCATATTTAGAAATAGCACAAATCAGTTGCAATCTTTCAGTTTCCTCCATGAGTCACTGTTTTTGAAGCCCTATACTCAGGGTGAATCCTGTGGGAATACCAACTCCATTTGAGCTTACTGTACACCAACCACTTATGAGTATAGGTAATTTTTAGTCAAATGAATTACTCCACTTCTTTACCCTTGCTTCATTTTGGGGACAGGAGGTGGTTAAGGGGACTATTTAATCACAACTTCTTCTCTTCCCTGGGCCCCATTGCCCAAATTTCTTTTTTTCCCCTCCCCCATCTTTTTTTTATCTCCCCATATCTTTTTTTTCTCAGTTCCATTTATCTGTTTCTTAAATTACTCCGCACCATTATCTTTTTTTCAATATTATTTTTAATGAAATTTCTGGCTTTTCTGCTTTACTTTTTGGTCTTGAGCATTCTATTTCCCCCCCAAGACTTTCAAAACATTCATTGTGTTTTTCTTCGTTTTTTTCTTCTTTTTTGAAACTTTTTTTCCTATCTAAAAACTCAAATTCCAATGTTTTCCAATTGTCAATACCAACTCACAACACCCAGGTGCCAAACACTGAGGATCCTTCCAAAGCCAACAAACTGTGGGTTTGGCTATATTTTACAAACATTGACAAAGTATTAGCTCAGTGAAACTTGAATTATCACTATTGAAAATGATGAAAAAAAATGAATGAGACCTCACTGGGAGCACCAAAGCAATGATTTATCACCTTACAGCCATGAAGAATCTGTCCAACCCCAACAAGAAGTTGGCCCTGCCTATTGGGAGCCTTTAGAGCTCTGTGAAAATGAAACACCCAAGAAAGGTATTTATTTTTATTTATTTTGGTCTTTATTTAATCTTAAAATCCAAATTTTGTAAACATCAATACTAAAAATCCTCAAGAAATCAATGTTTTATTTCCTATCTGATTGCAACCTTTCTTCTCTAAACTTCAAAATCAAAATCCTTTCATTCTCTACTTAATCTTTTTAGCCCTATAATATTGAATATGAGGGTGTTTTGAATAGAATTCACTGCTTTTCCGTAAAGCATGTTATTTTTTCATAAGGATAATATTTGGCAAAAACTCTCCAAAATGGGTTCGTTATATTTTTTACAACTGACCCATAGACCAGTCCTAATGTGACTGCATTGATGGCTGTCACAGGCAGCTATCTCACCAAGAATTTTAAACTCATTTCCATAAATTTTGGGCCTAACTGAAATTTAATTTAAGTCTTTGAGTTTATTGGAAAAAATAAATTTACATAATAAGCTTATCTTTAAGGTACTTCATTGTAAAAATATTCCCCAATATTTTGACCCAATACAATATAAACAATAAAATTATTTTCATCACCACTGATAGTGTGTCTGTAAGCTCCTTAATTGAAAATGGCATCCAAGCCATCAACAACTAATTCTGTGCCAAATCTCAAGAAATAAGGTGCATGGAAAATAATATCCACTTGGCCACTTGTGATGGAATTAGTACCCTTGCACAGCCAACATCAGAGTTGCCTGTGAATCCTGAAGAGCCAAGCTGAACAATTTAAGTTCACAGCTTGATTCTTAAATCTTATTGTTATAATCTGATTTATAGCTCAGTATCTTCAAAGATTTCTGGCCTTGCATTTTATTTGAATCAAAGCCCACAATGGAGAAAAAAAATTGCAACCATCAAGCTCATGTGCCATAATCAAGATGAATACATCAAAGTGACTACTCCGTGATCATCCCATGTTTTCAAATGCTGAAAATAAACTTATTAAATTCTCATATGAGAACTGTGGGAGCTTGAAGGTGCATATTTTTTTTTTCAGAACTCCAATTCTTACATCATATTGCCTCTCACCCCTTCAATAGTACAACAAAAAAGCTATGATAAATTTTCTTCAATACCCCTATCAAGCCACCAAAATTATTCGTGGTTCCAAATACCCCACGATCAATCATTCAATCCATATTTACCTTCCTATAATCAAAAGGATCAATAATGAAGGTCATTTTTGGCTAATTAATTCTCTATGATTTCTCACTGACTCTCTGATATCTCTATTAGGCTGTAAATCAATATTATTCTAGTCAAATAAAGCCATCCATTAATGCATTAAATTTGAGCCTGTCAAAGTACCTCTAGAACCCCCTTTTGAAGATGCCAGAAATTTTTGTGTCACTTTTGGACCCTTGATTCAAGCTAAATTTTTTCTTCACGAATGACTCAACTTTGTCCTTCTTTTATTTTTCCATGAAAAATCTTTCTTGAATATTCAAATATCAATCAAAAAAAGCACTTCTATGCTGAAAACCCCAAGTAATCTCATCAAACATTCCTAATGCCTTATTTTATGAGATTTATTCATCATAATTGAAGGAAGATACCACTTTGGAAAAGAAATTAAACTCTTCTGTGAAGAACCACCTGATAAAGCTCAGTAATTCCTACACTTAAGATAATAGCCCAGAATTCCTTGGAAATCCCAGCCACTAGTGATCTCTCTGAGAATATCTTCTCAAGAAGGAGAAATATCTTTAGTTGCCAACAAATTAAGTTCACAGCAATATATTTTGAAAAAATTGCATGCATAAGTAGTTCTTTACTTGATTTTAAAAATTTAGTATACAAGTTCGTTTTGGTTTTATTGTTTGAAGAAAGGCTTTATTTATCTTTGGTCTCCTTTAGAGGATGCAATAGATACCATCCCTTTCCCTTCTGGGGACTTTCAATTTTTTGAGTAAAAAGTTACTTACCCGCCTCCCTGCCTTCATGGGGGAGAGGCATGGTTTCCTTTGATAACCAGGTTTGGGAAACACCCTTATTTCAGACTTAAATTTGTAGGGATAAAAATCAGTAAAAATCAATTTGAGGACAAATTTTACATCCTATCCACCCACAATTTTGTGGAAATGCAGTTTTAAAACCTTGAAAATAAATATTGGAATTGACCAAAATTGACTTACATAATTGATAATAATTTTTAACTTTCAATCTAAAAGCTTGATATTATTTCTGTTATCCAGAGAAGAACGCCTTTCATATCTCTAAAAATGGGCTAAATCTGCGCCATATCACAGAACCAGTGAAGGTTTTTTCCATATACAAAACAGTATTGTGCATTGTTTTCATGATGGATTATGAAAGATTTAATTTTTTTTCATGATATATTCCATCCCCTGTGACCTGCTCAATCTTATAGAATGTGTTGATTTTTTTTATAATTCAATTCATCAAATAAATCAAAGAATAATTTACATAAGAGTTAATGAGCTAGATGAAGAGCCTGAACCTCAGGATGAGAAATTTAGATTTTGAATCTTAGCTGAAGAGCTTTCTAAAACAACAATACAAAGGGAAACTCTTAGATTTTACAAAAACAAAATACATAGGCCATAATATGACACACAAATGATACAAGAACAGTTCCATTTTTAGCCCTAAGGTATGCGATCAACCCCTAGAGCTTCAATATCCATCGCCATAGTACTGTGAGTTTTCTGAAATATTCCTCCCTTTTCTACAGCTAGGTTTCCAATAAATGTAAGCTTATTGCAGTAAACCATTTTGAAATCACCGTAATTTAATTTTTTTGATTTCCTTAATACTCCTTTAAAACTACTACTCTTGAATTTCCTCTTCCCAACCTATTCTGTTCAGATTTAAAACCAGATTACCATAGCTATACAGCATTAATGTTTTAATTTTCAATGATGCATCACAATAAACACCAGATTCTGGTCCTAACATGCTCATATACTGAGATTTCAAATTCTTTCAAACCAAATTTTCAAAGATAGAGTTCCTCCTAGAGTATCAGATAACATTATATATCTCAACTGTTTTTATTTTAATTATCTTTCAAGCTTAAATGAGGCATTTCCCTATATTTTTCCCTTTAAAATGAATATTTTTTATATTCTCAAAGAGAATATGAAGCCTCAATTTTTTATCTAAGGAATTCATTATACCTAATTAGTCAATCAAGTTATCTTGAATATATTTTTCTATGACTCTTATTAGATTAAAGCTCTCATTTTGAGTATATTTTAATGCATCCTCATTGTAACTAAGGAATATTGTGGTGTAGTATATATTTATTGAATACCCACAGTATTTTTAAGATTATGTATTTCAGATTAAATAAATAAAAATAAATGAAGTTATTTTGTTTTAGGTCTAACAACCCCTTTTGCACATACACATTTTTTCAAATAGGGAGTGGCTTACTGGGGTGTAATATCATTTCAATTAAGCTTATTTCTGAACTAAAATATATAAACAAAATATCTGATGTTTTAACAACTTTATATACCCTTTGATAAGAATAGAATACTTTAATTCAGAAGTAAAAACTAAAAAACAATTGAAATATTTTCCTATTTAATTTTTCCACTAATCAATACTGGAACAGGTATCCCACAGTATGAAAGGTAAAAAAGGAAAGGGAGTTCAGAAGTCTCTAAAGAATTTTTTTCAAAAATGAACATTTCAAAGAAAATGAAAAATTAATTAAGGGATCAAATCAAATAAATGCACCTTGTTTTAGCTGGTTTCACCTTTGAATTTCCAAATAGTTCTATTTTAATAATGGGTAAAATTCCCATTAAAAAGGGAAATAATTTTGATAAGATCATTGAATTCTTCAAAAAAAATAGATCTTGAACTCATTTAACCATATCCTCCATTCTTATATCTGGTTCAATTAATTTCCCACTCAATCAAAGAATTTTTCAAAGCAAAAGAACCAAGAATTTCTTCAAATTTCATTTTGAAAATTGAAATTCAATGAAGGAGGCCATTAATCTTGGGAAAAGTATAAGTTTCTCTATTAATTTAAATAAGTTCTCTTATGACTTCCTTGATGTGGATCCTATATTGGATACCCTTTTTACTGAACCTGAGAGAGTTTTGTAAGGCTGAAAAACAGATAGATATTTTTTAGTCATGAAATTCCAAATTGAGGAGCTGTTATTCATGGGAGATTTATAAAATTACCTCAAGGAAGTTCCAAAACACAGACAATTTTTCTTATAAGAGCTCAATTTGGTGCTTGAAACAGTAGAAAATCTGATGAACTCAGTTTCGAAACAGGTCTGAAAATATCTATGTGTTTCTTGAAAGCTAGCCCAATATTAGTTTGAAGATCATCTTAAAGCTAAATTACACATAAGAAATTTTTTGATTAAAAGAAGATCAAAATAAAATGCATTGACTTCAAATCTTACTTAACTCTTCAATTCAACAGCTTACACAACCTCAAGAACTTCATATCTCACATTATTAATCACCTCATAAAAGCTTAGGTTGACTTTGTATTTTAGCTACAAGAGGATCCTTCATGGCTATAATTATAAGTGTGAAATGTAAAAAATGTAATCAATGATAATGAAAGGGATCCAATATTGAAAAATGGCTTTGGTTTCTTCTTTTTCCCCCAGAATTTTCTTCCAATAAAATCCATATGGCTTGTATAATTGTAAAATGCTTGAATGAAATAATTAAAATCCAAAAATTTAATTTAAAAAAGTATAAATATCAATAGTACTCCCCCTCAAACATGCCAAATATCATAGCTCAAATACAAAGAGCTCTTTAATACCAAATGAAAAACCATTTTTTTGTATTTTGAAAGCAGTTACCCTCAAATTTGATTGTTTTTTGGTTCCCAAAAAGGTGATTTTTTCTCTAAAATAGACATCTCACTGATTAGTCTACCAATACACTCAATTAAATTATACACTTTGTGATTTTAGAAATAGTTTTTTTCATACCTTCTTTTTTTTCTGTTATTTATTTCATTTTTCAAAAGAAAAAAAAACTCTCTTTTTATTCCCTTCTTTGACAAATCCATTTTTTTAGTAATCTTTTTTCTTTTTAAAAAACAGCATTTTTTTATTCAATTTTTTTATCAGTCAGTTTATAACCTTTTTTTGTTTTTTTAGTCCTTCCTTTTTGAATATGGGATTATTTCCTTCATTTGAAATAATATTTTGCTTTTCTTGAAAAATACAAACTGGATCTCTTTTATATTTTTATGTTGGATTATTTCAATTTTTTTATTTTTTTCATGTTTTCAATAATTTAAAAATAAGCTTTTCCTCTGGAAAAAACAAAAAACTGATTCTTTTAATTTTTTCTGATTGTTCCATTCTTGAATTTTTTTGTAATTTTTTTAATCAATTAATTTTATATTGATTATTTTACTCTTCTTTGTTATGATAAACTTCTAAAATCAAACGGAGAAACTTCATTTTGATACCAAATTAATTTCTTTCTTTTAATTATTTTTTTAATTTTTTCTTTTCCTTTATATATTTTATGCTCTGTAAAAGCTTATAATCTTGAGGAATATAGCAGGAATCTTGAAGTGAATAATGTATTATTGATAGTATATATTTCCACTTAATCAAATTATGAATAATTGAATAATTCAATTTGAATTAAGCTTAAATGACGCATAATATTTATCTCAAAAGCTAAAATAGATATTTCCAAAAATACCAAGCTTTCATTTTTTTTAAGAAAAGGGGATCAAATTTTGGATTATATGCGTTCTTTTGAATTTGAAATTTTTTGTTTTCAATGTGACTCTTTGACAGAAATACCAAAGAATCAGTTTTAAGAAACTTTGAGTGGGCCTTATTATTAAAATTAAATTAGTATAGATAATATTTCATCTCAATATTGAATATTATTATGAAATATCAAAATCCTTGCAAGATTTTGATAAACTCACAGAATCAATTATGTCTTTTTTTCATGAAGTCTCATTTTATTATTATTATTAATAATTGGTTCTATTTTAATAGCTTATAGGGGTCTGAAAGAAATCAAAGAATATTTCAGATTCATTATAAAAGCTTGAATTTGATAAATTAGCTCTTTTTAGAATTCCAAGGAAATAAATATACAATGAGATTCTTCTCATAAAATAGAGGTTTGCTTAAATCATACTTCATTATGTGAGGAGCTTATGATAAGAATATTGACTTTATGTGGACATTTTTTTGGTGCAAATTTTCATTTCAATTCTCAGACTCTTTTTCTTTATGACTAAAACTGAGTCAAGATTTCCCCACAAAGATTTTTACTAAAACATTTCCTTAAAAAGCAGTATGTTTCATTTAATTTCCACATATTTAATTATCATTCCAAAAATAGTGTGATTTCATAGGTGGGATCCTGTTTTAAGATCTTTTTTTTTTGGGTTTCCAAACTAAAATCTTGCCTTAAAATTAAAGAATCTTAGAAATTAGGTGGGACTTGATAAGGCCAAAAAAAGGGTAAAATAAAAAAATAACCAATAATTGAGAAATGATGAACTAATAATGAAACAAAGGTAAAATAATAATAATATAATAATAAAACAATGATAAAAACATAAAAAAAAGGGTTTGATAAACACATGTAAGCTTTTACTAAAAACACATAATCCTTTACCTGTTTTTACCAATTTATGGCCAAAACATGTAAGTGTCCTGTTATTTTGAAGAAAATACTCAGGCTTAGTCTTGAGTATTTCATTATTTTGTTCCAACATGAGATTTCAAAATGCCCAAATTTTTTCAATTTTTTTTGCCCAATTTCTCCAATTTGGCCAATTTGGCAAAATCACCTATTTTTTTGTAAAATTTGTTATAAATATTCCCACTTATAAATTTCCAAAAGAAAAGAATTGAAGGGATATTTTTGAGAATAAAAACCTGAATCCCATAATTTTGGGAATTCTGCTGGTGGGTCAAGTGGAGGCCCAAAAAGTTTTTTTTTTCATGTTTGTCACATGACTATTTTTAAGTACAAAAGTGCCACATTTTTCATAAAAAGGAGACTGAGGTTGTATTCAAGAAATAAATAGGACTGAGGAGGGGGATAATTGGCATCAATTGTATGTACAAAAAAATAAATCTGAATCAACCTCCAAAATAGTGGGTTTTTTCTGAGGGGGGAGGGAGATTGGACAGATATAACATCCTGTGTTTCTTGAATTTATCTTCTCACCCTAGGGCTTTTTGTTGTTCATTAAATTCACAATTCACAGTAATGGGGGAACAGGTTAATATTTATGAATGATGATATCAAATGGAACAAAATGAGAACAGCTATCCAAAAAAACAGATGAAAATGGGTGGATTGTCATTTGGAGGACAGAAATAAAGGAAAAAAAGAGAAAGATTGAATTGTGGAATAAAATAAAACTGGTATTTGATATTTATTTGCAATGGGATACCCCATATCAGGAATGGACATCCACTTTCTCTTTGGAGCCTGGCCAACATCTTCATACCACTCAATTCTGTCCAAATACGAGGATACTGAGGGTACCAAAGTGCTTTTGGCTTCATAAAGGTCTTGATTTCTTTGAATTTCTTCAGTAAAGTCACATCTGACATTAGCACATTGATCTTGAGTCTTGTAAATGTAATGGGATACTGTTCTTTAGGCACAGCTTTCATCACCCTGGACATTTATGGGCTTGAAGGTGGCTTTTGATGTAAATTTTTGCAAGTCTTCTGAGCCAGGTACCTAATGAAAATGGGTCAAAAAATTGATAAATATTAAAAGAAACAAAACTTTTCCACATGAAAATGAATCAAAAACTCACAAAGATCTTGGATCATTCATCACTTGTGTGCTAATTTCTTTTCCAATGCTCACAGGTTAATTCAATTTCATCATAAATCTTCAAAGTTTTTTCAGGATTGTGGACTTTCTTTGTGAGGTTCTGCTACTCTTGACCAATACTCTGGATCTTCTGAGGGTGACTCCTGATTTTCCATATTCATTCAATTCAGTTTATGAAGGTAGTTAATCTTTTCAAGTTATTTATTTTGATAATGAGGCCTTAGAACCTTCATATGAATCCACTTCCATAATTTTAGGGGGTGTGATGGACTGTTATCTTCAAGTTGTTGTGCTGGTCACTTTTGATTGGAGTCTTCCTCTTCTCTTGTATTGACTTTCAATTATTTCAACTCTTGGGGAATCTCTTTTATTTTTATTCTTGTTTTTGGCTCCTTGAGCTCTTACACAGATGATGTTTCATTCTAGTGGGTCTTCATAATAGTCTTGATCCTTTTTACTCTTGGTAATTTTCTCAAAATGGACTTTTCCAGTCAAAAAATCTATAAATGCTGAAATACTGGGGCAATTTCTTCCATTGGTCTTCAAAAAACTTCTCCCCCAATATCTTCAAAGATTCTTCTGGGTTCATTTCTTCTTTCTTTCTCAACACTTTGATCATCACATTGATAGCCTGTCTGAGAAGATAATTACAAAGTAAAGCTTAAAAATCCTCACAGGAAAATCCAATTACCACTGAGGATGGAATTATGATATCTGAAGCCTTTTGCACTTGGAAAATGCCTTCTTGGTCTTATGCTTGCAAGGAATTCCTTTATAATTTTTGTATTTGTCAGTGTATTTTTTATTTGGGGAAAATTTAGTTTTGAAAATCTCAACTGCCATCTGAAGGGAATAATGAGATACCTTGCCATTCAGACCAGAGATTTGTGGGGAGAGGTTCTTGACATGGAAAATCATATCTTTGGATAATCTGTTGATTATTTCAATAGATGTTTTTTGGAAATTCATGTTAAGGGCCCTGACAGCCTCCATCAGAGTACCAGTGGACTTTTGGAGCCAAATTTTAACCATGGCATGGGCACCTTCAACCCTTGAGGTGAAGCCCACACCCAGGTGATAATGGTAGCTAGTCTAGACTAGCATATAATACTCCTTTAGAGGAAGTCAGATTTTCTCCAAATATTGCAAAACTCCTAGATTTTTGAATTCCTTTTGAAGCTTCTTCCAGTTATCTTGGATAGACTTTTCACTGGATTGATACATAGCCTGAGAAATGAATCCCAAAGTCATCAATAAACATAATAACAAAAATAAAAGTTAAAGATACAATTAAATTACTTTATTCCAAAGGCCCATTAAATTTTCAAACTCAGTTCCATTACCAAATGTCTTCATGCAATGGGAAGATACATTTTTATTGATGGGCCAAATGCATAACATGACTTTTAAGTCTGGGAACAGCTTCTTAAGAGAATTTTTCAAGGAAAAATCCCTGTCAATAACAATACCTGCAGGGGGAACAATATTGGTGTTGTTGAGAACTTTGTTGATTTATTTATTCAATGCAAAAGTATATGAGGGTTCAGTTTCATCCTTAATCAAACAGAAATCCCCATAAAAGTTCTTATTTATTTAGCTGAATCTAACAATATTAAAAAGATACATTTTGTAATTATTGGTTTTATAGGTAAAATTTATAAGAATAATGTTAGGTAAGCCATGAAGGATTTTCATGGCAAGGGGGTGAGTGAAAAACAAGGAAATAATGTGTCCCTCAGTATCCCTTTCAGAGGACCACACAAAATGTTCTTCTTTGAGGGTGATGATAAGAGAATAAATTGGCCTTCTGCCTTGAAGTTTTTGTTTCTTTATTTTCTTGACTTGGTTGTAAATTTCTTGTAGGATTACAGGCCTGTAAGACTCCTGATGGCTGCATAATTGGGCCTGAATTCTCCTTGGAATGAGAAGTGATTCAAAAATCTGAGCAATTGGGCATTTTTCTTGCTCATTGAAATTTTTGAGAGCAGGATGTGCCATGATATTTTCAGTGGCACCATGGATGTGTTCAGGAATTTTGAATTTAAGAGTCCAAGTTTTACTCTTGGAATATTTTCTTCCATAAAGTCTAAATGGGCCGTTAATTTTTCTTAAAGTGACTGTTTTGGAGGAGTTCTTGTGGGAATTTGGGGTCCCAGACCTATCACAACCTATTTCAATTTGGTTGTGGGTCATATTGGACCTCAAGGCTGACACACCATACCCCTGTTCCCTGAAAACATTATGTGCATGCTTCCAAATAGTCTCAAGGGTCTTGAATTCAACTTTAGTGGGGGGTTGAAGTATTATTTAGTGAAAAAGGTGTATAAACTTAAAAAGAGGCAGGATTTGGGGATTTGGAATGAGGAAAGAACCTTTTGAAATATGAAAAAGAGTGGATAAAAGGTTTTAACAGTCAAAAAGGTGGGTAAAAGTGAAACATATTGGTTGAAATTATGGATTAATAAATGAGGAAAGGTAAAAATTTGGAATTTTAGAGGCTTGGAAGCAGGGTTTTTTGGAGGAAAAAATAAAAAGAGTGTGGAAAGCTTTGGAGAATTGGGTTTTTAATGCTGTTTTCCAAAAGAAAACTTGCATTTTTGGGGGGGGATAATGTGGATTATTTGGGTGTTTAGTCTTTTTGGGGGGGGGATGTGAACAAAATATGAAAAAAATGGGTGAGGGGGTTTTGGTATTTTTTTTGTTTCATTTTAATTCAAAATGGGTGCAGGGTACCCCTTAGATGTTTTTACCAAATTTCTTACATTGGTTTACCAACACCCCCAAAAAATGAAAATATAATGATAAACAAACGAAAAAATGATTAAATTTAGATCATAAAAATTGGAAATTATATGTAGTAATGAATATGTTAGTATAACAATCCCTTATTATTAGTTGGTATAATTATTAATATACAAATAGTACCAATATAAAAGAATAAATCATTAATAGTCATAAATTAAAATCCAAATAATAAAAATTCCAAAGAAAACTATGAAATGAATTTCAAATTTATTGGGTCAATACTAGATAATGAAAAGGTTGTATAATTCAAAAAGATACTAAAAAGAGCTGCAAGGAAGCTTTATAAATTCACACTTCATATTTTAGTAAGCTTATGGGGTAAGTATACTTAATTAAATTAAGAAATAATTAACAAATATTCTTGGAAAAAAATTAAATTAAGATTTTTAGGAATTTAATCAATAGATAAAACCTTTTTTGATAAAATAACAATAAAAATGATTTATTCTGATTTATTCCTTTTTTTCTTTTGGCTGTTTTGATTATTTGAAGTAATTAGTCTTCAAATTTGATGAATAAATTATTATTATTATTATTTTGAATATGAACTTCAAACTGAATATTTTTTTTGTGTTTCAGGATTAATTTAAATTTCAAAATAGTTTTTGAAAAATTGAAAGGAAATTCAATTTAAATTAATTTAATCTTAGAGTGATTATGGGTTTTGAAAGGAAATAAACTTTATTATATTAACTTTATTGGGTCATATTCAAGCATTTATAGTATCATATCATTTTAAGCTTAAATCATGAGGAGATTAGAGAAACTCAATGAAGTTTGTCACTTTGAAAATTCTATGGAAGTTATGCATAAACCACCATAAATTACAATTGAAATTATAATTAAAAGAAGACTAAGGTCATTTATTATAAATTACTTATAATATCATCTTGATATATTAAATTGGTCTTCAGATCTCTAACTTGTAAAAATTACTCTCTATATGAGGCTTTTTTTTCTTTAATATTAATTTTTTTTCATTTCTATTTCAAGAATTCAAGTTAAATATTTGATCTTTTTTCTCATAAAACTCCATTTAATTCTGGAATCAAATCTCCTCATTATCATATTATAATCTCAAGAAATTCAAAATCTTATATCAGATTCAACTCAAAATTCTGAGATACAATAATAGAAGACTATTTGAATTTGTTTCTAATAAGATTCAATTTAATTATTATAACGTTCCTCTACAAAACTCTCAATAATAATACTAATTATTAAGAGTAATATTACTGTCCTCAAATTAAAATATAAGAAAATAAAATATCATATCCACAAATATAAATATGATTATTATTAATCTCAATAAAAAAAACTATATAAAAAATTGATTTTATTGAAAGGTTGAGTAATGTGAATTATACCAATTATATAAAGGTAATATAACTACTCTAATACTATTCTAAGTCACTGAATATTATAGTAATGATACAAAATATCTACCACATAAAATTATATTTGGCTGGAATATATACAGCCAACTTGTAAATAATATAGAATACTATTCATAAATAGATTATTATCCACAGCTTTGTAATAATGACTATAACAATTATTCTACAATGAAGCCAATAATAAGTTTAAAAATAGATTATTGATAAAAAAAACTCACTTATAGGTCATTTATTGACAAAAAACACTAAAAAAATTTAGAAACAATTATTAAATAATAAGAATAAGTCAAAACATACCAAATTTAATAATTAAGGGATTTTCGGAGTATTTGTGGATTTTACAAAATATCTTCAAAAAATCTTTTACTAAAAAAAATTTCTCAATTATTATACAAATATATTCCATCTTTAATATTTCAATTTTCATTTATGACAATGATAAATAATTGAACACTGAAGTGTTATTTATAATAATATAAGAGATTATTAATATCATGCTTTGGAAGATAGTATTTTACTTATTTATGGGCAGAAAAAAGTCATTAAATGTCTCCTTTTATGCATTAAGACAAATCCTTTATAATAAATGAGTCTCTTGAAGGGAGTGTACTAATCAAAAATAGAAAAATCATCATCAAAAATGAGTTTTAACTTGAAAATTCTCAATTTTTAATTACAAACTAAGATACAGGTGTTCTTCTTAACTCAAAATAACTTTAACCTTCATTTTTTTCTTATTATTTTTAAGCTTTAATATATAAAAGAATCCATTTATTCTAAATTTTATATTATGAATTTCTTAAAAATAAAATTTCACGCAACAATCTTTTGATTAAGATTTTTAATTATTTTTTAAAGAAATCTTAATCCTCTTTAAGAAGAATTAAATTTGATATTAACAAAGGCCAATACCAAGGAATTTTATTTATAAAGGATACTCACTTTTCATCTTATATGCAGATAACCTTAAATTTTAAGCTATGTGAATGTTTCAATTGAAGCCATATAGAATTGGATTTTCTATGAGTTTTTTAAGTTATTGATTTGTTTCCTTTTAGAAATAGAAATATAAATCAAACCTTAGCTTTTTATAAGTTTTTGATTATTTTAATCTTTAATTTTAAGCTTTGAAAGCTCTAAAAACCTTGATTACAAGATTGTATGAAGCTATTTACCCTTTAGCAGCTTGTAATTCCTGTCCAAATTAAGGATGAACACTTTTAAACTTAATTATTTAATCAATTTCTAATGTTGAATTTTAAATAAAGCTTAAAATCCTTCAATACAGTTGGACAACCTTGTTTTGGCTCTTTCAGATCCCAAAAGCTGGGTAATCTGGAATCTTTTTCCCTTTTTGAATGGATTTTTCCAATTTATTCATTTTAATCCATACCATGGCTTTAAATCAATTGCAATTTAGCTCACACAGGATCTCCATGCTGCATGAAAATTCTTAGCCAATTCAGTAATTGAGCACAATACCTTAATTTTAACCCAATCTTTTTAAGTTCATATAAACCTTATTTAACTTTATATTATAGTTAAAGTTACCAATTAAGAAAAATCAATATAATTGTACAAATGTTATTTAAGATTCTTAATTCTTCTAATAACAGGCAAAATAACCAATTTTGGGTATAACACTGTAGGGGTCTACACTAGGTTATTTTTGTTATAGAATCCAAAAATGACACAATAATTGTAAATTTGTTTATTAAAAATAAATCCATAGTAATTTTTTATTATTTTTTGTTTCAAAATTGATTCAATAGTAAGTTATTGATTGAATAAAATGTATAAAATATTATTTGTGGCCTTATGGGTATGTCATAAATACCTCACAGGCTAACAATCATACTGTAAATAAATATCATCTATTTTCATTGAATCCACTTTTGGTATTTGAATTAGAATAAGAAGAACTTTTCTTGAGGTATTTTTAAAGTCATATAATATTTTGGTAAATTCACATAAGTACTTAAGTTTTTTTTAACAAAAAAATTCTGATATTTTTATTATTTTTTCATCATTTTTTTTATTTCTTATTTTTTAATTTCAATTCATTTTAGTCTTAAAAAGAGATTAAAAATGAATTTAAGATAACTAAAAAAAATTATATTTTTAAAATAACTAAAAAGTTAATTTTGAAAAATATGAGAAAAAAAAATAGAAAAAAAGAGATTCCATTATTATAATCTCAAAGTTGTTTTATCTAAGATAAAAGGTTGATATTTTGAAAACCAATAAAAGAAAAAAAATCAACTTGATGAGGAATTTTTTACTACAAATATTTATTTCCAAATTTGTAATATTTTGTTTTATTACCAAAATAGGGTAAAAATTTAGTTATAAATATTCATCCCAAAACAATTTTCTAAAAGGTTTATTTTTTCTTGGATACCCAAGATATTTACTTTCTATTATTTAAAAAAAGCCATACTTCTGATATACCATAAGTGGAATCTCATTTTTATGGCTTTTTCTTCCTTTGGTTATCAATTTTTTTTAAAAAAATATGTCAAAAAAGCAGCTTTTTTTCCAATCAATAAATATGAAACAAAAATTATTAGAGCTTAGGAAGATTTCAAGAAAGTAGAAATATATATATGTATATAATGATAGAAAAATTGGAATTCTATACAAGGCATAAAAACACTTACATAAACTTACCAAAGTTTTACATAGACTTACCACCCCCCTTTTGTTTATTTTTTTTACCAAAAAAAAATTCAATTTTTTAATCTATAAATCTCATATTAAATTAATAAGATTGTTATCCACTTTGATTTTATATATCAAAAAAAACATAATATAAGATTTCATCATTTATATTTTTCTTATTAACTTGTAAAAATAAAACAATTTAATCATTAATTTCCAGTTTGAATAATTAAAAATTGAAATAATTTTTTTTTTTAAGTTTATAGAAATAATATAAAATTCATTTAATAATAGCATGAAAATATTCTTTTAAGCTTTTCAAATTTGTTTTTGTTATTTATTTTTATCATTGATTTATTCTTAACTATCTTTTTTGAATTTATTTTTTAATTCATAATAATTTTTTAAAAAAAAAATTTATATTATATACAAAAAAACTTTTTTTATTATCATCAATCCTGAAAAAAAAAAGTTTTTTTTTTTTTTTTAGATTTTTAAATTGAATTTGATTCAATTTTTTGAAATTCTAATTAAAAATTCTAAATTTTTTGATCAATTTTAAATTGTTTTTTTTCTTTTTCTTCATTCTATATATATAAATTAAGGGTGTTGGTAAAAACACGTAAGAAAATTGGTAAAAACACGTAAGGGGTGCCCTGGGCCCATTTTAATAAAAAATAAAACACAACCACACCTGTATTGGGCCAAAACATGCCCAAAAGAGGTTTTTTCCCCACAAAACCTCTCTAACTCCCCATCCTTTCCGTTTTTTTTTTCCAGCCCCCCCCCCAAAAAAAAAAAAGAAAAAGCCCAAACACCTAAAAAATCCACATTATCCCCACCCCAAACCAATTTTTTTCTTTGGAAAAAACAGCATTACAAAAGCCATTTTGCAAAGCTTTTCACACTTTTTTTCTCTTTTTCCCCCAAAGACTGCATTTTCCACCACAACAACCTGCTTACAAGCCTCTAAAATTCCAATTTCTTACCATCCCTCATCCATTAATCCCACATTTAAACCACTTTTTTTCACTCTTAAACACTTCTTTTGATTTCTAACACCTTTTATCACTTCTTTTTCACCTTTCAAAAGGTTCTTACCCCATTCCAAATCCCCAAATTCCCCCTTTTTCACTTTTATATATCTGCTTCATTCAAAAATGCTTCAACCCCCCACTGAAGGTGAATTTCAGACCCTTGAGCTTCTTTGGCAACATGTGCATAATGTTGCCAGGGCTCAGGGGTATGCTGTGTCCACCTTGAGGTCCAATATGACACACAACCAAATTGAAATAGGTTGTGACAGGTAAGGGACCCCAAATGCCAACAAAAGCCCCTCCAAAACAGTCACCTCAAGGAAGCTTGAATGTTCTTTTAGACTTTATGCCAGAAAATATGCCAATAGTACCACTTGGACTCTTAAAGTCAAAAATCCTGAACATAGCTATGATGCCACTGAAAATATCATGGCACATCCTGCTTTCAGGAAATTGAATGAGCAAGAAACATCCCAAATTGCTCAAATGTCTGAATCACTGCTCATGCCAAGGCAAATTCAGGTCCAATTATGCAGCCAGAGGGAGTCTTACAGGCCTGTAATCCTTCAAGACAGTTACAACCAAGTCAAGAAAATCAAGAAAGACAAACTGTAAGGCAGAAGGCCCATTGATGCTCTTATTGACACTCTCAAACAAGAAAATTTTGTTTGGTCCTCTGCAAGGGATTCTGAGGGTCACATTACCTCCTTAGATTTCACTCACCCCCTGGCCATAGAACTCCTTCATGGCTTTCCTCATGTCATTCTTATGGATTGTACTTATAAAACCAATAATTACAAAATGCCCCTTTTTCATATTGTTGGATTCAGCTCAACCAATAAGACCTTTTCTGGGGCTTTTTGTTTGATGAAGAATAAAACTAAACCCTCATATACTTGGGAATTAAATCAATACATAGAAAAGGTCCTCAACAACACCAATTTTGTTCCCCCTCCAGTTATTGTTATTGAAAGGGATCTGTCCTTGAAAAACTCTCTTAAGAAGCTCTTCCCAGACTCCAAAGTCATGCTATGCATTTGGCACATCAATAAAGATGTATCTGCTCATTGCATGAAGAAAATTGGTCATGGAACTGATTGTGAAAATTTTATGGGCCTTTGGAATCAAGTAATATACTTTTATATTTCACTTTAGTTCACTTTATTTCACTTTTTTCCTTTTTTTTGTTTTTATTAATGACTTTGGGATTCATTTCTCAGGTTATGTATTCATCCACTGAAAATTCTTTCAAAGACAACTGGAAGAAGCTTCAAAAGCAAGTCAAAAATACTGAAGTCTTGCAGTATTTGGAAAATACCTGGCTTCCTCTAAAGGATTATTATGTGCCAGCCTGTACTAACCACCATTACCCCCTGGGTGTGGGCTCCACCTCCATAGTTGAATGTGCCCATGCCATGGTGAAACTTTGGCTCCAAAAGTCCACTGGTACTCTCCTGGAGGTATTCAGGGCTCTCCACATGGCATTCAGAAAACAATTTATTGGAATTATCAACAGAATCTCCAAATAAATGATTGTCCATGTCAATAATTTTCCTCCACACATCTGTGCCCTCAATGGAAAGTTGTCTCATTATGCTCTTCAAATGGCCTTTGAAAATTTCAAAACCAAATTTCCTCCCAATGAAAAATGAACCAACAAATACAACAATTATCAAGGCATTCCTTGCAAGCATAAGACCCAAAAGGCATTTTCCAAGTGCCAAAGGCTTGAAATATCAGACTTCTGCTCTCAGTGGCATTTTAATTTACCTGTGTGGGTTTTTTAATTTCTCATTCTTATTTTTTTTTCTTATTAACTGATTTTATTTGTCATATTCTTCTCTGGCTGGTTTTCAAGGTGATGATCAAAGTGTTGAAAAAGAAAGAAAGAATGAAGCCCAGAAAATATTTGAAGCTATTGGGGAAGACCTTTTTCAAAGACCAATAGCAGAAATCACCCCAATTCTTCAAAATTTTCAAGATATTTTGACTGGAAAAGTCCCATTTGATCAAATTCCCAAGAGTCAAGAGGATGATCAATATTATGAAGACCCTCTGGAATGCAATAATATCCATGGAAGACCTCAAGGAGCCAAGAATCAAAACAAAAATCCAAACAAAAGAGAACCTTCAATATTTGAAATCATTGAAAGTCAATCCAAGAGAGGAGGAAGACCCCCCTCAAAAGTGACCAGTACCACAACATCACAGTCAAATGTCCCCTCTCCAACTATAGAAGTGGACTCATCTGAAGATTATGAAGATTTTGAGGACTCATTATCTAATTACATCAGTTCATCAGATTCACTACCCTCAGCAACTGAATTAAATAAATCAGGAGTCACCCTTAAAAGGTCCAGAAGATTGGCAATTGGAAGCAAAACATCACAAAGAAAATCACACAATCCTGCCACCAGTTTGAAGATATATGATGCAATTGACTTGACCTGTGAGCATTGTCAAAGCAATTATCACACAAGTGATGAATGCTCCAAACTGTTTGTGAGTTTCTGATTCTTTTTAATGTAATTTTATGTTGTTTATTTTGATATTTATTCATTTTTTGAACTTATGTTATCAGATAACTGGCTCAGAAGACTTGCCCAAGTTTATATTGAAATTACACCTTCAAGGCTATCAATGTCCAGGGTAATGGAAACTGTGGCTACAGAACAGTATCCCACTACATTTACAAGACTCAAGATCAATGGGCTGATGTCAGAGGTTACTTGGCTGAAGAAATTCAACAAAATGAAGACCTTTATGAAGCCATGAACACCTTAATTCCCTCAGTATCCTCTTATTTGGACAGAATTGAATGGTATGAAGATGTTGGACAGGCTCCAAAAAGAAAGTGGATGTCCATGCCTGACATGGGGGATCCAATTGCAAATAAGTATAAAAGACCAGTTTTCTTTCATTCCACAGTCCAATCTTTTTCCTTTTTCCCTTATTTCTGTCCTCCAAATGATAATCCCCCCATTTTCATCTGCTTCTTGGATAGCTGTGCTCATTTTGTTCCTTTGGACATAATCATTTCTAAAGTTTCTCCAGTCCCCCCCATTACTGTGAATTGGAGAGTTATACTCAACCATAAGCCCTGGGGTGGGCTGTTAAATTTAAGAAACACAGAAGGTTGTATTTGTCCAATCTTCCTCCCCCCCCCTCAGAAAAAACCCACTATTTTGGAGGTTGATTCTGATTGATTGATTTTTGTATATACAATTTATTCCAATTAACCTTTTCCTAAGTCATATTTATTGCTTAAATCCCACCTCAGTATCCTTTTTTATCAAACACATGGAGCTTTTGTACTTAGAAATAGTCATATTACAAACAAGGAAAAAAAATTTGCAAAAATACACTTATTGCCCCTGCACTTGCTGTCCCACCAAAACAATTTCCCAAAATCATGGGCTTCTGGTTCTTTATTGTCCAGATTGAACCCTTCAATTTAAAAAAAATGAAGGAAATTCATAAGTGGGAAGTCATTAAATTAACTTTTTAAAAATAGGCATATTAGAATGATGGGAAAAAACATTTGAAAAAAAAACCCTTTTTACATCTTCACTTGTCCCACCAAAAAAAATTCCCAAAATTATGGGCTTCTAGTGCTTTATTCTTAAGATTAAACCCTTCATTTTAAAAAATAAATTAAAGAAATTCATGAGTGGGAAGATTTTAAATGAATTTTTGAAAAAAAATATGCCAATTTGGCATATTGGCCAAATTTGTCAAATTTGGCAAAAAAAAAATTTTGAAAAAATTTGTGCATATTGACATGCCAAGTTGGGGAAAATATGGCAAAAAAAATTAAAAAAAATCCTCAAAACTGAGCCTGAGGAATTTTTTTTGAAAAATAAGGTCACTTATGTGTTTTTACCATAAATTGGTAAAAACAGGTAAGTTTTTAGTAAAAACACATAAGGGCTTACATGTTTTTACTAAAAGCTTACATGTGTTTACCAACACCCTAAATTAATTAATCCTTTACAAAAAAAAAAATTATTTTAATTTTTTTTTTTTTTCAATTAAAATTTTAATGAAATCATAATTAAATATATATTCTTATTATTATATTATTATTATTACCTTCTTAATAAAAAAAAAAAAAAAAAAAAAAAAAAGAACCTAATTTTTCCATTTTAAAAATTTCTTTAATATATATATATATATATATATTACACAAATTATTTTTAAAATTTGAAAAAAAAAAAAAAAAAAAAAAAAGCAAAGATATTATTAAGCTTCATTAATATTAATAAAAAAAATAATAAGAATATAAAATTATTAATATTAATTAAGTTTATTTTTTATTTTTTCAAAAAAAAAAAAAAAAAAAAATTAAAATTATTACTATTAATTTGACCTTTTTTTTTTGACTTAAAAAACAAAACAAAAACACAAAAAATAATTTAAAAATAATTCAATATAATAGTGTTTTTAACCTTAATTAATTTTTGATATTAATTTAAATTCTAATAAATTAAATTGAATTATTTTATTTTTCCTTTTTTTTTAAAAAAAAAAAAGAAAAAAAAAAGTTTAACTTAAATTGATCAAAAAAATTAATTATTTTTTTTTTTGTCAAGATGAAAATCAGTTCAAAAATTTTGGTCTTTATTAAAATAAGCAATAGATTTGTATTATTTTATTTTTTAATTTTTTTTTTTTTTTTTTGAACTTCATCAAAACCAATTCATATAAGGCAGTCTTATTAAGTTTGTTTTGGCTCTTTCAAAGAAAAGTAAAATCAAATCAAAGCTTGACATGTCAAACTACATTCCCAAAAACTCAAAGGTTAAAAATGCCAAAATAAATCAAGGTTTTTAGTTTATACTTTGACAGGGAAAAATGTTAATGCTTTCACATTTAAATTTTTAATTCCTGGCCAAGAAATGAAAACTGGGATAGATGTGACAAGTCATTACTGGAAATCACATGCATGTGGGGGGCTCCATGACCAATTTGCCAGTGCTTTCAGAGACCACTTCATTATGTATCTTTTTCTTTATTTTTCATTTTGCAAAACTTTGACCCAACTAAAAAAAACCGTCATTGTATATATTTTCATTCAAAAACAAAGAAAACATTGAAATCCAAACAATATTTGAGGGGATATATTGAACAATCTATACATAAACCTTTTTTTCAATTAAACACACAGATGAAAATGAAAATGATGATACCAAAAAAACTCCAACAAAAAAAAATGCTTTTCTCTCATTAAAAAAGATGAAAAAATGTTACAAGGAAATTCGTTAATGTGTAATGTATAGTTATGTATTGCATTCTATAAAAATCCGGACTAAAATTCATTCAAACAAACTCAACTAAGTTTTAGTTTTACTTTTAATTGGGTTTGAACATCTTTTGCAAAAAATAAAAACTTACTTCAGCTAGCAATCTCGCAATTTTTTCATCATCTCTTTCTCTTGGTTCAATTTCTAAACTCATTTCATACAGCTCTTTTTCGTCTTTTGGTTTTCTTAAGCTTTCTTCTAAAAAACTTATAATAATCTTTACAGGTAAAAATTGATATGGCATCGATTGATATGATTGAATTTGCACAATCAATTCAGCTGCTTTTTGTCGTTTGTTAAAGTTGATTTGATGTGTTTTTTCTCTTAAATTATCTGGATTTCCATCTCCGATAAATGTCCAATCGGTTAAATAAACACCTTTGGACAAAAAAAGGTTTTTTTTAATGTCAATACAATCCTCTGACCAGCTTAATTATTTTGGTTTGCTTTTTTCGGCCAATAGAAAAAAACGATAAGCTTACCAACAAATGGTACACAAGGCGGAGCCATGTTCCGAATCGTATCCCTATAAGTTGCATAATTCTTGTTTGGGCTCATCACACTACCAAGCTGCGCAAACAATGTCAGTGTTTTTTGAGGAATTGTCTCCCAAGTGCGCCTCAGTCGATAAATTGGGGTTGAGTTAAGTCCCGCTATGATTTGCATCAATGTTGAGAAGTTGTTCAATGAACGGCAGCGCTATTCACACATCAAGGTCAATTGAAATCCCCAAGACGGCCAAAAATAAAAATAAGGAATATGTAAGGGCACTCACATCAGCTATCAGGATGAAATGCTTGATTGTATTAGCTCTCTTCTTTTGCTCAGGTTGCATAAGGATCGTCTCTGCGACCCAACGTGTAAGCTGAACCCCCAATTAAAAAGCAAAGTCCAATGAGCAAAAAGACTTAAATTAAATAATTGTACTATCACTGACTGCATTACTCATGTCAATCATCGCTTTAATATTGGGTGTGCCCTCTTTAGCAAATTCCTTTGGCCATGCTTTGCCCAAGCACTCATTCACTTGAATCTGGCAAAACAATTTGCTTTCGACTAAAGACAATTGCCGCGCTAATTCTAATGGATCAATATCAAGGAATTTAATTTTGCGGAGGTTTCGAGGTAAAATAGGTGGTGGTGGATTGCCGGGTGGATTCATTGTAGTCATCTTACTCAAGGCCCCTCGAGAACGCTAGAGTTTGAAACAGTTTTAGCCAAATTAGGATTCAATTTGGAAAAACTCTGTAATATTTATACTAACCCTTCGTTCGCAGGATAAAGCCAGTTGCTTAGATAACATGCGATCTTTCATTTCACGCTGTGAAAACTGATCGATTCGTGCCAAAATACTTTCAGAATCCTCATCAGATAGATGTGATTCAATCCAAGAACGTAGCACGTTAATGACCCTATTTGAAACTCACGAGCTTTGAGCTAAAGTTTATATTCAAAGGAATTATAAACAAGTCTGACTTTACCTAATTTCAATCACTTTTTGTTTTTGATCAGTCCAAATCTGAAGTTCTTCTGCAGTCAAGTTTGGAGGTGGCGCTTGATGATAGCGTTCAATTAGCAAGTCGAGGAAATCACGAGAAGTTGTAAAAGTGCGATAAGTCATCAAGAAGACTCTTAGGAACGGAACATCGGCTAAATAATCAAATTTCATCATCACTTGGTCATTGTTCACGTTTTAGAAAGAATATAACTAACTTACGGCCTTCATGAGAAGTTAATTTAATTACTAATCCTCTAAGACTTCCTCCTCGGACTTGATTGTCAGCATTAAAAGAAATATCATCAGGCCCATAGTCGGGTAAAAGGAAAGTGGGTTTTGACGAAGATGGTTTAGTTGCCACAACCTGTGTAGCAGCTTCCTCTCCGAAAAACTTTGCCAAATTCTTGGATCGAGTAGGAGAACGCGAAGGACCTGCTTTGATTTTGAGTTTAATTTTTTCAATTCAAAAACATTGATTAAGAAGTCATTCAAGCAAAATGGGAATGAAAAGAATGGAGAGGTTCTGACCGGATTCCTTGGGGTCCAACTCATTAACTAAAGTCAGACTGCTACTTGGCGGATTACTATAGGCTGAAGGAAGTATAAACTCAGTTTTGATGTAAATTAAACTCTTTAAAAGGATCAATGTCGAGAAGCCTCTTGACAAATAAACAAACTTTTTAAAGATTCATCTCCACCCTGAAAATTTTCTGTTCGTTCAAGCTCTTCTTGTTCCTCATGAATTCCTCTTGATAAGCGATGAGAGCGTGGTGAAGGTGGTGAGTTACGATTATGAGTTGAACTACTGTTAGATTTCATTCGGCCTGTTGTTACCAAAGCTTGTGAATTGAAGCTAGACAAACTTGTTCTCTGAGTCAAACCACTTTTGATGATTTGGTTTATAGGTCCCAGTTGTAAGTCTTGACTAGATTGTCGATCGATTTCCAAAGCAAGCGACTCAGAAGCTGTTTTAAAGCTATCTAGGGTTTCCATTACACTTGAGATGGTTTTGTTGAGTTGAGCAGGTGACAAAATAGGGTTAATAGGTTGATTTAAAGCAAACAGAGGTGAAGCAGTCGGTGGTTGAGCAGGCGAGCTCATAGGAGTCGACCAAAAGGATCCCCCTGACGTTAATAGAGTTTGAGTGGCATGAACTAATTCTGCAATTCCTTCATAAAGAGTTTGCTTAGTCTTTTCAAAGTTATTAACTAAACCACGAGCAGATTGAAGTTGGGGTAAGGCTAGAGGTGTTTGATCCAAGCTGTCATTACGTTTGACGAGTTCTTTAAGCTGATTGCTGCTGCTGATACCAAACCAAATAAATGGGTCCAAGTCCACTTCTAAGCTTGATAAAACGTTAAAGGTTTCTGAAGTTGAAAGCAAATTTCCCAAAACATCAATTACCTCTGAGATTTGATTTAAAATTAGGTCAAGATTATTTTCATCCAATTTTGAAACTGCATGAGACTGTGAGGATGAAGTTAGGTTAGAGCCTGTTTCTATAGTCTCTTGATTGACTTTTTCAAGGTTGATAAACAGTAAAAGAGTAGTATTAAGAGATTGGCCAAGTCCAATTGCTTGTTGGATCAAAGGCAAAAGTTGTTGTTTAAATCGTTCAGAATCAAGCTTTGTATCGGGCGAACTGAGAGGTCCATTTGATGACAAAGGTGAGATGGGTAAAGCGGGTGATAAAGAATTATCAAATGGGGATGATTGAGATGAGAAAAAGATATCATAACCCGATCCAGTCCAGTTTCCACCTTTTGCACCACCAGGAAGAAATAAAGATTCAATTGGGATAGTCAAATGCCCACGACCATGGCGAGGAAGATGAGTATGTTGAGCTGAGTTTCTCTTGAATGAACCTCCACTTAAACTGCTTTGAATGGATTTATCTGTAGGATTAGATTCAAAAAGATGAAAGAAAGTGTCAATGTTCGATGCAAGGTCGCTAGCACCAATTTTGCATTCAAGACGAAGTTTTTGTTCTAGTGTATGACGAGCTTGTGCTTTTTGAGTGATGACTAATTGAGATGAATCATCTGAAGATTGAGTTGGATCGGATGGATTGGTAGATAGTAAACCCCATAAAGCTCTAGCAGAAAGGGTTAATTTGGAAAGAGTTGAAGCAATTTTTCTGGTGATCTGTTTTAAATCGGGAAAGTTGAGCTGAGAATTAATTGATAAACGACCTGTGGTAGAATCTGAGCGATAATGAGATGAAAAGGCAAATGAACTATCTGAACTTGAGGGATATGGTGATAGAGGTGGAATAGATGAAGGTCGAGATGAATTAGAATGAAATCCTAAAGATGAGTTAAGCTCTTGAAAGATGGTGAGTACAGCATTATCTAATTGACAACTTGATTGAAGTAAGAAACGAATTGTATGGACCAAATTCATAGAAGCACCGATAAGATGATCTCGTAATTGATCACTCAAGGGTTGATCGATATTACTGAAGTTTTCATCATCAGGAATCGGTGCAGTGAGTTTAGAAAGTAAAGAAATAGCCTCTTTAACTTGCCAAGCCATTTGAGAAAGAGTCAAAGTAGGAGGGATTTGAGTAAAAGGTCTAAGTTTATCTTTGATTTGCCTTGAGACTTGAAATGCGTCCAGATTGGTGGATAAACGAGATGATTTGATAGAGGTAGATTGAGAAGATGGGCGAATAATGCTTGATTGTGACATTGTTTGAGTATCATAATTTGAATCTTCTATGGCGGTAGGAGCCCAATTAGATGATGAAGCAGGGGTAAGTTGAGCTTAAAAAGAAGAAAATTTTTGATGATGTAAGTTTTCTTAACTTAAATTAAGTATGAAAAAAAAAAGATATGAAATGGGGGATTGAACATCGAGAAAGCTTTGAAGGGAGTATGATGAAATAAAGAAAATAAATGAACATGATTTGTTTTTGTTTTTGTTGACTTACTAGGGGATATATTACTATCCAATGAGCTTTTATCATGAGTTTGATTAAGATGATGAAGTTGATTGATTGAATTAAATTTAGACGAATGAGAAGGATTCAGATTGAATTCAAGATCAGTAGGATTGAGGAAAGACGAGTTGAAAGTAGTTGGATTAGTTGTAAAAGGAGGTAATAGACCTGATTTTGATAATTGATCTATTGAGAAACCACGTTCTTTTAAGAATTTGACTGAATCTTCAAGATTAGATTGAATTAAAGATGATTGATGATTTATGATTGGATCTAGTGAATTAAAACTTGATAAAGAGTTTAAGTTATCATTAAGTTGATGATGATTTGTGGATGGATGATGATGAATTTGAGGGTAATCTTCTAGATGAGGTTCATCATCACCTGAGGGTATATCAGATGATATTTCACCTGTTAGAGTGTTTATATAAACGATTTGACCATCATCTGATACTTTTGGAATCCAATCAGCCCAAGTTGTAGAATTTGAATGAGTTTGATTTGATGATAAATTTGATGATAGATTTGAAGGGCGTGATGGAGGACGAGTAGTCGAAGAGTGATCTGAGCTTAATTCTAAACTTGATTGAGGTTTGTCATGATTAGAGTTAGGTCTGAGTTGAAATTGATCAAATGTCATAGTTAGATCATCTTGATTGTTATTTTCCCAAAGGTTATGATTACTTGATAAACTTAAACTTGAATGATGATTTGAATTGATTAAAGTAGGAAGAGGTTTATCAGATGAAGTTTCGATAGGTAGTTTATCTTGAGCTAAAGCTGCATCAAGTTGAGCTCTGGTAATTTTGGCCTCTTGATCTGTAATTCTACGAACATAATTACTTGGGAACCAACCCCTTTCTCTTTGACGCCAAATAACGCCATCCCACCAACCTGAATGAATCAACCAAATTTTATCAATTCCCAAATCAGAATAAAAAATAAAAAATAAGAATTGAATGAGATAAGTTTAAGTTTAAATAAATTTGATGAAATTTTCTAACCTGAACTTAATTGAGTGAGTACTTCGATGACATCACCTTTTTGAAATGATAATGAAGCGGTATTATCACCATTAAAAGCGTAAAGTGCTTCTACAAAAAACTTTGATTTAAATGAATGATAAAAATAAATTAAGATGAATGAATTAGTTAATTAGTTGATTGATTAAATTTTAGAGATTTGAAAGATTTACTGAAGGTTCGGATGAAGAATTTTGGGGTTGATCGATGGATGATGATATTGAAGATGAAGAAGGATTTGAATCGATGGTCAAAGATTCTGAGTTGGAAGATTCCATGATGAAAACCTAAGATGATGATGACGATGATGATGAAGATGACCTGGAATGATGAATGATGAAGAATGGTGATGGACGATGTTGATTTAATTTTTTAAAACTAAGATTCGAATGAAATTTAAAAATAAAACTTTAATTTTAATTTCTCTTTTTCTTTTCTTTTTAATTTACAAAGTTTGAAAACTTTTAAACTTAATTTAATTAATCACACTCACCTTTCACCACCTGTCACTGTCAGGCTGCTGCCACCTGGTCCCAGTGACAGTTGTACTTGTACTTGTAATATACTATACTATACAGTTGTACTAGAATTATTTTAATTTCAACTACAGTAAATCTCAATTTTGTTTGAAGACTTTTGTCAAACAGATCTAATCACAATACAGTGGTGGTACACACACTGTAAGCCTGCCGCCCGGCCCCGGAAAAGAGGGGAAAACCCGTGGGATTCCCGTTCGGGAATCGGGGACGGGGCCAGTACTTTGGGTGATCTTACATTGGGGCTCAAATGGTAACGGTACACATGGAAGGCAGAACCCTGCCAAAGTCCCCAAATGGAGGGCAGCATAATAATTCAAACTTTCAATTAGAAGAAAATGAAAAGAATAAGAGCTAAAAACAATCTAATCTTGACAATAAATGGGCCCAAATCTACAAGCCCAATCTTTTACACATGCATTGAAGCAAGGGAAGCTCATTTGTATGTGAGTATCTTGTGTCCACAAGAGAATACCCGCTCCAAAGGGGAACTGGTTGCAGGGATTGAGACGTACTTGCAGGCCACCTGGGTAAGTGTTGGAAAGATTGTACCTTGAGATTCCCAAAATAAGAGAATGTCAGTTGACTTGACCTTGGGAGGCTCAGCAATAAACCGCTGTAGTTCAGTTTCCAATGAGTTGCTATCTGGAGTTGATGAGGTGTACAGCTCATCAAATAGGATGGCCATTGGGATGTTTGGGGTAACTTTGGGAAAATCAGATGGTGTAGTGAAGTGTTTCTTGGCTTCATCTTGAAAAATTTTGGCCAGATGATTTGTTGACGTGCCAAAATGAGCCAAAGTTGCTTCATGCAAAGCAAAAAAGTTGAGTTTTAAGCAAGGATCAAGAATTGTTGCACAGACCACTGGGGTCTTGCAGAGCAGAATCATGAGGTATTTGGTGAGCTTGTTTGTGATTGCATTGAAAGCAGGTTCAATTGGTCACATGCCTATATGTGAGTGATGGGGTAAGACATTTTTACATTAAGGAGAACTTTAGTAGACTTTTACTTACCTGGAATATTTGCTTAATTAATAGGATATAGAGTGGCAGAGCGTGATTTATGGTTGGGTAGGTGGAGCCACGTATAATGTTTGTGGGTGAAGAAATTTGACCATGACAGTAAGCTTTTCCCAGTCAATTGGTGAAAGCTGATATGATTGCATGTTGGCAAGGCTACAGTACTGTTCATATGCTTCTTGGAGAGAGGATGCTCTCTCAAGCATCACGTATGATGAATTGCAACATGTACACACATCAGTCAAAAGAGTAGTTGTATTTTATGGTCTCTCTACATTGTAAATTAGCTTGACCATTTTTACAAACTTTTCTTGCCTCTGAGGAATATGTCATAAATATGAGCCCAAGCAAGCAACTTGTTAAATTATTGAGTCATAATTCACTTGTGAACCATCAGGGGGGGTGACCAGACTGGAAATCAACATTGGGGCAGGAAGGTCTTCATATTCTGGAGTGGTAGCAGAAGTTGGCCCATCAGCAAGCAACCTCAATCCATCATGTGCTGCAAGGTGAAGCACATGTGCCATGCAGCCAATTGTGTTGGGCATTTTTTCTCTATTCTTTGTGCTATTTGTTGGTTGACTGAAGCATTGTTTGCTGTTATGCAAATAATTGTGTCATACAAGTTGTATTGCTTCAATATGCTAAGGAAGTTGTTGGCAAGTGATGGGCCAGAGTGATCCTTTGAAAAAAAAAACCATCAGTATCATAGGAAAACAAGGCCTATCAGAAAATAGAAAAAACCTTCTATTGTGCTCAGTCCTAGAAAAAGGGATGTGAGCTTAAAGTCATCATCAATAAAATTCCCAGTGACAGCCATATAGGCTGTCACATTGGGACTAGTCCAGGTATCAGTTGTAAAAGAGATTTTTTTTGATTTTTTGGTGTATAACTGGCAAATATGCTCTTGATAAAATAAAAAAAGATTTTATAAATGTGAGGTGAGGGCTGTACAAAAAACTAAAATGTTGAGAATGGTTGGATTGCACAATTAAAGCAAGGCCCTGAATGATGAGGATTTGGTTATGGAGAGGCACAGGTCACAATTGGAAATAAAATAAACCAGGGTTGTTTTTAATGTTTCCAATGATAAGCCCTGAAAAAAGAAAAGATAAGAGGATTAACGCTTAAATTTGAACAAAAGCATCAAAAACAGAAGTACATACCTTTTTCACATGGGAGCACATAATGTACTTTTCAAGGCCAGGGTTTATTGGGTGGATTATTTATTGAAGTTTGGGATTTTTAATTTGATTTAAAGCATGGAGGTGATCACTCATGGACTTTGTACTTCCTGTTTGATTGTGCTTTAATCTCTTCTTTCAGCCTCTTCCACCTCAATACAATACATTACATTTGATGTACTTCTCATTGACCTCAGAAAAGTATGACCACACCCATTATTGTTTTGGGTTGGGTGGTGCTTCACTAACACTTGGCCATGTTGCATTATCAGAGTCACTTGAAGTCGTCAGCTGAAATATTGGTCCAGAGCCAGAAGACATACTGGAATTTGTGTTGGAGGATGAAGTGATGAAGAGAAAAAAAGAAAAATTATAAAGAAGAGAGGAAGAGAAAGTCCACCCAAAGGGGTATAAATGTTGACAAAAGAAAGTGGGAGGTGGAGGAAGGGTACAAAGCCAAGTAGGATATAAGCCCCAGCCTCCCCTCCCGACCCCGGGATACACTGGGGTCAAAAATGGGGATGGAATTTCCCCTAATCTCCAAAGGGGACGGTGAGCAGGTTTGGCCAAGGAGCCAGGGAATCCCACAGGAGGCACCACTAGTACACAGTACAGTAGTACAATTGAATTCTGATCATGACTTACTAGAAAGAAAATAAATCAGAAATTACTATAGTGGCAATGTCAAACTCACAAAGTTAAATTATTAGAAGTATTTCTTTCTTAATAATTATCTTGAATCATTTTTTTCTTCTTGCTAAACAAAATTTCAATTTATCAAATCATTAACCTTATAAGTTAGAATATAAATTTGTACCTTAACTGAGGTTTTATATAGAAAATATAAGATCTCAAGTCATAGAATCAATAATCTCAAAAGTCCTGGTATTTCAAACAGGAAAAATAAATAAAAAATACATAAAAAGTGGCATGAGAGTTTTAAGCTGAGGCTTTACAAATTTTACAAACCAAAAAAAAAAGGAAATTTATAAATGATAAAAATCTTTCAAGTTTCTTAAAAATATTGAAGGTTATGATGATTTTTTCATTTTTACTTATATAGAGTATATTTTTATTTTATTTTTTAAAAAAATAATAATATGAAATTTCAATAAAATTTTGAGATAAATTATAAAATAATTATAAATTCATTTAGCTAAAAGTAACTCTTAAGAAGAAAAAATTTATTTAATTTTTTTTTCTTTCACTTTAAACTACCTTTGACAGCTTACTCTTTTGAATAATTTTCCTTTGAAATATTAATGATGGTAATATTGATAACTGTCTAAACAAAAAAATTTTAAAATTAAAAAAAAAGAAAATTCTTCTTAAATATATTCAAATTTTTCCTGTCTTTTTTTTCTATTTTGAAAACAAAAGAAAATAAAAAATCAAAATTATTTTTTTCATCAAAAAAAATAATAAAAAAACCAATTTTAATTTCACTCAAATTTGATTTTTATATTTTTTCTATTTGTGCTTTGAAAACCATAAAATAAGTTATTGAATTTATTTTTTATAATTCTTAAGCTAAAGAATTCTCCATATCAAATTGAAGTTTTTTTTAATGAGAAAAACAAAATGTTGATAATATTATCTTTTTTGTAAATGCACAAATAATAGTTTTTTTGTTGATTTTGTATTAATCATAGTAAGCTTAAAAGATATAAAAAAATACAGACCCATTAATTTGAAATATAAAAATAAATTAAATAATAATAATGATATCAATTTAAATTTTAAAAAGAGATTTAATTCAAAATTTTATATTTTTGAAATGAAATGATCCATTTATACTAATAATTAAGAGTTCTATTTTGCTCTTCTTATTATAAATTAAATCTTTAATCCATATTTATATAATTATTATTTTTTAATATATATATATCACTTATAGTTTCTTGTTGGTTTGAACTTCTTTGAAAAAAAATCAATAATTGATTGATCTTTACTTTTATCTATTGTCCTATTTAAAGAAAAATTAAATTAAATAGTTTAATAAAAACTAGTGAAAAATTGAAAATTTAGAAATCAATAATAATAATTTAGCTTAAACCAATTTAAATATTAAATTAAGTTTTAAGATAAAAAACTAATGTAATATATATATATTAAAAAAAATTATATGAAATAATTTTGAATGATTAACCTTTTTTTCTTCCCTTTTTTTGAGGAAAAAGTATTATTATATTTAATTAATTGATTAATTCAATGTTGGTTAATTTGATTATATAAAAAACGTAAAAATTAAATTAAATATAAATTAGTAATAAAATCGTAATAAATTTTTTGATTTGAATAATAAAAAAAAAGCATCAATCTCATCCCTTCTGCTCAATACCACCCAAAAAAAAGAAAACTCGATTAATTTAGTTAATTATTGAAAAAAACTCAATTAATCTTCAAGTTCAATGTTTGTTGGTATTAAGATTAAAAAAAATAAATTTTGAACATATTCTAATTTTCCTCACAAAAATCATATAGAATACTTCAAAAGATAAACTAAAAAACACACTTTTTGTGATTGAAATCACCAAAAAGAAAGTAATAATAATCAATTCCTCAAATAAATCATTAATAAATTATTCAAAAAAAGCCATTATAGCCTTATACCCCCTTTAAAAAATGAAAATATAGTAATTAATTTTTTGATTTTATTTTTCTAAAAAAAAGTAAATACATTTTAAGAACAACAAGATTTATATGGAAATAAAGTCTTTATTATATCGATAACTATACATAATAAAAATAAAAAAGGAATAATTATTATTATTAATAGGGCGTCTCAAACCTCCCAAATCCCATATAAAATAAACGGGTTTTTTTAAGGCCAAATCCCGCATTTAATTTTTGGGATTTTGCTATGGGATTTTTGGAATGAAAAAACTAAGTTTTTGGGTACCAAAAACCAAATTTTCCAAATGGAATACAGAATTTGCATCTTAAAACTCAAAATGAAATAAACCCCTCATATTCCAGTCTTATACTTATTCATCACTGATTTCTCTTTTTTACAACCCACCTTGATAATTTCCAAAAGAAAAAATTGTGATGAGATATTTAATTATTGATTAGCTTTATATGATATATACCACTTTTAAGATTAATATGATGAAGAAATTAAAGAATATATCTATTTCTTACATAAAATTTATGAGAAATGGTACATTAAGCCATTTAAATAGAATCCTGAACCATATATATATATATACATATATACCAAAAATGACTTAATAAACTTAAATGAAGATATATTCAGACAATTATGCTTTAAAACATATTATCATTTCCAAAAATTAGTTCAGATGATCCAGAATGATTCATACTTTCAAAATTCTTCCATTCAGTTAGCAATTTCCTTGTCAAGATTGGGGTCAAATGGGAAAGGTTCTGCATTGGGTAAAATTGGTTTGTTTTTTGGCATGAGCCAGGGGGAAATTCTGTTATATACTCACAGGATTATTTCATGTTTGGTGAAATTGAAACAAATAATGATCAAGTGGCCTGATGCTAATGAAAGAGCCAAAGCTTCTTCAGTCATGCAAAAAAAGGGCTTTCTGGTCGTGTTGGAATTACAGATGGAAGATTAATAGCATTATCACAAAGGCCTGAAAAGGATGGTGAACCTTTCTTTTTATTGTAAAAAGGGGTGTTTCTTGATGGATTTTTATGTTTTGCAAAGGGTGGATTTTTTGAATAGCTTATATATAAAAGAAAATTTAGGTACTCAATGTCTCTTCAACTTGTATGTAATATAAATAAAAATTTAATCAGATTAAATTCTGGTTGTATGGGCTCATTGCATGATTCAAATGTAGCTCAACATATAAAAATAGTCAAACAGCCCACAAGGTTTATTCAAAGGATCAGTATTTAATCACATATTAAGAATATGCAAGCTATCAATATATAGTCCCAGTATTTAAGGGTGCAGTGGCTCATGAAAAAAGTAATAGTATCTTTAACCTTTACCTTGCACAATCCAGGGTCTGCAAAAAGCTTGCTATTAGAGTTCTTGAGGGTCACTGGTCATCATTACAGGGGATTCAGAGGTTTTTAGATTGGGTTGTTTTCTACATCATCTTGCATAAAATATTTGAGCTTGTTGGAGATCAATGAGATAATATGTTTGATGATGAAGATTCACCAAAATTTCAAAACATTGGTGATTACATGAATCGAAATGCAAAGATTAATATGAGGAAAAGAATAAAGCCATTAATTTTACTATGGTATAATAATAATTAATTTTTTTTGGAGTTGTTGGAGTTATTATTAAATAAATGAGTAATTTATTTGTAATTTGAAATATTTCTGATAATATTTATTATATAAAGACAGATTTTTTTTTGATTAATATCCTCATTAAATCTACTGGTGAGATTATTTATCATTGATTTTTTTTATGGAATGGACACGGAATTATGAAGTTGGCCACAATGATTTCCATTTCCAACTATCTGATATAAAATGAAGTTATATATATATATGTATTAAATTTAATGGAGGGTAAATTTATTTTTAATTTGTGATAAAGAAAATACCAAATACATAATTAAAATAATCCTTATTATTTAAGCTTCATTCATTATGATTTTAAAAATTAAATTGTGGAAATTACACTTATTATGAAAATGATACTCATTTGAAGCTTAAAAGTGGAAAAATTATTTCAGTGAATGATCATATTAAAAAAATGAAATAATAGACTATTGACCAAATTTTATGATATTTTGGACCTTTTGAAATATTTTTTATTCTTTCCAGATTTATCAGAAGTTCTCTTTTGGAGTTCCTGAGGGCTTAAATCTAACAAGCTCTTACCAATATTAAACAATTTTTTTCTTATTTGAAATGGGCATCCAAAAATGGGCAATTTTTAGATAATTTTGTAACTCTATTGATGGTTTGATATGAGATCTTGGATGTGTTTCACAGTACTTTCATTATTCCTTGTTTTTTAGAAAATCTGATCTCATGTTCAAATTCTGGGAAATTAAGTCCATGGCCAGTTGAGCTCATCCGAGTGGGAGCAGGATTAGAGGTAGCTGTTTGAATGAAAGAGAAAATGCCACATGTCCATTAACTAATATCATTTTTGTCTAAATAGCCCTTATTATGGAATAAATTCTTGGTAATGATAACATTGGAAAAGGATTTGAATTAATTTGATGTGGTCCAATCAGTTTAGCTAAAGCTGGGAATATTTTATTCTTGCATAACTTAAAGATCATCTTAATGGGAAAATTTGAAAATACTTTGAATTATTGATTGAATAAATGTATCAAATGTTTTAAGTTTATTCCATTCATTGTTATATTAATCAATTTTATTAATGGTTAATCCTTTTTTACTTGCATACACCCCAGATTATTTTCCTTCATCAGAACCCTTTCTGAACTCAATTCCTCTCATAATACCTCCCAAACGGATTTTATTGGTTATGATTTTTGGTCGATTATTGGGTAATTTACTTAAGGAAATAATAAGGTTTTTGAGTGTTTGAAATATCAAGGTGGGTGAATTGAAAGGATGGACTTAATGAATTATAATAGGTAATTTGGAAGGAATGCATTCATTGAAAAATATGTATGGATTATTGTGAGGATTTTGGGCAAGAAGCTTGAACCAGGCTTGATTATCCTTCTTTAGTCTTATTGACAACACTGCGACATTCTTCATTTTATTGAGTTTGGTGCCTGAGATCTTCAAGGATTCTCTTGAAGTTTTGTTTTATTTTTTATGTTTTTTTGTGGCTAAAGTATAAGATGATTGCTTTGATGAGGTTTCCGCTCATTTGGAACTATTTGAGTGTGGACTTGATCTGGGAAAATATTATTATCATGAATTAAATTAGCTGATGGATTAATTTTGGGAGGAATTGAATCACTTTGAAGCAACTCATGATGGACTAACATTGTTTTGGTGAATCCATGCTATCATTAGTGGGCTTAAAAGGATTATATTAGGAATAGGAAGATGGATTTGAATTGATAGGAATGGGAGTTTGAGCCTCATTTTTGAATTTCAGAGTGTTTTGGAGAGCTTTTAAAATTATTAACAAGAAAACTAACAGCCCTTCTTATTTAATCCACCTTTAGAGTAATTAAAAAAAACTTAGCTTGTTTATAGTAATAATTATTAGTTGAAGATTAATGAAGTTCAAGATTTTGAGATGTGGAAGTTTTGGAAAAATATTCATGAAATTATTATAATTATTAAAATAAATTAATAAAAAAAAGCTGCAATTTTTTTTAAATAGGCTAAAATAATTATTAAAATAAATATAAATATGGCCTCTTGAATGAGGGCCAGATGGCTTCAAAAATAGTCTTTGGAAAAATAAATAAACAATAAAACATCAAAAAAGATTTGAAATTTATTCTGAATTTTTTGGTATTTTTTTTTCTTTTCGTTTTTTAATATAAAAATTTATTAAATTTAAATTATAATTTTATATTATTTATGTATAAAAAAATGAAAAATCATCCTAAGGTCATCGGATGCGATTCCAATGTGCTTAGGATGAATCCTGAGGTGATTTGGCGGTGATTGGAGGGGCTATTCAGGTGAGATGGTGATGGATGATTAATGATGCTGTTGGTGATGAAGATGGATTATGGATGGTGGTCATTATAAAAAAATATAAAAAATCAAAATAATTACTTACAAATAATAAAAACCCTTTTGTTCCACCAATAAAAAAATAAAATACAAATAATTAATTGTAAGAGCCTAGAGTGGATTTTTTCAAAGAAGAGTCAGTTAATATTGACTTATCAGGAGTCAAATATGAAATACTTTACCAAGAGTTTTAAGTGAAGGTGGAAGTTTGTGGAATAAAACTGAAGTGGTTTGGTTGGAAATTATTATCAAGTTTAATAAATTTAGAATGAAATTGAAGCAGGTTGAAATTAAATCAAATTTCTATTGATAAAATTTGCTTTGAAAGAGAAGTTGAATAATTTTTAAGGAAAATTTGGCTGGAAGAGAGTTAAATTGAATTGAAAACAAAAAAAATAAAATAAAATTTTTTCAGCCCAATTAGTTGAAAATTAGGCCAGCTGAGTATATTTAAAAATTTCAAGTTGATTCATCTCCAATCAGACCTTCCACAGCTTACAAATTTAAACCTATTCAGTGTTTATTCATACATATTAAAACATAATTTTGGACAAATATATATCAATTTTATCAATCTAAATCATCATGTTTCACAACAATAAGCCACAAAAACAATGAACCTTTTCCTTTGAAAATATTAACAACTATTTTTTAATTAAAGAAAAAATCCTCTCTTCCTCAAACAGTAGACTTGCAGAGCTCATTGCCACAATAGTAAAATAAATCTTCCTTTTCTTTTCTTTGAGCTTCATTTCCTCCAAAAAATTTCTTTTTTGAAACCCATTTGCATCTGAAGTTTTCTCTTCTCAAATTCCATTTTATGCTGAAGCTTTTTATCTTCAACAAGTCAATATTCCAACTTCTTTTTCCTTTCAAACAACCTTTTATTTCTGGATTTTCTCAACCTCGGACATTTTGGTGTCTTTCCATTTTCCCTCATCCCAATACAATTGTGAGCCTTGAGGTATATTTTACATACCCAAATAGGCCACAATTATCTTAAAAAGAAATTTTGAATTATGCAAAACTCATAAGTCATGCATATATCCAAAATTCATCATTTTCAATTTCAGAAAAGATGAATAACTTTTTATTGAGTAAGTAAATCCATGGATTTAAGACCAGATTTGGATTCTACACAAAAATTCACCTAGGGTAGCTCCATAGAGTGAATAAGCTCAATTTAAGTATTTGAGGTGGTAAAATGGAAAATACTTCAATACCACATCATTAATACCACATAAAAGATCCGTGAAAATTTTTGTTTTTCTTGATTTTTAGCCAAAATAATGGGAAAGTGAGAAATCCCATGTTACATATACACTAAGAATAGTGTTATGCATGTTTTGAGCACTTAATATCATGGTATTCTTACATAGACTTTTGGTACACCCATAGTGGATATCTCACTTTAAGCCTAAATTACTATTTTGACGTAAAAATTAGGCAAGGGGGACAAAAGACATCAAAGAGAGCCAGGGTACCCAACTTCTGAGGCCTCAGAGGCGTGGATAGCTCCAGAGCATGGATCCATGGCTCATCTTGGCCCAATTGGTAAACTAAAACTCTTTGGGAACTTGGTTACCAAGTTACACCTACTGTAATCATAAGAAAAATAGCAAATAACCTGCTATTTTGACGTGCCAAGGAGGTAATAAGCTACTTAGGCTCCTGTAACCACGTCAATTCTTGATGACTTTCCATGACTAGACCCTAAAAGAGTAATTAAACCCTTTTGGGATGCATATTCATTGATTTACCTCATAGCAACCAGCAAAATACTGCTATTTGCAATTCTATGTAGAAATGAGGTAAAAACTTCAAAAATTCATTAAAAATACAATTCTTAATTAATCTTCCTGAAGCTTTCAGGACCAATGAAGAACTGTATTATCTATGGTACAACCAAAAAGAATTATGGTTTTACTAGTAAAATTAAAAGTTTTACTTACAGTCCATTTTTGACCATTCTACGTGAAACACTGAATCTTCAAAAATTCACAGTAATTACAACCTGTGATGAAATTGGCAATAACATTGATAACTTTGAGAAATCAATGATTATTTTAGAATAAAAGAAGATTTACAGATGTTACTCCTTTTATTATTAACCATATTGGGGTTGGTAGTCACGTAAAAGCATCAATTAAGTAATTATGATAATCTTACGTGGCAACAGATGATGCAATCATTAATCCAAAAGGGTTTATTGTTTTCTCACTCACTGGTTTTTCAGTTTGCTCCATGGCACGCCTCTGTGAGCTGTTGTTGACTTAAAAGAAGCCTATTCTTGCTGTTTTTTCCATATCATCATCATCATCTTATCAATTTATTAAATCATTATTACCAACAAGTAAGTATTAGTTAAAGCTATTCTTAAGTGTTTTAAATCTTTCCAAATCATCCAGAAAGACGTGAAATCCTAGAATCCAACTATATATTGTTGTAATACTGTTATAAATCCTTTTGATCCCTTAAATCCACAATTCTACATCAAATTTCTCTACTCTTATCTATCAATAAGTTCTTTGGAGTATTAGTGAGTCATTTATTCTTAATTCTTAAAGTTTTTCTCTAGTAATAGTTTTCTTCAAGAATTATCTTTATAATTATTCTTGCAAAAGATAATTATATATTAAAATAATTTTATTATTTTAATAAAGAAGTTTTTATTATTAAATTCTTCTTGTAATTGATTCTAGTAGACAATTACTTGCTCACTGTTAAAATCACTAGTAGTGCTTAACACGTGAAAGAAATAATTTTTTAATTATTTAATTGTGGTTATAATAATACTTTATTATTATATTTCATAAGAACAGACATAGTACTGTTGATTGATAGTAATATTATCATCAGTTTCATAGTCACATCTTACAACAATTGTTGAATCAGTGCAGTTTCATGGCCTATTAAGATGAAAAGTGAATGAATATTTCTTCTCACTGAGTAGTAATAATAATCACTCTTTATCTCTTTGAATTTCCAACAGATGTGTATAAGATTATGGAAATACATGCATTCCTTTTTTAGGCCAAAAACTATGATCATTCAGGTTGAAATTTGCCTTCTGTATATGATTTTATATAGGATCATTATACAAATTTTGTAACTATAAAAAGCATTTCAACCCAGTAAAAAACAAGAGAAAGGGTCAATATTATGTGAAGCTTACATGTTGATCCACCATATTTGATTGCTCCTGGAGCTCTAGAATCTCAATAGGTGTTTCATAATCGTTTTCTTCAAGCTTTTCATTCTAAAATTGAACTAAATGAAATACATTAGTATGGATACTCAAATATAAAAATGAAAAGTTTATATCCAAGTTTGGATAAATTGGGTCCTTTCAGTTTTCAGCAGAATCATCCTCCAATGAATCAAATTTTGCAATTGGTTTGATATTGGGCTTGTGACCAAATAAGGTATCCATTTCATTATAAAAAAGGAACATGCTTTCCAGCTTATCAGCCATTGTATTGATACACTTTATCTATGAATCCTCTTTGATGCCTGATCCAGTTTCATTCTAAAATTCATTTTCCAAAGTATATTTCTTCTTATATGTTTTCCATTGGTAATGAATACTTTCTTCTGTAAGATTAAAATGTTTTTGGGACTTATTATTGACCTCAATAGACATAATCTCGAATCCATTTTGCTCGCTCAAAGGTGGCCTTCCACCCAGAGTTGTACCACTTGTCCCAAAACAAACATCATAATTTGATTTTTCTTTAACCAATTTAATATAAATTTATAATAAACATGAGCTATATTTCAAGAGTGCTGTGATGGTATTAATGCTCCTTTTTGAGATGAAATAAATATTTGAGACTTGATACGTGGCATCTTTCAAGCAAAATATGACAGGCCAAACAAGTTTGAGAAGGATTTAGGAAGAAACTCAAGATTGAAATTGTGCAAATGATATTGAGGATGATTCAGTATTGTTGTATAGGATCTTATAATTACCCAAATGCATTGATTTGTTGGGTGCTGGAAATTTTGAAATTGAAGATTAATTGGTTATATTTCAAATTGCAAATTACAACTTTTTTGAAGGCCAAATTTTGGTTGAAATTCAGGGTCTCTAAGTTGAAAAGAATCCAGGATTTGTATTTAAAATATTAAGGTTTTTCTATATGTGATTTCCTTCAAAACCCCATATTTTTTTAATGTAGGATTTGGCAGGTTTGAGATTCCCTATCATTCTTATTATTTTGAATGAAAATAATAAATAAATAAATTTTTATTTATTGAAATTTTACTCAAAAAAAATATAAAATATATTTTTACCAAAAAAATGAATTTTTTTTTTTAAATATATATATATATATAACAAAAATAACACACAAAAAGAAAAGAAAAAAAATTAAGTTAATGTTTTTCTTTTTGCAAATATTATATTATGAGGTATCAAAACTACAAAATCTCTATTTCTTTTTATCAAAATCCCACATTTTCTTTGTGTAAAATTATATCCTGCAACTCCAGAGCTGTGGTATTTTGAGATAAAAAAAGCCCATATTTCGGTACCAAATCATACATTTGAACAACTAAAATCCCACATTAATATTGCTGCTCACCAGGTACAAAGATGCATACCCAAATTTATAACATGAATTGTTACTTTTATTTAAGCTCTAAGCTTGGCTGTATTCCACAACGAAAATTTTCCAAAGATTATTCTCCATGAAAAAAAGCCTCTACTTGTAAACCATCGAGTTTCTCATTAAAATAACTTCAATTTGTTAATTAAATTTAGTCCAGAAGTGATTCTTAAATACAAGATCATATAGATCTACTTCATATGATATTTAACCAAGAAAATATCTAAGCTTAAAAGACCTATCCATCACCATATATTTACACATAAAGTTATTTCCAAAAATTCTGATGTATTAAGGTTCATCAGCTATGAAATATAGCACAATTTCTTTTTCAAACTAGTAAAAATAATTTAAAGTGATGAAATATTTCCAAATTTTTCCAGAAATATAGAAAAGGGTGCCGAAATGTAATTGGAAGTCGAATTAGAAAGATTGTGATAAAATGGAAATGGAAAAGCTTTAGTGGTCATTGACATGTTATTTGGAGTTAGCAATGGGGAAATTGTCTTGTATACTAAGTGGGTAATTTGAACTTTAATTAAAGAAAAGAGGAATCATATTGTTTGGAAAATAATACAAGCACAGAAGAAGATTACAGAATTAACAGGGGCTGAGGGATTCCCAGGATGCATTGAAATTATTGATGGAAGTCTCATACCACTTTCACAATGGCCTCAAAATGATGGTGAAGCTTATTGTGACTGTCAGAAAAGGTATATAACACTTAAATAATACAACTATATGGCTCATTTGAGTTTATCTAACTCCTCAATTTACATCAAACTAGTCCGTGAAATAAAAAAGTAGTTTATTTCATGCACTGACTCCCTGAATGACTCAAGTGTTTCTCAAAGGATTAAAATAGCTAAATCTCAGGGAAACTATTATAGTGGGGACCACTATCTACTTTCAAATTCAGAATATCTAATTTCAGCATGGATAGTTCCATAATAGAAATGTAATTCATCGAAAAATGAAAATAACAAACAAATTAATTGATTTTTTGGCAAGATCTTGGGTTTCGATTGAAAATTTCATTGGTATTTTGAAGGTTAAATGGGAATCTCTCACAGATATGTGTAATAAGAAGAGAAATGAGAAGGAGGGAAATATTTTTTTATATTGAGCTGTCTCATGTGTTATTTTGTACAAATTCTACATACATATTATGATATGTATGAATCAGATGATCTCCCTAAGGAACAAAATTTTCATAATCTGAATATTATGGAAGTTTTGATTAATATAAGAGAGAAAGCTAAACCTAAAACATTAATTTGGTATTGAAATAATAATTAGTTTTAATTTAAACTCTTTTGATTTCATTTTAATAAAAATTCTTTATTAAAATGGAAATAAAAATAGTAGAAACTAAAAAATATTTCATTAACTACAAATTAACCCTTTTGGATCTTTTTCAATCCTGAGAATTAAACTAATTTTTCCCATTAACTTTAGAATTTTGGTTTTTGGAGTCCATAATTTGTATTTTTTGGGAAACATTCAATAGTTTTTTTTTGATCTGGAAAGAAAATTTAAAGTGTGCTATGGCTTGATGATTGATAATAGTTCTAGGCGATTTGGTTGTGTGATGCTTGATTGAAGAATCTTTGAAAAGTTTTTCAATTATTCCAGGTTTTGTTGAAAAATAAAACTCAAATTGAATTTCAGGAAATCAAAGTCCATGAGAAAAAGGTGAAAAGAAAGAAGGAATTGGTTAAGAATTAGCTTTTGAAATAAAAGAAAAAAAATAACATATCCACATTTATTAAGATATTTGTTATTGGTATGAGGTTTTTTGTAAAATCCATCTTAAGTGATACTGAAATTTAAATAAGTTTCGAATTAGTTTTATTCTTTAATTTTAAATTCTAGTTGACTAAAATTTGGTAAGGTGGAATGATTCATGATCTCTTGATTATAATTTTTAGCACCTTTAGAGAAGTGCAAAATTCTTAAAAAAACAAATCAATTAAGAAATTTATCTTAAACAAGTCTACTTTTGATTATCTAATTGAACTTTTCAAAGAGTTGATTCTGTTTTTCTAGAATAAAAACCTTCCGACGGGATCCAAATCCTTTCATGATACCTCCTAATAAGTCTTAATCGTTGGTAATTTTATGTCTATTTTTGGCTAACTCACTTGAAAGTATAATTAATTTTTGATTTTTTTTAAAACTGGAGTTATATTTTCAAATGAATGGATTTGAAAATGAAACAATAGTTAAGGAAGATTTGATGGTATTATCAACAAATACATATTGTCTTTTTGGAGTTTTGAATTCTGGAAGCTTTAACAATGATGAGTTTGGAGGCTTTTCAACAAGAGGAATCATTAAGAAAGATTTATAATTGATTTTATTAGCTTGAAGATTAATTATTACTTTTTTATTAATATCAATTAGATCTTTTTGATATTGAGTAGGTTTGGGGGAAGTTATTTTATTGGAATAATGTTTTAATTTTGGCTTGGTCCTGACCATTTTGTCATGTGATTTTGATCATTTAAATTATCATCACTTGTATCATATTTTTTGATTTTTTTGGAATGAAGATTGTTTATTAAGCTATTATTAAAATTTATTCTAAAGCATCTTTATTAAAGTCCCACAATTAAAAAAAGCTAATATAATTGATTTTAAGATTGCTGAAAGAGGAAAAAAAAAGAATATAAAAATAATGATAACTTAATTGAATTGAAATAAACTTTAAAAGTGGAAATAATTAAATGAATTTTTACAAATATCAACCCAAAAAGTATTATCTCTTTCCAAAATATAATTTAAAAAGAAATAATTCAGTTTTATAAAAATAAATCAAAAAAACTTGTTAGGTAATTTCAATTTTTATGGAAAAGAATATTAATCTAATTAATTCAATCAAGTTATCAATATTTCTTTTTAAAAAGAAGTTAAAAATATTGGAAATGGACGAGGAAATCTGGAAAACAAATTGAAAGATGATCTAAAAAAAATGTAAATATTTTTTAAATGAAATTGGGGTATTAATGGTGAGTGGTAGATGGATGGATGGTTTTTTATCTTTTATGAAAAGGAATAAAGAAAGACACACATTTTTTTAATTTGAAAAAATACAAATAAAAATCATTTCAAATTGAGATCTGAAACAAGAGAAAAAATCAGTATAGATGATTAAAGGAACAAAAAACAATACTTGACTGTGTGTTGAAGTGAAAACTGTTGATATATATCTTATTTTAAGAAAAATAAATAAATAAGATTTAGAAAATAACTTTAAGATTATTTTTCCTAAGAAAAGAGAAGAAAGATGAGTAAATCTTTGATAATTGAAATATTGAAAATGTTTATTGTTTTCTTCTTTAGAATAATGCCTGAGAAAGGAATTCTTTTCCAATTAATTGAATTGATTTTTTTCCAAAAAGTAGAGAATTTATTTTTATTTATTTTTATTTATTTTTATTTATTTTTATTTATTTTTATTTATTTTTATTTATTTTTATTTATTTTTATTTATTTTTATTTATTTTTATTTATTTTTATTTATTTTTATTTATTTTTATTTATTTTTATTTATTTTTATTTATTTTTATTTATTTTTATTTATTTTTATTTATTTTTATTTATTTTTATTTATTTTTATTTATTTTTATTTATTTTTATTTATTTTTATTTATTTTTATTTATTTTTATTTATTTTTATTTATTTTTATTTATTTTTATTTATTTTTATTTATTTTTATTTATTTTTATTTATTTTTATTTATTTTTATTTATTTTTATTTATTTTTATTTATTTTTATTTATTTTTATTTATTTTTATTTATTTTTATTTATTTTTATTTATTTTTATTTATTTTTATTTATTTTTATTTATTTTTATTTATTTTTATTTATTTTTATTTATTTTTATTTATTTTTATTTATTTTTATTTATTTTTATTTATTTTTATTTATTTTTATTTATTTTTATTTATTTTTATTTATTTTTATTTATTTTTATTTATTTTTATTTATTTTTATTTATTTTTATTTATTTTTATTTATTTTTATTTTTATTTTTTTTTATTTTTTTTATTTATTTTTATTTATTTTTATTTATTTTTATTTATTTTTATTTATTTTTCTTTATTTTTCATTTATTTTTATTCATTTTCATTTATTCTTATTTATTTTTATTCATTTTTATTCATTGTTATTTATTTTTATCTATTTTTATTTATTCATCTTTCTCAAAATATAAAAGATAAACAAAATATGAAAATAGAAATTTTAATTTATAATTTGAAAACAAAGTATTAATTCTCATCAGTATCAATTATTTTCATTTACTTCAAAAAAAAAATCGAGAAATTAAGAAATTAAGAATTTTTTTTTCAGCTTTTTTGTCTATGTTTTTTTTTTCAAAGAAAAAATAACCAAAAACTAAAGTTTTATCAAAGACCAATTATTATAATGAATTTTTTAATAAAAACAAATTAAATTAAATTTTTAATTCTTAAAATTTTATAAAGAAAAATCAGCTAAAATTTAATTATCAATTGAATTAATTGAATAAAATTTCAAACATTTTTTTTTTGACTGAAATGGGTCTCAAAAAAGAGATTTAATTAGATTTGATGGCTAATTTTAATCTTAAGAATTTGTTTTTGGATGAGAATCTCTCACAATCCATAATTAGGGGGCTCTTGTAGAAGATAGAAAATGACTTTAATTATAAGCAAGCGTTTGACATACCAAAAACTCAGGTTTTTGTGTACCCACTCCCACATTTCTACTTTGAAAAGCCACATTTACTTGATATACTCTCTAAGCTGTCATCTTACAAAGCTATTAATGATTAAATGCAGATATAATTCTTTACAGATTTTTCCACGCCTTATCTGTTCAAAATTCCACAAAAAACAACTCATCAAGAAATGTTTCAGCACCTAATGAGATTACATCATATACAGTAGTTTTAAGATAAAAACATAATCTGAAATTAAAAATAATAAAATTTTATTACTTGAAGCTTAAACTACAGATAATATCAGGCCAGATAAAACTAACATTGAAAAATAAATATACACATAAAAGGACTTAACATACTTCACCAAGGATAAATTCAAATGATAATTCTGGATGATTAAGGTTTATCTTTCAATATTTGTTCAAATTAGTCACAAACTCTAATATTTTATACTTCCTCCATCTTTAAGCAACAAGATACCCTAGCAAAATTGGATATTTATTATTCAAGTTTGGTAAAAATTATAATCGTGTCAAAGTTTAAAACATTGTAAATTCTTAAAAGGAAGGCTTAGCGGTCTATTAATATGATCAAATTAAAATTTTTCATCATTTCTAAATCTTAAAGAATGAATCAGAAGTTTTGCATATTCCAAAAAAACAACTTAAAAATCAGTTATTATACAAACAGAAAGGTTTCCTGTTTGCATTGGGTTTAGAAATAAAATATGTATTTCCTTTTAAGAAAGATCAAAAAATATGGAAAAGAATATTTTACTATAGAAGAAGGTGGTTTTTATTCACAAATTTCATTAGAAAATTTGAAATTTCTTCCATTTTTAATTATGTATAAGTAAAAAATAGATACCAAAGATCACTAAGCCTCGTTTTGTTTTTTAAACAACCAAAAGTTTTTTTAATTAAATTTTTTCTTTTTAGGTTCTTTGCACAATTAAAAAGTGTACCAGAATATTAAGATAGAAAGATCCTTCAAAAAATTGATATCCAATTTAATTATATTTTTATGCAAGTTGTAACTATATTTTTCCAGATTGTAAATGATTTATGGCACATTAATATGATAAACGAGCTTCTAAATTTCTATTCAAAGATAGAGGGTTTCAATTGAGAAAGAATTTGGAATATAGAAGGGGAAGTAGTATTGACTTAGAAAAATGTGTGATAATATTAATACTGAGGCAGAGTTTTAGATATTTGTCAATTGGGAAGTTTTTTGTTTAATATTGCGTAATATATTTCAACAAATTGGTTGTCTGTGGGTAAATACTTTGATGATTAAAATCAACTCCAATTACAGAGTATTTATAGAATTGAGACATTTTAATACAGGGAAGGGTAAAGCAGAAAGGTATGATCTGCAATGATTCAGCATTTTAATCCTTTATTGAATGTAAAAAGAGTTCAAAGATATACAATTAGAATCTGGAGTCATATGAAGATTTTTTATAGAAATTCTTCTCAAGTGACAAGTTAAGAATTTATTAGTTCTCATAAGACCAAAGTACTTTTCTAAGAGATCCATTATATAATAGAAGGAAGCTTAAGACTAAGTGAAAACCTTAAAATACAAAATTTCATTTTTTTTTGATGAAAAAGTGATACATCAAAAAATGAAAAAAATTTAATATTCCGTGTCTTATAAAATATAAGAAATCTTCATTATTTATACTTTTTCTGTTCAGGGGATTTGTTCTTACTATGTTCAGGTCTAAATTCTTAAAAATTTGGAAAAAGAAAAAAGTTTTTTGATTAGTTCTAAATGAAAATGAAAATAGAAATTTGCAGCTAATTAATGATATTTGAGTTAATTCAATTTATTTTTTTGTTTGATGCAATTTTAAAGAGGATTCCATGATTCTGATTTTTTTTGAGAATTCCAGGTTGAAATTATTTAACTCAAGCTGGATTAAGTTGAAATTCCTTTCTTTCAATAAATTAAAAATACTATAAGCTCAAGAAGAAACATATTTCTTATCTCCATAAAGCTTACTATAATAGGGGGTGTCAAAGTCACCAAATCCCGCCTTAAAATAACACGGGATTTGGAACCCAAATCCCAACACTAAATCCCAGGTTTTTTATGTATAAATCCCATGGTATTTTAACTGAGTCCCCTGGTATTTTGACCAAATCCCATGCATCTGGGATTTCAGCTTGAAACCTAACCCAAATGAGTACTCACAATTCATACCTGTACAACATGTTCTTCTGAACTCCATTTTGGACAATCTGACCGAACAGCTGATAGTCCATTTATACTTCATCATCCATATAATAATGCCTCGATCCAAAGCAAGACAAATCAAGACAGACATGAAGATCACCTCTGGCCTGCCTCATCCATCAGGTCACTTAATACGTACAGATTATTTAACAATAATTAATTGGCTTTCAGTCAAGTCCAATTTCGAGTCATGTTTTGGTACTAGCGGTTCAACAACTATTGGAAGACCTCCTTCCTCAAAGCAGCATGGGTTTCAGCTTATGGCCATTGAGGTCAACAAAAAATCACGAAATCGCCTAAACCTTAGTTCAAGCAGCATCCGAGATCAATGGCGAACATATAAAAAGAAATATATGGCAGCCAAAAAATTCGAAAACTTAACTGGGGCTGGAATAACGGAAGAAGATGAGAGTAAAGGAATAAAATCCATGAGTGAAAAGCTGGAAAGTATGTGTCCTTGCTATGCAGAAATGGATGTGCTCTTTGGCCACAAGCCCAATGTCACTCCCATTGCAAGCTATGATTCGCAAGAAAAAGACAGTCTCAATGGTGATGATGATGATGTTTTGCTTGATAAGGTACGCTATGGTCTCTTCCTTTTTATACCTCAGATAATTAAAGCCCATTTGCTTTTCAAAGGAGAATAATCACTTGGATTCACCTCACAATCTGGATCGTTTGCTTCATAATCAGGATAACTTGGTTCCAGTGGAAAACCTTCAAGATGATTTGGTAAGTACATTTAAGAGTCATATTTATTCACACCAATATTGATTATTCCTCCTTTGATCAGAAAAGTAAATCCATAATGCATTCAGCACAAAAGCGTAATCAAGCCATGACACCCAACTTGAATGACAAGAGTGGTTCTAGGAAAAGGTCGCTGGATATGTTTGTACCTACTTATGCAAATATACTTGAATCATGGAACAAAGGTATGACTTGCAATTATGGATACTATTAAGAATCCTACTGACAAAATTCATGCTTATTAGCCCGTGAAATAAGTGATCATGCACGTTTGGAGTGGGACAGGGAGAGGTGGAATGAAGAGAAAGTGTGCAACATGGAAAAACAACGGTTTGAAGAAGTCAAGCTACAAAAACAAATGGAGTTTGACGAGAAGCAAAATGCAAAGAAACATGAATTTGAAAAAGAAAAGTGGAATCGTGAATTGGAATTGAAGGAAAAGCAATGCCAGATGGATCTCACTATAGCGGCATTGTCATCAAGCAGGCCAATCGGGGAGCTGGAACGCATTCTGGCATTAGTCAATAAAAAATAACTTATTACATATGTGTAATGTGATCAATTTATACATGGTGCTTGTTTAATTATTGATCTTATGTCATGAAATCTAACTCCACTTTATTACCAAAGGGAAATTTCAATTTTTATGCATAATTGACGCACCAACTTGCCATTCCAAGTGCATATGACATTTATTTGCAATTTGCGGCAGATTTGCAAATTTGGGCAAGTTTTGCATTGAGCATTTATATGAAGTCTGTTCAAAAATCAAATTCGATGACAGTTTGTTTCCTTTTTTATGAAAATGTCATTTTATGGTTTGTTGGGAAATTTTTTCATCTTTTTCTATATATTTTTTTAAATTTAATGGTGATTTTTTATTTTGAAGGGTTTCAACTTTTAAATGGGCAAAGTCCCTTGTTCAGTTGATTTTTGATTTTTAATTCTTAATTTTTAATTTGCTTTTTAAAGTTGATTTTTCCCTTTAATTTCATTGAATTTTTTTTTTTTTTTTACTGTTCACCCCTCCCAATTAAAAAAAAAAAACTTTTTTTAAATTTTTTTTTTTTGAATTTCAAATTTTAATTTTCATTTTTGCTTTTCACTCCTCCCTCTTAAAAAAAATCACCAAATTTTTTAAATTTGATTTGTCAATTCTCAATTATTTTTATTCTATTTTTATTTTTCACCCTTCCCTCTTAAAAAAAAACTCACTTTTTTCAAAATTCAGGTAAGTGAATTTCTCTTCTTTTTGTTCAATCACAATCCTTTTTTGCTAATTTTTTTTAAATTTTTCTGTAGGTAATGTCCTTTTGGTCTTTTAAAATATTTTAATCATTTTTTTGCACCTCCCATCACCATCATCATCCACAACTCACCCACCCATCATTATTTCTTTCTTTTTTTATAATCATCATCATACATCACTCATCATTATCCATTTCCGACTTTTTTTTTTTTGGATTATGATCTTTACTAACCATCACTCATCATTATCCATTTCCGACTTTTTTTTTTTGGATTATGATCTTTACTAACCATCACTCATCATTATCCATTTCCGACTTTTTTTTTTTTGGATTATGATCTTTACTAACCATCACTCATCATTATCCATTTCCGACTTTTTTTTTTTTGGATTATGATCTTTACTAACCATCACTCATCATTATCCATTTCCGACTTTTTTTTTTTTGGATTATGATCTTTACTAACCATCACTCATCATTATCCATTTCCGACTTTTTTTTTTTTGGATTATGATCTTTACTAACCATCACTCATCATTATCCATTTCCGACTTTTTTTTTTTGGATTATGATCTTTACTAACCATCACTCATCATTATCCATTTCCGACTTTTTTTTTTTTGGATTATGATCTTTACTAACCATCACTCATCATTATCCATTTCCGACTTTTTTTTTTGGATTATGATCTTTACTAACCTTTTTTTTTCTTTTTTGTTTTAATTTTTGTTTTATTTGTTCATGTAGGGGTGGATTATTTATAAGGGTTTCTTTTGCAATGTCATTTCATTTCCCATCCCTTCCATCATCCTTAAAATTCAAAAAAAAATCTCCTCCTCCTTCTCATTCTTCCAATCAGTTTGATGATGTCATGGTTAGGACTAAACCAGACTCAGCACATCATCAGAATGATTTGGAAGATGATGAAGCTCATATTACTCCTCTTGATGTCATGGTTAGGACTAAACCAAATATAGAACATCATGAGGATAATAATACCAAATTAAATAATAAAAGAAAGCTCACCCGAAGCCAAAGACAACACATCCATGATTCAAAAGAAATAATGTCTCACCTTGGCCATTCCAAAAAAGAATTTAAAAACTTTTCCACAATTTCGATTGACAAGAAATCTTCAAATGCCTCATGGTTAAAACTTCCATCACTTAACACTCTCCCCCATCCTTATATCCTCATTAATAAAACATCCAAGCCGTTTTTGCCTGTCATCATATATGAAATAACCCCATTTGATAATTATTCTGGTCACTCTCAAATGCTGCAAAAAATCGTCATGACATTAATGTCCTTATCTCAAAATCGACAAGAAATTAAAACCAATAAGCAACTCGAAGGTGGCATTATGAAAGGTATTGGGTTTTGATCTGGTTCTGATGCTGGAAAATCTGCAGGTGTGTGATCCTTTTGTCATATTCCCTTAATAATTACTGACTGATTACAAAATTATTAGGTGTTTACTCCAGAAAACCTGGTTTAACTCCTCATCAAATTGAAACAGATAACAATCAATGGATCAAGCTTCATGAATATGACGAATTCATTTACTCAAGAATCTCCCATTTTTCAAAATTAGCAGCAAATGAAAATCAATCATTAATGGAAGCAGCCCAATTACCCAACTTCAGTCAACTCAAATGGACTTCTGCCAATCCCAAGGAAGGATTCAAATTGTTTACCAATGTCATTGTCACCCAAGATGGATTTTTCAATAAGCCACACAAAGATTTAAACGATCTCAATGCCTGGACTTATGGTATTTTTTCTTTTGTATCAAAAAAAGATTTCCTTCCACTTCCTACTATCTTCACCCCCTCTGGACATGGCTTACACTTCCCTGAATTAAAAATGGAGATCGATTTTTTAAAAAAACCTGGCATCATGGAAATACTTTGGAAGACATCAACAATGGTTCATCATACAACAAAACCACCTCCAGAAATTATCAATCATGACACAATTACTCATTTTGGATGTTCTTTTCAAATAAACCATAAATTATTTAATGTAGGTGACAAATTCTTGAAAATGACACCCACCGAAATAAATTCAAGAGTCAATGGGTACTTTGAACAAAATATGCAGGATCAAAAAAGAAGTAAAAAATGTTAATTGTAAATACTTTTATTTTATGAATAACATCTCCACTCCATTGTATGCCATTAAATTAAGTACATAAAACATTGGTCCTGAAGAAATTTACAATTGACTATTTTTCCATGCCAAAGTGATTGGTTTAATTTTCTCACGCATATTTAGCACATCTTCCCCAATGTCATTGTTGGCCTGATTTTCCACTTGTGGTGGATCATCATCTTCATATAAATCAAACCACTCATCACCAATTTGAGCTAACATATTATGTAAAATCGTGCAAGACACAACCCAACTAACAAAATATTCAATTTCATGATTATACCTCATTTGATTTCTCATTTCCCTTAGAGAAAACCACCTCCCCTTCAAAATGCCAATTGCATGCTCGATTCTGACCCTTGATTTTGCTAGACAGTAATTGAATGAACGGTTGTCTTCATTATGTGCTACAACTCCCTTATATTCTGGAACAACCCAAGGAGAGCTTGCATATGCCGAATCTGCAAGTAAGTACTGATCCTTTTCATAAAACTCTTGAGGTGTTTGTGCTATTTTCATATGTTGATAGACATTCAAATCATGAAGTGACCCAGTACAACCAACATGCAGAGCAGTGAACTGCTTGTTGATATCGCAAACCAGTTGTATTGACATAGAATACCTTATATGTAAACCATCAGTAAGATTGAAATAAAGAATAAAGATTCAACAGCTTACCTTTTTTTGCGATCAAAATATGCTTCACCATCATTGGGAGGACGTTGTGATAATGGTATGAGACTCCCATCAATAAACCCAATGCACCCAGGGAAGCCTTCTGCTTGCATTACTTGAGACATTTCTCTGCGTTGTTCTATTGTTGGCCACACAATTACTTTGCGCTTCAACTTCATTAATAACTGAATGACTCTTTGAGTGTACAACACAATAGCCCCATGGCTAATTCCAAACAACATTCCAATCTTTCCCAAAGCGGCCCCATTTCCATTTGATCCTAGCCTTGATAATGCCACAGCCAATTGGATGGCAGGATTGCGTTGTTTGTTTTGTGATGAGTTTTGAAAGATTTTATCAGCTTGAATTTGTGCAACCAATTTTTCAAATGATTCATGTGTTGTCCTACATAGCTGTCGAAACTTTTCAGATGAGAATGTCTGTAAATCATTCATTGTATACATGTAATGAGATGGATATCTTCTACGAGGATTGATGTATCTTTGTGAGGTTATCATATCTAACAAGATTATATCTTCCTGGATATCAGAATCACTATCAGAGTTGAGAGCATCGATGAACTGAAGTGAGTTCAAGGTCTGAAGTAAAGGTAGCCTTTGCGATGCCTTGGGCATGGTAAATAAAGAAACGGCTGGTAGTAAATGAAATTTGAAATCAAATAACTTAATAAATGATGAGTGTATTTAGATTTTATGCAAGAGAAGGAAATTTTTATGCAATTTAACATGCCCTTACTGAGTTGTGTGTTTGAAAAATGTGCCTTTATGGGAAGCTAAAGGTGGGATTTTGGTATTTAAACACGGGATTTGGTACCAAAAAACCTGGGTTTTTGTACCTCAAAATACCTCACCTCTTTAGGTGTGGGATTTCTGAAATCCCAAAAAATTAATGTGGGATTTTGGCAAAAAAAAACTCGGGATTTTGAGTGTGGGATTTGGTAACTTTGACACCCCCTAATATATATTTATTTATGACAAAATTTGAGATTTTTGAATATTTTTTTTTCATTCCATTTAATTTTACTAAAGAACTGGGAAATAATCCTTCATTAATAGTATTCGTATTTTAATTCCTTTATTTTTTGGATAAAAAAGTATTCCTTTATTGAATCAATTAAGAATTATTTGAAGTATCATTTCATTCACTAACATAATGTTAAAGTTATTTTAAATTTAATACTTTTTTTATTGAATATAATACTGACAATTTTCCTGAGTAATGGAAATATCTTAAACTAACTCTTATCATAATTTAAACCAAAAGAGATTTTTGGTTATATGTTGTTCATTTATAACTAATTGCTTCAGAGATACAATTATATTTTGGAGATTTATGGAAACGGGTTATGGTCTATTAGAAGACTTAATTTAATAAAATAGCGCTGTTAATTTTTAACAGATAGTTGAATTAATTGAAAGATAATATCCTTTATGTATACTTAATTGTGGAAGCTTAAGCCAGTATTAATGGTATTTCTTTGATTTTATAGCTATTACTGAATTGATAATTGTTTTCGTTATATTCAAGGCCAAATGTATTAAATACAGTTCTTTCTCGGATTAAGGAAGTGTCTTTTTTGCCTACCATCTGAAGTATATGGTGTATTATTAAATGAAGATGGAATGTAATAATCTTGAATATCTGATGAACTTAATTTTTTTGATTAATAACTATTCATTTATAAGATAAACTCAATTTATTATTATTGTTAGTGGATGTCTCATGGAAATTCATTTGAGCTTTCTTTCAATTATGAAAATGATGATAGATATTTAAACATTATTTAATTAATTATAAGAGCCAAAAAAAAAGTATGCATCCAGAATAATCTTAAAATAAATATATATATATTTCAGAAAAGAATGAATTTGAGTCTTTTTCTCTCTTTAAAAATGAAGTATTAAATGAATAATGAGTCAAAATAATAATAATCATGAAAATAATTAATTAAAATAAAATATTATAAGCCAGTATTATTATTCTTATTGAAAGAAAACCATGAAGATGTTCATCATTATAATGATTCAGAAATAAAAAAATTTAATAATCACAATAATAATGATGAGAAATGAAGTTGAAAATTGGATAAAAAACATAATAATTTTCCTTTTGAAAGTCAAAATTAAAAAAAATTACTCAAAGTAATTCAGAAAGAATACCCCATAGGATTTCCAAATAAATTCAAAATCAATTTATTATTGTAATAAAAAAAATTTATGATTGAACCAGAATATCTTTTGAATTTGTTTGGAGCTTCTTGAAAAGAAGGAAGAGGGTGAATATGGGAGGATGGTGGGAGTGATGATGATGATCAAAAAATACTATAAAAGAAAGAAAAAAAATAAGTTTATAATTATTAAAATAGAAAAAAATTCAATAAAGTAATATTAAAGCAGGTGAGATAAAATTAAAAAATAATAATAAATGATCAATTTTGATTAAGGTTATTAAGCAGTAATATAAGAAAAAGACCAGTTCAATTAAAATGAAGTTGATTGTTTTTATTTTAGATTTTTTTTGAGTGAAGAGAAATTTGAATAAATTCAATTTTTTAATGAAAAAAATATATAATTTGTTTTTTTTTTGAAAAAAATATTTAGAATAATTTTCAAAGATTTTGTTTCTTTTTTTTTTAAAAAAAAACCTCAAAAAATTTCAAATAAAATTATAATCTTGCATTTTGGAAACAAGAAATTAAAAATTAAAAACAGGAAGAAATTTCTTTCAGAAACTCTAAATCCAAAAATAACTTTTAGTTAGAAAAAAACTATTCAATAAAACAAAAAAAACCATCAATCAACTTCAAAAATTTTGAAATTACTCATGGTAAGCTTCAGAAAAAAAAACTTCAGCCCAAAATTTGCTAAAAACAAAATTATTTCTTCAATCAATTATTTTTGTGATATTGAAATTAATTGGACTAAAATTATATTAAAAGTGTTAAAAAAATTCATAAAAATTTAGGATAATTATTTGTCAATCAAAATGAATATTTTCTACAGTTTTGAAAGAGTCTTTGAAGAGTTAAAGGTTTAAATTCTTCAAAAAACCCTGTGTTTCTTCATTTTTAGCTCTATCTCCTTTAAGCATCTTTATTTCTCAAAATGAAGTTTTTTTGGGGGTCCAATTCCTTAAATCGATTCAGGGTTGTAATTTTTAATTATAAAGATTATGATCTCAAAGTTTCTTCTTCTTTTTTAAGGGAATTCAAATTAGCTTTACTAGTATTTACTACCAAATCTTAATAATAGTTCCAAATTTTTCATCTTCTAATTTTTAATTGAATAATTTTATCTTTATGTTTTAATTTGAATAAGAGACTTCAAAGAAGGTTCAGTAGATTTATTTTTTAACTGGATAAGCAGAAAAAAATTTCTTACATCCTTTATAGGTGTTTTAGAAAAATGTGTGTATGAAGATGAAAAGAAACTCATTGGATTTTTTTTCTCCCCACTATTAAAATCAAATTTTAAGTTGGCAATTATGTCATTATTTAAAATAGGGTAAAAATTAAGATAAGTAAATAAATGATTGCAAATGTGTGATCTTGTAAGGTTTGACTATGAAACAATAAGTAAAAATTACTAATTTATTACTTATTGTACTCTGAATGTCCTTATAATTGAAATAAATAAGATTAAAATAATAATAATAATAAAGAAATATTATTATTATGGCGTAAAAATATTATATTATTAAATAAATATAATAATATAATTAATATTATATGAAATTATAATATTATAAATAATATATTAATATAAAATAATTAATATATTATAAAGCTCTTTATTATTGTTACCAACAAATAATAAAGGCGTAAAAAACTGTTTTTTATAAATAAAAAACAATTAATAACAATAATATTACTAATATTAAAGTTATATATTAATATAAATACTATTTATATTAAATAAGAATTATTAAGAGTAATAATAAGAGAGAAATTATTATAATAAGATGAAATAACCTACTTTTAACACTTAAAATAATAATTTTGAGATATTTTACGCCAAAAGAATATAATACAACTTTTTCAAATTGTATTTACAATAAAAAATGAAGAAAATTACTAAAATTCTTGATTTTACGTGGAAATGAGTTTATAGAGAGATTTATGACAAAAACAATTAAAGATTTGATTTAATCACGTAAAAAATAGTGATTAATATTAAGATGGTCTTTGGTCTTTAATAATATAAGAGTTTTATATATAAAGAATAAAGAAATTACCTTTTATTTAATTGATTTAATGTTTTTGATGCGTCTGAGGGGAAAATAGAGTAAAAAGAGCTCTATTTATAGTAAATACCTCCCTCCTAGAGTCCAACAGGCTTCTAGTAGACGTGTACTGATCATATCCACTGGAATTGATCAATATTTCAAGGTTTGAGGGTGATTACATCATGATCAAACCATATTACATCATTATTACACCATTATTTAGAGTTATCACTATAACTTTAAGTTTGATGACATCAGAGGCTTGGCAGAACCCCAAATTTCGTGGATTTTATTAGTTTTAATCATAAACTAATAGTATTCACCAATTTTATCACTCTTAAGACTGTTAAACTTAAATTAAGGTTACAGTATGTGATCATAACTGCTCAAATTAAGCTCAAACTTTGATCCTCAATAACTTTTAAGATTTACAGGCTACAGCAATTCAGAGAGTGAATTCTGATAGCCTGACATAACCTTATTATGCTGCCAAGAGCTTTTCATTACATCATCAAAACTCTAATTTTGATGATTTTTCTTGTAACCCATCTTTTCTGTCGAAATTCAACATTTTAAACTTCAAACCTTGATTTCAGGGGGTTATACCCTGAATTTAATAATAAAAATTACATCATTCTTCACGAATGAACTAGTAGAATCCAACTGTATACTTTTTTTTTAAGTTTGGAGCACTTTCACAACAAAGTGGTCAACAGCTCTGTTGATTTTTATCAATATTTCATCATAGGTTTTAACCTTGTTTATAACTTGTGAAATAAATTTCATATCTGTGTTCTTACAGTAATTACGTGGTAACTTTATTTTTGGTTCATCATTCTATCATGTATATTTTAGGAGATATTAGCTATGATCCTTGAATATATGCATTGACCAAAAAAGTGCATATATTCAGGATAATTCTTTAAGTATTAACTTTGGGAATTAGCTTATTAATTGTTTTATGTGTGGACTTTAATGTGGAATCCACTGGTACAATTTATTTCACATGTTGTTTCATTAGTTCGTGAGATAAATAAGGTTTTATGGTTTTTATAAGGTATTTTACCTTATAATTCCTTAAATATTGACTTTACAGATATGCCATAAAAATGGTATATGTGTATTTTTCCATGGGGAATCCAATGGTATAATTTATTTTACATGTTGATTCATTGGTTTTTGAGTTAAACCAATTCTTGTACCAATTTATGGTATTTTTTGTATATTTAAGTAATTATTTTCAAGGTATAATTATTCTAAGTAATTTTAATATAATTATATTAAAGGTATAATTATTATTAATCTTCTTTGTGACCTTATTGGGTATGTGGTCATATCTCAAAGGCTCACAGATCTTGATAGAAGGAGGTACTTGAGTTTTGGTCATAAAGATTTGAATTGTATATAAGCTCCCCAAAAGCATCTTAAAAATAAGAATTATTTTCAAGAAGGATTAAAATTTCCAATATAATGGTTTCAGAAAAATTAGAAATCCTATTTTTTTTAATAATCACACATATATTGACTTTAATAAAGGCTGTTATCTAGTTTTTACTCGTTATTTGTACTTGATTCATCCCAATTTGAATCAAGAATTTGTTATTGAAACAATATTTTCTTGTTTATAAATTAATTATAAGTTTTTCTTTATCTTTTTCAATTTTTAAGCCATCATTTTGTTACCACTTTTCTAATTGCCTTTTGTTATACCTACTACAGTGAAGTTAAATTTCTTTAGATTATTAACATTGATTATTATAAGCTTTACATAAATCTTGAATAATTTTTTCCTGAGGATTCAAATAGACTAATTATCTATTCTTAAAGTTAGAAGACATCATAAGAAATCTATTTTGTTTAGTTGAGGGATGCCTTTAAGTGGATGTTGAGCCAATTTTCCCAAATAATGAGTTATAATAAGATTTTATACTTCCCAAACTGATCATAAATATATAATCAGACCAAGTTAGTTTTTCAGAGGAATGTGAGAAAGAGATGTGGTGAATTTTTGATATTGATAAAGCCAATTGTTTTTTTGACAAGGAATAAATATGTGGGTAGAGAAAATAATAAAAGAGATAATGATAGAAAGATAAGAAATAAGTTTGTTGAAAGGTTTAATCAAAAAAATTCAAAAAGTATTTACTTTTATAAGATCAACTAATGATGAACTGGGTGAAAAGCTCATTGGAAAAAGAAATTTGAGGAAGGAAAATGAGGAGGACTAAAATACTTTGACCTCCTTAAAAATGAATCAGGTTTCAAATTATAAATCCCATATTTCTAATGAAACTTGAAATGCAGGGTCACCTATTTGACAAAACCAAAGGTTTTCAAATGTGGGATTTTGTAAAAAATCTATGTTATTTTAAGTTTCAATTCAGTAGTGTTGAGAATCCATATTTTTATTAAGGGTATTGTAATAATAAATTAATTCATAAGATCTTTTTTTTGGGGAAAAATCAATTAGAAATAATTAGATATTACTTAATTTACTGTTTTGGGATTAAGAGATTAAGAAACACAATCACTTGAAGAAAATATCATGTTGGCCCTCAATAAATTCTTCAATTCCAAAAATTGAAGTTCACATTCAGTTTAGTTTTTTATTATTTGAAATGAATTTATAAAATATCTTAAGTAACAAAAAAGGTAAAAAAAAAGAACAGAAACAACTTTCTCAAACAAAAAAAATAAAACAGAGTTTTTATCTTTTTTGTATCTTTTTTTGAATATATTTGTTTTCTTAATTTTTAAAGAAATATATAGATATGAAAAGAATATAATAATAATGCATATTCTTAAATGGTCAATAGAAAGTAATAAAATAGATAATGGGTAGCTTTTAGGTTTTTTTTGTAGTTTTTTGTTTTAATAAAAATAGGGTATTGGTAAAAACATGTAAGAGGTTCCCTGGGCCCATTTTTTATGCAAAATGAAACACAAAAAACCTGTATTGGGCCAAAACATTCCAAAAAAAGGTTTTTCCCCCCAAAACCCCTCTAACTTCCAATTGTTTCAGATTTTTTTGCACCCCCCCAAAAAAAACCAAACACCCAAATAATCCACATTATCCCCACCCCAAACAATTTTTTTTTTGAGAAAAAGCATTACCAAAGCCACTTTGCAAAGCTTTTCACACTTTTTTTTCTTTTCCCACCAAAGAATGCATTTTCCTCCACAAAACCCTGCTCCCAAGCCTCTAAAATTTCAATTTTTTACCTTTAATCATCCATTAATCCCACATTTAACCACTTCTTTTGATTTTTCACACCTTTCATCACTTCTTTACCACATTTTACAAGGTTCTTTCCTCATTCCAAATCCCCAAATCCCCATTTTTTCAAATTTATACATCTTTTTCACTCAAACATTCTTCAACACCCCACTGAAGGTGCATTTCAGACCCTTAAGCTTATTTGGCAGAAAGTGCACAATGTTTCCAGGGCTAAGGGATATTCTGTGTCCACCTTGAGGTCCAATATGACCCACAACCAAATTGAAATAGGTTGTGACAGGTCTGGGACCCCAAATCCCAACAAAAACTCCTCCAAGATAGTCACTTCAAGAAAGCCTTACTGCCCATTTAGACTTTATGCCAGAAAATATTCCAATAAGACCACTTGGACTGTTAAAGTCAAAAATCCTGAACATAGCCATGATGCCACTGAAAATATCATGGCACATCCTGCTTTCAGGAAACTCAATGAGCAAGAAACATCCCAAATTGCTCAGATGTCTGAATTTCTGCTTCTGTGAAGGAAAATTCAGGCTGAATTATGCAGTCAGAGGGAGTCTGACAGGCCTGTAATCCTTCAAGACATTTACAACCAAGTCAAGAAAGTCAACAAAGACAAACTGCAAGGCAGAAGGCCCATTGATGCTCTTATTGGCACTCTCAAAGAAGAAAATTTTTCTTGGTCCTCTGCAAGCGATTCTGAGGGACACATTAACTCCTTGTTTTTCACTCACTCCATCTCCATAAAACTCCTTCATGGCTTTCCTCATTTCATTCTTATGTATTGTACTTATAAAACAAATAAGTACAAAATGCCCCTTTCTCATATTGTTGGATTCAGCTCAAACAACAAGACCTTTTCTGGGGCTTTTTGTTTAATGAATAATGAGACTGAGCCCTCATATACTTTGGCATTGAATTAATACATAGAAAAAGTCCTCAACAATACCAATATTCCTCCCCTCCAGTCATTTTTATTGACAGGGATCTGGCCTTGAAAACTCTCTTAAGAAGCTCTTCCCAGACTCCAAAGTCATGTTATGAATTTGGCACATCAATAAAGATGTATCTGCTCATTGCGTGAAGAAAATTGGTCATGGTAGTGATTTTTGAGAATTTTATGGGCCTTTGGAATCAAGCAATATACTTTTATCTTTCACTTTATTTCACTTGGTTTCACTTTTGTTTCAATTATTGTTTATATCAATGACTTTGGGATTCATTTATCAGTTTATGTATTCATCCACTGAAAAGTCTTTCAAAGACAACTAGAAGAAGCTTCAAAAGAAAGTCAAAAATCCTGAAGTATTGGAATATTTGGAAAATACCTGGCTTCCTCTAAAGGAGTATTATGTGCTAGCATGGACCAACCACCATTGCCACCTGGATGTGGGCTCCACCTCCAGAGTTGAAGGTGCCCATGCCATGGTTGAACTTTGGCTTCAAAAGCCTACTGGTACTCTCCTAAAGGTAGTTAGGGCTCTCCAAATGGATTTCAGAAAACAATTTCTTGAAATAATCAACAGAATCTCCAAAGAAATTATTTTTCATGTCAAGGATTTTCCTCCACACATCTATGCTCTCAATGGCAAGGTGTCTAATTATGCCCTTCAGATGGCCTTTGACAATTTTAAGACAAAATTTTTTCCCAATGAAAAATGAAACAAAAAATTCAAAAATTATTAAGGAATTGCTTGAAAGAATACAACCTAAAAGGAATTTGCCAAGCACAAAAGGCTTGGAATATCAGACTTCCATCCTCAGTGGCATTTGAAATTTCCTGTGAGGGTTTTTCAACTTCAAATTATTACTTTTTTTCTTATTAACTGATTTTCTTTGTCATATTTTTGTCAGGCTGATTATCAAGGTGATGATCAAAGTGTTCAAAAAGAAAGGATGAAGCCAAAAAAATATTTGAAGATATTGAGGAAGACCTTTTGTAAAGACCAATGGCAGAAATCACCCCAATTCTTCAACATCTTCAAGATTTTTTGACTGTAAAAGTCCCATTGGATCAAATTCCCAAGAGTCAAGATCATTATAAATATTATGAAGACCCACTAGAATAAAAGAATATCCTGGGAAGACCTCAAGGAGCCAATAATAGAAATAAAAATAAAAATAAAAGAGAACCCTCAACATTTGAGATCATTGAAAGTAAATCCAAGGGAAGAGGAAGACCCCCATCAAAAGTGACCAGCACAAAAAAAATCCAGATCATAGTCAAATGCACCCTCTCCAATTATGGAAGTGGACTCATCTGAAAATTCTGAGTCCTAATTATCAAAATAAATCAGCTCATAATATTAACTACCCTCAGAAACTGAATTAAATGAATATGGCAAATCAGAAGTTACCCTTAGAAGGTCCAGAAGATTGGCAATTGGAAGCAAAAACTCACAAAGAGAGTCCCGCAAGCCTGCCACCAGCTTGAATATATATGATGAAATTCACTTGACCTGTGAGCATTGTCAAAGCAATTATCACACAAGTGATGAATGCTCCAAGCTCTTTGTGAGTTTCTGATTCTTTTTAATGTATATTTCTCTTGTTTATTTGAATATTTATTAATTTTTGACCAAATTTTATCAGGTACATGGCTCAGAAGACTTTCCCAAGTTCATATTGAAATACAACTTCAAGGCCATCAATGTCCAGGGTGATGGAAACTGTGGCTACAGAACAGTATCTCACTACATTTACAAGACTCAAGATAAATGGCTGATGTCAGAGGTGACTTGGCTGAAGAAATTCAAAAAAATCAAGACCTTTATGAAGCCATGAAAACTATAATTCCCTCAGTATCCTATTATTTGGACAGAATTGAGTGGTATGAAGCTGTTGGCCAGGCTCCAAAGAGAAAGCGGATGTCCATGCGTGACATGGGGGATCCAATTACAAATAAGTATCAAAGACCTGTTTTCTTTTATTCCACAGCCCAATTTTTCTATTTTTCCCTTATTTCTGTCCTCCAAATGATAATCCACCCATTTTGATCTGCTTCTTGGATAGCTGTTCTAATTTTTTTCCATTGGATATCATCATTTCTAAAGTTTATCCAGTCCCCCCATTACTGTTAATTGGGAATTTCATGCCCAGCCACAAGCCCTGGGGTGGGAAGATAAATTTAAGAAACATGAAATGTTATATTTATCCAATATTCCTCCACCACCCTTATAAAAAACCAACTAATTTGGAGGTTGATTCAGATTGATTGATTTTTGTACATACAATTTATGCAAACTACCCCCCTCCTCAGTCCTATTTATTGCTTGAATCCCACCTCAGTCTCTTTTTTTATCAAAAATGTGGCACTTTTGTACTTAAAAATAGTAATATTACAAACATGAAAAAAAAATTGAAAGAAAAATACTTTTTGTGCCTTCACTTGTTGTCCCACCAAAAAAAATTCCCCAAAACTATGAGCTTCTAGTTCTTTATTTTCCAGATTGAACACATCATTTTTATAAAAAAATGAAGGAAATTCATCAGTGGGAAGATTTTAAATTAATTTTTCAAAAATAGTCATATTACAAACACAAAAAAAACACTTTTTGTGCCTTCCCTTGTCCCACCAAAACCATTTACCAAAATTATGGGATTCTAGCTCTTCATTGTCAAGATTGAACCCTTCATTTTTAGAAAAAAAATTAATGAAATCCATAAGTGAGAAGATTTTAAATGAATTTTTCAAAAAAATATGCCATTTTGTCAAATTGGCCAAATTTGAGAAATTAGGCAAAAAAAAAATTGAAAAAATTTTAGGATATTGATATCCCATGTCGGAAAAAAATATGGCAAAAAAAAAATTAAAAAAACCTCAAAACTGAGCTTGAGGAATTTTTTTTTAAAAAATAAGGTCACTTACGTGTTTTGACCATAAGTTGGTAAAAACACATCAGGGCTTACGTGTTCTTAATAAAATCTTACATGTGTTTACCAACACCCTAAGATTATTATATACTTTTAAAAATCAAAAAATTCAAAATTTCAAATTGACCCCCTTAAACTCACATTCCCTCATTTTTTTTTATTCTTTTGTCTTTGAAATTAAAAAAAAAATAATTGTTTCTTTCTTCCCCTTCCCTATTCATAAAAATAAATTGAAAATCAGTTCCTTTTTGATAAATTTTTATTAAAATTATTATTATTATTCCTTTAAAAATAAAAACTAAAAAATAATCCTTTGATTATTTGATTATTATTTTTTCAATTTGTTTTTTTTTTTATTTTTTCTAGAGTTGTTTTATAACTCAATTCTTTATTAAAATTAACATAAAATCAATTGAATTAACTTTTATTCTTCAAAAATATATATACTTAAATTAAGTTGAAATATTAATTTATGTTTTAATTTCTTTCTTTTCTTTTTTTTTTATATTGATAAATTTAAATATTTATTCTATTTTAATTTTTTTTATTTAATTTCAAAATTTTATCAAAAAACTGAAAATTTTAAAAGTGAAAGATTATCATTTATTTATTAAGTGAGTCCACTATTTTTTTTTTAAAAAAATATTTTTTTTATCATTTTAATAAAATGACTATGTAATAATAATATTGTTTTGTTAAAAAAAAAGTTTATCATTTGAATTATAGATTTAAAATTTAATTAAAAAATTCTTTTGAAATTTTTTCAATAATTAAAAAAAAACACAAACAGAACGTTATTTAAATAAATTAATTAATAGATATAAAAGAAAATTACGTTTATGTACTTCTTACTATTTTTTTTTTTTTTTGTTATGTAAATAAAATCTGTCATTAATTTAATTTATCAATAGAAATATATACATATGTATCAATAAAGGTCTACAAAATGGCTTATTTCTTTGGAAAAAAAAACAAAAATAAAAATCTCTATTTTTTCCTCTTCATGGGATCTGAGATCTTAAATAACTATTTTTTTCCCCTTAATTTTCATAAATCTTAGCATCATGATTACCAACAAGTTAAATTGACTTATTTTTTGGATAAAATTATATAGTTTAAATTTATTCTTCATGACAAAACATTGTAGTTTTTTTAAAAAAAATCTAGGTAAAAACCAGACTTTTAATTTTCTTGAGAGAAAGAATAATTAGAAAAAAAATGGAAACTTATGAGTTTTACCATTGAAATCACAAAACATTTTTTTTCGTTCGAATTTTCAAAAATGCAATTATATTAATAAACATATGATTAAATGCTTGAAATAAATATCTAGCCATCTTTATGATTATTCAATCAAACGAAAATAATTTTTTTCAATTATTATTCATTAAAATATAATATAGTTTATCAAGTTAATTAAGGAAATCAAAAAGTGGTATTGTTTTAATAAGCAAAACAAAAAAAGATTATTTTATTATTATCAATTCATTTACAAAGTGAAACACCTTTAAAAAAGGATACGATTTTGTGTGTGTAAGTAAGAATAACGAAATTCCATTTGAATAATGTGTTATTAAGTTTCCTTGCTTTTTAAACGTTACAGTATGTAAAAAAAATACGCAACAAAAATCTTTGCAATTTTAGATATCGGTGATTAAAATTATGATTCGTGATAGTCAGATTTCATAGTGTATATATAATGTGGCTATTGTATTGTTTTCTATCGAGCTAAGTTTCAGTGCCTGTTTGCTACGGTACAGTACAGTACAGATTGAAGAATATTAACTCAAATGTTATATCTTCGTAAAAGTTTCGATTTTGAGGAATTATGTTTCATAAACTGTCTTTCCTCAGGCATCTCAAAGTGGGAGGCTACTGAGTGAACTAATTAAGCGCCAACGCGCTCAGACTTTGATTTTTTAGCTCGATCACGTATTTCTCGACGTTCGCGTTCGACAGGTTCCATCAAGACATCTGTTGAGCTTTCAGGTTCAGGTTGAGGAACTTGGTTTGTTTTCTTGTTCTGATCTGGAGATTTCTTTTGAGAGAGGATCGCGTCGCGAAATTCACTCAATTCAGCCGGCCGAAGTGGAATCGAGGTCGGAAAACGCAACATCTTGAGCAATATGAAGATAAGTGAGTTGAAACTTGGTGGATTGAGGAGCTGAGTTAAATTTATGAATGGCAGTCGAGATGAGTTGGAAACTTGGCTGGATGGGTGATGTGCTCGGACTAAAAAACCTAGCTGGCTTCAAATTCCAGCCTGAGCCTGAGGGTTAGACTGCTTGCACTTTATTATCCAGGAATGTCTTCATCCTCCACGATTGGATGGAGGCTGGGCAACTAGGCCACAACTTGATCCATGTTGACATTATTCTGGCCATTGAAGGGTGTGAATTTAAGTACAAAGTCACATCCTGAGCAATTTACAATATAATGCTTCCATTGGGTGTGTTGGGTGACCATGATGCACCCATTGGGTGTGTTGGGTTGCAAGGAGCTGCTGTTGCCTGCAAGTATTCTTGTGAGAGCCTAGTAAGTATTTCTTATGGTCAGATTAGTGGTAGACCTATTAACTGAATCATCACTCATTTATATCCAGGATTGAACAGCAGTGCCATGAGAGTGTTCATTTTGTTTATGTAGTTTCTTGATTGCAGTATGGCAAGCTTGGGTCCATGTCTGAGGAGCACCACATGCATAATGAGGCAGCTTCTTGATTAGTAAGTTATAAATTGGCAGCACAAGGTGTTTTCTTGGGGAATCTTGTTGGAAGAGCTTTCAGACACCATCAAAAATAGCCAGAATTGGTTTTATAAGTTCTAAAGAGGCCTAGCACCTCCATCAGGAGTTTGGCAGTAGAGTTGAATGCTATTCTTGAGGGCCTGGGCTTGCTGGATTTATTGCAGGAAATGAGTTCACCTGGTAGCTGGAATCAAAAGGGGTAATAGTTTGGGAGCCAAGGTTTGATCATGGATGTCTCTAAAATTCAATTGTTGCTTTGTGGACCCATAAATCTGTGAACACAACACTCTTAATGCCCTCCCACTGACCCCGTTTTGGTCCCACCAGGCCCCTCTTCAACACTACACAGTAACCCTTTCAGTCAAGGACAGGTACTCTCGGGCCTTGATCATAGCCCAACAGTTCCCTCAGTATTTGTTTCCGACTTGCCAAACTTGAGGTATCTCAAGCTTGCAAGTGCCTTGACATGTGGCCACTGCAATTGGCCCATTGCCTCTTGAGTGCTACAAACTCAAAGATACCTTTTAGGGTCCATCCAATTGCTAGTGAGTGACTTAATTACCCTTGTCATGCAAAATTGGTGTGTCACTCTTGTCATAACTCCCTTCAATTGAGAAAAGATTGTTCAACAGGTAATCATCAAAAAATGAATAGGCCTCCTCTTTGAGTTACCTCATAGCATTGCAGAAATCCGTAACTACCAGGAAAATCACAAGGCAGGCGCATTGATGAAAGCAAACTCTCTCTGGCCATTGTATGCCAATTTGAGAAAGCATTTTCGGAAGTTTGGTAGCCATGGTAAGGTTATTTGTGGCATTATCATCAACGATTTCATATAGACTTCTCAGAAGGCCTTTCTCTTTCATAGCATCCCAACAGCAAGCTGCAAGAGGCTTACCTGAGTATACTATGTATAGAGTTTCAAAGGTGAATAATTGGGTGTTATAGTGGTAATGACCTTCTTTGATTCAATTTCATATACCATTTCCCTTGATCTTTGGTGGTCAAATCCTCAATGGAATATGATATGGAGGTCTATTCTGGAAACAATGCTATGATCCTGATAATCCCTCCTTTATGCTATCAATACATCTTTTCTGAAAAAATTGAGTTGTGTTTTCACCTTGGCCAATGCAATTGAGAACTGAGGTGCTGTAACACTTTCTAAAACTTCAGATCCTCAAATATGGTAGAAAGAATGTGGGCTGAGAGAACACGATTGAAAATTATCTTCTTTTAATCTCAATGCCAGCCATTTTGGTGTCACTTTTGGGATTAACTGAACCAGGTTCTCTTTCAGGAAGAAAAGAACCTAGGAAAGAAGCTGGGATGTTTATTAATACTGTAAGTATTACTCCTGCTTATTGAAGGTTGAAAGGTGAAATGGATCTGAAACTTTGTAGGTCCCATATCCCTTTGAGTAAAAGGGCGCAAAATGATAAAAGAATGATTGAGGATAAGTAGCTTATCTTAGAAAATAATGAGTAATCCCACTGACAAGATAGAATTTATAGGCAAGGAATTGATGTGAATATTTATATTTTGAACAAAATGTCTCCTAACAATAATTACTGTCTGATCCAGAAGCTGATAAGACTTTATCCTTAAAAAATAGTATACCATTTTCTAGACTGGGAACTTGGGTTTACCTTCAGAATGTTCCAGAGGTAAAAGAAATGGGAGTAATGGAAAGATAGTTTTTAGAGAAAATGTCAGCAGGAGGAAAAGATTGAATTACTGATAGTTCTGATAGGCCAAAGATCACTTTTGTGCTCAAAAAAACCAGAAAACGGAAAAGAAATTATCTTCAAACATTGGAAAAGCTCAGTGACAAGCCACACGTACCAGAATTTAAGGAGTAAAGAGACAAATGGGGGAAAACACTTGAAAGCCTGCCAATGTGCTAATCAAAGAATGATTTTAATAAACTTTCTAAGAAATTAAAAAGGACTTTGACCAACGGAGGGATGTATTAAAGCTTTGAGGTGGTGAACAAATCTTCAATTAGTGAATATTGCAAATATTCAATCGCCAAACATGTCCATTAGGTGGTATTAGGGGTTATTTGGTTGGTGGTGGTTTTTGAAGTTAAAAATTTGAAAATTTGTGGTTCAGAAGTTCATTCCATGACTGATTATTTTTATACAGGTCAATTACTGGGCCAATAAGACCCCTCGGATGTGTGGATTTGGGCTAATTATGAATATATACAGGGGAAAATCATCCATTTTTCTAAGCATGATGGAAGAATGAGATTTTGAGGAATTTCAATCTTCAAATACATATCGATGGGTTGAGATTTGGGATTGATAACTTCATTAGATTAATAGATAAATAGTGTTTTATGTTATTTTCTTTTCCACATTTAACAGAAATGAATGAACCCCAAACATGATTATGGGACCAAGATTTCTTTTGTAAAATTATTAAAAATTACATGAGGATCCAAATCAAACCCATAACTAAAGAAGAGAACAAGGTAGTTTAGAGAAGAAATCAAGTCATATTTATTCTTATTGATAGTAAAAATATTTAAAGTCAGATTCAGAGAGCTTATGAGCTTCATGGAAGGAGCCTCTCAAATCAGATTTTCAGCTTAATAACTTACTAAATTTGTTAAATTGATATAGCTTCAAAACAAGTTACTAATATTCATTATCCTTGTATTTAATCTGAATTTTGACCTTTAAAGGAAGAGATTGATCTGGAGCAGAAAAAAATACTTTCATTAATGAATATGGATTGATTTTTAAATCTTTCATCACTTTATACGGGATGAATTATCTTATTCCTAGAATTTACATCAATAAGAATACTAAAACTGATATTAATATTGAATATCTTCCAATTAGTCTCTTTCTGGATAAAAATAATATCAAATTAATACATATAATTTTGAGAGTTCTTTTTGAGGCTATTTCAAATCTAATCATAATATCATCAGTAAATTTATTTTCCCCTAAGATTAAATAATGGTCATTCATATTAAAAGTAGATAATAATTCATATTTAAAACCTAAAAAAACAACCAAATAATTATTTTAAACCTGAATTGGTGAATATTTTTCAGCCTTAGATTATTCAGTTATTAAAATATACTAAGATCTATTAATAGTTTCTTTACTTTCAATTTGGTAATTTTTACTCAAAAATGATTTTAAAAACTTACAATGATCCCTTTTTCTAAGAAATATGAGAAAAAATTTGAGTTGAAATAAGAATTATTTAATATTCAATTTCAATATAAAAGAACAAGTTGGTAAAAATTTATGAATTTTTATATCTTTGATAAAATTGTTGTAAAACATAGAAAAAAATAGGTTCTAAATTTGAAAAAATATAAAAGTAAAATATATTTTAAGTTAAAAATTTTATGTATTAGATAATTATGAGTTAATTTAATATATATTTTATTTTTATTTTATTTTTTACAAAAGCAAATAAAAATAAAAATTAATAAATTAAATAAAATTTCAAAGTTTCTTTTTCTTTTTCAAAAAAAAGAAAAGAAATTAAAAAAATTGAAATTGAAATAAAAAAAATTATAATTTTTAAATAATCAGGTATTAATTAAACAAAAAAAAAATTATTAAAGATTTCCCTTCTTCTTTTGAGTTATTATAAGTTTTTTTTATTTTTCTTTTTATTTTAAAAATTATTTCAGTATAATAGAACAAATTTTAAAATAAAATAAGCTATATATATTTGAATTATTCAAGGAAAAAATAATAATAAAGTAAACTGAAACTTGAATTTGGTTTTGAATAAGTTAAATTAATATAGCTTAGGGATATGAGAAACCCATTTAAGGCTTTAGTAAAATAATGTAAGCCATTATGTGTTTTCACCAAACTATGGCCAAGAAATGTACATTTTTGGTAAAAACATATAATAGACCCATTAACTTTCCAAAAAAAAACCCAGAAAAATATTTTGGGGATTTTTTAATTATTTTTGGTATGTTTGTGTGTTAGTGAATTTTTAAGAACACTATACTTTTTCACAATTATCTTTTTGAATGTAGCTTGATCTAAATTAGCCAATTTGGAAAAATGGAAAAATTATATTAAAAATTCATTGAAAAATTTTGAAATTGTGAATTTTACTGTATTTTTGAAAGAAAGTTTAAGGGTAAAATATTTAGAAACATAAAAAAAAATTCCATATAATTGGGTTTAATTTTGAAAGGACAATTTCATGGTTTATTTTTGAATAAATCCTTTTAATGTTTTAAATATGACTATATTTAAGTAAAAAAGTTTCACATTTCAGCCAAAAAATAATAAAAATGAAGAGAAAGGGGATTTAAAAAATGAAAAATAAAAAGAGAGGTATAAAGACTTGTATATGCAGAAATCCACAGAGTAATATCAAGCTGAATAAACCTTCAAAGAAGTGTTTTTTTTGAAAAGGAGGAGGAAGGTTGGGGAAGTATGGAAATATTTTATTAATGAACCATTCCCAAGTAATGGTTTAAAAAGAAAAACTTCATAATTGATTATATACAAGGGGAAAAACTGAGAGAATATGTTATGTGATACTTATTTAAAATTGGATCTCCCATATCAGGAATCAACATCCAATTTCTCTTTGGAGCCTGGACAACACCTTCATACCACTAAGGTATGTTCAAATATGATCTTACTGAGGGTAAAAAGACTTTCATGGTTTGATTGAGGTCTTAATTTTTTTTAATTTCTTCAACAAATTTACCCCTTATGTTAGACCATTGGTCTTGTTTCTTTTAAATATGATTAGATACTGTCATATAGACACATTTTCCATCACCATGGAAGCTTATCATATTGAAGATGTATTTCAAAATGAATTTGTGCAAGTATTATGAGAAAGGTATCTAGGAAGGATGGGTTAATAAATGAATCAAATTTTAAATAACTAATAAATATTTGATTAAAAAGAATTGAGAACTCACAAAAACCTTGGATAATTTATCACTGGTGTTGAAAGATCCTTGGCAATTCCTAAAGGCTAAGTAATAACATCATAAGTCTCTCAAGTGATGGAAGGCCTGTTGGCCTTTTTCTCTGAGGTTATTATCCTCTTCAAAATCATTCTGACCTTCTTATATTTACTCCAGAGCTTACATAGTCATTTAAATCAGTTTTTTAGGGTAGTGATACTGATGAAGTCATTGATTTTGATAATAGATAATATTCATATTGAGGGTCTTCAGCTGAATCCACATTCATGATTTGAGGGTGTGTAATTGAATTTGATATTGAGTTGGTTGTTCTGGGTATTTTTAAATTTCAGTCTTCCTCCTCTATTGGATTGTAGTTTACTTATTTCAAGCCTTTAAGGATATTTTTCATTTTTATTCTTCCAAGCTTGAGAGCTTCCATGGATATTTTTGCATCCAATAGGATATTTATAATATTCCAGGGACTCTTGAGTCTTGGGTATCTGATTGAATGGGACTTTTATATTTAAAAAATATTTCGAATGTTGAATAATTGAGATAATTAATGGAATTATCCTTTGAAAAAGGTCATCCCCAATCTCTTAAAATATTCTTTTAGAATTATTATTTCCTTTTTAGAAATTTTATAATTTACTTGACAGCAACTCTGGAAAGAAACTTTCAAAGAAAATAAGCCAATGTTGAAAAAGAGGTAAAAAATTGATAATTAAAAGGCATTAAAGGTAGATCCAAATGCCACTGTGGATGAAATTCTGATAATTGAAGCTTTCAGAACTTGTAAAATTCACTTTTTTTCCTTTTCTTTCATGGTATACCTTGATAATTACTGCCTCTATGAGTGATTTTTTTATTTAAGGGCACTCTGGTTCTAGGATTTTCAAAGGCCAGATGAAGGGAATAAAGGGAGACATTTACATTGAGAGAATTAATGAAAGGAGAATAATTATTTAAATTCACTATCCTTTCTTTGAAGATTCTGTCTATAATATCAATTAATTGTTTCTTGGGGGCCATTTTAAGTGCCATAAAATCATTAAGAATAGTATAAGTGATATTTTAAATATAAATTTTTGCATTTTATGGACACCTTAAGCTCTTTAGTTTGTACTAAGCCCCAGGTGAAAATGATAGTTGGTACAGGCCAGAATGAAATAGCTTTTCTGAGGAATATAGGTTTTTCTTAGAAAGATTTCACTAATTCAGGATCTTTAATTTGATGTTAAAATTTCTCCCAGCTTTCTTTGAAACATATTCTCATTAAAGGTATAGAATGAGAATTAAAGCCCAAAGCTATAAATAACAGCTTTCATTTGGATAAAAATGAAATCCAAAAGTGCATTACTCAAGTAAAAAGGCTAATAAACTTTTCAAATTAAGTCTCATGAACAAATATTTTCATTAAAAGGGCTTACAAATCTTTATTAATGGTCCAAATTCATAGCATGATCTGTGAGTCTGGGAAGGATTTCTGAAGAAAATTATTTGAGGCAATATCTCTATCAATAAAAATAATGGAAGGATAAGAAATATTCAGTTTTTCAAGAAAAATGTGGATATATTGTTTCAATTCCCATGTATAAAAGAATTTGGTTGAATATTTCATCAAATAGAACCCATATAATTGCTTATTGGTGGAGCTGAATCCTACTTTATAGAAAATCTGAGTTCTGTAATTTTTTGCGTCATAGGCAAAATCTATAATAATAACATGAGAAAAAAATTAAAGGTGTTTTTATAGAAAGGGGATGTGTGGAAATAAGGTAATGTGTCCTTCTAAATCCTTTTAAGAGCATCACACAAAACTTTCTTGCTTGAGGGTATTATTATAAGTATAAATGAGAATTCTTGCTTTAATTTGAACTTTCTTGATCTTTTTGACCTTGGTTTGAGATTCTTGGAGTATTACAGACCTCTCAGGCTCCCTCTGGATTAATTATTGGTGTGAGCCTTTGAAATATTACCACATGTTCCAAAAGGTCACAAAACAACTTTACAATACTTATCTTAATAATAAGAATTGAAATTATTACCTTGAAATAAGTGAAAATGCCATAAAATCTTGATCATATCAGAAAGAAATTAATACCCATGTTAAATAAATTACACCATTGGATTTCTCATCAAAATATACACATAAAATTTCATTTAATATCTTTAAATTCAATACTTACTGAGATAACCTGAATATATGCACTTTTATGATCTGGACATATATTAATGGTGTTTAGCTCGTATATCTTAAATTATGCATGATAAATAGTTTATCCAAAAATAAAGCTACCATGAAAAGCTGTGAAAATGAAGATATAAGTTTTATTTGACACACTACAAACAACGGTTTATTGAGAAAAATAACAATAGCTGTTAACCACTTGAATTAACAAGTAGTACAAGCTTAAAAAAAGCCAATATTCAGGCTCTACTAATTTATACATGAATAATAATTTGATTTTTATCATTATATTCAAGGTATAACCCCTTGAAATCATGGTTTGAAGTTTAAAATAGTAAATTTCAACAGAAAAGATGAGTTACAAGAAAAATGATCAAGAATAGAGTTTTGATGATGAAATATAATTCTCTTAGAATCTTATTAAGGAAATGACAAGCTATTAGAGTTTAATCTTATAGTGGCTGTAGCATTAATAACTCAAAAGTTATTAATGATCACAGTTAAAGCTTAAGAATGATCATTTATGATCACAAACTGTAATCTTATTTTAGGTTTAACAGCTAGATAGGTGATAAACTTGTGCATACTAGTATATTATGATTAATACTCATAAGATCCCCAAAGTGTGACATTCTTCCAAGCTTCTGTAGTCAGAAAACTTAGAGTCACAGTGATAACTCTAAATAATTGCATAACATTGAGATAAAGAGATTTGATTATGATGTAATCATCAAAAACCTTAAAATACTGATCAATTATAGTGCATAAAATCAGTAGAAGTCTACTAGAAGGGAGGATTTTACTATAAATAGAGCTCTTTTCCCATGATTTCCCCCTCAGAAGCATCAAAAACAATCAAAACATTAATCAAAAGGTAATTTCTTCATTTTTTATATATAAATCTATTATATTATGAAAGAAAAAGGATAATACTTTCTATAATCACCAGCTTTGATGTTATTCACTCAATATTTTGTTTTTTTTGTTAAAATCTCTTTAAAATCTTTAATTCCACATAAAATCAAGAATATTTGATTTTTTTTTATTTGTAGATACAATTTAAATAAGTTTTATTTACATTATTTGGCATAAAATCATCCAGAATTATTATATTAAGAATTGAAAGTAGGTTATTTCCTCTATATTATTATTTCTAATAGTTTGTTTATTTATATATAGCTTTAATATTAGTAATATTTTTTTTGTAAACTGTTATTTATTATTAAATAACAATTTCCTACACATTTTTTTGTTGTTAACAATAATAAATTTACATAAATATATTAATTATCAAATATTGATATGTTTATTTTTATTATATTATTTTATTTATTTGAATAATATGAATATTTTTATGCTAAAATACAATATTTTATAATCAATATCATTATCATTGATCTTATTAATCCTTTTAATAACGACATTCAGAGTACAATAAGTAAATTATTAGTATTATTTACTTATTTTTTCATAGTAAAACTTTATACTTAGGGGACTGACCATGGTATTTACTTAAAATACCTTTAAAGAAGATTAAAATTGGGTTTATACAGTAATTTTATATTTATTGATTTTAAAAGCTATTGAGGCATTTGAAAAGCAATTGTTGTGTCTTAGGTGTGTCTTTTCACGTCCTTGGACTTGCAATAACTTTCTTTGTGTGACTCTAGTGATTAAAAAGGATATTTCTAAATTAAAAATAAATTTATATTATAATTTAGTTTGAAAAGAATAATATTAATTTTTATTTTATTCTTTAAAAATAAAATTAGAATAAAAAGTCATTTTTTTTCATTTCTTTTATCCATTTTTCTCATTTAAAAAGTTATCAAAGCAATTTTTATATCAAAATTGCCATAAATTTTCAAAAGTAACACTTTTTATAAAAATAATTATATTTGTTTGTCTTTTTTTAGTGTTTGCAGACAACCCAACAGGGGAAAATCAGACCACTGTTGAAAGATTGGTGGAAAAAACTTGTCCAAGTTCTCTAAAACCTGTCGTCAATAAGAAAAGAAAAGCTAAGAAGTTAGTTTTTCCAGGACCCACTGTTCAGGACTCTGAAGGTGAGTACCTCTCTTAAATTGCCATAAAAAGACTTTGTATTTTCTGAAATCTGTTTCTCTCTTATTTTTTAATATGACTCCTAGAAGAGGATCCCAATACTCCATCCAATTTGATGGAGGTGGACTCAGAAGTAGAAATGATACCACAAAAGGGAAAAGAAAGGGAAAAATCCCAAGTGGAACAGAATCCACACAAGGAGGTGCTATATACCAAAGGCAAGTCCCATAAATGCCTATAATATCTGAAACAGAGCTGGAACTAAGTATGAGCAATTCAAACAGAGGCAAATCACATTCAGAGGGCTCAAATAGACATATATATGAGCCAGTACAAGCATTATTACATGGTATACAAGGACAAAGATTGGGAAATGTTGTCACAAATTAACAAAGGAGTGAAGAACTCCTGGAAGATTCTCAAAGGGTTCCTCAAACAGGAGAGAATAGTGAAATACTCCAATGAATGGAATCAACTATCATCCAAATCTCAAATAAAAAATTTAAAGTACTGGCACAACAAAAAAAGGAATGCAAGCAAGGAAGAAGCCCAAGTAGCTTCTACCAGCAAGCCACAAGCCAGAAAACCTCCCAAGAAGGGAAGAAAAACAAGAAAAAGAAATAGAGGAAACAATATTTTCCAAGTTACATGATCCCAAGAATCCAAAATGATGCAATATACAATGTCTTCAACATGGCCAGAACCTTGATGGAATTCAAAGACAAAGAGGAAAAAAGAATGTGGCAAACCCATTTCCTGAAGAAATGAATTGGTCTCCTGATGTTGAAAGTACTTTAACAGAAATTAAAAATAGCATATTACCTCTAAAAGACATTAAAAATAGTATATTATCTTGAAAAGAAATAAATGGTAGTTTATGATATTCAAAAAAAACTTTGTACAAAATAAAAAGGAAAAATACAGAATTAAGTTTATGGTTGAAAATAGAAAAACAAAATTCTTAATTGACAATACTAATAAATTAGTACAAGGACAGAAAATAATTGTATAAATACATAAGAATTATCAAAGGAAAAACTTTGACAATCAATTATGACAAGAGTATTGAAAACCTGATAGAAAAATTGTATAAATTAACTATTTCTGTTGAGAAATTTGAAGAAATGAGTTCATCACACCAAAAATTACTTCTAGACCAAATAGAGAAGAGTGATTAAGTAATAATGAATATTAAAGATGACATTAAAAGTGAAATAAGAATTATTACTGAGAAAATGGATAAAATAAATTAGGCTAACTTAAATATGCCAAAGTTATCAACACCATTTTACCACATAAGAAGTCCTGTTAAGCCAAAATAGAAACTAAAAATCCCCTTAAGATCAGAATTAAGCCATCAAGACAACAATAAAGTCTTGATGAAAGAAAAACATCAACTTAAAGAATGGCCAACATTAATGGGTGAAGAGGAATATGACCATATTTAATTTATTAAAACAATTGACATGCTTCAAGAAGATTATTCCATACCAGATGAATTAATAATTTAAAGATTACATTCATTATTTTCAAAATATGAAAAAAGATGGTATTATGGCATAAGACAAACAAATGGAAAAATGAAATAATCATCAAGTGGGAAAATGATTACTGGATGTAAAAAATAGAAAATGCATTTGAAAATTACTTCTTTGAACCAGATAAGGATAAACCTTTAACTTGGTTCTTAAAACAAGTTGAAATATTAAATGCTCCGTATCCTGAAATGTCACAAAAATGGTGCATATGAATATAATTCAAAATGTGGAGGATAATTGGAACATGCACTGAGAAGCAGATGAGTAGAGCCATGTTCCACAGAGGAATATATTAATTAACTAGAAGACATAGTTAAAAGGACAAAAATTGGCAGAACATGGAAGAAATTGGATATTAAAATTCCAAATAAACCATTTATGAAAAAGAAAAACCAAGAGAACCTTTCAAACTCAATACATCCAACACTAGTAAGCAAAAAATATGAAATAAATGTTATGGTATTGAACACTTAGCAAATTATTGCCTCAAAAAGGAAAAAATAAATGAAATTGTGGAAGCAGAAGACCATAATGATAAAGAATATGAATCTGATTCTGAAAACAACACTGAAGAGTCAGAAACTTCTGAAATTGATGAAGTCAATATAATTGATGCACAAATTAATAATATTGACTTATTATATGAAGTACTAGATGTAAACTAAAACTCACCACAAGATGAAAAATCTGATACAAGCCTCACAAATATATAAGATTCCAAACTTCATAGAACCAAACTGGCAAAAGGAATGGGATATGCAGCTGGAAAATTAAGTATAAGTATTTTTATGGTAGAAAACCAAGAGGAAAAAGTAAACCTGTACACAAGAGCATACTGCACCTGTGTTGGGAAAAATTATTTACAAACAATTAAACCAGATTGGGAACAAAAACTCATACCAATAAAAGGGGTTAAATTTAGTAGTGCAAGTGAAAGCATGAAGCCCCTTGGAATAATTGACTTAACACTAATTTTTTATCACCCTATCCAATGAATAATAGTGAAAGTAGAGTTGGTAGTAATGGATAGCTGTACTAGTAACCATTCCATACTTAAAAAATATTACTTGTCAATATATGGTATAAATATCTCTAGCTAAAAAGACAGATATTTTACCATAGGAGACAACAAAAGACAGAGATTTGGTTTTTTAAACAAAAAAAAAAGTTAATATTGGAAAACGTGAATAGAAAAGCAAAAAGAAACACTTATTAATAAGTGAAAAGCTAATAGAGGCAGAATTCAATAAAGAATTAAGAGAAAAAATGAAAGAAAAATTTATTGATATCTTATATAAGCACAAAAGTGCCTTTTAAACTGACAAAGAACAACTAGGTGCTATCATTGGACATGAATTAGACATTATCCTAAATGTGGAAAAAACTTAGGGCAGTGATATTTCCACGCCTTAACCTAAAATTTACGCCTATGCCTACTCATAAAATTGTGGATTCAGATACGCCTTCACACCTTTCATGGATGTAGTTTGCTAAATCCATGCATCCAAGTGATTACTAAATCCATGCCAAATAAGATGTTGATAAGATTTTTATCTCAGAAATTTGACAAAAAACTCCAAAATGAAAAAATGCGATGTACAAGTGATCTGTCTACATTTGCGGAATAATTTTATTGATGAGGAATATACTCTTCTCCAATTTGAAGCTGATTGATGTGAATGTGCCCCGGGCCACTGCAGTGTCAATTTGGCAAGAGGTAATTTGCCTATCTCATGTTCATTGAAAATGATGAGTATCAAATGATTACCACTTATGTGACCTAGGGAGATTGGATGCATAATTGAAACTCCACATGGACTGCATAGGGCTGGAAGGAATGTCTGTGGTGGGAAGTTCTGCCCATCTGGATGGAAAAATAATGAAAGAGTGGCTTGAAGAGCTCCATGAAATTGGTAAACAGGCTTTCAGAAATATCTATATTGGCTATCTCACTAATCTCATCTTTTTGACATAGGCTTGGATCTGTTTTCACCAATATCTGAGGAGCTGTTAATCTATGAGACAATTTGGAATATGTCATTATTTCAAAGTGACATGTCCATACTGGCCGGTTTACCCAAGAGGCTCCATGCACTCTATCTATTGGTGCAAAATCTTGTTCAACCAAGTCAAAATCAAAAGCAGAGAGTTGCCAACATTTTATTTGAAGCCATTGCAATTTATATGAATGATCAGAACCCTCCGGTTAAATTCAATATTTCTGATTCAGCTTCCAGTGATTCTTTGTCTGTGGAAATTAGTGTTATGCAATATTTGGGCTCATGTGTGAGTGTCAACAAGGTTCAACTTGTTCCACAAAGCAATGAAAGTCAATAAGGTACTAGTATCACATCAAAGGGAATTTTAACACCAACTTTGACTGGCTTGGTCAATAATATCCTCCAGCTAATGATTGCATTTAATTGGGTACGGGCACATTCTAAGGTTGATTCCAAAACTACTCAGAAAATTGGAAAGCAATTGGTCAAGAGAGGAGTGGATCCTTTGCAAGCATTGGTGACCATTCAAGATCAGATGAAGGCTGGAAGGCCATGCTAAAATATGATTGCAGCATTCCTTACAGGGGGTGTACGTGGACTTCTGGTGTGCTCAGCTGATTACCGCATTAGTTAAGCGAAAGGGACCCTTCAGCTTCTGGAAATTACATCAATGCTCAAGAGAAAAGAATCCTTTCCAGATGAAGATATTTGGAAGCGCACAAACAAGTATATATGTGAAATCTTTCATGAAAGCTTTTTCTCGAATCCTTCATCTTCACCAATTTGCCCAAGCAAATACCACCTTGCAGAATATTTAGCATTGGATTTTAGTGATGCATGGCAAAAAAAACACCCTTTGGAGTCTAATTTAATCATGAACTTACCTAAAAAGGTTGGTATTGACAAAGAAATTCAAAAGGTGTGGTAGAGTGTGCGTATATCATATTACTTATTATTACCTGTGACCGGAAATTCATCACTATTGAGTGCAGAATACGCTTACTGTGCGGAGTCATAACTTCAAACAGCTTTGTGCCAAGCGGCTTATAAGATTATCCAGTGTGCTTTTTTCAACTGAGTGCAAAAAAAGTCACGGGTAACAAGTTGATGCCACAATTATCACAATAGAGAATAATTGTGCTTATGGGAATTTAGCGTAAAAAGAGAAAGATATGAGAGAAGTGAGTCCAGGGACCTTCTGAGGGGCTTGAACCCACAGTGCCTACCTTTTCCACCAAGGAAGAATGAGTTGGATTTGGTTTGCCAAAGCTATTGTCACCAACCCAGGTGCCCCCGGGTGAGTCTGGCCAGCACCCAGGATTGAACATGCTACCTCCAGCCAGTTTGAGAGGCAGATGCTCTAACCATTAGGTCATTCACATCACATTGACTTCCCCCTACACTTTGGGAGCACAATGCCCAATCCACCTGCATTCTTTTCACTTTGGATATAATCACTGAAACCTATTTTTCTTTAATTCAAAATATTATTTTCTTTGATACAAAATAATACTCATAACCAAAAACCCGTAATTAAAAGATACCCAAGTGAGTTTCTTTTTTAATTTTCAAATTACCAATATGATCACAAATTTTTGAAAAAAAATATTTTAATTTTTAATTATTTCTATTTTTATTTTATAAAAAATTAATTTTTAATTATTTTTATTTTTATTTCAATTGATCGCTGGGGTTCTTACAGCCCCAGAAATCAAAAAATTTTAATTTTCTTTTTGTTTTATTTAAATTGATCACTGGGGCTCTTACAGCCCCAGCAATTAAAAGTTTTTATAAGAAAAAACTTTTTTTATTTTTTAATTATTATTTTTTTTTATTTAAATTGCTCGCTGGGGCTCTTACAGCCCTAGCGATCCAAAGTTTTTTTAAAAAATTTTATTTTTTAATTATTTTAATTTTATTTTTATTTTTTTTTATTTAAATTGCTCGCTGGGGCTCTTACAGCCCCAGCAATCAAAAGTTTTTTTTTTTTTTTTTTTTATTTTAAAAAAAATTTAATTTTTAATTATTTTTATTTTTTTTTTATTTTTTTTTCATTGAAATTAATCGCTGGGGCTCTTACAGCCCCAGCAATCAAAAGTTTTTTTTTAAAAAACTTTTTTTATGTTTTTTTTGTTTGTTTTTATCAAAAATTATATAAAAAAAAACAATTTTTTTCTTTTTTTAAAAATTTTAATTTTTAATAATTTTTACTTTTATTTGAAAAATTTATTTTTATTTTATTTTATTTTTTTTTAATTTAAATTTTTTTTAAAAAAAACATATTTTTATTTAGCGATCAAAAGTTTTTTAAAAAAAAAAACATTTTTTTTTAATATTTTATTTTTTTTATTTAAATTGAGATTACAAATTTTTCAAAAAAAAAACATTATTTTTTTTTTTTAAAAAATTTATTTTTTAATTAATTAATTTTATTTTTTTTAATTTAAATTGAAATTTTTTTTAAAAAAAAACATGATTTATTTTTTAATATTTTATCTTTTTTTATTTAAATTTATTGCTGCAGCTCTTACAACGCCAGCAATCACAATTTTTTTTTAAAAAAAGATTATTTTTTTTATTTTAAAAATTTTATTTTGGGTGTTGGTAAACACACGTAAGCCCTTACGTGTTTTTACCAATTTATGGTAAAAACACGTAATTATATGTTAAAAAGACATAAGGGGTGGTTTTTAAATGAAATATGCCTATTTATGGCATTTTTAAGGCCATTAATGGCATTATAAATGCAATAAAGGGCATTATTAATTCCATCAATGGAATTGTTAAGGCCACAAATGACATTAACAATGCCATTTTTGGAAATTTTAAGGCTATAAATGACATTAACAATGCCATGAATGGCATTTTTAAGGCCATTAATGCCATGAATGGCATTTTTAAGGCCATTAATGCCATTAACAATGCCATGAATGGCATTTTTAAGGCCATTAATGCCATTTATGGAATTATTAATGTCATTTATAGCCTTACCAATTCCATAAATGGCATTTTTGATGGCATTTATAGCCTTAAAAATTCCATAAATGGCATGATTATTGTCATTTTTGGCCTCAACATTTTTAGTAAAAACACGTAAGGGCTTACGTGTTTTTACTAAAATCTTATGTGTTAATTATTTTATTTTATTTTATTTAATTTGAATTGATTTCTGGGGCTCTCTTACAGCCCCAGTGATCACAATGTTTTTTCATATTTTTTGAAAAACATTTTTTAAATTATTATTTACTATTTTTTTTAAATTTCATTACAACAATTATATTTTAGAAAAAAAATCTTATTTGTTTTTTTTTTAATAAAATTTAAGCAAGAACAATTTTTATTTACTTATTTTACTTTTTTTTAATAAAAATCATTATAGGGGAAAGCCTCACACATCACTTCTTGCCATTTAACCCATCATGAGTCAACTTTCACCATCTCAACTCATCAAACTCTCAAAATGTATGGAGTCACTTAATGATGAAGAAAAACATTTCATGGGAAGGACTATTTCACCAGTTGTAAATGATTTTTCTTCATCAATTAGTGACTCAATTCATCCAATAACTCTTTGTAAATCAAGCTTATCCAACAAAAACGGAAAGGATGAGTTGTTTTTGAATTCTGAGGATCATTTCATGGGAAGGACTATTTCACCAGCTGTGAATGATTCCCCGTTATCCAAAAATGACTCATCTTTAAATAAGAAATCCAATAATTCACATAGAAGATTTCAAATTGCACAAAAATTACTCACCCAAATTTTGGACCATGCATCAAGAAGCAGAGGTGAATTCAGTACCGTTCCAGTTAAGCCCAAGCCAAATAGAATAAATAAGCTTTTATTACCTTCCATAAATGAAACACCAAATCCTTCAATAGTTTTCAATTCAAAAAATCACGAGCTCCTCTTCATTTATCACTTGCATCCATCTCATATTCCTTCTTCAACTTTCACTTCATTAAATCAATTAATAATAGCAATTTACAAATTAGCCCAAAATTGTCCTCTTATTTTATATTTATGAATTAAAGGTATAACAGAGGAAGCGTACTTTGGCAAGGTGTGTACATTTTTAATCATTCAAATCACTGATTGGATTTTATTTTCCTGTCCTTATTGTGGTTATTTTTTTCATGTAAGAACAACTTTAGCAAGTACTTTGACATATGCTGAGCTATCAAAACCTTTCTTAGAGACTCATATGAACATCAAAATTGAAAGTGGGTAACTGTGAAATTATAGTTCTTTTGGATTAAAAAAAATTGGGGCGTGGATTTAGCAAACTACATCCATGAAAGGTGTGAAGGCGTATCTGAATCCACAATTTTATGTGTAGGCGTAGGCGTAAAGTTTAGGTTAAGGCATGGAAATATCACTCCCCAAAACTTATCCACCCCTGTTAAGAAGCCCAGCTTGCCCAGCTAGACCAAGAGCTAGAGAAGACTTAGAGGTACACATCAAAGAATTAATGAACCTTAGGGTATTATGGAAAGTAGGAAATAATGAACAGGTAGAGGTAACTACACCTGTCATTACAACTTGGCATAGTGGAAAATCAAGGATGGTAGGGGACCATAGAGATTTAAATACCTATACTATCCCTGATAGATATACAATAACCAGAACTAATGAGACATCAACACAATTGCCACAGGCTAAGCTCCTTACATCCATGGATTCGCTTTCACCAAAAATTCCTAACACAAATTTTCAAAAAAAATACTGAGGATAATAGTCCACTGTGGAATATATGAATATTTAAGAGTGCCATTTGTTATGAAAAATGCAGCTTCCCATTATAAAAGAATGATGAATACCATATTTCCTGAAGAAGTATAAGAAGGATGATTAATTATCTACATTGTTGATATTATAGTTTGCTGAGACACTTGGGAAAATCACTTAATAAGACTAGAGAAAGTCTTACAGAAGATAGTGCAAGTAAATATGAAAATTTCATTCAAAAAAGCCATTTTTCATATATTGAATTAAAAGCACTGGGACATGTTTTATGTGGATTAAGTTTGGGAACAGATAAAAAAAAGTAGCAGAAGTACTACTGAAACCAATTCCCCAAACCCAAAAAGACATGCAATGATTTATAGGATTTTCTGGTTATTACAGACAGCATATAAAAGACTTTGCAAGAATTTCCAAATCCTTGTATAAACTATGTGACCAACAAACAGTCTATGAAATGATTGAAGAAAGGGTCAAAGAATATGAGGAACTGAAAAAAGCCCTCAAAAATGCCCCATTTTTTTAATTCCAGATTGGAAACTACCTTTAAGCTGTACATTGATTCTTGTGGAGAAGGACTAGGTGCAGCACTACACCAAAAAAATCATCAATGATAAAACTGTTGAAGGACCAATTTGCTTCATTTGAAGACAAATTAAGCCAACAGAATCAAGATATTGAGCAAAAAAAATGGAATGTCTTTTTGTAGTGTGGGATTTAGAAAAACTACACTATTATTTGGATGGGACAGTGTTTGATGTAATCAAAGACTGTAATGCTGTGAGATATTGATTAAAAATGAAGAAACTAAATAGACATATTCTAATATGGCAGATTTATATCCAAGAATATAGAGGAAATATGACTATAGTTAATCAATCTGGAAATATTAATAAGAATGCATATGGTCTTAGCAGATGGGATTTAGAAAATCTATCTGATAACCCAGCATGGGTACCACGGGAAGAACATCATATAGAAGGAATATGTGTCACAGGAATTAGAAAAGGATACTTTAATCAAGCTAAAGAAAGCTACAAGATGGACAAAAAATTGTCATATCTTATGCAAACTCTTAATGAAAGATTTCCAAGACCCATCATTATATTCCAACCTAGATGAAGTATGGAAAAAATCATATGATGAAGGAAGATTACACCTCCTTGATGGAATTCTTTATAATAGGACTAAACACACATGTGCTATGACCTTGATAGATAGGACTCTGATAAGTAATATACAACACGAATGCCATGATAGTGTTGTATAGGACACTAGAGAGGGTTAAAACCTGCTCTTGATGTCCAAATTGGAGAAATTATGTTGCAGAGTATTTCCAAACCTGTGACAGATGTCAAAAATCAATAAAGCCACAGGCAAGAAATTTGGAATGATGATCAAAATCCAAGAACCACAATCCCCATGGGGAATAGCTCACATGTATTGAGTAACAGCCTTACCTCCAGGATGAGACAGGAGCTTTAATGCATGCCTAGTATTATTTGATAGGTACATAAAACCCCCAATGTTCTTACCATTCCATAAAGATGACACAGCCATAATGATATGGAATATATTAATTATAAATACAGGATTATTCCAAAATATCATAAGTGATAGAGATCCCAAATTCACTTCAGCATTATTGACAAATTTCCATAACTTGTTTTGAACAAAATTATTATTTTCAACAGATTATCACCCTCAGACTGATGGTTTAGCAGAAATAATGATAAAAACTGTAGAAGACATGATCAGAAGATTCTGTCCTCACAGGATAGAATTTAAAGACTCTGATGGCTTTACCAATTGTTGGTGTAGCTTAATAACAGATCTCAAACTAGAATATAAGAAATCAATTTATTTGTCAACTGACAAAACACTTGCAATTCTAGAAAAAGGTTGGAATCCAAGACTTCCTTATGACACTTTGAAAAAGGACTTCATAGATATACATACAACAGCAAAAGGTTTCAAAATAATTCTTGACAAAGAAAGACATTGTGCAAACAGATGTATGCAAAATTCTTTCACATATGCAAAAGAAAGAGGGGACAAAAATCTTAAGCCACCTGACTTTAAAGTAGGAGACTTGGTCTTAGTATCAACTATAAACTTTAATAACATAAAAGGCCCAAAAAAATTGAAAGAGTTCTTTTCAGGATCCTTCATTATTAGATAACTACATGTCCCTAGTTCTATGCAACTAGAATTGAAAAGTAAATTAATGAACAAACAACCAGCTTTCCCTCTAAGTCTGATAAAGCCTTACAGCTAAAGTGATAAGAAATTATTTTTCCTAAGAAATATACCACTACTTTGAATTCCCCCTCTAGGAGAAAGAGAAGAAAAGAAAACTGTAAAATTCCTGAAAGAAAGGAGGAAAAGAAAAAAAAAATGAAGGGAATTCCCTGTAAGGTATATAGATCCAGCTCAAGAAGATGAATGGCTACTTTATAAAGATAAATACAATTCTGTTAAGCTATTAAGGATGCTTAGAAATGAAATAAGACCTAAATAATAGAGAATTTAAGCATTATTGAGCTTCAAGACTAAAAAATTCAATTGAAGAGGTAGGAGGGTGGATGATACCCTAATTAACTATATCAGATTGTGGTACATTCTTTTTTGGTGGTAGGGAAGGTGAGCCTTTGAGATATGACCAAATATCCAAAAAGGTCACAAAAAACTTTAAAATACTTATTTTCATGATAAGAATTGAAATCATTACCATGAAATAAGTGAAAATGCCATAAAAAGGCATAAAATCTTGATTATCTCAGACACCAATCAATTAACAGGTGAAATAAGTTATGTGATTGGATTTACCATCAAAACTACACATATACAATTTTTAAGTCATATCTGTAAAGTAAATACTTAGTGAGATAACCTGAATATATGCACTTTTATGATATGCACATATATTCGCGGTTTTTAGCTCATATCTCTCGAATTATGAATGATAAAGAGTTGATCTTAAAAGAAAGTTGACACCAAATAACTGTAAGAATAAAGATATAAGCTTTATTTGGCACACTAGAAGCAAGTTTATAACCTAAAAGGGTTTACTGAGAAAAATATCAATAGATGCTGACCACTTTAATTCAAAAGTGGTCCAAACCTAAAAAAGGGAATATTTAGGCTCTAATAGCTCATATGTGAAGAACAATGTGATTTTTATTATTATATTCAAGGTATCACGCCTTGAAATCATGGTTTTAAGTTTAAAATAGTCAATTTCAACAGAAAAAATGAGTTACAAGAAAAATCATCAAAAATAGAGCTTTAATTATGAAATGAAATGAATTTGGCAGCTTAGTGAAGAAACGCCAAGATATCAGAATTTACTCCCTGAATGGCTTTAGCATTAATAACTCAAAATTTATTAATGATCAAAGCTAAAGCTTAAAAATGATCATTTATGATCACACACTGTAATCTTATTTTAAGCTCAACAGTTATATAAGTGATGAAAATGGTGGATACTAGTATATAATGATTTATAATAATAAAGCTCCCAAAGTTTGACTTTTTTCCAAGCCTATGATGTCAGAAAACTCTGAGTTACAGTGAGAACTCTAAATAATGGCATAATATTGAGATAAGAAGGTTTGATTCTGATTTGATAATACCTAAAGCTTAAAAAACTACTCAATCCCAGTGGATGACATCAGTAAACGCCTACAAGAAGGCTGATGGACTTTGGAAGGGAGGATTTTACTATAAATAGAGCTCTTTTTCCTCTATTTCCCCCTAAGGCGCATCAAAAACAATAAAAACATTAATCAAAAAGTAATTTTATTTAGAACAAATATTAATTTCAGATCAGCTTTCAACTAACCATTTTATAATCTGAAAAGTATTATTTGGCTAGCAGATACAGATTTCTTTCTAAATTCCTAGGTTCTATGATTTTATGCCATGACTCCTGTTTCTTTGATAGAATATTATTTTGTTTGATGAAAAAATTTCTTTTGTATCTAAAAATATAAAAGTCATATTTTAGTTATTTTTCCAGAAAATTGAATTTATCAATTTTTTGATAAAGATCAATTTTTTCTTCAAAACCTAAACAATATTTTCTTCACTCTGATAAAAAACTCACTCCAAGCCTCTCTGAGATGAGTGAATACAAAGAATCATGCTTGGTCCAATCATACTTCTCTTATATTAATTTGTTCAGTTGTTTTCTATTCCATTCTTTGAATTATTCCTTTTATTGTTTATTTTACTTTCCAAAGCTCATTTTTCTTTTCTATGAGAATATATTAGCCAGAAATAAGAATATCTTTTGGACTTTACAACAAAATTAATTCTTCTCTGTTTGAGAAGTTATGTTCCTGAGCTAAAGGATCAGGAATTTTCAATCCCCTAGCTATAATATATACAAACTGTGAAGGTTGTCCCTTTATTTGGCCTATAAATTGGTATTTAAGGGTCTTTATACCTCCCAAAAAATATATTTATCATAGAATATATAGCTTTGAGCTATATGAGCCAAAGGAAAATTGTGGATTGGGGGGATTGATCATGGCCTATTGGGTAAAAGACCTAGAAATGGCCATTTACACCACATATATATCTGATAGCTTATTAAAGCTTCTATTTGTTACCTCAATATATTGATAATTATTAAATATCTACTGTATCTCCCTGCTAAGCCTCTATAAAAAGGTGATCTTAATATATGAATCTCAATATTTTTCCATGGCTCATGTCCAATTCAAGCATTTTGCAGCTCCCATACTGTATCAATAGCGCCTAAATGTAATTTAATTAGTTATAATCCTATATAATGTTTTAATTACAGTATTCAATGAAAATTCCCTGAATAATCAATTTCAAAGTGGTAATTACTTTATGTCAAAATCTTCCTAATCTCATATATGGCAAAATATTCTTCCAATATATCAAGGGTTAGTGTTGAATTATCAATTATATTATTAAAAAAATGTCGCAAGATAGTCATTATAAAGGAATATCCTAGATATATATATATGGAGATCAAAAGCCAATAACAAGTAGAATTTAGGATCTTTTTAAGTAATAAGTCATTAAATAACAGCCAGTAATATGACAGTATATATAGCTTCCAAGACTACAGTTCTTGATATTATTCTCTCACAAAATATTTCATTGTTGGATGATGTTATTTATCAGGTAGTATGAAATTGAAAACCTCAGGAAAAATGTCATTACCAATATCTAATGAATTAGCCTTTTACTTTGAGGTAAGGGGACTTCTCATTTTAAAAATTATTAATAAGTTTTTTATTAATAAAATTATTCTGTTTTTTTACATACATAAATACTTCAATAATAGTCATATAAATCACTCTTATTTCCATTTTTTATGCATAAAATGTAAGTTTAGAATGAACTATACGTACCCAAGTTTAGCAGTATTATGACCATCAACAAAGGTCAAAATTTATTCTTTGTGCTATTCCTTACTTTAAATTACTTATACACTCATATCATTCTAATACGCTGATAGTAAAATGGAAAAAACTTATTTTCCAATTGCTATAAATACTGTATTCCTCCTTTATTTTTCATGTCAAAGGAAAGGTAAAATTACTTGAAATATAATCCAGTTCTGATAAGGGGTCTATATATTGATAATTCAAGATGAGATATTTTGTGAGATATTTTTGCTGCTCAATGGACCTATATTCAATCTATATTATTTTTTCTCGGAATTGATTTTAGCTGTTGATCCTGGTTTTATGCGCAGAGATAGATCATTTATAAAAAAATATCATCTTCCTACTTCTTGATAAAATGAATATTATAAATTTCATATCTTAATAGTGAATTGTTATGGAACTGTTTTTAAATTAGTTTTTTTTTCAAAAAATCAAGTCCTTGGGATTGAAAATGTATGCTTTATCAGAAAAGTTTCTGAGGGTATTTATATTGCTTAAATTTTGGTAGTGATTTAATTTTCTATGGAAAATAACACATTTAAAAATTATCTTTGAAAATACATATCATTAAATATTAAATATGAGAGCTTTGTAAGTGTTACTGACCAGGTTTTAAATTCACATAACACCAAGGCCAAAATTACCTCACTTCAAATGTAAAATAAAATCACTGGTGGTAGACTTGAAAATTCAAATTAACTTTAAGTGATACAGATTCCATTTTCAAATAATATTTTTTCACATTAAAATAAACTTTAATCAACCACAACAAAAACTAGTCCAATGAAATTTTGGGGTTTTTTCCATTTATATTATCACTATTGATTGATTTAATATTCAATATGACTCATTATAAGAGTATTTATTTACTTAAGAAATAATGTTTGTTATTTTAAAAATAGATGCATATATCTCAATAAATAAAGGTAGCTCCATTGAATTCCTTATCCCAAAGAAGTCTTTCATTGATAAAATAGTGATAGATTTTGAGAGCAGGCTGGAGGTGGCTTTGCTAATGAGTATTCAGAAAGAACAATATTCTGTGATAGAAATAAACAGGTCTTTTTGAAGATCTTGGGTCATATAAAAGAGCCATTGTATAAATTCATGTTTCTCCAATAAAAATTCTAATCAATATTCAATCTTTGATACTCTAGTGTTTCCTGTAACAAGTTTTCATTACCCACAGTAATAATAAATATTCTTAAAAATATTTCCACTGAAAATTTGAAATAAGTCAAGAGCTTGGCGAGGATTTGTATATATTCTGCACCACCTAGATTCCCCTGATTTGATTTGAAATTGAATATAGATTTAACCCTGAAAAATTATTTCCACAAATTACTTCGAAAATTTCCCACATAGAAGTTATTATTACAAGTATTCCTTGGATGAGGTGTTTCTTCCATTCCCCATAGCATTTTGATGGAAATTTAATCACCATATAATACACCGCTGTTGGCCAGAATAGGTATCTACCATTAAATATAAATCCATATTTTTTGGATTCTGAAATTACTTAGTAGGAATGTCCGTTTCAGAAGTTATACTGGATTATTTTTTGGTTCAAGGCTAATTAATCCTTTCTAAGATATTTTGATTACCCTTGTTTTATCTAAAAGAGTACATTGCTTTGAAAAATGGGCCGATTGAACCTGAATATAAGTCTTATCCTATAACAGCATTGGGACAAACTCCTATTAGCATGGCCCTTATGAAGGCTTTGATGGAATATTCTCTTTTTCTAATTCCTTTATTTAATGTCTCAATTAGCTTAAATGAATCTCTAATCATCCTATAATATGAAACTGTTGGCCAAAATATGTACCTAGCCTAATATTCAAATTCATTTTTTCTTCTGTATTAGTTTAACTTAATTTAAAATGGAGCTAATTTACAAAGGTTAAACTGGATTCCTCTTTCTCCAAATTATAATATATTCTCCAAGTTAGGGTATAAGCTCAATATTCTTGAAAGAAATAACAAATTTATTTGAATAATACACATATGACTCACAAAGCTAGAATAGGCTAGGATTTGAAATTCTTATAGTAGAAGAACCTAACTGAAGTAAAACAATTTCTAAAAATAACACTCAGCGATCAAAGTAAATATGAATTTTTGGTCGAACTCTCATATTTAGTGATTTTAAATTTGATTTCAATAAATCTCATATTAAATTAGTTGAATAGATAAAATACCTAGTTCTATTACTATTAATGTGGAAATTCATATTTCTTCATACAGCACTGAACCTTCTGCCTATCAACGTATAAATATTCTTATAATTAGTGATTTTTCATATTTATAATAAGAAACTAAATTAATATAACATAAATTGAATTCATTCAACCCTAGTACCTGAGATTTAATCCTTGTTTTACAGTGATTTAAATTTTAAAGGGAAGAAATTAAGAAGTAATTATAGAAAATTGTTACTTAAATTTGAATTCAAGTCACTTTGTTAATCAAGTGGCTTCAATCTCTTGTTTTATGAATATTTCTATAATTTGGAACATAAAACTATATTCAATATATTTTAATTAACTTCTCTCTTATCATTTTGAAACAATTTACTTCTTCATTGATACAACTCTGAAAGGCAAGTGATATCCAAGTGATGTTTTCAAGCTTTGGAAGAAATGTAACTCTGAGTCACTTTCCAGAAAGTGACACTATCTTTTTTGCTTTTGAAAGAACTGGAAATCTTTATTAGTGTCCTTTCCTAAATAATTTTTAATTCAAAAAACGACTACTAAAAAAATTAGGATTTTATTTTGAACATGGAATAGGCCAAAAAACTTGGGAATATTTCATTTCAAATGTCAGAGAAAAACATTAGACAAAATAATCCGATTCATTTTATTCCATTTTTTCCAACAAATTGATGCACAGGCTTTTAAGTACATTTTAAAGCTATAGGAAGAGTCAATTAGGGACCTTTTTCAATGCATTTTCTTACCAAAACCCTTCACTTATTGAAGATTTTTCTTTACTATCTACCTCTCTCTCTCTATATATATATATAAGTCTCAAGGGAAAATTCAAGATTTTATTAGTAAAATCATTTTTTTTAACTTTATTTTTCTTCAAAGTTGGGAAATATTGCTATCTTATCCACTATATTCTGGAATAAAACTCCAAAGCTTGTGAATAATTTCCCTTTCTAGCTTGATATTATCAATAAAAATAAGACTGAAATAAATTGAGAGGAATCAATAAATGAATGCAAAGGAGCATAAATATGTTATATCAGCTTACAAAGCCTTGATATCAATTGGTGACTTGGGTATAATTCATTCATAGTTTTTCAAAATTGTATCCCACATATCTCAGAAAAAATATAGATCTTGGAAGGAAAGTTAAAAGGTAATTATTTAGTTTCATTTCAAGTATAAATATATAACTGTATAAATATTTAAATTATGCTACTTCATAATATCATCTATTTCAAAATTCTATATAGCATTTTATCTAATTTAATTTAGAATAGATTCCTATGATCAGATTCATAGGTAATATAGTAGCTTTAAGAAGCTATCTCTTAGATATGTTTTGATATTCTCTGGAGTTTTATATTCTTCAATTTATATAAAAAAAATTAAAGGGAAAAATTCATTTTCTTCTAATTTTCTCAAACACATTAGCTTTGATAAAAAATTTATAATAAATTAATGGTTTCATTTTTGAGAAAAAATCTCAATATCAGATAGAATTAAGATTCAAACAAAATAACTATAATGTATCAAAAATGAAAAAATATTATCACAGGAACCAAAATTAAGAAAGATACATGAATGAGAATATTTAATTTATTTATATTTTTAATTTGAATTTATTGAAAGATTTACTTCATGAAAATTTGAAATTATAATCAATTAATTGTGATGAATTTGATATTATAGATACCAAAAAAATGAGTTAATTTGACTTTTTCCACCAAATATTCAATGTTTAGCCATTATGAAAGGTTTTTTCATTGAATATTTTGATTATTAATAAGTGCTAAATATTCCTTTTTTAGGCAAGATTCCTTGAAATATATTCATTATGGTAATCATTTGGGTTTCCATATAGGACGTTAGCAGTCTTCACCATACAGAATATGCAGATGTTTTGAGATTATACATTCTATATAGTATAAGCATTTCATAGTATTTATGATCTATTTATACTCGGGCTCCTTTTTTCCGTTTTTTATGATCAGTTTTTGATATACATATATATTAATCATAGCTCATTACTATGATAAATATCCATTTTTTATCTATAAAGATGATTTTAACTATACTCACTTTAAGATTGTATATATGGTGTATATTTTATTTTGAATTATAATTATGAAAAATATTACTTTTTTGACGCTTTCTTGAGGTATTTTAACTCTAATACCAGCCAATCCTGTTGAAATACTTAATATTTTAAAGCTTTCTAGTCTTTTTCCATCAATGGTCCCCGATAATGAACAGGATCCAGGATCTTTTAAATTAAAAAGAAAGGATTTCTAAAAGTGTAAATAATTAGAATAAGATATTTACTAAACCTAAGTAAGCATTTATTTTAAAATCTATTAATTTACTCATATTTCAATTGTGTAAAACCCCCTTTCAATAACAAAGAAGTATCTCAATTTTCCTTTAAGATATATTTCTCATATATCTTACTAAGATTTTTTTAAACATAAAGAAGAAATTTGTGCAAAGATTCAAAATTCTCAAGGATTCAATTAGTAAGACTTTAATTATTATATCTCATGTTTTTTTGTTATGATCTCAGTAAAAGCCTAAGATTTGTAATTTTGGTTTGTTTGTTCAAATCAAAATGGAGCAATGGTTAACTCAGATTAATCAAGAGGGTATTTCATATAATTTTGACCCCTAAAGCTCAAGAAACTCAGTATTCTGGAAAATGAAGAGATGAATATGCTTTTAAATATATTAGTGCGTCCATTCACCATGAGGAAATAGGCTACACCCTACACCTGAAAGCAGGTGTTTCATTTGTAAAATGACATGGGAGATAAATTGAAAATAGGTTTCAACCTGAAATGAAATTGAAACTATGAAATAGAATATTTGGAATAAATACAACCCTCACCTGAAAGCCTTGAAATAATAATCAAAAAACCTGATTTCTGTTAGGCCATTACTGTTAATTCAAAATATCAGCAAGACTAATTTGAAAAAAAGGTATATCTTCAAACCTCAGGTGGCTATTTCTATATCTAAACTCAATAATTAAAAATGATGATATATTATACTACAAAAAGCTCAAACTTACTAGTTATATTTACGTTTTTGAACTATTAAATAGGATTAGACCACAGTATTAGATAAATAAACTATCCTTGCAATTAAGAAGAAGATATGATTACTCCAAAAATCCACCATCTTAAGAAGTATTTCTAATTTCCCCATTAAATCCTTGAGTTTTTTTATTCCCCTCTTCAAAATGTAGGAATATTTCCCAGTAAATTTAAGCCTTATATTTTTTCTTTTGGAGAGAAATTTAATTTCCAAATATTCTCTCATATTACTTTTAATATTCTTTGAAGTACAACAGATTTACCTTCTTGAACCATAAAATTCCCTCATTCTTCTTAGGAAAAGTCTTTTTAAAAATAAAATTTTGTTACAGGATGGGATATTTCATTTTAATATTGAGAAACTTAAATTACTGAAATTCAAAAAAAAAAATATATGTTTTCTTGATATTTATTTTTAAAAATTAGGTTGTACAATATATCCATCTCTATTTGTGAATCTAGAAGCATGGGATTTTTAAACTCACAAAATAAAACTATATAATAATTCATTGGATCTCCTAGTGTGGAACTCCTTTTAGTGTGGGATTGGATCAGGAAGTCCTTGAGGGGGAAATCACAGGTAAACAGTTTTGAATTTCTGAAATAATCCTGTAACCAAGGGTGCTAATGGTGTTTTAGCTGCCCCTCTGAATATACTAAACAATCTCCCTACAGAGCTCACAAATCAATATTTAAGATTGTGGCTTTACAACTAGAGAAGAATTTTCAGCAGTCTCTATCAGACCTATTCACTAATCAGACTAATGATAAAATAATAATAATTTCAAATAATAAATTTTTAGGTGATCTCAAGATAATAAAATAATAATTTAGTAGATGAATAATAGTTATAATAGTACTTAGTGGTGATTTAAGTTGTTTCTTTTGTAATAATTGATTTTTTAATTGATAATATTTTAATATGAGAATATATAGCAATAGTTATTTTATATGATAATTTGCTTATTGGTTAAATATTTGTAATTGATGGATAATATTGATAATATGTTGAGTATACTTTTGATAATAATACTAGTGATAGATAATAAGTAATATTAATTATAGATGATAACACTCCTATATTTATTTACCAAAATACTGGTGAAGGTCAATAAGTAAGTTACTCCTTATAATAGTAATAATGGATGATAATTGGGAGGATAATAAATAATAAGATATACTGATAGTATCAGCTATGGAGCTACTAGTGTGTATTTTATTTTGATTTATTTAGTTATAGTTGTCAGGGTGACTCTATGATATAGCTTTACAATGACAAATAAAAGCTATAACTATGAGTGTGACACGAAAATAAAGATGAGAATTGAGATAATAGATGGTTAAAAGGGCTATACTAAATGAATTTAGTGATGGTGAGTACTGTTGATAGCCCTGGGTGCAGTGTTTATCTGTTGGGTTACAATAATAAACCCTACAATATCTATAATTTATAATTATACCTGTTAAATTCTAAGAGTACCACTTCTTTTGAGAAGTTATACCAAGTAAGAATATCAAGAACAGGATGCTGGATTTGCTTGCTAGTGAGGCAAAGCCTACTTTTATCTTGTTCTGGGGTAGTGGGAGGTGGTTTACCTCTGCACACGACCACAGAGTGAAAGTTTTCACTACTGTGGGCTGATTTGGGGTTCTATACACTAAATACAGACTATTATTGGGTGGAAATGTGGTTTTAGAACCACAAGTAGTCATTTTTACCCTATACAGGGTGAAAATTTTCACCAATGGAGTTTACAGGTGTGTTCTGGTGCTTCTGACGCGTCAGAAGCTGTACAGAACCTGTATGGACCTCTTTATTTGACTTAACTATGAGGTATTGAAGTATAAATAAGCTTCTTTGTCCGTTTGACACCTCTTAATCATACTTATGGGATAGTATCCCACTGTAAGGCTGTATTGGCCAAAATGTGGGATTTTAACCTTACAACTGCTATAGCTTTGTCAGTTCTTAAGATATTGAGCTAAAAATTGGTTCATTGTGTAGCCCTGGATGGGATCTACACAATGGTACCTTATTTGGTATGGCTATCATTAAATATGGCAAAGGTATGCCATGTACAGGTTTTCTTGTACACATTTATGATTTGTCCAAAAACTGGATGAAACTTGTTTGCTCCATATCTTTTGTTCTAGATATGATATGGGGAAATGGATGGCACCATTAGATAGCTCTTATTGTGCTCTTTCCAAAAAGACATCACTTTAGGTACTCACACTAAAACTGTAGAAGTTAGATGGGAGGTGAATATTTTACCTTATTTTGGTCATAACTTCTGTAATTCTGGTGCCAGATCAGTTTGGCTAGTACCATTGGATAGCCGTGGCTTAGAGATTCAAGTTGAATACCCATTTGATGGGGTTAAGCCTCTTCCTCTGGATTTCAGATGGGAGGTGAAAATTAATGATTATGCTCAGCAATAGCTTTGAGCAGGAATAACTTTGTTATTCTTTGTCCTATGATGATGGGACTTGTATATTTGGAAAGAGGTGATTTTCCTCTTTATTTTGATACTTTTTGAGCTAATTTGGCTCAGCTCCATGTTTTGGTGGTATCTTGGCTATACCATTGGTTTATGGTATTTTGGCTGTCATGCTTGTGCTCTGGGTTTGAGTCACAGGCTGACAATAGTAATAGTAATATAAATTTTCTCCTAGTGAGAAGAGTATAATATAAATAGGGTGTTGGTAAACACACGTAAGCTTTTAGTAAAAACACGTAAGCCCTTACGTGTTTTTACTAAAAATGTTGGGGCCAAAAATGACAATAACAATGCCATTTATGGAATTTTTAAGGCTATAAATGCCATTAAAAATGCCATTTATGGAATTGGTAAGGCTATAAATGACATTAATAATTCCATAAATGGCATTATTAATGTCATTTGTGGCCTTAACAATGCCATAAATGGCATTAATGGCCTTCAAAATACCATAAATGGCATTAACAATTCCATTGATGGAATTAATATTGCCCTTTATTGCATTTATAATGCCATTAATGGCCTTAAAAATGCCATAAATAGGCATATTTCATTTAAAAACCACCCCTTATGTCTTTTTAACATATAATTACGTGTTTTTACCATAAATTGGTAAAAACACGTAAGTTTTTAGTAAAAGCACGTAAGGGCTTACGTGTGTTTACCAACACCCTATAAATATATTGTTTAATATGAGTATCTTACTAATAGATGAATCTATAATATAGGCAGACCTACTGTTAACTAAAGCTATATATAAGTCACTATTAATGTAATGTAATAATAATAATAATAATTTCTAGATTAACCTACTAGTAAGGGATGAATAGTTATTCTCCTTCATGGTATATAACTAATTGTATTTTCATGGAGAGAGGAGGAGAAAATGAGAGAGAGAGAGAGGCCTCCTTTTATGTTGTAAGGAGGACCCATGGGCTCTCCATGTAAAGTTTAATTTTTCCCTTGAGATAATTTTGCTGGTGTAGGTTTTGATAAGAGTATAAGATGACTTTTCCTTCACACTACTTTAGTCAGCTTGCACAGCCTTGAGAGATTAATGCTGGTGTGTAAAATTGAGACTGGTGTCATGTGAATGAACCCTTGCATAATTTGTTTGTAATGCTTATTTAATCCCAGGTGATCATGTTGTTAATGTGGAGATAGCTTATGAGCTGTAATATATGATTACTGTAATTGTGGAGAAGTACTTAGTTTATGTGTTTTACTTGCATTCAGCTAGTTGAATTTTAATTAAGTTCAATTTGATTATCCTGTGGCTGTGTAATTTCCAGATCTTATGCATGTGGACTGCATAAGTCTTATTTGGGCTCCCATATTGTTGTGTAATTTTCAAGTTTTTGGTGGATTTTCATGTATTGAGTTGGATTTTATACTGTAAGAAGATCTTTGTGTAAAATAAACTTTATTTTTGATGAATTTGATTCTTAGTAATATAATCTTCCTGATGGATTTAGTGTGGATATAATGTTACAATGTGACTTTTCCCATGTAAACTTTGAGTTTTCTGTATGTATTAAGCCTATATTGTTGATTCTGTAAGGCTTATATGTAAGATTTCTGGTATAGCTCCATAATATTGGATTCCCCTATTATTCATTTAATTATAGAAATATGTTGGTTATTTCTATTCTGAATGCTAAATTTTTCCTTTCCTCCATGCTATTGCTGCTATTACTGTGTTTTTGTGATTTTAATAATGTCTTTTCAGTGGTGAATTCCTGAATTAGCCATTGTGATCTTGATTTTTCAAACTTTTAATTTTCAAAACATTCCTTGAAACGGGTAAAAAGGTATGGAATACCACATCCCCCTCTCCATTTAATGCTGTCCCCAGAATTCCAGTTTCAAGTACATTATTCTGGTTTCATAAATGAGAATTTCTCTTCTTCAATTTCCCTATTTTAATAAATCCAGCTGATAGTTTCTCTTTGTGTGTCTTTATATTAATTTTGAATCTCCAAGAATTCCTTTGTGTGGTTCTCCTTTTTTTTGGTCTTTTTTTATTTATTTATTTTGATATTCTGTAATAATGGAAATTTTTCAATTTATTTTGTTTTAATTTCCAATTACTGTTTAATCCTCTACTAATGGTTCTTGTTAATTTCTTGAATCTTCCCTCCTTCCTACTTGATTTTGTTCCTGTTTTTTATGTCTGTGAATCTCCTCCAATATAATCAATACTGATTGAGGGTGATTTCCCTCTCCATTTGATGAAAAATCCTTTCAGATACTAATAGCTCCTTTCAATTCAATATTTCCACCAATTTTTACCATAGAAAATTAAATGAATGATAAAAAAAGTTTGGTACAGCTTAAGGTCTTGTCCAGGACCTCTGCTTTAGTCCTGAGACAGTAGTGAGCATAAAATAATCTTGATGAGGCAGTTTAAGGTCATACTCAGGACCATTAATTGAGGTACTTTGGTTGGTCATTGATAAAAAGGGAGTTTGATTCAGACAGTTTAAGGTCTTATCAAGGACCATTTATTGAGCTAATTTGTTGATGATAAATAAAAAAATGGAATATTTGGACAGTTTAAGGTCATATCAAGGACCCTTTCTTGAGTTGAAATTTGTTTAGTTGTCTTGATAAAAGATAAAATAATGATTCAGAAAGCTTAAAGTCTTATCTAGGACCTTTCTTGTAGTAATTTTTTTGCTATTATTGTTTTACTAATTTGATTGATTTTTTTGAGTTTTGTTTTTTTTTTCCTTCTATTGTATCTAATAATATTGAGACCCCATATGTTCTTCAGGAAAATTAATACCCATGTCATCCCTTTTCATGAAAACTCCTAAACTATCTTTTCATGCATTATAATAAAGTGGGTGGGTACCCCCTCTCCATTTAATAATTGTGACATAATTTTCAACTCTGATTATGATAAGACTTTTTATTTGATGGTATAAATAAACATAATTAATTTTTTTTAATATATAAGAATGATATCATAGTAATATAGAGTATATAAAAATGATAATAATAAATATTTTAAATAATAATATAAAATAATGATGAAAATAATAATTATCAATATAAATATAAATATATTTTATATATATATATATATGTATTCCTTTTTTTTGCTGGTGCAAATACTTCAAATTTGAAGCTCTTGGTTTTTCTTTTCTTGACTGTTCAATCTAACTTCTACTGTCTGTTTATCATATTGATATTTTTTTGTAACTTCTACACTGTACTGTATAGTACAGTGCTCCTTTTTCCATCGCGATTGATCACCTTTTTTTTATATCTCCTTCTTTTTCCATCTTGATTGATTGCTTTTTTTTTGTTTTTAATTCTTCTTATTTATTATTATATTTTATATTTTGTTTTTTGATTAGAAAAAAAATAAAAATAAAAGTAAAAAAAAATTAATAATCAATTTTTTTTTTCTCCTTAATGTACAGTACTGTACTCTTCTTCTTTAGTCCCAATCAATTGTTTTTGCTTTTTTTGTTTTTTGTGTTTTTCCTGTTGTCTTTTTTTTTTCTTTCTATTATTTTATTATTATTTTTTTTAGAGAAAAAAAAAAAAAGAGGTAATATTTTTTTTTGAAAAAAAAAGATATAAGTAATTAATTTTTTTTAAAAAATTAAAATAAGTAATTTTATCTTATTTTTCTTTTTAGAAAAGAATAAAAAAAATTATTATATTGTATTTTTTTGTTATTTTTTAAGTTTTTGAGTTTTTTTTTTGTATCTATATTTTTTTATTGGGAGAGCAAATAATAATAATAATAAGAAATAAATGATATAAAAATCATATAAATAAATGAAATAATGCTAAATATCAGTAATAAAATAGATTTTTTATTTATTTTTATTTTTGTTTTTTATATCTTTTTTTATTTTATTTTTATATTTCTGTATTGTATTTTATATATATATGGATATTTGAGATTTAGAAAAGAAAAATTCATGAGATAAGGAAAATAAAAAAAGTTATTGAGGATGTGAAAATTGTTTGTCAAGACTATTCTTGAATTTGGTCTTTTTAGCTGTAGGTTTGTTTCTTCTTTCTTTATTGAGATACTGATCTTGAAACCCTTCTTTATTTCCCAAATGCTCAAGATTTTATTTTAATTTCTGTTATTATTTTCTTTTCTGTGCTTATTTTGTGTTGAAATTTGATATTGCCTTGCCAAATGGGCTTTCAAGCTTGGCCATAGATTTCTATTCTGAGTAATCCAAAAATATTCCTTTTCTTCCTTGTTGAGTTTTTCTTTTTTAATTTCTGGTTTTTCATTTGGTGCTTTCTTTATTTCTTCTAGCCATTTTGCATGTTGGGTTGAGCATTGATGATCTTGTTCAGTTATTTTGTATAGTTCAAGGTTGCAATTTTAATTCCTCAAAGGCTGCCAATTGGTATAGCCTTCCCAGGTAAATTGGTCTTCTGTAAGTAAAATTCCATCTGCTTCAAGCTCTCCCATATTTGTTTGTTTTGATCAAGTTTTTTGATCCTGTGTTCCCTGTCTGGTACTGATTTCTTCACTAATTTCTTCATTTTTATTTATTTGGCTTTCCTTAGCTTTGTCCAAGGAGAAATAATTTATTCCCAAATTCTAATTTATATTTTCCTTATCAGAGTGATAGTGTGGGGTAGGTGAGTCTTCCTCCTTGGCATTGGTTGAATGATTTATAGAGTTTGACCAATATATTTCATTTGGCTCTGTTTTGTTTTCCATAAGATCTTGTTCTATATGATTTCTGATGTTGGTAGAGTCTTTAGGTTTTGGTTTAATTGAATCTTCATTTTAAGTAATTTCACTTTCTTTTTCCGCAGTCATCACTTGTTTGATAGCTTTATTTCCAGGTTGAATTTCTTTTCACCTTGCTGTTTGGGTTGAAAGTTTTGAGCTTCTGAAGATATTTTGGGAATATTGGAGCCTTATTGGATGTAGGAATATGAAATAGGTCATTCTTTTCTGGAAGATAAGTACCTGATTTTTCTTTTTGGTCTTGAATTAGCTCTTTGGACAAATCTTGTTCTGATTTTTGTATTCCAATTTTTGAATTTTGTAGGCTTTGTTAAGTAACATCTTTATTTTGCATAATAAGCCTTGGGTAAATGTTTACCATATTTGAGGGAAAAGGTTGAAGTTTATGGATTTTGTTATTTTCCTTTTTGAGTGAAGCTTTTGGCTGGGATGTTTTTGACAATCCAATTGGTTACCTGGTTACTTCTTGTGGTAAGACTGGTTTACTTTCATCCATATTTTTTTTGATATTGGTTTTTTTGGATTCTTTCTTTGCAGTTTCTTGACCATAATCATTTCCATTTGTAGTTTTATTAACAATAATATTTTCCAATATTTTATTTAATTCTGTATATTCTTTAGGCTTTGAGGTTTAGTCAATAATTTCTCCCTGAACTATAGGATTTTCTTGAGGTTTGAGATCTTTATTTATGGTAATTTTGTATTTGAGAGAAATTTCTTTTAGGGAATTTAATGCTGCTGTATCAGGATGAGAGTTCAAATTCCTTTCTCCCACTGTGACATTAATTATTGACATAACTGGCTTTACACTTGATTTCCATTTATTTTTGAATATTCCTTTTGAAAGGGACTTTAATTCTTTGATAGGTGAGAGGAACTTAGTGAGTGGTTTTCTTCTGCTGTCTTCATGATGCTTGAAATTATCACTGTTTATAGCTTGAGATATTTGGTTACAATTATTTCCATTTTCTCTTCTTGAGGTTGTAATTCCTGGGAGATTTATTTTTTTAGGCTTTGACTTGATATCTTCTTTATTAACTGAGGCTAATTCCACTTTTATTTCCCTTTTATCTTCAGATTCCATTATTTCTTCTTGCTCAAACACTTGGTGAGGATGTTCTTCTGAAATTTCCTGATTGTTGGAGCTTGGTTCTTTTTCTACTGGTAATTCTTTCCAATCTTCCAACTTAGAGACTGCACATGTTTAAATTCCTTCTGGTGGGTTTTCTTTCCATCCTACTTTCTGTGGTGAACAAATAGGTAAGCAAAGGCTTCTTCCATCTGGATCTATATAACTGAATATTTCCCCCTTTTGTTGAAAAAAGTCTAATCTGATGTTATTTGCTGCAAGGAAGGGCCTTCCCAATACTGTGTGTACTTCTCCCCTTGCTAAAACAATGTGTATATTTCTTTCTTCCCCAGTAACTAGAGTGATTGGGGTAAATTCTGATAATGCAAAAATTGAGATACAGTGACCACCAATTCCTCTCAAGTTCATGTTGAGACATATTGTGGTTAGTACTGCTTTTATTGCTGAATCTTTTGGTATTATATTAAATTCTTATCCTGTGTCAGCTAATGCCATTATTTCATGTCCTTCTTCTCCTAAGTACACTTGCATAAATCCCAATGGACAGGCATAATGTAATTTGGGCTGTTCATAATCTCCTAGATGATGGTTTATGAGTTTGGTTTGAATTTCTTTTGTGTCAAGTGAGTTGATTGAGTTTCTTTCTTCTTTTGTCAAATTTTGAAGCTGGTTGATAACTTTGGGTGACATGATAAGAGCTTGTTCTAAGGTGAGATTTATTTTCTGGTCCAAATCCTTTTTGATAATTTGACTCATAACCTCTTGAAAGTCTGTGTGTTCTTGCTTAGTATCCTTGTTTTTAACAGTATTTTGAGTCAATTCCTTCTCCCTTCTAGAATACTGCTTCTCTTTAGCTTCTGAGCTAACTTCTTCCTCTTTGAACTCTTGAGGTTTCTTGAGTTTAGTGTGAATAATTGTTTTTCCCTTGTACCCTGTTCATCTTCAATATAGACTCCAGGTATGTGTGGCTTCTTTTTTAGTGGTGTTTCCATTGTTTTTGGTTATTATTTTGTTGGTTCTTGACTTGGCTGCTCATTTATTGAGGATCTTTGCTTGGTGTTTCTTAATCCATAATTGTTTAGAAATGGATCATTTGCTGATGATATAGTTGGTGGCTGCCAGCTTCCCCAATCTTCAATTTTGGCTATAGCTTTTGCAATTTCATTTTTCTTTTCTTGTATTATGTTTACTTCTTTTGGTTGGAGTGTTGATTCTTTGGCTTAATTTTCTTTTCTTATCTTGGTAAGTTCTTCTTGTTCTTTTGCAAATTCTTCCACTAAATTCTTTGGAGATATTTTTCCATCTGTTGGTACTCTTTGCCAATTGGGAAAAAAATCCACCTCCTTGTCTTCTGACCCATTTTTTATTCTGATCTTCAAAGAGTTAGTTGCATCTATTCACTTAATGTCCTTCCTCAAGACAGAAATAAAATTGGACATAGGGTCTTGGTATGTTTTGTGCTGGTGTATAAGGAATATGCCTCTATGAAAAGGGTTGTAAGTTATCTTTTGGGTACCTTGTTTGATTTTCCTGCTTAAATACCTGACCTGTTTTATTTTGAGGTAGTACTGCTTCTGTCAATTCTTTAATTTGGTTAATAAAGTCCTTTATTTCCTTCTTTTCTTCTTGATCATTAATCCTGGGTCTTTGTTGTTCTTTAATTTTATTATTAAGCTCCTTCAGTTTATTTAAGGCATTTTCCATGGTGTCATCTTCAAATTGAACTTTCTTTTCTTGGGTATTTTCTATATGTGGATGATTTAATTCATAATGGGAGGTTGTGTCTTAAGCTCTGTCCCTTGATATGATCACAGTTTCTAGCTCTTGCTCTATATAGCTCTTCAATAATTTCATTTACAGTACAATATATCCACCATCCCTTTCTTAGATCATGACCTTATCTCCTCTCATCTCCTTAAATATGGAAGCTCTAATTTCTTGTGAAATACTTGAATAGAGCTCTTCATTATGCTCAACTTCTCTTTTAATATATCCATATTTATACAGATAATTTGTGATCTTTTCATATTACAATAAATCTCTTGTATTCAGCTAAGAATCTAATTCCTCCTGCTCTTTTGGTATTACTGAAAATCTTCTCCAAAGATTCTGGTCTATATCTTCTGTCTGGCTCTACTCTTCTCCATTCTGTAGTAAGTTCTTCTTTGAGTTTTCTCCAGTTCTTCTCTTAATAACCTTGCATTGCTTCAATTTTCTCCTTAACTTCTTCAGATGCTGACATAAAAATACCTTTTCTTGCTATATCTTCTCCACTAGCTCCTTTGATTTCAGCTTCTTCTTCCACTCTCTTGATAAATTTTTCTACTTCATTACCATGAAAAACAAGGATATAATCTTTAGCCCTTATCTTAACAATAGGAGAGGTTACCTTAGGAATTTCCTTTTGTAGTGGAATTGAATGGTTTGGTGTAGTTAAAGATACTTTCTTTGTGATACTTGGTGATCTTTGTTCTGTTTTGGATGTGGATGTTACTCTATGGACAGGTGTAGGTGATATTGGTGAATATTCAGGCCTAACATGCCTTTGTAATGTGGGTTCAGTTGGACTAGCTCCAGGTTTGTAAAATGTTTGTTCCCTTCTTTTTCCTTTCCTTTTACTTTGTGTTAATAATAAATCTTGCATTTGCTTCATAAGACTTTGAATCTGTGCTGTTTGATCCTCTTCTTCACTTTCTTTTGCATACTGTCCTTCTACGGTATCTTCAGGTAATTGTGGTAAGTCAGATGTTGATTGTTGATTAATTTCTACTTGATAAACTGATCCTTTGAATTCTTTTGTACTTCTCTTGTTTTTCCTTGCTTCTTTAATTAACTTGAAGAAAAATCTCCTTAATTATTCCTTTCCCTTCTGTTCTATTCTTGGTGTTGCAATAATTAAATAAATATCCTTGGGTGTTTGATTTTCTGGTGTTCTTTCTTTAGCTAGGTAATAAATATGATATGATTAATTTGAGGATTGTGATGATGATGATGATTTTTAATGGAATATGTTTCCATATTCCAGATTGTATTGATGTGTTGATGGCTAATTCTTTATAAATAGTGATATTATTTGGGTTAGGTTGATTTTATTATTTTCTTTCTTGATTATTGACTGATTATTGAATGTTGAAATTGAAATGGCCACTGTTGGGACACCAGATGTGGAGCTCCTTTTAGTGTGGGTTTGGATAAGGCAGTCCTTGAGGGGGAAACAACAGGTAAAAAGTTTTGAATTTCTGAAATAATCCTGTAACCAAGGGTGCTAATGGTGTTTTATCTGCCCCTCTGAATATACTAAACAATCTCCCTACAGAGCTCACAAATCAATATTTAAGATTGTGGCTTTACAGCTAGAGAAGACTTTTCAGCAGTCTCTATCAGACCTATTCACTAATCAGACTAATGATAAAATAATAATAATTTTAAATGATAAATTTGTAGGTGATCTCAAGATAATAAAATAATAATTGAGTAGATGAATAATAGATATAATAATACTTAGTGGTGATTTAAGTTGTTTCTTTTGTAAAAATTGATTTTTTTTAATTGATAATATTTTAATATGAGAATATATAGAAATAGTGTTTACATATGATAATTTGTTTATTGGTTAAATATTTGTAACTGATGAATGATATTGATAATATTCTAATTATACTTTTTATAATAATACTAGTGATAGCTAATAAGTAATATTAATTATAGATGATAAAACACCTATATTTCTTTACAGAAATACTGGTGAAGGTTGATAAGTGAGTTACTCCTTATAATAGTAATAATGGATGATAATCGGGAGGATAATAAATCATAAGATATACTAATAGTATCAGTTATGGAACTACTAGTGTTTATTTTATTTTGATTTATTTAGTCATAGTAATAGTAATATAAATTTTCTCCTAGTGAGAAGATTATAATATAAATATTTTGTTGAATATGAGTATCTTACTAATAGATGAATTTATAATATAGGCAGACCTGCTGTTAACTAAAGCTATATATAAATCACTATTAATGTAATGTAATAATAATAATAATAATTTTTAGATGAACCTACTAGTAAGGGATGAATAGTTATTCTCCTTCTTGGTATATAGCTAATTGTATTTTCATGGGGAGAAGAAGAGAAAATGAGAGAGAGAGAGGCCTCCTTTTATGTTGTAAGGAGTACCCATGGGCTCTCCATGTAAAGTTTAATTTTTTCCCTTGAGATAATTTTTCTGGTGCATGTTTTAATAAGAGTATCAGATGACTTTCCCTTTACACTACTTTAGTCAGCTTGCACAGCCTCGAGAGATTAATGCTGGTGTGGAAAATTGAGAATGGTGTCATGTTAATGAACCCTTGCATTATTTGTTTGTAAGGTTTATTTAATCCCAGGTGATCATGTTGTTAATGTGGGGATAGCTTATGAGTTGTAATATATGATTACTGTAATTGCTGAGGAGTTCTTAGCTTAGTGTGTCTTACTTGCATGCAGCTAGTTGAATTTTAATTAAGTTCAATTTGATGATCCTGTGGCTGTGTAATGTCCAGATCTTATGCATGTGGACTGCATAAGTCTTATTTGGGCTCCTGTATTGTTGTGTAATTTTCAAGCTTTTAGTGGATTTTCATGTATTGAGTTGGATTTGATAGTATTAGATGATCTTTTTTTCACATGAACTGTATTTTTTATTAATTTGATTCTTAGTAATATAATCTTCCTGATGGATTTAGGGTGGATATAATGTTACAATGTGACTTTTCCCATGTAATATTTGACCTCTCTGTATGTTTCAAGCCCATATTGTTGATTCTGTAAGGCTTATATGTAATCTTTCTGTCGTAACTTCATAATATTGTATTCCCCTATTATTCATTTAATTATAGAAATATGTTGGTTATTTCTATTCTGAATGCTAAATTCTTTCTTTCCTCCATGCTATTGCTGCTATTACTGTGTTTTGGTGATTTTAATAATGTCTTTTCAGTGGTGAATTCCTGAATTAGCCATTGTGATCTTAATTTTTCCAACTTTTAATTTTCCAAAAATTTCTCAAAACTGGAAAAAAGGTATGAAATACCACACTAGTAATATACAAATTATATTATTGGCTTCATATTTCAATATCTCTACAATTAGATTAATCCTTACCTAAGGCATGTAAAACTGTACTCAATGTATGATCCTTATGTGATCAATATTAATACTTCATTACAATGAGCTATTGAAAAACCTTATTTTTAGAATTTCCCAATTCAGGATATATATTTTTCAATTATGAATTCTAATTCCCACAGAATAACTCAAATTTAATGTATTTGGAATTTGTTGCAACTGATACTTGAGAATTTAAATGAGAATCTTTCATAGTGATAATGAAAATGTAAGTCACAGTATCTCAGAAATCTTGATATGATATCTTGAAGGTTTGAGTCTTACCTTTTATATAAATTCTGTTCTTGTTGACTTGATTTAAATTTCTCTTCACCTTGTGGTAGATTGGAACGACTCTTTGTGCAATATCAATATTCAATAATTTTTAACTTTCAATATACTGTTTTATAATGATATTTTACATTAATAAGTAGAAAAAGATTCATTTGGAGTATAGACTCTTCATTAAAAATGGGTATTTCTATATTACTTCTCATATATTAGTAATTCTCTCTTGGGACTTTTAGTATTTTATCAATAAGACTTTGGAATATCACAATTAGGATGAATATTTGAAGTCAATATGACCTACAGAAATGTTGAATATTTTCTGACAAATCTCAAGAGTCAATGAATGTATATTATTTCATGTAAATTCTGGAATGAATATCTATCTGAGCTTTCCAAAATTATATTTTTCATACTCAATGAAGTGGTGGTTTTGAATATTACTATAATTGAACTAATTGTTGAGGGAAATAGAACTTAAAAATGGCAAATAATAATCATTTAAGAAAATACAATGATGTAAGAAGATAAAAAATCTCTTATAAAAACCACTTTTTCTTTAATTCTGAAATATTTATCATTTAAGTCTGATTTTATTATAATTTATGAGAGAATAAACTTGATTCAAAAATTCACTCTGACATCATCACTTTAAAATGAATTTTAAAGGGTTAGTTTTTTTGTTCATTTGGGAATCAAAATGAATGAAGATTATAAATAGATAATTTCCTGTGTTTGGAATTCAAATACTTGTTAGTAATAATATCCAGTAATATAGCTCATAATTCGATCTTACCACTTGAATTATGGCAACAGAAAACAGTATTTCATCATCAGAATCAGATTTTTTTGATGATCTCTTGTAGCCTGAAATATTTCCTTGAATATTTTCTTGAGTTATTATAATGAAGCTTTCAGAGATAGTTAATAATAATTTTTCATTAAATTAAGTAGATATTTTGTAAGGATTTTGATTTTTCTCAAAACTCAGTATTGGAATGAGTATTCTTAACAATAAGAAATATCCTTTTGAATCTTCCTCTCAAATTATTTCCCCAACAATTGCAAATTTCAATGAGGGTTTTTCGATTTCTTCCATAAATTGAATTGGAGAATTCCCAGGGTGTTATGATTCAGGGGGAATGGTAATACCCTTCAAATTCATAGATTCACACAAGGTCACTCACAAGAATGAAATTCAGGAAAATGTTTGAGGAAGCTTTTCAAAAGATTGAGTGTTTTTAATTAATTTTAATCCTCTTTTGGTGATAATTTTGTAATTTTTCCATAGAGTATTAAGCTCATATATGGGAGATCTGATGGCTATTTGAAGTATGCTGATTTCAGAAGCTTTTCACCTATTCCATCCACAATCTCTCTTAAGCTTATTTTGGAAGACTGATTTGTCAAGATGTACTAGAATTTGGTATGAATATTGATATGTATGAAGAAAAATTCAAATGGAATCAACAAATTCTCACCTGTGCTTTTATTTTGATTCTCCAGAGTCACCAGATGCTTTATTCTTTCTCCTTCCAAGCATTGAAAAACACAGGGTGGTCCATAGTTGAAAATAACTTCAGATAAATGTTGGTAAATGTGAATAGTGGGGATTGGCTTATTTTGGATCCCAATTACCAATTAAGCTCTGGAAATAGTGAACTAAGAGCTTGTAAAATAAATCTATTTTAGACTTGGAAATTGAGTGGGACATTTCAATGTTATCTAAAGAGACTAAAGTTGAAGTGTCTGAAAGGAGTGTTTATTTTCAGGAATGTTGATTCTTCCCATGATTCCATTGTGGGATGAGAAATAATACTATATTTACTGTATATAAGATAAACCCATCAACAGCCTTTGGGGTTCCAAATGAAGGAATTCCCATATTTCTGGGTATATGGGTTATCCATGATGGAAAGATAATCTTCTGGTTACCTTCATGTATAAATTAAAGCTCCTCAATGGTTATATTTAGTTTTGTCTTATATTCACCAAATAGTGGTGATGAAGAAAATATTTTTTTTCTTTTGCAGTGAGATAGATGACAATCCCTGTGGAAAAGAGCTTATGAATGTATGCTTATGCTTTCACGTTATTCCTTTGAAAGAAAAACAAGGTGATTTCTTCAGACTTTTTTGGGATAATTATGAATTCAAACTTGGACAAACTCCCTTTTCCTTTCCTTTACCAGATTATTTTTTCAGCATTTATTCAGAAGAACCTTGCAATTAAATTCTTGATGACCTTATAAGTTGAGGGATGTATGGAGGGTGAGGGCTTAAAAGAACGTTTGAGCCTTTTGAGTTTCTTTTAAAAATCTGGAATCCTGGCTTGTGTACCACTTGACATTTGGGTGGTGGACCTGAGGTCTGAGTTTGAGTCTCTTTCCATTCTTTAATTCTTCCAGTGGCACTGTATAATGATTAAAATTTTGGATTATTTGAGGTTTTCCTTTTTTTTGGAATTGCAAGTGTTTTAAATGGTTTCAGTGTCCTTAATTCTGATTTTTTATGAATTTTATTCTGAAGTTCCCAATGATGAAGTTTTTATATTTTTGGTTAATATTTCCTTTAATTATAATTTTTCTCCAGAATTTTGAATTTTGAGATAGGTTAGGCTATAACCCCTCAGAAGACCAAATTAAAAAGTGTGCATAAAATCAATAGTCACTATTTGGGAATGGTTCCAGTAAGGAAGGTCCCCTAAGATAGTGTAATGAGATACATTTTCTGCTAAAATCTTCTTTTTTTGTTTATTTGTGGTTTCTTTATGAAATTGAGTAATTTCTGATTCATTATAATATTGATATTTTGGGAGTCAAGTGGTTTTGTGAATATTTTGAATATCTTTCATTGGTAAATTACGATTTTCACAAAATTGATTTTCTGAGTGAGATTCTAAACCTCCAACTTTTTGGCGAACTGAAATATACCCAGTTCATAAGAGAATGACAGCTTTAACTAGATGTCCATTGGGAAGTCTGGCTAATTGAGTAAAGTGGAAACCTGTCCACAGTTCCTGGAATTCAGAAACAAGAGGCTTCAATTAGTTTTTCACTTGATCTGAGATGGGCTCTTTGGGGTTTGGAGTAAATCCATAGAAAAAAATGTTTTTATATTGATATTTTTTCTCAGGATGAAGATTGAATCAAATTAAAAATATAACATCTATTTAAATACTCCTTGAGCCAATCCTGGATCCATGAGTATTAGTCCAGTCAATAAACAAGCCAAAAACCAAGTTTCTCGAATTATCAGTCAGCTTCAATTTTTCATTATCTACAAATTTTTCTCAAACATGCCCATCTGATATGTCAAATAAAATATCTTCTTTTCCATAAGCTGATTACTGGGGTGATTCCAGTTCATTTTCAAATTTTTTAATAATAGCCCTTTTTGAGATCCATTTTTTTCAAGATTGAAGGTGGAACTGTTTTGTGGGCTGTAGTTTTTGGTTAGTAATATTTTCATGATATAAGAAGGTATTTCATTGTTGTTTGTTTTGGTATTTTCCATAAATAAGCTGTAGAAATTGAGGTATTTTTGCAACTTCCTTACATTTGTTTCCAAAAACCTTCTCTTTCTCTAAATCTGAATACATGAAAAAACAAATTTGACAACATATGTGGGTTTTAAATTCACTCATAAGGTGAAATTGGTTTTTGTGAGTTTCAGACTTTTGGTAATTTCAAAACCAAAATCCGTTGTTTGTTGAATTGTGGAACTTTTTTCAATCTTTTTTGTTCCAATTGAATACTCTTTGCACAGTTAAATTTACTAACATTTTTGTGAATTTCTTCATGTGCCATTTGAATAGTGGATTAAAGGACTGTTTTATTTTGATACAGGAAGGAAGGAATATTAATGCTAGTCAAATAATAAATTCTCTGAAGATTGGGTGGTAGATTTAGGCTTTCTAATGCATTGATATAAAGGTGTGAGTTTTTCTCAACTAAAGAGAGCAGGCTGGATTTCTGTATAAAATTGAGAATTAAAGCAAAGAAATATCTTTATGATAAAATTGGAACAATTCCCTGTGGTTAAGCAGCTCAGAAAAAAATAATTGACATTATGTTTTGAGCTGTTTTCCTGAGGAAGAAGTCCATTCCTCTGGAGGAAGTGATAAATTCTCTCATTCCAAAATATTAAATATTCAAAAAGGATATTCCGTTCAACATTGATTAATTTTTCATTTGATTTTGGTATTATTTCCACTCACCTTAAGGCTTTCAGATAAGAACTACTGATTATTTGAATAAGCCCTTTTGGATATTCCAGCTCTTTGGTATCTATTTCCCCCGATTTGGAAAACCTTTAGTATTAAAGTAGTGCATTTTCAAATATAAAATCTTTCAGCTCTTTGTTCATTTATTTGTGGCATTTGTTATGATTCTTTGCTTCCAATTTTGATAACTGTGAATCTTATAGATTAAATTGAAATTACAAACTTTTTTTTCAAAGGCATATTATTTTTATTAGAATAATATCATCTGTAATATTTTCTGAAAGCCAATAATTAGAAATACTTGTACAGTATTTAAAGATATTCTATGAGGTCTTTTATCAAAGGGGAAATAAGCTTGAAAAATTCCCTTTAATATGGAATTTAGGCTTTCAAAGGAATGTATTAAATCTTTCATTAGTTCTATTAATATCTTCTGAATTAATATATTAAATTCCTGCTCAATAAATCTGCACTAACTTTGACATGGCTTTTGGATACATGTTTTCTCATTTCAGGTAGTTAATAGTAGTGATTTATATACAATAGCTGTGGATAGCTATAATTCAATTGAAATACTTATTAATATTTTTTTTAATAATTCCATTCACAAATTTAGAAAAATCTCACATTCTTTCAACTGTATAGCACCCCTCTTTTGTATTCAATTGGACATTCTTGTTAGATTTTTCTGGTTGGAAACTTGAATTTCAATAAGAGTTTTACATATATTTACAATTTAAAAGTATCTCATTTATATCTTATTTTTGATATGTAAAAAAAGGAAGATAAAACCTTGGAACAGAGAAGACTGTTTTTATGAGGCAAAAATTACAAAAAATAGTTAATTTTTTATATTGGGAAACATGTTCAAGAGTTTAAATTGGAGTTTTTTACATTTTTGCATATATGAGTACTGGGTAACAGTTGGATGTCTTGTCATATGCCTCAGTTTATCAATGGAAAGTCAGATGTCAACAGGTTCTTATAGATTTATTCCCCTTTTGCCCACTCCTTTTAGTGATGCCAAATCTTTAGGTGCTACCCAATTGGATAGTGCCTTATTGGGTGTATTTCCTAATTCTTCATATTAGGGGATATAAAGTTCTAGTTTAAGATGTTATATTTTGCTATTGCAGTCCCTTTTGTCTCTTGTATTATTGGAAATCTGTTTGTAGTCCTGATCAAAAAGCTGGAAACATTCACCTGCTTGATTGGCTCTCCAAGAAATTGATGGAATTGTCTGACCAGGAGATTCTGGATCCACATTAGACATTATTGAATAAACCAGAAATACTGAAGATGCTCTTGGATTATCATTGGGCATTATTTCTGATGCCACTTCTTGGAAAATCTGCTTTTTTGTTTCTCTATGATCTTATATATATAGGAAGTTAATTCAGCTTTATAGTAAACTTGATGGAATTCGATGAGAAATCATTTGAATGAATTTTCCTTAGAATTTCTCAGGCTACCAGCTTGCCTACTTGGGGTGTGTTCCTTTAACAAAGGTTTGTTTTGCTTATTCTAAATATATTTCCCTCCAAGGAGCCATCTTAAAAAAATTGCAATTTGGTTGCCCTGGTTTTTCAGCCTGTGACTCAAACCCAGAGCACAAGAATGACAGCAACAATACCATAAACCAATGGTAGAGAAAAATACCACCAAAAAATGGATCTGATACGAAACAGCTCAAAAGGTATCAAAAGAAAGATGAAACTCACCCCTTTACAAATATACAAGTCCCATCACTATAGGACAAAGAATAACAAATTTATTCAGGCTTAAAGCAGTTGCTGAGCATAAACCTTAATTTTACCCTCTCATCTAAAATACATAGAAAGAAGCTTAATACCATCCAATGGGTGTTCAAATGAGATCTCTTAGTCAGGGCTATTCAAATTAAGCTAGTGTCAAAGCTATAGAAGTTATTGCCAAAATAAAGCCAAATAAGGGTGAATAAAATACTCACTCCTCATCTAGCTTTTACAGTATCAGTGTTAGATACCCAAAGTGGGGTCTTTTTGGAAACAGCACGATCAGGGCCATCTTATGGTGCCATCCATTTTCCCATACCTCATCTAGAAAAACTTTATGGAGCAAACAAACTCCATACAAGATTTAAAAAATATACATATCTCAAGAATAGAAATTAAAAATTGCATAGCTTTTCCTTATTCAATTTCATGCATTCCAAATGAGGTAAGACTGTGTATAACCCATTCATAGATACACAATGAACCAACTAAGAGCTCAATATATTGAGAACTGACCAAGCTATTGCAGTTTTAAGGTTAAAATCCCACACTTGGGTCAATACACCTTTACTGTGGGATACTTTCCCATATCCTTGGATATGAGATTTCAATTCTAAAAAGGAGCCTGCTTATCCTTCTATAACTCATAGTTTGCTCAATATGGGGTCCCCATACCAGCTCTGTAAAGAATTCTATATGTCATTCATGTCAGAAGAGTGCTGTGTGGTCCCCAGATCAAAAGTTTCACCCTGTATTGGTGAAACCTTCCCAGATGTGGTTTCATAACCACATCTGATCCCAATACAGGCTATACAAGCATGTTAAGAGCCAAAAGACAGTCCTTGTAAGTGAAAAATCTTCACTCTCTCTATATGAACAGCTCTAGAGAATGTTTTCACCCATTTTCAGGATAAAAAGGGACCTTTCTCTGCCCAAAAGAGGAATCCCCATCCTTCTCTTGAATTACTAAATATTAAAACTGTCAAAAACAGCTCTACTCTTGGAAAATGAGAAGGTATACTTCTAATCTTAAGTATTGTAGTCTTTATCATAATAATCCTTTTGATAAAGCTGCATCCAGGGCTTTCAAACATGCTCACCACAACTATTTCTCTATAGTAAATCCTTGATACTTTATTTTCAGAACCATCTTACATTTATTAATCCATTTCACATTCATGGTTAGAGTTTTAAATAAACTCATTATCACTTCATAATAGACTCAGCCTGAAATGGTTATTCAGATACTCTTCAATTTGGTAGTTTCATTTACTACAATTTGAACAACTTAACTTCCAAGAATGAATAAGAATAGCTGTGGTGGGTGTATTCCAGGTTGATGAGGCAAAGCGTTTCAAGAAAAGGTAGATTGAGGGAATCTACACTCTTTTAAAAGAGAATACCCATAGGAAAGCCATTCTGACTGTGTGAACTTATTACCTTTTATGAAGAGCTTCCAACTGAGTATTCACTAGCATGGATTATTTTGTCCATTCCTTTCAGTGATAATTTTTGAATAAAGTCCATTTTATTTTCAATTAGATTTCAATATTCCCTTCCTTCTGAATGAAAAGGGCCTTTTATGTGTATTTTGTATTTTTTTACAAGCTGAAAAGTGATTTGAAAGAATTTTGATCTCTTTTTCAGTGGGTTGAGGTGGAAGTAAGAAGGAGGGATGCTGGATTCCCAAAATTGATCTGGAAATTCTATTATTTGTGGAGGGGTTTCCCAATTTTCAATAATGTCTTGATAGAATTTATGATAATTTTGCATTTTTCTTTCTTTTTTTCTTGTGATATTGACCAAGCATAATGAGGGAAGCTTAATTGTAAGAGCTCAGATCTGTTAGAGGAAGAAAAGCTTCTGCAGGGTTGGTAAATTTTTCCAGAGATAAAATTTCAGGTATGAATGGAATAAAGTTCAGTTGGAATAAAAAGTGGTAGATTCACATTCCAGTGAAAATAATAAAGAAAATGAAATCTTCCTTACCCTCTGAAATTGTTATTTTTGACATTTTGCAAAATTCACTTTCCAAATTAGCTTTATTACTATGCAAACTTTATTAATGGAAATTTTATTCAAAGAAAATAATCATTTGTTATGAAAATATCAAACTAAACAGACTAATCATATTTCATGAATTACTATGAGGTATAATTTTTAATGTCTTTCTGTAATATTTTAATGTTCACTTTCTCAATAAAGCACCAGTTGAATATTCAAATTAGATTGGGTTTTGATAAACACTTTATATAAGAAGGAAGATACTATAGATTTGAAAGGGAAAATTTGAGGAATTGATGTGTCAGGTTGAGTCTATGATGAAGCAGTAATTAGGCTATGTACAACTTTAACTATGACTGTGAAACATGATAAAAGATTAAAATAAGAGTGTTCTTATGAAGAAATAAGGGTTTATAATAAGGTTAAAGGGCTATACTATTATAGAATGGTGGTGGTGAGCGCTGTTGAAAGCCCTGGGTGCAGCTTTACCTGTTGGATTACAATAATTAAGATTATAATTATACCTGTTTATCACCCAAGAGTAAAGCTGTTTTTGACAGTTTACTAAGTAGGGTATTTAAGAGCAGGATAAGGAAAGCATTTCTGGCTGTGAAAAGCCTCCTTTTATCCTGAAATGGGGTGGAAGGGCTGTTAGACCTTTCCACATAGAGGAAGTGAAGATTTTTTCACTCTCTGAGACAGGCTTGTGGTTTGCAAGGACCTTTATAGCCTTTATTGGGCTCAGATGTGGTTTTGAAACCACATCTGGGCAGTTTTCACCAATACAGGGTGAAAATTTTCATCTGTGGACCACATAGCCTTTTTCTGATGTGTATGCTGCATAGAGTGCTGTACAGAAACTGTATGGGACCCCATTATTGACTGACTTATGAGTTATTGAAGTATAAACATTCTCCTTTGTCTGTTTGACACCTCATAATCATGGTAAGACTGTATTGGACAAAATGTGGGATTTTGACCATAAAATAGCCATACCTTTGTCAGTTTATGAGATATCAACCTCAAAATTGAACCAGTGTGTAGCCCTGTATGTGTACTACACAATAGTACCTTATTCGATATGGCTATCATTCAATATGGCAAAGTTATGCCATGTACAAGATTTTTATACACATGCATGGTTTAGGCAAAAAGCTGTATTGGGCTTGTTTTCCCCTTAACTTCTGCTATAGTTGAGATATGAGAAAATGGATGACACCATCAGATAGCCCTGATGGTGCTCTTTCCAAAAAGACCCCACTTTAAGTATCTCACACTAAAACTGTAGAAGTTAGATGAGAGGTGAATGTTTTGTTCAACCTTATTTGGTCCAAATTTGACCATAACTTCAGTAATATTGGTGCTAGCTCAGTTTGGCTGGTACCATTGGATAGCACTGACTTAGAGCTTCATCTTCAATTCCCAGTTGATGTGGTCAAGCCTCTTACTCTGTATTTCAGATGAGAGGTGAAAATTAAGGTTTATGCTCAGCAATAACTTCGAGCATGAATAACTTTGTTATTCTTTGTCCTACGATGATGGGACTTGTATATTTGCAAAGGGGTGAGTTTCCTCCTTCTTTTTATAACTTTTGGGCTAATTTGGCTCAGCTCCATGTTTTGGTGGTATCTTGGCTATACCATTGGTTTATGGTATTTTGGCTGTCATGCTTGTGCTCTGGTTTTGAGTCACAGGCTGACATGATGGATGTTTTTTGAAAATCTTTTAGGGAGGGTGCATGAAGGGGATCAGTAAGCTTTATAAAAGGAATTGAGATATTATTGGTGGAGTTCTTATGTCTTACATCAGTAAATATGATAAGTAAAATTGCAATTTGTCAAATTTATGTGAATATTGACTGTCTGGAAGAGAATTCAGTAAGATTCCAGATTAGTTGAACATCAAATTGAAGAGTTAAATGACAAATGTTTTGAATTTAATACACAGAGGTTGAATATTACACTTTAAATCAAAAAAAAATTATAGATTTGCGCTGTGATAGTATATTGTATTGAATATAGATATATATATATATAATGATATATACTTTCAACATAAATGAGGGATATATTTAACAACTATATGTCAAAAGGATTCACTTAAGGTAACACTTTGAGAGTGACATGAAGAGCTTGACTTGGATACATCTGTGAAACAAATTGAACATTAGTTTTACCTTGTAATCTAATTATTTAAATCTTACCTCCAAGCTACTTCCTCCCCATTTCTTCAGCTCATATATATATATTCTAATAAATTTCTCATTTTTTTGAAATTCATTATTTCCAATTTGTCATTTTGTATATGAAATTTATCAATATTCAATGAATCAAATGGAAAATACTAGTTCAAATTTGATACTTAATGTAATTTATTTAATCAGATAGCTCACATATTATTTTGAATAAAAGAATCTTTAAATTGGGAATTAGTTATAATAACGTCAGCAATCTAAAATTCAAAATATATTTACTGGTAAAAGAATTTCACAGCTCAAGTTCTGAATACCAATTTTTTTTATAAAAAAATCTGAAGAACACCTTAATAACCATTTCACAAGAGATTTAAGTGTAGTAGTTATTTCCAAAACTTCATTAATTTTTTTGCAAATTTAGGCCAATATTTGGCCAAATACCCAATCACCAAGCATTGAAAGACTATTTTGAAAAGATCTTGGTTATTATTCACATCAAGACATAACTGGTAAGGAAATTCCTTGATAAAATGTAAAAATGGGTGGGATTTCATAATTATTCACAACATAAGTTTAAAATAAATATTTTCCAACAATATATTTTTCTTCTTCATAATAAAATTTATACATATATTTAAAATTCCCTCAAGATTCAAAAAAAGAAGAGATATTATTCCAATTTCATTTTAAGCTTATCTCAGGTACAAAAACTGATTTTAAGATGATGAAAAATCAATTATTGTCACATTCCACTTGAATGGACCAAAAAATGTGTTTTTTTCATTATTTTATACCAAAATTGGTACTCAAAATTCCTGAAAAGAATAATAAAACAAAATTAAATCATTGAAGATTTACTTCAAATGAAATTCTTTATATAATTTATCAATAGAAATTGAAAAAGTGGAATATATTATTTTAATATCTTATGTGGATGGAGCTGATAGCTCAATCCACAGAAAAAAGAATTTTCAACTTCTCCCGCTCTTTGAAGCAGAAGGTTCATGTAGCTTCTTGCTGCTTTCTTCTTATGGAAGATTTTTAAAAAAACTACTAGGTTTTGATGGTGCCACATGCTTCATCCAACCAATCTCATTTTTTTCATTAACTATTTTTGCAAAGAAAACCCCTCAATTGTATTGCAAAAAATCCATTCAAATTAAAATAAATAATAGTATTTTTTTAAATATAATAGATATTAATTATATTTTCAAAAAAAAATCAGAATGATTTTGTCAGCCTTTGACTCAAAACCAGAGCACAAGCATGACAGCCAAATACCATAAATCAATGGTATAGCCAAGATACCACCAAAACATGGAGCTGAGACAAATCATCTCAAAAGTTATCAAAATAAAGAGGAGACTCACCCCTTTCCAAATATACAAGTCCCATCATCATAGGACAAAGAATTACAAAGTTATCCCTGCTCAAAGTTGTTGCTGAGCATAAACCTTAATTTTCACCTCTCATCTGTAATACAGAGGAAGAGCCTTAACCAGATCAAATGGGTATTCAAAATGCAGCTCTAAGTCAGGGCTATCCAATGGTAATAGCACCAGAGTTACAGAAGCTATCACCAAAATAAGGTCAAATAAGGGTGATTAAAATGTTTGCCTCTGATCTAACTTCTACAGTTTTAGTGTGGGATACCTAAAGTGGGGTCTTTTTGGAAAGAGAAAAATCAGTTCTATCTGATGGTGCCATCCATTTCCTCATATCTCATCCAGAACAAAAGATATGGAGCAAACAAGCTCCATAAAGTTTTTGGGCAAATCACAAATGTGTATTAGAAAGCTTGTACATGGCATAACTTTGCCATATTTAATGATAACCATACCAAATGAGGTACCATTGTGTAGAACACATCCAGGGCTACGCAATGAGAAAACTTTTAGCTTGATATCTGAAAACTGACAAAGTTATGGCAGTTTTAAGCTCAAAGTCCCACAATAAGACCAATACAGTCTTACTGTGGGATATTCTCCCATAAATATGATTATGAGTTGTCAAACAGACAAAGAAGCATGTTTATACTTCAATAACTCAGAGTGCATTAAATACTGGGGTCCCATACAGGTTCTGTACAGCATTCTACACATAATACATATGAGAATCAGGCTATGTGGTCCCCATATGAAAGGTTTCACCCTGTATTGGTGAAAACTGCCCAGATGTGGTTTCAAAACCACATATGAGCCCAATACAGGCTATACAGGCTTTGTGAAAATCACAAGCCAGTACTTGGGAGTGAAAAATCTTCACTTCCTCTACGTGGAAAGGTCTAGAAGCCCTTTCACCCCATTTTAGGATAAAAAAGGGCCTTTTCACAGCCAGAAAAGGTTTCCTCAACCTGCTCTTGAATTTCTATGTAGTAAAACTGTCAAAAACAGTTATAATATTGGAAAATAAACAGGTTATACCTTAAACTTAAGTATTTTAGTCCTTATTATAGTACCCCAACTGGTAAAACTGAAACCTGGGCTTTCAGCAGCGCTCACCACCACTATATTATTATAGTAAAGCCCTTAATATCTTATTTTAAACCATCTATCATAATTATCAAAAACTCTTTATATCATTTTCACCATGTCACAGTCATAGTTAAAGTCTGTAAATACCATTATACATCTTTATTGTAGACTCAGCCTGACAGATTTATTAATTGATACTATTAGTAAAAATACCAATACTGGTACATCTACCAAATTATTTTGTTTTGCAATACTTCCACACAGAATTTGTGTAAGACATATTAAATTCTTTAAAAATATTTAGCCTACAAAAGATGATGAAATTCGTTTCTATTGGTAAGGTTTCATGTTGTTATAAAAACTGATTCATTGTGAGTTGGAGATTCAATGCACTGGAATAATACATGTCCTCAAACTTGAATTAATGAAACAATCACAACTACAAAGAAATTAATCTCTGTAAATTTTTGACACGAATTAGACCTTCTAATAATTAAATTTACATAAAGCAAGTATCAATTCCCAAAGATTAATAGAAAATTGATTGTTTTATGTTAATAATTTTTTCCCCTTTTACCCTCCTGATCATAATTTGACTTTCTCCCCCTCAAAATTCAATTTCTAATTACTTTTTCCACTTATCATACCCATTACATTACTATTTTTTTCAACCCAAATTTGATTCAGATAGCTTTCTGAGCTTCATCAGGGAATACTTTTCAGTTAAGCTTACTATTCTCAGCATTCTATATTTTTAAATTGAGACTAATATTCACCAAATCAGAATCCTGTATTATAAATCACCTTGAAAGTGCACAAAAGATTCCCACTTTGAAGAAAAAGCATCAAGAAGCTATTGATGAATAAAAGCAAAAGGCCTTTCAGATCTCAAAATTAAAAGACAAAAATTGATTTAAGATCAAGTAAAACAAATGGATCTGTAAATATTCCACATTAGCCTGAGAAATCCTGAAAAGCCTCTTTCTTATAATTCCAATCAAAACTCCAATTTACAATAAAACTCTTTGAAAAAAACTCCTCAAAATCTTGAAAGATCCACAGCTTTTTAACTTTAAGCAGATTTGTCCTTTAGAGGAAAAAGCTTCACTGCCAAAAATTTGTTCAGAAGTCATTCACCAGAAGCTCAAAGGCAGAGGCTCCACTCTGAAGAATCGATTTGTGAGTATAATATTTAAAGGAGCCCATATTTATTTTTTTCTGAAAGTTCTTCCTTGATTAAACATCTTCTTTTTTAAACTAAAATATATTTCACCATTTAAAGCTTTACGGACCCACATCCCCCACCCACCCAAATCAATCAGAATGCCTTTTTGTGAAGATAAGAAAAAATTCAATAGAAACTTTTTTCCCACAATTGTCTAATTATTCTTGATTCTCCTCCTTGTGAAATCCTATCAATTTCCTCAACTCTTTATGAAGAGCCCCCTCAAGCACAATCATTTGTACTAAATCTGGAATCAAAAAATACAAACCCCAAAAACAGCTACAATTACCTTACCACTTTTACCTTTAGATAAAACCACAATATTATTTCCAACAAACCCTTAAAGCTTAGCCCAAAAGTATTTTCCCACACCAAAACTCTCCTTGGCTTCTGACTTTTAAAATGCTCTACAGATATCTCAAACATTTTCAGTAACTTTTCCCCAACTCAATCATCTTCCAACTGGTGCTCCATGGCAAGAATATCCAAGTCACCCTAACTTGCAAACTTTATATTTTCCCCAGGCCAAAGTTGCATCAAATATTTTTCAAGTTCCCAAAAGTCTTCCTAAAAGTATGTAGTAATCTATTGAAAGTAGAAATTGATCATACTAACCATAATTCTTGAACAGACCTGGTTATCAATACTCATGCTAAGAGTCCCATGGAAAATATTCTACAATGTCCAACTCAAATGACAAGCAATTAATATTATGAAAATGCACTTCAAAATATTCTTTTCATTCTAAAACACCTTCCCAATTTCTTAGGTATGAGGGCCCCATGGTCCTTATGACGGATAAGCCTCTCACAACAGATATTGAGACTGTTCTTATAAGGGTAAAAAATGGTCATTGAAGCCTAAAATGATTAAATTATTATCAAATTACTTACATTTGAGATAAGTAAATATTCTTTCTGAATATAGTGAAGATATTTTAGATTTTTACTCAATAATAGATGACAGCCTCATCAATAAATCCCAAAAAATTGAACTAAATGTAAGGTCTGTTATATGTGATTTCACCACATCCATACTAGAGCCTCATCAAATACCTTTTAATAACTTCTTTCCAAGACTTCAAGGAGTGAGTAAAGATATTTTCATATTTCTTGGACACCAGGAATTCCTAAATACCTCTTACTCCTTGAGAGATATGAACCCTACTTCTGGAATAGCCTTAATTATGGTTCACAAGATTTCCCAATGTCTTCATGATGGCACATCTGTAAAAAAAATATTTCCTGACAAAAAAAGGCCAAACACCAAGGACAACCAAAGCTATGACAATTACAACTCATACCATGGTGGAATAAGAATAATAAATCACTACATTACTTCAGCCATGTCTGGAATTATTTCCATCCCATATTATTCAAAAGATGTAGTTCTACCAAAGGATAATCACACTGTCAAGAGGGTGTATCAGCACATACTCAAAGTGATTTCAGAACTGTCAAACCTCCTTCTTCATGTTCCAGTTTCAATGTTTATATGCTCAACTAATAAAAAGAACTACCCAATTTGGAAAACTTTGGTGGCATTTCAGCTTGGAAAGAGCTAATTGAATCTAGTCTCAGGAATACACCTCAAGCCCCTCAATGGCATTATTTTTGTAACTTTAAAGTTCATTTTTTGAAAACACTTTCCAAGATGGTATTTGATTTTCTCTCATGAAATATTAATTGTGCAAGGTTTCTTGATATATGCCATATAGAATTTTCTTTCAGTAGACTAAGAGATGTCTTTATTTAGGCTTCAAAATTAGTTTATTATTGTGAAAAAGAAAAAGTTCATTTTTTGAACTCAATTAAATCCTTAATAGGAAAAATATCAAGGTTTATTGTAAAAGACTTTGATTCTATGCCCTCTAGCTCTCAAAATCAATTATAGTCTGTGTGTAATTTTGTTATTATCATGATATGGGATTACTTCTAGTTGTATTTTTAATAAAATTTTCTTTTTTATATTATAAAAATTACTTCTTAAACATTAAATGAGTAAAATCATTTAAATCTTTTATTAGTGAAAATATCACAAAATTCATCAAAAAAGAACTATCAAGAGCTTATCAAAGAGTATATGTTGAAAAAAGAGACAAATAATATCCTTTATTCCCAAATATCTACCCACTATTATAGTGAACTGATATTCAAGATTATTTGAAACCAATTTTTTATAATAAGAAGCTTATAATGAAAAAAACTAAAATTCTTATATCAATTTATTTAAGAGCTTCATTCACCAATCTTTTCCTTTGAAAATCAGAAAAATAATGGTAAATCATATTGAACTCCTCACCTCGACTAGAAGAATAAATAGAGCAGTTTCACAGTACCTTCCAACATCAAATGATCAAATCTGTATGCTCCTTAGAGATTTCATTAAAATGGAACTTGAAATTTTCCCTTGTGGATCTCCATTACTAGAGCCACCTTCAGAGAAGCTTATCTCAAATTTAATTTAGCCAGCTACTGAAGAACTGGTCTCAAATGAGTCTTCATTTGATATACCAGCTTTGGATACAAACTATTATGGAGGAAGAAAGGGAATTCCAGTGATGCACAAAGATCAATGCACTTCTGAGCTCTTCAACTATGGAATTCAAACAAATCCCTTTCAGCTGAACATCAAAACCATCACATAATGGGACAATATATTACTTGGATTTATTACAAAGTGCAAGATTCAGGTATTCTATATGGAATATTTCATGACTATTCCCTTTATCCATCTTAATTTCAGCATGAAAAGATTATGGGAATTTTTGAAATATGGCTGAGAGGAAAAAAAGACAGCTTCATGAAGCCAAAAATACCCAGGAAGACAAGGACAAAGCCTCAATTAAGATCACAAGCATGTAATTCTTCAATAGGAATGAGAATTTTGAAATTATGGCTTATTAAATCATCTGGAAATTAATTTAAACATAGATTATTCACATCAAACAGGTACCTTGGACAAGAAATCACTTAAAAAATTCTTCACTTTTCTGACCCTTTCTCTGAGACTGAAAAGGATCCTGAGGGAAATTATTATTTGACACTACTTAATTCAAGGACTGAGGCATTCAAGTTGCTTTTACATAATTTTTATTCCCATTTCTTAATCTTCTCATATGAAGTTAAAAATAGAATAATTCTTAAAGAATTGCTTAATTCAACCAAAAAGAAGGCACAATCACAACAGGAATTCAAGAATTCCCATCATTTCCATCAAACTTCTCTGAAAATTCTTATCAAAATTCAATTTCCAATACTGAACAAATATTCATGAGATTTTAGCCACTGTGGGATGATTATAACTCCAACTATCTATATATTACTCCTTATTCCTACATAGACCTGGAAAACATTTCTTGCAATTAATAATCAAGAAAAATAATCCATTAACTCTTAGTTAAGACATTGAATTTTATGAGTATGGTCCTAATTGAAAGCTTTAAGATCATCCTGGACAATCATAAAGATATTCTGGTATTATTATTATTACATCCTTTCTTTGATGGTAGTTTTTACTCATTGAATTATTTTTGTCAAACACCAAATGAATTCTTTTTTCTTCTTCATTGAAGACAAACATCAAAACTAATATATCAATTTTTGCCTTATTATAACCGAAAAAACATTTTATTCCTAACCAAGTAGCAAATAACATCTCTTTTTTGAATGTAATTTTTTTCCTTTGAGGTTAAAGTGAATGAAAATACATGTATTACTGAGATTGAATTTGAACAAGCTCTTGATATTTTTTAGCTGTATATACCGGAAGACAATTAATGAAGTGAATCTTCTGTGTTGAACAATCACTTGAATTTTTCCTATTAGCTAAAAAATTCTGGATTTTTTTCTTAAAATACAGGGAATTAAAAAATGGTTAACAAACAATATAAGGTATAAATTGATAGTTGATATGAGAGAGATATAGGTTTCATGAACTGAAAAGAAGGTGGCTATTTCTCAACATAATTTTTCATAATTTTACTCAGTCCAAAATTTTGAAATTCAAGCACATAGGTCATAAAGAAATGGCTTTTGAGAATTTTGTTTTTATTGGAAAAGCTCAAGACAATAATTGAAACTAGCTTATTGTCTATTACTATCAATGAAGAGCAGCACAATTCTGACTTAATATCTTTAAAAAGCCAATAAAATTCAATTTAATAGTATAAAATAAAGAAATATGGTGAAATAATTGATTCAATAATACAATTAATTAAAATTAGCAAATTTATAATGGTCCCAAATATTTAAGTTTTTCTTCTCAATTAAGAATCCTTAATAATTTTCAATGGATAACTGAAATATTGGGGTATAATTATTGAAAAATTAAAAATCTAGAAATTCCAATTTAAGAATGGATCTTTTCATCAAAAATCTGAGAATATAAGAGATTTTTTTATGTGCTGGAGTTTCAAAGCTGAAATAAAAATTTAGTTTTAATTGGGTAAGGCATTAAAACAAAAAATGATGATATTTTCTTGATATTTCCATACTCCTCTTGGGGCTGAGAAGATATGAGAGTTTTTCCACACAGAAATAGTCATCATTCAACTCATTTTAGAAGAACAGTCAAAGCCCAGCCTGATCTGGGTCTATTATCATTTCCAATTTGTGCACCTGCTTGCTGGTGTTGCCAATTTCCTCATGGTTATTAAAATTAACAGATTTATATTTCTCTTAAGAGACTTTTCTTTAAAAAACTCACAAAGAATTCATAAAATCAGAAAATGAATACATTTTCTGATTTTATGAATTTAGAAATTTGAGGAGTTATCTAGTAGATTTGGCTATTAAAGGATGTTTTTCATTTCATTTGAGAATGTGTATCATAAAAGGAGATACTCTCCAATTTCAAAAATACCCAATCTTTGAAAAAAATGGGGACTTTATATTTTCAAATATATCTATAATCTGATCCTATCATATTCTTTCCAAAAGGAAATAGAAACTAAATCTATTTGCACTCCATGAGCTTACCCCAATCTCTAATTTTCAAAATCAAGCATAATATTCTTTGTTCTTTTATTCAGTTTTTAAAAAAAGATATCTCAAGATATTGATCAATTTTAACTAAATTAAACTATTAAAAAATACCATTTAAATTAAAATCCAAAATATACTTCAATCAAATTTTATTTATTTATTTCAAGCTTTTGAAAAGCCTCCTAAGAATTTATTATTACTCTTTTTCTTGAAAAAAAATATTTATAGCTTGAATTAAGTTCAAATTCAATAAAAAATGAAAATTTTTGTCTTTTAAAGTAAAAAAACAGTTTTACTAAATGATTAAATCTCATGTCCAATGAAAGTGATATTTTACTTTTTCACTTTGAGAGGTAAAATATAAATATCAAATTCTTCATGCTTATCAACATAGAATAATTACAAAAGCTCAAAAATATTTCATTATAAAATAACCTATATATATATATACCTTTATCAGAATACATGTAATTTTTAAGTTAAAATGAAACATATAGAGCTTTATTAAGCATAGCTTCTGAAAATTAAAACACAAAAGTGAGTTTCTTATTTATTTAAGATAAATTCTTTCTCTAAAAAGATCAAAAATTAATTTTTTAATTAAGATGAGAGTTTAAAATAAAAAATAATTTTGAGGTCTAAGAATTTATGATATTATCTATGGAGTAAGAAAAAAAATTCATTTCTTAAAAGTAAAAAAACAACTGTTTTTAATCTGAGTGATTATTTTATATTTTGAAAAGGAATAAAAAAATGATTTCAAATAGAAGTTATCAATAAATATCATTTGAGTAACTTTCATTAAATACATTTCTTTATCTTCTTTCAAAACTCACAATAACCTTAATAGCTAAAGTTTGAAGTACTAAATAGAAAAAAGTGATATATCTTTCCTCTTTAATGGATAATAGATAAAAGAAATAAGATTTCAAATAATAATAAGAAGAATGTAAATTAATTATACACTTTGGAATTCATGATGAAACCTTTGTGTGGTTGGGTGATACTGCAGATTCCCGCTTTCTAGACTTTCTCCTAGCAATTTTCTTAGCATCCTACAAGTAGCTGTCCTTTTTTTGTGCAAATACAAAAAATATTCTCAAAAATCTTTCTTTGCCTAAAGCATTCATCTTTTTGGCTTTCTCCAGTTTTTTAATTGATGACAGAGATATTCTTGATATCTCTTTTGTGTGGCATTACCCTAGTGGGCCCCAGCTAAAATGGGCTGAATCACCTTTGCAGAAAATTCTTTATTGGCTTTTAAGGTTTGGTTGGGCAATGGATGCATGTGTACTACAGCAAAATGTAGTTGAGCTTGTTCAAACCCATAACCCCTCCTAACCCATGCAAAAATGGATCCACGGAGACAGTTCCTGCGAAAAGAAAGGGCTAAACCCATAAGCCTTTCATCCCCCATAGCCCATAACCCTATTTTCATTGACACTGCAGCTCAACCTCTCAAAACCCATCATTTTATTCTTCTTCTTACAAATATGTTTTTAATTTTTTTTTGTTTTTTCTTATATTTCAAATATTATTATTTTTGTTATTTCTACAGTACTGTACTGTAATGTATATTCTCTACAACTTGGCAGTACATTAATCCACCACCCCATCAACATGAACTTTATCTTACTCGAAGGCCCACCTCATCAACGAGTGTTTGCCACATGGTGTCAGCATTATTTCCTTTTTTATTTCTAATTCTTCTTCTTTCTTATTTAAATCAATTCACACCATGATTGAAGATTAAAATGTGGATATTTTTGAAGAAGGACACAAACAACTTGACAAATCAACTTCAAAGAAAAAGAAGACCATTCGACTTAATGATGAAGATGATGAATGGTTAGATAGTAAAGGAAACCTTGTGGAGGAGCATTCTATACTTGAGGAACTAAATTATTTCAATCAAGACATTGATTGATCAATTAGCCTGACAGAAACTCAATTTGAAGCATTGAGTCATTTGATCAAGTATGGTGAAAGCCCTCCAACTCCAAAACAGTCAAGAATGAAGCCTACCAAAGATTAAAATCTACAAAAAAAAGAAGAACTTAACAGTTGACGAAGCTCATGTTGCCATGTTATCACAGAAGATTAAAATTCTTTATTGGCACCATAAAAAAAGGCACAATCAACATATAACTGTCAAAAATTTCAATTTGATTTATTCCGAATTAGGACTTAAACATCTTTGTATATCTACATGGTTGAAATATGAAACTCAATTGCAACAGAAGAATAAATGTAGTGGCTCCTTCAAAACCAAGCGTGTAACATCTGCGAATAATAAAGAAGTTGATACGCTTCTTGAGGCATGGGCTCAGCAAGTGATCAATAATAATGTAATCATAAATGGTGACATTATGTGGGAAAAGTGGAGGGACTTTTTACACCTCTGTGGGATACCAAGAAGTAAATGGCTTAATAACTCCAATGGTTGGATTGACTCACTCAAGATCCAAAACAGGTTAATAAGCTATAATTGTCATGGAAAAGCCTCAGAAACAGCTCCAGAAGATGTTCGAGATGAACTCGCACACCTCAAGCCACTTTTGAGCTAAGTAGACCCAGCCAGTATTTTCAACATGGATAAGAATGGGTTGTTTTATACATACGTCAGCTCTCTGTTCTTAAGTTTTTGTATTCTTTTTACTGTATAATGCTAACATGTTGTGATATAATTCCACCAGATAAAGGGTTGGCTTTCACCCAAAGCAATGGGTTCAAGTCCAACAGGAGCCAAATAACAATTGAATTAACATTTAATTCAACTGGGACTAAATAGCTTTGATTTCTTTTCCATCAGAAAATATGAGAGGCCGTGCTATTTTGAGAAGTACGCCTTTCAGTTAGGTTATCAAGGCCTTGATGACATCAAAGATCTTCCAGCACTTTATCACTGGCATGAACAACAAGCTTTGATCAAATAATTGTAAAATATCCCTCTTGGTTGAAAAATTTGAAGGGAACCAATTACCTCCTGAAGCACTTTCCCAAATCAAGCTCTTATTTTTTGCACCAAACTTTACTGCCCATGTTTAGCCCTTATACACAGAAATAATTCGGAACTCAAGGCTCAATATAGGAAATGTTTTATTCAATAGCAACATTAATCTACTTAGAACCATGAGATTGTGTTTACTGGCATGGAATGCCATTACTCCTGCAACAATAAATAATTTCTGGTATCACACTCAAATAATACCCAAAGTACCTACCATCCCAAGTGATTTTGGCTTAGCAAATGCAGAAGCCTCCCTTGGCCAAAGAACTGACCGCCTTCAAGAGTTGGGTCTTATTTTCCCACAAAATAAACTGTCAATTTTCAAATTATTAAATCCTTCAGAAGAAAGTGAGTATCAAATTCAAATGGCAATGGAAATATTTTATGAGAATAGCTCACGCTCACATGAACTTGAAGAGATTACTGAAAACAAAACAAGTATTCCAATTCCCTCTACTGCTGAAGCCCCATAGGCTGTCTCAATCATATAAAATTACATTTCCCATAGCTCTGGAAAGGTGGCAGACTTGGTAAGTGAGACATTGGTAGCATACAATTTGATTTTGTACACTCATTCAATTAAGAATAGTAAACAACAAAAGATGGTAGATTATTTGGTGAAGTAATGATACATTAGCTTTATTTTTTGGACAATTTTCTAGCTTGTAATTCTTGGCTTATTGTTAAATTCACACAAAACACATTGAAATAAAAAAATCAGATTGTTTTTCATGCCTCAAAAATGTAGATAATGACTTTAGGTCATGGCTTAAGACAGGTATGGGTCAAAAATATGGCTTTTCACAGTACGGGTCCATCTTATGGGCTAAGAGAGGTAAGTCATCAAAAACCCATGCAAAAACCTGTCCACCATCATCCATGGGCTTAGACAGGTTTGACTGTACAAAGGTTGCAGTTCACAGAAAAGCCAATAAATTGAACATATGGCTAAGTTTTACATGGTGAACAAACTCTTAGTGGTTGAGTATGCTCTTGCCTGTAAAACATACCCCACGCCTTAACAATGCAATCTTGATCAATGGGTGAGAGCAATGCTCAACACATAACATCAATGTAGCTTGGAAAAAAGCTATACATCGTGAAACAATGCTCCCATACATCATTGAATATTTTTGAAGGAGTTACAAGGGCTTTATCATTACCCATTAACTCAAACTTTCAAATGAAGGATTACAGAGGGGTTGTGAGTTTTTTGACAATCAAATAGCATCATACCAAATTCAATGTCTTGAATCTCAAGTAGGGGCCCAATAAGCATCTCTCAACTTCCCGCTGTTTTAATGAATCATCCTTGTTGAATTTCCGTGATTTCACTGACACCAAGCAGGTCAAAGTAGGAACATGTCTTTTTAAAAAAAAACCTTGGAATAGGGCAGACATGTACGAATTGAGCGAACAAGCGTCAAGCCGTTCTAACCATGCATCTACAAAGGTAACATAAATTTCGAAAACAGCCCGACAAGACTGTCACCACACTTAAATGGTATCCTAGACTGGTCGGGAAAAGCTTTGTGGGTCATTGCTACATGCATCCAAGGGCTTTGAACACAAACCAACACAAGCACTAAAGTTTCCAAGTTAATAGCCACGCTATGAGATAGACCACCCGCGAGCGTAAATGTGGGGAAGTAAGCGAGATTACATAGGTTGTGCATGGGAAAACAATAGGGCAACCAGTGTGCATGAACTTGTCTTTCAAGGGTTGATTACGACAAGGTAAGTCGGACACGGTTGTTTGTATTTCTACGCGGCATGGGGGTTTGCAACCAAAGCAAATGGAAAACATGTACATTTTAAAGGTTCAGCTTGGTTCGTCGCCAGTTTCGACGCTTGGCATTGTATGTAACTAAAGAAGATAATGAAGACGGCAATCAGTATCTTAAATATTTTGCATTCGAAAAACTGCTTGTGATAAAGTTGAAAACTAGCAAGACCACGGACTTTTGCTGTCAGTTTTGAGCCGGAACCATTGAGGAAGCGGTCTGTAAAGAGTATTTCGGAACATCACATTGAGAAACTGGATAATTCAACGGCCAGAAAAGAAAGCAAGAAGAGTAATCTGACCGGTTTTGACGTTGGGCCTTTGCAAGAGCGCGCTTGATGCGAAAGGATTTATTCGATGGCTGTATTGAAAAGCAAGATCGAAATAAGTCAAAGAAAACACACCAAAGCAGAAAAGCAGTGAAGAATGACCGACCATTTTGATGAGGCCGGAACCGTGTGCGATTGATCGATGGCTGAGGGGAAAAGCTTGAGGGTGGCGGGGAGGAAGGCGGCGGCCCGGAGCGGCCAATGAACGCTGGATGGATAGGTTAGGGTGAGTATCACTAGGAAAGGGTTAGGTTTAATCTGGGAATCCACTTTGCATATTCAAAACGGCCTCAAGAAGGCCCCAGTCGTTTTCGTTGGGCATCTTGCGGGCTGTGCAAAATAGCGCACGCCACAAGGCTGGCTCCCGGGTACTTTTCCGGTAATCGGAATACCCCTTGAAGGACCCATTTGAGCCAATACATACTAACTCCTGCTGTTAGCCGGCCCAAACTGAATAAGTCCAGGCCGACTAACATGTACTTATAGTTTCGGTCAAAACTTTTGGCAAGTAGCAAGACTACTTGAGGTTTATCTGGGCAATGCATTCATGCATTGCATTTTTTATAAACAAATTTACCAGGGCATACAAAACAACTGGCCCCCAAGTAATGAGTAACTAGACAATTTAAAAAAATAGCACAATCACAAGATCTTTTCATCATTCAACCACTCTTTCAAACATGTCAAGTGGGCAATAGTTCGGGCGCCCAAAGAGGCTTGCATGGGAGACTTCAATTTCCCACTGTGAGAAAAAACATGTTGCACACAGGCAGAAGAAGCTGGAATGCTTAAGTATCGAAAGGCAATTTTTCCTAATGTTGGGAAATTACCTGTGCTAATCTGCCGCTGCAAATAGACACATTAGCAAGAGAGAATGATTGAGACAATTGCATGAGAGACATACCTTCCAGTAATCTAAAATGTGCTCACCCTTGCCCACAGGGTGTAAGTTCTGCAAGTAATTGAGCACCTCATCTTCATCTGAGCCAGAGAAGACTTGAGTTGATTGCATTGGCACTTGATTGAGGTGGTGAAGAATATCCAGTTTATCTGGGTCACTCTGGTAGCCAGGAGAATTGGGTGCACAATGAGATTTGTTATTTTTGGCTTGCATTCCTGTGCACTCACGGCAAAGAAACTCAATGATCATTCTTGATCGTTCTGCTGGCACACCCAAAGTGTGAAATATCTCCTTGCAATATTTTGGATTCAATAATGTTTCTGTTAATGTCGTGTTGTTGTTTATTTCCATGTTGTAGTGCTTTTGTAATTTTGCTCTTGCTGCCTCACAAGCATTATGCCATGTCTGAGGACTGACATGCTCATAATGGTCTAATTGCTTGATGATAACATGGTAGTATGGTAAAACTAAGTGTTTCATGGGGGACCTTGATTGAAACACATTGCATGACTGTTCAATGAGCTCCAGAATTGGAAGCATAAACTCCATTGCGCTCCACACTTCATATGATAACTCATATTTGGCCCCTTCAGGAGTTGCAGTATAGAGTTGTATACTCAATTTTAAGGCCTTAGCCCGTTTTATTTGAAGTAAGAAATAGTTCCATCAAGTCATTGGAAGGAGTTTGGGGTTGCTAGTCTGGTCGCAGGCATTAATAAATGCCTCACACTGCTTGGCAGATCCACGAATGTGTGAGCACAAATCGCAAAGGGAACGCACAATGGTCTTGTTGCCTTTAGGGTAATTCAAAATAAACCCTCAATGGATTAGACAAGGGTAGGTGACATTTGACAAGCAAATTGAATTACCTGTGCTTAATTGTGTGTTCAACCCAGTATTGCCATCACTTTCATGAAAATTGGTTTCAGCGTCATTGACATGTTGCAGGTCACCTGATTTATCCTGGGTTTCCAGGGTGCTTTGATTAACTGCATGTGCATGCCTCTTATTTCGGCTGTATTCTGACTTTTTCTGAACACAGTTCAGTGTTCCTAAAGATGATTAGCCCATGTGTGACCAACCGTACATGGTAATTGTATCACCTACCTCTTATCTCCTTGGGGGTTGGTACTTCTTCATCTTTGCTATTGCCAATTGGCGCTAGATGGACTGCCAAGTAATCATCAAAGAATGCATAATCTTCATTGGTCGATTGGCCCATGTGAGCCAAAAATTCCTTTGCAACCAGATTGAGGACATGGAATGCACATCAATGAAAGCACTCTTCTTTGGGCCAGGTAATATTTATCCCATGGTATTTTTGCTCAAGGGCGGAAACCATGGAGATATTGTTGGCAGCAGTATCGCCAGTAATGCTGAATAATTGTTTTAACATTCCACGTTTGCCTAATGATTCCCAAAAGGTCCATGCTAAATTGGAACCACTGTGTGAACCGCCCATTGTCTGTTGTGCAGCTAAGTATTAATATGGGCAATTCAGCTTGTGGGAAGAAAAGGTAATAAATTACTCACATCAAAGCATAGTAGTTTCTTGTGGAAGATATAATTCAATGGGTTGATCCACTGAATGATAGTAGCAATGTATGATTGACTTTGATGTTTAGTTGTCCAGCAATCTAGGGCAGCGCTTATTGTTGTGTCAGATGGTAAGCTTTGAACGTGTTCAATAAGCTTTTGTTTGTGTTTGAAATATAAATGAGTGGCCATGGATGCTATTTGATGTCGTTTAGGCCATGGAAAAGTTGGACAAATATGTTGCATGATGGACTGTAAGCAATCAGACTCGAACAGCAAAAAGAATACCTGAATGGCAACCAGGGCTTTCACTAGGTCCTTTAATAAGGTCCCTGACTCCTCTTCAGCCATTCGTGCTCCTAAGGTCGGATCAATGGAGCCAGGGAATTTGGTTTCCCATGCAGAGAAGCGACCAACACAATGTGTTCAATGTTTGTTCAGGTTGGAGGTGTTTTTTCCAAGAATACCTATAATATGGCTTCAATCATAATTCCAAATCAGAAATTAGATCATCTGCTAAAAGTGAGGGCAAAAATTGATTGCTTACCTGCAATGTCAACACTTGTACTGAAACCAGAGTGTTCGTTTCTCCTCATCCCACTTGCCTCCTGGGATTATATCCTGAGAGGTTTGAGTGAGACAATTAGGAAAAATTGACAAAGGCAATTCCAATAAAAGTACTTACTTCATAATAGTCATAAACGCCTGCATTTTCAGTCTGCTTTGGGAGCTAAAAGTGTTGTTTCATAACCATGAAAGTGAAGATGATCTTGAATGACATCGTATTCGTCATTGTCATCTTCATTGTCAATTGAATCATTGCCTTGAGGCATCAGGTTGATTGAATTGGATTGGTATTTGGTGCTCTGATTAGTCAGACTGTGATTAAGTGTTGCATCTAATGCAAGTATGGAGCCGAAGTCAACATAGGAAGCTTCAAAGTGGTCTTCAAGAATGGTAAGGGGATCCATTTGTGCACCAAGTGCTCGTCCTTATATCTCTTTCATCAACGTGTTGACGTGATCAGGTGTCTTGGTTTTTTGCAATTAATCAATGTTTCTAATTGGTCAGATCTGGGAAGGTAGTCGTCAGATGTCAGATCTGATAGTTGTTCTCCAGGTGGGGCCTCTCGGCTTTTAGTTATTGTGGTGATTGTTGGATCTGGCCCAATCTTGAACTATGATGATGCCTGTAAGGCGTTTGCAAAACAAATAGAGGTGATATTTGATGGGTTAGAAGCCGTAAGAAGGTGAGAAAAGCTGGAGAGCTTAGGTGATTCAAAATTACCAACAGTAATGGTAAGGGGAAATCAATGCCAAATAAAAAATGAAGGTGAGTTATGACAAAGAAATAAATAGAAAAGGAACAATGAAGAAAAAAACACAAAAGAAACAACAAAGAACTCCTTGTAAAAGACACAGTGAAGGTGAGGTACAATGAAGAAACACCAAAGGTGAGTTATGATAAAGAAGGTGAGTCAAGGGGGAATTAGAATGGGATTTGGGTAGTGATGGAGAGGGGGTTGGTACCGAAAGGGTACATGGAAATTAATTTGGTATCTGGGTAGGGTACATACTGGGGAAGGTGGAAACCCAGTGTGGATTGATTCAGTCACAACCAAAAAGGTCCCTCAGGCGGTCAGTACGGAACGATTGGAGTAACCAGGGAGCCAGCTCTGGCACACCAGATTCACTTGAGTACATTATTGGCTTTTGGCCAGGCAGCTTCTTATTCCAAGGCACAATCGCCAATCAAAAACACCCAGAGTAGATTGAGAAAGGGCTCGATTTCATCTCAGCTCTAAAAATATTGGACTTGGCTATCTATTTCCCAAATGAGCTGTCAAAATGAATGCTTATTTGAATACTGATTTTCTCAAAGCTTTTGTTGAGGACACTCTTTCTACATACAAAGGCTGGAAGCCTGGTTATTCCCACCAGTTTGACCAGACTGATTATAATTTTACACAGTTGGACTCCAAGAAGTACCTGACTGAAATCCCAACCCTGGAGTCCAACTGAAACTTGAAAACCCATGTAGCTTATCATTCCAACTTGATAAATCCAAGGGTGCTGGTAAAAGCATGTAAGTTTTTAGTAAAAACATATAAGCCCTTATGTATTTTTACCAAATTATGCCAAAAACATGGAATTTTATGGTAAAATCATATAAATGGGCTGTTTTCTTTATGAAAAATTCCTCAAACAAGGTTTTGTCATAATCTTTTAATATTTTTTTGGTTTTTGTTGGGTTATCAAGCACACTTAATCTTTTCAAAATTTCATTTTATATTTTTTTTTCTGAATGACACATTAAGAAAAATTGAAAAGGGAATTTCCTCAATTTTTTTGTTGAAGGAAAAGATTTGGCATTTTTTTGAATATAAAATTCCATGCTTAAAAAGGGGTTCTTCATGACAAAACCCAAAGAAATTCATGATAAATGTATTTTTCTTATTTATGAAATATGAATTTATGAAAATTAAATAATTTCATTCTTGAGGCAAAAGATTTTTTGGGGGAAGAAAAAAAATGTTTGAAAGCCCTCAGTGAGGGGGTATAGCTTATGGGACTAAAATAATGGCAAGAATGTTATGAAAAAGGGTTATTGTATTGAAAAAAAAATTCAGAGTGTTGTTAAAACAATAAAAATAAACTTGGATAAATACAAAGAATTTCATAGTTTCAATAAAGAACATGTAAGATTTTGGCAAAAACACATAAGCTCTTATATGTTTTTACCAGTCCCCTTATGTGCTTTTACCAACCCCCTAAATCCAATTATTCTCAACAAGTTTGTAGCTTGACCTTTTTAATTATGGACTATATCTTTACATACTTCACTAATTCTCACCATTTTAAATAAAAATTTACTTATTTCTTATGCTGATACTTTTCCATTGACTTTTAATATTTAAGAATTGCCATCAAAAAAAGTGAAAATTATTAATATGATCACAAAAGGCAGCAGGATAAACTTGTGAATAAAAATCATTTCAACATGGTGTAAATCATAGGATATGATAAAGTATCTTAAATAAAAATTTGTGTTTATTTAGTGGAAATACTAACTATATTTAGAGCCACTGAATTAAACAATAGGCTCATTAAATACATGTCAATTCCTATATAAGTAAGCTTGATTGGCTTTCTTTTTTACCTTCATGTTAATTCTGATTATTCTTTGTTATTTCAAATATTGAATTATAATTGATTTTTTCAATTTAATTTGATACCTATTAAATTAAATAAGTGTTTTGCTACATTTTCCATTAGCTAATTACCATCATGACATTAATTGAATGATTTTATTTTATTATTATTTACAAAATTATTAGATGACTTTTTTCATACTGATTTCCCACATAATGTTTTTTCTTGATTCAGAAATAGTATTTCAAGAAGATGATCAACACAATAGTTACTCTGACTCAACATTTAATTCATCAAAAGATGAAACTACATTTTAAGCCATTACCAATCCAAGACCCAAGTGCAAAATTTTATCTACATTATATGACTATTTTGAAGTGAGTAATTATCATTGTAATAAGAATTTATTATATTAACTTATTTTGATTTATTTCAGCTGTAGCTTCTGACTCCCAAAGGAGTCTGGGACCCTGATTTCATGATGCTTAGATATCAATTCAAATGCAGACACTGTGTGTAAGCCATTATTGACACCTATCAATAAATAGTATAATGATAATAAATACTAATATTATCTTATTTGTGAAAACCATAATTTACTTAAAAATATTGGGTAAAAATTAATCAAATCGAAATAAACACTGCACTGTATTTTGAGGGCTTTAAAAGGCATGGGAGAACCAGGCTCCTGGCTTAATAGATCCTAATTCCAAAGCTTTATGGTAGGCCTAATGTAATTCTATATTATTGAACCAATTGATTAAATCACTGGCTTCAATCCAAGTCAAATGTGGTATTCATGAATCTCCACAAATTTTCAATTTTCTCAAAAAAATTGCACCAAACTTTCCATGGCCCTCAAGAAGAAATTTTGCAGGTAAAGCCAAGATTTTATACAGAGAACAGAAGCAGAAACTATCATATTTTATCTCAACTCAGCCTTAAAATGCTTGCATGAGTGTTGTTACTGATGTTTGGAGTACCTGGGATCATTGTAGAAGTTACATTGGTATTGATTTTCAGTGGATGTCAACTAAAAATTACTAATTCAATTGGACTCTATTGGCTTTTGAGATGAGTCAATTTGCTAACTTGAAATATTACCCATCTGATTCCATGTATCTTATTGAAAAATTAATACTGGTGTAAATAGAAGGTAATATGAACCCATGCCAGTGAGGCTTTAGCTAATTTCTCTTGGTGCTCTCTAGAACAAAATTTAGTTCTATACAATATTCTCTCAAGAACTGCCAATAATGCAAGTAAAAACACTGCAATGATTAACTTGCTTCAAAAGAACTGTGCAGGGATTGGAATTTCATGGCTATCAAAAAAAAGTTATTATAGGTTTTCATGTCATTTAATATCTATCATTTTGAAGAAATTTCTGGAACATGTAGGCAGGTTAAATCTAGATGAAAATGATTTGGAAGAAAAATAAATTTAATTCATCCCTGAGTAAGATAAAGGCGGTGGATATGAAGTCGTAACTATCCCTCCAAATAGAAAAGGTGTGTTCTGATCCATTATAGCATTGCATAGGTATTTTAATTGTATTATGAGCTCAGGTTTTCACAAAACAATTTGCCACACCCACAGAGGCAAAGGGTTTTAAATGAACCCATTTTGAAATCACAGAAGATATCAAGCACCCTCACTACCAAGGATGAAAATTTGATACCTATTTAAAGGGGGTGTAAGTGATTAATTTTTCATGTTAGTCTTGTACCATTTACGTAATTATTCATCACCTTATAAGACATGAGAAAAAGTATCTTGTACAACTGATCCAAGAACTATTCTCTTAAATATGTGGCTCCACCAAACAGAGAGATAATTTCCAACATATTTTTGATCAAAACTCAGACCCCAAAGTATTACACAAATCCATTAACACAACAAGGTGGAAATTCTACTCTCAAAAAATGCAAAGAGTTCAGAGATTAAGAATATCGTTAGAAAAATATACAAATACACCCAAAGGCATGAAATTTAATTTAATTTAAGACGTGTGGAAGACACTCATATTTATGGAGCCAATCCTTGACTTATATGATAGTAGAGGAATGATATTAAAATAAATAATACATAAAAACATATTTCAATTAGGGTATAAAATTGCATAATTAAATAAACTACCTTTTGATACAGAATTTAAATCCGCTCCTCTTTGCCTCAAGGATGTTCTGAAGAACTTGAAAAAGCAAACAAGTATTAAAAGATAGATATTAATAATAATGATAATATTGTTGCTTCAATTTTTGATACAAGAATCTGAAAATTATTAATTTATCAATTAGGAATACCTCAGGATAAGGCCAATGGAGCTATTGAGGCATTATCACAGCAATAATATAGATTAGTGTCAAACATTAAGTACAACTCTGAAAGTGATGAGGACATTGAAGAGCTTCAATCGGTGGAAAGGTCACATCCTTATGACCCTTTCATTTCTAATATACCAAAAATAACTACTGGCTGAAAAAAATATCTTCCTAATAAGAAATCGCAAGATAAAATAATTTCCTACTTGGAAAATCATCACCCTTTTCTAGATTATTATAAATGATTGGATTAATGTAAGGTATGTTGCACACTCAATAAAATACTTTATTTATTAACTAATGTAAATTAAAATCAGAGACGCATAACCAATGGGTCATTACCCAATTTAGACTTGATAGATTTGCAATAACTAGCCATTACTCTCTCCTCCCCATAGTTTAAATGTGTTATCTCACAAAGTGGTAAGATAAAATCAACCCGGAAAGGCTGTCTTAGCTCAAGGACGATTTCATGTTTAAAATTCCTCAAGTAATTGATTAATGATGAAGCTAACGGGCCAGTCAGTTTAAATTGAGCTAGATATGAATATGTAGTACAATTATGTTGTTCCCAAATTAAGAAATTACTTCTCTATCTTACATATTTAATAGATTTATATTATATATAACAAATGGTATGATTTAATGATTAATAAGAAAGTGCCATTTAGTCATTAAGTGACTTTATTGTTTGCTAAATGTGTCTGACTATATTACCTAGCTTTGTCACAACCTAACCCACAATCGCCATAATGTGTATTATAAAACATTTATGTGGTGTAGACTTGAGTTTCTTTTTTATGATATTTATAGAATGTGGGTTGGGAACAAATATAGATTTCCGTTTATTTCCAAGTGACTCTGGATTGAGTTTTGATTATATGACATGGTTACTTCTGCTACTATCTTTTAGTGATTCTGGCAGGGGGCGCACTAGTCCAAACTGCGCATTGAAGATCTAGTTTTATTCCAGGTAAGAATCATTTTTTCCGCTGAAACTTCATACTATTTTGCGACTGATTTCACTGCCTTTCTAAAAAAAAGTATCTATAGACCTGCCTCATCAGGTTTATAAGCTTCTCCACTTTATTTAGGAAACTTTCTTTCAGAAATAATTAATAAGAAATAAGTTATTTCGAAGGTTCACCCGCAAAAAGCAAAGGTTCATTCTCCTGACTTAGCCATCATTAACTCAGTAAGCTTTTTCTAAGATGTTCACAAAGCTTTACAGCTTGGGATCCACCTTCAGTTGGAAAAAAATTCATCTTCACAAGTTTAATTTAGAATACATACTAGTGAGTATGATTTAGGTATGAATCATTAATCGAAACTTTGGCTTTAAATAATCCTTAAATCCATAAATTTCTCAATTATTTATGGATTTAAATTTACATTCATCAGGTCCATTTCAGGCTATTGTTGAAGCCCTATAAAATAAGAAAGCTCAATAACAGATCTATTTGAGGCTAATTATGTTCTTTTGAAGCAATAATTATGAAAAGCAAGAGAAGGATTCATCAAGGATAATATTGGGTTTTATGACTCAAATTCATATGAGCAACAGGATACTTAAAAAAAATATTTATTCAGAAATACCAGGTGAAAATGAAATTTAAGATTCATTTGAAACCTTATAATAAATTGTAGAGCTGATTCAGGAATTTTAATTAAAGCCAAAATACATTTAATTTAGGAAATCAAAAAAACTCTCCCAGGATATTCATTACTCCCTGGTTAAGAGGAATTTTCCTACATATCCAGACTTTTAGTGACTGGGAATCTTCCAGAAGAAATAGGAGTAATAAATGTAAAATATTTGCAAAAACACAAGTTTCCATGAAATTACGGTGAACTATTATTCCTTAAAGACATAGGTTATTTACAATAACAAGTAGTTTTCCCTAATTAATCAAAGCTTAAAATTTCTTTATAATTGATTAATTGGTTAAATCTCTAATAATTTAATCCATCCAAAGCTAGCCAAAGGGAATCTATCAGAAGAATTTCTTCTTTAGGGATGATTTCAGAAATCATTGTGACCCTGGATTCTTATTCGAAGTGGATTAATCTACGACTAATTATTCTTAACCACTTAGGATAAGCTTTATAGAATTATAAAAATCTCCTTAAATAAATAATTACAGATACCTCGTCATTTCATTTACTAAAAGATTATACAAGAGCAAGATTATAGATATTGATATTGATTAATGGATTTTTATGGTAGATGTTGTTTTGTATTCGCAACCTGATTTGCATAAATATTAATTAAGGGTTAATTTTTGACTTCAATTTATTCACGTAAACTAGTATATATTTAGTTTATATTAGAAACATTTTGGCTAGCCTTACTAGAAGATATCTTCCTCCTCTTATATATAAATATTCTGTGATATCTTAATATTATTCTCAAAATAAAACCAATGTCAAAAAATATTTACTTCCTATGCATTCCTTTAAATGAGAGAATTCCACATATTATTCTCAGATAATAAATATTTGTCAAAATTTAAATATTCAAACATTAAAGCTCAACATTTTCTAGTATTGATAATCTTTTCAAATAAGCAATGTGATTTTCTATTAATTTACCTAGATCTTATACTCACTCAACTAAAAACATATTCACTATGAATTAATTATCATTCTGTTTTCTGAATATTTCTACCTTCTTTAAAAGTATTTGTTATTTCATGCTTTAATATTAAATCAATAAATATCTTCAAAAAGAAAATTTTATTCTATTTTATTCCATGAAGAAATATTTGTTTTGAATTATTTTTGATAAGATTGAAAAATTAAGAATTTTGATCCAAACTTCTTTTGATTAAAAACATAATGAATTTATTGTCTCTATTGGAGATTTTCAACGTCAGTTTGGAATACTTTCTTTTTGAAATTGAATAACAAATTGTTCCTTTCATAAAATTATTCAATATATTTCTGATAAAACTAATTTTAATCACATCATTCACCTTGAGCAAAGTGGCTAAACCTTACAGCAGGTGTTGCATTTGGAATTTGAAATGGGAGATGGATTGGATGCAGGTAGGAAATAGAACAGAAATTGAATCAAGAAATAGAAGTTTTGGAAGAAAATCAAGCCACATAGGCAAGCCAAAAATATTAAATTTAATTGGATCAATCTCACTGTGCTCTCATGATTTTCAAAGCTCAATAATTTAAAAATATAGAATCAAAGGAGTTATTCTCATTATAAGCTCAGAATTATTTTTTATGTTAACTTCCAACTAGTTTATTCAAAAACAGCTCAACATTTGATGTGTGTTTTTAAATACCACAATTAATTCAATCTCCATCTAATATATGAGAACAATGAGCTGGATAATATTCACATTTGAGCCCTTTTTATTTGAAAGGTATTATCATTTAATCAGAAATACTCTAAAGGAATCGGAGATCTTGTAATGAGTCACAAAATATGAAATATATATCTTACCATAAATTTGGTTTATATGATTAACATTTTTAGTTAGAAAGAGATCATATCCCTGATTTTTATCCTCTTCTTGCAGTAATATCATGTATTCAAAATCTGAAAAACCTCTGAAGTGTAAGTACACAAATTTATCATAAATGAAATGTTGACAAAATTCAATACCTCCAAACTGAATATTACCAATTTTTAAGCCCACAAACTTCTGTAAAGTATATTTGGTCACTTATGGATGGTATCCATCAAAATTTATTCAAGAATATTTGGGATTTATTTTATAGCTGATGAATTTTTTCTATTACAAGATCCCAACAGTTAAGTCTAGGGTAACTAGAAGCTTCAGACAAAAAATATAGCCTAATAATTTCCTATATACTACTAATCTAAATACAAAATATCTCTCATTTCTTCTTTGAAGCTTCAAGATTTTTCCTCCGCAAAATAAATTAATATATCACTTTCTGTATTCCTTTCAAAATATAGCTCCTTACAAACAACAATTTCCATATAGTAAATTATTTTGACATGAGACAAAGAAGTATATATTCTAATTATTCATTTCTATTTTTTCATTTTCATTTCAATTAAATGAGGGGGGATTTCTATCAAATAGGTGATTTAATCTCAAAAGACTAATACTTCTATAGTGAGTATGAAGAAATTGAAATCATGTGTGTAATTTGGAGAAAGGTGACCTGCATACATAGATATAGTTCAGCTTGATTACAATTGATTATTTTCCTAATTCAAAGTCATCCATTCAGATTTCTTGCTGTTGAATTATTTTTTGAATTATTTTTACTTTGTTAGTTTACTGCATTTTTCATCTAATATTTAATCATTGGTACCAATGGAGAGCTATTATTATACTTGAGACCTCAATATAATAGCTGTGGTTTACAGCATGGAAATCTCCATTATCCCAAAATAATTTTGTGAGTTTATCAATACCAAAAAATTAACAAAATTAGATTGTAAAAATAGATTCCAGAAATTATTTGATCATTTCTCAAACTTAATTCATTCTCATAAAGGTATGTGGACACCTATATAAAATATTATTAAGAATTCATAAATAGATATTAGAAGGAATTTAAAAACACTTAATTATGAAAGAAATAAACTCATTTTTTTGTAATAATTATTATCTTATGTGGTCTTAAGAAAGAAATGGAATAAAGGAGCTCTTTTTTAAAACTCATTTTCAGACCTTATTTTGGAAACTAATGAAAGGTTTAAGAAGTTAAACTTAAATACAGGAAGTGATATTGTCTAAAATGGCAATAAATTGATAAAAATGGGCTATTTAGAAAGTTTGTTTCATGAAATCATACATTAAACCTACTTAAGCATTCAAATGCTCCAATATGGGAAAATTACATATTTTAATTTTAGTAGGTATGATGTAAAAATGGCTTAAATTATTGCGTCAATTAGTATTCTGGAAGGAGAGTAGACAGAAATAAGGTTGAAAATTGTTGAAAGTAAGGTTGAAGTTATACAAATATCACTTCTAACCCATGTCCAACTAGATTCAAAGAGTGGTCTCAATCACCTATAAAGCATTTCCCTCCTATTACTCAAAACCTTAAAAGAAGTTCACACAAATTGTGATGTTGGTCTTATAGAAAATTATATATCGTTTCCCATCAAGATCTCTAAACCCCATGAATGTGATTCATGTTCATATTCTGAAGTAAATTTTCATTTGAAGTAATAATCATATAATTTTTTTTGAATGAAATTAGGAGTAGATCAGTGGAATAATTAGATTTCTATTATCCCTTTTTTAATTGAAAAATCACTGTTTTATTTGAATTTCGACATTTTTTGACCAGTATTATGGAAAAATAATTCTTTTAAAATATGTTAAGATGAGTTCTAGCAGTATGATGTGCTTATGGATTACAAATAACAAGCTACTTAGATCTCATTTCTTGAGATATGAACACAATTCTAAAATTTTAAGCTGAAATTATTAGGAGTATATCGATCCATCTATTTCTCATTCGTTCTGATTATTTTTTGCATTTCCAAATGCAAGATTTCTTATGTTAATTTTTTAGAGATAAAATATAAATAAAAAAAATCATTAAAATTCATTCAGAATATTCAATAAAAGGTCAAAATTCCCAAAAACTGATAGTATAAAAATTTATGAGAGCTGAGTTGAAGGTTGGTTTTATTTATTAGTAAGTTATATTTATTTTTCATAATTACAATTGAATTTCCTTGCAATTTTCAGAATGAAATGATGGGCAAGATATATTGTCCTAATTTTTTTAAAAATATCTTTTGTGTTATTTTGAGCTCTATTGTGTATTTTTGTTCTGATGATTACATTTATATATAAATATACATTTTTTATTTTTTTCAAATATTTCTTGAAGATTTTCTTCTATTGTTAATTTGGTTATTTGTTTTTAATTGATTTATTTTATATTTGAAGGAACTGTAGCAGGGATAGTAAGGCCTGCTACTGTAAAATTGTCGACGATCGTCGACAATCTTACAGTTACAGGATGTACTGTACATCACTGTAACAAATGATTATCCTTTACATTTTTACAGTAAAATCCTGATACATATTTTATAAATTGAAAAAGCCATGAAATATAGCTTCAATCATTATAAAAAATCAATCAATAAATAATAAATGAATAAAAAGTAAAAAATTAAAAAATCCCATAAAAAAACAAAACTCAATAATCCCGTTTTTTCACTAAAATTCATATTACTCTTGCTGATGAAAATCATTATGTTAAAGTATAAGTAATGACAAAAAAACTTCTAAATAGAAAAGCCAAAATAATAGTTAAATTGAAAAAAATCAATTCACTAAAGCAAGAAAATATAAAAATTCTATATTTTTTTATTTTATACATTTTTTCAAAAGATTATATGACTATCTTTTCTCTTAATTTCAAAAAATTTTGTTATATTAAAAAATTTAGATTTATAGAGGATGTTTAGGAAAGTTTCTGACCTAAAATAGATTCCTTTGTAAGTCATCTTTTGAGGAAAAAATAATAATTAATATTCATAAATTTATTTTAATGATAAATACCCCAAAAAAACAAAGGATTTCAAAATTCTTAAGCCTGGGCTTGACTTATTGAGGCCTTCAAAGGGAAAATAAAGGACTTAAATTATTAATGTAATTTTGAAAGTAAATTGTTTATAGTAGATGATATTTCTATGAAGAGGATATAACCAATCATGTATTTTTTTTTAATTTATCCCAAAATCTGAAAACATCAAATATAATGTACTATAGATACATTATATCCAATTGAAATGATAGAATATCAAACCTGGAAATTCTCCAATATTCCAGTGGCTTAGAAGGACTGGGAATATTTACAAACAATAAAATCCTAGGGCCAACCTAGTTCAGAGGATTCCAAATGGAACACCTGCTGTCAGGTGTAGTCACTTTGCTCATGGTGATTAGTTCAATCTTCGAGATTTTCGCTGATAAAATCTGCTCTGTATACTTTTAATCAAAAAGGTTTTTGTATGTCCTTAAATTTTTGAAAACTCAAATATGTGATTTTTCAATTTTCAAATTTTGATTATTGTTTATCAAAAAATTTATTTTTCTGAATTTATATACCATTTTTAACATTAATATAAATGTAATATTTACTTATAAATCTCATGATATATTCCCCAAATATTTATATTTGTTTATTTTAACTATATATAATCATTTTATTCTATTTCTGACATTATTTATTCATTTTGTTGGATGAGTTGAATATCAAACTCTGATGGTCATGAGAAGTAAACTATCAGAAAAATATGAATTGAATATTTAATTTAAATATTTGGTTTTTATAACATTAGAAATTGATTTTTTAATATCAGCTCTAAGATCTGTATTTATGTTGGAGTTGGTTATCTGTAATATCCCTAACATTCATTTATAACATCAGAGTAGGCTTTTATTTCAAAAAAAATAAACCCTTTGAGAGTGTTTATATGAATTCATGATTATTCTCGAATTAAAGCCATCCAGTCTATTGAGTGATTATACTTCTCTACCTTAAGTTTGAATTCAATGAGAAGAAAAAATATCCTTTTATTTTTAGAAATTTTCATAAGCAGTTTTTCCAATAGAGCTCTATTATGGAAATTTTTCAATTGAAGTATAATCAAAGAAAATCAGATCAGAGAAATTTATGTAAAGAATAAATCCTTTAACTACTTCATTACCATTAAATAATAATATTACTTGATTTTTTAAATTATTCAAGAAGCTATTAAATATATATATGATTCAAAATCTTGAATTTGAAGCTGGTATTCTTAAAGATTATTTCTTCCTCAATTATAAATCTCCTTTTTACTTTATGAAATATTAATTTTGATATTTTGAGTTGATCTTTCCATAAATAGAATGGTTTTTCTATAGGTTTTGCTACAAAAAATTCCATAATATTATAAATGATATCAAACACTCATGGTCCTCATCATTCTTTTTGGAACATTATCCTCTTAATCATGTGGTATAAGGTTTTTGTGAAATATTTATTCTCTATGTTGGGAATGAATTTTTGAATTTGAATTTTCATTCAAAAATTACAAGAAAACTGGCCTAAAAGAAATAATCCTAACCATCCCTCATTTTTCCTCAAAATTTCCATTTTGGTCATTGAAATTATGATAAATTTCAATTTATGCTTTATCTTAGAAGATTAAGGTAAATCTAAAAATATATTCAGTTATTTGTTAATATTTTAGGGTGTTGGTAAACACACGTAAGCCCTTACGTGTTTTTACCAATTTATGGTAAAAACACGTCAGTTTCTGGTAAAAACACGTAAGTGACCTTAATTTTCAAAAAAAATTCCTCAGGCTCAGTTTTGAGGTTTTTTTTATTTTTTTTTTGCCATATTTTTCCCGACTTGGCATGTCAATAAGCACAAATTTTTTCAAAAATTTTTTTTTTGCCAAATTTCACAAATTTGGCCAATATGCCAAAATGGCATATTTTTTTCAAAAATTCATTTAAAATGTTCCCACTTATTAATTTGCTTGATTTTTTTTTTAATATAAAGGGTTCAATGTGAATAATAAAGAACCAGAATCCCATAATTTTGGGAATTTTTTTGGGTGGGACAAGTGAAGGCGCAAAAAGAATTTTTTTTTCAAATGTTTTTTCCCGTCATTGTAATATGCCTATTTTTAAAAAGTGAATTTAATAACTTCCCACTTATAAATTTCCTTCATTTTTTTTTAAATTAAAGGGTTCAATCTGGACAATAAAGAACCAGAAGCTCATGAATTGGGAAAATTTTTTGGGTGGGACCACAAGTGAAGGCGCAATGGGTGTTTTTTTTAACTGTTTTTTTTCTTGTGTGTAATATGACTATTTTCAAGTACAAAAGTTCCACATGTTGGATAAAAAAGGAGACTGAGGTGGGATTTAAGCAATAAAAATGACTGAGGAGGGGGATAATTGGCATAAATTGTATATACAAAAATCATTCAATCAGAATCAACCTCCAAAATAGTGGGTTTTTTCTGAGAGGGGGGAGGAAGATTGGACAAATACAACATTCTGTGTTTCTTAAATTTATCAGCCCACCCCAGGGCTTGTTTTTGGGCATGAATCTCCCAGTTCACAGTAATGGGGGGGACTGGATAAACTTTAGAAATGATGATGTCCAATGGAACAAAATGAGCACAACTATTGTGAGCCTTAGAGGTAATTTCATATACCCAAAAGACCACAAATATAAAAAATAACATATTAATATAAATAAAATAAATTTATTTATATTATTAAAATAAAAATAAAAAAATATAAATATAAAATTATATTAAAAATAAAAAAAATTAATTATAATTTAAAAATAAAATTACTTTAAATTTTGTAAATATAAAATTACATTTATACTTGAAAAATTTAAGTAAAAATGAAATTTTAACAAAATTGTGAAAAAATAAATAAATTTGGAAAAAAGTTAAATAAAATTTATTATAACTTTTTATCCAATAAATAAACATATAAATTTTATTTCACCATTGTATTCCTCATAAAAAATCAGGTGGGGTCACCTCTGAGTGAAATTTTTGTAACTCAACTCTAAATAAGCTTAAATTAAGTTTTTAGTATTTTCAATACAAAAGTTGAAAATCCTCAAAACCTTAATTTAATTCACACCACATGTGGTGTTAACCATCAATTTTTGTGTTAAAATTGAGGTGTTGTGTTTAGTTTAGAAGTTATGAGGAATTAAAGTATTTTCAATTGAATTCAATTGAAATGTCAAAATGTGCGCGTGTATTACATAAGTGAACTTTGATTTACATATGAGGTGTCAATTATTACTGTATTGTACTGTACAATTGAATTGAATTACATGTGTAAATTATAAGTATAATACATGATGAGGAATTAAAGGAAAAATAAATTGGAAAGATTAAATTTGGGGGGGAAAAGGAACTCCAGCTCTAAGGGGGAGCTAGACCCCCAAAATCCTTGCTGACAGGCGTGGGATGTCAAAATTCACGCAAAAGTTCATCACTTTTGGCCTGGAATTGAGTTACAGGGTCTGTGGACTCAATTGATGATGAGGTTTTGATACCAACTGGGGTAGTTTTAGCTGTTGCCAAGAAGGTAAAACTACCCTTAAGATAAAACAATCATAATAAAAACAGTTTTAACTGGTTTCTACGCCTCTGACACACATTCTGACGTGTTTTGAAGGCTCTAGGCCTGGTATTGCTATAGTAATGGCTGATTTAAGGGTCTAAAATGGCTAAAAATGGCTAAAAATGGCTTAAACCAGCCCTTTTTGGTCTAAACCAGGGTTCAATGATGCCATAATTGGCTTTTCTGTTGTCAGACTGTTTTTCACGACTGACAAGAGTAAATTTTACTTTTGGAGTAAGAGAATTGATGGCTATAAAAGAATGTCTTCTTTGCCCCACTTTTCTCTTCATGTTAGAATCTTTTCCTTTTATTAATTAGTTTAAAACTGTTAAACCAATCAATCAAAGATTCCAACCACCACTTTTAAATCATTTTAATCCTTTTAACCACGTGAAAAAATCATTATAATCATTGTTTGTAACTCTTATAATCATTTTTACCCCTGAACCACCCCAAAAGTGAATTAAAGCATCTTTCATCACTGTTAACTTTGTCACTTTGTTTCCAAATTCACTCTGGTCACTTTTGGGCGTGTTTTCTCTTTAATATTCTTTTTAAAGACTTTGTTCTTTAATTAATTGCTTGCAGTTCTTTGCTCAATTAATTCCAATTGAAATTGCTCTTGAAGAAATTTCTTTTGTAGCCTTAAAATATCTCTTGTAGAGTATTTTTTGGATAAATTTTTATAATATTATTGTTTTATACTAATAAAGTTATAAACAATAAATTTGGCGTGTTTTCTCTTAAAAATAATATTTCATACTATTTTTAATTGAATTTTACCTTATACAAATTTTGAGGACAGGAAAAGTACTTGATTTTTAATCAAAGTTTCATATCCACACCTTACAACTATTCAAGAAGCAGATGAAAATGGGGGGATTATCATTTGGAGGACAGAAATAAGGGAAAAAGGAAAAAGATTGGGCTGTGGAATAAAAGAAAACTGGTCTTTTATACTTATTTGCAATTGGATCCCCCATGTCAGGCATGGACATCCACTTGCTTTTTGGAGCCTGGCCAACATCTTCATACCATTCAATTCTTTCCAAATAAGAGGATACTGAGGGAATTAAGGTGTTCATGGCTTCATAAAGGTCTTGATTTTGGTGAATTTCTTCAGCCAAGTCACCTCTGACATCAGCCCATTGATCTTGAGTCTTGTAAATGAAGTGGGATACTGTTCTGTAGCCACAGTTTCCATCACCCTGGACATTGATGGCCTTGAAGGTGTATTTCAATATAAACTTGGGCAAGTCTTCTGAGCCAGTTATCTGATAACATAAGTTCAAAAAATGAATAAATATCAAAATAAACAACATAAAATTACATTAAAAAGAATCAGAAACTCACAAACAGCTTGGAGCATTCATCACTTGTGTGATAGTTGCTTTGACAATGCTCACAGGTCAGGTCAATTGCATCATAGATATTCAAACTGGTGGCAGGCTTGTGTGATTTTCTTTGTGATGTTTTGCTTCCAATTGCCAATCTTCTGGACCTTCTAAGGGTTACTTCTGATTTATTTAATTCAGTTGCTGAGGGTAGTGAATCTGATGAACTGATGGATTTAGACAATGAGTCCTCAGAATCTTCAGATGAGTCCACTTCCATAATTGGAGAGGGGACATTTGACTGGGATCTGGAATTTGTTGTGCTGGTCACTTTTGATGGGGGTCTTCCTCTTCTCTTGGTTTGACTCTCAATGATTTCAAATCTTGAAGGTTCTCTTTTGTTTTTATTCTTGGCTCCTTGGGGTCTTCCACGGATATTCTTGCATTCTAGAGGGTCTTCATAATATTGATCATCCTCTTGACTCTTGGGAATTTGATCAAATGGGACTTTTCCAGTCAAAACATCTTGAAAATGCTGGAGTATTGGGGTGATTTCTGCCATTGGTCTTTGAAACAGGTCTTCCCCAATGTCTTCAAATATTTTCTTGGCTTCATTCTTTCTTTCTTTTTCAACACTTTGATCATCACCTTGAAAACCAGTCTGAGAAGAATATGACAAGTAAAATCAGTTAATAAGAAAAAAATAATAAGAAGAAAATAAAAAACCCTCACAGGCAAATTCAAATGCCACTGAGGATGGAAGTCTGATAATTCAAGCCTTTGGCGCTTGGCAAATGCCTTTTGGGTCTTATTCTTGCAAGGAATGCCTTTATAATTGTTGTATTTGTTGGTGCATTTTTCATTTGGAGGAAATTTTGTTTTGAAATTTTCAAAGGCAATCTGAAGAGCATAATGAGACACCTTGCCATTGAGGGCACAGATGTGTGGAGGAAAATTCTTGACATGGACAATCATTTCTTTGGAGATTCTGTTGATAATTTCAATAAATTGTTTTCTGAATGCCATTTGGAGTGCCCTGACTACCTCCAGGAGAGTACCAGTGGACTTTTGTAGCCAAAGTTTAACCATGGCATGGGCACCTTCAACTCTGGAGGTGGAGCCCACACCCAGGTGGCAATGGTGGTTTGTCCAGGCTGGCACATAATACTCCTTTAGAGGAAGCCAAGTATTTTCCAAATACTGCAAGACCTCAGCATTTTTAACTTGCTTTTGAAGCTTCTTCCAGTTGTCTTTGAAAGACTTTTCAGTGGGTGAATACATAAGCTGAGAAAATAATCCCAAAGTCATTAATAAAGACAATAATAAGAAAAAAAGTGAAATAACATGAAATAAAATGAAGAAGTATATTACTTGATTCCAAAGGCCCATAAAATTTTCAAAATCAGTTCCATGACCAATTTTCTTCATGCAATGAGCAGATACATCCTTGTTGATGTGCCAAATGCATAGCATGACTTTGGAGTCTGGGAAGAGCTTCTTAATAGAGTTTTTCAAGGCCAGATCCCTGTCAATAACAATAACTGGGGGGGGACAAGATTGGTGTTGTTGAGGACCTTTTCAATGTATTGATTTAAGGCCCAAGTATATGAAGTTTCATTTTCATTCTTCATCAAACAAAAAGCCCCAGAAAAGGTCTTATTTGTTGAGCTGAATCCAACAATATGAAAAAGAGGCATTTTGTACTTATTGGTTTTATAAGTACAATCCATAAGAATGACATGAGGAAAGCCATGAAGAAGTTTTATGGCCAGGGGGTGAGTAAAAAACAAGGAGGTAATGTGTCCCTCAGAATCTCTTGCAGAGGACCAAACAAAATTTTCTTCTTTGAGAGTGTCAATAAGAGCATCAATGGGCCTTCTGCCTTGCAGTTTGTCTTTCTTTATTTTCTTGACTTGGTTATAAATGTCTTGAAGGATTACAGGCCTGTCAGACTCCCTCTGGCTGCATAATTGGGCCTGAATTTGCCTTGGCATGAGGAGTGATTCAGACATTTGAGAAATTTGGGATGTTTCTTGCTCATTGAATTTCCTGAAAGCAGGATGTGCCATGATATTTTCAGTGGCATCATGGCTATGTTCAGGATTTTTGACTTTAAGAGTCCAAGTGGTGCTCTTGGCATATTTCCTGGCATAAAGTCTAAAAGGACAGTCAAGCTTTCTTGAGGTGACTGTTTTGGAGGGGCTTTTGTTGGGATTTGGGGTGCCAGACCTATCACAACATATTTCAATTTGGTTGTGGGTCATATTGGACCTCAAGGTGGACACAGCATACCCCTGAGCCCTGGAAACATTATGCACATGTTGCCAAAGAAGCTCAAGGGTCTGAAATTCACCTTCAGTGGGGGGTTGGAGCATTTTTGAATGAAAAATATGTGTAAAAGTGAAAAAAAGGGGGGATTTGGGGATTTGGAATGGGGTAAGAACCTTTCGAAGTGTGAAAAAGAGGTGAAAAAAGGTGTGAAAAAAGAACAGAAGGGGTTAAGAGTGAAAGAAAGTGGTTTAAATATGGGATTAATGGATGAGGGAAGGTAAAAAATTGGAAATTTGGAGGCTTGAAAGCAGGTTGTTGTGGTGGAAAATGCAGTCTTTGGGTGAAAAAAATAAAAAAAAGGGTGAAAAGCTTTGCAAAATGGCTTTGGTAATGCTGTTTTTCCAAAAAAAAAAATGGTTTGGGGTGGGGATAATGTGGATTGTTGGGGTGTTTGGGCTTTTTTTTTTGGGGGGGGGGGGGGCTGGGCAAAAAAATCTGAAACAATTTGGAGTTAGAGAGGTTTTGTGGGGAAAAAAACCTCTTTTGGGCATGTTTTGGCCCAATACAGGCATTGTTGTGTTTCATTTTTAATTAAAAATGGGCCCAGGGCACCCCTTACGTGTTTTTACTAAAAACTTACGTGTTTTTACCAAATTATGGCCAAAACACGTAAGTTTTTAGTAAAAACACGTAAGCTCTTACATGTTTTTACCAATTTGCTTACGTGTTTTTACCAATACCCATATTTTATTATATTTTCAATAATATTATCTTATTTAATGTATCTATATACAATCTAAGGTGTAACTCCTTTGATTCCCTAAGTTTTGATTAATTTGTTGGAATATTATCATCTCATTATTCCATCTCATGAATATTGATTTATTAATTCCTAACTGAAAGAATTAAATTATGGTAATATCTCCTAGTTCAGGTTTTTGGAATATTATTCAATGTATCAATAATTAATCTCAATGCTTTAGATTTGAGATTTATGTACAGTTTATCAATTATAGTTTGAATATGTGATTAAGCTTATCTTCTGAATTTTCATAAATTGTCTCATTTATTTATTTTTAAGAAAATTATATTTATGCAATTAATATATTTTTCTATGAAGAAATCTCAATGGAGCTAGAGATTACTAAATTATTTATTATATAATTCCATTAGCTGCAAGGATAAAAAATGTCAAGGATTTCTCTTAACCAAAACGTAGAGTAGATAAACTAATATAGTTTTATAATATGTGAGCCTTAGAAGTATGATCATACACCCAAAATAAAAAGACTAAAATTAGAACTAATAAATAAGAAAATAATGATTATTTTGAGTTTTTTAGATGAATTTCATCATTTGATAAAATAAAAATTTGGACTTCTGCAAAATGTATCAAAATTATCAAGATTGTATAAAACTGAGTCAAGATAAAAATTCAAAAAAAAAATCAAAAATAAAATAATTTTTGAGGAAAGTTAAATGAAATTCAGTATAGCTTTTTCTCTGTGAAATAAACTTATTGATTTTAGTTCCACTTTGGATTTACCATAAATTTCAGATGGGGTCACCTCTGAGTGGACACTATGCAGCTCAAATCTAAATGATCTTAAGCTAGTTTGAAAGTATTTTCACTTTTTAAATTCTTTTAAATATAAAACCTTTAATTAAATTAATACAAAATGTGGTTTTAAACATCTTTTTTTTTGTGAAAAATGATGGGTGATGTGTCTTAAAAGCTTTGTCCAATTGAATTTCCAAGATGTGCACCTATATTAAATAAGTGAGCTTAAAGGAACAGATGAAGAATTGATAATTACATTTTTTTCACTGGAATTTTTTAATTGAATTACATATTTAAAGTTTTAATTATAGTAAATTTTGAGAAATTGAATGAAATTATATTTGAAGGAGTAGTTTTGGAGAGGGGAAAGAATCATGGCTTCAAGTGTACCATACTCCCCAAAATTCCTTTATTCCAGGCTTGGGAGGCTAGATGAATGTAAAATCTCAGTAATTTTGGCCTTTAATTACCTCACAGGGTCTGTGGCTCTATTGATGACAAGGTTTTGATATTTGCCAAGGAAAATTTAACTGTTTCAAGGTGGGTAAAGATACCCTCAAGCTGAAAAAAACTGCAAAAAAGCACAACTGATTTGGAGCGTCTCTAAATGCATTCCTACATGTTTTGAAGCCTCATAAACAGTTATAAAAAAAGTAATGGTTGGCTTATAGGACTAAAATGAATTAAAAACACCTTTTTTGGTCAAAACCATGGCTCAATAATTCCATGATCCAATTTTTTATTGCCAATATCTTTCTCATGGCTGATGAGAGAATTTTGTATTTTTGAGAAAGAAATTTCAAAGTTATAAAAGAATGTATTCTTTTACCCATATTTTCTTTTCATATTTGAATCTTTTCCTTTTATACTTAGGCTGAGAATTGTTTTAACAATAAATAAGTTATTCCAAACACCAATTCTGAGTCATATCAAGTTTCTAAATCAATTGAATTTCTTCATGAATTTCTTGTGACTACTAATAAGATTTTTATCCTAGAAACATCCTATAAGTGTATTGAAGAATATTTAATCACTTTGAAATTTTTCACATTGTTTCCCAATTCACTCTGGTAACTTTTGGGTATTTTCTCTCTTTAATATCATCTTTTAAAAACCTTTTATCATATTAATTTTCTGAATTTCTTTGCTTATTTCATTCCACTTGAAATTACTCATGGAGAATTCTTTCTTTTAGCCTTTAATATCTAATGTGGTATATTTCAGACAAATTTTCATTGTTGGTAAAGTGTTAGATATCTATGATATTATTGTTTTTTCTTTCAAAACCTGTAAAATCACTATTCTTGAGTAAATTTACCTAATACAAATTTTGAGGACAAGAGAAATACTTCATTTTAAATAGAATATTCATCTCCTCAACTTGAATATCATATGATAGATAACCACAGTGTTTGAAAAAACTCCCATTAAGCAAATATAGCATATTTTAAACAGTTAATTAAGTTATTCTGGATAATTATTATTAGCAAAGCAAGGCATAATTCATTTTTTGAGAGTAATATTAATATCCAAAGGAAGTATTTCAGAGAATTTCTTGTTTATAGATGAATTACTTATAAAACTCAATGAAATATATAGAATCTTTATATTTGAGGAGTTTTAATATTAATTGAGGACCAATATATAATACACTCAAGTGGAAATGGTATATGAGTATAGTGGTATTTTAATCATCTCATTTCTTATTGGGCTTAAAATAAATAGAGAAATAGTATCAAAGCCAATTAATGATACTTTTCCAAGTTATTTATAGTGTAAAAATAACTTATTGATAAAATAATTAACAAAAATAATTTCCTGAATAATCAATGAATAAATATTGACTTAATACAAAATGTCTTTCCTGAAATGGACTGAATGAATATAAAACTGGGTTTGAAATTACATTCCCATAATCTTCAATTAGTTAATAGAATATATGAAATTTAAATATTCTGATACCTAAAAATATGGTTGCGAAAATCTAAAATATTATTTCTTAAATGAGACCAAAGTGCAGTGCCCTGCCACATGAATCAAAACACCTTTTTTGGGACTTGTAGTAAGATCTCTCGGAAATACATTAAAAATTAAATGGAAACTCACCAATAGACTTAAAACAAAAGGTAAATGAAACTATTAGACCTCTTTTGTGTTTGGGTTTTGAAGAAAATTTTGAAACTATTTTGAATTTAATTTCAAACAAAATCAAATAATTTTTGATTCAATTTGATTTGGACTTAGCCTAAAATTAATTTCAAAACTAATGGCAGATTTTTGAGTAACTTTTTATTGTATTTCCAATTTCTTTTTTTATCTTCAAAACAAAAAACTTAAAAATATTTAAAATCATGGTCAAAATAACACCCAATTCCCAATTGTATGCATATGAATTTTTCCAATGGCAAATCAGGGAAAATCAGGAAGGATAGGAAGAAAGTAGATCATGTCAAGCAAGACACAATATTGGAATTGAAGGGAAAAATGCATTTCTGAATGGTCCAAATTCAATTCCACCTTTTTTGAGGATTCTGCCAATCAAGGCTCAACTCAAAAATGCAAAAGAAGAACTTCAGAATAAGCTTGATTGAATCGACAGCAATTTTAGCATTAATGGATACTTAAAAGGAAGCAAAGAGGAAATTCTCAAGTGCAACAACTCAAAAAAATTGAAAGATGTCTACCTCAAGAAAAACAAGAACACAGTTGAAAAACATGTTTTTTGGAACAATGAAAGTTATTGCCAGTTATTGGAGATGATGAGGGAATTGCAGATGGATTTCCTCAACATGGATGGGACTATGGCCAGTTTTATTCCATGGGAAAGATTTTTCAATACTCATGAAAATCATAAGAAAAATTCCTTTCTTTTGAGAAATCTGTCTTTTGAAACACTTGAAAGGTGTTATAGGGCATTAATTACTATATACAAGGTAGGAATTTCAACTTATAGTAAATGATATGGTGCTAACATGGTTAAAATAGAAGATTATTAAGGACTTTTGTGAGTAAACTGGAAGTGGTGGGCTATACATGAAACTCCAGTGTCATCATATGACTGTGGAGGTAAGTCATATCTCCTGATAATGGAGACATATTACTAACATAGATAATCTTACATGTGAATTAGTTACTGAAGGAAATAAATATGAAAAATTGTGGGGAAAATGAGGTTGGAATGGAATACGGGGATTTTCCACATACAACAAACGGCAATGACTACAATAGAAGTCACACAGACAGAAGATATTGGCAACAAAATTGGTCTTTTTCCTAGTGACTGTGGAGATTCATTACAGAGAACCAATAGATAACCTTAATAAAGATGCAGGAAACAATTCAACAAACCAGGAAGGTCCTTGGATCAGTACCAATTTTCCAGAAAATTTGCAATCCAGTCAGTGCAACTCATTAGGCCAATCCTTCAGCATGAGAATAGGAACCACATGCCAAGATTGCAATTTTATGAATAACATGAATAAAAACATGCAAAAGAATTTCTCAACCTTAATGCTCATTCTTCAGAAGAGCCAATATTGCACCAAAGAAAGATATTGAATGCAAAGGTTTCAAGACACTGAGAGGGAAGAATAATGATGTATACACAAAACACAAATTTACGCAGAGTAGAAAAGGAGGAATGACAAGATGAATATTTATATGATGGGAGTGCCTTTCTATGAGCCTCCAGCGGATTTGCAGATGGGAGAATAGGTGCAGTTTAATGTTCATATTTTTTTCACTTATTAAGAATATGTATTTTTAAATATTCTTAATAGTTGTCCCTATGTATTTCAGCTTGTAACAGTTTTTGTTTCTCAAAGGTATTTGAAATACAATACATGTAGTTCTTGTATTTACAAAATTGAGCACAACCAAAAAATGTATGAAAATGGCAATATTAGGTAATCCCATTTAAGCTACTTGTAGGCTGGTTTCTTGAGTATAAATCACCAATCATAGACACATCTATCATGGAGTGTATTTAGTTTACTTTATTTTAGTCATTGAATCTTATTCAGATTGAGTTTAATGTGAAAATTATTTTACAAAGGATACATAAGTGCTCAAAAGGCATTTGAGATTTTTCCCCCTCAATCAACATATTTTGTTGGCATCCTTGGCCACATCAACTGCTTGCATTGAGTTTAGTGAAAAATCCTAAATTTCAGTCTGCAGTACACAGGTAAATTTGAACATCTTACTTTTAAATTATTTGTTTTCAATTAGCAGCATAAGAGGATGCCATCTGACACTTAAAACCCATTAGGAAATCAGGCAGGTGAAGCCCTACTTTATTACCATTATTCTTACAATCTTTGCATGCATTGCATAGGAAGGATGAAGCATAAAAAGAATCAATTACTAGAACAAATCGCCAAGTTTCAGGAACAAGATAATGAGATCTTTCTTTCAACTGAACAGCTTCACATCCAAGATATGAAAATTGACCATTTGCAAGCACATTCCTTACACAAGTTGAATCAATTGGAGGCTTCTTTACTTTCTCTATTACCTTAAATGGTTCCATGATTTTAATATGAGAGCCATCCATTGAATTATTTTTGGCTAAAAATTATCTTGTGATTTTCCAAAGTATTTACAAATCTTACTTTCCCCAACAAAATCCCTTCAATGAATTTCATCCTGTAAATCAACATTTATTTACACAATGAAGCTTCTTGAATAGATCAGTGAGTAATTTCAAAGACCTATCCTAATCACTCTTCTTGTACTGTGTTGTAATTCCATTGATTTAAAAAACTGACATAATTCCTATTTAACAGATTGTGAAATATCCTCCACACAATGGTGACTTTAACTGTGTGTAAAGTAACTATTTCTTGTGGTGATAGAAGATAGCAGAACCTATTCTTCAATTTCCCAAACACCTGCTTGACTACAATCCTGAAATGTATATATTTGAGTAGATTTTGGTGATTATTATATTTTATAAATCTCTTACCTTGTAGAAGAATGAATATTATTAAATTGTGCCTCTTCTTAATTTTGTTTATTCCTTGTTCGGATAATAATTGGGAGCCTTGAAGAATAACCTGAATTGTCACTGAGTAAGCAATCCAGGGGGAATATTTTCATTCCATTGATGAGATCTTGCCCAATTTTTGACTTCCTAAAAACATGAATATCATGTACTGAGCCAGGTAGTCCACCATACACCCAAATTCCTTTGTGAGATAGTTTTTTACCTTTAATTCAATTTAGTTACAATTACTCACATTACAAAAGCTCCCATGTCCATCCATGATGCATTGAAACACAATGGATTTAAATCCCTTGCGATTTACATAGGGATTTCATTGATCATTTTTCAGTGGGATAATTGGGATGTGGGTGCCATCACTTGCACCAATAATTTTGGTAAGTCCTCACCTTTTTCAGAATTTTTTCTTGATTTCATCCAATTTTTCTATATCTTCTGCCACAGGAAAACTAGATATTCAAACAATGGTCAGTTTTATATTGGTTTTTGAAATAATCAATTTCTTTACTTGCCTTATGGTTGAGTATGCAGTGCAACTAATATTTCTTTCACCAATTATTGTGATTCTTGATATTCGGTTGCTTTTCCCACATTGAACACATGTCTATCTGTCTCATAGGAGCTCCCATGACCCATCCTATATAGCATAATTTCTACCTTTTCTTCAATAGTTAACCCTTGCACATCATGTTGAAATCAGTTTGGGATATGATTTAATAAAGCACAAATTAATCAAAAAAAACCTAGCTGTCCCATCCAAAAAAGGCCAATCAAGCAATTTTCATTGTATAAATTGACTTCATAACAGGGAATGAAACACTCTCCACATCTTATAGCTTTAAAATTTTGGTGTCTGCTTTCTTCATACCACATTAGATGAAAACACCAGGCCAATGCTAAGCTGGTGATTATATACATCTGAGGTTAATTCTCTATGGTTAATGTTTCAAAAATTAAAAAAATTGTAAAATCAAAAATTGTGATATTCAACATCATTTTGATGTTGTTAGTAGAAAAGAACTGAAAATTAATTTTCCTCAGTAGATCATAAACGTTAATTGATTTTAAAAACTCTTTTGAAAGTTTTTAACTTTATTTTTAAGTAAAAATAATCATATTTTTTTGGAAATTTACTTCAAAATAATTTCAAAATTTGCTTCAAAACCCAAACATAAACCGGGCCTAAAGCTTTTTCTTTCTGAAACACATTTCTATAGCTAAAAAAAAAGAAAAAAATTTTTGTCATTGTTAAGAAATTTTTATTTTTATTTTTTATTTATAAACTAAGACAAATGACATAAATCAAATATAAAAACTACTTTATTTTAAACAAAATCAGTGCAAAGATTCATGAGAGGCAAATAAGAGAGAGAACTCTCCAATTCAGAATGGTGGTCCTAGTATGAAGTAGGACTACAATTTATTGCAATAAATATCTCCATTTTTCTGCGAATGGATAAGAGTAAGTTTTTGAACAAACGAAAAGGGATATAATCCCATGCCAACTCAATTTCCACTTGAGATTCCCCCATTGCTCTTTGATGATACAATTTGGAAATTGAGCTCTTCATAGTCTTCGAAATATTTCTGATTCAATTAAGATCCGGAGAATGCACAGGAAAGACCATATTGTTGATTGCATGAAACTTGAACCACTTATTTCTGATGTTGGCAGTATGTATAAGGGCATTATCCACCATTAAAATAAGGCGATGTAGTCCCATTACCCAGAGGTCCATCTGCATGTGTTAGAAAAAAGTGTGAATTTCTGTATGGTGAGCCCTTTGAATTTCTTTGGCCAAAGTCATTCATCCTTCAATGAAAATAACTTCAAATTTCTCAGCCAAACGAAAAAACCCAGATCATTATTTATTGTTGGACAGATTGGTGGTTGACAGCTATGCTCTTAAAGAGCCATTTATCTTAAGGGGTTGGCCAGACTCAGATTCAATCAACCCTCTTACAAAGATCAAAGGCTGATTTTGCAGTCAATAGGACTTGGAAAAATTGTTCATTGTCCAGTGGCAATGTTTTTGAGTAAATTCCAGACAAGCTTGGAGATATTGTGGCTGTAAGAAAGGTTTTTTTGGAGAAATTGTAGAGGCCTTGCCAAGCTTATGCAGCACTTTCTGAATTTTCTGTCCTGAAACCTTCTTGGTCATCAATTTGGCGAATTTAACAGCTGTAAGGTGAAAAGAATGGGTTATCGTTTGTTTGAGTTCCTGAAAATCCCTTTTGCTTCATATTGTGGGTTTACTACCTTTCTTTGAGTCTTGAAAGCTCCAAGATTGTTATATTTGATGACAGTATCATAAACAGTTTTGCAAGGTATTCAAACAAGATTTGCTATCAACTGATATGATAGAATCGCTTGATGCATTCCAACACTTTGGCCATGGACCTCATCCTCAATGTAAGACATTTCCTATATTTCAAAGAAAAAAACAGAATTTGTAAAAAATAATAAAGAGAGACAAAGAAACCATGTCTTTCAAAAACACTCACCTTATTTTGTTGAGGCTATAGAGAATCTTGGTTTTCTGTGATGAGGATGGAAGGTTTAACCATTATATCAGGGGATTTAATAGGCAGTGAAACAGTTTCCAAGTATTTTTATGAGATTTTTAAAAAACTAAAACAAAAAATTCAACAAAGCCAGCACTAAAACTTTTAAAGATAGGAAATCATCACTTCCACACATTCTGTATGCCGTTACAATGGGAAAAGTTGCCCTTACCGCATTCACATTCATGTGGCAGGGACCTGTACATGATATGAATATTCCTGTTATTTTGGATAAGAATGAGACTTTTCATTTAAGTATATTACTATAAAATTAATGAAACAAAATTGGTATTCTCTGTGATTTTTTCAATTATATGCGATTAAAATGAAAAATTTCAAGTACCTTATTTTATTTGAACTAATAATCATTATTTTTCAAGACGATGTGCTTCAATATTGAGGTTAAAATTCAGAATAAATTTATTTCAAATATGATTCTATGATTTGCTTTCACATCAAGAATTCTTTCAATAGGTATTCCATTCTGTCCTCAGGGAGATTTTATGTTACTTAAACTTAAAGCTTATAGCTTTTTTTTATTTAATAAAATTAAAAAGAAAACACACATACATATATATCAGATGAAGATAGTTGAAGAAATTTATTATTACTTTCAATAACATTTATTCTCTTTCTGAAATTTGATATTTGTTTATTCTTTTTATGCTATTATCTAAAAGTAGATTTTTATAAATAATGAGAAATATGGTTTATCCATGAATAAAATATTTTTATCAATTTTTCAACACATCTTAACATTTATGTATTGTATTAATTTGATTTTTTAGTTATTCAAATATCTTGGTTTCATAGCCAGTTTGAAAATTTCATTGTCTCCCCTTTGACAATTTTTTACTTCAATTTTGGAAAATACTTATATAAGTAAATAAATATAGAAAAGAATTATTTTGACAGGACTTATTCAAGTTCCCCTTTATTCTAGAGATAATAACAAACCTATCGTATATCTCTAACATTTAAACATAAATCATTGTAAGCTGAGAGTTATATGTATTGTTTTGTTTTCAAAAATAATATATGTTGCTTGAAATTATTTGGAATTATTAAGGTCCCTTCCAATTTTCTTGAGTGTTATCCTTTAATTAAATAAAGAAGATTATAGCTTTAATAAAATTTACACCAATATATGAAATATTGGGTTTAGATGGAAAAAACTCAAAGAACTTCAGAGCCGCAAGTTCAAAATGAAAGTTTATTCCATAGCTATTATCAGCTCAAAATTGATATTCTAAATCAAGTAAATTTATTGTAGATGGTGATCTGGAATACTTCATAGGCTTTTGAGAAATATTAGGAAGTTAAATGAGTTTTCTTTACAATATATGATATTCATCTTAATACATAGCCTCAGAAACGCTATTTTGATATTTCAAAAATTAGAAATTCACATTGATATTAACCTCCCAAAATTCAATCCCAAATTCTACTCAAAAAAATGAGATAATTATTTTAGATTGTATCCTTTGAATTATTTTGTTTCTGAAGATATATTCTAGGAGGTTTCTGTCAAAATTAATTAGGATAACCAGAAGAATCTTTAGAAAACTCAAGCTGCATATTATCACAACCAAAAATAAATAAATTTGAAAGATATATTTCTCAATATCAAAAAAAAACTACATGTTGACCTCTCAAATGTCAAATGCCCCTCTTATCTTGAGAATATTTCCAAAAATATATATCTTTCAATCCATATTAGTTCCAATAAAAATCACTTTTTGCATATATAAATAATTTGTGTCCGTTGGATTTATTTTTCAAATACGAATGAAATATTCTCAGAAATATTTCTGATCTTAGTAATAAATCTCATCAATAAATAATTTGAAAAACACTTGAAGGAAAATATTTTTCATATTATTAAGAATATGGATAAATTTTCCATTATCCTTACTCACATAATGGGTTTATAAATCCAATATATGTCCTCATTATTTCTAAAATTTGGGCTTCATGTCAATTATTTTACACAAAATAACCTTATTTTTATTATTGAATTTTAAGTATCTCTGGATCTTGAAGTTTTTCAATCCTCTGAATAATTATAGCACTTATTCAGCTAATTTTAATTAATTTACATTGAATTTTTACTGTAAAATAAAGTATTTCCTATCAAAGGAAATGGGGATTGTGATAAAACTCAGTCTCATATTAAATCCAACAAAAAATTTTGAATCAATTAAATTACAATCTTAGCATAATGTTAAATAAACATCAGCAAAACGGTAAAAATATGTAAGAATTGTGGGGTTTTTACCATTTTTTACCAACCTACATAACTTTATTATGTTTTTTATTTTATTTTGGGTTTTTTTTTGTGTGATTGATTCCTTTTTTTTTCAAAATTTTGAGTTTCAAAACAAATTGGCCAAATGGGTCAGTTTTGATCATACTCCCAAGAAAAGGTGTGAAATTTTACTCGACTTATGGAATCAAGAAATTCATCTTTCCAGAGAAAGTTTAATGATTAAAAGCTCTTCTAAAATGCAATTTATTTATTTCAAAAGCCAAATAAAATGATAGATAACTTCCTATTATTCCCAATAAAAGGTTTTCCAGTATTTTTTAAAATCTGGAAGGATTAAGGACTCAACTTATTTTAAGCTAAAAAACACATTTTTATGTGTTTCTGTAGTCTCTTAACAACCCAGAACGGATATTTAGACAATAAATTACTTCAAAAATATATTTATTTGTATGAGATTATATATATTTATCATGTAATTTATTTCTAATAAATGTGAAGAATTTTTATGGAAAATCTTCCTATATGTACTGAAACATTAGAGAAATATTTAGTTTAACCCTTACATGAAATTCTATTCCACTATATTAATGAGTATTTTCCTAATTTTTTAAGCTTATGTAATTAATCTTTTGGTTAGTTTGAGACAATGTGGAACTTTTTCAAGATATCTTTTCCTAAAAATAACTTCTTACATCCATATTCTAATATCTCAGCTGAATTAACTGAGCTATATAGTAATAATTGTTCCTCAAAACAAGATTATGAAGAAATGAAAGAAAGAAATTCTGCCAAAATACCAGAATATTAATGTGAAAGGAATTCATGACCTTATTCATATATTCTCATGAAAAGCTGGAATTTTCATTATTGAAAATCTAATTATCTGTTGAAAAACAAGCTTTGTCTAATATAATTGGGATTTTTTTTAGCCCGCATGCGATTCTCTTGAGCCTGATATATCTTCACAGTTTTATTGTATTATTCTCAGAATATCACCAAAACTGAATATTGTAAAATGGAAACACTGTACCATGGGTTAAAAAAGTGACTCGCACATGACTTAAACACATTTCCCTCTACTTTAATTTATTTTTTTCATTTTGATAAAGCTATACAGTTTAAGCTGAAGGTATATATCCAATCGCATGTGAATAGCTCAGCTTATATATTTCAATATTTTTCAAATTATTCTTACAATGGAAAACTACAAGGGGGTCTTATTGCGAGCCTAAAAATCGCCTAAGTACAAAGGTATTTAGGTACTAACTTGTTGGATTCCCCAAAGTCTATAGAAATTTCTACAAAATATATTATTACTTCCAAAAGAATTTTTATATTCTTCCATGAGATCTGTTATTAATTTTCTGCTTCTAAAAATCAAATGTAATTGTAAAAAGACCCTACGCTTGAGGGATATATTTGAAAGAGATACAAGTTTTTGTTTTTCAAGGCTTAGTTAAGAATATTTTTTCTAAATTTTCTCAAATAAATACTCAGCTCATTCTTACATAATCCCTAATGTATATTATTATAGCGAATTACTAAAATATAAAATATTCTATAAGTATTAAAGAATTATAAGATGATTCATAGCTAATGTATTGTTCCTTGTCATGTAAAATCATTACTTGCATATTTTTTTACTTCTTCTGAAAGAAATGAGGTTTCTTGTGATTTTGAGCAAGTAAGAGATCTTTGCAGATATAAAGAGTAATGAGAACTGCTTATGTAATTCCTGAGTATTATATGTTGAATACTAATACATAGAAGGAAATGAGTAACTCTTTTCTAACTTTAACATGATTTTTTTTCCCATGAAGGTCCTCCCTCATAGAAATATGATCCTGCATTCATCTTGGTTTTAAGCTTTCCAAAATCACCCTGTTAGAAGACTATGTTTTAGGAGATTAGATTTTCATTCAATTTTCCAAAATTTATGCACTTCCGGCCCTGTAAGTAATGGTGCTAAAAAGTGGAATCACCACAAAGACTTGTAAGAAATGGTGGGTAGATCAATTTCTCTCTATTATATATAGCTCTGTTTTTTTAGACTTGTGATATTCAAGGTTGTCATTGGGGTTAGATCTAATTATGACTATGGTATCTAAAAACTTTACAATTTCTAATTTCTATTGGATTTGTGACGATTTTACCATATTTCACTGACAAACTAAGCTATTGTCTGTCTCTTGTACTTGTGACTCTATGTGGCTATGAACTAATAGATGACCACATTGATGATTCTAAGGAGGAAATTCATGTAATCTTCAGGACCTTTTGATTTACAAGGATACTTGGAAAACCTAGATAATATAGTCCATATACTCTCTATATTTAACTACTCCCTTTAAATTTCTGTATATAATAAAACCAGGTTTTCCATCTTCACACCCATTGAACAACTTCTTTATTTAATTAGCCTTTAATTAAATTAAAAAAACTTGAAACACAAAACCAGTTTCACCTTATAGCTCACGTCAAATCAGAGACATTTCCAGGAAAAAAAATTAAAACTCCAAACCTCACTTACCTACAATATACCAATAAAAAATCTGGAGACAGAAACCTTTGGAAAAGAGCAAATATAGATTCTTGAAATATTTCTCACATCTATTAGATCATAATGAATTTTACTGAAAAGTCATTAATCAAGTCATTTTCATATTAAAAACACCCTGGAATAACAAAAAAAATCATCGAGACTCCAATGAAAAATGCAAGGGATGTTTTTCTTTGAAATAGTAATTAATCTCTTTCAAACCCCAAATTTTATTTATTTTAAACTGTGAAATTCATTCTAAAACTGATGTTTAGTTTTCATTCACTCAATTAATAACAGAGCTGGTTTGGCGCATTCTTTACATCAATATTATTTATATATGGCTCTACAAGTATAGTAATTTGAATAAATTAAATTCAGATAAATGTTCCGAAAATTGAATGATTTATAATAAGCTAAAAACTCAGAATTTCTTGAGAAGAAGGCCATGCAATAGCAACTCATGATCAATTGGAAAAGGGTTGTGTTTCCAGACCTGTGCTGATGCCATAAGGCAATGAGGGTCTTCACACATAAAAAGTTTTCCCAAGTTGGAATTTTCCTTTTATTTTTCCAGCTGTTTTACATGAGAAGCGCTGGTTCCTAGTACCTTTAAACAGACAAAAGTTTTTACACTCATCTCATTGTAATTCTTGATACTAAAATTCAACCCTTCTCCAAGCTACAATGCAATTTTAGAATAAAGCCCTTAGTCCTCAATCAAAGAATAGAAACTTTACAAGACTATTTACCATTGAAAAAGACAAGAAATCAATAAAAAAGGACAAAAAGATGCTTACTTTACAAACTTATCATTATTCAAGTGTGGTAGTTTAGCTTGCGTGTTTTGTGGGCGTCTTTTGATGGTTAGGAAATCTCATTGTGGCTGTTGTGATTTAATAAGCAGGAAAAGCAAGAAAACAATTCCGTGAAACTGCCGGTTCGCTTCCGGCCGCCCACAGGGTGCTGCATTTTTGTCTTTTCGGGTGGCCGGACTGCGGTGCCTGTCGGTGGCCTCAAACCTGATTTTGCCAACTCCGACGAAACTTCCAAGTGATCCCAACTCTGATGGTCAAGATACCCAAGCTGAAAACAAAATCTCAACGGCTCGTGAGTTCCTTTCGATGTCGCTAGTAGCAATTTACTTGGAAATGTCGATGACCTTCGGCTCATGTTTTCATTCTTTGGAACCATTTCAACGTATTCGAAGATACCGGCTGGAAATTGTGCCCTTGAGCTAGCGAGTCTTTTGCAATGCTGGGCGACCACTAGTGATGTACATTCCATCGGACAATGTGCTGAAGCAGCTAAGAGTTTATCAACTTGTATGACGACTACTAAAGCCGCAAATCACAAAAAGACTGATTCTATAAATTTCCGTAGGCTAAAATTCTAATCATAATTTATTCATTTTTTAACAAACGCTAATAAAATTTCGATTGAATTCCGAAACTTTTTTTTTCAAATTCATTAGATCTAGCACGTTTAGGAAAAAATTTTCGCTGAATGAAAACGAGAATGTTTTTCTTTTTTTGGCTAAGAGGCCAGAAAAATTACCCTGAATAGCCTAATTATTGTTGAGGAAGGTACAGGTGCTACCCCTTAAAGTACTTCAGAATCAATGTATAGGAAATTCATATTTTGAGGTAATGAGCAGCCATTTTAGTATCTTTCAAAGGATTTTCACCTCCAAAAAACATGACATTATCAAAATCACAACAGTTCAGTACAGGTATGGTGAAAACTCAAAAAAATGAATAATTTAAAAATGAAGTATGACAGCCAAAAAACAAAAGGAACAAAAATAAAATTGAGAGATGGTTATATAAAGTAATATAAAAAAACCAAAAAAATGGTACAATAAGAGGAAAAGAAAATTTAAGTTGCAAATAAAGAACACAATCTCCAAATGAGGTCAAATGATATAATTGTATTTATTATAGTGTTTATTCCTCTTCTTCATTAGCAAAAAAAAGTCTTTAATTGAGAAAAACATAAATTAAGCATCAGTTATTGAATTGAAAGTAGCCCAAAATGCTGCAAATGTGAAATAAAAGTCTTTCAAGTGCTTATATCAAAAGTATGTTATTATTGTATATTTTACTAATTTTATTATAAAGATAGACTAAATTATCATTATCAAAGATGACTCTTTAATAATTCTTTTAATTTGGAAAATCAATTTACAAAATACAATTAGCCCATTAAATTTAGCTGTAACATTTTTGAGAATTTTATAAAATAGAAGCAGGAATTTTTTCCCTCTCTAGGTCATCATTAATGAAAAAATAATTTCTTTCAGTTACATACACAACGAGGAAAATTAGAAACTGCTGGAAGGTAGGTTAGGTTGAGCCCAGAGTCAACCCAGATCTAACTTGAATTAAACCTGTCCCTCAACTGTAACATACTTTTCCATGTATTATAAGTCACACCTTTGTCCATTTACAATTTGAATTTAATTGAAATTTGAAAATAACAAAATATCCCTATATTATTGATGAGAAAACTGTATCATTGAATCTTCTGATAAGATATCACTTTATATTACATATTAAAAATTGAATTATTGTTTTCATATCCCCAGATGGGAAAAATAGGAATTTGAGTTCTACATTGACTTTCTTTTAGGTTAATGAAAGCAAATATTCAAATATTTAAATCAAATATGAATTTATTTTCTCCATAATATTTAGACATGATTTTAAAATATAAAAAAAATGGTTACTAAAAGTTTTTTAAAACCAAATTTGAAAGAAATATCTTTAATATCATATTTTTCAAAAGGATATTCTATAGTCAATTTTCTTTTCTTTTTTCCTTTCTCAAAAATAATATCAAAGAGCATTAAAGCTTACATAAATTGTTTTAATAAGAAGTTTTCTTTGATTAATCTGATTATCTTTCTAAATTTTCCAAAACCTTTGCTAATTTCTTGGATAAATTTACAATTCACATTGTTTTTTTAAGAAAGCATGGTTTTCTTGACTGGGATTTGAATTGAAATTTTGGTTTGGCCTTATGCCTAGCGTGAGCTCATGAGGATATTTCCTATATTTTCAATATGGTTTGTGGGTTTTTCATTTATTTAATGGAGTTTTGAAAACTAATTCATAAAAGTAGATGGTACTAGTGTTTTGTTTTACTTTTCAGTTCTCATTATTTATCAAAAAAAATGCAAGAAAAAAATAGCTGTGTCATGATAAGTTATTTTTTTCTCTATCATTCTTCATAAATTGATATTTTAAAATGATTATTGGCCAGATTCAATTTGATAAAATTTCCGAAAAACTGAAACAGATGGAGTAAACAATCAATAAAAAGATCCAGAGAAAATTTAATAGCTTCCAATGTGTTAAAAAAATTTGAAAAGTTTTCTTTTGATTTGGCAGAAGCACTTTGAGAAAGAAATTCTAACTAAGTCATGAATGGTATGATACCTGATGGAAAGAATTTAGTATCTCATTCAGAAGAAACTTCCAAATCTTTATATGTCAATTTGAAAAAATCCTTCCTCATTTATCTTTCTACAATGGAGAAAATCAATTTTTGAAAATATACAAAGGAATTCCAGAAATTAAAGTGAAAGGGTGAAAATTATATAATTCTAATCTTTGGTACTGTTTTTAAAAGCTCACATGAAGTATTTTTTGTATTTTTAAATTTTATAGTCATCTTTGAATATTGAAATCATCTCAGAATTTTTCAATTTTCTAACTTAAATTCAAAATTTAAATTTATTTATTTTTTCCTCTTAAATTAAAAAAGTTAAGAATATTGGATAAGGAATGTTTAATACTTTTTTCCCTTTCAGGAGGAGTTGGCTGGATAACATATGTTTATCCTTTCAGAAAAATACATACAATATGATATTTTATATAGGAAAGGTATTAGTTAGACACTCATCATTCTTCTGAAGAAAAAATGAAAAAAACTTGATTGTGATAATTTAGTTTGGAAGAGGTATAATTTTCCTAAATTCTAAATCCAAAAAAAAAAATATTTCATTTTCTCTCAAATTTAAAAAAAAAATCATTTAATTAATAATTGAATAAAAATTCAGAAATTCTTCATTAAATTCTTGAAACAACTTTTCCATAAAATTTTGTTTTGATAAATGAAATTATCTTTCAACTTTTTATACATTTTTTTTTAAAAAAAAATCTGATCATTAAACTACAAACATTTCTTGAAAATTAATAGAAATCAAAATTTGTTTCCAGGGAAAGCTATGGAAGTAGATTTAAAACTCAAAATTAAATTAAATAATATGATTTTTAATTTCAAAAACCAAATAACCTTTCTATTTTAAAAAAGGAAATAGATTAAAAAATTAAAATATGAAGGCATTCAATTCATGTAATACTCAAAAACACATTATTGAAAATAATAAATCATAATTTATGAATATTTTATTATTACCTTAATATAGATGAAAAGATATACTTATATGAGAGGAAGTAAATTTTTTTTGAAGAAATATTTAAATTTGACTATTAATAAAGTGGGGATACCTTGTGAAATTGGGAATAGGTTTCTTTGAATAAATTCCTTTAAATTATATTTTAAATAAGGGTACTGATACAGATATATTGAATGAAAGCTTTCATATTTGATTGACTCCTTCCAGAATTGATATCAAGATCCATAGATGATTGCATTGAATTAACAGAAGTGGAACATTAAAGCTTTTTATAAGTAAATTTTTTGGAAAATAGAGAATGGAACCATAAAAAATGGTATAGCTTTAAATATCTTAAATTAACTCTTAAATAAATAAAAATTTGAGATTCAACCTTATTCTAATCTCAGGCTAACTGGTTCCTGACCTGACCCTGGGGGAAGGTTTGGGTGCAGTTGAACTTTGATTTTGATTGAGACAAATTTATGCTATTTTATATTCAGTTTTATTTAAAAGAATTATTTCATTAAAATATAAATGTTTTTCTGAGACTTTTTTCTTTCATAAAGAATTTTTAGTATTCACTAAAACCTAAAATATCTATATTATCCAGGAAAATTTACTCCACATAAGTGTGATATAGACATAACTTTGCAAAATACCTTTTCAAGCACTTTTCAAATGTTTTCAATGCATTCAGAAAGCATTGGGACAAATCTTTCTGATTTAAGGTAATTGATTCATGTTTTTAGTAATATTCAAACAAAAAAGCCATCAATCATTTTTATAGATTTCTATATGTATTGAGTCATATTGAATTTTATGGAAAAGTTTATTTGAATCTTCATGTATATTTTCATATTGAATATGGATGCTTAATATTGGAAAAGATGATTTAAGATGGAGATAATGATAAATTTTGAATATGTTCTGATATTTAGGAGTTTCTAAGATAGCACCTTTATCTATATCATAATTTTGGCTCAAATTGAACAAGAAAGATCATATTAGTTTCTGATTAATTTTTACAACTGGACCTACCTATTCAAATTTCAATTGGAAGTATTGAAATCCAAATTATTAACCCCAATTTGGAGTGCATGTGTCTATTTTCCTCAATTTCTTTTTTTTCAAAATATTGTAAAATATGATAAGTTACCATATTTTACCAACTTTGGTTTCAAAAATTTCAATTAATTTTAAGAAATTCCCAATATAATGGGAGATTACCAATCATCTAAATCCTAAAATCACATTCTCCAGTGATGTTTTTTCATTTTCTCCTTATTTACAATTCTTAAAGATATTTTGAGTTTATGCACCCTTTTGTCATTATTTCCCCTCACTAGGGCTTCATATTTGTAAAACAATAAGGCTTCAAATCATTAACATACTCTTCCCAAGCACTCAAGTGACTTATTAATTATGGGATAGCTAATGCAATTATCATTGACCAATTACCAAATGTAAAAAATTGAATATAAATATTTTTTATAGTGAAAGACAAAAGAAAGAAACATAATGATAATTAGTTTTTTATTTTAATTTCTTTGTGGCCTCTTTTGATCAAATAGGGACCAAAAGGTGAAATAAATAAATAAATAACTTGAAATTTTCATTATTATTTTTATTCTTACAATGATGTGATATAATATGTTTATTGATACTGTTGTTATCATTATCTTTGTAACATTTATGATAAAAAGAGGGAAAAAATTGAAAAAAGGGTTTGATAAAGTTAATTCTTATTAAAAGAAACCTTTATTGTTATCACAAGAAAAAACATAATTAAATTTATCATTAATATTACTTTCTTTTGCCTCATTATAATCAAACTAGACCAAAAAACAAAAATAAAAGAAAGAAAGAAATTAATAATTTGATAATTTAAATAAATACTAAATTGTTTATTTTATGTTTTTTTAGCTTCAAAGTTGTTCTAGGGGGTGTGAAGCTCCCTAAAGCCCCCTAGTGTGCCCCCCAATATTTTAAATAACCCAGAAACACTTTTGGGTGATTGGAGATCCCCTAGGGGACCTCATGGGGATTCTATGGGGTTTTACCCCCTCTGTAACACATTTTAAGTCAAAAAATCTAATATTAATCTTTTCAGTTTAATTTTTTGAAGTACTTTGTTTCTTTTATTTTTTTTTCAATATTTTTTTGGTCTATTTGGCCCACAACTAGTAAAAAATAATCTCATTATGACAATAATTAATATTATTCAAAATAAAAGAAAAAAAAACTGAATTTTTTCTTTATTTATTATTATTTTTGATATTTTCCCAATTTTAATCAAAATAGGCCAAAAAAAAATATTTTAAATTTATTCTCTTAATATCATAATTTTTCATTTAAAAGAAAAATTGAAAAACTATCACCTTAAACATGCTTTTAGATCAACTCACAAGTATGTTTAAAATTTGTTAAAAATACTTTTCTGAACTCTAAAGCATTTTTTTTGAATAATAAATAATAATTTATTCTTTGCAAGACCTGTAAAAATGAAATCCAAAGGATTTACCTGGAATTTTGGCATTATGCAATCAAGCTTGTGTTTCAAAGAGCATAACACAGGAAATTCATTAATGAAATAACTTTTTTGAGTTTTTATACTTCATTTATGAAAATTAATCACAAGGAATTTGATTAAAAAGGATTGGAATACTGAAGAATATGGAAATATAAAGGATTCCATTGTATGCTTCTTTATGAAATTCTAATTCAGTTTGTCTAGCTGTATGGAATTTTGGCTTGGCATATAACCAAATTTGTCTCCTATTTAAGGAAAGTTAGACTATGGTTTCAAGAATTTTTGTATCAGGTTTAATCTAGGTTTGACCATGGTATATCCTATGGAACCTGTCAGAAGATGCTACCTTTTTTTTGCATAGTGACAATTTATTACAGAAAATATATTTCATTAAATGTTAAAAATATAAAACTTGAGATTTTTTGAACAGTTCATTTCAATTAAGTAAGCTATGAAGATTATAAAAATTTCAGCTGAAGTATATTTCCAATTAAAACAGCTTTATGACACATTTCTTGTTATTAATTTGGAATTTATTACCTTGATTTCATGTATCTTTTGCTCCAAAAGCACGTGAAAGAATTTTCTGTTCTTTCATATCAAATAGAAAAATATATATTTGATTTTATTTTCATCTTATTCTTAGGAAATTTTGTTTTTCATGAATAATTTCAAGGTTTTGTATGAACTATTAAATAAGATAAAGGGACTAATACAGATATAAAATACAATAATATTATCAATAATATTTACTAAACAAAGAGAAAATTTTATTAAGAAATTTTGAAAAATTCATATGTTTGGAAAAAAAAACCATGTAATAAATTTGTTATAAGTGTTTTTCTTATTCAAAAAAACATATTAATTTTATTTTATCATTGTATTCCTTATTAAAACTCACCTTTATTGACCTCTGGGTAGAAATTCTTTAGCTTCATTTTAGAAATTATGAGGAATCAAAGTACTTTAAGTAAATTTGTGAATATTTGTGCATTTAGTGCACAAACAACATTCAAATTACAAATGAGGAATGGATGTCTACAGCTGTGCACTGTAAATTTTGGCTTTAATTACATTTTTAAGGTTTCATACTGATACATTCTTGAGGAAATAAATAGAAGTAATCAGAAAGATCAGCTTTTGAGGTGGAAAAGGAATATTTTCTCAAAGGGTTCCAGAATCCCTCAAAATCCTTTACTTCCCGTGCTTAAGATCACACTTGATTCAAAGTTTCACCACATTTGGGCTGGGTATTATTTACAGGGTCTATGACTCACTTGATAATGTGTTTTTGATACCAAAGAAGTCAGTTTTGACTACTGACTAGTGGGTAAAACTAACCTTAAGTTGAAAAAAACCTTTCCACAATGTTTTTCACTATTCCAAGATCTATTTATACACCTTTTTGAGTTATTTTAATAATTAAAATAAACTATTACAATATCAATATCTTGTATTTAGGGCTATGATGTATCAACCATCCCTTTTTTTTGGCTCAAAGCATAGCTCAATTATTCCATAATTAGCTTTTCTGTTGCCTAAATTTTTCTCACAGCCAATAAGAACATTTTGAAATTTTGACTCAAAAATATTTTCTTCTTTTCCCCTATATTCTCTTTTCATTTTGAAAACATTTTAAATTTTTTAATTAGTTTAATTAATACTTAATTCAATCAATGATATAATTTTTGAACTGATTTTTTAATAATTTAAGTATTTTAAAAATCTTAAAAAATTAGTATAATGCCTTTTTTTTAAATCTTATAATTTTTTTTATCCTTGAGCTACTCCAAAAAATTAATTAGAGAAACTTTAATCAATATAAACCTTGTTACTTGTTAGATATATATTCACTCTTGTCATTTTTGGGTATCCTTTTTCTTTGAAATTTTTTTTTATAGAATGTTTTTAAAAATAATTTTTTTATAGTCCTTATTTTCAATTAATTAGATATAATTATTCTTGTAGAAATTAATTTTTTTTATAGCCCTTAAAGGTCTCTTTTAATTTTTTTTTTGATAATTGTCTAATTTTTATTAAAACAATAAATATTTATGATATTATTTTTTTTTGAAAAAAACTAATAAAATTTGAAAAAAACTCAATTTTGATATGGTTTTTTTTTTCTATTGAGAATATTAAAATTAATTCTTTTGAAAAATTATTTTTACCTTAAATAAAATTTGAGAATTTGTAAATCACTTTATTTTCAATTAAAGTTTCATTTTAATTCCTTATATTATTAAAAACCTAAATTTATATATATATATTTAGTTGTAAATTTTATCAAATTTTTATTTAATTTACTCCTTTTCATATAATTAATTTTTCAATTTCATAGCCTAGTCAATTAACCCTTTTTCCTTAATTAATCTTCCACATATTTTTATTTTATCTTCATAGTAAGAGTGTATTGAATGGTGTAATCTTACTGCCTCATTTTTCAACATTTCTATTTAATTATACATCATGATGATCTTATTTTAACCTTCTTTATGTAATTTTTCTATCTCAAAGTTTTTTTTTCTTTTTTCATATTACAATGATATGAGAGTAGCCATGTAGCTTCTGTATGTAATTTTATTGTTTGTTTTTTTTTACAAATTCCCAATATTAAATTATAAGATGAGCTCAGGTGATAGTTTCTATGTAAACCTGTACACTAGTCTTCAATTTTCCTTTAAGAAGAGAACATATGGGGTCAGATTTATTTTCGAATGGTATTTCAAAGATCCTATGATGTGATTTTTTGGTCTGAGCTGGCTTTGTTGATTTTTTAAATGGGATTTGATGAGGCCATATTATTGATTCAGGAGATATACTGTGCAGAACTTATTAAACTTCTAATTACTAAATTTTGTGTTTTGGAATATTGATTCTGGCTTCATAAAATCAAGTGATTGTAGGTGTCAAGTCTGTACATACCTCAAAGCTATTATTGTACCTTCTGTTATATTTTGAGCTCTACAGATTTCTTATTTAGTGTAATTTATGGTTTTAGTTCAGTAAGCTATTGATTTTAAATATTTATAAATATGATGGATACCTTATTTTTTAAGAAAGAAATCTTATAACATTTGAAATTTGAGGACTTATAAATTTGGGATAAATATGAAGTTAAAATTGAATTTTTGTGCTAATTTTGGATATAAATGATGCTTTTGAACCTGCAAGAAAAATGTTATGGAATGCCATAATAGTTATATATGTTTATTCCTAAAAAATGAAAAGGTCAAATAAATATTGTTACATGATTATTTTAATATTGTTTCAAAGGAAAGGAAAAGAACCCCACTTATGAAAAAGTAAGCGTAAACAAAAAAAATATATAAATTAAAAAAAAACATTTTATGTTTTCCCTTCCTTTTTTTTTAAAAAAAATACTTCTATCATTATCACAAAAGTTGTAGGGTATTCATTTTGTATGTATTTATTTTATATTAAAACAAAAAAGGATTGTAACTTCTTTAGTCAAAGCCAACAATAAGGGGTAAAAACATAAAATGTAAAAAATTGTTCCTTTTGTTTCAGTCTAGCACATATGTGATCAGCCCTAAGACTGATGCTTTTCCAATAGAAAAGCTCCTACCTTTCTGAAAGCTTTGTCGTTCATAACATCTTTGACCATTTTTGCTCATAAAACATGTTTTACATCAAGCTTTCTCAGTATCTCAAGAGGCCGAAAAGGCAAGTACCTAATTATGAATTCTAAGTGCAAAACTGCTTTTTGGCATTGATTGAGTAATTGTTGCTTTATTGACATCAGGCAGCAAGCGACATGCTCCGCCTCAAAGGATTTGGCACTGCTCTGAAAAATCTTACGATTTGGTTTTGATTTTTCTTTATTTCAAACATATTCGAGCTAAAAAGTTTTGATTGGTACCATTTGACAAGTGTTTTTTGTTACTCTAAGCTCAGAACAAATCTTTTTTTCGCAACTCACCAGATTGAAGATCAACGATATCTTTTCTTAACTTCAATGTACCAAATTTTAATTTACATCTTTTTTGGTCACATGCTTAAGTTACCTAATACCAGTATGATTGATTTACCATCAAATTAGTTAAAAATTCTGAAAGGGACTGAAAAATTAATTTTCTTATCAACCTTTTCGCGCATGTACTATTATTATGTGGATGACTTTGCGGGAACAAAGCGGCCATAAAGGAATGAATGTCACTGAGTAGATAAATCAGTTAGTGAATTTCCCGCTACAAAAGGTCTTCATTTGATTCAATCATCCTCGTCCTCATCATCTTGTTCTTTTAAGAACTTTACCAATGGTTCAGTCGACTTGAGGAAATGCTGCCTGGCCTGGGGTTTACTACCTTTACTGTGCCAGTATAAAACTGCTTGCTCGCTGACGACATCATGTGCATAGAGCTCTTTGAGGATTTTAGCAAACGCGCCCATGACTTTTGTATTCCTATAATGATCAACAAGATTAAAATTTTAAAAAAGGCTTAAAAAGGTTGATAAGAGCGTACTCATAGGCCCAAACTTGAATAGTGTTAATTAAGGAAATCTGGGTTCTTCCATTCTTGCAAAACGCCGCTAGAATAGGGGCAATAGCCTGAGGAGATTGGCGCATAAGTGAGCATCGATGTCTTGATTGAATTGATGATCAAAGATGATAGATAACCCACCACAACTTCCTTAACGACCATGTCTACAATTTGATCAGGGCGACTTCCCATGTCAAGGCTATGCATGAGTCCGTCCCAAATTAAGGCAATAAAATCGACATCGGGTATGGAACCGCTCTGAACCTGCTCTTGTAAAAAGTTGATGATCTAATTTCAAATCAAACGAGATGAATGAGTGAGTAAGTCTAAAGACAAGAGAGTCCAATTCAGTCACCTCGCCCTGGGGTTCATCTGAAGCAACCATTTCCCTCAACCTAGTTAAAGTCTCTTCTCTAATTTGGCTGCTCCTTTGCTTTTGGGCATAGGCTACAATGGCGTCGAGTTTGGCTTCTTTAAAATGAGTTTCTAAATCAGCTGGTTCACGTTTTTGAGGTGGAAAGAATCCAAACATGTCCAGTACACCACCACGTTTGAGAGCGCCTGAAAGATGATCAGCTGATTCGACTTGAAGATAGGCCTTGAAGACTTTAGTGATAAAGTTTAAGGAAACGCCTGTTTAAATCAAAACGACCAAGCTTGATTAAAGAGGCTGTTAAATGAAGGAGATGCATGAGAGCGATAAAATAAAGATGATGGGTCCTTTTACCATCTTTTACGAGATGCTCCTTTTGCAAAGTCAAGAGAACATTAGAGCTTGTCAAGCCAGTGGAAATAAATAAAGCAAGAGCAAAAGCCAGTTTTTCAAGGTCTTGACCTTGAAATTTGTTGATGTACTGTAACAATCCAGTGAGCGCATTCTCTTCAAAAAGCTTTTGTAGGTATTTGTACCTAATTGAGAAATAAGTTGATGAGGATTCAATTAAATTTAAGAGAAAAAATAGATTAATAAAAAAAACATTGATCTAACCTTCTGATCAACTTATTGAATACATCAACATGTTTTTTCATGTCATTTTGGTCAATTGGATATTGAGTGCTGGTTAAGATACTAAATGGACTTTTCTCTGCTCCATCATCAACAAAGCTACCACCGGGTGCCAAAATCCCACCTACGAGTAAGACTTCAAACAAAGAACCTTCATACTTGCGATAATCTAATTGATTTCCTAAAGTGTCAAGTTTTGAGGCAACTGCATCAAGATCGTTGGGTGGTAAATTTGATAAATGTTTTAAGATCTGATCACGAAACTCTAATAATTGAATGAAAGGTGATTAAAGAGAGGCATGAGATTTTAATAAAATAACAAGATGGAAAGATTGACTAATTGAATACCTTGTGGTTCAAATTTGGCAGCAGCTTTAGCAACGCCTTTACTATCAAAGATTAAAATAATTAAGAGGATTAAATTAGTTTGTTTTTTTAAGACATCCAATTGAATAAAATGAGCAAACAACATACCGTTGTTTGTTCCGGACACCGGCAAGACTGGGTTTAGCGGCAGCGGTAGCAGACATCAACTGTCAAAAAGTTTTTGCCTCTTGAATTTACTTTGAAAAGGTTTCTCGTTTTTCTCTTTTTTTTCCTTGATCAATGTGAAGATGATTGGATGATGGATTGATAGATTAAAGTTGGAAAAATGAAGTTTAAAATAAAGATGAGGAAGAAAGAAAATAAAGAAAGCAAAGAAAGCAAGAGAAGAAAAAGACCTCGCAAAAGATTTTATGAAAGAGGATACGACGAGTGATGAGAAGATATGTACTAGGCTAAGATGATAGATGGATGGATAAAGATTTTGAAGGATGAGGACAATCGTCAACTTGGCTGGGCTCTCAAACCAAGAGGTGGGATTATTTAAGCGCGGGCGAGTAGAGATTGATGATTGGTGATCAAATTCTAGAAAAAATTGAGAAAAAATTGAGAAAAATTGAGATTTTGGTTCGAAATTCTCATTTAATTTCAAAAAATTAAAAAAAAATCATCAATAAAAGAGAAATTAAATCATACTGGCTTCAATTAACACAAAAATAAGGATAAATCATTAGATTATTACTAGTCATTTATGGCAAATCAAATGAAAGTGATGTGATTTTATGAGCCAGATTTTCTAAAATATTTTACACTAATAAAATTTATAATTTCTTTTAATTAGATCCAGGTATGTCTTTTATTAACTTCTTTTTGTGAAAACTCCCAAAAAATGATTCACATCTTTGTTTTGACTTGATGATCACAGAATTTTAATAGAGATCAATTGAATAATAGAAATTTTGAAGAAAGACGGATAACCAGAAATATCTTGAAGAGATTTTAATAAGCTTTAGAAAATTTAAATTCTTGAAATTGGTATATTATCAGCTTTTTTTCATAAAAGTAGCCACTTCAGATGTTCAAATACAGCAAAGTTGCCTTTTAACCATTTCTAGTGTCTTTACATCCTCTTTTGAAAGTGGGACCAAAATCAATTTAAATTGCTTTAATTGGAGAAAATTAAAAATAACCAATTCAAAATCATAAGAAACTAGTGAGCCTCAAAAAATTTTACTTAGTTTCTTTGGAATTTTTGGTCATGAATATGAGACTAAGAAAAGAGCAATTTCCCAAAAACTCCTTCCAGCTATAAAGCAAAAGGAATTCATTTCCAAGAAGTAATTAATTTACCAAAACTGACCAAAAATAAGAAATTTTCTTCTATTAATTCTCTTTGAAATTAAACAGACCCCACAGGTAATAATTCTTAAAGAATTCCAATAGAAAATGGAAAACCGATCTACCTCTGAAAACATTAACTTATATTGCAGAATACTAGGATGACAAAAAAGAAATATTTTATCCAAGGGCTATTGTTATTGAAAAATTCTTCAAGATATAGTTTTACATCCTAGAGAAATATAAAAATATAGATCATACTTTGAAAAGGTATTTCATGCCAAATTTCAAGTGGTATTCAATTCTATCAATTGCATTTATGATCAGTTTTATCTTCATTTTATTTAAAGAGTGAGTCAAAATACAACTTATAAAATAAATATGTTTTTATTTCCATTTTAATTCATAGTTTTTTCCCCAAAATCCCTTTTTTATATAATGATTACTTAACATAGTAAAAAATGGGTTTCTGGAACCATTAATGTTCTTCCTCCTTTGTTTGGTTTTTTCATCCCTTCCTCTTATTATTTCATTTTGTTTTATAGTTATATTGAATTTAGTCATCCTTAAGTATCTTATAAAGAGTTTCATCTTGAGGATATTCTGGAAAATCAATATACCTATTTATATTAGGGGGTGTCAAAGTCACCAAATCCCACCTTAAAATAATGTGGGATTTGGAACCCAAATCCCAACACTAAATCCCAGTTTTTTTATGTGTAAATAACATGAAATTTTAACTGAGTCCCCTGGTGTTTTGACCAAATCCCATGCATCTGGGATTTCAGTTTGAAACCTAGCCTAAATGAGTATTCACAATTCACAACTGTACAACATATTCTTCTACACTCCATTTTGGTCAATATGACCAAACAGCTTACAGTCCATTTATACTCCTTCATCCATATAATAATTCCTTGTTCCAAAGCAAGAAATATCAAGTCAGTTATGAAGATCACCTCTGGCCTGCCACATCCATCAGGTCACTTAATACGTACAGATTATTTAACCATAATTAATTGGCTTTCAGTCAAATCCAATTTTGAGTCATGTTTTGGTACTAGTGGTCCAGCATCTATTGCAAGACCTCTTTCATCAAAGAAGCATGGATTTCAGCTTATGGCCATTGAGGTAAACAAAAAATCAAAAAATTGCCTAAACCTTAGCTCAAGCAGAATCAAAGATCAATGGCAAACATATAAAAAGAAGTATATGGCAGCAAAAAAATTCAAAAATTTAACTGGGGCTGGAATAACAGGAGAAGATGAGAGTAAAGGAATCAAATCAATGAGTGAAAATGTTGAAAGTATATGTCCTTGCTATGCTGAAATGAATGTGCTCTTTGGCCACAAGCCCAATGTCACTCCCATTGCAAGCTATGATTCACAAGAAAAATACAGCTTAAATGGTGATGTTGATGATGAGGTTTTGCTTGATAAGTTAAGTTATTGTCTCTTCCTCTTTTTACCTGCAATAATTAAACCTCATTTTCTTTTTAAAGCAGAATAATGGTTTGGAATCACCTCTCAATCTGGATCCTTTGATTAATAATGATGATGACTTGGTCCAAGTGGAAAACCTTCAAGATGAATCAGTAAGTACATTTCAGACTGATATTTATGAAATCCAATATTGATTATTTCTCCTTTGACCAGCAAAGTAAATCCATAACACATTCAACACAAAAGAGTAATCAAGCCTTAATTCCCAACAGGAATGACAATAGTGGTTCTAGGAAAAGGCCAATGGATATGTTTGCACCAACATATGCAAATTTGCTTGAATCACAGCAAAAGGGTATGTTTTGGATTTATGGTTACTCTGATCAATCCTACTGACAAAATGCATGATTTGTAGCCTGTGAAACCAGTGAAAATGCTTGTTTGGAGTGGGACAGGGAGAGGTGAAATGAAGAGAAAGTGAGCAACATGAAAAAGCAATGGTTTGAAGAACTCAAGTTGCAAAAGAAAATGGAGTTTGAGGGGAAGCAACACACAAAGAAATATAAATTTGAAAAAGAAAAGTGGAATTGTGAATTGGAATTTAAGGAAAAGCAATGCCAGATGGATCTCACTATAGCAGCATTGTCATCAAGCAGGCCAATTTCAGAGCTGGAATGCATTCTGACATTAATCAATAAAAAATAACATATTAGGTATACATCATGTCATCATTTTATATGTGGTGATTTGCTAAATAAAACTGATGTTTATGTGTAATTATTGATCTGATGTTGTGAAATCTAACTACAGTTTATTACAAAATTGAAAATTCAATATTTATGCGTAATTGGGGCACCAACTTGCAATTGATCTTATTCTGTAAAGTTTAATTTCAATTTATTACAAAATTGAAAATTTGGGAAAGTTTTGCATCAAGATTTTATGCCAATTCTGTTCCAATTGAAATTGTAGGCTCCCTCTGTATTTCCTTTCTTTTGGATTTTTTGCCAAATACAAGTTGATGACCACTTTTTTCCTTTTTTTTGAAATGGTATTTTATGTCATTTTATTGTTTTTGACATATTTTTCTTTTTTTAATTTTTTATTATTTTTCTATATGTTTCTTATTCTTTATTTTTTATTTTGAATTTATTCAACTTTTAATTTTTAATTTTTTTATTTTGAATTTTGAATTTTTTAATTTTTAATTTTTTATTTTCACCCCTCACTCTTCAATTTTTTTTTTTAGATTATCCAAAAAAAATCACTCTTCTTTTTTAATTCAGGTAAGTAATTTTTTTTTGTTTTTTTTCACAACTCTATTTTTTTAAACTAATTCTAGTAATTTTTTTTATAGGTAATTTCATTTTATTTTATTTTAAAGCTTTTATCCACCTCCAATATACCCCCACCCATCACCTTCCACCTCCAAAAACCCCCCACCCCCCAAAAATGCTCCTGGGAGGTTCCAGGGTTTAATCCACTTAAAAGCTTCCTAATCAATTTGGAAGCTTTTTTTCATTTTTTGATGTTAATGGCCTCCAGAGGCAATTGAAATCATTTATTTAATTTTTAATTTTTAATTTTTTTGATTAATCCTGTACTGATGTTGATTTTTTTCTAAAATAATAAGCATACTTATGATTTATTTGTTTTAATTGATGATTATTACTGATTTTTTTTTGGTTTCTTTTTTTTAAATCATCATTAATTACTGACCTGTTTTTTTTGTTTTTTACGTCATCATCACTAATTACTGAGGATTATTTTTTTTTAATAATAATAATCAGCAGATGATGTTTTTTTTATTATATTATTTTAAATGATGAATCTTCTGATGAATCTTTATTTTTTTTCTTTTTTTTAATCATCATAATGAATCACTGATGATTTTTCTTATTTTATATTTTTTTTAATCATAATGAATCACTGATGATTTTTTTTTTAATCATAATGATCTTTATGATTATTTTTTTTTGTTTTTTTTTAATAATCATCATTAATGACCTCCTTTTTTTTAATCATCATCAATCACTGATGATTTTTTTATTTTTTTTTATTTTTTTTTTGAATCATAATAATCTTTATGATTTTCTTTTATTTCTTTTTTTTGATCATTATGATTACTGAACTTTCTTTTTTTTTAAATCATCATCATGAATTTCTGATGATTCTTTTTGTTATTTTCTATTATTTTTTAAAATCATAGTCATGATTAATTTATGATTAATTTATGATTTTTTTTATTTTTTTTTGATGATTATCATTACTGACCTATCATCATTTTTTTATTTTATTTATTTGCTAATATAGGGGTGGATTATTTATAAGGGTTCATTGTGCAATGTCATTCCATTTCAGCCCCCTTCCATCTTCTTTGAAATTAAAAAAACCTCCCCCTCCATCTCACTCTTCAAATCATTCCGATAATGTCATGGTTAGGACTAAACCAGACTCAGAACATCATCATAATGATTTTAATGATGTTGAAAGTACTATTTCTCCTCTTGATGTCATGGTTAGGACTAAACCAAATATAGACCATCATGAGGATAATAATACCAAATCAAATCATAAAAGAAAACTCACCCAAAGCCGAAGACAACACATCCATGATTCAAAACAAATCATGTCTCACTTTGGCCATTCAAAAACAGAATATAAGAGCTTTTCAACCATTTCAATTGACAAGAAATCAGCCAATGTGTCATGGTTAAAAATTCTATCACTTAACACTCTACCCCATCCTTATGTACTCATTGATAAAATTAAAAAGCCCTTTTTACCTGTCATCATATATGAAACAACCCCTTTTGATAATTCTTCTGGTCACTCTCAACTGCTTCAAAACCTCATCATGAAATTACTGTCCTTATCTCAAAATTGACAAGAAATTAAAACCAATAAGAAACTCCTAGGTGGCATTATGAAAGGTATTGGGTTTTGTCCTGGTTCAGATTAAGGAAAATCTGCAGGTAGGTGATCTTTTTTTGCTTGTTATTTCAATAATTAATAAGTAATTTCAATATTCTTAGGTGTTTACTCCAGAAATCCTGGTTTAACTCCTCATCAAATTGAATTGGATAACATGAAATGGACCAAACTTCAACAATATGACAAATTCATTTACTCAAGAATATCACATTTTTAAAAAATAGCTACGAATAAAAATCAGTCATTAATGGAAGCAGCCAAATCACCAAAATTCAGTGAGCTCAAATGGACTTCTACCAATCAAAAGGAAGAATTCAAGTATTTTACAAATGTCATTGTCACTCATAATGGATTTTTAAATAAGCCACACCAAGATCTAAACAATCTCAATGCCTGGACTTATGGTATATTTTCTTTTGTATCAAAAAAAGATTTCCATCTCCTTCCAACTGTCTTCACCCCCTCTGGACATGGCTTGCACTTCCCTGAATTGAAAATGGAAATTGATTTTTCCAAAAAGGCTGGCATCATGGAGATTCTTTGGAAGAAATCAACAATGGTTAATCATACAACAAAACCTCCCCAAGAAATTATCAATCATGAAAAAATAACTCATTTTGGCTGTTCTTTTCAAATCAACCATAAATTATTCAATGTAGGTGAAAAATTCTTGAAAATGACCCCCACCAAAATCAATTCAAAAGAAATGGGTACTTTGAAAGAAATATGCAGGACCAAAAAAGAACTAGAAAATATTAATTGTAAACAGTTTTATTTTACCAATAAAATCTCCACTCTGTTTTATTCCATTACATTAAGTACATAAATCAATGGTCCTGATGAAATTCACAATCGACTATCTTTCCATGCCAAAGTAATTGGTTTAATTTTTTCATGCATATTTACCACATCTTCCCCAATGTCATTATTGGACAAATCTTCTGCTTGTGGTGGATCATCATCTTCATATAAATCAAACCATTCATCATCAATTTGTGCTAACATATTATGTAAAATTGTGCAAGAAACAACCCAACTAAAAAAATATTCAATTTCATGATTATCCCTCATTTGATTTCACATTTCCCTTAGAGAAAACCACCCCCCTTCAAAATTCCAATGGCATGCTTGATTTTGCTAGACAGTAATTGAAAGAACAGTTGGCTTCATTCTGTGCTACCACTCCCTTATATGCTGGAAAAACCCAAGGAGAGCTTGCATATGCTGAATTGGCAAGTAAGTACTGATACTTTTCATAAAAATCTTGAGGTTTTTGTGCTATTTTCATATGTTGATAGAAATTTGAATCATGAAGTGACCCAGTACAACCAACATGTAGAGCAGTGAACTGTTTGTTTATATTGCAAACCAATTGTATTGACATAGAATACCTTGATTGTAAACAATCAGTAAAAATGAAATAAAGAATAAAAATTCAACAGCTTGCGTCTTTTTGCAATCAAAATAGGCTTCACCATCATTGGGAGGATGTTGTGATAATGGTATGAGACTCCCATCAATAAACCCAATTCACCCAGGGAAGCCTTCTGCCTGAATTACTTGAGACATCTCTCTTTGTTGTTCTATTGTTGGCCACACAATCACTTTGCGCTTCAACTTCATTAATATCTGGATCACCCTTTGAGTGTACAACACAAAAGCCCCATGGCTAATTCCAAATAACATTCCAATCCTTCCCAAAGTGGCCCCATTTCCATTTGATCCTAGCCTTGATACTGCCACAGCCAATTGGATGGCAGGATTGCGTTGTTTGCTTTGTGATGAGTTTTGAAAGGTTTTATCATCTTGAATGTGTGAAACCAATTTTTCAAATGATTAATGTGTGGTCCTACATAGCTGTCAAAACTTTTTATATGATAATGTTTGTAAATCATTCATTGTATACATGTAATGTGATGGATATCTTCTACAAGGATTGATGTATCATTGTGATTTTATCATATCTAATAAGATTATATCCTCCTGGATATAAGAATCACTATCAGAGCTGAGAGAATTGATGAACTGCAGTGAGTTTAACATCTGAAGTAAAGGTAGCCTTTGCAATGCCTTTGGCATGGTAAATGAAGAAAAGATGTATAGAAAATGAAATTTGAAATCAAATAACCTAATAAATGACCAGTATATTCAGATTTTATGCAAGAGAAGGGGAGTTTTATGCAATTTAACATGCCCTTACTGAGTTGTGTGTTGTAAAAATGTCTCTTTAAGTGAAGCTAAAGGCAGGATTTTAGTATTAAAAAACCTGGGTTTTTGTACCTCAAAATACCCCACCTCTTGAGGTGTGGGATTTCCCAAATCCCAAAAAGTTAATGCAGGATTTCGCAAAAAAAAACTTGGGATTTGGAGTGTGGGATTTGGTAACTTTGACACCCCATATTATTTGAAAAAAGCCACTAAGCTCTTATTTTTAAAAGAAAAAGGCCTTTCTTATATCCCTTTTACTTTTCATTAAGAGCTGGATAGAATTTAATTAAGCCATTAATATAACCTTCTAAATTCTATCCCCATTTGAGAGATATTTAGATAATATTTTTTCTTATCCAAATTAGAGCTGAAGTCCAATTTTAATCCACTTATTTTCCATATTTTGTGTTTCAATTTGAGTCATTTTTGGAAAAATTATGAATAAATGATAAATACTTTTTGCTTTTATAATCATATATATATATCTTATGATTTTTTTTGCACACATTTTGAAATAGTACCTTCCATATTTCAAATTTAACTTATAGATCAAAAAATATTTTGAGTGCCAAAAATATCGAGCATAAATATATGATCACTAGAATTCTGAGTGAAAATGTTTTCATTTATACCTCATATCAATTTTCTTGGTTCTCTATGAGAGGATAAGCTTCAGGGACTCAGAAAAATTCCAAAATATTAGACCCTTTCATTATCCTACTAAGTCAAAGAAGATTATAATTTTCCTAGTTTACTTAATTTATTAAATTTCATTCATTAGGAATAATAAAATCTGTACCTTCAAATAAGCTTAATGATTCTTTAATATATACAAACTCAGATTGACTAAGATGTCAGGATAATAATAAAGAATTTTGTAAAAAAAACCAATAATTTTATACTTGGAACTTGATTCAAAATTTCAGTTCTGATTGAAAATATAGAATAAGCTCTAATTTATTACAACGTGAGATTTGAAAAATAATTAACCAGCCTTAACAGGTAGACCAGATAAATATATTTTTTTACTTATTGGAAACTCATGAGAAAAAAACTTGCTGCTAAATACATGTGTGATGAAGAAAAACTTAAATTATTCAGAAACAATTGTGAGATCTTGACTACTATATAGCACATGTATAAGAATTACTAACAGTATTATTTCCACAATGATTCAGAATACTGTAAATTCTTTCACTTTATCAATTATTGGAGAGATATTCATCTGGATTGAAATTTACAAAAATATCAAACTGAAATATTCAAAATTTTGTTTATTCTAGTTAGCTTGAATAATGTTTAGGATAGAAAGTGAATAATTTCTTAACAATAATATATCTCTATTCATATATATTAGGATATTTATATAAGGAAAATCTATTCAAAATAAGCAATTATTATTTCTCTCATATTAATGAAAATCTATATTATACCCCCTAAATTTGAAGATTAAAAAGGGTTTAGTTGTTTTTTTACAGATTTAGAATTTACTAGAAACCTCTATCTTTTTACATTAACAAGTTATTAGTGGTAAAATGATTTGAACCTTATCTCAGAATATCTTGATATTTCAGAAGGGAGCTTAGTAAGGTTTTCAAGATAGACTTCCAAATTCATAATAAGTAATTCTTATGAAGATATTCAGCTCAAATATTGAGAAATTCTGTGACTTATTCTCCCCTTTTAAGAGTACAAATCAATTTCAAAAAATAGGAAAAGGTTGCTTGATTCAAGCCAACTTCCTTTTAGTCCTATAATTGTTAATTTCAATTAATTTAATTTGTAAATAACTTTCCCTTAATTATATAATTTTATTCTCTTTATACTAAGAAATTGAAGATATATTTTACTAAGCTTATTTTCCAAAAATTATTAAATATCTTGAATATCTCTCTCAAATTATGACACATTTTTAAGATTCTTTTAAAAGAAACCCTTTTCATCATTGTCAACTTATTTAAATAGTTCACTTAATAATACCAAAAAAATGAATATAAACTAATGAGATTTCATTCAATATTCTTCCTTTTTCATAAAAGAACTGTACTTATTTCCTTAACATATTTTCTTATTTAACTTCACCTAGTAAATATTTTGAATCAACTGATACAATCAAACTCCACTTCATTTTTTCAATGAGTCAACACAAAGAGAAAAAAATAAGTAAAAAATATAATAATGGCTTCATCATAGAAATATTTTCTTTAACCAACAACTACTCAATAACTACTATTTAAGGATATATTCTCTTTATATATGTGGTGTGTTCCATGGTTTAATAATATTTTTATCTAAAAATGGTATTGGAATTTCTCAAAATTGATTGGCTATAAGCCAGGAAAGTGAATAAAACTCTATTTATACAATACTTCATAATTCATATCAGCTGTTAACCAAATCCTGAAATCATTTCTAATAGATTAATGTAAGATTTTTGTAACAAATTTCAACTATTAATATTATATAAAAAAGCTTTCATACTATCAGCAGAAAATTAATTAAAATGATATTGAGGTCACCCTGAATATTCCTGACTTCAGAAAAGAAATTAAATTGATTATATTATATAAAGTTCATTGGGAGAATTTTTTTTTTTAAAAATTCCCTTTTTCATAATCTTTATACATATGCAATGAATCATGCTGTTGAAAAATTTGTAATAATTACTTCTAAGCTCATATAATATAAATTGAACCCATCTCATGAGAGTGGCCAAATGAACCACAGATGATCATACAACTGAGGCCAATCTCTGTGGATCAGTTGCAGCCTCATACACATTTGGGACTAACCCCTGTGCTCACCCTTGTACTTGTGTGATGCCCATCACCTCTTGATCAACTTACACATAAACCCCCAGGATCTTGGTATGTGTGAGTCCATGGGTGCTTTTTCCCAGTTCAAATATCATGTTTGGTGGAATGACACCAGCCCACATTCTTGCAAAGTTCCTCTACCTGAAAGGATCCCCAAAGTAGAACCATCATTTCCATGCAGGTTCTTACCTCTCAATTGATCAGAAGAAAATTTGTTTACGCTGTCATGCTAGTGAACATGGATCCATGCCACCACCCCCATCTTCATTTATTGTGGCATGCCAAATATGCAAATTTCTACTATCCAATCCAAATCTTTGATATGTTAATGTGAAACTTTCCAAATAAATTCTTGTGTAATATTCAGCAATTATATATTTCATTTTTGTTTAGCCACATTCTTTCCACCTTGCTTGGATATATGCCCCAAATTAAGTATGGAAATTTTAATTTCAAGTGGCCCCTGATCCAAACCACAGACCAACCCCCTTTGATCCCATTGATGCCTCTCATATAATTTTCTCAAGCTCTCCTTTTTTTCCATTCATTCCCTTTATCTTACCCTTTGTGATCATTTTATTTCCCACTTTCCCCAACTATTTCATAATAACCATAATGTAAACCCCTTAAAACCCACTTTTAATTGGGATCATTAACATTTCTTTTTCAATTAATAGTAATATATCATTAGCTAGTGTTCATTACCACTTACCTTCTTTGATTGTCTTATGTCACAATCAACATAATATCTTTATATATCTCCCCAATAAGCTCAATACTATTGGCTCCCTCCCTGAAATGTTTTCTAAGATGCTGATACCATTTCTTGGTCCACCAAAAAATTTCATGAAATGTGGTCCTGGAAGTGCATGGACTGAGAAAATTTGATCCCACTCAAACATTATCTGTTGAGGGTGTATTTATGACTTATAAGAATGATAATTCATCATATTGACAGCCTAATATTGCATTAATGTTCTTCACATGGTATCAAAACATTCTATTCCAAATTGAGATTTTTTTGAAAAGACTTCAAGCTTAAAATGTCTAAAGAATATGATATTAATTTTCATAGTCAATGTGATCTTTTTGCTCCCACATCTCCAACTTCAAGCTTGACTTCAATCTTGTATCAAGCTGTCTGTTTCTTGTCATAAAAGCAAGAACTAATACAATTAACCAGTGGATCAGACCTTCCAATGAGGGCCTTGCCCAACTCCATGATTAAAGCAGCCCTTCTCTCTCATGAAAAAACAGGACTAGCTTTTCTCTTGGATAAAGGACTACCTAATGGATAATCTGTTGGTAACCTTGGGGTCATCTCACCCCCTGGATCCACTTATAATTCCAGGCACATAATTACAAACAAGGTTGTCAGCTCATTTGAATTCATTTACATAAACACAACTCTGGGTTGACTTCTTGCAGATGATAGGGGATTGGGTAAACCCATTCAGGCCATCACACTAATTACCAACCCCCAACCCTCCACATTCACCATCTTTAATCCCCAACTGGAAGTTGGAAATATCAAAAAATTCTTAGGATGGCGTTCTGCCAGTGAACATCTACCATAGCCCCACTTGTCACTCATTATCTGAGGCCAAAATTTTACAATACTATCACACAAAAATTTAAACAAACAAATCCCTCCAAATCATTAATTTTTCAAATAAAATGGAATCATATTATTTTTTATGAATAACAGTGAGTTTCTGATCTTTTAATATCTAATTTGAGCTATTATACCCAACTACTTTTCCCAAATTTTACAGCTATATTTTCTATCAATACAATACTACTCAGCATGAAATTAATAGCCTCCATTCAACTATTTAATATGTTCAATGGGCACACTCATTGGAAACACCATTTATGACCTTTTAGGCATAATATCATTAATCACCCAACCCCAGAGCTCAAATCAAGATATTTTGTCACCTTTCATCCTGAATAGTCTTTCTGAAGGTACCAATTATATCTTTAATTTGGAATTAAACCACACCAAAACCACACATCTCAAATCCCTACCCAGTATTAGTCATCAATATGAGCTGCTCCTGCTTAACCCCACAATAAAAAAAGAGTATTCTGGATTATACAAAGAACTCATATCATCAAAAACCAATAGACCAGGTGAATTTTCAGAAGTATTAATAAGTCCTGTATGTGTTGTAACCATCATATAATTTGTAACAGTATGGTGGACCTGGATTTGGATAATCATGAGGGTGGGAGCTCTCTGAATAAATCAAAAATAACCCAAACAATTTTAGATGTAGAAACATGCATGACAAGTAGTAAAAATGAACACCTCCTCAAACAGTAAAACTGGGGTCCATCCAAATTGGTTTTTTATCCCAATGGACCAAATTTCTTGATTTTTTAGTAGGCTATAATATTCATCAATTTGGAACTGAATAATTTTGACCCCAATTGTTTTCTATATTTGGTAAAGCACTTTCTCAAATTGATGGTAAAATTAAAGTTTGAGGCCAGAAGAAGGCCTTGGAGAAATTCTTCAATAATCCTGAATGTGAAGTACTCATTGCACCTATTTCTGCTCCTAAAACTGGTCTCAACATCACTTGCACTGAAAATCTCTATTTAATGGTGAGGGTCCCCCTAAAATTCCACCCACATCTTCAGAATCTAACATCCACCTATACAGGAGCCTAATTGGAACACAACCATTGAGGATAAGGCTATTGATTGTCTCCATTGTATTGGAAAACCATAACCAATGGAGTCTATCTAGTATATAACACTTCATTCAGTTGAGGTCAAAATTTCAGAAGGTACCATCAAGATTATCTGTGAGACTTATCATATTGATATTCTGAAATTATTCCACATGGAAAACACATGTTCCATTTTCAAATGAATTTGAGAAAGGAAATAATTATTAAATGTGTGTGCCTTCCTGATCTTATCTAATTTGTGTTTGACAAAGTGATAACTCCTTTCTACCCCTTCACAGGTACACAATGATGAGAAACATGAGCTGTATTGAGCTTATTCAATATCTCCTCAATGAAAATGAGAAACAGAGGACTTTTGATAAGGGACACTATAGTACAAGAACCACATGGAAAATTTCATTTATTATTTCCTAACTTATTTATCAGGATGCTGCACATTGAATGAATAATAATCAGATTGTATTACACCTTCCAAAAACCTTTTGAAAACTATAATACATAAATTTGCTATACATTTATTGTAATGACTTACTGAAGTGCATCCCCATTCACACAAATAACAAGAATCTCCAGTATCTTGAGTGCAATAGTCTTCATTTTACTACAGCCTTTTAGCCAATCTTGATCAAATACCTGAAAAGATAGCCCTTAAGGAATATCACCATCATATATAAAATATATTTATGTAACTATATCAGTAGTTTTTTTACCGTTTTTGTAATAAAATTACAAAACTCTACAAATCTATCTATTTGACATACTCACCCATCAAGTAAGCATGAGCACTGGCATAATCCCACTTTGTGGTAAACTTTATTTCCATTTTCCACTACCTCCTCAGTATTCAAAAAATAATTGAGGGTAATTGAATTATGATGCTGATATTAAAAACTTAGCCATATCATACCATTCACAAGTGCACTAAAAAGTCTGTGCATAATCAATTAGATTATCATAATAATTACTTCACAATAAGGGAAAATATAATATGAATCACCCTTTGATGTAGCTTTGAGAGCCTTTGATTCTAATTATTTTTTACCAAATATTACACATTCTTTTGAATTTACTTCAATTATCTTTTCAAATAAGTGAAATACTGCACCATCAAAGCTGGCACCAAACCATATTTATTATGATTTTTTTCAAAAGTAATGATGATACTAAGTGCTGATAAGTGTTAGTCAGAAGGTATTGTAAAACAGCATAGAAATAAACTTGTTGAATAGATGTTTCCATGAGCTCTCTTAGTCCCAAGTGAATCAATTGAGACCTAACTTTTGGAGCTCATTTTTATGTAAGCTTTGAAAAACTTGAGACTGGACCTGTTTTAATTTCTCATTAAAAATATCTTCAGGGATAAATCCCAGAGGACCAGAGACCTAAATCAAAATATCACACTCTTCTGTACTTGGGGGTGCAGGTGGCAAATAAAAATCCTTATCCCTCACTTTGAGTAGGATCAGGAAATGGTTGTTTACAACTAATCTCATTCCATGGAAATTATCAGGAAGTTCCACTTTCAACCATCTTTGTTTCTCCTTCTTGATTGCACATTTTTCCACATTGAGAGCTCTGTGAGACTGCTTCCTTTTCTGTCTTATCTCCAATTAATTGAGACATTCTTGCATAAGCTCACTATTTGCCTGAGTACCCTCCTTGTTTTGTCACTTGTTTCACTTTGGGTAAGAGAAATGTTCTCATCCTCATTACCAAAAATTTTCTATGCTTATGTACAAGCATGACTCATTCTTGGATTGGAGGCATATGAATTATGAAATCCTGTGACTCTCTCTTTATGCACCAGAGGTGAAGATGCATAAATTTAATCACCTGTCTTGCAAATCATAAGTAACAAATTCAAACAATTTATAAAAGCTGAACCTCCTGATATCAAACTTTCTTCCCTTTTTTTTATATATAATGAATAAGACAAACATATAGGATTGTGAAAAATGTTTGTATTTAGAAATCAAAATCCCTCACTTTGATGAAGTGTCAATCCTGGATTCCCCTTGGAAAAATCACTATGAGTAGCATTTTCCAATTGTTTTTTTCATCACCCACCATCCACCCTCTGATTATATCCAACATTAACCTGAGACCCTGATGGAATATTGAGTGATGGCTGTTTAATTTTCCCAAAGGCTTTCTCGGACTCCACAGTATTACCACCAGGATTAAGGAGGAACTCACATGAAAAATTGGAGTATGGATTAGCCTTTAATAAAGTTTCTGGTATGCTTCCTGTTCACTCAGAAACATGCATTTTTGTATTACTGGCATTTGGGGGAATTGGAGTGATGGAAATATTTGGTATTGTCCAAGCCATTGCATTCCCCATATGAATTCTGAGGACTGATACATTCATCAAGGATGCAATAGGGGTAGTCAGGGGAGTTTTGGGACTCATTGGTGACTTAGTTTGAACAATTCCTATGGTAGATTCACTATATTAGTCATGAACTGATCCTTAATGGGAATTCCAAGGTTCATAAGATGACTTAAGGGGTAAAATACTAGAAAAATATTTTGAGCTTGACAAAATAGAGTGATCTCAGATGAAGGTTTTTCAAACTTAAAATAAAGAAATTCAATGAATAGTGTGAGCCAAGTCTCTTGTGAAAGCTTAATATGACTATATTTAAGAGAACTCACATGGCCTAATCTTGAGCTCCTCTACTTTTGTCAGAAACCACACTGAAAGGAGCACCAACATATCCTAGGGTATTTACTCTATCTCAAAGGTGACCCATTTTTAATTGGTAATTAGATTTCATAAACATTTCCAAACAGTATTCATTCCCCCTCCCCATTGTCACATTCTGTTGACTATCCAAATTTCCATTGGATGCATAAAAATTCACAGGCATTCTGTATCTGTATAATGGTACATTTCTGAAGTATTTGCCTACAAAACATGTCACCTTTTGAAGAAGGGAAAAATATTTCAATTCAAGACTTCTGAATACTCAAATAACATTCTAACTGATTAAACCCTCTCTGCACTAAAAACAGATACCAACACTTTAAATCCACTCCAAACCATTATGTGATAGATTTACATACTTTTTTCTAGAATAATGTTTAAACCATGTACAATGGTGTGCCAGATTTCATGGTTTAAATGTTATTACCCTCAATTCAATGGTGAAACGTCACTAATGCAACACAGTTCAATGTCCAAATATACTTTAACCCCATGTGTAAATAAACTAATATATGTGCAAGAAATGAACATCAAGTCATTTCACCCAAGTAGAATCCTAACAAGCTCCCCCCATCAAGATGTGAAATGTTAGGCTTTATTGCCTGAAGATAAGCCACCTTTTCCAAATGAAATCAGATCCTCCACTGGCTCAATTCATCTCACCCTTAATAAATAATTACTCCATATTTTTCCCAATTAATCACTCCCCTAAACAATTGCACATAAAAAATAGAAGTTTATCAACAATCCAACCATATTCATGATTCCAACAGCAATTTTCACCCCCTGATATTCCTCAATGCATATGTGCATGTGTCAACAATTCTCAACTGAAACAAACTCTTCCCCTGAAGGTGATAGGCAGGAAGCTGCCTTCACACAGTTTCAATATAAATATCACATCAAAAAGCTCAAATTAGCCATTGAAGCCAAATCTATTCCAAAAATTTCTACTTCAGAATCAGGATCTGAGTGCCTCCAAATTGTATTGAATCAAATGTTCCTAAATGATTATTCTTGATTAACCCAAAGCACATTCTCCACTCCACCTTTCCTCAATTCAATTGAACAGAAACCATACAGCTGGAGTCAAAACCTTCCCCCACAAGACCTTGGCATGATAATCTCTGCCATTCTATCTCTAAGCTATAATATACCTTGCAGGGCTTCATTCATTCTCAACACTTTGCCAAATGAGCTTATTAAGTCAAGTATCTCAAGCTCAGGTGGCACCCTACTCCTGGATTCAATATACCTCCATACCTCAGTACCATATTTGAAAATCTCAAATTGGATCCACTGATCAAAAACTATATATATTGTCCTCAATGTTTCTTTCTTGATGGCCTTACTGAATCTGTCACAGCTTACCAACCCCACTTTCAATTCCATAATGAACCAAATGATCATTATCCCCTTTGCACACAATCATTAGGAAAATTCATTAATTGAGCTGAACCCCACACCCAAAACACAACAAGTATCAAGCAATAATTTATACCAAAAAACATTTCATTTATCAACCTTTTAAAAATTGGCTGGCCAGATTTCTCCAGTGTACTGGCATGATGGAAATTCTGCATCAAAATCAACAATCCCAAAAACCTGAAGATTCCTCCAAATGTGAAATATGGGATGGATTGGTCTGGAGACACTTCACTGGCACCAGAAATATCAACAACCCCCATTCATGTCCATTTCTAGTGCATTGGCCTTCTCAATTTATGTAGATTGGTTTACTGCACATGGAAAGTCAAGCTTCTTGGCCAGCATTGGACCTATCATTCTAATTTGTATTAATCTCCCCCAAATGATATATTTAAGCCAGAGAATTTCTATGTTGCAGGACTCATCCCTGGACCAAAGGAGACAGCTGCCCTTCAATTGAATTACCTTCTCATTCCACTCATCAAGGATTTCAAAGAACTGTGGCAAGGTTACCATTTTTCACCCACCTCAACAGGTCCTTCAAGTTCCCTTATTTATGTTGTGATCCTCATGGGCATTGTAGATGTGGTTGCCATGTGCAAGCTTACTGGATTTATTTCTTATTCAGGAAACCACTTTTTTAATTTTTTCTCTATTCAAAAGGCTCAAATTCAAGAAATTGGTCCTCAATTTCACTACACACGCTGATACAAAAATCATAAATCAACTATTGTGAAATGGCTTTGGGAAACCTAAAAGAAATGACAATCAATTTTCTCTGAGTATGGAGTTTGATATTAAAATTGGAAAGACCTTCCACATTGGGATGAGAAAAGAATGGTTAATCTTGACATAATGTGTAATTTAATACTTGGAATTTTGAAGGATTTTGCAGCTTTCAAATTGTGCATTACAAAGGCCAAATAAGGAATATATATCAGGTCCTGAAAGAAATAAAATGACACCAACAGTTCAAACTCATATTCCATGACTTCCAAAAACTCTCTTGATCAAATAACACTTAAAGAGACCCACTCCCTGAGAAGAGAAACTGCAAAAATCATAAATGAGTGAATCCCCACTACTTCTACCCAAAAAATTCTTCCCCTCACACACAAAATCCATCCAGTATCTCTTCAGAGATTTCCTTAGTTGATTCAGCTTATATCCCCACTTCCAAATTCCCCTCTGAATTGTAAATAAGTGCCCTCAGTGATCACCAGATCAAGGATGAGGCTCTAGAGATTCTCTGACAAATTATATCTGATACCATAATTACATCATCATGGAGAAGAGTTCCCCCTCTGATGGTAGCTTAAAAGCCGCTGAATGGGCTCTCCCATACAAGGTCTATATTCAATTGTTAATTCCCAGTTAGCAGACGTCATTAGATGAACACAATTTCCCCAATACAAAAAGAAAAATTGATAGATCAGAAGACCTTGAAGATGGTCTAACCAAGAATAAATTCCATTTGATTAGTGCTGTCAACATTTCAAACAGCTGAACTGCTTAAATGGATGATGGAAAGGCATTTGCTGAAGATTGGAAAAAATTACACGTTTTCCCAAATCATCATTTTTCCCATAACATTCCTGAGCTCTTCCAACATTGTGGACCAGCATAGGCCTCAGCCACATGGGGGTATGAGCACTTGATTTGAGTATTTGCAAATGCACCAAGAAATAAAAAAATATGTATGTCAATTAAAAAAGAAAAATATATTCCAATTAATTATACACATGAAACAAATAATACTAAAGAATTTTAGCTCTGAATAGTTGATATAGAGGAAGCCTTACTTCAACATATCTGTTTATTTTCCAACCTTTCCATTATCTTGAGATCCCCATCAGCCCCATATGAAATAAAACAACTTTTTGAATCACAACCTCCTTCTCAGTTAGATCACAAAAAACATAATAAACCACTCTGCCATGATAAAAAAATTTATGATTCCCTGGTTGTTTACTTACATAATTTTCATTAAACAGGGGAAATAGTTCAGTGGATCAACTTAGAGACTCCAGTACAATCCACAAGTAATCCCACTCTGAAGGTTTTTTCACCTTGGTATTTTCCAGTTTGAAACACTAATATCAAAGACAATATATATTCAACTCAATTTAGGAATCTCAGAAATAGTTTGATATTTTTTCTGAGGAGAAACTCATGTCAATTTGGTATTATTAATAGCATTTTAAAAGTCTCTGATCCATCTTGCATTCTGAACAATAACTTTCTGATCTGAAAAATCTTGAGAATTAATTTGACTTTCTTACTAGATTGGCCCCATCTCAATATCTATAAATCTGTTTGTTTTGATCCTGGACAGATCATCATTTCTGAAGAATAAATAGAATTTAACTGTGTATTGTTTGATAACAAAGTAATGTCATGTGGACTGCTTTCAATGATAAAACACTTATTTCATTATAATTAGTATATTTTTTCTTTCTGACAATATAGTCACACATTAATAGCATTCTATGAATCTAATGAGTATGCTTTCCTGAAAAATACCTGCCTCAAAATTTTGTGACATGAATCTTTCATTGTGACCAGTAAATCCCCTTAGTTCATGGCTACAAAAAATTACCATCTTCACATTGGGTATTGTGTGAATAAGCTACTTTCAATGATCATACTATACACACACTGACATATCACAGGATCTGAAATTCCATAACTATTCTATCCTCACGCTACCAGGTCAATATCCCTATGCGCCCCATGTGCCTCAGCACCAAATTCAGTCTATGTAAATGTTGATATCTGTAAGCTGCATAGGGCTGGTCAAGTGCCTCTAGTGAGCTCAGTGTGCATGTAGGTTTCACAAAATTAAGGCCTCACATTCCTTGGCCTTTGCATGCATATCACACATACTCACCTGAACCTAAATTATTGTGTGGCTTGCTCCACCTGTGTCATATGCAGTTTGTCAATTCTGCTCATGGAAAGTTGATTCAAAGCTAGGCAAAATTAACCTTGCACAATATCTGGCCTTTGTGTGCTTGTGTCACACATATGCACCTGGAAAATTGTGCAGCTGGCTCCACCTGTGTCACATGCAGCTTGTCAATATGTCTCATTCCAAGCTTTTTTATGGATGACCTGGGGAGGTTACACACACCCCTCCTCTGTTGTGGAGCTCTATATTTACAAGTCTACATCAAGACAGGTTGCATGACCTCTTTGATGTGTGCATGTGGAAACATGAGGTTCTTAGAATTTTAGCAACTTTAAGCTGGTTGCAGGAGGTTCAGGGGGTGAGGAATCTTGGTTGAATTCACAGGGGAACAAATATTTTCTGTAAGACCTGACTGTGACATATGCTTGATAGGAGGTCAATCACATGAAATTGAAGCAACATTTGCCCTAGTGATTATTTCAAAGAGCATGAAGACATTTTTCAAAATGCAGAGGTCCAAAGAAGTTCAATGGGATTCATCAGAATTTTTCCCATATTATTGCATTTGGGGAAGCTTTGAAATAATCAATCATTGATAGAAAAAGAAGAAGGGGGAAATAAAAAAGCTAAATTTGTAAATTTGGTTAACCATCCCAAGGAGGTAAGGATTAACATATCTCAAAGTGGTTATTTCTTCATAATAGAAAGGTCTTCTTGATATGTGAGTCAAAATTGCTCTGCTACAAATCATTTTGATGATTCAACTAACCAAAGGTATCAAATATTATTGAAATCACATTAGATAAAAGTAGGATATATCATTTTATTAGGAATAGAATTCTCAAAAATAAACAAAGGATACAAATTATAAGAGAATAGGGGAATCATAATTCAAAAAAAAGGAAATAGTGACAAAAATCACACACAAATTACAAGGATAAAAATGATTACAATTTGATTTATTAAATATGAAAAATCTTCAACAAAAAATTAGATAAAAAGACAATGAAGGAATTTTAATAAAGATAAAATAAATCACAAACTGGTTGTAAATAGTGTAGACGTGTTAGCTAGAATGTTTATTTATCAATTGTTACATATATCAAAAACAATGTATTTTGATTCAATAAATACCTGTTTATTGAACTATATTTAATTTTAAATTATAATTTGTATCCCATCATCATCAAAATACATTAAAAAGGGTCAAAGTCCAAGTATATCACTTTTTCTCAAAATGATTGAAAATTCAATAGAGGATTTCTATCTAAAATATTTCAATAAATTTTATGCATCAGTGATCTGAATCAATAACCCCAAATCAACTCTGGGGGTTTTTCAATTGAGAAGCTTACAATAAGAGTCAATTGCTTAACAATTCCCTATCCAACCTTACTACAACCTGGCCAGTGCATGTGGTTTGAACAAAGGTTTGAGCCAAATTTGAATGAAGGTGAAAATGAGTTTTATCCAAATTTCTAATTAAACCAGAAACCATTACAGAAAGGTCTTTAAGAAGCAATTTCTAATATTATCACTTCTGGAGGCATGATTGTTTTCAAAAATGAACACAAACTTTGACCATTTACTAGTTCATTTAATGATTTCTCAGGAAACTTCAAAGGATACTCTGATGTTCTTTACCTCAGATAGCTGAATAAACTATACTAATTTTTTATATTGATATAATGAATTTTTGTCCCATTCCAAACTCATAAATAGACACATTTATTGCTATATTCCATTCCCAAAAAATTTTTAAATATCCCACTTCAAAGCTTCCTCCCACAAATTCATGTTATTTGAATCTCTAAAGCTAGATAGTATCATTATGAAAATTTGATAACTATTTCCACTGGGAAAACAAACCAAAAAGTGGGTTTGAAAATTGACTTAAATTACTTTCAGAATTCTTTGTCTCAATAAAAAACAAAAAAGGCAATAGACTATTACTGTGAAATTCTTTTGCATTTTTCCAGTTTAGTGAAAAAATGTTAAAAAAAGGAAAATACTTTTAAGTTAGAATTTTTCTGTATGGGAACATAAGCTTGTATGAAACAATTGTATATTATTAAAATCCAACCACTAAGATTTAATCTTCCCATTTTTGAAAAATTGATAGAAATGATGTTGGAAGAAAGAAATAAAATAATATGTATCTTGTACAAATTGAAGTTTTCCATATATATGGGATGAATTAATAGTTGATGAAAAAATGTCAAATCAAATACTAGTACCTCCTTATATTTCAGAAATATGAATAAATGCATATGCAGATGAGATTTGCAAATTATGAATAGAATTCATAGCTTAAAGGGGGCATTTAGAAATTTCAAAAGCATTATTTTATTAGAAGGTTCTTTTCCAGTTCCCCTTTGAGGGGATTGAGAGATTGAGTATTACCTTTTGTAGAACTCACTAATCCTATAAGCCTATATGAATATTCAAATTGATAATCTTAAATATGTTATTTATTTTTCAAAGGAAAGAGGAAAACATATTTAAAGCTTTTCACTTATGAATTACACTTTAACAGTTCCAATCCCTCAAAATACCTGGGAGGTGGTTTTCTGGAATAATAATATGTTAGACCTTTCAGGTTGAAGAAATAAATATCATGTGAAAACTATTTGAAATTAAGGGATAAAATGAGCTTATTCTAAGCGTCACTTGTACCACTAATTTGAGATCATTATATTGATCTGTATATAGTCTCTTCAGGTTTTTGAAAATTATTATCATGGATTGATCTTCTATAAAGGCATAGAAAGTGGAGGGGGGGTTTTAAAACTAAGTATATTGTTCTGACTGCTAAATGAGATATTTGTATTTGATTATTATTATGAATCTCTCTATTCAGTCCTAAAAATCTATGAAATTTATTACTTTTTCATAATGGGAAATTAATTTTGAAAGGAGAATTATTTTTTTGTTTCCAATTACATTGGAATATTGACATACAAGTGCATAAATTTTTGCAAGGAATTTTTCATCTTGATAAATATTCTTCAAATATTGAATATTATGATTGTGAATCATGAAGTATCATCATGGTAATGAATTTCTTACTACTAAAAAAATGGAAATATAACATAGATTTAAAACTCAACTGCAAGGATCATTTTGAAACAACTACTTTTATTGGAAAAAATAAGTATGAGAAAATTTGATACTGATTTCATTAAATGTAATTTTCATTGAAAAAATGACTTCACTCTTTGAAATTTGAGTCTTTAAAAAACCTTGGATATTGATTCCTTATTTCTATACTATGGGAGCTTTGTATATATCTTAAAACCAATAAAAAAAATCATATAAATAATTGAGAGATTTGGGCCAAAAATCCCTTTGTTAAATTGCTATTTTGATGAAGGGTTAGTAATTACTCAAAATGTTTCCAATTTGCAAAATTATTATAGGCCTGCTTATTTTTCTCTAGAAAAAGAGTATTCATTTCCCAAGTTAAATTTGATTCCCAAACCACAGTTGGATGTGATGATTTTTTCTTATAGTAATATCCTTTGTATGAATTATATAATATTTCATAATATATTTCTATCAATTAGATCATTTTGAAATGTGTGGATATATTGAATGTTATGTGAGATGGAAAGGAATAGTTTTTGGGTCATAAGAGGTCTGAAGTTATTTCCATCATGGGAAAAGGTGTGACAGGGATTGAATCTTAAATTTTGAGAAAATGGGAATTATATCTGGTCCTGAGTTTCAAAAAAGATATTGGATTTTCAGGATACAAGAAAAAAAATTATACTTGGTCAATTTTTTTGGGGAGATATTTCTTTTGAAACTGATATTTACAAGAAATTATCAAAAATGATTCCCAAAGCATAGATAAATACATGATATATCTTAATTTGAGTTTTATTTCAATAAATCCAGATTAATTCAGATTTTGGGAAGACATAATAATGAAACATACATATTTTGTTGTTTTTGAGTGAGTTAGAGAAAATGATGATAGGTAATTTTTAGAAGAGATATATTTTGATGTAAAGATTTTCAACTTTGGGAATCTTGAGGTATGACAAATGAACTTTAAAAAGAAGGAATATACTATAAAAGCAAGCTGATAATAAGGTATTAACACCTTATAGCTAAGAAAAGGGGGGGAGGGCTGCAATGACTATAACACACATGATAATAAGGTATTAATACCTTATAACTAATACAAGGAGGAGAGGAAAACGACAAGTACAACACACCCAAAAGTGTGGGAGACAAAAAGAATGAGATTAAGTCAATAATAAAATATGTCATCAAATGAGCAAATAGATACAATCCCAATAATAAGGTATTAACACCTTAAAACTAAGATAATTAGGAGAGGACGGCAATGACTATAGCACACCTAACAGTGTGGGGGACAAAAATAATCAGATGAAATGGGGAACAAAGACAGGCCTCATCAATTCTTTTCTATATTTAGTACTACATTAATATATTCTATAACAAGGGGTTCTCTTAGTCTCTTATTAGGATTTACAAGTCTTTGAAAACTTTCTCTGTTCCAAGGGCAAAACTAGTTATTATATGAGTGCTTCTCTAATATTGCTGTTGTATCTATAAGTTACTTCAGATAGGTTGTTTCTTAACAATCACCCTCACTTTTAGGATCAAAAAAGTTCAAAACTCTAGACAAAACACAATTGAGCTGGCTTTTGTAATTCTTTCATTAGACCATCAGCCAGAATTTCATTTGTTGGAATGTATTCAAGAATTAGTATGTTTGCAGCTACCTCTTCTTTATTCCAATGAGATATTGTGTCAAGAAAATTTCAGAAATCATTTATTTGAGAATTTTTAGCCAAAGCGATTGCACCTTGGTTATCCCCATAAATGTTTATGGGAAACATTGGTTTGAGGTTGAAATATTGAAGTAAGTTTGTGCACCATATAGCTTCTTTTCCACCATCATACTGCACTTTGTACTCAGCCTTGCATGAAGATGTTGAGATTGTTTCTTTCTTCTTAATTTTCTATGAGATACAAGACTTACCAAGTTTAGCCATGTAGCCACTTATTGAGCTTCTAGTATTCTTGCAGTTTTCAAAGTTTGCATCAAAGTAAATTGAAAAATTAAGAAAGTTTCCTCCAAGACAAAGAAAAATGTTTTGGGTGCGTCGGAGATACTGTAGCAAGTGTTTAAACACTTCCCAGTGAGTCATCCCTGGTTTTTCTAGAAATTGAGACAGTTGAGAAGAGACAAAATCAATATCCCCTCTGTTGGAAACTTGGGAATAGCTAATCTTTCAATAAGCACATCAGTAATTTTCTTTCATTTCCTTGGATGAGTCATGTTCACTTGGTGTGGCTTCACAGAGTCCTGTTTGAGGTACCATAGGAGCTGGGACTTTTTTACAGTCATAAATTTTGTAATCTCGGAGTAAATCACAGATATAGGTGGCTTTTGATAGGTCAATATTTCTTTTATATTGTTGAAAATGATTTTTATACCTGAGATAAGGGAGGCTGCTCCAAGATAATCAATCTAAAAATGTTGGTTTATGAGATTTTTTTATCTTGAAATGTTGTCAGAAGCTATAGTTAGGTAATCTAAATGAATTTGAAGATAGCAGCTCCATTCTTTGGGTGTTTAAATAAACAAGCAAGGGTTGGCTTTGCTGGGATGCAAGTGAATTGAAGCAAAGAATTTATATATGTCCATGTACCAGTAGTGTGAACATTTCTTGAGATAATAAAGGGAACATTTGAGTAGCCATACATTTTCACAATTCTTCTTTTTTGAAAACAAAGGAATCTTCATTAATATTTCTTCTCTTAACTCTGGGTTTAGAAAAGCAGCTGTTGAATCCATGTGATTGATCTCTAGTTCCATATTTTTTGCTCTTGTGAGTAGCGCTCATAGAGAGCTGAAATTGCCTCTTGGAGAATAGTTGTTGTGATAATAAATCCCTTCTTTCTGAGAAGATCCTTATTCACATATTTGAATTTTGTTTTTGATTAATTTTTCATATGCCCCAAACTTTTTTTTTAATTAAATTGAGTAGCCAATTTCCCTCCTACCCTTTGGAAGAGAGACTTCTTCAACTAAATTTCTTGAGAATAAGTTGTGAAGCTCATTTTTTGGACCATCTCTCCATAGTTGGTGGTTGAATTTCTTCATTTCTTCATCCCAATATCTGGGATTTGGATTATTGTGATCAGAAATGGACAGACTCTCTTTTTTTTTTCTTTGGTGGGTGATGATGTTTGATGTATCAATTACAGCAGATACATATTTAGGTGCTTTATTTGGGGTTGGTAGTAGGTCTCAGCCAGGATGGCCAGGAAGGTAGTTTGAAGACAATGGATTCACAACTCTGAGAGTTTTTTGATTTGTTGAGAGCTTTTCCAGTGTGAGCCTTGAGGTCTATTTTACATACCCAAATAGGCCACAATTATCTTAAAAATAAATTCTGAACTATGCATAACCCATAAGTCATGCATATATTCAAAATTCATTATTTTTGATTTCAGAAAAGATAAATAACTTTTTATTAAGTAAATCCATGGATTTAAGGCCAGATTTGGATTTTACACAAAATTTCACCTAGGGTAGCTCCATAGAGTGAATAAGCTCAAATCGACTCTTTGAGGTGGTAATATGTAAAATACTTCAATACCACATAAAAGATCTGTGAAAATTTTTGTTTTTCTCAATTTCATGCCAAAATAATGGGAATGTAATAAATCCCATGTTACATATACACTAAGAATAGTGTTATGCCTTTTTGTGGCACTTAATATCATGGTATTCTTACATACACTTTTGGTACACCCATAGTGGATATCTCACTTGAAGCCTGAATTTCTATTTTAATGTAAAAAATAGTTAGAGGGGACAAAAGGCATCAAAGAGAGCCAGGGTACCCAGCTTCTGAGGCCTCTGAGGCATGTATAGCTCAAAAGCTTGGATACATGGCTGATCTTGACCCAATTAGTAAACTAAAACCTTTTGGGAAGTTTCTTACCAAGTCAAAATTTCATTATATCATAAGAAAATAGCAAATAAGCTGCTATTTTGACGTGCCAAGGATGTAAAGAGCAGCTTAGACTCCTATAACCATGTCAATTATTAATTACTTTCCATGGATAGACCCCAAAAGAGTAATTAAAACCTTTTTTGGACTAATATTCATTGATTTACCTCATAGCAACCAGCCAAATACTGCTATTTACAATTCTACATAGAAATGAGGTAAAAACTTCAAAAATTCATTAAAAAAATACAATTATGAATGAATATTTCTTAAAATTTCAGGACCAATTGAGAACTGTATAATTCATATAAAAACCAAAAAAATTATACTTTTATAAGTAAAATTAAAAGTTTTACTTACAGTTCATTTTTGATGATTCCACATGAAATACTGAATCTTTAAAAATTCACAGAAAATACACTCTTTGATGAAATTTCCAATAACATTGATAACTTTGAGAAACAATGATTGTTTTGGAATAAAGAAAGATTTACAGTTGTTACTCCTTTTACTCTTAACCATAAATGGGTTGATAGTCACGTAAATGCACCAATTAAGTAATTATGATAATCTTACATGACAACAGATGATGCAATCAATAATCCAAAAATAATTATTGTTTTCTCACTCACTGGTTTTTCAGTTTGCTTCATGGCATGCCTCTGTGAGCTGTTATAGACTTAAAAGAGGCCTCCTCTTGCTGTTTTTTCCAAATCATCACATTATTCAATTATACCTTTAGTACCAACAAGTAAGTATTAGTTAAATCTTTTCTTAAAGTGTTTTAAATATTTCAGAATCAATCAGAAATACGTGAAATCAAAGAAATCAACTATATATTGTTGTAATATTGTTATAAAATTATTTTTTGATCCATTAAATCCACAATTCTATATGAAATCTCTCTATTATTATCTTCTAAAAGGTTCATTGGATTAATAGTGAGTGATTTATCTTAATTCTTCAATTTTTTCTCTATTAATAGTTTTCTTCAAGAGTTATCTTTATAATTATTCTTGTAAAAGATAATTATATATTAAAAAAATTTATTATTTTAATAAAGAAGCTCTTATTATTAAATTCTTCTTGTAATTGATTCTTGTAGACAATTACTTCCTACTTTTATAATCACTAGTAGTGTATAACACATAAAAGAAATAATTCTTTAATTATTTAATTGTGATTATAATAAATTTTTATTATTATATTTCATAAGAACAGTCATAGTACTGTTGATTAATAGTAATATTATCAGCAGTTTCATAGACCCATCTTACACCCAGAATGTTGTCTGATCTTCTATTTGAATCACTGAGTTTTTTACATCAGTACTCTTCTTCTTATTCAACGCAAAATGGAATTGACACATTTTGAGGTTGACTTTTAGGATTGTGAAAAGAGCTTTAATCAAGCTTTACATTGTGGCTGAGTACAATTTTGCCATTGTCAAGCAAAACCCTCCAGTTGTGTTTTGAAGTTTCATATCCCAGAAATACCCCATTAATTTCTTTGTGGGAAAATTTGCCATCTCTCAATTTTAAAGGAATGTTAACATAGCACAAACACCAAAAATTTCAAAGTCTGTAGAGATCAAAACTTCTCTTATACCATCATTCATATGGGTTTTGAAAATCAATCAATGCTTATGGGGTGATGTTTTTCAGGAAAGCACTAGTCACAACAGCCTCTCCTCAATATTAGTTAAGCAAGTTGCAATTAAAGAAAATTGCAAATTCTTTATCACTAGTTGGAAAATTACCTCCTTCATAAATAGGGTTTTCCTTGGGAGAATAAGCTGCAAAAAATTCCACCTTCATATTCCTGTCATGAGCTAGTGATTTTGTCTCATTGGATAAGAATTCTCCTCTATCTTCATTAACCAGTTATCAGAGTGGTTGTTCTTGTGTACATTACACAAATTTTATGTAGTAAATAATTTCCTCTGTATCTTCTGACTCATTATTTAGGATGTAGACAGTTTTGAAATGATTGTAGCTGTCAGTCAATTTAGTGTAGTAATTACTGCAAGCTACACTAAGAGAATTTATTTTTCCTGATAAATGTGAATGTGAAGTGTGACCTGGATAAGGAGCTGTAGAAAACTTCCCTTTTTATGGCAATTGTTGGTATTTTGACAATGAACATTCTTTTCAAAAAGGAAGTTCCAAAACTTCTGAGAAAATTCTTTTTAGGATGCTATAGCCAGGATGTCCATCCCTGTCATGAATGGTTTTAGGAATGCATTATCTAGCAGCCCAAGGTTTATCTCTTTGAATTAAAACCTTAATGTTAAGTAGGAGCATTTCACCTATTATGTTTCCAGTCATCAAATTCAAGCCATCCCTTTTGTCATAAAAGTGTTGTTTTTCAGTCTAAGAATGGTAAAACCAGCCCTCCACAGCTTTCCTATGCTGAATAGGGTCTCCTAAAGTAATAAAATGTGTATAAAATGAAGCACAATTCTAGTTTAATTTGAATCAAATATTTCCTTACCACTTCCAGATGAAGAAGTCTGAAAATCATTGGCAGTCTCAATGGTTAAATATTTGGTTTTGTAAGTAACAAAGGCCTTATTATCTCCTACCATGTGGCTTGAGGCAGCTGAGTCTGATTAAGGTGTGTTCAATGATTCTTTTCTCTTTGTAACAAATTCTTTAGTAAATTTTACTACAGGATTTTCATCAGAGGAAGTTTTTTCCTCTTCAAAAATTTTAGATTGAGTATGTACATGATTGGCCAAATTCTTTCTGCTATTGTTTTTGTTTTTTCCTTTATCATCTTTCTTTATTTTTTTACAGTCCTCAATGGAGTGTTTGGTGAAAGTATTATGAACCCTGTTTTTTCAGTAGGGATAATCCTGTGTGTGAAAAGCGCTCTCTGATTTGGTTTGGTTTTTTTAGAGTTTATCAATGATGTACTGGTGTCTCTAATATAGCTGTCTATTTTTAGCAAAATTTTTGATGTTAAGAGAGGACATTGTTCATAGAGGGTATTCCTCAATTCTTCATATCCAAGAGAGAGCTTGTTAACTATCATCTCAGCTAGCAGTTCATCTGATATATCAGTAGAAATAGATATATATTTGATTTCCACTCCAATCACAGAAGAATCAAGTGGTTTGAGCTTTACTTTAATGTTGCTTATGTATTTGGAAAGTTCTTTGTCTTTTCAAATGATGAAAATTAAATTTCAGAATACTCTGTCCTGGTTTTGGCTCTTATTGAATTGATCATACAACACTATAGTTTGGTAGATAGTATGAGGGGTTTTTTCCATTATCCCTTTTCAAGCATTTTACCTGATTATTTGTGTTGAGGCTTTTACATATTACACAGGTGGCTTTCTATCTTTGATCACAGTATTTATTATAGGCTTCTATGCTTGATTCCAACAGAGGGTCCCATTCACCATCAATGTAGTCCAGAAATTATATGAATACAAATTAGGCCTGTATCAAGGTGTTCCAATCTGAGTAATTAGTTTCTGATAGAATTGGAATTCCATTTTGTAACAACATGGAGCTTCCAAGAGCTTCTGGGCTCATAGCCTATAAAATCAAGCTGATAATAAGGTATTAACACCTTATAACTAAGACAAGGAGGAGAGGATGGAAACAACTATAACAAACCTATCAGTGTGGGAGACAAACAGAATTAGAGTCAATGAGGAACAAAGACAGGACTAATCAACTCTTTTTTATATTGAGGACTACATTAATAAATTCTATTACAAGAGTTTTTTTTGGTCTCTTATTAGGATTGAAAAGTCTTTGAGTACTTTTTCTGTGCCAATGGTAAAACTAGGTATTATATGAAAGGTTCTCTCATATTTCTTTTAGATCTATAAGTTCCTTCAGCTAGGTTGTCACTTTACAGATAAATGAAAGGTAGGATATGATAGGAAATAATAAAAGAGGGTATTTTGATTTTGAGAAATGTAAAGAAAAATATCTCATTATTAATTTTCTCACATTAATGTCAGTCAAAGTTGTTGATTTTTTTTTCCAAGAATTTTTTGGAATGAAGGATTATTTAGGATTTCCAGAATTTAAATCATTAAATTGATATTTTGAATTATTTTTGAGTCTCAAAACACTTTCTTGGACAATTACTAAATAATAATATCAAGTTAGAACCCAGTATGAATCACGTTGGAAGCTAGGTTTTACCTAGGTTATACCTGCTACCCCTGCTAGCAGGGATAGCTTTTTTTCATGGTGAGAGAAGCTCTAATGATCAATAATGGATATGGAGGAAATTCACAGGAAAAAACTGAAAACCCATGCTTAAAAATAAGGCTCTTAACTTAAGGTGACTAATTTTTAATTTCAATTTAAAGTTACTAGTGTTATTCTTAACTTCAAGTAGCTTCAATCCTCTTATGAGTTAATTATTTTAATTTCAAATATAAAAAATAAGTTAATTTAAATTTAATTTTATTGAATTATAAACTTAAAAATATAATTTAAAGTTAAAATTCCTTAAAATATATTTTTAATTAATTTTTAAAGAAAGCTTAATTTCCTTTAAGAATAATTGAAAGAGCTAATTTCAAGGCTAATTACCAAATAATAATGTTTAAAAAAATACTATTTCTATTTTTCCATGTAAAATAGCAATACACACTAAACCTAAAGTTTTTATAAGTTTTTGATACTTATAGATTCAAAATTTAAGCTTATTTAAGCTTTTATAGTTATTAAAACCTTGATCACAAGTCTTAATATGGGGATTTACCCTTTGGCAGATTCTAATTCCTTTCCAAATGGGGATAAACAAGTTGAAAATTTAATATTCAATAAATTTCTAATCTTAAAGTTTAAATAAGGTTTAAAATCCTCAAATAAAGGTGGAAAACTTAATTTGGGCTCTTTCAGATCCCAAAGGTTGGCTACCCTGGAACTTTTTTGTATTAATTTTTCCCATTTATTTATTTAAAGCAATACAATAGGTTTAAACCAATTTAAATTGAGCTCACACAAGATTTATATCCTGTATGGAAAATCCTTAGCCAATTAAGTAAATATGCACAACACCTTAATTTTAACTTACTTTTTGTAATTTAAAATAAACTTTATAAAACTTTAAATTCAAGTTTAAATTTAAAAATTTAAGAAATTTGGTGAAAAAAGAAAGTTTAAATGGTGAAATTGTACTGTTTTGACTCTTAAATCTTTTAATAAATTCTAAAATAGTCAAAAAAAAAAATTATAATTATGAGTCTACCCTATGTTATTTTTAATTTAAGATCCAAAAAAATAACATAATATTTATAGCTTTATTTATCAAAAATAATTTTAAATTTATTTTTTTGTTATTTTTTATTTTAAATTCATTTAAAAATTTAATTTATTACTCAATAAAATGTTTAAAATTTTTTATTTTTGGCTTAATTGGTATATCATAAATAAATCAAAGGTTCACAATTATAAATTTATATATATATAGTTTTTCCAAAAAAAAAAAAATCAAAGAAAAAAATATGATCAAAATTTATAAAAAAAATAATAAACAATAAAGCATAATATATATATATATATATATATATATATATGTATGATTTTTTTTTCTTTTACAAAATTCACTTTTTTTTGTGAAAAAATTTATATTTAAAAAACTCATTCCAATAAATTAAAAATGGAGAATTATATAAATTGAAGAGATAAAAAATTGAAAAAAAAGCATTCCTTCAATTTCAATTTCAATTATTTTTTTATTTAAGATAAAAATTATTGTTTTTTTTAATTGAATAAATTAAACAATGATCTATTATGAAACCTTTTTGATGAGTTTTTTTGATAATTAGAATAATGGAAAGTATTAAAAATGGAAAGTTTAGAAACTGAAATAGAAAGAATTTCACTTCAAGAGATCTACTTAGAAATTACACCCCAAGAGCAGTTTTTTTTTTTAAACAGATGCTATCATATTTCTTCAAATCTAATGATGTCTTTATTATAGAGTAGTAATGAAAAAGTGAACCTGGATATGAGGAAAATGTTTATATATCATATGATTCTAATTAAGGAAATATACACTTCAAAAGAAGTTTTCTGATGTTAATTTGTATATATATAAATCAGAAACTTGAATTTTGTTTGTGTATTATGAATTCAATTGGTAAAAGCTTTTTGAAAAGAAGAATGAGACTTACTTTCAATATTCAATTCATCTAGTGAAGTAGCTGGTGAATGATCTTTTAAAGTAAAATCAAATTGTATATATATGATTTAATTTTGAGTGAATAAATAATTACTGAAAAGAAGTTCTTTTCAGCTTAATTGGTAATTATAAATATCTCCCATAATCTTAGCTTTCATTTCTGTCTTATAAGTTTTCTGGGAATATGATAACTTGAAAAACTCATGAGGCTAATTTGATACAATTGAATCAATCTGTTGCATTCGCTATATGATAAGGATTGACAATCAGTAACAAGGCAGTAGATGCTGAAAGGTTACAGAGGCACTACTAAGCACAACTAAGGAAATAATTTCCGGAATTCAAATGTACTAAAAAAAGAATATTGAATTACATTTAGATTTTTTTGTATTGTTATGTAATTGATGATTATTTATTTAAAATATTTATATCTTTGATACTTATTTTATATATAATTTTTTGTAATTTTTCATCTTGTTTTGATTATAAATCATTATTTTAAAGAAACCTAAAACAAAATAAAATTAAAAATGGAAATTTGAACAAAATGTTTTTTGAAGATTGTTACATTTGAATTCAATTGTATTATTAATTAATATTGGAATCTCAAATAATTAGTATAATATAGATAAAGATAAGTTCATGTAGATTTAGGAAGCTATATCTTAAGAAAGAATATAAATTTAATTTCTATATGTATTCCCAATTCAATTTCACTGTTTAATTGATCAAAATTAATAATCATGAGAATTTCAAGTAGAAAAAGAGAAAGCTTAATAGGAAAAAAATTGAATTGAAATTAAATTATAATATGTGCACTTGATCTGTGAAATATTTTGAGATGATAATAATTACTGAATTTATATAATGATTTCTTCAAGGGATATTAGGTGAAATAAGGAACTTTATCAACTAATAAAAGAGATTATTTTATGAGAATATTTAGGCTTGGATTCATTTTTTCTGGTAAAGTGAATATATTGAATTCCCTTTGATATTATTATGTATAACTATATAATGGATAAGAAATTATAAGGTCTTTAATACCACACATAGATATAAAAGCTTTTGTATAGTGGAATTAAAGAATTTTGAGTAATCTTGAGTTGAAATTGAGATAAAGTATGAGATAAAATGGGATTAAGCCTTGAGACCAGGTGGTAAAAAATATAGAGATCTGATTTTCTTAGTTTTAAGTTAAATGGAAGATATCTGCCAGTATTACTTTAGGACTGTAGGAAAACTTCACCTTAATCACCCCAGTTCTACGTGAAGGATGGGTAAAAATTATGCTTACATATGAATCAAGTGAAGAATGAATTCATTTTGAGATAAACATGGAGATGAGACAAGGGTTCATGATGTCTTGAAATTGAGCTAAACATATAGATATCCTATGAGTTACTTTTGAGTTAACTTGAAAACATGAGCTGAAATCCTTGTAAGGGACCTGAAGGCAGCTCCAAGTGAAATTCCCCCACTGAAAGAAAAAGAAATTTTTTTAAGTAAAACAATTTTAATTCTTAAGTTAATTGAAAATGAAAAATTCAAATTAAAAAATCATATTTTAATCCTTTTGATATATTTCAAAATTAGTGTCAAATAAAATGTTTACTTTTTTTAAAAATTTAAATTTTACAATAATTTGAAAATAGTAAAAATTAAAATTTGAATTATTTATGAAATATTTTCTTTAGTTATTTAAACAAAATTTTACAAAAAAAAAAAAAAGAATATACATTTTTTTCAATTGAGATTATTTTTTTAATAATGATTTTTGGTTCCAATTTTTTCTATCATTTAAGAATCTTAATAATTATTAATTATAGATTTAGTTTTGAGATTTAATTTAAAATTAGTCCCATTTTTTTTTCTTATAATTTAAATAAGTTTTTTTTTTTTTGAAAAAAAACAAGTATTTTTATCAAGAACTATTTATTTGAACTTACTCCTTCATAGATTCTTATTAGATTATTTTTCATAATTAGAGAGTTATTGATTTAATGATCAAACTGACAGTGATTAAAATAAATAATTTATAATAAAGTTAATTAAAACAAATTCATTTAAGATTCTTTTTTTAAAGTTTAATACTAAAATTTGAATTAAAGATTTTAGTAGAATAATTTATGTTGAAAAAAGCTTTTTAATTAAGATGAAAGTCTGTTTAATATAAGATTTATGTTTTTTTTGTTGATTATGATTTGAGGAATTCAATTTTAAGCTAAATTTTTGAATTTACCTTAAAATTTCCATAATTGTATTATTATAATAATATCCTACAGGCTTATTCAGAGTGAATAATAGATAGGCAAATGAGTTGAAATTTAGATTTAAAATTAAAATTAAAATTAAAATTAAAATTAAAATTAAAATTAAAATTTAATTAAGGAAAACTTAAATTAAGTTACTGCACTGAAAAAAACTGTACACGTACTACTGTAGCTGTAAATTTTCGGATGATAAAGATTTAAAGTTAAAGTTTAAATTAAAACTTGTATTTAATTTTTTCACATGAAATTTTTAAAATTTTTGAAATAATTTTTGAAATTTTTATTTTTGAAATTTTTATTTTTTATTTTTTATTTTTTATTTTTTATTTTTTATTTTGAAAATTTAAAATTTAAAATTTAAAATAAAATTTAAAATAAAATTTAATTTTTCTTTTAATAAAATCATGTCTTCGACTACTAATTCTTTCTCTTCCTCGGCTTCTACGATAAATTCAAATTCGAATCATCAAATTAAAAAATCTAATAATTTCTTAAATTCCAATTCAACATCCAATCCGATCAATTCTTCTTCTTCTTCTTCTTCTTCTTCTTCAGATTCATCTTTAAATAAATTTAATAAATCAAATCATTTAATCAGATCGACCTCATCAAATTTAAATATTTCAAATAAAAGATTATCATCAAAAAATTCAAATAGTAAAATTATAATATTAAAAACTAAATCAGGTTTAAATCAGAGAGTCTCAATCAATACTCCTATCATCTCATCAAATTCACAATCAAATTCAAATCATCTTCATTTAAATCATTTACATCTAAATCATCTTAAACAAAATCATCAACAACAACAACAACATCAACAACAACAACAACAACCACAACAACATCAACAACAACAACAACATCAACAACAACATCAACAAAATCATTCTTTTAATAATTCAATGACCACCAACACCAATTCATCATCATCATCATCTTCTTCTTCTTCTTCTCTTTCTTCAAAATCTTCATCAAATCATTCAAATCATTCAAATCATCAAACTGTCTTGGAAAAAAAATCAAAATCAAATCTTTCAATCTCATCTGATCAATCTAATCTACAACTTAAACTTAAATCAAATTTACCTTTATCAACCTCAACTACTCTCATTCATCATCATTCTTCTAATCTAGCTATATCTATCAATCAAAACTTTTCATCTAATACTTTCTCATCCCCATCAAATCTATCGTCACCTTCTTTAACTCCTACCATCTTAGCAAGTTCTAATCATCAAACTAACTCAAATCAACTCAATTCATCATCAAATCGTCATCCACTTCAAATCTCAAATCTTAACTCTTTAACTCCTTCAACTTTGACATCTTTCAATTTATCCTCTTCATCTTCTTCATCTACAACTTCATCTTCATCTTCTTCATCAAAATCGAAATCAAAATCAAAATCACAATCAAAATCTTCTAATACATCACAAAATAATCATCATTTAAATCAATCTGATCATCTTCCTCAATCTTCAATCTCTTCTGTCAATCCATCTACAAATTTATCCAATTCAACTTCTTCAACTCATTCGTCTTCTTCATCCTCTTCTAAATCTTTACATTTAAATCATCCTAATCCATCTCCTTATCTCATCAACTCAAACTCAAATTTAAACTCAAGCTCAACTCAATCTCCATTCTCATCTACTACAACTCCTACAATTGCTCATGCAACCTTGCTTCAAATCTCTTCATCAAATCATCATCAAAAATTGGCATCATCATCATCTAATCAACAACCACAACAACAACCCAATCAATCTTTTAGTTCTGATTTATTATTAAATTTCGATTTTGATACATCTCCTTCATCTATTGAATTAGCAAACTCTCTAAGTTATCCTCCTTCATCAAATCAAGATCAATCTATCAAATTCAAATCTCTTTCAAATTCAAAACATAACCTTCAATCAATCAATTCATCTATCCTTCTCACTTCTCAATCAGATGATTCAAGTCTCACTTTTCATTCAGCTTCTTCTTTGGATCAACAACTCTTTCCTTCATCTCTTCAACTCGATCTATCCGGTATCGGTCCTTCAATCAATCATCAAGACCCTCTTTTATCCACTCATCATGATTATCACGCAACCCCAAAAAATTCTCGCGTCAATCATTCAAATCTTAAACCTCTTTCGTCTTCATCTTCAATCAATCAAATACCTCAAATTAGAAAATCTTTAGATTCTCATTCACTCAATTCAAATCATTCTTCAATCTATAATAATAATTATCATCTTAATCATCAAGAAATCGATCAAGATATACAATCTCATTCTTCAAATCAACATCATGACGATCTCGAAATTGATAGTAATGATGATCATCTAAGCATTCAATATGATGGTAGTAGTACTGATAGTCATCTACAACCTCAAAACATTCATTCATCTAATAATCTACATAAATCTCCCTACTTGAATAACTTTCATCAACCTATTCAACCTAATCTTTCAATCAATTCAAATCCTATCAATCTTTCTAATAACAACTTCAAATCAAAATCTTTTAAACCTAATCCTATCAATTTAAACTCATCCAAATCTCAATCAAAAGATTCTAAAATAACAGATTCACTTGGTCTTTCATCTAAATCCGATATGATCCATCCAAGTCCTGTATCATCTATCACTTCTATCAATACTCTCAATTCGAAATCTTCAAAAATCTCAAACACTTCTAAACTCGCTAGATTCTTTGGTCGTGTTACAGGCTCAAATCAAACTTATTCACATCAATCTCAACAACATTCTCATCATCAATCTTCACTTCCTCATCAACAAAATCATAAATCTTCTGCTCAACAACATTCATCTATCAATTCATCTCATAATCAAAATCAAATCTCAAATTCAACTTCCAATACTAATATCAAGAGAAAAGTCAGCCTTTCTAACATTCTCGATACCATCAATATCACCCGTCATAAATCTAAACCAGTCTCTCATCCTGTTTCCAAAGAAAACTCGCTTAATCCTGAACCTACCATCATTCCAAGAAAAAGTTTTGATATCTTAATCAAACCTTTATTCAATAGATCTAGATCTCAAACCGTTAATTCTCAAGCTGTTACTAAACCCCCAATAGATCAATTATCAGAATTAAATCAACCTACTACTAAACCCCTCTTAAAAGCTAAACGCTCTTTTGATTTACTCAAGGAAAAATTAATCGGCAGTACTAGTGTTAATGGCAGAAAAAGCTTAGATGAACTATCAGTAAATCTTTTTTGCAATTTTTAATTCCTTCATTCTTTATTTACATCTCAATTTCCTCTTTTTTTTTTTCAGAACTTTAATCATCGCTCTCAAACTATTGAATTGAACTCAAAAAAATCGATGGCTATTACGAAACCTTTTTTACCTACTACAGCTTCAACCTTAAATTCAAATAACCAAACTCTTCATCAATCATTTAAACATCCAAATCTTACTGATCAATCATCATCATTAAAACCAAAACTATCTCAATCTGTTTTATCCATCTCTAAATCTGATTCAGTTAACGATTCCATCATTCCATCTAGAACTTCATCCAATAATCCATCAACTCTCATTTCAAATAAATTAGGAGATCTTTCCCGTCAAAACGATTCTAAATCTCAATCAAAAACTTCAAACGAACTATCAATAACCACTAATAAAATTAAAAATCAATCACCAAGAATTCTCGATAATCAATCAATGTCTGAATGGGAACAATTGGAAGCAATCCTTTTAAAGTAAGGTTTGGTTTTGCATTACTTGAATCAACATTTTTTTTTCAAATGCTAATACACCTTTTCTTTATAAATAATAATAATTTATTTTATAACAGCTTACAATCACAACAAAGCCTTACAAATTCTAATTCAGCAAGTTTAAGATCAGATTTAACTACTGGCTTAACAAATCATTTATTACCATTTTTAAAATCTGAAGAAGGTCATTCTAGTTCAGTTTATTTAGATCAAACTATTGCTAATCGTCATCGAAAGATTTTATTTGGATGGTCAGATTCCTTTTGAAACTTTTCTCTTTAGATTTGATGATATTTTTTAAGGTTTTTGTCTTTTTATTTATTTATTTAGGCTTGATTTGATCTTTGAAGAACTTAAAGAACCTCAACCAACTTCTCGTGGTGCTTGCTTAGATGGAGTTTCTGGTATAATGGAAAGGTTTTTTTTTTTTTTTTTTTTTTTTTTTTTTTTTTTTTTAACTTTTATTCAAAAAAATCATCATCATTGGTCTTAAGATGGGTTTTTATATTTTTTTCTTTCAAAAACAGTCATTTTTTTACAAATCATCACATTAATTCTAATCCTGAAACTATCAAACAATATCGTTCAGCTTTGGTGTCTGTCTTGGCTTTTGCAATTGATAAATTAAACGATAAAGGTGAAATCAAATATATCATTCCTCAATTTGTTTTTTACTGAAAAGTTGTTTTAACCTTTTCTCTTTTCTCAAAGCCGTTTATGCCAATACCCTGGTATTTGCTGGAAGAATGTTAGCGTTGGCTTTTTTTAGAATTGAAGGTGTTGGTCGAAAACTTTTGAGAGCATTACCCCCTGTTAAACGCATGTCGATGAGAAGGTTGCTAGATGAAATGGAAAGACCTGAAATAGATCTTTCAAACGAACCCCCTAATCTTCAGCCCTTTCCTGCCTATTTAAGAGAATTATGTTTTGTTGATCTCCAAAGTTATTGTAAAGTTTTCAGTTCTAATAGCATAGAATCTGAAAATTTGCTTGTACAAGAAGGTTCTACTCAAGTAGAAATGAGTGGAAATTGGTCAGTAGTAAAAATCATTCATGATAAAATCTTGAAAATTAATCTCCAACTTATTTCTTTATTTTAATTTTGGCTAATTTAGGTTGATTCGATGGACAGCATCAGATTCAGATCTTCCGTTTGCTTTCTATCGAGCATACCATCGTCAACTTGCTACTTATTTACGTCCATATGATCGAGCTGTTCGACCTTCGAGTTTAATCTCTATGCCAGGATTCTTGTTTATCTCTGCATCCTTTTTAGATAAATGTGACTCACTTGTTCATCGTAGTTTAAGATCGGTAACGACTCTTGGCCCAAGCTCCAACAATTTCAATGCTGGCGAATCAGCTAATTTAGCAACAGGAGCTAAACCTAAAGTACTCGAATTAGCACATCGTCGATTAGTTTCAACAGCTTTAGATATTGTTGGTGGACCTCCAAAATCGGATGATTCATCAATCTTAATAAATGATGATGATTCAAGTCGTCGGAGACTGTTTTTTGGCGGTTTATTGAAACTTTGGATTCGAGCGATTACCAAGAGGACAAGCATGTGGGATACTCGATCGGTGTTTTTATTATTAGATTTATTAGATGGACTCTTTTATACAATCTTATATACGGCTCCAATTTCTCAACCTCAATCAAACGATAGAATGGATTTCTATCCACCTTTGGCACCTAAACTGGTCGAGAGCTCATTGGATTTATTTGATCTGAAATTCATATTGGAGGTCATTCAAAAGATTCTCTTAACAGCCGATAATACAGTATGTGTGATGAGAACAATTGCTTTTGTTTATTCACAATTTGAAGCGTAAGCTAAAACAAAACAAATAAATAAATATAAAATCAAAAGGTTTATTCAATTCATGACTTTTTTCTTTAATTTTAACAGTTTGACGACTCAACCAACCATCTTAAAGAATCTCTGTTTGGATATCTTATTAACCCCTAAAGCATTTCAACATTTGTTTTTGCATTGGAACTCAGGTGTAAGAGGTTATTACATGAGATTATTAGTATGGCGATTGAGTAGGTTGGGTAGAATGAATATTGATGAAAGTCACTCTAAAGGAAATTCAACTCAATCAAAGGAAGTGATCAAGATTCTTTTAACCTTTAATGATAGGTTGGATGCTATCAGAAAACGACATGATGAACTTTCACCTGAGTCTGAATTCTTAACAACTGATTATGATAGTCGTCAGTATAGGCGTTAGTCAAATTGGGTCCTGTTTTCTTTTCTTGCAAAAAATGACAAATAAGCTTTTTTTTTTTTTTGGGGGGGGGGGTTCTATTATAGGTACAACTATTTGTTCAACTAGGGGTGTAAGTGATCAACCTTGGGCAATCTCTGAATTAATCCCTGAAGAAGTTTGTGCAGAGACTGTAGAGGATAAGTGCCGAGAGCCACTTGGTCCATCATCGTCATCATCGTTATCATCATCATTATCAGAAAAGGCAGCAGTAGGCAAAGTAATGTCTTGGTTTAGGAGCGTCAAGCGACTTGGAAGTGGAGGATCAAAACTGAAAAGTCGAACAGAGGTCACTTTGGATCAAGTCCACCAACGATCTGAGCCACAACATCTTTTTCGAGCAGCAAGTCAAGATGGCGAAATGGTAATAGATAATCCTCACGTGGAAGATGAAGGAAAATCGACAAGTGGATCAAAGTTGAAAGAAGAGTGGAACGAGTCAGAAAAGGTTGAGAAGAAGAATTCATTGGAGGAAAATTCGGATCCGAGAGGGGTAATGAAAACACCAGAAAGTCCAACTTTTTTCAAGTTTGAATTTGAGTTGGGAGCAGAAATTCCAAGATCCGATTCATTTGATACGCCAGTAACGACACCTGGACGATGCGAGAGTCCATCATGGACAAACCAATCTGGATCACCATCACCAAGTGGAATGGGTGAATCAAGAGGCGGAAGATCAAGTAAGAAGGATGGCAGTTCAACCAGTACTCCAAACGCCAGTCTCGGGCCAAGAGTTTCGACTAGGTTTTCAAAACGAGCATCACTCTTACCGCCGGCAGCTTTGAGCATGTTAAAAGATAATGAGGCAGTACCTGATGTACCTGCTATACCCAATGAATATGGAAACACGCCAAGAAATAATGAGTTAGAAATAGAAAGAAAAAGAAAAGAAGAAAAAGAAAAAGAAATGGTTTATTCAGATTCAAAACAACCATATGCGATGAGAGCTTTAGCTGAATATGAACAAAGCTTAGAAGAGGAGTTTGAATGGAAAGAAAAGTTGATGGAAGAAGATGGAATTAACAATTTATTAGGATTAAACAATGAAATTTTGAATCAAGCTGGCGAAATGTTGCTCAGTGAAAAAGAAAAAAAACAACAATTAAATCAACTAGAACTAATTGTACCTCGCTTAGCGGTATCTTGGCCATTAAGTTTTTCTGAAGATGAATAATAATATAAAGCAAAGCAACTCAAAAAAGTCCAACATAATTTTTTCTTTAGTTTTAATTTTCAAATGGGTTTTTTGGGGGATAAATATTAAAGGTTTTTTTGATCGGCCAATAATGAAGATTTGGGTTATTTCCCATGTTTTGTTTAAAAAAAGAAAAAGTTCATGTTTTTTATCTAGTTAATTACATCTTAGAGCGTTTATTGTGTGAAATTAATCATTTATGATCATCTTGCATGAATTTTTTTGTTTTAATTATTGTTATTAAAAAAATTCTTTTGCTTTGATAAAAATAAATTTAAAAGTTAATATTTCGAGAAAGTTTGCTCACCACTGTTTTTTGAAAATAATGAAATGGGCACGAGAAAGCAATGGGATTGGGTTTGAATATTGTTTGCATACGTAAAAGCTTGAAAGAAATGTGTTTTGGGGCTTGATTCATTTATTGTTGTATAAATATTACATAATAATCACTGAAATGCTTCGAGCTTCAATTTACTATTTTAGATATTAGCATGAATGTCTTTTCCCTCAAAAAAAATGAAATATGAAAACTGAAAATGAAAAAAAAATGATAAGAAATTTAAAAAAGAAAAGATAAAAAATCAAAATCAAACTCAAAAATGGTAAGATGTTAAACATATATATATATATATATATAATATGTAAAAAACAAATCGTAGAAAAATTGAAAAAAATAGTAAAAAATTAGGGCTGAAAACAACACCTTCTCAAAAAGGTTGCACAGAACCTTGAGCCTACAGCCCAAGCACCTATAAACCCATACTTAGCATAATACAATAACTTTTTTTTTTGAACAAAAAAAAACAGCCAGGGCACCTATAGAAAAAATCCTCCAGTGATACTGTGTTTCCTTTCTTTTTTTTAGTATATAGTACTAGGACAATACTCACTACCTGGTCCTTTAACTCAGCTGAATAAAATTCTCTCACATAAAAAAAATAATAAAGAATTATCTATTAAAGATACATAATTCCTCCCTTTTTTTTTTTTTTTTGAGTTAAAGAAAAATAAAAATAAATTTATTTACTTATTTTAAACTTAAAAAAAGATAAATTAAAATTTATAAAATTTGCATTTTATACATGTATAATTTGATTTTTCTTTTTTTCAAACAAAAAAAGATTAAAATACTTTAATTTTTTATTTACTTTTATTTACTTTTACTTTTTTTTTTTTTTTTATCATATATTTTAATTCTAATATAAAAAAATAATTATAAAATAAAATTTTTTAAAAAAATTAAAATTTATTAAAAAATTAGTGAATATTCATTTATCTATTTATTGAAATTTATCAAGAAGAAAAAAAAAATAAAAATAAAATTGAAAGAGATTTTTTTTTTTTTTTTTTGAACTTTGAAAAAAAGTTTACTTTGTAAAAAAAACAAAAAAAAAAATTAACCTTAATTTCAAATTTTTATTAAAGCTTACTTATTAATTTTTTTTTTTTTAAATTCAATTATTAAGAATTATGACACATTAAAAAAAACTCACCTCTTTCTTAAGGTTTAATACCTAAATTCCTCAAAATAATGACCTTGTAATTTTTTTTTTATAATTAGAAAAAAAAGGAAGGTTATCTGGATTGAAAATTTCTTTTATTTAAATAGAAATGAAGTTGTTTTCTATTTAAATATTTAGATTTTTTTACTTAATTGAGTGAATTAAATATTATTAAGGTTTTTCTGATTTACTTAAACATTAAATTTTAATTGAAGAGGCTAATTCTCCCCATAACAAAGTTTATCATATCCTAAAATTTTCATATATGATGGTAATTCAGGAAAGGCTAAATCAAGTATATAAATATTTTGAATTAATATAAGGTAACTAGTTAAGATTATTTTATTTATTTGGAATTTTTCGTTTTAAATTCTACTTGAGGTTGAAACTTCCACCATCTCAAAAAAGAATAGGTCCTATAAGAAATTCAAATTTCCAATAAAAATTTAAAAAAGATTCTAAGATTTTCTGATTTTAAAGAGGCTAGTTCTTAATCCTGTAATGTTTTATGAAATTAATCATCAGTATGAAATTGACTCAATGCCAAATTAGCTAACCAAAATAATTGATAAGTAATTCCATTAAAAATATTCAGCTCATTCAATGAGGTTTAGCCAACTATATTAAAAAGTAATAGAATTAGAAACCATCTTTATAAATCAGAAGTATGAAATTTATACAACCTTCCAATTAATTATTTAGCATTTCTTCTTCAAAGTTTATGCTTATAAATCCAAGTATAATATTGAGGAAATGAATCATAATTGCATTAACTTGAATTTTGATCATGTTTATTTCCAAAAAATATTTCATAAGTTTTTTTTTTTTGGTGTAATTCATCTTTTGAAAACATGTAATTTTTTTTTACTTTGTTGAAAGTGATTCTTAATTTATTTTGGAGGTGAAATTTAAGTCTAACACTAGATTAATACACTAAGCTCAAAGAAGAAGAGAATATTCTTAAAGAAACTTCAGGAGCTTTTAACCATATTGAATCTCTGAATTTATTAATTTAATTACCAATATATAATAAAATCTATGAAAGTTTTTATACAAATATTTTACTGATCTTCAAAAAAATATTTTCAAATTTATCTGAAAATTATATTTTTAACAAATAAAATTATTATGAAGAAACAACTATTAGTTTTTTTCTTTTGATTTTGGATTTTTTTAATCAAAAAAAAAATTAATTCTTATTTTAATATATTAGATAAAATTCTAAATTAATATTAATTTATTCATAAAATTATTTTAAGAATTTCTAATAAAATATTAATTTTTCCTTCATATTTAAAAGTACACATAAGCTTTGAAGCATATTTATTTTGAATTTCTCAAAGGGATTTTGTTAATGCTTTCTATTTGAGAATTATAATTTGACAAAGAAATTAAAACTTGAAAGTGTTGTTAAGTTGTTTCTGGAATGAAATATAATGAAAATATGTAAATGTGGTTATTCCTTTTTTTTCCAAATTTTATAAATTTGATTCTACAAATAACTCTTCCAAACTTATCCTTCTTAAATTAATCCTCACAAATAGTATTTAATCTTAAATTAAATATTCTTATAAATATATCTGGAACATGTTGTACCTTTTGACCTGGAATTAAGCTTTGGGTAATTTCTGGCCAAGCAGTATTTCATATCACAATAAGGAAGAGATTTTTCTTAAAAAAATTCTTCACCAATAACATAGAATCAAAAATGAAAACTGAAAAAAAATGATAAGAAATTTAAAAAAGAAAAGATAAAAAATCAAAATCAAACTCAAAAATGGTAAGATGTTAAACATATATATATATATATATAATATGTAAAAAACAAATTGTAGAAAAATTGAAAAAAAAAGTAGTAAAAAATGAGGGCTGAAAACAACACCCTCTCAAAAAGGTTGCACAGAACCTTGAGCCTACAGCCCAAGCACCTATAAGCCTATACTTAGCATAATACAATAACTTTTTTTTTTTGAACAAAAAAAAACAGCCAGAGCACCTATAGAAAAGATCCTGCAGTGATACTGTGTTTCCTTTCTTTTTTTTAGTATATAGTACTAGGACAATACTCACTACCTGGTCCTTTAACTCAGCTGAATAAAATTCTCTCACATAAAAAAAATAATAAAGAATTATCAAATTAAAGATACATAATTCCTCCCTTTTTTTTTTTTTTTTTTAGTTAAAGAAAAATAAAAATAAATTTATTTACTTATTTTAAACTTAAAAAATAAATAAATTATAATTTATAAAATTTTCATTTTATACATGTATAATTTGATTTTTCTTTTTTTCAAACAAAAAAAGATTAAAATACTTTGATTTTTTATTTACTTTTTGTTTTTTTTTTTATCATATATTTTAATCCTAATATAAAAAAATAATTATAAAATAAATTTTTTTAAAAAAATTAGTGAATATTCATTTATCTATTTATTGAAATTTATAAAGAAGAAAAAAAAAATAAAAATAAAATTGAAAGAGAATTTTTTTTTTTTTTTTTTTTTTTTGAACTTTGAAAAAAAGTTTACTTTTTTTAAAAAAAAAAAAAAATCTTGAGCTTAAATTCTTATTAAAGCTTACTTATTAAAAATGATTATATTTTTTTTAAAAAATTTAATTATTAAAAAGTATGAAACATTAAAAAAAACTCACCTCTTTTTTAAGTTTTAATACCTAAATTCCTCAAAATAATGACCTTGTAATTTTTTTTTATAATTAGAAAAAAAAGGAAGGTTATCTGGATTGAAAATTTCTTTTATTTAAATAGAAATGAAGGTGTTTTCTATTTAAATATTTAAATTTTTTTACTTAATTGAATGAATTAAATATTATTAAGGTTTTTCTGATTTACTTAAATATTAAATTTTAATTGAAGAGGCTAATTATCCCCATAACAAAGTTTATCATATCCTGTCATTTTCATATATGATGATAATTCAGGAAAGACTAAATCAAGTATATAAATATTTTGAATTAATATAAGGTAAATAGTTAAGATTATTTTATTTATTTGGAATTGTTTGTTTTAAATTCTACTTGAGGTTGAAACTTCCACCATCTCAAAAAAGAATAGGTCCTATAAGAAATTCAAATTTCCAATAAAAATTTAAGAAAGATTCTAAAATTTTCTGATTTTAAAGAGGTTACTTCTTAATTCTGTAATGTTTTATGAAATTAATCATCAGTATCAAATTGACTCAATACCAAATTAGCTAACCAAAATAATTCATAAGTAATTCCATTAAAAATATTCAGCTCATTCAATGAGGTTTAGCCAACTATATTAAAAAGTAATAGAATTAGAAACCAGCTTTATTAATCAGAAGTATGAAATTTATATAACCTTCCAATTAATTATTTAGCATTTCCTCTTCAAAGTTTATGCCTATAAATCCAAGTATAATATTGAGGAAATGAATCATAATTGCATTAACTTGAATGTTGATCATGTTTATTTCCAAAAAATATCTCATAAGTTTACCTTTTAGTGTAATTCATCTTTTGAGAACATGTAATTTTTTTTTACTTTGTTGAAAGTGATTCTTAATTTATTTTGGAGGTGAAATTTAAGTCTAACACTAGATTAATACACTAAGCTCAAAGAAGAAGAGAATATTCTTAAAAAAACTTCAGGAGATTTTAACCATATTGAATCTCTGAATTTATTAATTTAATTACCAATATATAATAAAATCTATAAAAGTTTTTATACAAATATTTTACTGATCTTCAAAAATCTATTTTCAAATTTATCTGAAAATTATATTTTTAACAGATAAAATTATTATGAAGAAACAACTATTAGTTTTTTCTTTTTTTAATTTTGGATTTTTTTAATTAAAAAAAAAATTTAATTCTTATTTTAATATATATGATAGAATTCTAAATTAATATTAATTCATTCATAAAATTATTTTAAGAATTTCTAATAAAATATTAATTTTTCCTTCATATTTAAAAGTACACATAAAATTTGAAGCATATTTATTTTAAATTTCTCAAAGGGATTTGATTAATAATTTCGATTTGATAATTATAATTTGACAAAGAAATTAAAGCTTTAAAGTGTTGTTAAGTTGTTTCTGGAATGAAATATAATGAAAATGTGTAAATGTGGTTATTCCTTCTTTTCCAAATTTTATAAATTTGATTCTACAAATGACTCTTCCAAACATATCATTCTTAAATTAATCCTCACAAATAATATTTAATTTTAAATTAAATATTTTTATAAATATATCTGGAACATCTTGTACCTTTTGACCTGGAATTAAGTTTTGGGTAATCTCTGGCCAAGCAGGATTTCATGTCACAATAAGGAAGAGATTTTTCTTAAAAAAATTCTTCACAAATAACATAGAAGCTTTATAGCTTGATTTGATATGAAATGGTAAGGGTATAAAAGAGGCTTATCAGTTTATCCTTTTTAAAATATATACTTCTTTAATCAAATCTTCCTGTAATGAATCAACTAGTGCTTCAAAATTATTCATTCTGATTTTCCATTCATTTAAGTAAATATGGCCTGATAATTTAATTTGAATGAATATTTATTGATAAATTAAATATAAATAAAATAATCTTTCACAAAAGTGTAACAATTAATAAATTGTATTTATGAAAGCAAATATATATGAATTGTACATTAAAAGTGAACTTTGTAAAACTTTGTTTCTTAAAATATAATGACCATCCTAGTTAACCTCTTGTTTGTAATAATAAATAATGAAACATCCATTAAAAATCATTAAAGTGTGAAATTATTCTTAGAGAATTAAACCTGGTAATTATATCAATCTTTCTTAATTTTATTCATCTGCCTTAATAATTAATTATGAATAAAGCTTAGTTAGATCAAAATAAAGATAAAAATAACGATTAATTAACTAAAATACATATTTCTGAAAACTTATAAGAATTTTTTTCATTGTATACCCTTTGATAAAAATTTAATATACTTTAGTTGAGTACAATTGAATTATCATCAAATTTCCTCATTTCTGGTAATATACTAAATTGTACTATGAAAGGGCTAAATATATTAAAATTGGTCTTGAGATAAGTAATTATTTAAGTTTTATATTGAAATTAATTTTGAGTATCATATTTATAAAAATTTATTAGCGTTGTTTTACCATTAAATGGAAGAAGCCCCTTATCTTAATGGTAAAAAATTCCATTGAATTTAAATTTATAAAATCCTCTTTCAGAATTTTTCAAAAAATTATCTAGGTTTAATCATATATTAGTAATATCCAATTTAATTTTGAATATTTTTATGTTTTCAATAAGATATACTTCAAGAGTATTATTTAATGTACTGGACTATTTGAAAAGCTTTAGTAAATCTTCAGGTGGATTTTTAAGGGCTAATCTGAGCTTTTCAAAAGATTAAAAATTAAATTTATCAAAATGCTGAAGTTTCTTTGGTTTTTAAATTATCTAATGGCTAAAGTCTGAGGGCTCAATCTAATTGAGAAATTTGGAATTAATCTCATTATCTATATTACATTATTTAAGTCCTTGATTTTCTGAAAATTGGTCAGATGAAGATTAATTTTGGAAAATTATATTTTTTTAATTCTGTTCCTGAAATATTGAATCATTATGAGAATACCTTTTTGTAATTTGGGTAAATATCAGAATATATTTGATAAGGGAGCAAATTATTTAGTTTCTTAAAAAGTTGATTATAATTCTTAAGGACTTAAGCTAAAGGAAACTGAAAAGTCATTTTATTATTGTGATACTGTTGTTTCTAATAAAATAGTCTTGGATAAATATTTTAAGTAAGCTGGTTTCAAATGGAAAAATGATTTTTTGGGAATTGATAATTTTGAAAATTCTTTTTCCAAAACTCTAAATGATTTTTTGATATTTTTCCTTCTCTTTTTTTTAAAAGAATTATTAACCCTTTCTCTTCCAAATATTCTCATTTCATCTGAATTTTCACTTGTTATAAGCTCATTTTAAGTTTGATTGTATTTCATTTCTAATTTATGTTGAGAGTATAATTTTTTAGGTTCATCTATTTAGAATAAACCTCTTATCTTCAGGAGCTTCATTAATTATAAACAATTTGTATCAAGCTTTACTTTTTTTGGATTAAAGAATATAATTAAGAATTGCTTACATTTTCCAATTTAAAATATTTTCAAATATCAATTAAGTTCTGTCACCAAAAACATTTAGGATAATAAAAGTAAATAAAGGGAGGTATAATTATTAATAAGGCTTTCAAAAAGTTGTGAATTTATCTTAGGCGAGTAAAATATATCCTAGTAAGTTTTACTAAAGGAAGAAAATTTATGTGAGATCAGTCAAATTATTATTAATAATGCATCAATTCTTATAAAAATGTATCCTTTCAATTTATTAATTAAATGAAAATAATTTATTATTAAGTATTAATAATAATAGAAAAAAAAAGAAAAATCTGTTTTCTTTTTCTTAAAAATTAAGATAAATTGATTCAAACTTGTTGAAGATCTCAACAAAAATTCCTCTTAGCTAAGATTCAGTTTCAAAAAAAAGCTAAGATGTTTTTCTGAAGTACTAAGAGTATTTCCAAAGATTTATAAATTATGGTTATCAACCAGTTCATTTTGAAAAAGGAAATTAAATTCCAAAAAATGGGAGGAAAAATATAGTACATTAATTCAAAATTTCAAAACAAATTGATTGATTAAGTTGAAACTATTGGATTTTATCTTTTTTAGAAGTAATAAGGTGAGTAAAATTCAAAAAGTGTTTTTTTAACTTTTTTATATAAATGAATCCAAAAAAGTTATCAATGTTTATATTGAGTTTTGTAAGAAATAAAGAGATTGAAGTATAAAGAAAAAAAGTTGATCAATATTTTTTTTGAGAGTAAGTGAGTTTTTTAAGAAATAATTTTTTGAATCTTTCATCCTCAAAAATAATGTTAATGAACCAAGTTGAAAATATTCAAATATTTAGTTTTAAAAAATAATAAGAAAGAAACAGTATTGAAGATAATTAGGTTTTTATTCTAAGTAAAGCACTACATTGTAACAAAATTTCACTGTACAGTAAAAAAATAGAAAAATAAGTAATTGTAAAGCTTAAAGATCTATTCATTAATTTGTAATAATCCAATTAAGTAAAATGCAAATTCATTGCTCTTTTGTGAATAGTAGTAGATAGATAGTAATGAATCCAAAAAAATAATGATAAAAAAGTAAAAATAGAAAATCTGTTGAAGAATGATGAGAAACTATCAATATCAATAATGATAATAGGAAATTCAAAATGATAAGCATTCAAAAATAATAAAAAAGTAGAATGATAAAAAGAAAAAATGATGTGTGATAAAAATAAACAAATACCTAAATGAAGGCATCAAGAAAAATGATAAAAACTAAAAAAAAACAATCAAAATATGTTGAAAAAAAATAATAATAAAAACAAACAAAAAAATGAAAAGGAATGAATTTTTTTTATAAAAATAAAAGCCAAAAAATTAAGAGAAAGATAGAGAAATAAAAAAACTAGTAAAAAATAGAAGAAAAAGAAAACACATAAAAAAATGATAAAAGAAGGGAATCGGTAAAAGCAAATAAGCTTTTATGTTTTTCAACTGAAAATTCATCTGTTTTGGGTATGAATCAGTGAAAACACATGAGGAATGCTATGGGCCCCTTTGAACTTAAAAACACCTTCACAAAAAAATCTTCTTCCAAAACAAGCTTCCCCTTTTATCACTTAACCAATGAGTAAAATAAACATATTTTTTCCTTTATTAATCACAAAGAATCTTTGGGTCAACCCCTCTTACCTCAAACCAATTTGTTTATACTTTTCCTTGTTAATTTCAAATTTTGCTCTTTTTTCAAAGCCTCCTTCTTTTCCCATACACTTCATTTAAAATATTTTCTTTCTTGTTATTTTATGAACTTTTTTTCCCAGAAAATGATTCAAACCCCATCAAAGATGGCTTTAAGACCCCTGAGCTGTTTTGAAGAATGTACATGATGTTGTTTCCAGAGAAGAGGGGTATGCTGTGGTTTTGAGGTAAAATATGATTCAAACTCAAATGGAAATAGGTTTTGCTCAGTATTTAACCTCTAATTACCAGAAAACCCTATCCAAGACAGTCATTTTAAGGAGAGTAGAATGTACTTCTAGACCTTATGTCAGAAAATAATCTGAAAAGTACCACTTAGACTTGAAAAATTAATGATACTGAAAACAGGAATGATGCCACTGAAAATATCATGGATCATCCTGATTTCAAACAATTCAATTAGCAAGAGAAATATCAAATTGCTTAAATTTCTGAATCCCTACTCATGCCAAAGAAAATTTAGGACCAAATATGAAGCCAGAGGGAGTCTCAAAGGCCTGTAAGACTCCAAGAAATTTGAAACACAGTCAAGAAGATTAAAAAAGAAAAAATGCAAGGAACAATGCCTATTCATGATTTTATTGAAAACCTCTAGCAAAAGAAATTTGTGTTGTTATCTTAAAAGGATATAGAAGGAGATTGCATCACTGTTTTTCACCTGTCAAATCTCTATAAATTGAAACTAATTCAAGAATTTTCTTATGTTCTTCTTATTGATTTTACCTATTTTCTTCAGAGACTATTACCAGAATCAACAGCATGCTATGAATTTTAAAAAAGAATGAAAATTAACCAGCTCATTGAATGAAAAGTATTGGCCATTAACCTGACTTTGAAAATGACATGAGGATTTGGATTTAAGTAACTAACTTTTGTTTTTTATTTTCATGAAAGTTGATGATGCTATTGATAGCTTTGGCCACTAATATTTTGGGTAAAGTATTCTTTGAACAAAAGATCTTTGAAAGGGAGATCAAAGACTCTTTTAATTAAAAGTAGTCAATTAGTACAGAATATGTAAAAAACTTGGATTCTTTTAAAGTAGTATTTGATTCTGGCCTGGACCAAATACCATAATCACCTGTGGATTTGTTCCACCTACAGCTTTGAAGGTGCATATGCAATGGTTAAGATTGGAGTTAAAAGTACACTAAGACTCTCCTTAAGGCTTTAAAGAAGAAATTGATTTGAATTATTGGAATAATATCAAAACAAATGCTATTTAATGTAAATATTCTACATCCTCACATCCTTTCTCTCAATGGCAAGGTCTATAGCTACTTCCCTCAGAAAGTATTAATTACAGAAATAAAGATCCTTCAAATAGAGAATGAACTCATAAATACTGTAATAAATAAAGAATACCTTGCAAGAACATAGAAAACCAGGAATTTGAAAATATCCAAAGGCTCCAGCTACTATAAATTCATCCAAAATGACATTTGAGATTACCTGTAATATTTCTGAGTTGTATATCTCATACCTCTTTATTGAAATTATCCTATTTCATTATCCTTTTTCTCTCCATAAGGGATATCAAGGAGATGATAAAACTTTTGAGAAAGGAATAAAGAATGAGGAAAAAAAATATTTTAAGAAATTTGGAGAGACCTTTTTCAAAGAACAATGCAAGAGATTAACATAAGTAATCAATGTTTTTAAAATGAAGTCACATTTTCTCAAATTTCTAGTAGCCAATTGGACCCAGGTAATTATGAAAACTATCATAAACTCAAAATAACTTGATAAAACCTCAAAATTCAAAACATAAAGCTAAAATATCTAAAGGTTCAAAGTAATTGAAAGCCAAGCCAAGAGAAGAGGAAGACCCCTATGAAAAACATCAACACAAAAGCTTTCAGATCACAGTCAGTTTTTCCCCCTAAAGCTATTGCAGGGGATTCATGTGAAGGATTTGAAAATTTTGAGGACTCATTATAAAACTCCACAACCTCATGGGCCTCAGTACCCTCAGAAATGGATTTGAATGACTATAAAAATTGAAAAGGAAGCCTCAGAAGGTTCAGAAGATTTGAAAAGAGAAGAATACTATCAGACAGAGATTCCCAAAGGACTGAAAAAAATTTGAAGATCTATGATGCAGTTAACTCAACCTGTGAGAACTTACAAGAAATAATCTCACAAGAAATGAATTCAAAATGCCTTTTTTGAGGCTCTGAATTTTTGAATGAAAGATTTGTGCTTATTTCAAGTTTTTTTTATTTCTGAAGATAATTCTCCTATGTTGTAAAATGAAATAAGGAAGCACCTTTTGGGTGAAACTAATGGTAAGTCATTTTTGAATTTCAGAATTTCCCAAGTACCATGGGCTACAGAATACTGGGCTACCTAGTAGAATAATACTACATATCCAACCACCAGAAAATTAACAAAACTAAAATGATATCTGTGGCTATGAGAATAGAGATGAATTCTGAGTAGTCTCTCAATTAGGTGTATCAATAACACAGTAGAAAAAATTCACTTTAGAACTCACAATGAGCAAAATCTATCCCTTACAGAAGGGGTAGCAGGTTCAACCCAGCTTTCCTCTTTCTTCATGCCTGGTTTTAACATTTCACTAGTATTTTGTCATATTCTAAGGAAGATCTTCAATATTGGAAGATTTTCTACATATAACCCAAATGAGTTTTCTTTTATGTGAGTGTTCTTAACAGTAAATTTTTCCACTGAATTTCTTGAATACAAAAATAGAGAATCAATGTCCATTGTAAGACTCTTCTCAAGGAAATATTACATCTGATATTGCTATTACTCTGTTTCCTATTTGCCTCATCTCAAAAAAAATTAATCTTCAGATAGTATTTTCTTCACAAAAACCCAAATTCAGCTACCAAACTGCATTAATTAATAGGAATTACAAAAAATTTCATCCTTATTAATTTTTATAATCATTATTATCTCCTATTGAATAGAATTCAGTTGAAACACTGTAATTTTATATATCTCCTTGTTTTCCTTAGCTTTAATTTGAGTTTCATTTATTGTAATTCCACAAAGCAAAAATACATAAATTCTGTTTTTCACCTTTCAAACTTTCACTAAGATTCATTCCTTAAAATATAATTGATGTAATTTCTACACTAAATTTCTTTCAAGTTAGTGAAAAAAGTTTTTTAAATATTTGAATAAAATATGAATTTTTTTTTATGAAAAATTAAGAAAAATTTTAAATATAAAACAAATAGGTACTAAAAGTGTTTTGAAAACAAATTGAAGATAAATATCTTTATACAATTATTCTTGAAAGGATATTATTTTCTCAATTTTTTTGCTTTTGTAAAAATGATCCCAAAATACCCTTGATGCTTACATATAATGTTTCAATAAGAATTTTTTTTACATTTATCCACTTAAATATTTCAAAGCCTTTCCTACTGCCTTGAAAGCCTTTTATAGTTCAAATTATGTGTTTTTTGAGGGAAGATAGCTATTCAATGGAGATATAAGTTGAATTTTTGGATTTGCTTTTATGCCTAGTTTGAGCTATGAGAAGCTTTCTGATAGGTTGAATTTTATTTTGAGGCTGGTAATTTTATTAATGGAGCTTTGGAAATTAATTTATAAGATTAAATGGTACTAGTGTTTTGTTTATCTTTATAGTTTTCATTATTTCTCAAAAATAAATCCTCAGTGAAGAAAATGGTTGTGTCTTGAATAAATTAATTTTTCCCTATCCTTTCTTATCAATTGCTCTTTTTAAATGAACATGGAAAATCTTCATTTTTGTCAAAGTGCAACAAATTGAAATATACTGCTTAAACAAGCATTAGGGATTTTCCAGATGAAATGTAAGAGTTTTTAATGTGTTGAAACATTTTTTTAAAAGTTTCTTTAAGTAATAGCAGAGGAAATTGGAGAAAAATAATAATTGGAAGGTAATGAAAATAATGATACCCAATGGAAAGAATTTAGATTTTAATTAAAAAGGGAATTCTGACTATTTTTATTTCAATTTTAAAGAATGTTTATTTTTTAGTTTTTCTGAAATGAAAAAGATCAGTTTCTGAAAAAATACAAAAGAATTTCAGAAATCAAAATTGGAGGTCAAAAACTATAGCTTTTCAAACTTTCTTACTGTTTTGGAAAGCTAACAGGAAGAATTATTTGCGTTCCTCAGTATTCTAGTCCCCCTTTAGTAAAGAAATAATATAAAAATTGTTAAATTAAAATTTTAAATCAAAATCTCCTGATTTTTTTCCCTTCAAATAATTTTTTGTGGAAAAAGGTCAAGTGAAACTATTAAATATGTCAGCCCTTGAGATATGACCACATATCCAAAAAGGTCACAACAAAATTCCTGTAATAATTATACTTATAATAATTATCTCAAAGACTAGTAAAAATACCATAAATAAGTACAAAATCTGAATTAACTCAGAGTCTAATGAGTAAGCATGTGAAGTAAATCACACCATTAGACCCCTAATAGTAAAATACACATATGTCATTTTTATGGCATATCTGAAAAGTCAATAATTACTGAAGAATAAGTAATAATACCTTAAAAAAGGTATAAAACCTTATTTAACTCAGAAACAAATGAAACAACATGTGGAATAAACTGTACCATTGGATTCTCCATAAAGCACCACACATAAAACAGCTATAAATCTATCCTCTAAAGTCAATACTTAAGTAATTAAGCTGAATATATGCACTTTTTTGGTCAATGCATAGATTCATGGTTTTTAGCTGATATCTCTTGAAATATACAAGATAGGGAGATAAACCAAAAAATAAAGTCACCACGTAATTACTTTAAAAACACAGATATGAGCTTTATTTAACAAGTCATAAACACGGTTAAAACTTGTAATGGATTATTGATCAAAATCAATGGAGCTGTTGACCACTTTGTTGTGAGAGTGATCAAAACTTAGAAAAAAGTAGACAGTCAGATTCTACTAGTTCATACGTGAATAATGATGTAATTTTTATTATAATATTCAAGTTATAGCCCCTTGAAATCATGGTTTGAAGTTTGAAATATTAAATTTTGACAGAAAAGATGAGTTACAAGAAAAATCATCAAAAATGGAGTTTTGATTATGTAATGAAATCCTCTTGGAAGTTCAAGAAGGACATGCCCAGCTATCAGAATCCACTCACAGAATAGCTGTAGCGGGTATAACCTAAGAGTTATTAATGATAAAAGTTTAAGCTTAAATTTGATCATTTATGATCACTCAATTTAATCTTATTTTGAGTTTAAAAGATATATAAATGATAAAACTGGTGAATACTATTATATCAGGATTAATATTAAAAAATCCACAAAGTTTAGGCTTCTGCCAAGCCTATGATGTCATCAAACCTAGAGTTATAGTGATAACTCTAAATAATGGCGTAAGAATGAGATAAGATGGTTTGATCATGATTTAATCATCAATAAACCTTGAAATACGTATCATTTCCAGTGGATAACATAATTACACGTCTACTAGAAGCCTACTGGACTCTATAAGGGAGGTATTTACTATAAATAGAGCTCCTTTTACTCTATTTTCCCCTCAGATGCATCAAAACATTAAAAAAATTAAATCAAAGGGTAAAATGTTTATTCTTTATATATAAATATTTCATATTATTAAATACCAAAGGTAATCTTCATTATAATCATCATTTTTGATGTGATTACTTCAGTTATTCTACTGTTTTGCTATATTTCTTTTAAAAATCTCAAATCCATGTAAAATCAATAAAATTTGTAATTTCTCTTATATTTTTTTCTAAATACAAGTTAAATAAGTTGTATTTACATTATTTGGGGTAAAAGTATCCAAAAATATTGTATTAAGCGTCAAAAGTAGGTTATCTTCTCTTATTATAATAATTTCTCTCTATTCTTACTATTAATAATTTCTTCAATTAATATAAATAGTATTTATATTAATATAGAACTTTAATATTAGTAATATTATTGTTATTAATGCTTTTTTTATTAGTAAAAAACAATTTTTTATGCCTTTATTATTTGTTGGTAACAATAATAAAGTGCTTTTAAATATATTAATTATTATATATCAATATATTTATTTATTATATTATTTTATTTATTCAATAATATAATTATTTTTAGGTCTTAATTATAATAAACCTTTATCATTATAATTATTTTTATCTTATTTACTTTATTTATAAGGACATTCAGATTACAATAAGTAAAATATTAGTAATTTTCACTCATTGTTTCATAGTGAAACCTTACATTTGGGGGCCTGGAAATGATATTTACTTTAAAAGACCTTTAAAGAGATTCTAATTGGGTTTATCTAAGAATAAATTATAATTATAATCATAAAATTATATAATAATTCAATATTTATTGATTTTAAAAGCTATGGAGGCATATGGAAAGCAATTGTACTGTCTTACACATGGTTTTTCACATCCTTAGACTTTCAAGAACTTTCTTTGAGTGATTCTAGTGATTAGATGAGATATTCTTTAAATTAAAAATAATTTTATATTATAAATTAATTTCATAAAAGAATCATCCTCATTTTTACTTTATCATTTCAAAATAAACACATTCAAAATAATAAAAAATATTCAAAACCAATAAAAAAAGTTATTTTTATTCATTTTTTTCATTTCTTTATTTATTTCATTTATTCAAAGATGCAAAAGCGTTTTTTACTTGGAAAATTGCCATATCTTACCAAAAATGACACTTCTTATATAAAATAATTATATTTATTTGTCTTTTTTAGTGTTTGAAGACAATCCGACAGAGGACAATCAAGCCACTGCTGAAAGATTGGTGGAAGAAGCTTGCCCAAGTTCTCCAGCACCAATTGTAACTAAGAAATTAGACTTTCCAGGACTCTGAAGGTGAGTACCTCTTTTATAAATTGCCATAAGAAGAATTATTGTCCTGAAATCTTCTTATTTCTTATTTCTTAAATTATGACTACCAGAAGAGGCTCCCAATCCTCCATCCAATCAGATGGAGCTGGACTCAGAGGTAGAATTGATTCCTCAAAAGGGAAAAGAAAGGGCAATATACCCAGTGGAACAGAATCCACACAAGGAAGTGCCTTATCTCAAAGGCAAGTCCCAAAAATGCCCATGATATCTGAACCAGAGTTAGAACTAAGTATGAGTAACTCAAACAGGTACAAATCAGATTCAGAGGGCTCAGATAGACATTTACATGAGCCAGTACAAGCAGTACTACACAGTGTAAAAACACAAGGACTGGGAAATGTTGCCACAAATACACCAAGGAGTGATGAACTCCTGGCACATCCTCAAAAAGTTCCTCAAAGAGGAGGAAATAGTGAGATACTCCAATGGATGGAATCCACTATCATCCAAACCTCAAATAAAAAAGATCAAGGAGTACCATGCCAAAAAGAAGGAGGCAAGCAACGAAGAAGCCCCAGTAGCTTCTACAAGAAAGCCCCAAGCCAACCCATTTCTCCAAGAAGGGAAGAAGAACAAGAACAAGAACTGGAGAAAACCATATTCCCCAAGTTACAGGATTCCAAAAATCCAAAAAGATGCCATGGGCAATGTCTTCAACATGGCCAGAACCTTGATGGAATTCAAGGACAAGGAGGAGCAAAGAATGAGACAACCTCATTTTTCAAGGAAATAACCTGGTCCCCAGATGTTGTAAATACTTTAGCAGAAATTACAAATAGTATTTTACCTCTAAAAGAAATTGAAAATAGTTTATTATCATTACAAGAAATAAATAATAATTCATGTTCTTTAACAAAAATTCTTGTACAGAATAAAAAAGAAATTGACAAAATTAAATTTATTGTTGAAAATAACAAACCAAAAGTTTTAATTGACAGTACTCAAAAGTTAATACAAGGACAAAAAAAATTGTATAAATACATAAAAGATATCAAAGATAGAACCTTGACAATCAATTATGACATGAGTATTGATAATCTTACAGAAAAATTGAACAAATTAAGTATTTCTGTAGAAACATCTGAAGAAAAGACTTCATCACACCAAAAATTACTTTTAGACCATGTGGAACAAAGTGATGAAGCAAAAATGCCTCTAAAGGATTATATTCAAAGTGAAATAAGGCTTATTACTTAAGAAATGGATAGAATTCATGAGGCTAACTCAAATATGCCAAAGTTATCAACCCCATTTTCTCACATAAGAAGCCCTGTTAAGCAAAAAAGAGGAATCAACAAATACATTCATAACAGACTTGATTAATCAAGAAAATAGCCAAGTATTAATGAAGGAAGCACCTCAATTAAAAGAATAGCCAGCATTCACAGGAGAAGGTGAATATGATCATATGTCATTTATTAAAACAACTGACATGTTACAAGAAGATTATGCCATACCAGATGAATTGATCACTGCCAGATTACACTCACTATTTGAGAAATCTGCAAAAAGATGGTATTATGGCATAAGGCAGAAAAATGGCAAAAATACCTGGTCTTGGTGGAAACAAGAAATAATCACCAAGTGGGCTAATGATGACTCAAGGTACAAAATATAAAATGAATTTGAAAACTTGTTCTTTGACACAGACAAAGATAAACCTTTGACTTGGTTCCTAAAACAAGTTGAAAGATTAAATGCACTGTAACCAGAAATGTCACAAAAAATGGTAAACATGAAAATATTCAATAAATGTGGAGGGGAATTGGAGAATTCCCTGAGAAGCAGGTGTATAGAGCCATGCTCCACAGAAGAGTATATAAATGCACTAGAAGACATAGTGACAAGGACAAAAATTTGCAGAAATTGGAGGAAATCAGACATTAAAAGTCCAAACAAACCATTCATCAAGAAAGATAAACCAAGAGAAACCCTCAAGACCAATATATCCAACAATACTGAGCAAAGAAAGTGCCACAAATGTGGAGGTATTGGACACTTAGCCAATAATTGCCTTAAAAAAGAAAAAATCAATGAAATTGTGGAAGCAGACGATCACAATGATAAAGAAGAAGAATCTGATTCTGAAAAGGACACTGAAGAATCAGAAAATTCTGAAGGTGATGAAATTAATATAATTAATGCACAAATTAATAATATTGATATAATATATGAAGTACTGGATGTCAATTAAAACTTACCACAAGTCGGAACATCTGATACAAGCCTCACAAACATACATGATGCTAAATTGTATAGAACCAAACAAGCAAAAGGGATGGGATATACAGCTGGCAAATCAAGTATAAGTATTATCATGGTGGGAAACCAAGAGGCAAAAGTGAGCTTAGATACAGGAGCATATTGTATCTGTGTTGGTAAAAGTTATTTTGAAAAAAATTGTACCAGATTGGGAAGAAAAACCTATATCAATACAAGGAGTCAAATTTAGTAGTGCAAGTGAAAGCATGAAGCCCCTTGGAATAATTGACTTAACACTCATTTTTCCTCATCCTTTGCAATGTATCAGACTGAAAGTAAAATTTGTAGTAATTGACAACTGCACTAGTAACCATTTTATACTTGGAAATGACTACTTGTCAATTTATGGCATAGATATCTCTAACCAAAAAGATAGATATTTTACCATAGGAGACAATAAAAGACAAAAATTCGGCTTTTTCAATAACAAAAGACAAATTACAGTTATCAAGAATGAAGAAAAAAGCCCAGAAATGGATTTTTTCATAACTGAACAGCTAAAAGAGGCAGAATTCAATCATGAATTGACAGTAAAAATGAAAGAAAAATTGATTGACCTCTTTTTTGAATATAAAAATGCCTTTTCAACTGACAAGGAACCACTAGGTGGCATAATTGGACATGAGGTAGACATAATCCTTAATGTAGAAAACCCTATCCACCTCTATTGAGAAGACCAGCTTATCCAGCCAGCCCAAGAGCTAGAGGAGCTTTAGAGGTACACATTAAAGAAGTAATGGACCTTGGAGTATTAAGGAAATTAGGACACAATGAACAGGTAGAGGTCACTACACCTGTAATTATAACTTGGCATAATGGAAAACCAAGGAAGGTAGGGGACTTTAGAGACCTAAACACCTATAATATCCCTGACAGATATCCAATACCCAGAATCCATGAGACATTAACACAATTATCTCAGGCTAAGTTCATCACAGCGATGGATGCCCTAAGGGGTTTTCATCAAAATGTCTTAACAGAAAATTTAAAGAAACTACTAAGGATAATAGTCCACTGTGGAATTTTTGAATATCTCAGAATGCCATTTGGTATAAAAGATGCACCATCCCATTACCAAAGGATGATGAATACCATATTTCCTGAAGAATTATCAGAAGGATGGCTGATTATTTATATTGATGATATCATAAGTTTCTCAGAGACTTGGGACAGTCACTTATCAAGACTAGAAAGAGTATTGCAAAAAATAGTCCAAGTAAACATGAAAATCTCTCTGAAAAAGTGTCATTTTGCATACAGTGAACTGAAAGCACTAGGACATGTTGTATCTGGACTAAGCTTGGGCATAGACAAAAAACAAAGTAGCAGAAGTACTATTGAAACCAATTCCCCAAACTAAGAAAGAAATGCAATCATTTCTAAGCTTTTCTGGTTATTACAGACAACATATAAAAGGTTTTGCAAGAATTTCTAAGTCATTGTATAAGCTCTGTGACCAACAGAAAGTCTATGAAATGACTGAAGAAAGAGTTAAGGAATATGAAGAATTGAAAAATTCCTTAACAAATTCCCCATTTCTTCTAATGCCATATTGGAAGCTACCCTTCAAACTATACATTGATGCTTGTGGAGAAGGACTAGGTGCTGCACTACACCAGACAAAAATCATCAATGACAAACCTGTTATAGAACCAATTTGCTTCATTTCAAGACAAATAAAGTCAACAGAACAAAGGTATGGAGCAAGCCAAATGGAATGCCTCTTCTTAGTGTGGGCTTTAGAAAAATTACACTATGATTTGGATGGGACAGTGTTTGATGTAATTACAGATTGAAATGCTGTGAAATCTTTACTAAACATGAAAACCCCAAATAGACATATGTTAAGATGGCAAATTTACATCCAAGAATATGGAGGAAATATGACTATAGTTCATAAATCTGGTAATATTCATAAAAATGCAGATGGTCTTAGCAGATGCGCTCTGGAAAATACACCTGAAAATCTAGCATGGGTAACACAGGAAGAGCACCATATAGAAGGCATATGTGTAACAGATATAGGCACAGAATTCTTTAACCAAGTTAAAGAAAGCTATAAAATTGATAAAAACTGCCATATCTTATGCCAACTTCTAATTAAAGACTGTAAAGACCCATCACTTTCATAAAAACTAGATGAAACATGGAAAAACGCATATGATGAAGGAAGATTCCACCTCCTTGATGGAATCCTTTACCATAGAACTAAGCCTACATGTGTTATGGCTTTAACGGATAGAACTCTAATAAACACTATACTACATGAATTTCATGATAGTGATGCAGCTGGACATCTCTCAGAAGACAGAACACTAGAGAGAGTAAAAACCTGCTCTTGGTGGCCAAATTGGAAGAAAGATGTTGCAGAATACTGCCAAAAAGCAAACAGAGCCACAGGTAAAAAATTTGGAATGATGATCCAAATCCAAGAGCCAAAATCCCCTTGGGAAATAGTTCACATGGATTGGGTAACAGCATTACCTCCAGGAGGAGACAGAAGTTACAATGCATTCCTAGTCTTAGTTGAAAGAAACAGCGAAACCCCAATGTTCTTACCATGTCACAAGGATGATACAGCTATGGACACAGCCATAATTATATGGAATAAAGTTATTAGTCACACAGGCTTATTCCAAAGCATCATAAGTGATAGAGACCCAAAATTCACTTCAGAATTATGGACAAACCTCCATAACCTGTTTGGAACAAAACTATCATTATCAACAGCCTACCACCCCCAAACTGATTGTCTAGCAGAAGGAATGATACAGACATTAGAAGACATGATAAGAAGCTTCTATGCTTATGGACTAGAATTCAAAGATTCTGATGGTTTTACCCATGATTGGTGTACATTAATACCAGCTCTTGATCTGGCATATAAAACATCAATCCATTCTTCAACTTGCAAGACACCTTCAATGCTAGAAAAAGGCTGGAATCCAAGAATCCCTTATGATACCCTCAAAAAGGACTTAGTGGATATACACCCAACAGCAAGTAGCTTCAAGTTAATTCTTGACAAAGCAAGACACCATGCAAACAGATGTATGCAAGATTCTTTCAAGTATGCAAAAGAAAGATGGGATAAAAGTCATAAACCACCTGACTTCAAAATAGGAGACTTGGTCCTAGTGTCAACTCTAAATTTCAATAATATAAAAGGCCCAAAGAAATTGAAAGATTCCTTTGCAGGACCATTTATGATAAAAGCACTACATGGACCCAATGCTGTGGAATTAGAGCTCACAGGTGAACTAATGAACAAACACCCAGCTTTCCCTGTAAGTCTGATGAAGCCTTACAGCTCAAGTGACAAGGAATTATTTCCACTAAGAAATAAACCCCCACTTGAAATACCCCCTTTAGAAGAAGGAGAAGAAAAGAAAATTGTGAAGGTCCTTAAAGAAAGAAGGACAAGAAACAAAAAAGAAAGGGAATACCTTGTAAGGTATAGAAATACAGCTCAAGAAGATGAATGGCTACTTGAGAAGGATATAAAAAATGCTGATGAACTATTAAGAAGGTTCAGAAATGAAAGAAAGCCTAAAGAATAGAAAAATTAAGCATTATTGAGCTTCAAGACTAACAAAGTCTATTGAAGAGGTAGGACAGTGGATGATACCTTAATTAACTATATCAGATTGTGGTAAGATATTCTTTGGTGGTAGGGAATGTGAGCCTTTGAGATATGACCACATATCCAAAAAGGTCACAACAAAATTTCTGTAATAATTATGTCAAAGACTAGTAAAAATACCATAAAGAAGTACAAAATCTGAATTAACTCAGAATATAATGAGTAAGCACATGAAAGCAATTACACCTTTAGATTCCTCATGGTAAAATACACATATGTCATTTTTATGGCATATCTGAAAAGTCAATAATTACTGAAAAATAAGTAATAATACCTTAAAAAGGGTATAAAACCTTATTAAAATCAGAAACCAATGAAACAACATGTGAAATAAATTGTACCATTGGATTATCCATAAAGCACCACACATAAAGCAGCTATAAAGCTATCCTCTAAAGTCAATACTTAAGGAATTAAGCTGAATATATGCACTTTTTTGGTCAATGCATATATTCATGGTTTTTAGCTAATATCTCTTGAAATATATGATATAGAGAGATAAACCAAAAGTAAAGTAACCACATAACTACTGTAAAAACACAGATATGAGATTTATTTCACAAGCTATAAACAAGGTTAAAGCTTGTAATGGATTATTGATTAAAATCAATGGAGCTGTTGATCACTTTGTTGTGAAAGTGATCCAAAATTAAAAAAAGTAGACAGTCAGATTCTACTAGCTCATACGTGAAGAATGATGTAATTTGTATTATAATATTCAAGGTATAACCCCTTGAAATAATGGTTTGAAGTTTAAAATATCAAATTTTAACAGAAAAGATGAGTTACAAAGAAATCATCAAAAATAGAGGTTTGATGATGTAATGAAATTATCTTGGAAGTTTAATAAGGAAATGCGAAGATATTAGAATCCACTCTCAGAATAGCTGTAGCGCATATAAATTAAAAGGTATTAATGACCAAAGCTTAAGCTTAAATATAATCATTTATGATCACTCACTGTAATCTTATTTTAAGTTTAACAGTTATATAAGTGATAAAACTGGTGAATACTATTATATTAGGATTAATACTAATAAAATCCGCGAATTTTAGGCTTCTTCCAAGCCTGTAATGTCATTAAACTTAGAGTTATAGTGATAACTCTAAGTAATGGCATAATAATAAGATAAGATGGTTTGATCATGACGTAATCATCACTAAGCCTTAAAATATTGATCATTTCCAGTGGACCCATCAGTAAATGTCTACTAGAAGCCTACTGGACTCTAGAAGGGAGGTATTTACTGTAAATAAAGCTCTTTTTAGTCGATTTCCCCCTCGGACGCATCAAAGCATTCAAACAATTCAATCAAAAGGTGAAATCTTTATTCTTTATATATAAATATCTTATATTATTAAAGACCAAAGGTAATATTTATTATAACTATCATTTTTTAGGTGATTACTTCAATTGTTCTACTGTTTTGCTATATTTCTCTTAAAAATCTCAAATCCACATAAAATCAATAAAATTTGTAATTTCTCTTATTTTTATTTGTAAGTACAATTTAAATAAGCTGTATTTACATTATTTGGGATGGAATCATCCAAAAGCTTCATATTAAGTGTCAAAAGTAGGTTATTTTCTCTCTATTATTACTATTAAGAATTTCTTCAATTAATATTTATAGTATTTATATCAATATATAACTTTGATATTAGTAATATTATTGTTATTAATTGTTTTTTCTGAATAAAAATTCTTTTATACGTATTATTATTTGTTAGTAACAACAATAAAGTCCTTTTAAATATATTGATTATTATATATTAATATATTTATTTATTCAATAATATAATTCTTTTTACGCCTTAATTATAATAATTATTTCTATCTTATTTACTTTATTTACAAGGACATTCAGAGTACAATAAGTAAAATATTAGTAATTTTTACTCATTGTTTCATAGTCAAACCTTACAAAATATTATAATTAAAATCTATATTAAAATAAGAGAATATTGAGTTTTTTTATTTGGAAGCAAAATCTGCATACTACTTATCTGCTATTTCAAACTTTCACTGAAAAGATATAGTAATCTTGGATAAACAGATTTTAATATCATTTTCCTTCCAGGAAAATTTGACCATACAATATAATAGCTTATATATAAAATGTTTGAGGTAACCACCTATAGTTTTTTAAAAAATAAATAAGAAAGACACTTTATTGTGATAATTAAATTATGAAAAGGTGAAATTTTCCATAAAACCAAATTTCACAGAAAATTTTTTTGTTCATTATCAAATGGAAAAAGACCAGTTATCTAGTAATTTAAGAAAAAGAAAAAATCCTAATTTAGATTTGGAAATATTTTTTCTATCAAATTTCCTTTTATGGAGTCAGTTTATTTCTAGCTTTTGACACAATCTCTTATATAGAAGAATTGTGAACATTAAGGGTGATATACTTCCTTAAAAAGTGTAAATTCAAATTTTTCCAGGGAAAGATATAAAGTGTATTTTGAATTAAAAATGAAATGGAGAATAAATGAGATAATAATATGATTTTGTATTGAAAAAACCAATGAAATTTGTATTTGCAAGGAAGAAAATGATTAAAACCTCAAAATATACAGAGATTTAATTTATATATTACTAAACTACAGAGAATTAAGAAGAATGAATCTGGATTTATGAAGATTTTATTATTAATTGGACATAGATAAGAAAAATATACTCCTATGACAGAAAGTAAACTCTTCCTGAAGGAGTATTAAAATTGTATTATTAATAAAGTGGGTATAACTCAAGACTTCAGAAATATTTTGTTTGAATTCATATCTTTGAATAATATTTCATAAAAGGAAATCGGCTCAGAAAGGTTGTATAAAACCTTTCATATTTGATTGACTACACCAAAAATTTATTTCAAGATCCATTTCGGATTGAATTAGATCAAAAAGAGTGGGGAATACAAAATTTACATAATTCAGTTCTTTGGAGAATAAAGAATAGGAGGATAAAAATTGATATAGTTTTTAAAAATCTTAATTGAAATTTCAAAGAAAAAAGAGTTTAGATAAAAACTTATTCTAATCTCAGTCTGACTTTGCCTTGACCTTACCCTGGGTGCAAGCTTGGTAACAGCTAAACTTGGATTTTACTTGCATTGAAATTATGCTCTTTTATATTAAATTTTTAATAAAAACATTTTTTTATGTAAACATAAGTTTTTCTATGAAATTTCATTATTTTTGGAATTCTTTTTGGTGTTCACTAACACCTGAAATTACTATATAATACAGGAAAATTTCCTCCACATAAATGTGATATATATAGTCATAATTATGCAAAATGCATTTTCAAACTCTATTTTAAGATTTTTTAATTCATTCAAAATCCATCCAAAACAAAACTCCTTCTTTCAGGGAGTTGATTAGCTTTTTAAAAAACAATCAAACAAACAAGCCATCCATTGTTTTCATAAATTTATTTATGATTTGAATCTTATTAAATCTTATGGAAAAGTTGATTTAAATTTGTAAGCATGCTTTTTATATTGAATAAGTGATCCATTGTAGTTGATAAATAAAGATGGATTCTCAAAATCAGAAATATTATTTAAACTGAAAATAATGAGGAATATTGAAGCTGTTTTTCTATGTAGAAATTTCCAAAATAACCACCTTGATCCTTTTCTAAAGCTCAATCCCAAATTAATTGACAGTTTGGCTCAGATAAAGGAAATTCTGTTAATTTCAAGTTACTTTTATTACTGGCCATCCCTCAAAAAATATCACGTGGAATTATTGAAGTCTGAATTATTGATACACAAGCTGGAATGCATTTGTTTATTTGTATCATTTTTTTCTTTTTCCAAATATTGTGATAGATTTTCAGTTACCATATCTTACTGAATTTCCTTTTCTAAAGCTGAATCCATTTTGATAAGTATCAAATATAATGGACAAAAACCAATCGAATAAATCATAAAATTGCATTGTCATTGAAGTTCTGTTTATTTCCTGAATTGACATTGTTTCTTCTTTTTTCAAGATAGTCAAATTCCCCTTGAATTTTGGAGCTTTCTGTGATTCTTTTTCCCTCACTAGGGATTCATATTTGTCAAATATGCAGGCTTTTAATAATTAAAATATTCTTCCCAAATACCTCAGTGAACTATCAATTATGCTATAGATGATGTAATTATTTTTATCCAGTTATCAAATGTAAATAAGGAAATATAGATATTTTCTATAAGTAAAAGCAAACCAAATAAATATCCTGATAATTTTCTTTGTTTTTAATGGCCTCTGTCAGGTTGAGTCCATGATGAAGTAGTAATATGTGTATGTACAGCTTTAAATCTGACTGTGAGTTTTTTAAATGATAATTAAAGGGCTTTACTATAAGGAATAGTGGTGGTGAGTGCTTCTGAAAGCCTTGGGTGCAGTGTTTATCTGTTGGTTTACAATAATAAAGACTACAATAATTAAAATTAGAATTATACCTGATTATTTTCCAAGAGTATAACTGTTGTGGACAGTTATACTACATAAGAATTCCTCTTTTGGGAAGAGAAAGGGCCCTTTTTATCCTGAAATTGAGTGGAAAGGTCCTCTAGACCACTTCATGCGGAGGAAGTGAAGATCTTTGAATTCAGAGTACTTGCTTGTGGTTTTCAAAAGGCCTTTATACTCTGTATTGGGCTCAGACTATTTCCCCAATACAGGGTGAAAATTTTCATCTGGGGACCACACATCCCTCTTCTGATGTGTATGAAGCATAGAATGCTGTACAGAACCTGTATGGGACCCCAGTAGTGACTGAAGCATGAGGTATTGAGGTATAAAAAAATTCTTTGTCTATTTGACACCTCATAATCAGGGGTATGGGATATTATCCCACAGTAAAGGTGTATTGGCCAAACTGTGGAATCTTGACCTTAAAACTGCTATAGCTTTGTCAGTCTTTAAAATATTGACCTAAAAGTTAGTTCATTGTGTAGCCCTATATGGGATCTACACAATTTTACCTCATTTTATATGGGTAACATTAAATATGAAAAAGTTATGCCATGTTCAATTTTTGTTGTTCATATATATGTTTTTCTCAAAATCTGTGTGGAGTTTGTTTGCCCCATAACTTTTTCTCTAGATGAAATGTGGGGAAATAGATGGCACCATCAAATAGCCCTGATTGTTCTCTCTCCAAAAAGGCACCACTTTAGGTATCTAAGACTAAAACTGTAGAAGTTAGATGAGAGGTGAATACTTTATTCACCCTTATTTGACCTCATTTTGGCCATAAATTCTGTAGTTTTTGTCCTAGCTCAATTTGGATAGTACAATCGGATAGCCCTAACTGAGAGCTTCAATTTAAACACATATTTGATGGGGTTCAACTCCTTGCTCTGGATCTTAGATGAGAGGTGAAAATTAAGGTTTATGCTCAGAACTTGCTTTGTGCTTGAATAAATTGGTTATTTATTGTCCTATGAAGATGGGACTTGTATTTTTAAAAACAGGTAGCTTTCTTCTTTCTTTTGATAAATTTTGAGCTGGTTTGGCTCAGCTGCATATTTTGGTGGTTTTTTCTCTACCATTGGTCTATGGTACTTGGCTGTCATGATTGTGCTACGGTTTTGAATCACAGGCTGACATAACCTCCCTTCAAAAAAGGCTCATCGTTGATGAGACTTTTCTGCCCTCCTAGAGGCTCTGAATCTTCCCAGGTGAAGGTTTTCATCTGGTATGGTATCTTCTGCCAACCATTTGTCCTTATCTGCTGTCTGGTTCTTGAACCTGACCAAATATTGTCTCTGGTCTTTACCATTCAATATGATCTTCCTGGCCTTGATGATCTTCTTTACAGGGCCAGGGGAATCCTCCACCTCCACTATGTCTTGTTCCTGGAGGGGAGCTTATCCTCTCCTTTCTGGAAGTAGGGTTTGACAAAACTCACTTGGAATACTGGGTGTTTCCTAGAGATATCCTCTGTAGGTCTAACCTCCACTGCATTTTTCCCTATCAATTTGATGATAGTGAAGGGTACCACAAATGAGTTTATCATTTTCTTTGGTCCCTTAAGGTTATTAAAGCTAATTTTAGACACCAACACTTGGACCCCTTCTCTGAAGTCTGGTTCCATGTGTGTCTTTTCATAGCTCTGTTTATTGTACTATTTAGCTTCAGCTATGCACTTAGAAGCTGTATCAAATTCTCTCTTCCACATATTATGGAAGTCTTTAGCTGTGGGGTGGATGAATAGAAGATTCTTCTTCAAGTGATCCACTAATAATAAAGGGTTCCACCCTTTTTCTACCAATGCAGGTGATTTCCCTGTGGTAGAGTTCTGGATTGTGTTGTAAGCCAGTTGGACTTCTGGTAGAAGTGTAAACCATTCAATGGTGTATCCTTCATGGTTTCTATATTCCATTCCATATGCACAGAATCTTCTGATGATGTCCTCCATTGTCTAGATCATCCTTTAAGCTAAACCATCTGTCTGTGGATGATAAGCTGTAGAAAATGTAATTTTTTTCCCAAGAATGTCATAACGTTTAGTCCAAAATTCTTATGTGAATTTTGGGTCCCTATCACTAATGATAATTTTAGGGACTCCACATGTGGATATGATGTTATTCCAGAAGAACAGGGATGTATCCATAGCTGTGTCTTCCTTGGGACATGGTAGGCTCCTTACAGTTTTACTGTACCTATTAACTATTACTAGGAAAGCATTGAAGTTTTCCTTGCCTCCTGGGACTAGTCCTGTGACCTAGTCCATGTTGATGGTTTCCCATGGGTTCTTTGGTTCTTATATATGTTGAAGTAGCCCATAGCTCTTCCCCTGGTTCCTGTTTGCCTTCTGACATCTTTCACAAGTGTTGATATATTCACTCAACTCTTGTTTCCATTGTGGCCACCAAGCTGTGCTTGTTACCCTCTCCTTAGCCCTTTCTTCACTCATGTGTCCCATATAGGGGCATTCATGACATTATTTCAGGATTAGGGATATGTGATCTCTGTCTATCGCTGTGAGGCTACTAGTGTGATTCTCTCTGTGATAGAGTAGTCCATTTATAAAGAAAAACTTATAATCCTTATAGTCCCTCAACCAGGGTTCCTCTAACTGGGATTCCAGTTCTGGGCTCCTGTACTTCTGTTGAAGGAGTTGTAACAATATGCTAAACTATTTGTGTTTGGCATATGCTTTCATTACTGAACTAAAGAATTCATTTTGCAGTTCTGAGAAATGTATCCCCAATATGGGAGCTTCTGTTCCTTCTGTTTCAGTGTCCTCACTATCTGGGGTACCCCTTTCTGGTGCCCATTCAGAGAATCTGAAGTTCTTCCTTCTATCTATTTCCATGAAATGGATAGGAATCTTGTCTTCTAATTCAGGATCATAAGCTGGATTGCTCTTTAGTGTGGCTTTTGTGTTCTTTGTATATGATGGTCATGTTACCTCCATACTCTTGGATGGCTATTTGCCACCTCAACATGTGTCTATTTGTAGTCTTCATGTTAAGTAAAGACTTAAAGGCTGTTCACTCTGTTTAGACTTCAAAGACTGCACCCTCCAAATAATAATGGAGTTTTTCTAGAGCCCAGACTAAACATAAGCATTCAGTCCAAGTAGATTCATAACTGGCCTCTGAATCTTTCAGTTGCTGAGAGATGTAAAATATTACTCCCTCTCTTGGTTCACCATCCACAATTTGTCTTTGGTGAAGGGATGCTCCTAGGCCTTGACTACAAGCTGCCTCTATATATAACTTGAATGCTAGCTCAAAGTCAGGTAAGATGAGGACAGGTACATTAGTGAGCTCATTTTTGATCCTCTAATATGCATACCTCCTTTCCTTGGTTATTTCAAAAACTACATCTTTTGAGAAGGACTTGTATAGGCTACTAGCTATATGGAAAAAGTTTCTGATGTGGCTTCTGTAGTAGCTAGAAAGCCCAAGGAAAGATTTCATCTCTTTGATGTTCTTTTGGTACTAGTTTTTGCATTAATGCTGCTGCTTTTTTTTGATCTATGGCCAGGCTAAGGCCTGAGACTTTATGTCCCAGTGCCAATAGTTATTTTTGGCCAAAATTACAATTCTTAAGTGAAATTTTCAGATTGATTGGTGTGCATTTACTTAGTACTCTGTCTATGTATTGCACATGGTCTTCCAATGTCTCTGAGTATATAATGATATCATCAATATATACCACCATCCAGCCTTCCAGTAACTCTTCTTTAAATATTGTGTCCATCATCCTTTAAAAGTGGGCTGGTTCATTTTTAATGCCACAAGGAATTCTGGTGTACTCATATATGCCCATATGGCATAAGATTCTGAGTAATTTCATAGAGTTTGGCTTAACTCCATTATGGTGAAAGCCTTTCATACAAGCCATTTTGGTTATGTATTTGGCTTTTGCCAGCTTGTCCAGGGCATGAGGTATCCTTGGTATAAGGTACCTATCAGCTCTTGTGTAGTTATTCAGGGCTCTGAAATCTCCACACAACCTGGATTTGCCATCATGCTGGGTGATAAGGACAGAAGTGGTGATTTCCACTATTTCATTGTGTCCTATTTTCCTGATAACATCCATATCTAGGAGTTCATTGATGTGTTTTTTGATTTCTTTCCTAGTTTCCAGGCTTTCCAGATATGGAGGTCTTCTGAGCATGGGTGGATAAGGTCTTTCCACATCTAGATATAATTCTATATCATGGCCTCTGATTTTTCCTAAGGGTTATTCACCAATGGCAAATGCTGGTCTATTTTTCCTCAGCATTTTAAGTAAACTAAGTTTCTGTTTACTGGTAAGGTTAGTGCTGAATTGGCCCTCTTTGAATTCATTCAGAATTTCTTCTATAGGGTCATGGGTAGACATTTGGTATATATCAAGTGATTTTTTTTTCTTGTTTGTACCTTTGGTAATGTGCCTGTTTTTACTATTGTAAATTTCAATGCCATACATTCTTTGATAGCCTGTTCCCAGTAAAAATTCCTGGATGTGAGCATCTTAAAGCACTACAAACTCTGGCTTGAGTCTGATATTACCTTTCCTATGGGGTATGATTATGTCTTTGATAATGGTCCGAATGGATGTCATCTTACCTGATGCAATATTAAAGCTCTTTGCCTTGGTTGGCAAGAGTTGCTTTGCCCAATTTGGGAAGTGGTTATCCAGGTATTCTCTGGCCACTATGAAGCAGTGTGCACCACTATCAATGATCAGTGGGTGTTGAGCATCGTCAATACAAACAGTCATCCTTGTGGCTGTCTCGTGTATATCTGCCATTCATTTAGTTGGTGTGACTAGGAAGGTCTGTGCATCTTGTGTGTGTTTACACAAGTTTTTATTTGTAGTATCTTGTGGCATTCCTGCTTCCAACTATACCTCCCAAATTTATAGCTGTGTTTCCTCCTGGTACTCCACTGAAAATTCCTCTTTTGGGTCTCTGTCATCATCAGAGTGTTCTCTGATGGCATCACCCATAAAGTCTGATTCAGAATCCTCTGGTGGGGATGCTTCCTCTGGGACTTGTTCAATGGCATAGACTTTTTTCTTTGCCTTTGGAAAGTTGTTAGCATAGTGGTCTGTTGACCCACAATTTTGGAAGAGTTTTTCTTCTTGGTAACTTCTGAAACTCTTTCTTTGGGTTTATCTTTGATGTCCACCCTGAAAGGTTGTTTCTCTTTGAGACTGCTGCTTTTATATGGGGAATATTTTCCTATATGTGTCCTTTTCCTTACATCTTGTAAGGTATTGGCAATGTCATCTAGAGTACAAATTTGGTTTAATCTGTATTTTATTGCATGCTCTAGCTCTCCTGGCATCTGTGTCAAGAGTTTGTGATGCCTTGTCTGAATTTTCATTTGAGAATCAATGGCTTTAAGCCTTTTGGACTGTCTAAGACACCACTGATATGAATATATGTCCACAGAGTACTTGTAATTTTCAAACAAAATGGTTTTTTGCCATATCCAAGTACCATTGCATTACTTTTGAATTATCTGGCTTTTCCACCATGGCAATTTTCTTCTGCCATGAAATTCCTTCATTTCTGTGTACCATAACCAAGCATGTCCTTTGAATTCTGTATTCTATCTAGCAGTAATCCAGTAATCTGGTATGCTTGGTACATCAATGAAGAGTCCATAAATATAAATAATGAGCTCCATATGATCATATTCTCCTACACCAGAGGATTTTGGCCAGCTTGAGAGCTCTGGAAGCTGTTTCAGTGCTTCCTTCTTTGAATAAGTCATTTTATCTCCATATTGGTATTGTGATGGAGATCTTGCCTTATTATCCAAAAAGAAATCTGGTTTGATATCCGCTTGATATGGATTATAAAAAGCATGGCCTTATGGTTGAGGCTTCATGTTTTGTAAGACATTAAGAAATTTGTTTATATCCTGATCCAGACAATCACTGTCCCTTTTGCAGTGGTATTTCTCTTCAAATACTTGATTTAGTCTCTTATTGGTTTCTTCAGAGGCTTTTCATAATTTAGCACAGCTCTTTTGGATGGCTTTTATTATAGCCTCCTGTAAGGTTGTAAATTCTTTAAACCTTTAATTTCTCCTATGGAGTTCATCAAGCTTCCCTTCAGTTTGAACTGAAAATTGGGACATTTTTAAAAAAAGTTGATCACTGTTTAAGTTACTATCAGGTGTAACAACATTGTGTTCATTCTGAGTGGGGTGATATTTCTATTAGTAGGGATACTGATTCTAAAAGTATTTAAAACTATTTCTGGATCTTGTGTACTTCTTTCACCAAGTCTAACAGCTTCTGGATCATTGGGTCTGACTATTTCTGCCTGTGGTTGAAAGAGGTCTTGTTTTTACCTTTGTATTCTTGTCTTCTCCTTGAAACTACCTGGGATTGTGAAGAATGGTGACTCTCGGTCACTGATCTGCTGGTGCATGAGTGGTGCTAAGCCACTGGAAAGTTGAGCTGGCATACTCCTTGTGAGCCTGAAGGAATCAGAGTAGGCTTTGTCCGGTTCAGCTGTTCTTCTATAGCTTGGATAGTGGCTTGATTTTCCCTTATCCTCCAGGAGTTTGAAATGCCTGTTGGGATTCCATCCTTTGGTAATTACCATAAGGTCTTTGAAGGGTATATTTTTGAGACATATCTTCTCGAAACTTGCTCCAAGTTCTGCCCAGTGTGATTCTAGGTTGAACCTCTTGTTGTCTATGCTCCATTGGAATAGATCTTTGAGGATTTGGTGGAGCTGAAGAACTTGATCCATATCCTTCTTGTCCTCTGGTTTGAGGTTTCTGTTGAATTGGAAGGTGAATGTCAGGATTTGTATGATCTCCCTCAGTGTCTTTCCAGCCACCACTGTGTCCAAGGTGTCCTCTTCCAGGTCTTCTGGTTCTGAACAGGCTTTTTCTGTCCTCTGGTTGGTTCATTGGGATTCCAAGGTTCCTGAGGTGTACAGGTGACATATCATTGTTTGCAAGCAGTAAAAAACTTTTTGTTCTTAGGGTATTTACCTTTGACTGTTCCTTGTACAAATTTGCTTTTGACTTCCTTAGGCAATTTGCCTTTAGAAGTTACAGCTGGGTTAATTACTGTAATCTTCCCTGTACACGTTATCAAGATTAGTTTACCTTTTATGGAAACAGAGTTTGGTGGTTTTTTACTCTTCTGAGTGGAAATTGGTGTCCACTTCTTGGTGGTAATAAGGCATTCACTGTGTCTCTTTCCTTTTCCTTTGCCTCCTGTTTTGGAAGGTACAACTGGTGTACTGCCTTGTGACTTGGTTTCAAGTGAAATGAAATTTTCTTCCACTGAATCAAAGGAAAGATGAGGTATAATGTCCATTAAGACCTGCTGAAATTCTATTTGCATGTATAAGAATGGAATCTGGGAAATATAATAATATATTATGCCTCTGTATTATGATATGTAATTGGAATTATCAATTAAATGTCAAACATACTGCTTTGTGGATGTATGGTGTACAGTTTGTACCCAAATATCTCACAGATTAGCTTGTAATTAACAAGTGTGATCTTATAAGTGGTTCTGTAATAGACAATTGAGATTATCAGTATGTCCAACCACACATCTGAACTGTTATTTACAGTACTGAGGGTTCTTTTTAATTGAAAAAGAATAATTAATGGTTTTAAAGTGCTTTGATATGAAAGACATTCCTAAGATAGTTTTGTGGTGATTAAATTATAATCAAACCAAATAAAAGGCAATAAAAAGAAAAAACAGTGATATATTTTTATATACCACCCAAAAAATAATATATCATATTTGATATATTATTTTTTTAAGATTTTATGCTTTTATGCCAAATTTAGTCAAAAAAGTTCAAAAACACAGCCAGTCCCCCAAAATGTCAGGTTCAGTCTATGAAGATTAGTAATATAGGTATGCACAAATTTCAATCTGACTGTGACACAGATATTTTGAGTTAAAAATGTTTATAAATGATAATTAAAGGGCTTTACTATAAGTAACAGTGGTGGTGAGCGCTGCTGAAAGCCCTGGGTGCAGTGTTTATCTGTTGGGTTACAATAATAGAGAATAAAATAATTAAAATGAAATTATACCTGGTTATTTTGCCAGAGTATAACTGTTGTGGAAAGTTGTGCCACATGGGAATTCCAGAGCAGTATGGGGACTCCTCTTTTGGCAAGAGAAAGGGCCCTTTTTATCCTGAAATTGGGTGGAAAGGTCCTCTAGACCACTTCATGTGGAGGAAGTGAAGATTTTTCACTTCAGAGTACTGACTTGTGGCTTTCAAAAGGTCTGTATAGTCTTTATTGGGCTCAGATGGGGTTTTAAAACCACATCTGGGCAGTTTTCCCCAATACAGGGTGAAAATTTTCATCTGGGGGCCACACAGCCCTCTTCTGATGTGTATGACACGTAGAATGCTGTACAGAACCTGTATGGGACCCCAGTAGTGACTGACCTATGAGGTATTTATGTATAAACAAGCTTCCTTGTCTATTTGACACCTCATAATTAGGGTTATGGGATAGAATCCCACAGTAAAAGTGTATTGGCCAAACTGTGGAATTTTAACCTTAAAGCTGCTATAGATTTGTACATTTTTAAGATGTTGACCTCAAAGTTGGTTCATTGTGTATCCCTGGATGTGATCTACACAATGGTCCCTCATTTGATATGGGTAAAATTGAATTTGGCAAAGTTATGCCATGTTCAACATTTGTTATCCATATATATGATTTTCTCAAAATCTGTATGGAGTTTGTTTGCCCCATAACTTTTGCTCTGGATGAGATGTGGGGAAATGGATGGAACCATCAGATAGCCCTGATTGTTCTATTTTCAAAAAGACACCACTATAGGTCTCTCACACTAAAACTGTAGAAGTTGGATGAGAGGTGAATATTTTATTCACCCTTATTTGACCTTATTTTGGCCATAACTTCTGTAGTTTTGGTGCTAGCTCAATTTAGCTAGTACCATTGGATAGCCAAAATTGAGAGATTTAATTTAAATATCCATTTGATGGGGCTCAAACCTTTCCTCTGTAGTTTATATGAAAGGTGAAACTTAAGGTTTATGCTCAGTACTTGCTTTGAGCTTTAATAACTTGGTTATTCTTTTTCCTATGTTGATGGGACTTGTATATTTAGAAACATGTATGTTTCCTCTTTCTTTTGATACCTTTTGAGATGGTTTGGCTCAGCTCCATATTTCTGTGGGATTTTGCTCTACCATTGGTTTATGGTACTTGGCTGTCATGATTGTGCTCTGGTTTTGAATCACAGGCTCACAGCCTCTTACAATCAAAAAGGAAAAAAATGAATTAATGAAAACCTTGAGATTTCCTTATAATTTTTATTATTATAATAAAATGATACTGGTAAGAAAAATAATAATAATACTCTCATTATTATAATTATTATGAATTTTTAAACAACAATGAGAAAAGGGGGACAAAAACTTGCAAAAGGATGTAAAACATTCAATTCATACAAAAAAGATTTTTTTGCTATCACAGAATAAAGAAAAGGATATTTCTTTTTGAATTATTCTTTTGGAAACTATAGTCAAGATAAACCAAAGAAAGAAAAAGCTAATAATAACCTCTTCATTTTGTGTCTTTTTATATTGAGAGGTATTTCAGGGGGTGTAAATCCCGCTAAAATACCTGGGGTACCCCCAAAATCTCCAATCCCCAAGGAACACTTCTGGGTAATTAAAATTACCCTTGGGAAGCTTATGGGGGTTTTAGGGGGCTCTATTCCCTCTGGAACACATTTTGGATTAAAAAACCAATAACACACAGAAATATATGATATGTATTTTTATTTTATTTTAATTTTAATTTTTTTTTTTTTTTATTTTATTTTTTTATTCCTATTGCCTTGGCCCTTTTTGGGCACACATGGGTCAAAAAAAACAATCATAACAATAATTGTCCTGAATGTATTTAATTGATGTTCCTCAAAAAAAATTGATTTTTTCATTCATTTTTTTTACTTTTTGCCCAATTTTAAGCATCAGCTGCCAAAAAATATTGTAAAAGTTTGAGCTTAATATTATTATTTTCCTTCTTCTCAACAAAAGAAATTGTAAAAATATCATCTTTGTAGTGTTTTTGAATGAAATTACAGAAATACATGTAAGCTCCATTGAAACTACTGCTTTAAATTATTAAGAATATTAATGAGTAATCCATATTCCTACATTATTTTTAATAACTGTACAGATTGAGCTTAAAGTTCTGAAATGTAGCTTTGGAATTATGTAAGAAAGCTTATTTTACAAGGAAATTTACATAAAAATAGATAATGAACCTGGCTTTTTTTGAAAAATTTAGATTTCACTGATGAAAGAGACTCAAAAAGAGCTTTATTCACAAGGATTGAAAGACTGAAGACTATTGGAAGAAAAAAGCTTTTATTGCATTTTGATTTATTAAATTTGAACTTAGTTTGTCTCACTGTATGAAATTGTGGCTTGGAGTATAACCAAATCTTTTTTCTGTTAAGGCAAGGTTAGAAGATGGTATCACAAAGGTGTGAAGAAGGTTACCTCTAGTTTGACCAATGGTAAACCTATGGCACCTTCAAGAAGGTGATAATTTTCTTGTCATAGTGAGTGTTGCATTATGTTTCTTGGCTCATCATATTCCAAAAATGACTTTTTTTATCCTGATATGGGAGGAACCAGTCCCATAACTTTTTCAAGGAGTGGAGTTTGATGTATTTTGATCTTTTGTATATGATAAATAGAGTCAAGGAATTATTAATTTTTCAAAATTCAACTTTTCTATGATATAAGAGCTACTAGTTCAACATATAGCTAAACTTTCTTGTCATGAAATCTTCTTTGTATGGTCAAGTATTATTATTAAAGAAAGAAATCATACAAAGTCTTTGGAAGAGGCTCAAAAATTCTTAAATGGCACTCAAGTAACTTTTTGGTTAGTATATTTGGTGTTTTTCATACAAAAAGGATGAAATTAAATCATATTTTCTCAATTTAAAATGAGATCTCCAATTAAAATATTCATTTAAAGCTGGATTAATTACTATCATCAAGACCAAAGTAGTGTCAATTGCTAGCAATTGACTTAACAGAAAGAAAGCTATAAGTACAGATAAAGTGAATCAAAAATTAGGGGAAAATCAAGCATATGTCACAGGAAATTCTTACACCAAAGGAGCTTCTGGTTCAAGCTAAATACTGTGAAATGCACCAATCTTTTCTTCCCTGCTTGGTCTTCAAACCATGAAACTCCCCAAACACCACTAGCCCATGGTTGCTGATAATAATGTAAGACCCACTTATGACTTCATTTACACACATCAAAGAGATTATTCAACAAGCCTTGATGTAGAATCATCAATTAATCCATATAATTACCTTTGCTGAAACAATGTATTGCAATCTGATACATCAGCTGAAAAATTACAATAGATATATCACTGTAAAAAAAAGCAGGACCTGATGGCAGGTAGTTTAGGTTGAACCCAGATCCAACCCAGATCTAATTTGCCTCAAACTGCTCCCTCAACTTCAACCTGTTTCTTCATGTATTACAGCTCACAGCTTTGGTTTTTTGTGAGTTTAACTCAAGAAATTGGAATTTACTAGAATTTTCAATCTTAAACAATGGTCCCAAATTACTAATAAGAAAAATGTATTATTTAATCTTCTGAAAAACTCTTGATTTATCTTACATATACTAAATTGAACTAATGTTTTCTTCTCTCCAGTCAAGAAAAACAGTACTTTGGGTTCCACATTTAATTTAGAACAAGTTGGTCAAAAAAGTATCAAAATAATCAAAAAAAGGTGATTTTATTTTCTCCACAAGATTCAAAAAATATTGTGAAAAATTAAATAAATAGCTACTTAATGTTTTTCAAAAACAAATTTTAAAGTAATATCCTTATAGCATATTTTTTGGAAGGATATTCTTTTCTTGATTTCCTTACTTTGTTTTCTTTCAAATTAAAATACAAAAATGCTTAATGATTGAATAAAATCTTCTATTATACTTTTTTGCCATTAATCTGATTATATAGATAAATTTCAGAAATAATTTTCCAATTACTCGAAATAATTTTATCAGTTGCATTGTTTTTTTGAGAAAACATAGATTTGTGATTGGAATGACAATCACAATTTTAAAGTTATTTGTATGTGAAGTGTGAGTTATGAAAATATTTCTTATATGTCCCATCTGGCTTTGAAGGGTTTTACTTACTGAATGCAGTTTTGAAAGCTGATTTATGATATTAAATGGTACCAGTGCTTCATTTTTCTTGGCAGTTTCAATTATTTCTCAAAAATAAATAAGCAAGAAAGAATAGGTATGTCTTGAATAAACTATTTTTGTCTCTATCATTTTTAATCAGCTGATATTTTTCAATAAGAATTGGGAATATTAATTTTTATCAAAGTGACAAAAATTGAAATATATTAAGGAAAAAAGTATACAAAAGTTTCAAATAAACCTCAATAGTTTAGGATGTACTAAAAACATTTGTTGAAATATTTCTTTGTGAAAAAACAGAGGCACTTGGGGAAAATTATTTGAAAAAGTCCTGAAAGGTATGATACCCATTGAAATGATTTAGTTAATAATGAAGAAGAAATTACCCAAGGATTTTACACCAATCTGAATGAATCCTTCCTTTTTTTTACCAAAATGAAAAAGAAGTTTCTGAAAAATTACAAAACAATTCCAGGAGTGGAAGTGAAATTTTATAAAATATATTATTTCAATATTTTTCCTGTTTTCAAAAGCTCACATAAAGTATTTTTTGTATTTTTATCTTCCATAGTCCTATTTGAACTATACAATCATGTCCTAATTTGAAAATTTTTCTTTAAAATAAAATTCTTCCCATTTTTCCCCTAAAATATTTTTTTTGTCAAAAATGTCATATCAATTTATCAAATATAGAAATTCAAATCTATATTCAAATAAAATGATATTAAATATTTCTTCTATTTGAAATTTGAAGGTAAAGATTTTTCATCTGGTCTTGCCAACCTTCATTGAAAAAAAGTCAATATTGTTTGATATAGTTTTCCCTTCCAGGAGTCTTTGGCCTGATATACCCTTTCAAAAAGATACATACAATATTATAATTTCCATAGAAAAGGGATAAATTAACCACTCATCATTCTTTTTGAAAAAACAAATGAAAACTATTGTTGTGATCATTTAGTCAAGAAGAGGTGTATTTTTCCATAAATGCCAAATGTAACACAATAACACAAAGCTATTTCTATTGTTCTCAAACTCAAAAAGATCATTTATTTAATAATTGAATAAAAATTCAGAGCTTTTACATTTCTTTCTCAAAGCAAGTTATCAATGAGAATTTCTTGTGATAAATGGAATTATTTCCTGAGTCTCTATAAAATTGTTTACATAAGAAAGTCTGATAATCAAGTTGAGTATTTGTCTCAAAAATTATCATTGATTCAAATTTGTTTCTAGGGAAAGCTATAAAATTGCATGCTAGATGAAAGAAGAAATTGGGAAGAAATAAAGTAATAGTATGAGTCTGAATTTGGAAAACAAAATATTTTTTTTATTTGAAAAGAAGACAAAGATTCAAAACTTGAAATAAAGAGGCATTCAATTTATTCATTACTAAAATACAAATTATCAAAAATAAGAATTTGGAGTTCATGAAAAATTTATGTTTAATTGGAGATAGATGAAGAAATTATAATTATGAAAAATTTAGTAAGTTTCTTTTACAGAATTATTTCAATCAAACTATTAATAAAGTGGATATATCTTCAGAAGTCAGAACTATTTTGTTTGAGCACATTACTTGGAATTGAATTTTATTCAAGGATATTTATGCAGAAATATTTGATAAAAATGTCTTATTGACTCATTCTAAAATAAATCTCATGATCCATAAATTATTGAATTTGATAAGAAAGAGTGGGAAATCAAAATTTTGTAGAATCAAATTCTTTGAAAGATAGGGAATGGAAGACTAATAGTTGGTAAAGATTTTGAATATCAAAATTCAATTTCAAAGAAAGATAAACTTCAGATTCAACCTTATTATAAGCTTAATCTGACAAAGCCCCACACTGACCCTGGGGAAAGTTGGGGCACAGTTGAACTTGGATTCAACTATAAAGAAATTATTTTATAAGAACATTGATTTTTATAGGTAAAATGTTCTCCTTTGTGAGGAATTGTTACTGTTGAAAAGTGCCTTAAAAGCTAATATTATGAAGGAAACTTTACTCCACATGTGTTTGATAGAGACATAATCATGAAAATACCTTTTCAAGTACCTTTCTAAGATTTTTCAAGTCATTTAATAATCATTGGAACAAAACTTCCTGTTTGATGGAAATTAATTCATCTTCTGAAAAAAATTAAACAAACAGGCCATCCATAATTTGCATAAATTTCTGTATTCATTTAGTGTTATGAAGTCCTTTGGACAGGTTAATTTGAATTTTTATGCATATTTTCATATAAAATAAGTCATCCCTTCTAATTAATAAAATAATGTGGATCCTAATTACTGGGAAGGATTATGTAAAATTAAGATAATAGAAATTTGGTATATGTTTTGCTATGTATAAATCTCTCAAAGAAGAACCTTTATCCAGCTTACCAGCTCAATACCAAATTAATTGAAATTTTGAATAAAATCAAACAAGAAACTCAGATAAATACCTGGTCCTTTTCCCTATTGGCCATTCCTCCCCAAATCTCAAGTGAAAGAATTTAAGTAAAAAAAATAAACACACAAGTTGGAATTAATCTGTTCATTTCTATCAAATTTTTCCCTTTTCAAAATATGGAAACATAACATAAATTACCATATTTGGACAGCTTTGTTTTTGAAAAGTTAAATTAATTTTGAGAAAGTCACAATATAGTAGAGAATTGGATATCATCTAGATCCCAAAGGTAAATTCTTCATTGAAATTCTTTTTCTTTTCTCCATTGTACCAACTTTTTCCTTTTTTGAGGGAAATTCATTTATTTTGAGCTTTTGAATGGTTTTGTGATTTGTCCTCCTTACCAGGGCTTCACATTTTTTAAGAAGCAGGCATTGAATCATCAAAATATCATTTAAAAATACATCATTGACTTATGAATTATGCTATAGCTAACATGATTTTTATTTGAAAATTACAAAATTCAAATAGTGAAACATGAATATATTTTATATTTGAAAACAAAATAAATCAGAATCATGCTAATCATTTTTTTATTCTTTGATTTCCTCTTTTGATCAAATAGGGTCCAAAAATAGAAAAAATTGAATTACTAAAAAGTCTGAAATTTTCATTCTTAATATTATTAGTAAAATAGAATAATATAGATAATATTATAATTAAAAGGAATAATAAAAATAAAAATAGAGTTATTATTCTTATTGCTTTTTATTATCATCATTATTGAAATTGCTATTCTAGTTATATTTTGAACCTTTATGCTGAAAATTGGAAGAAGATTCAAACAAGAATTTAATAATTCTAGCTCTTATGAAAAAAGGTTTGGTTATCACACATCATGATAATAATAGTCATTATTATTATAATTCTTTTTTCACATTTATGATCAAAATGAACTTCAAAACAAATATTAAATAATTGAGAAATTTGTGTAAATCTTAACTCTTATTTTTAACTTTGAAATTGTTCCAGGGGGTCCCCCCAAAATTTCCAATCAACCAAAAGTGCCTCATGGTACTCGCAAATAACCCAGGGGACTTTGGGGGGCTTTAACCCTCAGGAAAACGTTTTGGGTCCAAAAAACAAAAAATGCACAAACAAATGTAATATTTTTTTATTTTATGCTTTCAATATTTCTTTTCCTTTTTCTTTTCTTTAGTTTCATATTTCTCTAGTTTTTGGTATATTTTGATCACAAATAGTTCACAAAAAAAGAAACATGACAATAATAATGGTTAATTTTGTGATTGATGTTAAGAAATTAAATCATCTACTTGTTTATTGGTTTTTCTCTTAATATTTTCCCAATTTTAATTGTAAGATACTTACAAGAAGCTGGAATTTCTTTACTGAATTATTGGTATCCTTTTATTCAAAAAAATAATTCAAGCACCATCACCTTGAAAAATATTTCCAATGAACAAATTAAAATATGTTTAAGCTATCTTAAAGCCACTCTCCTCAAGTATTATGATTTTTGTGAGGAATACATAAGAATTGATTTTTTCCAATATTAATGAAGATGAAATCCAAAGAGCTTCCCTATAATTTTGAAATCATATAAGAAGGCTGGTGTGAGAAAGAAATTTACAGAAAAATCATCAATAAATGGTTTTTTTAGAGTTCTAGAATTAACAGATGAAAGGGAATAAACAGGATTTTATTCACAAAGATTGGAAAGCTGAATAATATTAGAAGATAAAGAATTGAATTGCATGCTTATGTATGAAATTGTAATTCAGTTTGTTTTACTGTATGTAAGTGTGGCTTGGAATATAACCAGATTTGTTTTCTGTTGAGGAAGGGTTAGACTATGGTTTCAAGGAGGTTGAATCTAGGTTTGAACAAGGTTAAACCTATTGAACCTACCAGCAGGTGCTACCTTTTTTCAGAGTGTAGCATTCACATGCTCATTAATAGTATATGTGAGAGCTCAAAAAATCCAATACAAAGTCTTTTTGAATTTAACCCTTCCATGTGAAAGCTAAAAACTCCAAACAGAAACACCTTTTTTTGAATCAATGGGCCTATATAGCAAGATATATACAAAAAAGGTTTTGTACTTCATGTTATATGAGAATACTTATCTGAAATTTCAGTATGCATTTAACACCAGGAGAATTCATATGCCTAAAAGTAGTGGTGCATTACTCAACATGTATGGAATGGAAATCTCCAGAACCAGAGAAATTTGTGACTTATCTGTGTCATCAATTAATCAAATAGGCAAAAGAAGGATTGAATAGATGCATTTTAAAGTGGTGCAACCAGCCACACAATGCTTTTGGCAGGTATGTGTGACACATGCACACAAAGGTCAGAGAATGTGAGTGGTTGATTTTGCATGAAACATGCACACAGAACTGACCACTGCATTTCAAATAAAGCTACACAGAACAAGATGGGTGTGTGACTTACAGAAATCCAAACTCTCATGTATGGCCTTCTATTCTAAGGCACATATAACTCATGGAGCCATTTTCCTTGTTGCATGAGGAAAGCAGAATTGTGCCATTTTAAATCCTGTGATGTCTGTGTGCATGCAATATGATTATTTGAAGTGGTCTATTCACACCTGTATGGTGGTGTCCCAATGTGAACATGGGAGTGGTTTTTTAGTCATGTCAATAACTTAGGGGCCTTACTGGTCATGATGGCAAATTCATGTTGGAAAATTTCAGGGAAGTTACTTGTAAAGAAAGAATCCTCATGGAGCTGAGAGAATGCCATTAGTATTTCAATATATTTTAAGCAAAGAAACTAAATATCATGAAATAAGGGTTTTATCATTACAAGAAGTCCACATGACCTCAATTTGTTATCATAAAATCCACAGTGACCTTCTATTTCATGTTCAGAAATTATTAATTGTCCATTATAAAAACCTACAGCTTTCAGAATGATGAAATAGGGCCAATCTAGTAAGAAATCTGAATCAATATCCAAAGTTATTGTTCTGCATGCAAGCTGGATCAGGTTCTTCAAAAATGCTTATAATAATAAACTGATGGAAATTTCTCCTCAGAGCATATATCAGACTTTTCATGATATTTTTGGATTCAGTTGAATATATTGCTTTTGATATTGATGTTTGGAACTTGAAAAGACCAGGGTGAAACAACACTTGGAGTGTAACAGCTAGTGGATTCTTAAAAAGTGTCTAAACTCATTCAAGAATCTTCTCCCCTTTATGAATGAAACTCTGTAAGTGCTTAGCCAGGTAATAATAAATAGTTTTGTCATTGCTGAGTAGTTCATTATGTGTCTAGTGATTTAACTTAGAAGGAGGTTTCCATTCCAAAATTTGTGCTATCTTGAATGGGGCTGATGGGGATTTCAGGAGAATAGAAAGGCTAGAGTTTCAACAGATATGTCAAAGTAAAAATCCATCTATATCATCTATTCAAGATTACAAGAAGAGAGCCTTAGTTCATGTGTATAATCAACATGAATATATTTTATGATTAAATAAAATACATATCTGGTTATTTCTTGGAATCTTCACAAATTCACCATTCAAGTGTTCATACCATGATGGCTCAGTCTTGTTCTGGTCCCCAATTGTATTGGAAAAATGATTAGTTGGGAAAATTTGTTGATTAGAAAAGCAAAATACTTTCTCCAGTGCTCAGTAAATGTGGTCAAATCATCTGTTCACACAGTTCAACTTGTTGCAACGTTGATAGCACTAATAAAATGGAATATATTATTCAATACTTCATTTTCAAGGTCTTCTTATTCTTTATTTGGGTTGTTTATATTGGGAATGGTGTCTATTTGAAAACATATATTGACTGAGCATTGGAAATAAAATATATAATTTTCATAAGAGAGCCCATTCAGCAGCTTTTATAGTACTATGATAGGGGAAACCCTTGTCCTTGATAATGGAATTATGGTGCTAGGGAAGGTTTGTAGGTGAAGATCTTGAGCCTCACCCTTTATCTGGTGATCACAGAGTGCACTAATATTGAATGCAAAGGGGAATTCATAAGTGGGTATGTAATCCAGATCAAATGAGGACATCTCTGCAGTTCTATTAGCAGGATGTTGTGTGTGAGGGGGATTTGAAATTGATTTTAATGGGTGGAAGTAGTGGGGAGTGACTATTTTATTTGTTTTTGATCATCTCTCCCCAGGGAGACTGTCTCTCTCAATGTGATTTGATCAAGAAAGCTGTTTCAAGTCATTGAGTCTGAGTCTGAAAAACTGGTGTAAACTGATTTCTTGCAGGACCTGATAAATATTTTTAATTTGTACTGCAGAATACACAGTTTGAAAGCTGCATGATACTTCAAAATTCCAAGTATTCAATCATGCATTATATCAAGATTAACTATTCTGGTGACATCTCAATAGGAGAATTATTCCAAAATGTGATATAGCACTGCATACTCAGAGAAAAACTCCCGGCGTTGTTTTGGGTTTGCCTAAATCCATTTTGCAATAGTTGAATTATGGGTTTGGTATGAGAATTGTTGGAACTTTGCTTGGATGAGATCAAATGAGGAAGTACCTTGAGGGGCAAATAACAGTCAACTCGTTTTGAATTTAGAATTACTCCTGTGACCAAGGGTTTCAAGGCTGTATCGCATCCCCTCTTATAATACTGAAATAAATCTTGCATTAAGGTCACAAACCAAAAGAAAATTAGTAAGTGGATTTAAAACTGCAGAAAAAATAATTAAGCTGTCTCAGATCAGAACTATTTGACATATAGTAAGAAATGCAATTCCAGAAATTTGGTTAATATTCAGATTTTAATGAAATACTTGTCTGTATAATTTTCTATTTCTTGGGAAAATTGAGTGAATGGTTTCCTCTTGGTGATAAAGCTGTGCTAATCCTTTTTTGGATGTTCTGGATAATTTGAAAAGCTTTGATAAGCTCAATTCTTTTAAGATAAATTAATAATAGAGTAAGATAGTTTTTTTTTGAGGGTTTAATATTTTTCAAGACTATAATAATAAGATAAAATAATATTTGTCAGATTTGAAAAGGTAAGATACTTTGATATTGGATATTTAAAGGGCCAATTTGATTTAAAATATTGATAAATGTTTCTTATTTTTACTGGTAAAGATATTTTTAATATAAGAGTAAGCCTCATCTTGGATACTGGGTTAATTAATTTTGAATACTAAGATTCCACTGAGCTTAGCTACTGGGAAATTAGATTCACTATAATATAATGGAATACCTCCCAGATGTGGGATGAATTATTCCTCTTCTTGTAGAATCTGTATTCATGGGGGGAGAGCCCCTCTTTCCATACCTTTTGGAAGCCCAAGAGCCCTTCATGAGATCTGTCTTTTCTAGCATTCATTCCTCTTGATTCCATCATGTGAATTTGTTTTTGATGAGGAATTTTCTTGCATGTTTGAGGTGATTTAAGGCTTAGTGATGATTTTTCTTCTACACAACCTTGACTTTTCACATGCACCTGATTTGGTGAGTGGGTGATGACATGATATTCTTAGAGATTTCTTGAATGCCTGGGGTGATTTTATTTTTTGTGGGGATTTCATTTTGCACAGCCCATTTCTGTCATAGAATAGGCTGCTGGTGGGGAAAGTATCACATGATGACTTTTGATTTTCCATGCATATTTTGCAGTTTAGGCTTTGTGGAAGAGGCTGTGTAATTTATGCAAGGGTCATGGCGGTGTTTCTTCTTTTTGAACTGTACATTCAAGTCAGGTGATGCTTTTGGCAGAGGTGGATTTTCTGCTATAAAGAGGATGCTTTAATTTTCTAGTTTGGGTAATGCTATACTTAGCAATATAATGTATCTCCTTCCATATTCTAATGGGGCTGTGTCATGATGCAGGCACTTTTGGATTTTCAGAGAATGAAGCAGGGAATTATGTGGGATTTGGGGTGAAGCTAATATTTTCTTGCATGATTTGATGTATTGTAATTTATACATCAAGTGAGGCTGTGTCCTTTTATTGAGTTTAGGTATTGTGGACATGTTTCTGTACCTTGAGTCTGGCTGTAATGTGGGTATTCTTCAGGAATTCTAGTGGATTTAGGATGTCCTTGTATTTATTACATGTAATTCTTCCAATTAAATGCATAAATTAAGGATTTAAGGAAATTTTGTTTTTGCTGTCTTTGCAGATATCTTCATGGTTTTCAAATTTGGCTGATTGAAGATCTTTTGAGATGTATTGTATGGGTCAAGGGTTCTTGATGAAGCTAGAGTAGAGGTCATATTACTGAGATATTTGCTTTTGATTGTGACGGTGATTATCCTTGAAAGGAGGTAATTGCAAGTAATATACTAGTAATTATCTAATTTTACAAGATTCTGTTCATTTTCTGTGCATTGTTAAATGTCATAATGTGGGTTAGGATTAGATTCTTCATCACATTATGCTTCAATTATTAATTCCCTTCATAATTACTAGAAATTATTGAATCTTCTCATATTTTCTGAAAAATTCTCAAATATTCTCAAAGGTTTCACAAGCTTTCTTTCCAGCCACAATATGAATTTTGAGAATGTTTCCACTGTGGCTTGAACCCAAGACTTTTCCAGATTTCAGCTTCAGAGTTCCTCCTCACCAGCTAACACCACCAACAACCAGGAGAAGTTTTTCATGAAACATGTATACTTGGTCCCTCGTAGTTTCTTGTAGTATATAAGCATTTAACATATCTAAAGAATATTGGAAACCCCTTTTGTCACTTAATTTTTACATAACAGAAAAGAAATCTCAAATGTTCAAAAAAGCTCATGATTATTATCTCAAAGACAATATTTGAGTTGAAGAATTATTCAAAGTAGGATGCTTTATTTCTTTGTTTCTCATTCATTTTGAAGAAAGATTCTTCTCTAAAAAAAGACTTGAGTTGCACCTGTGAAGAAGAGTAGCCTTTGTACCATGGGTGTATAATAAATCATTATGATTGTTTTAATTTTGCTCTCTTATCACAAAGAATATAATATTACAGATATTAACATAAACAGAGGTTTTCAAAATTGTTTATCATCTTATTCTTTTTGCTTTTGGTTTGAGTCTGGCCTTTTCTGGATAATGTCTCATTCCTAATCAATTCAAAATTAAATGGATCCCCAATTCATAATTTGCAAATGTTCCAAATGCTGCAAGTACAAATTCATTTATGAATTAGGAATCCTTTGCCAAGGAGTACTTTTCCATCTCAGCACTTGAAGAAGAAAATTGGAAGAATATTCTAAAGAGATCAACAAATACTTTACAAAATTTCTTTTCCAAAACAGAAAGAAGTATGAGAATCCAGAAAGTGAATATTCCTCAATTTCAACTGAGTCAGAAGGGCTATTCCATCTGTAAACCAGTAATGATCACTAACCATCACAAAGCGTTATCCCCACTGGGGCCAACCCAGCTCACACTCAGCTTCCATCTTTCCTCATACTAGGATCTAACCTGCTATTTTTATTTGGCTATCTTCCAAGCCATAATTACAAGATTTGGAAATAATCTTCCCAGAATTACTTGAGGTTTTTGAGATGTCCAATCTCTTAATAACACCATATTCCCAAAGATTATTTTAAAACAAAATAGAAACTTAAAAGGGGATATAGACCTCATAATTATGAGGTTTATTTCCTCTTATCACTCAAAAGATAATTATTCTTATTTCCTCATAAGCTATCAAATTTTCCCTTGTAGCTATCTTTTGTCTCAAAAAATATTGAAATTAGTTCTTGATATTTGAAAACATAAAAACCAATAACCAGAATATCATTCTTTGAACCATTCCTGAGCATATGTTCTTCTATGTCATAAAAAACACAGTATAGTCATTTTCCATCCTTTTTTTGGAATCCTCCTTGATCTCTACTTTGAGGTATTTGATCAAATTTCATATATAAAAATTTCTGGATCACTCATTTGAGTACCATTCTTCAGCTACCCTCCTAAATTTAAACCAAAATAACATGAAAAAAGAAAATTGACTAATTATAATCTTTTATTAATCTTCATCCTCAAATTTCATTTTTCTTTCAGATTCTAGGGAAATCAGAATTATTTGACCTCCATAATTCACAATTTGGAAATAATTACATCTCTTTCCCATAATATTCACAAATTGCAACATCTTTTTCAGCAAAGCAAGCCTCTTAAAATATTATATCACGCATAAAATACTGTAGTTTTTGGAAATGAATGATTTCTTAATACTATATCTTCCAATCTGAGTGTTTCTACAATGGGTATATTCTGAGGAAATATTGATATCTCACAATGTTGCCAAAAATTTTTCCAGCCCATTTTATTAATAATTTCTGTCTTTAAGAGAAATATAATAGGCTTAAGTCAACATTTCTCAATGAAAAATGATAAATAACCACTCTTTATTAAGATAAGGGAGTTTGCAATAAATAATTCATGTTCTAATTTCATCTTCATTCCTAAAGAAACAAATATTTTGAAGAATGATATGTACCAGAACTGAGATACTATAAGACCACTAGAGGTGATTCTCAAATGGGAAAGAGGTTTAGTTTTCAAAAAATAGATTTGAGTCTCTTGACAGAACTAGTATCTGTTTTATGAATACATGATGATATAAGGATTAATTTGTCAAAGATGATTAACAATGCTGCAAAATATCCAAAAAATCCAGATCTTAGCTTATTTATTCATGTTTTTTCAAGAATTGGAATGAAATTAAGAGTTTGATATTTCATCAAATATATTTATCATTTGATATTTATGAATAAGGCTTATTGAGATCAAACATTGAATTTCTACACAGATAGAAAGAAGTATGAATACCAGTGAGTAACATAGGTGGGATGAAATGCAGCTTCTGAAAAAAATATACTGAAAGATTTACCAAAATAGGCTGCTTTGTGATTTTTGAGATATTGATCAATACCTTTCTCATGATCTTAAAATTTGGTATTATTGTTTAAGCAAAATACTGATTCCAAAAATTTCCCAAACTCTCCCTGAATTCATATAGATGGAATTAATTATTTATTCTTGATTAATGTTGTTGAAGGAACTCCTTTGTGATAATGCTTGCTACACACTATTCTAAAATAAATTGTGAAGCTTAACATTTTTAAAAGTGAATTTAAATAATTCAATCTTCATACATTCATGATATAATCTTTTCTCCATACATGTGCAAGAAATCAAGAATCACTTTTAAAAGAAGTAGCCTGCAATATTTTGGTAAGTATAGTAAGTTTGAGGATGACTCATAAATAACTGTCTATACCATGCCTCTCTAATCTTGTAGAATTTCTAATCCATTTATAACTAAATTCATCCCAAGATTGATAAAATTTATTTTTGTACATGATTTGTTTGAAAGAAAGTATGCAAATCTTTACACACATGAAAGTAAAATTGGGAGAAAAGGTACATATTTTTGATTTATTTGGTGAATTATCCTTCCAATCCAGAAAATTCATAATATTCAAGCTTCATCTTTACATATGATTACACATTTATTAGAATGAAATTGGGGTCTAACATTAAATTCAACTTTTCTCTAAGATATAAAGTTGGCCCAAATTAATAAAAGAGCTAAATATCAAACTTTCAGTTTGCATTATATTCCATACTTAGAGATACAATTCAAGTAACTCTTTGACCAGTGTGACACATAGGTCTTTAAATGTATGTGGACAATCTCTATGATTATTTAATAATAAATGAAAATTATAAGAGGAGAAAAAGAAATTTCTTATTCAGAATAAATTTGTTTCTTGATATTTTGGTTTTGAAATGACTAAAGATCTTTGAAAAAATTTATTTTGAGTACTTCTTGTTTCTTTTCCAAAATTTTGGATTAGTTTTGAGAATGAAGCTCTTACTAAATTCCTTCAAAACCTGCTTTCTGTTTCCATTTGGAAGATATTTTGAGCTTCATTATACCTGTTTTACTCCCCATTTCAAGATCTGTGGATGAATCCTTTTTATAAAATAATTGAATTTTCTTTTTTTGCAGTTCAACAAAGAAATATCTCTACAAATTCTTTTTGTTATTGATTATCAATGTGATACAAAAAATTAATATATTTGTTCTTCTTCATCATAATACATTCATTGGTATGATTCAATGAACTTCTGATTTTCCTTCATAATTGAAGAAGAATGTGTTAAATAGAGTCAAGAGTGGCTGAAAATTATTTTTATTGTCAATTTCCTTTATGAATTAAAAAGTTTATTTTTTTCAAGATTCATTATACAGACAGTTTTCATTTCTTTGAGGTTTCTTGGAAAATTTGGATGAACCATGGGCCAACCTTTCTTTGAGTTCTTATCAAAACCTTTTCCAGACCACCTGCACTGGCCAGGTTTGAGACTGGTTTAATTCAATCTGGAAGCAAATTTGATGTGGGAATAATCCATTATTCATGCTCAATGTAAGCCCTTTAATACTGAAACTACTAGAGTTGCCATAGGGGCTCTTACTTCAAATTCATTCAAAATAAATTTCATTGTGAAATATCAGAGAATGATTTTTTATAATCCCATAACAAATGGTGAGGATAATTACCTCTTTTTAAAATCATATTTTCTCAAGGCCTCTAAATAATGTGAATAAATTACTATGAAAGTTTAATATTACTTTTATCCCAATTCTTTCTGCTGTAAAAGGATTAATCAAGGCTACAAGATTGTTTCTTGAATATTTCCAAACTTTGAGACCAACATTGTTCCTTGAGAAATGAAAATCAAAAGAAATATTTTCAATAGCCTTGCTATTTATATATTAAATAGATGTTAAATCTTCTTTGTGAGACCATTTTAATTCATTTTTAATCATAAATTTTGATAAAGTCAATCCTCTTGACAGAATTAGTCCATTCTTCCCACTTAATTAAGATTCCTCAATGGATTAGTACATGAACATCACTTTAAAAAGGGAATTAATTGAGATATTTCTATTCTGGATATATCCCTTTCTATTATGAGAAGCTGTAATTGGTTTCAATTTTTCCTACTACCTGAAGATTTAATTTAGGAGTTTTATGATTTTTATCTCCAATATTCACTTGTCAAAACAAAGATCAAGAAGAAACAACTAAAAATTCAAGGCTTATTGAAATTTTTTCTTGCAGACATACCCTTGATCACTTAATTAGCTCAAATCTGTTTTTTCCTGGTGTTTTTGATTTCTTATGCAAAAATTAAGCTGTAAAAGTTCTCACCTCCTATAAAATGATAAATTTTAGGAGCACTGGAAAAATTTTTTTCGTTTCACTTCAATAATGGTTTGTCTTTGTTTTTCAATTTAGTGTTATATTTGTACAATTTGTTCTTTATTTCATGAAAAATATTTTTTTTTGAGTAATTTAAATTTTAATAACATTTTTATCAATTTCAATTTTAAATTTGATTTATTCTGGGCTATCTTTCGAGCTTCATTTTTTCTAACTTCAATTGTTTGTTTTTTTGGGGTGTGGGTGTGAATACACTGGAATCAGTGCTGTTTGAAAAAATATATCAAGGTTAGAGCCAAGGTTAAGACTCAGGTTGAAAGGAGGTTGTACCTGCTACCCCTGCCAGTGGGAATAGCCTTTTTTCATCGTGACTGTAAGAAGAAAAACTATCTTATTAAGAACTTATTTTTTACAATGATGACTAATACTGGGTATTTTTAGATCTCATATTTGTTTTTTATTTCTTGGTTGTGCCTCATATGTGACATCAGACAAGAAAATTGCCAAATAGAAATACAATAAATACAGAAAATTATTACACATTGTTCCAAGCTTCCACCAGAGATAAAAAGAGTGAAGGAAATACCAAAAGACCTGCAAGAAATAACAAGAATTTTCAAGCTGAAGTACAATATTGGAGCAAATGTTTGTTGCCAGATGTGTTATTCATTTTATGAAATTGAGATCTCACAAGCCAAATTCTCTTACCAGGAAAATTTAGACTCATCAATATTCAGGAAGGAGCTTTTTGTAGGAAGAAACTATTCTCTTGATGGGATACAAGAGCTATTAGCTCATTCATGTAATTTGACTCATCAGAACAAGAAGCAAAATCACACAAAACCAGCCCTTTTTGGAATGGATTGAATGGTTTTTGAAGCTAGTTCCAGTTGAATAATAAATTGAAAAGTGATCAAAGGAGGTAGAAAGCCATTCATTGAGAACCATAGACCAATTTTATTTCAATCCTTGCAAGAAAATTTTATAAAGTGTAGATGACAAGATATACCAGGCATCACCACTACTAGTAATGATATTTTGGAAATTTTTTGCTTGGCTTAATCCTTTGAGGAATGAATTATCTGGAAAGAAACTTTGTTTAGAATTTTTATCTCATGCTTGAGCTTACCCGCATAAATGCAAAACAAAAAAATAAACATACCTTTTAGGAATAATTCAAGCACCAAATCAGCCAAATATGATCAACATTACCAGCATTTCAAGCCCATCGGTAGAAAAGATTATTGATTTTAATAAAATAGTCAAAATAGCAAACCATAAATTTTCACACAGAGAAAGAATTGTAGTAAAATTAAGGGCCTTGGTGGGAGATATTCTTTCAAAACATAAGATCACTGGTTTTGAACCCCATTAAACTGGAAAATTATTCTTCTCGTTTCATGCAAGTGAAGATGAGATCCAAAGCATAAAGATCAAACACCCTCAGAAGCTAGTCAACATTACTTTTCTGGCTTACAGATGGCATGATTAAAAGGACAAAACCCAACATCATCATTTAGTCAAGAAAGTTGGAATAATGCATTCAGCACTAAAATCCCTTTCATATTGGAATTAAATAAGAAATTTCATTCTTGGTATCATGCACAATTGGTTTGAGGGTGTATGAAAACACCACTTTTGATATTGATGGGGTATAAATGGTGAAGTAAAGAAATATTTGAAGGATCTCTGCCAATATATTCCAAATGAATAAGGTGACAAAGCAAGTGATGATGAAGAATAAATTCTACTTTCACATGAATTTCTAACTGAAGAAAGAAAAAGAAACCTCATCTTCAAAATAAGTGAAGTAATTGTTCCAACTGGGGTGACCCACATCACAAGAAAATTGGGGAGTGCAAAAAATGGCAAGCTCAAGGGATGTGGATAGAGTTCCTTGTTTGCAATTCACCTACTTTTATCTTTTGGAAAAACTGTGATCAGGTTCCAGCAATTTGAAAGCAACATGAGGAAGTATAAGACCGTTATTGAAAATATCACATCACTAAGTGAATGCACAAATATTTCCACTTCAAAGAGCTACACCATAAAGAATTTTCAAAAATTTTATATTGAATATTTTACTTACACAAAGACATCTGAAAGCCTATTTTGAAGTTCAAAGATCTTGCCAAATTACTATTATTCACTCCATATACCTGAACAGATGAAAGGGTGGGGTCCACTTATTTTTATATCAGAGTTTCCTGGTGAGAAACTGATTGGAAATTTGCAGAAGCTAAATGTTAATCCAAATTATAGTAAGTCAACATCCAATTTCATGTATTTTTGAGCTCAATTAACTAGCTGACTTCTTCTTAAAAATCAAAGCATTTTCGTGTTTTGATCAGCTGCAATGACCTAGGGTGTAACAAAGTCTTAATTTTCTAGTAGAAAATGCAGAAAATAAAGACTTACTGAAGATATTTCAAATAAATCAAGAAAATCAAAGTGGTGTATGGAGGTTTTGCAAAGGGTTGGAGCCATAGCTATGAAATTATCAATGGAAATCACATCCTTTCAAAGCTGAAGTTCTGTTGAATCAAGAAAGGATAATTAGATCACTTGGATGTTATAAAGGAAAGAAAAGTTAAAGAAAATCCCAAAAAGAATTATTTGATACACTATGGATGGGGAGAAAAATTACAGTCCCAATATTGAAATTATTGAGCTGAAGGAAGGAGTCACTTTTCTCCTCAGAAAGATTTCAGGTGCAGAGGTAATTGAAAGTGATTCTCAAGTAAAAGATGTCTTTTGGAGACTGAATGTGGTGCAGGTAAAATGTTTTAATCAACTTTTCATTAAGCAAGCTACTTTGATTATTCCTGTGGCATACAACAGACTTCCAGAAAAATCACCAGACCAAAGAATGCTAGCTTAACTGCTGTAATCAATAGCTTCAATGACAAATAATTACTTTTCAGAAATGGTGATTTATTCAATACTATTTTTAATCAGGACTGTCTGATTTCATAAGATGTATTTTTTTAATTAAGTTAATGAAACTAAAGAAAAAAACTAATAGTTAAAAAAATTTGCACTTATAGTATAGTCTGTGTTTAGTTTTACTTATTTCTTGTATTTTTGAGATTTATGTTGAGTATTGAAGCTATCAGTTTTGAAAAGAAAAATCTAATTTAAAAAAATTCAAAAGAGAATATTACAATTATTTTAGATAATCTGTTTGATTGAACTTACTTCATATCATTTTGAGATTGTTTTTGAGCATTGTGGCTATCAATTGTAAGCAAAAGATAGAAAACAAAAACTTAAACTTAGAAAAATGCTTTTACATACTATGCACTGATTTGTGGTGATTGAAAAATTGATTATTGCTTTTTCTTCTCAAAGCTTATTGAGATTTATTTTAAACAAAAGAGAGAAAAATAAAAGATTAGGAAAATTTGAAGGAAGTGAAAGTTTCTGGCCAAAAAAAGATTTTGATGCACAGTGCCTGAAATAATGCATGCAGCAAATGCCTCTTGTGCATTGTAATTAAAATAAATAACTCATTTATTGAAAAAAAATAATACTTGTTTTAAAAAAGGCTATATGTTTAATCAAAATAAATTTATAATTAAATAAAATTATCATGATTTTTTCCTTCCATTTAAGATGGAATGATTCAGATTTTGATGAAGAAATTGCTTATATATTTATCTTCATTATTAATAATAAAAATATGATTAGATTCACCAAGTAATTTGAGTTTTTTAATATAATCATTAATATTTTTATGCTTATAAGAGACTGAATGCCGAGATTTGCCTATATTACTTTATCATTAGTGATAACTGTTTCTGAGCTCTTACAATGACATTAGTATAGTCTGTATAAGAAGGATATGGTATTTTTATAATAAACCCACTTTTAAATTGTTATAAAATATGATAGTTTGATCTTGATATATCTTTTCTTATGGTGATATTATTTTAATTATAATAATAATTTTCTTATCAATTTTATAGCACATTTATCACTTTTTCAATAAGAAAACTGTTAGCATCATTTCTACAATATTTTATAACAATATTAGTATTACTTAACTTATAATATGGGAGTATTGATGTGGCTATCACCATAATGTGTGATTATTTTTATCTTTTCTGTTTGATAGAATTCTTGTTCTTTCTTCAATATATTCATGATTACTTTCAAGATAAAAGTTCTTTTCTATATTCCATATTGTTGTGCTTAATTATCTCATGATTTTGATGGTGTTTGCATCATCTTTTCCATGCCATTATTGCTATTAATTTAAGAAGGGGAATACAGTGATAAGCTTCTCTTTTTTATTCTATAATGGGAAGGGTATTGAAAGGAAGATACAAATTTCAAAATCAGAAAATTACTTCCTGCATTATTACAGAAATAATAAAATAAAGAAGACAATGTGTAAGTTCCTTCCATATTGAACTAAATGATCTTTTCAAAAAAATGAAGATTGGTTTGGTCAATTATTAATTATGTTAATAAAAAAAACAAGAATTTTTTAACAAAATTCTTGTACATGTACTATAAAAATAACAATAGCATTTCAAATAAATGGATTATTAACTTAAAAAAGGTTATAATTATGTGAGCTAGAATTGAGTTCTTCTTGATCTTTATTGAGAATTGAAGCAGGAGTAGCTTATTTGTTATTATTTTCTCATTGTTATTATGGTGTATGAAAAAATTTGACAAGGGATGAAATCATGTAAATGAGATAGAAATTTAGCTATTATTTCATTTTCAGAAACTGAATAATCCTATTTTTATTGTCAATAATAAAGTATATGTAAATTTCTGCTTTGGACTCCTTATGAGAATAAAAAAAACTCTATCCTTTAAATAATTGACACTATGGTGAATATTTTTTCCATAAAAAATGTAAAATAGTGACAATAGTAGCATAGAAGGTTTTGTAACCTATTAATTATTTTAATTATGGTAGTGAAAGAATTAGAACCATCTAAAAGTAACAAAATTGATTTTATTATTGAAAGTCTCAGAAAGATAGGAAAAGTAGAACATAAATTAGAATAGAAAAATGGGCATGAATTTATTAAAAAGAGAAAAATAAATATCTTGAACAGAAAAAAAAGAAATTATTGCATATTATGGTGATGTAAGAATTAATATAACAAGCTTATCATTGACAAGATATTAATCTTATTATAAACCTACTATGGCAATAATACTAATAGTTTTCTTATTGAAAGAGTGATAAACATGCTAAAAATGGATAAGACCTTTATTATTCTAATAAACATAATATAGCCACAATATATATATATATTAAGAGTAAAACTATTATATTTTATAGCAGATTGAAAGTGGTTTTATTATAAAAAGACCATATCCTTCTTATACCGACTATCTTAATGTCATTATAGGAGCTTTAAATCAATGGTTATTTTTAATGTAAGAATATAGGAAAACTCCCACATTCAATCTATTATCAGTATAAAAATAATGATAATTATATCAAAAATCTAAAAGTACTTAGTTAATCTAATCATATCATTATTATTAGTCATGAAGATAAAAATCACTTTATTTCAAAAATTGAAGTATTTCTTCTTAAATGAAATGAAATAATCACAATAATTTTTTTTAATTATAAATTTATTTTGTTTAAATTTCTAGCCTTTTTCAAAAAAAGTATTTTTTTGTAAATGAGAAATTGATTTTAATAACAATGCACAAGATGCACTGGCTGTATGCATTATTGCAGGCACTGCACATTGAACTGATTTTCTTAGATAAGAAAGGTTTGACTTCCTTAAGATTGTCTGAAGCTTTTAATTCCTCCCTTTAATTTTAAATCACTTTCAATGAGCTTTGCAAAGAAAAAAAGAAATAATGGATCTTTCAAAACCAATCATTTCAATAACCCAAAATAAGTGAATAGTTTTTACAAGGAAGATTTTGTTGATTCTAAGCTTTTGGTTTCTATCTTTGTTTATAACTGATAACCTTGATACTCAAAAAACTCTCTGAAGAGCATGAAGTAAGTTAACTCAAAGAAATTAGCTAAAGGATTGTAACTTTTCTGTTAATTTAAATTTTATTTTTTTCTTTTTAGTTTCAAACTGGATTTTTCTCTTCAAAACTGATAGCTTCAATACTAAACACAAAGATGAAAGATAAAAGATGTATGTAAAATTAAGTTCATCAAATAGAAGAATCATAAATTTTTTTTTGTGCTTTTTAGTTTCATTTAAATAAATAATCTAAAGCTATTATCCATCTTGATCATAGCGTTTAAGCATTCCTTTTGGACTCATTAAGGCCTCCCAATAAAAACCACCACTATATTCCTCAACAGCCATTTGATTTTCCTCCATGTTTTCATCAATATTTACAACCATTTCCCCTTTCCTTATTTATTCTTGTTTGTAAGTTTTGAATTTTCTTTGTTCCCATACTTCTCTTTACTTACCATGGAAAACTTCCTGTCAATACTTGGTTATTGAATTAATGTCAAGAAATATAAAAGTCAAGCTCACATCAAGAAAAAATCAAGGGAATGTCAAACATATGTCACAGTCAGGCTTACACCAATAATTTTTCCTCTGTGCCATCCACTGAGATTCATCACCCCCTGGACCTCCCACAAATGAACAAGCCCAAAGTTGCCAAAACTAACACAAGACACACCAGGGTGAATGTTGTGTCAATCGTCGGCAATTGACTTCACGTCAAGCTCATGTCAAGTAAAAATCATGCAAATGTTGAGCACATGTCACACTCTGGTCTTACACCAAATCCTGTGAAATACACCAATATTGGTTCCCCTATGCCTTCAACTGAGATTCCTAACCACCTGATCATCCTGAAACTGTCCAAAGGTTGGTAAAAATTACACAAGACCCACCTGTTTGCACACACACATCAAAGAGGTCCTTCAGCAAGTCTTGATGTAGAGAAGGGGTATGTGACTTCCCAGGTCCTCCATGAAAGGACTCTGCCTCAGCGGGGTTGACACTGGTAGAGCCTGCCACACAATACCGTGGGTGCAGGTTGGTGTGTGTGATGTGCACACCAAGGACAAATGATGTGTTGTCCTAATTTTGTGTAGCCATGAGTTGGTAAGATGGTTGAAGCCGGCCACACAATGCAGTGGGTGCATGGGTGTGACACATGCACACAAAGGCAAAGCATGTGAGGGCCTAATGTCAAGTGGCATCAACCATTTGTGGGTGATTCATGTGGAATCCCTTGCAGCAGGTGTGGGTGCTTGTGCAGTGGCAGTGGCAGGTGCATAAGTGTGAGACATGCGCAAGAAGGCAAGAGCATGTGTGGATGTGATTTTCTGAAACCTACCTTCACAAAGCACTTTTAGAGCATGTGACAAGCTCCATGCGGCTTGAAAACATCCAAACTCTCATGGACACAATGTAGTGCTGAGGCCCACTTGGATTATGGGCCTATTCCCCTTTCAATGTGGTGATGGTGCAGTTTTGTCATTTTATATCCTGTGATATGTGAGTGCGTGGATCATTTGATCATTGAACTTGGCTTATTCACACCATACCCAATGTCAAAATAGTAACTTCTTTTTGGAAATATGAAATAATGGGCTTTGCTTGTCAAAATGTTGAGGCATTTATTTCTCTAGAAAAATTCCTAATGAATCTTAGAGATTTGCATTTTTGTGTCACTATATTTCCAGAAAAAAATGGAGACTAAATATCACGAAATAAAAGTTTTATCATTACAAGCAGTCTACATGACATCACTTTGCTATCATACAATCCACAGTAACTTTCTATTTCTTCTTCAGATATAATCAAGTGCCCATCATCAAAACCAAAAGCTTTATAATTATTGAGATGTGGCAAAACTAGTAAGAAAGTCCCATCAATATTCAAAGTTTTTAAGATCAGAAAGTTCTTGTTTGGAATGCAAGATTGCTCAGAGACTATAAAAATGCTATTAATAATACCAAATCGTCATGATTTACCCCTCAGAAAACATATCACACTGTTGCTGAAACTTTTGGATTTAGTTGAAAATATATCGCTCCCAATATTAATTTTTGAAACTGGAAAATACCAAGGTGAGACAATCCTTGAAGTGGGATGAGCTTTGAAATGTAAAGTAGTGTCTAAGATGATCCATTCAACTATTTCCCTTGTTGATGAAAAATCTGTAAGTACTCAACCAGGAAATCATAATTTCATTGGTCATGGAGGGATGGTTTGTTATATTTTTGGTAATTGAATGGGGAAGGCGGCTGTGATTCAAAAAGTTGTTTTATTTCACATGAGATAGATGGGGATTTCAGGAAAATGGAAAGGCTGGAACATCAACAGATATGTTGAAGTAAGGTTTTATTTATATCATCTATTCAGAGTTTCAAGAAGTTAGTCTTATTCAGTTCATGGGTTCAATCAATGTGAATATATTTCTCCTATTAATTAACATACATATTTTGTTATTTGTTGGCATCTTTGCAAATACTCCAATAAAGCGCTCATAACCCCATGTAGCTGAGGCTTGTGCTATGCCCCAGCATTGGAAGAGTTCTGGAATATGATAAGCAAAAATGATGATTTGGTTTACTTTTCTGTTTTGGGAACAGGTGTTGATTGGAAAGGCAGAATTTTTTTTAATGTTCAGCAAATGCAGTTGCATCATCCATTTAAAAAGTCCAACTTGTGGCAATGTTGATAGCACTAATCAAATGGAATGTATTCTTGGTTAGTTCATTTGCAAGTTCTTCTAATTGACCCATTTTTCTTTGAGTGTTGGTGGAATTGTGTTCATCTAATGAAATCTGTTGACTGAGCATTAAAAATGGAATAAAGACCTTGTATGAAAGAGCCCATTCAGTGACTTTTAAACTACCATGAGAGGGGGAACCCATTTTTCAGGGTACTCTTGTCCATGATGAGGGAGTTATGGTATCAGATATTATTTGTCAGAGATTCTCCAGAGCCTCACCCTTGATATGGTGATCACTCAGTGCACTGATATCCAGTTCAGTGGGGATTTAATATGCATCAAATGACGGAATCTACACAGAACCACTAGATGGATGTTGCATGAGAGGGGTGGGCATTGGGAGGTAACTCTTTTGGGTGGAAGTAGTGGGGAGTGACTTATTTATTATTTTTGCTTCCTCTCTTCTCAGGGAGGGGCCTCTCTCAATGTGATTTATTCAAGACCGCTGTTTGAGGTCATGGAATCTGAGTCTTAACTGTTGGTGTCATTGGATTTGCTGTGGGACCTGAAGTAAATTTTTTAGTTGTACTCTGGAATGCACAATTTGAGAGTTGCATGATCCTTCAAAATTACAAGTATTAAATTATGCATTATGTCAAGATTAAGAATTCTGGTTGCATCCCATTACGGAAGTTCTTCCAAAATTGAATATCACACTCCATACTCAGAGAAGATTGCTTGTCTTTGTTGTGGGGATGCCCAAAGCCATTTTGCAATGGTTGATTGATGATTTTGGTATGAGCGTGTGTAGTGAAATTGAGGACCAATTTCTTCAATTTGAGCTTTGTGAATAGTGCAAAAATTACAAGAGTGGTTGCCTGAATGGGAAATAAATCCAGTAAGCTTGTGCATGTCAACCACATCCGCAATGACCGTGAGGATGGTAACACAGATAAAGGATCCTTAAGGACCTGTTGAGGTGGGTGAAAAAATGGTAAACTTGCCACAGCTCTTTGAGCTCCTTGATTAGTGGCATTAATAGGTAGTTCAATTGAAGGGCAGTTGGCACCTTTGGACCAGGGATGATTCCTGCAACATAGACATTCTCTTGCTTCAGTCTTTCACTTGGGGGGAGATTAAGACAAATAATCATGATAGGTCCAATGCTGGCCAAATGGATTGACTTTCTGTGTGCATTGAACCAGTCCACATAAATGGAGAAGGCAAATGCACTGGGAACAGACATGAATGGGGGTCATTGATATTTCTAGTGCCCGTGTGTTGTCTCCAGACCAATCCATCCCAGATGTCACATTTAGGATTGTTGATGTTCATGCAAAATTTCCATAATTCCAGCCTGCTGGAGAAATCTGGCAAGCCAATTTTTGAATGGTTGATAAAAGAAATGTTTTTTTGGGATAATTTTATTTGTTGTTGGTTGTGTTTTGGGTGTGGGGCTCAAATGAATTGATGAATTTGCCTAATGATTGTGTGCAAGGGGGATCATGGTGATTTAGGTCATTTTGGCATTGACAGTGGGGTTGGTCAGTTGTGACAGATTCAGTAAGTCCATTGAGAAAGAAACATTGAGGACAACACATATAGTTTTGAAGCACTGGCTACAATTGGAGATGTTCAAATATGGTACTGAGATCTTGAGGTATATGGGATGCAGGAGTGGGGTGACCACCTGAGCTTGAGATACTGGATTTGATCAGCAGGTTCAGAGAAGTATTGAGAATTTGTGAAGCCCTGCAGGTTATATTATACCTTAATGATAGAATGGAAGATATTATCATTCCAAGGTCTTTTGGGGGAAGGTTTGGACTGCCACTATATGGCTTCTGTGCAGTTGAAGTGAGACCCAATGGGGTGGAGAATTTTCTGTGGGTCCATTTAGAATAATCAGCTGGGAAAATTTGATTCAATTGAATTTGAGGGCACTCAGATCCTGATGCAGAAATAGGGAGATTTGGAAGAGATTTGGGTTCAATGGCTGATTTGAGCTTTTTAATTTGCTATTCATATTGGAAAGGTGTGAAGGAAACTCCCTGCCTATCAAACTCAGGGGAAGAGTGTTTTTGAGTTGAGCAGTGTGGAAACATGCATATACACATTGATGAATGTGGGAATCATGAATAAGGTTGGTTTGTTTATAAATATCTATGGTTGATGTGCAAGTGCTTAGGAGTGTGATTAATTGGGAAAAAATTGAGTGATTATTTATGAAGGGAGAGATGATTTGAGCCAGTTGAGCATTTTATCCCATTTGTACTGGTGGCTGGCTGCAGGGGATAAAGTGTAACATGTCTCATCTGGATGGGGGAATTGGTTAGGAGTTTACTTGGGTAAAATGCCATGCTGCTCAATGCTCATACATATTCAAGTTTATTTACACATGGTGATACTGTGTGTTTGACCCTTGAGGGGTGTTCCATTAGTGATGTGTCAACATTGAATTGAGGGGATTAACACTTAAACAATGTACGCTTGCATGCCATCACACATGGTTTAAACCTTATTACAGACATAACAATATAGCTCTATTACATAAGCATTTGGAGTGGAGCTAAAGTTTTGGTATTTGGTTTGAGTGCAGTGGGATTTTAATTGGCTGTAATGTGATTTGGATTGTCTTGCCTTTCTTGAAAAGGTGATTTCCCTCTTGTGGGTAAATCCTTCATGAATATACCCTCATACAGATATAGAAGTCTGGGGAATTTTGATGCATATATTGGAAGTTTGGATAATTCACGCAATGTGACAATGGGTAGGGGGAAATTTCTATTGAATCTGATTATTTATGGATGATGGTTCCCCTTTGAGATCAAGGAAATATCACATTATATGCTGGTAGGCCATGCAGCATGGTTTCTGACAAAAGTGGAGGAGCTCAAGAGTAGGCAGGGAGAATTCTCCTCAAAATAGTATTATTAGACTTCCATGAGAGACTTGGTTCCCACTATTCATAAAACTTGTCTACTATAAATTTGAAAAGCTTTCATCTCATATCACTCTATTTTATCAGGTTGAAAATATTACTGTAGCTTTTAGCCCTTATGTCATATTCCAAGCCACGTAAATCCCATTCAGGTTCTGTTAATGACTCAGATAGTGAATCTAGCCTAGAATATGTTCAAACACAGTCATCAATGAGTCACAACATTCCACTCACTACCCCTATTGCATTCTCAATGAATGTATCCAGTCTCAACATTGATGTGGGAAATCCACCAGCTCCAACTTCAAGCACTTGGTCAATCCAAATATTTCCATCACTCCAATTCCCCCAAATCCCACTAATACACAAAATTCATGTGTCTGAGGGGCCAGGAAGAACACCTGAAATCTCATCAAAGGCTCATCCCCAAACAAAATTTCCACATGACTTCCTCTTCAATCCTGGTCAGAATCTAGTTGCATCCAAGGAACCCTTTGGTAAAAGTAAACAGCCAACCCTCAATATTGCATCGGGATCTCAGGCTCATGTGGGTGATGAAAAGCAGGTTTATGGGGGGTAACAAAAAAGACCATTGGAAAATGTTACTTGGAGTGGTCTGTTGGAGGGAAATCTGGGATTGACGCTTCATCAAAGTAAGTCATTTTGATGTCAGAGTATAAACTTTTTCAAAATTTGATATTTTTGTTTAATTGGTTAGATATGGCACCTAAAGGCAAGTCATTACAATCTCAGGAGCCAATTGAGGATCGTGAGTATGACCAGTCTTTATTGATGTTTTGCATGGCAGGTGATGAACTTTATTCATCTTTGCCTCTGGTCCATAAAGAAAAAGTAACTGGATATCATCATCCATATGCCTCCAAACCAAGAACAGCTCATGCCAGTTCATCAAGAGAAAAAATTGTGGATGATGAGGATGAGAACATGTCTCCCAATCACAGTGAAACAAATGATGAACCAAGGAGGGATGATTTCATGGCACATGAGGAGGGCACTCAGTCAAATAGTGAGCTCACCCACCCTCAAAGGCCCCTTGCCCAGAGTATGCTTGAGCAATCCGAGATCAGACAGCAAAGGAACCAGGCTCACAAAGCTCAAAATGTGGCAAAAAGTGCAAGCCAGAAGGAGAAACAAAGATGGCTGAAAGCAGAACTTCCAGAAAATGTCCATGGGATGAGATAAGCTGTACACACCCATTGCCTGTTCCTACTCAAAGTAAGTAATAAGGATTTTTCCTCACTACCAGCACCACCCAGCACAGAAGAGTATGAAATTGCAATTCAAGTTGCTGTTCATTCTGGATATGTCCCCAAGGATGTTTTCAATGAGCCATCAACACAGGTTCAGTCTCAGGGTTTCCAAAGCTACTGCAAAAATGAGCTTCATAAGTTAGGACTAAAGCAATTTACTTGGGACTGGGAGGGCTTGTGGCAAAATCAATTCAACAAGCTGATGTGTATGGTGTTCTACTGTACCTTCCATCTTGCACTTGTCAGCACCAAGTATCATCATTACTGTTGGAACAAGGATTATAATAACTATGGGTTCGTGGCAGCTTCAATAGAGTGATATTTCACTTATTTGAAAAGAGAATGGAATTCTATTCAAAAGGATGCGCAGTATTTGGTAAAGAATAAGGAGAATCAGAAGCTCACAAAGATTTTTCAAAAGGTTATTTACTGTATCTCTTCTTCATTGTGAAGTAAGTCTGATGATGTGCAGACCTGTGAGTGCTATCATGAATGGTGTGATACGGCTAAATTTCCCATTTTAGCATCACCATTAAATGACCCTTGAGTATGCTCAGATACTGAGGAGGTAGTGGAAAAGGGATGTCAAGTTTACGGCAGAGTGGGATTATGCTGGCGCTCATGCTTATTTAATGAATTGGTATTAAAAATGGATAGAGACATAGAGTTTTGCAATTGAATTAAAAAATTGGTAAAATGACTATTGATAGATTGCCAGAAATACAATCAACAGATGATGGTGATATTCTGGAAGGCCTATCTTTTCAGGTATTTGATCAAGAGTGGCTCAAATGTTGTAGTAAGATGCAGACTATTGCCCTCAAAATACTTGAAATTCCAGTTATTAGTGCCAATGAGGATGCTCTGCAATAACTTAGTAACATAAATGTGTAGCACAGTTACACATTGAAATTTTGTGAATTATTTGTGCGGGTGTAATTCAATCTGATTATTATTTCTTTCAATATTCAACAACTTTCTAGATCAGCTAGAATATAAACAATATGAATTATAATGTATCACCATCTTCATTATAAATAATACTCTATTGCTTGTTTTCATTGAGGAAATATTGAAGAAGCTTGATCCAGCTCATGGTGTTCATAATTGTGGACCTGTGACAGGGTGAAAAGGAGTTATCAGCGTTTTCAAACACAAATTAGATAATATCAGGAAGGCTCATGCAGTTAATGAGTTTTTCTTTTCTTGGACCTGTTGGTAATTGGAATATGGGAGTCCCATAAGGAATGATTTAAGAATAGTAATACAACAAGGGACAGAGATGAGATTGAAAGGTACCTTCTGCATGTTGACATCAACTGAATGAGGAGTGATATGGTTAATGACCTTCACAAGTCATTTTTGGCCAATATTATGGAGTTGATCAACAGCCTGAGCCTCAATGGCTGGGTTCCAATTGGGCTCCTGGAAAGGTGGATATCAGAGTTGGAAGATTTTGGGGTCTCCTCACCATTAGATAGACAATATTAAGTTATGTTGAGGCCAGTTCCATCTGAAGCAATGGATGAAATGAGTACTTCACATTCAGGATTATTGAAGAATTTCTCCAGGGCCTTCTCCTGCACTCGTGCTGAAAAGATAGAGTGATAGGCAAGTGCAATACCGATTCTACCACAAAAAATGGTCACATGGATTCAATTGGTAATTGATACATATTAGAATTAACTCACAAATAAATAAATTGGGTCCATTGGGTGTAAGCCACTGATTTGGTTGTACCACACTTTGATTGTTTGTTCTTCAGTAAGGGTTTTAGGAGGTGTGCAATTTTACTACTCATCATTCATGTTTTCACATCCACAATAGTTTGGTTTACTGTTGAGGAGTTATCCTGATTGCTCCTGCCCTCATGGAATGATGATTACAAAATATTCGCAGCTTATTAATATTTCTGGAAAATTCTCCTAGTCATTTGCTTTTGAATGATAAATATTCTTTGTATAATGTAGAATATTCTTGCTGCATTGTTGGGTCATTTTGCAGCAGTTCATAGTGATGGCTAATAGTGGGGAGGAATCAGAGATGTGTGGTTTTGGTGTGGCACAAGCTTAAATGCCGCAGTTCCAAATGCAAAATATCATTGCTACCTTTGGAAAGACTACTCAGGATGAATGGTGACCAGCTATCTTGAACTGAGCTCTGGGGTTGGGTGATGAATGATATTATGCCCAAAAGGTCATAAATGGTGTTGTGAATAGGGGTGCCCGTTAAGCATATTCAACGGGATGATAGGAGGCTATTGATGGCATGGTGAGTGGAAGTGTATCAAGAGCAAATATAGCTATAAGATGGGGGAAGGGTTATTGGATATAATAGGAAATTTGAATTATTAAAAGATCAGACACTCACTGTGCTTCATCCAAAATTATACAATGCCAATTGATTTAAAAAATGCATGATGTAGAGGTATTGATTTTTTAAATTATTGGGTGATAGCATTGTAAAAAGTGATGATGATATCACAATGTAAGAGGTTGGCCTTGGATAATGAGTTACAAGTGGGGCCATAGTAGATTTCGGCTTGCAGCACTCCAGCCTGAGCATGCTTGGATATTTCTGTTTTCCAGTTGGTGATTCAGAGAGGTGGGCAGATGATAATGGTGGGAGTGGAGTGTTGGGGGTTTGTAATTAGCCACTCCTTGGAGGTAACAATCAGTGCAATGGCCTGAATGGTTTTACCTAATCCCATATCATCCACAAGCAGTCCTCCAAGAGGGGTATTGGTCAAAAGGAATTCAAATGAGCCAACAACTTTGTTTGTAATTATGTGCCTGGAATTAAAAGTGGATCCAGGGCATGAGTTGGCCCAAAGGTTATGGGTGGATTGTCCATTGGGGATTTTTTGATCCGAGAGAAAAGCTATTCCACTTTTTTGATGAAGGAGGAGGGGGGTTTGAATCATGGGAAGGTCTGATCCGCTGGGTAATTGTATCAGTTTTTTTCTTGGAAGTCAATGAAAAGAGAGCAGGATATGAGGGTGGCGTCAAGTTTGAAGTGGTAAATGTGGGAGTAAAAAGTTGACATTGACTATGAGTGTTATAGTTATATGCTTTAGGCATTTTAAGCTTGAAGTCTTGTTTTCAAAAAACTGCAATGATTAATAGAATGTTTGTATACCATGTGAAGAACATCAATGCTAGATTTGGTTTATGAGATGAGGAAGGATCATTTGGATCAGTCATAAATACTCCCTCAAAAAATAATGTTTGAGTAGGATTGGATTGGCAATTTTCAATACATGCCCCACCAGGACCACAGTGCATGAAGGTTTGTGGTGCCCCAAGGAATGGTATCAACATGTTGGAAAGGGTTCCAGGGAGAGGGCCAATAGTATGCTGGTGATTGGGGAGATATACAAATATGTTTTGTTGATTGTGCCATAGGATAATCCAGGAATCTAAGTGGGAATTATCAATCTTTGAGGTTATATCACTATTTATTTGAATATGAATATTAATCATCCCAATGAAAAGTAGTTGTGAAGGGGTTGACAAGATGGCTATTATGAATTGTTTGGGGACAGTGGGAAATGATATAATCAGGAAGGGTTAGCTAAAGGGAATGAAGATCAATAAGCACAGGTGGGTAACCTACATGAGAGGCAGCAATGGGCTCAAAGGGGGGTGGCCTGCAGTTACATGCATGATCATTAGGAAGATGGGCCTCTTGGACTTATAGTTTTCATATCCAATTTGGGGTATATATCAAGGAAAGGTGGCAATAATGTGGGTGCACCAATATGACTGCTGGATCTGCCACATATTATGCAAGGATTGGTGGACCAACGTTCACATTAACATATTGGAAATTGGGTGGGTTGTAGCAAGTTCTGGTACAGTGGCATATCAGAGGCATGCAGCCATGTTTGAAGGTGACAGCAAAAAGTAAGTGTATCTTTCCCAGGTTAATTGTCATACAGTGACCTTCTGGGCAATGGTGGCGGTGGAAAGGAAAATTTCCCTGCGGGTTTCTTCTTGTGTGGGCAGGTGAAGTATGTACAGTGGTGTGCCACTGAACATGAGTCTGGTTTTGTGCAAAGATTCTTGGGTACTGCTGCCTACTGGGATTCCAGGGGTGAATGTGTGACTTGATCAAAGGAGGCGCTGGCCGTGAGCCATGATTGACTTACACATTCACCCCTATTGCATTTCAGGCTGTTACTAACCCACCCATATTGGAATAAGGCATTTTCCCTCACATGTGTGAGAATCTCCGGAGAAATAGTCCACCTGGCCAAGGTAATTTTGGCTGGAAGACAGGCCCCAAATGTTCCACGGTGGCAGATCCCCATGCAAAAATATCCAGCCTCAGGGATCATAGGCAGGGGTTATGCTAATGCATATGAGTCTTAAGAAAGTCCATGCAGATTGGCCTCAGGTTTACATGTGCAAGCAGGCCACCCGCACAAGCAAATAGCTGGTTGGAAGACAGGAGGTAAAAGGTCCGCCAGGCATGTGGAAATTGCCTGTGTATGACCTGTGGGGTGTGCATATGAAAGCGTTTGGTGGCCCAACAATGTGCGGGCATGAAAATCCTAAGCTGGTGCCAGTTATAGTTTGCCCCAACCTTGGCACCGGAGTGAATCAACTGTTTGCATATGACCCAAATCATTACTCATCCCAATATGCACCCCTTACCATAAACTGGAATACACCAGAGTCTGTGTGGTAGTTAGGCAGAGCTGTCCAACAAGGTGCATCAAAGGGATGCATTTGAGAAATTTGACTTGATGGCTTGTCATGATTGCATGTTACATTCTTGTACAGATTTTGCTCTGCCCTGAAGCATACATGTACAAAGGTGTACATACTCAAATGTCAGCTGATCTATGAATTAGGATGGTGTAATAATACTTCAGCCTGCGTGCATATTACCAATGGGTATCCACCTTTCAATAGTTTGCATATGTGTAGCTCATGTGCCACATGCTCAGAATTTTGATTCACCTGATTTTCACATGCAAGCTGAGAATGTCATGGTCAAAAGCTCATTGTGGAAGTTTCTGGTAATGCCATGGTTGGAGCACTTTTTGCAATAGTTCATAGGAAGTCCCACTCCTAAGCACATGATATGCTCAGTCTGGCCAAAATGTCTTCCAATGTTGTGGGAAATTCTCAAATTGTGTGCTTAAAAGAATTACATAACAATTCCTCAGCAAGGGTGCATTTGATAATTATATGTCAATAGCTCAACAGCTGTGCAATTCAAATGTTCAGCCACTGAGAATTTCAATTATGACCCCAAATAAGACCTGCAAAATGGGTCAACCCAACCTCATCCTGTATTCACTTGTCATACAGCCTCCCGATCCTTTGTTCAAACTCTATCACCCAGCCATAAAGCTGGTATAATTGCCACAGTCACCTGTGACCAAATGCCCCACCTCCTTTTCTTCATGGGGAATTTGTGGATTGCACTCACCATGCACATTCAAGAATTCCCGCTTGGGCAATTGAGTGACTATTTAGGGCAACAAAGGGGATCTGACTGAGTCTGGAAATTTAATCAATAGAAATACTGAGCCAGAACCCCTTTGTTCTTCTGCCTCACACAGACATTTCCCTTCTCAGTCACAGCATTGGCTGAAACTGATATTTCATATTTCCAACACGCCTTGAAGCTGAGACTGCTGCGATTGGCTCAGCTTCACCATGGTATAAAATACCATCTTTGCCCAACACGCCCTTCACTTTTTTTTCTCACCTGCTCTCCTCATTCTTGTGCGTATTCCCCTTTGTCTTCATATGTTTCTACTCTTTTCTATTGCACTCCACTAATCACTCTCCTTCCATCCTGCTTATACATCCAGAACACCCCTTCTATCCACCTTGTGTGTCTCCTCCATTTAAAGCTTTTGTCAATATTATGTTCTTATATTAATACTAATTCTTCCTCATGACTTTCTTTCATACTTTAACAAACTTCCAACTAGAGCATCTGCATTTTAATTACATTTTGAATTTATATTTCATTGTATTTCTTCCTATTTGCTTGAAATTTACCTTTCTATTTAGTTATTAATCTAAATTGTCTTGTTTGTAAATGTTGTTCACTTTCTACACTAAGAAGGGGTATCCCCTGCATCTGCTCCTCCACAATTACCGACACTTGTGATGCTTTCCAAAAAGCACACAAGAAATGCTCATTTGTTGTGCAACCCTTCCGACCACACAGCCAGAGGAGTTCCTGCCCAAGATGCCCTCGTGAGGACTCCTTTGTGGTTGACGATGATGAAAGCATTCCTGAGCTGGACTGGACACCAGGACCCCAAACAGGCAAATGGGAACAATTCCGGACGATTAGCGTGGTTCCATCTAGTATCAATTTGTCCACCCCCCTCCTAGGCCACTTCACTCCTCAACCGGAGCAAAGTGATTACCCGGCCAATGAAGGATGGCGATGGCAAGAGGACATTCAAGCTTGGGCCAATCATCACCATATGATTCAAATGCCAAAGTAAGTTTTCTTTTTTCTCCTTAACTCATTTCTCTTCACACAATCATACTGACTTTTTTCCATTATGAATAGAACAAAACCAACTCAATCCCCCACAACAAGACTCTCCTGTTCTTAGTTTTCCTTGTAAGCAAACTCCGCTGCAACCAACTCCAGGCCCGCGTGGCACCCAATGGTTGAAGGACTTATTCCGCCGTAAGCAGCCAAAGATTCATTTGCTAATTTCAGCTTTCAACTTAAGTGAACTGACTCTTCCTCCTTTTGTAGAACCCTCCCAACCCAATGAGCCACCTATTCCAGGCCCAAGTCAACCCTCAGAACCACATGAGGACACTTCAACTCATGAGCCTGAACCTGAGGTAGCTCTGATGCAATCCACAGAGGAACCTTTTGGTAAGTCCCCACTTCACTTTTTTACTCAATTCTCCTTTGCCCATCTCCAGCTGGTCCTGCTACACCTGTCTCCATAATCATCATAGACAATATGCCCATCGGATCCCACCCTCCTGTTCCCCTCATTCCCACAATGAGGCTTGGCAGTAATTTACGGACTTGCGACAGACCCTCATGATTCCTCAAGCAATTTTTAACAAATAAATCAACCGAATCATGTTAGAGCATCACTTATTGCTCCACATGATTCCCTTTATGGCTGCAACTCATCAAAATGAGTTGCACTGGGAATTCTTGGAGGAACTAGACTCTCTCCTTGGTCAGACACTGGAGGCTTATCCAAAGGAGGACATCACCAGGATAGTTTCAATATTCCTCAAAGAATAACAAAAAAAATTGTTTCCTTTTGTAATACACTCTTTTAAAGAAGTTAGTTGTAATCAATACATGATTTTTTCCATTTTTGTTGTATTCTTTTTTTCCCATGAAATTTCCTTTTTTGCCAATTGTGAAAATAATTTTTGTAAGTGCCCCCCAAATTTTTCAGTCAGTATTTCTTTGTGTGAAGCTCTTTTGCAGAAAATGGGCAAATATTCACCATTACTGCCTCCTATATTTTCTTCTTCCATGGTTTACAACCATATCATATCCTGACTGAAAAAAATGTGAGCAATCCACCAGAAATTTATGAGTCATTGCCTTTCCTATGGTCACATGCTATTAATCTTAGTTGTGTAAGGAATTTTTAGAACTGTTGGGAACCTGTACAAGTGTGAAGATGTGCGTGTGAAGTGTCGGGAACCTGTACAAGCATAAGGATTTGCGTGTGAAGCGTCAGGAGCCTGGACAAGTGTAAGGAATTGTTAGGAGGGTGCCCTGGCATAAGGATTTACAGCGCAAGGTTTTGTGTGTGAAGATTTGGGATCCTGGATAGGTGTAAGGATTTGTGTGTGAAGCATTGGGATCCTGGACAAGTGCAAGGATTTGTGTGCAAAGAAGAGCAAGCAGCCATGCCAAGAATATGGTGGCATTCCACCTTACATGAGCCATTTCACCTCTTTTTCATGTGAGCCACTGTATAACCCCAATTCCAATCCATAAAAACCAGGTGTATACTGTCCTGTGAATTATCACACTCTTATTCTCCAATCACCCTCTAACTCCCAGATGCATATGAATTGCCTCATTCTTCTAATTGAGATGAGATTGTATTACCATCCCTGATGTGACAGCCCGCTCCCTTGCCAATCTCATAATAGCCGTGGCTTTTATGCCACATTGTTTTTGCTAACATCCTTGAGCATTGTGCAGACATACCCACTAGTGTTGTGCTTTCATTGTCCTGTTCTGAATCAATATAATGAAGTAATGTACTACTGGACCATGACATCTGGATAGATCAATCCAAAAATACTCATTTGGGAAAATCAATTTTCCCCTGTACACTGCTTTGATGCATCTCTTTGAATTTGGCTGGTCTGTTTATCAGCTTGAAACCACCATCCCAAAGAATACACCAATGCATCCTTATCAACATGAGGCAAGTTTTTGAATTCATTTATAGTGAAAGTGAGTGTGGAAGCAAACTCAAATTCCCCCTTATTTGCTGAAAAACTGGCTTCATAGTTGACTTGATCAAAGAACAGAACCCCCAATGACTTGTAGCAAGTTTGAATCTTTTGAAATAATTTATCATCAACATATCATAAGGATTGACCTAGAATGCAAACCACCAAGCTAAGATTTGCACCTTGGTTCCGCCATTCATCTTTTGTGTCTTCAATTCTCCCAAATTGTTTGTTCTTTGTGCTGCATTTGCGCCACCCAATCATGAACATAAATCCCTCCAGTGATGCCCCATTTGTTGCAATTGGGTTTGTGAATTTTCATTTGTGAAATAAGAATTTTGATAATTAATCCCATTGATTGACCTCAACTTCACTCGTTGTTGTGAATTGTCTGAATTTGACAAGGGCAATGAGTAATCTGGTTGAAGAGAAAATTTCCACACAGCTAAAGTGAATGCGTTTTATCTGATAGACATCCACAACCCTCCAAATTTCACTTGGGGTCATATTTGCTGATACTGGCATTGATATTTGTGCTGTGGGCTGAGTGGAGGAAAAGAACATATTCTTTTGGGCTATTTTTCCCTCATTTGTCTTTCAGGATGTCCCACTATTCCTGAGTGGTTGAAGGATCACTTTGTGTTGAAGCAGACAAGATATCAGATACTGCTTCCTCTCATTTTAAGCTAAGGCCTCTTGAATCCAGAATGGTGCCCAATGTCCAATGAGCTTTATTCGGCACACATATTTGACTTCCCTGTTTGAGCACACATGGCATTGGCTCAATCTAAACTGACTAAAGCCAATGTTCTTCCATGGGGCCTATTGAGGTTGCCACATGAATGCCAAAGCATATTGTGGGAACTCCTCTTGTGTGGGATAAAATGAGACAGTACCTGGAAGGGGAAATTACAAGAAAACAGTTTTGAATTGCTGTTCAAGCTTGCAACCCTTGCTCTGATTGTGTGTCAGAATGATCTGAACTGCCCTTCCTGAAAAATGCTGAAGTATCTCAACTTGAGTTCACAATCAATTTATTTATTGATGGTGGCTAGTTCAGAAAAGTGTATCCAACAGACTCTGTCAGACTTTGCTTGATCTCAAAATATTTATTTAACCTTTCAAATATAACACTATTTAATTAACCAAAACACAAAAGAACTAGCACAAATCACACAAAATACTACTATAACAATAATTCAATATAATCTGGAGACACTAAGTCAATAATAATACTAAAACAAACAATCAAACACTTTTTTATATGATTTATGATTTATTACTTTCTTTTTTTGTAATGGAATTCTGATATGACCAGACTTAGTAATAGCCACTCTTTGATAATTTGATTTGATAATAATTATTTCTTTTTAATAAGATAGCACTAATGTATTCCTATAATAGGTATTTTGCTTTATGATTAATAAGATTTTCTTGCAGTCACCAAAATATGACTTTTCATAATGAAATAATAATGATAATTTCTTAATAAAATAACTAAATGACCCTTCTTTCCTTCATTTAAAGCCTTGATTGCTTATGATAAGGTGAAATTACTTTATAATACTGTTTTATTTATTTTAAGTGTATAAGACTACGATATAAGGCCTTTTTATCCTTTATATAATAAAATTCTATTATAAGGTTTTCCCTTTTTTGATAAGACTGATTCTTTATTTTATGATTTTTTTGTTATAAGACTATTATATAAGGCCTTTTTATCCTTTTTATAATAGAATTATATATTTGTAGACTAGTTAACCTGATATTCAGGGATGAATTGAAATCCACTTTTCCACTTTTGGGGGGATAAAAGACATGAGGGAAAGAGGCCCTCTATTTATAATTTTTGGGCTCTCCATGGGAGGTGTCCAAAAAGAGGGACTTAGAATTTTTCAGTTTCTTTTAGTTGGGAAAATTCTTTTCTGGTGGTCCCACCTAAATGATGTCATTTATGTAAATCATTGTATCATATATTTGGTTGATTATGTCATTTGTCGGGGTTCTCACTAATTTGAGGTATTTTTGCTGGTGCTTATTTAAACTTGATTACTAATCCTTAGACTTGCTGACTAATTCTCCATAGTACCTGTATCTTTTAACTCCATAATTATTACCAATCAAGTAATCTGATTACTAATACTTCCTCAACTCCTTCCTGCTTATGTAATCTTTAGAATTTTGATTTTCAGGCCAATTTGTGGGTTGAAACCAAATTTTATTTTAGGGTTATGTTTCAGGTATCTTACCAAACTCTAAAGGGATTTTCAAAAAATTTGACATTTTTAATATAATTTTTGATTTTTATGTCTTCAATGTGGCTTGAACCAATGACATGGCCATTTTTCTTGACACAAGGCCTCACCTTACCAACTAGGAACAGCAGGCAAAACAATGACACCACAAATGCTGTGTCACGCAGACCTTTCAGTTGGGTTTTGCAGCGTCAAGGAAACACTACATTTGATGCTGCATTATTTCTTGTGTGAAGTCACCCCTTTTATGTGGAAAAAAACAATTTTATTTTTTAATTGCAGTATGAACTTTTTAACCACTTTTAACTATTTTGTAACAAACAAATTACGCAAGAAATTGCATTAGCTAGACATTTTCAATAACTAGATTGTGAATTCAGTCAATCCCACATGAGCTGATTGAGATAGCCAGGCTAAAGAGTTGTTAGGGAAAGCATAAAATCCAGGTGGAAATGTCAAACATTATTATGAAATGAGTATAAATTAGTTTTATGAAAAAAGAGGCTCTTTATGGGAGTTAGAGCATGATTGAGAGAAAAGTTGGAAAGGAAAATGATTTGAAGCGCCATTGTTTGAAAAGTGTGTTGTTCTGATTTCTTGAAAGTAAAACAGAAGGATAATCAGTTGGCTCATATATAAAGAAATAATAGGAAACTAGAAAGAATCACTCACAGAGTTTTTCTCTACAGCCTGTAATTTGGCTGACAAGAGTTTAAATTCTTCAATGGTACTTTTGTGCTGACAAGTGATATTGATGCTGTTGTGGGTTGGTAAAATCATAAGACCTTGCTTTTTGTGTTGTGAGAGGATGTTTTCAATTGATATTTTTCTTGGTTTGATGGATAATAATTATGTTTGAGAAAAACAATGAAATAAGTATAAATATAAATCAAATTGCTTAGACTGCAAAGATAAAGAAAGAGAATTTAATGAATGATAATAAAAGTTGAGTCAAAGATGTTTGTTATCAAATGAAAAATAAGATATAACAAGTAGAAAATGAAGATATAATTAATTGTGGAATGGAGAATAGGAAATGCAATGTGGATTATGATACAAAGCACCACTAGGGGAAGCAGCATGAGAAATACTGATAATAACAGGATTATATGAAAGAAACTGACAAGGTTATTGTTTGAGGGATGAAATATCAAAGCAAAATGATCTCTTCAAGATTTAAATACACTTCCACTTAGTTTCAACCAAGGCTTAAGTTAGCCATTGATGTTAATTCAAAGGACCGTTTGTAGCTTGATATTCATTGCGAAAACTGCTCATTTGTGTGGCTTGATCTTTAGTCTGAATTGAGCAGGATTAATGGTTCAGAAACCAAGCTAACTACTACTTTCTTCTTGAATCAACCTAGTTCATTTACTGAGTAAAAAAGAAACAATCCAATCAAAATTATTTTTGATATGAAAAAATGTATGGACTTACTTTTGATTTCTGAATTGATTTAAAAGGTTGAATTGGGAGAAGTACAAAAAGGCATTTGTTCAGCCAGAGCATTTGGGAAACTCCGCAGTTATGGTTAGGTCTTTGGGTGTGCGGCTGACTGCTCATCAGCGCAACCTTTTTCCTCAAGAATTGAATAATTATTAAGCTCAATTGTCATTTATTTCTTGTGAATGGCACTTCTCTTTTAATCCATAAATCTAATCCAAGTTATTGAAACATTCCTTTATCCTCACAAAGACTTTCACATTATTTCATTAAAGGATATGTAAGTTTCTCACCTTTTTTGTTTATTTCCCTTCAAATGAATAGTTCATTTAACGTTCTCTCACCTATTGTTCTGAATTTTTCTATTCAATAGAAATGTGGTTTGTTCAAGTAACACTCAGCTTCTTGTGTGGAAATTACATGTCAACTGGTTTTAAGCAATAGACAAAGACAATGTTCTAACTTGAAGTCAAGAGAGCAGCTGAAACAGACTCAGGGGGCGAAACTCTTTTTTGATTACCCTTTTGGATTGATTCACGAGCTGGTAAAAACCAGGTAGCATTAAGTTCTCACTTCTTGAATTTATTTCTTTTTATTCTTTTCATTTCACCCTCAGACAAATAAAGAAATTTTTTATAAAAGCTGTTCACAATCACTCCTAGAAGTCTTTACTTACCCTAGAATCATCTCATATCATTATTTTAAATGTGTTTTGATAAGGATGAATCCATCTCCTTACTCTTACAATCCATCAGACTTTGGTTACAACAGCTTTTTCCCACAAAGCTCTCATGAAAATGGTGTTGAAAACCTCAGAAAGACCATTTTGGCCAAGGATAAAATTATTGAAAAATTAATGAAAAAAGTAGAAGGCCTGAAGGTTAAGTTTGCATCACAAAAAGAACCAAAACCAAAAGTCAGTAAACAAGAAAAAATAAAATCATCAAAAAAAGGAAAAAATCAAGCTGATTCAAAGAAGGCCCAAAAAGGAAAAAAAGTCAGTCCATCACCTAAGTGTAATCCTTATCAGAGGCTCACATCTGAGGTACCTGAAGACTTTCACTTTACAAAGGTTTTTCATGTATCATTTTCTAATTTGTCCTTTTGATCTAGGAAGCACTTTTTATACACATAAAGGGATTATGGGGCATGTTGGAGAAACAATGTGTTCCTCCTTCACCTGATCACACACTACTAAAAGAGTTTTTTGAGCAGTTTTCCAATCATGATCAGGTTCAAAATGCTACAAATAGCAAGAATCCTGCTAGCCTTATACATAAAAACAATTTTTGAACTCTGTGTGATGCTTGTGCAGGCCGCAGAAAAATTGGCAAGTACATTGCAAACCTTGAAGACTTTTATTTTCACTATATTCGGGCACTTATCTCAAAACTTGGAATTTGTATTTGGGCTTCAGACCTTGAGGATGAACCAGGCTCATTATACAATGAGTCATGTCAGACTGTGGCACTTATGACCTTCTGCCAGGTTACATGCAGTGGGGCTTACCAGTATATGCAATCAAACTTAACCTACTTGAACAACCTTGAGTTACTACAAAAGGCTTATGATCACTTTGTTCACTTTTTAATGGCTCAAAAATACAAGAAAGAGATTGAAGAGTCTGGAAGCAATGAATGTGAAGCAAAGAAAAGAGTTATTCAAAGGAGAAGGCAAAGACTAAGAAAATTTCAATATTGTGTTTTGAAAACTAATTATTTGAAAATTAAATTTGATATTACCCCTTCAAAACAGCTCTGTAAAAAAAGTTACAAATTTGCTGTATCCAACAATTATCCAAAACGCTATTTAAAAGTATTAGCAGAAGTTGATGCTCACAGTGATGATGAGCTCAACCATTGCTTCAATGTTTATGCAGTAAGGAAACTGGCTTATAGGTCAGACAGTACTGATATCTTCTTTCAAAATTTCGACCAAAAAATGCATCAAAGCAAGAGTCTTGGAGGCAAAAATGATGAGAGAAAGCCACATTGTTGACCAAAAGCTCCCATTCCCTCCACAACGACAAAGGCTCCAAAGTTTATGCCATTGGACTTTTATCCCCCTGAGTGGTTCAACAAGCTTGACTATTCTGAACGGTTTATTATTGCAGATACAAAAAAGGTTGCATTTATACCAACAAGCGATTTTCAAATGAGCCAACAGGTGAACAGTGATGAATTTCTTGTTGATAGGAAATTCCATCAAAAAGACTGGGATATCATGACACAACCATATGATTTATCCCATGAGATAGCAAAAAGTAGCAATGAGTATTAAGATAGTGAAGAAATCCAAATGAATGAATTTTCTGATGGCAATGTTATTAATATGCAAGAATCCAACAACGACAGTATGGAAGATTCTGACTCTGCAAATGAAGACAACCAGACAGATAATTCTGGATTCCTACCTGATGCTGATCAAGAAATGGCTTATGTTTTTGAAGTCAGAACAAGCAATGGAAATCCCCTTTTTGCTGGTGAGAAGTTCACTTCAGCATTGTGGGAGTGATCAACTCCCAGGATTATGTTTTACTTGCAAAAGACTTCGATTTCTTATTTCATAACAGAATTCTTTCTCTTTTGTGTCATGCTTAATATTTTTTATACTTGTAATTTCCAATTGATTGATTTTTGGTACTCCAAGTGATAAAGCTTAGCCTTTTGATATATGAAATACATACCAAAAAAATAAGTTTTATTAGCTTAGTTATCAGTGTCTTTATCAACTGAAAAAGGGTGGTTTGTAAATTGATCCAAAGTAAATCAATCTTATTGTACTAAAAAAGCTTTGGCATGTTATTTCTTTAAAGGAATTCTGCAAAACAAAAACTATACTATGCAACTCAGGGTAATCATGAGCTTAATTAATTACATAATCTCTATGACAATCTTTAATTAAAGATACCAATATGCTGCGCTGATTGATACCCAAACTCCAAGCTGAAAACTCCTGGTATGCACAGACTGCTGATATCTGACTGTACTGGACAATATCAGTATGAGAAGTTTTTTGTAAATTACTGATTGAGAGTTGGGTGAATAAATTTGAAAGCATCTGAGCTTTTTCTGGAGAATAATGAATTATTCCAAATCTTTTCAGTAGTACAAAGATATGGTGTGAATCAAGCAAAACCTTCAAGATGTGCAAAACTGTACCATAAACTACTTTTCCCTCACTTGACAAATACTGAACCATGTTATTAGGTGCCAGCTTCCTAATGTTGAAGACATGTGGTCCATTTTTGCATTTTGATGTCAAAATTTCTTTTGCATAATCCATAAAGACTTTGGAGTCTAGTGGATGAGGTATTTCTGAGTAATTTCGAATTGTTGGGTCTTTAATCTTGAGAAGTGAAAGAATCTTCAGGTATGTAGTTGAATCAAGTTCAAAATCCACATCCGCATCATAAGGTGTTTTTGAATTGGCAAGAATAATCTTATTTTCCATCAGTCATTGCCATTGACAAGATTTTGTTATCATTTCCAAACCAAACTCTTCTAAATTGATTCAGAAATAATCTCAATAATAGCCTTTTTGGAAAGGATAAAGTTAATCAAAATTACTCACCAGGCTTCCCATTGTTTCTGAGTGTTTGAAGAAAACCATCAAGTCGTTCACCTGAGCTTTCTGATACTCCATTTAGGGTACCCAATATGAAAGTTGATTTTTCACATGTAGTGCATAATGATGATTTGGTACAATTTTACAATTTTCAAACAAATTATTGGATGTCTGGCAGTAAATTTTGTAATGTTGTAAAAATTTGTGGCCATCATATTTCTCAATTGATTTGGAGGCCAGGATGGTTGTGCATGTAATCAAAGCACAGGTGTTCTTCAGAAGAAGCCAATTTAATAATAAGTTTGATGCAAAGTTTTCAAAATCATCAAGAAATGCATCAAGGCAAACTAAAGGAAGGTAAATAGAGAATAGTGAGTGCCACTTGCTTGCTTTTATTTTTCCACCTTTGTAATTACCAATCTGATGAGGCACTCTTGCAACTTCGGTTGGTACAATGACTTCCTCAAATCCAACCTTCAACTTGGTTACTTGCTCAAAGGATAGGCCAGCTATTTTTTCCAATGGCTCATTGTTTTCAAAGTTGGGGTCTTGAGCCAAATATTGATTGTTTGAGTTAGAATTGTCCGCCCTATTTTTTTGAAGTGGCTTCAGAAAAGCTCCAGTGCCATTGATTTACAAAGTGGTTTTGAAGGACTCCTTCATACCACATGTGCATTATACCCAGAAAGACTTGGTTGACCGGATCCCAATAAGGGATTTGGTTTAGCTCTGACCATTGAATTCCCTTCCTTTTCCAAATATTGTCCTGTTGTGTTTTATTTTTGGCTTCTTTAAATGCATATGAATAATCTTTTACAACTCTTGGTTGTCAAAGACGGCCTATTTCTAACTTTGAGATATTGGATTTGTGGCCTTCACACCATGAGCAGTAATAATTGGCTGAATGTGATGCATACCCCGCAAGCTTATGTGTTGAAACAAAGTATCCAATTAAACAACCAAGCTTGACTATCACATTTCAGCCACTTGGATGCTTTGGGGTGGTAATAGAAATTCCCAATTGAAGTTTGAGTAGTTCATCAACAAAATAACTCAGAATGTTGTTGATGGTGATCATATTTCGTTGGTTTGGAGCAGGAATCATACTAGAAATAAAAGTGTTCTGTCATTTCCATTGAATATGTGGGGGAAGATTAAAGCAGTTCAGTGTCATCACACCAAGCAATATCTGCTTTCCAGCTAGTTTGTTAGTCAGGGGGTTGAACCAATCAACAAAGAGGTTGAATGAAAGTTGAATTGATGAGCTTTTACTATAATGACATTCTGGATAAAGGTTTTTCCAAGCAGGTGACTTTTGATAATCGCACATTACAAGACCTTCATCTTGAACTTTAATCTTCCATTGATCAATTTAATCTTCAATCTGTGGTATAAACCACTTAAGCCAATCAGAAAAGTCTTGAGTCATGAGTATTGATGCTGGCTTTTGAGTAGTTGTGGCTGTTGGAATTCTTGGGAAGTTTTGTGATTTTTTATTTATTTCAGGAAGATGTGTTGGTTTTTTTAAAAAAATGAAGATTTGCCACAAGGAGGGGAGTAAGTAAACTGCCTATCTCCACACTCTGATGGTGCAGTTTCAATATCCTAAACACAGTAACATCTTGGTCAACAAAGATGCTTCTTGACTTGTGGAATAGGGTTGAGTTGTTTTAAAGCTGTACATATATCCTTTGGAATATTCTTATCAGCATTTGAGCTCTTTTCCTCAAATTGAGTGATTTCAAGAAATCACACTAAGTATTTTCTAGAAATCTGACATTTCTAATGGCTGACACCACCAACAAGGTAGAGCCATGGCATGAAGCATAAAAGAAGCTCTAAAAGAAAAGGCTAGTAATATGTAAGATATTAGAAGAAAGAAACAGCTTACCTATCAATTCTGAAGCAATATTTCCATTGACCAAAGAGGAAGAATTGCTTTCAAAGCCTTCACAAAATACCTGTGAGCCCTCTTCATAGTGATCTTCTTCTATAAAAATCCTTGAGGTAATATCACTGAGTCCTACTTGAATTTGAGATGTATTTGCCCAATGTTTGCTATGGGTGCTTTGAGAAACTAATACACCATTATGCTGTTTTCCGTTTTCATCAGTATATTGATAGACTCTGCAGTTAATGCAATCACAGACTTCCATCAATCAAGAGAATCTATCAAGATGCATACTAATAAAATTTGTTCTCAAGAGAAATAAAATTTACAAAGAAAAAAAAAGCTCATTGAGCGCAAGAGCTATTAGGTGTGAGGCGACACAGCAAGCATACCTAATTGAAACGTCTGTGTGATGCAGCAGTTGCAGCGTCAATGCTTTGCCTCCTGTGTAGGACAAGTATCCTTTTGTTTTGTTTCCAACAAAGCTACCCATAGGGGTACTTCTACTTTTCACTCCCCTCAAAAAATCTTATTAAGCTGATATGGTATGGCATACCACAATATATATACATCCATATATATACGGTGAGAATAAGTGAGCCACTCACACTTTTCTTCCTCACCACAATGATTTACCCTTGTGGTATTCCATACCAGTTCTTCCAAGGTTCAAATCCACAAATCTCAAAGCTAAAACTTTGCTTAATAATAATAATATATATATATATATAGAAAATAAAGATAAAAGTAAAATAATTGCAAGAAAAAGCAAGAGAATTATATTAAAATAACAAAAATAAGTATTCCACTGGAATCTAAATCAAATTTTACCTATTGTCACATATTGCCTCAACCCCATAATGTCAATAATTTTCTAGATATCATGGATTAAAGAAGAGAAATGATACTATACACTCTATACTAGGTACAATAATATTCTTAAAGATAATGCAGCTTGTCTAAATATTCAATATGAATAAACATGTTTAATACTACATAAGTCATACCATTACTCTTACAACATCATGTGTTACATGTCTTGACATGAAAAAAATAACATATAATTTAACATAGTGTTACATTACTCAATCCCCACTTAAACTCCCATAACCAAACATTACAGGTATTATTTACAAATTAAATTTTACATAGAGAAATACTCAACTAAATACAGATCAAGGCTGTGAAGAAGAAAAATAAGGTTAGTAGAGATAAGAATACAGTTTTAAAAAAATGGTGCAATCAACCAAACATATGGTGCAATATCTTTATCAAATGACACCATTCCAAATTTAACCACCAGCAAAAATGTCTCAAGGCTGTGAAGAAGGAAAATAAGGTTAGTAGAGATAAGAATACAATTTTATAAAATGGTGCAATCAACCAAACATATGGTGCAATATCTGTATCAAATGACACCATTAAAAATTTAACCACTAGCAAAAATGTCTCAAGGCTGTGCATAATAAGAATAGAATTTAGCTAAAATAAGAGTATAATTCAAAAAGTATGGTGCAATCAACCAAAGATATGGTGCAATATCTTGATCAAATGACACCATTTTTAATTTACCCACCAGCAAACATTTCTCAAGGTGGAATTGTTTCTAAGTCCCTTGTTTTTGGAAGGCTCTATGGAGGGCCCAAAAGGTATAAATAAAGGGCCTCTCTCCCTGTTTTCCCCCCATGCTTCAGATTCAGACAATAATCTTGAGGATCAATCCATCCCTTCTCTAGTATGATAATCTAGTATTAATATTGAAAAAGATCAGTAGCAAGGCTCAGTATCTTAAAGTATTATTTATGAGTAATTAATGAAAGATATTTATAATATTAATGAAAGAGTTTAATATTATTTAATAGTCTTACCATTATAGTAGTAGTGTTGAAGTAGTGTTTGAAGATATTATCATTAGTGATCTTTCTAATTTATCAATAACCCTTATTTATAGAAGGGATATCATCTTACCCTTATACCTTATATCATAAGCCTTTTAGGTATATTGGATTATATTTATCTTGATCTTAATAGTATTATATTACTATTATATCATTTATATCGTACCCTTATATTGAACAAAACCACCCTTAAAGAGTTATCTTAACCTTAAACTATTATAGCTATATTGATAGTGTTCTTAAATCACCTTTAAAAGTATTAGCTAGCTATCAAGATTATTATTAATGATAATAGTGATCTTAAACAATATTTTTTAAATATTTCAGGTATTGAAAGAAGGAATACTAGAAGAATTAATTAAAAAAAGAATTATAATCAACAACAAGAAAGCTAAGAAAACCTAAATTATTAAAAAAATTATTGAATATTACCATTATTATCATAGTGATCTTTTATTGACAGACTGATAGAGACTGCTGAAGAAAATTCTCTAATTGAAAAGCCACAAAACTAAATAATTGATTTGTGATCTCATCAAAAAGGGTATCTTTTTCAGTATATTTAGAGGGGCAGCTAATACACCTTAGCACCCATGGTTATTGGCTAATTCTGAAATTCAAAACAGACTCACCAATAATTTCCCCTCAAGGTACTGCCTATTATTTATCCCACAACAAAAGGAGTTCCCACATCTGGTGTCCAAACAGTGGCCTTCAAATCTCAAATATCATTAATAAGGTCACATTATCAATCTTAAAGATCATAAAAATCAAAAAGAATCAAAAAGAATCAATCAAAAATAAAATTGAAAATTAAATCATTGTTTAGATCACAACTATAATGGAGAAATCATCATCCTCAAAGAAGTCTCTAATCTTGGAGGAAGAATTGGAAAAAGAGCATTCCAGAATTGAAGAATCAGGTCAGGAAGAAAGTAAAGAAGAGGATTTCTTTTATTTAGAAAATGATGAAGAATTTCAAAAGAAAAGGTTAGAATTACAGAAGGCTATGGAAAGAGCTGCAAGAAGACATGGAAAGAAGACAAAATCAAGTCAATTCTCACCTGAAACTACTGGGGATGCAACTATTGAAAGAATTCTCAGACCCCAGCAACCATCACCATCACTAACCCCAAAGACATTTGCAACATCTACACCAGGAACATTTCCAAGAGCTGCAAGATTTTCAAAAAGGGTACATATTACAACAACAACTCAGCAACCTGAAAGAGTTACAATACCCACAAGAAAGATTGTTAAAATAAAGGCAAAGGATTATAACCTCAACTTTGATGGTAGTGATGTTGAGGATTTTATCAAGAGAGCTGAAAGGATAGAATCAATTGAAGGAGCCAATGAAAGGGATTTGGCCATGCAAATTGCATTCTGGAGTGAAGATAAGGATATCAGATATGAAATTGAAGGAATTCCAGGATATGAAATGGAGGATTGGGATCAATTAAAAAAGGAAATGATAAGTAAATGAGGAAAGGTGGAACCAGAAAGAAGACACAGGAAAGATTCCTTAACAGGGCTATTTAATCAAACTCAACAGGAAAGAGGAGTCAAAAGTTTGTCCCAATACAGAAAGTTTATTGGGTAATATGACATAATTTCAAAATATCTGCTGAAGTATGGGTATATCAAAAAGGAAAATGATCATCATGAAGATGTCTTTGATTCTTTATCACCAGAAATTAGAAGTAGTGTTACCAAAGAAATTATCAAAGACAGGGCCATGGTTCAAGCAAGAGATGGAGGATATATTTTACCTGAGATGGATATCCTCAGAAACTATATTGAGGCAGAATTGGAGGCAGCAGTAGTTATTAAAGGGAAATCACAATTATCAAAGTCAGATGAAATCAAAAGCAAAAAGAAAACCAGATTTGGAGATGAAAGCTGGGAGGAGTTTATCAAGAAAATGAAAGATATTACAAGGAAAATAAAGAATCCACCAGCTCAAGAGGCTCATGTTAATGAAGCACCAAAATAAGTAAATCCAATGAAGGATGTTTTGGACCAGCTGAAAGAACTATCAGAGGCTGTTAATCCACCAAAGAAAGTCTGGAAGGATAAACCAAATACACAAGGATCAGGCTTAGCACCAAATGCACAACCATTCAGACCAAGAAATACCCAGGCAAAAAAAATTCCTTAACCCTAATTTCCACAGAGTACCCCAGAAGGAACCAAATCTCCAAAGGATTTAGTCAGGGAATTTGATAAGGAACAAAATGAAATTTCAAACAAGATAATTGAAAAGGAAAAGCCTTTATTAAGACCAGAAGATCAAAAGATATCTGAGCTGAAAAAGGAAGAAAAATACGTTTCAATCGCTCAAGTAGAAGACTGGGGTAATTAGGAACCACCAATAGTATTTCCACCCGCTGAGATGTTGGAAACACATGCAGCTCTCAGACAGACAAAGCAAAGATTGGCTAATCAAGGAAGCCAAAATAGAGAAGATTCTCAAAGTAAAAAACCTATACTACCAGAAACCTATCATGAGGATGAGGCTGAAGAAGAGATGAAGATGATTGTTCCAACAAAATATAAATATAAACATACAAAAAGAGATGAAACATTTGAAGGAACAGAAATCAAAGAAAAAGAGAATGTTGAAGAGGAAGGTGACAAGTTAAATAAAAGGATGGCTCACCACAAAACTGAAAATAAGGAAGTCATAAAGGATAAGAAAGCATTCAAACCAAAATTAGCAATTGAAAATGTGATAAAGAAAATCCTGGAACAGAAAATTAACTTATCCTTAGAAGAAATATTATCACTTTCACCAACCTTCCTTCACAAGCTGCAAGGGATTTCTCTTGAAGAAAAGGAAGCTTTGAAATTGGTTAACACTTTGGACATTAAAGAAGATGTTATTTCTATAAAGATTGAAGACTTTGAAAAACCAAGACTTCATTATGCCTGTCCACTTGGGTTTCTGCAAGTATTTGTTGGAAAAGAAGAATATCCAGTAATGGCACTTGTCAATACAGGATCAGAGCTCAACATAATCACTGAAGATGCAGCAATAAAAGCCTCTCTTCCAAACAGAGAGCTCAACATGAATTTAAGAGGAATTGGAGGACATACAACATCATTAATTGGATTAGCTGAATTGACACAAGTAATGTTGCCTTCTGGAGAAGAAAAAGAAATTCATTTTTTCATTGCCAAGGGAGCAGTACATACAGTCCTTGGAAGGCCCTTCTTGGCAGACAATAACATTAGATTGGACTTTTCACAGAAACAAGGTGAAATATTTAGCTATCAAGAAGCAGATGGTATAAGATTATATATGCCAATATGCAAACCCCATATGTTAGGATGGCAAACAGGACCACCAAGAGGAATGGAGCTTTGTTCAATGGGAAAAATAAAGGATTGGTTTAGAAAAGTAATATGAAAAGAAGCTGAAGATAAATCTAAATCAAAAATAAAAAGTAATTCCAAATCAACTAAAAATAAAGATTATCAAAAGATAAAGTCTATGGAATGTAATTTAGATGAAAGATTATCCATAATGGATAGGGGAATAGAGAATGAACCTCACAAGGAAGTGGAAGGAGACCAAGAGGTAGAAAAACAAGAGCCAGAACAGGGATCATCAACAGAAGCACTATCAAACCAAATAAAATCAGAAGAACCAAAGTCATTAGCCTGGTATTTAGACAAGGCAATAAAAGAAAACAAGGAATGGGCTACATTTGATCCCAAAAAGTGGGAGGAATGGATTAACAGAAATCTACCACCTTCAAGTGAATATGAAGATTATGTTAAAAATAAAAACCCTCAAGTAAACAACTTAAGCTTAAGCCCATGCCCTGACTTCTAGAAAATTGATGATGAACCTGAAAACAACAAAAGTTATATATGGAAACAAGATGAAAAATCAAATTGGTATATGGAAGAAGTCAATGAAGCAGAGAAAAAGGAAAATAAAGTTAGCTATAAACCAATTGACACCAATGGTATGTTATATCAGGTTATGGTTAATGGCTCAGAAATCATAGAAGGGCCACCAATACATAGTAGAAAAATCTGTTTGACATATTTTCCAAGCAAAAATACCCACAAGATATGGAAATTGAAATGAAGCAAGAAATAAAGAGTGATCAATGCTGTGAAGACTCATTGGAAGATCTTAGAAATAAGATTATTGACTGTTTCAAAGATGAATAATTTATGAAGGGATACAATAAAGAAGAATCTAATCAAACTGATGAATTCCAAATACATGAGATTTCTCAAGATCCTCCAAAGAAGAAAATGAAGCACTCTCATGCTTATGAAAATCTTTGGGAGGCCTACAATAATCATGACTCTTTAAAAGAAATTAAACCAAGATTATCTTCATATTCAAAGCCAGAAGCAAATTTGATAGAAGTTGAAGTCTCACCATTGCAAAAGGATCTCATGAACACTATTCTGTCATATAATTTAAACCCAAAAAGCCCATGGAGAATTGATAAAGACAAGGAAATGGACTTGGATAAAGAAAGTTTCTTGAAGAATTATGATGAAATGTCTTACTGGCAGCTTCCAACACCTGAAGATAAGCCAGATTTCATAATTCTTCACTACATTGAATTCAAAGATATATACTTTGAGGGTCCATCAAGAATAAAAGAAGGAAAATGGTTGAAGAATCTTTCAGGATATGACCTGTCAAAATTAGACTTCATGGAGCTCTTGAATGAGGAAGGAATTAAGGGTAATTTGGAAAACCAGTATTGGGAGGAAGTATTTTCCTTTGATGAACAAACAAGGAAGGCTCTTTATGATGGTAGAATTTGGCCACAAGAAGACTTCAATTTGCATAATATGGAGCTTCTTGGTGGAAATCTTTTCTGGGAAGAGTATGGATACCTCTTTATACACAAAGAAGAAGGATTCATAAGAAAACTGGAAAGGTAATACCCTAGAAGAAAGGAAGAAAGGAAGGAAAATACTGGGAGAAATAGCAAAGGATATATGTGTGAATAGAGTTATTCAAAAAAAGGAAAAGTAAAATGGGCTTCATGAATTGAATATATTTTTCTGCACATGTAAAAAAAGAAAAAAGAAAAAAAAAACTTAAAAAAAAACTTAAAAAAAAAATTATCAAAATTAAAAATCAAACTTAAAAAATCAAAAATAAATTTATGAATGATGATTTGGGGGTATGCAGGAGTTTTAAATTAAAAAAATATGGGGTGGGTGTCTGTGTCTTATTCCACCTCTAATGGTTTAAGTTTTTGGGATGAAATCCTTGGGAATTTCAATATCAATTTCTATTCAATTTTAATATCAATATCATGAATTTCAAGACCTTTTAAAAACAGAAAAAATTCATAAGATCATAATCTTTAATAAAATTAACAAAGAAATCAAGATGCCAAAGCTTGGATGTTATGGGGATGAATTCTTGGAGGATGAAGAGATTTTGGATCAAAGGCAATTGCAGAAGCAATATGAAGAATTCATTTTTGAGTATGAAGATGAATTTCAAGAATGTCAGTCATCAATTCACCAATCAAGAGAAGAAAAGGAAAAATTGGAAGAAATAAGGTTGTTATTGGAGGAACTTAGAGTTTTGAATGAAAAATTAGCTTATTATAGAAATTACTTACCATCAATGAGCAAAGTACAGCTGAAGCCAATTCTGAAAACCTCCAGCTTACATAGTTCAAAAACAAAGAAGAGAAGAAAATCAGTAAGATTCAATTCAAATAATCAAGTCCAGTATTTTTGGCAGTGACTTCCTGCCTTATCAAAGAGGACCCAAATATTTCTCATCCTATTACTTAAAACTTCAATTGATTCAAGTTTTTGTCAGTAACTTCCTTCCTTATCAAAGAGGATTAATTCTTTCAGAAATATTTTAGTAGATTATTTATTTCATCTACCTTTACCAAGAAGCTTCTATAATTTTTAATATTTTTTAACATCAAGAAAACATTAGCAACTGTTTTTATCATAATTTATATTTTATAATCATCATGTCTGAAACTGATCAAGCAGACAATACAATCTGGATCTATTGGAAAAACTCAGAAACAAATGAAGGAAGCCAAGGCCTCTGGATTAATCAAAATTTTCAAGGACTTAACAATGAAGACCAAAGATGGGGCTTACCAATTATTGAATCCTTCAAAATACCAATTATTCAAACTATCCCCTTTATTGAATTTGAAGATTTATTTGGAAATGAAGATATTACTCAAGAAACACCTGCAGAAGCCTATTCAAGCCAGCTTCCTGGATCAAAACTTTCAAAAATAGAATTTATGGATATACTTAATTATGATGGAATTAAAGGAAATCTCAATAATGACTATTGGAATGAAATTTTCTATATGTATTCAGATATAAGGAGCAGTCTTTACTGGGGAAAAATACAAGCTCAGAGATGGTTTTGTCTTGAAGAATATCAAATTGAGGGTATAAGTATTAAATGGAGAGGGTACTGCTATATTATTGAAAAGGGATTGGATATTGATTTAGAGGATAAAGTCTTACAATTAATAATTATAATGAAGAATCACCAGTTTTGTTTGAAAAAAGAAGAATGGAATAAGTTATGGAAAGAAATTGTCAGTAGTAAGATTGAAAGGAAAATGAAGAAGAATCAGGATTATTTTAAGAAAATTATTCTTCAGAAAATTAAAGGCTCAGCATGGACTTAAACTGCAATTCAACTATTTGTTTACTGTTTCTCTTACTCTATTTTAAGTCAGTTCATCAAAAAAAAGAATATATTAACACATGCAAGTACCAATGATACATGATGGCCCAGCATGGCCTTAAACTGAAAATTTAATTTCTGAATTTTCTGTAATAGTATAAAAAAAACATAAAAAAAATGTATAAAAAAGAAAAATCTATTAATAATCAATAAATCAATGAAGAAAAAAATCTATATATAACTAATAAAACAATAAAAATTAATAATTGATATGGAGATCAGAAGTGATAGTTGTGTTTAAGATATTTCAATTGATATAAAAAAAGTTACAGTAATAAAAAAAAGAGCTGGTTATAAACTTCATTCAGAAAGAATGCTTTAGTTTTTTCATTCTGTAATAGTATCAGTAGTTCTTCATACTTAAAAAATAGGGGTGGATAACTATTTCTTATACCACCCAAAGCACAAGTGGCTATAAGTTTTTGGGAAAGTTGGACTTTAATAAAGAAGTATCAGTTTATAAATTTTAATAAATGAAAATCAATTCAATTAGGGTTTCTTGAACTCTCAATTTCATGAATAATTACCATTCATAAGGCAAAAGAAATTCCTCATCATTGCACTTCTTCCAAAGAAGATTGTTGCTTTTTTAAGAGAAAACAAGTTATAATTTCAAATAATCATTTAAAAATATAATTCAACAAAATCATCTGAAAGCAGGGAAGATTTAATCAGTATTATTCTGAAATTGAAAATAAATTAAAAAAATAAGTTTTATGAACTTACTAATACAAGAGGAAATGTTGAATAACAAATACTTCAAGATTTTTCACTACAAGAAGACTAGACATTTTACAAGGAAGAAAAAAGACCTTTTCAGTTATGTGTAGCATCAATCCTCAAGAGAAATTATAAAGAAACTTATCTTCACATTCTAGAACTGAATCAATCAGGAATCCAAAGCGGAAATTATTGAGCTGAACTACTCAATACACATACATGCCACACACATACACACAGGATGTATACACACATAGCACATACAAAGAATCCAACTCACAAGGAGGGGTGACCAGATTTTTTAATTTAATTGTTCTCTTTTTTTAATTTTTTTTTTAAAAAAAAAATTAATAAAAAAAACTGGCCAACCCCCTTGCTTTAAAAAGAAATTAGAAGAAATAAACAAAATAAAACCAAATCATGAGGAAGGTGGAAGCAATGTAGAAAATAAATATAAAGCTATATTGAATAAGATAATATTAAAATATAACTATCATAACATTATAATATTGAAAATAAAATAATACTAACATGAAAATAATATTATAGTACTATAATTTTAAATTCAATAAACAAAAAAAACAGCAATAACAAAATGTATATGACCCTTAATGATGAATAAATAAAAGTAATCTTATTGATTCAACATTATAATATTTAGCATATAATTTTAACCTTAAAATATATATAATGATAAATATTATCAAGGTTATTCAAAAGATAAATATACAGAGGCAACTGGCCAGGTTGACCCTATATAATTTATTTTTTTAACGTCACTTCGTTTAAAGCATAACAAAAATTTAGAATATTTTTCTCTAAATATATAAATAAAAAGATTAATTTGAAAAAAAGTTTCTCTAAATATGTAAATAAGAAAATTACTTTGAAAAAAATAAGTATGAAAAGCATAGGAGAGTAGCTTGAGAATGTAGCTCCTTTTATATTGAAGAGAAGCGCTTTTGGGTCACCCACAACTTGACCATCATAACACTAGAAATAAAATAAACTTGTTGGTTCTTTGCAAGTTTTTTTAGTTTAATTTATATTTTTAATTAATTTTAAAGTTTAATTTATCTTCATTTAATTCTTTCTAAACAAATATAAATATCAATAAATATATACAGATATAAATAAAAATTAATATATATAAATATAAATATATATATTAAAAAACACAAATTAATATGAATTTATATAAATAAATCTATATAAATACAAATAAATATAAATAAATAACTGTTAATATATATAAACAAATATAAATATAAATAAGTAAAAATGAAAATTCAATTAAATGAATAAATTTTAATATATATAAATAAATATATATACATACAAATAAATATAAATAAAGAAAAAAACACATTAAAATAAAGTTAATCAATTAATACAAATAAATAAATTAAATTAATGAATTCAAATAAATACATATAAATACAAACAAGTAAAAATGAATAAAAAATAAAATTAAATAGATATAAATAAATAAAAATAAATAAAAATTAAATTAAATAAGAAAAGATAAAGATACATAGAAATAGAGAAATCCCAAGAAATATAATTAAATTGAAATCTCTTTTTGTTTGATAAAAAAAAAGTCGGAGTTACAGAAATAGTAGAGTTTTCACTTTAAAGCAACATACTGTATTAAATGATGATAAATACAAAAAAAGACCCTTCATGCTTACCTTTTAAGTATAGTACAGTACAGATTACTATACTGTTGAAACTGTTAAAGCATATTAATATAATTAAGCTTAAAAAAAATATTATAAAAATTCAAAAAAACAAAATGAATAAAATATAAATTCATAAAAAAAATAGTTGCGATCAAAAATAAACACACAGTACAGATTAGTACTTTACCACAGATTATCTTAATCTACTATAGTAGAGTATATAAAAAAATAATTTAATTTAAATTATAAAAAAAAAGAATTCTCCATGCAATTCAAATTTCAAATATAAAAAGCAATAGTAAAAAAAATTAATAACTTAATATAAAACATTCATTAAATATTTAGAAAAAAAACAAAAACTAATAGGTTTCTTTTAACAAAAAGGAAAGATTGCTCAAGCGATCAAATATAAAAAAACTAATAGAAAAAGAATAGACATGATTGAAAAAAAAAGTCCATTACAGCGCACTAGTGCAGTACTATACTGTACTACTGTACTGTACTGTACACTCTACTATATAAAAAAATTATATAAAAAAAACAATTGCAATAAAAAATAAAGTCCAGTGCAGTATTTTAAAACTAATAGACTGTGTTAAATAAATTAAATCCAATAAGAATCAAAACAAAATTCAGTTTCTTATCAAAAAGAAATTCAGTTTCTTATCAAAAAAAATTACAATTATGTGCTGTACTGTGATTTACACTCAGTCCTAAAAAAATAGTAAGATAGAAATCTTAATGATTCAGAAACAATAAAGCTGCATTATAAAAGCTTTTTTAAAAAAATAAAAAAAATTAATAAATAAAATAAAATAAAATAAATAATAACTATTATTATTCTATACTATTGTTGTCAAAGAAAACAATATATAATAGATAAAATACAATATATATATATATATATATGTAATAAGAAAATGAAACTTAAAGAAGTACAATGATAATATAATCAATGAAAAATAATTATAATTCAGAATGAAAACCTTCAGTAATGTCTTTTTCAACAAAACAGATTAAGAAGATTATTCAAAATAAATCATATAGTAATAGTGACAAGAAAATCCTAACAACAAGAAAGAAATTAAAGTGTAAAATTAATCAATTGATTATAAGTAAAACTCAAATTTTTCATCATTATTTAGTTGATATTATACAATCAGATAAAAAATAAGTAAATAAATAAATAAAAATATCATGTGGTTATAATTATTATATAATAAAAAACATATGAATATATGAATAAAAAGAATGATTGTAATTCAAAAAAGGGGTCCACTATGACCTAAAACTGGAGTGTTTGATAGAACTATAACATAAGTTTTTTTCTTTTAGGTCCTCTATGAACCTAAACTAGATTATTCTTGTTATCATTATTCTTCAAAAAAATTCTTTTCCAAAAAAAAACTTATTTATTTTGATATCAATTTCCAGATACATTTTGATAATTAATTCAACAAAACCTTTATAAATATCTTTATATTTAAAATATTTATTCAAGAAATTCATTTTGGAAGTGGGTCCTCTACGACCTTAAACTGGACTTATTTGTCATATTGGATTATTATTAATCAATCTATTATCTCTCTTAATATTTATTTAATAGCCATATTAATAAATATCTTAATATATTTACATTTAGTTTAATAGATGAATTCTTAATTAATTGAAGATTTATCATTATTCATCTTCCATATTAGTTTTGTTAAAAAAGGGTCCTCTATGACCTTAAACTGGATTCTTTATTCCCAATTTATTAATTCCTTGCTCTTATAAACTTCTATTATTGTTTCTTCAAGAATATTATGAGTATCATTATTTGAAATATTATATATGGGTATTCAATTCATATTCACAATATAGATATATACCTTCTCAGAGTAAAAATATTTATATACACCAGTATAGGTCCTCCATGACTTTAAACTGGACATTTTTTTATTTTCTAATAGTATATATTATCCATATAGAATATACAACAGAAAATTGAAGAGTATTGGAATACTCATTTTCAATATTTAGTTTAATTTCAAAAATATCTTGATAATTAATTTGATATTTGATTATTTATTTTAAAATCTATTTTTAAAAAAAGAATGAAGTCCACCAAGACTATACACTGGCATTTCTTTTTATTATTATTTTTCATTCAATAAATATTCAAAGTCCACAAAGACTATAAAATGGAAATTTTTCATTTATCATTTTTAAATAAATGAATGTTAAATTATATAAGTACACCATGACCTTAAACTGGAAATATTAAAATCTTAATACTATAAAAGATTATATATGAAAAAGTCAAATATATATATATAAATAGATATAAATATATATATACTCAAAAAAGAAAAAACAAGAAAACAATAAAAACTATTAATACCTTAGAAATTATAGATATTATGTTTATTATTAATATAATTATTAGGAAAATCTCATTCAGAAAAGAGAGGCTTTCATGGTCTTCCTGCTCTAGGTGGCACTTGGACAACTGGTCTATATGTACATAAAAAATACATATACACTGAGCAGCCAAGGTCAGACCTGGTCTGATGAGGGGAAATATCTCTGAGTTGACTGGAGCTATAGCCTTGTAGACTGCCACTATATAGTGTCAGGCCACCACAGAAATTAAACCCTCATCTTAGTATGAATAAGACTCAAAATAATAATAATAATAAAGCTAAAAGCTCAAAATTTGGCAAGAAAATATTGCAAGAATGAAAAACAAAATACAAATAAAGTAGAGAAACCAACCACAGAAATTTAAAAGGAGAGGGGGTCTTATCCCACACCTGAAGATTAATATTACAGATAGAAAGAAGAAAGAAGAATAAAAACTATATCTTAATAGTATCTTGAAAGCTCAATCATGATATGATGAATTTTCATAATAATAAATGGAAGATGATAAATATAGACTGGCTTTCCTTTAAACTCATCATAAAAGATCCTGAAGGCATATTCAACTCCAAGATTATGAGAATTTCTTTCAATATATAAAATTGGAAATTTAATGAGTCCATGAAGGGAGTAGTGGAATTTTAAGTTCTTGTATGACTTAAAACTAAAGGGGTGGCACACCTGAGGGCTTATAATTTATTTCTTTATTTTAGTCCATGAAAGGAGTAGTGGTATTAAAGAAATAATGTGAAGAAAGAAGAGGTCAGATTTGAAATGGTTTAAATAAAATCCTCAAATATATGTGATGAATTGGCCAAAGAATAGAATATTGAAGAAAGATGGACAAAAATGTAGAATTGAAATATTCAAGGAGATTGGTAATGACTGAAAAGAAGCAAGAAATATCTATCAACCTCAACATTTTTTGAATTTTAAGCCTCAAGGTAGCTTAAGTTGATATTAGTAGAAGAAATCTTTCAGCTTGAAAAAAAAACTGCCCTTGGATCAAGTCAAATTAAAGACCAGGAGGTCCTCAGCATGACATGAAACTGCTCCCTTGTGAAGTAATGGACAAGGGGTCTTATTGTCCTTGTATGACATAAAAAGGCAGGATTTTGTATACCTAATATACAGGGTCTGTACAACTGAGTTGTAGGGTCCTGTATGACCTTAAACTACAACCTCAAATATATGGACAGAAAAAGATAAAAGAAGTGAATATTTATTCAATTTGATAAATTATTAAAATGAGGGGAAGGAATAAAGAAAATAGAAGAATTGATACTATATTGATTTAAACTTAACCAGTTTTTTTAAAAATATATATATATATAAATAGAAATATCAAAGATAAAAACAGAATCATTTCAGTGATATTAAAAAATGGATTACCAAAAGCGTGCAGCAAAATACAAATAAGTACTCAAGAAGGTCAAACAAGTTAATGAGCCTATGCCACAAGACATGAATCATCCTTTGGGAAGGCCACCATTATCAAGAGACCTTTATAATACACCACTATCACCAAAACCACCTAAATTTATGGTCACATAAAAAATAACACAAGAAAAATTTGAATTGATAAATTTTGGACCACCTGGATGGCTTTCAGAAGAAGAAAGGAGTCTTCTGATGAGTGTCATAGTTTTAAGAGAAAAAGCAATTGCATTCAGTGCAGAGGAAAGGGGTTTACTGAAACATTCATATGGAAAACCCTAAAAAATACCAGTAATACCACATACACCTTGGCAAAAGAAGCCAATGCCAATACCAAAGCCCATAATACCCCATTTTATTGAATTTGTAAGGGAAAATATTAGAACAGGCTTGTATGAGCAGTCTACCTCTAGCTATACAAGTCCAGTAGTCTGTGTTGCAAAGTCAAATGGAAAACTTAGAATTGTCCATGATTTACAGGATTTTAATAAGGTAACAATTAAAGATGCAGGATTACCACCACATATTGAAGAATTTGTAGATGCCTTTTCAGGGAGAGCTTGTTATGGACTTGGTGACATAATGGGAGGGTATGATGAAAGAGAATTAAAAATTTCTACAAGACCCTTAACTCTATTTGAAACACCACTTGGAAGGCTACAACTCACAAGATTACCACAAGGAGCAACCAATTCTGTTGCAGTTTATCAAGCCCAAATGACTTGGATACTTCAAGAAGAAATACCAGAGAATGTAGGAATTTTTATTGATGATGGGGGGATAAAAGGCCCAAGATCAACATATAATAATGAGGCTTTACAAGAAAATAATTTGATAAGAAGATTCATTTGAGAATATGCAGCTACATTAGAGAGAATATTATTCAGAATTGAAGAGGAAGGACTTACCATATCAGGTATCAAATTTGCATGTTGTGTGCCAGCATTGGACATAGTACGGCATGTAGTTTCTTTGAATGGAAGAAAAATTTCAAAGAAGAAGATTAATAAAATACAAAGTTGGCCAAAGCCCCTCAATAAAAAGGAAGTAAGAGGCTTTTTGGGACTTTGTGCATATGTTAGAATGTTCATTCAAAATTTCTCTCAGAGTGCATCACCACTAAGAAGATTAACAAGAGATGATGAAGAATGGGAATGGAATACTAAATGTGATGAAGCATTTGAAAAGTTAAGAAAAATTGTAGGGGAGGAAATAACATTAAAAATTTGGATTATGAAAAGGGAGCAGGGAAGATTAAATTAGAAGTAGACTCAAGCTATATAGCTGCAGGAGCAGTAATTACTCAGGAAGACAAAGAAGGAAAGGACAGACCAGTTCTTTATGAATCAATCAAATTCTCAAGATTGGAATCAAAATACTCACAGCCAAAGCTAGAGATATGTGGAGTGGCCAAAATGCTCAAGAAACTCCAAACAGTACTTTGGGGACAACATTTTGAGCTACAAGAAGATTCAAAAGCCTTTATTGAAATGATAAACTCACCCTGTTTGCCAAATGCCCCAATGACCGGATGGGTTTCATTTATTCAATTGTTTTCTTTTGACTTAGTTCATAAGCCAGGGAAGACCTTCACAATGCCAGATGGGCTGTCAAGAAGACCTCAGTCAGAAGATGAAGAAAAAGAAGAATCTGATTTTGATGAAGAACAAGAATGGATAAAACCACACCCAGGGTTTGGAGTAAAACATAATAATATTATAAAATTGGCAGGAATAAAGCTACCATCAAAGCAAGAGGGATTTTGGAAAAGAATGGTGGAATACTTAAATACATTGAAAAGGCCCTTTGGTAGTAAAGAGGATGACTTCAAAAAAATTGAAAGGAAGTCATCAAATTTCTTTCTGGAGGAAGGCCAGCTCAAAAGAAGAAATACCCCAAATCCACAAGTAGTTGTGTCAAGTCATAGTTCTCAAAGAAGAATATTAAAATCATTACATGAAGAAATGGGACACAGAGGAGAAAATGAACCATACAGAAGAGTTAAAGAAAGATTTTGGTGGGAAGGAATGAAGAAAATAGTCAAAAATGGGTCAAATCTTGTAAAGCTTGTCAAAAGAGAAGTCATTATCACCAAAAAGAGGAAGGAAGAATCTCATTCACCTCAACATTATTTGAAAGAGTCAGTATAGATGCAGTACATGTAAAAGCAGGAAGATGGAAGTATTTAGTAGTGGCCAGGGATGATTTCTCAGGATGGCCAGAGACAATTGGTTTAGTAAAGCTTACAGCAAAGTCAGTATTAGAATGGTTCACTTCTGAATGGATTTGCAGGTATGGAGCCCCAAAAGAGGTCACAGTAGATGGAGGGCCTGAGTTTGGAAAGGAATTACAAGATGCAGTAAAAAAAGAAGGTTCAAAGATAAGGGTAACAACACCCTACTACCCTGAGTCACAAGGAATGGTAGAAAGGGGGCATAAACAATTGAAGGATGCATTGGTGAAGATGTGTGGTGAAAATGGTTCAAAATGGAAAGAATACTTACTTTTGGTCACATTGGCTGACAGAATATCAACCAAAAGAACAACAGGTTACTCCCCATTTGAGCTTCAATTTGGTCAAAAGGCAGTACTACCAATAGACATTGAAGCAAAAACATACTTATCAATTGAATGGCACAAAGTCCAATCAACAGTAGATTTATTGGAAGCAAGAGCTGAAGAGCTATCAGGAAAAGAAGAAATAAGACAAAGGGCAAAAGAGAAATTAAAAAAGGCCAGGGAGGGTTCAGTAAAATATTGGGAAAGGAAATTAGCACATTGAATAAGAAAGCCAATTCATCCAGGTGCAATTTTTCTTGTATACAATAAAGAATTAGAGTCACAATGGGGATTATTGTTCAAGAATAGATGGGATGGACCCTATAGAGTTGTGAGACAAATAAACAATGGTCCATATGAGCTGGAAGAATTAGATGGTACAAAGCTAGCAAGAAGGTTTGCAGCAAGACAAATAAAGAAGTTCTATCCAAGAGGAAAAGTGTTGGACTCAGAGGAAGAAGAGGAAGAAGAAGAAGAGGAAGTTGAAGATGAATCTCAATTTGAAGATGAAGAGGACTTTGATGAATAAATGTCCTTTTATTCAAAAAAAGGGGGAAATGTTTGATTGTTTTTTGAAAAAAAGTAAGTGGATTATCACCTTGAATGCTGGGGACAGCATTAAATGGAGAGGGGGATGTGGTATTCCATACCAGTTCTTCCAAGGTTTAAATCCAAAAATCTCAAAGCTAAAACTTTGATAAATAATAATAATAATATATATATAAAGAAAATAAAAATAAAAAGTGAAAGATAAAAGTAAAGAAATTGCAAAAAAAAGCAAGAGAATTATATTAAAATAACAAAAATAAGTATTTCACTGGAATCTAAATCAAATTTTACCTATAGTCACATATTTACTCAACTCCATAATGTCAATAATTTTCTAGATATCATGGATTAAAGAAGAGAAATGATACTATACACTATATAATAGGTACAAGATTATTCTTAAAGATAATGCAGCTTGTCTAAATATTCAATTTGAATAAACATGTTTAATATTACATAAGTGATACCATTACTCTTACAACATCATGTATTACATGTCTTGACAAAAAATAACACTTACATATAAGTTAAAATAGTGTTACATTACTCAATCCCCACTTAAACTCCCATAACCAAACATTACAGGTATTATTTACAAATTAAATTTTACATAGAGAAATACTCAGCTAAATACAGATCAAGGCTGTGAAGAAGAAAAATGAGGTTAGTAGAGATAAGAATACAGTTTTAAAAAAATGGTGCAATATCTGTATCAAATGACACCATTCCAAATTTAACCCCCAGCAAAGATGTCTCAAGGCTGTGCATAATAAGAATAAAGTTTAGTTAAAATAAGAGTATAATTCAAAAAGTATGGTGCAATCAACCAAACATATGGCGCAATATCCTGAAAAAATGACACCATTCCAAATTTAACCACTAGCAAAAATGTCTCAAGGCTGTGCATAATTAGAATAAAGTTTAGTTAAAATAAGAGTATAATTCAAAAAGTATGCTGCAATCAACCAAACATATGGTGCAATATCCTGAAAAAATGACACCATTCCAAATTTAAACACTAGCAAGTATGTCTCAAGGCTGTGCACTGACAATAATAAGGTTCAGAATGGTGCAATCAACCAAACATAGGGTGCAATATCTTGATCAAATGACACCATTTTTAACTTACCCACCAGCAAAAATGTCTCAAGGTGGAATTTTTTTCAAGTCCCTTGTTTTTGAAAGGCTCTATGGAGGGCCCAAAAGGTATAAATAAAGGGCCTCTCTCCATGTTCCCCCCCCATGCTTCTGATTCAGACAATAATCTTGAGGATCAATCCATCCCTTCTCTAGTAGGATAATCTAGTATGCATATTGAAAAAGATCAGTAGCAAGGCTCAGTATCTTATAGTATTATTTATGATTAATTAATGAAAGATATTCATAATATTAATGAAAGAGTTTAGTGTTATTTAATAGTATTACCATTATAATAGTAGCTTTGAGGTAGTGTTTGAAGATATTATCATTAGTGATCTGATCCAATTTATCAATAACCCTTATTTATAGAAGGGATATCATCTTACCCTTATACCCTATATGAATAGCCGTTTAGGTATATTGGATTATATTTATATTAATTTTAATAGTATTATATTACTATTATATCATTTATATCTTACCCTTATATTAAAAAAACCACCCTTAAAGAATTATCTTACCCTTAAATTACTGTAGCTATATTGATAGTATTATTAAATCACCTTTAAAAGTATTAGCTAGCTAACAAGATTATTATTAATATTAACAGTGATCTTAAAAAATATTCTTTAAATATCTCAGGTATTGAAAGAAGGAATACTAGAAGAATTAATTAAAAAGAATTATAATCAATAACAAGAAGCTAAGCAAACCCAATTATTTAAAAAATATTAACTATTACCATTATTATCATAGTGATCTTTTATTGACAGACTGACAGAGACTGCTGAAGAAAATTCTCTAATTGAAAAGCCACAAAACTAAATAGTTGATTTGTGATCTCATCAAAAAGGGTATCTTTTTCAGTATATTTAGAGGGGCAGCTAATACACCTTAGCACCCATGGTTATTGGCTCATTCTGAAATTCAACACAGACTCACCAATAATTTCCCACTCAAGGTACTGCCTATTATTTATCCCACAACAAAAGGAGTTTCCACACCATGAGTTCCCTTTTACACTTGTTTCCTTTTTTTGTGAATGGCATGCTTGCACAGGAAAATGAAATGAAACCAAAGGAGTAGTGACCATTGTGTCAATTGTTAATTTCACCTGAATTGTATTTCAGTTGATGAATTTTTTTTATTTTACATCAAAAAAGAAATATTACATCTTACTTTTGCAAATTGGAAATTCCAAGTACCTGAGCCTAAAATAATGCAGTGGATACTGCATTATTCAATTTGATGTATTGATGTTCCCATTCAGTGAGTTTTAAATCCAACCATGTGGAATATTGCAAGCATGCATGAATGCAATATGCACTCTGCTGCATATCCCTAATCATCTTAGTCCTCTAAAAAGAACTAGTCCTATTTGGCCTATTATGAGCTGGGGGTAAATGATAAAACCCACTTCCCGCAATGCCCCTGCATGTGCTAATTGTGGGCACAACTGCCTGACTCAGTTTGCGTCTTGTAAGAGTATTTTCAATGGTGTACGGAGGCATGCCTCTGTACAAAGGTAGTTATTTGGCATTCTTACTGAGGCATCTGGGCATTAGCAGGATAGGTAGTCACAAATCACTTTTTAAAATTAAATTACAATCTATCTGATACAAATCTAATCCAAAGTGGGTCAATCCTTGTGGTAGGTTTAGCTGACCTGGGTACAGTCAATGTGACCTCAACACTTGAGCCAAGACCATTCTTCTCCACCCAGGCATCACCAAAGTCTAATACCAAGCATTGTGCAAACTCAAATCTAAGAGGTACAGTGGGGTTAAAAGACTCTGATGAGAAGACACTCTTATTAAGTGAATTACATATATAATTAGTAATACATAGCCACACAGGTTCCACTAGATTTTTACCCTCTGAAAGTCTTTTGGAAATATCAATGAGTGATAAAGCCCCTTTCACTGAACTTGTTCTCCAGTCATCTGAGCATACCATCAAGCCACAAACCCCCCTCGCAGAATGCCACTAATATACCATAGCAAATTCAATTTATTCTGAGATTCTTGTGACATGCCACAAGATATTTGATGGCCTCATTTTTTGAGCTTGTGAGTTTGCCTTTCATGCCATAGATTTTGACCTTTGTATGTGCAGGTACCATGTCGTATGCAATCATCAAGTGGATAACTATATTGATTAGCTCCTCCAGGCTCTTGTGTGGCTTTGTAAATATCTCATTGTCAGCCCCGCCACCTTCAATGCTAAGCTGTGTTGCATGTTGCTTTGATTTACTCAAGCAGAAGGCGAGGTATTCAACTGCTCCCCATTTGAGCTCAAGAGGATTGGCAGCATTTGTTTTTGGTGCCACATACGCTTTGGATGCAATCACATTGTATGAGACTAAGCTAATAGATTCAAACATAAAATTCATCCAAAAATGTCTAATTGGACTGGAGGGGTAAAGAAGGCTCTGAACCATTTTGAAGAAAGAGTGTTCAGATTTTGGGAGATTATCTGGAGGTTTTGCTGATTCCTTCATCAATTTGAGATTCCAAATGTTATTTTTAAAAAAAAACTTCTGTTTCTGTTTCCTTAAACAAATCTAACCCTAGATATATTTCAATTTATCTCATGTGAGTCATCAGCCAAATCATAATGCATCATTCACAAAGAGAAAAATCACCTGCAATATCAAGTTCCTCAAGCCATGCCAACATTTTAAGCTCTTGGTTACTGATCACCTTAATACTAATAGGCAGGAATGTATCAGCATCATTTGTTGGTAAATTGTTCTATCAATTTCTTTAAATACTATTGATGTTATCAAGCCCCCTTTTCATGATTGTTGAGTAATATTGAAATGATAATCCAAAAAGTCCCTGAAATCTTCAATGCAGGATGAAAATATCCCTTTAAAATTAGCGGAGGATGACACTTTGGGCTCAGGGTCAGGCATTATTTCAGTCATATCTTGGTCCATTGTATCATGTTTAATTGTCTCCCTTTCTTGGAAAGCTTGAATATTCTGAGGAGGCGGGAGGGGTTTCATCATGAATTGTTTCATTGAGTATGGGGGGCTTTCAGTATGTGGAGGTTCATTATCAATATGGTCCACTTCACCATTGATCATGTCATCACCTTGATCCTGGGAGTATTTTTCAGCTTCAAAGGTATGGCATTTTTTGTTGGTTTTTTTGGTGGAATTTACATTTGGTCTTTTTCCTAAACCTTTTCCTGGAAATACAATTACCACTTGAGATCCTTCAGGAAGAGATTCTCCCACCTCTACACCTGCCCATATATTGTAAGAAGCCATTTTTAATGTTTTTGTATTGAATTAGTAATGGACTTACAGCTCAAACCCATCATGAGGAGGCTCATTTATTCAGCAATCTTTTGACGTACATAATCAGGAATTTTACTATCATTTTGAATTTTTTGAAGCCTTGGGATGGTTTGACTATTGGTGCACAAGGTTCAATAGTCTTTTCCTTCTCATAGCTTTTGAAATTTGGTTTCTGAGAGCTTGGAGGCTGAGCTGAAATGAAGGCTATGACACAAGTATCAGGTTTGGAGAGATTACAAATATTCAAGATAAATCTATGTTCACATTTCGGAAGAACTGGTGGATCTGGATTACTTTCATGTGCCAGGCTCTCTACTTCAATGCCTAATTCATGACTACTGACCATATCAGAGATTTCACTTCCACTCTCTGGGGCTGAAGCTTGTAGTTCATTGAATTCAGTTGAATTTCCCAGGTTTTGGGGAAGACCAAGGTAGTTTATTGAATAAAGAGATGGTGATGGGTTGATGGATAAATTGATTGAAATACTTTGAATAAAAAGATAAAAATTGATGAAAAAAGGCAGGAGTTCTGAAAGTGGTGGAAGTAAAATAATTTTAAGATAATTGATTCTTTTTTAGGTAATATCAATATTGGAGAATTTTGGAAAGTTTGAAAGAAGTTAAATATCAATTTAAATCAGCTCAATAGTTAGTGAATCTTCTATAAAAAAGAAATTTTAGAACCACAAGCTGACCAAAACAAACCTGCCCATCAACAGCCTTGGAACCTTCCAGCATTATCTATTGAGCTTGTAATGGATTTGCAAAATATGATTTGTCAGGAAATTCAAGGAGGTGATGTGTTGCAAATTATTTGATATAATTCGAACGAAGTCACTTCCCTGTGAGAAATTTAATAAAGTTGACTAGTGAGAAGCCTACTAAAGTCAAATTTTGAACTATTCAATGCTCATGAGGTAAGGACTAAGCAAAGTGTTCCATTTGAATGATTTGGAATAAAATGGTTCTTTTGAAAAAACAGATGATAAAATTTGGGTTTTAAATAGTCCACTTATTAGGTTTTAATTTGTGAGACTCATGTTTTAAACTCTAACCACAACATTGTGGATATCCCCACCGATTTCCCCCAGAACCTGTTGGAAGAGAAGGCCACTAAGCATATTTCTATGATTGCGTTCATCATGTATGGCAACAAGCCACTGTACCCTATGAATCTAATACATTAGCATAAGCATGGTAAGCGGCAGAGAGGAGGCGTAAGGGGGGTTGAGGGTGGCATTGGAGGCATATCTTGAGGAGAATGCAGGAGAATAAGGATTTTAAGTGGCGGGGTGCAGAAGCATAAGGAGTGGTGAGGGCAGGGATGGGAGGACAGCATTGTAGTCTCATCTTGAGGGAGCTTCAGGAGCGTAAGGATGGTAAGCATTGTTGAGGATTAGGCCAGTGTGAGGGCAGCGTTGGAGGCCTGTTGGGAGAGCACTACACAAGTGTAAGGATGGTAAGGGGGGTTGAGGAAGTCTTTGGAGGCATTTCAAGAGGGCACTACGCAAGCATAAGGATGGTAAGCGGCAGAGAGGATTAGGCAGGTGGGAGAAGGCATAAGGAGGGGTAAGGGAAGTGTTGGATGCATATCTTGAGGGTGCAGCGGGAGCGTTAGCCTGTTAAGCGGTGGGGGTGTGGAAACATAAGGAGTGGTGAGGGCAGTGTGGGTGGGAGAGGATTAGGCCGGCATACAGAAGCCAATTCATGCATGAGAGGAGGCATGGTAAAGGGGTGAGATGATCAGGCGGTGGAGAAGAAGTCTTCTCATGCACAAATATGAGCATATCAAATTGCTGCCTTACACCATGAGGTGTAATTACCCAAACCTTGCGAATAGTGTTGAAATGGGTTTGGTCTTTGAGTGAAATTATCATGTGGCACATGTGACAATTGACATTGTCTTGACACAGATGTGATGTGACCCACCAAATCCAGTGACTATAATGTGACACTAACGCGACTGAAGGAAGATTTTATACTGACTGTGGTGCAATTTGAAGTCAATCGCCAGTTATTGATGTGACCTTTGCCCCGGTGACACACATGTTTCCACACACACACCTCAAAGAGGTCATTTAAGCAGTCTTGATGTAAATGTGTTTATGGAAGGGGGGTGTGAAATCCACAGGTCACCTATGAAGCAACTCGGAATGAGTGGGACTGACAACCTTCCTGTTACACAGGTGCAGCCAACCCTACAATGTTTTGAATGTGTATTTGTGACACATGCACACAAAGGTCAGAGATTGTGCAGGGTTAATTTTGTGTAACCTGCATGCAACCAGAACTGACCATTGCATGTGAATAGAAGCTCCACAACAAAGGAGGAAGACGTATGAATCAGCTCAGCCCAAGCAGGATTGACAAGTTTATTTGGGTGCATATGTATTAGACATGCACACAAAGGACAGAGATTACGTGGGGTTAATATTGTGTAAAATACATGCATCCAGAACAGGCCATTGCCTTTGGACTGAGGCTCCATGACCAAGGAGGGGGGAGTATTACTTCCCCAGACTATCTATAAATCAACATGGCACAAGCAGGATTGACAAGCTAGAGCCAGCCTCACAATGATTTTGGTGTTTTTGTGTATCCTACATGCACCCAGAACTGACCATTGCATGTGGAATGAAGCCCCACAAAAAAGGAGGAGGAGTGTGACATCCCTAGTCAACTAATTAGCTTGGCACAAGCAGGATTGAAAAGCTGCATGCAATACAGGTGCAGCCAGCCACAACATGCTTTGGCCGCGTTTGTGTGACACAGGCACACAACGGCCAACAAATGTGCCGGTTACTTTTGTATAGCCTACATGCACAAAGCATTCACTAGGGGAACATGACCAGCCCCATGCCACTTACAGACAGTATGTGATGCTGAGGCACACGGGTCTCATGGGGCTATTCACCTTGTAGCATGAGGGTAGCAGAGCTGTAGATTTTAGATCATGTGATATGTGAGAGAGTGTGTAATATGAGCATTTGAAGTGGCTTATGCACACTGTACCCAATTTCAGCATGGTAATTTTTTGTAGCCATGTGAACTGAGGGGCTTTACTGGTCACAATGGCGACTTCATGTCACAAAAGCTTGATGCAGTTAGTTTTCAGGAAAACATCCTCATGAAACTGATAGAATGCCATAAATGTGTTATTCTATTGTCAGAAAAATAAATACACTAAATATCATTAAATGAGAGTTTTATCATTACAAGCAGTCCAAATTACATCACTTTGATATAATACAATCCACAGTGGCCATCCGCGGTTTGTTCAGATATGATCAAATGTCCATTAGTAAGAAAAAATCTTTAAAAATATTGAGACAAGGCCAATCTAGTAAGAAAGTCAGATCAATATTCAAAGGTTTTTACTAATGGAAATTATTGTTCAGCATGCAATATGGCTCAGAGACTTTAAAGACACTATTAATGATACCAAATTGATGTGAGTTTCTCCTCAGAAAACATATCACAGCATTTCTGTAATTTTTTGGTTTCCATTCAGTATATATTTTTGTTGATATCAATGTTTGAAACTGGAAAATACCAAGGTGAAAGAACTGTTGAAGTGGGATGACTTGTTTATTGGAATGGAATTTCTAAGATGATCCATGATATCATTTCTCTTGTTCAATGTAAATTATTTAAGTTCTCAAACAGGGAATCATAAATTTGTTTTTCAAGGTAGAGTGGCTTATTACATTTTTGGTGATTTAGGTGGTAAGGAGTTGGTTATTCAAAAGGTTGTTTTATTTCACATGGGGCTGATGCAGATTCCAGGAGAACAGGAAGGTTGAAATATCAAGAGATATGTTGAAGTAAGGTTTTATCTATATAATCTATTCAGAGCTACCAGAAGGTAGTATTATTTAGTTAATGTGTATAATAAATGTGAACATAGTTTTCTCATTAATCAACATACATATTTTTATACTTGTCTGTGGTTTTGCAAATACTCCGATCAAGGGCTCATACCCCATGTGTCTGAGGCTTTTTCTGGTCGTCAACATTGGAATAGTTCTGCAATTTGATTGGCAAAATGAATATTTGGGAACAGGTGTTAATTGAAAAGGATGGATTTTTTCCAATTCTCAGCATTATCAGCAAATGCAGTTGCATCATCCATTGAAAAAGTATAATTTTTGCAAGGCTGATAGCACTAATAAAATCAAATGTATTATTGGATATTTTATTTTCAAGGTCTTCTGATTTACCCATTTTTCTTTGTATATCAGGAAAATTTCCTTCATCTAATGACATCTGTTGACATAGAATTAAAAAAATAATATAGAACTTGTATAAGAGACCCCATTCAGTGGTTTTTAAACTACTATGAGAGGGGAACCCATGTCCATGATGATGGAGTTATGGTATCAGATAGAAGCCTTTGGAGAAGCTCTAGAGCCTCACCCTTGATCTGGTGATCACTGAGTGCACTGATATCAAACTAAGAGGGGAATTCGGATGTGCAGATTTAATCCCAATTTTGGCAGAATATATTCCCAGGGAGTGGGTCTCCCTCAATGTGATTTGATCAAGAGGACTGTTGTAGATCATGGAATCTGAGTCTGAACTGCTGATGTCAGTTTTTTTTGTGGGACCTGATAAATATTTTTGATTTGGACTTTGAAATACAAAATTTGAGTGTTGCATGATCCTTCAAAATTCCAATTATTAAATTATGAATTTTATCAAGATTAACCATTCTGGTTGCCTTTCAGTAGGGAAGGTCTTCCAAAATTGAATATTGTACTCCATACTTAGAGAAAATTGTGTGAAATTGTTTGGGGTTTCCTGAAGCCATTTTGCAGTAGTTGCTTTATGATTTCGGTATGAGCATGTGTAGTGAAATTTAAGACTAATGTATTCAATTTGGGCCCTGTGAATAGAGCAAAAAGTACAAAAGTAGTTTCGCAAATGGGAAATAAATCCAGTAATCTTGTGCATATAAACAACATCTTCAATGGCAATAATGATGGCAACATGAATAAAGGATCCTGAAGGACCTTTTGAGGTGGGTGAAAAATGGGAACCTTGCCACAGCTCCTTAATCTCCTTGATTAGTGGCATGAAAAGCTAATTGAGCTTAAGGGAAGTCAACCCCATTAGTCCAAGGATGATTTCTGCAACATAGGCATTCTCCAGATTCAATATTTCATTTTGTGGGAGATTAATACATATCAGAATGATGAGTCTAATTATGGCCAAGAGGCCTGACTTTCCATGTGCATTAAACCAATATGCATAAGTTTAGAATGTCAATGCACCAGAAATAGATGTGAATTAGGGGTGATTGTTATTTCTGGTTTGAGTGAAGCATCTCCAGATGTTCCATTTTGGTGAATTTTCAGGTTTTTGGGATTGTTGATGTTGATGCAGAATTTACATAATTTCAGGACACTGAAGAAATCTGGCCAGTCAATTTTTGAAAGTTTAATAAATGAAACGTTTTTGGTATACAATTTTTCTTCATGTTGGTTGTATTTTGGGTGCAGGGTTTAACTAAATTGACTAATTTTCCTCATGCTAATTTGGTTCATTATGGAATTGAAAATGTGGATGATCAGTTTTGAGAGATGCAGTAAGGCCAGAAAGAAAGAAAAATTGGGGACAACATATATAGTTTTTGATTGATGGCTCCCATTGGAGATGTTTGAATATGGTACTGAGATCTTGAGTTATATTGAATCCAGGAGTAGGGTGACCACCTGAGCTTGAGATACTTGACTTAATAAGTAGGTTCAGGGTGGGTTTGAGGATGTGTAAAGACCTATGAGTTATATTAAAGCTTAAAGATAGGATGGCAGAGATTATAATTCCAAGGTCATGTGTGGGAAGGTTTTGACTCAAGATGTATGGCTTTGGTGCAGGTGAATTAATGCTCAGTGAAGTGGATAATGTTCCTTGGGATAATTGGGAATTATCATTTGAGAAAAGTTTATCTGATAAAATTTGGGGCCCTTGGATCCTGATTCTGAAATGAGGATGTTTGAAATATATTTGGCTTCAATGGCTAACTTTAGCTTTTTACTGCACTGTTCATATTGAAAATTTGTGAAATAAACCCTTCATATAATCATAAGGGGAAGGGTGTTTTTTGGTTGAGCATTGCTAACAAATGCATATACACATTGAGGAACAGCAGGGGATGAACTTTCTATGGGAATTGTAAATAATTATGGTTGATGTGAAATCATTTAGGAAAGTAATTAATTGGGAAAAAACTGGAGTAATTATTTATAAAGGGACAGATGAATTGGGCCAGTGGAAGATTTTATCACATTTGGGAAAAATGGTTGAGCTTCATAAGATAAAGCCTAACATGTCACATGCTGATGGGGGAGCTTGTTAAGATTTTACTTGGGTGAAATGACCTGTTGTTCATTGCTTGGAAATATTTAAGTTTATTTACAAAATAGGATAAAGTATATTTGGCTGGTGAGTTAGCTTCCATAGTGACATGTCACCAGTGAATTGATGTGAATAAAAACTAAAACATGTACTATGGTGTGCCAGAATAGATGATTTAAGCCTTATACAAGACATAAGCATATAGATCTATCACATAATGGTTTGCAGTGGAGCTAATATGTTGGTATTTGGCTTGAGCTCAGGGGGCTTTTAATTGGTTAGAATGTGATTTGGGTAATCAGAAGTCCTGAATTCAAATGTCTTTCCCTTCTTCAAAAGGTGATATATCTTTTGTAGGTAAATACTTCAGAAATGTACCATTATACAGATATAGAATATCTAAACATTTTGATGCATCCAATGGAAATTTTCATAATCATCAGAATGTGACAATTGGTAGGGGAATCAATACTGTTTGGAAGTGTTGATGGAATCTAATTAGAAATTTACAATGGGTCCCCTTTGAAATAGGGGAAATACCCTATGATATGTTGAGGGTCCTTTCAGTGCAGTTTCTGACAAGAGTGGAGGAGCTCAAGATTAGGTTGTGTGAATAATCCTAAAAAAAGTCCTATCAAGATTCTATGAGAGACTTTTTTTACACTATTTATTGAATTTCTTTAGTAAAAATTTAAAAAGCCTTCATCTGAGATCACTCTATTTCATCACAATACTGATATGTTTTATCAAGTTCAAAATATTATTGCAGTATTTTACTCCTGATTTCATCTTCCAAGCCATGCAAATCCCATTCAAGATCATTTCATGAGCTGGATAGTGAATCTAGAAGAGAATATGTTAACATGCAGTCACCAATTAGTCCCAATATTACCCTTAAAACCCCTATTGCATCCTCAATGAATGTATAAGGTCTCAAAATTGATGTAGGAATTTCCATGGCTCAAGCTACAGCTGCTTGGACAATATCAAGCATTTCTGTCACTCCAATTCCCCCAAATACCACTAATACACAAATCAATTTTCCTGAAGGACCAGAAAGCACACTGGAAACTTCATTACAGGATAATCAACACTCCACTTTTTTACATTACCTCCTCCTCAATCTTGGTGGGAATCCTGTGGAGTCCCAGGAACCCTTTGGGAAAAGTAAACAGCCATCAATCAATATTCAATTGAGCTCTCAGGCTCATGTCAGATATAAAAAAGGGTTGATGGTGGGAAAAGAAAAAGACCATTAGAAAGCTTTACTCACTATAAGGCTTGTCTATGAAACCCTTGATAATAGTAACAAATATCAAGATTAATATGACTGTCCTCAGTAGAAAATATGACATAATAAAATATTATAACCACAAATTAATATATTTATTCAAAAAATAATAAAATAAAAAGAAGTTTGATTATTATGAAGTAGCTTAATAATAAAAAATATTAATAATTGTAATAAATTATGATTATTCTATTATTATTATAGTCACTGACAATTATAATGTAATGGATGTATAAAGCTCTTAATGAGACAATTATATTTGGAAAATAATAATATTTTATCACTTATAAATAATATTAATATTATTTATAAAAGAATTATCACACACACTCTTCAGAGATAAACATTATAGAAAAATTCTATATAAAAAAACTAATACTAGATAAAAAAGATATAGAATATCAGAGAAAACTTACTTATAATATTTATTTAATACTAAAAGTTAAGCAAAAACAATTATCATATTAAATAATTTTTCTAAGTTAAAAACATGCGAAAAATCAATTTTTTAAGATATCAAACAAGTTTTCATGATAAAAAAAATAAGATTTGAGCATTTTTAAGAGGAATGTGTGGATTTCAAAGACATTTAAGACAATAATCTCATATAATAAAATGTATTATTGGTAATTAGAACAATAATCCTATTTTAATGATTTCAATTCTTTAATTCAAGAATAATAAAGAATAACGTACTTAAGAAATATTGAATAAAACATTGACCTTGTTTAAATATCTAATATTCTTGGCAAAAATAGTGATGTGAAGGCCCTTTTTATGCTTGAGGAGCATCTCTAATGATTAATAACATATATAGAGGGCGTTCTCATATGAAAGATAAAAAATGCTTAAAAATAAGGCTCTTAACTGAAGGAAGCTTATTGTCAATTCCAATTTGAAGTTACCAGTGTTACTCTCAGCTCCAAGTATCTTTAATTCTGTTTTTCATCAATTATTTCAAGATTAAAGATAAAATAAGTATATTCATATTAAATTTCATCACATGAACAACTTAAAAAAATAAATTTTTAAGCAGAAATCTTTTGAAATGAACTTTTAATTAATTTTTAAAGCAAACTTAATTTTCTTCAAGCATAATTGAAAAGTTCTCTTTAAAGGCTAATTTTCAACTAAAACTTCTTTAAAAATACACCTAAATTCAACTTTATACACAGATAACATCAAATTGTAAGATTTGTGAAATATTCAGGCAAATCCATTAAGAATTGGACTTTTAATAAATTTTTGAAGTCATTGTTATTTTTCCATTTAAAATATCAATACACACCAAAACTTAACTTTTGAAAAGGTTTTAACACTTATAGACTTAAAGTTTTAAGCTTATTTAAGATTTTACAGTTCTTAAAACCTTAATTACAAGGTTTCATATTGGGTATTACCCTTTGGAAGCTTAAAGTTATTGTCCAAATTGTGATAAAACCAGTCCAAACTTTGATGTTAGATCAAATTCTAATCATAAAGCTTAAATAAGATTGAAAATCTTCCGATACAAGTGGAAAACCTTAATTGAGTTCTTGCAGATACCAAAGGTTGGGTGTCTCAGCTCTATTTGGTCTTTTTCCTTTGTCCCACCTTTCTGTGTGGTTTTTGCCCTTTTATTTATTTGAAGCCAAACTATGGCCTCATGCTAGATTTACATTCTTTATGGAAAATCCTTAGCTAATTCAATAAATATACACAACACCCCACTTTGGACTAAAATTTTGGTAAGTTTGCATAAACCTTATGCAGCTTTAAATTTAAGCTTAAACTTTGAAATTTCAAAAAGTTTAAAAAAGTTGAAATTGTACTGTGAGATTCTTAAATCTTCTAACAACATAACAAATATCCATTTTTGGGTATAACACCCTATGGGTCTACCCCAGGTTAATTTTGCTGAACAATCCAAAACTGACATAATAATTATAGCTTTGTTTATCCAAAATAGATTTATACTTTTTTGTTCTAAATTCAATTAATCAGTCTTTTTGAGACTAAATTATCTGTATACAAAGCTACTTGTGGCCTTACAGGTGTGTCATAAATATCTCACAGGCTCACACTCACAGTGGGATTTCCAAGGACAATCATGGGTTGATGCTTTATTAAAGTAAGTCTTTTGGATTTCTTAATAGAACCATTTTTCACAATTGGATATGTTTTTTTCATTAAATAAGACACCTCAAGGAAGAACAGTTTGATTTCAGAAGCCAATTTATGAGCATTAGTTTTTTCAGTTTGGATGAGCTTTATGCATCTTCACCTCTGGTCCATAAAGAGAAATTCACTGGAAATCATCATCTGTATGCCTCCAGACCAAGAATGGGTCATGCCAGTTCATCAACAGAAAAAATAGTGGATTATGAGGATGAGAAAATGTCTCCCACTCAAAGAAAGCAAAATTAACAACCAAGGAGGAAGGACTTTATGGTGCATGAGGAGGGAACTCAGGCAAATAGTGAGTTCAACCACCCTCAAATAACCCTTTCCCAGATTTTTATTAATCAATTGGATATGAGAGAGCAAAGGAACCAGTCTTGCAAAGCTAAAAATGTAGCAAAAAATGAAAGCTAGAAGGAGAAACAAAGCTGGCTGAAATTGGAACTTCCTGATAATGTCCATGGGAGGAGATAATCTATATATGCCCATTGCATTTTCCTACTCAAAGTGAATTAAAAGGATATTTTCTCACTAACAGCACCACCAAGTATAGAAGAGCATGAAGCTAAAATTCAGGTTGCTGGTCATCTGGGATATATCTCCAAACAGGTTCTCAATGAGCCATCAACACAGGTTCAGTCTAAGGGTTTCCAAAGATACAGTGAAAATGAGCTCCACAAGTTAAGACTAAATTAATTCACATGGGAATGGGAGAGCTTATGGAAAAATCTGCTCAGAAAGCTGATGTTTATAGTGTTCTACCCTACCTTCTGACTGGCTCTTGTCAGCATTGAGTACCATCATTAGTGTTGGAACAGGGATTGTGATAACTAAAGTGTGGTTTCAGCTTTAATGGAGTGGTATTTCACTTATTTGGAAAGAGGATGGAGCTCAATTCAAAAGGATGCAGAATATTTGGGGAAAAAGAGATACAAAGGATTGAAAAGATACATCAAAGGGTGTGCCATATCATATATTTTAATTATTTTTAAGTAATTCTGAGGATAGTCTAATTGATTACCCACAGACCTGTGAGTACCATTGTGAATAGCGTCATATGGCTGAATTCATAGTGTTAGTAAAACAATTCAACAACCCTTGAGTATGTTCAGATGATGATGATGTAGTGGAAAACAGACAACAGGTTTACCACAAAGTGGGATTATGCTAGCTCTCATCCTTATTTCATGAGTTATTTGTAAAGATTGAAAGAGACATATAGTTTTGTAAACATATTAAAAAAGGGTAAAAAACTATTGATAGATTTCCAGAAATGAGCCCAATAGATGATGGTGATATGTATGAAGGGTTATCTTTTGAGGTATTTGATCAATATTGGCTCAAAAAGTGTAGTAAGATGCAGACTCTTTCCCTCAAGATACTTTAGATCCCTGTTATTTGTCCAAATAGGGATAAACTGCAATGAGTCATTACAATATATGTTTAGCACATTTACATGTTACGGTTTTTCCATGTGTTATATAATCTGATTATTATTGCTTCAAGATGCAAGAACCTGATAAATAAATTAGAATATAATCAATAAGATTGTGAATGTGGAGCTCACAATATGACATATCCTACAAAAATTTCTCTATTGCTCATTTTCAGTGATAAAATATTGAAGAAGTTCAATTCAGCTCATAGTATTAATCATAAAGGACCTGTGATGTGATGGAAAGGAGATATGACTTTTTCAAACCCAAGTTATAAAAAATTGGGAATGCTCATACAGTTAAGCATTGTTTCCTTTCTTGGAACTATTTGTAAATGGAACATGGGAGTCCCATAGAATAAAGTTTTAGAATAGTAATATGATCAGTGTCACAGATAAGCTTTTAAGGTACCTTTGGCATGTTTAGCTCAACTGAATGAGGCATGGCATATTGAACAACCTTCGAAGGTTGTTGATGTCAAATAAAATTGAGACAAACAACAGCCTGATACACAATGGCTGGATTCTAATTGGGCTACTGTAAAGGTGGATGTCAGAGTACAAAGATTCATGTGGAATTTTAGGGGGCCCCTCACCATTAAATAGAAATTATTAGCACCAGTGATGTTGAGGCCAGCTCCAGAAGCTGCAATGGATTCAATGAGTACTTCACAATCAGGATTCTTGAAAAGTCCCTCCAGGGCCTTCTCCTGTCCTTGAGCCATAATTGTGCCATAAATGAATTCCAAAAGGATAGAGGTATGGAGAGGTACAATAAAAGTTCTACAAAATCATTGGGGTCAGTATTATTCAGCTTGGAATGGATGCTTATTATAATTTAATTACAAATAAATAAAGCTGGTCCATTGTGAGTAAGCTACTGATTTGTATGGACCACAATTTGAGCTCTTGCTCTTCAATAAATTTTTGAGGAGGTGTTCAATTTTACTACTCATCACTTTTGTTTCCACATCAACAATTGTTTGGGTTATTGTTAATTTATTCAGAGAGCTCCACCCCCTGGACATCCAAATCCAGATCCACCATACTGTTAAGCATTATATGATAGTTCAAACATACTGTGAGATTAATAATACTTCTGGAAAACCCCCCTGGTCCATTAGTATTTGATGTTAGGAATTATTCATATAATGAAGAATATTCTTTCTGTGTTGTGGGGTTAAGCAGGAGCAGCTCATAGTACTGGCTAATAGTGGGCAGAGATTTGAGATGTGTGGTTTTGGTGTGGTATGAGATCAAATGGTGTAATTCCAAATAAAAAATATCATGACTACCTTTGGAAAGACTATTCAGGATGAAAGGTGAGCAGTTATCTTGATCTGAGCTTTGGGGTTGGGTTATGAATGATATTATACCCAAAATGTCATAATTGGTGTTGTGAATGGGTGTTCCAGTCAAGCATATTTAATGGTTTGAATGAAAGCTATTAATTGCAAGGTGAGACATGTTTTATTGAGAGTGGACATAGCTATAAAATGTGGGAAAGTTCATTGTTCATAATAGCTAATATTCTATACAAAATGGTCAGACACTCACTATGCTTCATCCAAAATAATGCTATTCCATTTGATCTAGAAATGTATTATTTGGAGGTATTTTTAGTTTGAATCATTGTGTGATATTATTGTAAAAGGCTATGATGATATCACATTGTAAGATTTTAGCCTTGAATAATGAGTGAAAAGTGGGGAAATGGTGTATTCCAGCTTGCAGAACTCTAGCCCAAGCATTTTTTGATATTCCTGACTTCCTGTTATTAAGCAAGGTGAGCAGTTGATAATGTTGGGTGTGGAGGGTTTGGGGTTGTAATTATTGGCTCCTTGGAGGTAGCAATTAGTGAAATTCCCTGAATGGTTTTACATAATTCCATATCATCAGCAAGCAGCCCATCCCAAGGTGTATTGGCACACAGGTATTTTAAGGAGCTAAAAACCTTTGTAATTAGGTTCCTGGCATCAAAAGTGGATCCAGGAGGTGAGGTGGCCCAAATTTTACCAGCATATTTCTCATTAGGGATTTTGTGATTTCAGAGGAAATCCAGTCCTGTTTTTTGATGAGGGGGGAGGGGGCTTTTAATAATGGACCTGGGAGGGGTAATCATTGAAAGGTCTGATCCACTTGGTAATTTGAGTAACTTTTTCTTGGTTGGCAAAGAAAAGACAGCTGGATACAAGGGTGTATTTAAGCTTTAATTGGGAGATGTTGGTGTGAAGATTTTACATTGACTATGAGAATTTTGAGCTTGAAGTCTTGTTTTAAAAAACTCTCAATTAGGAATAGATTGTTTGGATACCATGTGAAGAACATCAGTTCAAGATTACATTTTTAAAATAAAAAATAATCATCTATATTGGCAAGCAATACACCCTAAATGAATAATAAATTTTTGGGTGGGATTGGTTTGGAAATCTTTAATCCATGCCCCACCAGGACCACAGTGAATGAAAGCTTGTGGTGCCCCAAGAAATGGTGTGAAAATGTTAAATAGAGTTTCAGGGAGAAAACTAATAGTATTTATCTGATTGGGGGAGATACATAAAAAATATTATTTTGATTGTGTGATAGGGTAATCCAAGAAAGTAAGCTGTAATGAGGGCTAGCTAAGGATATATTATTATTGATTGAAATAAATGTTAATCATCCCAATGAAATGTGGTTTTCAAGGGGTTACCATGGTGGCTATTATAAAATAATTGGGGAAAGTGGGTAAGAATATGATTGGGAATAGCCAGGTGAAGGGAAGGAATGGCAAAATATGAGCTGGACCAATTGATATGTGAGACATTAATGGGTAAAAAGGGAAATGGCCTATGGTTAGTCAGTTGGTGGTTTGGATCATGGTCCATTTGATTTCCAAATTGCCATATCTTATTTTGGGCATATATACCCAGGCTATATGGCAATAATGAGGGTGTAAGGCTCAAATGTGAAAGAATAAGTGAAAATTACTAATATTTTACTTATTTTTTTCTGAATTTCTTAATCTAAATGATTAATAAGTCTAAAAATAACTATAATAATAAAGAATTATTATAATTATGGTGTAAAAATATTCATGTTATTTGGGTAAATAAAATAATAAAATAAAAAAATATATTGATATATTTATTGCAATTCATTATTGTTAACAACAAATAATAAATGCATAAGAGTTTATATTTGATAATGAAACCAATTTGTAAAAATAATATTATCTCTTATTCTACTGTTAAGCTTTAAATAAGATTAGAGTTAAGATTCATGAATGATCATTTTTAGGCCTAATATTTTATCCTTAATAGGTTTTAGGTTATTTACGCTACCAAAATTCAGAGAGTGAATTCTGACCAATTGACATGTCCTTACTAAGGTTCCAAGAGGGTTTCATTACATCATCAAAACTCTATTTTTAATTATTTTTCTTGTAACTCATCTTTTCGATTGAAATTTCAACCATGATGAGAATTACATCATTCTTCATATATGAGCTAGTAGAATCAGAATATCTAATTTCTTGTGAGTTTGGATCACTTTGAATTCAAAGTGGTCAACAGCTCTTGCTCCTTTGCATGTTATCCCCTTATTTCTTTTAACCTTGTTTATAGCTTTCCAAATGAAGTTTATTTCTTCATTCTTGAAGTATTTCCTCATAATTTTCATTTTAATCAACTTGTTATAATGTGTAATTAAAAAGCTATGAGCTAAAAATCATGAATATATGGACTGATCCTAAAAGTGCATATACCCAGGTTATCTCAGTAAGTATTCATTTTACAGATATGGCATCAAAATCTCATATATGTAGTATTTGATGGAGAATCCAATAGTGTAATGAATTTCATATTTGCATTAATTGGAATTTGAGATAATCAAGAACTTATGCCTTTTTATGGCATTTTTGCTTATTTTAAGATTATAGTCTCAAGACTTATTGTTAAAATATGTTTTGTGACATTTTTGGATATGTTGCTATATTGCAAAGGCTCACAATGGGACATGTGGGGAATGTACAGTGAAATACCACTGAAGATGATATTTTTGCAGGTGGAAAACCTGTGGACTCAGAGATACCAGGATAATGGAAGACAATTTGTAATCTTATCAAGAGCCTCTGGAAATAACCCAAATACAAGGGTGAGTGCAGTTGTTACATGAAAATGTGTATTAGGACATAGCTGATTTACAAAGATTGGCCTGAGGTGTTCTCCTTTACATATATGAGAATCCATGGTATATTTGGCCCCCTGCACAAGGGATTGATTTCTGCATTATACCAGCTGGAAATGCTCCAAAATACATGTGATAATTACCAGTGTATTACTCCTAGTTTGGTGCATATGGATGTGTGTGCCCACATCCATGTTGTATGACCATATTCAGCGTCAATAATCTTGTGCATGCCCCAGTCATATATCCTTTGGGCCTGGACAGCAGAGTGAGTCCGCATGCTCCATGCAGCATGTTTTGGGTATGAGGTTCATCATTCCCCATTCCAATAAGGTCACCTCAGCATGAGCTGGATGACTCCAGCATACATGTGGAAGTTAGTATGTGCTCTTAATTAAAGCGCATCAAAAAGATGAATCTAACAAATTTGTGCAAATGGCTCAGCCTGATTGCCGGTTACATTACTGTACACCATTTTCTCAGCCCCACAGCTTCCCCCAATGGTGTAAACACCAAAATCTTGGCTAATAAACACTTTTGGAGGGTGCACTAACAGTTCAGCTTGCATGAATATTACAGCTGTGTATCAAAATCCCAGTTGGGTGCATACATTTACATGGTGTGCCAAACTCTCAGCAACACAGAATTTTGCAATGGAAGGAGTTGCTTTTGAAATAGTTTATTGGAAGTCCCACTTCTGTGAAATTCTAAGCAGTCAATAAATCTCAGGTTATGGTATCAAATTCTCAGAATGGTGGGTTACTAAGATGGTATCCAAATAGATATTCAGGGGACCATTTCAGATTTGTGACCATTATCTCCACAGTTGTGCATTTTAAATTCTAAGGCACTTAGAATCTATTGGTAAACCAAGGTTAACATTTTGGCATATTTGAATGAATTTGCAATGATGACCTGAACATCATGGACCCACTGGGCATAAGGCTGTATTCACATTTTATACGGCCTTTCCACCCTTTTTTCAGACTGTATCACACTACCATAGCAGTGGTATACTTGCTGCAGCCACCTGTAACCAAGATGAAATGACCTTTTCTGCATGGTGCCTTTGAGTATTTTAACCACTGTAAATCTTACAATGGCCTCACCAAAGCTCATCCAGTGGATTGTGTGGCTTTTTAATTCAACAAAGGGTTTTCTACTGAGTATCACAATTGATTCAAGTTTCATAACCAGTGGGAACCCCTTTGTTTCTCTACTTTAAATAGGCATTCCCCTGATATTCTGAATCACCTGCTGAAAATGAGCTCCCATGACCCAGACTGGCCCTGAAGCTGAGACAATAGCGGATTCTTCCACTTCTGCAAACAAATAAGCTTCACTCTCCTAAAAAAACATCACCAGACCCCTATTTCCATTTTTCCCACCTGCCCACCTGCATATTCCACTTTGTCTTCACTCCCTTCTATTGCACCACAATAACCACTACCCTTCTCATTTTTCCAAAACATGCATCATCTTCCCAATGTCAAACTTCTTTAGATCTCATATTCCATTATTCATACTAATTTTTATTAATTTATTTTACACTTTTATGCGATTTCTACTTGTTATTGATTATTTTAAATATATTGTCTTTTTAATATTCATTGTACATATTTCTTTTAACTTGAAAGATACACTCAATTCAGATTCTAACATGATTTTCCAGTTCTCTAGATGTCATGTACTTTGTGGTCCAAGATGGGTATACCCTGAATCTGCACCTCCACAATGACCAATGCCTGTGAGGATTTCCAACAAGTGCACAGGAAATATTTCTTTGTCACACACTCCTTCCAACCATGATCCCAGTGGATATCCCATGCCAGACCCACTTGTGAGGACTGCTTTGTAGCGGATTATGATTAAAGAATCATCAAGCCAGAATGCACCCTGGGAACACTTCTGCAGAATAAGTCAGATTCCCTCAAGTGTTGATTTTTCCACCCCACCTCCCAGGAAACCATTAAATGCTCACTTCACTCTTTGATTGGAATGAAGTGATTATCCTTCTGATGAAGGATAGAAATTGCACAAGAAAATTTGAACTTGGGCTGATTGTCACCATGTTTTGTCACCCATAATATTCAAATGCAAAAGTAAATTTTTTGTTCATTTCCTTGATCCATTTATCTTTGCAAAATTATTCTTACGCAACATCATAAATCATAGAAAAAAACACACTGAATGTCCCGTTCCCTGTATTCCTCACAAACAAGCACCACAGAAACCCAGTCCTGGCCCAAGTGGCACCCAATGGTCAGAGGACCTATTCTGTTGTAAGAATAAAGTTTTTCCTAATTGGATATTAATGTTAAAATTAAGTGATCTGAATTTTACTTGTACTTTAAAGCCCTCCCAAGCCAATGAGCTTCTTATTTGTGCTTGATCCCACCTGCTCAAGGCCTAAGTCAAGCCCCAGGTCCACAAGCTCCTTCATAGGAGACCAATCCAACTTGTGAGCCTGGGCCCAAGATGGCTCCCATGCAATCAATGAAAGAAAATATTGGTAAGTAAATTTTTTCCCCTGAATAATTTCTCCTAACATTCCCTAACCCTTACCTCATCTTTGGCTTGTCCTGTGGGTTTACCATCTTTCATCATCATTCAAAACATTCCGGTAAGATCCCCCAAAATCCTTTTTCAATTGAGACCACCCCCTGTCCCTTCCCTCAAGATCCCAATTCTATCATCCCCTGGCACAAGGCACCTCACAATCCCACAATGAGGCTCTGCAGGAACCTACCAAATTGCACCCTATTCTCATGATTCCTCAAGCCTTGGTCCACAAATATATTAACCAAGTCTTTATGGAGCATCCACAATTGCTACAAATGATTCCCTTCATGGATGCCACTCATCAAAATTAGATGCACCAAAAATTCCATGACAAACTAAACTCACTCCTTGGCAATGCATGGGAGGCCTAATCAAAGGAGGAAATAACAGGGATAGTTCTCAAATGCCTTGAAAAATAACAACAATTCAAGCAGTTTGGTCTTATTCTTATTTTCACCTTTTTGTAATGAAAGAAGAAAATATTTACTTTGTATTATATTATTTGTGCTGTTTGTGTATTCCTATGTGATCAATGGTGCAAATCACCTTTCTCTTGGGAGAATAATTTTTGTCAAAGCACAACTAAATTCATTACTAAGTATTTCTTTATGTGGACCTTTTTTTCAGAAAATCTTAAAATAGGAATTATAAACACCTTCTAGATTTTCTGCATCCATGGGACAATATTGTGTGAGATATTAGCTGTAAAGACCCCAGGCTCCCTGGCAATCGGGAAATCCACCTGAGATGCATGAGTCATTTCCAGTCCCAAGGTCACACAAAATTAACCTGGCATGTGGGAGGATTTGTGTATGAAGCACAGGGAAACTGTACATCCAGCAGTATTTGTGTGTGAAGTTCAGGGATTCTTGACATGTGTATTAACCCAAAACCCCAGATGAATACTCAGCCTTGTGTGTGACAATGGAACATACAAACATTATGGGAGGTAATTTCCTGTTTGCCGGAGGACCACCTGCTGTTCCCATCATTGGAAGAAAGTGATAAGATTGTTTAAAACCTGAGTATATGAACAATAATTTACCGTACATTTTCATGCCATCGTAAAAGAGCCACTTGCACCCCTTTTCATTTGATCCCCATATGTCCACAATTGCTAAACATTCAACACTGGTGCCACACTTTGAATGGTGTATACTGTATTCAGCTGTGTATCATTATACAGCCTTCAAAATTTGAACTTATTGTCTAATACCTCCCCATCACCAATTCAAAACTCCTTCATTCCCTTAACTGGGATGAGATTATATTACCCTTACTTGCCAATTTCAAAATACCTTTGGCTTTTTCACCACATGGATTTTGCTAACATCCTCACTAGGGTTGCAAATTTGTTTTCCTGTGCTGGAGCAGTATAATTCAATAATGTACTACCTGAATGAGCCCATGACATTTGGATATATCAATCCAAACTTTACCAATTTGTCAATGGAATTTTCCCCCAGTACAATTCTTTGTCTTATCTTTTTGAACTTGGCCAGTTGGCTTATCAGCTTGAAACCACCATCCCAAAGCATACAATGAAACATCCATATCAACATGAGGTGAATTTTTGAATCTTTTTATGGTGAAGCTTAGAGGAGAATAAAACTCTAACTCTTCCAGATTTTTCTAAATTTTGGATTCATAGTTGATTTTATCAAAGAAGGGGACTCCCAATGATCTCTAGTATGTTTGAATCTTCTTATATACTTTATCCCCAATGTATCTTAAGAATTGAACCAGAAGGCAACATGCAAATCCCAGGTTTGCACCTCAGCTCAGCAATTCTTCTTTAAGCCTTCAAGCTTTGCAATATTTCCATAAATACCAAATTTTCTGTTCTTTCTGATGCATTTGCACCACCCAATAGTAAACCTAAATTCTTTCAGTAATTTCCAATCTGTTGAAATTGGGTATTTAAGATTATTTTTGAGAAATAAGAATTGTAATAATTCATCCCATTGATTGACCTCAACATCCCTCATTGTTGCAAAAAGTCTGAATTAAAAAAGGGAAATAAGTAATCCCATTAAAGCAAAAAGAAAAATGTGGCTAAAGTGAATTTCTTTGATTTGATTTGAATCATAAATTCTTTGAAATTGACTGGAAGTTATATTTGCTGATACTAGCATTGATATTTGTGCTGTTGGTTGAGTGGAGGGAAAAACTTATCCCTTTGTGAGTTTTTGACTTCATTTATCTTTCTGGATGTGTCACTATTCACAAGTGGCTGTGGGGTCACTTGGTGTTGAGGGAGAAAACAAGATATCAGATAATACTGAATACCATTTTCAGAGAACACTTTTGGATTTAAAATGGAACAAATTAATAAATAGTTCCTTATTCCCATATGTGCGCCATCAGGTCTAATAAGCTTTATATTGCACACATAGAATTTCCGTGATCTAAACGGACTAAATCCAAGCTTCCTCCACAGTGCCCAATGAGGGTACCACATGAATTCTGGCCCATGCATATATATATATGCCTTGAAAATAACTGAGCAACTTACACTTTCCTTCCTCCCCCAATGTTTCCCTGCAAGCTCCCTCTTACCCTCCTTTTTTTCTTCTGTGAATGGCATGCTCATGCTTGAAAATGAAGTGCAACCTAAGAAAATGTAACTATTGCATGGACTATGATTGTCACCTGAATTCATTCTTGTTTGGTGATAGTTTCTTTTGGCCTTTTGAAAATGAGTTATTACCTTTGACTTTCAAAAATTGGAGATCCAGAGTTCCCACTCAAAATTCACTCAATTGTATACTGCATTTTTCAATTTGATAGATTTATGGTCCCATACAATGATCTCAGAATAGAATTATCTGGAATATCAAAAGAATGAGAAAGTGAAACATGGGCCCCATGGACATTCCTCAGTCCACCTTCTGCAAATAAGTCATCCTTCCTGTCTCACACATTCCCAAGGATTTCTTTTGAAAGAAGTAGTGCAATTTGGCCCATTATGGGCTAAAGGTGGACAGTGAAAATCCCAACTTCTGCAATGACACTGTGTGTGATATCACACAACTGCCCCACTGACATTGTGATAAATCAGTAGATTTTGTATGCTCTGCTAAAGAATTATACTTTGAAAAATGTTTTATTATTGACATTAATGGAAGGGATTAGGAGTAGCATAAGTAGTAACAAGTATTGTATTAATTGGATTTATAGATATAAAATACAGTATATGATATCAAGGTGATTTAACATGGATTAATATTGGCTATAAGGTTATCTGACCTGGGTAAAGTTGATGTGACCTCTTCATTTGGACCAAAACCCTGCTTCTCCACCAGGGTATCACCAAAGTCTGATACCAAGCATTTCTCAAATTCAGACGTAAGAGGTACACTGGGGTTAAAAGACCCTGATGAGAAAAAACTATTCTAAAGTAAATAAAATATATTTATTGGTACATAGCCACATGGCCTCTAATACATTTTTACCCTCTGAAAGTCTTTTGCAAATTTCAATGAGTGATAAAGTCCCTTTCACTGAGCTTGTTCTCCAGTCATTGGAGAATACCATTAAGCCATGAACCCCCACTTCACAGAATGAAGCTAATATAACATAGAAAATTTGATTTCTTCCAAGATTATTGTGACACACCAAAAAATATTTCATCTCCTCATTTCTCTTTTAGCTTGTGAATTTGCGTTTCATGCCATCCACTTTGACCTTTGTATGTTCATGTACCATGTTAAATGCAATAATCAGGTGGATAAATACATCCATTAGTTCCACAAAATTGCTGGGGGGCTTTTTCAATAACTCATTGTCAGACCCACCACCTTTAATTGTAAGTTACTTATCACATTGACTTGACTTACTCAGGCAGTAGTTGAGGTATTGAACTTCTCCCCATTCAAGTCCCAGAGGATTGGGGGTTTTTTGTTGGTGCCACATATGGTTTGGGTAAAATGAAATTATATGAGACTAAACTAATGGATTCAAAAATAACATTCACCTAAAATTTTTCAATTGGATTGGAGGGAAGAAGAAGGCTCTGAAGAGTTTTGAAGGAGTGTTCAGATTTTGAGAGATTATTTGGAGGTTTTGCCAATTCCTTCATCAAATTGAGATTTAAAAATGTTTTGGTTTATCTAGTCTTAAAAACCCAATCCTATATATCACAATGTATATTATGTGAGTCACCAACTAAATCATCTGGCATAATTCATAAATATGAAATTTTCCTGCATTATCAAGCTCCTGAAGCCAGGATGATATTTAAATCTGTTGGTTACTGATTACCTCATTGCCAACAGGCAGGAACCTATCAGAATCATTTTTTGATAAAATTTCATATCAATTTTTGTAAATAATATTGATATTATCAAGCCCTCTTCATGATTCTTTAGTAATATTAGAATGATAATTAAAAGTTCTTTCAATCTCCTAAATTCAGGGAAAAAAGTCCTTGATCATTATCTGAGGTTGATTCTTTGGGCTCAGGTTCAGGAATTATATCAGTTATATCTCTGCCCATTGTATCATTTTTAGGCTTTTCACATTCTTTGAATTCTTGAATATTTTGAGGAGAGGGAGGAGTTTTATTTTGTATTATTTTTATCAGTTACTGAAAGTTTCAGTTTGCAGAAATTTATTATAATTATGGTAAAATTCATGATTAATATTTTCATCACCTTGATCAAGACAATTATTTTCAGCTTCAAAAGGTATGGCATTTTTTGTTGTTTTTTTTATGGAATCTATCTTTAGTCTTTTTCCTAAACCTTGCTCTGAAATTTCAATAACTACTCAGGATCCTTCAGGTAGACCCCCACCTCCACACCTATCCATATATTGTAATAAGCTGTTGTTTTCAGTTTGGTATTCAATTATTAATGAATTTAAGATTCAAATCCATCATGAGGAGGATCTTTCTTTCACCAAACGTTTTCACATACATAATCTGGAATTTTACTATCCTTTTGGATTTTTTCAAGTCTGGAGACTGTTTGTGCAATGTTCAAGAATAATTTCATGTTTGATATAATTTTGACCTTGCCACTGAAAATTACTTCATCTTGTCCAACATCTTTATGTGCACAAGGATCAACAGTCTTTTCAAATTTGGTTTTTGAGAGCTTAAAGGCTGAGCTGAAATAAAGGCAGTAAGAAAATTATGAGTCTTTGAGATATTACAAATATTCAAAATTGATCATGCTCACATTCTGGAAGAAGCCGTGGCTCTTCATTATTTACAGGTTCCGGGCTTTCTAGTTCAATTCCCTATTCATTTCTAATGTCCATATGAGACAATTCACTTCCACTCTCTGGAAAAGAAGTTGGTAGTTTGTTTAATTCTGTTGAAGGTCTTGGTGCTCATTTCATTGGCTGGGGTATAAAGAGGGGGTTTATTGAGTACATAGATGGTGACAAATTCTTGGATTACTTGAGTAAAATTGCATAATAAACAGATAAGAATCAAAGAAAAAATTGCAGAGTTCTGATAGTGGTGGAAATAAATTAGATTAAAGATACTATTGATTCAATCTTTTTTAGTTAATTTCAATATTGGGGAAATTCATAAAGGTTGGGAAAACAAGGAATTTAAATATTAATTTAACTCAGTTCAAGATTTGGTGAATTTTCCAGTGAAAAGTATTTTAAAACCACAAGCTCACCTAAAGAAACCTGCCCATCCATAGCCTAAGACCCTTTCATCAATATTTATTGCACTTGTAAAGCATGTACAAGATTCAATTGTTCAAGATATTCAAGGAGGTGATGCGTTGCAAATTAATTAATATCATTCAAATGCAATAGCTTCACTGTGAAAAACTGAATAAAATTGACTAGTGAGAATCCCACTCAAGTCAATTCCCACACTATTAAGACCCCATGAGGTGAGGACTAGGCAATGTTTTCCATTTGAATGATATGAAATCAATTGGTTTTTCTGGAAAAGCAAAAGAAACGATTCCAGCCTTATATAGCCCACTGATTATGCTTGAATTTGTTAATATCATGGCTTAAACCTTAACCAAAACATGGTGAGCATCCCCAGAACATGTTGGGGGAGAAGGCCATTCAGCATATTTCTGTGATTGGGTTCATCATCTATGCCAAAATACCAACGTAAAAGATTCATAAGGGAATATTTCCATGAGCCTGAGAATAATTTTTTAGTTGATACACACAATGATGTTAGATTATCAATTTACCTGTCAGCCTTTTAGAAAAACTGTGAAGGCCCAGTAATTTACAGAAAGAATTTTGGGAAACACTTGCACACTAATATTTGTGTGAGAATAAGCATGGTAAATTGCAGAGATGATCAGGAAGCAGTGTGGAAATCAATGTTTGCAAAAGTTTAAGCATGATAAATGGCAGAGATGATCAGGGAGTGCTGTGGAAGCCAATCGTTGTGTAAGCATAAGCATGGTATATTGCAGAGATGATGAAGTGGAAGTGCAGAAGCCAGTTTTTGTAAGAGAAAGAGTGCAAGCATCTTAAACATTTGAGAAGATGAGGCAGTGGTGTGGAAACCAATGTGTGCATGACTGTGAGCATGGTAAATTGCAGAGATGATCAGACAGCAGGGTGGAAGCCAATTTTTTCATTAGAATGAGCATGCAAAATTTCTGGCTTTCATCATAAGTTGTAACTAATTACCCAAAGATTGCAAATCCTTTTGATAATTGTTGTTGCTTTAAGTGACATAATCATGTGAAATATATGAAAATTGACATTGTCTTGACACAGATGTGATACAAACAACAAAGTCCACTGACAATAATGTGACACTGACTTGACTGAAAACCAAATTCTTACTGACAGCAGTGTGACTTGAAGTGAATTGATGGCAATTGATGCAACATTCAACTATTTGATTGCTCAATTCTAACTTAATAATCTCATTTTTTTCCATGTAATATTCAATTAATTTGTCATCATTGTCTGGGTCCTCCAAGTATAAGGACTCTACGCTGTGGTCCTTTGCAATCAGGTCCCAATTTATATCTGTGATCATTATGTTTCCTAATTTTTCAACTGTTCTTTTGAGCCCAAGCAGGAATCTTGGTTCTTTCAAAAACACTAAATTCTTTCAGTCAGCAACACTTTGACATTTTGTTGGGAGTTTGGAGCTGTATAATTCAAAAACATGAAAGTCCAGAGGCAAGTTCTTAGGAGCATTAGGGAAAATTGTTTGCAGTGTGTTTTTTACATGTATTTAGAATCTTCTTTGAGCTCTTCTGAATTTTTAACTAGCCATTGAAGGGTGTAATTTTTGCATGAAGGAGCTTTCTGCTTCATAATGGAAAGTAAGCTTCCTTGCTAGTTGAGAATTCTTAGGCTCATAATATTCTTCATCAGTATGAGGTTTAACTTGACTGATATTTCAAAAATATTGTTTTGAAATATTTTATCTGATTGCATATTGATCTCATCTATCCCATAGCTATTAAATCATTTAGGTTATGAAGTTTGTTAATTTTTATTTCCAATGGATAAGTATGTACTTACACTCTTACAAGAAGCTTTTATTTATTTTCTTTAATTAATAAGATGGTGATTTCAAGGATCCTCATTTTCTTTGTGAAAAATAACATACCAGTAGTAATGCACATAATGATTGTAAGTCTGTGTTAAAATTTCAATATCATATTGATTTGCATGTACTTATAAACCACCAATAGATTGCTTATGGAATTTTTGAGGTGAGATTATCTGAAATTCTTCATTATAGAGAGGGTCAGGTTTCTCATCAACTTTTGGTGCCCAAATGTGGATTTTCAATTTAGCTAAGGAACTATTGACATATCAGATAAGGAATTTGGAAGATTATAATAAATTTCTCCCAACCTTAGTATGTTTTTCTCAAGCTTTGTGAAGGGTCTCAATTGTTTCAATAGGTATTAATGTAGGCCTGTCATTTTCAATAGCCATCCTGATCCATTATTGACTTGAAAGCCTCTGATAGAGTTCCTTCAATTTCTTGGGCTGGGCTGGTTCAGGAACCTTTCTTTCTCAATGATACCCCAGAGAAGCTTAATTTGTGAATAAAGTTGATCCTGAGACAAAATAAAAATAGTTGTAAGAGAAGGTTTGAAAAAAAAATGAAAAGACATACCTTTATATTTTCAGATTCAGTGGGAATGATCTTTTTTAATAAGCTGAACGGGGATTTTCTTGGATTACTTTGATTCTCTCACCTTTCCATTTATTTTTGTTTTTTAACCAGGGGTTGATGACTTGACTTAACTCTGTGGCACTTCAGCCTCTGAATTTGGATTATTGACCTGCCAGTGATTGTGAATTTAAAACTACATTCCTTTTCCTTTTTCAGAAAGACAAAAGATAATTTTATCTTTTGCAGGGAGAGTTTGTTGAAGTGCAATAATTAGCTCAGGAGGTAAACTAATGTTAATATTATTTGGCTTTGGTTGCAGAAAAAAGACTCTTTGCTTCATTATTAAGGAGACCAAAAATATAACTAGTGTAAAGGTCATAAAAATTGTGATGATCATGGACTTGAGAATGAAGAAGAGTCCTTTGAAAACCTTGGTTAAGAAAATTTGAAAAATGACTTCCATGCCAGAAAGATAGGATGAATAAATTGTGAGGTATGTTAACTCACAATTGAGAAGTAGATGGAGATTAAAAAGGGAAAAAAACTTTCAGAGGTAAAATACCTTTGATCTGGTAATACACAAGCCCATATTCAAACATTTTTCCACTTCTTCAAGGTTCAAGTTACTGAGTTTTGTGTAAAGGAAAGGATTAAGTGGATTATAAGTAAAAAAGTGGTTTGTGTTGCTATTAGCTTTATAATCCATTGTAGATGTTTTTATGTAAGAGGGAGAATAGCTGGAAGTAAGTCACAGTGATTATATAGACAAAAAAGGACTTAATTTCATTTTTTATTGAACACAAACAAAGGGCATGAGCCAAAAAGACTATATTTTTCATTTCTAGTACACACCTATACTCTAACTGTTGTACTGTGTACTACATATTATATAAATGGGACTGTTGTGCAGTACACTTGACCAGAACTGTGAATACACAGCTAGGGGAAACAAAATAAAAACCAGTATAAGCTGGTGCACATGGTTACAAACAAATGCACCTTTTTGGTGGCGGTGAGAGGTCCTTTTTTTGTATATCCAGAATTTCTTCTATATACAGATTAACTTCCATTTTTTACTAATTCTTCTCATAAGTTTCTAAGATACTTTCCCTTCATAGTTGGTTGAAAATGTGACCTAGGTTTCTTTTTGACATACATCTCATCTCTGAAACAAAAATTCCTTGTTTTACTGTGGTGTTTTTTGATACTCAGATTTTTTGCTAGAAACCTTTTTTTGTCCTTTTCTGAATGGGATTTGTGGGCATGCCATTATATAATTGGTGGTAGGTTGATGTGTGAATTCTCTCACTGATTAATGACTTGTTTGAATATATAGGCTTTTTGCCCTAATTCTATAATTTGAGGTGAAGGATGAGCTTGAGTTTAGCCAAAAAATGGTATGGAATACTACAACATAGGTAGTGAAATTTAGTACCAATATCTTCAATCTGAGCCTTATTAATAGATAAAAACTAACAAAAGTGGTTTCTTTATTGAGAAATAAATCCTGTCATGTTGTGCACGACAACCAAATCCACACTGGCTGGGAGGCTGGAAAAAAATAAAGGATCCTTAAAGACCTTCTGGGGTTGGTGAAAAGTGAAAAGCTTTCCACATTTCTTTAAGTTCCTGGATAATTGGCATAAAAAGGCAATTCAAGTGAGCACCAAATGGTGTTTTTTGGTCCAGGTATGATTCTGCAACATGGAAATTATTTGGCTTCAATATTTAATTTGGGGAGAGATGAAGAAAAATGAGTATAATAGTACCAGTTCTTGCCAGGAAGCATTAATTTTAATGTGCCTTAAACTAATTAACATAAATTTTGAATGACAATGCACCAGAAATTGACAGAAAGGGGGGTAATTGATATATCTGGCTCCAGTGAAGCATCTCCAGACCAATAAATCCAAGTTGTCACATTTGGGTGAGTCTTCTTGCATTTAGAATTTTTTTTTGGGGTAAAATTTCCATCATTCCAAGTTCCAGAAAAATCTTGGGATTGAAATTCTGAATGGTTGATCAATGAAATGTTTTCTTGAGATTAGTTTTTTTCTGATGTTTTTTATGTTCCAGGTGTGGGGTTCAACTGAATCGATGAAGCTACCTAATGATTGTGTGCAAAGGGGCTCATGATAAGTTGGTTCATTATCTGTGTTGAAAGATTAAACAAGGGAATTAAGAAAGAAACATTGGGGACAACATATATAGTTCTTGTAAGTTTTAACTATGAAAAAAGAAGGAAAAATTGCTAATATTTTACTTATTGTACTCCAAATGTTGTTCTTTTTAATGAATAATAAGATTCAAAATAATTATAAGAATGGCATGAATATTTATATTATTCAAAAAAGAATAAAAAAATATATTAATATTTGATAATCAATATATTTATGGAAATTTATTATTGTTACAAAAAATAATAAATCCATGAAGGAGAAATATTCAATAATAAGCAACAATTGATAACAGTAATATTGCCAATATTAAAGCTATATTAATATAAATACTATTTAAACTAATAATAGAGTTATTAAAAATAATAATAAGGAGAAAATAACCTACTTTTAACACTTAGCATACAAATTTTGAACTTTCTTATGCCTAAGGATTTAAATAAAGCTTATTTGACTTGTATCTACAATACAAAATAGAGAGAATTACAAACTTTACTATTTTTACATGGATTCAGAGATATTAAGAGAAATTGAAAAATGACAATAGAATATTGATTTAATTAAATAAGAAAAGTGACTGATGTAAGAGCTCAATATTGAAGAATAAAGAAATTTACATTTTTATTAAATTACTTTTTTCATTTGTTTCATCTGAAGCCAAAACAGAGGAAGAAGAGGTCCTTTTATAGTAAAGATCCTTCCTTCTAGTAGACCTGTACCAATGTTATCCACTGTGATTGATCAAAATTTTAAGGTTTGGTGATAATTACATTATTATTAAACCTTTTTATCTTTATTACTCCATCTCTTAGAGTTATCACTATAACTATAATTTTTAGGGTTATTGATCAGAAATGATCATTTTTAAGCCTTAAAATTCATCCTTAATAACCTTTGAGCTATTCATGCAAAAGAAATTCAAAGCGTGAATTCTGATATATTGGAATTTCCTTAATAAGGTGCAAAGGGGATTTAATTACATCATCAAAGCTCTATTTGTGATGATTTTTCTTGTAACTCCACTTTTCTGTTGAAATTTAATATTTTGGACTTCAAAAAATGAATTCATGGGGTTGTACCTTGAATATCATGATAAATATTACACAATTATTCACTTATGAGCTAGTAGATCTTGAGGATCCCCTTTTTTAAGTTTGGATCACTTTTGATTTTAAGTTGTCAACAGCTATTTCTATTTTGCCCAATATCCCCTTAGAAGTTTCAACCTTGTCTATAGCTTGTTAAATGAATATTATATATTTATTATTTTGTGGTAATTTTATTTTGATAAACTCTTTATCATGTTTAATTTAAACAATATGAGGTAAAAGCCATGAATATATTTATTAAATAGAGAAGTGCACATATCCAGGTTATCTCAGTAAGTATTGGATTTACTGATATGAAACAAAAGAGTCCTAAATTGAGTTTTTGATGGGGGATTCAATGGTGTAGCTCATTTTACATGTGTATTCATTGATTTCTGAGATGATCAAGAATATAGGCATTTCTATGGCACTTTTACTTATTTAAAGATTATAATTTAAATTCTTATTATTAGAAATAAGTTTTGTAAGAATTGTTTGTGACCTTTTTGATATTTTGTCATTTTTGAAAGCATTAAAGCTCTTAATCAGGCGCTCAAATATTAGATGTGCACAAAGGGTTCTCAGAGCTTGAGGTAGATTGAATTCAGGATTAGGGTGACTACACAAGCTTGAGATACTCAACTTGATAAATAGGGTAAATTTGAAGTTGACCATGCATTAATTCCTGCATGGTATACTATAGCTTAAAGAAAAAACATCAGAGATTGTCATTCCAAGGTCTTTTGGGGGACTTTATTCACACCAGGTATATGTTGTCTGTGTAGTAAGATTAAGGCCCACTGGAGTAGGGAATGTACTTTTGACTATTTGGAACTTATCATTTGGAAAATTTGATCTAATAAAACTATGGGGCTCTCCAATCCCAATTATGAGAGTGGGATGTTTGGCATAGATTTGTCTTCCATGGATAATTTGAGATCTTCAATGTGCTGTTTATTATTCAAAAGAATGAATTAAGCTCCTTGCCTATCACTCTCAGAAAAATAGTGTGTTTAATTTGAGAATGATTGAAGCCTGCATATACACATGGAAGAATAACAATGGGAGGACAGTATTGCAGAAATTGTGAAAATGGTTGATTTGGGATAATTTAGGAGAGTCATAAATAAAACAAATGGGCCAGTAGAAGATGTTATCCCTATTAGATAATGTGGTTAACACCAGGGTTAATTTTGTGTCAGCTTCCAGAAATTAACTTCACATTGCACCTCTGTCAGTATAAAATCTTGCTTCACTTGTTTTAGTGTTACATTATAGTCACTGGATTGATTGGGCCGTGTCACATCTGCATCAAGACAATGTCAATTGTCAAATATGTAACATGAGTCTGTCACTAAAAGCAAAAACCCATATCAACACTACTCACAATCTTTGGTAAATTATGCCTCATGGTGGAAGCCAGAAGTTTGGAATGCTCATGGTCATGCACGAGATGACTTCTGCACCCCCAGCTGATCATCTACCCCCTTTACCATGCCTACTCTCACCCATAAACCAGCTTCTGCAACTGAACATGCTTACACTCACACAAAGTTTGGCTTTCCCTCCACTGCCATATATCATCCTTACCCTTCTGCACCCCACCTCATGATCTTGGCAGAATACCATGCTTATGCTCCCGCACTTCTCTCTCATGTTTCTAATTTACCATACTTGCACTCATGCAATTATTGGCTGTCATAGGAAAGACAGTTCATTTTCTCGATTTCCCATCTTTCCACTTGTGCAAAAATTGGCTTCCACAAGACTGCCTCTGCATCTCCCCTGTATACCATCCCTTTTCAATCACACCCCTTCCTCACAATCTCCACACCTTATCATACTTATGCTCCTGCACTTCCCTCTCCCATTCTCAATTCACAATCCTTAAGCTCATGCAATTATTGCCTTCTGCACTGAGTGCTGTTAGTTTTCCAATTGGCCATCCTTATGCTCATGTAAAAATTCTCTTATGCATCATTTCCATAGGAAATTGATATCAAACTCTTTAATGCTAATTTACAGTGTCAAAATCTTTCCACATAAGTATTTAACATCAGGATCCTCCTTCCTCACCTCATCCACAATTCTCTCCCTCAATTTTATATGAGTAACATTTCATCATAATAAGTATTTAGAGCCATGGGGTATGGTGGCTTATTGGAATATATGATGAACCCAATCACATAAATACTCTCTGTGGACTTCTATGCAAACATCTTCTGGGGAGAAATTGGTGGGGATATTCACAATTTTCTAGTTAGGGCTTAGATCATGAAACTCACATATTAAAACCTAATAAGTGGACTATTTAAAACCAGAATTGTGTCTTTTCTTTCTCCAACAAAACCATTTTATTTCATATCATTCAAATGGAACACTTTGCTTATTCCTTACCTCATAGGAGTTAAATAGTACAAAAATTGACTTTAGTAGGTTTCTCACTAGTCAATTCTATTCAATTTCTCACAGTGAAGTGAATTCATTTGAATGAGATGAAATAATTTGCAGCACATTGTGGTATTCCATACCTTAATGGCCCAGTTTCAAGTGGAATTTCATTTATAGGACTATAATTTGAAGACTGAAGAAAGAAAAAATCAATAATTAATCAATCATAATAGAGGAATTCAGCAATAAAATGGATTTAAATTAATCAATATGTATAATTCAATAAGCAAATACTGGAAGAATGGTCCATTTGATTACAAGAATAACAATAAAATAAGCAAAAGAAAAAGACAGCCTAGCAAGAATGTTAAATTTACCAGTAAGAGGGGTAGTGTAACACTCAAGTTACCCAGGCTCTGCTCAACCTTTGGATTACTCAGCAATGTAGTTTTTAAACTGAGGCCACTTCAATAAGGAATAAATTAAAACTGTATCAATCAACAGTCACAAGACAGAAAGAAAAAGAAATCAATCAATTTATGCAAGGAAAATCCATCAAAAACCTTAAATTACACAGCATATCTGTGGAAACACAAGCACAGCCAACTGATAAGCCAGTAAATATAAATTAAAAGCAGAATTAAGTTAGATAAAGAAAAGAAGAAACTCATACAGGACAAATGGAATCCCCACAATACACAGCATTCTCCACCTACAGTTCAAACAATGCACAGACCTATGGTGCAATAACTGTACAAAATCATCTCATACCACCAAAAGAAATTGTGCAACAAACCAAACAGATGGTGCAATACCTGGAAGAAATGACACCATCTCAAAATTACTCACCAGCTCAATTCCCTCAAGGCTGTGCATAATAATATTAAAGTTTAATTAAAATATAAAAGAAGCTTCAGAAATGGGCAATATACCAAACATATGGTGCAATATCTTGATCAAATGACACCATCTCAAAATTTCTCACCAGCTAAAACATCTCAGATTACATAATCATACATAAATTGGTGCAAAAAACCAAACAAATGCTATCTCACCACTATAAAGAAATTATCCCAGCCAAAAGAAGTGGAAAAATTCTAAGTCCCTTGTTTTTGAGTGCCTCTATGGAGAGCCCAAAGAATATAAATAAAGGTCCTCTCTCCCTCATTTTTTTCCTCTTTTCCCCATGAAATCCAATTAGTTATATACCAAGAAGGAGAATAACTATTCATCCCTTACTAGTAGGTTAATCTAGTTATTTTATTAAAGTATTATAGACTTATAAGTTTAATTCATAGTGATTTCTAATTAATAGTTGTTAACAGAAGGTCTACTTAATATCATTAATCCACCCTATGTTTAAATTATTAGTCTTATAATTATAATACTATCAATAATACTCATAATATTGAGTTTATCCCCTAACCTTTACATTATAAAGGAAAAATAGTCTTATTATATCTTCATATAAAAAAAAACCAACCTTACAACTATATATTATTATATATAAAAAAAAACCTACCCTTATATTATATTATATCTTTTATATATTTAACAAACATCTTCTATATATTGAACAATATCTTACCAATAAATTATTAAAGGTCTTATTGTTATATTATATTAACAATTACCCTCTCAAACCATTAATTATTATAACATATATAACATCAAATTGAACTTACCCCTTAAAATATATATTATTACTATTATATTAAATCAACCTCTTATACTATTAAGGTCTTACCCTTAAAATCATCTTATATTATTATATGAAAACTATATTTTATATTTTTTTAACTTATAAGTTACTTACCTGATTATTGAATAGGTCTGATAGAGACTGCTGAAAAGTCTTCTCTAGTTGTAAAGCCACAATCTTAAATATTGATTTGTGAGCTCTGTAGGGAGATTGTTTAGTATATTCAGAGGGGCAGCTAAAACACCATTAGCACCCTTGGTTACAGGATTATTTCAGCAATTCAAAACTGTTTACCTGTGATTTCCCCCTCAAGGACTGCCTTATCCAATCCCACACTAAAAGGAGTTCCAAATCTGGTGTCCCAACAGTGGCATTTCAACTTCAACATTCAATAATCATCCAATCATCAATAAAAGAAGAAACTCAAATCAACATAACTCACAAAAATAATTACCATTATCAAGAATTAACCATAAACACTCTTATACAATCTGGAATCTGGAAACAAATCACATTCCAAATCATCATCACCATCACAATCCTCAAATCAATCATACCATTTTTATTATCCAGTAAAAGAAGGAACACCAGAAAATCAAACACCTCAGGATATTGATTTACTCATTGCAACACCAAGAACAGAACAGAAGGAAAAGGAAGAATTAAGGAGATTTTTCTTCAAGTTAATTCAAGAAGCAAAGAAAAACAAGAAAAGTACAAAAGAATTTAAAGGATCAGTTTATCAAGTAGAAATGAATCAACAATCAACATCTGACTTACCACCATTACCTGAAGATACTGTAGAAGGACAGTATGCAGAAGAAAGTGAAGAGGAAGATCAAACAGTACAAATACAAAGTCTTATGAAGCAAATGCAAGATTTATTATTAACACAAAGTAGAAAGAAAGGAAAAAGAAGGGAACAAACATCTTACACACCTGGAGCCAGTCCAAGTGAACAAACATTACCAAGGCATGTTAGACCTGAAGACTCACCAATATCACCTACACCTGGTCCTAGAGCAACCTCTACTCCACTAACAGAATCAAGAACTCAAAATATTCCAAGGAGAGTTTTTGTCACTACACCTAATAATCCAAGTCCATTACAGCAGAAAGTTCCAAGACAAGAAAGACCTGTAGTTAAAATTAAAGCAAAAGATTACAATCTAAATTTTGATGGAGAAGAAGTAGAGAAATTTATCAAGAAAGTGGAAAGAATAGCTCAAATTGAAGGGGCAACAGATGAAGACCTAGCAATGCAAATGGCATTTTGGACAACAAACCAAAAGGTGAGTGATGCAATTGAAGCTATGCCAGGTTATGAAGAAGGAAATTGGACACAGCTCAAGAAAGATCTCATAACAAAATGGGGAAGAGTTGAACCTGAAAGAAGATACAGAAAGGACTCACTAATGAAGCTTTTTTCTGAAACTCAAGAAGATGGAGGAATTGGTAGTCTATCACAATATAAAAAGTTTATGGGAGAATATGAAACTATTGTTACTTACTTATTAAGATACAGGTATATTCCTCAAGATAACATGTTCCATGAAGATTTATTTGACTGTCTTTCAGCTGATATTAAAGGGGCCATAAGCAAGGAAATGATCAAAGATAATGTTATGGTTAGAGCTGAAGATGGAGGATACCTTATACCACCTATGAAGATCCTCAAGAAGTACATTGAACAAGAATTGGAAGCCAGAATATTAGTAACCAAAAGATTCTCATCATCAAGAGATACAGGAAGGAATGTTACTGAAAATAAAAAGAAAGTTCACTTTAAGGAAGAGGCTTTTCCAGGAATGAATGAAGCTTTTAATAAGATGAAGGAAATTACTGAATCCCTCAAAGAACAAAAAATGGAAACTAGAAAGCAGGCACAAGGAGAAAATGAAGATTTCAAGAAATTTATGACTCAACTGGAAGAATTGAAAATTCTATCCAAACCTCAAATTGGTGGGGTTACCAATAATCAATCCAATAATCAACAGTTCAAGACAAGAAATGATTTACCACCCTTTTCACAAAGGCATGTTCCCTATGCACCAGCACAAAACATCCCAAAACCATATCTCAAATGCTATTATTGTTTGGAGGAAGGACATTCAGTGAATAGATGCAGCTACCTCTTTGAAGATCAAAATAAGAAATGGGTCAGCAGACAAGGAGGTGGATTTTTATATCCCAATTGGCAAAGAGTTCCAACTGATGGTAAAGTAGCTCCAAAGAAGTTAGTTGAAGACTTTGCAAAAGACCTAGAAGAACTCACAAAGAAAATGAAAGAAGATGAAGCTAAAGAAGCACTACCCAAACCTAGTCCAATGAACATAATACAATTAAAGAAAGATGATAGTGCAACTGCTATAGCTAAAGTTGAAAACTGGGGAAGCTGGCAACCACCAACTATTTCATCAGCCAATGAGCCACTTTTAAATAATTATGGATTAAGAAATACTAAAGAAAGAAACTCAAGAACAGAAAATACCAATCAAGATGCTTTAAGATCACATTCAAAAGTGAAAACACCATTAAACAAAAGACCAAATGTACCTGGAGCTTATATTGAAGATGAGAAAAAGGAAGAATAGAAAACAATTATTCCAACCAAATACAAGAAACCTCAACAGGTGCAAAATGAAAAGGAAATACCTCTACAGGAACCTAAAGGTGATCAAACTGAAAATACTCAAGAACCAATGAAGAAAGTCAATGAAAGGAAAATTGTTAAGGAAGAAAAATTAGATATTCAAGAAATTATGGCACAAATTATCAAAAAGGTATTGGATCAGAAAATAAATCTTACCTTGGAACAAATTTCAGTCATCTCACCAAAGTTTTTTACTCAATTAAAGAACCTGTCAGAGGAAGAGAAAAAATCTATTAATTCAATTGATACAAAGGAAATTCAAACCAAACTCATAAATCATCATTTGGGTAATTATGAACAGCCAAAATTACATTATGCCTGTCCATTGGGATTTATGCAAGTATATTTGGGAGAAGAAGGACATGAAATAATGGCATTAGTTGATACAGGATCAGAATTGAATATGATACCAGAAGATTCAGCAATCAAAGCAGGACTTACCACAAGATGTCTTAACATGAATTTAAGAGGAATTGGTGGTCATTGTACCTCAATAGTTGGATTAGCAGAATTCACTCCAATCACTTTAGTCACTGGGGAAGAAAGAAATATACATCTTTTTGTAGCAAGAGGAGCAGTTCACACAGTATTGGGAAGGCCCTTCCTTGCAGATAATAACATAAGATTAGACTTTTCTCAACAGAAAGGGGAAATATTCAGTTACATAGAGCCAGATGGAAGAAGACTTTGCTTACCAATTTGTTCACCACAGAAAGTAGGATGGAGAGAAGAACAACCAGCAGGAATGGAAACATGTGCAGTTTCTAAATTGGAAGATTGGAAAGATATACCAATAGAAAAAGAGTCAAGATCCAAAAATCAATCAAATTCAGAGAAAAGTCCTCATCAAAGTTTTGATAGTGAAGAAATGAAAGAATCCAAAAACAAAGTGGAAATGAAGGAGGAATTTTCAATAAAAAATGAACAAATTATTAAGGAAAGAACACATTCACAAGAGATAAATCCTCAGGAGTACCACAAGGAAATGAGAAAAACTGACAAGACCATAATTGAAGAAAAATTAAGATCACATAGTTTATCTGACAAACCTGAATTCAAAGGAGTTGATATGCTTTATACAGAAGAAAATTTACTTATTTCTGGCATCAATGAGACCAAGAAAATGGAAGTTCATAGTGAAGTTTTTAGGGAATCAAAACAGACCTCCAAGGAAGAAGCTCATACTGAAAGTAACAACTGTAGTCTTAATCCCAAAGAAAATTTTTTTTGTGAGAAGTCCTCAAAGAAATTCACACCCTTAAGATCATTGAACTCAATTTAAAAAGGAATCAAGAGTATTAAAAAATCATTCACACAAAAATCAAAATCATTGGAGAATTTATTGGAACCTAAAAAGAAAGAAAAATTTATTTCAGAGTCAAATTCTGAGATTGCAAATGAAGAAAAAGGCTCCTTAAAGAAGGATACTTACAAGAGTGAAAAGGCCAAGCACTTTGAAGTAAAATTTTTAATTAACAATATGATCATCAATTCAATTAAGAAGATTAAGGTGAATCACTCCAATTCAAAAAACCATAATAAACTTAAAGAAAAGAATACAGAATCTTTAGTAATACCTAGTATATTCAGTAAACCCAATTCAAGTGATCACACAAAGAAGGTTGTAAGCCCACCCTCAATCTTAGAAGATAGAAGTATCATAAATATTTCCAATATCAACTCTCAGATCAGTTCAGTTAAAAGTAGCTTCCCAGAAGAAGAGGATAATTCAGAGAATAACATATCATTCAAAGAAGAGGTTTCACATGAAGAAAGAAATAAACAAAATCAAATGAAAGAAATACCTTTTTGTATGGAAGAAGAACCTTTAAAAATGGAATTCCCTTGTTATACATCAACAAGAAAAGATATAGAATGCAGTTTCAGTACAGTTCAGAATATCAATGAAGCTAACATTGATGAGTCAATATATGAAAATCCAATCAATTCACTGTCACAAATTGTCATAAAACAGGAATTAAATCAACAAAATGCCCTACCCCCTGAAGAAAAATCCTCTGGGGAAGCTTATAATAGCTATAATATTGAAAAAGAAATTAATTCAAGATTCAAGAAGCTTAAATCCATCAGGAATAATGCCACAAATGAATACATAAAAAAGAAGATACACTCACCAATTATCTTAGAAAAATATCTTTCTGAACCAGAATATGAGAATGAAGCAGGATTATTTTGTCAAATGGAAATACAAGAAGAAGCTGAAGATGAACAGAAATTTATACTTACTGAAGAAGAATACCCTTGGGAAGGTTATACAAATTGGCAACCTCTTAGAAATGCCAACCTTGAGGATCACAATAAAAAGAATTCTAGGGAAAACTTTGAATGTGCAAACCAACATGTCAAGTGGCTGGAAGATATGAGTGCCCCAAAGAAGAATGAATCAAATAAAATCAAGGATAAAAGTAGCAAAAAGAAGAAGAAGACCAAGGAAGAAAAGGAATATTTTTGGATCACTCAGAATAAAAAGATATGCCCAAGTTTGCAAGCCCATTTGGCAAGACAATATGAGACCTCAACACAAGAAGAGGATTGGACAGAAAATAATGATAGAAATGGAAAACTTATACAGGATTACTCAGATAATAATGAAGATTTTCAATATCAATATCTCAATGAAGAAAGAATGAATGAGCTTAAAGCTAAGAAGGCCAAATTCAAGAAAGGTCTTGACAGCAAATCTTCACATTATCAATGATTTTTTTTATTATAGTAAGAAATTTTCCTTTTCTTATATCATGAATTTTAGTTTTATTTTAGTATAAAAAATATAAAATAAAAATAAAATAAAATAAAAAAAAATATAAAAAATATAAAATATCAAATATCAAAATAAAAAAAAAGTGTTTCAAGTGTATCAATATCACTATTCCATGTTATCTTATGTATTAGTATATAAAAAAAAAAAAAAAAAAAAAAAACTCAACTAAAAAATTAGGGTGGGTGTCTATTTCTTAAATCCATCCTTTATGATTTAAGTTTTTGGGATGAAATTCTGGGGAATTTCAATTTCTACTCTATAAATTCATCTTCATCAATATTCAATATCAACCCATTCAAGAATTGAAGTCAAGCTGAAGAATCAAAGAAACAATTCAAGAATGTTTCACTGCAAGATTTAAAGAAGTCAAATAATAAAATACAAAATTCAAGGAATATACAAATATGGCCAAACAAAACACACAGCCACACAATACACATAGCAAGAGGCGTGACTAGTTTTGTTTATGGTTATTTTTTATTCAAATTATATTTTTTTATTGGTTCATTTTTTTAAAAATTACTAGTCACCCCCTTGCTTACAAGAAGAATTTTTAAAATAATCAAGATAATCAAGCAAGAATAAATAACAATAACAATAACAGTCTATAAAAAAAACATTCAGAGGATAAAAGTCATCCAGAAAGTAAATCAATAAAATATCTCAAGAAATCTCATTGATTTAGATTTCTCTAAATAGTAATTATATCATAATAATAAAGAAGAAATAAAGAATATATAATCAAAGGTATAACTGGCCAGGTTAAACCTTAATGAAAATATTTTCTTTATAAAGTTAATTTATATTTCTCAATTTACTTTGAATATTAAAAGAAATTATATATAAAAAAAACAAAAGACACAAGAATTATTCTTTTTTTGGGGATAAGGGAGAAAACACCTCCTTTTATATTAAAGATGGAGCAAATTTCTTCCACCCACAGATTAGCCCTTAAACCTTTCATATATTGAAGGCTATGCAAAACTCAAAATAAATATCTTATCAACCATTTAACCCCATTTAGAATTCAATTTAAAGATAAAAAATCAATTGCATGGATTAAATCAATAATATATTGATTGTACCACCCAAACAAATTAAGATTTAACTGAAATTCAGAATTTCATTAATTTGATCTTATCTTATTTGGTCAAACTAAATCTTAACCCCACTCTAAACTTAATTACTTAAAAATGTTTTTGGCACAAGTTTAATCAATTTTGTATTGATTGAGTTTCAAGATTAATCAAAACTTTAATTTAATTTTAAGAAGTTTAATTAATTTATTTCTTATAATTATTTGGTTAAATTAATTCCTAGCTTCACTCAACTAAAACAAAAAAAATTAATTTATATCTTATATTATTTGATTAAATTGATTCTTAATTCACTTAACTAAAACAAACAATAAATTTGAATCAATTGAAATTTAGTTTAATTTTCAAATCTTAATTAATTTAATCTCACTTTATTTGGTCAACTAAATTAAAGTAAAAAAAAACAAAAAAACAGTACAACTGTACTGTGAAATAAAACAAGTCTTATTAATTTTGTATTTTTTATTTTTTTTTTTTATTTTTTTTTTTTATTTGTGTTTTTTTATTAAAAAAAAAAAAGATTGATCGTGACTAAAAACAAAGAGTACAGTACTGTACATTAAAGAACCAACAACAAAAAAAAATATTAATTTTTTTATATTTATTTACTTATTTTTAATTTTTTTTTCTAAAAAAAAAAAAAAAGAAGAAAATCATTGGAACAATGAAAAAACAGCAAAACCAATGAAAACAATAACAAAAAAATTAAATCATTGTTATTTTTTTTTTTATATGTAAAAAAAAAAAATAATACAAATTACTTTTTTTATTTTTTTATTTTATTTTTCTTAAAAAAAAAAAAATAAAAAAAAAAAGAATTGCAAAAGAAAGAAAACGATCGATCGCGATGGATGGAGAAGAGTACAGTCCAGTACTGTGCTGTACTGTAAACATCAACAAAAAAAAAAAATTAATTAAATTAAAAATATAATTTAATGTATTTTTTTTTAATTAATTTTATTTTAAACCGGAGGGGGAAGAGGGTTGAATTAGAGTTGGAAGATTAAATTACTGTACTGTACAAAAGTATAAAAAAAAACAGTAAAAGAAGTTAAAAAAAACAAAAAAAAGAAAAATCACCCGCAGGAAGATAAGAAGTACAATTAATTAGTTTTGGAGTATTCACACTGGGAACTTCAAAAAAAAAAAAAAAAAAAAATTATTATTATTATTATTATTTAAATTAAATTAAATATATTATTATTATTTGAATTAAATTAAATTTATTATTATTATTTGAATTAAGAAAAGAAATACTATTATCATTTATATTAAATTAATTTTATTATTATTATTTATATTAAATTAAATTTATTATTAAAAAAAAAAAAAAAAATCATTGTTCCTTATATTAAATTTAATTTATTATTTAAAAACAAACAAAATACATAAATTTATTATAATTATTTACAATAAGCCAAAAAAAATATTATTATTATTCATTTTAAATTAAATATAATTATTATTTTTATTAAATTAAATAAATTATTATTATTTATATTAAATTAAACTTATTATTATTTAAATTAAATGAAATTCAGTATCATTATATATAAATTAAATTAAATTTATCATTATTATTCAAATTAAATTAAATTTATTATTAAAAAAATAATTAAAAAAAAAAATTATAATTATTTACATTAAATTAAATTTTTATTATTATTTAAATTAATTTTAAAATATCATTATTATTAATATTAAAAGTAATATATTCTTATTATTTACATTGAATTAAATATATTACTATTATTACTTATATTAAATTAAATTTATTATTAAATATATATATATATATATATATTATTATTGATATCAGATTGAAAGCATTATCATTATCTATATTAAATTTATAATTATTATTTATATTAAATTCAATTTATTATTATAAAAAAAATAGGATAAATAAATTAAAATTAGGTTATAATTATTAAATGGAGAGGGGGGTGTCAATCAGCAATGACAATAACCATATAAAAGGCCACCCACCATTAAATTAATATAATGACATAATATACCTTATTATTATATTTTATCATCTATATGACTTGATATCAATTTTATTATTAGCTTTTATTACTTACTTATATTATTATTATTATTTATTATTATTTTACTATTATTATATTATTATTTATTTAATAAATTATAAAAAAAAAACCCATATCATATATTTATATTAAATTATATTTATTTTAATTATTATATAAAATAGATAGGATGGTACAATTATTAAATGGAGAGGGGATGGCCCCACCATTTAAGGTTAATTTCAGCAAAAACAAAAACAAGAAGAAAGAACAACCAATCAGGAAAAAAAAATAAAAGGAAGAGAGGTCCTAGATAAGACCTTAAACTGTCCAAATATTCTTATATCTTATCAACAAAATTAATTCAAGACTAGGTCCTTGATAAGACCTTAAACTGTCTGAATAAATTATTTATTATTTATTTATCAATTATTACTTCAAATAACTCAAGAAATGGTCTTTAGTATGACCTTAAACTGCATCATTATTAATTAAAATAAAAGAAAAGAAAATAAAGAAAATAATTTTGTTTTATTCTCAAAATCCTCTTTAACAAAGAAATAAATAAATAAAATGAAAGATGAAGATCAACCAATGAAACAAAATCAACTATATCAAGATGAAAATGATCAAAAATGGTTATATTTTAAAACAAAGTCAAGAGGACAACACAAAAGAAGAAGCTATGGAGATTCAAAATCAATATCAAGAGCTATAAACAGAAAATATCAAGTGAATTCATTAAAATAGAAATTAAAATAAATGAGGTTTTGATGAATGAACCAAGAATATTCCTCTTGAAACTGGAATGCTGGGGACAGCATTAAATGGAGAGGGGGATGTGGTATTCCATACCTTAATGGCCCAGTTTCAAGTGGAATTTCATTTATAGGACTATAATTTGAAGACTGAAGAAAGAAAAAATCAATAATTAATCAATCATAATATAGGAATTCAGCAATAAAATGGATTTAAATTAATCAATATGTATAATTCAATAAGCAAATACTGGAAGAATGGTCCATTTGATTACAAGAATAACAATAAAATAAGCAAAAGAAAAAGACAGCCTAGCAAGAATGTTAAATTTACCAGTGAGAGGGGTAGTGTAACACTCAAGTTACCCAGGCTCTGCTCAACCTTTGGATTACTCAGCAATGTAGTTTTTAAACTGAGGCCACTTCAATAAGGAATAAATTAAAACTGTATCAATCAACAGTCACAAGACAGAAAGAAAAAGAAATCAATCAATTTATGCAAGGAAAATCCATCAAAAACCTTAAATTACACAGCATATCTGTGGAAACACAAGCACAGCCAACTGATAAGCCAGTAAATATAAATTAAAAGCAGAATTAAGTTAGATAAAGAAAAGAAGAAACTCATACAGGACAAATGGAATCCCCACAATACACAGCATTCTCCACCTACAGCTCAAACAATGCACAGACCTATGGTGCAATAACTGTACAAAATCATCTCATACCACCAAAAGAAATTGTGCAACAAACCAAACAGATGGTGCAATACCTGGAAGAAATGACACCATCTCAAAATTACTCACCAGCTCAATTCCCTCAAGGCTGTGCATAATAATATTAAAGTTTAATTAAAATATAAAAGAAGCTTCAGAAATGGGCAATATACCAAACATATGGTGCAATATCTTGATCAAATGACACCATCTCAAAATTTCTCACCAGCTAAAACATCTCAGATTACATAATCATACATAAATTGGTGCAAAAAACCAAACAAATGCTATCTCACCACTATAAAGAAATTATCCCAGCCAAAAGAAGTGGAAAAATTCTAAGTCCCTTGTTTTTGAGTGCCTCTATGGAGAGCCCAAAGAATATAAATAAAGGTCCTCTCTCCCTCATTTTTTTCCTCTTTTCCCCATGAAATCCAATTAGTTATATACCAAGAAGGAGAATAACTATTCATCCCTTACTAGTAGGTTAATCTAGTTATTTTATTAAAGTATTATAGACTTATAAGTTTAATTCATAGTGATTTCTAATTAATAGTTGTTAACAGAAGGTCTACTTAATATTATTAATCCACCCTATGTTTAAATTATTAGTCTTATAATTATAATACTATCAATAATACTCATAATATTGAGTTTATCCCCTAACCTTTACATTATAAAGGAAAAATAGTCTTATTATATCTTCATATAAAAAAAAACCAACCTTACAACTATATATTATTATATATAAAAAAAAACCTACCCTTATATTATATTATATCTTTTATATATTTAACAAACATCTTCTATATATTGAACAATATCTTACCAATAAATTATTAAAGGTCTTATTGTTATATTATATTAACAATTACCCTCTCACACCATTAATTATTATAACATATATAACATCAAATTGAACTTACCCCTTAAAATATATATTATTACTATTATATTAAATCAACCTCTTATAATATTAAGGTCTTACCCTTAAAATAATCTTATATTATTATTTGAAAACTATATTTTATATTTTTTTAACTTATAAGTTACTTACCTGATTATTGAATAGGTCTGATAGAGACTGCTGAAAAGTCTTCTCTAGTTGTAAAGCCACAATCTTAAATATTGATTTGTGAGCTCTGTAGGGAGATTGTTTAGTATATTCAGAGGGGCAGCTAAAACACCATTAGCACCCTTGGTTACAGGATTATTTCAGCAATTCAAAACTGTTTACCTGTGATTTCCCCCTCAAGGACTGCCTTATCCAATCCCACACTAAAAGGAGTTCCACAACGTCACCTCCTTGAACTGCCCATCAAATGCAATACAAGCTCAATAGATATTGATGGAATGTTCCAAGGCTATGGATGGGCAGGTTTTGTTTCATGAGCTTGTGGTTCTAAATTTTTTTTCTACAAAATTCACTAAATATTGAGCTTATTTGAATTGATATTTAGCTTCTTTAATTCTTTGCAAAATTATCCAATATTCATATTACCTACAAAAGGATCAATCATTCATATTTTGAATTTAATTTACTTCCACCATTTTCAGAACTACCTGCCTTTTTTGTCAATTTTGATCTTTTCATTCTACCATTTTGAATCAAGTTAATAATAAAACTGTCACTTTCTATTTACTCAATGAGCTACCTCCATTATGCCCTGAACACCAGCAATTTCAAAAGAATTAAATGAACTAACAGATTCTTCCACAGAGAGTGGAATTTAACTATCTGATATGGCCAATAGTAATGAATTAGGCATTGAAGTAGAGAGCCTGGCACATGAAAATAATCAAGATAAACAAGTTCTTCCAGCTTGTAAGAATAAATTCATTTAGAATCTTTGTAATCTCTCAAACGCTGATTTATTCTTAATAGACTTTATTTCAGCTCATCCTTTAAGCTTTCAAGAGCCAAATTTGGAAACCTATCAGAAGGAAAAGACTCTGGAACCTTTTTAACCAACAGAAGATTTGGGGAAAGCTGAGGCAATTCTTAGTGGCAAGATTGAAATTATATTCAAAGAAACATTTGTCTCCAAAATCAGACAAACAATGTGAGCCTTTGAGATATGACCAAATACCCAATAAGGTCACAAAAAAGACTCAGAATAATTATACCTTTAATATAATTATATTAAAATTACTTAGAATAATTATACATTAAAAATAATTACTTAAATATACAAAAAATACCATAAATTGGTACAAAAATTGGTTTAAATTAAAAACCAATGAATCAACATGTAAAATAAATCATACCATTGGATTCTCCATGGTAAAATACACATATACCATTTTTATGGCATATCTGTAAAGCCAATATTTAATGAATTATAAGGTATAATACCTTATAAAAACCATAAAACCTTGTTTATCTCAAGAACTAATGAAATAACATGTAAAATAAATTGTACCAGTGGATTCCCCACGAAATTCCACACATAAAACAATCAATAAGCTAATTTCCAAAGTTAATACTTAAGGAATTAACCTGAATATATGCACTTTTTTGGTCAACACATATATTCAAGGATCATAGCTAATATCTCCTAAACTATACATGATAGAATGATGAACCAAAAGTAAAGTTACCACGTAATTACTGTAAGAACACAGATATGAACTTCATTTTACAAATTATAAACAAGGTTAAAACCTATGATGAAATATTGACAAAAATCAACAGAGCTGTTGACCACTTTGTTGTGAAAGTGTTCCAAACTTAAAAAAAAGTATACAGTTGGATTATACTAGTTTATTCGTGAAGAATGATTCAATTTTTTATTATTAAATTCAGGGTATAACCCCCTGAAATCAAGGTTTGAAGTTTAAAATATTGAATTTCAACAGAAAAGATGAGTTACAAGAAAAATCATCAAAATTAGAGTTTTGATGATGTAATGAAAGGCTCTTGGCAGCATAATGAGGTTATGCCAGGCTATCAGAATTCACTCTCTGAATTGCTGTAGCGTGTAAATCTTAAAAGTTATTGAGGATCAAAGTTTGAGCTTAATTTGAGCAGTTATGATCACTCACAGTAACCTTAATTTAAGCTTAACAGTCTTAAGAGTGATAAAATTGGTGAATACTATTAGTTTATGATTAAAACTGATAAAATTCACGAAATTTGGGGTTCTTCCAATCCTCTGATGTCATCAAACCTAGAGTTATAGTGATAACTCTAAATAATGGTGTAATAATGATGTAATATGGTTTGATAATGATGTAATCATCTCCAAACCTTAAAATATTGATCAATTCCAGTGGGTATGATCATTACACGTCTACTAGAAGCCTGTTGGACTCTAGGAGGGAGGTATTTACTATAAATAGAGCTCTTTTTACTCTATTTTCCCCTCAGACGCATCAAAAACATTAAATCAATTAAATCAAAGGTAATTTCTTTATTCTTTATATATAAAACTATTATATTATTAAAGACCAAAGACCACCTTGTTGTAATCATCTATTTTGACGTGATTAAATCATTTATTTAATTGTTTTTGCTAAAAATCTCTTTAAAAACTCATTTCCACATTAAAATTCAGAATAATTTGTAGCTTTCTTTATTTTTATTGTAAATACAATTTGAAAAAGTTGTATTTATATTTTTTGGCATAAAATATTTCAAAATTATTATATTAAGTGTTAAAAGTAGGTTATTTTCTCTTATTATGATAATTTCTCTATTATTACTCTCTTAATAATTCTTTAATTAATATAAATAGTATTTATATTAATTCATAACTTTAATATTAGTAATATTATTGTTATTAATTGTTTTTTATTAATAAAAAGCAATTTTGTATGCCTTTATTATTTGTTGGTAACAATAATAAAGAGCTTTTTAAATATATTAATTATTTTATATTAATATATTTATTTATCATATTATATTTTCATAATATAAATTATATTATTATATTTATTTAATAATATAATTATTTTACGCCATAATAATAATAATTATTTATTATTATGATATTTTTAATCTTATTTATTCAATTCATAAGGACATTCACAGTACAATAAGTAATAAATTAGTAATTTTTACTTATTGTTTCATAGTCAAACCTTACATTTGGGGGCCTGTCTGTGATATTTACTTAAAAGACCTTTAAAAAGATTCTAATTGGGTTTATCCAATAATAAATTATATTTATAATCATAAAATTATATAATAATTTTATATTTTATTGATTTTAAAAGCTATTGAGGCATTTGGAAAGCAATTGTACTGTCTTACACGTGGTTTTTTCACATCCTTAGACTTGCAAGAACTTTCTTTGAGTGACTCTAGTGATTAAAAAAGATAATTTATAAATTAAAAATAATTTTTTATAATTTAATTTTGTAAAAGAATCATATTCATTTTTTATTTTATTCTTTAAAAATAAAAATATAAAAAATATTAAAAAACCAATAAAAAAAAGTTATTTTTTTATTAATTTTTATTCATTTCTTTATTCATTTCAAGTTTTTAAAGATATAAAAGCAATTTCTACATGGAAAATTGCCATATCTTACCAAAAAATAACATTCTTATAAAAAGACTTATATTTATTTGTCTTTTTTAGTGTTTGAAGATAATCCAACAGAAGACAACCAAGCTACTGTTGAGAGATTGGTGGAAGAAACTTGTCAAAGTTCTCCAACACCAGTTATCACCAAAAGAAAGAAAGCTAAGAAATTAGACTTTCCAGGACCCACCATTCAAGACTCTGAAGGTGAGCACCTCTTTTATAATTGCCATAAAAAGAATTTTTATCCTAAAATACTTTTATTTCTTATTTTCTTAAATTATGACTACCAGAAGAGGTTCCCAATACTCCATCCAATCAGATGGAGCTGGACTCAGAGGTAGAACTAATCCCTCAAAAGGGAAAAGAAAGGGCAATATCCCCAGTGGAACAGAATCCACACAAGGAAGTGCCTTATCCCAAAGGCAAGTCCCAGAAATGCCCATGATATCTGAGCCTGAATTGGAGCTAAGTATGAGTAACTCAAATAGGTACAAATCACATTCAGAGGGCTCAAATAGACATCTACATGAGCCAGTACAAGCAGTATTACACAGTGTACAAGGACAAAGATTGGGAAATGCTGCCTCAAATACACCAAGGAGTGATGAACTCCTGGCACATCCTGAAAAAGTTCCTCAAAGAGGAGGAGATAGTGAAATACTCCAATGGATGGAATCCACTGCCATCCAAACCTCAAATCAAAAAAATCAAGGATTACCACGCCAAAAAGAGGGAGGCAACCAAGGAAGAAGCCCCAGTAGCTTCTACCAGCAAGCCCCAAGCCAGCCCACTTCCCCAAGAAGGGAAGAAGAACAAGAAAAAGCATTGGAGGAAACCATATTCCCCAAGCTACAGGATGCCATGGACAATGTTTTCAACATGGCCAGAACCTTGATGGAATTCAAGGACAAGGAAGAGCAAAGAATGAGACAACCTCATTTCCCAAAGAAATAACCTTGTCCAAAGATTTTGTAAATACTTTAACAGAAATTAAAAATAGTATATTACCTCTAAAAGAAATTAAAGATAGTTTATTATCACTACAAGAAATAAATAACAATTTATCTTCTTTAACAAAAATTGTTGTGCAAAACAAGAAAGAAATTGACAACATTAAGTTTATTGTTGAAAATAATAAACCAAAGAATTTAATTGACAATACTCAAAAATTAATACAAAGACAACAGGAATTGTATAAATACATAAAAGATATCAAAGACAAGACTTTGACAATCAATTATGATGTGAGTATTGACAATCTTACAGAAAAATTAAATAAATTACGTATTTCTGTAGAAAAATTTGAAGAAAAGACTTCATCACACCAAAAATTACTTTTGGACCATGTGGAAAAAAGTGATGAAGCAAGAATGCATCTGAAAGATGATATTCAGAGTGAAATAAGGCTTATTATTGAAAAAATGGATAAAATTAATGAGGCTAATTTAAATATGCCAAAGTTATCAACACCATTTTCTCATATAAGAAGCCCTGTTAAAACAAAAGGGGAATTGTCAAATACTTTCATAAAAGACTTGAGTCACCAAGATAATAACCAAGTCTTAATGAAGGAAGCACCTCAATTGAAGGAATGGCCAACATTCACAGGAGAAGGTGAATATGACCACATGTCATTTATTAAAACAATTGACATGTTACAAGAAGACTATGCCATACCAGATGAATTAATCACTGCAAGATTACATTCATTGTTTGAGAAATCTGCAAAAAGATGATATTATGGCATAAGACAAACAAATGGTAAAAATACCTGGTCTTGGTGGAAACAAGAAATAATCACCAAGTGGGCAAATGATGCCTGGAGGTATAAGATAGAAAATGCATTTGAAAACTCTTTCCTTGACCCAGAGAAAGACAAACCTTTAACTTGGTTCTTGAAACATGTTGAAAGGCTTAATGCACTGTACCCAGAAATGTCACAAAAGATGGTGCACATGAAAATACTTAAAAAATGTGGAGGGGAACTAGAACATGCCCTAAGAAGCAGGTGTATAGAACCATGCTCCACAGAAGAGTATATAAATGCACTAGAAGATATAGTGACAAGAACAAAAATTGACAGGACTTGGAAAAAATTGGACATTAAAAGCCAAATAAACCATTTATCAAAAAAGATAAATCAAAAGAATCCTTTAAGCCCAATACATCCAACAATAATGAGCAAAGAAAATGCCATAAATGTGGAGGTATTGGACACTTAGCCAATAATTGCCTTAAAAAAGCAAAGATTAATGAAATTGTGGAAACAGAAAACCACAATGACAAAGAAGAGGAATCTGACTCTGAAAAAGAGACAGAAGAGTCAGAAAGCTCTGAAAGTGATGAAATCAATATAATTAATGCACAAATTAATAATATTGATATAATTTATAAAGTACTGGATGTTAATTCAAACTTACCACAAGTTGGAACATCTGACACAAACCTGACAAACATACAAGATGCCAAAATGTATAGAACCAAACCTGCAAGAGGAATGGGATATACAGCTGGAAAATTAAGTATAAGTATTGTTATGGTTGATAACCAAGAAGGAAAAGTTAACTTGGATACAGGAGCATATTGCACTTGTGTTGGCAAAAGTTATTTAAAAACCATTGTCCCAAACTGGCAAGAAAAACTTATGCCAATACAAGGTGTCAAATTTAGTAGTGCAAGTGAGAGCATGAAGCCCCTTGGAATAATTGATTTAACACTAATTCTTCCTCATTCCTCACAATGTGTCCAAATTAAAGTAGAGTTTGTAGTAATGGACAGCTGTACTAGTAATCATTTCATACTTGGGAATGACTACTTATCAATCTATGGTATAGATATCTCCAACCAAAAAGATAGATATTTTACCATAGGAGATAACAAAAGACAAAAGTTTGGCTTCTTAAATAACAAAAAACAAATCACAGTTATTAAGAAAGAAGAAAAAATTCCAGAAAAGGAACTTTTTATATCTGAAAAACTTAAAGAGGCAGAATTCAATCAAGAATTAACAGAAAAAATGAAAGAAAAATTGATTGACCTCTTATTTAAGTATAAAAATGCCTTTGCAACTGACAAAGAGCCACTAGGTGCCATAATTGGACATGAAGTGGATATAATTCTTAATGTAGAAAAGCCTTACCCACCTTTATTAAGAAGACCTGCTTATCCAGCCAGTCCAAGGGCTAGAGAAGCCTTAGAAGTGCACATTAAAGAATTAATGGACCTTGGAGTATTAAGAAAGGTTGGACATAATGAACAAGTAGAAGTTACTACACCTGTCATTATAACTTGGCATAATGGAAAATCAAGGATGGTAGGAGACTTCAGAGCCCTGAACACCTATACCATTCCAGACAGATATCCAATACCTAGAATCCATGAGACATTGACCCAATTGTCACAAGCTAAGTTCATCACAGCTATGGATGCTCTTAAGGATTTTCATCAAAATGTCTTAACAGACAATGCCAAGAAACTACTAAGAATAATAGTCCATTGTGGAATTTTTGAATACTTAAGAATGCCATTTGGGATAAAAAATGCACCTTCCCATTATCAAAGAATGATGAATACCATATTCCCTGAAGAATTATCAGAAGGATGGTTAATTATCTATATTGATGATATCATAGTTTGCTCAGAAACTTGGGAAAATCACCTTACAAGACTAGAAAGGGTACTACAAAAAATAGTCCAAGTGAATATGAAAATTTCCTTGAAAAAGTGTCATTTTGCATATAGTGAATTAAAAGCACTAGGACATGTTGTATCTGGACTTAGTCTAGGCATAGACAAAAATAAAGTAGCAGCAGTACTACTCAAACCAATGCCTCAAACCAAAAAAGAAATGCAATCATTTTTAGGATTTGCTGGTTACTATAGACAGCATATAAAGGACTTTGCAAAAATTGCCAAATCCTTATATAGATTATGTGACCAACAAACAGTTTATGAAATGACTGAAGAAATGGTCAAGGCATATGAAGAATCGAAAAATTCACTAACAAATGCCCCATTTCTTCTAATGCCAGATTGGAAACTACCTTTCAAACTATACATTGATGCTTGTGGAGAAGGATTAGGTGCTGCACTTCACCAAGCACAAATTATCAATGATAAACCAGTGGAAGGACCAATTTGTTTCATTTCAAGGCAAATAAAGCCAACAGAAGCAAGGTATGAAGCAAGCCAAATGGAATGCTTATGCCTAGTGTGGGCTTTAGAAAAACTGCATTATTATTTGGATGGCACAGTATTTGATGTAATCACAGACTGTAATGCTGTGAAATCACTATTAAATATGAAGACTCCAAATAGACATATGCTTAGATGGCAAATTGCTATCCAAGAATATAGAGGAAATATGACTATTGTACATAAATCTGGAAATATTCATAAAAATGCAGATGGTCTTAGCAGATGGGCTTTAGCAAATACCCCTGACAATCCAGCATGGGTACCACAAGAAGAGCACCATATAGAAGGAATATGTGTCACAGACATAGGCACAGAATTCTTTAACCAAGTTAAAGAAAGCTATAAGACAGACAAAAATTGCCATATCTTATACCAACTTCTAATGAAAGACTGCAAAGATCCATCACCTTCATCAAAACTAGATGAAATATGGAAAAAGGCATATGATGAAGGAAGATTCCACCTCCTTGATGGAATCCTTTACCATAGAAAAACACACACATGTGTTATGGCCTTAACAGATAGAACACTAATAAACACTATTTTACATGAGTTTCATGATAGTGTTGCATCTGGACATCTCTCAGAAGATAGGACACTAGAGAGGGTGAAAACCTGCTCTTGGTGGCCAAATTGGAAGAAAGATGTTGCAGAGTACTGCCAAACCTGTGACAGATGTCAAAAAGCCAACAGAGCCACAGGAAAGAAATTTGGAATGATGATCCAAATCCAAGAACCAAAATCCCCATGGGAAATAGTTCATATGGATTGGGTAACAGCACTACCTCCAGGAGGAGACAGGAGCTATAATGCATGTCTAGTGTTAGTTGACAGGTACAGTAAAACTCCCACGTTCTTACCATGTCATAAATATGACACAGCTATGGATACAGCCATAATGATATGGAATAAAGTCATTAGCCACACAGGCTTATTCCAAAATATTATAAGTGACAGAGACCCAAAGTTCACTTCAGCATTATGGACAAATCTCCATAACTTATTTGGGACAAAGCTATCATTCTCAACAGCTTACCATCCCCAAACTGATGGCTTAGCAGAAAGAATGATACAGACCTTAGAGGACATGATCAGAAGATTCTGTGCTTATGGGCTAGAATTCAAAGATTCTGATGGTTTTACCCATGATTGGTGTACACTAATACCAGAACTTGAACTGGCATATAAGACATCAATCCATTCTTCTACTGGCAAAACACCTGCAATGGTAGAGAAAGGTTGGATTCCAAGACTTCCTTATGATACCCTCAAAAAGGACTTAGTGGACATACATCCAACAGCAAGCAGTTTTAAGATAATGCTTGACAAAACAAGACACCATGCAAACAGATGCATGCAAGACTCTTTCAAATATGCAAAGGAAAGATGGGACAAAAGTCATAAACCACCTGACTTCAAAATAGGAGATTTGGTATTAGTATCAACTCTTAATTTTAATAAAATAAAAGGACAAAAGAAATTGAAAGATTCCTTTGCAGGACCATTTATGGTAAAAGCACTTCATGGAACCAATGCTGTACAATTGGAACTTACAGGTGATTTAATGAATAAACACCCAACTTTCCCTGTAAGTATTATAAAACCTTACAGCTCAAGCGACAAGGAGCTATTTCCACTAAGAAATAAACCCCCACTTGTAATTCCCCCCTTGGAAGAAGGAGAAGAAAAAAGAATTGTAAAAGTCCTTAAAGAAAGAAGGACAAGGAACAAAAAAGAAAGAGAATACCTTGTAAGGTATAGAAATCCAACTCAAGAAGATGAATGGCTACTTGAGAAAGATATAACAAATGCTGATAAACTACTGAGGAGGTTTAGACATGAAAGAAAACCTAAAGAATAACAAAATCAAGCATTATTGAGCTTCAGGACTGATAAAGTCTAATGAAGAGGTAGGACAGTGGATGATACCCTAATCACACATATCAGATTGTGGTACAATCTTTTTTGGTGGTAGGGAATGTGAGCCTTTGAGATATGACCACATACCCAATAAGGTCACAGAAAAGACTCAGAATAATTATACCTTTTATATAATTATATTAAAATTAATTAGAATAATTATACATTAAAAATAATTACTTAAATATACAAAAAATACCATAAATTGGTACAAAAATTGGTTTAACTTAAAAACCAATGAATCAACATGTAAAATGAATCATACCATTGGATTCTCCATGGTAAAATACACATATACCATTTTTATGGCATATCTGTAAAGCCAATATTTAATGAATTATAAGGTATAATACCTTATAAAAACCATAAAACCCTATTTATCTCAAGAACTAATGAAATAACATGTAAAATAAATTGTACCAGTGGATTCCCCACGAAACTTCACACATAAAACAATTAATAAGCTAATTTCCAAAGTTAATACTTAAGGAATTAACCTGAATATATGCACTTTTTTGGTCAACACATATATTCAAGGATCATAGCTAATATCTCCTAAACTATACATGATAGAATGATGAACCAAAAATAAAGTTACCACATAATTACTGTAAGAGCACAGATATGAACTTGATTTTACAAATTATAAACAAGGTTAAAACCTATGATGAAATATTGACAAAAATCAACAGAGCTGTTGACCACTTTGTTGTGAAAGTATTCCAAACTTAAAAAAAATTATACAGTTGGATTCTACTAGTTCATTCGTGAAGAATGATGTAATTTTATTATTAAATTCAGGGTATAACCCCCTGAAATCAAGGTTTGAAGTTTAAAATATTGAATTTCAACAGAAAAGATGAGTTACAAGAAAAATCATCAAAATTAGAGTTTTGATGATGTAATGAAAAGCTCTTGGCAGCATAATAAGGTTATGCCAGGATATCAGAATTCCCTCTCTGAATTTCTGTAGCGTGTAAATCTTAAAAGTTATTGAGGATCAAAGTTTGAGCTTAATTTGAGCAGTTATGATCACTCACAGTAACCTTAATTTAAGTTTAACAGTCTTAAGAGTGATAAAATTGGTGAATACTATTAGTTTATGATTAAAGCTAATAAAATCCACGAAATTTGGGGTTCTTCCAAGCCTCTGATGTCATCAAACTTAGAGTTATAGTGATAACTCTAAATAATGGTGTAATAATGATGTAATATGGTTTGATAATGATGTAATCATCTCCAAACCTTAAAATATTGATCAATTCCAGTGGGTATGATCAGTACACGTCTACTAGAAGCCTTTTGGACTCTAGGAGGGAGGTATTTACTATAAATAGAGCTCTTTTTACTCTATTTTCCCCTCAGACGCATCAGAAACATTAAATCAATTAAATCAAAGGTAATTTCTTTATTCTTTATATATAAAACTATTATATTATTAAAGACCAAAGACCACCTTGTTGTAATCATCTATTTTGACGTGATTAAATCATTTATTTAATTGTTTTTGCTAAAAATCTCTTTAAAAACTCATTTCCACGTTAAAATCCAGAATAATTTGTAATTTTCTTTATTTTTATTGTAAATACAATTTGAAAAAGTTTTATTTATATTTTTTGGCATAAAATATTTCAAAATTATTATATTAAGTGTTAAAAGTAGGTTATTTTCTCTTATTATAATAATTTCTCTATTATTACTCTCTTAATAATTCTTTAATTAATATAAATAGTATTTATATTAATTCATAACTTTAATATTAGTAATATTACTGTTATTAATTGTTTTTTATTAATAAAAAGCAATTTCTTACGCCTTTATTATTTGTTGGTAACAATAATAAAGAGCTTTTTAAATATATTAATTATTTTATATTAATATATTTATTCATTATATTATATTTTCATAATATAAATTATATTATTATATTTATTTAATAATATAATTATTTTACGCCATAATAATAATAATTATTTATTATTAATATATTTTTAATCTTATTTATTCAATTCATAAGGACATTCAGAGTACAATAAGTAATAAATTAGTAATTTTTACTTATTGTTTCATAGTCAAACCTTACAGACAATCCCCAGGCTTGAAAAAATTCACAATGATGGTAAAATTCCTGATTATGTACTTCAAAAGATTGGTGAAGAAATGAGCCTTCTCAAGATGGATTTGAACCATAAGTCTATTGCTAATTGCATACCAAATTGATAAAAACACCTTCTTACAGTGTATGCATAGGTGTGGAGGTGGCAAAATCCCTACCTGCAGGATCTCAAGTGGTGATTGGAGTTCCAGGAAAATGTTTAGGAAAAAAGGCCAAATATAAATGTAACCAAAAAACAAACAACACCATACTTTTGAAGCTGAAAAAGATTACCTTGATCTAGGTGATGACATTATCAATCTTGAATTCAATGAAGGTTCTCAAACTAAACACCCCAGCACTCCATGAAAAAATCCACAATGAAACCCCTTGCACCTATTCTCAAAATATTTAAGCATCCCAAGGACGTGAGAAGCTTAAAAATAATAAAATTGGTCAAGATATGAGTGATATAATTCCTGAACCTGAGCCCAAAGTGTCAAGCTCTGCTAATGATCCAAGAAATAATTTATCCCACATTGAAGAGTTTGGAGAAATTTTGAATTATGATTCCAATATTACTCAGGAATCATTAAAAAGAGGGCTTCACAATAACAATAGTATTTCCAAAAATCAATGGGATAATTTACCAAAAAATGATGGAGATAAATTCCTTCTTGTTGGTATTAAGGGGATCAGTAACCAAGAGCTTATAATGTCAGTCTGGCTTGAGGAGCTTGAGATTGCAGGTGAGTTTCATCTTTTTGAGTGATAAATGATGATTTGGCTGTTGACTCATGTGATATACATTGCAATATGAAGGGTTATATTTTTTAAGTCAACAGAAACCCAAGAATGTTTTAGTAAAAACAGTTGGAATCTCAAATTGATAAAGGAATCAGAAAAACCTCCAGATAATCTCCCAATATCTGAACACTCCTTCTTCAAAATGGTTCATACCCTTCTATACCCCTCCAATACAAATAAACACTTTTGAGCAGATTTTATGTTTGAATGCATTAGTTTAGTCTCATAAAATATGATTACACCCAAACCATTTGTCATACCAACAATTGAATACATTGCCTCTTGCTTGAGTAAATCAAATAAACATTGTGTTATTCCATACCAATTATACAAGTTTCAAGCTTACCATATATGATAATAATAAAAAAATAAAATTGTGGAATAATTCAGGTGCAAGCAAATTAAAATGTGGGATAATCTCACAAAATAGGACTTAGGGAATACCTCTAGAGATAAGAATAAAATTGGTAATAAATGGGAATCAAATTGTGGAATTTTGGAGAAAAAATTGAAATAACATTGAGGAGCTTGAGAGGAATTATGGAAGAAGATTGTGGAAGTATAGAAAAATCCTTCTATAGATCTGAGGAATAATTTTACCTATGGAAATACAATTGTGGAATTATTCCAGAGATCAAAATAAAACTGCAGAAGAATTTGTGAAATGGAATAAAACTATGGAATTTTTGAAGAAAAAATAGGAATAAAATGAGGTAATAACTTCAGAGATGAAAATAGTAATTAAGGTATAAATATAAAGATGGAAATAGGAATTATTCAATAAATCTGAAGATGGAAATAGGAATTAGGGAATAACTGTGGAGATGGAAATAGGAATTAAGGATTAACTCCTAAGAACAAAATTGAATTGGAGAAAAGCTTGATGGGAAGAAGATTGTATGGAATTATAGAATAATCCCTGAATAACTATGAGGAATAAAAATTCAATTGCAAAATAATTTCAGATATGGAAATAGGTTTGCAGAATTAGGGAATAACCCTGAAGATGGAAATAGTAATTGAGGAATAACTGCAGAGATGAAAATAGAAATTAGGAAATAACTCTAGGAATGGAAATAAGAATTAGGGAATAACTCCAGAGATTGAAATAGGAATTAGGGAATAACTATGGATATGGAAATCAAATTTCAGAACTCTGGAACTATGTAAATCAAACTTTAAGGAAATCTTAGGGCATAATCAAGAAGATTAAAGTTTCAACCAGAAGGATTTCAATTAAAATGGAAAATACCAATTTCCCCACCTTTTTTTTGAATCCAATGGCAGTGCACTCAATAACCTATTTTTTATTTTCCCCACTTTCTCCACTTCCAAGAAGAATGTCACCAGCTAAGTTCTCTCAAAGATATCATATAACTAGAAGAAAGTTTAATGAAAAGAACCTCCATTTCCTCCACTTTCTTGGAAAAAATAAACTCTCACCAGAAATATTATCTCAATGAGATCACATTATTTTGATAAGAAAAACACCAACAGAAAAATTCCCTCAGCAGAAACCTAAAAGAGTTGCCAAAAACAAGGATGTCAACAGCTAAATTCTCTCAAAGAGATTATATGACTAGAAGAAATTTCAATTTCCAGAAGCTGTATTTTCTGCACTTTCTTGGAAGAAGAGAAAACCCACCAGACAAATTATCTTAATTACATTACATGATTTTGATAAGAAAAAACACCACCAGAAAAATTATCTCAGAAAACACATGAAAAACATAAGTCCCCTGTTTCAAGAAGCTCTATGGAGGTCCAAAAGGTATAAATAGAGGTCTTCTCTCCCTCATTTTCCAGGAAAATGGAGAAGGTCCCATGATTGAGGATCACAGCCATCCCTAAACTAGGAGGATATCTAGAGTAGTAGTGTTTTAGTCATGACAAGCTCAGTAGCCTTGCTTAGTAACTTAGTATCAGTGAAGAACAGTAGTATTACTGTAGTGAAAAGCTCAGTAGCCTTGATCAGTAGCTTACTATTAGTAAAGAATGGTAGAATAGCTTTAGCAAAAAGCTAAGTAGCCTTCCTCAGTAGCTTAGTCTCATTCAAAGAAAGGAGTATTGTAATAAACATATTATTATTTAGAATTTCTTATTAATATTTAATCCCATAGTCTTATTATTAGCATTCATATTCAAAAAAATATTTGTCTTAGCAAAATCAAATCAAATAGTAGTATTTAGTTTGTTATAGTGTTACATCAGAGTTTTGGCTATAGATTTATTGATAGGTCTGATTTAGAGACTACTGATAAGTCTTCTCTATCTGTTTAAACCACAAATCATATTTTATTTTTGTGATTCTCTGCAAGCTGACTATTCAGTATTATTTAGAGGGGCAGCTAATACACCTTAGCCCCCATGGTTGTTGGAAAGTTCTGAAGTTCAAAATGGACTTACAAATAATTTCCCAATCAAGGTACTGCCTTATTTTATCACACACCAAAAGGAGCTCACACAAGGTGCAACACCACTTAGAATTGAAGGTGGGGGAAGATAATTATATATTGATAAAGCCCCAAAAGAGCTTGGTGGAACTAATGGATACAGTTATCCAATTGATTATTGTGTAAAACATGGTATGTGCACATACAAAGGTCAAAGTCAATGGAATGAGAGGAAAACTCATGGGTTCAAAAAATGAGGCCATAAAATATATTTTGGTGTGTAACAAGAATCTTGGAACAAATTCAATTTGCTATGGTATATTAGCTTCATTTTGTGCAGCAGGGGTTTGTGGTATGATGGTATGTTCAGATGACTGGAGGACAATCTGAGTGAAAGGAAATTTATCACTCATTGTCATTTCTAAAAGAATTTCAGAGGGTCAAATGCTAGTAGAGCCAGTGTGGCTACCTACTAATAAATATATATGTAATTTAATGAATAAAAGTTTCTTATTATGAGAGTATTTGAGCCCCACTATAACTCTTAGATTTGAATTTGCACAATGCTTAGTATTAGACTTTGGTGATGCCTGGGTGGAGAAGCAGGGTTTTGGTTCAAACAAAGAGGCCACACTGACTGTAACCAGGTCAGCTACACTTGCAACCAGGATTGACCCATTTTAGAGTAGCATTGTATCAAATGGATTGTAATTTAATTTCATAAAGTGATTTACAAATTTAATAATTGCTAGTACCTATACCACTCTGGATCCCTTAGCATTAATTTCAATAACAAAAAACCTTTGTACAGTGGCATGCCAGCATAAACCATGAAAAATCCTCTGACATGACAAAAACTCAGTCAGTAAGCTGTGCCTGCAATGACCACATGCAGAAGCATTGGGTGAAGTGGATATTTTCACCTCCAAATCATAATGGGCCCAATTTTACTACTTCTCTCAAAAGGACAGGCAGGATCAGTCATCTTCAGTAGGGTGCACAAAGGAATATCCATGGGGCACATGTTCCACTAACATTTGCTTGCAATATTCAAGATGGTTGGATTTGAACCTCATTGAATGGGAACATAAATCTATCAAATTGAATAATGCAGTATCCATCTCATTGAATCTGGCTCAGGTACTTGATATTGCCAATTTGCAAAAGTCAAATCTAAGCATTTATTTTGAGCAGGCAAAACCAAAGCAATTCAGGTGAAAATCATAGTCCACATAACAGTCACTAATCCTTCTGTTTCATTTCATTTTCCCATGCAGGCATGCCATTCACAAAAAAAGGAAAGGAGCCCAAGAGGGAAATTGCAGCAAAACATTGGGTGGAATATGGAAAGTGTTGGTTTCTCAGTTATTTTAAAGTTATATATATATATATCTATGGGCCAGAATTCATGTGGCACCCTCATTGGTTTGTGGAGGAAAATTGGCTTTAGCTGGTTTAGACCAAGCCAATGCCATTTGGGCTCCAACAGGGAAGTCATAGATTTGTGTTGAATAGATCCCATTGAGAATGCGGCACCATTTGCAAACTAGAAGGGCTTGCTTCAAATGGTAGTCAGAAGTATCTGATATCTTGTCTTCTTTTACACCAAGTGATCCCTCAACCACTTGTGAATAGTAACACATCCCAAAAGACACATGAGGCCAAAACCACCTGAAAGAATACGTTCTTTGCCTCCAGTTAGCCAACAGAAGAAATATAAATGCCAGTGAATTTAACTCAGAACAAAAGAATTAACTTTGGCCATGTGGCTCCTTTCTCTTCAACCAGATTACTCATTTCCCTTGTTGAATTCAGACCATTTTCAACAATGAGTGAGGTTGTGGTCAATCAATGGGATGAATTATCACAATTCTTATTTTAAAAAAGGAAATTCATAGACCAAATTGCAACAAATGGGGCATTACTGGAGGGATTTATTTTTGCTATTGGGTGGCGCAAATGCAGCAGAAAGAATGAAAAATTTGGTATTTATGGAAGCCTTGGGAAAATTAAAGATGCAAAAGAAGAATAGTGGAACCAAGGTATAGATCTTAGCTCAGTGGGTTTCATTTTATGTCAATACTTATGATACATTGGGGATAAATTATTTCAAAAGATGCAAACTTGCTACAAGTCATTAGGGGTCCCCCTCCTTTGATCAAATCAGCTATGAAGCTGAGATTTTGGCAAATCAGAGGGAGTTTGAGTTTGATTCTGCTCTCACTTTAACCATGAATTGTTTATGCTTTGGGATGTTGGTTTAAATCTGATAAGCGGACCAGCCAAATTCATGAAGATGTGTCAAAGAATTTTATGAGGGGGAAATTGATTTCCCCAAATGAGAAGTTTTGGATTGATCTATCCCACTTTCATGGGATTATTCAGTTAGTTTGGGCCAGTAGTAAATTCTCTCATTTTACTGATCCAGAACAGGACAACAAAAGCACAACCCTAGTGGGGATTTCCACTCAATGCTCAAGGAAGTTAGCAAAAGTTATGTGGCAGAAAAGCCACGGCTACTATGAAACTGCTTTGAGAGCTGGCTATCACATCAGGCATGGTGATAAAATCTCATGCCAATTGGAGAATTGAGGTTATTTTGATGTTTTGGGATTATAGGGTGATTGGACAATAATAGTGTGGTACTGCAGAGTAAAGTATACACCAGGATTGGATGTTATGGAATGGGGGTGATAAGGTGGCTCAAATAAGCTGTCATGAAAATGGCTCATGTACAGTGGAATTCCACTGTACATGGTCATATACTGATGTTATAAATGCAATTCTCACTTGTTTTTAATAATGGGACCAGCTGTTCATCTTGAAAAAGGGGAATCACATACCATTATGTTGGTATGCTTCATTCCCACACAAAAGGGCATGGAAGTCCCACAGGGTAAGGGGTCATATGCATGTACTGTATCCCTGCACTTCACACACCAATTCTACTGCTTGCCCAGTATACCTGCACTTCACAGGCAAATCCTTACACATTTCCAGGACTCCAGTGCTTCACATGCAAATCCATAAATATGTGTAGTATGCCTGCACTTCACATGCAAATCCATAAATATGTGTAGTATGCCTGCACTTCACATGCAAATCCATAAATATGTGTAGTATGCCTGCACTTCACATGCAAATCCATAAATATGTGTAGTATGCCTGCACTTCACATGCAAATCCTTATGCATGCCAATGATCCTGGCCCTTCACATGCAAGACCTTATGCATTTCTGATGAATTGTGTGTGGCCTTAGGACTAGAAATGACTGAGAATTGCAGGTGGATTTCTCACATGCGGGGAGACCCAGGTTTTTTACAGTTAATATCTTGAAAAATATAGGCCCATGGATGTGGAGAATGCAGGAGCTAATGATTAAAATTTGCTAATTTTCTGCAAAAGAGGTTCACACAAAGAGATAGTTAGTTATGAATTTGGTTTGGCTCTCACAGAAATTGTTCTCAAGAAAGAGGTGATTTTCACTGTTGATCACATAAGAATGCAGAAATGATAAAAGGTAAGAGAAACTTAAGATTTTATTTTTCCATTACAACTATGTTATTTGTATGAGTGTATTAAAAGAGAAAGAAAAAGAGGAAATTGAAAAAACCATTTTTTTGTTATTTTTCAAGAAACTTTGATACAATCCTGGTGATGTCCTCCTTTGGATGAGCCTCCAATGCATTGTCAAGGAGGGAATTTAGTTCCTTGCAGAATTCCCAGTGAAACTCATTTTGATGAGTTGCATCCACAAAAAGAATTATGTGGAGCAACTGGCAATGCTCCAACAAGATTTGGTTGATTGATTTGTGGACCATTTCTCAAGGATTCATGAGGTTCAGTTGAAAGTTGGTGAGTTCTTGCAGAGCCTTATCATGGTAATGAGGGGTTCCTTGTGCCTGGGGAAAGAGGGAATTGGGTTCATAGAAGCAACAGGAGTGGCAGGGGTGGGGGAGGGGGATCTGACTGGCATATTGTTGATGATGAACAAGTGGGGAGTGGTGGGATGCACTAAAGATGTTGGAAAAAGAAATTTAAGCTGTAAATTGGACTTATAAAATGGCTCCTTTAAAAAATGTGTCAGAGACACCTCAGGTTCAGGCTCACAAAGGGGATTGTTCTCAGTGCATGGTACTTCACTTGGGCCTGGAATAGGTGGGGTGAGTGCAAACCAGTGGCTCATTGGCTTGGGATGGTTCTGAAATCCAAGAAAAATCAGTTAACTTTCTTTGAAAGCTAAAAAATCATTGATAAAAAATGTCTTCTTACTGCAGAATAAGTACTCCAACCATTGGGTGCCACTCAGGCCTAGAGTGGGTTGCTGTGGAGTTTTCTTGCAAGTCATATGGGGAACATGAGATTCTTGCTGAGGGGGATTAAGTGGGTTTTTCTCTATGGGTAATGAAGAAGCGTAAGTATGATTGCTAATAGAAAAAGAGTCAAGGATAAGAAATAAAACCTAATTTGGCATTTGAATCACATAGGCAATGATCAACCCAAATTTGAATGTCCTCTTGCCATTGTCATCCTTCATCTCCTGGATAATCACTTTGCTAAAGTCAAGGAGTGAAGCTATCATCCGATGGTGGCCTGGGAGTGGGGTAGACAAATTGATTCTTGAGGGAATAGGGCTAATTGTGTGGAAATGTTTCTGGAGTCAATTTGTGCTTGGGAATGCTTTCATCATCACCGACTACAAAGGAGTCCTTGCAAGGGTGTCTCACATGGGAACATCTCTGGGCTCATGGTCAGAAGGGGTGGGCACAAAGGAACATTACTTGTGAGCTTGTTGAGAAGTGGCACAGGGCTCTCTTGAAACAGAGTGATGGATGCAGGGGATACCCCACTTAGAGAACAAAGTGCATGAAATCTAAAATAAAGACAAAGAATGTTAGTATCTGAATAGAAAGTGATACGTACAATGAATAATGAATTCAAAACAGAAGTGAAATCATCAAGCACAAGTAGAAGGTGTCAAAAACTCTAAGACCAAGTAATCAAAAAGGAGATTTAGTATGAAAAGCAGGGGATGAGTTTTGCGAAAGTTTCAAACTAGGAATAAAACACACTATGTGGATGGAAGTGGGATTCTGGGGGTATGATTGGAAAAATAATATAGCAAAAGGGAAGGGGAGTGGTAAGTTGAGTGAGATAGAATGGAGTGGAATATGTACCAGGATAAGGAAGTGTGGGTGAAGTAGAAGAAAGTGGAGCATGTGGGAAAAAAAGACAAGTGCATGTTGGGAAAAGATGGTCTTTTATACCATGGGAAGGCTGATCCATTTGCAGAAGTAACAGCACCCCTGAGGGGCTCAGCTTCAAAACCAGTTGGGGTCATGGGATCTTGTTTGCAGCTGGTGCTGCAGAAGAGAAGGGAAATGGCCATTTGAGGCAGGAAAACAAAGGGGTTCTGACTGAGTATGAAAATGGATTCAATTGTTATACTCAGTCAGATCCCCTTTGTTGTGTTAAAAATCCCCCCAATCTCCTGGGAGTGCTTCTGTGAGGACATTGCTTAATGGGCATAGTGGCTGCAACACACAAATGCACCATGCATTAAAGTGCATTTGGTCACAGGTCACCATGGTGAGCATACCACTGCTATGGCTGGGTGATAGAATTCGAAAAAAGTGTGGAGAGGTTGTATGAAAAGTGAATAAAGCATGAGCTTGGGTTGACCCATTCCTCAGGTGTGCTTTGGTGTCATATATTAAATTGTCAGTGCCTGAATATTTGAATTTTACAACTATAGAGGTATACCTACAGCAACATCAAATTCTCCCCTGCAGAGCTATACAAACATCATCTTAGTATGCACACAATCTGAGTATTTGGCACAACTTTGGAAGAAATTTCTTTCAGGCTGAGCATTTCATGCACTTTGGTCAAGTGCACAGCAGTGGGGCTTCTGACAAACTGATTTCAAAAGCATTGCAACCATGAAATTCCAAAAATATTCTCACTGAGCTTTGGGAACCCCATTAGGAAATTCAGAAATGCTCAGCTTTCAGGTGAAATGCAGGAGATTAAGCCTTCTGAGCTTTTGCCACAGCATCAAAATGTATGTAACCAATTGGATTTTTGATGATAGGCAGTAATATGCATGAAAGCTTAATTATCATTACACAATCATAAATTGTATATCAGCCAGAATTCTAGTGGGTAACCATTCGGGAAAGCTGCAGGGCTGAGAAAAGGCTGAAACTGTACCGAGGTGTTGATAGAAATGGCACAAAGGCATCCTTTTGATGACCATTTTTGGAGAGCTCTGCCCAACTCCCACACAGATTCTGGAGTCTGCCAGCTCATGCTGAGGGGAGCGTATTTGGATGAGGAAGGATTACAGTCATAGAACAAATGTGGACTCACTCTGGTGTCAAGGCCCAAGGAAACCATTACTGGCGCCGCTTATGATAAATGAGGTCAGATATTGTCACACAGGCACACACATTCACACACATTGAGCAACATTTCAGGCCTGGCTTCTGGGAACCAGTTTGCTTTTGCAGGTGGGAAAAGTCACTGCAGAGGCTCACACACATGAGGGAAAAATCCTGAGGCCAATCTCCCTGGATTAGTTACAGATTCACACCCACATTCAAGTGGATCATGGGTCACACCTGGTACCCCTTGATTAACTTACACATTCACCCCCTGGCATCCCAGCAGGTATGAGTCCATAAGTCTTTCCACCCACAACAAATCTCATGTTTGATGGCATGACCATCTCATGCAGAGCACATTCCCTTGTGCCAGTGCTCAAACACACCATGGATTCTCATTTGAGGCCAATATGCAGGGATTAGTTATTTCCTTATAATCCATAGTTTGTAAGACCAGTGCTCAAACTTGTACTTGGGTTATGGAGTGTTTCCACCCGCAAGAAATCTAATGTTTGGTGTCATGACACTTTACATAAATCACATCCTCCAACACAAAATGGTCCCAACATTGAAACCTTCATTTCCACTGCCACAATTTCCCCATAGGCTACTGCACCACAGGTAACCTTCAGAAGATTCATGTACTGTTCACTGTCATGCCAGCAAACATGGATCCATGCCACCATACATGAAGTGCCTATATGTCATCCAATTTTTGATATGCTAATGTGAAGCTTGGTCCACCAATTCTTGTGTAATATGCAGCTTAGCCAGCAGTCATATGGGTGCACCCACATTCTTGCAACCCTGCCTGCATATATGGCCCAAAGTATGGATACAAGTGGACCATGATCCAACCCACCATCCACATTACCACAGAGAATCCCCTTTTTGACCCATTGCTGTCTCTCATATAATATTCTACAGCTCAAATTTTGGTGGTTCATTCCCTTTAGCTAAGCCTTCCTGATAATATTATTTCCCACTTTCCCCAAATAATTCATAATAGCCATAATATCAACCCCTTCACAGCCATTTTGCATTAAGATGATTAATATTTGTATTTCAATTTTAGTCTTTCAAAAGGTATAAATTCTGTTTTTCATTTGGAATTGTGCTGCATCAAAACCACACATCTCAACTCCCTACCCACAATTGGCCATCACTATGAACTGCTCCGATTTGGCCCCAAAATGAAGGAAGAATGTTCTTCATTATACAAAGAATTCCTATCATTAAGAACAAAGGACCGGGAAAGTTTTTGAGAAGTATTAATAAGGTCTGGGTAGGCTTTACCCATCATTCAATGCTTTACAGCATGGCAGAACTGGATTTGGAAGACCACAAGGGCAGGGGCACTTTGAATATATCAATAATAATCTGAACTATTGTGGAAGTCAAAACATGCATGATGAGTAGTAAAAGTGAACACCTCCACAAAATCTTACCAAAGAACAAACAATCAAAATTTGGTCAATCCAAATCAGGTTTTTACTAACAATGATTCCAATTTTGTGATTTGTGAGTAAATTCTAATATGCATCCATTACCAATTAAATCATTCTGACAACCTTCTTTTAGAATTGGTATTGTACCTGCCCATCAATCTATCCTTTCAGCACAAATTAATGGAACAATTAAAGAAAAAGCCAGGAGAAGACCCTGGAGAAATTTTCCAATAATTCTGAATTTGAAGTACTCATTGAATCCATTGCTGCAGCTGGAAGTGGCCTCAACATCACTTGCGCTAATATTCTCTATTTAATGGTAAGGGGACTCCCAAATTTTCCAACTTTTATATCCACCTTTCCAAGAGCCCAATTGAAACCAAGCCATTGAGGCTCAGGCTGTTGATTTTCTCCATTGTATTGGAAAACAATCACCCATGAATGTTATTCATTATATCACTCCTGATTCAGTTGAGGTCAGCATGGGGAAGGTACCTTTCAAGCTCAGCTTTGTCACTGATCCATATTACTATTCTGAAATATTAATCCATGGGAATTTCATATGAAATTGAAAAATAGCTTCAAGGAAAGAAACAATTATTAACTGCATCAGCCTTCCTGATAGTATCTAACTTGTGTTTGACAAAGTTGATAACTCCTTTTCACCCTGTCACAGGTCCACAATTATGAACACCATGAGATGGATTGAACTTCTTTGATATTTCTTCAATGAAAATTAGAAGGAGACCAATATTGATAAGGGAAACAATTGTACAGTACATGCAAAATCATATTTTTTATATTCTAATTCATTTATCAGCTTGTTGCACATTTAATCAATAATAATCAGATTGTATTACACCCACACAAACTGTTCACAAAACCTTAATATGTAACTGTGCTATACATTTATTTTCCTGAATTATTTCAGAGCATCACCATTTGTCCTAATAACCAGAATTCCAACTATCTTGAGGGTGAGAGTCTGCATCTCACCACAACGTTTGAGCCAATATTCATGAAATACCTGATACAATAGCCCTCCAGCAATATCACCATCATCTATCAATAGCTTTTTGAATATATTTTCAATACAATTACAAAACTCTATGTCTCTATCAATTTTTAATACTAATTCATTAAATAAGCATGAGCACAAGCCTAATCCCACTTTGCAGTAAACTTGACGTCCATTTTCTCCTACCTCCCCACTATCTGAAAATACCCAAGGGTCATTTAATTGTGATTCTAGAATGGGAAATTTAGCCATATCACACCATTCACAATAGCTCTCACAGGTATGTACATAGTAAATTATATTATCATCAGAATTATTTCAAAATGATAGAAAATATAATATGAGTTACCCTTTGAAATCTCTTTGCAAGCTTTTGATTCTCCTTCTCTTTTACCAAATATTCCACATCCTTTTGAATTGACTTCCATTCTATTTTCAAATAAATTAAATATTGCTCCATTAAAGCTTCCACCACCATGTAGGTATTATGATCCTTGTTCCAACAGTAATGATGATACTTGGTGCTGACAAGTGCAAGTTGTAATTTATGTTGAAACACCATAGACACCAAATAATTGAATGGATGTTTCCACAAGCTCTCCCCATCCCAAGTGAATTGCTACAGTCCTAGCTTGTGGAGCTCATTTTCACAGTAGCTTTGGAAACCCTGAGACTGCACCTGTTTTTATGGCTCATTGGAAATGTCTTCAGGAACATAACCCAGATGACCAGAAACCTGAATTTCAATTTCACACTCCTCTGTGCTTGGTAGTACTGTTAGTGAGGAAAAATCCTTATCTTTCACTTTGAGTAGGAACAGTCAATGGGTGTGTACCGCTGATCTCATCCCATGGACATTATCAAGAAGTTCCACTTTCAGCTACCTTTTTTGCTCCTGCTGGCTCACAAATTTCCCCACATTGTGAGCTTTGGGAGCCTGGTTCCTTTGCTGTCTCATCTTGGATTGATAGAGCATACTTCAGGAAATGGGCATTTGAGGGTGGGTGAACTCACTATTTTCCCAAGTTCCCTCCCATGCACCATGAGCTTTTCCCTCCTTGGTTCACCATTTGTTTCACTTTGAGTGGGAGATATGTTCTCATCCTCACCATCCACTATGTTTTCTCTCAATGAACTGTCATGAACCATTATTGGGTTGAAGGCATTTTGATGATGATTTCCAGTGACTTTTTCTTTATGAAGAAGGGAAAAATATGCATAAAGCTCATCACCTTCCATGCAAATGATCAGTCAACAAATCAAAAAATTCATGAAGACTGAAAATACACATGATATTCAATTGGCTCCTGAAATCGGACTGTCTGCCTTTAGGTGCCATATCTAACCAATGAAACAAACATATCAGATTGTGAAAAAAGGTTATACTAATAAATTAAAATGACTTACTTTTATTAATCCTCAATCCAGTATTCCCCTCCAAAAGACCACTCCAAGTAACATTTTTCAATGGTCTTTTTTGTCACCCACCATCAATGTGAGATCCTGATGAAATATGTAGGGATGGCTGTTTAACTTTACCTAAGGGTTCCTGGGACTCCACATGATTCCCACCAGGATTCAGGAAGAATTCACATGGAAAATTGGATTGTGTAGCTTTTGATGAAATGTTTGGTGTGCTTCCTGGTCCCATAAACACATGCATTTGTGTATTAGTGGGATCGGGGGAATTAGAGTGATGGAATAATTTGGTAATGTCCATGTGGGTGAAGTTCAAGCTGTCGCATATCCCACATCAATTTTGGGACCTGATACATTCATCAAGGATTCAATGAAGGTTGTTAGGGGAGTGTTGGGACTCATTGGTGACTGTGTTTGAACATATTCTATTCTATATTCACTTTCCAAGTCATGAATAGATCCTGAACCAGATTTACATGGGTTGGAAGATGACATAAGGGGTAAAAAAGTACATTAATATCTTGAACTTGATGAAACAGCTCATTATTATGAGGAAATAGTTTTCTCTCAGATGAAATATTTCAAACATATAATAGAGAAATTCAATGAACAGCGCAAACCAAGTCTCTTGTGGAAGTCTAATCAGACTATTTTTGGAGAATTCTCCTGGCCTAATCTTGAGCTCCTCTGCTTTTTTCAGAAACCACACTGTGCTTCCCACCAGCATATAATATGATATTTCCTTTATCTCAAAGGTGACCCATTGTACATAGGTAATCAGATTCAATAAGATTTCCAAACTGCTTTCATACCCCCGCCCTATTGTCACATTTTGTGGATTATCCAATCTGCCATTTGACCGATAAAAATTCCCAGGCATTCTATATCTGCATAATGGCATATTTATGAGGGATTTACCAAAAAAAGATAAATCACCTTTTCATGAAAGGCAAGACATTTAAACCAATTAAAAGCTCCCATTAACTCAAGAAAAATATCAAGACCTTATCTCACCTCCAAACCATTATGTAATACTTACTTCTGGAATAAGGTTTAAACCATATACAATGGCATACCAGTGTACATTTTTTAAATGTCAATCCCCTCAATTCAATGGTGACATGTCACTAATGGAATCCACCTCACCGGCCAAATCCACTTTATCTCCATGTGTAAATAAACTAGATGATGAACAAGCATTGAATGGCAAGGCATTTCACCCAAGTAAACTCCTAACCAGTTCCCCCATCAAGATGGGACATGTTACACTTTATCCCCTGAAGCTCAGCCACCATTACAAATGGGATAAGATCCTCCCGCAGGCTCAATTCATATCCCCCTTCATAAATAATTACTCCAGTTTTTCCCCAACTAATCACTCTCCTAAGCAATTTCACATCAACCATAGATATTTATAAAAAGATTAAACTATATTCACAATTCCCGCATCAATGTCTACCCCCGCAATTACTGAATGCATATATGCATGTGTCAATGCTACTCAACTAGAACACACTCTTCCCTTGAGGGTTATAGGAAGGGAGTTTCCCTCACACCTTTCCAATATAAACAGAACATTAAAAATCTCAAATCAGCCATTCAACCCAAATTTATCCCAAACATCCCTACTTCAGCATCAGGATATTTTTTCCCACAACGTTTTCCCAAATTATTAATCTAAATTGAACCAAAAAACTTTCCCCACTCCACTGGGTGTCAATTCAACTGCACAGAAACCATAAATCAGGAGTCAAAACCTTCCCCCACAAGACCTTGGAATGACAATATCTGCCATTCTATCCTTAAAGTATAATATACCCTACAGGGCTTCATGCATTCTCACCCCTGCCCTGAACCTTCTTCTCAGTTCAATTATCTCAAGCTCAGGTGGTCACCCTACTCCTGCATTACATATACCTCAAGATCTCACTACCATATTTGAACATCTCCAATTGGAGCAACTGATTGACAACTATATATTTTTCCTCAATGTTTCTTTCTTAATGGCCTTACTGAATCTGTCACAACTGGAAAACCCCACTTTCAACACCATAATGAACCAAATGATCATGATCCCCCTTGCACACAATCATTGGGAAAATTCATCAATTTATTTTAACCCTGCACTGAAAACACAACCAACATCAAACAAAGATTTATACCAAAAAATTCCATTTATCAACCATTCAAATATTGGCTTTCCAGATTTCCCCAGTAGGCTGGCATCATGGAGATTCTGCATCAAATTCAGCAATCCCAAAAGCCTGAAGGTTCCCCCAAATGTGACATCTGGGATGCATTGGTCTGGAGATGCTTCACTGGCACCAGAAATATCAATGACCCCCATTAATGTCCATTCCTGGTGAATAGGCCTTCTGAATTTATGTGGACTGGTTTAATGCACATGAAAATTCAAGCCCCTTGGTCAGAATTGGACCTATCATACTAATTTGTCTTAATGTCCCCCTAAATGAAAGATGGAAGCCAGAAAATTTCTATGTTTCAGGAATCATCCCTGATCTGAAGGACCCAGCTGCCATTCAATTGAATTACCTATTAATGCTACTGATCAAGGACCTCAAAGAACTATGGAAAGGTTACCATTTTTAACCCACCTCACCAGGTCCCTCAGGGTCCTCTTTTTGTGCCACCATTCTCATGGCCATTGCAGATGTGGTTGCCATGTGCAAACTTACTGGATTTATTTCTCATTCAGGAAACCACTTTTGTAATTTTTGTACTATTGACAAGGCTCAAATTGAAGAAATTGGTCCTCAATTTCACTACACATGCTCATACCAAAATCATAAATAAACCATTGGGTAATGGCTTTGGGAAACCCCAAAACAACAAAAAGCAATTTTCTCTGAGTATGGAGTGTGATATTCAATTTATAAAGACCTTCCACACTGGGATGCAACAAAAATGGTTAATCTTGACATAATGAATAATTTGATACTTATGATTTTGAAGAATCATGCAGATTTCAAATTGTGCATTCCGGAGGCCAAATCAAAAAATACATCAGGCCCCATAGGAAATCCGATGAAACCAACAGTGCAGACTCAGATTCCATGAACTTAAACAGCTCTCTTGATCAAATCACATTGAGAGAGACCCTCCCCCTGAGAAGAGAGGCAGAAAAAATAATAAATGAGTCACACCTTACCCCTCACATGCAACATCCAGTGGCTCTGTGGACATTTCCTCATTTGATGCAGATTACATCCTCACTTATAAACTTCCCTATTAGTTGAATATCAGTACACTCAGTGATCACCACATCAAGGGTGAGGTGCTCAAGCATCCCCAAAAAATCATATCTGAGACAATAATTCCATCATTGTGGACAAGACCTCCCTGCAAAATGGGTCCCCCCTCTAATGGTAGTTTAAAAGCTGATTAACAGGCTCTCTTATAGAAGGTTTATATTCCATTTTTAATGCTCAGTCAACAAATTTAGTTAGATGAACACAATTACCCCAATAAGAAAAGAAATGGATAAATCAGAAGACCTTTCAAATGAACTAATGAAGAATACATTCCATTTCATCAGTGCTATCAACATTGCAACAAGTTGGGCTGCTTCAATGTATTATGAAACTGCATTTGGTGAGCTTTGGAAAGAATCCGCCTGTGCAAAAAACACCTGTTCCCAAAACAGAAAATTGAACCAAATCATCATTTTGCTAATCATCTTCCAGAGCTCTTCCAACATTGGGGACCAGCACAAGCCTCAGCCACATGGGTATATCAGTGCTTGATTGGAGTTTTTGAAAAGATGCCAACAAATAACAAAATATGTATTTCAATTAACGAGAGAAATATATTCACATTGATTATACACATGAACTGAATAGGACTAACTTCATGTAGCTCTGAATAGATGATATAGATAAAACCTTACCTCAACATATCTGTTTATTTTCCAACCTTTCCATTCTCCTGAGATCCCCATCAGCCCCATTTGGAATAAGACAACTCTTTGAACACAGCCTCCTTCCCCATTCAATTACCAAAAATATAATAAACCACTGTGCCATGATTAACAAATTTATAATTCCCTGTTTGATACCTACAGAATCTTCATTCAAAAAGGGAAATAGTGGCATGGATCAGCTTAGACACTACTGTAAAATCCACAAGTCATCACACTTTAAGAGCTGTTTCACCTTGGTATTTTCCACTTTCAAACATTAATATTGGCAACAATATGTATTGAACTGAAACCCAAAATGTCAGCAACAGTGTGATATGTTTTCTAAGGGGCAACTCATAACAATTTGGTATTATTAAAAGAATCTTAAAGGCTCTGATCCATCTTGCATGGTGAAAAATAACTTTTTGATCTTAAAAACCTTGAAGATTCATTTGACTTTCATACTAAATTGTCCTCATCTCAATATTTATAGAGCTGTTGGTTTTTATGATGGAAACTAGTGATATATCTTAAGGAATAGAATTTCACTTGGTATTGTATAATAACAAAGTGATGTCATGTGTACTGCTTGTAATGATAAAACCCTTATTTCATGATATTTAGTATACTTATTTCTTGCTGAAAATGTAGAAACACAATAATGCAATTCTCTCAGCTTCAGTATGATTTCTCCCAGAGAAATAACTGCTTCAAAATTTTGTGACAGTAACTTGCTATTATTTACCAGTAAATCCCATTAGTTCACATGGTCACAAACTAATTAATATGTTGAAATTGGGTTTGGTGTGAATGTTAATTGCCAGTGATTGACTTCATGTTGCACTGCTGTCAGTATAAAATCTTGCTTCAGTTGCATTCACCAGGGAAAATGTCACATCAATTGCTGGCAATCGACTTCATGTTGCACCACTGTCACTATAAAATCTTGCTTCAGTTGTGTTAGTGTCACATTATAGTTACTGGATCTAGTGGGGCACAACACATCTGCATCAAGACAATGACTATCCTCAAATATGTCACATGAGTTTTTACTCAAACCAAAAAACCCATATCAACACAATTTTCAATCTTTGGGTAATTACGCCTCATCGTGCAAGGCAGAAGTTTAGCATGTTCATTCTCATGCAGGAGATGACTTCCACACCAGCAGCTGATCATCTCCCACCTTTACCATGCCTACTCTCACTCATGAATTGGCTTCCCCACCCCCTCATCATCTCTGCCTGCTGCCAATACTTACATTTAGGCAAAAATATGCTTTTCCCCTGCCACCAGCCATCCTTGGACTTCTGCAACCTCCGCTTACAATGGCTATGCTCCCACAATGCCCTCTAGATGTCCTTAAACTTCTGCACCCCACCCAATCCTTTCCACTGCTCATGATTACGCTCCCACAGTGCCATATTGATACACCTATGACCCTGTCACCCCACCTAATACTATCCATGACTTAAAATGCGTATGCTCCTGCAGTTCCCACTAATGTTCTAAATTTATCATCCTGAGGCTCACACTATTTTTGTCTTCTGCCCCGATGGCTGATGATTTCCCCAATTTACCATCCTTACACTCAGGAACACATTGGCTTCCACTTTTCTGACATTTAACATCCTTACACCGCCTCATCTTGTCTGCAGCTTACCATGCTTATGCTCCCACACTGCCCTCATGTTCTCAATTTCCCATCCTTACACTCACACAATGGATGGCTTCTGCACAAAGGGCTGTTCATTTCCCCAATTGACAATTCTTATGTGTCATTTTGGTTGGAAATTGATATCAAACTCTTTAATGCTGATTTGCAGGGTTGAAATTTTTCCACACAGGTTTTTCATTTTAGAATCTTCCTCTCTCACCTCATCACCAAATCTCAATGACAAACGCTCTCCCTCAATTTTATATGAGTGACATTATATCATAATAAGTGTTCAGAGCCATAGGGTACAGTGGCTTGTTGGCATACATGATGAACCCAATCACAGAAATATGCTGAGTGGCCTTCTTTGCCAACATCTTCTGGGGGAAAGTGGTGAGGATATTAACAATATTGTGGTTATGGCTTAAATCATGAGACTTGCAAATCAAAACCTCATAAGTGGACTGTTTAAACCCAAAATTGTGTCTTCTTTTTCTGCTACAAAACCATTTTATTTCATATCATTCAAATGGAACACTCTGCTTAGTCCTTACCTCATGGGGGTTCAATAGCTCAAAAGCTGACTTTAGTAGTTTTCTCACTAGTAAATTTTATTTCATTTCTCACAGGGAAGGGATTTAATTTGAATGAGATGAAATAATTTGCAACACATCATCTCCTTGAGTTTCCTGACAAATCAAATTTTGCAAATGCAATACAAGTTCAATAGATCTTGATTGAAAGCTCCAAGGCTATTGATGGGCAGGTTTCCTTTGTTCAGCTTGTGGTTCTAAAATGTATTTTTTCTAGAAAATTCATTAACTATTGAGCTGATTTAAATTGATATTTAACTTCTTTCAAGCTTTCCAAAATTCTCCTATATTGATATTACCTAAAAAATAATTAATCATTAATATCTTGGATTTATTTAGCTTCCACCACTTTAAGAGCTCCCACCTTTTTTGTCAGCTTTGACCTTCTTATTCTACAATTCTCAATCAAGTTATACATAAACTTGTCACCATCTATTTACTCAATAAGCTAAATCTGCTATGCCCCAGGAAATTCAACAGAATTAAATGAAATATGAACTTCAACCCGATAGAGTGGAAGTGAAATATCTGATATGGTCAGTAATCATGAATTAGGCATTAAATTAGAGAGCCTGGCACATGAAGATAATCAAGATCCACCAGTTCTTCTAGAATTTGAGCACACATTCATCTTGAAGATTTGTAGTATCTCAAAACCTGATAGTTTTTTCATACCCTTTATTTCAGCGCAGCCTCCAAGCTCTCAAAAACCAAATTTGAAAAGCTATGAGAAGGAAAAGACTGTTGAACCTTGTGCACCAACAGAAGATGCTGGGCAAGATCATGTAATTTTCAGTGGCAAGGTTGAAATTATATCCAAGGAGCAATTTATCTCAAACAAGGCCCAGGCTGGAAAAAAGCTTAAAGATATAGTAAAATTCCTGATTATGTATGTCAAACAATTGGTGAAGCAATGAGCCTCCTCAAGATGGATTTGAAGCATAAGTCCATTACTAATTCAATACAAAATTGATAAAAATAGCTGCTCACAATATATAGATAGGTATGGAGGTGCTAGAATCTATACCTGAAGGATCTCAAGTGGTAATTGGAGTTCCAGGAAAAGGTCTAGGAAAAAGACCAAATATAAACTCCAACAAAAAACACCGTACCTTTGAAGCCACAAACAATTCTTGGGATCAAGGTGATGCCATGAGTAATGTTGAAGCTGACCATAATGGTAATTAAGCTCTGCATACTGAAACCTCCTGGTACTAAATGAAACAATCCATGATGAAACACCTCCTGGTACTAAATGAAACAATCCATGATGAAACACCTCCTGCCTCTCCTCAAGATATTCAAGCATTTCATAAAAGGGGGAAAATTAAACATGATAAAATGGGCTGAGATATAAGTGATATAATGCCTGAGCCTGAGCCCAAAGTGTCATCCTCCACTAATTTTCAGGGAATATGTTTATCCTGCATTGAAGAGCTTGGAGAAATCTTTAATTATCATTCCAATGTTACTCAGGAATAATGGGGAATATGGCTTAATGATATCAATACTATTTACAAAAATTGATGGGAAAATTTACCAACAAATGATTCTGATACATTTTTGCCTGTTGGTATTAAGGTGATCAGTAACAGACAGCTTACAATGTCAGCCTTTCTTGAGAAGCTTGAGATTGCAGGTGGGTTTTATCTTTGTGAATGATAGATTATGATTTGGCTGTTAACTAAAAGGATATACATTGCAATAGATAGGGTTATATTTATTTAAGGCAACCAAAACTGAAGAATTCTTCAATTACAACATCTGGAATCTCAAATTGATGAAGGAATTTTCAAAAACTCCAGATAATCTCCCAAACTTTGAACACTTCTCCTTCAAAATTGTTCAGAGACTTCTTTACCTCTCCAATCCAATTAACAATTTTAGGGCAAATGTTATTTTTGAATCCATTAGTTTGGTCGCATACAATGTGATTGCACCCAAACCATATGTGGCACCAACAACAAACTCCACCGATCCTCTTGGACTTGAATGGGGAGTGGTTGAATACCTTGCCTCCTTCTTGAGTAAATCAAAGCAACGTGCAACACAGCTTACCATTGAAGGTGGCAGAGCTGAACATGAGATATCAAAAAAGCCCCACATCAGCTTGGAGGAGCTAATGGATACAGATATCCACTTGATTACTGCATACAAAATGGTATGTGCACATACAAAGGTTAAATTCTATTTCATGAAAGGAAAATTCACAAGTTCTAAAAAAATGAGGCCAACAAAGCTCTTTAGCATCTCTGCATAAATTTAATTTGCTATGGTGTATTAGCTACATTCTGTGTAGCGGGGGTTTGTGGGTTGATTGTATGCTCAGATGACTGGAGAGCAAGCTCAGTGAAGGGGACTTAATCACTCATTGAGATTTCCAAAAGACTTTCAGAGGGTAAAAATCTAGTAGATCCTGTGTGTCTATGTACTAATAAGTATATATGTAATTTACCGAATAGGAGTTTCTTCTCATCATAGTCTTTTAGCTCCACTGTACCTCTTAGATTTGAACTTGCACAATGCTTGGTATTAGACTTTGGTGATGCCTGGGTGCAGAAGCATAGTATTGGTTCAAATTTAGGGGTCACATTGACTGTACCCAGGTCAGCTAAACTTACAACCAGGATTGACCCATTTTCGATTAGCTTTGTATCAAACAGATTTTAATTCAATTTTAGAAAGTGATTTATTAATTTACTAATTTTGACTACCTATCCTACTCCAGATGCCTCAGTATGAATGTCAATAATAAATAACTTTGTATGGTGGAACACCTTGGTACACCATATAAAATACTCCAACATGATGCAAACTCAGTCAGGCAGTTTTCTCCGCAATGACCACATGCAGGGTCATTACAGGAAGTGTATATTTTCACCTCCAGCTCAGAATTGGCCAAATTGCACTGCTTTGTTCAAGAGGACTGACAGGATCAGGCATCTACAGCAGGTTGCATGTGCTGATCATCCTTTCTTGCAATACTCTGGATGGTTGAATTGGAACATGAATATATCAAATTTAATGATGCAGTATCCACTGCATCATTTTTGGTTCAGGTACATGAGATCTCCAAATCACAAAATTCTAACGTAATCTTTCATTTTTAATGGGTGATAAAAACATTAATTGACCAAGAACAAATTTAGGTGAAATTCATAATCCACACAACAGTCGCTAATCTTTTGGTTTCATTTCATTTTACTGTGAAAGCATGCCATTCACAAAAAAACGGAACTCTGGGGGAGGAAGGAAAGTGTGAGTTTCTCAGTTATTTTCAAGGTATATATAGATATATATATGGGCCAGATTTCATGTAGCACCCTCATTGGGCCCCATGGAGTAAGATTGGCTTTAGTTGGTTTAGATCAAGCCAATGCCATGTGGGCTCCACCAGGGAAGTCATGGATGTGTTCCAAATAAAGCTTATTGGGCATGGGGCACCATTTGGGATTCAAATTGGAGTCAGCAGTATCTGATATCCTGTCTGCTTCAACACCAGTTATCCCTCAACCACTCAGGAATAGTTTCACATCCCAAAAGAAAAATGTGGCCAAAACCACCCAAAGGAATAAGTTTTTTTCCTCCAGTCAACCAAAGTCACAAATATCAATTCCAGTATCAGCAAATATAATGGCCAGTGAGATTTGGTGGATTGTGGATTTCGCTTGGATCAAACGCATCACCTTTGGCCACATGGTGATTTTCTCTTTGACAAGATTACTCCTTGCCCTTGTTGAATTCAGAACATTCAAAATAATGAGTGAGGTTGAGGTCAATCAATGGGATGAATTATCACAATTCTTATTTTGCAAAAGAAAATTCATAGACCCAATTGTGACAAATGGGGCATTACTGGAGGGATTTATGTTTGCTATTGGGTAGGGCAAATGCAGCACAAAGAATGGAAAAGTTGGTATTTACGGAAGTCTCGAGAAAATTGAAGAGGAAAAGGAAGGATGGCAGAACAAAGGTGCAAATATTAGCTCAGTGGGTTGCATTCTAGGTCAATCCTTATGATTTGTTGGGGATAAATCATTTGAAAAGATGCAAACTTGCTACAACCCATTGGGGGTGCCCTCCTTTTATCAATTCAACTATGAAGTCAATATTTCCGCAAATAAGGGGGCATTTGAGTTTGCTCAGGCACTTACTGTCACAATGAAAGGATTCAAAAATTTACCTCATTTTAATAAGGATGCATCATTGTATGCTTTGGGATGGTGGTCTAAAGCTGATAAGTGGACCAGCGGTGTTCAAAAAGATGTGTCAAAGCATTGTACTGTGGGAAATTTGATTTTACCAAATGAGTATTTTTGGATTGATCTACCCAAATGTCATGGCCTCATTGAGGTAGTGTGGGCCAGTAGTACATTCTTTCATTATACTAATCCAGCACAGGGAAACAAAAGCACAACCCTAGTGGGATTGTCTGCCAAACACTCAAGGAGGTTGGAAAAAACACTGTTGTGGAAAAGCCATGGCTATTATGGGATTAGCAAGGCAGTGGGCTATCACATCAGGGATGGTAATACAATCTCATGCAAATTAGAAGAGTGAAAGGATTTGGATTCATTTTGGAATTAGAGGGTGATTGGACAGCAATGGTGTGGTACGGTGGAGGACAGTATACACCAGTATTGGATGCTTTGGAATTGGGGATATATGGTGGCTCAAATAAAAAAGGGTTAAAATGGCTCATTTACAGTGGCATGCAAACACTATTCTCACTTTTTGACAATAATGGGACCAGATTGTCATCCCAAAAATGGGAATTACCTCCCATTATGCTTTTATGCCTCATTGTCACATTCATCAATGATGATGAATGAGGGGTGAGGGAATGTTGGGAACAGAAAAAAGCATATTTTTGTTCTTGAAAAAAGGATCTTCCATTAATTGTGTCAGAGCCACCTTAGGTTCAGGCTCACAAATGGAATCATTCTCAGTCAGTGGTACTTCACTTGGGCCTGGAATAGGTGGGGTGGGGTGAAAATGGGTGGCTCATTGTGTTGGGAGGAATCTAAAATCAAACAAAGAATCAGTTTACTTACTTCAAAGGTCAAAATGAAATAGGAATAGCTTGCTGCTTATCATGGAATAAGCCCTCCAACCATGCCTGGAGTGGGTTGCCATGTAGTTTTCTCACAAGGCATACAGAGAAGGGGAGAGTCTTTTTGAGGGGGATTTGGTGGGCTTTGCTCTATGAGTGATGAAGAAGAGTCATTATTATTGCATGAAGGAGGAGAAAGAAAAATAACTTTGGAATTTGAATCCCATTGGTGACAATCCGCACAAGCTTGAATGTCCTCTTGCCATTGTCATCCTCCATTGGCTGGATAATCACTTCACTCTGGGCAAGGAGGGGGGTAGACAAATCAATACTGGAGGTAACCGGGCTAATCATGCAGAAGCATTCCTGTCTGCCCGTTTGTAGTCCCAGGGTCCATTTGTGCTCAGGAATGCTTTCACCATTGTTGACTCCAAAGGAGTCCTCACAAGGGCCTCTTGCACCAGAACTCTGCCCATGTGGTCAGAAGGGGTGTGAAAAAGACAAAATTCTTTTGTGTGCTTGTCTTAAAGAATGACAGGCATTGTTTGTGGCAGACAAGCAGACGCAGGGGATATCCCCCTTAGAGTAGAAAGTGCACAACATCTAGAATAAAGAAAAATTATGTTAGTATGTTAATAGAAAGGAATATGTATGATGAATCAAAAATTTAAAACATAAGCAAAATATCAAAGCACTAGGGAAAGGTGTTGAAAGGTCTGAAAAAAAGTCATGATGGAGATTTAGCATTAGGAGCAGAACATAACATGTACAGAAGTGTTAAATGGAGAAGATGATACACAATGTGGATAGAAGGGGGTTTCTGGACTTATAGTCAAGAAAACAATATAGCAAAAGGGAAGGAGAGGGGTCATTTTAGTGCAATTGAAAAGAGTGGAATATTCACAGGAAGGAGAAGTGTGGGTGCAGAGTGTGAGAAAGAAAGAGAAGTGTGTGTTGGTCCAAGATGGTATTTTATACCAGGGTGAAGCTGAGCCAGTCAGAGCACCTGCAAAGGTCCCAGCTTCAAGGAAAGTCAGGGAAATTAAAGCTGATTTGAAGCCAATGATGCGGATAAGAAAGGAAATGCACTGAGTATAACAATTGGATTGATTGTTATACTTGGAACCCCTTTGTTTCATCAAAAATGCACACCATCAGCTGGGAGTGCTTTTGTGAGGGCATTGTTGAATGTGCATGGTGGTTGCAATCCACAAATGCACCATGCAGCAAAGAACATGGTGCATTTGGTCTCAGGTCACCATGGTGAGCATACCACTGCTTGAGCCATGTAATAGAGTTTGAACAAAGGGTTGAGAGGCTGTATGATTATTCAATACAGCATGACCTTGGATTGACCCATGGTGCAGGTCTGCTTTGGTAGCATAATCAAAATGCTCAGTGGAAGAACATTTGAATTGCACAACTACTCAGCTATTGCTAGAATAATATCAAATTCTACCCTCCAGAGCTATTGCTATATCATCTTTGTAAGTATGCAATATGAGAATTTGGAACAACATTGGATGACATTTTAGCCAGGCTGAGCAGTTCATAGGCTTTCCAATAAACTATTGCAAAAATTTCTCTGACCATGCCATTCCAAAAATCTTCCACACTGAGCTTTTGAAAATGCATTGTCAAAAGCTATACCTGCTGAGCTTGTGGGTGAAAATCATGTGAATCACCATGCTGAGCTTGTGGCACATGAGCTAAAGTATGAAAATCATGTGAATGTGGATACTCAACTGTAATATGCATGCAGGCTGAACTCTTATTACACCATCCTAAATTGTTGATCAGCCAATATTTCAGTGCATACACCTTTTGGGGCACACAGTGGTGCTGATCAAATTCTGTAAAACAATTTAACATGCAATCCTGCCAAGGAATTGAGTCAAATTTCTCATGCATCCTTTTGTTGCACCTCGCTGGAGAGCTCCACCTAACTACCACACAGATGCTGGATTCTTCCAGGTTATGAAAAGCAGTGCATACTGGGATGAGGAATGATTAGGGTCCTAGGCAAACAGTGGACTCACTCTGGTGTCAAGGCTGGGGAAACCTACTACCTGTGCCTGCACATGCTTTCACACGCACCTCACCATTGGTTGTATGCAGGCAACTGTCACATGCTTGGCAGAACTTTTGGCCCCTGTCTTCTGGCCAGAAATTAGCTTGAGCGGGTGGCCCAATTAACTGCAGATGCTCACACACCTGATTGAGGTAACCTGAGGCCAATCTGTGTGTATTATCTACAGCCTCATACGCATTATGATAACAACCTCTTATGATTAATGAAGCTGGATATTTTTACTCAGGGACACACATCAGGGAAAACACCAGATGCCAATCTGTGTGGAATAGTTACAGCCTCAAACATAATAAGGGTGAATGTGTAAGTTGATCACAGGTCACACCCAGTGCCCCTTGATCAAGTCACACATTCACAGCTAGAATCCCAGTATGCATTGTGGTATTCCATACCATTTTTTTCACCAGGCTCAAGCTCATAGTACCCCATAACAGCAGTAAATCAAGCCTACAGGCAGACTTACACTCAAATTTTACACCAAAAGGTCAATTTTACAGCAAGAAGCTGGAGGTATTCATAACACCACAGCACAGGCACCAAAGGGAAGTGAATGTGTTTGAATAAATTATTCAATTTCATCATGCACTTGGAAAAATAAAGTTACATATAAAAAACTAGTTACAATAAGTCAGGTACCACCCTTTAAATTACACACCCCACCCAGCTTTACACCCCCTTATAGTCACAAGACTCCTTCAGCATGGTAATGACACATGCATTAGTTACACATCCACCTTGCATTCAAAGTCACAAGATGCAAAGACCAACCCCATTGAATTCCTGCAAGTAATTCACAGCACAGCCACAAGAGTACCTTTTCTTGTATCCACAGTAACCCCACTTGAAACCTTAAAACAGAAGCAGACTGATTTACACCACTCATCAACTCATGCAAACCAAAGCTACTTACAACAGGCTGCATGCAGTACACACTTCTAATTAAATCTCAACCACATGACTATGCACAACATGTGTCAAACTAAAAAAATCACATCATCTCACACAAAACAGTAAGTTCATCAGTGCAAGATGTTATCACCTGACCTCATTTTAAATTTCAAAAGGAAGAAGAACAACCATGACACTTGCATGAATTACATGGCCACTTCTACCAAGCACAACATATGACATATGCAAAGTAAAATTCAACAGTAATCATGTGATACTTCCCCACCAACAGAATGCCATGTGAGAGAAAAAAGAAGGGGTGTGTACAAGAAAAAGCCTCAGCCAAAATGAAATCACCTCATGCATGCAAGGAAAATCCAAGAATATTATAGCATAATTAATTCACCAAAGGACCATCATGTGATGAATGGAGGCTGTGCAGTGAAAAATTATCACTGAACCTTAAATTACCTGACCCACACAAGAAACGTCCTCACCAAAAACAAAGTCACATGAAGGAATCAAGAGGAACTAAAGTGGAGAAAGACAGCTCCCATGGAGGGCCCCCGGGCTCCCAAAAGGTATAAATAGAAGGCCTCTCCCCCCCATGCACAGTAGGAGCATAGGAATAATTAATGCCTCACCTGGGAGGTAGTCCAGTATATTATAGTAAATTTACTTACCCAGTAGCTATGCTCAGTGGAAGTATAGTATTGAAGATTACCCAGTAGCTAAGCTCAGTGGAATCTTAGTATTAAAAAATAAAAATTGCCAGTACCCAATATTAGGGTTACTACTCTATTAAAATACTTTATCCTGTAAAATTAACACCATTTATCAAGATTTAAAATTAACTTACCGCTTTAAAAATCCAATATCAAAGAATCTTACCTCATAAGCTTAACAAATTAAATTTTATCTTATTATCAACAAATCTTGAAAAATAATAAAAAACCTTTAAAAATTATTTTACTCTATTATAGCTTTACCTTAACAGAATTACCTTTATCAGCACTCATCAAATTTTACAGAACACCTTAAATAGCACATCTTACCAAATTTATCACCAAGATGAAACCACTCACCCCAATTTCACTAAAAAATAAAAACTATACAGACAAGTATTTCATTAAAATCTCAAATTAACCTAAATTACTGACATTATTTTTCATATTATTTACTGAATAGGTCTGATCTGACACTGCTGGATTTTGTCTTCTGCAGTTTTAAATCCACTTACTAATTTTAATTTGGTTTTTGAGCTCCAAGGAAGAATTTGTTCAGTAATTTAGGAGGGGCAGGCAATACACCCTTGTCACCTTTGGTTACAGGAGTTATTAGAAATTCAAAAATAGCTACCTGTGATTTCCCCCTCCAGGTACTGCCTCATTTTAATCCCAAAGAATGAGTCCACAAGTATTTCCGCCAACAACAAAACTCATGTTTGGTTGCTACCACCCTACATACCTCACCCACCCAAACAAAAAGATCCCCACAGTGAAATTTTTATTTCCACCGTAATCATTGCCCTGCAGGTTACTGCACAACAATTAACCTTCATAAGATTTAATTACTGTTTGCTGTCACACTAGAAAACATAGCTGAATTCCTCCAATATGCCACTGTACAAGAAGCTGCTCTATCCTATCCAATTTTTCATATTGTAATTTGATATTTGGCACACCAATCCTTGCCTAATATGCTGCATAGTCAGAAGGCATATGGGTGCACCCAAATTCTTGCCACCTTTCCTAAATATATGCCCCAAATTGGATATGAAAATTATCAATATAATTGGCCCATTCCTCAAACCACCATCCACCTAGCCACAGGCCATGGCCCTTTGGACCCATTTCTGCCTCTCATATAATATCCTCCACCTCCACTTTTTTCTCTTCATTCCCTTTAGCTAAACCTTTCTGATCATATTTTTTCCCACTCCCCCCAGATAATTCATAATAGCCATAATGTCAACCCCTTCACAACCACTTTCCATTGGGATGATTAATATTTGTATTGAAATTGATAGCAGTATATCCTTACATACTCATAATTCCTGGCTAGATTCCTGGCTTATCCTACTGCACAATCAACACAATATATTCATATATCTCCCCAATCACAAGCATACTATTTCCTCTCTCCCTGAAACCCTTTCTTAAACATTGATACCATTCCTTGGGGCACCACAAACTTTCATGCACTGTGGTCCTGGTGGGGCATGGATTGAAAATTGCCAATCCAATCCTACTCAAACATTATTTTTTGAGGGAGTATTGATAAATGATAAGCACAATCCTTCCTTATCTCAAAAACTCAATCTAGTTTTGATGTTCTTCACATGGTATCCAAACACTCTATTCATAATTGAAAGTTTTAGAAAAAAGACTTCAAGCTTAAAGTGCCTAAGAATATGACTGTAATTTTCATAGTCAATGTCAACTTTTTACTCCCACATCTCCCACTTCAAACTTGACTCCACCCTTTTATCCAGCTGGATTTTCTTTGTCATCCAAGCAAAAAGTGATACAATTACCTGGTGGACAGACCTCCCCATGATTAATACCCCCTCCTCCCTCATCAAAAATGGGTCTAGCTTTTCTCTGGGATTGAGAAATCCCCAATGAACAATCCACCTGTAACCTTTAGGGAACCTTACCCCCTGGATCCACTTTTAATGCCAGGCACATTATTACAAACAAGGTGATCAGCTCATTCAAATGCCTTTTGACAAATACCCCTCTTGGTGGACTACTTGTAGATGATATGAGATTAGGTAAAGCCATTCAAGCCATTGCACCAATTGGTACCTCCAAGGAGAAGCTAATTGCAACCCCCAACACTCCACACCCACATTGCTTAATCACCAACTGGGAATCAGAAATATCCAAGAATGCTCAGGCTGGAGAGCTGAAAGCCAACATCTACCATGGCCCCACTTGTCACTCATTATCTGAGGTGGACTTCTTACAATGTAATATTGTCATCAATTCTTACAATAATATCACCCAAGAATTTAAGAAAACAAATACCTCTACATCATTAATTTTTAAAATCAATTGGCATTGTATAATTTTGGATGAAGCACAGTGAGTGTCTGATCTTTTAATAAATTAAATTAGCTATTATATCCAAGAAAACTTCCCCCAGTCTATAGCTATAATTTCTCTTAATACACTCCCACTCACTGTGCTATTAATAGCCCCTAATCATCCTGTCAAATATGTTTAATGGGGACACCCATTTACAACACCATTTATGACCTTTTGGGCATAATATCATTCATCACCCAACCCCAGAGCTCATATTAAGACAATTGGTCACCTTTAATCCTGAATAGTATTTCCAAAGGTAGCAATGATATTTTGAATTTGGCATTTCACCACACCAAAACCACACATCTCAAATCCCTTCCCACTATCAGCCATCTCTATTAACTGCTCCCACTTAACCCAAGAATGCGGCAAGAATATTCTGCATTTTAAAAAGAATTCCTGTCATCAAAAACAAAAGGATCAGGGTAATTTTTCATAAGTATTAATAAGCTGTGTATATGTTGTAACCATCATATAATTCTTAACACAATGGTGGATACACATTTGGAAGACCATGAGGGCGGGAGCACTCAGAATAACTCAAGAATCACCAAAACTATTGTGGATGTGGAAACATGTATGATAAGTAGTAAAATTGAACACCACCTCAAAAGCTTACTGGAGAACAAATAATTAAAGCTTGGCCCATCCAAATTGGTTGTTTACTCACAATGGACCCAATTTCTTGATTTGTGAGTAAATTATAATATGCATCCCTTACTAATCAAATCCATCTGACAGCCTTTGTGGTAGAATTGGTATTGTACTTGCCCATTACTCTATCTTTTCAGCACAAATTGATGGAACAATTATGGCAACAGGCCAGGAGAAGGCCCTGGAGAAATCATTCAATAATCCTGAATATGAGGTACTCATTGCATCCATTGCAGTAGATGAAAGAGGCCTCAATATAGCTTGCACTAATATCATCTATTTAATGTTGAGGGGACCCCCAAAATTCTACCCAAACCTCCCAAATTTGACATCCACCTTTCCAGGAGCCCAATTTGAAACCATCCATTGAGGCTCAGGCTGTTGATTTACTCCATTGTTTTGGCCAAAAACAACCCATGAAGGTTATTCACTATATCAATTCTCATTCAGCTGAGGTCAACATGTGGAAGGTACCTTTCAAGCTCATCTGTGTCCCTGATTGTATTACTATTCTGAAATCTTTCTCTATAGGAATCCCATATTCAAATTACAGCTACATCCCAGAAAAGAAACAATCATTGACTGCATGAGCCTTCCAGATGTTATCTAATTTGTGTTTAACAAAGTTTATAACTTCTGTTCACCCTTCTAAAGGTCCACAATTATGAACACCATGAGCTGGATTAAACTTCTTCAATATTTCCTCAATTAAAATGAGAAATATACAAATCTTGATAATGGACACTGTAGTACAGCACATGCAAGATCATATTGTTTATATTCTAATTTATTTATCAGTTTGTTTCACATTTAAAAAATAATAGTTGTATTGTATTACACTCGCACAAAATATTCACCAAACCTTGATATGTCACTGTGCTATACATTTTTTTTGCTAACTTATTGCAGAGAATCCCCATTTGCGCTAATAAGTGGCATGTCAAGTATCTCAAGGGAGAGAGTCTGCATCTTACTACAGCCTTTGAGCCAATATTGATAAAATACCTGAAACGATCCCCCTTCAGGAATATCACCATAATCTATTGATAAAATTCCTGGTAATATATCAATAGTTTTTTTACCCTTTTTCTCATCTGATTCTAAGACTCTAAGTCTCTATCAATTTTTAATACTAACTCATTAAATAAGTGTGAGCACCAGTGTAATCCTGCTCTGCAATAAACTTGAAATCCATTTTCCACTACCTTTCCAGTATCTGAGAATACCTGAGGGTCATTGAATTTTCATTCTAGAATGGGAAATTTAGCTATATCACACCATTCACAATGGTGCTCACAGGTCTGTACATAATCAATTATATTATCACCAGAATTACTTCACAATGATGAAAGATATAATATGACTAACCCTTTGAAATACCTTTGTGAGCCTTTGATTCTCCTTTGTCTTTACCAAATACTCCAAATCCTTTTTAATTGACTTCCATTCTATTTCCAAATAATCAAAATATTTCTCCATTAAAGCTGCAACAACCCCATAGTCATTCTGATCCTTGTTCCAACAGTAATGATGATACTCAGTTCTGACAAGTAAAATTTGGAAGGTACAGAAAATCACCATAGACATCAGCTTGTAGAAAAGTTGTTTTAATGAGCTCTCCCAGTCCCAAGTGAATCACTTTAGTCCTAACTTGTGGAGCTTATTTTTGCAGTAGCTTTGGAAACCCTGCAGCTGAACCTGTGTTGATGGCTCATTGAAAAATCTTTGGGAACATATCTGAGATTACCAAAGACTTTAATTTCAATTTGAAGCTCGTCTGTGCTGGTAGTGAGTAAAAGTCCTTATCCTTCACTTTGAGTAGGAACAGGCAATGGGTGTGTACACCTGATCTCATCCCATTGACATTATCAGGAAATTCCGCTTTCTGACATCTTTTTTGCTCCTTCTGACTTGCATTTTTCACCAAATTTTGAGATTTGCAAGCCTGGTTCCTTTTCTGGCTCATCTCAGATTGATAGAGCATAATCTGGTCAATGGGCATTTGAGGGTGGGTGAACTCACTCTTTGCCTGAGTTTCATTGTCATGTGCCATGAAGTTGTTCCTCCTTGGTTCACAATTTGTTTCACTTTGATTTTGAGACATTTTCTCATCCTCATAATCAAAAAATGGTTTTCCTAGATGAACTGGCATGACCCATTCTTGGTTTGGAGGCATATGGATGATGACGTCCAGAGGCAAAGATGCATAAAGATCATCACCTGCCATGAAAATTATCAGTTAACAAATAAAAAAAGTCATAAAGACTGAACATACTCATGCTCTTCAATTGGCTCCTGTGACTGGACTGTCTTGCCTTTAGGTGCCTTATCTAACCAATGAAACAAACATATCAGATTGTGAAAAACCTTTATACTTAGAAATCAAAATGACATACTTTGATGAAGGATCAATCCTGTATTTCCCTCCAAAAGACCACTCTGAGTAACATTTTCCAATGGCCTCTGTTGTTGCCCACCAGAAACTCATTTTACATGGCCCACATGGACCTGAGATCCTGATTGAATATTGAGGGATGGCTTTTTACTTGGGCAAAAGGGTTTCTGGGACTCCATAGGATACTGATCAGGATTAAGGAGGAATTCAGGTGGAAATCTTGATTGTGGAGTAGCCTTTGATGAAATTTATGGTGTGCTTCCTGGTCCCTCAGACACATGCATATTTGTATCAGTGGGATTCTGGGAAATTTGAGTGACAGAAACATTTGGTATTGACCAAGTGCTTGAAGTTTGAGCCATTGCAATTTCCAAATAAATGTTGAGACCTGATAAATTTATTGAGGATGAAATAGGGGTTGTGAATGGAATGTTCAGACTCATTGGTGACTGTGTTTGAACATATTCTATGGTAGATTCACTATCTGAGTCATGAACAGATCTTGAATGGGATTCATGTGGGTCAGAAAATAACATAAGGGTTGAAAACTACAGCAATATTTTGAACTTCATAAAACTGGTTAGTATCATGATAAAATGGAGTTATCTCTGATGAAAGATTTCAAATGTATTATAGAGAAATTCTATGAATAGTGGGAACCATGTCTCTCATGGAAGTCTAATAAAACTATTTTTAGGTAAATTCACCCAGCCTATTTTTGAGCTCCCCAGCTTTTGTCGGAAACCACACTGCATGGCCTACCATCATATAATGTGATAATTACTTTATCTTAAAGGGGACCCATTGTACATAGGTAATCAGATTTAATGAACAATTCCAAACCACTTTCATGCCACCTTTCCATTGTCACATTTTATGGCTTATCCAAGCTGCCAATGGATGCATCAAAATTCCCCAGCACTCTATATCTGTATAACAGTATATTTGTGAAGGATTTACCCACAAAAGAGATATAACCGTTCCATGAAAGGCAAGAAACTCAAAATCACATTCTAACCAATTAAAATGCCCCCTGTACTCAAACCAAATACCAAGACTTTAGCTCCACTCCAAACCATTATGTAATAGAGCTATATACTTATGTCTGGAATAAGGTTTAAGCCATGTACTATGCCATGCCAGAATACATGGTTTACATGTTAATCCCCTCAATTCAATGGTGACAAAACACTGATGGAACACCCCTCAATGATCAAATATGCCTTATCTCCATGTGTAAATAAACTAGAATATGTACCAGAATTTAGAAGCAAGGCATCTTACCCAAGTACACTCCTAACCAATTCCCCCCTCAAGATGTGACATGTTATGCTCTATCCGCTTAAGGTCACCCACCATTAAAAATGGTATAAAATCCTCCACTGGCTCAAATCATCTCCCCCTTCATAAATAATCACTCAATTTTTTTGCAATTACTCACTCTCCTAAACAATTGCACATCAGCCATAAATATTTAGAAAAAGTCCAACCTGATTCACAATTTCCACAACAATGTCAACCCCCCGTGATTCCTCAATGCATATATGCATGTATCAACACTGCTCAACTCAAACACACTCTTCTGCTGGGGGTGATGGGAAGGGAGTTTCCTTCACAACTTTCCAATATAAACAGTACATTCAAAAGCTCAAATCAACCATTGAACCCAAAACTATTCCCAAAATTCCTACTTTGACATCAGCATCCAAGTGCCCACAAATTTTATTGGATCAAATTTTCCCAAATTATTATTCTCAATTGCCCCAAAGAACCTTCTCCACTCCACTAAGTCTGAATTCAACAGCACTGAAACCATACATCAGGATTCAAAACCTTCCCCCACAAGACCTTGGGATGATAATATCTGCTGTTTTATATTTAAGCTATAATAAGCCCCACAGGGCTTCATGCATTCTCACCCCCGCCCTGAACCTACTTATCAAGTCAAGTATCTCATGCTCAGGTGGTCACTCCACTCCTGCATTCCATATACCTCAAGATCTCTGTACCATATTTGAACATCTCCAATTGGAGCCACTTATTGCAAACTCTATATGTTGTCCTCAATTTTTCTTCCTTAATAGCCTTACTGAATCTGTCACAACTGACCAACCCCACTGGCAACACCATAATTAACCAAATGCTCATGAGCACCCTTGCACACAATCATTAGGAAATTTCATCAAATTAGTTGAACCCCACACCCAAAACACAACCAAAATCAAACAAGAATTTATCCCAAAAAACACTTCCTTTGTCAACCATTCAAAAATTGGCTTTCCAGATTTCTCCAGAAGGCTGTCATAATTGAAATTCTGAAACAAAATCAACAATCCCAAAAGTCTGAAGGTTCCCCCCAATGTGACATCTGGGATGAATTGTTCTGGAGAAGCTTCACTGGAAACAGAAATATCAATAATCCCCATTCATATCCATCCCTGGTGCATTGGCCTTCTCAATTTATGTGGACTTGCTTAATGCACGGGGAAAGGCAAGCTGCTTGGCCAGCATTGGACATATCATGCTAATTTGTCTTGATCTCCCCCCAAGTGAAAGACTTGAGCCAGAGAATCTCTATGTTGAAGGAATCATCCCTGGGTCAAAGGAGCCAACTTCCCTTTGATTGAACTACCTATCAATTCCACTGATCAAGGAGCTCAAAGAACTGCGGCAAGGTTAACATTTTTCACCCACCTCAATGGGACCTTCAGGATCCTTTATTTGTGTTTCCATTCTCATTTTAATTGCAGATGTGGTTTCCATGTGCAAGCTTACTGGATTTATTTCCCATTAAGGCAACTACTTTTGTAATTTTTGCAGTATTCACAAGGCTCAAATTGAAGAAATTGGTCATCAATTTCACTAAACATGCTCATACCCCAATGATAAATCGACTGGTGCAAAATGGCCTGGGAAAAACCCAAAACAAAGAAAAGCAATTTTCTCTGAGTATGGAGTTAAATATTCAATTTTGGAAGATCTTCCATATTGGGATGCAACCAGAATAGTTAATATTGACATAATGTATAATTTAATACTTGGAATTTTGAAGGATCATGAAGCTTTGAAATTGTGCATTCCAGAGGCCAAATCAAAAGTATACATCAGGTGCCATAGGAAATCCAATGACTCCAACAGTTCAGACTCAGATTCCATGACCTCCAACAGCTCTCTTGATCAAATCACATCTAGAGAGACCTTGTCCCTGAGAAGAGCTGCAGAAAAAGTCATTAATGAGTCACTCCCCACTACTTCCACCACCAAAATTACTTTGCAACTCCCACCCCTCACATGCAACATCCATCTAGTGGCTCTGCAGAGATTCCCTCATTTGATGTGGATTACATTTCCTCTGAGTTGGATATAAGTTCATTAAGTGATAATCAGATCAAGGGTGAGGCTCTATACCATCTCTGGAAAATCATATCTGATACCATAATTCCATCATGCACAAGATTACAGCACAAAATGGGTTCCCCCTCTCATGGTAGCTTGAAAGCCACTGAATGGGCTCTTTTATACAAGTATTATATTCCATTCTTAATTCTCAGTAAATAGATGTCATTAGATGAACACAATTCCCCCAATACGCAAACAAAAATAGGTAAATATGAAGACCTTGAAAATCAACTAACTAAGAGAAAATTCCATTTAATTAGTGCTATCAGCATTGCCACCAGTTGGTTGGTTTCAATGGATGATGTGACTGCATTTGCTGAACATTGGAACAGCTTCTGCCAGTCCAATAAACACCTGTTCCCAAAACAGAAAAGTAAACCAAATCATCATTTTGCTGATCATATTCCAGAACTCTTCCAACATTGGGGCCCAGCACAAGCTTCAACCACATGTGGGTATCAGTGCTTTATTAGAGTATTTGCAAAGATGCCAACAAATGACAAAATATGTATGTTAATTCATAAGAGAAATATATTTACATTGATTATACACATGAACTGAATAAGACTAACTTCACAAAGCTCTGAATAGATGACATAGATGAAACCTTAATTCAACATATCTGTTGATGTTCCAACCTTTGATAAGATAACTTTTTGAACACAGCCTCCTGTCCCATTCAATCAAGAAAAATATAATAAACCACTGTGCCATGATAAAAAAATTTATCATTCCCTGTTTCCTGCCCCATTCAATCACCAAAAATATAATAAACCACTGTGCCATGATGAAAAATTTATCATTCCCTGTTTAATACTTAAAGAATTTCCATTGAAAAAGGGAAACAGCTGCATGTATCAGATTAGCCACTACCATACAATCCACAAGTCATCCCACTTCAATAATTGTCTCACCTTGGTATTTCCCAGTTTCAAACATTAATATTGGCAACAATATATATTCAACTGAAGCCAAAAATGTCAGCAACAGTGTGATATATTTTCTTAGGGGAAACTCATGACTATTTGGTATCATTAATAGAGTTTTTAAGTCTCTGATCCATCTTGCATACTGAACAATAGCTTTCTGATCTTAAAAACTTTGAGGATTGATGGGACTTTGTTACTAGATTGCCCGCATATCCATATCTCTAAAGCTGTTGGTTTTAATTATGGACACTTGATTATATCTGAAGAAGCAATAGAAAGTCACTATGGATTGTATGATAACAAAGTGATGTCATGTGGACTGCTTGTAATGTTAAAACTATTTTTTCATTATATGTAGTATATTCTTTTTTCTCAAAATATAGTGATACAATAATGCAATTATCTCATTTTCATTAGAGATTTTTCTTGAGAAATAATTGCCTTAATATTTGGTGACAGTAAAATTCCATTGTGATGAGTAAAGCCCATTTGCTCACAGGGCCACAAATCAATCACCATTTTGACATTGGGTATGGTGTGAATAAGCCAATTTCAATGATCAAGTTACCCACACACCCACACATCACAGGATTTAAAATGACACAGCTCTGTAATAATCACAATGGAAGGGGAATAGGCCCATGATCAGAGAGGGCATCAGCATTACATTGCATCCATGAGCATTTGGATATTTGTAAGCTGCATGGGGATGGTCACATTCCCCTAGTGGTTGCTGTGGGCATGTAGGTTTCAAAGAATTACCCCAACACATGCTTTTGCCTTTGTGTGCATGTGTCACACTTATGCACCCACAAATTGTCTATGCTTCTTGACATTAGGCCCTCATATGCTTTGCCTTTGCATGGATGTGTTACACTTATGCACCGATGCCCACACCTGCCACATTTTGTGGTGGGCTCCACATGTGTCAATCCCACTTATGCCAAGCTGATTCATAGCTACACAGATTTAGGCCAATGCATTCTTTGGCCCTTGTGTGCATGTCACACACACACCCACACCCAGAGAATTGTGTGGGTGGCCCTACCTGTGTCACATGAAGCTTGTCAGTCCCGCTCATTCCAACTTTTATCATGGATGACCTGGGGAAGTCACACACCCTTCCTCTACATTAAGACTGGCTGAAGGACCTCTTTAATGTGTGCATGTGAGAACAGGTGGGTCTTGTGTTATTTTTACCAACCTTTGGATGGTTGTGGGAGGATCAGGTGGTGAGGAATCTCAGTTTAAGGATCAGGGGAACCACTATTGGTGGATGTCACAGGATTTGGTGTAAGATCAGAATGTGACGTTGTGGGATGAAATAAGGCAGTACCTTGAGGGGGAAATTATTGGTAAGTCTGTTTTGAATTTCAGAATTGTCCAATAACCATGGGTGCTAAGGTGTATTAGCTGCCCCTCTAAATAATACTGAATAGTCAGCCTACAGAGAATCAGAAAATAAAATATAATTTGTGGCTTTAACAAATAGAGAAGACTTATCAGGAGTCTCTAAATCAGACCTATCAATAACACTACAGTAAAAACTCTGATCTAAAATTTTTGATAAAATAAACACTAAGATTTTTTTTATTTTATTTGAATAAAAGTGATGATAATATATATATATATATATTGGGTTTCTGTTATTTTAATAAAACTAATAAGAATATTTTTTGTTTTTTTTTTTAATAAGAATGACAATAATATATATTTTTTCATGGTTTTAGGTTGATTATAATTTTTTTTATATGAGTAGTAATAATAAGACTACTGCATTTGATTCTTTTAGATTTTTTTTAATACTGAGTTGATATCACTACTACTTCTTTTTGTTAATAACACTAAGCTTTTGAGCAAGGCTACTAAGCTTTAACTACGGTTATACTACTATTTCCTTAGCAATAATAAGCTAATGAGCTTTTACTATGCTTATACTACTATTCTTCACTAATACTAAGCTTACTGAGAAAGGCTACTGAGCTTTTACTATGGTTATACTACTATTCTTCCCTAATACTAAGCTACTGAGCTTTTACTACGGTTATACTACTATTCTTCACTAATACTAAGCTCACTGAGCAAGGCTACTGAGCTTTTCACTACTAAAACACTACTACTATTCTAGTTATCCTGCTAGTTCAGGGATGGTGGTGATCCTGGATAGTGGGAACTTGTCCCATGATGATGGGAAAAATGAGGGAGAGAGGACCTCTATTTATAGATTTTGGGCTTCCATAGAGCTTCTCAAAACAGGGTACTTAGAAAACATCATAGTTGAGAGGTTTTGGCTAGTGAGATGTGTAGTTTTGGTGTAGCAACGTGACACAGGATCCAAGTTCTGACCAATGAAATTGAGTTGTCACGTCAATTGGTAATTATAGGTATCCACCTGGAATTGATTTGAATTCTGACCAATCACATGGTGTTATCATTTTAATGAACTTTGAACATGAATTCTGACCAATGAGATTGATTTATCACATCAATTGGTAATTATAGGTATGTACCATGAATTAATTTGATTTCTGACCAATCAAATGATTCTCTGATAAGTCTTGAATAATTTGTGGTTTGTATTTGAAAGGATTAGTCAGCTTCTGTGCAATTGTTGTCTATTTTTGATGTCCAGCTTATGGGTTAGGTTAAATTAATTCTTTTTTTTTAAAAAAAAAAAATATTGTCTGTTTTCTTCCAAAAAGATTTTATTCTTCTGTTTTGATTTTGTTTTATTCTTCTTGGAACTTCCACAAACAATAATTTTGAAATTGCCTTCAATGTGGCTTGAACCAGCTACATGACAAATCCAGAGGTGAATAGCTCCTTCTTGTCAACTGACACCACCAGCAAAAGGCTGACCTGACCTGGATCAGGTCACCCTGTCCTGACCCTGTCCTGGCTCTTAGTTAACCTCAGCTCAGCCACAGAATGCTTAGCGCTCTTTCTTATTGTGTATTTTTACGTTGCTTTATGCATTGTACCAGTACTGTAAGAATTTATAACAGTACACTTATTTTTCAATCCTCTACAATAATAGAAAGTTAATTCAATAAAAATACTCCAAAGATTTACAAACTAATGAAGCGGCAATGGTCTTCCTATGAGATTGAAAAACATGCACTTTAATCTAATCAGCCCCTTCTTAACAACCATCTTTGAAAACGTAATGATTTGGAGCCAGAAATCCCACGTGGTAAAAAATGGGGGTTCACTTTCTTTTGATATATCTGAAGACTATTCATCATTTAATCAATGATTAGGCAGGTTATCGACAAAGCCATATCAAGATAAAAGGAAAAATCACGCACTACTTTTTTTTTGGCTTCATCTCTCTGCTTCAATTCTTCTAATTTGGCCATCAATTCTTTAAATCGCTTCACCCTTCTTTGAAATCGCAGTTGGTGCTCGGAACTTTCTTTGTCTGGCCCACATGTCATTTCAATCGAATGGTTAGTTAGCTTTGAATCCGAGTGTTGGTAGTTGAGTTTTTCTTCTTTTGAATTCATAGATTTTTTTAAGTACGATAATGAAATGAAAATAGATATATATGGGATGATTCAATTTTAAGAGATGAAGAAACACGATCAAATGCCAAACAAGTGATATTGAACGAAAAATAGCTGATATCTTGCAGATAATAGCAGATAGTAAGTAAAAAACTAAGATATGATGGATCACCCAATGGAGAAAAGGAAAGGTGATGTGAGTTATGAGATAGAGGAAAAATATTTTGAATATCATTCGTGTTATCAAGAAGGGTGGATATAGTGGATTGAGAGGAGCAAAAGCTTTCCGAATGGCTATTTTGAAAGAAAAATGTGCAAGGCGTATGATAAAAAATTGAAAAAGGACTTACAAAGGAAAAGAACTCATGCCAAAATCTTCAGCTAGCGCTATGATATTTCAGTTATCAGGAACAAAGGTAATGTCTATTTCTAAAGGGAAAATGTTTAGCTCTTCTCGTGAAATTGTTTTTGAGTTTGAATTCCTGGTTTCGACTCCCCTCGATGACTAAGATAAGCTGCTCAGGAATATATTTGGAGTCAATGAGGTGAAAGATTGTTTTCGGAATACATGAAAACAAAGAGAAATGTGAGATGCTTACCTTTACCCTTCATATAAAAGTTAGATTGTAAGAAAGGAATTAAGAACAAAGAAGATCTGGTTTAAAATCAATGTAGCCATCAATAATTACACATTAAAACCCTATTGACATACTGTAATATCATCAGCTGTGCAACTGTGCAGCTGATTATTATCTCTTCCCTGCGGCCAAGGTAGGCTATTGAATTCAAATTAATACCAAATCGTGAGTATTTTCTTGATTTCTTTTTATAATAAAGTCCTAGCTAGTCTGAACAATTTTTGAATTTGAACTCAATAGAAAGCGGAAGATTCTTCCCTTTATCAAAGATGAACCAATTGTTAATGGAAAACCAAATTAAAATCGACTTGCTTGTTCACTTCATTATTGCACTCAAAAACCAAAAAAATATTTCTTCTTTAACTTATTAATTTATTCAAGTATGACACTATGCTTATGCACCTGTTCGTCTTGCTCACAGTACAAAATTATCACTACTAATGGAAATATCCAAAATGGCCTTCTTGTCGATCGTAGCACAAGAAATAGACATTGGCGAAATTCCTCAAATGAAGCTCCTGAGACAACAATTTTAAGGCTTTTTCCTAATATTTCTCTAAAAAAAAAAGAAGATCAATCTATAATGAAAGAAAAAGAGGATGTAACAGAAGATGAATCTGATGTCGGAGAGGCTTCCATGACAGAGCCTGAGATTATTGGTATGTTTTTTTCTAATTATAAATAAACATCAAACGAATTAAAGTACTTTAACTCAATTTCAATGATGTATAATATATTAGATTTGATACTAGAGTACATTATGTGGTTGTATTTGGAATGTGGCCTCAGCAAACAGAAGTGCCAGCAAGCAAGAGATCAAGTTGTAAGAATGATGGAGGTTTTGTTAAAAAGAAATAAGCTTCAATATACCATCACCAAAGAAATACCTTGTGACATTCGTACTATTATCAAAAGGCTCCACCTTGATGTCACATTCGAGCGATACGTATGCTGTTCCGAATGTTTTTCACTTTACGATGCCGAGATAGCCCCAGGAGAATGTGGCTATCAGCTTTGCTCCACTACCCCAATATGTGGAGCTGACTTATTCCATTCTCATTGCAACATAGAAGAGCCCAAAGTCAAGATCTTTACGAAAGAACACCAACCCCCTGCTAATAAATGGAAGCATGGTCAGATTATTCCACCTAACCAGCGACGGCCAAGAATTCCCAAATCAACTTTTGTTACCCAGAGCTTCAAAGACTGGATGAAGTGGTTCTTAAATGTTTCAGGGGTTGAAGAAATAATAGACGATTGGAAAATTGAATTGGAATCTCAACCGCCTCAGCCAATTTTTGACATTACCCAAGGTTCCATGTGGCAGACAATTTTTCCAGAAGAAAACACCAATCGCCGGTTAGTTTTAGGTTTCAGTCTCTTCATCGATTGGTTTAATCCACTTCAAAACAAACTTGCTGGGCGCCAACTGTCAATGGGAGTAATAGCCCTCAACTGCCTAAACCTCCCACCACGGCTACGCTACCAAACAAAATACACATTTATTTCTGGAATTATCCCTGGACCCAAGCAGCCAAACATGTTTACTTTCAACAATATACTGGGTCCTCTTGTAAACGAACTAATCGAATTGAATAAAGGTGCTATAATCCCCACACCAAAACATCCTAGAGGGCGCAAAGTGGTTGTGAAGCTAGCAGCTTTGATTGGGGACATTGTTGCCACCCATAAAGTTTCAGGATTCATGTCACACTCAGCACAAAGATTTTGCACGTGGTGTGAAGTTCAAGGAAGCGAAAAAGAAGAATTGAAGCTAGGAAGACTCCGAAATGGCCGAGGTGTTTGTGATATATCATACCATTACTATGATCTCAAATCAAAGACAAAGAAGGAAACGTTAGCAAAAAGCACTGGCGTCCGTTGGTCAGAATTAAACCGCCTGCCTTATTGGAATCCAGTATTGAATGTCACGCTTGGTGTCATGCATAACTGGTTCGAGGGAATCCTTCAGCATCACTTCAGGTACCGATGGGGATTTGACTGCAAATCTGAAACACAACACAATGATTCAGACTCAGAATTGGATGATATGGAAATATGCGAAGCCCAAATGCAATTACAAAAAGGACGTATCTCAGCTCACAACAAGAAGAGATTGCTTTTGAATATTCACGATGTTGTGGTCCCAAAGGGTGTCACAAGAATGCCATTAGCATTGGGTGAATCTCAAAGTGGTAAGCTGAAAGCCAGTGAATGGAATGCCTTATTCAATGTGTACATTCCCCTTTCAGCTCTCGATGTCTTTTGGAGTTCTCAAAATGAAATGGATTACAACTTTGACACTTTCATGATCAACTTGTGCGCACTTGTACAATGTACAAAAATTGTGAGCAGCAAGATTGTGAACAAAGAGGACAGTGTTCAGTTTTCAACAACTTACGAAACATATCAAAGATCTTCTTTCGAACTGTTTGAAAATATCAAAATCAATCCAAACCACCACTATGCAATGCATATACCCGATCATATAGACTGGTGGGGTCCCCCAATGGGGGTTTCGGAGTTTGCTGGTGAGCGTCTTGTTGGGACTCTACAAAATTTCAAAACAAATCATTTGATTGGTAAGCCTTTTATTTAATTTTTGTCTGTTAAATATTTAAAATTCTATTAGTTAATTTGGGTTATAACCAGGTACCATGGAAGAAACGTTAATGAGAAAGTTTTGCCAGTTGCAGAAACTTGAAGTTAAACCATCAGAACAACCCAAAGAAAATAAAGCAGCATCAAAGAGGACATTTGAGCTAAAAAATGAGATATATGAAAGCCTTTTCATTCATCTAAAATCCACTAAACCACAACTGCGGGATTATCGAGACCTACCACATCCACAAAACGCGTTGGTTTTACAAAATTTTACAAGGCAGTTGAAATCGGTCTCATGGAAACTTGGTTTGAAAATTTCAACATCTTGTCCAAACAATGTTATTTCCTTTCGAAATGAAAATGCGACATATTTCGGAGAAGTAATTCATATTATTGACTTGGCTAATGATCAACTTCACAAAGGTCCATTACTCGTTGTCAAGCTTCTTACCAAGCCTGAACTAAGAGAAAGCGATTTTGAACCAATTGAGGAATTACTTCAAAGATTGGATATTTCCCAAGTTGTAAGTAATGGGCTGTTTTCTTTCATAAGCATGGAAAAAATATGTGGGCTTGCAGCATATCGTCGCCTACCAGCATGGACTCTAGGAATCCAAAAGCCAACACTCTTTGTTCGAGCAATTAGCAAGCTTGTTGGACTTGAAACTCAAGGCTTAATAGATAATCTCTTTCTTGATGATGTAATGCAATCGTAGCTGTTTTGTTTTCTTTTTTATTGCTGAATGATGTGTTATACACTTCATTTCAGGTCATGGGTGTATCTTGATATGTGCTTTGATTTCTGTGATTTTTGGTTTTTGATAACTTATGTGAATTTAATGATTCTGAAATCAAGTTTGAAAATAACTTTTTAAGATTTACTTCGAAATGGAACAAAATTTATTATGTGTAATATGACACTAATAAGATGGAAAGTTTGCTTTGTGTGTTTCCAAAAAGTCTCAGAATGTATGAAATATTTGTTAAATTGAGTTTGAAACTAGCAATGTGTGTATTTTTATAATAATAATTTGGTCATTTTGTGATTTATGATCAAATCTTTTAATTAAGTTTTATTTCAATGAGAAAATTGTATCAATGTGTAAGGTTTATGGAACAATTAATGGGAAAACATAGAGATTAATATTATTCAAGTCTTGGCTATTGTTTAAATGAGGGTTTAATCCACATCATATCAATATCAGGCATTTTATTATGGCAATGATTATTTTGGTAAAAATGCAAACCTTCATTATTACAGCTGTGTATATTGTTACCTTGATGAAAACAATTTTAAGAATGAAAGAATTATCCTTAATTGACTAACACCAATTTCTTGATTAACAAAATGGTTATCTTACCAATTTCATAGGAGAATGTTTATCACTATCATTATAATAGAAACTTCCCTCCTTCAAATTATAAAAGCTGTAAAATATACCTAATAAACATCTCTGCCTGGAGTAATATATATGTCATTTTTTACAACAGAGTTTACCCTAGAGATAATCATTTTGGAATAACTGATATGATAGAATTCCTCTAACTGACATATCAACATGGTTCTTATTGATGGAAATGTTTGGTTATTATTTATGGAATAAAGTTGTTCACAAGGGCATTCTGTCAATAATAACCATATAATTCCATAAAGAATAATGTTATTTCCTCAATGATTTTTCAATAATTATATAGTTATTATATCAGTAAAGAAATCTTCATAATTTACATGATATTTGTGTCATGATTTAATTCACATAGGTTTCTTTCTTAAGATGTTAGCATTGCTACCATTTGATTAATACCAGTTTTCTTAGATGAATAATGAATATTTTTTCACTAAAATAATAAATATTCCATTAATGACATAATATATTTCTGATTATTGAAATAAGGATTTTGGTATCATTTAAATGCTGAAATTGCTATTATTCCAAGGAAAGGCTATTACTGACATAATTAGATAATTAATTTTCAATTATAAAATTATGAATGCTGTCATAATCACCAGTTTATCTTGGAATCAGAAGATATTTATTATTGAAATGATCAAATGGACAAGATTGAAATAAGAAAGCCTTCATTCTTGACATGACAAAATTTTTATTATTGAAATATTAACATTTCTGTTATTGAAATAATGAAAATTTTTCTTATTGAACCAAATAACTTTGTTTTTATTTTCACAATAGATTTTTTATTATCTTGAGTGTCTAGAATTCCTTTTGAGAAGGAGCACCTTCATTTATTAAGAAACTAGTTTCATTGATTAAAAAATAAGCATTTCATTATTTAAATAATGGAAGTTATCTTGTTTGAATGATTAAAAGGAATCTTGTTCAACAACTGAGCTATATCACTTTAATAATGGGAAGTATACCTCTTTGGCTAAACCAAATAGTTTTTTAATCATAGCAACTTAGCTCTCTCAAAAATAGAAATTTCATCACATTTTGGTCAAAACAACATCTCATTATTTCCATATAAACAGGTTATTTATCAGCTAAAATGTCCATTATCCTAATAATAAGATTTTCCCTTTTGTTATCACAATATTATTAGTAGTATTTTAATTCACCAGGAAAATTACAACACTCTTCTATTTTAATAATAATATTGTACTGAAATAATCACAGTTTTCTTCTTTCCAAATCATATTTCACCATTCTCATAATACCCCTGTTTATTTTGAAATCATACTCACTGAAAACATAAAGTTTCTGTTACACTCCATTGCCATGATAATAACAATTATACTCTTATGCTAACATTTATTCATAAAAAAAACTTTGTTTCCATCAAAAGAAGAAATGTTAATATTTTAAAGTGCAAACCTCTGCTATCATAATAATCAACTTTTTCATTTGAAGGAAACTTCTTTATATCAATAGAGACCCTTACATCATTCTAATAAGACCACTTATTATTTGAATGGATAAACTGTCATTATACTTATATGAACACTATTATTATTTTTGGAGAAGTACTTTCAATACTGAAATAGTCCAAATATGAGTAATTTAATAAGTAATTTTTCATGATCAAATTATGTATCACCTAATATTATCTTGAAAATAAGACTTAAAATATCTCAATGATCACATGGCTGTTATTGAGGTATCCAAATTTGATGTTAATAACATATTTGTTTTAAAAATATCAATTTTTCATTATTAAAATAAAAAAATTCTTCTTACTTAGGGACCAATAACAATATTAAATATTTCATTATCAGAACAAAATTCCTCATGAGGGAAATAGTAAAAATATCACCATGATAAGTATCAAATTATCTTCACTATAATATAAAATGATTGTTAATTGAATAATACAGCTACAGCTGTGATAATAATATTAACTCTCTTCTGGTTGTAGAGCTTTTATCATACTGATAATAAAATATCTGTTCCATTCTTCTGATAAGACTGAAATTGTGGTAAAAAATGTAATCTCCAATATATCAATCACAAATCTTTGATTTACTATTGAAATTCCCATTATAATAAGAAATTCATTTAATAATAATCATGTTTCTGTTGCTATTAGATTTACTGGAAGCCTCCAGTCATGTTAATAATGATTCCAACATTATTCTAATGATGAAAACTTGTACCATTAGTTACTAACAGGAAATAATTGTTTTGAAATTAATATGGATGGTGTAATGCTTTGAAGATGAATAATTCCAAAACATTTCAAAAAATCCTCCAAAGCTACAATGAGTTACTTCCATGCGAAAAGAATATTTTGAATTATCCTTCAGATTTTTTTCAAATATCCATGACTGACACTTTTTCAAAAACAAAATCTGCACCAATTAATTTTCCAAGTTTTATAACAGTGAAAAATCAATGATTTTCACATTTAAGGCTAACTGTGAGAAAACAATTTGCGAGATTTAAACTGTTAAATGTTGAAATCAGAAGTGTTTTGAAAGAAATCGAAGTCCAGAACTTGTGTTTTAATTTCCGATAAAATTGGAACACAGTACTTGACGGATAAGTCAATATTGCACACATAATTTACATATCAATTGGCACACTTTTCAATGAGCATTTACCATTGGGGTATAGGCTCACACTATTTACAACATAGCCACAAAAAAAGAGACACTATATAATGACAAACCGAAAAAAAAAGCTTTCTAAGTCAGTCAGAAAGTAAACGTGAATATTCTATGTTGATAAGAGTCAAAAGGTATTTTCATTCCCAGTTTTCCCAGTCGTATCCATATCCAAAATTTTTGGATGTCCCAACATTTTGAGAAGTATGCGTTTGTGAATCTTCTTCCATCATTTCGTCTTCATCATAAGGATTGCTATTTTCTCCTAGCTCCTCCATGCTACTGTCTTCGCTTGACAAGCTCCCATCATTACTGCTTGAATCGCTATCAATATCTTGAAAATCCGAGTTTGATTCATCATATTCATCTTCTGCAGCGATTTCATGGGAAAGATCATATTGCTCTGTTGCTTTCTCCCAATGCTTCTCAGTAAACTTTTTGTCTCCCAATTTTTCATCGGGATGTTGAACTCCCCGAATTGATTGTAATACATTGGGCAAGAAAGCCACTTTCATTGTGTCACCGTAGACAGTTTTCTGAGCTGGAGTGAGGTCATTGTACCATTCGGGGTCATAAAAGTCAATGGGTAATCCTTGTGGGGCTCGCCCAAATGCTGTAAGATTTGGAGTTTTACTTTCTACACGTTCATGCTTCTGTGACTTCTTTCCTTCAATGTTTTTGGCTTTTGCGATTTCTTCATCTACCCTGCGCATAAATGTTGTTGCCTTCTGTGAACGATAAGGTAGGGTTTTTATTACATAACCTGCATCTTCTATGAATTCGTCGTCACTGTGGGCATCGATGGCTGCCAAAATCTTCAGGTACCGCTTGGGGAAGTTTTGAGCAACTCCAAACTTGTAGCGACTATTTTGTAGCTTTTCAAATAAAAGAAAACTTTAGGTTCAAACGTAATTTCAGGAATGATAGGACCACTCACCCGTTGTCTGTTTTTTGAAATGATACCCCTTTCCAGATCCTTCTGATATGCCCCACTTTCTTTTGTTTCTCTCTTCCATATTTTAGTTTGTAAGTAATGTACAAAGTGATTGTATGTTGCTTCGAGTAAGCCAATGTTGTTTAGGAAACGCAGGTTGATGTTCATGTATTGATAAGCACCTGCAACAGCCACCTGTCAAAAAGTCTGGATCGCACTGATTCGGCAAGCTTCATTGTACAATGTATCAATAGGCTCATCAAGAGCAGGGGCCCATCGACGAATTCCAAGCTTGGCGAGTAATGCTTTTATATATAAAATAAAGAATTCCTGCACATTGACGATTGCTCGGCCAACCTTCTTCCTACCTGGTTTGGTGCCTTTGAGGGTAATAACATCTTCTTGGGGTATCAAATTAAGGGAGTTCTTACTCTGTGCAGCTTGTTGTATTTCTTCAACATCATCAAAGCGATTACGGAATTCTTGAAGTAGAGCAGGATCAGGTAGTACTGGGATTGACCTCTCATAAATAAGGCCCCACATGATTCGTATGTGGGCAAAAAACGAATCCTAACAGTAAAGTGCAACAAAATCAGAACTTCCTCCTCATATTTTATATTTGTGAAACAGAATAATGAAAAAAACTCACTTTCGTTGGCTTAAATCCCTGAGGTGTTTGGTTCATAATGAGCTGATTTGCCTTTGGTTTAGGCGTCTGTAAAGGTGCTGATGCACTACGCTTAGGAGTGGAACTTGATTTCGTTTGATGAGGTCCTAAATCCTTCTTATTTCTTCTTGTTGATGGAGTCCTTGGGGACTTGTTTTTGACAATTGACTTCTTTTCACGGGTTTTGACCTTGGATGCTTTTGATGATGGCTCAGAATGTCGGCCTGGTTGAACTTCAAGACTGAGAACCTTGTGCAGCAATTGTTCAACCTCTTCATCACGCTTTTCGAGTCTATTTTTTAGTTCATTGATGTATTCATTCTGTTTTGCAAGAATTTCAGGTATGCCCGGTTGAAAACTCATTATGAGATTTTAGCAGTAAGAGATATTCAATAAAAAAGACTGAAGAGAAGAAATAAGAAACAGATTGATGGGTGAACTGGAGTTTTTTTATTATTATATTATAAATCACGAAATGGAGGAAATTAGGAACAAGGGAAATTGTACATTATACAAACAATGGTGGGCTACTGTGTCAAAGCACTAAAAACTGTTGAGCGTAGTTGTACTGTACTGTACAGTACATGTACACTACGTTACGGTGTTGTACTGTACATACAGTACATTACAGTGTACTGTACAGTACCATACAGACATTACGCTGAGTAAATCTGTCATAAACCTAAAAGTCAGGACAGGGTCAGGACAGTGTGACCTGATCCAGGTCAGGTCAGCCTTTTGCTGGTGGTGTGAGACAGGTAGGTTTTCTTTTTTTAGTCCGGAATTCTAAGTGTGTCTGTAGCACTACACTCCTTTTCAGTTCTTTAAAATCTTTAAAAATATCAGATATATTCAATTCTATATTTTTTTTATGGTAAGCTTGAAACTGATAATAATGGTATGGAATACCACCACATCACCCTCTCCATTTAATGCTGTCCCCAGCGTTCCAGTTGAAAAGCTTGCCAGTATCAATAATATTCATTTTGTTCAATTTCTTCTCCCTCCAATATTATCTCTTCATCTTCAATCTCTTCACTGCTTTCATTTTCTGACTCTGAACTTGAGTGAACTTGCTTTCCTCTGGGATAAAACCTCTTGATGTGACTTGCTGCAAATTTTCTTGTAGGTTTAGTGCCATCCAGTTCTTCAAGCTCATAAGGTCCATTATTAATTTGATTTATGACTCTATAAGGTCCATTCCAATGGTTCTTGAAGAGTAAACCCCACTGTGACTTAAGTGGTTTATTATAAACTAATACTAAGTCCCCTGGTTCAAGTGGATTTCTCAGTCTATGTGCCATCTTTTTGTCCAAATATTGAACTGATTTGTGTCTTGAATCTCTTAATTTCTCTCCTGCTGCTAATCTTGTTTCCTCTTTGGCTGAAATATGTATAGTTCTTTGTTCCAATAGTTCTTCTCTTGTTGATATTTTAATCCATTCAATGGCTAGATATGTATTTGTTTCAATATCAATTCGCAAAACAGCTTTCTGGCCAAATTGAAGCTCGAATGGTGAGTATCCTATTGTTTTTTTGTTGATATTCTATCTTCCAAAGTCACAATTGGTAAGTATTCTTTTCATTTGGATCCAGTTTCACCACAAATTTTTACAAGCGCATATTTCAATTGCTTATGTCCTCTTTCAACCATTCCTTGTGATTCTGGGTAGTAAGGTGTAGTTATTCTGATTATTGATCCTGCTCTTTTGACTGCTTCTTGTAGTTATTTTCCAAATTCTGCTCCTCCTTCAACTGTCACTTCTTTTGGAGCTCCATATCTACAAATCCATTCTGAGACGGATTGTGCAGTTAGCCTTGTTAATGCCACAGTTTCTGGCCATCTGGAAAAGTCATCTATTTCTATAACTAAATATTTCCATCTTCCTGCCTTGATTTGAACCACATCCATGCTGGCTCTTTCAAATAAAGTAGATGTTATAGATATCTTTGCTTCTTCTTTTTGTTGCAATCTGTATGGTTCTTCTCTTGTTGATATTTTGTTTCATTGAATGTTCTTCATTTTCCTATTATTCACTTTGGTTGTTAATTTTGATATCTTCATTTTTTTTATTTTCTTGATTCCTTGATTTTACTTCCATATTCAGCCCTCTGGTGTGCTACCCCTGTAGTTTGTGTCATACAAAGACTAAATTTTTTAGCCTTCAGGTTGCTACCCTGTAGTTTAATGTCATACAAGGACTAAATCATGGCCGTCTGGGAACCACCCAGTAGTTAAAGTCATACAAAGACTAATCTTAGCCTTCAGGTTGCTACCCTGTAGTTCAAAGTCATACAAGGACTAATTTTAGCCTTCAGGTTGCTACCCTGTAGTTTAAAGTCATACAAGGACTAATTTTTAGCCTTCTTTATTTGATCTGATCTTCTATCCTAAATGTTAGTCAAGACTTTTTATCTTATTACTTTATTTATTGGGAAAAAAATTCATGTTTAAAAAAATTTTTTTTATATTGATATATTTCATGTTGATAAATTTAATTTTTTTTTTTTTTTTATGTTGAGAAAACTTTTTTTTTTCTGTGTTGGAGAAATTTTTTCTGGTTTTTTATGTTGAAATTTTTTTTTGTTTTTTTTTTAATGTTGAAATTTTTTTTTTTTTTTTTTATATTGAAAATTTTTTTTTTTTAATGTTGAAACAAATTTTTTTTTTTATCTTGAAAAAAATATCATTTTCTTTTTGTTTTTTTCATGTTGAAAACATTTTTTTTTATCTTGAAGAATTTTTCTTTAAGGGTGATTAAACTGATGAGTGATGTTGAATGAGGTTGCAATTTGAGGAGTGATGTTATATTTTCAAGTGGTGTAGTGGTTAGTGATTCCGGGTTGCTTTCCACTTTCATCAAATGTGAAATGGGTTCAATTCCCCCCTCTGGCAGTAATTCTTCTGCCAGACCTGTCGGTTTCAGGAATAGGGTAACCATGCTGGGTAGCGAATTCTGAGCCTTGAGCAAGCTTAGTGATGCAATTTGGTATTGTTTTATTCCTTGATTCTGTTCATTAAATTGATCTTTGGAAACTTGTTGTGATTGAGGGTGCTCAACCTTGATCATGATTTGAGAAGTACTGATTTCAATTTGCTTATTTAAAATGCTGAAAGGATGGGTGCTTGTCAAAGATTGACTAAACTCATCAATTTGGGGCTATAAGAACATCATCCAGTATAAATTGTAGTAGCCTTTTGGTGAGTTGAATTATTTTCTGTATTGAGGTGTTCATTTTATGACCGGTGGTCATAATTTGACATTTTAAATTCTTTGATCTTCCTTTTCTGTATCTGAATGGACTAGCTTGTTTGGTTGGTTTTTCTTCCCCATCTTGATATAGTTTTCTTTCTTTTATGGAAAACTATGACCGGCAGTCATAATTTTGACATTTTGAACTTCTTCTATCTTCTTTTTCTGTATCTGAATGGCCTAGCTTGTTTGGTTGGTTTTTCTTCCCTGTCTTGATATAGTTTTCTTGCTTTTATGGCAAACTATTACTGGCGGTCATAATTTTGACATTTTGAACTTCTTCTATCTTCTTTTTCTGTATCTGAATGGCCCAGCTTGTTTGGTTGGTTCTTCTTCCCTGTCTTGATATAGCTTTCTTGCTTTTAGGGAAAATTATGACCGGTGGTCATGATTTTGAACTTCTTCTATCTTCTTCTTCTGTATCTGAAGGGCCTAGCTTGTTTGGTTGGTTTTTTTCTTGTTTTCCTTTCCATATTTTATCTCTTCCTGTCTCAACAAACCAAATTATGACCGGCAGTCATAATTTTGTCATTTTGAGCTATCTGTATTTTCATTTTCTGTATCTGCACACTATCTTTTAATTGTTTTTTTTAAAAAAAAAGAGAGAAATAACATTAATAAAGGCCTATGGGCCCACACTTCCCCAAACTCGTGCCATTTTTTATATGAGGTGGCATAAGAACAGATAACCACCCCTGTTTTTTTTAAAATAAAATCATGATACTTGTACATTGAAAATAATTTCTTGGAAAATGTTGAGTTTGAAGTCCTTTATTGAATAATTATCTATAGCCTTGAGTGATAAGATACATGAAAAAAAATTGAAAAAATTGAAATTCCTCTTTGATAAGGCAGGAGGTCACTGCCCAGAATTATGGAAATGTTGAAAAAAGATTTTTTTATGTTTTTGAATGATTTGAAATTCCTCTTTGATAAGGCAGGAGGTCACTGCCCTGATACTAATACAGATATGAAAATAATTCTCTTTTTTTAGGTTATTTCTTTTACTTTTTTGCTATTTTTTATGGTGGTTTTTTTTAATTGGTGATTGAAATTGGATTACTTCAGTTATTATTGAGAAATATTCAACCTTCTGTTGTGAATTACTGAAAGACATATGTCCTTCAGTATTTCTCCAAATATCTTGTTGTGTTGTTTTCTTTGCGTATTTCCTTTCCATTATGAAACAAAACCTTTTACTTCATGAATAAACATGTAGCCAAAATCACACCAGAAAAGAGTTCCTCCCAAGAGTCCCAAACCATCTAGATTCAAGTCTTCTTGAGCCAATAAAATTTTGTGATACAGTCCTTCTATTGTCATTTGATAATATCCATAAGGATTCTGTAAATTTCCTTTGATTCCAATAGTGGTTAGTAATTCCAAAAAATCAACATTTGTAAGATTGGATCCAGGTAGTTCTGAAAGATGTTTGCTTTGAATTATTGGTGAATTTATCTCATAATTATACAGTTCTTCAAATGTTATCATTGGAAGTATTATGTAATCTTCCAGTCCTTCATATTCTGGTATGTCTTCCTGTATGCCATTTTGATTCTGGGAGTAATTTGGTAACTCAGATGTAATTCCTTTATTTTGATTAAATAAATCAGTTGAGCTTGAAAAGAAGCATATTTGATCATAGGCATCATTAAGTTCTTCTAGAATGCTAAGTCCAGCTAGCCTTTGTGTATTTTCTGATAACTCTCCTTCTTCTAGGTCTTCAAATATTCTTCCTTGCTTATATTTATCTTCCAAATATTCATTATTTTGTTGGTATAACTTCAAGTCATCTTCTGATTCTGCTGTTTCCATTTTTTGCTCAATCCTCTTTTGAATATTTCTATCCCAAACTTGATCCATTTTGTCTCCAGTAATTATGGCACTTTCCTTTTCCAATTCTTCAAATTTTCTTTTTGCCAACAGATTGATTATGTTGTCTTTTGGTTCTTCAATTAGTAAATCTTTTTCAGTATCACCAATGTACCTGATTTCCTCTTGAAATAAATTAAAATAGTCTTCTGAAATTCTTGAGGAATTTGCTTCAGGTGGCTTCAGATCCATTTTGAATTTCTTCTGTGGGCTTTCTACTTGATCTTCTTTGTTCATAATACTTAACTCAAGTGCTAGCCATTTCTCTGGGTCTTCTATGGCTATGTCCAAATTTCTTCTCATCTTCTTTAGTTCCTCTTTGATTTTTTCTATTGCTTCACTATCTTCTACCTCCAGTTTATCTTCTGTCTCCTTTCCTTTAGATCTTATATGAGTTACAGCAGGAAAACTTTCTTTAGATGAAGATAATATGCTGAAATTTTCTTCAATTATTATTTGATTAGAATTTTCAAATACTACAAAGTCCAGGCAGGTTTTTTTCTTCACTTTCAAAAGTGACTTAAAAAATTTTAATTTGACCAATTGGATTCAAAGAGTTGACTGTTGATTTTGATGCATAAGGGCTGATGTTTAATTCTGCTTTTAGGGCTATTTCCTGAGTTATAACATTCAAGTCATTTTTTTGCATCAAAAAAAGCTGAGAAGGGTATTTTGTTAGGTCCAAGAAATATTGTCTTCACTCTTGTTGAGGATTGACTTTCTGTTTCCTCTGTTTCTTTTTTTGCATGATTCTTCTCCATTTATTGACCATTTTCCAATCTCTGAAGATGCACAAAGCTCCATACCTCTTGGTGGAGAAATTTGCCAGCCCATAGCTTGAGGGTTACATATTGGTAAACATAATCAACGTCCATCTTGCTCTGGATAACTAAATATTTCCCCTTGCTTGTGTGAAAATTCCAATTTAACATTATTATCTGCTAAAAATGGTCTTCCAAGTATGGTATGTACAGCTCCTTTTGCTATGAATAAATGAATTTCTTTTTCCTCTCCTGTTATCATAGTAATTGGTGTAAATTCTGAGAGTCCAACCAAAGATGTTGTATGTCCACCAATTCCTCTGAGATTCATATTGAGCTTTCTACTTGTAAGTGAGGCTTGAATTGAAATTTCCTCTGGTATTATATTAATTTCTGATCTAGTATCCACCAATGCCATTGTAGAATATTCTTCTCTACCAATAAATACTTCCATAAAGCCAAGTGGGCATGCATAATGTAATCTTGGGGTATCATAGTCCCGTAGCTTTACTGAAAGTAGTCTTTCTTGAATATTTGACATATTGACTGATTTTATCACCTCTTTTTCCTTGGTAGTTAAATTTTGTAATTTATCAATAAAGGTTGGTGAAATTGATAATATTTCTTCAAGAGTAAGATTTATCTTTTGTTCAAGTATTTTCATCATCACATGTTCAATTATTGGCTGTAGATTTTACCTTGTTCTTTAATGCCATCTTTTGTGATTCCTGTCTAAGTACCTCCTTATTCTTTTCCTTGGAAATGATTTCAATATCATCATTATCTACTTCCTTTCCTTCTTGTGTTTTCTTGTATTTTGTTGGAATTATAACTCTTATTTCTTCTTCTGCCTCATCTTCCTCATGGTAGGAACCTGGTATCTTCTTTTTAAAGGGTTTGTTTGTTTCATTTTTATCCTCTTTCTGGGTTTGACTTTGACTTTGCTGTCTTGCAGCTCTTTGCCTTGTCTGTCTAAGCCCAAAATTTATTTGAATATTTTCATTTGCTTGTGATATTTGAGGAGGAAGTTTCCCCATTCTTCTATTTGAGCTATAGCTTCTGCCTTCTCACCTTTGCTTTCCTCAATTACCATTGTTTCTTGGTTATTTGGGGGTGGATTTGATTGTTCCATCATTTTCTTTGTAAAATCCTCCTGCTCTTTGGAAAAATTTCTGACTAATTTTTTTTGCAGATTTAGGGCCTTCTGTGGGTACTCTTTGAAAATTTGGAAAAAGATATGTTCCTCCACGTTTCAAGACAATTCTTTCCTCCAAGTCTTCTGTGAGATGATTACATCTTATTGCGGAACGTCCTTCTTCTAAGCAGTAATAACACTTCAGTAGCTGTCTTAAAGCCATTTGTGCTGGAACATATGGCTGATAGCCAGAAGCTACGGGTGGTAAAGGATATCTTGGCCTGAATGGCTGTGAGTTTTGTGTAGCTTTCTGATCTTGATCATTGCCTGCTTGTGTTTTATTTGAAGATTCAACTACTTCTGAAAGGTGTTTGAGCTGATTCAATACTTCCTTAACTTATTCCTTCCCAGTATTCTTCGATTGATGCCCTTGCGGCTGAGGATTTTGAATTTTTTGGGTAAGATCTTTCATTTGCTTTAAGACTTCTTCCCAGCTTTCCTCTTCAAACCTAGCTTTCTTCTCTTGTGACTTTGGTTGTGAAAATTCCTTCTTTTGAATTAAGACTTTGGCTTCTAAATCTTGTTCAATATATAACTTTAAGATTTCCAATCTTGGAATGATATAACCACCATCCAAAGCTTGCACTATGGCCTTATCTTTAATCATTTCTTTGTAAATAGATTCTTGAACCCTTGAGGAGAGAATTTCCAAAATTTTTTGATTGTGATTGATATCTCCTTGTATATATTGATACCTTCTGAGATAATTAGTAATGGATTCATATTCACCAATGAACTTTTTATACTGAGTCATGTTTCAAATTCCCCCTTCTTGTTGAATCTTTCTAAATAATTGAGTAATGGAGGACAGCTTGTATCTTCTTTCAGGTGAAACTATTACCCATCTCCTCTTCATATCCAATTTTAATTGCTCCCAATCGCTAGTTTCATATCCAGGCATTCCTTCAATATGGTAGCTAATTTCTTGATCTTTAGTCCAAAAGGATATCTGTCTTGCTATATCCCTTCCACTTGCTCCGTCAATTTCTGCTATATTTTCCACTCTTTTAATAGATCTTTCCACTTCCTTTCCATCAAGCCATAAACTAAAATCCTTTGGTCTGATCTTGACAATGGGTGTATTGTTTCGTGGGATATCTTGTTGCAATGGGCTTGAAGCCTGTGCATGAATATTAACCCTCTTTGGTAGAGTATTTGGTCTTTGTGAAGTGAATGGAGTTGATGAGGCCATAGGCCTTGAAAATGGTGATGCTGACCCTTCTTGTCTAAAGATTCTTGGCATGCTTGTAGTTTCTTCCATTGGGCTGTTTTCTGCGATAAAACTTGACTCTTTCCTTTTCCCTTCTTTTTCAAGAAGTTCAATTAATTCTTGTTGAATTTCCAACATTCTTTGATGAAGTATTTCTACATCAGAAATATCTTCTTGTCCTTGCATGATCTCTTCATTTATAATTTCTTCTTTGGATTCATCTAGATTGTGTGGTATCTTTGATGATGATGCTGTATCCATATTGATCTATTCTTTTTTTGATTTCCTGTTTTTCACTTTTCTTTTTAATTTCAAATAGTTCCTTAAGTAATTTCTGAAAATAATCTGTAACTATCTTTTGATCTTTCTTCTTGGTTCTGGGTGTACCAACTGGTATACTATAATCTATAGGTGATTCTTCTCCAAGTGGTGTTTCTCCTCTTTTTGGATAATAATAGTGAAATGATTTTGTTGAAGAAATTGAGGGTGATGATGATTTAGAGTTTTTTGGGTTTTCTGATTCCAGGTTGAGTTGATAGGCTTTTGAATATATTTTTTTTGATTGATAAAAGGCTTTTATGGATTGAATTTGAATGTTTTTTTATAATTGACAGATTATTGATTATTGAAGTTGTTGTTGGCCACTGTTGGGACACCAGATGTTGGAACTTCTTTCAGTGTGGGATGAAATAAGGCAGTACCTGGAGGGGGAAATTATTGGTAAATCTGTTTTGAATTTCAGAATTGTCCAATAACCATGGGTGCTAAGGTGTATTAGCTGCCCCTCTGAGTAATACTGAATAGGCAGCCTACAGAGAATCACAAAATAAAATATAATTTGTGGCTTTAACAGATAGAGAAGACTTATCAGAAGTCTCCAAATCAGACCTATCAATAATACTACAGTAAAAACTCTGATCTAAAATTTCTGATAAAATAAACACTAAGATTTTTTTATTTTATTTTAATAAAAGTGATTATAATATATATATATATATGTTTTGGGTTTCTGTTATTTTAATAAAACTAATAAGAATATTTTTTGGTTTGTTTTTTTTAATAAGAATGATAAGAATATATATTTTTTTATGGTTTTAGGTTGATTATAATTTTTTTTGATATGAGTACTAATAATAAGACTACTGGATTTGATTCTTTTAGAATTTTTTTTAATACTGAGTTTATATCACTACTACTTCTTTTTTTAATAACACTAAGCTTTTGAGAAAGGCTACTAAGCTTTAACTATGCTTATACTACTATTTCCTTAAAAATAATAAGCTACTGAGCTTTTACTATGGTTATACTACTATTCTTCACTAATACTAAGCTTACTGAGAAAGGCTACTGAGCTTTTACTATGGTTATACTACTATTCTTCACTAATACTAAGCTTACTGAGCAAGGCTACTGAGCTTTTCACTGCTAAAACACTACTACTATTCTAGATATCCTGCTAGTTCAGGGATGGTGGTGATCCTGGATAGTGGGAACTTGTTCCATGATGATGGAAAAATTGAGGGAGAGAGCACCTCTATTTATAGCTTTTGAGCCTCCATAGAGCTTCTCAAAACAGGGTACTTAGAAAAAGTCATAGTTGAGAGGTTTTAGCTAGTGAGACGTGTAGTTTTGGTTTAGCAACATGACACAGGATCCAAGTTCTGACCAATGAGATTGAGTTGTCACATCAATTGGTAATTATAGGTATGCACCTGGAATTGATTTGAATTCTGACCAATCACATGGTGTTATTATTTTAATGAACTTTGGACATGAATTCTGACCAATGAGATTGATTTCTCACGTCAATTGGTAATATTAGGTATGTACCACGAATTAATTTGATTTCTGACCAATCAAATCATTTTCTGATAAGTCTTGAATAATTTGTGGTTTGTATTTGAAAGGATTAGTCAGCTTCTGTGCAATTGTTGTCCATTTTTGATGTCCAGCTTATGGGTTAGGTTAAATTAATTCTTTTTTTTTAAAAAAAAAAATATTGTCTGTTTTCTTCCAAAAAGATTTTATTCTTCTGTTTTGATTTTGTTTCATTCTTCTTGGAACTTCCACAATCAATACTTTTGAAATTGCCTTTGATGCGGCTTGAACCAGCTACATGACCAATGCAGAGGTGAATAGCTCCTTCTTGTCAACTGACACCACGCGCAGGAAGGGGTAGTTTTGTTAATCTTTCATGGTTTTTAAAAAATGTACTTACTTGCATACAATACAGTACAGCACAGTCCATTACTGTGATTTACAATTTATTTATGTAATTTACTGTAATTATTTTGGAGTTTCAGGCACTGTGCATGACTGTTCAGTTCAATAAAAGGTTCAGTACATTAACGTGCCATTATAGCATCATTATGAAAGGCTATATGATTGATTGTGCATGTTTTCCCTTTTCACAACGTATGCAAATTGTATTTACCTTTGAAATAAAAATCACCATCAAAAAGTCAAGGGGCTTTTAAATTTTTCACTTGTCGCCTCCAGCTCCTATATATATTATTTTTATAAGAGATAGACAGAAACGTTTGAGATGACTGCACATTTTATTTGACCAAAACTTTCCTCCAATCCAACTAGTTTGGTCAACTCTTAACTCAAAATGATTTTCAAATTACTCTTATTTCTTATTAAGTTTCTTTTTTTGTGACTTTTAGAGGCTTGACATTAGTTATTTTTCTTCTTTCTATTATGAATCCAAAAAACTTTAATCCAGAGCCGCAATCTAACAAGAATACTGATCATTCTATTACATTCACCCCCGAACTCCTGTTAGACCTACAACAAAATCTTTCACAAAAAGATGAAATCATCTCTCTCCTTGCTGAAAAGGTTGAATCAATGGAATTTTCACTTCGCACAAAAGAGAAGAAGGCAATCCCTGTTGATGAACCAAATTCTGAATCCTACACAAACAAATTGAAGACAGCCTCCACAAGCTCCATAAAGCATAAAAAGAATAAAATAGTAAAAAAGCAAAACATCTACATAGCAAGGCAAAATCATCTGAGAAAAGCCCTATTCAAATGGTCAAGAACAATCATCCCACTGGATTTGAAAAAACAAAAGTAATTGTTTTTCTTTATCCTTTCAAAATATTGTAAGCTTACTCTTGTGTTTTTGAATTCAGGATGCACTTTATTCGCATGTAAAGCTTCTATGGGGCCTTCTTGAAAAAGGAAAGGTTCCTGCACCACCCAAACCAGAACAATTAAAAGAGTTTTATCAAAGGTTTTACAATGCAGATCAGATTGAAACAGCTATTGAAAACGGTGGACCCACATTAATACCAATTGACACAATTGAAACACTTCGCAAAGCTTGAGAGAAGAATATCAAAATTGGGAAAAACTTCTTGTATTTGCCTGACTTTCTGATCCAATATGTTCATAGTGCTCTTGCTAAATTAGGGATTCAAAATTGGTCACCAAATCTTTATGAACAACCCGGCTTGCTCTATAATGAAGCATGTCAAATAAGTGCACTTCAAACGTTCCGTCAGCTAGCAATTGGTGGTGCCTTTCAATTTATGAGTATCAATATGACTTACCTTGATGATCTTGAGGTCTTGACTCAGATGTATGATCACTATGTTCATTATTACTGGTATAGTATATTTCACAAAGAGCAAAAGGATTCTGGAAGTCACCGCCGCACTAATGAAAGGAAGGCAATACAAGGAGCTCTTCAGAAAGTAAGCTTACAAATCAATCATAAATAATTAATAACTTATTTACTCATTTATTTGATTGATTAGCTATGCGATACACATTATAGATTTGCTATCAATCAAAATCTTCCTAAACGATATATCCAAGTTATTAGTCCCATCCAAGCCCATAGCAATGATGAATACTATGAGCCCAAGAATGCTTACATAGCCAGGAATCTCCCCTTCCGATCTGAATCTGCCAACATCTTTATGCGCAAATTGGACTGCTTGATTTCGAAAACTGAAAATGATGAAGGAAAGAGGTCACAAGGTCGATACCAAATCCATGTCAAAAACCCACCTCAAACAATGTTCCCTACTGCTCCAAAAGGCTTACCTTTAGACTTTTATGACGTCAAATGGTATAACTCCAAGCTTCCAACACAACGCCAAAATATAGCTGACTGGAAGAGGGTATTATTTTTGCAAAACCCAAAATGCCTACTGGAATTCACTTTTCCTGACGAAAAAATGGGTGATTGAAGCTTCAATGATAATAACTGGGAAGTTTTGGCAAAGGACTATAGCTTGGAATTTCTCTCATTTGATTAGCCAGACAACGACAATGATGCGACCAAGGAAGAAAGCAATTATGGCGAGAGCCTAGAACTTGATATAGGGGAAGAAGAGGAAGGCAAAGAAGAAAACAATGAGTAATTGGAACCTGTTAGAAGAAAAGAAAAGGGAAAGGCTCGAATTGTAGAAGATGAAGAGGAAAGAAGTGAAGATGATAACATGGATATTGACAATGCTGCGAGCAATGGATTTTATGGAGGTCTCCCTGAGGAGGAGTGGAATGCTTGGCAGTGATAAGTTAATATAAAAGTAATTTAACCATTTTTGACTTTTTGGTTATATTTTTCTTGCTAAGATGTGGTTCTATAGAAACATCCAGTATCAGTATTAGAGTTGAGACGTTTTTGGCTTTTGTTTCTTCATTTGTACATAGTGTCCTGTGTTTTTCAATCTGGAGATTTTTTGTGAAGGAATTTATTCAGATTGTGTATTTAATTATAGCCAACCGATTTATTTGAGTCAGAAAGAAAAAACATACCAGCAATGAAAGAAGAGTAACACTCTTCATAGCAAAAGGCTTGAAAAAACTTTGAGTGATTATAATGCGCTCAGAGTGCATATATAGATTTGAAGAGTTTTTAAACAGACAAAAAAAGACCTGTCATACCTGTAAAAAAAGATTATTATGGGTAAGTTAAATATTTTTCAATGATGCCGATCAAATACCAAACATACCAGCAGAGTGATTAGACCAAAGAAATACAAAATGATCTTTTTTGGTAGGTAAGATCATTGTCTAATGCTGAATTTCTTGACAATAGCGTGTTGGAAATGCAAATTTGGTGATCAGTTTCATAAATCAAATGATTCGTTTGCGTCTTTGTAATTTTTTCTTGGATTTTAGTTTAAATGAGGTTGATTTGAGTTTTGGTGATGCAAGCTTTGAAGTTGCATTTATCAATGTGAGCTGAGAATAACAAAATGCTGATTTATCAATGAGAAATAGATTGATCGTCGGAAAAAAAAAGATCAGATGATGGAAAATCAAAGAAAAAATTGAGCAATGATGTTTCACTAAGAGCGGATTTATTAATTTGAAAAAGACTTTTCAAAGTTAATTAATTTTTCAAAAATAATCTTGGATAAAAAAAACCATAGCTTTAAAAATAAAAAATAAATTTCCACTATCAATACCATAAAAAAATTAACTGGTTTCAAAAATTAATCATAATTAAAAAAATTCATACTTTTTTGTTTTAAAAATGAAAATATCATAATTTTGCATTTTTTTGTGATTATTTTTTAAAAAACCACATTATAAATTATTATTATTATTTTGTAAAAATATTCATTATTATTTTAATAATTTGATTAAAATAGAAATGATAAAAATGTTCTTCCAGTTTTTTAAAGTATTATTCATTTCTCAGTATTTTGATATTTAAAACTCTAATTAAACTATAATTAAGATAAAAATGAGATATTTATCCATAAATTAATAATAATATCTTTCATATAAACAAGCTTAAACAATTAGGAATTTATTATTATTATTATAATACTAAGATGCAGGGTCTAAATAAAAGGGGAATTCTTACTATATTATAAAGCCTCTTATTACTCTTTCTTATTTGTTCACTGATATAATAATCAGAAATAACATCATAATGATATCCAAAATTATTTAGTAGAATATTTTAATTTGTTTCATAATATCATTGGAGTTACAATTAATTTATATCATTTTTTGTCTTATCATTTGTTTGATTGAGAGGTAACATGAGTTTTTTAGTGATATCATAGTTTTTTTCCAAAATCAATTATTATTCTTATCTTGATTCCTTACTATTTCATTAACTTGATCAGGATCATGATTTTCAGAACAAAAACAAATATAAATTACTGAGAGGATCTTTATGGATGATACTCCCATATGTATCAAAATAATTATAAAATTTGTATTATTTTGGGAGTCAAATCTTTAAAACAAATTATATTACTGGAATTGAAATAATTAATTTATAAAAGAACCATTACTCTATTTGTCATGATAAAATAATATCAGGCTCCTTTAATAAAAAAACCTAAAAATTAAATGTGTCATTGGGATGAGAAAAATTGGGGTATATTTGGTATAGAATTTGTTAACAATAATTTTTGAGAATCATTTTTGGGATAGTGGGGTTCTTATAGCTTCAATAGCAAAAGACTTTTGAGCCTGATAATTACAAAGAACAATTGACTAATAGAAGAACCATTATTCTTTGAAGAAGATTTCTGTTTATATTCCCTTGTTATTATTTTATCATTACAAATAGAGAAAAGTAATAAATATTCTACAATTAATCTAATATAAATTGGTACAGAAATCTTCTTCAAAGAAAAAACCACACTCTCCTGACACCCCAAAGTTCAGAACAAAAAGATATTCATAGGCCATATGCAAAAGAATTTAAAGCTTATTACAAAGAGAACATAAATGTCATCATTTTAATATTCTCATAATGAAATTGTTATTATGGGGATAGCCAGCTCCTTTTTTCTTTTATAATCAAGCTTTTGTTTTTCCAAAATGAATTCAGTTGTATTTCAAAAATGATACTTTTACTATGATAATAATACAGCTGTAACAACCTGAGATTTTTTTGATTCACCCATCTCTTCCAAATCTTCATGAATTCCAATTTATACTAGTTTTAATAATCAAATTTGAATAGGGTTATTGTTAAAATGATAACAGGTACATTTTCAAAATAAGATTGTTATTTATAAAATAATTTATATTTGCATACTAGAATAACCAAGGTAGTACTATTGAATTAATAGAATTTGATAGGACAAAATATATTACTAAAATGGTACTTATTTATTCAATTGATAATAACAATAATGTTCTTATCAAGATTCTTACAGTTCTAGGAATAAGACATTCAAAAATCTATTGGTAAAAAGCTTATTTTCAGAGGAATAAGATTCCACAAGGATAGTATGAGTAAAACTATGATGGCATTATTAAGATGATGATAATACTTGTATAATTCATTCAATAAGAAGAATTTTATTTCTAATTCCAAAACAATATTTACATGATAATCATAATTAAAATGCAATATCTTATTAATTTCACTTGAATAAGAATAATTTCATTAGTAAAATGGTCATGTGACTATTAAAACATGAAAATGGTATCTTAAGAATATGCCTAATTGTATGGTTTAGATAACAGGAATGTGCTTTGGAATAAAATGTTTATGGTTAGGTAAATACAAAGTTAATGGTTATATATATATATATTAGCAACCTTATCATGTGAAAATTGATAATGATATCATAATAATCATGGAATTATTCTAGATATAGTAAAAGAGTGTAGTATATTGATAGGCCAGTTTTTATGTATATTATAAATAGATGTTTTTCTTAATTAGCCAATGAACTACTTCTTTTGTTAAAAATGGGCTTATTAGGTTTTGATAATTCATTCATTATTATTTAAAAAATAAAATTCTTTTGATAGTGGAATATTATTGAAATGAAAATTTTATTTATGAAATAATTTATATGTTCATACTAGAAGAATTTGAATAATATAAGGAATACTATTAAAGGAATATCATCTAAGTGATGAGCATGATATGACTAAAATATTCATATATATTATGATAATTTCATTCTGTAGAAAATGATAATGATCTAAGAATACTAATAAAATCATTTTAAATATAGGGTAAAAGGGTAGTCTCTTGATATACCATGTTTTACCTATATAGTTAATATATGTTTTTAGTACTTTAACAATGAGATATTTCTTAGGTTAAAAATGTTCTTATTGATATTTTTCTAATGAAATCATCATCATTCCAAAAATCAAATGATTTTCATTTTGGAATATTGTTAAGCTGAATTTTATTTTATTAAATAATGTATGGATTCATACTTGATTGTCCATATTGTCACAAATGTGACAAAGACATTCATAAATCTTTTTGTGAAAAGGTTATTTCCCAAATGAATAATATTTTTGAAAGATAATATGAGGAAAGATATGATGGTATCATCAAAATGTCAATATAATTCATTCAAATAATAATAGTTGTATTTTCATTACCCATAAAATCAACTATTTTGATGATGATACTAATTAAAAGTCTTCATTTTTGTCCTTTTTCTTAGTAGAATGGTAACTTTATTATTCAAAAATTTAAATTTGAATTTAATAATATGACTAATTACATTTTTATGATAAGGGCACTGTTGTTTCAAATAAGAATTTCATTGTTAGGTCAAGACACATGTAATTTATATATATATATATATTATCAAAAATTTTATTCTGAAAATATTGATTATGATATAAGAATAAGAATAGAATCATTATCAATTGAGACACAATTGGAAATTTGTCAATATTCCAGCTTTAATTTATATGATGGGTAGCTTATTTAATTTCTTGAAGAATGAAACAATTCTTATGTTAAACATATGCTTATTACAATTTTGATAATGAATTCATCATGATTTCAAAAATTAGATTATTATAGCTCTCATAATGAAATAATCTTTATTTCAATAAGAAAATTGGCATTATTGTAATGATCAAATTATCATTGTTCAAATGTCAAAATAAAAATCATTTCAAGTATTATCCACCATTTGAATATGTTTTTCTTTGTAAGAATAAAGGTAGAATTTGTTCCAAAACAAAATTATTAAGATTTAAATAATGAAAAAATCATCATATTAATAATAAAACTGTGATGAACTTTTTTTTCCAATTGCTATTATATTTATGGATAAAGTAAAGAGTATTTTAACAAAAAATATTTATATTTTAATAAAACAATCATTATGATTTTAATGATAGAACCATCATATTGAGACTAAGATTATTATTAGAGAAAAAGGAATTATTTTTGTAGTAAAAGTGTTAAGAATTTGTTAATAAAATTAAGTTCTCATTAATAATTAAATTAATTATTGTAATAAGGATTTTTTTTAATCACAAGAGCTCTTCCTGCACGGTCCCCTATTTTTGGGGCCCCCTTTCCAAAATTAACAAATCTGCCTGTGCACACAGCCCCCAGCTTTTTTCAATATGTTTTCTTTTTTTTTGCTTCACCAATCCACTTTTTTATTTTCATTTTTCAATTATCTCGTACCTTTCTATTCAAAAAAAGTTACCAGTCACCAAAAGTTGAATTTCTGAAGTATTCAACCAGCCTCAACATTTTGTGTTTTGTTTCAAGCTTAATTTTCTTTTTTTCTTTTAAAAGCTCATCATCTTTTCTCTTCATGACGATTTCAATGGCAAAATCTACCTCACTTCTTTTGATTAATCTCAATGATTCATATGACCACTAAAGGTGAGTGACCTTATGAATGATCAAAGTTTTTATTTTTATTTCATTGAACGTTTATGCTAATCTTTATTTCTTTAAAAAATCAAATTTTCTGTGATAATCTTGAAAAGAAAATTGGAAAAAAATATCTCAGCACAGTAAGTATTTTAAATTCCTATTTTTTATCATTTGTTCATTTCAAAATATTATCAGTAGTGATTTACGAAATGCTAATCACTGTCTATTTCCATGGAACTTTCTGCTAAAAAGGATGCATAAGGTACCAATGTCAATCGGCACAGAAGGTACATTGGATTTCTTTGACCAAGTGACCATGCAGGAAGCTCTTGGTATGCAACAGGTCCAACAATATCTGCCACCTTTACAAAAGCATCGGAACTAAGGTGTACTTGAGCCACATTCAACCTTGCAAAGACATTCTTGAGGTTTTTTCTAAATCGACAGGGATACCTTTTGCTACCTTTATTAATGTAAGATTAATTCCATCAACTATCTTTATTATCTCTCTTACCCTTCCATGACTGACTTCACCCTTTATCTTGTATTTGATCACATTGTTTGGTTTTTTTGATATTTTTCTACCTGCACCACAATCAAGAAAGTCCAATTTGCTTATTTGTTTCAGAAGTACTTTTGAGCCTTCTGGATGTGGCACCCAATTGTAAGGCCTCAAATCGGGTATGAATTTGTTGCAAAATTTCCAAATCTCAACATAGTATTGATCTTTGATGTGAATTTTCTTTTTGATTGATTTCTTTCTTCTTTTTTCTACACCAAAAAAACCCTCTTGAGCCTCTAGTCGTTGAATCATACAAAATTCCTTCATTATTGAGCAACCAATGTACCCTACAAGAAGCATAATTCAAATTAACAAGGAAATAAAATTATAGATTTTGACACGTATGTGAATTGGAATTTGTCTTTAGCTTTTGCATCATCCCAATGAGTCTCTCTCCAGGGAATTCCAAAATTGCAATCAGTGGACCCCACCATTGAAGTTGCTCAGGTATGTGGAGTGCATAATGGTGGTTAGGTAAAGTTTTCATATTTCAAAATATTTTTTTTGATGTACTTGAATATACTCAATATTTCTCTTCAAATTTCTTACAATCATCTTTTCTGATTATTTGAGAGCTGATGATGTTTGTACACTCAACTAGGCAACAGAAGTTTTCAATCACGTTTTCATACTGCAGTAGATCTTCTTGTAATGAGCTTGATCGAACCAAGATATCCAGAAATACTAATGGCAAATGGATGGCAAACAGGGAATGCCACTCACTTGCCTTCAACTTCCCATTTTTTGCAGAAGCTAACTGTTTTGGCATACAAGTAATCTCACTTGGAACTACAATTTCGATTATTGATGAAATTAATTTCTTTTTGACTTCAATATTGAACAATTCAACAATGGTCAGAGTTTCTTCATTTTCACTTATCAAATCGTTTGATGTATCTAATATTGCATCTATTGCAGGCTCTTTGGAACCACAATTTGATAATCCGTTTATACCCCAACGAAAACAAAAATGATGCTGTAATACCCCTTCGTACCAATTGTGCAGCACACCAAGCACTACACCTCTCACAGGATCCCAATAAGGAAGTAGATTGAGCTCAGACCACCTTACACCCACCCTTTTAGCTAGGCTTTCACGCTCACTGATTGTTTTGGTCTCCCTCAATTGGTAAGAAATGGCTCGTGTATCAAACTGATGTTGCCGTCTTTTCATTTCCATTTTATCAATATCGCCCTTTGTTGTCACACCAGGAGCAAAACATATTTGAAGAATGTGACAAGAATCTGGCAGTCTTGTGTGTTGCAATTATATCACCAATCAAGGCTGCCAGTATTACTGTTATGTTTTGGCCTTGTGGGAATTTGCAAGTTTGTATATTTATTGTCCTATATAAGTTGAGTAATTCATCTACCAAAGGCTGTAAAATGTTATTTATTGTTGTCGTATTTGGCTGATTGGGTGCTGGAATCATACCAGCAAGGTAGATGTATTTTCTTTATTTCGCAAGAATGGAGGTAGGCTCAGGCAGGTGAGTGCCAGGATTCCTAATGATACCTGCTTTCCAGAAAGCTTATTGCCTAGCGGGTTGAACCAATCAATAAAGAGGCTAAATTGTAAACAAAATGGTGAATTGGTTTGGTGTAAGTTCCTTTTCGGGTAGTCAGACTTCAATTTCTTGGATGAATTTGAATGGCAATAATCAAATGTTTCTGAAGGGTTTTCACCCAAGCTTTCTGTCCAAGTTTCAATGGACGATTCAACCTCTGGTAAGCCAAGGAACCATTTCAACCACTCAGGAAAGCTTTGGCTAACAAATACACTTCTTGGACTCCTTTTTCGGCTATGCTTTCTCTTATTGAGCTCATAATGATATGGGCTCTGTTCAATCAGTGAAAGGTCGAATTGTTCAAAAAGGTCATCTCCACATTTCAATGAGTTTGGTGCCATCTGATAGCCACATTCTCCTGGTTCTGTTTTGAAATCATAAAGCGAGTAACAAGTTGGACAACTGACATGGAACTCAAGCTTTGCATCAAGTTTCAGATGCTTGGTAATGGTACGAATATCTCTTGGAATTTTTTTCGCAAACTCTACACCAGTCGCAAATCTTTGAGACTGCTGAATGACTTTAATGATGTATGTTATTGCTAATCAACATTTTTCTTGGCTCAGTCCACAAACAAGGTATAGCCATGAGATGAAAAACAAAAGAAAGCCTGAAAAAATAAACGAAGTGAGTTAATTTTGGAAAAAAGTATTTATATTCAAAGTATTGAAGGAGGGAAATACAATTGTTGTTTATTTTTTGTCCATAAACGCAGGTATTTGATTCATTTGAAAGACTTTCAGATTCAGTATAGGATTCGCTATCTATCATTTTTTTCCTCTTGTAGACTATCTGAACATTGTTGTAGTGAAAGTTGTGTTATTGATTTTTCAAAGTCTTCTTCTGCCTTTTCCCTACTTTTATACCAGTGTCTTTTACTTGTACTTGGATGCATATACATCCCTTTTTGCTTTATTCGTTCTTTGTCAATGAATTCATGAACAATACATCTTGGAAAACTACAAATAACTTGTTTTGGATCCATTTGTACTGAAATTATTTTGACGCAATGATTGGCTCAGTTATTATGTTTGAAGTAAATAAAAAAATGTTATAACAAGAAAATTTAATAGTATTTGATAAATGAGTATATTTAATTTATTGTAATAAGAATATTAATATTTTTAAAAAAATGTAGGCAAAAGAGAATTTGATAGCATCATGGGATATTAGTGCCTTTGTCATGTAAAATTCCTTTGATTCCTTTGTAGTCCATTTGATTGAAAAAAACTTGAAAACTATACGTAATCAAAAGTGCATGGTTGTGGGTGAAACTACCCCTTCTTGCGCGTGGTGTGAGACAGGAAGGTTTTCTTTATTTAGTCCAGAATTCTAAGTGTGTCCGTAGCACTACACTCCTTTTCAGTTCTCTAAAATCTTTAAAAATATCAGATATATTTAATTCTATATATTTTTTTCTGGTAAGCTTGAAGCTGATAATAATGGTATGGAATACCACAACGTGTGCTCAATTTTTGCTGGATGTGAAGTCAATTGCCGACAATTGACCCGGCATTTTCCCTGGTGACCTGTGACCTTTGATCCTTATGAGGTCAATTTGGATGATAATCACAATGTGAAAAGAGATAAGGTGCCTTATTATTATTTTGTGATTTCTGTGAAATATAATTACCAATGGGACATGGGTTCCCTTTGAGATGTTGGGAGACCTTGCAGTGTTGTTTTCCAACAAAAGTGGAGGAGCTCATCATATTTTAATATGGATGCTCCAAACATTCTTCCCATCAAGAATCTAGAAAAGAAGTGATTTATTAATTTAGTTTATCTTTCAAATGTTTCAAAAAATTTCTTCTGATATTCCTCCATTTCATAATAGAACTAAGCTGATATATTCGCTTTGATTTACTACTGTAGTATTTTCATCCTTATGTCATCTTCCAAATCATGTAGGTCTTATTCAGAATCAGTTCATGACTCTGAGACTGAATATAATATAGAATATGTTTCAACACAGTCTACAATTAGGCCCAAAATTACTCTTACCATCCCTATTTCTTCCTCTATAAATTCATCAGGTATCAACATTGATGTGGGCAATGTCACAGTGCAGACCACCACACCTCAGTCAACATCCATTATTAAAGTCACCCCAATTCCCCCACATCCCAGTAATACACAAACACCTAGGTCTTCATTACCAGAAAGCTAACAAAAACTCTTCATTACGACATAATCAACAATCCAATTTTTCCTGTTGCTTCCTCCTTAATTCTTATGATAATCCAATGGAGTCAAATTTCCATTTTGGGAAAAGTAAACAGGAACAAATTAATCTTACATAAAGCTCTCTGGCTCATTTGGGGTGTGAAAAAGGGCCAATTTTGGGAAAATCAAAAGAAAATTGGAAAACATGACTCAAAGTGGTCTTTCTAAAGGGAATCCCAGACTGATTCTTCATCAAAGTGAGTCATTTTGATTTTTCAATTCAAAACACTTCAAAAATCTGATATGTTTGTTTTTTTCATCAGATATGGCACTTAAAGGAACATTTTACAATCTCAGGAGTCAATTGAAGGATGTTAGGCTGTACATTTTTATGAAATGAGGATGCAAAAATGTCTCCCACTCAAAGTGAAACAAATGGAAACCAAGGAGGGAGTATTTTACAGTGCATGAGGAGAGAACTAAGGCAAATAGTAATCTCACCCACCCTCAAATAGGTTCTCACAGAGATGGCTCAATAAAGTGGAGACAAGAGAAAAAAGAAGTGAGATTTGTAAAGCTCACAATGTGGAAAAATGTGCCAGCCAGAAGGAGAAACAATGATGCCTGACATTGGAGCTTCCTGAAAACTTTCATGGAATGATATCAGCTGTTCATGCCCGTTTCCTTTTCCTACTGCAAGTGAATAATAATAATTTTAAATACCCAAACACCACAAAGTCTGGAAAAGTCAAATTACAATTCAGGTTGCTAGTCATTGGGGTAAATCTTAGAAGTAGCTTTCATTGAGCCATCAACTTAGGTTCAGTCTGAAGGTATCCCTAGACACTTTGAAAATGAACTCCACAAGCTAGGACACAATTTATCCACATGGCAATATCTTCTCAATGAGCTGATGACAAGTATATTTTTCTGTCCTTTCTGACTTGCACTCTTCAGCATTGAGTATCATCTTTACTGTTGGGACAAGGATAATAGTAATAATGGGGTGGTTTCAGATTTAATGGAGCATTATTTCCCTTACTTCAAAATAAAGAAAAATAAATCAAAAATTATGCAGAATATTTGGTAAAGAGGAAGGAGAGCCAAAGTCTTTCAAAGTTACTTGAAAGGGGGAGCCATCTTATATATTTTGAAATTATGTTAAATTTATCCTCAGAAGAATAAACAATTGTACTTGCAGAAATTTGAGCAACAGCAGAATGGCGTAATGAGAATGAATTTCCAATATTAGCATCAAAATTCAATGATCTTTGAGTAATTTGAGGTACTGGGGAGATATTGAAAGATAAAATAAAAACTTACTGGAGAGGAGGATTATGCTGGAGCTCATATTTATGCAATTAGTTAGTATCAAAAATTGATAGAGATATAGATTTTTTTTAATCAGATTAAAAAGAGTAAAATATAAATATATTTGCAGAAAGACATTTGGTAGATTGTTTTAACCTTCCTGATGGGCTTCCTTTTCAAGTATTTGATCAAGATTTGCTCAGAATTTGTAGTAAGCTTCACATTGCTATCCTCAAGATACTATAGAGGCCTGTTATTAGCTCCAATAGAGGTGACTTGAAATGAGTTGGTAAAGTAGAACAAATTTAAAAAAACAGTTACATCATGGTTTTTCCAATTAGTTTTGGAATTTCTAATAAAATTGGTTTAGTCTTTATTCAATGGGAAAGAAACTGATAGATGGATTAAAGAGTAATCCTTGGGATTTGGGATGTGGTGTACAATGTAAAGAATTCCCTATTGCTCATTTTCATTTATTAAATATTAAAGAAGCTCAATCCAGCTCATAGTGCTCATTGTGGACCTGTGGATGGTCAAAAGGAGTCTTTAGTAGGTCACACGCAAACAAAATTCAACCGGATAGGTGCACACAGCTAAGGAACATTTCTTTTCTTTGGCCTATTTTCAAAAAAAGAATGGAGGTTGATTTTGGGAAGAGAAATATGATTACTGTAGCAGATAAGCCTGAAAAATTCCTTCCGCATGTTAAACTTGACTGAATTTGTTGTTATATAGTGAATAACCTTTACAGGTTTTTTATCCAATACAATGGAAACAATCAAAAGCCCAATTCTAAAAGGCTGGGTCTTGATTGGGCTTCTGTAAGAGTGGATGTTAGAGTCCAAAGCTGGTTTGTGGAATCTTAGGGGGACACTTAACATTCAATAGACATTATAAGTATAATTATTTATGAGATTAGTTCCAGAAGAGGCAATGGATTCAATGATTACTGCATATTTGGGAGTATTGGAAAATTAATCAAGGCCATACTCCTGGCCTCTTGCCAATATTGTGCTATCAAGTTTGCAGGGATCAATAGAGTTATGGGAAAGTAAAATCTCAACTGTCAAAGAAATTGTGTGTCAGAATTATGCAATCTGGAACTCACAAATAGTATAATTTACCCAAAAATCAAAAAACTGGGTCTATTTTGTGTAAGATACTGATTTTGATTGGTTACAGCTTAATTGTTTGTCTATAAAGGAGATTTTGAGGAGGTGTTCCTTTATACTACTCCTCATTCATGTTTCTTCAGCCACAATGGTTTGGTTTATTGTTAAATTATTTAGAGATCTCCCCCTGAGGTCATAGAAATCCGGATCCACAATACTGTTGATACTTTTATGATGGTTACAGCAAATAAAGAGCTTATTAATACTTTGGGAAAGTTCCCCTGGTCTATTGAATTTTTATGATAGAAATTCTTAATTTAATAAATACTATTTTCTGCATTGTAGGGCTAAGTGGTATAAGCTCATAGTGATGGTGAATTTGGGTAGGTATTTGAGATGAGTGGTTTTTGTGGTGCAAAATTCAAAATTCAAAATATCATGAAAGCAAGTTAAAAGGCTATTCATTATAAAAGGTAATCAATTATCTTGGTCTGATCTCTGCAGTTATGTTAGGAATGATATTATGCCCAAAAAACCCATGTATGGCTTTTTGAATGGGAGTTCCCATTAAACATATTCAACAGTTTCAATTGAGGCTATTAATTGCACAGTGAGTGGTATTAGTTTGAGAGAAGATATAATCATAAAATGCAGTGAATTTGAATGGATATGATAACTAATAGTAGATATTTGAAGATCAGTCACTTACTGTTCTTCATCCAAAAAAAACACTGCTATTTCATTTTTGAAAATGAATACTGTGAGGGATGTCTTTTTTTGAACTCTTGTGTAACCTTTTTCAAGTAGTGATGATGATATCATATTGTGAGATGTCAGCCTCATATGGAGTGACAATTGGGGCCATGGTAGAGTTGAGAACACAGAGCTCCAGGCTGAGTATGCTTTCAAATTTCATACTTCAAGTTGGGTATCAAGTGTGGTGGGAAGATGATAATTGTGGGTTAGTATTTATCCGCTTCTTTGACATTTCAATTTGTGAAACTTCCTGACTTTTTTTACCTAATCCCATATCATCTGCAAACAGTCCAGCTAGAGGTTTGTTATTTGACAACCTTTTGTGTAATTATGGGCCTGGTGTGGAAGGTTGAAAAAAGCTTACCAGAAGATTTTCCACTGGATATTTTTTGATCCCAGAGAAAAGCTAGTCCTGTTTTTTGGTGAGGGAGAATGTGGTTTTGATCAGGGAATTGGGAGGTGCCATTATTAGCAGGTTTTATTGGTATTCTCTTGGATGGAAAATAAGGGATAGCTGAATAAGTGGGTGTTGTTGAGCTTGAATGGAGATATGTAGGAATGAAAAGATCACCTCAAGCATGAGAATTACTATCATCTCTTTTTCTTGGATATGGTGTGAAGAACATCAATTCAAGATTAGGTGTCTAAAATTAAGTATTATCATTTTTATCAGACCTTGATACACCCTCATTAAATAATTTCTGTGTGGGATTGGATTTTCAATATTGAATTCATGCCCCAGTATCATAGTTCATGAAAGTTTGTGGTGCCCAAATAAATGGTATCAAAAATTTAGAAATAGATTTTGTGGTGATAAATTATTATCAATTTAGTTCAGGAGATATATGATTTTTTATTTATTGGGCCATAAGATAATCCAAGATGTTAAGCTGGAAAGAAATATTCCTGAGGATATATCACTATGAGGATTAATCTCAACATTAATAATCCCAATGGAAAGTGATTGTGATGGGGTTGAGATTATGGGAAATATAAAGTGGGTGGGAAAAGTGGGAAATAATGTTTTTGGGAAGAGTTAGGTGAAGGGAATAAACTCCAGTGAGGTGAGCTTGACTAAAATATATGAGGGACACCAGTTTCTCAAAAGGGATCTTCCCTGTTGTCACATAGATGATTCTCTGGATCATTTTGCACTTGAAATTTGGAGTGTCTTATCTGAGCTTTACATAGATCTTGTTAAGGTGGTCAGAATGTTGGTCCACCTGAATGAATGATAACTGTGCCATATATTATGAAAAATTGGAGTTCCCAAACTTCAAATTATCAGGTCAAAAAAGCCATGTACATGAAGAAGGTGTGGTGAAAAGAAGCCACATCAAGTGATGTGACACTATTTAAATTATTGAGGTGGTGAAAATGAGAACTCCATGATAGGGGTCATTTTACACAAAGAATGCATGAAATAAATGTTGGCTGTTATGAGCAATGTATGGTGTCCCCCACCAAGAATGACAAATGTTGCCTGCGAAAAACTCTCAATGACAATCAGACAGTAGAGTTTGAAGATAAGTAGGAGAGTTTATCAAGTGACTTTAATCATCACCAAAGACAAAGCATGAGTGCAGGTGGCTTAAGAGCTGTGTATTATTATCAGCCACAGTGCTATCACATATCTTCTTTTTCAGTGCATTTTTCCACCTGACTTGAGATTTTTCCAGAATGAGTAAACTTAGCCTTATAATACCAGTTAGAAAATGTTGGAATTTGTATGCTTCTCATTGGTTAACTGTGTGTGATTGCATGTGGGAACATCCAACTTTCATGACCATATGCTGCCTCAGACCCAGACACCAGGGTGTGTTCATGTCTGCCCAAATCACACTCAATGTTACTGAGCTTCATACCTCATTATGTTAAACTCAATTTAGATTGATAAGGCTCACTAAAGAATCTATTCTGGGTCACCATGTGCATTTGATGAAAATGTATCAAAAATATTCATTTAAAAAAGGTCAACTAACAACTCAGCAAGGATTAATCTTAAAATGGTATACAGTAACCCACCAGTTCTGCATTACTATGTCCTCCAATGGTGCATACAAAAAGATTTTCTGGTCAGAAATATTTGATGGAGTCAAAATAGTTCAGCCTGGCTTGCTCTTATAACTTTGAACCAAAGTCTCAGAAGGGTGCATAGAAAATTCTTTAAATAGCATAGAGGCAGTGATTTTCAGTATTTAGTACCAAAAGCTCAGAATGGTAGCATTTTTGAATGGTATACCAATAGCTCAGATGGTGTGGCTCTTGTAAAATTGTATCAAAAGCCCCACTGGTATGCATTTGAGTATGATGTGAACTGCACAATTTATACCAAAAGATCAGCTTGGGTGATTATTTTTATGATAGTATACCAATAGCTCTGCAGGCTTTCATTTGAATTTGGTGTACCAATAGCTCCAAAGTCATGCATTTTGGCATTTCAGCCACCATGAAGCTTATAATTATGTCACCAAAGATCATCTGAAGAATTGGTCCACCATTGGTAAATTCTTGGCCAAGGTGAATGCAATGAAAATAACAGACTGAACATCATGGACCTACTGGGAGCAACAATTTAATCAATTTTTATATGTCTTTACAACCTTTTGTTTTCACTCTATCACACATATCCTGAAGTGCCTATAGCTGAGACAATAGCTACTGCAGAAACTGCTACCAAAAAATTAGCTTCTGAAAGGTATAAAAGACAATCTTCACCTGACACAATATTTCTATTTTTCCCAACCCAATCCACTTTCTCACTATTCACCCTTATATTATCCAGGCATGTATTCCACTAAGATTCACTTCCTGCCACTCTGTTTTCCCACACCACACATACTACTAGCCTTTTCTTTTGCCATCTTGTTTCACCATTCATATGTACAGACTCTCACTCTCTGCTAAAACATATTTAATCTTCCCAATTGCAATTTTTTATTCATTCCTTCCCCCCTAATTCCTCTTAAATTTTATTTATTACTTTATTTCAGACCTTTATGCCCTCATAGCTCAATCTTTATCATTTTAACTCATCAATTCATCTAATATTGTTCATACATATCTCCTTTCTCTTCACCTATTACTACACCCTCAACTCAGATGCATAGATATTGTGTACTGTTGTGGTATACCATGACAGTTCAGCTGAATAAATTATTTATTTTTATGGTAATTATTTATATGAAAGAGGATACCAGTAGTATGAAATCACCTTTAAGGGAAAAGAACAGTAAAATAAGCATAGAAGAACACAAATGATATATTTATTAAGGAAAATTGACCACAGGTTTTCTCTTCCAGTGTCACCCCACTGCAATATCAAATATATAATTGTGATGGAAAGTACCCAAATCAAAGACATTTTTCATTTTTCTCTGTAAACAATTTTTTATGTATATATTTTTTTAATAAGATGCTTGAATATAAGAAATTGGGTGATTACTATAATCAGATTCAAAATGAGGATGCCAATTAATAAAGAGCAGAGCTTTAGGCATCATAGGGGACATAGAAGATTCAAGGTGTGGAACAAAATACCTTTTGAAGTATTGATTTTGGGAACTTTCATGTATTTTTGCTGTTATGAACCACCCAGGGGGAATAATCATCATTGAGCTCCTTTAAATAATTTAAATGATTAGCTTTAATATTGAAATAAATTATTGTTGAATAGGAAAGGCCATATTACATGAACCTTTCTGTTGATTTGACCTCCAAATTTCTCATTGGCACTGCAGAAATGAAGAGTGGGACTGGCAGTGGGAAGGGATATGGTGTGTATTATTTTGTTTTTATCTATAATTATTGTATACTTGCTCTGCTTTTAAGGTAACTCTCAAGAACAGCAGATTTAAAAAATATCTTTGGGAAGAGAAAAGGAGTGGGATATGTGAGTATAATCACAACTTTGGGGGTCTCAGAAAAGGCCAACTGGCACTACAAACATAATGGTGACGTTTCACATGAAACGTCACCCTGACCTTTCAGCTGTCACACGACAGACCCAGCCTGTATTTTGCCAGGGTCTTTGACAACCCCAGCGGCAATTTTTTAAACGTCACTTCCACTTAGACACTCCACAATCCACATCGTTCCTGCTACTACCACCTTTTCCACCATCCAATCGGATCCCTTTTCTTGAACTGTATCTTCTCCTTTGAACAATCAGTTCACTTTCTTTTTCAAATTTGCTGCGCTTATGGAGATCTGTACCTGCAAGAAGTGCTGCAACTATCAATGCACTCAACCAAGTGGTTCAGTTGTTCAAGGGCGTCTCATTTCATCTCGCAACAAACGAAAACATTTTCTAAATCAATATCTTCACGCAAGTTTGGAGCTTGCAAATGAAACCTCCAAAGAATCCAGTTCAACAAGTATGGAAAGCAACACACAAGCATCCAATGCATCGGAGTGTTCAGTTTCTGATGATGATCCATTCAATTTAAATGTAACTGATAATTTGACCAGTAAGTCCATCTTTTTTTTAAGGTACCATAGCTCAGCTAATTGTTTCCTCCTCCCAGTTTTAGTGACCATATTCTTGTGTTGGCTCCACCTACTATGCTCATTGAGTTTTCAAAACTGTCAAATCGCACAAAAATTTATAGTTTCTATCATTTTGGCAACTAAAAGAGAATCAAACCCGAAAATCAAATATCCTAAAGACTTGCGCACAATGATCAAAGCCCTACGGATTCGACCTCAGCTAAAAACATACATTTGCTGTCAATCATGCTACTCATTGTATGATGGAATTCATGTACCAATGACCTGCACCTATCAAGACTTACAATCCCAACGTATATGCAACCATCCTCTTTTTGAAGCACGTGCAAATTACACTTACATTCAAGATCAAGGAACTGCACCATGGCTAGTTCCAAAATCTAATGTTCATCAGCTAAGCAGCATTAATGTACCAAAATGCAAGTATCATGTCCATCGAATCAGGACATGGCTTCAGTGGCTTTTAGATATTGAAGGTATTGAACAAGAAATTGAAGATTGGAAGAATGAATTGAGCTGTAAGCCACATATCAATGATATACAGCACAGTCAAGCTTGGAAAAAACTGCATTGGTCAACACCTTTGAATAATGATGATAACCCCCTGTGTCTGGTTTTTTCACTTTTCATCGATTGGTTCAATCCACGTGGGAATAAACAAGCCAGAAAACAGCAGTCAATGGGAGTTATCAGTCTCACTTGTCTGAATCTCCCTCCTTCACTTTGCAACAAGCCTGTTTATTCCCTAGTATTTTGTATCATACCTGGCCCAGATTCCCCCAACACTACAACAATCTCACACATCCTCAAGCCACTTGTTGATGAACTTCTTGATCTTCAACATGGGATCATGATTCCTACTGTGGGAACTCCTCTTGTGTGGGATTAAAATGAGGCAGTACCTGGAGGGGGAAATCACAGGTAACTAGTTTTGAATTGCTAATAACTCCTGTAACCAAGGGTGGCAAGGGTGTATTGCCTGCCCCTCCTAAAATACTGAACAAAATCTTCCTTGGAGGTCACAAACCAAAATAAAATTAGTAAGTGGCTTTACAACTGCAGAAGACAAAATTCAGCAGTCTCAGATCAGACCTATTCAATAAATAATATGAAAAATAATGTCAGTAATTTGGTTAATTTTTAGATTTAATGAAATACTTGTCTGTTTTAATTTTAATAGTTTTTGGTGAAATTGAGGTGAGTTGTTTCTTCTTGGTTATAATTCCTTGGTAGGATGGGTTATTTAAGGTTTTCTGGAAAATTTGATTGGTGTTGATAAAGGTAATTTTGTTAAGGTATAGTTATAATAGAGTAAAATAATTTTTTAAAGGTTTGTTATTTTTTTTAAGAGTGTTTAATAATAAGATAAAATTTTATTTGTTAATTTTAAGAGGTAAGATTATTTGATATTGGATTTTTTAAAGGGGTAAGTGACTTTTAAGTCTTGATAATTGGTGTTAATTTTACTGGATAAAGTATTTTAATAGAGTAGTAACCCTAATATTGGGTACTGGATAATTTTTATTTTTATTTTAATAATAATAAGATTCCACTGAGCTTAGCTACTGGGTAATCTTCAACACTATACTTCCACTGAGCTTAGCTACTGGGTAAGTAAATTCACTATAATTTGCTGGACTACCTCCCAGATGAGGGATGACTTATTCCTGTGCTTGTAATGTGCAGAGGATATATTGTGCATGGGGGGATTTTGAAATTTGGGGGGAGAGAGCCTCTCTATTTATACCTTTTGGGAGCCCAGGGGGCCCTCCATGGGAGCTGTCTTTTTCCACTTTAATTCCTCTTGATTTCATCATGTGACTCCATTTTTGGTGAGGACCTTTCTTGCATGGGTCAGGTGATTTAAGGTTTGGTGATAATTTTTCTCTGCACAGCCTTCTTTCATCACATGATATTCTGTTGGTGGATGCAGTATCACATGATAACCTTGTAATTCCTTTGCATATGTCCTAATTTAGGTTGGGTAGAAATGGCTGTGTAATTTATGCAGGTGTCATGTTTGTTTTTCTTCTTTTTGAACTTTAAAATGAAGTCAGGTGATAACTTCTTGCATTGGTGAATTTACTGTTTTTTATGAGATGATGTGATTTTTGATTTTGACACATGCTGTGCATAGTCATGTGGTTGTGATTTAATTGGAATTGTGTACTGCATGCAGCCTGTTGTAACTAGCTTTGGTTTGCATGAGGTGATGAGTAGTGTAAATAATTATGTTTTAAGGTTTTAAGTGGGGATACTGTGGATATAAGATAAGGTACTCCTGGGGCTGTGTTGTAAATGAATTGCAGGAATTCCATGGAGTTGAGCTTTGCATCATGTGACTTTGAATGCAAGTTGGCTGTATAACTAATGCATGTGTCATTTTCTTGCTGCATGAGTCCTGTGGCTGTAAGGGGGTGTAAAGCTGGGTGGGGTGTGCAATTTAAAGGGTGGTACCTCATTTGTTGTAACTAGTTTGCTATATGTAAATTGATTTTTTACATATGCATAGTGAAATTGAATAAGTTATTTAAACACATACACTTCCCTTTGGTGCCTGTGCCATGGTTTTATGAGTTAAATCCAGCTTCTTGCTGTAAAATCGACCTTCTGGTGTAAATTTTGAGTGTAAGTCTGCCTGTAGGCTGGATTTCCTGCTGTTATAGGGTACTATGAGCTTGAGCCTGGTGAAAAAAATGGTATGGAATACCACATCCCCCTCTCCATTTAATGCTGTCCCCAGCATTCCAGGTGAGAGCTCTCTATTCTTCATCTGATTCTGTGGTCTCCTCAAATACCTCTTCCTCATTTATTGATTCATCTTCTTCACTTTGTTCTTCTTCTGTTTCTTCTTTTGTGTTTATCAACTTTCCTCTTGGGTAGAACCTCTTGACTTGAGATGCTGCAAATCTTCTTGCTAATTCTGTTCCATCAAGTTCTTCAAGTTCATATGGTCCATTGTTTATTTGTTTGATTACTCTGTAGGGTCCATTCCATTTGTTTTTGAAAAGTAGTCCCCAATTAGTTTCTATTGCTTTGTTGTAAACCAGGACCAAATCTCCTGGATTGAGTGGTGATCTTAGTTGGTGTGCCATTCTTCTATCCCAATATTTCATTGAGTCTTCCCTTGATTTTTTGAGTTTTTCTGCTTCTTTTCTTCTCATCTCTTCTTTTCCTTCCAACTGCTTGGCTCTGGCTTCCAATAATTCCTCAGTTGTGGATATTTTGTGCCATTCTACTGCTAAAAAGGTTTTTGTTTCAATGTCAATTGGTAATACTGGTAGTTGTCCAAATTGGAGTTCATATGGTGAGAAACCAATTGTCCTTTTAGTGGAGATTCTGTCAGCCAAGGTAACCAAAGTTAGATATTTTCTCCATTTTCCTCCATTTTCTCCACACATCTTGACTAATGCATCTTTAAGTTGTTTATGGCCTCTTTCAACCATTCCTTGAGACTCTGGGTAATAGGGTGTGGTGACTCTGATTTTTGATCCTGCTTTCTTTACTGCATCTTGCAATTCTTTTCCAAACTCTGGCCCCCCATCAACAGTTACTTCTTTTGGTGAGCCATACCTGCATATCCATTCTGAGGTGAACCATTCTGCAACTACTTTTGCTGTTAATTTGACTAGTCCAACTGTTTCTGGCCATCCTGAAAAATCATCTCTGGCCACAACCATATACTTCCATCTTCCATATTTGATATGGACTGCATCCATGCTTACCCTTTCAAAGATTGTTGATGTTGCTGTAGGCCTCCCTTGTTCCCTTTGTAAGTTTTGACTTCTCTTTTGGCAGGCTAGGCAAGATTGAACCCATTTCTTGACTGATTTCTTCATTCCTTCCCACCAAAATCTTGCTTTAATTCTTCTGTAAGTTTCATTTTCCCCTCTGTGGCCCATGTCTTCATGAAGTGACTTTAAAATGTAATTTTGAACTTCTTGACTTGATATCACCAATTGAGGGTTAGGGTTATTTCTTCTTTTGAGTTGGCCATCTTCCAAGAAAAAGTTGGATGACCTTCTTTTTATCCTTCTAAATTCTTCATCTTTACTTGATTGTGGTTTTTTCATTGTACTTAAGTATTCTTGCATTCTTTTCCAAAATCCTTCTTGTTTGGTTGGTACTTGTACTCCTGAAAAATGGAGTGAATTTACATTCTTAGCCCCAAATCCAGGGTGTGGCTTGATCCAATCTTCTTCTTCATCAAATTCTGGTGCATCTTCATCTTCTTCTTCTGAGTTTTTTGGTCTTCTGGATAGCCCATCTGGCATAGTGAAAGTTTTCCCTGGTTTGTGTACCAAAGAAAGGAAAATAGTTGAATGAAAGCCACCCATCTTGTCATGGGGGCATTGGGTAAGCAAGGGGTGTTGATCATTTCAATTAAGGCCTTGGCATCAACCTGTAATTCAAAATGTTGTCCCCAAAGTATGGTTTGAAGCTTCTTGAGAATTCTTGCAACTCCACAGAGTTCCAATTTGGGTTGTGAGTATTTTGATTCCAATTTTGAAAAAGTTATTGATTCATATAATACTGGTCTGTCTTTTCCTTCTTTATCTTCTTGAGTGAGTACTGCTCCTGCAGCAATGTAGCTTGAATCTACTGCTAGCTTAATTTTTCCTGCTCCTTTCTCATAATCCAATTTCTTGAGAGTTATTTCTTCTCCAACTATTCTTCTGAGCTTATGGAAATCTTCTTCACATTTTTGATCCCAGTCCCAGTCAACATCTTCTCTGGTGAGCCTTCTGAGTGGTGATGCAACTTGTGAGAAGTTTTTAATGAACATCCTTACATAGGCACAAAGACCAAGAAATCCCCTTATTTCCTTCTTGTTGGCCAATTTTGAATCTTGTTGATCTTTTGTTTTGAGATTGTTCTTCCTTTGAATGATACAACATGCCCTACTATGTCCAAAGCTGGAACACAGCATGCAAACTTGGATCCTGAGATAGTAAGTCCTGCTTCTTCAATCCTGAATAAAATTCTTTCTAAGGTTATGGCATATTCCCATATAAACCTTCTTATTGATGAGTTTTCTGGTAGTGTTTCTTGATTGTAAAGTGATCTTGGTCCTTTTATTCCTCCATCATCAATAAAAATTCCTACACTTTCTGGTATTTCTTCTTGGAGTATCCAGGTCATTTGGGCTTGGTATACTGCTACTGAGTTGGTGGCTCCTTGGGGTAGTCTGGTGAGTTGCATCCTTCCAAGGGGTGTTTCAAAAGTGGTGAGGGGTCTTGTAGTGAAATCCAATTCTCTCTCATCATATCCTCCCATGATATCTCCTAGTCCATAGCATGCTCTTCCTGCAAATGCATCTACAAATTCTTCAATATGAGGTGGTAAGCCAGCATCCTTGATGGTGACTTTGTTGAGTTCTTGAAGGTCATGGACAATTCTGAGTTTCCCATTTGATTTGGCCACACAAAAGATTGGGCTTGTGTAGCTTGAGGTGGATTGCTCATAGAGTCCAGTCCTGATTCTTTCTCTGATTAATTCAGTAAACTGAGGTAAAATTGATTTGGGAATGGGAATTGGCTTCTTCTGCCAAGGTTCATGAGGTATTACTGCTATCTTGTAAGGTTTTCCATATGAGTGTTTGAGTAATCCTCTTTCTTCTTCACAGAAAGCTATTGCTTTTTCCCTTAAGGTAATAACATTTTTGAGTAAATTGATTTCTTCATTTGATAACCATCCTGGTGGGCCAAAATTGACTGCTTGGAGTCTTTCATGGGTGACCTTGAAGGTTTCTTGAAATATAGGTGGGTTTGGTGATAAGGGTGTTTCATAAGGGTCTCTTGACAAAGGTGGTCTTTCCAAAGGTGGGTTAAGGTCTTGAGGCATTGGCTCATTGACTGGTCTCACCTTCTTCAGGACTGATTTGTATTTGGCTGCTAAAATATGGTGATCCATCTTCAATTAGTTATTTTGTTTCTTCTTCTTTTTTTTTTTTTTTTTTTTTTTTTTAATTATTTCTAAGAATTTGCTAGTGTCCTGAAATCTTGAGGTCTTCACAATTCTTCTTTCTTCTTTCTTCCATAAAAAATGTAGTTTAAGGTCATACAGGACCTACAACTAGGTGTGTAACCCCTGTATATTAGGTATACAAGTCCTGCAGTTTAAGTCATGCAAGGACCTCCTGGCCTAATCCAAGGGCTTATCTTCATTCTTGAGCTCCTTTGGGCTTGATTTTGGATTCCACTTGACTCTTGTTTTATTCTTCAATCTTCATGATTCCCACTTGATTCTTGATTCTTCTGGTTGTTTTATTTCTTGATAAGGAATTTTCTTGTCTTAATTGATGGCTTGAGACTTCACTTTGTTCATGTTGGCCAATTTGATAATGATAAACACCTGTGAAACCCCTTGTTCCTGTTACACAAAGGGAGCAGTTTATTGTCATGCTAAGGACAAAAATGGTCCTTCAGCACTTCTCCTGACTAGGACAATCCCCTCCAGCTGCTTGGCTGTTATTTGTTTTATAATTTTCCCTGCCCAAGTCTACAGGGGAAGCAGTTTAGTGTCATGCTGAGGACCTCTTGAGTCTTCAATCTTCTTTAAAATCCCAAGGGCAATTTGAGTTGAGTGTTTTCATAATCTTGTTGGTCCATCATTTTGAGTGAGTCCTGAGTCCATAATTAATCCAGTGAGTAATCCTTCAGTCCACAAATCCTTACCACTTATTCTTGAATTCCAAGGGAGTTTCAATCCAGAATCAAAGAAGTGTCTAAGGTCTTGTGCTGTCCAAAGGTCAATCCATAAGGAACTCCTGTTTTTCTTCATAAATAATCTTCTTCATTTTCAGTATTGTGAATAATTGCCCTATGATAAATTGTTTCCAAATTCTCTTGCTATTTCTTAAAAATAATGTATGTCCTTTTGTTCTTTTGTATTCCTGAATTATACCTGTTATAAGGAAATGAAAAATAAAAAATTGTAATAATAAGGTGATTTAAAATTTATTTTAATATTAATTTATTGATTTTTTTTTTTTTAATAATATTTGTTTGGATGAGGGCCCCCCTCTCCATTTAAAAATCTTGAGTTGGTTTTCAAATTTTGAAGAGGATATATCCTCATTCCCCCAAAACTTCCACTATAAGGGATAGTGTAAGAAATAAGTTTACCCACCCCTTATTTTTTTTAGAGTGATTTTGATGAGGACAAATAATGATACAGTAAGTTTACATAATTTTTTATTTTTATTTTTATTTCTATTTTATATTTTGTTTATTTTTTTTTGTAAGTATAAAATAATCATTAAATGAGATATCTGAGTAAAAATCACACATTAAGAGAAATAAGCCTGAATCACAATTAAGATCATGGAACTGTTTGGTTGAAGGTGGTAATTTGTGCCAATCAGTAAAAATTGGTGCTCTTGAGAGTATTTATAATTAATATTACATAATTTAATGATCATAATTTGAGTCCTTTAATCATATAATGACCCTTATGATGCCACAACTCTTCCTTTTGGAATCATCATTGTGACTCAGACTTTATTTCAAGTCCATTCCCTTTATGGTTCAGATTTTCTGTTACCCATAAATTCATTTGAGTTGTTAAAAAAATATAAACAGTGAAATTGAAAATTTGTACAATTTAAAAAAACTCTTGTTTGCTTTTTGGGGGCTTTTTCAATTCCATTTGGAATAAACAGCACATTGAGGTGTTATTAATATGTAAATTCCCCAAATTATGTCATCAATTTATGAGTTTTTAATATAAATAACTCCTTCAGAGTTCAATTAATGCCTTCATGGCACAAATACTTCTTCTTTTCAAACAAGTTCCAATCACTTTCTTGTAATTGAAGAAATATTTCAAATAAATTGATCATTTTTTTTTTAAAAAAAGAAAAAATAATACTTGATGTAGAGTTTTTTTTTTTTAACTATTGTTATTATTGAGTTGAAAAATTAAGCCAACTTAATGGCTTTTGTTGTAATAGTAGGAGAAGTATAATAAAGATAATAAATAAATGGAATATTTTTGAGATAATGAATGGGATATGCCCCTAATTATTAGTGAAAATGAATAAATAAAATTAAAAAAAATAAGAAAAAATATGTTCAAAAGGTTCAAGTCAGTACATCTTTCTAATACTTGTTTATAATGAAATAAAATTAGAAAAAGCAAGAAATAAAACCTTAGGTAGTTTATAGTCTTGCCTAGGACTTATCCTCCTTTGATAGTCCTTGTTGATAATTCTAATGGTGGACAGTTTATGGTCTTGCCAAGGACCATTGGCTGTTTTGCTGTGATCCTTGTTGACAATTTGATTGGGCAGTTTATGGTCTTGCCAAGGACCATTGGTTTATTGTTTTGCTGATAATTTCTTGATTTCTTGTTGAGAATTTTTGTTTTCATTTATCTTCAAAGCCAAGTTGTAAATTGAATTAACCAGTTTATAGTCTTATTGAGGACTCTTGGTTAATTTTTTTACTTTGAGTCCTTGTTGAGTATCTTGGTTTTGATTTATCTTCAAAACCAAGTTGTAAGTTGAATTAAACAGTTTATAGTCTTATTGAGGACTCTTGCTTAATTTTTGAAAACTACTTTTAAGGTTATAAAATCAGAGACCTATTTTCATTATGAACACCTGTAGCATTCAAAATAAAATATGTCAGTATCCTGTAATATTAAGGAGAAAATTAAAGAAAATTCCAGCAGTTTAATGTCTTGCTCAGGACATATTTGTTATTTGTAGCCCCAGCAGTTTAAAGCAATGCTGAGGGCTTTTCTGTTATTTGTAGCCCTGTACCACATTAAAATAAAATATATCAGTTTCATATAATATTAAGAAAAAAGAAAAAAATTCCAGCAGTTTAATGTCTTGCTGAGGACATATTGTTATTTTTTTTTTTTTAAAAGGCCTTTGTAAAAAAAAACATCAGTAAATGTAAATAAAATATTGAATAAAATTAAAGATAAATAAGCATTTTTTATTTATTTTTATTCTTATATATATATATTGTAATCAGTATCATCATTTTGTTTTATATATAAAAAACTAATTAGTCAGAAATAACATTAAAACAGGAAAATAAATTTAACAGTTTAAAGTCTTGTTAAGGACTTCCTTGTATAATGAAGACCTGTAGCACAATTAAATGTGTCAGCCCCATTTTATATCCAAGATAAATTAAGAATTAAAAAGAGAAATAAGCAGTTTAAAGCCTTGCTTAGGGCTTTGCATTGTCCTTTATAGCCCTGTAGCAATCAAAATGTCCAATAAAACCAGCTATGAAAGAAAAAAAAATAAAAACATGAGTAAAATAAAAGAATCCATCAGTTGAAAGCCTTGATGAGGGCTCATATCCTTTATAAGTCCTACTTAAAAAAAATAAAAATAAAATTAGCATAAAAAATGCAAGATAGAAAACTTAAAACCAGCAGTTTAAAGCCATGCTGAGGGGTCTTTGATTTTCAGCTCTCATTCTATAATAAAAAACATGGTTAGTCAACTAAGTGAATCATAAAAAATAAAATAAGCAGTTTATAGCCATACTGAGGGCTATTTTTTTTATTATTATTGTTTTCCTCTAATTATCAAACTAAAGGAAAAATCAGAAAAAAAACATAAAAAATAAAGTTTAAGCAGTTTAATGCCTTGCTCAGGGCATTTTTCATTTATAGCCCTGTAGACTTTCAAAATAAAAATAAATTAGCAAATTAAAAACTCAAAATTATAATTTATAAAATAACTAAGCAGTTTTAAGCCATGCTAAGGGCTCTTTTTTTTATTTATTTTTTTTTTAATTTTTTTTAATAATAAGAAAAATTATTAATTTTTTTTTTTTTGGTATCAATAAAGCCGGGCTGCTGATTTTAGCTCATGAGGTGGTTCGGCTGCCTGTGGAAGTCCGATTATAGCTAAATTTGGCTAGTATATCCCAAACAAGACCTGATACCACTTTGGGTTTCTGTTTAATATTTGCGACGACCTCTAAATGGGTTGTACTACCCACCCCTTTCCTCATGTAGAACAGCATCTGGTGAGCTTTTCTTTTTCTTTATCTTTAACTTTTTATTACTTATTTATTTATTGATTTATTTCTTATTGTTTTATATAAATCTATTTTGTTCAAAAGCACTTTCAAGGTGCTCTAACCTTCTTCGATTGGTTGGTCGGTCCCCTAAACTCTCATATCAGCTTCGAGTTGGAAGATTTTTTGGCTCCATAGGTGTTAAGAACCATTTGATGCAACTTCGTTGATTTGAGCTGGAGTATCAAAGTGATATAGGTGTTCCAATATATCATTGAGGGGTTGTCTTGTAAGGTTGTTTCAAATGTTACTACATTTTAATGGTGCTTAGAGTAACTTAATGCAGTTTTTTTTTTTTCTTCTTTTTTGTATCTTGCAAGTATTCAACAGGGTCCAATGTGATCCTAACCAGATAAATTAGCGGTGGTAGCAGTATGGTCCAGTATCACCGTTCTAAACCCATCATCAGAATGACTTCGGCTATTGTGTCTGGAAGGTCCCGTATATCGAAGTCCGCCTCTTAGGGAGTTAGTGAGCACTCTTTCTTTACAGTTCATAAGCCATGTTTGCGTGCAGGCTTATCTGAATTTTCCAACCTCATCTTTTGCTACTCATAATACACTTGAACAGGCTTCGGCGGAGGAAAATAGGTTGACGTCTTGATTCCTTCTCATGCTATCCTTTTGACAGCTGTGATCTTATGCCAATAATTCCACGGCTTAAGTTCCTTTTGTCTTAATTCCCTTAACTTAGCCGACCTCTGATGCTGATTACTTGTTCATTCCTCTTTTCCTTTACTGTCTGCAGGTCACCGAGGCAAGCCACGGCAAGACCAGTATTAAATGTTAAGGTTAGGTATGTATTGTTGTCGAGTTTTTTTTTTTTTTTTTTATATGCCCTATGTACAATAGCTTCCTCATCGTGCAGGAAAACGATTCAGTCATTAGGTTATATTGCTTCCGATAATCTCCCGTCAACCAAGGAGCCCCTTTTTAGCTTAGCCGACGCTTCCAACCTTACAGTATCCTTCCGCGAGGTAGGGGGTTACTTTTCTAGGCTTGCAGGTAAATGTTGTTTCTTCATTCGACTCTCAGATTCCTTGCTTCTGAATATAGCTCTTTATTTATGTGGGATTCAAGCGGTTGAAGTAATTAGACTCAGAGAAGAGGCCGGGTCCATTTTATCTTCACTAGTCCAATTAGTTCAAAGTTATGGGAACTACGTCGTTGGTACGTGATCCTTTCGTCTTAGTACTTTCCTATTTGTTGGAACGCTATCTTTTGCCTTGAATACCCTATTCACTGCTCTCTTCATAGGGTTGCTTTTAGGGTGGCTTCTAGCTGTGGCTCTTGGTGTCCCTCTTCGCGCCTTGGGTATAAATAGCCTCGAGTGAATGGTCTTTCTTCCTTTTACTTCATTATTGCTTTACCCAAAGAACCCCTTCATTTCCCAATAGAATCGATCCCATTTGTAAGTTCTTCATTTTTGTTTATTTAATTGTTTGACCTATTTATTTATCTCTAAGCTTCCTGCTCTGTCTTGTTTCAGTCAATAAACGTAGCTATTCCTGTCTAATATGAGCTCCACAGGTCGCTTCTATGGTTCTGGATATTCCGATTTCATAAGTTCCTTTAGTCCTGATGAACTAGAGGAATTGTTGTTCGGATATCCTTCCTCTCCTTCAAGAAGCACCACCTTCTGGGATTGGGCTAACAATCCCCACTCGACCCCTCCATCTTCTCCAGCTCTGGCACCACTTTCGAACGCCTCCTCCCCCTTCTCCTACTCAGAGGGAGTCCCAGAAGCCGCGATGGCTTTCTATGCTTTTATCGAAGGCAAGTATGACCCTTGACTTTTTGTTCCGGACCCTTTCCATTATTTTTTGAAAGAGGGAGCCTCTACTGCTATTAAGCCCAAAAGACACCATCAGCAGAGAAGGATGCACCCCTACCATTTACGCCCCCGTGATTCCAATGGACGGGCTATTACGACTTGCAAACTATCTTAGGTCAGTTTGAGTCCCTTATTTATTTATCATTATTATTTTGTTTTGTGGGCGTAACTAATCATCCGTCACTTTTCTTCTCTTTTATAAATATATTTGTATATTTAATGTTTTATTGTTGCTTCCTTTGTATTTGTCTATATTGTATTTGACAGGTAGTCCTTGCACATTGTTATTTGCCGTAGTTCTTCTCTTATTGAGTGGTGACTGCTAGCGCTCTTCTTTTTTTTTTTTTAATTAAATGTAATATGCGATAATTAAAACGAAAAAATGGAGACAATTTACATCAAAGAGACACTAATAAAAGAAAGTTCCAATGGAGCTTGGAGAGTGAGAATCGTAAAGTGAAAAGAAATGAACAAAATTTAATTAAGTAAGATGATTAAGACATAACCAATAAAAGTAAATTGCCAAGGCGCTTGAAGTGAGAAGACAACAGATAAGTTCAAGCGTCTATGTAACAACATTCACAATGATTTTAAGAAGGATAAGTCACTTTGCAAAGAACAAAATTTGAATTTATATATATAGATATATGTATGTAGGTTACTTATTATTTGATTTTATTAGTTTCTTTTTATTTTATTTTATTTTTTTAGAAAATTTGAAACTAATAAAAACAACTATCTGAAGAATATCAACAAGTGAATGAAGCTTTTGTAAATACTATCTCCTTCACACATTCTGTTTTGAAAAATAAATTGTTCGAAGGTAATGTAATTTTATATTTTTTTTGTGAATTTTTTTTTCTTTTTTAATTGATGAAAAATAGAAATGAGATAGAATAACTCATAAAGCTAAAAACTAATAAAATAGAATTTTAATATCATGTAAGATATTTACATATAGCTAACATCTACTAATATAAAATCAATTGAAACTAATTTTCTTTTTGAAAGTTCTTTTCTTCTGATAATTACTGGTGATAATTATATATATATATATTTGATCTTAAGTAAAAAGAAATATAACTATAAAAAAACCTTCAATATCAAGGAGGTTTATATTTTAATTTTTCCTTCTAAACTTTTGAATTGAAGCTTATTTATAAATTTTTAATATTTTATTCTTAGGTTGATTATCAAAGAAAAATTGAATAATAAGAAATAAAATGAAATAAGAATAAAATAATAAATAGAAGAAATAAATAATAATAATATTAATGAAAATAGGTGAGATTTCTTGTCATAAATTCCTTTGACCAAGCAATTTCTTTAATAATTGCAGTTTGATAATTTTACCTCCCCTCCATTTTTCTCTTCTGAGAGGTTTAAACAGGTATTCTTGGCAGAAAGAGTCCCAATCCTCTGTATTAAATTTAGTTGCACCACCTTTGAGGATGAATATTGCTGGTATAAGGGTTTCTTCCCAGTGACAATTCCAGGTGGAATTATCAATACTATAGCCTCTTGATATCTTGCTGATTGATCCTGGTTTAATTTTTAAATACTGAAGGTTGAACCAATCTTGGCATTCCCAGGTCCTCCAAAAGAGTGATTTCCTGAGGTGTTCATCCATGATGAATATTTCATTCCAGTATTGGTTTCCAAGGTTTCCATCAATTCCATCCCAGGTCAGTAACTCCAGGAATTCATATTTTGTAAGATTGAATCCAGGTAATTCTTTCCATGGATGAGATATGACAGTTTCTGATGGTGAGTTTTCTTTTTTAAAGATGTCCTCAAACTCAATATATGGAAGTAATATGGTGGAAATATCAGGACAAGGTTCTGGTTTTATTTTCAAGAACCAGTCAGGATTTTCATTTAATTCTTGTGGATTAATGTAATTGGCCCAGACTTCTTTTTCTTCTATCCAGTTGATATCTGTGTCCATTGACCAGGTATTTTCTTCATTTGATGGCCATGATTTCATTTTGTAGGATTTGGTGGGTTTTGGAAGTATCAAAAGGTAATAATATTTGAGAATTTGATCAGATTTATTTATCAAAATAGCTTGAGGGTAAGTTTAATGGGATTTGGGTGGTAATTTTGGGTAAGAAATTTGGATATTCCTCTTTGATAAGGCAGGAGGTCACTGCCTGATGATGCTTGATTTTGGGTGAGTGAAATTGGTTATTTTGATTGATAAGAATGAATTTTCCTCTTTGATAAGGCAGGAGGTCACTGCCTAGTGACCTTATGGTTAGTTGTTTTTTTTTGGGTGAGTGAAATTATTGATTTCAGTTGATGAGAGTTGATAATCCTCTTTGATAAGGCAGGAGGTCACTGCCTAGTGATCTTATGGTTAATTATTGTGAGTTTTTTTTTTATTGGTGAGTGGATTTATTGATTTGATAAAGTTTTGGATTTTCCTCTTTGATAAGGCAGGAGGTCACTGCCTAGTGATTAATTAAATTTGAATCTGACTTTTTTCTTTGATTTTTGATTTTTAGAGCTGTTATGTGACTTCAAGATGAGCCTTGATGGTTTGAAATTTAATTGTTCCATTAATTCTTGAGTAATTTGATCATTGGTTTTGTCAGAAACCTCCAAACATTTCAGCAATTCCTTGATTTCTTCAATTTCTTGGTTTCTTGATATTGATGAAGTATTCTTAAAGTGCCAAAGGTTTTCTTTATTGAAATCTTCATATTCTGGTGACCAATGAAGTTCTTCATTGATAATTTGGTTATCTTTGATTAATTCTTCCCCATAGGATCCAAAAGTTGGTGAATTGGCCATGGTGAAGGTAATTGGTTTTGTTTTTGTTTTTGATTATTTAGTTCAATAATATTATTTTGTTGATGAATTTCTTCTTTGTTAAGGCAGGAAGTCACTGCCCTGAGAGAAAATGAAATAAAAAAAGAAACTAATGATACATTTTATGAGTGATACTGATACATTTTAGAGAAAAAATCTTGATTTTGTTGGTTTTACTCAAAGTTGAGCTCCCCCAAGTGGGAAAGGTGAGTGTCTGTTGAGCAATCTGGCCAAAATAAGGTCTTTGAGGGCTTCCACAAAGTTATTTCTTTCCTCAATTTCTGGTTCTGATGGAAATTCTGACCACCATAAGTCTTCATCAATGAATATATATCCATCTCCAACCCATTTCAGTCTTCCAGTCTGGTATGTTGATCCATTCAATCCAAGGTACCACTGGGCCCAAATTTGATTGAAGTAAAGTCCTCTTCTTGGTAGTGTGGCCATTTCAAATATATCATCCCAGCATTTGTTTTCAAGGTTACCTTTAATTCCCTCTTCAGTTAATAATTCTAGGAATTGAACATTGTTCAAGTTTGCTCCTGGAAGGTGACATAAGTATTTATCTTCACAGAAACTTTCTTGAGCTTCATCTCCATAAATATCTTCAAAAGTGATATATGGCAGGTAAATGTAATTGTATTCATTTTCTAAGATGGATTCTGTTTCTTCATCTTCATTGGGAGGTTGCTGGATAAATTCAGGGTTTTCCAGTTGCCATTCATAAGGTTCTTCTTGGTTGTTCAATGGTCTGTCCAAGAAGTTGATATGGTATGTGTCTTTTAAATTTTTGTCTCTTTCTTCCATAATTATGAGGTCTTTTTCAATGTCATTTATAATTTCTTCATCTGAGAGCTCATGATGCTCACTAAATCTGACTTTCTTCTTTTTGGGTTTAGGTTTGAAAGGGTTTCCATGTATTTTCTCATTTCCATCTACTAAAATCTGGAAAGTTTCTTCATTATTGTTAATTGGCTTATAACTTATATTGGGTAATTCATCTTCAGAGGTTGAGTCTTCAAGCTGTCTTTTGAGATTGTTTGGCCATTGGGTATTTTGTAGATCTTGACCAAATTCATCACTTTTTGGAGATATGGATAACTCTTGGGTCTTCTGGGTTAAATTGATTATGGTATTGTCTCTTTTTGCATTTTGAAACTTTTTTCCTGGGTTATTTCTGACCAATGTTGCCATATTGCATAAATCCATTCCTCTAGGTGGTCCAGTTTGCCATCCAAGTGCTTGAGGTTTGCATATTGGCATGCATAATCTTCTTCCATCAGGTTCTTGATAGCTTAGTATTTCACCTTGTTTATGGGAGAATTCTAGTCTGATATTGTTGTCTGCCAAGAAAGGTCTTCCAAGTACAATATGGACAGATCCTTTTGCAATAAAAAAGTGAATCAGAGTTTCTTCACCTGAAGCCAAAATTATTGGGGTAAATTCTGAAAGTGCCACCAATGAAGTAGTATGGCCTCCAATTCCCCTCAGGTTCATGTTAAGATTTCTTGTTGTGAGTGAAGCTTTGATTGCTATTTCTTCTGGTATAATGTTGAGTTCTGCTCCAGTGTCTACTAATGCTTTGATAGGATATTCTTCCTTTCCAATAAAGATTTCCATAAATCCCAAAGGACAGGCATAATGAATCTTGGGCTTTGATATTTCTTTGAATCCAAATGTTAATAGTCTTTCTTGAAGATCCATTGAGTTGAGTGATTTAATTTTTTCCTTCTCTTTTTCTGATAATTCCTGTAATTTATGGACAAAATTTGGTGACATCCTCAAAATTTCTTCAATGGTGAGGTTGATCTTTTGTTGCATAATTTTCTTAATAATTTTGTCAATTTCCAATTTAGTTTCAACTTGTTTCTTTTGAGGTTTTCTGAACTTTTTTTCTTCTTTGGGAATTTCTTCATCTTCATTCTTATTGGCAATATTTTCAATTTCCTCCTCAGGTTGGTCTGGTTTTGGAATATTTGAATTTTGGAATTTGGTGGGAATTATTACTCTTTCTTCCTCTTTTTCTTCTTCAATGTAAGTTCCTGGAATTTCTGCTTTCTTCTTTGGTTCTTGACTTTGGGATTGTCTTTCCATTCTTTGCTTGGTCTGCCTTAATCCAATGTGTTATTCAAATGGGTCATTGGCTGAGGAAATGGTAGGTGGTTTCCAATTTGACCAATCTTCAACATGTGCAATTGAGGTTGATTTATCCTCTGGTTTCTTTTCAGTGGGCTTAATCTCTTCTTCTGGCTTTGGTTTGACAGTAGGTTTCTCCATAAATTTCTTGTTGAGTTCTGCTTGTTCCTTTGCAAAAGCTCTGACTATGTTTTTGGCACTTTCATTTCCTTCCATAGGTACTCTCTGATAATTGGGGAAGAGGTAAGATGCTCCTTGGGTTCTGACAATTCTTTTGTCCAAATCTTCAGCAAGGTGAGTGCATCTAGTTGCTGTATGACTTTCTTCCTTGCAGTAAGTACATTTCATTGGTGGTCTTGGAGCCATTTGAGCTGGTATGTATGGTTGGTAACTGGATGAAAATGGTGGTAAAGGATTCCTTGGCCTATATGGCTGGTTATTTTGAGGGAATCTTTGCTCTTGATTGTTGTTCCAGTTCCTTCTTGGTGGATTCACTGCTTCTGAGAGGCTTTTAAGTTGATGCAAAACTTCTTTAACTGATTCTTTTCCCTCATTTCTTGGTTGAGGCTCTGGTTGTGGAAGATTTTTGATCTTTTGGGTGAGTTCTTTTACTTGTTTTAAAACTTCATCCCAGCTTTCATCCTCAAATCTTGTTTTCTTTTCTGGAGGTTTTGGTTTAGAAAATTCTTTTTGTTGAATAAGTACCTTGGCCTCCAAGTCCTGTTCAATGTATAATTTCAAAATATCCAGTCTTGGAATGATGTAACCTCCATCCAAGGCTTGAACCATAGCTCTGTCTTTAATCATTTCTTTGTAAATTGATTCTTGAACACTAGTGGAAAGGCTGGCCAATATCTCCTGGTTATGATTGATATCACCTTGGATATATTGGTATCTTTTGAGGTAAGTGATGATTGCTTCATATTCCCCAATGAATTTTCTGTATTGAGTCATGTTTCTTATTCCACCTTCTTGTTGAGTTTTTGTGAATAAATCAGTTATTGAGGATAATCTGTATCTTCTTTCAGGTGAGACTGTTCCCCATCTTCTTTTCATATCCAATTTTAATTGATCCCAATCAGCTGTTTCATATCCTGGCATTCCTTCAATATGATAACTGATTTCTTCATCTTTTGTCCAAAATGCTATTTGTCTTGCAATGTCTCTTCCACTTGCTCCTTCAATTTCTGCAATATTTTCAACTTTCTTGATGAATCTTTCAACATCCTTTCCATCAAACCACAAGTTGTAGTCCTTGGCTCTGATTTTTACTATTGGAGTAGTATTTCTTGAAATTTCTTGATGTAATGAAGTTGGGATTTGAGCAGAAATGTTTACTCTTCTTGGTAAAGTACTTGGTCTTTGTTCTGTGTAGGGTGTTGATGTGGCCATGGGTCTAGGATAAGGTGAAGGTGATCCATGTTGCCTGAATGATCTTGGAAGGGTGGTCTGTTCCTCAAGTGGACTATTTTGTGGAGTATAACTTGATGATTTATTTTTCCCTTCCTTTTTGATGAGTGCTAGTAATTCTGCTTGCATTTCTAGCATCTTCTGCTGAAGTTTCTCTGTTGAAGACATTTCTTCCTGTCCTTCAACAGTTTCTTCATTAAGGTTTTCTTCCTGGATTTCTTCAATACTGGAAGGTAACTTTGATGATGAGGGTTTATCCATTTTTGATTTATTTATTTCTTCCTTTGATTTTGGTGTTGAGTTATTGATTTTATTTCTTTCCAGGAGATCAAGGAAAAATTTCTCCACAACCTCCAAGTCTCTTTTATTGGTTCTTGGTGTTGCAATAGGAAAATTAGAATATTTTCTTGATTCCTCTCCTAATTCTGTTTCTTGCTTGGGTGGATAATAGTAATGGTCAGAGTGAGTTGATGATTCAGATTTTGGAGATGATGGTTTTGGCTGATTGTGATTGTTTGAATCCAGTTTTTGTTATAGTAGTAATATTTTTTAATGTAGTTTTTTTTTTGATTTATTGGAATTTTATTTATATGTTATTGAAGTTTGAGGTTGACTGGCCACTGTTGGGACACCAGATGTGGGAACTTCTCTTGTGTGGGATTAAAATGAGGCAGTACCTGGAGGGGGAAATCACAGGTAACTAGTTTTGAATTGCTAATAACTCCTGTAACCAAGGGTGGCAAGGGTGTATTGCCTGCCCCTCCTAAAATACTGAACAAAATCTTCCTTGGAGGTCACAAACCAAAATAAAATTAGTAAGTGGCTTTACAACTGCAGAAGACAAAATTCAGCAGTCTCAGATCAGACCTATTCAATAAATAATATGAAAAATAATGTCAGTAATTTGGTTAATTTTTAGATTTAATGAAATACTTGTCTGTTTTAATTTTAATAGTTTTTGGTGAAATTGAGGTGAGTTGTTTCTTCTTGGTTATAATTCCTTGGTAGGATGGGTTATTTAAGGTTTTCTGGAAAATTTGATTGGTGTTGATAAAGGTAATTTTGTTAAGGTATAGTTATAATAGAGTAAAATAATTTTTTAAAGGTTTATTATTTTTTTTAAGAGTGTTCAATAATAAGATAAAATTTTATTTGTTAATTTTAAGAGGTAAGATTATTTGATATTGGATTTTTTAAAGGGGTAAGTGACTTTTAAGTCTTGATAATTGGTGTTAATTTTACTGGATAAAGTATTTTAATAGAGTAGTAACCCTAATATTGGGTACTGGATAATTTTTATTTTTATTTTAATAATAATAAGATTCCACTGAGCTTAGCTACTGGGTAATCTTCAACACTATACTTCCACTGAGCTTAGCTACTGGGTAAGTAAATTCACTATAATTTGCTGGACTACCTCCCAGATGAGGGATGACTTATTCCTGTGCTTTTAATGTACAGAGGATATATTGTGCATGGGGGGATTTTGAAATTTGGGGGGAGAGAGCCTCTCTATTTATACCTTTTGGGAGCCCAGGGGGCCCTCCATGGGAGCTGTCTTTTTCCACTTTAATTCCTCTTGATTTCATCATGTGACTCCATTTTTGGTGAGGACCTTTCTTGCATGGGTCAGGTGATTTAAGGTTTGGTGATAATTTTTCTCTGCACAGCCTTCTTTCATCACATGATATTCTGTTGGTGGATGCAGTATCACATGATAGCCTTGTAATTCCTTTGCATATGTCCTAATTTAGGTTGGGTAGAAATGGCTGTGTAATTTATGCAGGTGTCATGTTTGTTTTTCTTCTTTTTGAACTTTAAAATGAAGTCAGGTGATAACTTCTTGCATTGGTGAATTTACTGTTTTTTATGAGATGATGTGATTTTTGATTTTGACACATGCTGTGCATAGTCATGTGGTTGTGATTTAATTGGAATTGTGTACTGCATGCAGCCTGTTGTAACTAGCTTTGGTTTGCATGAGGTGATGAGTAGTGTAAATAATTATGTTTTAAGGTTTTAAGTGGGGATACTGTGGATATAAGATAAGGTACTCCTGGGGCTGTGTTGTAAATGAATTGCAGGAATTCCATGGAGTTGAGCTTTGCATCATGTGACTTTGAATGCAAGTTGGCTGTATAACTAATGCATGTGTCATTTTCTTGCTGCATGAGTCCTGTGGCTGTAAGGGGGTGTAAAGCTGGGTGGGGTGTGTAATTTAAAGGGTGGTACCTCATTTGTTGTAGCTAGTTTGCTATATGTAAATTGATTTTTTACATATGCATAGTGAAATTGAATAAGTTATTTAAACACATACACTTCCCTTTGGTGCCTGTGCCATGGTTTTATGAGTTAAATCCAGCTTCTTGCTGTAAAATCGACCTTCTGGTGTAAATTTTGAGTGTAAGTCTGCCTGTAGGCTGGATTTCCTGCTGTTATAGGGTACTATGAGCTTGAGCCTGGTGAAAAAAATGGTATGGAATACCACACTACCTTTCAGAAAGAAGATGGCCGCCTAATTTTTGTTCAAATTCTACCATTAGTTGGGGATGTTGTTGCAGTTCACAAGACAGCTGGGTTTGTGTCACATTCAGTGAAGCAATTTTGCCCATGGTGCAATTCTAAATTGCAAAATCTTCATAATCTTCAAATTGGAAGCACAAGAAGTGGCATCAAGATTTTGGAAAGCTCAAAAAAGTGGAAGAATGCTAAGACAATGACCCAACAGGAAGAAATACGCAAAACCACTGGAGTATGATGGTCTGAATTAAATCGCTTACCTTATCGCAATCCTAACATGCACATGGCTCTTGGGATCATGCATAAATGGTTGGAGGGTGTTTTGGCTGAAGCTTCCGAAATTGGTGGGGTTTTCAAGATGAAAGACAAGAGAGAAAGAGACTGAAAAATGAAAAAGTTAAGAGAAGAAAAAGAATCAAAATAAATGATGAAGGTGACAGCAATGACCCAGAATCACTAACTGAAGAAAGCCCTGAAAGTGGTGATATTGAGTTAGGGCAGGGGGTTGGTGGGTGTTTTTGGACGCAGGATCAAATCAAGATGTTTTGGTATATCATGAAGGATATAATACTTCCAAAGGGAATTTCAAAACTTCCACATAACCTTGGAGAAGCCAAGCATGGACGGCTGAAGGCATCTGATTGGTTAACTCTATTCACCTTGGTCATTCCTTTGATACTCCCAGAGATGTTTTTGGAAGGCACAAGTGAAATCAACCCAAACTCAATTCAAGCGAAGTTCCTCCAGAATACTGGTGATCTAATACAATGCACCAGAATTGCATGTGGAAGAGTGGTGCGTGAGGGTCATGCAGCACGCTTTTCTAAAGCTTATGAACAATACATTAATTCATCAAAAGAACTCTACAACAATCCTTGAATTAAGCCAAATCACCATTTTGCACTGCACATACCTTATCAATTGAAAATTTGGGGTCTATTAATGGGAGTGGCTGAGTTTGCTGGGGAGAGACTGATTGGATTGTTGCAAAAAATATGTACAAACAATCAAATTAGTGAGTGATTTTTGTTCTTGAAATGGGGATGTTTTAAGGAAACTAATTGTGGTGCAAGCTTAGATGATATACAAGGGACTCTAATGGAGAGAGTACACCAAAAACAAAGGTTGATTGGTAAATATGGGATGGTCAATGAGTTTATGGAGAAGGAAGGAGACTCAAAGGGTGAAAAGCAAAAAAAGATGATCAATTTGGCAGATGAAATATATGATTTGATGTTAATGATGGTGCGAGGAAAAAGAGTTAACACACGTGATTATTGCTGGCTTCCTCACCCGCCAAGGTTGGTGATTCTCAGTCCCAGCGCAATACCTATCTGGTCAACCAAGATAGCAAACCAGGTCATCATAACAACAATCGCTCCAAATAATGTTGTTGTCTTTAAACGTAATGGCCAATTTCACTATGGCCATGTGAAATCTATTTATGCATTCAACATTGAAACCAATCAATCAGAGGTGGGAATACTCATTAGCCAAATCTTAAATTTCCACCCACAGCAAAAGCTTGCAAACGGGCAAATGGGCTACTACTTGCAACTCCTGGGGGCTGTCTTAGGAATTCTGAAGAGAGACTCCATGGTAATGCTTGGACCTGATGAAATAACCCATGTAGCTTCCTATCGCTTCCTTCCTGATGACACTTTCGGCATTGATGGGGAGACTTTGCTCTTGTGCCCTCACTCACGTGAATTAGCTTTATAGGTTTCTACACATGTATTTTTTTGTATTCCGATTCCAATTCCTGCTTTCCTTCATTTTTTCACAGTTTTTCAAATCATTTTCTTTGTGTTTATTACCAAGATCTCTTTGAAGAAATATTTACAAACCAAATAACTCAACTCCTTGCAGCTCCTAATCCTCCACACCATCCATCTTGTCCTCATTGTTGTCCTCCCCTTCTCCTAGAGAGCTTTCATTAACCTTGTCCTCTTCATCTGAGTAATCATATTCTCAAGGCTCATAGACCCCATCGCTTTCCTCTTCTGACACATCTGGGCTAGTCCCCTCAAGATCAATACTCTCACCATTGCTTTCCTCTGAGCACTCATCATTTCTTTCTGACATAATCATCTGAAATGATATCATGATATTTTCTGGTAAAGTTTTTATCAGATATTTTCTTGTTGTCATTCCATTTGGGAAGCAAGGATTCCTCTGGATTTGGTAAAAAGGCAACCTTGTGAATATTTGGGATATTCCTCCTCTGGTTCTGATCAAGTGATTTGAGCCATTTAATACTGTAGAAGTCGAGCGGAAGGCCTTTTGGTGGCTGTGTATTCTTGGATGCAATTGGCACCTTTGGTAAACATCTTTCCCTTTGGCGGCTCACAGTTCCAGAGGCCCTTTCTGACTCGGCCATTGCCCAGTCCAATCGATGGAAAAATATGTTTGCTTTGCGAGATCTGTATCTTAAGGTTTTTATGAGGTAGCGTTTTTTATCTCAATCCTTTTCATCATCACTATGTGCCCCAATATCTTCAATTATTTGGCAGCAATGTGTTGGAAACTTGTTCACAATTGAATAATCCAGACGTGCATCCCTGAGCTATGAAGCAATTCAATTTCTGTGAGCTGATTTCAATCAAAAATGTATCTATATGTGTATATAAACTTACGCGTGCACGATTTTGTTGGCCAACCCCTTAATGCATCCATTTTTATATGCACCATTAGCCTTTTCCTTTTTCTCCACACGAGCTTTCATCAAGTAATGAACAAAATGGTCATATGCTTTTTGAAGCAATGACATTTCCATTATGTATTTTGGGTTTATGCTCATGTAATTGTAAGCACCACCAACTGCGACTTGTTGAAAAGTGACCAATGCTGTGATCCGGCATGCCACATTGTATAGATCATCACTGTTTTGGGCTAAGTTTGGGCTCCAGATTGTGATTCCTAACATTATAATGTTCCACAAATGTAGGAAATGTAGGAATCACTCAAATGAGAGATCCCACATGCTAAATTTCGTTTTCTTAACTTATCTTTGGCCAATGTAATGACATCTTGATTGTTTACCAATTTTAAGGAAGATGAATCTTGAACGGCTTTTGTGATATCAGCCTCATCTGAGAATCGTTGATAAAATTGTATGAGTGCCTCTTCAGGTGGTGGTTTAGGAATGGTATGCTTCTCACAAATACCCCAAAGTGCCTTAATGTGAGCGAACAAAGAAGCCTGTGTTTATTAAAGAAATAAGTCTTAAGTGAAATAATAATGGCTCAAAATTATGCTAACCTTTACACCTTTGAATGCAGGCGGGAAATCAGGGGAAATCAGCTGAAGTGGACTGCGCCTGACAGTTGGGGCTGTGACTGCCCTGATGGGTGAGGACTTTGGCAACTGCGCTATTTCCTTTTTCTTTTTATGTGTGCTAATAGAAGGTGGGGGCTCAGCTCTTTCTCTTTGAGTACCCTTTAGATTGTGGTGGGTTTTCTTGCAAGTCATTTTAGAAGTTTCCACAGGTGGTGCTTTTTTGGGTGTATTGGTGGCAACCTTCAGCTTGTTAACATCATTTTGAAGATTATTTATGGTGGCTAAAAGAGCCTCTTGTGTTTGCATGAGTTGTGACAAGAAAGTGTCAATTTGGGAAGCTTGTGGTGCTGGGCTTTGATTAGTTTCTGTATTAGTGGGTTGGATGTATTCCATTGCGATGATGATATTGATTGATTTTTATTAGTTTCAACGACAGTGAAAGATTTGTAAGGTTTGTTGTATATTACTTTTTTAGAAATAGTAGAAAAATGAGTGGGGGAATGCAACAGCTCTGATCTTTTGCAGTACTTATGGAAATTCATAAAAGCAGTGGACCCTGTGTGAAGAGAAATAAAACCTCATACGGATAGGGTGGTGAGGCTACATGGTCATTAAGAGATAAGAAGAGCCTAAAGGTACAGGAGAGGTGGTTGACAGGATCAATCAGATCCTGAATTGATTTGTTATAGAAACAGCCCATCTTTGATGTTTTGGGTGGTTTTAAGGTAAATGACGTTTACAAAATTGCCGCTGGGGTTGTCAAAGACCCTGGCAAAATACAGGCTGGGTCTGTCGTGTGACAGCTGAAAGGTCAGGGTGACGTTTCATGTGAAACGTCACCATTATGTTTGTAGTGTGGCAGAGTTGATAAGGAGGATCTCTGAAGTTGTGATCTGGCAAGGTCATGGGTTCAAGCCACACTGGCAACATTCTTAAAATTTAGAGTTTTTGGGAAAGTGAAATTTCTGGAGGTTTTGGGAATATTTAAGAAGATTTATGAATTTTCAGGAAGATTACACATAATACAGGCCAACAAGGAATACATCAATTTTCATAAAAATGTCAAACCTAGCCCACAAATAAGCCCTCGGAGGGCGCAAATCATATAATACAGTAAAATTAGCTGACTGATTAGTAATTCATTGAGTAATACATGGAGATAATGGCTCCAGGGCCAAAAATCAAGTTTTTACTATATTTCACAACCACATGTCATGTCAATAGGTGAGATAAGAATGAATAAATCTGATTGGTCAGAAATGTGTCACGTCATTATGGAAAGTGAAGTGAAGCAATCTGATTGGTCAGAAATCTAGACTGGTGTCATGTCGCAACACAGTGCCCCTGCAAATCCAAAATTAAAGTTTGCACTGCTTTATTCAGCCACAAGAGGCTGAAAATTTCTAAGTCCCCTCTTTTTTGCACTCCTATGGAAGGCCTCTCTCCCACTTTTTACCTACTCCCCATCAAGGAATTGTAAATTGAATTTATTTTTTCTGATCCCTCCTCTACAAGGTTATACCAGAAATTTAATTGATAAATTCAACCTAGTGACTGATGTTTTTTGTTGACAGGGATCAAGAGAGTCAAGAGTGTAAAAGGAGTTGAATTCATCCCTTAATAGCAGATACACTAGTACCTTATTTAATTAGGATCTTAAATCTTGAAGCTCATGAGCAAGGTGTCTCTGAAGTTTAGCGTTTAAGCCTTAAGATTAATTTTTAGAGAGTTTTAAAAGAAAACCATCAAACCAAAGTTATTTTTAGGCTTTAAAACCAAAAATAACCATTTTTAATTAGTTTTGGGCTATTTTTTGTTGTAAAGCTACTCAGAGTGATTTTGCCTGTTTGAATAGAAAACTTTCACAACTGGGGTAATCTTACTAATTTTCAAATAAGAGTAGATTTGTACTTATTGGGTAATACCTAATAAATAATCATCAAGAAAAGAAAAGAATAAACTAAAATTAAATAATTTAGTTTTTAGCTCAAATTAATATTTAATCTATAGAAATTAGCTATTATTGTTATCAACAACCCAGAAGAGATTATATAATGTATTATTACAACACAACACCAAACATAAAATTAAATTACTCATATTGAACTATATTATTATCAATTATTGAAGTATGAGCCTATCCACCCCATCAAAAAGGGCTTGAAATATACTTTCATCCTTTTAAAGTTTTATATTTCATGTAACTGAATATTGCTGCTATTTTAGTCATTAATTTCTATATTTAAGCAAGAATTATCAAGAAAAGAAGTTTTTTGTGGTTTTGTATTATAAAATGGTGTTTACTGTTATTTATTCATTTTGGTTCTATATGATTTTGTATATTGTTGTACAATTATTTGTTGCAATATACTCAGCCTTCTGAAAGTCTCAAAAGGAATTTATTTGTTAAGTTATTAAATAACCATTGTTTTGATTATAGAAAAGTCTTATTAGAGGTTTTTGAGTACAATATTTCCTGATCCAGCCACTATCAATGATAAAATTGATTTGGTGAACTCAGTAAAGATAACTTAGCATGTCAGGAAGGGAAGTCTAGATTATTCTATCACACAAGAAGAGCAAGGGTTACAAGTCCCAAACAGAAATTCAAAACTGTTTAATTGTAATTTCCCAATCCAGGTACCACCTAATCTTATCCCACATGCAGAGGAGTTATCACATCTGGTGTGCCAACAGTGGCATTTCAGATAGGAATACCCTTAGCATCTGTTCAGCTTTATATCAAAAAAATGAAATTAATAAATCAAATAATCAGAAATCATCCTCCTCATCATCAAAAGAATCATCTAGATATTCCATTATTATTACCCAATAGAAGGATCAACACCACCAGAACAAGAATTTAAAAGGGATTGTAGTAAAATAATTCCTAGAACAAGAAAAGAAGCCAAGGAAAAGGAAAGAGTTAACAGAGAAGTTGAAAAAAGAAATTGTAGAGTCAGGAGGGAGTATTTATAAAATAGAGAAAATGGATCAGTTAACATCAAAATTACCACTGTTACCTAAGGATACTGTATAAGAGCAGTACAAAGAGGAAAGTGAGGAAGAAGATCACAGTGAATATCTCATTAAGCTTCTCAGAGATTCTCAAGAACAGATTTCGCAGAAATTACAGGATACTATCAAAAATCTAAGTAAAAAGAAGGGGAAGAGAAGAGAATCAACATCATATACACCAGGAGCTAGTCCTAATGAACCCTACTTACCTAGACATGTTAGACCAGAAAAATCTCCAATATCACCAACACCTGGACCTAGAGAAACATCTACTCAAGCAACAGAGTCAAGACCATCCAATATCCCAAGAAGAGTTTTTGTTTCAACACCAACACATCCAAGTCCACTACAACAAGAGATCCCAAGGCAAGGAAGATCAGTAGTAAAAATTAAAGCAAAGAATTACAACATAAGTTTCAATGGTGAAGGATCTGAGAAATCAATCAATGAGATTATAAGAATAGCCCAAATTGAAGGTGCAACAGAAGCAGATCTGGCAATTCAGGTGGCATTTTGGACTACAGATTCCAAAATTAGTGATGCAATAGAAGCTATGCCAGGATTTGAACAAGGAAATTGGACTCACCTTAAAAAGGACCATATAGAAAAATTGAAGTGAGCTGTTCCTGCGAAGATATATAGGAAGGACTCACTTATCAATTTATAGAGTTATACACAGGATGAGGGAGGAATCAGTACTCTTTCAGATATAAAAGGTGTATAGGGGAATATGAAACTATCCTCAATTATCTTCATAGATATAAATATACTACTCAAGATAATATGTTTAATGAATACATGTTTGACTGTCTCTCCTCAGACAAAAAAGGAGCCATCAGTGAAAAAATGGTCAAGGAGAATGTCATGGTTATAGTAGAAGGTGGAGGATATCTCATACCACCAATGAAGATCTTGAATAAGTAAATTGAACAGAAATTGGAAGAAAGGGTATTAGTCGCCAAAGTCCTTTCACCTCCAAGGATAGCTGAAAAAATAATCAAAGAATAAGGAAAGAAGGGTTCAATTTAAGGAAAAGGTATTTCCAGAGATGCAAGAAGCCCTCAAGGAAATTAAAGAGGTGAAAAAACCCTCAAAAGAACAAAAGGAATGAGTTGAGTATGAGGCACCTTCTTAAAATGAAGATTTCAAACAGTTCATGAATCAATTAACTGAATAAACTAATTTGGTTACAACCCGAAAGCAAATAATTAATAACCCTTGGTCAAAAAATAAAGGATTCAGACCAAGAGATAATTTTTCTCCACCACCAAATAGAAGTGTACCCTATGTTCCAGCACAGAATTTACCAAAGTTTACTGTTAAATGTTACTATTGAATGGAAGAAGGTCATTAAGTTGGAATATGTACTGAACTAGTGGATTATCAAAACAAAAAATGGGTTATCCCACAAGGTTTCAATTATTGATATCCCAACTGGGAAAGGGTGCCCAATGATGGAAAATTTCCACCAAAATATTTAGTCAGGAAATTTCAGAAGAAACAAGGGAGCTCAAAAAAAAATAGAGGAAAAGAACAAAAGTAAAAGGGAAAATCCACTGCTTTTATATCAATTGATAATTGAGGTGAACGGAAACCACCAAGTATTTAAATAGGATTAGAGCCCTTAAGATATACTTATGGTTTAAGGAAGACAAAGAAAAGAATGGTGAATGAAGAGAAGAAAAAGGAATCAACAGATGGCTTACCATTGAAGGAAATTCCAAAGCTAATTGAGTATCTTGAAGAGAAGAACAAGTATGCCTGGTGGATTCATACCGGATAAAGAAGTAGATGAATAAAAGGGTATCAGACCTACAGAATACAAGTCCAAGAATTCTCTTGAGAATGATAATTATCAAGAACCAGTCTTATCAAAGGAAAAGACACCTGAAAAGGGGAAACCAGGAGAGCTTGAAGCTGTTGTCAAACCACCAAAATCTGAGAAAAAATTCAAGAAGTCCCTAAGGGAATAAGAAAAAGATGAATCAATTATTGAAAAAGCTATGAAGAAAGTGTTGGACCATAAGATTACTTGTACCTGAGAGGAAGCTTTGACCATATCACCCAAATTTATGCAAGAATTGAAGTTCTTGTCTGCAAAAGAGAAGAACTATTTAATGTCTCTTAAGTCACTTAATATTCAAGATCAAATATCTATTCAAGAATTGAATATTGAAGACAAAATGTAGTATAGTTGTCCCCTTGGAATGCTGGAAGTCACAATTGGGGAAAAAGATCATAAAGTAAATGCTCTGGTAGATACTGGAGCTGAAATAAGTATTATACCATAATAACAGTCAATTAAATCAGGTTTGTTAATAAGAGCTTTGAATATTAGGCTTAAAGGAATTGGAGGACACAGCATAGATATTGTTAGATTATCTGAAAATATCTTACTAGTATTACCATCTGGTAATGAAAGAAGGCTCCATTTCTTTATTGCTAGAGGGGCTGTACACACAGTTATTGGAAGACTTTTCCTTGCTGAAAATGCTATCAGACTTGAACACTCTCAAAAGAAAGGTGAAATTCTCAGTTACAAAGAATCAGATGGAAGAAGATTGTGTATACCTATATTCACACCAGAATCAAAAGGATGGCACACAGGACCACCCAGAGGAATGGAGCTGTGTAATGCTACCCAAATTGAAGAATGGAAGATAAATCATATAAGCAAAAGTAAAAGATTAGAATAATTACCTCAAGGAAATTCAAGAAAAGAAGACAATCAAGTACCTATGAAACAAAATCTAGAAATTTATCTCAAACATTCCAAAGCTGAAGTAACTAGCAATGAATTTAAAATTAGCACAAAGAATAATTCAAATCCCAATTACCCTCAAACATCTGAGAATACTTATAGCTTTAACATGGAAGCTTCCTATCCAGTGGACCTAGTACAAAAGAAAGGCTTTCAGACAAAACAGCTAGTTAATAGTGTCCCACCTGTGTGTGGTGAAAATGGTTCTCATTTTAATAGGAAACAGAATCCTGTTTCTGAATTCTACAAGCCATATGTAGAAGCTATATTTTCAAAACCAAAGCATAGTATTCGACCCATGGATTTGTTGAGAGTAACATCTGGTGCTCCAATGAAATTTGCCCAAAATTTGTCCAATAAGCTTAAAAAAGATGCAAGGAAGACTTAAGGAATATTCACCAGTTGGAAATCAAAATCAAAATAATGAACAAATAAATTCATATTTCTCTTATACTTACTGCAGTCAAAAAAGAAGCTCATTCAATGGACAACCCCCCAATTAATCCAAGCCTCAAAGATCATACACTATAAAGGAACAATTTCAATCTCACTGAAGATAAAGCTTCATCCCATGAGGAACAAAAAATGAAAATAAATTATCAGTCATTTAGTAATGCAAATTACCTCAGTATTCAAGAGGAAAATAAAATTGAAGGAACATATGAATATCAAGAATTGAACACCCATAGTGAAAATATAACCCAATTTGAGGAATTCAGCTCACCAATTTATGTTAGAGCAGGATGGGAGGAATATCCTGTTATGGAAATTATAAACCCAAACATAGAAGAAAATATTTTGCCATTAAAAATTGGATTAAGTATTGGAATAAATTCCAAAAAGAAAAATAAAACAAAATATAAAATTTTATAGAAAAAAGTACAGATTGTTATGCCAAATGACAAAACAATTCATTTACCATTTACAGTTGGAGGATCAATAAACTATTCAATTTTTGGAAATAAATTCTGTAACTACTTTACTGTTATAAAGAGTATTCATAAATAATCAATCAAAGTTGAAGAAAGTACAAATTCACAAGATATTGCAATAGAAGAAGAGGAAGAAATAGAGAAAAAAGGAGATTTTTCCCGCTCAGATGAATAAAGGGAGGGGAAAAAGAACCTAAGTACCTTCAAACTAAACACCTTCCATTCAGAAGGAATTTATGATATGGAACACATTAATACAGCTAATGAAAATCTTTTAGAAGAAAATCAAGAATTATTTGAGATTATACAATCAAAATTAAGAAACCAATTCAGAAGACATCCACATCTGAAAGTAGCTTATTCATAGATAATACTCCAGACCTATTTTCTGGGCTGTTCAACAAAGGTAATATCATAAGCAATCAATGCACCTCTTCTAGACCAGAAGAAGAAATCCAAGCTCTTCTGGAAGAATTATGAAAAAAATACCTGGGATAATGAAGTGTTATCCCAGCCTCAAGCATCAATCACACATCAGGAGGTTCCTCCTTTCTTTATTCAAGAATTTAAGCAAAATTGGAATTTAAATACACAAGTTGGCCACATTCAAGTAAAGACAGATGAACCTTTAAATTCTGAAGTAAAATTCTCAACAGGAATTGAAAAAAAGTCATCTGAGGGAATATCAAAGAAAGAAGATTATGAAAACTAACCTTTCCCTAATTCTGAGCAAGCATGACAAGACCAGTTGACCTCTGATGAAAAATAAATTTCAAAATTATATGAAACATTTATTAATATAAATAACCAGAAGATTGAAACAAGAAATTTGGCCCAGATATTGGAGTCAAACAACTTTCAAATTTCCCAAGGAATTACCATTATTTCAGCCCAAATGCCTGAAATTCTGCATAATAACCCTTCAAATGAACCAATCCATCTTTCTAGAGAAATAAAAGTCACTAGAAATACAAAAACTAAAAAATTTTCTGTTGAAAATCAAAATAATGAACTTACAACAAGAAATAAAATTGAAGTTAAACTGAATCTTACCAATAATAATCAGGAGAAAATTCCTTTTCCTCTTAGAGTGCTTAAAAGCATAAAATCAAAAAATAGCTATTTCAGTTTTTTAACCATAAATTCAAAAGTGAAATATGTTCTATATTTGAAACACATAAGTCTAAAAGGGCATCAAAATTTGAGCCCCAAAGGAGTATTATGTGTTAACCACTTATATTGTTGTCAAACAAAATAATAATATATATATAAATCTGTTTCTTATATTGAACATATAGCTTCTTGTACTTTTATATATTGTTTAGGCTCTACTTTTATTTAAAGGTGTTGGTAAACACATGTAAGCCCTTACGTGTTTTTACCAATTTATGGCCAAAACACATAAGTGACCTTATTTTTTAAAAAAAATCCTCAGGCTCAGTTTTGAGGTTTTTTCTAAATTTATTTTGCCATCTTGTTTTCAACATGGGATGACAAAATACTCAAATTTTGTCAATTCTTTTTTTGCCAAATTTTCCAAAATGGCATGTTTTTTGAAAAATTCATATAAAATCTTCCCACTAATTAATTTCATTGATTTTCTTTCAAAATGAAGTGTTCAATCTTGAGAATGAAGAGCTAGAAGCCCATAATTGTGGCAATTTTCTTTGGTGGGACAAGTGAAGGTGCAAAAATTGTTTTTTCTTCCCGTGTTTGTAATATAACTATTTTCAAAAAATTAATTTAAAATCTTCCCACTTATGAAGTTCCTTCTTTTTTTAAAAAAAATGAAGGATTCGATCTGGACAATAAAGAACCAGAAGCCTGTGATTTTGGGGAATTTTTTTGGTGGGACAACAAGTGAAGGTGCAAAAAGTGTTTTTGTTTCAATTTTTTTTCTTGTTGGTAAGATGACTATTTTTAAGTACAAAGTTTCCACATGTTTGATAAAAAAGAGCCTGAGGTGGGATTTAATAAATAAATAGGACTGAGGAGGGGGATAATTGGCATAAATTGTATTTACAAGTATCAATCAATCTGAATCAACCTCCAAAATGGCTGGTTTTTTCTGAGGGGTGGAGACAGATTGGACAAATATAACATCCTTTGTTTCTTAAATTTATCATCCCACTCCAGGGCTTGTGGTTGGGCATGAAATTCCCAATTCACAGTAATGGGGGGACTGTATAAACTATAGAAATGATTAAATCCAATGGAACAAAATGAAAATAGCTATCCAAGAAGTGGATGAAAATGGGGGATTATAATTTGGAAGACAGAAATAAGGGAAAAAAGAGAAAGATTGGACTTTGGAATAAAAGAAAACTGGTCTTTGATACTTATTTGCAATTGGATCCCCATGTCAGGCATGGACATCCACTTGCTTTTTGGAGCCTGGCCAACATCTTCATACCACTCAATTTTGTCCAAATATAAGGATATTGAGGGAATTAAAGTGCTCATGGCTTCATAAAGGTCTTGACTTTTTTAAATTTCTTCAGCCAAGTTACCTCTTACATCAGCCCATTGATCTTGAGTCTTGTAAATTTAGTGGATACTAATCTGTAGCCACAGTTTCCACCCCTGGACATTGATGGCCTTGAAGGTTTATTTCAATATAAACTTGGGAAAGTCTTCTGAGTCAGGTACCTGATAGAATAAGGTCAAAAATAACTAATTATTCAAGTAAAAAAGAGAAATATAAATTAAAAAGAATCAGAAACTTGCAAAGAGCTTGGAGAATTCATCACTTGTGTGATAATTGCTTTGACAATGCTCACAGGTCAAGTCAATTGCATAATATATCTTCAAACTGGTGGCAGGCTTGTGGGACTTTCTTTGTGAGATTTCGCTTCCAATCGCCAATCTTCTGGACCTTCTAAGGGTGACTTCTGATTTGCCATATTCATTTAATTTAGTTGCTGAGGGTAGTGAATCTTATGAATTGATTTATTTTGATGATGAGGTCTCATAATATTCATAATTTTCAGATGAGTCCACTTCCATAACTGAAGAGGGGACATTTGACTCTGATCTTGATGTTGTTGTGCTGGTCAATTTTGATGGGGGTCTTCCTCTTCTCTTGGATTTACTTTCAATGATTTAAAATCTTGAGGGTTCTCTTTTGTGTTTATTTTTATTTTTATTCTTGGCTCCTTGAGGTCTTCCACAGATATTCTTTCATTCTAGTGGGTCTTCATAATATTGATCATCCTCTTGAGTCTTGGGAATTTGATTGAATGGGGCTTTCCAGTCAAAACATCTTAAAAATGTTGAAGAATTGGGGCAATTTCTGCCATTGGCCTTTGAAGAAGGTCTTCCCCAATATCTTAAAATATTTCTTTAGCATCATTATTTCTTTCTTTTTCAACACTTTGATCATCACCTTGATAACCAGTCTGAGAAGAATACAACAAAAAAAATCAGTTAATAAGAAAAAAAGGAAGAATTTGAAGTACAAAAAACCTCACAGGCAAATTCAATTGCCACTGAGGATGGAAGTCTGATATCTCAAGCCTTTGGCACTTGGCAAATGCGTTTTGGGTCTTATGCTTGCAAGGAATGCCTTGATAGTTGCTGTATTTGTTGGTGCATTTTTCATTGGGGGAAATTTGGTTTTGAAATTTTCAAAGGCCATCTGAAGGGCATAATGAGATACCTTTCCATTGAGAGCACAGATGTGTGGAGGAAAATTCTTGACATGGACAATCATTTCTTTGGAGATTCTGCTGATCATTTTAATAAATTGTATCCTGAAAGCCATGTGGAGAGCCCTAACTACCTCCAGGAGAGTACCAGTGGACTTTTTAAGCCAAAGTTTAACCATGGCATGGGCACCTTCAGCTCTGGAGGTGAAGCCCACACCTATGTGGAAATGGTGGCTAGTCCAGGCTGGCACATAATACTCCTTCAGAGGAAGCCAGGTATTTTCCAAATATTTCAATACTTCATGATTCTTTTACTTGCTGTTGAAGCTTCTTCCAGTTGTCTTTGAATAACTTTTCAGTGGATGAATACATAACCTGAGAAATTAATCCCAAGGTCATTAATATAAACAATAATAAGAACAAAAGTGAAACCAAGTGAAATAAAATGAAATAAAAAAGTATATTACTTGATTTGAAATTCCCATAAAGCTTCTGAAATCAGTGCCATGACCAATTTTCTTCATGCAATGAGCAGATACATCTTTATTGATGTGCCAAATTCATAACATGACTTTGGAGTCTGGGAAGAGCTTCTTAACAGAGTTTTTCAAAGCCAGATTCCTGTCAATAACAATGACTGGAGGGGAACAAGATTGGTGTTTTTGAGGAATTTTTCCATGTATTGATTTAATGCCCAAGTATATGAGGGCTCAGTTTCATTCTTCATCAAACAAAAAGCCCCAGAAAAGGTCTTATTGGTTGAGCTGAATCCAACAATATAAAAAGGGGCATTTTGTACTTATTTTTTTTATAAGTACACTCCATAAAAATGACATGAGGAAAGCCATGAAGGAGTTTTATGGCAAGGGGGTGAGTGAAAAACAAGGAGGTAATGTGTCCCTCAGCATCCCTTGCAGAGGATCGAACAAACTTTTCCTCTTTGAGAGTGTCGATAAGGGCATCGATGGGCCTCCTGCCTTGCAGTTTGTCTTTCTTGACTTTCTTGACTTGGTTGTAAGTTCCTTGAAGGATTACAGGCCTGTAAGACTCCCTCTGGCTGCATAATTAGGCCTGAATTTGCCTTGGCAGAAGCAGTGATTCAGACATTTGAGCAATTCAGGATGTTCCTTGCTCATTAAATTTCCTGAAAGCAGCATGTGCCATGATATTTTCAGTGAAATCATGGCAATGTTTAGGATTTTTGACTTTAAGAGTCCAAGTGGTCTCCTTGGCATATTTTCTGGCATAAAGTCTAAATGGACAGTCAAGCTTTCTTGAAGTGACTGTTTTGGAGGAGTTTTTGTTGGGATTTGGGGTCCCAGACCTGTCACAACCTATTTCAATTTGTTTGTGGGTCATAATGGACCTCAAGGTGGACATGTCATACCCCTGAGCCCTGGCAACATTATGCACACACTGCCAAAAAAGCTCAAGGGTCTGAAATTCACCTTCAGTGGGGGGTTGCACCATTTTTGAGTGAAAAAGATGTATAAACTTATAAAGGGGAATTTGGGGATTTGGAATGAGGAAAGAAGCTTTTGAAATGTGATAAAAGGTGTGGAAAATCAAAAGAAGTGGCTTAAATGTGGGATTAATGAATGAGGGAAGGTAAAAAAGTGGAATTTTAGAGGCTTGGAAGCAGGTTGTTGTGGTGGAAAATGCAGTCTTTGGGGGGGAAAAGAAAGAAAAGTGTGAAAAGCTTTGCAAAACTGCTTTGGTAATGCTGTTTTTCAAAAAAAAATTGTTTGGGGTGGGGATAATGTGGATTATTTGGATGTTGGGTCTTTTTTTGGGGGGCTGTGAAAAAAATCTGAAACAATTGTAAGATAGAGGGGTTTGGTGGAAAAACAGCTTTTTTGGGCATGTTTTGGCCCAATACGGGAATTGTTGTGTTTTATTTTTAATTAAAAATGGGCCCAGGGCACCCCGTATGTGCTTTTACCAACACATGGCAAAAATACATAAGCTCTTACGTGTTTGTACCAATTTTCTTACATCTCTTTACCAATACCCTAATTTGATTGCTTGGGACATTTGATTTTCTACTTATGTTACACAATCAAATTATTATGATCATTTTTTCAGCACAGCTTTGCTTGAATTTTTTTTAAACATTTTTTTTACTTCAATAAATTGAGTTTTTTAAACATACTCAAGTTCTAATCTGACAAGCTTCAGAAAAAATTAAAAAAAAAATTAGCTGAGCATAGAAAGAAATAAATTATGATAAAGTGATTTTCTTCTAGTTATTATTTCACTGGAAGTGACTTGAATAATAATTAAGAAGAAATTAATACACTTATAGAATTATTTTTTAGTCTGGAATGGGTTTGTTTTAATTTTAAAATTCTTAATAGTGGTTGATCAGCTTTTCCATTTATAATGGAAAAAACAATTAGAATAGTATATATATTTATTTTAGTTATTGTTATATTACAAACAAAATTAATAATCATAAGAAATAAAGAAATCAACTTACTTCATCATTCTTAACATATCATTATTATTATTCTACTCATGATTAGAAAATACTAAATTAATTCTTTCCCTTATGATAAAGCTAATAAAGTTACTATATGATGATTTATTTTCAATTAGTTTCATAGTGGAAGCAAATTCAATAAATATATTAAACAAATAAATCAACCTACATAATCATTATTCTTTTTTCTCTGCTCATTTTGAGCAATATTCAAAATTGATTTTCTACCTAAATTGCTTTCTGGATTACTGGAGAAGTAGTCAAATTATGATGATTTTATTTATTTTCAATTCTAATTAGCTTCTGAGAAAGCCAAATAGCCCCCAAAATTGAATAAAAGCACATACTCAATCATTCACCTCATCATAGATACCATCAGATATTCATGTGCTAAGATAGTAAATTTATTCTATATCTAGTTGAATGATAAAAGTGAATAAATGGAATTTTTATAATCTCTTAAGAAAAATTATTGAATATCTAAAATGAATGAGATTATTTAACTAATCATATAACAGTATTGTTGATTATCTTATTATTGTTTTTTGTTTTTCTGATTTTTTTCAATTGAAAACCTACCAACCAGTTGAAATCAATAAATTAATCATAGTTTTATTCTCTACTATGTTGAAGCGACTTGAAGAATCATTAGATATAAATATATTAGCTTTCTTGAACTCCAGAAACCTAACCTATCCTGAACAGTTTGAATTGAAAAAGTGATTATTTTAGGTCATTTTCATGATGAATTGATGGAGTAAGGTTGAGAATTAAGAGTTGATTTGGTAGTGGAAGTGAAAGGTAAAACAATACATTAATGAATAGATTACCTAACTGAACTCAATATTGGGAAAGAGTAATGTTGCATAATCAAAAGTTCATTTTTCTGATTATTTTATTTTATTTTTTAAATCTTTTGAAAAAAAAACCGGAAATTGGAATGAAATATTTAGGTTGGAGTGTTTTGTGATGGGTTGAAATTTAATTTCAGTTTAATGAGTTTTGATTGGTCAGGATCTGTGTATGATTTCTGATTGGTTGGAATTCAATTATGGTATCTTATTGGTCAGATTTTTGAAGCTTTTTGTGATTGGTCAGAGTTTTTTCAGTATTTTAATAGAATGGAATCAAGGTTTACTTAAAAGACTGAAAAATAATATAGATAGAGGGTGTTCTGTACACTCAACCTAGTCCCAAACAAGACTTTAAACTGTTATTTTAATTTATTCTTTTATTTAGTCTCCATGACTAAATTGGTTCATCAGTTTTACTTTGCACCTTTTATTTTTCATCTTTTACATAGCTATAAGTTTTATATACATTTTATTCATACCTGTAGCTTCAAGTCAGAGCTTTTGAAGTTTTTTTTGAAGGAATAGTTATTTATATTTGTTTTGGTTGATTTTATAAAAGCACTCTACTTATATTACTACCAGGAGCCTTTTAATTCTTTTTCAGAAGCTTTGATGCATTGATAACTTTGAATTTTGTAGAAATTATCAATTCAGAAAGTGATGATATTTAATGGCCTCCCTGCATTAGGTTGTAGCTGGACTGGAAGACTTGGTTTAAATTCACATTGATAAGAAAATACTCTAAGCAGCCAAGGTCAGACATAGTCTGATGAGGGGAAATAACTTTGAGTTGATTAAATTCATGTCCTTGGTGATGAACACTATATATTTTCAGGGAACTATTTATATTTAAAGATTTTCTTAAGTATGATCAATAACAATATAAGAAAGAAGTAGTATGTGAAATCAAGGGTAATGAAAATGATAAGGAATACTTGGGGTAGCATGTTTAGAGGGCTCAAATGTTTCTTTTCTGTTTATTTAATATGCATATGGTTTTTTTATCAAATCAAGAGGGGTATGTTACCCTCTCCATGAATATAAAGATCCTGAGAAAGACATAAAATTGCATCATTGTTATCTTATTTCTTATGGTTACTTTTAAGATTATCTTTTTCTGTGGAGTCAAGAGGAATATTGAATCATTACCTTGTGGTTGTTTTGGATTGAAGTCTGATTGAGTGTGTTTTGGAAGAGGCTATGAGTATTTTTTAAATGGAGAGGGGTTTCAACCCCTTAGTTTATATAAAGGATATGTTGATGGAGTGATTCTTTTAGCTATATAATTTGCTTTTGTATGTATTAGTATTACTGTCATTATTAAATTTGTATTTGTAATTGAAACATATAAAAAATAAGGGGTGGTGCTTGTTTCTTTACATCACACCTTATGATGTTACGTTTTTGGGGATTAGTGGGAATTATATTAAGAGATCATATCTTTTGGCCACTGGATATATTCAATTATGGATAGGAAAAGAATAGTAGTTGCAAATCAAAGGACTATATTGCATGTGTCATGATATGATTCATTCAGCTTCACTTGGAATTCTTGGGACAGCATTAAATGGAGAGGGGGATGTTGTATACCATGACCATTCAGCTGAATAAATTCTTTATTTTTGTGGTAATTATTTACATGAAATAGGATACCAATAGTATGAAATGACCTTTAAGGAAAAATAACAGTAAAATAAGCATCAAAGAGCACAAACAATATATTTATTAAGGAAAATTGACCACAGGCTTGCTCTGCCAGTGTCACCCCACTGCACTATCCAACACATAAGTGTGATGCAAATTACCCAAATCAAAGACTTTTTTCAATTCTCTTGGTATATATTTTTTTAATAATATGATTGAATATAAGCAATTGGGTGATTACTATAATTGGATTCAAAATGAGGATGCCAATTGATAAAGAGCAGAGTTTTAGGCATCATAGGGGACACATAAGGTTCAAGGTGTGGAACAAAATACCTTTTTAAGTATTGATTTTGGGATCTTTCATGTATTTTTGCTGTTATGAACCACCCAAGGGCTGATAATCATCATTGAGCTCCTTTAAATGATTTAAATGATTAATTTGAAGATTGAAATAAATTACTGCTGAATAGGGAAGGCCATATTACATAAACCTTTCTGTTGATGTGACCTCCAAATTTCCCATTGGCACTGCAGAAATGAAGAGTGTGACTGGCAGTGGGAAGGGATACAATGTGTATTAATTTGTTTTTATCTATAAGTATTTTATAGTTGCTCTGTCTTGAAGGCAATTCTGCAAGAACAGCAGATTTGAAAAATATCTTTGGGATGAGAAAAGGAGTGGGACATGTGAGTGTAATCATAATTTTGGGGGTCTCAGAAAATGCCAACTGGCAGAGCTGATAAAAAGGATATTGGAAGCTGAGTTCTGGAAAGGTCATAGGTTCAAGCCACAGTGGCAAAATTCACAAAATTTAGAGCTTTGGGAATATCTAAGAAGATTTAGGAATTTTCAGGAAGAATACAGGTAATACAGGTAATTAGTCCTACATGAATGTTCATAAAAATGTGCAGCCTAACTCACAGGTAAGCCCTCAGAGGGCCAGAAATCTATAATACAGTAAAATAAGCTGAATGCTTAGTAATCAATTGAGTAATACATGAATATAAGGGCTCTGGGGCCAAAACATTCAGTTTTGACTGTATTTCACAGCCGCATGTCACAAACATGTCATGTTAATGGGTGAGATAAGGATGAATTGATCTGATTGGTCACAAACATGTCATGTGATTATGAAAAGTGAAGCGGAGCAATCTGATTGGTCAGAAATCTAGACTGGTGTCATGTTGCAACATGTTGCTCCTGCAAATTCAAAATTAAAGTTTGCACTTCTTTGTACAGCCACCAGAGGCTGAAAATTTCTAAGTCCCCTCTTTTTTGCATTCCTATGGAGGGCCTCTCTCCCATTTTTTCGTTTTCCCCATTAAGGAATTGTAAATTGAATTTATTTCTTCTGATCCCTCCTCCAGAAGGTTATACCAGAAATTTAATTGATAAATTAAGCCTAGTAACTGATGTTTTTTGTTGACAGAGATCAAGAGAATCAATAGTTTAAAAGGAGTTTAATTCATCCCTTAATAGCAGATAGACTAATTAGAATCTTAAAGCTTCAAGCTCATGAGCAAGGTGTCTCTGAAGTTTAGTGTTTAAGCCTTAAGAGTAATTCTTAGAGAGTTTTAAAAGAAAACCATCAAACCAAAGTGATTTTTTAGGCTTTAAAATAAAAACTAACCATTTTCAATTAGTTTTGGGCTAGTTTTTGTTTTAAAGCTTCTCAGAGTAATTTTGCCTGTTTGAAAAGAAAACTTGCACATCTAGAAATTGTAAATTGAAATGATTTTTTCTGATCCCTGTTCTAGGAGGGTATACTAGAAATTTGTTTGATAAATTAAGCCTAGTAATTGAGGTTCATTGTTGACATAGATTTATAAAACCAATAGTGTGAAAAGACTCTAATTCATCCTTTACTAGCAGGTAGATTAGTATCTTATTTCATTTTGATGTTAAAGCTTGAAGCTCATGAGAAAGATGTCTCCTGGAGCATAGTCTTTAAGCCTTAACAGTGATTTTTAAAGCGTTTTAAAAGAAAACCATCACCCAAAAGTAATTTTGTAGGCTTTAGAATAAAACTAATTATTTTCAGTTCCTTTTAAAGCAGTTTTTATTGTAAACTTTCTCAAAGAGAGTAATTTTCATTATTTGAAAAAAAACTTGCACAACTGGATTAATTTTACTACTTTTAAAAATGTAATTTGATTTTTGTTTATTGGGTAATACCTAATAAATTATCATCAAGGAAAGCAAAGAATAAACTCAAATTAGATAATTTAGTTTTTAGCTAAATTAATATTTAATCTATAGCAATTAGCTAGTAGTATTATCAACAACCCAGAAGATATTATACAATTTATCATTAAAACAGAACACCAAACATAACATTGAATTACCCATATTATACTATATTATTATCAATTATTAGAGTATTAGCCTATCCACCACATCACAAAGAGCTTGAAACATATTCTTATCCTTTACAAGTTTGATATTTCAGAGAATTTAATATTGTTGTTATTTTAGGAATTAGTTTCTATATTTATTCATGAATTCTCAAGGAAAGAAGTTTTTTGTGGTTTTGTGTTATAAAATAGTGTCCACTGTTATTTATTTATTTTAGTTATCATATTATTTAATATATTGTTGTACAATTATTTTGTGGAATGTACTCAGCCTTCTGAAAGTTTTAAAAATAATTTCTTTGTTAAGTTCTTAAACAACTATTATTTTGAGTAGAGCAAAGTCTTATTAGAGATTTTTGAGTACAATATTTCCTGATACAGCCATTATCAATAATAAAATTGATTTGGTGAACTCAGTAAATATAGCTTAGCATATTGGGAAGGGCAGTCTAGATTATTCTAGCACATGAGCAGAGCAAGGGTTACAAGTCCCAAAAATCAATTCAAAACTGTTTACTTGGAATTTCCCCTTCCAGGTACCTCCTCATTTTATCCCACACCATGTGTTACAAGAAGGGCATACCCTAATTTTTCACTTTGACCCCCACTGATGCCTGTTAAGCTTTCTGTAAAGCTCACAAGAAATGTTCCTTTGTCAATTTACCCAAGCAGACCCCAATTCCAGAAGAGATCCCTCCCAAGATGCACTTTTGAGGAGGCTTTTGTGGTTTACAATTCTTAAAGCAGTTCAAAACAAGAATCTACTCCAGAGCCCCAAAAATTCCAATGGAAACAAGTTCACAAAACTAACCAACTGGGTTCACTCAAGTATTGATCTGTCCACCCCATCATCCAATGGACACTCACTCTTTGACCAGATCAAATGGATTATTTTCTGGATGAAGCATGGCGATTATGAGAAGAAATGCAAGCTTGGGCTTATTGTAATCATTTTTTGTCACCCATGGGATTAAAACAGAAAAACAGGTTCCGTTTGATTTCCTTGAGTCATCTATCTTAACCCCATTAAAACTCATAATCAGCTAACATAGAAAAACCCCACCAGGTCCCCAAAGACAATAATCTCCTCTCCTACCTTTGGCTGGCGTAAAAGCACCACAGCAACCCAATGGTCAGAACACCTATCACGTGGTAAGTAGAAGCTGTTTTCTAATTGAATATTCATGTTAAAAGTGAGTTTATTCAATAAATATTTTTCTTTCTCTTTTATTTGAGAACCACCCAATGCTTATTTTCCATCCATTTGTGAGCCAGCTCCACCTCATACTGTGGGAACTCCTCTTGTGTGGGATTAAATTGAGGCAATACCTGGAGGGGGAAATCACAGGTAACTAGTTTTGAATTTCTAATAACTCCCGTAACCAAGGGTGGCAAGGGTGTATTGCCTGCCCCTCCTAAATGGAGCTCACAAACCAAAATAAAATTAGTAAGTGGCTTTACAACTGCAGAAGACAAAATTCAGCAGTCTCAGATCAGACCTATTCAATATATAATACAAAAAATGATGTCAGTAATTCTGGTTAATTTTTAGATTTTAATGAAACACTTGTCTGTATAATTTTTTTATTTTTTAGTGAAATTGGGGTAAGTGGTTTCTTCTTGGTGATAAAGCTTTGGTAAGATGAGTTATTTAAGTTTTTGAGAAAAATTTGATGGGTGTTGGTAAAGGTAATTTTTTTAAGGTATTTTTTCAAGAGTGGTTAATAATGGAATTGTATTTGCTAAATTTGAGAGGTAAGATTCTTTGATATTGGATTTCTAAAGGGGTAAGTTATTTTCAAGTCTTGATAAATGGTGTTAATTTTACTGGATAAAATATTTTAATAAAGTAGTAACCCTAATATTGGGTACTGGATAATTTTTATTTTCTTTTTTAATGATAATAAGATTACACTGAGGTTAGCTACTGGGTAATCTTCAACACTATAATTCCACTGAGGTTAGCTACTGGGTAATCTTCAACACTATACTTCCACTGAGCTTAGCTACTGGGCAAGTAAATTTACTATAATATACTGGACTACCTCCCAGGTGAGGGATGAATTACTCCTATGCCTCTAATGTGCATGGGGGGGAGAGAGCCCAGGGGGCCCTCTATGGGAGCTGGCTTTTTCCACTTTAATTCCTCTTGATTTCATCATGTGACTCCATTTTTGGTGAGGACCTTGCTTGCATGGGTCAGGTGATTTAAGATTTGGTGATACGTTTTTCTCTGCACAGCCTCCATTCCTTACATGATGGTCTTTTGGTGAACTAATTATGATGTGATACTCTTGGATTTTACTTGCATGCATGAGGTGATTTCATTTTGGCTGAGGATTTTTCTTGTGCATAGCATTTTTTTTCTGTCACATGATATGCTGTTGGTGGGTGCAGTATCACATGATGACCTTGTATTTCCTTTGCATATGTCACTTTTAGGCTTGGTAGAAGTGGCTGTGTGATTAATGCAGGTTTCCTCACTGTGTTTCTTCTTTTGAACTTTAAAATGAGGTCAGTGGATAATTTCTTTCACTGATGAATTAACTGTTTTTTATGAGATGATGTGATTTTTGAGTTTGACACATTCTGTGCATGATCATGTGGTTGAGTTTTAATTAATATTGTGTACTGCATGCAGCTTGTTGTAACTAGCTTCGGTTTGGATGAGGTGATGAGTGGTTTAAATAATTTTGATTCTGTTTTAAGGTTACAAGTGGGGTTACTGTGGATATAAGATAAGGTACTCCTGTGGCTGTGTTGTAAATGCATTGCAGGAATCCCATGGGGCTGGGCTTTTCATCATGTGACTTTGAATGCAAGTTGGTTGTGTAACTAATGCATGTGTCATTTTCATGCTGCAGAAGTCCTGTGGCTATAGAGGGGTGTAAAGCTGGGTGGGGTGTGTAATTTAAAGGGTGGTACCTTATTTGTTGTAGCTATTTTACTATATGTAACTAGATTTTTACATATGCATAATGAAATTGAATAACTTATTTAAACACATACACTGCCCTTTGATGCCTGTGCCATGGTTTTATAGGTTAAATCCAGCTTCTTTCTGTAAAATTGACCTTTTGGTGTAAAATTTGAGTGTAAGTCTGCCTGTAGGCTGTAATTACTGCTGTTATGGGGTACTAATGGCTTGAGCCTGGTGAAAAAACTGGTATGGAATACCACATCCCCCTCTCCATTTAATGCTGTCCCCAGCATTCCAGGGGAGAGCTCCCTATTAATCATCTGATTCTGTGGTTTCCTCCAACACCTCTTCCTGATTTATTGGTTCATCTTCTTCACTTTGTTCTTCTTCTGTGTCTTCCTTTGTGTCCATCAACTTTCCTCTTGGGTGAAACCTCTTGACTTGAGATGCTGCAAATCTTCTTGCTAATTCTGTTCAATCCAGCTCCTCAAGCTCAAATAGTCCATTGTTTATTTGTCTGATTACTCTGTAGGGTCCATTCCATTTGTTTTTGAAAAGTAGTCCCCAATTAGTTTCTATTGCTTTGTTGGAAGCCAGGACCAAATCTTCTGGCTTAAGTGGTGATCTGAGCTGGTGTGCCATTATTCTATCCCAATATTTCATTGAGTCCTCCCTTGATTTTTTGAGTTTTTCTGCTGCTTTCCTTCTCACTTCTTCTTTTCCTTCTGAATGTTGAGCTCTGGCTTCCAATAATTCCTCAGTTGTGGATATTTTGTGCCATTCTACTGATAAAAAGTTTTTTGTTTCAATGTCAATTGGTAATACTGGGAGTTGTCCAAATTGGAGTTCATATGGTGAGAAACCAGTTGATCCTTTAGTGGAAATTCTTTCAGCCAATGTAACTAGTGGTAGATATTTTTTCCATTTTCCTCCACTTTCCCCGCACGTCTTGACTAGTGCATCTTTGAGTTGTTTATGCCCCCTTTCCACCATTCCTTGAGATTCTGGGTAATAGGGTGTGGTGACTGTGATCCTTGATCCTGCTTTCTTTACTGCATCTTGCAATTCTTTTCCAAGTCTTGCCCCCCATCAACAGTTACTTCTTTTGGTGAACCATACCTGCATATCCATTCTGCAACTGCTTTTGCTGTTAATTTGACTAGTCCAACTGTTTCTGGCCACAACCATGTACTTCCACCTTCCAGATTTGATATGAACTGCATCCATACTGACCCTTTCAAATATTGTTAATGTTGCTGTAGATTTTCCTTGTTCCCTTTGTAAGTTTTGACTTCTCTTTTGGCAGGCCAGGCAAGATTGAACCCATTTCTTGACTGATTTCTTCATTCCTTCCCACCAAAATCTTGCTTTAATTCTTCTATGAGCTTTACTTTCCCCTCTGGGACCCATGTCTTCATGAAGTGACTTTAAAATGTAGCTTTGAACTTCTTGAATTGATATCACCAGTTGAGGGTTTGGGTTGTTTCTTCTTTTAAGCTGGCCATCTTCAGAGAAAAAGTTGGATGACCTTCTTTTTATCCTTCTGAATTCTTCATCTTTACTTGATTGTGGTCTTTTCATTGTACTTAAGTATTCTTGCATTCTCTTCCAAAATCCTTCCTGTTTAGTTGGTACTTTTATTCCTGAAAAATTGAGTGAATTTACATTCTTATCCCCAAATTCAGGGTGTGGCCTGATTCAATCTTCTTCAGAAAATTCTGGTGCATCTTCATCTTCTTCTTCTGAGTTTTTTGGTCTTCTGGATAGCCCATCTGGAATAGTAAAAGTTTTCCCTGGTTTGTGTACCAAATCAAAGAAAAATAGCTGAATGAAAGCCACCCATCTGGTCATTGAGGCATTGGGTAAGGAAGGGGTGTTGATCATTTCAATTAAGGCCTTGGCATCAACCTGTAATTCAAAATGTTGTCCCCAAAGTATTGTTTGAAGCTGTTTGAGAATTCTTGCAACTCCACAGAGTTCTAATTTGGGCTGTGAGTATTTTGATTCCAATTTTGAAAAAGTTATTGATTCATATAATACTGGTCTGTCTTTTCCTTCTTTATCTTCTTGAGTGAGTACTGCTCCTGCAGCAATGTAGCTTGAATCTACTGCTAGCTTAATTTTACCTGTTCCTTTGTCATAATCCAATTTCTTGAGGTTTATTTCTTCTCCAACTATTCTTCTGAGCTTATGGAAAGCTTCTTCACATTTTTGATCCCAGTCCCAGTCAACATCTTCTCTGGTGAGCCTTCTGAGTGGTGATGCAGCTTGTGAGAAGTTTTCAATGAACTAGGCACAAGGTCCAAGAAATCCCCTTATTTCCTTCTTGTTAAGAGGTGTTGGCCAATTTTGGATTTTGTTAATCTTTTGTTTTGAAATTGTTCTTCCTTTAAATGATACAACATTCCCTACTATGTCCAAAGCTGGAACACAGCATACAAACTTTGATCCTGAGATAGTAAGTCCTTCTTCTTCAATCCTGAATAAAACTCTTTCTAAGGTTATGGCATATTCCCATACAAATCTTCTGATTGAGGGGTTTTCTGGTAGTGTTTCTTGGTTGTAAAGTGATCTTGGTCCTTTTATTTCTCCATCATCAATAAAAATTCCTACACTTTCTGGTATTTCTTCTTGAAGTATCCAGGTCATTTGGGCTTGGTATACTGCTACTGAGTTGGTGACTCCTTGGGGTAGTCTTGTGAGTTGCATACTTCCAAGGGGGGTTTTAAAAGTGGTGAGGGGTCTTGTAGTAACATCTAATTCTCTTTCATTATATCCTCCCATGATGTCTCTTAGTCCATAGCATGCTCTTCCCAAAAATGCATTTACAAATTCTTCAATGTGAGGTGGTAAGCCAGCATCCTTGGAGGTGACTTTGTTGAGTTCTTGAAGGTCATTGACAATTCTGAGTTCTCCATTTTATTTGGACACACAAAATATTGGGCTTGTGTAGCTTGAGGTGGATTGCTCATAGAGTCCAGTCCTGATTCTTTCTCTGATTAATTCAGTAGACTGAGGTAAAATTGATTTGGGAATGGGAATTGGTTTCTTCTTCCAAGGTTCATGAGGTATTACTGGTATCTTGTAAGGTTTTCCATATGAGTGTTTTAGTAATCCTCTTTCTTCTTCACAGAAAGCTATTGCTTTTTCCCTTAAGGTAATAAAATTTTCGAGTAAATTTATTTCTTCATTTGATAACCATCCTGGTGGGCCAAAATTGACTGCTTGCAGTCTTTCATGGGTGACCTTGAAGGTTTCTTGAAATACAGGTGGGTTTGGTAATAAGGGTGTTTCATAAGTATCTCTTGACAAAGGTGGGTTAAGGTCTTGAGGAATTGGCTCATTGACTGGTCTCACCTTCTTCAGGACTGAGTTATATTCAGCTGCTTAAGCTTGGTGATCCATCTTCAATTAGATATTTTTCAATTCTTTCTAAGAATTTTCTAGTGTCCTGAACTATTGAGGTCTTCACAACTCTTCTTTTCTTCTTTCTTCCATAAAATAATGTAGTTTAAGGTCATACAGGACCTACAACTAGGTGTGTAACCCCTGTATATTAGGTATACAAGTCCTGCAGTTTAAGTCATGCAAGGACCTCTTGGCCTAATCCAAGGGCATATCTCGATTCTTGAGCCCCTTTGAGGTTGATTTTGGATTACACTTGACTCTTGTTTTATTCTTCAATCTTCATTATTCCCAATTGATGCAAGATTCTTCTGGTTGTTTGATTTCTTGATAAGGAATTTTCTTGTCTTAATTGATGGCTTGGAACTCCACTTTGTTCATTTTGGCCAATTTGATAATTCTAAACACCTGTGAAACCCCTTGTTCCTGTTACACAAGAGGAGCAGTTTACTGTCATGCTGAGGACAAGGATGGTCCTTCAGCACTTCTCCTGACTAGGACAATCACTTCCAGCTTCTTGGCTGTTTTTTTTATAATTTTCCCTGCCCAAGCTTACAGGGGAAGCAGTTTAGTGTCATGCTGAGGACCTCTTGAGTCTTCAAGCTTCTTTAAAAACCCAACGGCAATTTTATTTGAGTATTTTACATCATCTTGTTAGTCCATCATGGTAAGTGAGTCCTGAGTCCATGATTAATTCAGTAAGTCATCCTTTGGTGCATATATCCTGACCAGTGATTCTTGAATTCCAAATGAGTTTCAATCCAGAATCAAATAATTGCACAAGGTCTTGTGTTGTCCAAAGGTCAATCCATAAGGAACTCCTGCTTTTCTTCATGAATAATCTTCTTCATTTTCAGTATTCTGATTAATTGTCCTATGATAAGTTGTTTCCAAATTCTCTTGCTATTTCTTCAAAATAATTTATTTCCTTTTGTTCTTCTGTATTCCTGAATCATACCTGTTATAAAAAAATGAAAAATGAAAGACAATTATAATAATAAGATGATTTATAATTGATTTTTGATATTGATTGTTTGATTTTCTTTTAATAATATTTTTTTGGATGAGGACCCCCCTCTCCATTTAACAATCTTGAGTTGGTTTTCAAATTTTGAAGAGGATATATTCTCATTCCCCCAAAACTTTCACTATAAGAAATAGTGTAAGAAATAAGTTTACCCACCCCTTATTTTTTATAGTGATTTTGATAAGGATAAATAATGATACAGAAAATTTACATAATTTTATTTTAATAATTTTCTTTTACAGTCAGTATAAAATAACCATTAATTGAGATATCTGAGCTACAATCACAATTTAAAAGAAATAAACCTGAATCACAATAAAGATCATGGAACTGTTTTGTGGAAGGTGGTAATTTGTGCCAATCAGTAAAAATTGGTGCTCTTGAGAGTATTTATAATTAATATTACATAGTTGAATGATCATAATTTGGGTCCTTTATTCATAAAATGACCCTTATGATGCCACAACTCTTCCTTTTGTAATCATCATTGTGACTCAGACTTTATTTCAAGTCCATCCCCTTTATGGTTCAGATTTTCTGTTACCCATAAATGCATTTGAGTTGTTAAGAAAAATATAAAAAGTGAAATTAAAAATTTGTACAATTAAAGAAAACTCTTGTTTGATTTTGGGGGGCATTTTAAATTCCATTTGGAATAAAATAGCACATTTAGATGTTATTAATATGTAAATTCCCCAAATTATGTCATCAATCATGAGATTTTAATATAAATAACTCCTTCAGATTTTAATAAATGCCTTCATGGTACAAATACTTCTTCTTTTCAAAAAAGTTCCGATCACTTTCTTGTAATTGAAGAAATATTTTAATAAAATTGATCATTTTAACAAAATTACTTGCTGTAGAGTTTTACTTTTCCTTTTTTTAATTATTATTATTATTGAGTCACAAAATTAAGCCAATTCAATGGCTTTTGTTCTAATAGTAGGAAAAGTATAATAAAAATAATAAATAAATAGAATATTCTTGAGATCATGAATGGGATATGCCCTGAATTCTTAGGAAAAAATAATTGAATTTGAAGTAAAAAAAATAATTAAAAAATATGTCCAAAAGGTTAAGTCAGTAAATGTCTCTAATTAATGTTTATAATGAAATAAAATTAGAAACAATAAGAAATGAAACCTTAAGTAGTTTATAGTCTTGCCTTGGACTTATCCTGTTTTTATATTCCTTGTTAAATATTTTGAATACTTTAAATAGGCAGTTTATGGTCTTTCCAAGGACCTTTTGTTACTTTTTCTTGATTATTGTTGATAATTTGAGTGGGCAGTTTATGGTCTTGCCAAGGACCTTATCTTGTGTCTAGGCACCTCATTGTTGCCTTTTATGCTTCATGGAATGTGATTTATCTTCAAAGCCAAGCTGTATAATTATCTTAAACAGTTTATAGTCTTATTAACGACTCATTTTCATTTTTGAAGCACTTTTAGGCTTATAAAATCATGAAAGTGTTTTTATTAATTTTGAATCCCTGTAGAAGCCAAATCAAATATGTTAGTATAGTTATTATTCAGCATGAAAAAAGCATAAAGGATAAAATAGCAGTTTAAATCCTTGCTTAGGCCTCCTTTTGGTTTATTTAGACCTTCTTAATTCATGAAATATATATATATGTACTGCTTTTGTTTTGTTTTGAAATATATCTGTATCAAAAAGAGAAAAATAATGTTAACATTGAAAAAAGGAAACAAGAATTCAATAATAAATAAAACCAAGCAGTTTTAAGCCATGCTGAGGGCTCCTTTCGGTATTTGTTTGAAAACACTTCTCCAAATCTTAAGCTATAGTCTGTTTTGTATATTTGAAGCCTCAGGGCATGTATTGTTATTTGCAGCCCTGTAGCACATCAAAATTTAAATAGGTCAGCTTTACTTAATATTAAGGAGAAAATGCAAAAATTCCAGCAGTTTAATGTCTTGCTGAGGACATTTTTGTTTTCTAGGCCCTTTTATGTTGTTTCAATCTTTTTGTCAGTTAACAGTAATTTAATTTATTGTCATATATTTTTATTTTATTTTTTATATTTAGAAAATTGATCAAAAGAAAAAAACATCAGTAATTCCCAGCTCTAATAAGAAAAATAGAAAATAAAAATAAACAGTTTCAAGTTTTGTTCAGGACTTCTTTTTTTTGTTGTGTTTTAGCCATATTCTGTTATATATGTAGATATATGTTGTTTTTTCTGTTATTATTTTTTACTAATGAGAACCAGGGTTTATTCTGTTTTTTTTACCCTTCTTGTTCTTATATACATATTTCAAATAATAATCCATTAGTAGAATGAAAAATCAGTAAATGATAATAAATAATAAAAATAAAATTGAGCAGTTTAAACCCTTTCGCAGGCCCTTTTCATTTTTTTTTAAATCTCTAGCCCTGTTGCAATCAAAATTCCAATAAAATCAGTTATGAAAGAGAAAAGTAAAAAATGAGTAAAATAAAAGAATCCATCAGTTTAAAGCCTTGATGAGGGCTTTTTTTGGTATTTTGTTTAATTCTCAGCCCTCCTTCTGTTATATATCAATTTTTCTTGGGTGATATATATATATTATTTAAAAGAAAATTGTAGAAAAAAATAATAATAAGTTGTTAGTAAAATAAGAAGTTTGATAAAAAATAAAAGTAAGAAGCTTAAAGCCATGCTTAGGGCTTTTCTATCTGTATCCCTGTATAATGTCAAAATGAAAAAAATCAATTAGTAGCTTAAATAATCAAAATCACAATTTATAAATGAATCAAGCAGTTTCAAGCCATGCTGAGGGCTTTTATTATTTTTCTTTATTGTTTTTTTGTTTTTGAACTCAGGGCATTTTTTATTCAATTTTGTGTGAAGCCCTCTTGCTCAGGACACATTACTGTTTTGTATTCCATGTAGAATAAGAGAATTAATCAACTAAATTAAGTAAAATAAGCAAGCAAGCCCAGAAGTTTAAATCCATGCTGAGGGCTTTTTCTATATTTTTTAATTATCATTCAAGTAATTGGAAGCAAATAGTAAGTTTAAATAAAATATTGAATAAATTAAAAAAATGAACAATCAGTTTATTTATCTAAATTTTTACTTTTGCTATGCTATTCTTATTTCTTTATTTTTATTTGTTTTCACTTATTTATTGTATCTTTTATTATTATTAGGAGGTAAGGGAGTCAGCTTCCCAGGCTGATCTAGAAGTTGTCAAAAGCATTCAGGGGTCTTTGAGTGAGCCTATCTGGGGTCTAGGTCAGTGTTTCCATGAGTGTTGGAAACTAATCAGGCGACTTTATTTTTTTTCAATAGGGGGGGTGTCAAGCACTGGAGTGTGCTCAAATTCACTTCGAGTAGGTTTGTTTTAGGTCTATGGAATTTTAGGGTGGTTTCTTTTAACATCATGGGTGTTATTAATCCAACACCGCTGTCTGGGTAGGTGGTTTTCTGAGCATAAAGGAATTTTAATACCCTCCAGAGTGCTTGCAGTCACTTCGGGTGGGCTATTTCCATCTCAAATTGCCTTGAAAAGCACTTTATTGTGCTTTAAACCACTTTGGGTGGTTTATTCTTCAATATGTGGGTGTTCTCAACCTCTTAGTCTGTTAAATAGCTGAATTGGTTGGTCTGTTTGGTGCTCTACTATTTTCTTCATATGTGTATTAGAAAAGAAAAGAGCTAAGATGCTGCTTTTTTAGCTTCAAATTTATTCAGGCTGAAGTATCAAAGTGATATAGGTGATCCAATATACCCTTGAGGGATTATCTTGCTTATCTTTGAGTCGATTTGATGGAATGGGTTGTTTAGAGTGAGTTTTAATGATTGAATTCTACTTGAGCTTTGTTTAAGGGTTAAATTTAACCTTTGTAATCCTGGAAATCACTTTAAATTGACTGTTTTTAGGTTGCTGTGGCGCTGTGAGATCTTTATACCTGTATATAATTTGCTAAGGTTGCTTCAGGTGTTATCACACCTTCATGGTGATTATCAGGACATTGAGTGGCTTCTGTTGTGGTAATTTTGTGCTCCACTACCTTTTAGAGGGCTCAATATTTGATCAAGTGAGCTAATTTCTGTTTCTCATCTCCCTGTAATTACTTTATTGTCCTTTAAGCCACTTCTGGTGGCTTGTTATTTGATATTTTTTTGGTGTTTCAAACCCCTTATGTTATTAAAAATTGAGTTGATTGGGCTGTATGGTTCTCTAAATGGGGTCGGGTGTGGCAGTTCAAGCCTTTCTTCACTACTTTAGGCTGATTGTTTCTTTTGGTTTGTTATTTGGGCTAGTTCAAGTCTTACCACACCTTTTCAGTGCTGAGAAGAATGTCGGGCTGTTTAGTTTTGGTTGGAAGACCTTTTGCACCCTTTAAGCAGCTTCGGATTGGAGGCTTTTGGCTCATTAGGTGCAAAAACCCGTGTGATGAAGTTTGAATGCTTCCCGTGGGTAGTTTTGGTGGTTCCTGGGGTCTTTTTGATCAGGTAAGCCAGTTTCAAGGCAAACTTCCCCTTCAAGTACTTGGAATTGAATTGGTTTGGATGCTTTGGTAGCTGGATGGTGTATCCATTTGGGTCTGGTTTCTGGATTCCCAGCAGTAATAATGACCAATTATACAAGTTGTGGTGTCTGTAGAATCCTTCGTCCAAGCTAACTAGACTCACTATAAGATGTGGTTATGATTCCTCATCATTGCAACCTTCCTAGTGTGATCCCAACAAGGTTTTGTGTAGCAGTACCTTTAAAAAAAGAAGAAACCTTACTTCCGAGCTAATTCCACCCAAATCATGGGTCTTGTCATCTTTCTGCTTCCTCCATCACTTCCTATGAATTTTCATTCCTGGTTGATTGGATTGGTTGCAATATATTCCTCCCCAAATTTTAAAAAAAAGTGGTGGCGTGGTAAATAAATTTTTATTTGGCGTCCTGCTAGTATTATGCTTGTGATTTTATATTTATTTCTTATTATTACTATTTTATTTGTTGTTCTTCAGGCTGGTTGTATTGGGAAGCTTCTAATTCCGACTTCTTGACAGGTTCTTTCTTTTGATTCAGTGCAGTTTTCTTTGGGGTCCTGCCAGATTTTTTTTGATGTGTAGTTGATGTTTTTTTGGCTTGTTTGGATTGACTCTGCCCTCTGGTTTTCATTTATTTGCATCTTTAGTATAAATAGCTTAGGGTGATGCCTTTATCGACCCACTCTTCTACAAAGACCTCCTGCTTCCCACTCCTGTTTCGTCAGTATTATTGAAGCTTGGAATCCTTTGCTGCTTAATACTGCTTCCCCTGTTTTTTTGTTTTTTTAATTCTTAGCTCCCCTTTTGTCTTTAAACAGATTAGCTTGTGTGATCACTCCTATGGGTCAGGTTACTCTGATCTCATAAAAGGCTTCACAGCCAGCGAGATCAAAGAGCTCTTATTTGGGAGCCCATTACCATCATTTCATGAGACAATTTCTGGTCCTTCTAGTCCTGCACTAGCTCCTCTTTACCAAGCCCCTTCTGTATCCTCTGATATAGAGTCAGTCCCCAAAGCTGCATTGGCTTTTTATGCATTCATTGAGGGGAATTATTATCCACAGCTTTTTGTTCCGGACCCTGTGGCATATTTTTTGAACAACAATCCTCCAATAATTACAAAGAGGAAGAGGAACCACGGCCTTCCCAGAAAGACAATGCCAGTGTCCTACCATTTACATCCCCAAAATTCTAAGGGACTGGCTATCCCCTCATATAGGGCCCAATAGGTTAATTTTTTATTCTCTTATTTTTTTCATACCAGTCCATTGCTAAAAAAAATTGTAATTTAATTTTTATTTTATTTTATTGTTGTTATTATTCTAATTATTTGTTCTTTTTTTCAGAAATTATTCATTTGGCTGTGGAAGGATGTTGGTGTTGCATTTCTACTAGTCCTCCTGTTGAGACTATGTGATTTTGGATTGTACTGTTATTGTTTTGAAGGCTCTCCCTGTAATCTTGTGTTGGAGGATCTATTGGAGCTTATTACTGGCAGCATGCTTCTCCTTACTGTAATTCCTTGTGGTTCTCATTTTCAGTTTGTTCCACCAATATGAAATGTCTGATTACAACATGCATCTCAAGCTGTTGAAGCTATAAAGCTTTTATGCTGTGATTTGAAAAGAGCCAGTATTGCTTCTGGTTGGACGTTTCTTTGCAGCCCTGCTCTTAAGTGCTGTCAAGGCATTAAGGTGGATTGTTGGAATTTCTGGGAGCCAAATCTAGGGTAGCATATGCTAGTGTGCAAAGCTACTGTATACAGCTATCTTGACTTTATGAGGGCTAGCTGCATCACATCTTGAATGGATGCAATATCTAGGATGATATTCCTACACTTTGCACTGAAGTCAGTTGATGGAGTTGAAGTGCTCATAGTCTATACCTGCCAAGTCAGCCTCCAAAGGGTTTTCCTATAAATAACCCCCTCATCTCTGCTGTCTTCTCTTTCTCCCACTTTTTTTTGTTTTTGAAAAAAAAATAAAATAAAATAAATTGATAAGTAACAAAATAAAACTAAATAAATAATAAACCCAAGTTAATTTTAAATTGAAATATGAGTTAAGCTAGGTTCTACAAAAGAGCTTAAAATTAATCTAATTTAACTTCAATAAAATAGATAGCTAAAGCAATAAGAAACCATAAGCCTATCTATCAATTTTTATATAGTTCAAGATAAATTAGTGATTAGAGCTTTAAAATACTGGCTCTATCACTTTTCCCCTTTTTTTTGATTAAAATAAGAAATAAAATTAAATAGATAAGAAAATAAGAATAGAACCAGAATGAAACAGATCCCTAATATAATTTAAGTTTTCTTTTTTTTTAGTAATCATCTACTGATATAAACTGAACTGAAACTAATTGTGTTTTTAGTTCTTGTTTTATATATCTAATATTTCTTAGAACTATTTTTTATTTATTTATTTTTTGGTTAAGTAAAAGAAAAAAACAATTATAAAAAAGAATCTTCTAAAATCTTCAATATCAGGTAGGCTTTTATTTTATTTATTTCTTTTAAGCTTATATGAACTGAAGCTAATTGTTTTTTAGGGTGATCATGAAAGGAAAATTAAATAATAATAGTAATAAAGATGAAAATAAAACCAAAATAACAAATAAAAGGAATAAACAATAATAATATCAATGGAAATAGGATGGATTAAAAATTAAAGAATTGGGGAATTAGCAGGTGAGATGTAATTTTTGATTAATTCCTATGACCAAGTATTTTCTTCACTAATTCTTGTTTAATAAATCTTTCTCCCCTGAATTTTTTTCTTTTGAGACTTTTGAAAAGGTATTCTTGACAGAAAGAGCTCCAATCCTCTGTCTTTAATTGAGTTGAACCACCTTTGAGACTGAGGATTTCTGGTATAAGTGTTTCTTCCCAGTGGCAATCCCAGGTGGAATTATTAATAATATATGCTCTTGAGATCTTTATTATTTTACCATCTCCAATTTCAAAATCCTGGAGGTTGAACCAGTCTTTGCATTCCCATGTCCTCCCAAATAGTGATTTTCTGAGGTGCTCATCCATGTGGAATATTTCTTCCCAGTATTGGTTTTCAAGGTTTCCTTCAATTCCATCCCAGGTCAAAAACTTCAGGAATTCATATTTTGTAATGTTAAATCCAGGTAATTCTTTCCATGGATGAGGAATGACAATTTCTGATAGTGGTTTTTCTTTTTCAAAGATATCCTCAAACTCAATATATGGAAGGAGTATTGTAGAAATATCAGGGCAGGTTTCTGGTTTTGTTTGTAAGAACCATTCAGGATATTCACTTGCTTCTTGGTGATTATTGTAATTGGACCAGACTTCCTTTTCTTCTATCCAGCTGATGTCTGTGTCCAATGACCAGGGATTTTCTTCAAGTAATGGCCATGTCTCCATTTTGTGGGATTTGGTGGGTTTGAAAGTGTCAAAAGGTAATGAGATTTGAAAATTTTATCAAGTTTATTTATAAAAATAGTTTGAGGGTAGGTTTAATGGGTTTTAGATGATAATTTTGGGTAAAAATTTGGTTATTCCTCTTTGATAAGGCAGGCAGTCACTGCCTAGTGACTAATTGAATTGAAATCTGACTATTTTATTTGATTTTTTGATTTTTAGAGCTGTGATGTGTCTTGAAGATGGGCCTTGATGGTTTGAAATTTAATTGATCCATTAATTCTTGAGCCATTTGATCATTGGTTTTGCCAGAAATTCCTTGATTTCTTTAAGTTCTTGGTTTCTTGATATGCATGTAATATCCTTAAAGTGCCAAAGGTTTTCTTTGCTGATATAAGCATCTTCAGCTTTCATAATTGAATATTTATTAATAATTTAGTCTTCTTTTATTAATTCCTCACCATAGGATCCAAGAATTGGTGAATTGGCCATGGTGAAGTTAATTGATATTTTTTTAAGAGATACTTTGATGATGAATTTCTTCTTTGTTGAGGCAGGAAGTCACTGCCCTTCAAAAATAATAAAAATAGAAAAGAAACTAATGATACATTTTATGGGTGATACTGATACTGATACATTTTTTTGAAAAAAATCTTGATTTTGTTGATTTTATTTAGAGTTGAACTCCCCCAAGTGGGAAAGGTGAGTGTCTGTTGAGAAACCTGGCCAAAATAAGGTCTTTGAGTGCTTCCACAAAGGTATTTCTTTCCTCAATTTCTGGCTCTGATGGAAATTCTGGCTACCATAAGTCTTCATCAATGAATATATATTCTTCTTCAACCCATTTCAGTCTTCCAGTCTGGTATGTTGATCCATTCAATCCAAGGTACCATTGGGCCCAAATTTGACTGAAGTAGAGTCCTCTTCTTGGTAAAACTCCCATTGAAAATGTTTTATCCCAGAATTTATTTGAGAGGTTTCCTTTAATTCCTTCTTCAGTTAATGGCTCTGTTAATTGTATTTTGTTCAAGTTTGCTTCTGGAAGTTGACATAAATATTTATTTTCACATAAACTTTCTTGAGCTTCATCCCCATAAATGTCTTCAAAGGTAATATAGGGCAAGCAAAGGTAGTTGTATTCATTTTCTAAGTTTGATTTTGTTTCTTCATCTTCATTGGGAGGTTGCTGAATGAATTTGGGGTTTTCCAGTTGCCATTCATAAGGTTCTTCTTGGTTGTTCAATGGTCTGTCCAAGAAGTTTATATGGTATGTTTCTTTCAAATTTTTGCCTCTTTCTTCTATAATTTTGAAGTCTTTTTCTATTTCATTTATAATTTCTTCATCTGAAAGCTCATGATGTTCACTAAATCTGACTTTCTTCTTTTTGGGTTAAGTTTTGAAAGGTTTTCCATGTATTTTCTCATTTCCATCCACCAAAATCTGGAAGGTTTCTTCATTATTATCAATTGGCTTGTAAGCTATACTGGGTGATTCTTCTTCAGATGTTGAGTCGTCAAGTTGTCTTTTGAGGTTGTCTGGCCATTTTTTATTTTGTAAATCTTGGCCAAATTCATCACTTTTGGGGGATATGGATAACTCTTGGGTCTTCTGGGTTAAATTGATTATGGTATTGTCTCTTTTTGCATTTTGATACCTCTCTCCTGGGGTATTTCTGGCCAATTTTGCCATATTGCATAAATCCATTCCTCTAGGTGGACCAGTTTGCCATCCAAGTGCTTGAGGTTTGCATATTGGAATGCATAATCTTCTTACATCAGGTTCTTGATAGCTCAATATTTCACCTTGCTTGTGAGAAAATTCCAGCCTAATGGTATTGTCTGCCAAGAAGGGTCTTCCAAGTACTGTATGGACAGATCCCTTTTCAATGAAAAAGTGTATTTGAGTTTCTTCACCTGAAACCAAGATGATTGGAGTAAATTCTGAAAGTGCCACCAATGAAGTAGTATGGCCTCCAATTCCCCTAAGGTTCATGTTTAGTTTTCTTGTTGTGAGTGAGGATTTGATTGCTATTTCTTCTGGTATAATGTTGAGTTCTGCCCCAGTGTCCACTAATGCTCCAATAGGATATTCTTCCTTTCCAATAAAGATTTCCATGAATCCCAAAGGACAGGCATAATGAATCTTGGGCTTTGGTATTTCTTTGAATCCAAATGTTAAGAGTCTTTCTTGAAGATCCATTGAGTTTAGCTATTTAATTTTCTCCTTGTCTTTTTCTGATAATTCCTGTAATTTATGGACAAAATTTGGTGACATCCTCAAAATTTCTTCAATGGTGAGGTTGATCTTTTGTTTCATAATCTTCTTAATAATTTTGTCAATTTCCAATTTGGTTTCAACTTGCTTCTTTTGAGGTTTTCTGAACTTTTTTTCTTCTTTGAAGATTTCTTCATCTTCATTCTTATTGGCAATATTTTCAATTTCCTCCTCAGGTTGGTCTGGTTTTGGAATATTTGAATTTTGGAATTTCGTAGGAATTATGACTTTTTCCTCTTCTTTTTCTTCTTCAATTTAAGTTCCTTGAATAGCTGCTTTCTTCTTTGGCTCTAGATTTTGAGCCTGTCTTTCCATCCTTTGTTTAGTCTGCCTTAGTCCAATGTGTGATTAAAAGGGGTCATTGGCTGAGGAAATGGTAGGTGGTTTCCTATTTGACCAATCTTCAACATGTGCAATTGAGGTTGATTTATCCTCTGATTTCTTTTCAGTGGGCTTAACATATTCTTCTGGTTTTGGTTTGACAGTAGGTTTTTCCATGAATTTCTTGTTGAGTTCTGCTTGTTCTTTTGAAAAAGCCCTGACTATGTCTTTGACACTTTCATTCCCTTCCATAGGTACTCTCTGATACCTGGGAAATAAGTAAGATGCTCCTTGAGTTCTGACAATTCTTTTGTCCAAATCTTCAGCAAGGTGAGTGCATCTAGTTGCTGAATGGCCTTCTTCTTTGCAGTAAGCACATTTTAATGGTGGTCTTGGAGCCATTTGAGCTGGTATGTAAGTTTGGTAACTAGATTAAAATGGTGGTAAGGGATTCCTTGGACTGTATGGCTGATTATTTTGGGGGAATCTTTGCTCTTGATTATTGTTCCAATTCCTTCTTGGTGGATTAGCTTCTTCTGAAAGTGTTTTGAGTTGATTTAAAACTTCTTTAACTGATTCTTTTCCCTCATTTCGTGGTTGAGGCTTTGGCTGTGGAGGATTTTTAATCTTGTGGGTGAGTTCTTTTACTTGTTTTAAAACTTCAACCCATCTTTCATCCTCAAATCTTGTCTTGTTTTCTGGAGGTTTTGGTTTTGAAAATTCTTTTTGTTGAATCAAAACCTTGGCCTCCAAGTCCTGTTCAATGTATAATTTCAAAATATCCAATCTTGGTATGATGTGACCTCCATCCAAGGCTTGAACTATAGCTCTGTCTTTAATCATTTCTTTGTAAATTGACTCTTGAACACTAGTGGAAAGGCTGGCAAATATTTCTTGATTATGGTTGATATCACCTTGAATATATTGGTATCTTTTGAGGTAAGTGATTCAGTGATTGAGGATAATATGTATCTTCTTTCAGGTGAGACTTTTCCCCATCTTCTTTTCATATCCACTTTCAATTGATCCCAATCAGCTTTTTCATATCATGGCATTCCTTCAATATGGTAGCTGATTTCTTCATCTTTTGTCCAAAATGCTATTTCCCTTGCAATGTCTCTTCCACTTGCTCCTTCAATTTCTGAAATACTTTCAACATCCTTTCCATCAAACCACAGATTATAGTCCTTGGCTCTTATTTTTACTATTGGAGTAGTACTTCTTGGAATTTCTTGATGTGATGGAGTTGGAATTCGGGAAGAAATGTTGACTCTTCTTGGTAAGGTATTTTGTCTTTGTTCTGTGTAAGGTGTTGATGTGGCCATGGATCTTGGATAAGGTGAAGGTGATCCATGTTTCCTGAATGATCTTGGAAGGGTGGTCTGTTCTTCAAGTGGACTATTTTGTGGAGTATAACTTGATGATTTATTTTTTCCTTCCTTTTTGATTAGTGCTAGTAATTCTGCTTGCATTTCTAGCATCTTCTGCTGAAGTCTCTCTGTTGAAGACATCTCTTCCTGTCCTTCAACAGTCTCTTCATTAAGGTTTTCTTCCTGGATTTCTTTAATACTAGCAGGTAATTTTGATGATCAAGGTTTATCCATTTTTGATTTTTTGATTTCCTCTTTTGAGATTGATTTATTGAGTTTATTTCTTTCAAGGAGATCAAGGAAAAATTTCTCCACAACCTTCAAGTCCCTTTTATTGGTTCTTGGTGTTGCAATAGGGAAATTAAAATATTTATTTGATTGCTCCCCTAGTTCAGTTTCTTGCTTTGTTGGATAATGGTAATGGTCAGAGTGAGTTGATGATTCAGATTCTTGAGATGATTGTTTTGGCTGATTTTGATTATTGGACTTCAGTTTTTGTTATAATAATGTTAATCTTGGAGTAGCTGTTTTTTTGATTGATTGTAATTGAATTGATTTTTTATATTGAAATTTGAGGTTTAAAGCCACTGTTGGGACACCAGATGTGGGAACTCCTCTTGTGTGGGATTAAAATGAGGCAGTACCTGGAGGGGGAAATCACAGGTAACTAGTTTTGAATTGCTAATAACTCCTGTAACCAAGGGTGGCAAGGGTGTATTGCCTGCCCCTCCTAAAATACTGAACAAAATCTTCCTTGGAGGTCACAAACCAAAATAAAATTAGTAAGTGGCTTTACAACTGCAGAAGACAAAATTCAGCAGTCTCAGATCAGACCTATTCAATATATAATACAAAAAATAATGTTAGTAATTCTGGTTAATCTTTAGATTTTAATGAAACACTTGTCTGTATAAGTTTTTATTTTTTAGTGAAATTGGGGTGAGTGGTTTCTTCTTGGTGATAAAACTTTGGTAAGATGAGTTATTTAAGTTTTTCAGAAAAATTTGATGGGTGTTGATAAAGGTAATTTTGTTAAGGTATAGTTATAATAGAGTAAAATAATTTTTTAAAGGTGTGCTATTTTTTTAAGGGTGGTTAATAATAGGATTGTATTTGTTAAATTTGAGAGGTAAGATTCTTTGATATTGGATTACTAAAGGGGTAAGTTATTTTTAAGTCTTGATAAATGGTGTTGATTTTACTGTATAAAATATTTCAATAGAGTAGTAACCCTAATCTTGGGTACTGGATAATTTTCATTTTCTTTTTTAATAATAATAATATTACACTGAGCTTAGCTACTGGGTAATCTTCAACACTATTCTTCCACTGAGCTTAGCTACTGGGCAAGTAAACTTACTATAATATATTGGACTACCTCCAAGGTGAGGGATGAATTATTCCTATGCCTCTCTAATGTGCATGGGGGAGAGAGCCCCTCTATTTATACCTTTTGGGAGCCCAGGGGGCCTCCATGGGAGCTGGCTTTTTCCACTTTAATTCCTCTTGATTTCATCATGTGACTCCATTTTTGGTGAGGACCTTTCTTGCATGGGTCAGGTGATTTAAAATTTGGTGATAATTTTTTCTCTGTACAGCCTCCATTCATCCCATGATGGTCTTTTGGTGATATTCTTGAATTTTACTTGCATGCATGAGGTGATTTCATTTTGGCTGAGGATTTTTCTTGTGCATAGCATTTTTTTTTCTGTCACATGATATGCTGTTGGTGGGTGCAGTATCACATGATGACCTTGTATTTCCTTTGCATATGTCACTTTTAGGCTTGGTAGAAGTGGCTGTGTAATTAATGCAGGTTTCCTGGCTGTGTTTCTTCTTTTGAACTTTAAAATGAGGTCAGGTGATAATTTCTTTCAATGATGAATTAACTGTTTTTTATGAGATGATGTGATTTTTGAGTTTGACACATGCTGTGCATGGTCATGTGGTTTTGTTTTAATTAAAATTGTGTACTGCATGCAACTTGTTGTAACTAGCTTTGGTTTGCCTGAGGTGATGAGTGGTGTAAATAATTTTGATTATGTTTTAAGGTTACAAGTGGGGTTACTGTGGATATAAGATAAGGTACTCCTGTGGCTATGTTGTAAATGCATTGCAGGAATTCCATGGGGCTGGGCTTTGCATAATATGAATTTGAATGCAAGTTGGCTGTGTAACTAATGCATGTGTCATTTTCATGCTGCAGGAGTCCTGTGGCTATAGAGGGGTGTAAAACTGGGTGGGGTGTGTAATTTAAAGGGTGGTACCTTATTTGTTGTAACTATTTTCCTATATGTAACTGGATTTTTACATATGCATAATGAAATTGGAAAATTTATTTAAACACATACACTGCCCTTTGATGCCTGTGCCATGGTTTTATAGGTTAAATCCAGCTTCTTGCTGTAAAATTGACCTTTTGGTGTAAAATTTGAGTGTAAGTCTTCCTGTAGGCAATAATTACTGCTGTTATGGAATACTATGAGCTTGAGCCTGGTGAAAAAAATGGTATGGAATACCACAATACCATCCCATACAATCCAAGCCCAAGGAAATGGAAAGTTCCAAACACTTGAGGTGCTTTTGAAGAATGAGGCATACATGAGCTTTCTAACATAAGTAATCCAGGGAAAAGGATATGGAAAAGTGCAAGCAAGGTAAAATTTCCCACACCCAGTCAATACAATTTCTGTGAATGACAGGGGGATCCCTTTGTGTGAATGTGCTAAAGGTGAAAAAGGAAGCTTAAAATGATGGGACCTCATTATTAAATCTCATTCAATGTTTATTCACAAATTGAATATGAGATTTCTCAGCAAATATTCAGATATGAAAACCCCAGAGGTACACAGGAGATTGCCATATCAGTCTACAAGTTCAAGACTTGCTTTTCCAAAGACCTTGCTGAACCCTCCCAGAAATATCAATTTCTATGTTACATGATGAAGGCTGTTATTGGCTCCTGCACCTGAAAAACAATAACCAAATCTACACAGCAAATCTCCTTTCAAATTGCATATCACATGTTACCAGCTAGGACTTTTCAAATCACCATTAAACCATCATTCTTGTCCCTTTTGACAAGTTAAAAATCTTACTAATAATTGAGACTTTTAGCTTTTTTCTTTTTGAGTCCCCAATATTTTATTTTTCAAATCTTTTTTCTTTCATTTCAATTCCAAAATATCCTAATAAAGCTGAAACATTGGCCAATCTACAATATTGAATCATTCTACATCTCCCTTCACATTTAATCTTCATCCATATTTTTGTTTCCAATCCCTTTTTTATCTACCTCCTCTTGCTCTTTGATTTCATTTCCCTTCTCCTCATCACTCACATCTTTCTAGTTCTTCTCTTCATCTTTTGGAGCATAATATTCATCCTCATCTTCTCTGAAAAGGTTCCTATTCTGCAAAAGTGAAACATTAATCATTCAAAACCAGCATACTTGGGACCTCCAAATCAGTAACACCTCCCTCTACCTCAATATCCACTTCAACCTTTTTGAGTCCATATTTCTTCAACACATCACCAATTGATTCCTTGCTGAATTTATGATCAGACCACTTTTTCCTGCTCTCATGATTTGGTCTATTGGGTGTCCAACACAGCTTCGGGGGAACTGGAAAGAATGAAGCCAAATTTAAATTACCCATTGCCATTTGCCTTGCAGCTGAGAGCATACTAAGCCCCTTCTTGCAATAGAAGTTCATCCAAATCCCAAAAGGAGCCATTGGGAAATGTTTGGTAAGTGCCTTATCCTTTCTTGGGGGGTGATACCTAATTATTAATCTTCTGAAGTCATGTGGGCATCCAGGTGACAAACAAAGTGCAGAATTTTGTCAATAGGGCAATGTAATTGTTTGAAAAATTCTCCTCTCACCTACTTTGTCATCATTGGGTGATTGCAGGTGAGCAATCAATTTCTTTTATCTTCCAGGGAGGTTTTAGGATAATACAGATTTGTGTCTCTATAATAAATGCTGATCAAAAGATACAACTTCCAATGCCAACCATTTCATAAAGTATAGCTTCATAATTGTTTTCTCACCCTGTTTTGCTCTTCTTGTACTTAATCTTCTTTATATCTTCCATTAAGCAGGTAATTTAAATAGCTATTATATGCTTGAATACCAATTCTCACATTTCTGAGATATTGATGAATGACTTAAGCTCTCATATAGACACCTGATGCAGCTCTTTTACAAAACAGATCAGTTGCACTATTTTGAAATTCTGAGTTCCCCAAGATTTAAGATGAATCATGAATATTGGGACCCCAAAACTTAATGCCCAATTTTTCCAAATAGCCATAAATGTAATTTACATCACTATCCTCTATCTGTAGCCTTACCCTTCCTAGTTTTACTTTAACTGAAAACCCTACCCTCATTAGTTCAATTTCTGTACCTACCACAAATACACATGCTTTTGGATTTGAAACATGAGCTTCAAATTCCTTAACTGTGGAAAACTGGTCATCAAACTTTTTCAATATGTGTGTATTGCTGGCTTCAGGGACTGCATGTTGCTCTAAGAGACCACATATCATGAAAATTTGTATTAAAAAAGAATTCTAATATTTCAAAACTTCTGCAGTAAGTGTCAGAGTTCCCTCTCCAATTTGATAAAATACTACATTTTATTTCTTGAAATCCTGGTCAGAATTTGGCATTTTGCATTTAAGGGTTCTTCTTTTTAGGCAGCGGACTCCTCAAGGAGTGCTTCCCCCTTGAGCTAGGAGAATTCTTATTTGTAAAAGGGGGGATTTTGGTGGGTCTTTGCCCCTTCAGAGGCCTGGGTATTCTCTTTGGAACCATCCAATTTCACAATTCCGACCCAGGGGGTTCATCCTTTAGGAACTTTCAGAGAAGTCTGCATGGATTGGGCGACCTTTGAAGTAGACAGTGACTGTCTATTTTTCCATATGAATATTTTTGGATCTTTTCTTGTACAGGTTGAAGTGTTTTTTGAGGGCCATTTAAGCTATCTTATTGATATTTTGTCTTTTAATGGCACTAATACCAGTTGCTTGTGTATAAAGACTGGACTCACCATGGGTAGGCAGAATTTCTGACATAGTTTGAGAATATAATTGATGAGTAGAAAATGATTTATATATTTCAATCTTCAAAATTTTAGTACCATTTACTTTGTACCAAAAAATGAGGAATGTTGGATGAAATATACAGCCAAAATTTGGACTATATACAGCCTTGTCATTGTTTCATGGGCTTACTCTCATTTTCACTTGTGTTATATTGGTACCCTTGGGTTGATTGAGTAAACCTTACCAGCCTTTGCTAAAAAGTGGTCACAGGCAATATAATGAACAATCAATTATATCTTTGAGCTACAAAGCTAGCCAGGGTCCTACAGAGCCCTTTATGCATGCAGAAGGGGTTTATCATCATTTTGATTTTCTGTAACTAAAGCAACAAGGTTGGGCCTGATCAGTATGAGCACACTTAGTGTTGATATAACTGAGGAATATTTTTGGAAACCTCTATTAAGGAAATGTGTGCAGTTACAAGAGCACAGTGTACACAGGCCGATGTGCTTCCCCTTTCCTTGCACAAACCCCTGGGTGATTATCAGAGCAAAAAACAACCTGTATGTTTCTCCAGTTTCAGTTGACAGCTAGGAGCTGTTAACCTCTGTATTTTACATGTAGCTGGTTCAAGCCGCATTGAAGAGAAACCCCAAGCAGTTTTTGTGAAAGAACTTTTTCATGAATATATGGGATGATCTAAGAATTTCTTGGGAGAAATGAGGAAAATTGATTTAACAAGACCAAAATTTTAATGGTTGAAACAAAGAGCTATGCACAATAATATAAAATACAAATCTAAAAGTATATTATGATTACAGGAAAATACCATACACATAAAACACAGTTTTTTTGCAGAATAATGTCAGGGAAACAGTACAAAAATCACATGGCTTCTCAGCACTATGACATCTTAAGCACCACAAGTATATGAAAACATGCAAGCACAGAGTGTTATGAAGAAAAATTTCAATTGAAGCAGTACAGTATCACATAATTTCTCCACATGATTTTATCTTTAATCAAAATATGCAATTCAAAGGGGTTGATCTCAAAAAAACTATATGAAAATGGAGTGCAGCATCAGAACCGTATTCTACCCAGTTTGATTCAATTAAAATAAATAATTCAAAGGCTATGAATCAAAAATTTAAATGCATTGGACAAGAAAAAACTTAATAGTCACAATAAAACACCGCAAATTTCAACAAATGATGCAATGGAAAATCAAACTACCAGCAAGATCATATTAAGTCTGTGTATCGAAATTGAAATTAGTAATAGAAGAAACAGAAACATTCAAACCAAGAATTTCCACAGCTTTTCTCTTGGAATTGAATGGAAGTGAGCTCAAAAACAAATTCTGTAGTTTCCTCACCCTTTCCAGAGCTAAAAAAGACTCACAAGATAAATTCTTTCAAACATATCATATGAATAAAAATCATTTCACTTTCCAGAAACCTTTTTCCACATTTTCTCCACAAAGAGAAACTCACACCAGCCAAATTATCTGAGTAAAAATATAGTATTTTGATAAGAGAATGACCCCTAGCAAAGTTTTCTCAGAAAAGACATAAAAATTCACCAAAACACAATCTCATTAGTCAGAATTGGGATAATACCAGATGCACACCCAAGAAATCTATAAATCTACACATTTTCCTCTTGCCAGAAAATTAATTTTTAAGCTTGAAAAGGTAACAAAAGTTTCAACCAGGACATCTCATCAAGTGTACATTTATTCTAAAATCTCTTGTGATTAACATAACCCATCTGCTCAAACTTTTTGTCAAGCTGTGTGTTTCCAAGAACAGAATAACAACAACAGCCAAACAATCCCACCATAACCAAAAGTTCTTCTATTGTTTCCTACTCCAACTATAACATCACCTTCCTCAAGATTCACTTCCAAAGAATTCAGCTCTGAGGAATCGGATGAAGTGCTTGAGACTAAAGTTGATCCTGACCAATTTTCCAGAATTTCTTTCAGATCAGGATTACCTGTCCAGGATTTGAAATGAATTTGACCTCCAGACACCTCCTCATGACTACAGAAGTATTTCTTGTATAGGTTTGAAGGAAACAGACAGCCCAAATATTCCCCCAATCAATATCATTGTCAGAAAGGTACCAGTCCTTGTTCCACAAGCTGTTTCTCCTACCTCAGGTCCCCACAAATCATAAATTCAACAAATGACTGACAAATGTTTCATGGAATTGGCTCAACCTTCAGTAGACCTTTTGAGAAGTGAGCTATCATAATCTTATTTGGAAATGATATTGAAGCTGACCCTTTTATTTCAATTTTCTTCAAAGGATTTACCCAAGAGGAAATATCCAAAATTCAATATTGGGAAATTAACAAAGATAGAACCAAAAATTTTTCCAATGATTACCTTTCTTTCAAAATTTTCACTTTATCATCAAACATCTCAATACTCTTATTGGTCATAGGGCTGTTTGGAATTCCATAAGTTCATAATCATACATAAAAACTTTTGCATGTTTTTTCAAATGCAACTAATGTAGGTCATCTTCTCTTTAATTCATCAAATAGCTAACAGCCATACTGTCTTATAGGTTAAGCTAATATGTATTCAGCAGGTATTATACTTATTTTCTCATGGGAAAAGATATAGTCCATCAACAAATATTGGTCCACAGCCCAAGAAATGAAAATTCCCCAGTTCACACAATGGCCAACCTTATTTACTATACCAAGATGCAAGTCAAAGGAGCATGGACCATGTCCAAAGCTTCCCTTGATGGTGCAAGGATCATAAATTCACCCTTCCTGTTAAAGACCTCCTCACCAAACTCAACCATATATGACCAAAATCAGATCAAGCCCTGGTGGAAGCTATGGAATTATTTGAAAATATCTATGATACCATTTGGTTAACTTCCGTACTTTAACCAGATCATCCAGACAGGTCAAACCTTAATCCAACTAGTGCTGGTCTTAGATATGTATTCAACAAGTTCTAAGGAACCATTGCCTCTCTTCACTACCTTAGTTTTCAAAGAAGAATCCCCAAAAATACAGTTTATCTTCCAAGAGAGGAAAAAAGAGTTTCAAATAGAAACATTTTCTCTTTTTTTCTGCCCTATCAAGCCTTCTTTCTTTCTGACTTTCATCAGCCTTTGCCTTTCCTCAAAATAATTGATCCTACCCAATTTGTAAATTATTTATGGCACATGAATTTGGAAAAATTTCATTCAGAAGAAACTGAAAGCAACTGCTACATCCCTTGAATAGAGTCAATTTGGAAATACTAAGGCATTATTTATCTCAATTCTTAATGGGCTTTGGAACTGACTTACCAATTGTTTTTTTTGAATATTTTGAGATTTTACAAGGAACAAGTGACATGAGAATATTGCCTCTGCCTTCATCCAAGATGTCATCTTAAAGGTTCACAGGTCTTATTCCAAATTACCTCTTGTTTCCTTGTTGACCAGCCCTTTTGAAGAAGCTCAAAAACAAAATAATCCTTGTGCCTCTACTTCTTCCTCCACATATTTAAATATTTTTGAATTAATTTCAATCTCATTTTCTTTTTTTTGCTATTAAAAAACAGAAAATGATAAGAGGTTGTGACAGGGGCTCTTCAAATTGAAGAGGGCCTGGCACTCAGTAAACTGGAACTCACTTGTGGAGGGCTCAGATGGAATAAGAGTGAATACACTTAATAGTGTAATAAAGATAGAATTGCTAATGAGGATAAGTATAAAATAAAGCAGCAAAACCAAAATAATAATAAAGAATAAAAGAGCCAACCACAAACAAGTCCAAGTCCACTTTTTCAAACTTTCAGAAATATAAGGAAGGGTTAATGAGGATATGGCCACCACAACTCTACTGAAAAGGTGAGGAAATGCAAAGAGCAACTTAAAACCAATATATGTGATATTCCAGGCTAAAGAATAAGAGTATTTATTAAATGATAAACCAGATATATTAATTAACTGGGGAAAAGTCCCCGGGGGAGGAAGCGGGGTTGGTATATGTGAGAATCCACCAGCCCTGACCCAAAGAGTGAATTTTCTTGAGAGGAATCTTGATTTAAATTTATTTACATAATACAGCCCCTGTATGGATGTACAGGGTCTGTACAAGAGGTGTGGTGGATTTGGGTTATTATATGGCTTCAGACTTGTGAATCCAAAACTTTATTTGGTGAATCCAGCCTGTAAAAGTGTTGACAGGCTGTATTTATGAACTAAACTGTATGCATGTTTCAGAAAGAAGATTTGCTGAAACAAATTACTGATACATGTACTGGATTGCTGGTTTGATTAGTTTGAGTGGGGTTAAAGTTGAATGCCCTTACCTCTGGATAGTGGCTGTGACAGAGGTAACAAAAGTGATTTACCATTGATAAAAAATAACTTTCCAACCTTTTTGCAAAACAATTACATGCATGGTTTCTTCAAAAATTCTTCCAATCAGTAAATTGTATTTTTTTTATTATTATCATTGGGTGATCTGATTCAAGAAGTAATCACCTGTGGCTAATTAATTTTTGGCTGAACCATTTTGTACATTTCTACTAACAGGATTTCAATCCCACAGCTCTCAGGAAGTAAAAATTAAATAAAAAACCACCTTATACCTAAAGATAGTGCACTATTTGGATAAAATATTTAATTAATTTCCAAAATATATTATCAAGAAACTTCAAAATTCGTTCTTTACCCCTCCTTTTCAATGAGGTTGTCCAAAAAGGCAGTTTCAATACAAAATTTCAGCATGAATCTTATCTGATCTTTCTGTATTATTTACAGAAGTAAAGAAACCATAGACTTATCACATTTTTGTATGCAAAGCAGGCAACTATACTCTAATGATTTTCAAGAAAATAAACCTTTACTGTTATGTGAGACGAAATATGTCAGCTTGGTATTTTTTAATAAAAGTTCAGTTTAAAGGCAAAAAAGATATCATAAATTATGTTAATTTACAACAAACTGTTTCTCCTATGATGTGTAATTTCAAAACTATTTCATATTTGGAATTTTAGATTGACTTTTATGATACACATAACCATAAACACTTTCACATATTTCATCTATTTTAAGGAATCTAACTGAACTTGCTCAATCTTCAATTGCTTTATATTCAAAATGAAAATACCACTGGAGCTCCAAAATATCTTTCAGATCTGTTTAAAGGCTTCACACATTGAGAGAGTCTTCCTCCAAACTAATGTGTACAATTTTTGGCATGGGTTTAAGCTTTTAAAAAAATATGCATCTCTCATAACCAATTTCTTTCCAACATTTTCAATGTTCTATCATCATTATGGTATACCCAAATTCTATATGGTATCAAGCCTAGGTCTACTTAATAATGGTCATAAAAAACAATCACACAGCAAAAAAACTGTATCATAATGATGTTAAGTATTGGAAGAACTTCTTTTTGAGGAGATTATGAAGAACTTTTGAAATAATTCAAGCTTTGTTTTCAAAGACTATCTTTGTAAATTATTTTATTTTTAACCTTGGGAGATGAAATTATTAACACAATCTGTTTTCTCATGGAACTTGAGTATTTATAAAAACCTTATTGAAATTTTTTCCATGAAGTTTAAACCTACAAGTTCTACCTTTGAAGGAGAATGAGAATTGAAAGATTTTTTTCTTAACAATGTACCAATGAAGCTATATTTTAAAAGCTGAATGCTGTCAAATTCTCCACCCTTCCCAATCAATGGATCTTCAAAATAATGATAATTTCTTTTGTGATATATTATATTAAATCAATTGAAATAATTTTAGAATTAAAAATCATGTCCTGCTGAATATAACAGATTCATATATAAGGAGCATTTCTCACTCAGTTGAGATAATGACCCTCATGTTTGGTTTGAAATTTATGGCATAAATCAGAGAAAGCATAATTCAACACTTCATATGAAAATCTAGTTATCCTATGAAATACCTTTTAGTGATGAATTCAGTAAAAATTACTTAAAAAAGATGGGAAATCGAGCTTACTAAGAGTGGAGTTTAGGAATTTTTCCTGAGAGTATCCATTTCTGTGAATAATTCCCACTTCAGAAGAAATGGAAATTAATAATAGTCTAATAGAATTCCACATGAATCTCAATTCTATGAGCTGCAACATATCTGAAACATATAATTTACAAAACTCTATATCATTTCTTGGTGTTAGAAATTCACAACATTAAATGTATCAGTTTTGTAAAATAATTTGAATTCACATATTCCAAAAGGTTTTCCTAATTACCAAGCCATTTAATAATCAAATAAGATCCAATAAATCAGTATATCAATTAAGTAGCTTAGTGAAGATTTATCAATATTATGTAGTTGATATATGTTCATTTGTTAATGTCAATAAGTAATACTGTCAATATGAAGTAGAAATAATTTTTCTTAATGAGAAAGTTTTTTAATATTTTCCATTTCCTAGAATTTCATAAAAAATTGAACCTTTGGAGACTTAATAATTTCCAATCAAGGCTTTACTGTTCAACTAACTCCTCTATGATGATTCCAATTATTTTTAATATCAATCTCTTTTTTTGAAACAACAATTCATTTGATAATTCAAAAAGTGAAAAGATAATTTCCAAGATCAATGAAATACCTCCTTGTGAGTTTGGGTGTTGGAGAAGTCATCATTGCAAAAATACAATCAACAGCCTTCAAGCTTAAAATTCAGCACCATTTCCCCAAAAAGTAACTGAAAGCAGATCATTCTGGAAAGCCAGTGAGGAAACTAGCTATTGATAAGCTCAAATTTAGACCCAGGGAATGCACAAGAGAATCCTTAAGTCATTATAGCTCAGAATTCTTTCATTGATGATTTCAAATATAATTGTAGGTAGCTTCAGGAACTGTGGGCTTGATCACTTAAAAGGGAAAAAATTGTGAAGAGATTTTTCTGTTTGTTTTTTAATCAAAGATATGAAAAGAAAAACATATCTCAAGCTAAAGTCTGGTTTTTGTAGGCCATTTATTATTGATAGAGCTATATTTTATAATTATAACTTAAGCTAAAGGACTAGATAATTATTTCTGAAAATAACTGAATCAAATTTTGTACTTGGAAATGTAGATTATTGATCCAAATAATAGGCGTTCATGAGTAATCAATTCTTCTCAATATTTGATAATAATTAGTCATATTCCTGAGCTCAGAAAGCCAGGAAGGACAGGACAGTTATATATATATCTTTTCAAAAATTCATACAAAACTTGCTGAGCATTGTAAGTCAAAGTGATTAGTATTTTCATTCAGAAGAATTCCTTTCCAGAAAAATGTATATTTATTTAGATCATTTGGTAACATTCATATATGAAGAGGATTCATTGAAAGTAGTATTAATCTTTTTACATTAATTTCTCTAAAATCATATTGATAAAATTATGATTCATACATAAATATGAAAGAAATAGGTCAAAATCATTCATATTTGAAAAGCAGAGATTATCATAGAAAGAATAATTTTGATAATAGAAAACCTTTGCTTGGTTCTTTCCTGGTAACAATCATCCCTTTCTATGTTGAAAATTTCAAAAAAAAATTAAACCATGGATTGTATGAAGAGAATTTGATAACCTGAATTTCATCAAATAAAGTTAGAAAATAAGATGAAAAAATTAAATAAAATATTCAATATAATTTATATTCCATTTCAGTAGATATGGCTTTGCAACCTGATTATGAATTCCTCAGTTTTTCAAATATATCAAGGAAATATACAAAGAACATAAGGTATTATAATGCAGTTACATATGTTTATTAAAAATCTTATTATAAAAATAGTTAATTCAATTTCAAAATTAGCTTTGATATAAGATCATAAAGCTAAATGTTCATTAGTTGGGGTGAGGTTTTAAGAAGAAAGGAAATCTCCTTCCAACAATCTACAGAAGCTATTTTATATATCTGGTGCAAATGAAAAAAGTCTGTTATAATGAAAATAAAAAAATTTATAATGAAGAAGTTTATGTCTTTTCTACATGTACTGTGGTATCTCCTACCATATTATCAGTTTAATAAAAGCTTTTTCTGGGGAGTGAAAGGTAGGAGTACCTCTATGGTTACCCTCTGTTGGAAATAAAATGAAAAGATATTTGTCCTAGTCACTACTATGAACATGGTGACATTTCACAGATTGTGTTGTGCTGATGTCACTGATGATGTAATCTGGTTTTGTTTAACTTTTATTTTGCAATTCTCATAGACCCTTAGCCTCAGCTTCTTTTTCTGTCTGTTTCAATTGCATTCCTTATGATTTTCATCACCATTTTTCCTCAGTTTTCATCTTTGGAGCCTGTCAAAAAACAAACATTATGCCTTTTCCTCCAAGAATTCAACTTGTTGCACCAAGTACTCTTGATATCAACTTTCCTTGCTTCCTCAAAACATTACTAGATGTATTTTGGACCTTTTCCAAGCTGAAGAGCATATAAGAGCACAGATGAAACCAAAAGCAATTGTTATTACCTCATAAAAAATCTACAAGGGTTTCAAAATCAGAAAGCAGAAATGAACTAACAAACATACTCTATGAAAATATAACTATTTGGTCACAAGCTATATGTGAGATTCTGATTTGATTCCATTTGATCTGATTTCAGCCGTAATTATAAAATTTTGTTTTAGCTTTTGTATTGTGCTTTATCATGTTGCTATACCTGACATGTTGATTAAGTGGACTAAACTCCCAAAAGGCATGCACCATGATTTTATGTGTAATCAAATTACTTTTTCCCTAAAATAAAAAACATTGATGTTAGTGGCTGGGGTACCTCAAGACATTAAAACAATCCTTAAACATCTAAAACTTAAATTTCATGGGAAAAAGTATATATTCTGTCCAAATTTCTACTCATGGTATCCTTTTGGGCTAGGACCTGAAGAATGTGGCTATAACACAACATGTGAAAGTAACCTCTGTGGCACCAAGGTATTCCTGGTTTTCAAATTCTGCCACAGCTTTAGCTAAACTTTATTTGACCAAAACCTACCATTTCTGAAACTCCTAATTGAAGTGACCAAATTTTCTTATTACATTAACCCTGTCATTTAATCCCAAATGCTAGGCTTATTATCCAACCCCTCAGATTGGCTAGATTAATTCATTAACCTACTTAGAGTTGAAAACAATATTGAATTATGGGCTGATCAATTATCTTTGCAAGGCTCAAAGATTGTGGTTGACATTGCTTGGGGTACTGTCTTGGAACATCATTTCAAGAACAAGATATCCATGAGCTTGGAACTAGGATTCAGCCTTCTAATCAATGGTTTCAATCTAAAAGGAAACAAAAATGTTTGGAAAGCAAGTTTAAATTGAAGTAATTTCCCTAAATTGTGTCAACCTTACACCTTGGCTCAGATTCCAAACTCAACACACATATTTGGTTGGAATTATCCCTGCACCAAAACCACCAGACACAATGACTGTCAAAACCCTCTTGCAACAACTTACTGATGAGCTTTTGATGCTAAGTAGCAGGATCAAAGTTACCCCTCCAAAACATCAATCTAGGCGCAAGTTGATAGTGTAGCCAACAATCAAAATTTGGGGCTTATGTCAAACTTGGCAAAGGCTCTTCTGTTCATGGTGCAAACTGAATGATGATAAGAAAAAGGATCTGGTATTAGGAAGGCTCTATAATTGAAGAAATGTATGGAATGCATTTTTTCAGCAGAAATCAGCTGACTCAACAACCATCTGCAAAAAACTGGCCAAAAAGAATAGAATAAAATGTTCAGAGCTAAATTTCTTACCTTATTGGGACCCAGTAACAAATTGGGCGCAAATCTCAATGCACAATTGGTACAAGGGAGTACTGCAGAATCACATTTGTTACTTTTGGGGCTTTGAAAAGAGTGTGGTCCAAGTGCAAGCTTAACATTTCAGTGAGCCAGACAGTGAGGATGATGAAATGTCTATTTATTTCAAGGAAATGTAAGCTTCTGATTGCAAAAATTTTGATAAAATGGAAAGAATCTTGTTTTGTTTCTTTCTGGTGAAGAAAAGCATAAAATAAAAAAATAATGGAAGAGGTAGTGGTTTGAAAAGGGGTAAGCAGCAAAACAGCACAGGTGGGTGATGCAAGCTATGAAAAATTGAAAGCAAGTGAGTGGTGGGTTCTGTTTGGTTTCTACATACCATTCTTTTTGGGAGGATAAACCACACATTAATCTCCTCCTTAACAACACTGGGGCTCTTATTAAATGTACATCAATCATTGGAGCCAATCAAATTTCAAGCAACAACCAAGCATAATTTGCTCAAATGTATAGCAAATATCAATTGACATCTGCTCAGTCATTTCAAAATCTCAAGGTAACTCCCAATCATTGTTATTCAATGCATACTCCTTAAAGGCTGGTAGAATGGGGGCCATTGATGGGAGTAACAGAGTCTGGAAGTAAAAGGTTGCTTGGGACTTTGTACAGAATTGTAAGTCAAACTCACAAAATGGTAAGGTATTGTGGTTTTCAGCCTACAATGAGATAATAGAAAAATTTATGTTCAGGGGAACTGTAAAAAATAATAAGAAGCAAATTTGGTCAAATACAGCAATTAGAGAAAGTGGTGGAGATGACACAATCAGTATCTGAAGTTAAGCAGAAATTAAAAGGCAAGGAAAAGGAATTGGACAACAGTAATTATGAGGTATTGCTCCAATCACCATGAGAAAAGTGGCTACACCTGACAGCAGGTTTTGAATTTGGAATTTGACATGGGAGATAGATTTGATTCAGGTTGGAAATAGGAAAGATATAAAATTTAGAAACAGAAATTTTTGAAGAAATTCAAGCCACAAAATATCAATTAAGTTGACTCAATAGAAGTTCTTGGCTGGGATTATAAAGTTGAATAATTTAAGAATACATTATTGAAAGACCAATTGAAATTTTGCCTTTGTTTCCATCCTTTTTATTACTTTTTATCATTTTATTCACAAAAGCTAAAGCTTTGGAGTCTTTCATATATATTTTTGTATGTATATTTCCGTTTAATTCTCTTTGAAGCTCACTCAGGGGGCCATAGATGAATAATATTGAAGCTGAAACCCTTCAATCTTTAAAGAAACCTCTCATAAATGGAAGCTTTTTGTGGCAAATTTGGAACTTCCTTCATGTATAAATATCATAAAAAATATACCCTAAATCTGAAATTTTTGCTCTGTATTGAAAGATGTATTTTGTGAAAAGTTATATCCCTTCTTTTGTCTTCTCTTTAAAGGCATATTTTGATCAAAATTGAAAGAAGATGTGAAGCTTTATGGGACAAAGTTATTTGAGAGAGGCCCACAAATATTTAGTGATAGCCCCTATTCCAGCCCATGAATTTCTTGAGGGGAGGCTTTCACACTTATAGCTAGGTCATATGAATATTTAAAGTAGAATATCAGGCTTGAATTTTAAAATTGGGAACCTTTGTATTATACCATTTAATGGTTTTAAATAAGAACTATTCCAATTTTCATACAAAGAAAATTGTTAATTGAAGAATTTTAAATCTTCATAACTGTGAAAAACATGCATTCCTTTAGGTTTTTCAAGAATTGAATGTTTTTCTCCATTTATACCATCTGAAATTCTCTTTGTATATTATTCTTGAGAAATTATCAATTCTGAGTTAACCATTTTTATCTAGTGAATTACTTTAATAGTGAAAAGCAAAGATCAGTGATTAGGATATATTTAGAGATTTCCATGAACTGGAAAACTGGAAATTGAATCTGAAATTGGTGGGTTGATAACTTTAAGTATTTGAACATATATCTTTGACTTTCTTAATAATCCACAATAGAAAAACTGATTTGAAAAAGTATTTTCCAATTTATCTACAGTAATATTTCCCCAACTGTATGGGGGACCTCTTTATAGAATTGTATTAATCATGTAATTTGAATTAATATAAAATTTTCAAAAGCCATTGAAAAGAAGTATAAACTTCAGATTAATGTGAAATTCAATTTGATATTTTTGAATTAAGAGAATGCTGTATAATATTATGGCAAAACAACTAGTAGCAGTTGGTTCTTTCAAAAGATTTATTTCTCAGAAAATAGATATAACGCTTCTGGTAGTTTTTTGAAACTGGCATTTCTTTAATAAGATCATTAATCCCAAAATAGTGATAGATTGAGAATGACCAGCTGGTCATAGGGTGTAGTGAAGCCAATTATATATACAGCTCTTTCAACTGTTAATGCAAGTTGATAGGAGGAAATTTCTTTTTTTATTTGTTATTTATTCATAGTAAAAGGGTTGAAGAATTTATCAAAGTAGCATTTAATAAAGGGAGGAAACATAATGAATTAAGCTTGAAGTGGCCCAAATATCACCTCAGAGCCATGTACACTCATAAACAAAACATGGTCTGAATTATGTATCAATTAGTAAATTCACATTATAAAGAGTGTACCATGGTGTTGACACTTTTAATAGGATTTGATGATGGGAATCTGTCAAAATTTTCTATTCAAAAATTCTCAATCCCTTGAATGAATCCTCTTGCAAAATTATGGATTAATTATAGAAATGAATCATGTATTCTATTCTTTGATTGATGAGAATATCATGCTAATTTGAAAATATGTCTATTTTAAAATTAAACAAAATTCTGCTGAGCCTTTCAAAAGTAGAATAATATAGTTAATTTGAACCTCAAGCCTTTTTGACTAGTATTGAAGGTAAATCAATTTTTTTAATATTTTTGACACAATAACATGCTTAAAGGGAAGATAGCTCTTAAGTGAAATAGTCCTTGTTTAGCTGAATATAGAATTCCTTTGATTTCCTATTGATATTTTTGAAATGATATTGAGCTCAACATATACTCCTATTGGTGTTTCCAAAGGTTTTTGAAGCATAGATATTATTCAGTTCTATTATTGAAAGAGAACACAAAAACACAAAAGTCATAAAGAATATCTTCAAAAAAGGTCTTTTAAAATTAATTAATGCAAAACGATAAATATACCTCAAACCAATGAGGTATAGGAATATTCATGAGAGGTGCATTTAATTTCCTTTTATAATATTACTATGAAGATTTTTCAATTTTTTTGGGGGACAAGACATAGCAAAAACTTCCTTTTCCACACTCTAAGACAGTTTTTTTAATTTTTTTTTATTTCATTTTTTGATCTTTGTTGCCCATGTTCTATAGTGACAAGTTATTCTGATTTTTTAATGAGTATTTTATTCTTTATGCTCTTTTTTTTAATTTTAATGAGTTTTCTTTCTTATATTGGTAAATTTATTTTGATTTGATTCTATGTTTGATTTTCAATTAAGTTTACAGTACCAGGCCTTTACATGTACTGCTACTGTAAACTGTTTGATATGTGTAAATTTTGTTAGAGTACAGGTGCTGTAAAGGCTGCTTATGTAATATTGTTGACACTGTAATTGTTTGAGATTTGTTTGTTTCCTCAAGTAGAAGGTTCTGTATTTCATACAGCCCACTAATTCTCTTTTGAAGTGAAAAATAACACATTGAACAAGCCATAGGAAGAGACTTCCTCTTCAAAACATATAAAAATTGGTCTTCATGGGAAAAATTGTGGAAATTTATGAATGATAAAAATTAATTAGAAAATTAAAAAGATAAAAATAATACTCAATTTCTATGAATTCTACTCAATAAAGAAAAAAATACCTGCAAATTCTTTGTATTTTTGGTGAATTAATTTTACCCAAACAATTTAAAAGCCTCTATTCATTCCTTCTGAGGTTACAGTACTCCAGAGATATAAGAAAAAAGTTTCCATCAATCCACTTCCTTCAAAAGGGGCTTCAGCTAAGAAAGGCTGATTTTGATATTTATAATCCACTTTTTGAAGAATATATAAGAGTTAAGATTGCTACTAAATAATGATAAGTCATAAATCAAGACAGATAAGGAAAAAATTGAATTCGTTTGAATACAAAACATTTAAGTCCTGGGTTCAACCCAGTTCATAGGAAGGGTCCAAGCTAATTCCCAAATGCAACACCTGCTGTCAGGTGTAGCCATTTTGCTCATGGTGAATACTTAGAGAAAAAATTCCAAACCTAGTTTATTATTGCAATTTGACCACTGGTTTGCAAGAAATTGTGTTGAGGAATTACATAACCAAAGTTAAGGATGTGGGGTAGCATTTTGGACTACTCATATCAAAATTTCCTGACAACAGCTTTGTATACACAAAGAGAAATAATAATACTATTTTATATTGTGATGTGGCTCATGTTTTTGAGTTAGAGTGTGAAGAACTCCTTCATTTTACAACGGTTTGATAATGTGAAAAAAACAGGATAAAGTTTCTGAAGCTGTAGCAAGCTATTTATCAAGCTGGAGTGTCAAACATCTCTTTTTATCTCAAAATTCCAACTTTATTTCAATCACTGAGATCTCTGGCTTGGCTGCATATTGTGAGCTTTCAGCTTGGTGTTTAGGCTTCCACCATCAAAGTTTTGTCATCCAAAGGGTGGATATGTTGATGGGCCTGGAAGGCATGTTATGTTAATTTTTTGGAAATTTGTTGTAAATGTCTTGAGGGTAGAGTTCTGTGAAATTGTGATTGTAAAAGTGTTTTTCCTGTTGATTTTCAAGTAAAAATAATTCTGGTAACACAGGGTTTTCTGGAATTTTCACAATTCTCTTGGCTAATAGCTTGATACTAAGGTATGACAGCCAAATGATCACCTGAAAATGTGAAATATTGCAATTCTGTAAGAGGCGAGATTTTTAGTAGAAAAGTCCCTATGGAATGTTGATTTAAAGATGTGTTTATTACTGAGCCATGTGGCATGAAGACACATTGAAACATAAGTGCAACATACAATGCATTTTTATCTGTATTTTAAAATTTAATTTATAAAATAAGAAAAAAGACATTTCTAATAGTATTGAAATAGAAAAGCTAATTTTCAAATGAGTTTTAATCTAAAAAGTACATATTTCAATAGTTTAGGAAAATAAACATACATTTTTTAGTGTATTTGTAAATATGAATCTTTGAAAAGGAAAATCCTTTTTTAAGTTTCATTTAGAACTAAAAAATGCTTCATTAAGTGTATTTTTACATAACAATACAATCTTGAGTATAATTTGCAATGTTAAATGTTTTGGAAAATGAAAATACCTTTTTCAATTTATTGTCAAAGAAAAAAACTTTATTGAGATTAAAACTGGAAATAAAAAGCCATTTTTTTAGACATGTTTTTGAATAAAAAGGACTTTCTTAAGTGTATTCTTGAATAAAAAACAAATTTTTTAATGTATTTTATAAGATAAATACATTTGAGGATTTTTTTTCATGGAAATTCATTTTTAAAATTGTATTCAAATTGGAAATATATTTCAAGATGAAATTATCATGGAAAATGCATTCTCATAATGAGCTCAAAATGGACAATACACTGTCAAGTTTGAAAACCCAAAAAACATAAAATTTTATCTTTATGTGTTTTCAAATCAACAATACAGTTTTATATGTAAAGATACATTTAAAATTTCATTCAAATAAACAATACATACATTGGCATATATCAGATATAGAAAAACCATAGATTAACCATTGAAATCACATAGGTATTATTAACCAACTGAAAACCTAGTTGTCAATGCTTTTTGAAAGGAAAATGTATTTTTCAATGTGTCTTCAAAGCAAAATACCTTTTGAAATATGTTTTCAAAGAAAAACCCACTTTTATATGTATTTTTTTATTTTCAAACACATTTGAAGGTATGATTTCCAAGAAAAATACAATTTTTAATGTGTTTGCAAAAAACAGCCAATACATCTTCAAATGTTTTTTCCAATATAATTACATTTTTAAACATGTTTCCCATTGAAAAATAAATTATTAAATGTGTTTCCAAATACAAAATACAAAAACTAATGAATTGTCAAATAACAATATTTTTTAAAGGTATTCCCAACTGAAAGATACATATAATAATGTATCTTTATGTGAAAATCCAGTCTTAAATCCAAATTTTCCATAAAATACAGCCTTAAACATATTCTTAAATAAAAAATAAGATTTTAAATTGATTTTGAAATAAGAAATCCAGTTTTTAAATGTATTTTTCAATTAAAACTCCTTTTTTGGATGTGTTTTCAAATCAAAACTACCTTTTTATATGTAATTTCAAAGCCTCCATATAATTTTTAATTTACAAATGAATGTAAAATTTTAATTGAATGAAAACTGGAAATTGAATGCAATTTCAACTCAAAATACATAGGAAATGTCTACTTTAATGGTATCCACATTTAAGATTGAGGATACTATTAAAATAAGTGGATGGTTCATGTAAATATAATAATCTTGACAATAGAATCTTCTTATGCAAAGATTAATACCCACCATCAGAAGTAGCATATCTTTCAAGTCATAAATTTGATAAGCTCAAAGCCATCTATATGATTGTTTTCAATACAAGTGTATGTCTAAATTTAACAAGAGATTCTATCAACCTTAAACTCACCATAACTCCACACTTTTTCTGCAAATCCACTTTACCTTAAGCTAAGCCTACCTTTCAATTTAAATAAATTTACACATGGATTATATGAAGTTCTCCCACTCATCTTTGTTTTTATTCAAATAAAAATTGGTTTATTTTGAGTCCAGGTATCTTTCTTTCCTTAACCAACCACTTTCTCTTCATTAAATTAATCATAAATCAATAATTAAGTCACACATGTCTTTCCACAAATCAACCCAAGAGATGTGCTTACAAAAATGATCACTCATGAAATTTTCCTTGCATGAAAACCTTGTATGTTATCTATGTACACTACAGGGAAACAGCCCTCTATACATAACAAAGGCTATTTCAATTTTTTTTTCAATGTACTTCATAATCATGTATACTAAGTGATATCAGCCTTCAAAACAAACACCAATATTTCTTGAGGAACCAAAAAAAATCTATTTTGCATTCCATTTTAGCACTTTAAAAACCTTTTTCACATTGAAGAACACATTAGTCAGGCTCTTCAACAAATGAAGAAAAGGAGTCAAATTTCTTACTCATATAAAAAGCCATCTACCAACCCAACCCTTCATTTTAAAGCCTGCCATCCTTTGATCCAGATGCAAAAGTAGAGGGCCCAGCTGCATCATTAATTTTAGTATCCCTCTCAATGAAGAGTTCTGGGGTTTCTTCTAGGTCTTGCCCATTATCAATATAGTCCATCTCTTCCTATGATCCCTCAATACCCTCCTCCTTCTTTCTGACTTCTGAAGCTGTCCTGGAACCACTTTCATAGCTGTCACTGACCTCAATCTCATTGAATAAAGCAGATGGAATAATGACCTCAGCCCAGTACTTTTGAATAAAGGCCCAATCACTTAATTCTTCTTCTGGGTGTTTTCTTCCTCAAAGGGATCTTGATAAATCAGGAAAAAATGCCACACTTAATGTGTCAGAAAATATAGTATTTTGTCTGAAATTTTGAAAATTGAGCCACACAGCATTGTAAAAGTGAATTGGGAGCTCCCTAGGCACCCTTTTGCATATTTACTACATACGCTCCAATGGCCCTTTGCAATCTTTTTCCACTATCATGTCCAGCTTTAGATATCTTTTTGTCACCTCTCTGAATCAAGCCAGCTGGTGGTTTTGATTGGAAATTCAATTTTTTGACTAAATAAATCTTTTTTCTCTTGTACTTGTTGTCACTATGTGCATATGTTTTTTCTAAAATATTGAATTATTGTCTGGGGAACCCATGAGAAATACCAAAATGATAACAAGCATCTCTCAACTTTCAAACAAACAATGTTAAAAAGGAGTGAAATTATGTGAAATTCACACTACCTCAACAACTTACTATTTTTCTAGCTCCCAAGATTTCTTTCCTTTTTTTATCTTTCTCAAACCTTCCAATTTCAATTGCCTCTCTTCTAGACCTTTGAGCATAGTGGCTGGAGGATGCTTCAGGTAGATGAATACTGTTCAAAAATTTCAGGTTTATATTAATGTATTCATAGGCTCTTAAAACACCTATTTGGTGAAAGATTGAATTGCACTCATCCAATATGCCTTGTTATAAAGCATATCATTTTCATCATTCAAGTTGGTGGCTCAAAGTCATATTCCAAGTTTTGAAAGCAACATTTGAAGATATCAAATATAAAATTTTCTCATGGTGAGAATTCCTTGCCCCACTTTCTTCATACCAGCAGTGGCACCTCCAAGTGTAATGAATTCCAAATCCGGCGGCAATGGCAGCATTGAACTGCCTTCAATAAGACATTTGATTTCTTCAGCGAAGGAGAACTTTTGATTCAATTCTCTGAGTAAGTTGTAATCAGAAGCAAAGACCAATCTTTGGCATATAAGGCCCCACAGGACTTTCATATGGGCATAGAATGCTTGCTATCAGACCAACAATATCATTAGGGTGCTGAAACCCAATTCTCTGTTAAAAAACCATTGGAAACTGACTTTTGTTTTGAAAAACACTTCTGGAAATTCAAATGTCTGAATACAGGTTAATTCTTTAAATTTCTTTCTTAACATTGGTTTCAAGGTTGATTTAGTTTGTAGCTCAAATGTGTGTTGATCAGAATAAAAGTTTCTGAGTGGGATGAGAGAAGTGAAGCAGAATAATATATGTACTTAATCACTGGTAGGCACCTTGGACAGTTTATGAATAATACATGGAAGTGCCATTCAACAAACAAAGAAACAGATATTAGTAAAAACCCTGCCACAGGATGATTTAAAGGTGTAATAACATCATCAAGGAAAAAGGGAAAGCATAGGACACATATTTTTGATCAAAAAACACAACATACTGTACACTGGTACAATTGAAGCCAAAAAAATATTTCTGTGAAAAATCTTATAAATAAGTAAATTTTCACATTCTGAAAGGAATACTTAAGAAATAAAATTTAGCATAACTTTTTCCAACAATTGATAGCCAAAATGAAGACTGTTCTGCTTTGCAACACTGATCATAGTGGTTGAGATATGATTATGAATGAAAAACTGAAAAGGAAAAATAAAACTTTTGAAACATAACCCTTACAGAAATTTAGGTTTTAATCCACAAATTGGCCTTAAAATCAGAATTCTAAATTCAAGACAGCAGAAAGAATATACATGCATAGATAGCATATTCCAGAGAGATTGAAGAAAGTATCAGTAATCAAATTACTTTATTAGTAATACTCAGGGAATGAAGGGGTACCAGTGAAATAAACAATTAGTCAGTATGTATATGAGCTAGGAATAATCAGGATATAGGGAAGCCAGGAATAATAAGTAATTAATCACCATAGATACAAAAGGCATATTTTCCCCTCAAATGCAAATAAGCACCAGAACAAATATTGCAAATTAGTAATAAACCCAGAAAATGACATTATGTAGGTGGGAACACCATAGTCAAAATCTCTCAGCCCAAAGAAAATAAAAAATTCTAAGTCCCTCTTTTTGAACATGTCCCATGGAGAGTGCAAAAATTAGAAATAGAGGGGCTCTTTTCCTCATTCTTTTTATCCCCCCAAAAGTGGAAAGTGGATTTAAATTTATCCCCGACTATCATTTTAGCTATCCTAAAGATATATATTTCTATTAGAGAAAGGACAAAAAGGCCTCATATAATAGTCTTATAAAAAATAAATGAAGAGAGTCTTGTCAATGATAAAAAAGTAGAACCTTACAATATGATTTTTCTTATATAAAGGATAAAAAGGACTTGTATAATAACATTATAGATCAAAATGAATAAAATAATTTCACTTTATTATCAGAAATTAAAGCTTTGAAAGGAGAAAAAAGGAAGGGTTTTCTAATCATTTTATTAAGGAATTATCATTCTTACGTCATTTCATAAAAGTATGTTTTTGTTACTTCAAGGAAATTTCATGAATTATAAAGATAAAATACCTATTATTGGAATAAAATTGCGTTACATTATAAAAAAGAATCCTTAAATTAAATTGTGAAAGATTGGTTATTACCTAGTCTGGTCATATTTGAATTACATCACATAAAATCATAAGTAATATAAAAAAGTGCTTTATTGTTTGTTTTGATATTATGAATAGTCTAGTGTCTTCAGGTTATATTGAATTACTGTTGTAGTAGTGGTTTGTGTGATCTTGTGTTAGTATTTTCTCAATTGGTTATTTGAATGGTAAAATACATGTTTTTAGATCAACCAAAGTCTGATAGTTCCTTAAATACACTTCTTCTGAACTAGCCACCATCATTAAAAAATTGATTCCAAACTGAAGTTGAGATAATTAAGCATTTTCCAGGAAGGCCATTTCAGATTATCCATGCACACAAGCAGAGAAAGGCTTACAAGATTTCACAGTGATTCAAAACTGTTTGCTTGTAATTTCCACTTCCAGGTAGTGCCTGATTTTATACCAAACAAGAAGAGTTCCCACACTACCAAAAAACTATCAATCGAAGTTTTTTCATGAAAAGTTTCAGATAATTAACTTCATTATTCCAAGTGTTAGATTCATTGCATCAAAGCTCAACATTGCAATATCAATTTAGTAATTGTTTTTTACATATTATGAAACATTCACATGGTTCCTCCTCACTAGGACTTCAGCTTTTTACACAGTTGGAAACTGCTAAATTGAATCCATTAATTTCTATTTTTATAGTAAAAGACTTGATTGACATCAAATTGCAAAACTTGATCAAAAACTCAATAATAGACCTCAAAAATTGCAAAAGTATCAGGATCAAAAAATGTAGGTTCATATTTTCTCAATACAGACCAAATCACTAATTTGTATAAAGGTATTCATTCATAACTCCAGGCTTGCTATCACAAAATATATAATTCCCTTTTAAGCTAACTATCTGTATTCAACTCACCATAATAAGGAATCAAAAATAATTGGCTCATTGCTATATTCAATTTGAACTTGTAATTATTGCATCACATTTTTGTTAATAAACCTAAATTCATTACCTTCAGCATTATTGAAGGGATTACAACATAAATTTTGAAGAATAGTAAAAGGATATAAAAGGTATTATCATGAAGAATAAACAGGGAAATTCTAAAATTGCTCATTATATTTTTTGTTTTTGGAAGAATTTTAATTGGCTTCTTGAGATTTAATAATAATTTAATTCAAGTGACACTTTTTTACTTGCAGAATAAAATCATTAAAATGAACTTGAATGGTGAATAGAACATCTTTCCAAATATGTGAGCCTGTAAGGTGTGTAAGACACCTCAATAAGGCCATAAATAAAGTCTTATACAGTTTATTTAGTCCTAAACAGGCTAATGGAATGAATATAAAACAGAAAATAACAAAAAATAAGTATAAATAAGTATAAATTTCTTTTTTGATAATGAAATTTATAAATATTATTTCATTTTTGGATATTACACCAAAAGTAACCTAGGGTAGACCCATAGGGTGTTATACCCAAAAATGGCCATTTTGAATGTTATTAGGAGGTTTAAGAATCTCACAGTACAAACAACACTAAAAATATTGTTCATTTTACCCATTAGTTTAGAAAAATATAATCAGACTTTCCAATCAAAATCTCACTACCAAGTACTCCAACCCTAGATTTCTGGGGTTTTGATCCTATGCTATATATGGTATGAATAATCCTCAGTTTTACTCACAACTACCTTCTTATTATTCCAAAGTATTACTTCCATACAATTCACTCTTACAGATATGAATTAAGTGCTTTAAAAAGTGTAGAAAGGGATATATGTAACCAATTCTTTTTGCTGAAACTTTAATCTTGAAATTTGGAAAATACATAAGGAAACTGCTTATTTTGAAATGCCCTTTGAAAAACCTTTGGAATGATATATATATTTAAAGATAAATTATTTCATGGAATTTCCTTCCTGTGCTTCTAAAATTAACCGTTGAGAAAACCTCTTAATTTCAACTTCTAAAGGAAAAAATATTCTAGACATATTCTTCAAGAACAGTCTTGGGAACATAACCAGATACCTAAAAATGAACAAGAGTAAGAATTTACCAAAAAAGCTTTGATTTTTTTGATTTTCTCGTACATGTATTACTGAAAGTATTTTCAAGTAAAGTCAAAATATTTGAGATCTCCAGTAAGTCTCATGAAGCTTGTTCTTCAGCTACTAAAGGATGATGTACAATATTCTTTTTGTAAACAATTTCCTCTTTGAAATAGGATCCAAATAATTTGGAGGGCTTTGTTGTTCAAACTTAAAAAATGAATTGATCAGATATAAAGAGGATCTTTTTTTTCCTGAACATAATCAACTAATTTCATCTGGGTCAAAATACTATTAAAATTCCTTGAGGTGACAAAGAGCTACTCTTTAAGCCTTTCTATCAGAATAATTCTTGGTAAATTTGCTGCAAGTCTTTATCTATTTATGGCAAAAAGCTCAGACTTTCCTTTTTTTGAATAATTTGTGCAAAAACATGAACCTCAAAACAAATTGGTCTAATTTGTATGTCATGAATAATATTTGTATTGAGAGAAAGTGGAAATTCAACAAATATTTTCCTTTCATAATCTCTATGAAAATTTATTAATACTTATATTTTTTCTTCAGCTTAGTTGACTTTAAACTGCTGATTTTTATTTTCTTTTTTGAAGGAAATTCTATATAAAATCTTCAAAATATCATCCATCTTGCAAAGACTTTGTGAAAATTCCAATGGAACTCAAAAATATTTTCTCAAGGCTTTCCAAAAATTCTATCAAATTGAGATAAAATTCACATAAGAAACCAAATATCACTTATCATTATCTCAATTTATTTTTGAGAAAAGAACTGTGGTTTTTGATATATTTTGAATCTTTTTTGTTCTACTGAAGCAAACCCCTCTTTGAAATATATTTCTCAAAATGACCTTTTTCATGCATCATTTTTAAGAATCAAAATCCTCATTTTTGGAGAAACTGAATCTTGATTACTTTGGTGAGTTTTTGGAAAGTAAAGCTCATAAGTAGGTATTTATTTTTGCACTAATGAAAAGGGGGGAAAACTATGCCTTTTCTAAATCCCATTTTGGATAGCCTCATAGAAGATGTGCTTATATACACTATTTCCTTAGAATGCCCTTTGTAACATAGTTTTTTGAAAATAATCTGAGCAGAATATATTCTATACATCACTTCTTCAATTGGATCATATAGGCCTAATGATAAGGATCTTTATATATTCTAAATTCAAAATTCCTGTGGAGATTCTCTTTGTAGAAAAATTACTCTCAAAGGGACCAGAATAAATTTTTATAATCTATAATATGAATACAAAAATGGAGAAAAAAACTCCATGCTAAGGCTATTCTCAGTTAAATATGACATCTGATGTTACCATTCCTCAGTTTTTTCTTTGCCTCATCTCCAATCACATGAATGTTTGAATATTATTTTCTCAAAAAATTCCAGATTCAGTAAATGAACCAAATTAATTATTCAAAATTACTGAACATTCTCATCATTATTAGATTCCCTTTTCTTGTTATTCTCTATCAAATAAAATTCTGCTTTATCACTGAAAATTTGTACATCTCCTTATTTTTCATGACTTCAATTCAATTTTCCTTTTATGGAACTCAACAAACCAAAAAGGTAAAAATTCTATTTTTCACCTTTCAAATTTTTGCCAATGTTTTCTCATTAGAATCAAATCAAAGACACTATTTTACAAACACAGTGTCACATCATGCTCCTTGGCTCATAATATTCAAAAATCACTTGACCATACTGATATGGGAGGAAAAATTTGCATAACTTTTCCAAAGAGGAGAATTAAACAAATTTTGAGATTTCATGTATGATAAATATACTCAAATGATAATTACTTTTGAAGAAATGGATTCATATTATAATGGTTAACATTTTGAATTCATGTCAATCTTATTATTCTTTTAAATAAAACAATGAATAATATTAGGATTCAATTCTTTCATATATACTGATTTTTTCAAAGGAAATTCATTAATGTTAGTGAAAATTCCCAAATTGCTTTGCAAAACATATTAATGCTTTCAATACCTATCTTTAAGGCTAGAAGATTTTTTATGAAAGTTAGATTCATTACAAAATTCTTATGCTTTAGCTTTCATAAAGAACCTTGATATACCTTGAATCAATTTATTCTCTGATAGATTTAAGAATATATTAAAATTGAAAAGCAATTATCAAGAAATTAATTGAAAACTGCTCTAAAAAATTAGCTATTGAAATATCTTCAAAAACTCATTCTAAGAATAAATAGGAAAATTTAATATGAGCTCAGTAAGGTAGCTTGATTCTGAAAATTTCTCTTGAGCATATACCAAAATTATTCTGAATATTACTATTTTCATCCATGACTCAAATTCAATCATTTCTGATTCCACTTGTGTTGGAAATAACCATATGATGACTTCCCATTATCTTCCAATAGACACTTTTCCAAAAAATTGAATTTTTGGAGCAATCCAAAGGCCCCCAAAAAAATCTATTCTTTATTGATTCAAACTACCACTTTCTTATTGAAATGAGTCCCCTTAAATATTTTTGCAACATCAAGGTTTTTAGTCAGGAAAAATTTAATTTTTTTTATTTACATTTGGAGAAACTTTAATATTCTCTTCATTGAGCACTCTCAAATCACTGAATAATTATCTGAGGTTTTCATCTGTCACTTTTAAGCTATTCATAAATGATAAAATGAGGGAACTTAAAATTAAATTAGATAATCCTTCCCTTCTCAATTTCACGCTTTCCAAATTGTAATAAAATATGAGATAATATTATGCCTCATGATTATTCATTTTGGGTAGAAGATCTCTTTAATAAATTCATCATGCATATTTCAATGTCCTTTCTTGTCTATCAAAGAAATTCAAGGGATTTAAGTCTTCATTTGAAATAAAAGAATCAGATGAAAGGTTCTATACCTATTTTTTCTTTATTTTTATTTCATGATACCTTTATAAGAATTGGAATTACATAAAGCTGATATTGTAAATTTGGAAAACAAAATTTTCAGATTTCTCAAAAGGATATTATAACATTATTTGAAAATACAGCTAGTTTTTTGTCTCATTTTGAATGTCAAAACTAATGTCTTCCAGATGAAATAAAGCTCTATTCTTCATTGTTTCAATTTTCTTCATAATAAATTACATGTCACAGATTGACTTGAGAATTATTTTTTAAAAGATATTTGTTTTGTGTAAAAACTTCACCCCTCTTGACTTTTTAAAAATTTTCAATGTTGAATTTGGTTTTTTGATGTATCTTACTGTGTATAGCTCATCTGACACCAGGGAAAATGTCCATTAATCATCAGAAATTGACTTCACATAACACCACTGTCAGTATAAAATCTTGCTTCAGTAGCATTAGTTTCACATTATAGTCACTGGATTTTGTGGTTGGCATTATGTCTGTGTCAATACAGCATCAATTGTCAAATATGTCACCTGAGTATGTCACTCAAAGCAAAAACCCTTGCCAATACCATTCACAACCTCCAGTTAATTACACCTGATGATGCAAGCCAGCATTTTGGCATGCCCATGCAAAAAATGACTCCTTCAGTGCCACCTGATCATCTCCCCCTTTACAATTCCTGCTCTCATGCATGAATTGGCTTCTGGACTGCCTGCTCATGATCTCTGCAGCTGACCATGCTTAGGCTTATGCAAAGATTGGCTTCTTCATCTCTGCTGTATACTATCCTTACACTCCCACACTGCCCCAACTTACCATGCTTATGATTCTGTGCCACCTTCTCATTCTCTCAATATACTATGCTTCCACTCACACAAAGATTGGCTTCCACACCACTGCCTGATCATGTCCACTGTATACCATCCTTACACTTACACAACCCGGCCTCATCATCTGTGCAGCTTACCCTTAAACTCCTGCACTGCCCTCTCATGCTCTCAATTTACTATCCTTCCACTCACGCAACACCAATGAGCTCCCTTTACATTGGAAGGGGAGAAAGGGGGATATGAGTGAAATTGTATCATAGTAAGTTTTTAGAGCCATAGGGTACAGTGGCTGGTTGGCATACATTATGAACCCAATCACAGAAATATGCTGAGTGGCCTTCTCCCCCAACAACTTCTGGGGGGCAATTGGTGGGGATATCCACAATGTTGTGTTTAGGTTTTAGGCCATGAGAATTGCAAATTAAAACCTAATAAGTGGAATATTTAAAACCAGAATTGTGTCTTTTTTTCTCTGGAAAAACTGTTTTAATTCATAGCATTCAAATGGAACCTTTGCTTAGTCCTTACCTCATGGTTGTTCAAGAATCAACTTTGATAGGTTTCTCACTAGTCAATTGTATTCAATTTCTCACCAGGAAGTGATTGAATTTCAATAGGAGGAAATATGTGCAATACATCACCTCTTTGCATTTCCCAGCAAATCAAATTTTGCAATTGCATTACAATTTTGATAGATAATGATCAAAGGTTCCAAGGCTGTGGATAGGCAAGTTTCTTTTGGTGAGCTTGTGGTTCTAAACCTATTTTTAGAAAATTTACTAAATATCAAACTGATTTAAAATGATATTTAACTTTCAACCTATGCAAAATTCTCCAATATTGAATTTACCTAAAAAAGAATCAATCATATCTTGAATTTAATTTAGTTCCACTACTATCAGAACTCCTGCCTTTTCTCTTGAATTTTGATCTTCTTATCCTGCAATTGTCACTCAAGTTGGTCATCAATTTGTCACCATCTATATACTCAATAAACTTCCTACTTGTTGTCCCCACCAATGCAACAAGCCCCAAGAATTTCAACAGAATTGAATCAACTACCAACTTCTGCTCTAGAAAGTGGAAGTGAGTTCTCTGATATGGACAGCAGTAATGAAATAGATATTGGAGTAGAGAGCCTGACACATGAAAAGAATCAAGATCCACCAGTTCTTACAGAATGTGAGCATAAATTCATTCTGAATATTTTTAATCTATCAAAACCTGATGATTTTTCCATAGCCTTTATTTCAGCTCAGCCTCCAAGCTCTCAAAAACCAAATTTGAAAAGCTATGAGAAAGAAAAGACTGTTGAACCTTGTGCATAAACAGATGCTGGACAAGATGAGGTAATTTCAAGCACTGGGGTTAAAATTTGTCTCAAACATCACACAAATGATCCCCAGGCTGGAAAGAATTCAAACTGATAGTAAAATTCCTGATTATGTATGTCAAAATATTGGTGAAGCAATGAGCCTCCTCAAGATAGATTTGAATAATAACTCCATTACTTGCATACCAAATTAATAACAGCAACTGATTACAGCATATGGATAGGTGTCGATGTGGGAGAATCTCTACCTGAAGGATTTCAAGTGGGAATTGGAGTTCCAGGCAAAGGTTTAGGAAAAAGACCAAATATAAATGCCACCAAAAGAACCAACAAAAAATGCCATACCTTTGAAGCCACAAAATATTCTCAGGATCAAGGTGATGACATTATCAATGTTGAAGTTGACCATAATGATAATGAACAAAACCCCCTGTACTCAATGAAACCCTTTCCCACCTCTCCTCAAAATATTCAAGTATTTCAAGAAAGGGAAAAAATTAAACATGATACAATGGGCTGAGATATGACTGATATAATGCCTGAGCCTGAGCCCAAAGTGTCATCCTCTGCTAATGATCGAGGAATATTTTTAGCCCACATTAAAGAGTTTGGAGACATTTTTAATTATCAGTCCAATATTACTTAAGAATCATGGAAAAGAGGTTTGATAATATCAATATTATTTACAAAAACTGGTGGGACAATTTACCAACAAATGATGCTGATACATCCCTGCCTGTTGGTATCCAGGTGATCAGTAACTGAGATCTTAAAATGTTAACCTGGCTTGAGGAGGTTGATATTGCAGGTGATTTTTATCTTTGTAAATGATACATTATGATTTGGCTGTTAACTCAAGTGATATACGTTGAAATATATAATGTTAGATTTTTTTAAGGAAAAAGAAACCATAGCATGTTTTAATAATAACATTTGGAATCTAAAATCAATGAAGTAACTGGCTAAACCTCCAGATAATCTGCCAAAATCTAAACACTGCTTCTTCAAAATGTTTCAGAGTCCCCTTTACCCCTCCAATCCAATTACACATTTTTGGGAGAATTGTATGTTTTAATACATTAGTTTAGTCTCATGCAATGAATATTTATCAAAAATTTCTCATGAGAATTTTCAAATAATTTATCTTATCATTTCAAGTGATAAATTTATTAAATTGAAGCTTAATATTGAAATATGAATCAAATAAATCCTTTGAATGGCACTTAAATAAGATCTGTGCATTTAAATGTATTTCTATTTTTATGGTTGAAAGATTGATTAATCCAACTTGTAATCTTCAATTGAATACTCAATGATAGACCTCAAAAATTGCAAAATTATCAGGATAAAGGAATATAAGTTCATAATTTCTCAAGACAGACCAAACTCACTAATTGTATGGAGGTATTAATCTATGAAGCCAGGCATGCTATCACAAGATATACAATTTCCTCTTCTGATAAATCTCTATTCATCTCACCATAATAAAGAATGAATCAAAGAAATTAAAAATTATTGGCTCACTGATATATATGAGGTTAAAATTTTAATTACTGAATCCCATTTTTCTCAATAAACCCAAAGTCATTAATTTTGATGATGACATTGATGAAAACATAACATTTGAATGATATTAAGAAATTAGACAAGCTATGATAATAAAAAATGAAGAGGGAAAGTCTAAAATTTGTAATTATATCTTATATATTTTTTTGCAAAAAATTACAATTGGTATTTTGAAATTTAATAATTTTACTTGAGTATTAATAAAACTGTGAAAATGGGGTTCAATGGAGAATTGAATAGCTGTTCAAATATGTATGATGAGTAATTTGAATTGTTTCTTATTCTTGAAACTAGATATGGGATATAGCTAAAGGATTATTGAAGAATTTTTTGTGGTGAAAATTTATCAAACCTTCTGAAAATTTGTGCTAGAAGGAATATTGATAATTTTTAGCAAGATAAAAAAAGAGGTTTCATGAAATAAATCAGGCAAAAAATTACATTTGATTTGTAAAATTAATTTCATAATTTTTGTTTTGGACTTTATATGAGTTACTAGATATGAGAATTTTTTGAATAGTTTTGTACAAAAAATTTGGTCAACTATGCTTAAGATTAATTAATACTTGCCATTATTTCAAATTCATTGATGGTATCAAAGACAAGAGTTTTGCAACCTTGTTTGTGACTTTTGTGGTGAAAATTCTCTATTTAAGATGGAGTCCATGAGCTATGTACAAAGATACAACTAATAATCATTGGTATTCAAAAATATTCCATTCCAATAGAGTAAAGTTCTAAATGCCCAAGTGTGTGGCTGAAAGTATCTGCCAAAATATTTCAAGGTGAGAACCCATGTTGGGCCTGAGTTTTAATTTGAAAATTTACAATCTGGAAGGAATATAAACTCAATTAGGATAGGTTTTCCTTTATACATACTATTAATATGTTCCAGATGTCAAATTGATGATAGAATAAATATATGACTCTTTCTAAATGGGAGAAATACAAATTTCTACTTCTAAATCAATGGTTTTCCAATATTCAAACATTAAGGTATGATTGCTTAGATTTTTCTTTTATTTTTACTGTGTAAATAATCTTTTTCCCATATATGAAGCATTTATATGGAAAATAGCTGAAGATAATTATTTCAAACTAGGTAATACCCTACTCTTATCAGAAAAAATTAATTAGAGCAAAATAATAGATAGCAGGAGAAATTGGAATTTTGCTGTATATGAATTGAATTAATTCCCATATTTATTATTTTGAGTTACAAATATAAATTTGTACCCAGATTTTCAATAGAGGACATTATTTGAGAAATTTTTACATTTAATGGAAGTTGGTACAAATTCAGGAAAATCTTTTATATCAATTTCTATATTATTCCCACAATCTTTCTTTCCCCATTTCACAGAAAATTTTTACTATCATTTTCAGAACTAAGAGCCAGAACTACATTACTTGTGACATGGCTCAAATCATTCCTTGAAAGTGGTATGTTTTAATTGTTAAAAAATTCCAAAACTTTAATTGAAGATAGCTTTGTCTAAAGCTTAGGAATGTAAATAGCTGTTTTGGATTGCTTTTGGTTTTTGGTTTTTTTGTTTGTCACCTGTATAACTGTAATACAAACATACCAGTAATACAGGTAGGCAAGGAAAGACAGCCCAACAAGCCAACAAGCTGGGCACACTTGTATTGGCTGGATTGCTGTATCTCATCTATACAGACACAAAATGAAAAAAAGCTAAAAGCATTACAGAGATTCAAACATATGAAATAATATGAAAAAAGTGAGTTATCAAGTAGCACCAGGGCATTCCCAGTGTAGCTTTCTGGCCAGTAATGCATTATTTCCAAGAGAACTGCTTGGTATACTTGTATTGTCCCCAGTATGTGACTTCCTTTTTTCCATGATATCACTTGCATATTCCTGTATTATTCTGATTAGGTAGAAATCCAGTGTTTTCCTTTCTTTCAAGAGAAGCACTTGATGACAGTAATGAATTCATCCCACAGTAAGCATCACATAAAATCCAAATTTTGCTCAATTTTATTCTAGAAGTCGTTACCTTCTAACCAGTAGGAATAATTTTGAATGTCAAAATCAGTTTGAAGAAATAAATATTGCAATGGATACTATACATTTCATATTTATTTTCTAATTTTTGATAAATTGTATAGATACAAGTTTTAAATAGAAAATTTCCTGATCCAAAATGTAATTTTTCTCACACATATGAATCAACATCTCTATCTCATATTAATGAATGATATTTTTCATTTAAGTGTGATCAAAAGAAGTTGAATGTTAGTTTTTCTCTTTGAGCCATCTTATTTTTAATTCTTTTTTTGTTAAACTAAAAAGAGGTTTTCTGAAGTTGAGTTCTGGGAAGGAAAAGTCCTTTGCTTTGGGTGGTGTTGAAAATCATTTTTAAAAAGTATTTTTGATATAGAAATAATGTTTTTTTTCTCCAGAAGAATCAGATCCTTATGAAAAATGACTTGACTTAGTAGAAAAATCTTATTTTATTAAGTTGAAAGCCATTTGTTTCTTGTTAGAAAGTTAGAGTTTTTTTAAATCAAATTATTCAGTTTGAATAAAATTAAAGATTTTGAGAGAAACTGGCTGTTTTGCAAAAAAATTGATTCTTCCAAAAATTCTCTTGCAAGTTCTCAGTATTTTTGAAAAAAAAAGATATTTTCTGAAAAATGTAGCTCTACTGAAAGAGAAATAATATCTTTTAACATAAAAATAGCTTTTTGTTGAAAAGGTCATTTTTTCAAATAACTTACTTTTTCCAAAAGAAAACATTATCTGGGAAAGCTAGTTGTTCTGAGAAAATAGGTTTTGTAAAAAACTGTCTTTGAAAACAATTATACTTTTGTCAAAGAAATGTTTTTTTTTGGAAGCATACTTATTCAAAGAAAAACAACCTTTCTCAAATAATAAAACAGTATTATTATGCTAAACTGTTCTTTTTCAAGAAAACTACATTATTACAAAAAAGTAGTTTTTTTTGAAAAGACATTATAATAAAAGGATAATTTTCTGGAAAAACTGGTAAAAAATAGTTTTTTGAAAAAAAAACCAGTACAAAGATAGTTTTCTTGAAAAAAACTATTGAGAAAATTTCTTCTTGAAATTTTTTTTGGTTAAAAACAGTTATTGTGGCTGAACTGTCAACATCCAACTGTTCCTCTCCACAGTGGGGAAAAAGCTGACCTTGGAGCCAAGGCATCCTGCCGACCCTGGAACTGGTCCTATTTCTGCTGGCAGTGTCAACTGACATAGCAAGTGACACAGAAGAGCCCCTTTTTGTTAGAAACCATACAAAAAATAAATATAAATTCAAGATACAATAAAAATAAAAATAAAATGCAAATTAAGATGAGAAATAACAAGGAATGAGAGTTAAGATTTTTAATTTTGATTTTTTATATTTTACATTGAATATTTTTTTAATTTTTTACTTAATTTTCATTTATTTCTTTTTTTAAAATCAAATAATTAAAATAAAGATACAAATTATGACTGTTAAAAGTGAGAATGAATGAGAATAATCATTTCCATTTTTCATTTTTTTGATTTTTATTTATATGTTATATATTTATTTTCAATCATTAAAATCAATTTTCATCTTTTGTCGTTTTTTTTCTTAATCAGTCTTTTCATTTTTTTTTATTTTAATTATTTTTGTATTGTTTTATTTCACTTTTATATGGTTATATTTATCCTTTTATTATTTTTATTATGTTTTCAGCTTCTTAATTCACCATTTTTAATATCATAGTTATTTCAATAGCTCAACAGTTTTGACTAATTTTATTTATTTTTTGTTATTGTTCAGCATTTCATTGATGATTTGTTTTTTTCTTATTTATTTCCCATTTTATCATTTTTTAATTATGTTTTACTTTATAATTATTTTTTCTCAATGATTTGCTTAAAAAAATCATTAGCATTTGTTAATCATGTTTTAATCATTTTTATTTATTTTGTTATGTATTTAATTCATTCAATTGTTTTTTATTTTTCTTGCAAAATAACATGGTAATAATAATTAATCACAGCCAAATGAAACTCAAATGAAGGTGGTGACCCCACAGCTGACGCTGAACCCATGCAGAGGGTTGGCACAAACCCACACCTGCAGTGTCAGCAAAATCCCCACTGTGTCTCCCAGCTTGTAAGGCTTTCATTTGCATTACTTTCTCACCTTGTCATGGGTTCAAATCACTCCTGTGGCAGGCAATAAGGTTTTCTTTGCTAACCCTCATTGGAACGCCTCTCTGCTCTCCATTGTGTTGAGAGAAATCACCCCTTATGCCTCTGTCTTTTGCTTGATTGGTGCTTCCAGGGCTCCCCTGAACTATCATAACACCGCAGAGGCTAGTTCGCACAGCCCCTGACCTCTCACAGCTGTATCTGACGGATTATTTGCATAACCTAGTGGAAAACCCCCCCTGGATTTTTAAATTTGGCTTCAGGGGGTTTTTGGAAACAGCACCCCTCCCTTTGTTATTTGGTTTTAGGGGGTTTTTCACACCAGATTTTTGAAATCAACCCCATAGTCTTGGAGATGGTGTCATAAAGCTTTTCACACCAGTGGAAGAAAGCCACCCCCAGATTTTTGAAGCTGCTGCTTCTTGGGGGTATTTTACACTGCCAAATATGAATGACTTCTTGATTGTAGAGCTATCTTGTGGGGGCTGTCTGAACCAGATAAGATGAAACAAACCCCAAGGTTTCTAGCATTGGAAGATATTGTTTTGATGATCCAAAACTACAAACAAATGGGAATAAACTAGGTAATTCCATGTGTTTGAACCTGAATGTGCAATCACTTTTAAGCATCTTTGGAGAGAGGTTCATCAACATGCAGGGACTTTATCAAAAGAGGAAATGAAAGAAACTGCTGGACGATCTCCACTGCCAATTTTTTTGAAATATTAACTATTCAAAAATGCTCAAATTTTCAACTGTTTATTGGTTAAAGGAGCAAAATTTAGCATTAGTAGTAGTGGTCAACAAGTGGTGCAACAAAAGTTATAATGAAAGAGTTACAATAGTAAGTTGTCACTTGTTCCTTTGTAAAGACCTCTCATAGTACAAATTTCTTCTTGAAAGGAGTGGGGCTCACTCTAAACCTTACAAGAGGGAATAAACCTCATGATTTAATTTTTGTCCCAGTAACTAGAATGTAAAATTTGCAGTCCCAGTAGCATACTTCAGAGATAATTTAAACTTTTTCAAAAGATGAAAGTGATGTTAGCATCATTGGTTTGAGCAGCTTCATAGCTTCCAGTACCCAAATGAATGGTGAAGATGAATTTTTAATGGAAAATAATGCCCAAATTGCTCACCATTGAGTTTAAATTTACACTTTGTGGTGAAAATTCTGGGATTACTACTGCACTCATGATATTATTTGGAAAGAACTGAATTTTAATGTAAATCATCTATAATTTGAACCAAAAACCAAGTCTAACTTTTATCAAAACAAAGGCCACAAAAACCTATTACTTGTGACACAAAATTTTGTGTGTTGAAAATACTAATGATGAAAACATGTTTTTACCAAACATATGTTGGCCATTTTTTAGCATTTGAATACAATAAAGAAGCTTCTCTTTACCTGAAAAATAAAATTGAAAAATATTTTTGGAATATCATGAGTATCTGCATTGGAATGGTTTATTTTATGAAATCTTCTTTAAAACCTCCAAAAATTCTAATTGCTGATCTGTCAGAAAATTATTCTTGTCCACAGAACTTCTTTCAAAAATCATTGGTGGTGTGTTTTGTTTCAGAAAAAAGCATATATGAAATTAGAATGATCAGAATTCTTAACTTTGAAATATATGATCACAGCTGAGACTTCTTGATATTGGCTCCCAAAGCCATTCCATAATTTCTGAGAATTTGAATATTAATCAATTTGCCTCTTGTGATCTCAAGCAAAGGTTTAAGGCTCAAATTGAGACATCATGAACTTTTTTCTGCAACAAATGGTGCTCCCAAAAAATAGATATTAATGCTTACTTTATCAAGCTCCCATTCTTTTCATTACTTAATCCAGAGATATTCTTCCCATATCACATAGCTCTTAGGGAATCACTAAGTAATTGATAGTTTAATTTGGAAGACAATCAAATAATAGAATAGCTAATTAATATTAATCTCCAAATTAAAGCAGTGATTGGAACTTTCTTTCTTTTTAGCTTTATCAATGCAAATTATAAAATATATGTTTTTTCTTTCTCAATCATTGTCAAGGGTGGGCAATTTTGCACAATACCTGCTTGGTAAGACAAAGATAGTGCTGAAACTACTAAAGAAACTAACTTCTGCTTCATGTAATGTAATTTGCTGAGCAAAGATGATTGTAAAAGTATGAAAGATCCTTTAAATGATATCTCAAGCTATTCCAGTTTTGAAAAAGAAATGAAATATTCATGCAGGTAAAATTTCAGATTTTTCCAGAGGTTAGACTATAATTCTATCTTTTTCATTTTCATTATACATTTATATCTATTTTCAAGTCACATAAACAACAAAATATATGCCTGGCTAGCTATTCACAAAAGAATTGGCCCTATAAGAGTAGAAAGGTCAAAAAAGATGACAAAAATCAATTGGATAAGTAGAAAAACTAGAGAAGTTTGACAATCTCAATAAGCACAAGGGATTCAAAGAGCTATGAAAAATTGTAACTTTTAGGAAATAATTGTTTTTTGAAAAAACTAAAAAAAATATCAAAAAAAGTTATGATAGTTATATCTGGATAAAAAGTGCAAAATAAAACTTAATTTTGCCAAAAGTGGCTTAGAAAAATATAAATCATAGGATATAAGCACAAAAACAATCAACTCAAAGAATAGAAGAAATCAGAAAAAAATGAAAACTATTAAAAAAACATGATAAGTCCAGTGCTAACCTTTATGGTATATGAAAAGAATTAAAATTACTTTCCCTCTGCAATTATGAGTTATTGAAAGAAAACTAATCATATTTTTATTAGGGATATTAATGAAGTTCAGTTTTTGGAGATATGGAAGCTCAGAATTCCAAGATATTTGTCCAGAATCTTACATTTTTATTTTACTCTAAAGATACTCAAGCTCAAAAAATCTACATATCCCTGCAATTATGTTCAAAAAAGTTATACCTGTCATTTATTTTCAAAGTACAGCTGTCTAGACTAAGGAGAAAGATAAAAAACAGAATCCTTCATTCAGTGTATTGCTTTGTAATCTATAATATCTATTTTTGTCAAGTGGGAAAATATTCCAGGATCACTTCCTCATTTGTGGCTTGTTAAGCAACATATATCCTGAAAGCTTTTTTGGATTTCATAAAGACATTCAATTTGTAGAAATGAATGCTTGTAAAATCTTTGTATCAAAAATTAGATAGTAATTAATTCAATCCCATAGTTAAAACATAAATTATTCCTTATTTTAATCGAAAAGAGGAAAAATACAACAATCTTCTAATTTCTTATTCTTTCAGAATAGGTGCTGGACTGAAAAATGTTTTCTCACCTCTTTCAAAATATGGTTAGGCTTGAGGTCTATTAAACTCCAGTCCTAAGAGCTACAGTATTAGTGGTAATAAGCCCTTCCTCACAAAATCATTCTCAATGCATTTGACAAGAATTTTTCAAAATTACGCAAAAATGTTGATATTGAAGTGTCTCAGGCCTCTAAAGTAGCACAATTCACTGCTTATCTAATTATGATAATTAAAATAAACTATATGTTAAGGGAACTCTATGCTAGGTTCTCTAAAATTTAACATTTCTATCTCATTTCCCTCTTATCACTAAGCCTCTTGATGAGCTTCCACTAAAACACCTATGTAGGAAATATCTATCATAGACTTTATAGATTTGTTATTCCAATATGAATTCTCATTATAATTATTTCTGGTTTTGTATTTCCAAGTCCAAAACTTGATAGTTTGCAAAATGTTTGAGATTGTAACCTTCATATATCTTCTAGGATTATCAATATTTTATTTCAAATGGACAAAGCTAAAAGAATTTTGAGCCATCAGAAATAAAAGTAAATAGTGTGGTACTGTGCTCTTCTAGGTGGAAACATGTGAATTAAGTTCTGGATCCTGTTATGAGCAATCAAGTAAACTATAAATTGGCATTTACAAGAGCTTTCAGAATTGGAAGATTAGTTTCATAGACTTTTAATATTACATTATGGTGGCACAAAACTTCTGCCTTCAAATATGTATCCAAACAATAAATATTTAGCTTTTCTGACATCTTCTTTTGTAAAGAAAATTGATTAAAACAGCTGTGTAGCGGGAAGAAGATATTTCCAAATAACTTATTTTCCAATTTTTCTTTTTCATTTTCTAGCAGAGGCTCCACAGGTGGGTAGAAATATGTTTTACTGGTGAACATTTTCATGATTTATATGTGAAAAAACCTAATATTTTGCAATTTTGTATTAGTCCCATTAATATCTAACTCATTATCACTGATTATTGTGACCTTCTGAAATCTTTTTGGCAAAAGATATCTTCATATTTAGAAAGCCAACAATGAATTTGATGTAGTCCTATAAAAAAAAACAACTGAAACATCCAGAACTTTCAATTCTACATACTATATCAGGAGATTACAAATATAATATAGAAATCAATCTGAAATCCCTTGGTGGAACAGAAACCATTGCTTTAAACACAAGAAAAAATTAAGATATACCATAGATCTTTTCTCTCACACATTTTTACTCAATAATTTTGCCACATGGTCACCATGAACAAAAGCTACCCCCACCAAAAGGGGTAGCAGGTCCAATAGTAAAGGTATCTTCCAACTTAAACTTCCCAGTGTGTTGAGTTTAATCATTTTTTGAAGAGATAACAATAGTACTTCTGAAGGCTAGTTTGATCCTTATTCCAAATTGAGACATGTTGTTTTGAATACCTTATCATTCTTCACATTGAATCCAATTTATCTTTGAGCTTAGAAACAATGCAAGTATTGAATGTTTATGGTTCCCATTTCTGGTTCAGCCTATTCACCTCTCATCACTTTTCTATTGCCATAAATGTCGATTTCTTAAAGGAAAATCAAATCTCTTTTTCAAATTTCTCTTTCTCTTTTCATTTCCTTAAATTTGGGGTTCTCACTAAGTTTGGAGCTTTTAAGCTTTATACTGACTTATTTTGTAATGATTGGCAAAAATTGACTTTTTTTTTCATTTTTCTACTTTTTATAATTTTGTCAAAATTTTTCTAACTCTTTCTTTTCCTTTGGTATTCATGTACTTGTTTATTTTACCATTTTGCTTGTTATTTTAAGAAAGAGAGTCTTCAGTTCTTTATTTCATTTTATACATTTATTTATCTTTCTTTTTTGAATTCTTATACATGGTTTTTTATTTGCTTTGCTCAGTTTTTTTATCTGGAATTTGGTTACTTTTTTTTTTCAATTTCAACTTTATTTTTCTTTTTTCTTTTCAACAAAATTCAAGTGTGATGTTTTCCAATTTAATTCCTTTCTTTATGGGTGCAGACACTCCAAATCAGTTCAAAAGCACTTCTTTGAACTGTCTGAACCCCCAAAAAAGTTACAAAAAGGAAAATTAACATAATTAAAAATGAAAAGAAATAAATTGAAATTCATGAACTTTCCATTAAAATTAGAATTTAAAAAGTTAAAATAATTTCAAAGAAATAAAAATACAACATAAAAAATGAAATAAATTTGAATTGCAAAATCCAAAAAACAACGAATTCATAAGAAAAAAAGATAATAAAAACTCACTCAAAATGAAAAAATTGAAGAAAAAAGAAAGAAATCATGAGACAATCCAATGAAATGAAGAATTAAAATAAGTCAAAAATTCAAAAAGGCGCAAAGCTTAAGAGAATATAGAGAATCACAATTTAAAAGAATGAATGAAATAGTGACAAAAACCATTCACAAATTACAAAGATCAAAATAATTGCAATTTTGTTGATTGATTAAATATGGAAAAATTGTAACAGAAAATTAGATAAAAAGACAATGAAAAAAGTTTAATCAAGATAAAATAAATTAAAAGCTGGTTGAAAATAGTATAGATGCATGAGGTAGCATACTTATTCAGAAATTTTTACATATATCAAAAACAATGGATTTGGATGTAATAAATGCCTGTGGATTGAAATATGTTGAATTCAAATTTCAGATTGATATTCCAACATCATCAATAGACATTGAAGAAGTGTCAAAGGCCAAGTGTATCAGTTTTTTTGAAATGATTGACAATTTGATAGAGGATTTTTTTATTTAAAATATTTCAATCAAAGCTATGTGTCAGTGATCTGAATAAATAACCTCAAATTGACTCTTAGTGTTTTTCCAATTCAGGAGTTTACAATAAGAGTCAATTGTTGAAACAATCCTTTGTCCAACTTTACTACAACCTAGCAAGTGCAATGTGGGTTGGGCAAAGATTTGATCCAAATTGGAATTAAGGTGAATAAAAGTTGTATTCAAATTTCTAAAGAAACTACAAACCACCACAGAAAGGTCTGTAGGAACCAATTTCTAATATTATCACTTCTGGAGGCATGATTGTTTTCAAAAATGAACAGAAACTTGAGCCTTTACCAGTTTATTCAATAATTCCTATGGAAATTTCAAACAATACTCTGATCTACTTTGACTCAGATAGTGGAAGAATTTATACTAAGTATTTCTATTCACATAAGGAATTGTTTATTAGATTCCAAACTCATACATAGAGACATTTATTACAATATTCCCTTCTTCAAAGTTTTGAAATCTTCCACTGCAAAGATGCCTCCCATATTCATGTCATTTGAATCTTTAAAGCTAGATAGTATAGTGATGATAATTTGATAATTCTTCCCACTGGCATGAAAAACCAAAGAATGGAGTCAAACATTGACTTGAATTGCTTTGAGAATTCTTTTCCTCAATAAAGAAAAACAAAAAAACGGCATGAAATATTACTGTGAAATTGTTTTGCATTTTTTCCAGTTTAACATAAATCTGTATGAAACAATTGTATATGATGAAAATCAAACCTTTCAGCTTCAATTATCTCATTTTTCAAAGGATTGATAGAAGTGACTTGGTAAGGAAGAAATAAAATGATATGTATTTTATGCACATTTCACTTTTGCATATAAACGGGCTGAATTAATAATTGAACAAAAAATGTCAAATAACAAGCTAGTACCAAGTTATGATGCAGAAATATGAATAAATGGATATACAGATGAGTTTTTCAAATTATGAATAAAATTCCTAGTTTAAAGGAAACATTTAAAAATTCCAAAAACACTATTTGAGTAGAAGATTCCTTTTCAGTTCCCCTTTGAGGGGATTGAGAGCTTGAGTATTACTTTTCTTAAAGCTCACTAAATCTATAATCAAATATTCATATGTTGTTCATTTTTCAAAGGAAAGAGGAAAACACAGTTAAAGCTGTCCCCTTATGAGTTACACTTTAAGGGTTCCCACCCTTCAAAATATCTGGGAGGTGGGTTGCTGGAATAATAATATGTTAGACCTTTCAGGTTGAAGAAATCAATATCATTTGAAAAGTATTTGAAATCCATGGTTAAAATGAGCTTATTGAAAAATATCACTTGTACAACTAATTTGAGGTCATTATATTGATCTGAATGTAGTCCATGCAGGTTTTGAAAAATGTTTATCATGGATTAATATTCTATAACAACATACAAAGTGGAGGAAGAGTTTTCACAGTGAGTATGTTATTATGACCCCTGAATGAGACATTTGTCTTTTATTATTATTATGAAGCTCTTTTGATTCAGTTCTAAAAATCTATAAAATTTATTACTTTTGCATAATGGGAAATTGATTTTGAAATGAGCATTATCATTTTTTGTTTCTAATTAGCTTGGAATATTGACATATATACAAGTGCATAAATGTTTGCAAGAAATTTTTCATCTTTATAAATATTCTTCAAATATTGAATATTATAATTGTGAATCATGAAGTATCATCATGGTGATGAATTTATTACTACTACAAAAATGGAAATATGAGATAGATTTAAAACTCAATTGCAAGGATTATTTTGAAACAACTACTTTTGTTGGAAAAAATGAGTATGAGAAAATTTCATACTGATTTCATGAAAGGTAACTTTTATTGGAAAAATGACTTCCCTCTTTGAAATTGAAGGCTTTAGAAAACCTTGGATATTGATTCCTTGTTTTCATACTATGAGAGCTTTGTACATACCTTAAATCTAATGAATTTTTTTTATATGAATAATTGAAAACATTAAGCCAAAAATCCATTTTTTATATTAATATTTTGATGAAGGGTGAGTAATTACTCAACATGTTTCTGATTTGGAAAATTATTATGAAATATATGAAATTTCTATCAATTAGCTTATTTTGAAATGTGTGGATATATTTAATGTTATGTCAGATGGAAATGAATACTTTTTGGGTCATAAGAGGTCTCAGGTTAATTTCATCATGGAAAAAGGTGTGACAGTGATTGAATCTTAAATTTTGGAAAAATGGGAATGATATCTGCTCCTGAGTTTCAAGAACAATATTGGATTTCCAGGATACAAGAAAAAAAATTATACTTGGTCAATTTGTTTGGGTGATATTTTTTTGAATATGATATTTACAAGAAATTTTCAAAATTAATTCCCAGAGCATAGAGAAGGACATGATATATCTTAATTTGAGTTTTTTTTTCATAAGTCCAGATTAATTCAGCTTTTGGGAGAACATAATAATGAAACCTACATATTTTGTTGTTTTTTTGAGTGAGTTAGAGAAAATGATGATAGGTTAGTTAAAGTCATATATTTTGATGTAAATATTTTCAAATCTGCAAATTTTTACTTTTAACAAATAAACTTTCAGAGAAAGAAGATATATGATAGGAGATAAGGAAAGACGGTAGTTTGAGTTTGAGAAATGTAAAGAAAAATATCTTATGATTAATGTGCTTACATACATTCATTCCAAAGTTTATTTTTCTTCCAAAGGATTATTTAGGATTTCCAGAAGTTCCATGATTAAATTAATATTGTGAATTATTTCTGAATCTTGAAAATCCATCTTTGAAGATGACCAAATAAAAATAGAATGTTAGAACCCAATATGAAGCAAGTTGGAATCTAGGTTGGACCTGCTACCCTGCCTGCAGGGATAGCTATTTTTTACATGGTGAGTGCTGATATCTTCATCCAAGAGCTAAACTCCTCAGATCTTCCAATTATGCCTACAAAATAATACATGAATCAAATTCTTCTATATATTATCAGGGGTTATGGCAGAGAGCTGTCACTGCACAACTGCTATCCAGATTTGTATTTGAAATATAAAATCAAGCTTGCTTGCTTATAAGGACAAAATGGGAAATACCCTCCCCTCCTTTAGTATTATAAGATCTATGAATAATCAATTGTATTATTTTAGGTTTCTTAAGCTGAAAGCTCACTTGAACTTGTATTGAGTATTTTGTAAGCTTAATGATATATACAACCTTCACTTCTTCCAAAAATCTTGAGCTCAAGCCATATGAATAAATAGTAGCAAAATCTGGCTTTAAAATCCATTCAATAGGAATATAGTTGAAATTGGAACTAAAGATATGTATCAAGTTAATCCATAGCTACAGCTAGCTTATAATCAAAATATCATAGAGAAACAAGTTCTGCAAAGGCCTCAGTCCTAATAGAACAGTTGAACTGCAATGTATACTTTCAAATCTTGAAATTCTTCTTTGAAGGCTAGAGGCCTTCAAAAACTACCTATTGTGCAATGAGAATTTTGAATATTGACTTCTATAGCTTTTAAGAGTGACCAATGTTTTTTTTTCAATGAGACCTACAGATGTTTCTGTCTCAGAACTTTCATTTGTTGAAAATGCATGACACTGAAGTGTATTTGAAGGCCTCATGTAAAGGTTCTTTGTTTGAATTACATGTCAAATATTCATTGGGCTTTACCAATCAATAATATTGCTGATTTCATTTCTGAAATCCCCAATTTAATAGTAAATAGATAGATGCAAATACATCTTATAAACAAGTTTGTCTTCCTCCTCATAGTAAGGCTTTAAAATTTTGTTTGCCTTCTTTTTACCCAAAAGAAGGAATTGGGTAGAGAGAAGATATTTTCCTTATTGTTAACCACATTCTTTCACAAGTACTGGATTTCAAATTTTGAATAGGAATACCCATGGTTTATCTCTTAAAGACCAATTTTATTTGAAACAAACTGCTACTAGATATGACTTACTCATCAAAAATAACTTAAACATTTCTTTTAACTTACTTTTTTCTGTAAAATGTAACAAGGATATTTTACATTTATTCTCGGGAATACATTCTGTCATAAAATTTCCTAAAATATAATGAGATATCTCCCCTATTCCCCTTTGATATTTGAAAAATGGAAGACTTAGAAAATGACGTATGAGGGAGATATACCAAGAATCTTTTCATTACATGCTATTAAAAATCTGAGGCTCTGAAATCAATGCATTCTAAGCTTTTGTTAAAGTATTTTGAAATGATGTTCTTCAGAAAAAAATGGCTCTCAATTTTTGCATGAAAATGAAAGATAATTATAAAAATAACTACACTCATTCCAAAATCTCAATTATTTTAAATGAAAAACATTGAGTTATCTTGAAGCACTAATGATTAGAGGCTTCATATCCAACAGAATTCACTCCTTGTATGTGAGTTCTTTTGTAGTTAAATATGAAGAAATAGGATACTTACATATGAAAATTGGCTCCTAACAAAAGATGATTGAAGAAAATATCAAAAGATGTAAATATCTAATCAACAATGGCTTCCATGTGTTAAAAAGAGAATTCAATCATCTCATTAATTTTTAGCTGGACAGGATGAGTAAAAAAGTGCAAAGGCTTTTTGAGTCCTTTGCCATTACTTCTAAATATATGTCATGGATGTATAAAGCTTAAAAACATTTGGTAAAATCACCATGGAAATGAAAGAAACCTCTCCCTGCAGACAGGGGCAGCAGGTCCAACCCAGCTTCCAACTTTCTGCATACTTTGCTTTAACTTGCTATTACTTTTTGGCTATCTTCCAAGCTGGATTTTCAATATTTTCAAAACATATACATAAAATTAATTTAACTATGTATAGCATCTGAATTCCTTAATAATCTCATCATATATCCCAAAACTCCTCAAGAACCAAATAAGCCACTGGAAACCCAAAATGAAGTTGAGACTCTCAAAATATCATTTTGGGAATCACTTTAAATCAAATTATATTTCTGGCTGGACAGTCTTATCACCTCAAATATTTGAATCTTTTGGCCTGGCTTTCAACATCAATTCCAATCTATGTCCATTTACACTTGGGCAAATGGACCACTCCTTTCTTATTTTCCTTTGCAAGATAACATCCTTTCAACACATTCATTTATCAAAATTTTCATTTATTTTTTGAGATCCTAATATTATTAGTACCTCTTGGTCCTGGGAATTACAAAATTACATATTTTTTATCCTGTCTTTGTTCTTGAAACTCTCATTATCCTCATTGAATGTAATTTAATCTCAATAAAAAGATGTTACCTCCTTGTTCTTTATAAATTGATTCCCTGTTATTCCAGTGTCTTTTCTATTTCAAAGAAAGTACTGATTAAACATGATCTTACAATCTCAAAGCTTAGATGACCTTTTTCAAAATGAAACCTTCAACCCAGAAGATCATTTCTATAGAAAGGATATATTCTGAATTGAAATTATCCACTACACAGTTGGTGTTCATCTTCTAGATAGTGTGCATATATTTTGAGAGTGATTTTCACAGATATATATGAGGTGATGACAAACAAGAAATATTTTTGATTTTCATTACTTATATCTCATATCAATTTAAAATGTATTAAAATTATAGATTTCAGCTGTCAATTTGCATAAATCAGAAAAAAATTCACTTTTGAATATTTCCCCCATTCCCTTCCATATAAAAGATATTGGTTTGTGAGACATATTTTTATATATCTGAATGAGTTTAGTACATGCTTCTGAGCTCCCTTTTATTTGATAAAATCCTCATTTTAGAGATTCCTTTAATATGTAGTTTTGTAACTCTGGAAATATTGTAATGTGGTCCTTTTGAAAATTGGCTTAAAAATATTTTTATATTTCTTCAACTGTTTTTCTTTCAGACAATATGAATTTAAGCTGAAAAAAATTGAGACATTAAATTAAAACAGTTCACATATCTTTTTTTGACCTCCATCATCTTAAGGCACAAAATAATCAAAAACACAGATTATCATTGAGATTTATTTTCATTTGAGACAAAAAAAGTGGTCTTTTTTGAAGTTTCAGTTTTTCCCTTTTCATTTCATTGTTCTTTTGCTTTTTGTTTGTTTTTCATCACCATTTGTATTTATTTGAAATGTTTTTATTTTGATTCTTTGATTTTTTTTGTTCATGTATTTTTCAATCATGTTTTATTATTCTTCATATTGATTTTTCCATTTTTTTTGGTTGTCATGTTTCCATTTCTCATTTTGAGCTTTCTTATTTGTTTTCATATTGTTTTGATTATTTGACTTGTTTGGATTTATTATTTTTCAATTGAATTTCTGTTTTTTGGAGTCTCTCCACCCCATAAATTCCAAAAAAAATGAGATAAATTGAAAACTATAACAAACCAACAATAAAGGTAAAAAAATTGAAAAAACAAAATAAATAAAGGAAAACAACTTAAAAAACCCACAAATATACAAAAAAAAACAAAACAAAAAAGGTTGAAAAATTAACAACAGAATTGATAAAAATTTCAAGAAAATCAAAACAAAACTGTCAAACTGAAATGACATAAATAAAAAGTTAAAGTTGAGTTCAAAAAAAACTTTTTTTTGTCACAATTCCAAAATAAACATAAGAATTGAGAAAAATTGCACATTAAGCTTGAAAAGAAGGAAAAATTGAAAACTAATAACAAATCAAAAAAAAGAAAAACCCACAAATTGCTAAAATGGGAAAATTTGTTGAATAAAAACAAACAATACAATTGAAAAAAGATAATATGACAAACTGAATAAAAAGGGAAGAAATGAAAATGTTATGGTTTACATCACATAAAGATAAGATTTTATGGCAATACCATCAACATTTGAGAAAAAATGTTGATTCAGAATCTGGCACATATGTTCAAAATAATATATTTCATTGCAATAATGTGCATTTGGATCAAAAATGGTGAAGTTAATTTTCATTGAATATTTTATTGCCATCTTACAATTGAATGTAAGCACTTTGACAAAATTATGAAGGCGAAAAGAATTCTTATTTTTACAAGTGGTGATTCTCTGATAGAGGATGTTCCTACAAAAAATTACTTAACACCTTTCATATATTCAAAGGATGTTCCTACAAAATTACTGAACACCTTTCATATATTCAAATTAATATTCCCCAATATACCACCAGTCATTTCATAATTAAGGAACAGATCAAAATATTAAATCTTAGCATATCCAATTTGTTCCTCCATGGTCAGAATGTGGGTATGTATATGAATAAATGTAGGTTACAAATTTTGAAGGAAATTTCAATCTTATAGTAATTCTTGAAAAGCCTCATGAGAACTAACTAGTTAAAAAACTATCTTCCAAGTCCCTTCTCAGGGACTTATAGGTATTTTCAATAGTATCTTCCCCAGCGCACCATTTTTATTCTACTTAACTGTATGAATCTGGAAGCAATGACTTTCGACCCTATAAGTTATGATGTTATGAAAGACATATTGTTCTGCAAATATTCTGAAAGTGTGGGCTGTATGAGCTTCTTGAAATGACTACATGTTATAATGAGCTTCATTTCATTCCAAAAATTCCCTTCAAATGAGAACAATGGATTACTTTTACTAAAAGATGAATTGATTTTGGGAAAGGCTTCAAGCTGAGTCTTTTTTTTGTGCACTCAAATAATTAAGCTGTGTCAAAGTACTATAATGAGGCTTTCCTCATGTGCTGAAAGTTTTCAAGATTAAATGCATTTTTTTCAGGGTGAAATGAATTTTTTTGAGTGTAAGTTTTGTTTGTTTAAGATTCGATAGCAATACCTATATAGAATTACATCCAATTTTACCAAGAAACATTCCAGAGGATTGAATATTCTTCATGATATGAAGATTATAGTAGTTTTTCTTGTCAAAAATCAGATTGACAAAAAAGCTCTAATTAGTCAAAGAATGAGAATGAAAAATAAGCTGTGAAATAAACTTGAAAATGTTTATGGGAAAGAAGAATTCTGAGATAAATTCCCATATACATCATGAAATTCAATTTTCTGTGAAGTAATTATTTTTCCAAATTGAGATAGAAGAGTATTTGAAGTTCCAGAAATCAATCTCATAGTTTTTGTATTATGTGCAGCTTTTTTACAGCCATTCATTCCAAATAGAATTATTATTTAAGCAAATAATTGATCCAAACAAGTTTGCAATTGATTTGAGAGTTCTTATCATAATAACACAACAGTAATGTATTACTCTGTCTTGATTGTGAAAATGTATGGTAATATTTTTCATTGATCTCTGGAAAATCAAAAAATGTATCTTAATGGGTTTGTTTCTTCTAATCCAAATTTCAGAATTTCATAAGTGGTGGTTGTTATTGATGATCTTATGATAAAGCTATAAGATTTCGAAAAAAACCTTATCAAGTGATTCTTTTGAGACTGTTGGGTATGTTATACATTATATTATATTTCAACAGATTATATTTAATTAATTGAAGATCCAATCTTATTTCCATAATGGTAAAAAGGTGTGAAAGTTTTCAAATGTTCAATTCCAAAAAACCTAAATAGTATTTCCTCTCAGGTCTCAATGAAACAAGATAAAATTTGGGATAGGATAACAATATTATTTCCTTGAGCTTTTTCATATGGAATGTAGCATGAATGGAAATAAAAATATGTAGTTGTCTTAAGTTAATTTAGAATATCTGGAAATTAATGCTAAATTTCGCAATTGCTTAAACTTTAAATCCAAATGAAGCACTATTTCAATGAAAATTACCTTTTTCAGTAGGAATTCTGAGATATCCAATAGTCAATTTCCTCAAATATTGTCATCCAGATCCATTTTAATTCAGCATATTTATGTAAAAAGCTTATGCTTTTTTCAAGTTTCATTTTTTACTCATTTTAAGTCAATTGACAATTTGACATTGACTTTTGAATTTATCTCATTCAAAGTTTCTGAACATCATTTTCTCAGCACAAATAGCCTTCTACTCCAAATATGCAAATCAATAATATTAAGGAGTAACATACTTGGAAGATAAATAAAAATATCATTCACCACCACATAATTTTAATTAAATTCAGATTACCCACAAGTAGAACTAAGAAATTTTCTACAACTTTCAAATATGGCTGTCTCATTTGTTACCAGAATAATACAAATAATCTAGAAAATTTCCTTCATTAATGAAGCTTCCATTAATAATTCATTCTTGATTCCTGTTCTTTGAAAGCTTTCTTTATCATGCATGATTTTTTGCAATACTTTAACTAATGCTAATACTAAAAAATTCAACTTGAAAAATTTGCCTCAATTAATAACAAGGATTATTTTTCTTTGACAAAATTCTTAATGCTACTTGCGGCTATACAGAAAACCCAAACCAAGGGCAAAATGATCAAATTTCAAAAATTCCCCTTAATTAATAAATTTTTAACCAATACTTCATTGCAAATTTCCATTTTCATCAATATCTCCTGATGATATTTCTTACCATAAACCATGCTGAAACTGATGGTAGACTGATCTGATTCAAAAAAAAAATCACATTTTATAAAGCTCTAAGAAACTAAATCTGGATTTCTTGATAATACTTCTTTTCATATGCCAAGCAATAATGATGTTTAAATTATCAAATTTGAAAACATTGGCTTTAATGATCTATTTTTGATTGATATTATTTGAAAGATTTTTGTGGAGATTTTTCAAGCCATAAATCAAAATCAAATTGATCCCAAGGCTCACAAATCATCAAATATTCTTTTCATTGATAAGCTTAAGATACATCTCTTATTTAATTTGTGTTCCATGAGCTTAGAGATGAGAAAAGATAATTTTTCAAAATTTTGCCTCCCATTTTTCACTTATTGTTGTAAAAACTTTGTGTATGATGTGTCAGCAAAAAATTGATAACATTTTTCCTCCTTTACCTTTGGAAAATGAGGTTCCACTACTAAAAAAGTTGATTTAAAGATAATTAGTGAGATTGAAAGTGAGTTATAGAGGAGAGACTTGTCAAATGTCAAAAACATTTACCAGGGAGCTTTTCAGAATAAATTTTTTAACTATAAAGTTACTATAGCTTTATGAATCAGCTTCAAAGTTTTCAAGCTAAACTCAAATCTTACATTTCACTCTTTTTGATTGAGATATTTGGTATTAGCAATGAGTGAATATTTTTTCAATTAATTATGACATTGGATTAAATTAGTAAAAGCCATAAAAGATTCAATGTTGAGGATTATTCCCTTCCTGAATTGGAACCAGATTCACAGGAATTATTTTAGAAATGATACATTTGGGCCAATAATGTGGTACACCAATTTCCAGGTTTGTTTCACAATAAAGTATGTAGTAATAAAGCCAAATGTCTAGCTTTCTCCTGGTAATAGCTGGTTAATCTTAACCTTTTGTTTCTTGAATAATAACTTATGGCTTTCAGCCCCTTTCTTTTTAATAATCTATGTTCATTTCTTTGAACTCTTTCCTTGGTAGAAATCATCACAAAATTTTTATTACACAATCTGAAATCTAATTTTTCATCCCTCATCTTGCAAAATCTTTTGCTTGATTATTATGCACAGTTCCAAATCTGGGTTCAATTCTTATGGAAGGAACAAAAAGTGGCTAATCTTTTGCATTTTGACAAAAATATTTATCAAAAAATCTCTTGAAGTGTTATTAAAATATCTCATAAGAGTCCTTTATATTTAAAGATTTACTTAGTAGACAATTCCCAAAATCCAGAATGTTTTGTACTCATATGTGCCATTAAAAATTAGATATCATTGACAGGGCACTGATTTTTCTAAAATGCTATATTTCTCAATAATATTATTAAATTGAAACACAATTGTTTTCAGAATGAATTGAAATGACTGGTTTTGGGGGTTCTTGAAGGTTTATTGACAATTTTAGTAAACTCTTGTGCAAAATTGTTGAAATTCTTCCCAAAAATGCTTCCAACTCACCTGAACTAGCCAGGTTACAGCCTGGTTGAAGTCAAGTTTGAAACCAAATAAATAGAGGAAAAAATTATAGCTCATTATTGCTGCAGAGCCCATGATTCTGAATGAACTGAAGGTATTCTAGATGGATTTCCCAGGAATATGATTTGGATAATGTCAAAAAAGAATATCTCCTGTGATTTTCCCAATAATTTTGAAAAAAAACTTCTTTTTCCTGCTGGTTTTATTCAAGGCATGTAATGGTGCAGAAATATTATCATAAATTGTACATTCCATTTTTGGCTCACATAGAAAAATCAAGCTTAAAAAATAATTTCCAAAAAAAGTCAATTTCTTGAAGATTGATGAAATGCCATTGAATTTTTTCATCCTTGTTATTCAATAATAAAATATAATATATACATTTTTTGAGCGCATTTTGTAGCTATTTTGAATCATCACCTTAACAAACCAGCTTATAATAGTTGAATCATTGAATTGATATATATTTCATTACCAGATTAATACTTCGAAATTTCTCATGAAAAAAAATCATTCCTTCCATTTTGTTTTCACTTTTTGTCATGGCTGTGTATCCAGTCTTCATGCCATTTCTATATTCAAGATTCAAATATTCCTCTTTTAATCAGGAAAGCTATTCTATTTAAGAATCACCTGAGATTTATGTCTGATATCTATTTCTACAATTAAAATGTAAAAGAAACTTTAAAAAAAATTTGCATTTCATTATCATAAATTTACTAAAACAGGGAATAAAACAATTTAATTCATTCTGTTGCTACTCCAGGCAATCAAGTGGCATACAGCTGTATATTTCACCTTGACATATGCATAGGGGTGTTGGGGTTAGGTTGCACATGCAGATCTGAAGTTTGTCTTGTTTTTGTACTAGAACTTGACTTCTTTTACTTTTACAATAATTATTTCCCTACTTAACCACTGATATTTTTTTTCAATGCTTTGATCCTCCAATTTACTCTCACTTGCAGTTTATTTTTGCTAAAACCCTATTCATTATTATTATAACCTACTACTCTCTATTATTCAACTTTCATCTATTCTCTTAACAATCAATCTTCACTCAGTCTCCAAGAAAACCCTTCAAGTTATGCCCCAACAGACAATGAAGTCATTAGTGAAACAGATGAAAACAAAACTGAAATAGAAAATACTTATATCTTAAAGCTCATTTGTTAGATTAAACTTTTTATCCTTCATAATTATAATTTGATATCTTTCTGATATTTGCTTCTTTTTTTCAGCTCTCATCTCATATTTTATAATGTGGAATCAGCAGGGCTAACTGTTGCATAGCAAGAGATATGCTTGTACACATTACTCAGATTTGTATGATATTGAAGTTGCACCACAGGACTGTACCTAAAAGCATACCATGTCAAGCAATGAATGCTACACTGAACTATTCCATGAGCAGAAAATCCATGCCCTTCCTCATATTAACTTGACAACACAAAATTTGCCTTCAAACAACCCACCCCAAACTATAGGTCAAATTCAATTACATGGCCAGCCATGCCTTTCTAATCCTCTTAAAGCTACCTTTATTTCACAGTCAGTTTTTGCATGGGTCAGCTCATTACTCAACATCCCAGGTGTTGAAGCATGTCTTGATGAATGGGAATACAAAGTGTCATTTCATCAAGGTGGAGTCATATTTGACATAGCACAAGTTTCTGTCTGGAAAAGAAGTCTTCAACTACAATTTGCACTGGGAAGCAACTGTTGATGCACATTCTTGTTCTCTATTTCCTCAACCCTCCACCACAAGAGAGATTCCAGCCAAAGTATACCTGTTTAGCTGGGCTTTACCCTTGACCAAACCAGCCAGATATGATTAAAACTAACAATATTTTAAAGCCTCTGCTTGACAAGGTAATTCAATTTAATGTGTTCAAGATTCCTACACCTAATCATTCAAGGGGAGGAGAAGTCATTGGGTTGGTATGTCTCATTTGCAATATTGTTGCAGGATTCCTGTCCCATTCTGCTAAAAGATTTTGCTTTTGGTGTGAGCTTCAAGATCATGATAGGAAGGAATTGAAGGTTGAAGAGCCTTGAACACAAAACCAAGTTCTAGCTGCATTAAATCACTGGAATGAAGCACAAACAGCTAAATTACAGCAAAAACTCACAAAAGAAAAAGGCATCCAATTGTTGGAGCTAAATCAACTACCATATTGGGACCCAGTCACAAATGTATTGTTGGGGGTAGTCCATGATTGGTATGAAGGCGTTTTGAAGCACCACCTTTCTCATAGATGGGGATTTGATTCTAATTAAATACAGTAACAGACAGTCTCACCTCATACATCTGATTCAGGAACCAATGTGATAATGGAATATAGCCTGGCATCAGAAAACAAAGATCATATTCAAATAAAAGGATATCCTTCAGAGGATCTAATTCAGACAATTATGAAAAAACTGTTTATTTGGTACTTACCTGCCATTAATAGTACTGGATCTTTTCTGGGAGCTTGGATCAAGAAATCTCCTTCTTGTCAATGTTGGGGCATTGTTTCAGTGCACTGAAATCATTGGGGAAAGCTCAATCACAAAAGATGATGCTGATTTGTTTGAACAAGCATATGCAACATATCAGTACACCTCTGAGACCTTGATTCCCAATATTCAAGTTGCACTAAATAACCACTATTCCATGAACATTCCTGAGAAGCTCATGAGGTGGGGACCACTGAATGGCATATTAGAATATGGTGGGGAGAGACTAATTTGGATACATCACAAATTCAAAAACAGCTCACTAAATGGTATGTGAATCATATGTTGTGGAAAATATTCTATATATATTTCTGATTTTTGAAGGGGTGTCACAGGGGCAGTAGAAAAAAACACTTATGAAGAATTTTGGTCAATTTCAGAGGTTTCTCCACTAAATGAAGAAGCATCATCAACTACAAAGAAAAAAATTGTTGATGATGTAGCATATGATCAATTGCTCAAACATCTGCATAATGGACAGCCTAAATTGTGCCATTACTGTGACTTGAAGCTGTAAAAGAAAAAGTGGTAGGTTTTGAAGGCATTGATTTTTTTTTGATAGCACAGAAAGTGAAGCATGTGAAGAGTGCAAATAGTATCAGTTATGTATCACTCTCACAGATTTTGGGCCTGGGGCATATTTAAAATTGCCAGAATAGTCTTTGGGCTGCATAAAGCTGTCTATGATGGCTTGTTCAATCAACAAACATCTAGGGTTGAAGGTTTTTGATTAAATTGATGGCTCAACTGAGGTACTCTTACTTCACAGATTATCAGCTATTTTCAGATTTGGAATGTTTCCTCTCACTTTTCCCTATTCCTTTCCATATTTCAAACAGACAACTCAATTGAACAACTCTTGTTTTTTTATTTTTCAGGTAAAAACAATCAAATACCATTGCATGCACCCCAAAAAAAACATCAAAATCTACACTACCAGTGACTCAACATGTATATTTTCTTCAATTTTACCCTTGTAGCTATAAAAACCAGATGGAAATGCTTACTAAATATGGATTGCACAAGACCCAATCATTTGCCCAAAGCTACTCAAGAAACATCTTTTTGTTATTTCATTTTTGAAGATTTTATAAAATGTGTTTTTAAACCAATCAAAATCTCTCAGCTCTGTACAATTGAAACTCACATATTGCAAACCAAATATTTGGGATTCTAATCATGAAGCCCATTCATTTGGAAATTTAAAGAAAGAATTTTGAACTTGTTGATTTACACTGACATCCACCATTTCAGTATCTTTATCCAAGCAATGACCAACTTCAACCTCATTGTTTTGGCTTACTTCACCAAGATCTTCCTCTGCCAAATACTCAGGGTCATTGCTTTCTTCAGTAACTGGCAGATCCAAATCTTCATTGTTGGCTATTTCATGGGAGATATCATAAAGTTCAATTGGCCTTTACCAATATTTATCAGTGAACTTTTTGTCATTAAGTCTTTCATCTGTATATTGATTTCTTAGTAGCAACTTTGAGGCATCTAGCAAAAATGAAATGTTAAAAGCATCATCAGATCGCTTTTCACTTCCTGTACAGCTATTAAACCATTTTGGATTATAAAAATTGATTGGAAGGCCTTTAGGTATGTATTGACTGATTGGAGCCATTCTTTGTTGTTGCTTTTTGAAATAAATTTACTTTGAAAAAATTGAACTCCAGTATTACATGTTTTGAAAAAAAGAATGCTCATGAAGATTTTGAAGATGAAATTCAGAAAATAGCAATTGAAAAAAATCAATCAATGTTTTATAGTTAGAAAATCCCTTAATTGCATGTTTCATTTGGTTTTCTCTTTGTATTGAAAGTCTATTTATTTTTCCTCACTTTGTCTTTTCTTTCATGCTTCATTCTTTTTTTTTGAAGGAATTTTTATCTCAATCTTGAATCATTCCCAATATTTAACTTTTTAGTTTCTTCAATTTCATTTTTATAAGTTTTCATTGTCTTGTGGTATTTTCTTCATTTTCCTTTACTTTTCATACTGCTATCTATTTCATTGTTTTTATTTTCAATTCTTTTCTTAGTTTCATTAATGAATTCTCTTTTTGTATTCAATCATTTATTTCATTTATTTGCTTTTTTTGATTTTTATTGTTTTTTCTTTTTGCCTTTTCATCTTGTTTTATCAATTTAATCATGATTTTTTCTGTTTTTCCTTTTCTTTGATTTTTTGTTTTTGTGGGTGTGAATCAGTGCAAAAACACTGATTAGAGAGTACCCTACATACACACAAGAAAAAACAAATGAAAAAATTTTAAAAAAAAATATATCTAAAATATAAAAAATGAAGAAAAGAGGCACTTGAAGGAACATGAAGAAATAAACTCAAACCTACAAAAAATAAAAATGAAAAAAGGAAAATATTAAAAATAAGAAAATAATAAAAATCAAACAATTACACTAATCAAAATAGAGAAAATATATAAAAAAATATATACAAATTAATTGAAGCAATGAAATGAACAAAAACATAATAAAGGGTATTTCAAAAAGGACATTAAAATTACAAAATTTAATAAAAGATAAATAAATTCAAATTTATAAAAATATCTTTGTGAGCTTGAAATAGAATCTATTCCAATGATGATTTCTGATTTTTTAGTTCTTTTTTCAACAAAAAAAGTCTTAAATCTTACAAATACTCAGAAAGTGAGAACTTTGTGAGTGATCCAGAACATGACCAATGAAAAAATACAGTACATTCATTGATGTATATATCAAATAATTCTTTGAATATTATTTCTTATTTAAATAAATGAGAGGCTCAAATTTTGCCCCAAGAGAATTTGTGGTAATTTTTTTATTTGGAAATAATTTTTTGAAAGATTGATTTCTCAAAGACTCATTAATTTGAAATGTGAACAAGGAATAAATCATTGCAGAGAAAAGAGGGCAAGTTCTTTTGAATTAAAAAAACAATGGTAAATTGCATTGGGTTGGAAAATGTCAGATTTTTGTAAGAAGTATTGCTTGTATATTTTATTTTCATGAGAAATAAGGAGAAGATGGAATTTCCTCAATTGTGTGCACATGCAAAATTGTTTCTTTTGGAAAGAGAAAAAGAAAATTCAAATAAGTGAAATTTATTTGTATATTTTTGTGAAAAGATTTTTATTCTCTGTTGAAAGGAATTTTAAATAAAGAATATGTTTTACATTTGTTCAGTGTGAAGTAGTGTATTTGCTCTTCATGAGCTCACAAATCAAAATCATGGAAGATCCATAATATTCTACTTTAATTGATTAAAGTTCTGAATTACCAAACATGTGTCTGAAAGGATCTTCTGCAAAAAGTATCAAGGTTGGAACTAAGGTTGAAATAAGGTTTGACCTGGGTGGCTCTGCTACCCCTTCTGATGGGGATAGCTTTTTTTCATAGTGAATTTGCTTATAAATATATGATATGGAGAAATGACATTATTTAATGGTTTCACCTTCATCCCTGAGAGGTCAAAGTCCAAGTTCATATAGAAAAAGGATTGAAAAACTTTGAAAGAAAACAATCTATGGCAAGTTCATAGCCAGAAATAACTTATCTACTCAATAAAACTGAAATATCTTCTTTTTACCTATTTTGGGCCTTTAACATTTTTAATTAACTGTCATTAAGCTCCCCAGGATTTTGAGGAATATCATTCAGCTCAAATACTTCCTGCATATCTGGAGAATTCAGGAGACTCAACTCAAACAATGAATGAATTGAACATTTATGCTTTAATTTAATATTTGATTAAAAATTCCTAGGATTGAAAGCATATTTGAATATTATCTTCAAAATTGCAAAGCTTAAACCGTAATAATAAGAGTCTTGATGGTGCAGAAAAATTTTGAAGTATGAAAAAAAAGCTAATGGAACTCAGATATTGCACATTAAGAGGTCCAGATTATATTGCTAATTTTCATAGAGAAATTGGACAACTATCTTTACATTAATAAACAGAACTTGAGTTCATGAGAAAAGGAAATATCACACAATACCATGAGATATAAAAAGATATTTATTTGAGATCTGGTATATTTGGGATAGAATTATTTATATGTGGCAATAGCATGAAGTTAAATGTAAAATTGATTGTAACTCTATCAGAGGACTATACTCAATTGCAATTCAAAATCCTATCTATAATTAAGGCACCTGTCTGGTTAAGTTTGAAAAACTCAAGGTTTGAAATAAATTCATAAAAAAATCAATATTGAAGGATAATTTCTTATTAATGTGTGTAAAATATGGCAACATTTCAAGATAAACACCAATTATAGTATTTGTGAACTTGGTTTTACTAATAAGGCCTATGTCTATATTGTCAGATGCACCCTCTGCTACTTTTTCAATTCCTACTTCTCTAAAGATTATTTTGAATAGCTTTTCATGATATGGTCTGTAAACTAAGTTTCTCCAGGTCAAAAATCAATCTTGGCAGTTACCAAAATTCAATTACATCACTGACAAAAATATTTGATTTTTAGACTTATAACTTTTTCTTTTTTGTGACAGTTGTCAAAGAAAACTTTTTTCATTTCCAGAAAACAGTACAGAATATTAAGCTTAATAATCTCAAGCAAAAAACTCAAACTCTTTTGATTCAACAAAAGATTATTTGCTCCGTTTTTCACCACTTGCAAAGCATCATCATATTTTTCATGATTCTTAACCACTTCTTGGCACTTCTAAAGCAAATAAATTTACCCTTTTCTGTTGATTATAAAACAGTTTGTATTTTTTCACCATTCCATTAAATAAATCAAAAACCTTTTTTGAGTTGTGCCATGAGCAACCACAAAGAAGAACTCTGTCTTCAAGCTGATGAGGCTGAAGTTAGAAGGCTTGCAGAATAGCTTTTAAAAAAAATAAAGACTTGTTCCAAAGACAAATGAAACAGAAAGCAAGCTTGAACATGTAACAAACAAGAAAAACAATCAGTGAGAAATTGACACACAAATAATGCAAGAGCAATACAACTGTTAGTTCTGAGGTTCACAATTTGGTTTTGAAAAACATCATAGACAGAGGATATACCCAAAAATCTGTTCCAGAGTCATTCAACATTTATTTTTGCCAAGTTTATTGTATTTTTCATGAAGATCCAAGCAAAAGAAGACTTACAAGAAAAGAGAAGGCAAAATATCAAATGAAATGAGGACTGAGCCCCTGTATTTTATTGAAAACTCAGAAGAGATGAGAAACTTGATTCAAGACACATTCAACATTTTAATTAGCAATTCTTTAAGAAATATGGATATCACTTGGAAACAAGTGAAAAATATTCCTGATACATGGAACAAGCCTTACTTGTGGGTTCAACATGCAAATTTTGAGAACAGAAGATGTCTTGACCTTGATTGCAAGATAAACTTTCTTGATGAATCAGGTTTTGACTTCCACTCAGGGAGAAGGATTTTCACCTTCCGGTTGATAGCTTTTTCTTCTATCTTATCATCTAAAGCTGGCCAGAATTTCATTTTTGTAGGCCAAGAAGCTGTTTTAAGCTTGGTAACAAAGGTGAAGCAAGTCCTCTTGATTGCAGAAACATCTGAACAGGGTTTTTTCTACCATAAGCTTCTCAATGCAAATGGACTAATGACCACAGGAGTTGGAGCAGATAAACTTACCTTCTTAGTTAGTCTTGGTACAAACCTATAATGGACAATGTCCCTATGCCTCAAAGGAGGAAGTCAAAAATGGGCTTGAATCTTCAAAAGGAATCAAAATGGAATTTCTTCCATCATATTCCCCATTTTTGAATCCAATTGAATTGACTCTTCACTCATAGGAGCCAAAAACATGTTCTACTTTAGTCTTAGATATTGAGAATGCTATAAAAGAAACAATTACTCCTGAAAAGAGCAGGAATTTTTCAATCATTTTAAAAAAATTTGTAGAAACTGTTTTGAGATGCAACCAATAATTGGCACTCTCTTGAATCCACCTCAATGAAGTTTGTAAAGTAAAATAGTATAGCCATATTTTTAGAAAGCAGTTATCTAACCATTGAAAGATACTTCAAAACACATGCTAATTGATTTTGGTAGGCGTGGCAGGTCTTTTAGAAGTAAGAAAAGTTAAGCTTAACAAGTACACCATCTTCCCTTGAGGACATGAGTTTTGTGGTTGGCAAAGCAGACAAAAAGATGAGCTTACTGGAAAAGTCAATTTTGTGAAAATCCACATACTTCTTGACAGTCAGCCCAAGCTCAGTTTACAAACCATATATGTTATTGAGCTGATTTTAGAGTATATCTTTATACCTGTAACATAGTCTCCAAACAGAAGAACCTGAATGAAAAGATATTATTTGCATCTTTCAAAAACATGATTTATTGTGGCTGAGAAGATGACCAAACAGTATCAGGGTTGAACCCATATTTTACCACTTTTTGATTTGGAATGGTACTAATTTTCATACATTTGTGGAACCTGCAGCACCTGCGCACAGGGCCTGCTTTTTTGGGGTGAGATGTCTTGAATAATTAGTGGTCTTTCTTCCTTAATTTGTTTACAAAAGTAAGCTTGGATCTTCCTGGTGAAAAGGATAAATACCAAAATGTCATTGTTTTGATAATACTAAAATTATCACATTCCTTAAAGGAGAGATGTGAGAAGATTTTTTAGAAGTTGTTATGATTTTGTTCATGGTTTGTCAATTGAAGATTCCAGTAATTCTTATTGGCAGTTGCAATTCAAAAATATTTGAAAGAAAACTTGAGCTTCCTTCTTGTCAGCTCTCTGAAATGCAAGCTATGGGAAGTAGGGAGACTGTAAGATGTGGATATGTAAGTTTGATTAAACAGGAAGTACTTTTCCTATTCTTTAAATTTTTATGAGGTAAAATTATATAAAAATAGTAATTCAAAGAAGAGTTTATAGAAGAAAAACATTCCAAAATAATTTCTTTCAAGTTTGTTAGCATAAAAAAACAATCTCAAAGATTTATTTGATTGAGCAAAAACATCAGGAGATCAATATAGGAAAAGAGTCTCTAAAGTGGATATTCAAGAGAAAAAGGTTCCAAAAGTGACAATGCTTACAGTGGGAAAAAAGTCCCTAATTTACTTTTGTGGTGCCTCAAAGGTAAAATGATTAGAAATAACTAAATATGATCATACTAATGTCTTATGCTGTTGAAAAGCTTAAAATGATTGGGAATCGGTTGCTAAAATATTCTATTTATTGGTTTAAGAATGCTTAAGCTATCTTTAAAAGCAAAAAAAGATATTTTTTGAAGCCACCATTTTTATCTTTTCAAAAGTGAAAATTGCTCTCACCAGTTGTAAGAAAATATCAGCAAGAGAAAAGACACTTATGGAATCATTACACTTGGTTTGGACCAACAAAGGGCCAGTTTTAGCCATTGTAAGAGTAATAGCTAATTAAGAGCCTCCAAAAAAAGGTCAGAATGTGTGCAAAGACCCTTTAAAACATTTGAAAATGCTTTGCCAAGGTTTGTTTTACTTCCTGGGAGACAGATACACCTTGCCTGGTTGGTATAAAAACCTTGTCATCAATTGAATTACAGACCCTGTAATTCAATGACAGGACAAAAGGAATGATTTTTTTTACACAAATTTTGGAATCTCTGGCAGTCTGCCAACTTTGGAACCAATATTCCTTTTACCCCCAAAATTTGCTCTTTGCAATTTATTTTATTTTAAGTCCTCCACTTGTATTGTACTTAAACTTGTACATATTCAGTTCACTAAAAAGATTTGATTAAACAACTGTGATTATTTATTCATCATCTAAAAACTTAAGTTCACTTATGTAATACACACATTTTCACACTTCCATTCAGAATACTTTGATTCCTCATAACCTCTAAGCTATACACACCACACCTAAGTTTCAAGACAGAAATTGATGGCTAAAGCCATATTTGTGTTACCTAAATTGAAGCTTTGAGCATTTTCAAATTTTCATACAGAAAATACTTGAAAGTTAATCTGATCTTATTGAGAGTTGAGCTATAGAAATTTCACTCAAAGGTGGGCCCACCTGAAATTTAATGGGGATTCCAATGGTGAGAGGAAATTTATATTTTTTTCTTGTGAAAAATATATGATAAGCTTTATCAACCTTTATCCAGAAATTATTTCTTTTCCAAAATTTTTGTTGAAGATCTATTTTACTTGATTTTATACAATTTGATGTTGAAATTTTATCTTTACATAAATTTATAATTATTTTGACTCTTGTTATACAGCTTCTTATTTTGATGTTAAAAAATAATTTTATAATGTTTGATATTATAGACTTATATTTGAGGTTTGCGGTCTTTTCAGTATTGAAAAATTCCTTTAAGGTTCACATTCCCTTTGCCTAAAAAAGGATTATTAATTTGTAATATTGCTATTTCTAGTGTGCCTATGCCTTCTGGGAAGTTTGCTAGCCTCAGGTATATCTTTTCCTGCTAAACATTTATTTTCACAAGGTGGATTAATATATCCTGCAAGTTTCTCTCTGGCTTTATTGGCCCTCAAGTTCCTTTATCAAAGAACCTTAGAAGTATTCTGAGTACTATATGTTTCAACAGGAGGTATATTCTGGTGGAATTCATCACTTAAGGGAAGCATTTAAGAATCACCAGATTTTTAATGCTTTATTAAGCTTACTGGAAATGAAGGATGCTTCTTACTGAGCTGTACAAAATTTTCTCCCTGAAGAGATTTAATTGAAAAAATTTCTACAACTTTTAGTCTTTCACATTTTTTCTTCCTTTGAGGTTATTCAAGGTGGTAGTAAACACAGCTATCAAGGCCCCAAATTTGAAGTCTTGAGTAGTATATGGCTGTAAACCAAGTATTTCCTCAAGAAGCTATGGGTTAGTCTGGGAAATTTAGCCTTATTCTGGAACAGAAAGAGTTCAGTAAGGACTAGCACAAACAGATGTTTTATGGGCTAGTTCAAGTGCAGGCATAAGGGTAAACCAATCATGGGTGAATTAATCAAAATCTTTAAGCTCCAAGAGATATTCAAAGACTCTTCTGACAATATCTTTTAAGGTTTTTATCATTCCTTCAGGTATTTCATTAGTGTGTGGGTGGTGAGCTGTAGAGATGGATAGTTTGGTCCCAAACAATTTGTGAAGATTTGTCCATGTACTGAAGTGAACCTGGGCTCTCTATCACTAATTGTTTTGGTAATTATACCAGTAGATGAAGCTATTCTAAAGCAGGTTAGAAGATCTGTGTCCCTGGCTGTATCATTTTTGTGACATGGTAAAATGAGTCAGGCATTATAGGCTCTATCATACCCTGGTGGTAAGCCAGTTACCCAGTTCATATGAGCAATTTACCAAGTTCTACTTTGTTTTTATGTTTTGATCATATTTAAAACCCTCTTGACAGTGGATTTATTGGCTTTTTTACAGATGTCACAGGTCTTGCAATATTTTGAGACATCTTTTTGCCACATTGGCAACCATTTGAAAGTCTGAGCCCTTTTTCTATTTTGCTGTCTTCAGGAGTTTTTCCTGGCACTCTTTCAATATAAGGGTAATTAGAAATCTACAACACTCTGTCATAACACAGGTGTGCTTTATTCTATACTAGATTGTGCCATCAAGTAGGTGATATCTTTCTTCAACATGAAGTTTTTCATATGTTGTCTAAGGATTATTTTAAAGAAGTATCCCTAGAATCTTTAGCAAGTAGTTGAAACAAAATTCTGCAATTATTGTCCTGAATAAAGCTGCTCCTCACTTCTCCAAGGAAGGTAGTATTCAGGTCTGTAACACTAAGTTCTTCTATTGGTATTTATGAGGAAGATTCTTTGGGCAAAATTGCAGGAGTCTTAGTATTGTTTAGTACTGATCATCTGTTCAATCAATTTGAATTTCTGTCAATATTCCCAGATTTCTTTACAATAGTCTTATTGCTTCTGTATTTTTGTATGTCAATTTGCCATCTAAGAATATGTCTGTTGGGTGTCTTGATGTTCAGCAGCAATTTTACAGTTTTACAATCTGGTAATAATTAGAAAACACATCCCTCAAGGAAATAATTCAGTTTTTCCAAGGCCCAAAAAAGGTATAGACACTACTAAATTGACCTTTCTTCTTATCCAGCATCATTAGGTTTTCTTTTCATAGATATAAAACATTTGGGTCCTTCAAAAGTTTGTCATTAATTATTCGAACTTGGTGAAGTGCATCTCTATCCCATCTCCTGATTTGTCAATATCAAGCTTAAAGGCGAGTTTGAAATCTGGAATTAAAAGTAGTAGCACAGTGGTCAGGGCTTTTACTCTATCAAAATTCCTTTAAAATACTCTCTCTTTATCAAAAAGCTTATAAAGGAGTCTTGAAATTGATTCATTTGTTCTTCCTAAGTTTTAGGGCAAACAAAAATGTTGTGAATGTATATGATTAGCCCATCCTTCTCAATATTATTCAGGGAAGATTTCTATCAAATCCACTATCCAGGGATAAGGGTATTCATTCAATCTTAGCCTCACTAAAACTCAACAAACCAGCAAATCCAGTATGTGTATCAGTAATAAGTTTCAGAAAATCTTCTTGCTGAAACATGCCTGCAGGCTGAATTCACAAGTCTGAAACTGTATGATCACCCAGCTCCACTACACCTCTTGTACAGGGCTTGTAATATCTAAATCAATTCAAATTGAGATTCTGCTCATGACAATTCACCTTTTGGATCAGGGCTTGTGAATTCTCACATCTACCAGCCCCTGTTTCTCCCCAGTTAATTAATATATTTGATTTATTATTCAATAATTATTCTTATTCTTATTTTGGAGTATTACATTCATTGGTTTTAAGCTGGTCTTTGCCTTTTCCTACCTGTTCAGTAGAGTTGTGGTGGCCATATCCTTATCAACCATTCTCTTTCTTTATGACAGGTTGATACAGTGGACTTGGACTTGTTTGTGGTTGGCTTTTTAATTCTTTACTCTTATTCTTTTGTTGCTGCTTTCTTATATTTATTTCATTATTCTATCTTCATTACATTCTTAAGTGTATTTCATCTTGAGCCTTCCATAAGTGAGTGCCAGGTTCTCTTCACTTAGAAGAGCCACTGTGACAGTTTCATTTATCATTTGAAGGTTTATTTTTGATACCAAAGGGAATTCTTAGCTATTCATACATCCCATTATGAAAGATTATTCTCAAATATTTTCTTGCTATTGATGTTACCCCATTTTGGTAGAATCCCTTCAGAAATCCATGGTGCTTATGGAAACTGCTTGAGATATTGGGATGGGAGTGTCTAGGACAGTGTAAGTATTTTAATCTTTGAGATTCCAAACCAGTCTGGATTTTCCATCATACCATGCCAAGTGCTACCAGCTCTTCAACATGTAGCTCAAGGGCTTATTGCTACTTTGGGCACTCTACATAGGCAGGCTTCTTCAAGAGTGGTGGTATGGTCTTCCAGTGCTTAAGACAATATCAACTTCATGATCAATAATTGCCCTTAATGTTTATTTATCTGAGTCAAAGGCCTCTCTATGGTTGTAAAAAACAATAGAGATTCCTTTTCCTGTATATCAGTAAGATGAAGGCTAAACTTCAGCCTCATTAAGCTGTTTTTATTTCAAATTCTCCAATTTCAAGCTGGCTGGTGATGCTTTATTGACTGTAATTGGTCTATTCAAAGGTAAAAAGGCAAATTTTTAATGCTAATTTTTACTCATAGTAAATTATCTGAATTTTTTTTTGTTTAAATCTATTCCATGAATAATTAAATAATCATTCACCAATTCCAAATGGGGACCTGAGCAATTTTACACAATGACAAATTCAATAGTTATTCTTGAATTAACATTTCTTGGCAGGAATATGATAGTGGTTTCAAATATTTCTAATGGCTGCATTGGATTTCTTGCCCTGTTAGCTTTTTTTTACTCCATCAATTGGTAAAGATTGATCTTTAATTTCATAGACAACTGGACAGAAAGGATTTACTGACACAAGAGCAGGAGGATCATGGGTAAAGTAGAGGCTTAGTAGGCTTTTTATCCATTACCATTTTTGTTTTACAGAATTTTCAAGCAGTATACCCTTTTCCCCTATTTGGTTTGGTTTTCATGAGCTGTGAATATTGCAGCTTTGATGAATCAAGTTGATTTTTACTCAACTCACCATGAGCAAACTGGCTACACGTGTCAGCAGGTGCACCATTTGGAATTCAGCTTTCACCCAGCTCAGGCTGGGCTTTAACTGTTCTTCTGAAATTAGTTGAACAATGACTATTTCTGTTTGGATGAATTCTTATATCTTTTTAGCCACAAGCAGATGATCAATTTCCAAATTTCAATCAATTCTATTATTGACTTGATAATTTCACCATATTTTTTTATTTTATACAATGAGGTTTAATTGGTCCAGATATTTAAGTATATCAAGTCAAAAGAGTGTGGCTCCTAATTAATACTAATAAGCAATATGCCAATTTCATTTATTTTCTTGATTTGTTTCCACAAAAATGAATATAAATGATGTGAAAAGGCTCTGATTTTTTGACTTGGGTGCTTGAATTTCAAAATCTGGGAATGAGTTGAATTATCAAAAATTATGTTAAGCAATAATCACCTTATTTTGAATGTTTAAGAACTATATCTCTCTTATATAGCTTATTGGTTTATACCTCATACATTATATTGACCATCTGGCAATTCCCTGTATTTTAAGATCAAAATCCAGAATACTTTAGCCACTAGGAAAGAATCAAATGATTTTTCAACACACAACAGTCAATTTATGAATTCTCTTCAGATAAGTAACACTCAAAAATATAAAGGACTTGTTAAAATACAATTTCAGTAATGCATTTTTTGGCCAACAATTCAATGTAAAAAAACATTTATATCTAAAAAAGGGATGTGATTTGCTACTTTTTTAGAAATGAATTGGTTTTTTGCTCATGATAAGACAGAAATTGATGCATCAAATCTTATATTCCTCTTCAATTTATAAGAAGAATAATTCATTTTTATTTAAAAAGAACTCAATTATCACAAAATTTCATCTAATAAAAAGGATATGATAATATTAATGAAAGAATATCTTTATTATTGTCCAGGATGATCTTAGATTTGCCGATTGTAACTAGATTTAGAACAGGCACTAGCTGAACTATAAGGAAATGGTTGTTTTTATGTTTATTAGTTACTAGATATTGGTTCCAGCTCAATGTAGGTATCAGGAGTAAAATCTAAAACCTTGGAATCAAGATAATCCAATGGTGGCTGAATATTTATGAATATTTTTTCAGTATTGGAAATTGAGTTTTTATAAGAATTTGTATAGAGTTTTGATGGCAATGATGGGCATCCTTGACTTTCTGTTGTGTTTGTTCCTTCTTTTTGGTTGTATTAAACACTTCTTTCAGCATTGTTTTTATTTTTAACTTCATATAAGTAGCTCAAGTAATGGGAATCCAAGATATGCAAAAGCAGATTCAATGCCTCAGTCCTCCAGTTAAGTATTGTTGAATAATAGTTTCCCTCACAATCCTCTTCAGTCAGCAGAGGGAAGAATTTTTGAGGTTATTTCTTGTCCAAGGTACCTTTTTGATGTGAAGACTCTGTGTTTAAATAAATTTCAGATGATTGGATTAGCCATAATTTCATACCTGTGATCTTCCATGAGGCTTTGTCCTTGTCTTCCTAAAACTGTCCTTTTGTCCTCTCAGCCATCATTCAGAAATTCCAATTACTGTTTCATGCTGAAATTGAGATGGATCAAGCATACAATATTTCAAACATCCTATATCAAATTCATGAAGCCAGTGCTTTGTAATAACTCCAAGTATTATATTGTCCCATCACTATGAGAAAAGTGGCAACACCTGACAGCAGGTGTTGCATTTGGAATTTGACATGGAAGATAGATTGGATTCAGGTTGGAGATAGGACAGAAATGAAATTTAGAAATAGAAGTTTTGGAATAAATTGAAGCCACAAAGTATCAACTTAGTTTACTCAGTAACAGTTCTTGGCAGGGCTTGTCAGAGCTCACTAATTCACAAATTTGTTTTAATTACCCCTTTGTTTGAATATTTTTAATTACTTTGTATCATTTCCTTTATTGCAAATTTAATGTTTAGTGTATTTTTTATATATTTTTACATGTATATTTCAGCTTCAATAACAGCAATTAACTTTCAGGACCACTTGTGGGAGCCCATACATGAATAATATTTCAACTTGAACCCTTCAAGTTTCAAGGGAATCTCTCATAAATGATAAAATTGCTTTCAAAATTTGGGACTTCCTTTTTTAAAAATATACCCTTCTGTTGAGCTATTTACTCTCAATTAAAAGATGTATTTTTTGAGAAATTAAATTATCTTTTCCCCTGTGTTTATAGTAAAATTTTAAACAAAATGAAAACAAGCTGTCAAGACTTATAGGACAAAGTCATTTTGAGGAGGGGCCCACAAAGATGTATTATATATTGAAAGAACCTACCCCTAGTCAAGCCCATCAAATTATTGAGAGGGGGATTTTACGCTTATAGATAGATAATATAAAGAGTTAAAATTGGGATATTTGGTTTTTGTTCTAAAATTGGCTACCTTTTTATTATAAAACATCATGATGTTAACTAACAAATATTCCAATCTTGATATCAAAAAAAGATTGTTAATGGAAGAATTTTCAATCTTCATAAAACTCAAAAAAACACACTTCTTCAATTTTCTGGAGGTTTGAATGTTTTTTTCATTGATACTAACTGGGATTCATGTTTTATATTTCTCTGGAGGAATTCTCAATTCTTATTCAACCATCTTTACCTAGTGAATTACTTTGATATGTTGAAAGCCAAGATCATTTGGGTTGCTTTTTGAATGGAATCAAATTAGTGTCTGTATAAAGAAATGAAATAAAGCTTAAATAATGAAATTATTTGTGTGAAATTTGAGTGACTTCAATTATAATATCTCAATATGACAAAAGATTAATTTGATAATTTCAAATCACTTTCTTAATATAACTTTATGTTTCATGTATTTTTTGATCATGCTGGCCGTATTTTATATATTATCTACATTTAAAGTTCAATTTCCTTGATATTGAGCCCATTTTGTAGTGATTAGGAGCTCTTCATGCACTGCAAAACTCTAAAATTATATATGAGCTTGGTGGGCTGATAGCTTTAGGTATCTCAAAATAGATTTTTGACTTTCTAAATACTACACAATAAAAAACTAAAATTATCAAACCCAATTAAAAAATAATTTCCCAATTTTTTTATGATAATTTTACTCAAATCTATGAGGGACAGCTTTATAGAACTGGATTCATTATCTCATTTAAGCTCATAAAAAGTTCCAAAATTCATTTAAAGTAATTCAAAACTTCAGATTTTTGAAGTAATAAAACAATGCAATTGGTTATTGTGACATAATACAACTGTTAGAAACTAGTTCTTTTGAAAAATTTATTTCTCAAAGCATATCTATAAAGCTTTTAGTAGGTTCTTGAAGTTGCAGATAATTTGATATATTCCTGAATTCTGAAATAAGGATAAATTGAGAATAAGCAGCTGCTTGTAAAATGAAGCTAAAAAAAGAATATATACATCTCTTTCAAGTGTTTTTACAAGATAATACAGTAATATTTCTTGTTTTTATTGGTTTTTAATTCTCAATGAAAGGTTTAAAGCAATAATCAAAGTGGAGTTCAATAAAGAGGGGCTAGATAAGTAAGCTATTCACTTTTGGGAAGTAAGATTTAAGCAAAACAGATATCACTTCAGATCAATGTCCACTCTTCATCAAAACATGGTCTTAATCATGTTTCAATTATTGAATTTTCATTATAAACAGTTTACCAAGTAATTGACACTGCTAATATTATGTTTTGATTTGAATAAGTTAAAAGTGTATATTTGGAAATTCTTGAATCCATGAACAAATTTTCTTTACAAACAATGGATTTAGTATTCAAATTGATTATTAACTATATGCTTTTATCAATGAGACCGTGATACAAATTATTGCATATATATTTTAAAATCAAATGAAATTCTGTTGCACATTTTGAACTGAGAACAATATAATTAATCTGAATCTTAAAAATATTTGAACAGGATTGAAGGAACACCAAATTTTCAATATTTCTTTGACATAATACTATGCTTTATGGGCAGTGAGCTCTTATAGATTAATTGAACTGGTCCTAATTCATTAAAATAAAAAAAACATTTTAATTTATGAGTAATATCATTGAATTTATATTGAAAAAAATCTATACTCCTATTTTTATTGCTGAATTTTTTTTATAAACATAAATAGTGTTTAAGTTTCTTGTTGATAAATAAAACAACCACAAAAAATTATTATGGAATTCAATGTATACTCCTATTTTTGTTGCTGAATTTCTTTTATAAACATAAATACTGTTTAGATTTCTTGTTGGTAAGTAAAACAACCACAAGAAATGTCTTAAAAAGTGATATTTTCACAAATAATTCATGCAAAATGATGGAGCTACCTCAAAAAAAATGAATTATATAACAGAATCTATTACAGGCTCATAGAGTTTACAAAGATTTTTGAAATGAAACTCTTTTTATAAATTCTCAAGATGTGCTTTTCTGCTATGCTAAGATAGCTTTTTTTCATGTCTTTATTTCATCCTCTTGAGCTTAATTATCCATATATTATGCTTATTTGTTAATTTGGGTCTTTGATGCAATTTACCATTTTTATGTTTTCCTTGAGTTTTCCTGTCTTTTTCTTTTATATTTGTAAACATGTTTTGATTCTGTTGGGTATTTTGTTCTCAATAAAAAGGCCTTTACAAGGCCTGATACTGTAATTAGTTTTACATGTGTGTAGTTTATTACATTAAAGGCACAGTAATTCATGCTTATGTAATATTGTTGACAATCATCAACAAATTTAAAGTAGCTACCATTGTGGGCCCTTTACTGTTATTTTTGTAGAAAATTACTGATTCCATCCACTAGCAGGGGCTTTATTGCATAGAGCCCACTAGTTCCCTTTTGAGCTGATTAATTACACCTCCAAAAAAGCCAAAGTAAAGGACTACTTTCTCAAAAAGATTAATTTTGGTGATGATAGTAGAGGTTTATGAAACTCATAAATGATAAAAAGGAATCAGAAAATGAAAAAGATAAAAATAATACTCAGCTTCTAGGAATTCTGATAAACAAATAAAGCAGTATACAAAGTTTTTGTGTATAGTTGGTAAAATAACTGTATCCACAAAGGATATAAAAGCCTTTATATATTCTTTTCTGAGGTTTGAAAAATTTAAAAATATAAGAAACAAAAAATTTCATCAATCCAGTTTCTTCAGATGAGACTTTGCTTTGAAACCACTTATTTTGATGTTTGTGAGCCAGTTTTTGAACAAGAAATAAAATTAATATTGCTTAAAAGTAATGATAAGTCATGAATAAAGAAAGATGAAGGCTTTTCCCATATCTCATAGGGCTTTGCATTTTTTTTGGCCTTCAAAAAATCTGCAATTGTCTAAATGGAAAATGAATATTGAGATTAAATTTATTCTTCTAGTTGAGGTGGGAAATTTGGTTTGATGAACCATTATATCTATAATTCTCAAAAGTATCAAAGGAGTTTTTGGAAATTATTGGTGAGTGAAGTTTTGAGAGAAACTCATATATATTAATTTTAGTTTTGTTTTCATTGTAATCCTCTTATTATGAAAAATGAGCTCCAAATTTTATTGAATATCAATTAATTATAACAGTGGGGAAATATTTGGGAATAAAGGTTATCAGTTGGCCTTTCTTACATAAACTCTTGGGATGGGTCTTGGGAGTTCTTTTTTAATCAATCTGGTGATTGCTATATTAAAGAATTCAAAATTTAATATTTGTTACTCATTTCTTTTTTCTTAATGACTCTTTATGACACAACAAAGAACATTCTATTCAAAAGAAAATTTGAAAAAATCCTATATCAAGATAATAACACAGCTTTATACATGCTATAATTGATTTTGAGAGCTACAGGGAATAGACTCAAAGTCTTTGATACTAACCCTTGATATTCTTCCTAGTAAGGGGTGCATTGAGTTTACAATAGGAACTTTTCTTGCTCACAATAATAAACTAACTCCACATCCTCAATCAAAACATGTATTAGTCTACTAACTGAAAATTCTGCATGATACAAATGATGACACCTTGCCAAATTAATCTTCCTTGAGAGACCATCAAATCCCATCTTGCCAAGTGTTTTTCAAAAATAAACTCTGAGGTTACCAAAATAATGGCATTGGGTGGCTTGAGGTGGATTCTTGAGATTAGATTCAATGAGCTCTTTTCCAAGTTGAAGTCCGAACATACATTTTCAAATTGAGAAGTTCTTTTTATCAGTTGAGCATATAAGCATTGAAACTGGACCCAGAAGAAGGAGGTTTGAGATTGCTGCCATGCTCTTTGGTCTGTGATGATAAGTCCTCTTGACGGTTTGATTATCCTTTGGGAGAAGTCCATCTTTTGAATCATATGCAATGGACATAATTCCAGCCCTTTCTGAAGTAATAATGTAGTCATGTACTATTCTTATTCCATCATGATATGATTTGTATTCATCATAGCTTTGGTTGTCCTTGATTTTTGGCCTTTTGTTGTCAGGAAATTTTTGGGTTACAGATGGGCCATCATGAAGACATTGGAAGATTTTGTTAACCATGATGAAGGCCATTTTGGGAAGAGATCCATATTTCCTAGGGAGTCAGAGGTATTTAGGAACTCCTGGTGTCCAAAAAACATTGAGATATCCTGAATTACCCCTTGAAGTCTTGGCCAGAAAGTATTGACAGGTATGTTGTGAAAGGGCTTTAATATGGATTTGATGACATCACTTGTATCTGACCATGCAGTTACTTCAACCTTTTGGGATTTATTTATGAGGCTGTGGTTTATTATTTGGTCACCAACAAAAACATTTTTGCTTTAATCAGAAAGAATATGGGCTGATATTGAATGTCAGTAAATTGATAATAATTTAACTATTTTAGGATTCACTGACCATTTTTTACCCTCATAAGAACAGTCGCAATATTTGTTGTGAGGAGTTAACCAGTAACAGGTACCATGTGACAGTGTTTCACAATGAAGAATATATTTCAGAGGAAATTTTTATAATCTTCATTTCCTGTCATTTGGGTTTGACATTGTGAAATCATTCTCATGGGACCCTCAGAAAGAATCTTGAGAGCTGGGCCTGTGCAAGAATTATGGTTAGTATGCTTGATTTGTACTTTAAAAGGATGATTACTTACTCTCAGGAGGACTTTGAGGAACTGGTGGGATATTGGCTGAGGCTTGAAAAGGCACACCACTGGACTTAGGAACATAGACATTTGGTAAGTTGGTGTGATTTGGATATTCTTGCTGTGGAGCACCAGTTGGAAGATGCTTGAATTGGGGTAAAGTGAAGATGTTTGAGAGATATGTGGAAGATTTTCAAATTCAAAAGACAAGGAAAGTGTTGGGGTGGGTGAATTCTGATGAGTCAAGCCGGAAGGGTTCTTTGGAAATATGGATTCAGCTTTATTCAAAGGTACAAGTGGTAAGGTAATAGGAGCTGTTTGTAGGGATTGTATTGGTTGATGGGATGTTTTTGATTCCAAACTAAGTACCAATGATAATTCTTGAGGGGGGTCTTTATATAGAGTTTTGACAAGAAGGAGAATCAGGAATAATGAGAAATTCTTTGGAAACACTTTGCTCTGGGATTCTTTCTGGTCTGGGAAAAAAACAATTTTGATTAGTTTGGGTGGGGGAGGGGACTTGGGTGTGGTCATTCCTTGTGGATATGGGAGGAGTGGGATTACATTTGGTGGGTCTGTAGAAGTTTGAATGATAAAGGTTTGTTGAATTTGAAGTAGCAGCTTTTTAATCAAGACAGAATGTTGAGAAAAGAATATCATATTGGTTTTTTAACATATCACACTCACCAATTAATTTTTCTGAGTGGAACCTCTGCATTTGCACTTCTGAATAAAGTTTTGGAAGTGAAGCTTTGTCCTCTCAATGACAAATCTGCTTTAAGTGAAACAGATGCGGATTTTTCAAGTTTTTGAGGAGTTGTTTTCAAGAATTTTGATTTCAAATTAGATGTTTGATTGGATTTATAAGAAAGAGCCTTTCCAAGAGGGCTCAAACTAATTTTGGTAGCTTCATGGTCCATCTTTTTACTTGATCTTCAATCAATTTTTGTCTTTTAAGTTTGCAATCTGAAAGGTACTCTGCTTTTATTTAATCAATAACATTTTGATGCTTTTTCTTGAAAGTGGAAATGGTTTGGGCACTTTGAAGGTGGTTTATAATAAGGGACTCTGTATTGGTGAATATCAGTCTCAATTCAGAGGGATGGGTGGTTGAGAAATGTAAGCTTACCTGAAAAATCTGCCATAATGAAGATAAGAAGGCTGTTTATATTGAGCTTGTCTTGGAAAAGATACCAATATGGCTATAATGAGTGGAAAAAATACATAGAAATTGGAAGTGGCTAGAGCTATCAGCTCAAGCCACATATATCAGAAATTCAATGTGCAGTTTGGATAAATTGAAACAAATGGAAGACTTTTTTTCTTTGCTCAATTATAGATTTTTCAAGCATGACATTTTAGTACAAAAAAAAACTTTCAATATTTCTTATGCATGTAATAGTAGGGAATATATTTATATGCAATACAATTTATTATTGCAGCCCACATCCGTCATTGTGTTTTGATTTAAAGTCAAATCCTCAAATTCTGTGTATTGAACTCAAACATTTTACCATTTAATTCTGCACTTTAAGGTTCAATTAAGTTGGAATGAGAGTGAAATATTTTTTGACAGGCACTTTTAATGTTGACAGAAATTTTACCATTTAAAATTTGACTTATTGTTTGCACTAATGTAAGCCATTACAGATCCACCACTGAAGATTTAATTCCTTTCATCAAATTGACCAACCATATTACTACACTCCCCCTACAAAATTTCCAAAATGAACAATTCAATTTACCAATTTTTCCCTTTCAAATATATCCTACCTGACTTTTTATACCAAAATCTTTTTCAAAAGTTTTTCAAAACCCAATTTCATTTGAATATTAAACTGGTTCATTCTTGAGAAAGTGAGTTTTCAAATATTTTAGAGAGGGATGAAAAATCATCCCCATTCATCAATCATTAAATATTATTAAAATTTTTGATCAGATGACTCCTTAACAAATTATTAATTTCTTTGCAGCTAACCAACATTAATGAAGCTGATTTGAAAAGTAAATCTTTTGAAAAAGTCTGAAAGACCAATTTCAGAGGGTGAGTAAGATTTCATTTCATTTATAATTCTCATTGTAATATATGACCATCTCATTTTTCTCCACCTGATCATTATTCCATTCAAAACTGATTTTTTTATCTCCAGAAACATCTACCAACCCCACAGATGTACCTCTTCCTCCAGCAAATACAAACTCTTCCATGCAGCTGCCCTTTTGATTCTTGGTAAATATCACAAGCAAAAACAAGAAAAGAAAATTAACAATTCTCACAAAGTCTGTCAAGACATGCTAGAAACTTGGGGAACCTATCTGCAAATACAGGATTGGCCAGATCAATTTTGGGAATACAACCCTCCTCCTTCTTACTTCCAACTCCACCCACTGCAGAAGAGATTTAAAGTTTTGAGAACCACTTTTCAGCTTTCAAGGGGAAATACACAGTCCACATTGAAGGCTCTTTGGATTCAGCTAAAAGGGCATGAGGAAATCTTATTTACAATGAAAAGGAGTTTATTCAGAAAGTCTCATTGAAAGAAATGGATAGAATACTTCCTCCTAGTCAATACTCAGTTGGAAGCTCTTCAGCACAAGCCATCAATTCACACATTCAAGAATGGCTTTCCTATGGGCATTATCTTTTCAAAAAGTGTGGATTCCCCCAATGTATTTTTTCTTGAAGCGCTACCCCCTCATTACCCTGGAATACATCCACCAAAACTACTCTTCTTCTTTCTTGGGAGTTAATTTATTGGAATGGTGGTACACAAAACTACCAAATTGAAGAGGAGCTGAATAACCAGGCCAACCAAATTGCAATTGTTGATTGATGGCTCCTTGTAAGGAAATCTATATGAAAGAAGCAAAACCCACCACAAGTAGGCAAACTGGTAGCTTGAGGAATTCCAAGAAGGAGGTACTCTTGTTTTTTTCATCAGATTCCATCAAGTGTAATATAAACTTAAATCAACTTACCATATCTATGATCATAGAATAACAAAAAGTTGATTTGCCAAGAAGTGGAATCAGAACTCATCCTCAATGATCATTCAGAAGGAGCTGCAGTCTTCTTGGTAGATGGAATGACATCTGATGTGGAGCCAGAATCTCCTGGCCAGCCACTTCCCTCAATTTCTTGGAGATCTAATCAAATAGGTGAGCTTTTCTAGCTTCTTCATGAGGGCTAAAAACAGGTTGCCAAAAATCCAAGAGCCAAAAGGGACTGCAATAACAAAATACAACAGCTTACACCAGACCCTCATATCCCTTAAGCTCAAGCATTTGGAAATATACTGAATGAGATTTCATCCAATTGAGTAGCACCAAAAGCTTTGGCATAATTAACAGGGGTGGAAAGAAGGGGAATAAAGCTTCAAGAACCTGTTGACCTCTTACTTGCCATTGATAAACTTAGATTTATGACTAAAAGTCCAACTGTTACCCAGTCCTCATATATTCAATAATGAAAATTCCTAATCTCCACTCTTGAAAGTGTTTCCCAACATAAAAAAAATCAATTATTTTTTGTAATTTCTTCTTCATAAAAACCTTCTTTCTGTCCTAAAATTTTATTTTATTGTTTTTTCCACATATCAGAGCCAAGATATAAATCATATATTTTGAATGGTATATCTGTGTAAAAATCATGTTGAAATTGAAGTTCTCAATCACCAACAGCTAAAAACATTTTCACTTGAATCCCAAAGACATGTGCCAGAAAATTGAAATAATGTGATATTTATCTAAATTTTTGCTTTGAATTATTCAAAAAAATAGTTCAAAGTATTTGGATTGAAATATGACTATCCACAAATCTTTTATATGAATCAATCCTATCAATTACCTGAAATAGGAAAATAAAGAGCCAAAAGCCTTGTCAAAATGAAAGCATAATCTTTGAGCAGACATTTACTATATGAACTTCACTAATCTTAATGAAATTGATGACAGATGTCATACATGCCTTTGAAAGTCTAAATTCAATATTAATAGGAGCTTTCCAAAAAATTTTCTCCTTTGATAAAACATCTCACAAAAATATTAGAATACTTTTACAATTAATTCTAATGGTTGGCTTGAACCAAATATTATAGATAATCATTTTAACAAAAATTATATCCCTCTCAGAAATCTTCAAGGTTCAAATTTCAATTGAATGTATAAGCTTTACATTTATCATCATACAAATCAAATAATAATACCCAATGCCATATATAAATGAACAAATAGCTGGAAACATTTATATTTGAAAATGCCCTACTTGTATCCTGAAGGTTTGCAAAATTGGGGTAAAACATACCAAGGGGTTGGAAGATCCAAAAGGGCTCATTCAAATCATCAGGAGTCCTTACATTAGGTGGAAGGCTCCAGGTAAGTGTACATCATAGCAAAATCAAATAAAAAACTCATCATTATTTGAAGGATTACCCTGTTCAAATATTTTATATTTAAGAATGAGAAATTTTATCATCTACCCCAGAGGAATGGACTTCTGTCTTAGGAAAACAACTCACATAATAGTTTTAGTTATTCTTTAAACTTATCATCACAGTTAATTATTCAAATTATATTCAGATAAATGTAATTTTTATTTATTTCTTAATTTTACACAGATATCCAGAAAGCATGCTATATTTAGTTGAGAAACATCCATACCTTTCTATCAGTGCATGAAGAATCCCCAACCCACCACACAATATTAAGAACATTTATTATTGAACTAGCATTCCACTCCCTTCCTTCCTGTATCAGCATCCAACAGTACTTTTATCTACTATTGACATGACAACATTCACAAAAACATTAGTGACCATAAATGTGAAAAAGATATCAAATAGGAACAAAAGAAGATTGAAACAAGTGCCAAAGGTCAAAAAACACCAGATTTCAGCTTTGAACTTCCCAAAAGTCTGAAAACTCTCAAAAAAAAGATTGCACCTCTGGAGTTCCTTCAAGACCCACATATGTTTCCAAACATGTTTTTTCCTATATTCAGATTTAGACAAAAGGCATGTTTTTGGAACAAAATGTCATGAAGATTTGAAAATACCTCAAGTATACAGCCTGTTTATGGAAAATACAGACACCAAAGAAAATGTAAGACCTTCTTATATCATGAAAATATAAACAACCAAGAGCTATAACCCATAAAACAGTTCCGCTTCCAATCTTTAAGGATGGATCTCAAAAACGCTTATGATTACTACCCACAAAAATGGACTGGACTCACCCCAGAATTCAAGTTATGGAAAAGAAGAAATTTTCTCTGACATATCAGATGGCCATGTTTGGAAAACATTTGTAGATAATGAGAACTTGAAGTTCACTGATAATCCTGCAAACTTGGTTTTTGGCTTGTATATTGACTGAACCAACCCACATGGATCCAAGATTGGCTCAAGGAGTATTTCAATAGGTGTTATTCTTCTAATTTGCTTCAATCTTCCTTCTGAACAAAGATGTCAGTATCAAAACCTATTTTTCTACAGGTTCACTCCAACCTTCAAAGAGCACACCTCTAATAAATGGAACAACTTATTGAATCCTCTTGTTTCTGAACTCCAGGAACTGTGGATAGTTTTCCACTTTAGCTCCAACAGCCAGATTTAAGAATGGATGTCTCATTGAAGCTGCCCTGCTCTTCTTAATTGGGGATATTCCAGCCCCCCAAAAAATTGTAGGTTTAGCATCTCACTCAGCAAGCCCCTTTTTTGCACATTGTAATCTACCCATTAAAGATATTTGAAATATTGAAAAAACCTCTTGACCCCCAAAGGATCAAGATCAGCCAAAATAAGGAATTACTCAATGTCTCCAAGCAACCATAACTAACCAACAAAAGGAAATTTTAGCAGAACATGGATTTTGTTACACTATTTTGGGAGACCTTCCTTACTGGAAACATTCCCTAATGATGACTATTGATGTTAGCATATTTTTTTATTTGGTCTTCTGAGGGATTATAGCCTAACCTATCTGAAAATTCAAAATTCTGGAGAAACCTTATCATTGAAGGAAAGAACCACAAAAAGAAACATCAATACTTCATCATTTGGAAATTCAGAATTAAATTCATCAAAACTCAAAAGGAAGGACACTGAGAAAACCCCAGTACTTCCAAAAAAGATTTCATCACTCAGGGAACCTTCAAAGAATTCAGAGTTGGAATGATTATACAGTGCCACTCAAAGAATTCAAGAATGGAAAGAGAGTCAAATTAAGACATAAGGTCCATCACCCAACTGTCAAGTGGTACACAAGCCAAGCTTCAAGGATTATCCAAGAAATACCAAAGGCTCAAACCTTCTGTCAAGCCCTCACCACCCCTCAATCTCTCAACTAAGGAGGTCATCACAAATTTCATCAAAAAGTGTTCCTAATGAAATACTAAAAAAATCATCTGGTAAAGGAAAAGGAAGTTTATCCAAGTTCCACTTCAGAATTATCCCAAGAAATTTTGAAATGCTAACCTGGTATATTTTCAAAGGAGTCATATTGAATGAATAACCCTAACTTAATCAGTTCAATTCCACCGGGATCCTCACCTCTCTCACATCCAAAAGACATATCTGCTTTTTCACCACTCTTGGGTAAATCCAAGACAAAACTGAATATAACCACTGAGGAGCTTGAACTTCTACATGAAGGTAACCAGAAGATTATCCTTCCATCATGGATAACCCATATACCCAAAAATATGGGAATGCCCTCATGTGGAACCCCAAAGTCTGCTGATTGGCTTATCTTATATATGGTACATATAGTATTATTACTCATTCCAAAATGGAATCATGAAATGGCTCAAAATTTCTCCAATGAAATACTTCTTTCAACCACTTCCACTTTAGTCTCTTTAGTTAACAGTTCAATGTCCCACTCAATTTCAAAGTCTCAAATATCTTTATTTGACAAGCTATTGGTTCACTATTGCCAGAGCTTACTGAAAAATTGGGACCCAAATATAAAGCCCAAACCCACTATTCACATTTCTCAACATTTACATGAAGTTATTTTCAATTATGGACCACCCTCAGTTCATTCATGCTGGAAAGGGAAGAGAAAAAATCACCTGGTGACCCTGAAAAATGAAAATATAAACACAGGTGAGAGTTTTTTGATGTGATTTGAATTATTATTAATACATATCAACCTTGATAAAAAAATCCAGCACATCTTGATAAGTCAGTCTTCCAAAAGTTGCTTCAAAAGATAAGCTTAAGAGAGATTGTGGATGAAATAGATGAAAAGCTCCTCAAATCATCATTATATTTTCCAGATTTGAACTTAATACTGTATGGCAAAAATACAAAAGTATCACCAAAATCAGATTCAATTCAAGCAAAAATGCTCAGTCTTTTGAAAAGCTTCCTTGAAAAATCTTCAGAACTTCTTTTCCTAAATTTGGTTCTTGTGTGCATTTATGAAGTTTGAGGGAACTACCATTTTTCCTGACTTGTCACACCTTGGGAACCCTCTGATCACATTTTGCAAGAAGGTGGTAGTCCCTCATTACAATTTGCAATTGTTGAGGACATAATTTGGGAGGAAGTTTCAAAGACATATTTCTTATTGATAAGAATACTCGCTCCACAACTAAATTGCAATAAGCATGAGTATACTTACAAAAAATTTACTTACTTGAATGCAAGAGTATTTTTAACTAAATATGAAAGCTTCATTCTCATAACTCAAGACAATATTCATCATTTTGCAAGCTAAAAGAGCTCATCAAAACTTTTGGATTCAGATGATGAAGTGATTTTTGCTTTTGCTATAAATCAAGTTGTAAGTATTAAATTATGAGCTCCTACTGGATATCATTTACTAACAGATATTTTCCTTCCAAATATAGGAAAATATCTTTTTTCAAGCTTCATTTATTTTGATTTCCAAACTCTCAAAAAAACTTACCCTTTAAAAATCATTTGAATGATGATGTCAAAATTTATTGTTGTAACAAGTTATGCTCTTGTATAAGAAAATATTGTATTTGAATGATGGATATTTCAAGAAAAAATTAAAAACCTTTTTCATGAAGGATATTTTACTGTCTCACCTAATTATATTTCCTGAAATGAAGATTATCCACCATCTTGAAATGATATATCCCATAATAATTAGTTCAACCAATGTCATTTTTAAAGCCACAACTTAATTAAGACTGAACAATACAATATTGGAAATCTCAGATTAATATTGATTGCTAAGTGTAAATGAGATAATCTTCATTCATCAAATCTTGAAGTTTATCAAAAAAACTCAGCATATCTGTGGGTCATATTTAATTGAAATATTAAATACTATTTGAGATATCACAAACTCTTATGAATAGAAAACAATATATTGAAAGATTGAAGATTTTGCATATTGATATTACACAAAGAGTCCTTCCAATCTAGCAAAATTTAAAGAAAACATTCAATAAAGTGAATGAGAACAGAAATTTTTATAAAAGGTAAGGATGCAACCTTGAAAGTATTATATCAACATTTCTGAGATACTTTAAATTGCATTTTCATTCTAATTCTCAAAACTTCTCAGTTATTTTCTCAAGTATTAATTACAAAAATTTTCAAATAAATTTATTTGAGTTATTATGTGGGAATTGAATTAATAATTGAAAAATATATATCATAGATTGGTAGATTCTTAAAGTAATGCATTTTGATAGATGATTGTGATTAAGGATTAAGATCATACATTGAGTACATTTTTACATGGCCTATGTAAGAAGGAATTGAATGATAGAAATATTGAGATATAAGGCCAATAATATCATTGGTATATGAGTAGGGGAGAAAATAAATTATTATTCAATCATATTTTGTGACCTTCTAAATACCCTGCTTCTAGATTCACAAATAGAGATGAATATCTTGTACCACCTAGTTTTTGAAAATGGATATCAAGAAGATATATATTCCTTTACTAAGGTTTATTACTTCAAATTTATCACTATGAAGATAAAATATCCCATTTTGTAACAGCATTTGATCTTGAAAAAGAGTTTTTCTATGAAGAAGGAGGGACTTTTATGTTTCAATATATTCAATTTTTTGGACTTCAAAAAATCCTAAAGGAAATAAACAGTAAGATTTTGAGTTAAATGTCTATTGAAAAGGAAAAATATAAGCTTTCATATTCCTGAGAAATATCTCAACATTTTGAGGAGGGGGATACAAAAACTCAAGGATCTCATGGGGAATTCAAAATTACTCCTGAAGATAATTAAGTTTTGGAGTAATCCTATCTTATTATGAATATGAAGTAGAGTGTATCAAGCTTAGACTGTGGTCTCATCCTATGCAATATTTCAAAAAATTCAATATCATCTTTAGTTGGAGCTTTTTACAGTAACATATATTACAATTTTGACATAACAAGCTTAGATATAGAAATATCTAGCAAAGGCTAGAAGAAGACATGGCTTGTTTTGGAAATGAGCCTTGCTGATATTTTGAACTACCAATCATGGCCAAATAATAATCAGGGTTTTCAATTGAAATTCGGAGGCTTGCAGGTGTGGCTTTTTTTCTTCTAAATTTTCTATTTTTCAATTTCAATTCAGGTTGAAACCTATTTCCAACTTATATCTTGTGTCATTTTTCAAATTCAACACCTGCTTTCAGGTGTAGCAACTTTGCTCATGGTGCCTGTGCTAGGTGTTTCAAGTGTAACAGTCATATTTTCTACATATTTGGAATATTCATAAAAGATTGATGTATTATCAGCTAGGTTTCCTTCAGTGATATCATTCTTTTCTTCATCCAGTTTTTTCAATGTTAATTTCAGTAATTTTCTCTGCTTTTAGACATCAATTCGCTGAGTGTGTGGTACTTCATGATTGTGTCTGAAGATTTGTTTTTTTACACAGAATCTTTCCAAGGTGTTGTAAGCCTTGTTTTGAGATTCATCCTACTAGAACCAATTTCTGTCCCAGGGGTTACTTCTTCTAATACATTAATAAAATCTTCTGAGAATTTCTCAGTAGCTCTGCTTCTTATAGCATGCTATAATTTGCCTGCCATTGTCTCAGAATTATTCTGAAATGTCAGGATTCAATTCTGTCAGTCTGTTGTCTTGTTGGAAAAATCAGGGTAAGGCTCTGTCTCTGTCAACATCAAATTTTGCAGACTCAAAGCCCATTTCAACTTCAAATCTCCAAGAATACTTGGACCCTTTTTGGAAGCTTTGGTGTAATGTGTTGGTCTCACTTTGGTGTAGCATCTGTAAGTTGATTCTGTAAGAAAGGTGCTTAATATTACTGATACCAATCTTTCTTCCAATTCAAAATCTTCTTTCATAATTTCAATTCCTCTAATAAGCTGCATAGGTTCACATTCTCCTTCACCACTGAAGTGAGGCCATTTTTAAGTCTTTGTATGCCTTATAAAAGTTCTTGGTCCCTTGATGGTTCCATTCTATGGAAAGAGGTGTAAAATTCAGTTTCCATGTGTACATTTTCCACATCCAATACTTTTAGGTTGAAATTTAGCCCATCTTGAGTGTAATTTGGATGTGTTGAGTGTCTTGGAAAGGTGTGTACTAATTATTCAGCTTCACATAATTCACTGCTGTGGAACCTTGTGGAATTTTGAGGTTTGTGTTGAAGAACTTGTATTAAATTTCTTAGCCTGATTCTTTGAATATCTTCTGCAATTGTCATTTTTTGAATTATTATGTTTGTCTTGTATTTTCAGAAATTAACTTATTCAAGCTTATTATCAGTTTTTATAGTTCTTCTTGTGAAGTATCAATTGACTCTTTGAAGGCAATTGTACTTGTCTTTAATTCATAAAATCTCATTTGTTAATATTAATGGCCTTCTTAATTATTTTTGCAATTATGTCAGTAATCTTCAATTTAGAAATTTGTTTTGATAAATATTTGATAATGACACACTGTTCATTTAGTGTATTCGAGAAAAGCTTATGACTAGTTTAATTTTTTAGTGTTCTGAAGATCCAAATGTGTTAATCTTAATCAGAAACATAAATTTACATGCAAAATTCCAGAAATCATTCCTTTTATTTTAGTCGGGTTTCCTTCCTTTTCTTTATTTCCATCATAGTATGGGCAATCTGAAAATTTTTTTCCATGTCATGCTGTTAAACCTTTGGCATTGGGTATCCTTGGATGTATGGTTTGGTGCCTAGTGCCATTCATTTTCCCTTACTCTAAGCTTGTGACTTGGGTTTAACATTGGAATTGCTTCTGGTGGTCACTGGGGTTTCTTTAGGTGGCTGTGGGTTGTTTTTCATTCATTCTGACATCACAACCCTTATATTTGTCTTTGGCAGTCCATGGATTCCACCCATTCTGTTACTTAAAAAAAGATGAAGCAGGCATTTCCTTATAGTCAGGTAAGTTAATGCAGTTTTTCAAATATCTTCTGAATTCCAGAGCACCTTCTCTGAAAGTGCATTATTTTCTGCCTTCTGGCTGGCTTTGTAAGCTTCCACTGAGGCTTAAGTGGTGGTTTAAGCTTCAATTGAAGGTGAAACAGCTTTATCAGCTTCAGAATGGCATAATTTGGCAGTTTGTGCCTCATTCCTGATCTGCTTAAAGGCATACTTATGCATAAGAAACCTCTAAAAAAGTAATTTCACATCAAAAACTTACTATTTGCCAAATTCTTAGCTTTTGGAGTGTATTACTGATTCCCAAATCAATCATTCTGAAGAAATTGGTTCTTGTTGATTATTCTGTACTATGATATTATAGTCAGAATTGACAGTACTTTCAGGGATAATGCAGGTTACTAATGTCCAAGCTGCTTCATTCAATGCTTTCTTGTCTTGCCAAGTTGTAAGACACTCTTTCAAAAGGAAATGAAACATGAAGCCTCAATTATAATATGAAAAAGGATACCTTTTATAGATTTTTTGAAATGATATGTATTTTAATGGAATTGGAAGTTTCTCAATATAAGGAAAGATTGGAAAAAAGGTAAAGACTCATTTCATGGGTAAAAATCACAGCTGGGCCCCAAATGTAAGGCTTGGATGCAAAAATTTGATAAAACAATCAAGTACTTCTGCTGTCCTTAAAAGCTTATCAAGGTTAAAAATAGAAATACTAAGAGGTGCTGAAAGGAAAACAGGCAAAAATTGTCCTTTTCAAATTTTGTATTATAAACAATAATATCATAATGATTTATTGTTTTACCAAAAACAAACACTCCACAAGAGGTATTTATGGAAACAAAAAACATTTCTTCAAGAACAAGTTCAAGTATATTTAATTGAGTAAAGAGGTGCAGGCAGCTAATATAATAAAAGAGTTTTTAAGATGAACATTAAAGGGAAAACATACCAAAAAGATACAAGATCAAATTTGGAAGCAAAGTGACAAAGCTTACAGTGATAAAAAAGGCATTAATTAACTTTTGCAATGGTTTAAGTTTAAAATTATTATAAAGAGTCACCAAAAATGATTGTAAGAATTTTTTTCATTTTTTCTAAAAGGTTTAAAATTATTTCAAAAGCTTAGTTTGAATCTTTTATTGATTGTATCAATAATGCTGAAGCTAATTATAAAAGGAAAAGATTCTAACACAAAAAGAAAAGATAAGGAAAAGACAACATTCTTTTGTAGCCACCACCTTTCTTTTTCCAAAAGTGAGGATTGCTTTCACTAGTTGTTAGAAAAATATTGGAGGAAAGAAAACCAATTGAGGCATCATCAAAACTTGAGTTTAACCATTTTTAATCATACAAACTGGAAATTATGATAGTGATAGCTGATTGAAAGTCTCCACAATGTGTCAGAATGTGTGTAAGCATCTTTTTGAACATTTTAAAGTTTTATGATAAGGTTTTTTACAACTTAATTGTTACTTTTGTCCCTAGGAAACAAGTGAAACTTCCCTGGTTGGTATCAAAACCACAAAAGCTGGAATTCAATGCCAGGCCAAAATGAGCTTTTTTCACAAATTTCCAAATTCCAGGCCTTTCAGAAAGGGATTTGGGGGAGTCTTTCACCCTTAGAGCCAAGATTCCATTTCCCCCCAAAAGTTACTCCTTCCAATTTAGCTTATTTTAATTCCTTCACTTGGAATAACTTTGAGTTTTTACATATTTAATTCACTTAAGAAATTTAAGTATTGAGTTTAAATATAGAAAGTTAAGCTCACTTATGTAATAAATGCACACACATTTTCACATTTCAATTGAAAATAATTCAATTCCTCATAGCTTTTAGGCTTCAAAAGACACCTCATTCTAAATGCAAAAATTGCTTGTTAACCCCACATGCAATGTGAATCAAATGAAAGCTTTGAGGATTTTCATACTTTTATACATAGAATAAATGAAACTCAATTTAAGCTTGTTTGAAGTTGAGTTACATAAATTTCACCCAGAGGTGACCCCACCTGAAATCTCATGGGGAATACAATGGTAAAATGGAATTTATATATTTATACATTTTAAAGAAGCTTAAAATTCCATCTATCAATGTTTTTCCAAAAATCTTTGTTGCAAATTTATTTTTACTCTATTTTTTTCAAATCAAAAATGGTCTCTACAATTTTATGTTATAATTTCATATTTATATAATGTTGGGATTTTTTCAATTTTTACAACATTTATTTTCATATTCAAAAAAAGTATATCTTAAGTGTATGGTCTTTTGGGTATATGAAACTACTCTCAAGGCTCCCTGATATCAGATTTGTCAAAGCCAATTTACCTTTCAATATGAGCCATTTTTTACCTCACATTGGACACAAAATAGCCCTTCTTTTAAGAATCCCACAAAATAGGGCTCCATAATATCAATAGTACTTACAAATAGTGATGAAACATTTTACAAAAGAATGATCCTGATCAGCTCCTTCCTGTTGATCCAAGAATTTGATAAATGAAAAGATTAAGGATTAGATATTTTATCAAGAAATGTTCCCAAAATTGATCAGAGTATATTTGGAAGCATAGTGACAAAGCTTATGGTGATGAAAGATGCTTTACTTCTTGTAGAGTATAAGGGTTAAAATTATTATGCAAGCTACAGACTCTGATAGTAATACTCCTTTCACCTGGTTATGATTATGATTATGATTCAAAATTTATTGTGCTAAGCTTTATGGGATAGCTTAATTCCTATTAAACCATTGATAAAATAAAGAAGAAAAGATGGGGAAAAGAAGAGATTCCTTTATAACCACCATTTTTCTTCCTCCAAAGCTAATACTTGCTCTAATAATTTGTGAAAAAATATTGGAAACACAAAAGCCAATTATGGAATCATTGGTTCTTGGTCTAGACAAAAACTAGGCTGTTTTAGCCATTTTAGTCCCATAATCCTGCCATTACCATAGTAATAGATGGTTATGAGATTCAAGAACACCTCAGAATGTGTCTAAGAGCCCTTGAAAACATTAAAAAGCTTTCTGTTGAGGTTTGGCTAACTTAAGGGCTATTTTTCCCCTTTTGAAACAGTTGAAACTACCTTTATCAAAACATCATCATCAATTAAGTCACATATCCTGTTACTAGATTCCAGGCCAAAATTGATGAGTTCTTGCATGTATTTTCACATCCCATGAATGTCAGAAAGGATTTTGGGAAATTCTGTCAGCCTTGGAGCCAAGATTCTTTTCCCCTCAAAATTCATCCTTCCTCATTATTTTTTCTTTAATTTCTTGGCATGTCTTACAATTATAAATTCAATTATATAATTCAACTTGAATTTTCAATTAATCATATTTAAATTTAAGTTCACTCAAGTAATACACATTGCTTGTCATTTCAAATGGAAACACTTCAATTCCTTGTAGCTTTTAAAATGCACACACATGTCAATTTCTGCACAAACTTTGATGGTTGAAGCCACATGTTGTGTGATTTGCATTAATTTTTAGTGAATTAAACATGGTTCAGTAAAATTCTACTTTTCACCTTTAAGCTTGAGCTAATTGAGTTACAAAATTTTCATCCAGAGATGATCCAAGGTAATTTTCTGTGGGCAATTTAATGGTGAAAAATATTTCATTTTTTTATTTACTCAATAAATCAATATAAAGACATCAAAGGTTTTAAGTTTGTTGAAAGCAAACTCTCTACTTATTAAGTAATTTTCAAACAACATTTGATCACAATTTTAGTACATGAAATGACAGATCAAAATTATGAATTTTTAACTTTATATCATATTTTGTGACCTTTTAGGTGGGTTGAATTACCTCCAAGCCTCACAATTTGAATATAACACAAATGGATCCTATTAAAAATCAGTTAATCTATGGGTTTGAAAAACTCTTACAGGAAGTTGTTTATACATTCCTGTGACAATAATACCAAAATCTTGACAATTCCTTGAAAAGTTGTCAGGAACTGAAGGGAAATTCTTCATAAGCTATTGGAACAATTTTTTGAATCTAGTTGGAGTCGGAAGTGATATTTATATCACTTCAAGGCTACTTCTAGAATACTTCCAACTCATTTCTGTGTCCTCCTTCTAGATAATATTACTTAAACCACTGCTTTAAGCCTGTTACTCAAAAGATATACCCAAAATACAAACAAGAAATTTTGTTATTTCTATAAAATACTAAAAGATATTGAATCTATAATTGATTTTGTTAGCTACAATTCAGGAATATATCACAATTATTAATTTTCTGTTCTTTTAGAAAATATTTGTTTCTGCAATTACAGTTCAATTCACAAGCTTCTCAGTAACTTTAAAAGCTACTGTTGAAAACAAATTTTATGATAAATTCCCCTATTTCAGTTCTCTTTTAAGCCAAATTACCTACCAATCAAAGAAAAGAATATAGTTGATGTTTTTAAAGAATTGTTGGCTATTCAATTTTAAAAAGTATTCATTCATTTTTGATAGGAATCTGTAAAGGGACCCACACATATCTTTGAGAAATGCTTCCTGACATAGGAATGATAAAATTATTTTCAAAATCTGAGCTTATTCATCATTTAGTCATGATAAGCTCACACAATTATTTCTGCAGAATGAGCTTTTCCAAAGGATGGAATACATATATCATATTGAGGATTTTGATATATAAAGAGCTCTGAATAAATATCAATTATTATAAGCTAGATCAATAAGAAAAGTAAGAATAATGGAAAAAAAATTGAAGAGCATACAAGCTCAATAGATAACTTTGAAAAATGATGAAAAACTTGATTGGAAGTAAGTGTATACATATTCATGTATAGAAAATCACTTTCTTGAAATTCAACACATACTTACATTGTATTCATAATCACCATGAAATTATTGAAAATTTAATTTTGAATATCCTTTTTAATTCAAGCTCTTTTCTACATTCATTGAAATAAAAACTCACAAAATAAACAATAGTTGTGAAAAATATGCTATATAGATGTGATAAGTTCATAATTTATCATTCACCAATAAGGATACACAAATTTGAATATGGATTGGGGTCAGAGATAAAAATATTTATATCTCAAAAAATGAAATAGATAGATATTTCATAAGTGTTTTGTATGAATATCAAAATTCCTGTTCATTTTAGACTCTTGACTGTAACATAAAGCAAAGTTGTGATTTATGAAATCAAAGCCAAATATCCTTCCATTTAGACTTATACATTCTTATTGACCAACCAGGAGGCCACAGAGTGTTAGGTGATCAAAGCTCCTCTACAGAAGCTCATGGGATTAGATATTGGGAGTATGCAATTTTGATAAGCTTCTCCTTCCAATGAACACCAGGGCAAATGTTGTGTCAATCATTGGCAATTGACTTCATGTCAAGCAGATTTTGAGCACATGTAATACTCTGGTCTTACACCAAATCCTGTGAAATCCACCAATATTGGTTCCCCTGTGCCTTCAACTGATATTCCTCACCACCTAATCCTCCCGCAACCATCTAAAAATTGGAAAAAATAACACAAGACCCACCTGTTTGCACACGCACACATCAAAGAGGCCCCTCAGCCAGTCTTAATGTAGAGGTTGGGTGTGTGACTTCCCCAGGTCATGCATGAAAAAACTTGGCATGATTGGGAATGACAAGCTGAGTGTGACATGGGTGGAGCCAGATGCACAATTCTGTGGGTGCAGGTTCATAAGGGTGGCTTGCACAAAAAGGGAAAAGAATGCGCTGGCCTAATGTTGTGTAGCTATGAATCAGCTCTGCAAGAGCGGGTGACACTGGTGGAGCCCGCCAAGCGGCATTGACAATATTCGCTTGACATGTGTGGAGCCACCCGCAGCATGTGCGGGTGAGGGTGCATAAGTGAGACACATGCGCAAGACAGCAAAAGCATGTGCAGGAGTAATGTTTTGAAAACTACATGCACACAGCACCCATTAGGGGCATGTGACTTACAAACATCCAAACTCTCATGGATGCAATGTAAAATGCTGAGGCCCACTTGGATCATGGGCCTATTCCTCTTCCAATGTGATGATAGTGGAGTGGTGTTGTTTTAGGTCCTGTGATATGTGAGGGTGTGGGTCATTTGATTGTTGCAATTGGCTTATTCACACCATACCCAATGTCAATATAGTAATTTCTTTGTGGCCATGTGAACTAATAGGCTTTGCTCCTCATAATGGCATGTCACTGTCACCAAATCTTGAGGCAGTTATTTCTCTACCAAAATTCCTAATGAATCTGAGAGATTTGCATTTTTGTGTCACTATATTTTTAGCAAAAAATGGAGACTAAATAACATCAAACAACAGTTTTATCATTACATCACTTTGCTATCATACAATCCACAGTGACCTTCTATTTCTTCTTTGGATATAATGAACTATCCATCATCAAAACCAACGGCTTTATAAATATTGAGATGCAGCCAATCTAGTAAGAAAGTCCCATCAATCTTCAAAGTTTCAAGATCAGAAAGGTATTGTTCAGCATGAAAAATGGATCAGAGAGTTTTAAAATAATATTAATAATACCAAATCCTTGTGAGTTGACCCTCAGAAAACATATAACACTGTTGCTGACATTTTTGGCTTCTGATGAATATATATTGCTGCTGATATTAATGTTTGAAACTGGAAAATACCAAGGTGAGACAATTCTTGAAGTGGGATGACTTGAGGATTGAACAGTAGTGTCTAAGCTTATCCATGCATCTATCTCCCTTGTGGAATGAAAATTCTGTAAGTGCTCAACCAGGGAATTATAATTTTGTTGGTCATGGCGCAGTGGTTTATTATGTTTTTGGTGATTGAAAAGGGAAGGAGGCTGTGATTCGAAAAGTTGTTTTATTTGACATGGGGCTTATGGGGATTTCAGGAGGATGAAAAGGTTGGAACACTGACAGATATGTTGAGGTAAGGTTTTTCTGTATCATCTATTCAGAGTTACGAGAAGTCAGTATTATTCAGTTCATGTGTATATTCAATGTGAATATATTTCTCTTGTGAATTGACATACATATTGTGTTATTTGTTGGCATCTTTGCAAATACTCCAATCAAGCACTCATACCCCAATGTGGCTGAGCCTTGTTCTGGGCCCTAACTTTGGAAGAGTTCTGGAATATGATCATAAAAACAATGATTTGGTTTACTTTTCTGTTTTGGGAACAGGTGTTGATTGGACAGGCGGAAGTTTGTCCAATTTTCAGCAAATGTGGTGGCATCATCCATTGAAACTGTCCAGCTTGTGGCAATGTTGATAGTACTAATCAAATGGAATGTATTCTTGGTTAGTTGATTTTCAAGGTCTTCAGATTTACCCATTATACTTTGTGTATTTGGGGAATTGTGTTCATCTAATGACATCTGTTGATTGAGGATTAAAAATGGAATTTAAACCTTGTATAAAAGAGACCATTCAGTGGCTTTCAAGCTACCATGAGAGGGGGAACCCATTTTTCAGGGTACTCTTGTTCATGATGATAGAATTATGGTATCAGATATGATTTGTCAGAGATGGTTTAGAGTCTCACCCTTGATATGGTGATCACTCAGTGCACTGATATCCAACTCAGAAGGCAATTTGGAAGTGGGGATGTAATTGGCATCAAATGAGGGAATCTATGCAGAACTACTAGATGGATGTTGCATTGGGAAGTAATTTTGTCCAGTGGAAGTAGTGGGGAGTGACTCATTTATTATTTTTTCTGTGTCTCTTCTCAGGGAGCAGGCCTCTCTCAATGTGATTTGATCAAGGGAACTGTTGGAGATCATGGAATCTGAGTCTGAACTGCTGGTGTCATTGGATTTCCTGCAGGACCTGAAGTATATTTTTGATTGGGCCTCCAGAATGCACAATTTGAAAGCTTCATGATCTTTCAAAATTCCAAGTATAAAATTATGCATGATTTCAAGACTAACCATTCTGGTTGCATCCCAATATGGAAGGCCTTCCAAAATTGAATATCCCACTCCATACTCAGAGAAAATTGCTTGTCTTTGTTTTGGGGTTGCCCAAAGCCATTTTGCAATGGTTTATTTATGATTTGGGTAGGTGCATGTGTAGTGAAATTGAGGACCAATTTCTTCAATTTGAGCCTTGTGAATAGAGCAAAATTTACAAAAGTGATTTCCTGAATGAGAAATAAATCCAGTAAGCTTGCACATGGAAACCACATACACAATGGCCGTGAGGATGGCAACACATATGAAGGATCCTGAAGGTCCTGTTTAGGTGGGTGAAAAATGTTAACCTTGCCACAGTTCTTTGAGCTCCTTGATCAGGGGCATTAATAGGTAATTCAATTCAAGTGCAGTTGGCTCCTTTGGACCAGGAATGAGTCTGGAAACATAGACATTCTCTGGCTTCAATCTTTCACTTGGGGGGAGATTAAGGCAAATTAGCATGATAGGTCTGATGCTGGCCAAGCGGCTTGACTTTGCATGTGCATTGAACCAGTTCACTTAAATTGAGAAGGCCAATTCACCAGGAATAGACAATAATGGGGATCATTGATTTTCTGGTGCCATTGAAGAGTCTCCAGACCAATCCATCACAGATGTCACATTTGGGGGAACCTTCAGGCTTTTGGGATTGATAATGTTGATGCAGAATTTCCATAATGCCAGCCTGCTGGAGAAATATGGAAAGCCAATTTTTGAATTGTTGATAAATGAAATGTTTTGTTGGGATATTTTTTTTTGATTTTGGTTGTGTTTTGGGTGCGGGGTTCAACTAAATGCATGAATTTGCCTAATGATTGTGTGCAAGGGGGATCATGTTCATTTGGTTCATCATGGCCTTGACAGTGGGGTTGATCAGTTACGGCAGATTCAGTAAGGCCATCAAAAAAGAATCATTAACAACAGCATATATAGTTTTAAATAAGTGGCTCCAATTGGAGATGTTCAAATATGGTACTGAGATATTGAGGTATATGGAATGCGGGAGTGGAGTGACCACCTGAGCATGAGATACTTGACTTGATAAGTAGGTTCAGTGTGGGGGTGAGAATGCGTGAAGCCCTGCGGGGAATATTAGAGCTTAAGGATATAATGGCAGATATTATTATTCCAAGATCTTATGGGGGGAGCTGTTGACTCCTGCTGTATGGTTTCAGTGCTGTTGAATTGGGACCCTGTGTAGTGGAGAACATGCTTTGAGTCAATTGAGAATGATACTTTGGGAAAATTTGATCCAATAAATTTTGTGGACACTCAGATCCTGATGCCAAGGTAGGAATGTTGGGTTCAATGGCTGATTTGAGTTTTCTAATGTCCTGTTTATACTGGAAGGGTGTGAAGGCAAATCCCTGCCTATCACCCTCAGGGGAAGAGTGTGTTTGAGTTGAGCAGTGTTGACAAATGCATATACACATTGTGGAATAGCAGGGGTTGACTTTGTTGTTGGAATCGTGAACAAGGTTAAATTATTAATGAATATTTATGGTTGATTTGCAATTGTTTAGGGAATTGATTAATTGGGAAAAATTTGAGTGATTATTTTTGAAGGGGCATATGAATTGAGCCAGTGAAGGTGTTTATCCCATTCATAATGGTGGGTGACCTTCAATGGATAAAGCGTAATGTGTCACATCTTGATTGGGGAATCAGTTAGGAGTTTACTTTGGTAAAGTGCCATGCTGCTCAATGCCTGTACATATTCTAGTTCATTTACACATGGTGATACAGCAGGTTTGACCATTGAGGGGGTTCCATCAGTAAAGTGTCACCATTGAATTGGGGGGATTAACATTTAAGCCATGTATGCTGGCATGCCATCATACATGGTTTGAGCCTTATTACAGACATAACAATATAACTCTAGTACGTAGGGGTTTGGAGTGGAGCTAAAGTCTTGGTATTTGGTTTGAGATCAGCAGGGCTTTTAATTGGTTGGAATGTCTTGCCTTTCTTGAAAACGTGATGTCTCTTTTGTGGGTAAATCCTTCATTAATATAGCCTTATACAGATATAGAATGTTGCAGAAATTCAATGCATCCATTGGCAGTTTGGATAACTCACAAAATGTGACAATGGGTAAGAGGCAATGTTTATTGAATCTGATCACTTATGGATGATGGGTACCCTTTGAGATTAAGTAAATATCACATTATATGCTGGTAGGCCATGCAGTGTGGTTTCCAACAAAAGCAGAGGAGCTGAAAAATAGGCCAGGCAAATTCTCCTAAAAATTGTTTTATTAGACTTTCAAAAGAGACTTGGTTCCCACTATTCATAGAATTTCTCTATTATACATTTGAAATAACTTTATTTTATAATAATAATGACCTGTTTTATGAAGTTGAAGATATTGCTGTAGTTTTTTAGCCCTTATGTCATCTTCTGACCCATATAAATCCCATTCAGGTTCTGTTCATTACTCCAATAGTGAATCTAGCATTGAATATGTTCAAACACAGTCACCAATGAATCCCAACATTCCACTCACAGCCCCTATTGGATCCTCAATGAATGTATCAGGTCTTAACATTGATGTGGGAATTGCAATGGCTCAAACTTCAAGCACTTGCTCAATTCCAAATATTTCTGTCACTCAAATCCCTCCAAATTCCACTAATGCACAAATGAATGTGTCTGAGGTGCCAGGAAGCACAACACAAATCTCATCAGAGGCTAATCCCCAATCAAAATTTCCATGTGACTTCCTCCTTAATCCAGGTCAGAATCCTGTGGCATGCCAGGAACCCTTTGGGCAAAGTAAACAGCCAAACCTCAATATTTCATCAGGATCTCAGGTTTATGTAGGCCATGAAAAGCGAGTTGAGGGTGCGCAACAAAAAAGACCATTGGAAAATGTTACTTGTAGTGGTCTCTTGGAGGGAAGTCCGGGATTTACGCTTCATCAAAGTGAGTCATTTGAATTTTGGAGAATAAACTTTTTCACAATCTGATATGTTTGTTTCATGGGTTAGATATGGCACATAAAGGCAAGACAGTCTGATCTCAGGAGCCAATTGAAGATCATGAGTATGACCAGTCTTAGTTAATTTTTTGAGGTGTTAACTGATGATTTGCATGGCAGGTGATGAAATCTATGCATTTTCACCTCTGGTCCTCAAAGAAAAAGTCACTGGATGTCATCAACCATATGCCTCTAAACCAAGAACAGCTCAGGCCAGTTCATTGAGAGAAAAAATTGTGGTTGATGAGGATGAGAAAATGTCTCCCAATCACAGTGAAACAAATGATGAACCAAGGAGGGACAATTTCATGACGCATGAGGAGGGCACTCCATCAAATAGTGATTTCACCCACCCTCAAATGCCCATTGCACAGAGTATTCTTGAACAATCAGAGACCAGGCTTTCAAAGCTAACAATGTGGAAAATGTACAAGCCAGAAGGAGCAACAAAGATGGCTGAAAGCAGAATTCCAAAAAATGTCCATGGGATGAGATCAGCTGTACATGCCCATTGCCTGTTCCTACTCGAAGTGAGGGATAAGGATTTTTCCTCACCACCAGCACCACCCAGTGCAGAAGAGGGTGAAATTGCAATTAAAGTTGCTGGTCATCTGGGATATGTCCCCAAGGATGTTTTCAATGAGCCATCAACACAGGTTCAGTCTCAGGTTTTCCAAAGCTACTGCAAAAATGAGCTCCACAAGTTAGGACTGGGAGAGCTCATGGCAGCATCTGTTCAACAAGTTGATGTCTATGGTGTTTTACCATACCTTCTGCTTTGCACTTGTAAGCACCAAGTATCATCATTACTGTTGGAACAAGGATCATAATAACTACAGGGTCATTGCCGCTTTAATGGAGCAATATTTCACTTATTTTAAAACAGAATGGAAGTCTATTAAAAAGCATGCAGAGTATTTGGTAAAAAAGAAAGAAAATCAAAAGATCGCAAAGATTTATCAGAGGGTTAGTTATTGTATCTCTTCTTCATTGTGAAGTAAGTCTAATGATAATCTAATTGATTATGTGCAGACCGGTGAGCACTGTTGTGAATGGTGTGATATGGCTAAATTTACCATTCTAGCATTACAATTCAATTACCCTTGAGTATTCTCAGATACTGAGGATGTAGTGGAGAATGGACATCAAGTTTACTGCAGAGTGGGATTACACTGGCACTCATGCTTATTTAATGAGTTGGTAATAAAAAGAGATAGAGACATAGATCTTTGTAATCCGATTAAAAAAAGAGTAAAAAACTATTGATAGATTGCCAGAAACTACATCAATAAATGATGGGTATATTCTTGAAGGGCTATCTTTTCAGGTATTTGAGCAAGATTGGCTCAAAGGTTGTAGTAAGATGCAGACTCTTGCCCTCAAGATACTTGACATGCCGGTTATTAGTGCAAATGGTGATGCTCTGCGATAAGTTAGTAAAATAAATATATAGAACATTTACATATTAAGGTTGTGTGAATTGTTTGTGCAGGTGTAATACAATATGATTATTATTTCTTAAATGCACAACATCCTGATAAATAAATTAGAATATAAACAATATGATTTTGCATATACTGTACTATGGTGTCCCTTATCAAGATTTGTCTATTGCTGATTTTTATTGAGGAAATATTGAAAAAGTTCAATCCAGTTCATGGTGTTCATAATTGTAGACCTGTGATGGGGTGAAAAGGAGTTATCAACTTCGTCAAACACAAATTAGATAATATCAGGAATGCTAATGCAGTTAATGCACATTTCTTTTCTTGGACCTATTGGTGATTGGAATATGGGATTTCCATATAGAAAGATTTCAGAATTTTAATACAATCAAAGACACAGATGAGCTTGATAGGTAACTTATGCATGCTGACCTCAACTGAATGAGGAGTGATATAGTGAATGACCTTCACGGGTTGTTGGCCAATACGATGGAGTTGAACAACATCCTGAGCCTCAATGGCTGGGTTCCAATTGGGCTCCTGGAAAGGTGGATATCAGAGTTGGAACATTTGGGGGTCCTCTCACCATTAAATAGACAATATTAGCACAAGTTATGTTGAGGCCAGTTCCATCTGCAGCAATGGATGAAATGAGTACCTCACATTCAGGATTATTGAAAAATTTCTCCAGGGCCTTCTCCTGACCTCTTGCTGTAATTGTTCCATCAATGCATGCTGAAAGGATAGAGTGATGGGCAAGGACTATACCAATTCTACCAAAGAAATGTTATCAGATCAATTTAATTGGGAAAGGATTCATATTATAAACTACTCACAAATCAAGAAATTGGGTCCATTGGGAGTAAACAACCAATTTGCATGGAACACAGTTTGATTGTTCATTCTTCAGTAAGAGTTTGAGGATGTGTGAAATTTTACTACTCATCATGCATGTTTGCACGTCAACAAGAGTTTGGGTGATTGTTGAGGAGTTATCCTGAGTGCTCCTGCCCTTAGGGTCTCCCAAATCCAGATTGGCCATTGTGTTAAGCATTATATGATGGTTACAACATATTCACAGCTTATTAATACTTTGGAAAAATTCCCCTGGTCCTTATGTTTTGGATGATAGGAATTCTTCTTATAATGTAGAATATGCTTTCTGCATTGTTGGGTTAAGTGGGAGCAGTTCATAGTGATGGCTAATAGTGGGGAGGGACTTGAGATGTGTGGTTTTGGTGTGGCGCAAGCTCAAAATGCCCCAATTCCAAATGCAAAATATCATTGCTACCTTTGGAAAGACTATTCAGGATGAATGAGGACTAGTTATCTTGAGCTGAGCTCTGGGGTTGGGTGATGAATGATATTATTCCCAAAAGGTCATAAATGGTGTTGTGAATGGGTGTGACCATTAAAAATATTCAATGGAGTGATTGGAGGCTATTAATGGCTTGGTGAGTGGCAGTGTATTGAGAGAAAATATAGCTATAAGATGAAGGAAGGGCTATTGGATATAATAGGAAATTTGAACTATTCAAAGATCAGATACTCACTGTGCTTCATTCAGCATTATATGATGCCAATTGATTTTGAAAATGAATGATGTAGAGGTATTTGTTTGTTTAAATTATTGGGTGATAGTATTGTAAGAAGTGATGATGATATCACATTTTAAGATGCCGGCCTCAGATAATGAGTGACAAGTTGGGCCATGGTAAGTGTTGGCTTGCAGTGCTCTAGCCTGAGCATTCTTGGATATTTCTGATTGCCAGTTGGTGTTTGGAATTAGCTACTCCTGAAGGTACCAATTAGTGCAATGGCCTGAATGGTTTTACCTAATCCCATATTGTCCAAGAGGGGTATTGGTCAAAAGGGATTTGAATGAGCTGACAACCTTGTTTGTAATTATGTGCCTTACATGAAAGGTGGATCCAGGGGGTTAGGTGGCCCAAAGGTTACAGGCAGATTTTCCATTGGGGATTTCTTCATCCTAGAGAAATGCTAGTCCGGTTTTTTGATGAGGGAGGAGAGGGGTATTAATCATGGATTGGGGTCATCATGGGAAGATCTGATTCACTGGGTAATTGTATCAGTTTTTGCTTGGATGACAAAGAAAATACAGCTGGATACAAGGGTGGAGTCAAGATTGAAGTGGGAGATATGGGAGTAAAAAGTTGACATTGACAATGAGAATTACAGTAATATTCTTTAGGCATTTTAAGCTTGAATTCTTGTTTTTGATAACTTTCAATTATGAATAAAATGTTTGGATACCATGTGAAGAACATCAATGCTAGATAGGGTTTCTGAGATGAGAAAAGATGATTTGGATTAGTCATAAATAATTCCTCAACAAATAATGTTTGAGTAGGATTGGATTGGAAATTTTCAATCCATGCCCCACCAGGACCATAGTGCATGAATGTTTGTGGTGCCCCAAGGAATGGTATCAACATGTTGGAAAGGGTTCAAAGGAGAGAGCCAATAGTATGGTGGTGATTGGGAAGATATACAAATATGTTGTGTTGATTGTTCCATAGGATAATCCAAGAATCTAAGTGATAGTTATCATTGTTTAAGGTTATATCACTATTTATTTGAATAAAATGTTGATCATCCCAATGCAAAGTGGCTGTGAAGGGGTTGGCATTATGGCTATTATGAGTTATTGGGGGACTGTGGGAAATGATATGATCGGGAAGGGTTAGCTAAAGGGAATGAATGAAGAGAAAAAAGCACAGGTGATGGAAATTATATGAGAGGCAGCAATGGGCCCAAAGGGGGATGGCCTGTGGTTATGTGCATGGTTGTTTGGAACATGGAAGTCTTGGACTTATAACTTTCATATCCAATTTGGGGCATATATCAAGACAAGGTGGAAAGAATGTGGGTGCACAAATATGAATGCCGGATCTTCCACTTATTACACAAGGATTGGTGGACCAAGGTTCACATTAACATATCCAAAATTGGGTGAAACATAGCAACCTCTTGTACAGTGGCACATTGGAGGCATTCAGCCATGGTTGCTGGTGTGACAGCAAACAGTACTGCATCTTCCCCAGGCTAATTGTCATATGGTGACCTACTGGGAAATGGTGACAGTGGAAAGAAAAATTTTACTATGGGAAGGTGAGGTATGTACAGTGGTGTGCCACCAAACATGAGTTTTATTGTGCACAAAAATTCTTGTGGACTGATGCCTAATGGGATTCCAGGGCATAATGTGTTGTTACTTGATCAAAGGGGGTGCTGGCTGTGAGCTCTGATCCACTTACACATTCACCCCTATTGCATTTGAGGCTGTTACTAATTCACTGAGATTGGAATTGGGCTTTTTCCCTCATGTGTGTGAGAATCTCCAGAGAAATAGGCCACCTGCCCAAGCTAATTGTTGGCTGGAAGACAGGAGCCAAATGTCTGGCATATGACCCATGGTGGTGTGTCCCCACACAAAAAGATCCAGCCTCAGGGATCATAGGAGGGGGCTATGCTAATGTGTATGAGTCTGTAGATAATCTGCACTAATTGGCCTCATGTTTATGCGTGCAGAAAGGTCACCTGCACAAGGAAATTGTTGGTCAGAGGACAGGCAGTAAAAGGTCCTCCAAGCTGCAGAAAATTGCCTGAATATGACCCATGGAGGGGTGCATCTGAAAGCATGTGCCAGCCCAGCAATTTGCGGTTGTGAAATTCATAAGTGGGCACCAGTCATAGTTTGCCCCAACCTCCGCACTGGAGTGAATCCACCATTTGTGTATGACCCAAATCATTCCTCATCCCAATATGCACCCCTCACCATAACTTGGAATACACCAGCATCTGTGTGGTAGTTAGGCAGAGCTCTCGGATGAGGTGAATCAAAGGAATGCATTTGAGAAGTTTGACTCAATAGCTTGGCATGATTGCATGTTACATTCTTGTACGCCATTTGCTCAGCCCTGCAGCATACATGGACACCAAAGGTGTATGTACTAAAATGTTGGCTGATCTACAATTTAGAATAGTGTAATACTACTTCAGCCTGCATGCATATTACCAATGGGTATCCACCTTCTGATTGTTTGCATACGTGTAGCTCATGTGCCACATTCTCTGAATTGTGATTCACCTGATTTGCACATGCAAGCTCAGTGTGGAAGTTTTTGGTAATGCCATGGTTGGAGCACTCTTTGCAATAGTTCATTGGAAGGCCCACTTCTGAGAACTTCACCAAAGCGTGTGATATGCTCAGCATGGCCAAAATATCTTCCGATATTGTGCCAAATGCTCAAATTGTGTGATTATAAAAATGATATAGCAATTGCTCAGCAGGGGTGCATTTGATATTGTTATATCAATAGCTCAACAGCTGTGAAATTCAAATGTTCAGCCACTGAGCATTTCAATTATGACCCCAAACCAGACCTGTGCAATGGGCCAACCCAAGCTCAGGCTGTATTTACTTTTCATACAGCTTCCCGACCCTTTGTTCAAACTCTATCACCCGGCCAAAATGGTGGTATGCTGGCCACGGTGACCCGTGAACAAATGCCCCATGTACTTTTCTGCAGGGTGCATTTGTAGATTACAGCCCCATCCAAATTTGATAATGCCCTCACAAAAGCACACCTGGGAAATTGGGTGGCTATCTAACACCACAAAGGGGATCCAACTGAGTATAACATTCCAATTGCTATACTAAGTCTGAAAACCTTTGTTTGCCTGCCTCACATGGCCATTTCCCTTCTCATCCACAGCATTGGCTGCAACTGAGCGTTCATTTCCCCAACACGCTTTCAAGCTGAGACTGGCTCAGCTTCACCCTGGTATAAAAGACCATCTTTGCCCAACATGCCCTTCACCATTTCCCAGCTCACCCGCTCTTCTCATTCTTGTGCATCTTCCCCTTTGTCTTCCTACCTTTCCACTCTTTTCCATCTCACAAAACTAACCACTCCCCTTCCTTTTTGCTGTATTGCTTTCCCAATTAAACATCCAGAACCCTGCTTCTATCTACATCATGCATCACTTTCTGTTTAGTACATGTTATGTTCCACTTTTAATACTAAATCTTTATCCTTATTTCCTTTCAGACTTTTAAAACCTTCTACTAGAGCTTCATTATTTTGATTATGTTTCAAAGTTAGAATTCATTGTACATATTCCTTTCTCTTCTTGACAGTTTACTTTCTATTCAGTTACTAATCAAAATTGTCTTGTTTTTAGATTCCATGCACTTTGTGCACTAAGGGGGGTATCCCTTGAATTTGCTCCCCCACAATAACTGACGCTTGTGATGCTTGCTGACAAGCACACAAAAAAGCTCATTCATTGTGCAACCAGAGGAGTTCCCATGCAAGACACCCTCATGAGGACTCCTTTGTGGTCAATGATGATGAGAGCATTCCTGAGTGGGAATGGACCCTGGGACCCCAAACAGGCAGACAGGAATGTTTCCGGATGATTAGCACGGTGCCCTCAAGTATCAATTTGTTCACCCCCCCTCCTAGGCCACTTCACTCCCCAACAGGAGAGAAGTGATAATCCGGCTGATGAAGTATGGCCATGGCAAGAGGACATTCAAGCTTGGGTGGATTGTCACCATGTCTTTTAACCCATGCGTTTCAAACACCAAAGTAAGTTTCATTTCTCCTCCTTGACTCATTTTTCTTCACACCATCATACTGACTTTTTTCTTTACCCATAGAACAAAACCCACCAAATCCCTTGCAACAAGACTCTCCTTTTCCTTGTATGCCTTGCAAGAAAACTCTGCAGCAACTGACTCCAGGCCCAAGTGGCACCCAATGGTTGGAGGACTTATTCCACGGTAGGCAGCAAGCTATTCCTTTGCTAATTCTAACTTTCTACTCAAGTGAACTGACTCTGCTTCCTTTTGTAGAGCCCTCCCAATACAATTAGCTACCTATTCCAGGCCCAAGTCAATCCTCCAAATCTCAACTCCCATCACATGGGGATTCTTTGACTTGTGAGCCTCAACCTGAGGTGGCTCCAATGCAATAAATGGAGGATTGCTTTGGTAAGTTACCACTTTCAATTTTTTCCTGTTCCCAACATTCTCTCACCCCACCTTTGATTATCTACAGCTTGTTTAGCTACCCCCCACTCCAAAATCATCATTGACAATATGGCCGTTGGCTCCCCCTCCACTCCCACCATGGTTCCTTCCCCAAAGATCCCTCCCATTGCCCCCAAGAACCAAACAGCCTCCCCCCCAGCGCCAAGCTTACCTCATTCCCATGATGAGGCTCTGCAGGAATTCACCCACTTGTGACAGACCCTAATTATTCCTTGAGAAATTGTCCAAAAATCAATCAACCAAATCTTGTTGGAGCATTGCCTGAACCTCTTTCACAGAAAATGTGAAAATAGTAACCATTAACCCCTCCTACATTTTCTGTATCCTTTAAACTGTTTGAGATCTTAACTGAAAAAACCTGCGGTTCCCTGCATGTGAGAAATTCACCTGAGATGCATGAAGCATTCCTTGTCCTAAGGTCACTCACAATTAATCTTACATGCATAAATAATGGGGTGTGGAGTGCATGTATACTAGAAATGTCTAAAGAATTTTCTGAACTGTTGGGAGCCTGGAGATGCAGAAGGACTTGCCTGAAAAGTGCATATATACTTGGCATGCATAAGAAATCGTTTAAACCCTCAGGAGCCTGGTCATGCCTAACAATTTGTGTGTTAAGAGTCAGGAACCTGGACAAGCATAAGGATTTGTGTGTGAAGGGTTGCGAACCAGGAAAATCAGAAGGATTTGAATGTGACATGTCGGGATGCTATTCAAATGGAAGGATTTGCATGTGAACCATTGGGATCTGACAAAAGCATAAGGATTTGCATGTGAACCATCAGATCCTGGACAGGCATAAGGATTGACAACAATTGAGAATAACACCCATAACTACATTATATGACAATTTACTGTGGCATGCCACTGTACATGAGTCATTTCACCCCCTTTCCATGTGAGCCACTGTATATCCCCAATTCCAACCCATTAAAACCAGGTGTATACTATACTGTGCATTACCACACCCTTCTTCTCCAATCACCCTCTAATTCCCAGATTCATCCAAATTACCTCATTCTTCTAATTGGGATGAGATTGTATTACCATCCCTGATGTGATAGCCTGCTCCCTTGCCCATCTCACAATAGCTGTGGATTTTCTGCCGCATTGTTTTTGCTAACCTCCTTGGGCATTGTGTGGACATACCCACTAGTGTTGTGCTTTTGTTGTCCTGTGCTGGATCAGTATAATGAACAAATGTACTACTGGCCCACACTACCTGAATGAGCCCATGACATTTGGATAGATCAATTCAAAAATTCTCATTTGGGAAAATCAATGTTCCACCTGTACACTGCTTTGTTGCATTCCTTTGAATTTGGCCATTCCACTTATCAGCTTTAAACCACCATCCTGAAGCATAAAACAATGCATCCTTATCAAAATGAGGTGGGTTTTTGAATCCGTTCATGGTGAAAGTGAGTGCAGAAGCAAACTTGAATGCCCCCTGATTGGTAGAAATATTGGCTTCATAGTTGACTTGATCAAAGGACAGGACTCCCAATGACTTGTAGCAAGTTTGCATTTTTTGAAATAATTTATCCCCAACATATGGTAAGGATTGACCTAGAATTCAACCCACCAAGCTAAGATGTGCACCTTGGTTCCACCATTCATCTTTTGAATCTTAAATTCTCCCAAGACTTCTGTGAATCCCAAATTGTTTGTTCTTTATGCCACCCAATAGCAAAAATAAATCTCTCCAGTAATTCCCCATTTGTTGTGATCAGGTCTGTGAACTTTCTTTTGCGGAATAAGAATTGTCATAATTCATCCCATTGATTCACCTCAACCTCACTCATTAATTTGAATGGTCTGAATTCAACAAGGGCAATGAGCAATCTGGTCAAAGAGAAAATTGCCATGTGGCCAAAGTGAATGCATTTGATCTGAGTGACATCCACAACTCTCCAAATTTCACCTGGGGCATATTTGTTCTATTGGTTGAGTGGAGGAAAAAAACTTATTCCTTTGGGTGGGTTTGTCCTCAATTGTCTTTTGGAACATGCCATTATTCCTGAGTGGTTGAGGGATCACTCTGTGTTGAAGCAGAGAATATATCAGATACTGCTGACTCCCATTTGAAGCTAAGGCCTTTGCAAATTCAGAATGGCTCCCAATGCCAATGCCCAATATTTGGCACACATTCATGACTTCCCTGTTGGAGCACACATGGAATTGGCTTGATCTAAACTGACTAAAGCCAATGTTCCTCCATGGGGCCCAATGAGGGTGCTACATGAATTCTGACCCATATATATATATATATGCTGAGAATAACACACCAACTCACAATTTCTTTCTTCACCCCAAATTTTTGCTGCAAGTTCCCTCTTATGCTCCTTTCCTTTTTTGTGAATGGAATGCTTGCACAGCAAAATAAGATTAAACCAAATGATTAGTGACTTTTGTGTGGATTATTGATTTTGGTTGATGAATTCTTTTTATTGGCAGCTAAAAATGTAAGATTACATGTGACTTTTGTGAATTGGCAAGCTCAAGTAACTGAACCAAAAATAATGCAATGGAAAATGCACTATTCAATTTGACATATTCATGCAACCATTCAATGAGTTTCAAATCAAACAATTGAAATATTGCAAGTAAGCAAAAATGGAACATGCACCCAGCTGTAGATGCCTTATCCTAAAAGTCCTTTTGAAAGAATCAGTGTAATTTGGCCTATTATGAGATGGAGGGATGTGAAAATATCCACTTCACACAATTCACCTGCATGTGCTAATTGTGGGCACAACTGCACCTGCATGCAGTCAATGCTGGCACAACTGCCTGACTGAGTATTTTTGATGGTGTATGGAGGCATGCCTCCATAAAAAGGAAGTTATTATTGGCATTCATACTGAGTCATCTGGCCAGTAGGATAGGTAGTCAAAATCATTAAATTGATAAATCACTTTCCAAAATTAAATTACAATCTATTTGATACAAAGCTAATCTAAAATGGATCAATCCTGGTTGTAAGTCTAGCTGACCTGGGTACAGTCAATGTGAGCTCTTCATTTGAACCAAGTCCTGGCTTCTCCACCCAGGCGTCACCAAATTCTAATACCAAGCATCGTGCAAATTCAAATCTAAGAGGTAAAGTGGGGGTAAAAGATTCTGATGAGAAGAAACTCTTATTCAATAAATTAAATATATACTTATTAGTTTGTAGCCACACAGGCTCTACTAGATTTTTACCCTCTGAAGGTCTTTTAGAAATTTCAATGAGTGATAAAGCCCCTTCCACTCAGCTTGTTCTCCAGTCATCTGAGCATACCATCAAACCACAAACCCCTGCCTCACAGAATGCAGCTAATATACCATAGCAAATTTGATTTATTCCAATATTCTTGTGACACACCAAAAAATCTTTTATGGCCTCACTTTTTAAGCTTGTGAGTTTGCCTCTCATGCTGTAAACTTTGACCTTTTTATGTGCACATACCCTGTTGTACACAATCATCAAGTGGATAACTGTATCCATTAGATCCTCCAAGCTCCTGCGTGGCTTTGTCAATATCTCAATGTCAGCCCTTCCACCTTCAATGGTAAGTTGTGTTGCAGGTTGCTTCAATTTACTTAAGCAGGAGGAAAGGTATTCCAACCACACCCTGTTCAAGTCCAAGAGGATTGGTCAAACTTGTTTTTGGTGCCAAATATGGTTTGGGTGCAATCACATTTTATGAGACTAAACTAATGGATTAAAACATAACATTTGCCCAAAAATGTTTGATCGGATTGGAGGGGTAAAGAAGGCTCTGAACCATTTTGAAGAATGAGTGTTCAGATTCTGGGAGATTATCTGGAGGTTTAGCCAATTCCTTCATCAATTTGAGATTCCAAATGTCATTATTAAAAAATTCTTCTGTTTCTGTTGCCTTAAAAAATCTAACCCTATATATTGCAATGTATATTGCGTGAGACATCAGCCAAATCATAATGTATCATTCACAAAGATAAAAATCACCTGCAATCTCAAGCTCCTAAAGCCAACCAACATTTTAAGCTCTTGGTTACTGATCACCTTATACCAACAGGCAGGAATTTATCAGCCTCATTTGTTGGTAAATTATCCCCTTGATTCTTGTAAAGACTATTGATATTATCAAGCCCCCTTTTCCATGACGTTTGAGTAATATTGGAATGATAATTCAAAATTTCTCTAAAATCTTCAATGTGGCATAAAAATATTCCTTGAACATTAGCAGAGGATGACACTTTGGGCTCAGGGTCAGGCATTATATCAGTCATATCTTGACCCATTGTATCATGTTTAATTGTCTCCTTTTCTTGAAATGCTTGAATATTTCAAGGAGAGGAAGGGGGTTTCATCATGGGTTGTTTTATTGAGTATGGGGAGGTTCATTATCAATATGGTCCACTTCAACTTTGATAATGTCATCACCTTGATCCCAAGAATCTTTTGCGACTTCAAAGGTATGGCTTTTTTTGGTGGCATTTATATTTGGTCTTTTTCTTAGACCTTTGCCTGGAACTCCAATTACCACTTGAGATCCCCCACCTCCACACCTGGCCATATATTGTAAGCAGCCATTTTTAACGTTTTTGTATTGAATTAGTGCTGGAATTATAGTTCAAATTCATTTTGAGGAGGCTCATTGCTTCAGCAATCTTTTTGACATACATAATCAGGAATTTTACTATCTTTTTGAACTTTTTCTAGCCTTGGGATTGTTTGAGCAATGTTTGAGACAAATTTCTCCTTGAATATAATTTCAACCTCACCACTGAAAATTACGTCATTTTGCCCAGCCTCTTCTGTTGGTGCACATGGTTAAAAAGTCTTTTCCTTCTCATGGATTTTGAAATTTGGTTTCTGAGAGCTTGGAGGCCGAGCTGAAATAAAGGATATGACAAAACTATCTGGTTTTGAGAGATTACAAATATTCAAGATGAATCTATGCTCATATTCTGGAAGAACTGGTGGATCTGGATTACTTTCATGTGACAGGCTCTCTAATTCAATGCCTAATTCATGACTGCTGACCATTTCAGAGATTTCACTTCCACTCTCTGGGGCTGAAGTTTGTAGTTCATTGAGTTCAGTTGAATTTCCCAGGGTTTGGGGCATAGTGGAGGTAGTTTATTAAGTAAAGAGTAGTGACGAGTTGATAGATAACTTGATTGAAATTTTTTGAATAAGAATATCAAAATTTACAAAAAAAGGGAGGAGTACTGATAGTGGTGGAAGCAAAATAAGTTTAAGATATTAATTATTGATTCTTTTTTAGGTAATATCAATATTGGAGAATTTTTGAAAGTTTGAAAGAAGTTAAATATCAATTCAAATCAGTTCAATAGTTAGTGAATTTCCTAGAAAGAAGACATTTTAAAGCCAAAAGCTGACCACAAGAAGCCTTCCCATCAACAGCCTTGGAACCTTCCATCAATATCTATTGAACTTGTATTGCATTTACAAAATATTTTTTATCAGGAAATTCAAGGAGGTGATGTGTTGCAAATTATTTCATTTCATTCAAATGAAATCACTTCCCTGTGAGAAATTGAATAAAGTTGACTAGTGAGAAACCTACTAAAGTCAACTTTTGAACTATTCAACACTCATGAGGTAAGGACTAAGCAAAGTGTTCCATTTGAATGATATGAAATAAAATGGCTTTGTTGGGGAAAAAGAAGACACAATTTGGGCTTTAAATAGTCCACTGATTAAATTTTAATTTGTGAGTCTCATGATTTAAACCCTGACCACAACATTTGTAATATCCCCACCAATTTTCCCTCAGAAGATGTTGGCAGAAAAGGCCACTGAGAATATTTCTGTGATTGGGTTCATCATGTACGCCAACAAGCCACTGTGCCCTATTAATCTAATATGGGAGCATAAGGATGGTAAGTGGTCGTGGCATCAGAGGCATATCTTGAGGGCTTTGCGGGAGCATAAGGACATCAAGTGTTGTGGAAGCGTAAGGAGTGGTGAGGGCGGCACCGGAGTCACATCTTGAGGGCACTGCAGGAGTGTAAGGATGGTAGGTGGGAGGAAGCATAAGGAGGGGTGAGGGCGGTGTCCAAGGCATGTCTTGAGGGCACTATCTGAGTGTAAGGATTGTAAGCGGCAGAGAGGATTAGAAAGGTGGGAGGGAGGCATTGGATCCATATCTTGAGGGCAAAGTGGGAGCGCTAGTATGTTAAGTGGTGGGGGTGGCCATGGAGGCATATCTTAAGGGCAGTGCAGGCACGTAAGCATGTTAAGGGTCAGAGACGATTAGGCAGGGATGTGTAAGCCAATCCATGCATGAGAGTAGGCATGGTAAAGGGGTGTGATGATCAGGAAGTGGGGCAGAAGTCATCTCATGCACAAATGTGCACACACCAAACTGCTGCCTTGCACCATAAGGTGTAATTAACCGAACCTTGTCAATGGTGTATATATGGGTTTTGGCTTGGAGTGACATACTCACGTGACAATTGACATTGTCTTTACGCAGACATGACATGACCCACTAAATCCAGTGAATATAATGTGACACTAATGTGGCTGAAGCAAGATTCTATACTGAAAGAAGGGGGATGTGAAGTCACTTGCCAGAAATTGACATGACATTTGCCCTGGTGGAAGCCCTGTATTTCAGTCTGCTAGTTCTCTTCAATTTCAAACAAAGTATATTACTGAAAGAAAGGGAGAAAAAGCAGGGATATGATATATTTCTCAATCATGATGAAAAAAAGAGGCACACCCTGGGGCCAGGGGCTACAGGTCAAACAGGGATTCAACATAAAATGCAGATGATTGGAACGTAACTCTCAAAATGAAATCATTTATGCAGATCCATATTTTGATTACATTCTATACTCTGACAAAGTTACTCAATTAACAGGAAACTTATACCAATAATAATTCTTTGGTTTTCACAATGAACTCATTATTAAATAATGTGATTCCAGATCTTGAAGATAATAAATAGAAAGGTTTCACTCAAGTATTGTATTTGGAAAACAACTAATTTGGGTTAATTTGATGTTTATCTTTATGTGGTCTGAATTTCAATAAGATCTAAAGTGGTATGAGATTTTTATTATTGATATTTTATATTTGATTGTCTAAAAGCTTTAATGAATCATATTTATGGCATAAACAGAATAATAACACATGTGTACATATTAAGTCAACTAATGAAGAATGCATTCTAAAAATTAATCAGAGCTTCTCTACCATCTTCAAAAATGGTAATTAAGATATTAATAAGCTTGGAATCATGAAGGTTCTTTCAATTTATGGTATTCCTAACAAATACTCAAATCAAATGACATTATTCAAGATTAATCTTCAATATTTGGGAGTTTTCCCAAATTTCAACTCTCAAAAGACTAAAACAAACTCAAAAATGAAGCCCAAAAGTGCTTTATCATTACTCAAAACTTAGGAAACAATATGATATCATTTCTATTTACAAAGCCTTGGGAAGTCACTTCTGTGTTTCAAAAACTGATTTCCCTCAGAATAAAGTGAAATTCTGTAAAAAATGAGATAACCTGTAATAATTAGATTCTATAAGAATTAGTAAAAGAGAAATTTTTTCCGAATAATTACATAAAATAAAGATTAGAGATAAACAGAAACATTCATTCACAAGCTGTATCAATATGATTCTTATGTTTGTATGTTCTATAGCCAAACACTCAAACCATGAATGAAAATGTGATCTCAGATTTGAAATTTTCTTTACAAATTATTATGCAAAGTCTGATAAACAAACCAGTTAATTTAAATTATGACAGAATCCTGCTCCAATTCAAACTTCTTGAAAACACAAAAGGACCTGAGGCACTAGTGCTGTTAAAGCTGTAAACACAAAAATAGAAAAAGGTTTCCTCTCAGATTGAGTTTTTTGTTCCAATTAAATATTGAATGAATGAGATATGAAAGAGTTAAGCTTTGAAATTTATAATTGCAACCTCCTAGCAAGCTTCCACAAAAAAAACCCAAGCTCTTTCCATCATTACTTTGAAAACATCTGACCATATACACTATTGTGAATATTTGGGCATATTCTTGAAAGATTTGACATGATATTTATGCTATTATTATCATTGTCAAAAACCCCAATTTCCTTAATGAATAAACCCTCAAGTCCTTGTTGTCAGGTTTTTCTGAGCTCTCCTTAAAAACCTATAATTATATCTCTTAAAATATGTAAAGAGAAAGATATGGTGCATTTGCCCCACTCAAGTCAAAGATTTTATCACAAATAGCCATCAAATTATTTTTAAAAACACACAAAGAAAAAGCACAATTTCGAGTTTATAGCTTTGAGACTTCCAGAGAAATCTTGATTTTTATTAATACAAAGACAATAGATATCTTTTGAAACCTAAATTGTAGTTCTGTCATAATATGTGGCATTATTTGGTCAGAAAATTTTCATCAATCCTCCCATAAATACCATTGCTCATTTGTTGAAGGTGCTGTTTAATATTTGAAGTAGTTAATTGTGTTTTTTGGTTCCTATTGAATATGAAATTATAATCAGCACCAGGTCTGTATAGATATTCTTTTAGGGGTGGAATATATGAGTCAAAGAAGATTTTATCACTTCCAGCCTCTCTCACTACATAAAAAATGCATTACATCCTCAGGGTATAATAGTCACATTTTACAATTTCTGCAATACCATAATGAAGGAAAAAAAAAATGTATGCTGAGAAGTCAAATGATTTTCATATTTTACTTATTCATAAATAAATTCAATTACCCACAACTAGAGGGAAAAATTCATCAAAATGTATATTTTTAATTGAAAATACATTATATACTTTACAATAAAGACTGAGGAGCTTAACAATTTATTTTTTTAAGCAAAACATTAGTAATTGTATTTTATATTAAGAAATATCAAAAATACATTGATCACTGCATTTTTGAGCTTTTTTATGAAACATACATTGTTACTTGTATTTTTCATTAAAAATACATTGATATATTAATTTTCTATCAAAAATACATTTAATATGATGTTTTTCATAAAAATTGCTTCCACCATTGTTATTTATGAGAGAGGATATGTTGCATGAATGTATTCTTAATAGAAAAATACATTCATTCAGAAATTTATAAATTGTTGAAGAAATGTTTTCAAGGCCATTTAATGTAAAAAGCCAAAAAAATACGTTGAAAAATGTATTTTTCCTTGAAACCCATGGGTGTGGCATCAAGGGTGCCTTTGGCCTTGTTGCCACTGTTGCCTCACCTGTGGGTGTCAACTACAGTTGGAACCTCAATGAGGTTCCAACCTCATACAGTTATGGCGTGTACTGTATCAACATCAGTCAGCCTAGTTAGGCTGACCTATATGAATTGTACAGTTCTGTACAGGGCCAACCTGAAGCAGGCATTTAATTATGAAAAACCAATTTTGATACTTTTCCAAAACATTCCAATTTTTTTGTATAGTATTTGGGGGGGCATGGCAATGGCACAAAAATTGTGTTTTGCCATATTTTGACTGTATTTGAGTTTGGGTGCTGAGAAGCACTATTTTATGTGCAAATATCCATTAATTATGGAGTTTTCCTAAATTTTACTTAATTCATGTAGCTGTTACATATGAAGCAGCTTTGTGTGTTTGACTGAAATTTAAATAATGCTCTTTTGTCTGATGCAGAGGGCATGATGGCAGCAATTATAAATAATGATCAGGGCTCAATTTACTACTGCCCTTCTCATGGATTGAACAACACACACCTCTTTGAAGGAATTACTTATTACATGTGTATGGCTTGGTGGTGGCACAGGATGCACTTTTATATATGGCCTGCCCCTTTGGTAACATCATTTGGAAGGGGAAATTGCAATGTCCTTGAGGAGTTCTTTGAGTTGGAACAGTGGGTGAGGGTTTTTGAAAGGATGATGTAATTACATGTGTGTATGGTCCCATGATGGGACCCATTGGTGACATCATTTGGAAAGGAGGGGTTTATTGTGACATTTTTAGGGTCACTTAGACTGTATCAATGATGGCTTGGCAGATAGGTGATTTTCGTGGGTGTGATAGCTTGGCAACATGTAGAGATGGGTGTGGCTTGCTGATTTTTGAAGGAGGGCCTCAGTAGGGTGGGCCCTAAGCCCTTTCAAAAAAGCAGGGTGGTTGTGGATTTGTTTCCAAATAGAAAGTGTCTTAAATATAGCCTTTTCAATTCACAAATTCAATAATCAATCCAATCACTTCACTTCATCAACTCTCTAGTTATAATTTCTTACTTCTCTCATGGTGAGTATTTCATTTTTAGTGAATTTTATCATGATTTATTTTTTTGTGGACTGCTGAAAAAAGATTGTTGGAAATTTTAAGAAAATCATTGGATAATGTTTCTCTCAGTAATACTCACAGGAGGGCTGTGGGAAACTTGATTTCTTTTTATCAAGATGTGATAAATGAAGGCAGCTCATCATCTGAAGCATGTGATAGACCTCAAGTCCAATAGCAAAATCTTCTCTTTAGGCAACAATGAGCTGAGGATCACGCTTTGAAATCACCTACTATGAAGTCTCTGCTAAGAAATCCACAAGCTTACTCAATTAATCAAGTGGTTTCAAATCATTGATCACCCAGGGTGAAAGGGCTCAATCAGCTGGTCTAAGGAGTGTAAGGGGACCATCAGAAATACTACTTTTTATGGGTAAGACTAGGGAGTTGTTTTATTATAAAGATGATTATTCTAAATTTTTTAATGTAATGATTCTAGTATTCTCACCCTAAAGAGTTTCTCCTAGGGTTAGCCCAGCAATAGTGGATTATTTCAATGAGAAAGTGGTCCAACCAGTTCCTCAATATCTTCCAACACTGACGAGGATCAACCAAATAGCATTGAAACAATTATATATCAACCTAGATTTGTTGCACAAAATACAAGAATACATCCTCAAGATTCTGACTCTGATAGATCTCAACCACCTGCAAAGAGATTCCTTAGACCCAGGGGAAAATACAAGGAGTTTTAATCAAGTTCCCAATGATGAGGAGGAAGAAGAACAAGATATTGGGGATAGCTGTGAGAAGGGTAAAGAGAATGGAAGAGAAAATGATGCTCAAAATATAAAGGATAGTGATGATGAGCCTGGAAAAACTCTTGCAAAAATTGTTGATTCAACTTTGGGTGGTCTTTCTCATTTCATAAAAATCCACCTGGCTTCAGGTGGCCAATACCACAAACTAAGCTATTGAGCAATTGTCATTGTGGGACTAGCTATACCAATTCTAGAGGTCTAACTGTCATGGGTGAAACAAGTGAGTATGTTTTATAGACTGATAGTGATCATAATCTAGAATTTTGGTGCTAGTTTTCCTTCCTGATTTTAACCCTTCAGATTATTTGGATCTTTCTGCTTGGCAATGGGATCAGTTATTGGAACCCATAAAAGCAGAAGAGGCTTTGGATAACTGTGATGTACTACTCAAATTACAGGCTCAGCTAATTGGAAGAAAAATTCCCTGCAAGAATATAGAACTATGACCTTATTTTAGAGATATTGAGAAGTGTAAGATTCAGTGCAAGAAGTTTGAGTTTCATTATTGCTTGATGAGGTAGCTTTCATTGATTTTTTTCAGTGGTAATTTTGCAACCAGGTCCTTATGATTTGTTTAGTGGGAATTTAATTGTGAAAGGATCTTTAACAAGGGAAAAAGCTGCAAAAAAAGGATGCTCATCCAATTTTTGCAATCATTTCCTTTACTAAGGATCCAGTAAGGGGTGTGGAGATCAAGTTTGATTGGTGTATTGCTGATTGCATCTATTTTCTCAAGCAAAGAACTGCCAAGAGCATCTACACAGGCTCAAAAATCAAAATGGAAGATCTTGTGAAGCCTTCTCAGAGGTATCAGAATGGTTTTGTCAACTGGCTGACTCTCTGGATCTAATTTCATCACAAAAAGCATCAAGGGAAGAATCAATTGCAGAATTTTATTATTTTAATTGTGAGTTTTTCATAGTCATTTTAGATTTTATCCTTTGTGCAATAACTGGAGTCATCTTTATCAAAACTTCAACTCAATTTTTTTCCTCCAGAAGCCAGAAAACATTATTACTTTTCAGAAAAGTTCACCAAAAACTCGGGAAAAAGCTATATAGCTTTGGCAACCCTTTTGATCATTGGTTCACTGGCTTTTTTTCATTTTCTAATGATAGAAGAGTTATTCCAGCTTGGAAATGCTTTATGGTTGTTTAATTTGGAAGTTTGGGGGTGGAGAAAGATATTCAAAAGAGAAGAAATTCTACAAGGGGGAACTTTGCTAACACAAGAGCTTTAATTACCTTTATTCTTATAGAAATGAATTTTCTAGATAGAGATACTAATTGGATTTAGGCTATGAATGTTTTTAATAAACATGTACCTCAAGGTACTTGTGCTAGGATATTTATATAAGACATTATTTCAGCTATAGATCCTGCTTATTCAGCCTTAAATGTGATATGTTTTTTGAATGTGCTTTATAATATGTGTTGTTTTTGTAACTATTATAGAATCTTCTAGTTAGTGATTGCATTAATCACAGTGATATTTTGGGTCTACTTTTCTTTATGATCTGAATTTGTATACTAAAATTTCATAATTGCTTTCTTATTATAAACTGGGATGTTTTGTCTACTTGATTGTTTTGAATTCAGGAAATAAAGAAATTTTGGTATGGAAATAAGTGTTGTTTGGTTACCTAGCTGGAAAAAAACGTATTTCATATTGGTTGCAATGCTACTCTTAGAATTTTAAAAGGCACTAGCACATATAACTACAATTTGTAAAAATATGGCAAGGGAAAACACTTTGGGAGGCAATATTGGTATGATAGGGAGAATAATGTATTATCAAGTTGACATTGAAGGACTTATCTTATGGGCAGATTATCCGGGGTTATCAGCAAGGCTTGAAACTAAGACTTAGAAGAAAATGTGTGAGTCAGATATTGATGGTCATAAAGTCAGGGTTCAACATTAGTTTTGATAAGCATATATTCCAAAGATCTTCACCTCAAAGAACTTCTACCAAGACAGGATAGAACACTTAGGCATAGTATTTTCTGTTTGAATTAAAATTTGAAAATGTGGGAGGGCCTAGTGTGCATTGAAAATATTAATGGAACAAGAGTCAAAAGAGGCACATAATGGTTTCAGAAAGGCAATATTAAAGGGTCATTTGGATAATTGGCTGATCATATGAGTGGGTTCTTATTTCTGAGGTCTGTAAAGATGTAAGGTTTGTCTATGAAACTCTTGCTGAAAGTAGCAAATACCAAGAGTATATTGGCTGTCCTCAGTAGAAAATATAATATAATTAAATATTATAACCACAAATTTATATCATTATTAAAAATAATTATAATAAAAAAAGAAAATTTAACTTCATGAGACGATTACATGTGGAAAATAATAATATTTATCCACTTATAAAATATAAATGTTATTTATGAAAGAAATTATCAAACACACTGCACAGAGATAATTCTTATAGAAAATTATATACACAAAAACTAATAAAAAATAAAAAATACAGAGCTTTAGAAAAAACTTACTTATAATATTTGTTAAATACAACCAGTCAAACAACAACAGTTGTTATATTAAGTGTTGATTATAACTTGAAACATGCCAAAAATCAATGTTTCAAAAGATTAAACAACCTTTTATGATAAAAAATATGATTAAAAGGAATTTGTGGATTTCAAAAGATATACAAGACAATAAATTTTATATAAAAAAATCAATTATTGGTGATTACAAAAATAATCTGAATTCTATGATTTCAATTAATTACTTTTAAAATTAATGAAGAATAAGATAGCTTAAGAGTTAATTTAATAGTAAGATCTTATATTTAATGAAACTTTAACTGTTTAAATGTCTAATATGATTGGAATGAATAATTGTTATTGACAAAAACAGTGATGTGTAGGCTCTTTTTATGCCTGCAGAGAAGCTCTCATGATTCATAATTAATATGGAGGGGGTGCATAGGTCAAAACTAAAAAAGTGCTTAAAAATCAGGTTCTTAACTTAAGGTAACTTATTTTTACTTCCAATTCAAAGTTACCTGTGTTATTCTTAGCTCAATGTAATTTTAATCCTCTTTTGGATTAATTATTTTAAGTTTTAACATAAATTAATTTTATTTAGATGAAGGTTCATCAAATGCAAAGCTCAAAAATAGAGCTTCAAGCATAAATCTTTTAAACTCAATTTTTAAAGAAATCTTAATTTTTAAGTATAATTAAAAGAGTAAATTTCCAGGCTAATTACCCATAAAGCCTGTTTATAAAAGATACTTAAAACTTGATTTATACAAATATGCCTTTCATTCTTAATCTGTGTGAAACTTTCACGCAACTCCATTAAGAATCGGCTTTTCATGAATTTTTAAAGTTATTGCTATTTTTCAACATAAAATAGCAATAAACACCAAACCTTAACTTTTGATAAGGTTTCAATGCTTGTAGCTTTAACTCTTTAAGCTTAATTAAGCTTTGATGGTTCTTAAAACTCTGATTTTAAGCTTGCATATTGGGATTTACCCTTTGGCAGCTTGAAATTCCTGTCCAAATTGGGATAAAACCAGTTTAAACCCTAAGGTTGGATCAAAGTCCAATCTTAAAGTTTGAATAAGGTTAAAAATACTCCAATACATGTGGAAAATCTTAATTGAATCCTTGCAGATCCAAAAAGTTGGTTACCCCAGCTCTGTATGGTCTTTTTCCTGTCCCACCTTTTTGCATGGATTTTGCTCTTTTGTTTATTTAAAGCCATAATATGGTTTTAAACCCTTTTAAATTGAGCTCATGCAGGATTTACATTATGTGGGGAAAATCCTTAGCCAATTCAGTAAATATACAGAACACCTTGATTTTAACTAAAATTTTGGTAAGTTTGCATAAACCCTATGCAATTTTAAATTTAAGCTTATTCAAGCTTGAATTCAACAATTTTTGAAAAATGTTAAAAAAGTTGCAATTGTACTGTGAGATCCTTAAATATTATAATAACTTAAGAAATAATCTTTTTTTGGGTATAACACCCTATGGGTCTACCCTAGGTTATTTTTGGGGTGGAATCCAAAAATGACATAATAATTATAACTTTGTTTATTCAAAAAGAAGTTATACTTATATTTTGTTATTTTTATTTTAAATCCAATTTCTAAGTCTCTTCAAGACCAAATCAACTGTGTATAAAGTTATTTGTGGCCTTATGGGTGTTTCATACATACCCCACAGGCTCACAAACAGGAAAAAATCATCTCTTGGTTGCAAATATTGGTGGGTAGAGTGGAATATTTCATCAAGCTAAGAAATAAATCATTGGGAAAGCCCTTTATGAAATATTTTATTGCTTAATTGCTGTTTAATTTTGATTGGTATGGAACAAGAGAAACGTGCATGCTCTATACAAGGAGGATAAATATAATAATCATAATATCATTAAAATTTGTGGGTTTCAAGACAGTTTTTCCATGAATCTTGATGTGGAGTTTAGATAACAGCAAGTTGTGTATGGGAAGAAATTTGGAGGGTACTCTGGTCAATGATAATGCAAGTGGGCCAACAACTTAATGTTAATGACTAGCTATGAATATGAAATTTTGGAGTGACTTTGGAGTGAGAAAATCAAACTTGATAATGTTTGATTGGGCCTCTGGAATTAATTTGAAAAAATTTCCAAAGGTCAAAAATATGTGTTGTGTGAGCTTGTGGATATTATCTTATGAATTTTTCAATTACTCATGGAGACTTGTGCTTCCTTCAATAAATCACTACATCAGATTGCTATATGTAGGTGTGCTTATCTAGGAAGTCATTCTCTTTTAAAATTCTTCCAAAAACAAGAGGCTTTAATGCTTCAGTTATATCTCTGTTAGATAAAATTTAATCTCAAACTCATTTTTCTCTGGTAGAATCCATAAAAATTAGTCTTAAAACAAACTTTTGTGGTAGTAAAATGGCAGATATTCTTGTGCTTCAAATTCCAAATGAATATCAGCTTCTACAGTATGATACTTATTTAAAATATGAATCAATTGACAACATTCTATATGCATACAAAAAAGGCCATTCCTTCAAAACACAAAAGGGGTTTTGAAGATGTATCAAGATGTTATGGAATGGATAAGCCAGCTTTTTTCTGGAATGAAAAAGGTTTAAAAGACTGGGATAGTAAAATTGTTAAACTAATTATCCAAAAATAAGAATCAGATTTGAAAAAAGGGACTTTCTTAGACTATGCCCTGGTTTCTGAATTCTGCAAAGATTCATCAAGAATTGGAGAAATGATTGAGAGGTGGATTAGGGGCAAAAAGAAGAATTCTTGAAGGCAAGAAAAAGGGGATAAAACAAGATTTAATATACTTTATGTGTATTATGATTATGTAGAATCAATCACTAATACTTATATGCTTCACAGCTGTTTGAAAACCATCATCAAAGGGAAGCACAGATTCTTGGGAAAAATAAGGTCAATTTGCTACTGCCTTCAGTTGATTGCTTCTCAGAGACAGAGGAAGATATCATTCATTTGGCTGGAGGAATGCTGGTTATGTAAAGGTTCTTCACAACCTGGATGTCAATACGATAAACTATTTCTCAGAAGTACAGGGGGAATAGAAGGGCAGAAATGCTGCGAAAGAAAATAGGGTTTATAGGGACCAGAAAGCTCCATAGAGGGAGAGAATATGCAGATTTCCATCTGAAAACTGTTACTCTGAGGAATATAAGAGTGGTCTGTCTTATATGGAAAATTTGGTGACTGGAATGAAGGAGAAACAAATGGATATAAGCAATATCTTTAATTCTTTGAGATTTCAAAACAATCTTTTGGCTAGACTGCAAAAGGTTAATTATATATGAATAGGGCATAATATATCATTTTAACAGCCATTAATATGAGTATTTTTGCTGGGTTATGTGTTTTATTTGAATTATGATAGCCTTATTATTTTCAAAAATTATTTATTTTATGGGATTGACAATCAACGGATAGTAGGGCTGAAAGATTATTAGGAAAATGATTTTTTTTCTCAGAATGAGTGTTCCATAAATGATTTCAGGAGTGGGTGCAGATGAAGTTGGGGTTTATGCAAAGAGGGATCATTATTACTATGGTCATTGCATTGAAGATTGCATAAAAAAGGAAATTGAGAGATTTCATCTTCAATTTATTTGGAAAATTAGGGTTTTGTGGGGTTGTATTAGATTATTATTGAGGTGATGGACATTTTGTTGGTTAATATTGCTAGAGGAGATATTTAAGCTCAGTGTGGGATTTTCAATTGAGGTTTTGTATGGCTTGAGCTGACCATTTTAGTTCTGGGAGAAGCTTTATAATGGCTGTATGGACAAGTAAAAAAGGTGTCTGATAATATTTAGGGCAGAGTGAGATTATCAAATTTGTTAATTATTGGCCTTGATGGGTTGGTATGTTGATATTTGCATATATTATGAGAATCAGAATTATGTTTTTGGATGATTGATTGGGAAGATCAAAGTATGATAAGCATAGGCACATGTTTTATATATAGATCTGGGGAGTTGGTCTCAGATAGGTATAGGAAATTGGTCTTGACAATAATGTTAACATTCACCATGAAAAAAATGCTATCCCTTCCAGCAGGGCCAGCAGTTCCAACCTAGATTCCATCTTGCTTCATACTCTGCTTTAACTTGCTATCATCATTTGGTACTTTCCCAAGCTGAGTTATCAAGGTTAAGACATACTTCATACAAAAAAATTGAATTATGTATTCTCTGATAATCCTGAATACTACTTTATTCCACCAAATTCCTTGACCCCAAGACTGAAATGTTGAAAGTCAATAATGATCAAATATTGCATTGTATATTTTGCAAAATCAAAGGATGCTATTAAGCACCTTTCTATCAAATATTCCTTATTATGGCTTTTTTTCTGAAAATTATCTTATCCAATTCATAATTTAAAAATTCAATAGTATTTAGATCAAGATATTCTTATTGAAATAATTACTAATAATGTGTTTCTTTGACTCATTAAAAATGACCAAATGTGTATGTTTTATTATGACTTTTTCTCAAAGCACAATTTATTCTTATTTGAAGGAATTGAGCACAAAGTGATATATATAATTCCCTTCATTGCATATTGGAATTTCCTGTGGAAAACCTTTGTGGGTATCAAAGCTGAAATATTTTTCTCATGAACAAAAATTCACTGTTCCCTTATTTCTAAATTTACATTTTTCTTTGACACCTAATTCAAAATACTATTTTTTCTGAAAATTCAATATTAAATTATTTTCACACTTTTATACAAGGAAAGAAACACCTTGGCCCTCTTTTTGGTGAAAAATGAACTATATCATAGTATCATATAAGATATAATATACCCAAAAGTCTCAGAATAATTTACATTATAATAACATATCATGAGCTTTTATATACTTCATCATAAGTTTATTCTTGAGAAAAACACTTATTAAGTACCACTGGTGTGGGTAAACAAAATTAACTCATTATTTAAATTTTCTTTTCTTTTCCAGAGGACAATGAGAGATATTATGGTAAGTTTTCCAAGAAAAAAAGGGGAATAAATAAACATCCCTTTCTTGAAATTAGTAATTCAAAATCAAGCTTATTTCAAAAGATTTAACTTCATCATTAAATAGCAATAATTTTCAGAATTAAAGGCTATACAAAGCTCCAAAAATTATAAACAAAAAGGAATTATTAGCTCTCGGGGCTTTGAAGATTCTTAAATCTCAATTCATTGGAGCAATTATTTTGATTAAAATCAATATTTAGGATATGGATATTAAACCATCTCATGATGGTGTTTCTGAAGAGAAGAATTCCTGCTAAAAAAATACTTCAATTAATTTCATGAATTTTTTCCTTCACTCCTATTTTTACTAATTAAGAATTGATTATCACTGTAGTATCTTATGATTCAAAATCATACTTTTCAATAAATGAAGCATATTTAATCTTCAGAATAATTGTCTGAACAACATAGAATATGTTTAAGCGTCAAAAACGTTCAGCTCACCATTATATTAATTTGATGCATTTACAATATCTTCAGAACCATATTGAAATGCTCATGATGATATTGAAGCACAAATATCTCATTTTGGTACACAGATAATATACCAAGTTTTGAACTTATTCCTTAAAGCAATAAATATTTGTTTAAAAACCAATTCATTATTCCTACTTGAAATTGCTTTTTTCAATTATATTCATATATATATATATATATATTAAGCTCAAATTAATGGTAAAGCTGATCTATGTGGAAATTTCATTTTATTCCAAAGTTTTGAATATTTTTGGAATAATATGTATTCCCTCAACCTAGAATCTCTAAGTTACTCTTCTTCAAACTATTTTGCCCCTAGATCTTTTGTACGGCATGATACCCTTCAACTTTGGCTTCTGAGTAGAAATATTCAAATTTCTTCCTATTTTGGCCTTTGTAAACATGAGAATATAGTTAAAAGTACTTTTCAAAGGATTCAGAGAGCTAAGTTGAAGGACTGAGATTTAGAGAAGATACCTGGACTTCTAAAGACCTAATAATAGAATTAGAGGAGGATTTATTACTCCATGATTATTGTCTTTTGAATCATTTTATCAAGGTAGAAATTCTCTTCAAAGATTTTTAGCCTGAATTTTTACTGTAGAATGTGTCACTATCCTTTTATTCAGTTTTTTGGTAACTGAGAGTTCATACCTTATTGATAAAATACAAAAACAATTCAAAATTAAACATTATTCTCTTCTTTCATTTGAAATCCATGCTTTTAATGAATTCAAAAATTTAACTATTAAAGATTAAAAGGAATATTTTAAATCTTGAAATTATTTTTCACTCATTTATGTGTCTATAAATTGAAGAAGCTGATTTCATTTTGGAAGTAATGTTTTATGTCAAAAAACCTGTTCCTAAAGAGCAAAAAAAGAAAACAATATCTCATGATAACAATGTATGGCAGTTTTCATGCCTTTTAGTTGATAAAACAAATGATAGAGGTCATCTATATCAGTTGGCAAGCTCATATTATGTTTATGATTTTATTTCAAATTATTATTTAATTATAATCCTTCTACTGTCAAATTGGAATTTTTTTGTTGGAATTTCGGCAAAGTGCCCTTGAAATGGCTGATTAGTTAGATTTATGTAAAGGAACATATCTATAAATTTCTCTTTGAAAAACTGATAAATTTTTAGAAAGGTCTTTATATTGATCAAGCAGCTCAATATAAGTTATTAGGCTGTCCAATTCAATGAGAATCAGATCATTATTTGAGGTTTAATCAAATTATGTTAACTAAGTGGTTTAGGATTATCTTCACTATCATACATTTTGATAGATTCAGAAGCAAGAATTCTATGAAGAGTTTTCATGGAACTAATTTGGGGTATTTTAGGTAAATTTTGAGAATTGAATGGACCTTGGGTTATATTTCTTCCAAATTGGGTTCTTGTTACAGTAAAGTTGGAAAAAATTGCATATGCAAAGATTTGAAAATTTGTTCCTCTTATAAAATCCTTAAATTTCAAATAGCTCAAATTGTCTTGCAGGATATTAATTTAAATGACTTACACATACCATGTATATAATAATTTTGCAGCAATATCCTGAAAAAGTCTATAAATCAATTTAAATATAGTAAAATATTATACCATCAAATTTTGTAAAATTTGCTTTAATCAGGTTAAGGGATAATAATTAAATTTTGAATAAATTTGAGCTCCAGAATTCTATTTATGAAAAGCAATTTTTCAAAGTGAAATGTACCTACCAATTTCTACACCAACATTTTTGTGTAATTTTCTGTGACTTTTTGGACAGTCTGATCTTTATTTCATATATATTATTAATTTTTCATTCCCTTATTCTTATTCATTTTTTGTGTGGGGATTTTATATCTCATGAATATGTTTCCCAATAAAATTTCTTTCTTTAATTTTTTGATGTTGACAAATTCAAGTTTTTTGAATTTCTTTGTTGTTTGACTTATTTTCTTGGTTTTGTTTATTATTATTCTGTTTAACATTAATGCATATTTTTAGCAATTTGCTAAATTTTTGTTTTTGTTGAATTTTGCACATTTTTTCTCAAATCCTTTAGTCATTTTATAATCAGTTAAAAGACAAGAATATTATGATTCTTTTTTTTGAATTTGAATTGACTTTTATATTTATTTTGCTTTTAATATATCTATTTATCTTATTTCATTTTCCTTTCAGTTTTTATTTGATTTTTTATTGTTTTTGTTTCAAAATTTATAAATTTATAACCTTATTTTATCAATCATGCTTTATATTTGTCTTTTTGTTGGATAGGAAAAGGCCCATCTTCTTGAATGATAACTGTAATTCCTTTTCCAGAAGGATTAAATATCTTCTTAAATCCATTTAAGGACCTCAGCATATTTCAACTCTCATTTCAAAACTCCAATCCAGGATGGTGACCCTGATTTTTTAGACTCTTTTTGATGATAGCTAGTTTTAAACTTTAATTTATGCTAAGGCTAATTAATCTCACATTTTTTGTAGCTATACTTGGCCCAATAAAGCATAGAATTAAATTTCATTTTTCACTAATTTATTGCTTGAACCTAAGTGGGAATATGCACCAGTGTTTTTGCTTCTGCCTGTTTGTGGATGATGTTGCATGATGAAGGAATTGATGCTTTACATTAATTGATTCAAAGATGCATGATTGAAGATGTATTGCAAATTGGGTGGGGTTTCTGATGGCATGGGTATTTTGGATTGAAGCTTGATTGGAAGCCATTCATTTCCATCTGTCATCAATGCATGACGCTGATCCTGCTTCATAAATGCTCAGATCTAGGTAGGGGTAATATCTGATTGAATATTTGTTCCCCTTTGGACATTTAGAGATGTGTTACTAAAGCAAACAAAACATTTATATGAATTATTTCCAAATTCTTTCTTATGTTACCTTTAACTCAATATCTAATCAATTCTCAATACATTATTCTCAATAAAAGAATCTGAAAATAATTTGATTCTTTTTGGATTTTGTATTCTCATCCACAAAAACAGTCATTACAAGCAGCAAATACACCTTCAAAATCAAAGAAATCTTACTATAAACTTCATTTAATTTCAGCTGAAGATTTTTTCCTGCTTTTTTGACCTCACTATTAAAAATAACCCTTCCCTTTACTATCCATAAATTCAATAATGCAATGTGATCAACCAATGGAGGAGTGTATTTTATCCCCTGAAAAAATATGAAAAGGGTTTTCAAAAAACTGAATTCTTTCTTTTTTTGTAGGAAGCACACAAAGACCAGGAGCCCAAGCTCATGGTGAACCACCATTATCTGAAAGGTAGGCATTGAGGCTCACATAGTAAGGCAAATGGAGAAAGTTTATGAAGAAAAAACCTGAAAATTGAAGTCATATTAGCAATTACGTAGCCTAGCTCACCATGAAAAAGAAACCTCAGGATTGGGAAAGTCCATTTTGGATTGGATTGAAGCCATGCTTCAAATTTTAACAACAAAGCCCAATCTTGAGCAGCTTTCTATAATCAAAGAAGGAGATGGTGAAAGCAAAAAATAACAAATAGTTTGATAAGCTTGAAAACAAATGAGGAAGGTGTTGGATCCCTTGAAAGAAATTATATCATCAAACAAGAGCTCAAAAAATGGCTTCATTAAAAGCACCTTCAAATTATGTTTCTCAACAGGCTTTGGGTGACTCTTCTTCTTGTGGTTCTCAATGGTTGGAGGATGGACATTCTTTGCTTCAAAAGTATGGATTCCTAGGTGCACCTCAAATTGGACTCAAACTCCAACCTCAATCTGGAAATTTGTCAAGAAAGCTTTTCTTTTGGAAACTTGAAATCTTTGTCATATCAACAAATGGAGGTACCTCTCTCTATAACATTGAAGAAGATCTGAACACACTTCCAAACAGGATTGAAATTGTATCCAGGTAGATGACATAAAGAAGACCAATATGGAAAAAAGCAAATCCAGGAGCACATGCAAACAGGAACATAAGAGCAGGTATTTGGCTTCAGAATATCCTCAAGGGGAAAAAGGGTACATAAATGCATATCAAGATTTTTCTTTGATTCTCAACTAATTCTCTTTTTCCATGCAGCATAAAAAAGAAATTTTGTAAAAATAAGTGGTCATGAAGCTGTTTATAAAAGAATTTCCATAGACCTCAGCACTCTTTCTAGGTGATGGCATAATTTGAGATAGTGAGGATGCCTCATTGGAACCTAGATCCAAACCTTATTCTTTGTGATCACCTGAGCTGGTTGGATTTCTACAAGTACTTGATTAAGCCTATTGTCAACTTGGTCTAAATCCCCACTCTAAGAGAGAAAGAACCACAGTTCAAGTTCTCAGACCATTCATTAAATCAGGGCCATCTTCCTCTTAGACTGACTATGGTGCCATCACAACAAATATTCCTAGAAATTACATCTTCCCAGAAGCATTATCAAAGCTGAGTGCAGCTGAAAGGATTGGGCTAGTGCTAAAGGAAATAATTGATTTGAATCCTGTGTTGGAGGGTATTAGACAGTTTATTAAGAATTCATAACCTAACAATTGAATAAATTTGCCACCTTTTTAAAAAATTCAAGATTCTTTGTTTTGAAAAGTATCATTGTTTTTATTCTTTGTTAAAGCTTGATTTGGCTAACTTCTATAAGGCAGTGTCACTGTATTGATATTTTTATATATGAGAAACATGTAGATATTTAAAATGACTGTTTGAAAATCAAGTTATGGAAAACCCTATTGAATGTATGAAGTTACTGTTGCTACCTCCCTGAACCAACTCTGAATTTTGAAGCTAATTTCAATTCAATTACTTTGAATATCAAACATGGGCCAATAGACACTTGATTGATACCATTATATACACTTTATGAATTGAATATTCCTTATTTACACATTCTCTCAATGCTAAGATATCATGATATAAATGCATTTTGAATCCTCAATATCTGAATTTTGGTGTTAATTGATTATTCTATGTCTCATGTTGACTAGCCAAAGTAAGCATTCAACACACTTGTTTAAAATATAATCATGCACAAAAATCCAGTTAAGAATTTTTTTGATAATATCTGAATGACTAACTTGATATTTCCAGAAGTCCCACAAATACAACCCATTTTCATTCATGCAGTATCTCTTCTTGGGACCATAGTTTGAGGAAATACACATTTTTGTGTATATATTACTATTGAGTGTCATAATAGTTACTACAGGAAGTTGAAATTTCTATTTTACTATTATTATTGGTGCATAAACTACCTAATATCATCTTTGATGTATATTGAGTAATTATGAGAATTCAAGTGGTCACTCAGCGTATTTTGATTTGAAAACATGATCCCCAATGTAAATATGATTATTCCAATGATAGCCCATCATGTTTCCTTCACAGAAACTATAAAAAGGGACACATTTGATGTTTCCTCAAGATACCTTATTGATTTTCTTTTGGTTGAAACACAAATGAATATGTTCCTACATGTGGTGGGGATAGATGAAACAGGAACAGTCTTTCTAAGAATGAAATAAAATCTCATACTTGAGAGCTGGCTAATTTGCTTTCAAGAGGTTAGAGATTGTGTTTTTGGCAATTGATAAAGTCACCCATGGGTAATATACCCAGATATATTGAATTAATCTTTCAATTATTCCTCTAGTTTTTTATTAATGAAAAATTCAAAGGATTTTTGAAAGGCAAACCTACTGTGGTATTCCATACCATTTTTTTCACCAGGCTCAAGCTCATAGTACCCTATAACAGCAGGAAATCCAGCCTACAGGCAGACTTACACTCAAATTTTACACCAAAAGGTCAATTTTACAGCAAGAAGCTGGATTTAACTCATAAAGCCATGGCACAGGCACCAAAGGGCAGTGTATGTGTTTAAATAAATTATTCAATTTCATTATGCATATGTAAAAATCAAGTTACATATAGTAAACTAGTTACAACAAATAAGGTACCACCCTTTAAATTACAAACACCACCCAGCTTTACACCCCCTTACAGCCACAGGACTCATGCAGCAATAAACGGACACCTGAATGAATTACACAGCAACCTAGCACTCAACATAGAGAAGTCACATGATGCAAAGCTAAAACCCATGGAATTCCTGCAAGTCATTTACAACACAGCCACAGGAGTAACTTATCTTATATCCACAGTAGCCCCACTTAAAACCTTAAAACAGAATCATAATTATTTACACAACTAATCACCTCATGCAAACCAAAGCTAGTTACAACAGGTTGCATGCAGTACACAATTCTAATTAAATCTCAACCACATGACTATGCACAGCATGTGTCAAACTCAAAAATCACATCATCTCATACATAAAAGCAAATTCATCAGTGCAAGAAATTATCAGCTGACCTCATTTTAAAGTTCAAAAAGAAGAAAAACAACCATGACACTTGCATAAATTACACAGCCACTACTACCAAGCCTAAAATATGACATATGCAAAGGAATTTCAAGTTCATCATCTGATACTCCATCCACCAAAAGAATATCATGTGACAGAAAAGAGGCTGTGCACAACAAAAATCCTCAGCCAAAATGAAATAACCTCATTCATGCAAGGAAAATCCCAGAATATCACATCATAATGAGTTCACCAAAAGACCATCATGTGATGAATGGAGGCTGTGCAGAGAAAAAATCATCACCCAACCTTAAATCACATGACTCATGCAAGAAAGGTCCTCACCAAAAATGGAGTCACATGATGAAATCAAGAGGAATTAAAGTGGAAAAAGACAGCTCCCATGGAGGGCCCCCTGGGCTCCCAAAAGGTATAAATAGAGGGGCTCTCTCCCCCCAAATTTCAAATTCCCCCCATGCAAATTATATCCCATGCACATTATATCCCCTGCACATTGCAAGCATAGGAATAATTCATCCCTCACCTGGGAGGTAGTCCAGCAAATTATAGTGAATTTCTACTTGCCCAGTAGCTAAGCTCAGTTGAAGTAAAGTGTTAAAGATTACCCAGTAGCTAAGCTCAGTGGAGTCTTATTATTATTAAAATAAAAAATCAAAATTACCCAGTACCCAAGATTAGGGCTACTACTCTATTAAAACATTTTAACTAGTAAAATTAGCTTCATTTAACAAGATTTAAAACTAAATTACCCATTTAAAATCAAATATCAAAGAATCTTACCTTTTAAACTTAAAAAGTGATATTTTATCTTATTATTAACCACTCTTAAAAAAAATAACAAACCTTTAAAAATTATTTTACTATATTATAACTTTAACTTAACAAAATTACCTTTATCAAACTCATCAAATTTTCCAGAAAACCTTAAATAACCCATCTTACCAAGGATTTATCACCAAGAAGAAACCACTCACCTCAAATTAACCAAAAAAAATATTAAAATTAAACAGACAAGTATTTCCTTAAAAATCTCAAATTACCAAAATTACTGACATTATTTTTCATATTATTTATTGAATAGGTCTGATCTGAGACTGCTGAATTTTTTCTTCTGCAGTTGCAAAGCCACTTACTAATTTTATTTTGGTTTGTGAGCTCCAAGGAAGATTTTGTTCAGTATTTTAGGAGGGGCAGGCAATACACCCTTGCCACCCTTGGTTACAGGAGTTATTAGCAATTCAAAACTAGTTACCTGTGATTTACCCCTCCAGGTACTGCCTCATTTTTAATCCCACACAAGAGGAGTTCCCACACTACCCCTTTGCATAATACTTTTTTCAATTTTGACTCAATAATTCAATCAACTTTGGAGGTGCTGGAGGGTAAGTGTCCTTCTCAATCAAAATTGCTGGCATACATTTTGGAAGAATTTTTTGAGGAATTTAATTTCTCAATTACCTTATTATCTCCCTTTAACTTAAACTTAAATGTACTCCTAATGAAACTAATAAGTCCTTGTGGATGGCAGAAATCATGAGATGATTTTATTTTTGTTAAACTTGGTAGATTTTCAAGATAATTAATGAATAAAAGCATAGAAATACACACATACATGGAAAAGACAAAACCTTCACTTTACCCAAAAAAGGTTTACTTTCCAATATATCTCACCAAAAAAGAACCAAGTGTGGGTATGTCAAAATATTGCCTCTCCAGACACAATCAATTCGTAATATAATGCATGACATAGATATTTAGTTGAACATGTAATAAATCTTGGACATCAATTAATCTCAGTAAAATATAAGGAGATCTCATCATAGCTTCACATGTTTCATTGCCTACATTCCTGGTAAGAAGAACTATATATAATCACCCAAAATCACTTTCCCTTGTGCACCATATAAAACTCATGACCATATAAAAAGATGCATGTTCCATTCCAAGGAACCATCAAATGAGAGGAGCATTGTGGATGACAAGAAACTCATAAGTAGTAAAAACCCATTTCCAAGGCTATACCTTTCAATGTGACCCACCATTAGAAAATTGATGAGTAATCAGATGTGTTCCATCATCCAATAACTGGAGTAACTGGTAGTAGTAGTCATCCTCATTAATATGAGTGATAAAATTTGGTTTTGGTTTGACAAAAAAAATGAATATAGAAAATCTATCAAGCTTTGAAAATTCAAGACATTCATTAATGTTTTTACCACAGGGAGCTACCTGAATGAAAAAGATCATAAATCCCTTGGATTTGGAATTTTCTCCCTGTCAATCTGTTTCTTTTTGCAGTAGGACCCCTGTCCAACAGTTCAAAAGAGGTTTAAGCAGCTATATAGCAGATTAATAATCTTTGCAGTTCTGAATAGTTCAGCTCATGCAAGCTCACAGCTTAGAGCACCATATTTCTGCTGTTTAACATGTGACTTTGCATCTTTTTTCATCCAAATATTGACTGAGAATAATTCCTGGGAATAAGCTTGGACATGATTCTTCATAGTCTCTGGGTGCATTGTTTAGCTCATGTACAAGGGAATAGAAAGGGAGATTTAGAGCCCTAATACTTCACAAAAGTAAGGATTCATTTCAAATGGATAACCATTACATTGATAAATTTAATTTTTTATCATCAATAATTGAGCTTAAGTACAAATAAATTTCTATGTGTGCCTTTCAGCCCAAAAATTCATATTATGACAGGAGATTTTAATTAATAAAAGGTGGAGAACAGGTATTCTAGCCTGGAAGGAACTTTTATCTTGTAAAGGGAAAACTTTGTCAACAAATTAATCTATTCATACATTAATTAAAAATATTTTTCCTGAGTACAGTCTATTTCAAGAGTATTATTTTTGTAATTAAACTTTGGTAATCAATTGAGAATGATAATTTAGTATGGATTTATTCAGTATTTCCCTTTAATATTTTGGCTGAGTATAGCTTATCAGGAAGTTTTTGTCCATTCTTTATTTATATTACACCCCATACACTCACAGCCTATCTCATAGTCTAAGCTATGGTAATTGCTAAATATAATTAAGGGTGAGTTTTATGTTTTTCAAGGGATCCTTATTCCTATTTTGACTATGCAAGAGTTTGATTCTCCAAGGTTCCTTTTTTTTGGGAAATATAACACAAATGTTTTGTTTGCTTTAATTTGCCTCCCAGCATCAGATACAGACCCACAATCTCTTGTTGTATGGATTTACTCAAAAAACAAAAGAAACCACCATTAATAGGCTCAATAATCTCCTAAAGCCTTCAATTGAACAGTTTGATAAGCTATGGAATGGTTCTTTTTGTTTGAGAACATACAAGTTTCCCAAATGAAGATTGATTCATGGTGCAGTACCTTTATTACTTTGAGGAACATTAACCTAGATAAAGGTTGGGGGATTTGCCTCTCATTTGGCAAGAAGCTTTTGCTCTCATTGTAACCTGCCAAAGTTTGAGATTCATAACATTAATAAAACCACATGACCTTCCAACAATTTTAGTGTACACCATGGATGGGGTGAAAAATGGAAAGATGTTGAAAAAATCACTCAACAAAGCAAGTTTCTGCAATTGTATGGTGCAAAGTACACAATATCTCAGACCCTACCCTATTGGACCAATGCATCAATGATGACAATAGATAGGTGTCATGAACACTGTTTTACTAGGTATTCTCAGAGACTTTAGCATTACTTATTTTGATATTCCTGAAGCAGAAAAATTTATTGAAAAGAATAGAAAAACATTGAATCAAGGAGCCAGTCAGAATAGCATTTTTGAAGGAGGTAGTCAAAAAAGGCTTGAAAGAAGGGAAAGGCATGAATTATCAGAAATTAGTGAAATAAATTTGAAAGGGAAAACTTTTGACTATACCACAGACCACTCACTCTATTGATAAATCTGGTTCCACCCACACAATGAGACAACATGAGTCATTGGAAGGCTCAACAGTCACTTGTCCCATCAGTAACTCCAACTTCTGTTAGAGAAAGAAGCCCCACTGGATATATTTAAAAAAGTTTATATCTTCCTTCTTCAACACCAGGGGAAGGATGAAGCTCTGAAAATAAAGACAAGCAGATGAGCTTACATATATCACAAAGATTGGTGGGGAAAGAGGTCAGATAAGGGATTACAGAATCATCTGTTGGAAAAAGCCCAAATGGTAAAGGAAAATAGAATTAATTACAACAAATCAAAAATAATTCACAAATATTCTCAAAGAAACAATCTTCAAAAATAGGTAAAGGATATGAAGAAAGCTCCAAGATTTATGATGTGTATGAAAGCCTTCATGGCTGTCAATATTCAAACCTCAAATTATCAGCTTTTGGTGAAGATGTAAAGCTCCTAAAACTTCTTTCCAAAAAACATTTAGCTCCATCCTTGCTAACATGATTTCCATAAAATAATGGGATACCATCAGCAGGAACACAAAAGGCAGCTGAATGGCCCATGCTGTTTACAGTTAATTTTATTCCAATATACTTTCCTCACTTGAAATGCAATCCTAAAAAGAACCTTTAATAGACAATCCAAGATTATTTCAGAGATATATGAACTCATAGGGATTACAAATCTAGTCATGTCTCATAAAGATCATGAAATTCAAATAATTCTTCTTGAAAAGCTCCTTGAAAAATACAGAAGTGAGTTAATGACTCATTGGAATAGAAGTATCAACTCAAATCCTACTTTTTACTTTTCACAGCACCTCTACGACTTAACGAAGCTATATGGACCCAATCAATATTTTATTTCTGGTCTGGTGAGTGCTTGATTGATATTCTTACTTTGAGAAAGAAGAATAAAAATCCAAGTAAGCAAATCTCATTACATAAATTAATTTTGGCTCATGCTAAAATAATTCTTTTCAGGGCTTCTGGATAAGTATTTATTAAATGGATTGTTGAGAAGACCACAGCTCCCAGGGCTTGTTGAACAGCTACCTTGGATCCAGCTCCACTGCTCCCCAATTTTCCTCATGTCTTTTACAATATATAGATTAATAGATCTTGTTCTTCTGAAGCATTGGTCACAATAATTTGAATCCTTTAAAAACAATAATAGTCAGATTAATAGGTCTGGAATTTAAATTCAAGAAGCTCACCACATGGAATAACTTCAAATCCATGATATTTCAAAGAAAAGTGATTTACCCAGAGAAATATCATATAGGAAAATCCAGATATATTGCACTCCCCTTTCATTTTGGTAGAGTTAAATCCATTTTGATAGAAGAATAATCAATGAGACACTACTTGATAATTGAAAGATTCAAGCCACCAAAAAATGAAGAATTTCAGAAGGACCCATTCAAAAGCCTAGATAGAAATGCTGAATTCTCTAGTTGTATATAGAGATAAAGGGACCTGATAGTAGTTGAGGAAAAGAGAATAATGTGTCATTTTGCAAGTATTCAATATTCAAAAGAGTACATCAGGTATAAAAGATGATATTCTTGTTATTGTGAAGATGGACTAGCAGGTAAGTGTGTTTGGAAAATTTTTCAAAGATGAAATATACTGTTTTACTTATTTTTCTTTGAATGGACACAAAAATGAATATTGGTAGTACAGCTATTAATTTGATAGATAGGTAGGCTAATTATTTCTCCTAACCATGCAGTTTTATTGAAAACAAGTAGTGTAGCCATCTGTGTACTCTTTGAGAAACCTTCAATGAGTACTAAGCCTTTTATTGTTTTCTTGTTATTAATTGTGGACTTCCCTTCAATAAACTACTTTCACATGCCTCTATTATCACCTTTATGAATCCAATCATCAATTTCCATTGTATAATCAGTGAATGAAATTTGAATATTATTTAATTAAAGAGCCATAGTATATATCTTAAAGACTCATGATTTATTTACCAAAAGTAATGATACACACTTTTTTCATTGAAATTCCTAAAAAGATCTAGATAAATGGACTAAAAATACATAAGAAGGACATAGAAATATAGCTAATTTGAATCATGGCAACTAGAAAAATGATAATGTGAAAATATTGTGAAAAAAAACCAATGTAAGTATTTTCTAATGAAGGCAACAGTATAGGCTGGCTAATCAAACTTATTCAATTGAGATGATACAAAAAAGACCCTCTATTTCACTGAATGAGGCTGCATTGAAAAGGGAACTGCATATAAGCTGTGAGTAGCATGTTGATTTTCCTTTAAACTCGAGAAATTTCTCAACAACATTTAGGGTATGAGGTGTTTGTGGATTTCAACTTTAATAAGGGTATGATTCAAGATATCAATTTGATAAGAATTTTGAAATGAATAAATTACTGTAGTTTATAGTTCAAATCTATGAAAAAAATATTCAATAGTTCATAAGCCAAATGTTCTAATATAATCAATTACTGAAACAGACTCCTGTAATAGACCTCCCAGGTACTAAATAGAGGATGGCATACTTTACTTTGGTATTCTTTTACTAATCAATCTTTTTGGGAATAATTTGGATTCATTTGATTATGCATTGTTACAAGAAGTAAACTAATATTAAACCTATTTAACACCCATCAATGGCTAAATATGTTGATATGAAGGTCTCCAATATGGAGGAAATTAGTTAAATTTCAATATACATAATCTATCTCCCAAAGGTTGAAATAAAGGGAATAAAATGACTTATCATAGAAAGAAGAAACAATATTTTTTTCTTCTGATAAGGGATGTTTGCTTTTTCATATGATTAGGGAAGCAAATCAAAAGGGAAAGCCACCAATTTTTTCCAATTAAACAGACCAAGAGCTCCTCAATTGAAACTTTAAGCATGTGACTCAAAAGCAGAGCAAAAGCATGTCAGCAGTCTACCATGAATTAATGTCAGAGAAAAATAGCCACCAAAAGGAAACATGGGTCAAAATATCTCTTAATTGCATTTGAAATAAAAAGGAAAGTCACCTCTTTCCAAGTATACAACTCTCATAGCCAAGCAATAAGGAATGAAAAAATCATTCAACCTCAAAAAGCAATTGATCATGAACCTTACTTTTACTTCACATATAAAATCTAGAGAAAGAGGCAGAAACCCATCAAATGGGCTTTCAAATCGAAGTTCTCAGTCAGGGCTATCCAATGGTATTAGCCAAATGGTGCTAGCACAGAAATTACAGAAGGTAGGAGAAAATGTAAGCCAAATAAGCGTGGAAAAAGATTCACCCCTCATCTAGCTTCTATAGGTTTAGTGGAAAATACCCAAGGTGGAGCTTTTTAGAAAGAGCACAATTCATGAGTCTTGTTGGTAGCCTCCACATTATTGTATCACCGCTAGTAAAAAAGCTATCAAAGATAATAACTTGATACAGTTTGGACCAAAAAAGATACTCCAGCCATGGAATTCAAAACCTGTACACTTTTGAAACACTTAATGCTAGCTATACAAAATGAGTAGTAATGGTGTATACCTCATCATGGACTGAAAAATGAGCCACTTTTAAGGCATCTATTTTTAAAACTGATGAAGGTATGGCTGGTCCAATGTAGAAATCCCACAATATTTTCCCAACCCCAATACTGTGGGATAGTCTCACATACTATTAAAAATGAAGTGTCAAGACTACAAAAAAGCCTTTTTATACTTCATTACTCATAATATGACTAATGTGAAGTCCACCACATAGCTTTGAGGTTCCCAAATGAACATTTTCACCTACCTTTCCCCTGTATTGGGAAAAGTAACAAAAAGTGGCCTCAAAGCCACATCTAGGCCCAATACAGGCTGTACAGGAATGTATAAGCCACATTTCCACCTTTGAAAGTAAAAACTTTTTATCTCCTTCTACATGGCAAGGAGCTAAGGTCCTTCCACCCCTCTTTGGGATTGAAAGGGACATTCCTCTACCTAAAAGAGGAATCCCCATTCTTCTCTTGAACTCCTACATATTATAGCTGCCTCCAACATTTGTACTGTGGGAACTTCTATTGTGTGGGATTAAAATGAGGCAGTACCTAGAGGGGGAAATCAAAGGCGACTAGTTTTGAATTGCTAATAACTCCTAAAAAAGGGGTTGCAAGGGTGTATTGCCTTCCCCTCCCAATTACTGAACAAAATCTTCCTTGGAGCTCACAAACCACAATTAAAATTAGTAAGTGTCTTTACAACTGCAGAAGACAAAATTTAGGAGATTCAGCTCAGACCTATTCAATGTATAATAAGATATTTAATTTCAGTAATTTGGTTAATTTTAAAGATTTTTAGGTAGATAATTGTCTGTAGATTTTTCATTTTGAATAAAATTGGGGTGAATGGTTTCTTCTTGATTATAAAATTTTGGTAAGATGGGTTATTTAAAGTGTTCTGGAAAGTTTTATGTGTTAATAAAGGTAGTTATGTTAATTTAAATTTATATCAGAGGAAACTAATACTTTTAAAGGGTTTTGCATTTCTTTAAGAGTGGTTAATAATAAGATAAAATTGTTTTTGCTGAATTTAAGAGGTAAGTTTCTTTGATATTGGACTTTTGTAGGAATAACTTAATTTATAACTTTGAGATATGGTGTTGTTTTTTACTGGATAAGATATTTTGATAGATTAGTAAGCCTGATATTGGGTATTGAATAATTTCCTTTTTTTAATAAGAGTATCTGACTGAGCTTAGCTACTGGGTAATCATCAAAACTACACTTCCACTGAGGTTAGCTACTGGGCAAGTAAATTCAATATAATATAATTGACTACCTCCCAGGTGAGGTATGGATTAATCCTGTGCTTCTAATTGGAAGGGGATATAATGTGCATGAGTTGAATTTCAAATTTTGGGGGAGAGGGCCCCTCTATTTATACCTTTTGGGAGCTAAGGGGGCCTCCATGGGAGTTGTCTTTTTCCAGTTTAATTCACTGGGGAGATTTCACTTGGACCTGCCTGCAGGTCCCTTACAAGGATTTTGTCTGATGTCTTCAAGTTAACTCAGCATTAACTCATAACATATCTCTATATTTAACTCACAATTAACTCATCATTAACTTCAGTCATATCTCCAAATTATTTAATTCTTCACTTGGTTCATATCTCATTATGATTGTTGCGCTTTTTTTACTTAGAGCTGGGCTGATTAGAGTTGGCCTTTTTCAAATTCTTGAAGTAATACTCTCAGATATTTTACATTTAACTTAAAACTGAGTACATGAGATCTTTACATTTATTACCACCTTGTTCCCAGGCTTATTTTAATTTTCTCTCACCCTTTATCTCAATTTCAACACAAGATTGGTCAAAATTATTTCAAACCACTACATGAAACCCTGCACATATATTCTAATATATCTTAAATAAATAATAATATATATTGATTAGTTATTATAATCTCAAAATATTACACAGATAAAATACACATAGGATGATTCAATTTTAATTTGGATTTTGGTTCTATGAGGCTTTTCTTTTCCTAGTTAGAGTTTGCATATAAATATTTATTTTGATTGATTAAAAAGTGAAAATTGGTTGGGAAATACATAAATCAATTGGTTTTCAATCCTCTCTTGAGATATAGCTATCAATTTCTACATGAATTTTCATTTAGCTAAATAATACTATTTAAGATTATATTATTGTTTGATAATCATATTTAATAAGAGCTAATCAATCTTCAGTGAAGGTTTTCTCAAATTGAGACCATATCAAATTATTTCAAATATTCCCATTTTTTATTTTCTTGTCTTCAATTTCTTCAAAATGAGGTCTTCTAACAAAAAAAGAGCCTTTACAAAGTATTTTATACAAAATACGTATTAGAAACATATATATCAAGTAAATAATCATCAATTACTTGATAATAAAAGCCAAGATGAATCCAAAAAAACCTTCTTTCAGTACATTGGAATTCTGAGCCTCATTTGTTCAGTTGTGCTCAGTAGAGCTCCTGTAGCCTTTCTGTATCTACTTTCATTGTTAATTCCCAAAAATGTTTTGTATATATGCATTATAAAAACTTGAATAATGTATTTAAGCAATACATTTAATGAGCATGAATAAGACTCATGAGTTTTTCAGCTTATCATAAGACAATGGAACTTGGAATAAATATATTCCAGCTGAATTTATGGGAGATTTTTATTATTAACAATGAATCTCATAAGAATTCTCTTTGAGTAATCTGTTTTTAAGTCAAAGCTCAATCATATATATAAGATCTTCTATTACTTTAAAAGATCCTTTGCCAGCTAGCCTACTAATTGAATTCAATTTAGAAAGGAAGCCGTGTTCTCTTTTATGAAGGAATTTTTACAAATAAATTGATTATAAAATAATGAAATGTAAGCTTCTGATTCATATTTACAGCTAAATTAACCTCAGAAGAAGGTGCTTTGAAGTGTATATTTCACAATGGTAAGCCCTAGAGTCTCAATAGAGCTTCAAATTACTTGCATGTAATGATTTGGCTTTCCTCAAAAAGAATAAATTCAAAGAAGCTTACAAGTGCCATCAATTTTAACAAAATTATTGGCTTAGAAAGAAAATTCATGGAATAAGAAATTATTTCATCATGCTAATGGTACAATCTATTTAATTTGTACATTAGAGTCCAAATTTTGGTTTCTCATAATTATTTTGCATCAAAAATCTATTTCTGCTCCTTTCTAAGACTTAAGAGTTTTCAACAAAAGTCTTCTTCATTCACTCATAATTATTGAGCTATTATCTTCAGGCTTTTTTTCAAATGCTGATCATATTGTAAACTATTTGGAAGATTAATAGGCATACACCTTACTTAAAAATTTTGAAATTATTTTCATTTCAACTTACTTTCAAAAAAGCAGGAACTACATAGATACTATTATTATTACTTAATTAAATGGCTTTACATATTTAAAGAAACTAAATTGAAGAAGAGAAATAAAAAGAAAAAGAAAAAGATTATATCTACCACACACCCAATCTTTTTTGCCATGAAGGTCCCCTCATTTAGTTACTCACAGACCTCCCAAAATAATATTTGGTGAGTAATGTCAAATTAGGAAGATAATTAAGCTTTAATGAAGAATATGGAAGCAATGATAAGGTTTCAAAAGCTCATCTCAATGATATTTCATTTATAATTCTGATGCAAAGGGTTAAATCTGAGTTTATCATTATATTTCATACAAATAATATGGGTGAATTTTCTCTTGGGGATGGTGCCATATGAAGTGGTAAAATATCTTCATAGAGATGCATTAAATTGATTATCAAACTTCTGGTATATGTTCTGGACCCATGTACCTCAATAACTGAGTAATTTCTTGCTATAAATATTCAAGAGTAAACAAACAATTATGAGCTTGTAATCTGGGTAGCTCAGTGATGGAAACGATTCATAGGAGAATGGAACACTCAATATTTAGAAAAAATTAGTATTTTCTGCTAATTTATCAGCTTAAATAAGAGAAATTGTCAAAAAGAAGTTTTAGTAAAACTGGCTTCAATAATCATTTTCACTGAAGAAGCAATGGCTCAGAAGTATGTACTTGAGGGGGTAGGAAAATTCCTTAAAGACTTAATGATGAATAATAACTTATATGAAATCTTGTTTCCATTTTTGAGGCTTTATGAATTTTTGCAGTGACAAGTAAAGATATTGTGGTATACCATGAAAGCTCAGCTGAATAAATTTTTTATTTTCATGGTAATTATTTATATAAAAGAGGATATCAATAGTATCAAATCACCTTTGAGGAAAAGTAACAGTAAAATAAACATGGAATGACACAAATGATATATTCATTAAGGATAATTGAACACAGGTTTGCTCTTCCAGTGTCACCCCACTGCACTATCCAACACATAATTGTGATGGACAGTACCCAAATCAAAGACATTTTTCAATTTTCTCTGTAAATAATTTTTTTTAATATATATTTTTTAATATGCTTAAATATAAGCAATTGGGTGATTAATATAGTCAGAGTCACAATGAGGATGCCAATTAATAAAGAGCAGAGCTATAGGCATCATAGGGGACATAGAAGATTCAACGTGTGGAACAAAACACTTTTTAAGTATCAATTTTGGGAAATTTCATGTATTTTTTGCTGTTATGAACCACCCAAAGAGGAGATAAGAATCATTGAGTTCCTTTAGATAATTAAATGATTAATTTTTGAAGAATGAAATAATTTATTTTTGAATTGGAAAGGCCATATTAAATCAACTTTTCTGTTAATGTAACCCCCAAATTTCTCATTGAAGCTGCAGAAATGAAGAGTGGGACTGGATGTTGGAAGGGATATGGTATGTATTAGTTTTTGTATTTTGCTTTTTATCTATTAGTCTTGCATAGTGATCCTCTTTCAAGGAAATTATGCAAGGCTAGTAAGTTTGAAAAATATTTTTGAAGAGAAAAGGAATGGGACATGTGAATGTGGTCACTATTTTGGAAGTCTCCAAAACAGCGAACTGGCAGAGTTGGTAAGAAGAATCTCTGAAGCTGAGATCTGGAAAGGACAAGAATTCAGCCACAGTGGCAACATTCTAAGAATTGGAAATTTTGGGAACATGAAATTTCTGGAAGTTTCAAGAAGATTTGGGAAGATTTAAGAAGAATTAGGAATTTTCAGGAAGAATACAGGTAATACAGGCCAACAAGGAATACAGCCCTCAAAGGCCCAAAGAGCTATAATCCAGTAAAATCAGCTGACAGATTAGTAATCAATTGAGTAATACATGGAGATAAGGGTTCCAGTGCCAGAAATTAAGGTTTGGCTGTATTTCACAGCCACATGACACAAAAATGTCACGTGAATAGGTGAGAGAATAATGAATTGATCTGATTGATCAGAAACACGTCACGTCATTCTGAAAAGTCAAGTGAAGCAATCTGATTGGTCAGAAATCTAGACTTGTGTCACATCACAGCACGTTTCCCCTGCAGATCCAAAATTAAAGTTTGCACAGCTTTGCACAGCCACCAGAGGCTGAAAATTTCTAAGTCCCCTCTTTTTTTGCACTCCTATGGAGGGCCCCACAGCTATAAATAGAGGCCTTCTCCCCCATTTTTTCCCTTTTCCCAATCTAGAAATTGTAAATTGAATTTATTTTTTCTGATCCCTCCTCTAGGAGGTATACTAGAAATTTAATTGATAAATTAAGCCTAGTAACTGAGGTTCGTTGTCAACATAGATCAAGAGAACCAATAGTGTGAAAATACTTTAATTCATCCCTTACTAGCAGGTAAACTAGTGCCTTATTTAATTAGGATCTTAAAGCTTGAAGCTCATGAGCAAGGTGTCTCTGGAGTTTAGTGTTTAAATCCTTAAAAGTAATTTTTAGAGAGTCTTAAAATAAAACCATCAAACCAAAGTAATTTTGTAGGCTTTAAAATAAAACCTAACCATTATAATTAGTTTAGGGCTAGTTTTTGTTGTAAAATTCCTCAAAAAGAGCAATTTTGCTTGTTTTAAAATGAAACGTGTACAACCAAAGTAATTTACTACTTTTAAAGTAAAAGTGGATCTGTATTTATTGGGGAATACATAATAAATTATCAACAGAGGAACTAAATCAAATTTAAAATACTTTAGTGTTTAGTTAAGATTAATATTAAACCTATAGCAATTAGCTAGTATTATTATCAAAAAAACAGAAGAGATCATATAATCTATTATTACATCAAAACACAAAACATAACATCAAACTACGCATATTATACTAAATTATTAACAATTATTAGATTAGTAGCCTAACCATCACATCACAAAGGGCTTGAAATATATTTTTATCCTTTTCAAGTTTATTATTTCAGAGAATTGAAGATTGCTGTTATCCTAGCTATTAGTTTCTATATTTATCCAAGAATTATCAAGAAAAGAATACTTTGTGGTTGTGTATTAGAAGATAGTGTTTCCTGTTATTTTTTATTTATTTTAGTTATTATATTATTTTATATATTGTTGTACAATCATCTGGTGGAATCCACTCAGCCTGCTGAAAGGTTCAAAAAGAATTTGTTTGTTAAAGTTTTAAATAACCATTGTTTTGAGTAGAGCAAAGTCTGATTAGAGATTGTTGAGTCTAATATTTTCTGATCAAGCCACTATCAATAATAAAATTTGCAAGGTTTGACTATGAAACAATAAGTAAAAATTACTAATATTTTACTTATTGTACTATGAATGTCCTTATAAATGAAGTAAATAAGATAAAAATAATTATAATAATAAAGAATTATTATAATTATGGCGTAAAAATAATTATATTATTAATAAAATATAATAATATAATTTATATTATAAAATATAATATAATAAAATAAATATATTAATATAAAATAATTAATATATTTAAAAGCACTTTATTATTGTTAAAAACAAATAATAAAGGCGTAAAAAATTGTTTTTTATTAATAAAAAACAATTAATAACAATAATATTACCAATATTAAAGTTATAAATTAATATAAATACTATTTATATTCATTAAAGAATTATTAAAATAATAATAAAGAGAAAATAACCTGCTTTTAACACTTAATATAATAATTTTGAAATATTTTACGCCTAAAAATATAAATACAACCTTTTCAAATTGTATTTACAATAAACATAAAGAAAATTACTAATATTCTTGATTTTTACGTGGAAATGAGTTTTTAGAGAGATTTTTAGCAAAAACAATTAAATAAATGATTTAATCATGTCAAAATAGATGACTATAACAAAGAGGTCTTTGGTCTTTAATAATATAATAGTTTTATATATAAAGAATAAAGAAATTACCTTTGATTTAATTGATTTAATGTTTTTGATACGTCTGAGGGGAAAATAGAGTAAAAAGAGATCTATTTATAGTAAATAACTCCCTCCTAGAGTCCAGCAGGCTTCTAGTAGACGTGTACTGATCATATCCACTGGAATTTATCAATATTTTAAGGTTTGGAGATGATTACATCATGATCAAACCATATTGCATCATTATTACACCATTATTTAGAGTTATCACTATAGCTCTAAAGCTGATGACATTAGAGGCTTGGAAGAACCCCAATCTTCGTGAATTTTATTAGTTTTAATCATAAAATAATAATATTCACCAATTCTATCACTTATATGACTTTTAAACTTAAATTAAGGTTACAGTGAGTGATCATAACTGCTCAAATTAAGCTCAAACTTTGATCTTTAATAACTTTTAGGTTTTACACGCTACAGTAATTCGGAGAGTGAATTATGATAGCCTGACATAACCGTATTATGCTGCCAAGAGCTTTTCATTACATCATCAAAACTCTAATTTTGATGATTTTTCTTGTAACTCATCTTTTCTGTCAAAATTCAATATTTTAAACTTCAAATCATGATTTCAGGGGGTTATACCCTGAATTTAATAATACAAATTACATCATCTTTCACAAGTGAACTAGTAGAATCCAACTGTGTACTTTATTTTAAGTTTGGACCACTTTCACAACAAAGTGGTCAACTGCTCTGTTGATTTTTATCAATATTTCATCATAGGTTTTAACCTTTTTTATAAATTGTAAAATAAAGCTCATATCTGTGTTTTTACAGTAATTACGTGGTAACTTTATTTTTGGTTCATCACTCTATCTTGTATAGTTTAAGAGATATTAGCTATGATCCTTGAATATATGCATTGACCAAAAAAGTGCATATATTAAGGTTAATTCCTTAAGTATTAACTTTGGTAATTAGCTCATTAATTGTTTTATGTGTGGAGTTTCATGGGGAATCCAATGGTACAATTTATTTTACATGTTGTTTCATTGGTTCTTGAAATAAATAAGGATTTATGGCTTTTATAAGGTATTATTCCTTATAACTCATTAAATATTGGTTTTACAGATATGCCATAAAAATGGTATATGTGTATTTTACCATGGAGACTCCAATGGTATAATTTATTTCACATGTTGATTCATTGGTTTTTAAGTTAAACCAAGTTTTGTACCAATTTATGGTATTTTTTGTATTTTTAAAGTAATTATTTTTAATGTGTAATTATTCTAAGTGATTTTAATATAATTATCTTAAAGTTATAATTGCTCTAAGTATCGTTTGTGACCTTATTGGGTATGTGGTCATATCTCAAAGGATCACATTCCCTACCACCAAAAAAGATTGTACCACAATCTGATATGTGTGATTAGGGTATCATCCACTGTCCTACCTCTTCAGTAAACTTTACCAGTCTTGAAGCTCAATAATGCTTGATTTTATTATTATTTAGGTTTTCTTTCATTTCTAAACCTCCTTAGTAGTTTATCAGCATTTGTTATATCTTTCTCAAGTATCCATTCATCTTCTTGAGTTGGATTTCTATACCCTACAAGGTATTCTCTTTCTTTTTTGTTTCTTGTCCTTCTTTCTTTAAGAACTTTCATAATTTTCTTTTCTTCTCCTTCTTCCAAAGGGGGGATTTCAAGTGGGGTTTTATTTCTTAGTGGAAATAATTCCTTGTCACTTGAGCTGTAAGGTTTTATTAGACTTACAGGGAAAGTTGGGTGTTTGTTCATTAAATCACCTGTGAGTTCCAATTGTACAGCATTGGGTCCATGAAGTGCTTTTATCATAAATGGTCCTGCAAAAGAATCTTTCAATTTCTTTGGTCCTTTCATGTTATTAAAATTAAGATTTGATACTAACACCAAATCTCCTATTTTGAAGTCAGGTGGTTTATGACTTTTATCCCATCTTTCCTTTGCATATTTGAAAGAGTCTTGCATGCATCTGTTTGCATGGTGTCTTGCCTTGTCAAGCATCATCTTAAGACTGCTTGCTGTTGGATGTATATCCACTAAGTCCTTTTTGAGGGTATCATAAGGAAGTCTTGGATTCCAACCTTTTTCTAGCATTGCTGGTGTTTTTCCAGTAGAAGAATGGATTGATGTTTTATATGCCAGTTCCAGTGCTGGTATTAGTGTACACCAATCATGGGTAAAACCATCAGAATCTTTGAATTCTAGCCCATAAGCACAGAATCTTCTGATCATGTCCTCTAAGGTCTGTATCGTTCTTTCTGCTAAACCATCAGTTTGGGGATGGTAAGCTGTTGAGAATGATAGCTTTGTCCCAAATAAGTTATGGAGATTTGTCCATAATGCTGAAGTGAACTTTGGGTCTCTGTCACTTATAATATTCTGGAATAAGCCTGTATGGCTAATAACTTTATTTCATATCATTATGGCTGTGTCCATAGCTGTTTAATCTTTATGACATGGTAAGAACATGGGAGTTTTGCTGTATCTGTCAACTAACACTAGACATGCATTATAACTCCTGTCTCCTCCTGGAGGTAAAGCTGTTACCCAATCCATATGAACTATTTCCCATGGGGATTTTGGTTCTTGGATTTGGATCATCATTCCAAATTTCTTTCCTGTGGCTCTGTTGGCTTTTTGACATCTTTCACAGGTTTGGCAGTATTCTGTAACATCTTTCTTCCAATTTGGCCACCAAGAGCAGGTTTTCACCCTCTCTAGTGTTCCATCTTCTGAAAGGTGTCCAGCTGCAACACTGTCATGACATTCATGTAAAATAGTTTTTATCAGGGTTCTATCTGTTAAGGCCATAACACATGTGTGTTTTGTTCTATGGTAAAGGATTCCATAAAGGAGGTGGAATCTTCCTTCATCATATGCCTTTTTCCATGTTTCATCCAGTTTTGATGAAAGTGATGGGTCTTTGAAGTCTTTCATTAGAAGTTGGCTTAAGATATGGCAATTTTTGTCCATCTTATAGCTTTCTTTAACCTGGTTAAAGAATTCTGTGCCAATATCTGTAACACATATTCCTTCTATATGGTGTTCTTCTTGTGGCACCCATGCTGGATTATCAGGGGTATTTGCTAGAGCCCATCTGCTAAGACCATCTGCATTTTTATGGATATTACCAGATATATGAACAATAGTCATATTTCCTCTGTATTCTTGGATAGCAATTTGCCATCTCAGCATATGTCTATTTGGAGTCTTCATATTTAATAGTGATTTCACAGAATTACAGTCTGTGATTACATCAAATACTGTGCCATCCAAATAATAATGCAGTTTTTCTAAAGCCCACACTAAGCATAAGCATTCCATTTGGCTGGCTCCATACCTTGCTTCTGTTGGCTTTATCTGCCTTGAAATGAAATAAATTGGTCCTTCCACTGGTTTATCATTGAGAATTTGTGTTTGGTGAAGTGCAGCACCTAGTCCTTCTCCACAAGCATCAATGTATAGTTTGAAGGGTAGTTTCCAATCTGGCATTAGAAGAAATGGGGCATTTGTTAGTGAATTTTTCAATTCTTAATATTCCTTGACCCTTTCTTCCGTCATTTCATAAACTGTTTGTTGGTCACATAATTTATATAAGGATTTGGCAATTTTTGCAAAGTCCTTTATATGCTGTCTATAGTAACCAGCAAATCCTAAAAATGATTGCATTTCTTTTTTGGTTTGAGGCATTGGTTTAAGTAGTACTGCTGCTACTTTATTTTTGTCTATGCCTAGACTAAGTCCAGATACAACATGTCCTAGTGCTTTTAATTCACTATATGCAAAATGACACTTTTTCAAGGAAATTTTCATATTCACTTGGACTATTTTCTGTAGTACTCTTTCTAGTCTTGTAAGGTGATTTTCCCAAGTTTCTGAGCAAACTATGATATCATCAATATAGATAATTAACCATCCTTCTGACAATTCTTCAGGAAATATGGTATTCATCATTCTTTGGTGATGGGAAGGTGCATTTTTTATCCCAAATGGCATTCTTAAGTATTCAAAAATTCCACAGTAGACTATTATCCTCAGTAGTTTTTTGGCATTGTCTGTTAAGACATTTTGATGAAAACCCTTTAAAGCATCCATAGCTGTAATGAACTTAGCTTGTGACAATTGTGTCAATGTCTCATGGATTCTAGGTATTGGGTATCTATCTGGAATGGTATAGGTGTTCAGGGCTCTGAAGTCTCCTACCATCCTTGATTTTCCATTATTCCAAGTTATAATGACAGGAGTAGTAACTTCTACCTGTTCATTATGTCCAACTTTTCTTAATACTCCAAGGTCCATTAATTCTTTAATGTGTATCTCTAAGGCTTCTCTAGCCCTTGGACTAGCTGGGTAAGCTGGTCTTCTCAGTAAGGGTGGGTAAGGCTTTTCCACATTAAGAATTATGTCTACTTCATGCCCAATTAGAGCACCTAGTGGCTCTTTGTCAGTTGCAAAGGCATTTTTGTACTTAAATAAGAGGTCAATTAATTTTTCTTTCATTTTTTCTGTTAATTCTTGATTGAATTCTGCCTCTTTAAGTTGTTCAGATATAAAAAGTTCCTTTTCTGGAATCTTTTCTTCCTTCTTAATAACTGTAATTTGTTTTTTGTTATTTAAGAAGCCAAACTTTTGTCTTTTATTGTCTCCTATAGTAAAATATCTATCCTTCTGGTTAGCGATATCTATACCATAGATTGATAAGTAGTCATTTCCCAGGATAAAGTGATTACTGGTACAGTTGTACATTACCACAAATTCTACTTTAATTCTGACACATTGTGAAGGGTGAGGGAAAATAAGTGTTAAGTCAATTATTCCAAGGGGCATCATGCTTTCACTTGCACTACTAAATTTGACACCTTGGATTGGTATAAGATTTTCTTGCCAGTCTGGAACAGTTGTACTTAAATAACTTTTACCAACACAGGTGTAATATGCTCCTGTAACCAAGTTCACCTTTGCTTCTTGGTTATTAAACATGGCAATACTTATACTTGATTTTCCAGCTGTATACCCCATTCCTCTTGCAGGTTTGGTTTTGTACAGTTTGGCATCTTGCACATTTTTCAGGTTTGTGTCAGATGTCCCAACTTGTGGTAAGTTTGAGTTGACATCTAGTACTTCATAAATTATATCAATATTATTAATTTCTGCATTAATTATATTGATTTCATCACTTTCAGAAGTTTCTGATTCTTCTGTCTCTTTTTCAGAGTCAGATTCTTCCTCTTTGTCATTGTGGTTTTCTGTTTCCACAATTTCATTGATTTTTGCCTTTTTTAGGCAATTATTGGCTAAGTGTCCAATACCTCCACATTTATGGCATTTTCTTTGCTCATTATTATTGGATGTACTGGGCTTGAAGGATTCTTTTGATTTATCTTTTTTGATAAATGGTTTATTTGGGCTTTTAATGTCCAATTTCTTCCAAGTCCTGCCAATTTTTGTTCTTGTCACTATGTCTTCCAGTGCATTGATGTACTCTTCTGTGGAGCATGGTTCTATACACCTGCTTCTTAGGGCATGTTCTAGCTCTCCTCCACATTTCTTGAGTATTTTCATATGCACCATTTTTTGTGACATTTCTGGGTACAATGCATTAAGTCTTTCAACTTGTTTTAAGAACCAGGTTAAAGGTTTATCTTTGTCTGGGTCAAAGAAAGAATTTTCAAATGCATTTTCTATTTTGTACCTCCAGGCATCATTTGTCCAGTTGGTGATTATTTCTTGTTTCCACCAAGACCAGGTATTTTTGCCATTTGTTTGTCTTATGCCATAATACCATCTTTTTGCAGATTTTTCAAACAATGAATGTAATCTTGCAGTGATTAATTCATCTGGTATTGCATAGTCTTCTTGTAACATGCCAATTGTTTTAATAAATGACATGTGGTCATATTCACCTTCTCCTGTGAATGTTGGCCATTCTTTTAATTGAGGTGCTTCCTTCATTAAGACTTGGTTATTATCTTGGTGACTCAAGTCTGTTATGAAAGGATTTGTCAATTCCTCTTTTGTTTTAACAGGGCTTTTTATATGAGAAAATGGAGTTGATAACTTTGTCATTTTTAAATTAGCCTCATTCATTTTATCCATTTTTTCAGTAATAAGCCTTATTTAACTTTGAATATCATCTTTTAGATGCATTCTTGCTTCATCATTTTTTTCCACATGGTCCAAAAGTAATTTTTGGTGTGATGAAGTCTTTTCTTCAAATCTTTCTACAGAAATACTTAATTTGTTTAATTTTTCTGTAAGATTGTCAATACTCACATCATAATTGATTGTCAAACTTTTCTCTTTGATATCACTTATATATTTGTACAATTCTGGTTATCCTTGTATTAATTTCTGATTATTGTCAATTACTACTTTTGGTTTATTATTTTCAATAATAAATTTTATGTTATCAATTTCTTTCTTATTTTGTACAGCAAGTTTGGTTAAAGATGATAAGCTATTATTTATTTCTTGGAAAGATAATAAACTATTTTTAACGTCTTTAAGAGGTAAAATACTATTTTTAAGCTCTGTTAAAGTATTTACAACATCAGGAGACAAGTTTATTTCTTTGGGAAATGGGGTTGTCTCATTCTTTGTTCCTCTTTGTCTTTGAATTCCATTAAAGTTCTGGCCATGTTGAAAACATTGTCCATGGCATCCTTTTGGATTTTTGGGATCCTGTAGCTTGGGAAATATGGTTTTCTCCAATTCTTTTTCTTGTTCTTCTTCCCTTCTTGGGGAAGTGGGTTGGCTTGGGGCTTGCTGGTAGAAGCTACTGGGGCTTCTTCCTTGGTTGCCTCCCTCTTTTTGGTGTGGTACTCCTTGATTTTTTTGATTTGAGGTTTGGATGACAGTGGATTCCATCCATTGGAGTATTTCACTATCTCCTCCTCTTTGAGGAGCTTTTTCAGGATGTGCCAGGAGTTTATCACTCCTTGGTGTATTTGAGGCAGCATTTCCCAATCTTTGTCCTTGTACACTGTGTAATACTGCTTGTACTGGCTCATTTAGATGTCTATTTGAGCCTTTTGAATGTGATTTGTACCTATTTGAGTTACTCATACTTAGCTCCAATTTAGGTTCAGATATCATGGGCATTTCTGGGACTTGCCTTTGGGATAAGGTACTTCCTTGTGTGGATTCTGTTCCACTGGGGATATTGCCCTTTCTTTTCCCTTTTGAGGGATCAGTTCTACCTCTGAGTCCAGCTCCATCTGATTGGATGGAGTATTGGGAACCTCTTCAGGTAGTCATAGTTTAAGGAATAAGAAAAATAAAAGTATTTTAGAATAAAAATTCTTTTTATGGCAATTATAAAAGAGGTGCTCACCTTCAGAGTCTTGAATGGTGGGTCCTGGAAAGTCTAATTTCTTAGCTTTCTTCTTTTTTTAGTGATAACTGGTGTTGGAGAACTTTGACAAGTTTCTTCCACCAATCTCTCAACAGTAGTTTGGTTTTCTTCTGTTGGGTTATCTTCAAACACTAAAAAAGACAAATAAATATAAGTCTTTTTATAAGAAGTGTTCTTTTTTGGCAAGATATGGCAATTTTCCATGTAGAAATTGCTTTTATATCTTTAAAAAATTGAAATAAATAAAGAAATGAATAAAAATGAATAACAATAACTTTTTTATTGGTTTTTAATATTTTTTTATATTTTTATTTTTAAAGAATAAAATAAAAAAAAGAATATGATTCTTTATAAAATTAAATAATAAAAATTATTTTTAATTTATAAAATATCTTTTTTAATCACTAGAGTCACTCAAAGAAAGTTCTTGCAAGTCTAAGGATGTGAAAAACCACGTGTAAGACAGTACAATTGCTTTCCAAATGCCTCAATAGCTTTTAAAATCAATAAAATATAAAATTATTGTATAATTTTATGATTATAAATATAATTTATTATTGGATAAGCCCAATTAGAATCTTTTTTAAAAGGTCTTTTAAGTAAATATCATGGCCAGGCCCCCAAATGTAAGGTTTGACTATGAAATGATAAGTAAAAATTACTAATATTTTACTTATTGTACTATGAATGTCCTTATAGATGAAATAAATTAGATAAAAATAATTATAATAATAAAGAATTATTATAATTATGGCGTAAAAATAATTATATTATTAATAAAATATAATAATATAATAAAATAAATATATTAATATAAAATAATTAATATATTTAAAAGCACTTTATTATTGTTACAAACAAATAATAAAGGCGTAAAAAATTGTTTTTTATTAATAAAAAACAATTAATAACAATAATATTACCAATATTAAAGTTATAAATTAATATAAATACTATTTATATTAATTAAAGAATTATTATAATAAGAGAAAATAACCTACTTTTAACACTTAATATAATAATTTTGAAATATTTTACGCCTAAAAATATAAATACAACCTTTTCAAATTGTATTTACAATAAAAATAAAGAAAATTACTAATATTCTTGATTTTTACGTGGAAATGAGTTTTTAGAGAGATTTTTAGCAAAAACAATTAAATAAATGATTTAATCACGTCAAAATAGATGATTATAGAAAAGAGGTCTTTGGTCTTTAATAATGTAATAGTTTTATATATAAAGAATAAAGAAATTACCTTTGATTTAAGTGATTTAATGTTTTTGATGCGTCTGAGGGGAAAATAGAGTAAAAAGAGCTCTATTTATAGTAAATACCTCCCTCCTAGAGTCCAGAAGGCTTCTAGTAGATGTGTACTGATCATATCCACTGGAATTTATCAATATTTTAAGGTTTGGAGATGATTACATCATGATCAAACCATATTGCATCATTATTACACCATTATTTAGAGTTGTGAGCCTTAGAGGTAATTTCATATACCCAAAAGACCACAAATACAAAAATAACATATTAATATATATAAAATAAATTTATTTATATTATTAAAATAAAAATCAAAATATAAATATAAAATTATATTAAAAATAAAAAATTAATTACAATTTAAAAATAAAAAATACATTAAAATTTTGTAAGTATAAAAGTACATTTATACTTGGAAAAATTAAGTAAAAATGAAATTTTAACAAAATTATGAAAAATTAAATAAATTTGGAAAAAAGTTAAATAAAAATTATTATAACTTTTTATCCAATAAATAAACACATAAAAATTATTTCACCATTGGATTCCTCATAAAAAATCAGGTGGGGTCACCTCTGAGTGAAATTCTTGTAACTCAACTCTAAATAAGCTTAAATTAAGTTTTTAGTATTTTTCAATACAAAAGTTGAAAATCCTCAAAACCTTAATTTAATTCACACCACATGTGGTGTTAACCATCAATTTTTGTGTTAAAATTGAGGTGTTGTGTTTAGCTTAGAAGTTATGAGGAATTGAAGTATTTTCAATTGAATTCAATTGAAATGTTAAAATGTGCGCGTGTATTACATAAGTGAACTTTGATTTACATATGAGGTGTCAATTATTACTGTATTGTACTGTACAATTGAATTGAATTACATATGTAAATTATAAGTATAATACATGATGAGGAATTAAAGGAAAAATAAATTGGAAAGATTAAATTTGGGGGGGAAAAGGAACTCCAGCTCTAAGGGGGAGCTAGACCCCCAAATTCCTTGCTGACAGGCGTGGGATGTCAAAATTCACGCAAAAGTTCATCACTTTTGGCCTGGAATTGAGTTACAGGGTCTGTGGACTCAATTGATGGTGAGGTTTTGATACCAACTGGGGTAGTTTTAGCTGTTGCCAAGAAGGTAAAACTACCCTTAAGATAAAACAACCATAGTAAAAACAGTTTTAACTGGTTTCTACGCCTCTTACACACATTCTGACGTGTTTTGAAGGCTCTAGGCCTGGTATTGCTATAGTAATGGCTGATTTAAGGGTCTAAAATGGCTAAAAATGGCTAAAAATGGCTTAAACCAGCCCTTTTTGGTCTAAACCAGGGTTCAATGATGCCATAATTGGCTTTTCTGTTGTCAGACTGTTTTTCTCGACTGACAAGAGTAAAATTTACTTTTGGAGTAAGAGAATTGATGGCTATAAAAGAATGTCTTCTTTGCCCCACTTTTCTCTTCATGTTAGAATCTTTTCCTTTTATAATTAGTTTAAACATTGTTAAACCAATCAATAAAAGATTCCAACCACCACTTTTAAATCATTTTAATCCTTTTAACCACGTGAAAAAATCATTATAATCATTGTTTGTAACTCTTATAATCATTTTTACCCCTGAACCACCCCAAAAGTGAATGAAAGCATCTTTCATCACTGTTAACTTTGTCACTTTGTTTCCAAATTCACTCTGGTCACTTTTGGGCATATTTTCACTTTAATATTCTTTTTAAAGACTTTGTTCTTTAATTAATTGCTTGCAGTTCTTTGCTCAATTAATTCCAATTGAAATTGCTCTTGAAGAAATTTCTTTTGTAGCCTTAAAATATCTCTTGTAGAGTATTTTTTGGATAAATTTTTATTGTTGGTAAAACAATAAATTTTTATAAGATTATTGTTTTATACTATTAAGATTATAAGCAATAAAATTGGCGTGTTTTCTCTTAAAAATAATATTTCATACTATTTTTAATTGATTTTTACCTTATACAAATTTTGAGGACAGGAAAAGTACTTGATTTTTAATCAAAGTTTCATATCCACACCTTACAAGAGTTATCACTATAACTCTAAAGTTGATGACATCAGAGGCTTGGCAGAACCCCAATTTTCGTGGATTCTATTAGTTTGAATCATAAACTAATAGTATTCACCAATTTTATCACTTATATGACTGTTAAACTTAAATTAAGGTTACAATGAGTGATCATAACTGCTCACATTAAGCTCAAACTTTGATCTTTAATACCTTTTAGGTTTTACACGCTACAGTAATTCAGAGAGTGAGTTCTGATAGCCTGACATAACCGTATTATGCTGCCAAGAGCTTTTAATTACATCATCAAAACTCTAATTTTGATGATTTTTCTTGTAACTCATCTTTTCTGTCGAAATTCAATATTTTAAACTTCAAATCATGATTTCAGGGGGTATACCCTGAATTTAACAATAAAAATTACATCATTCTTCACGAATGAACTAGTAGAATCCAACTGTGTACTTTATTTTAAGTTTGGACCACTTTCACAACAAAGTGGTCAACAGCTCTGTTGATTTTTATCAATATCTCATCATAGGTTTTAGCCTTGTTTATAAATTGTAAAATAAAGTTCATATCTGTGTTCTTACAGTAATTACGTGGTAACTTTATTTTTGGTTCATCACTCTATCTTGTATAGTTTAAGAGATATTAGCTATGATCCTTGAATATATGCATTGACCAAAAAAGTGCATATATTAAGGTTAATTCCTTAAGTATTAACTTTGGTAATTAGCTCATTAATTGTTTTATGTGTGGATTTTCATGGGGAATCCAATGGTACAATTTATTTTACATGTTGTTTCATTGGTTCTTGAAATAAATAAGGATTTATGGTTTTTATAAGGTATTATTCCTTATAACTCATTAAATATTGGTTTTACAGATATGCCATAAAAATGGTATATGTGTATTTTACCATGGGGAATCCAATGGTATGATTTATTTCACATGTTGATTCATTGGTTTTTAAGTTAAACCAAGTTTTGTACCAATTTATGGTATTTTTTGTATTTTTAAAGTAATTATTTTTAATGTGTAATTATTCTAAGTGATTTTAATATAATTATCTTAAAGGTATAATTGCTCTAAGTATCTTTTGTGACCTTATTGGGTATGTGGTCATATCTCAAAGGCTCACAAAATTGATTTGGTGAACTCAGTAAAGATAACTTAGTGTATTAGGAAGGGCAGTCTAGATTATTCTAGCAAACAACGAGAGCAAGGGTTACAAGTCCCAAAAAGCAATTCAAAACTGTTTTCTTGTAATTTCCCCTTCCAGGTACTGCCTCATTTTATCCCAAATGCAGAGGAGTTCCCACAATATGTGACCCCATATTTCTCAAACACTTGTAGTTAACAAAAATCTCTGTAAATAAAATAAATATTATAGAAAGTCATCAAATATTTATTCTGAAAGTAATTCAGAATAGAAATGGATCTCACTCGCTTTATGATATGATTCATTTTGCAAAATAAATGGCCATGAGAGAAACCTCCAAGGAAGATTCCTTGAGTGTTTTTATCAGAAATAATTTACCACTTCTTTTTAAGATTTATTGCTATGAATATTTACTCACTGAAAAGGACAGTTTTAATATCATGAACTGCCTCAGTAAGCTTACTGAAAAAAGTGATCCTTCATGCCTTTCCTGTGAAGACTATCAATAAATGAAATTGGATTTGGTTCAAAGACATTTGAAGAACCTACACCAATCTGAAAATCAGAGATCACTCACAATAGGAGTACTAATATAGCAATTTTTAAAGCTTAAAAATGGATTTCTACTCATTCTTTTACATAAAAAAGACAAGAAAAATGGTCTTTTCAATAAAGATTGTTAAATTTTTACAAAATTAAGAATAAATATGATCAAGGCATAAATCTCAGTTACATACAAGGAGGTTGAATCAGAATATACTCTGTTAATTCCCCTATTCTCAAATTAAGATTATCCAAGATTACATCTCAATATCTTCCCTAATCAAATCTTAATTAATCTAGAGGGTCTTGTGATAATGAATAAGTCTCAAAGAAAGGGTTTGAGAGGTTTGGATATTGATTCAACTTTAAGACAAACTATTATCATGTGGGAAACTATGCAGCTTATTATCAAATTATATATCAACATTTAAAGTGAAATACATGGCTACACACATCAAGTATAGCATGGTAAAGGCAAAAACAAGAGTTTTCATATTTGGAGAGCTGTGTGTAGATATGCTGAAAATAAAAACCTATTGGGTTTAATTATATTTATCTCATTGTTATGTAATTATTTGTAGATTTTGGAATAAAATTATATATTCATGTTGGATTGCTAATGTCAGACTCATTTCTTTGCATTTTAGGATTAATGTACCTGGGCTTCAGATTAGGTGGTGTGAGCACCCTAGCGCTAAAGGTGAAAAATAATAATTTCTATGTAACTATATTGATTGATATTTAATTGAAGTTGAAATAAAAAACAAAAAATGCAATTTTTCACTATTAAGCTGAAATATCATCTTTGATGTATGTATCTTGTTTCAAGAAATTTAGATCACATTCATTAAAAAGTATAATTCATTTCGGACAATATAGTACAATTCCCCAGTAAAAAGTGCTTAATTATCTCCCAACTTGAAATATCTTATTATTCAAGCACAGTCTGAGAACAATTAAAAATGAATAAATTTAAGTTCTGGTTGGTTACCTAATATCTCATCATAATTATTGATCTTTTCACACAAAATATATGAAATAATATTCTGATTTTCTTTATTTGAAATTCAAAACTAGAAATTTTATTTCAAAGGGGATTATGTATATGGAGATATATTTAAACAACATAATATCTCTTTCCCTCTTGATAAACAAATCATTAAATTGCATTCAATTTTTTCAAGACACAAATATTTGAAAGGTATTTTTTATTGTAAATTAACATCAAGTCCACAATTAAATACTGCTTGAAAAATCATGATTGATTCTGTAATTTGAAGAAAGCTTTTAAGTAAACTTGTTTAATAGTTCATTCAATTTCAATTTTGTTCACATGTTTTTTGAAATAAGAGAAAGAGCAGTTATCATTCATGAGGATAGCTAGATAAAGTAACTGAATTCTGACTTTCTTGAGTCATTGTAACATTTTTGAAAGATGACAGTTTTCATTATTAACATGTAAGTATTGAAGAAAAGACAATTTCAATAGTGCTTACTAATACAAGTTAGTCATCAAGTGCCAAGTGTTCCATTTTTCAGAAAAGGGTAGTGTTTTGTTAGAAATTCAGAACTTAATCTTTTTCAGGTATTTCTCATGAATTTGAATTGTTTATTTCAATATGGGTAGAATCAATATTTTCAATTTTTCTTCCGAGGAAAAAAAGCTTCTTTTGGCAGAAAAAAAAACTACAACAAGGGGCAGTAATAGAGTAATAACCATTTTGAGAAATGTGTTGGTTAGATTTACTTGGAACTAGCTCATGCTGATAAGAATTAGGCAAGATTTCTTAGAAAACCTCAGCATTTTCTGATCACTTATTACAAGCAGATGTCTTTGCATAATTCAAAGTGGGCCTCCCTCTCAGTGTGAAGGCAAAGTGGCACAAGACCCATCCACGCTCCCGATTGCAAACTAAATCTCAAGCCAGCTTTAAGATGAAATAAGAAACTCTACTAACATAATCAAACCTGTTGATATGACAAAGCACCATAAGTATAATTTCTTATTTTGGCATGCTGTTGTTTTACGTTTTTTGTGCTAGTTAAATGAATCAAAAGTTAAGCAAAGTGACAAAAAATAGCATTAGTAATAAATTAAGACTTGCTTAAGAGCTGGTTTATTACAATCTCACGTTAAACACATTAATTTAACAAATGTTCTCACAAATAACTGATAGTCAAGTTTCACAATTGCACTTCTCCAACTCCTGCCGCATACTTTTCCTTATCAATATACTCTTATACAAGCCTATAGAAAGTTGTTTGATATTGTCAATTTTGTACAAACTTGGACCAAGGACAAGTATATATCTCTCAGCTGTAGGTCAAAAACAAACCTTTTAACATGTTGAAAAAACCACAATTTCATACTACTATCTGGTAGCACAACAAAAGGTCCTGAATGGTCATCCTTCAATGTGAGTTTGATGCCCACCGGCTCTAATCCTTTAATTCTGATAATTCTATTTGCCATACTATCTTGAGCTTGTTAGTGTCAATCATACCAACACAAGCTGCTTTCAAGATACAAACTGAGTCATTTTGATAATGTTGGACCAGCCTGGTCATGAGTTGGCCTTGAGACATTTGGGAATTTTCACCTTTGATTGGTTCAGAGTTAAAGGAGCGCCACTAATAGCTCAAATGGCCATTGTGACCGCATCAAGAAGAAATTATAGAGGATTACAAGAATCAAAAGTGATGGAAAAAATGACAACCATTTTGGCAATAAAGATATTTAAGACTAGATAGAAACATATTTACCATTTAGCAACATCAACAATTTCTTGACATTCAAATGACATTACAATAACAAATGGCTTGCTTACTTGATGTAAACCACACCATGTTCTGTCAAAATAAGGACTCAACTTAACTTCAAAAATCAGGGAGCTTACTATCATCCTTTATGACATGACTGTTTATTTGCAAAGTTGGCTGCGTCCCTGCGTCTTGGGGAATGATGGGAAGATCAGTGGGATGAAACAATACAGGGAAAAGGGCAACATCTAATTGATTATCTAGCTGAATCCAACAAACAATAATCATATATTCTTTTTGCAACTGGCTTTCTTCATAGGTGATTTCAATACCTCAAAAGGAAGTATGAATTATTTCCCTGAGTCTCTTGTCAATGATTGAAATGCCTATGCATTCCAGATTGATAGAAGAAACAAGTGATGTGATTGGGGTAGTTGTGGTAGCTTCAAATACGCTATCCATAATGCAGCTGACAGTTTTGGAGCTTTGAAGCTGGGCACTGGGCTCATTCTTTTTTGAAACTTTGCAAATGCTTGTGGCCTTGTAATAATCAGATTTTACTAATACTTGAGCTTTGCCTTCAACTACAACATCAAATGCTAATTTGTGGCCCTTTTTCTCAGAGGTTCAAAGGAAAAAAAGAAAGAGATTTTAGCATCCCAGGAAATCTTTTACTAAAGAAGTAATAATGATTTGTGTACCTACAGGCTCCAACTGCCCAACTTCGAACATATGCACATCACATAAACTACAGGTGGAAGTGGCTTGGAAGATGATTCCCCTTGGTCCTGTCTCTGAAGTAAAATCACTCAAATCAAGCTTTCAAGTCCTGCAGAAGTGTCATCCCATGCGTAAAATATCTCAGTGTCAGGCTGAGACTTGTAAAGGCGTATAATTCCATAATTGTTTTTATGACTGCAATTAATTACCTGTAGATTAATATTTTCCATAAACATTGATCACTCCACTTAACAAGAAAAGAAATATCTTTAACCTACAGCTTGACCAAAATGCAAGACACAACTGCTTTTATTGCAAATTAAAAATGGCCATTTATCTACGTTTGCATTGAGTTTAGTGAAAATCAAAGGTCCCTGAGGCAAAATTTCAAAGTGGACTAACATCTCTGAGTTGAGTGAATCTGCTACTCAAACATAGACTTTACCAACATCTTGAATTTGGAAAGATTTCAACATATCAAGTTACTGGAATGTTAACACTTCTTGGGAATCAAATGCTGCATGTTTATTACTGACCACTGTTTTCCCACAAGTGACTCAAGTAGAATGCATGATAGTGATTCAAGAAGCCATGTTGTATCCAGTGACGGTTGCAGTTGCATCAAGCACCATCCTATCAATGTCAAAGTCCGTCATGAAAGATGTGTGTTTGTGTTTGGATTGATCTAGTTGATTATTTGTCACCAGAGATGAGCAAGTCACATTATCTGCAAATTTTATCCCAGCTATGTGAAGACTTTTCAAGTGATTTTGAGCTTTAGCATCCAGTCTAATTTCCAATGGTTTGACAACATCGCGTATTCTCAATAACTGAAGGGTGGTAAGACTAGCAGCCTGGCCAACTTTTTCATGAGAAATCCATTCATAAGGAGCAGAATTAAGGGCAGAGACTCTGAGAATCTATGAACACACTGAATCAATGATGGGTTAGACTGATCATCTGTATTTGGATTTTGAAATTCAGGTGGAAGAGTAGCAGTTGAAACTAATGGTGAGCTGGATTAATGTCCTTGTTGTTTAAAAGAAATGAGAATTTTAAAGATTAATATGACATTTAAAGAATTAAAAAACATCCAAATATGCTGTGGCCAGCAAAGAAAAAAATGACTTGCCTTGTTTTGATTGTTTCTTTTTGCTGTTACCAAAAGGATGACCCATTGTACTATTACTACTGTTAACATTAGCTTTAGTACTTAGGTTTGATGAATGCAAAGTACTTGATGAGGTGATATAGATTTTTCTAATTGATTATTATGGGATGACTTTGTATTATTACTATTTGATGATCTAATCCTTTTACCATTTTGATTATGCTGTTGGTAATTGCTTTATAAATTTGGATTAGTTAAATTATTTGAAATCCATGTTTTTCATTTTTAATGAAAAAGAAATGATCAGAATGTATAAAGATTATTGAAGAATTGAGAGAAAAAAGAAAAGTGAGCCAATTTTTTTTCTGAAAAAAACGGATGTAAGGAGGTTTTGGTTAAATAAGCACCTAATTGACATGATAAATCATAACTAGATGACAGACTAACATTCTCACCACTGACACTAGAGACAACACTACAAGGACTTCCAGCTCAACTGCCAAGTGGGGTGCTAACACCTCAAACAAGATTATGAAAACCACTATTGGGTTGCTGTGATTGAAGTTGTAGTTGTAGTTGCGAATGAGGTTGATATTGTGGCTGCTGTTGGTGTTGTGATGGGTGATTCTGTTGAGGTTGTTGGTGATTGAAATGATGTTTAAGATGAGCTTCTATGACAAAAGGTACAATTTTATGGTTGGTAAAACTAATATGAGAAAGAAAAGATGTGAGTCACAGACCAACAAGGTTAATACCAATTCCAATTATGCAAGAACCATGATTACTACTGTTACTTCCACCACCAATTACAGTACTAGGGCCAGAATTGTTAAGGGTATTAGCATAAGGGATTGGCTGAGTGGAAGCTAGAAATCCAACATGGCGGCTACCTGTAATCAAGTTGGTTTAAAGATTTAGCATAGAAGGAGGTTGATTATAAAGAGTTGAAACAGCATTTGTAGGACTGTAAGATGAATTAGGATTTATTAGGAGTAGGAGAAGTTGGACTATTATTGGTGTTCCAACTAGTTGGATGACTAGTATTGGAAGATGGATTAGTTGGAATGTTTGGATGGTTGAAGATAGTTGCAACTGGTGAGGCGATGAAAGTGTTGTTTGGGTTATTAGGCCAATTTGTTGAAGGATTTTAAAGATGTTTTAATGAATTTGGAGAATGAAATGATGAAATGGTTTGAAGTTGCTGCTTTTGTTGTTGGGGAGGTTTTAAATGATGATGAGACTGCTGAAGCAAGTGCTGTTGCTGGATGGCTGGATGTTGACATCTTCTTGCAGAATTAGCCATCTCAAAATGTTGATGATAATGAGAAAATACTTGTTGAAGTTGCTGAAGCTGTTCAAGACTATACCAATTTGAACCATCATTGAGATTTATGGAACCAGTTCTTCTTGCAATTGAAGTATTTGAAGGTACAAGTTCTATTATGGATGCAAGTTGAGCCCAAGCTTTCAATTGATTAATGGTTTGAAGTCCACCTAAAGATTAAACAGTGCTAAAGAGTTTGAAAAGATTGATTGATTGATTATCAATGATTGGAGGAAATGGGAATTGAGAGTTTTTTGAATTTTGTTTGGATAAGAAATCAGATAATTGACTGATAAATTGTTGCGTTTGAAAGGGTGATTGACGTGGGATGAGATAAGATTTATTTGAGGTTAAATTAGAATGAGCTCTATGATTAAAAGTGGAGTGAGGGTTGAGAGGATTGGAATGATTATTAAGACTGGATTGACTGGTGATGACTTGTTGATTTAAGGGTTGATTATTGATATTCAAAGATGAGGAGTGGGCGATTGAAGAGGGTGAAAGGTGCAATGAATGAATCAAAATAATTGATGAAGAAGGTTGAGGTAATTGATGTTGATTCAATATATGAGGACTGTTATGATTAAATTAATTTATATTTTGAGGTTTAGCAGAAGTTGAATTAAAGTTATTTAGATTTATTGAGTTAAGATGATTAGGATTTTTAGGATTATTAATCATTTTTGTAGGAGTTAGATTAGGTAAACCATTCAAGAGTGGTAAGATGGGTGAAATAGCAGGTTGAGAAAGACAATTTTGAGTGAGTGAATTATTAGGATGAATAGCTTGTTGTGATTGATTTTGATTTAAAATGGCAGGAGTAGGAGTTCTAAAGCCAATATTATTGGAAGGATTGATGATTGAATTAGGATGAGGACCAAATATATTATCATTATTATTTAAAGTTTTAATAGTGAATTTTCTGAAGATATAATAAATAGAAAAGAAGAAGTTTAAGATGTGTTTGATATATAGGAAATAGAGTAAGCTGATTTATTTAGAAGTAGAAGCAAGTCGGTTGATAATGGAAGAATGATTATCAACAGTGAAGTTTGTAATCTTTCCTTCGTGTAAATTTTTAAAACCATTATAGGATTTTTGTGAGATTTGTAAAGACATAGATAACCTTGTAAAAGAATTACTACTACCACCTTCAGGACATAATTTAAAGTGTCTTGTATTTTTAGCTTTCCCAACCATCTGTACTATGCCTTGTTCTTTACCAGTTAGATTAATGTTTGCAGAGTAGTCAGGAAAGACAAAGAGCTCATTAAAAAAATCAAACCACTGTCTAATTTGGAAATAGGCATAGATAAAAAATAAGCATAGTCAGAACAATCAGTTTTATCAACATGAGGAAAATTGGAAAAGTTATCAAAAGTAAAAGTTAATTGATTGGCGAATGAAGTGGAATTGAAATCAGCAAAATCTAATGCATCGAAACTAGGAATGTTAAATTCTTGCATTTTATTACAATTATTTTGAAAAAGTGTTGAGGAAAACTTTTGAAATAAATTTTTGAGTATAGTCTGAAGTTTAGAAAGTTGTAATGTTAATGTATTATAAGTGTCCAAGTTTTTAGAAATAGTAGTGCAATTAATATATTTTTCAATCGTGAAATCTCCAAGCCTAGGAGGTCTCCATCCAATAGCATACATAATTCCTGAAATTTTATTTCCTGATTCTTGGAGTTTATTTAAAAAAAACTTATATTGAAATAAAAAAGTAGATGAAAAATCAATTTCATTCTTTTCAGATTCATTAAGCTTTGTGAAAGGTATAAATTGTACCATTGCAAATGTTTTAAAAGGAGAATCTGAAAGATGATAATCATTCAAAATTGTAAAACCAAAATCTAAAGAAAACCAGTTTTCTTGAATATATTTTCTATAAAGAGGAGTTTTGGTTAAAAGGATAGGTCCTAGAATTTTTCTACTGTGATCATTGAGAGGAATGGGATTGAAATAATCATCATATATAAACTGACACTTTCTAAGATAAGGGATTTGTAAATCAACACCTAATTGTTTTGTTTCTTTTTGGTGGGAGTGTTGATGATATCTTTGAGAATCAGAAAGAATAGCCTTTCTATTTTGCATTCTAGAAGATTTTTTTTAACTTTCTAGGCATGATAATGGAAATTAAAAACTAAAAAGAATGATTAAGAGAAATGATTTTTTTAAAAAAGAACCAAATAACATTAGCCCCATTTTACAATGAGTTTAGCCACCCTTTGACGTACTCCCATGCATTCAGATTTTTTTAAAAAAATCATTTAATTTAATTATTTGATAAAGGAGTAATAGATGAAATCATTAGATAGTTGGAAAAAAATTAATTAAGAGTAGAGAATTAAAAAAAGCTATGATCCTGGTTAGTATGAGATTTGATTGATGGGGTTGAGAATTAAAATAGAAAAATCATTTCCAAAAAAATTAAAAAACATCAAAATAATTCAACTAGTTTCAAATGAAATTGAAAGGAAACTTGAGTGAGAAAGTATGAATTATTGAGTTTGAAAGAATTAGTTTGACAGATTAATTTAATTAAGTAAAATTCAATTAATTAATTACTTGATTTAAAATTTAATTTAATGAATTTGAAATGGAATTGAAAAATTAATTTCAATGAATCAATTAATTAATTCCATTAATCAATTAATTTAAGTGAATTAATGAATTAATTTAATTCATTAATTAATTTCAATGAATCAATTTGATTAATTAATGAATCACAATGAAACAACTAATTAATTTAATTAATCAATTTCAATGAATCAATTAATTAATTAATCAATTTCAGTGAATCAATTAATTGATTTAATTCATTAATTAATTTCAATGAATCAATTTGATTAATTAATGAATTTCAATGAATCAATTAATTGATTCAATTAATTAATCTCAATGAATCAATTAATTAATTAAATTGATTCATTGAGAATCAAATTTATTTAATTTGAAATGAAATTTAACTATTGAAAATGAGATTTAATTAATTGAAAAGAAAATGGGTTGGTTATGTGAAAAGTAAATTTCATGAATTGATGTAATTGATAATTACAATTGGAGTTCAATCACAATGGATTCATTTAAATTATTGAAATTGAACTCATTAAATTTATTAATTCAAAAAACAAATGAATTGATTATGTTAAATGCTAAATTTATGAATGTGAATTGTTATAAACTGAAAGTAGTCAGACTAACAGTTTAATTGTGGTTTTTTTAAAAAAATGGAAAAATATTTAGATATTATAAATTAATTGGTCAATTAAAATAAAATAATAATAAACTGTTTGAAAATGAGAAAGTACTAATGATTTATTGTAAATAAATGCTAGACACAAAGAAATCAACATGGGTATTGGGGTGGAAAAAAATTTGAAAGGAATTGCTTTTATGAAAAATAATGTTTCTGAATTACTTCAATTTCATCAAAAACAAAGATTCATTTGGCATGAGAAAAAAGGAAAATATAATAAAAAAAATTACAATATAAGCAAGAAAAAAAAACAAATAAAGATAATTGGGTGGCAAAAATTGGTTCAGAGTTGATTTGAAAGTTGATTTGGGGTTGGCAAATGTGGACAAAGAAATTTAAAAGAGGGTGAAGATTTAATAGCAAGAAAGATTAGATGGGAATATCATTTTTCTCACAAAGTAAATAAACATAAGGATGAAATGAACTTAACCTATAGGCAATCATGCAAGTCAAGTCAGAATGATATTGTCATTAGAAAAGACAAGGTTTTTTGATTGAAATTGAAAATAAGAACAGTGAGTAGGTTATTAGTATGAGTATATTCAGATGGGAAATAAAACACAATTTATTTAGTTTCCTCTAAATATTATTGAGAATAAAACAGAAATAGTGGGTTATTTGATTGAAAAAGAATTGAAATTATTTGTAGTGAAGGATAATAGTTTTGATTTGAGTTGTTGAGGAATATTGAAAACAAGGGATTTTGTTGGTGCACTGAGTCAAGTCTTATATAAGAACAAATGCCATGGCCAATGAGTGAAAAGGGAGTTTTAAAATAAAGCTATCCTAAAATTAAAAGCATGGAAAATATAAAACAAGAAAAGATTCAACTTTTTCTTGTAAAAGGAGACTAATTACAATGGTTCAAATATCATGTGTAATTAAATTAGAAACAGGAGGTAAAGCATCAGATTTGGGAGGGTGGAAGGTGTGATGTCACAGTGGCCTGTGCTTCCCATTGGTTTAAAAATCACTTGTAAGATATTGAGCCAATTGATGTCATGAAGGTGGGCAGACAAGCTTGACATCAGTAAATGGTTTCATACCCTTGGGAAAAAATGATTCAAGATGAAAAGATATATTTTTCCAAACTGGATCTTTGGATGGAGGTGGCTTAACATGTTGGTGAATAAGATGAAAAGAGAATAGTATGAGGATGGCATTGGAAATTGAAAAATTTTGATGATCCTTTTGTGCAGTGAATAATCCCTTGACACCTAATATCAAATAGTAAAAAAAGGAAGGAAATTATGACAGCTACAGTATTCAACCAACTTCTTCCTGGCAGTTTCAACTTGGAGATCATTGTCAGCATTAGGAGTTACCACTTGAGGAACTGAGTGAATTATTACCAAAGAGATTTGGTTATTAAATCAGAGGGCCTTTCTTTTTTTGACATGTTCAGATGGTTCAGTGTGGTTACGAGAAGCATTGTTGAGGGAGGCTTGTGCTTTGAATATGACATAAGAAATCATGACATCTCACATGAGGTCTTGAAAAGTCTTTAACTGCTGATCTGAGTCGGAAGAAATATTGTATGATTCTTCAGAATTTTTTGAGCCACTTGGACTTCGACATGCCATGGAAATCAGTTCCATTGGTGAAATTGAGGGTCGTTTGAAGCCTTCAAAGTATGAAATCATGTCAAGATAAATTTTGACCTCATCCATTTGTGCTTGAGGGGGTACAGGAGGTTTTGCTATGCAAAATTCATCCATGGTTGCTGAGACTGAAGCTGAAATAACTTTTGCCCAAGCAGTGATGGTGAATGATCTGGGCTGCAACATATAGATTAGATGACACACAAAATGAGTTTCAGGGTGCTTTTAATTACAAATGCTGGGGTCAGGTGAAAATGGTAGTGAAATATGAATTTCAGGCGCAGTGACTTGGTCATAGATCGGCATCTTAAAGATTGAGGATGTAACGTAAAATTCTTCTTTAGTGGCGTTGAGAAATGGAGGACCTGGAGAAATCTATTATAAGCATTAGTTCATGGGAGTAGTATAATTTTAAACTAACTATTATTGCAGAGCTTTTCAATCCATTTGCCATATGAGGAAGAGCACTGTTTAAAATTGAATTTCCCCTTTGCAGGCTGTTTGGAGCCCAAATTTTGGTGGTGCCAGGAAACAAGTGAGTCAATTGCTTCAAATGTGGGTTTGTATTTTGCCTGGGTGGGGCGTCCATGGGTGAATTTTTTGAAAAGCTCATAGACTTTTGATTGAAATTCATCAGAGAAAAAAGAGAATTGCTCATTGGGGGAGTCAAGAGGCTGTGATTCTGGAGGCATGAGTGATGAAGGTTGATTTTGGTGAGTTTCATGAAAGACAGGTGGAGATGGGCCCACATGAGAGAGCTGATTAGATGGGTCTCTAACTCCAGGAGTTGGAGCATGAGATGGTGTAGATGGATTTGATTGAGAAGTAAGAAGAGCATTTGCGGGATTTGCAAAATGAGGAGCAGATAGTGTACAGGAGCTTTTTACATTGTCAATTTTCATTGGTGACAATACAAAATGGGGTGTCATGGAATTAATTGGAGTGGTTGTATTTGAAGTTATTTGGGAAGGAAATTTTGGACTACTATTATTTTCTACTATTGAAACAGGTAACTCTTCTTGAATAATTTAATTTGTTGGAGTCAGTGGATGAACCTGAGCTGGAGAATTGGGGATGCTACCAGCTGGTACTTCCAAAAATTGGTCATTGTTAAAATGGGGAGATTCATGTTGTGAAGATCTTCTGGGGGTGAAATTTGGTGGATGTTTGGGTATATCTTACTCAGTAATAACTGGGGGGGTGGTGGGAGTCTCAAGTGGGATAGTTGAGGGAACAGGGGGTTTGAAAATGGTAGATAGTAAAGAATAGGGGAGGTCATTTGATTGGGTGTTCAATAACAATTGGGGGGGTAGAGTTGGTACAAAGGGTTGATGTAGTAGAAGACATATTCATGGAAACTACCTCTTGAGTATTATTGAAGGTAACAGTTTATTTCATGAACCTACAAATATTTGGTGGTGGTTTATTTTGAATTTTCCATTTTTCCTTGTGATTTCCTTCAGGAAAAACCTCCTCCAAAAGGGATGATTGGAATGAGAGTATGGAAGGAACTTCTCTCTCAATAACTTTAATATTGCCATCTTTGAGACCAATTGCTTGTGATGAAGACAATTCTACAAGAGGGGAGATCAAATTAATACAAAATTGAGTACAGATGTGAAGAATCATAATTACCATGCTCTTTTTGAGAACTCAATGTAAGGCACCTTTTTAAATAATCCTTAATCTCAATTGATACAGGATTCTTTTCAGCTTCAGAAAGGGCATTATTGAGGATTTTCTTGATAAAGTGGTGATTAAGAGAAAATTCTTCACAGGAGAGGCGAGTTAGCTCAGAAGGAATAATTGGTCAGATGGTTTGTACTTGAGTGGGTGGGTTATTCATGTTGAGTTCTATGAGTGAGGGTGGTGGAAGGGTTTGTGGAGTATTTGGGTGTGGATTACATAAACTCATGTTTGGTGAGTTTGTGATATCTAATATTTTTTGGTAAAAATATAAGATTAAAAAATGTTGAGGATGAGATTACGTGGGGACAAGATGTAAGGATGAGTAATGGGAGCTGGTGGGACTATTTTGGGAGAATGGAGTTAGTGAAAAAGATCGTAACATTCATGGGGTTCAGTATTTGGTTTGAGGTGGACAATGAGATGGTGCCTCATTTTGATAAGATAACAATGAATTCAAATCTGTGTTATTTGAAAAAACCCTATGAAAAATTTCATCAAATGAGACATCAGAATCAGGTGGTTGGGGTGGATTCATAGTATTGGGTATTATATTGGGAGGAGAGGGATGTAAATGGCCAACAGAAGTTAAAAACAGAGGAACTTAGGGAAAATGAGGGAAGCACAGCTCTATTTATATTGCAGTTCCCAATGAAATGAAGTGGGGGTGTAGCCTATAGAAATAAAGCAGAAATGAGTTTTGTGGTCTCAAAGGAAAGAAAGCTGCAGATCCTCTAGACATAAAACACAATTACACATTTAGGGGAGAATTGAGTTTCAGGATATGTGTATCTTTAGAATCCTCCCTCAAATACATGGGTCAGTGGATTGGATGGTACAGTCACACCTGTAGGTGGGTGAGAGATTTGGACCACCATTAATAATTTCTTTGAAATGTAAATCAATTATGACTGCAACAAATTTGTGTGCTCAGAATGTCATCAGAGTGAGATTATGGCCGTGGGTCAAATTACAGCTGTAATTGGTTTGTCTCCTAGGAATTTCATCAGACCCACTCAGATACAGAAAAAACTGCATCTGAAGGGGGTTCAGAGACAATATAGCTTTGGCTGTAATCATACCCAGGTGGTCAAATTTTGACTGGTGCTCATAATTTGTACCACTTGCAAACCAATTATGGCCGTAATTGGTTTGTCTCCTGGGAATTTCATCAGACCCACTCAGATACAGATAACCCTGTATCTGAATGAGGTCCAGCCACAGTACAGCTTGTCTTTAATTGTACACAGGCGGTCATAATTTGTACCACTTGCAAACCACTTATGGCCGTAATTGGTTTGTCTCCTGGAAATGTAATCAGACCCACTCAGATACAGAAAAAACTGTATATGAATGAGGTCCAGAGACAATAAAGCTTTGGCTCTAATCATACCCAGGTGGTCAAATTATGACCGCTGGTCATAATTTGTACCATTTGCAAACCAATTACGGCTGTAATTGGTTTGTCTCCTGGAAATTTAATAAGACCCACTCAGATACAGAAAAAACTGTATCTGAATGAGGTCCAGCCATAGTACAGCTTGTCTGTAATTGTACACAGGCAGTCAAATTATGACCGCCGGTCATAATTTGTACCATGTGCAAACCAATTACAGCTGTAATTGGTTTGTCTCCTGGGAATTTCATCACACCCACTTCAATACAGAAAAGACTGTATCTGAATGAGGTCCAGAGACAATACAGCTTTGGCTGTAATCATACCCAGGTGGTCAAATTATGACCGCCGGTCATAGTTTGTACCATATGAAAACAATTACAGCCCTAATTGGTTTGTCAGCTGGGAATTTCATCATACCCACTCAGATACAGAAAAAACTGTATCTAAATGAGGTCCAGCCACAGTACAGCTTGTCTGTAATTGTACACAGGCAGTCAAATTATGACCGCTGTTCATAATTTTTACCACTTGCAAACCACTTACAGCCATAATTAATTTGTCTCCTGGAAATGTAATCAGACCCACTCAGATACAGAAAAAACTGTATCTTCATAAGGTCCAGAGACAATACACCATTGGATGTAATAATACCCAGGTGGTCAAATTATGACCGCCAGTCATAATTTGTACCACTTGCAAGCCAATTGCGGCCATAATTGGTTTGTCTCCTGGAAATGTAATCAGACCCATCAGATACAGAAAAAACTGTATCTGAATGAGGTCCAGCACCAATACAGCTTGTCTGTAATTGTACACAGGTGGTCTGCAAACAAATTATGGCCATAATTGGTTTGTCTCCTGGGAACTTCATCAGACCCACACAGATACAGAAAAAACTGTATCTGAATGAGGTCCAGAGACAATAAAGCTTTGGCTGTAATCATACCCAGGTGGTCAGATTATGACTTCTGGTCATAATTTTTATCACTTGCAAACCAATTATGGCTGTAATTGGTTTGTCTCCTGGAAATATGATCAGACCCACTCAGATACAGAAAAAACTGTATCTGAATGAGGCTCAGACAGCATACAGCTTGGCTGTAAATATATTTTTTTACAGGTTCTGTAATCTTAAAAGTGTTCAAACTATGACTGCTGTATAAAATTTGTACCCCATGCAAACCATATAGGGGCATAATTGGCTTCTATCTTTGCAAAATCAAAGATTCTCAAATATAAATAAAGCTATGTTTGTGTCCACTTAGCCCCCAAACACTTTCCTCATAACCACACTACTCCATTTCACTTTCTTGGGCCATTTTCGTTCATTCCCCACAAAATATCATGGTGTAAAAAATGGGCCTCCCTAAAACAATTTGCACTTGACACAAGCTTGGCTGTTACAATAAATATTATGAAGATTCAAACAATATTGTTCAGCATGGAAGACCTATGTCTGACCCACCTTGAAAGACACATCAATTGGAACTACTAAAACTCAGGAGACCCCAGCCTTTGGTTGATCAGATGTTTTTAGCCCAAAATAGTGAAAATGTAAGGACTCTTTCCCTCATTCATTTCAATTATTAATCATTACCTAAATTTAATTTTCCACAATCTTTTGGTGCAGCCAACACAGAAAACCCCTGGATGCTCTCAAATGGAACAGATCTGTTGCCAGAATAATGAAAGAAATTTACTTTTTGATACCAAAAAATATGAAAACAAGGCCTTTAAATTCATTGACTCTCATGCTCTTAAAGTTTTGGCTCAAGCTTCCATCCTATACCTCAAAAATGGAATGTCTAGAGATAGTATCAAAGAATTTCTTCTATCAGAAAGGGAAAAGATAACTAGCCTTGGAGAGAAATTCAATTTTGATGGATTCTCCATTGCTAAAGGAATTCCACTTTCAACTGAAACTATTTTGGCTCAGCTGGGCATATCCATGGACTTTGAAAAAAAGATTTGCTGTCCAGAATGCTTCAGCTTGTATGATCTGACTGCAACGGGGCACATCAACAAACAGTGTACATCCAAATTTATTCAACATTTTCCTTCCTCCATTGTTGAATTAGGATCTCTTGCAATAAAAGAATGTGGTTCTCTTTTATATGAAACTGATGACAGGAATGATTTTTCACTTCAAAAACCAATCTGTACCTTTACATACCAATCCTTGCAAAAATTGTTGGCCTCCCATATGTGGATTCCTGGCTTTGAACAGCTATCAAATGCTCACAATACCCATAATTCTCAAACAGATCCTAAAGTTATTTCTGATATTTGGCATAGCAAAATTTGGCACACATTCAAATCTTCCCCACGTAGTAAACAAGCATTTATAGATAGAACAGGTAGCTTGATATTTAGCTTATATGTAGATTGGTTGAATCCATTCAGTAACAAAGGGGCTGAAAAATCCATTTCAATTGGGTCAATTTTTCTCACTTGTTTGAATCTTCCTCCAAGTGAACGTCACAAAGAGGAGAGCATGTTTTTGTATGCAATAATTCCTGGTCTCAAAGAGACATCTCTTGATCAAATGAATTCAATATTGGAGCCTCTTGTGATTGAGCTTCAAATGTTATGAAATGGTATTTGGTTTTCCAATACCCACGACTTTCCACAGGGTAGACTTATTAGGTGTCATTATTACCTTTAATAGCAGATCTTCCTGATCTACGTAAAGTGGCTGGATTTGCCACTCATTTGGCCAATTGATTTTTCTCCTTTTGTAATATTACAAGGGTGGACATCAATGAAATAGATATTTGAAAATTTGAACCAAGGACACATGAAAGTCATATTTCCAAGGCAAATGAATGGCTCCAACCTTAAACCAAAAAGGAACAAGATGAATTTGTGAAATCACATGGTGTCCAGTGGAGTATTCTAAATAAGATAGATTACTGAAGACCAATTGACTTTTGTGGCATAGATATTATGCATTGTTTGATTTTAGGGGATGTCAAAGACTATTGCATATCATTTGTCAAGGTGGGGTTGGCTGGTCATGAGTTAGAGCTTCAAAGGAAAAAGCAAACTTTTTTGGCAGACTCAAATCCATCCAAATATCCTTTTTGTTTATTGGGGCGTCGAAGAAAAAGGAAAAATGAAGATGACAATGATTCTGACAAAATAAGTAGACCCAAGAAACAAAACCTTACAAAAGCTAACCTTGCCCGCATTCAACCCCCTACATCCCAAAGGCACAAAGGCTCTAGTGAAGCCTCTAGGACCAAAAGTGATCAAAATGAAAAAAGCAACAGAACTTCAAGCTCCAGGTATTCCCTTAGATCCCAGACAACCACTTCTACAGTACTCAACTTATTACCTTCTACACATGGTAGTGACTCATTGGTTTCTTCTGATTTATCTTCTGATGATAATCAGTATTTAAATCCAATGGGAGATGAAACTCCAAGATTAAAAAAAGATGAATTAGAGGTACTTCAAAAATTCATCAATCAAACACAAGTACCATCATGGTTTTCTCATCTACCCAGAAAATTTGGTTTCAAAAACTTTCAGAAACTCAAAGCAGCAGAGTGGCAAATCTTGATGACATTGTATTTACCTTTGGCACTTGTAACACTATGGAGTTCACAAATAACTCACAGGGAGGAAAGGGTAAAATGCCCAGGGAACTATCTCCATAAGGATCTTCTACTCAAATCCCTAATTTCATTAGTTACATTAGCAAACATGTTACTCAGAACAAGCATTCATGAAGAAGACTTAGATAAGATTGAAAGGACTACAAAGATCTATTGTCAAACACTTTGTTTGGGTTCGTCCATGATAAACTCCAAACCTAATCTACACCTAACACAACATTTACCAAAGGTTATCAAAGAGCTAGGGCCACCAAGAAGCTTAGCTGTGTGGGCATTCGAAGGAATGAACCGTTCATTTGGGGACATACCACAAAATAATAAGCCATGTTGAGTTTGAATTATATATTTTTATGTCAAAAAATCACCCTCACACTATAGTTACCCACATATAACCAATTGTAGCTGAGATTTCCCAAACACTACTGCAAAGATGGATATCTCAAGTACAATATTGATGGATTCCCAAAGTGACTAATCTTCAACAAAGAGCTGGTAGGAACAATACACTCATTGCTCTGCATCAATCAAAAATATCAGTGCCAGTCATAAAATTCAATTGCATGATGCTATTTTTCAATGGTGAAAACTACTACTTTCAAGAGATTTAAGGGATGTTGTAAACCTCTTTGAATGCAAAAATTCAATAATTTTTGAAAAAAGGTATTGTAATGTAAAATCACATGTTGAAGACAGTATCATAGAGTATATAATCAATAATGTCAAATCATTGGGCCATATTGATAATATTGTCTCATTAGTTGGAGGTGATCCCAACATATGGTGGCTCATAATCAAACCTTTTAAGAAGCTTGAAAATAATGGAATAGAAAAAGACCCTTTCAATTCTTTTCCAGACCTCAATTGTTCTATTCTATTGGATCGGACAGAGGATACCATAATAATCAACTCACAATCAGTTTTGGGTCATGCTGCAAGCCTCAAGAATAATCCTGGAACCTTTGGAATTGATCAGGCTACACTCTGTTTGGTATCTATACATTCATCAGTAAGTGATTCAGTGGATTGCCACTCATTATCTCATATATTTTAACAGCTTCTTACCATTTCCTTTCAAGTCTTGCCAGCAATGGATAGGTGATTGAAGCACTGCACCCCTTTCAGCCTTAGGTTTCCTTATCAATGCTCTTTAAAGATTTACTTGGAGAAAAAACAATATTTTTTCCTTTGTTGATATTGCTATATGCTATTAAATGAAGTTTTTTTTAGAATAATTCACTCAAATCCCCTTTAAAAGAGATTTAAATTGTCAATCTGCCATATTTAAGCCTCCCAAGAATCTTTCAAGACATAATTTGGTTTTTTGTTGCTGGATGGAACAGGTTTGAAAAAATGGGTATATAAACTATCTCTTCTCCACCAGAAATGTCTGTATTACCACTTCACCAAACTGCTTTAAGCTTTCCTGAGCTTTCTCACCCACCAAATTCATTCTCATATGTTGAATCCTTACCCCAACTCTGTTTAACATCCTCAAACTTTCATTAATATAATTACCTCATTTTCCTCAATTTATCTTCACTTCTTCAAATTGATATTACAATGTCTTCCAATGCAATGGGTTGCTCCCCCTCTGCATTCCACAGAGAAACAACATAGGGTGACTCAATAATTAACTCAGATAAAGAAAACCACAAAAGCATCCATACTGACTCTACTGGAAAGCAATCCATCTTTCTTCAAGATTTGGAAAGACTTGGAATAGAGGATGCAGTTGCACAGAATGCCAGTCAGGAGGGACAAGAGGAAATAACATCAGGTGGGGAGTATCTTTCCTAAAGCTTATTGAAAAATACTCACTGATTTGGTTTTCAGTTGTTGGAGTAGAATTCAGGATTCAAAAAGAAGAGAACCAACAGAGGGCTAGAAATAATAAGAGAATTTTGCAAGGAAGAAATCACCACATTACAAGATTGGTAACAAAGAACAATCTTCGAAGTCAGGCATCCACTGAATCAGTCCACTTGCAAGAATTTATCTACTTCTTAATGGGTATGTCACCTTCTGTAGATCACTTCCCACCCAATCCTACCAATGATGAAGAGGAATTTCATATTCATTGGGTCAAAAACCAAGGTAAACACATCAAGACCCATTTGGAAACCTTTTAATATGGACTGATAGATCATCCAATTAGGGAGCACAAACTTCTGGTAAAACAAGAAATCACCTCTATATCTCAACGATTTCAGCCACCTGAATTTAAACCAAGTTGCAATGTTCTCAATAACAAGATCAAGGTCTCAATAGTTGAAAAGCGTGCTTGTGAAAAGGAATTCCAGCTAGTAGGCCTCAAGAGGATTACTTTCCAATGGGAAACCTCATTCAATAACTCCACATGGAATGCAGCCATAGCTGACATTATCTCCAAGCATTTTTTTTCACTTGGAGCCAGACTCAACCCAGTTTAAATATCAACAATCCCGATCAACTTTCTACCAAAATACACAAAGGAATACACTTTCAAAGTATTGGATCTCTTAGCATTACCAAATGGCTAGTGGATTTGGATAAATCTGGTAAATACAAAAGACATTCATTCATGTTTCATCCAGAACATTGATATTTACTTGCTTTTTTCGGGATTAGATATCTTTTAACCAAAGAAATATGATCCTTTCAATGATTCTGACACTTGGAATGTCCCTATCTTTACTTTGGATTCGAAAATTTCAATGAAAAACACTCCTAAATCACACCAACCCCTCTTTTTCCCTAATCTTCAAAAGAAACAGTTCTGGGCCAATCTAATACTGGAGTTAATATCAGCTTCTTCACAAGATCTCATACAACCTGAAAAGTTTGAAATCAAAAAATCAACAGAAGATGATCCCTTGTTAGCTCAACGACTCAGCCTGGAATTTCTAGTGTCCTGCCTCAGCACAAGACCATTCCATTCAGCTCAACCCAAAACACCCTTGATGAAAAGGAGAAAAACTAGCCAATTCATTATGGAATTAATATCTTAATATCTTTCATTGATTCTATTTTACAGCTTATGATTTCATATGTCCTGATACTAGCACATTCAAAAGTTCTTCCAGTCAATATTCCTAATGAATTTATGCTCACTCATAAAAGGTCCAAAGAACACCTTAAGACCTTATCAGAGCTACAATCAAAAAAAGGATTAGTTAAGCCCCACTATCATATTTTAGCTTCATTTCTTGCTTCTGGGGTAAGAGGCTTAATGGTTTGCTCAAGAGATTGGAGAAAAAGCTCAACTAAAGGAGCATTGCAGATGATTGAAATTACTGAGGAAAGGCCTTGTGAGGCTATTTGGAAAATAACAAATGCATATATTTTGGATATTTTTAACAAGGAATATTTCTCAAAAACCCATGAATTTGTTCCCACTGCTCCAAAAAAACTGGAAGTGGCTAAATGTTTAGTATTGGACTTCAGTGACACATGGCTTGAAAACAAAAACCATAGATGGACAACCTGTACTAGATCTCCCTGATGAAGCCAATATAAACACCTTATTAATTTGATCAATTTTTTCTGTAATTTAATTTTAATCTTTCAAAACAGGGAAATTTTTATTCAAATCATGTTTGATTTTGCTGAGATTACTTTGCTTCACCTGATACCTCATTGCGTACTTTCCCAAATAAGCTCCTTTTAAACAAGATAGCTTTTTTTCAGGCTCATTCAAGCTGTAAGAAATAACTAAAGGGCTCCAGAATCCGCTCATTTATGATAAATAGGAGCCTTTCTCTTGATTCTTCCACTTATACCCATAAATCTGACTTTAACTAAGCTGTTTTACTATGCCTAAAGCTTCACATTACTTTTTTGAAACCTCTATACCTCAATCAAGCAGGACTATCAACAAGATATTACATTCTATCATCCCACTACCTACCAGTGCAATATCAAGATCCATACATCAATTATGCTGGTTGATCATGGAAATCAACTATTTCCAATCTCCATCTGATATAAATAGTTGAAAATCTTTTCCATCAGAAGAAAGTCTCAAAATTGTTGAGAACTTACCCTTTTCTTGCACTGACAATCCAATTACAAATCCCCATAATCACAACTTAGGAGAAGATAGACCATCTATAAACTCAAGAATATTAATTTCACCAATGTACAAAACTATGTTTCTAGAGTATCTCTTCAAATCAGGCTTCCCAATGTCAACCTTTTCTTGGAATCAAAATGGAATCAAATATTTGCAAAATTTGTTCTCAAGCACTGGAACTCTTTACACCAGCAAGGAGAATTGAAAATATTCTTGATAAATCCAAATAATAATACACATATTAATAAGTCTCTAATACTAATGTTTTGGTTCAGAGGGAAACAAGAGGATCTTAAGAATGATAAATTGGTTCCTGAAGCACTTTCAAAAACAGCCAGTCAGAAGCAGAAATCAAGGTGGTGCAAAAGAGTATGTTTTTATTTTATTTGTGATTGATTTTTACACCAATTAATGTTATTTAATATTCAGTTATCATCAAATTGCTCAGAGACATTACTATCATTGAAAATTGATCAAGATGAAGCTTCCATATTTGATGAGACATGATGCTTCTCTGATACTGAAGATGAAAATGGATCATTAATAAAACTAAAGTCCCCTTGGAGGACAGATTTATTCTAAAAGTTAGCAAGTCAATTAGATTCCTTATTAATTCAAAAGCAAATTCAAAAAAGTAAATTCAATAGAATTCCAAATGTCTTGGAAAGTAGAAGAGTACAAAGTAGTATTTTTGAGAAATAAGCCAAAGTTCCAATTGGACTTCCAGAAAATCTTTACTCAAATTATTATATTTCAAAGCATACTAATGATGAGAAGCTGATTTTACAATCAAAGCCATGTATAGTAATTCATCATTTACTTCAACTATCTGAAACCTAAAAAGGAATTCATGATTTTTCTATTGTTTCCACAATCAATTTTTCCAATTCATGATCCACAGTACCTAAATGTCCAATGCTCAACCTGAAATGAAATAAACATTGTTTAGCTACTAAAAAAGATAAATATTGGTTGAGTATAAACTATCTTACACCTGAAGCTTCTGTTTCTTCCTTATAACTTGCTGAATATTCACCTCAATACTACCAAAAGTTATATAATGAAATACATGAACTTCTTTCTTTTTCCTTAGCCAATAAAGCCTATCAACTGCTTGATCATCAGTTGAAGGGTTCCAACCTTGTTCCTAATTTAAGTAATTGGAATAATATTAGATTAAGCTTCAAGTGTATCTAAATACTGTCTTACCATTATGTAGACATTTTGAGCACATCTCAGATCAATACCAACACCACCTGTGCCTTTTGTTGTAAGAAGAACATGAGATTTTGGATTTTTTTCTGAATTCTTCAAGGATTTGTATCCTTTGATCATTTTTGAGCATTCCATGCATCATCAAATTGGATATTCCACTTTCATCCAGTGCAATTTCAATACTTTTTACAATATTTGATCAATAAAATCATTCAAATGACAGGTATTAAAAGGATTTGAGCTCACATATCAAGAAACCTTTTGTATTCTGAAAAAACAACTGCTTTGACATATCTTAAGACTGGCTCCTTCTGAAAAAACTCCTTGAGATGGCTAACAAGATGCACCACTTTGGATCCTTCTTTCCAGGTATATCTCCTTCCCCCTTCTTCCCTTTCTATTAGTGCTGGATGATTGCAAAGCTGCCTTAAATCTGATAATCTGATGAAAAATTCCGATGAATCCCATTGAACTGCTTTGGACCTCTGTTTTCCATACAATGCACTAAAATATTCATGCTTTTTGAAATAAAGTGTTTTCCATGGCTCATAGATCTCAATTCCAACTCCATGTTGCACTTTCTGGGGAAGATCCAGTAGGTTGGCTTCCAATCTTCCCAAGGTGAGTGTTTGCATTATAAGCTGTAATGATTGGATTTCTCTTTGATTCCCAGATGATATTTGTTTGATTATGCAATTTTCCCATGAAGGCTTAAGGTTCCATGGTTCTACTTGTAAAAACCTCAAAAGACTATGAAGATCCCAAAGATTTCTTTGTAATGATGTCCCTGTAAGGCATAACTTTCTTTCAGATTTTAAATTAAATATTGTGAATTCTCTATGAGTAGATTGTTCCTTTATGTAGCTAATTGATGTAAAAATTTCAGTACTTTTTTATTTGAAAATCCCAAAGAGAAGCTTACTGTGCTTCATCCAACACTATTCTGAACCAATTCACTAAAAGAGGATTTATTCTCACCCCATGAACATCATCAACATTATAACTAGCAATAACATCATATGTGGTGATGATAACTGCATTCTGCTTGAAATTTTGGAATGAAATGAAATTAGGATTGGAACCATGGAATATTGAATATGGTAAACTACCATCATTAAAATGTAGTCTTATTTCATTCTCCCAGTTATGAAAAGTAGAAACTGGCACAATGATCAAAGTAGCTGGGACATGGTCCTTAGATATTTCTGAGTACTTTAATGCTTCATTTTTTGTTTTTTTGAATCAAGCATAAAGTTGTCAACAATTTTCCAAGTCCCATATCCTCAGCCAATATTCCACCCCTACTTTTGCATACAATATCTTGTGGTATCAGCCCATTTTCAACAGCATTAGAAAACACTTTTTTAATACATAAGTTATCTTAAAGTTTCCATAGGTTTTCAAAAGTTTTTTCCATATTATTTTTAATATTTAAGAGAAAGGAAATACCCTGGATTTGGTGAAATGAAATATTGGTTTGAAAATTAGGTATTTAAGTAACAGAACTAGCTCAACTTGTATGGTTGGAAGCTTGATAAAGATTCCAATCTTGAGGAATATCAATAAAGAAAGGTGAGCTATAGTTACCAATATGCCTCAGACCAATGTTTGCATTCTTGAAAGCCTCTCTTGTTTGTAAAATATTCCCTTTATCCACAAAAACACATCCATGTAATAGGATATTTTTATCTTTATTCTTGAGATTTATGAAAGAATTTATAAAAAGAACTTTATTATTATTTTTGTATTTCTATATGTTTCAGGATTCAAGCCTTCAGTCACTCCTCCAAAAATATAAAGCAGTGGACCCAGATGGAAACTCTGGAAAGAATTAAGGATCCCAAGAGGACTCAAGTCAGATTCTAATAGTATATGAATATAATTAAATACTCTTCTGAATATTACTGAGCTCAGAGAGGTTGGAAAGGATTTTTCAATATTGTTTTTTTTCAATTTGAATAATAAAAAACTCAAAATATAATATATTGAAATCATACTGTAAATTTTTAGAATGAAAATTTAATATATCAGTGTGATATGATTTTTTAGGACAAATGGAACCTAAATGATAGGATTGCGTGGGTTTTATAGTGGAAAGACCCCCAGGGATTTTGTAAGTGATTTTGATAAGCTAAAGATTTAGCCCATGAATTTTTCTTAATAGTGTAAAAAATGAATGATATTTTGTAACTTAGCTTATTAATGGACATAAATATATTCCAAATCTGTAGCTCAATTAGATTTCTTATTACTGTTGTCCCAAATCCTTGGATTTTGATTTTAAAATGAATTATCTATGAGGAGAAAAGTTCCTTTTCAAATGTGGACTTCCCTCCAAGATATATTCAGCACTGAACAAACTATTTCAGTTGTGGCCCATGCAAACCCCTTTCCAACTTTTTTTTAATTCATCAAAGTATTCCTATACTTTCTTTATTTTTCCTTTTCAGAAATTCTAAAGAATCTATCTTCAAAAGTATTAATTAAATCATGTTGAAGGCCATTGACTCACTATTTGAAGAGCTTCAAGTTTATTTTATTCTCTTTATTTATTAATTTTTAATTTTGAAGCATTATTCTAATAAATTAAGATTGATTTGTATGGAAACATCCTTTCCAATAATTTTGCCCAATTTCCATGATGATAATCAATACTCAAGGAGAGGTATTTTACTTATTATAGAATTAGTGGATCTTATTTTTCAAAAATATTCATAATTTTAAGGTGGAACACCCATTTTTAATTTGAATTTGGACAGGATTCCCTCAAAATAATTACCATTATAGTTTTCAAATTTATCATTACTTATTATTATCATTGTGGGAAATCAATTCCAGCTTAATTTTTGATTCATCTGAAAACAAGCATTCTGGTAAATAGAATTTCTTATTTCTTAAGTTATCCTCATTGCTTAAGCCAACATGAAAGATGAATTGAAATCAAAGAAATTCAATAATCAAGCCAGTAGAATGACAATAAGATCAAAGAAGAAATTAATGCTACAAGTATCAAAGAATTCCTTTTCAAGGCTCCCCATATAGCTGGATGAACTTTCAAAATCCACAAGCATTCATGAAGTGAACTGGAAGGAAGTCAATTGATGAGAGAATTCAAAGATTATTCTACTAACTATAAGCATCATGAGGTAATCTCAATGTTCTCACAATCCAGAAATTGAAAAAGATTCATTACCTATGTTTGTTGCCAGTGTATATATTGAGTTGAGAAAATATTAATAAAAATTAAAGGGGGAGTACAAATGTCAGAATAAAATGAATGTGAGTTAAACTGGGGATACTTCCAGAGATACACTCAGACATAAGCTGAGGATACTGTAAAGGACCTGTCTTCAAGTCCCCAGCTTTTTTCTGTGTTGATTCCTCTTGATTCAATTATGTGAATTTTTTTCTTTTAAGGACCTTTCTTACATGGCTCAGGTGATTCAAGCTTTGGTGATAATTTTACTTCTGCACAGCCTCCATTTAACACATGACTCTTTTTTGGTGAGCTGGTTATGAAATTATCTTGGAGTGTCCTTGCATGAATGGGGTGATCTCATCTTTTCTGGGGATTTTTATTCTGCATGGCCTTTTTACTTTCATATGATATGCTTTTGGTGGTAGCAGTATCACATGATTACCTTGAATTTCCCTTGCATATTTCATTTTTTAGTCTTGTTACTAGTTTATGCATAGTTTATGCAGGTCTAATGGTTGTGTTTCCTCTTTCCAAACTTTAATTGAGGTCAGGTAATTCTTTTCTGGCACTGATTGATTTTCTTTTTTGCATGAGGTTATGTGATTTTCTTTGAGTTTGACATGTGCTGTTCATATTCATGTGGTCAAGATTAAAGAAATTAGGGTGTGTACTACATTCAGCCTGTTGTAACTATCTCTGACTTGCATGAAGTGCTGAGTGGCTTAAAGACTTTCAATGCTGTTTGAATTGGGGTTGCTGTGGATATATGATAAGGTACTCCTGTGGCTGTGCTTATTTTTTGTAGCTAGTTTACTATCTGTAACTTGATTTTTCCATATGCATGATGAAATTGAAGAATTTATTTTAGCACATACACTGCCGTTTAGTGCCTGTGCCATGGTATTATGAAATAACTCCATCTTCTTGCTGTAAAATTGACCTTTTGGTGTAAATTTTGACTGTAAGTCTGCCTGTGTGTTGAATTTACTGCTGTTATAGGGTACTATGAGCTTGAGCCTGGTGAAAAAAATGTCAGCCTGTGAATCAAAACCTGAGAGCCCACATGACAGCCAAAATACCATAAAACAATGGTAGAGAAAAATGCCACTAAAGAGTGAGCTGAGCCAAAATATCTCATAAAGGGAATCAAAAGAAAGATGAAATTCACCTCTTTCCAAACATACAACTCCCATAACAATAGGATAAGGAATGACAGAGTTATTCCAGCTCAAAGCTATAGCTGAGCATAAAACTTCATTTTCACCTCTTATCTAAAATCCAGAGGAAGAGGTAAAACCCCATCAAATTGGTTTTTAAGTTGAATCTCTCAATATAGACTATCTAATGGCAATAGCCAAATTGAGCTAGCATCAAAACTATAGAAGGTATGACAGAAAATAATCCAAATAAGGGTGAAAAAAACATTCCCCTCCCATCTAACTTCTACAGTTTTAGCATGAAATATTTAAGGTAGGGTCTCTTTGGAAATATCACAGTCAGGGCTTTCCAATGGTGCCATCCATTTCCTCATAGCCCATTTAGAGAAAGATTTACGGAGAAAACAACATCTATAAAGGATTGATAACAAATCCACAAATTGATAAGGGAATTTATATTTGGTATAACTTTGCCATATTTAATGCTACATATGCCAAATATGGAACAATTATGTAGAGATCATCAAGGGCTAAACCATTAGCCATTATTGAGCTCTCTATCTTCAAAATTGACAAAGATATTCAGGCTTTAAGATTGTAATCCCACACTAGTGAGTATGTGATCTTACTGTATGACCGCTGTTCATAAGATTTAATTAAATTCTGCTTATTCTTTGATTTTTCATAAACTGACCAATAATACTAATACAGGAATATTTTTTACATATTTTGAAATGTCAGAAGCACCAGAACACACCTGAAAACTCTATTGGTAAGATTTGTCACCCTGTATAGGGTAAGAATGCAATTTCCACCCAATACCAGTCTGTGATGAGTGTATAGAACCACATAACAGACCAAATTAGTAGATATTTTTCACTCTGGGTTCATTTGCAGAGGGGAAAGGCCAGTACATCATCCCGTTTTGAGTATTCTTACATGTTATAGCTTCCTAAACAAGTGGTACCCCTGGAGTTAAGCAGCTATAATTATAGTTCTAATTATTGTAGGGTTTATCATTGTAAACCAACAGGTGAAAACTGCACCCAGGGCTATTAGTAGCACTCACCATAGCTAAAATATTTAGTATAGACCTTTTAAAAAATCTTCTGACTAATTTATCATCATTAATTTTGTGTCACACTCAGAGGTATAGCTTTTCATTATCATTGTAAAGCTATATCATAGAGTCACCCTGACAAACATGGTATGGAATACCACAGTACCCTTGGTAAATAATTTAATCTTATCATGGGCTTGATAATTTTAGTCATTATTATAGCTATTCAGTTGCCAATTACTGTATCTGGGGTGTGCAACAGCCCTAAACACCACTATTTGGAGCAATGCTCTTTTTTTAAAGTCTCATATTATATTAAAAAATCACTTTTGCATGTCACAATTAGAATTATATTCTTTTATATACTAAATGATAGAGTCAGCCCTACAGAAAAACTCTCTTAATATTTCAAAGAGAATACCTGGATAATTTAAGGAATTGCCATTATTTCAAGATGAATAAATTCAAGAATATGTATTGTGGAGACCTCAAAAACATAAATGATAAAAATTATATCTTTCTTGCAGCTATTTTTGAGAATTTAATAAATTCACAATAATAATCAGAATTCACAAACATTTCAGAAATTACAAAATTCAACAACTTCCAAAAAGAAAAAATCATTCACAGAGGAAAGGGGATTATCCTTGGTCTTCCTGAAGTAAATTTTAAAAATGAAATTTACATCTCATTTGGAAGGGGTTTTTTAAAAAGGTAGAAGTCAAATACAAAATCTTGATACATGAGACAAAAACCATTACTATTATTAATTCATTTAGTGTAAGATACAAAAGGTAGATCTTTTTAGAAAGAGCAAAATTTAAACTTATTAATGGCAGCCTCTGGATCATTGGACCACCTCTAGCACAAAAGCTACTAAAGATAATAGCTTAATACAAGTTGAACAAAAAAAGAAGATTCCAAAAATGAGATTTAAAAGCTGCATAGCTTTGACATACTTAATACTAGTTAATCCTATCAACAGCTAGGTAATGAGCCACTATTGAGGTATTTATCCTCAAAACTGATGAATTTATTTCTGTTTCAAGGTAGGAATCCTACAATATTTTCCCAAACCCAATACTGTGGGATATACTCCCATACTATTGAAAATGAGGTGTCAAGACTACAAAAAAGATTTTTTATACTTCAGTACCTAATAATATGACTAATATGGAGTCCACTGATGCATGCTGTCCAGAAATCTACACATATGGCATGTCAGAACATAGCTGTGAGGTCCCTAAATGAACACATTCACATACCTTTCACCTGAATTGGGAAAAGGAACCAGAAGTGGTTTCAAAACCACATCTGGGCCCAATACAGACTGTACAGGACTGTATAAACCACCTTTCCAACTTTGAAAGTGAAAGATTCTTTTCTCCTTCTGCATGGCAAGAAGGAAAGGTCCTTCAACCCCTCTTCAGGATAAAAAGGTAAATTCCTCTGCTTAAAAGAGGAATCCCCATCTGGCTCTTGAGCTCCTACATAGTATAGTTGTCTCATCCAATTGTACCCTTGGGAAATAATTTGGTATTCTCATGGTCTTGATAATTGTATTCATCCTTTTATAGCTACTTAATTTACAATCACTGCATTCAGGATGTGCAGAAGCCCCAAACACCACTTTTTTGAGAAATGACCCTTTATTTTAATTTCTCATATTATATTCAAAAATTAATTCCTATGTTTCACACTTAGAACTATAGTCTTGTATATACAAGATTATAGAGTCATCCTGACAGACACATTCTCTTGATTTTTCAAAGGGAATTCTCACATAATGTAAGCAATCTCAACTCTTTCAAGATGAATGAATGCAAGAATATGGATAGTAGAGCCCTCAAAAAGTTTACATATTACAGCTTTTATTTTCATTGCGGCTATTTTTGAGAATTTAAGAAATTAGAAAAATAATGAAAATACAAAAGCAAATTAGAAAATCACCAACTTTCAAGATCAAGAAAATTATTCACAGAGGAAAGAGGGGGATCCATGAGTTTCCTAAACTCAATTGTAGAAATGAATTTTTTGTTTCATTTCGGAGGGGTTTAAGACATGAGAAAAAAACCATTACAAGTAATTAACTTGTTGGTAGTTACAAGTGGGACCCTATTATAATTAGAAGAACAGAACTCAATTCTCAAAAAAAATTTTCTTTTAATGTCCAAATTGATTCTGAATGATTTTTTCATACAAAGTACATGAGCTTTCCTACAGAATATTTAGCTTCTATTTCATGATATCCTGTGTGGTGCTATCATTTTTAATCAACCAATTTATCTCCCTGTAATGGAAAGAAAAGCTGAAATGTGGACTAAGGGGAGTAAAGTCTACCTTTTTGTGACTTAATGTAAGTTTTTAAGGTATTCTGTTGGATGAAAGTATTTTTTCCAGTTTACAAAAGCCATTCAGAACAAAGCAAAGAGTTTGGTGTTCCTACACTAAAAGAATTATGTTGTCAGGAAATATATGAAATTAATCACTCTTTGGCTAGTTAAGGAGAAAATGAATATATAGTTTTTTGATTTAAATCATATACAGCATGAATTATTGATTCCTAGAGAAATTTTACAATTCTATAGCATTTTTTAGAGAGGATTCTCCACCAGTAATTAAATCCTAAAGGCGTAATACAAACCTTAATTGAAGTTAATGAATCAAATTTTTTGAAATTTAATAAAGGGAAAAACATTATTTTCAGGCTTTAAGAAATCTGTCATCACCAATTGCCAATGACATGCTTATATCTATACAATATATGAACAAACAATTTGAATGAAAGGTTTTCCTCAAATAATTATGTGGAGTTTCTAGTGTCAATTTTCATTGAAAAAATCCTTCAGTTAATATTTTTTATTTAATTTGAAAGAGATTTTGATTTGCATATTCACAAAATTTCCAATGAACTTCAAGCACCAGGAAAAATGGCAACCATTCTTATTTTTTATTTGGTATTGGAAAACCTATAATGTGAATATAATAAAGAAACAGGTAACATATTCACAACGCTTAAATATCTTTTACTTTATATAAGGAATCATATAAAAGATTTTATTCCAGAATCATTTACTTAAAATCAGTGGAGCTTTGTTGAGCTATATTGTTTCATAGGTACAAATTTGTAATAAAATGGTTTCTGAAAAATGTTATTCAAAGTTTCAAAAAATATTCAATATGTAGAAAAAACACATTGAAAAGATTTGTGCCTTCATACATCATTTTTTTAAGAGAAAGATTATAATTTATTCATTGAATCTTGATCCTTTTTCTGAAGGTTTTAGCAAGAAAGGCTTAAGCTTTGAAGAGACATATATATAATTAAGCATATCTTTAACTGGAATTTGGAAAGACAAAATTGATTTATTTACTAATAAGTCTCACACCACTTGTTTTGAATTATTTTAAGGAAGAAAAGTTGTATATTGCATCAATATTTCTGATTTCAGCATCAATTAATTAAAATTGAAAAATTATTAAAAACTAATTGCTAGTGATTCTAAGAAAATTACATGAAATATCAACACATTTCAATATTTATCTAATTATTTGGAGTTTTTTTTGGAATTATTCATTTAAAGAAAATGATTGATATTTTTGATCTTTAAGAGTGGAAATTCATTTAAAGGAAAATAATTCAAAGAAAAAATGGAATTACTTTCATAGACTAGGCACCAAGCTCAAGAAATTAATTGAATGAATCATAAATCTTGTTCAAAGCATAAGATAATGAAGTTTTCCTCAAAACATGGAGGTTTGAACTTTAAGAAGAGCCACTTCAAAAGGCATATGGAGAATTATTATTTTGTAAATCAGAATTATGTTTAGCTTTTGAAAATGATTTAAATCCCAGCTTGTTTGTTTTGAGTATGTTTTGAGCTTTATTTTCATTGAAAAATTAACCAACCTTTCAATGTTGTATTTAGCCATCTTCTCAGCCCAAAAAGCAAAACTATGGGCCACCTGAATCTGAAAGTAATTAGTAATTGAGATTCATAATATCTTTTCCAACTAAATAATGAATCATAAATAAGCTACTTCCCTTTTCAAAATCAATATTTATATTCCAATAATAACACATTCATTCCTTTATCTCAAAAAATACAAGGATTGAGAGTCTTTTTTATTCCTCTTGAAAAGTAATTATGGTCCACAAAATTACTTGAATATCCTTCTTGAACTTTTTTTCATCAAATAAAATTGCTTTAAGGAATTTCCAATACTTAATGGTGACCAGATCAGCTCTTAGAACATTACAGATGCTTGTAGAAATTTATTCAAGCATGAACAAATTGAAAAAAAGTGGATATGTTACCCAGCTTAATTCATAAATCAGCACATTCTTTTAAAAAAGCATTTGATGAATTCAAGAGTACTGGTAGTATTAATCTTTAGCAAAAGAAAGCCATAATCTGTGAGGAGAGTTATAGATTTAATACTCACAAATAATAGAGAGATAATAAACTTGGAAAATTCAAAAAGTAATTGTTCCTATAATTGATAATAGAGTTTATGAAGTTAAAATATATTACACTCAATTCAATTCTGCAATTAAATCTTAAAAGTACCACATTCAAGTTGATTTTGGACAGAAATATAATATTGGTTTTGCTAATAAAGAAAATAATGAAAAAGATTCAATATCAGGGAGTCATTTCCTTCTAATTTTATTTTTTTATAACTGTTAAAATAATATCCTTGACTTAATTTTTATTCACTATAAGGTTTGAAAATAATCCTAGCTGTAAATACTGATTTTGAATCACACATTCAAGCCATCTGAAAACTACTAAAAAGGTCCATATTTTTTTCATTTGTTGAGTCTTTGGGATGTTTCATCATAATTTCAAAAACCAAGGTAATATTTTAGAGCCAATCATGCTTTCCATTTAACAATTATTATTAGCTTTTATGAAAGTAAAAACAGAATGATTGTCAAAATTATTGATTCAAATTTTCTTTGGGGAATCTTGAAGATAAATAAGCTATCAATATGTACATGAACTGGAAGAACTTACTAATATATAATAATCAGTTTGAATTATGTTCTTGTGACAGAAAATATTGTTTGTTTGAAAAATTCATAAAAAAGATATGCAAGGTAGTAGAAGCACCCACAATCACTGATTATATTGAGAGGAGTAATTAAATATAACATGTGAACTCATGTAATCAAAATATTGAAAGAAGGCTGTCATAATACTTAAAAGATTCATGTGATCAGAAAATGCAGAGAGCCACAAATTAAAAAGACTCCTTCTTGAATCTAATAAAAAGATTTTAATTCATTGAAGAATTACAATATTTACACTGGCTTTGAGAGAAGGAGACTGTTGAAGCTAATTTTATTTAATAGCAATGATTTATCCTCCTTTTTTCAATATAGAGCTAAATAATCACATGATGGAGCTCATAAGCTTGTAGTTAATGCATTTGACTTTCCCTAAATCAAAAATAAGCTGGAATACACCATTTGTTCAAAATTATCCAGATAAAATTTCAAATTTTTTGCAGTTATCATTGGAAAATTTCCAACTGATTGACCTTTCACATTCAATAATTAGTAATTAAGCTTATAGTACTGCTCATAAAATGCAGAAAACTTGATAATAAATGTGAATTAAAATAATAGGAACATTTCACCTAGGATCTAAATGACAGTCCACCAAGATTATTTCCCAATAATATCCAATGAATTTTGGTTCTGATCTTCCAAAAGTGAATTCAGGTTTCAGAACTGCTAAAGTATTGTTCTAATTAAGTTTTTCTTTTTGAAGTTTTTTACTACAGAAAAACATTTTGCTTCTGGGTGTGTTGTCTGATATTATATTATTCACCATGAGCAAAGTGGCTACACCCAACAGCAGGTGTTGCATTTGGAATTTGACATGGGAATTAAATTGGATACAAGTGGGAGCTTGGACAGAGATTGAATTTCAAAATTCAAGTTTTGGAAGAATTGCAAGCCACAAAAACATAATTCAGTTATCCAAATATTATTGGTTGGACAGGTTTCTCAAAGCTCAGTGGATCAAAATCACATCTTAAAGGATTAATTTGATTCCCCATGTATTTTCATTTCTTTATACATTGATATCATGCCCTTAACAAAAAATTAAACCTTTATGGTCTGTATTATAGAGATTTACATATATACACCAGCTAAGCTACAGAAAGCCATGGCTAAAGAATAGTAACACTTGAAACACTGTATTTTGAGATATTTAATTGATGAGAAAAGTCTCAATTAATTGAATACTTCCTGAGAATATAACTATTATGGAAGAGAACCCTTAAAGCAAAATTTCAGTCTTCTATTGAATTCTGTATTTAGTGGAACATAATACACCTGTTTCCTTTCTCTTCTTATACTAAAGTTACTTCCATTTCAAATTTGAAAAAGAGCCTCAATCTTAATTACACAAATTATACTTCAAGGAGGAATTTTGCAAATATAGTACACATTAAGGAGCTATTGCCAGTCTTTATGCTTTAAAGACTTTGTAGAGGAATTTTTTCACCTATAACCAGAGTATGTGATAATTTTGGGCTGAATATATTTCCCTTATCTTATTTTTGGGAAAACTTTGTATGAGTTCATTCCAAGGTGTAAATGAAGGATGATTCTTTATCTCAGGAAAGACCCATGGAATGCAAAAATCATAGTTAATTTAATTTTCCTCTAAAAATGGCTTTTTTAGATTTATGTAGAATGAAATGATTTTTTCTAATAACAATTCATGTATCAGTTGGTATATCTCTATTGAAAAATTAATTTTTTGAAAATAAAAATCTTGGTTTAGCTCATATTTAAACCTTTCAAAGCCAAATATAATCTTTTAGCAATTGTTGATTTCTTGAGATATCATTTTGAAAAATTCGGGGGAGATTCTATATCAAGAGATATGATATAGCTACAGCCTTTAATACTTCTATAATTCATATGAACTCAATGCATCTATATGTTCTATATTTTAGTGAGGTTGAAATTGACTTATTTATACATTGAAGCATAGTTTTAATGATTTTATATTTTGAAATGCCATCAAACTAATTTCCTATTTTGCTTATCTTTGAATTATATTTTTTATATTTCATATGCAGGCTTAATAGATTTTGTAATAATTGTAATGCACAGAGAGTTCTCCATTTATTAATAAAGAAAGATTTTTGGCTGCATTCAACGGTTTCTAGACCTAATTATTTTGGAGTGATTCTTCAATTTACACAATTGACAACAGTTAAAAAACTGAAATTAATAAAAATAATTTAGAAATGAAATTCCTAAGTTCTCTAAGCTGAATTTTTCTCAAATCTATGAAGGGAAACTCTTTAAACTATTTTGAATAAGATATGAGTATTGGATAGAAATGTGGAATAGTTGAAAAATACTTATTTTTGAATAGGTAAAAAAATGATCTAAATTTTCTGTATAACTGATCTTCATGTTACTTTAAAATGGAATGATTGGGATAATTATTTTATCTTACCAAATCTATTTTATGAGTGTTATTAATCAAGAATATTAGACCTCTATGAAAATTAATTTATGATGACAAATTTATTAAACATGAAAAAAATAGTAAAGCTGTACCCAAGAGTAATTTTGAAAGTGAAGTAAGTAGAATTATATATTAATATTTTTTGCATATTTTTGAAAGAAAATGGAATCAGGGTTCCTTCTTTTCTTTTCAGTTATTTAGATTGATTAATAGTTTATAATATTTATTCAATTTATATTTTTCAAGTGAGGCACCACCAAAATAAACTTGAAATTTTCAAATGCAATATTTAAGTAATGCAAATATCACTTCAGAGCCATATCCAGCTAGCTTTGAAATATATTCAAAATTAAATCTCAGATTTATCTATTTAATTTTTGAGCATTTCAAAAGGTATTTATTAATATTTTTAATAGTTTTGTATGGTACTTTGTTAACATTTCCCTATAAGAAATATCCAAACTCACAATTAAAATAATTGTGATATACTTAATTCATCATAAATGTAGTTTATTAATCATCAGCTTGTGTAAAATTAAATCCAATCAAAATTTGAAAAGCTTATCTTTCAAAATAACAACATTGGTTTGAATATTTGAAGAATTATTGTAAATCTCTTAATTTAAGGCTTTATGTGATTTAAACAGAATCACAGTGATATAAAGTTTTTGAAAAACTGTTTGGATTAATACTGAAACAGGGAAATTCAGATATCTCTGAAATATAAAATTATTTGGTCTTCATCTCTTAAGATCCAACATGATATTCAAATTTCAAATGAAGATGATAATTAGGTTATTTAATTAATAAGTTTCCTATCATTCCTTACCCCATTTTTTTTGTTGTAAATTGAAAATGTTCTCTCTTTTTTGCTTATAGTAAAAGTTGAAAACAAAAAACACAAAAAAAGAATCAAAACATTTTTTCCTGAAAAGGTAAAAGCAGAGGATAAATTGACCTCAAAAATTGAATGATGAGAACAATCATGGCAAATGAACTGTATTTTTCTATAACTTAAATTGAAATTATTTTTTCATTTTTTTCTAATAAAATCACTAGAAAACTCCCCTTTTTCTGATATACATATCTTTTTACTTATGGCAGTTTACTTTTTTAATTTGATTATCAATTTTTCATGAAGTTTCTTTTATTTGACAATATCATTGTTTTTATGTTTTTTGGGGTTGTCTGAGTTCTCTTTAGTATTTACAAATTTACAATTTTTTAAATTTTCATAGCTTTTATGTGAACCTTTGAGATATAACCACATACCCAAAAAGGTCACAAGAACTATCTAATATAATTATACATTAAAAATAATTACCTTAAAGCTACAAAAATACCATAAATTGGCATAAAACTTGGTTTAACTTAAAAGCCAATGAATAAACATGTGAAATAAATTATACCAATGGATTCACCATGGTAAAATACACATATACCATTTTTATGGCATATCTGTAAAGTCAATATTTAATAATTTATAAGTAATAATACCTTATAAAAAACACAAATCCTTATTTATTTCAAAGACCAATGAGACAACATGTGAAATAAATGGTAACATTGGATTCCCCATAAAAAGAAACATATAAAACAATTAAGCTAAGCTTCAAAATAAATACTTAAGGAATTAACCTGAATATATGCACTTTTTTGGTCAACGCATATATTCAAGGATTTTAGCTAATATTTCTTGAAATATGCATGATAGAGTGATGAACCATAAATAAATTCATCACGTATTACTGTAGGAATACAGAAATGAAGTGTATTTTACAAGTTATAAACAAGGTTGAAACCTGTAAGGAATTATTGATTAAAATCAACAGAGCTGTTGACCACTTTGTTGTGAAAGTGGTCCAAACTTAAAAAAAGTAGACAGTTGGATTCTGCTAGTTCATTCGTGAATAATGATGTATTTTTTATTATAATATTCAAGGTATAACCCTTTGAAATCATAGTTTGAAGTTTAAAATATTAAGTTTCGACAGAAAAGATGAGTTACAAGAAAAATCATCAAAAATAGAGTTTTGATTATGTAATGAAATTCTCTTGAAGGAATAACGAGGTTATGCCAAGCTATGAGAACTCACTCTCTGAATTGTTGTAGCGTGTAAATCTTGAAAGTTATTAAGGATCAAAGTTTGAGCTTCATTTGATCATTTATGATCACTCACTGTAACCTTAAATTAAGTTTAACAGTCATATGAGTGATAAAACTGGTGAATACTATTATTTTATGATTAAAACTAATAAAATCCACAAATTTTGGGGTTCTTCCAAGCCTTTGACGTCATCAAACATAGAGGTATAGTGATAACTCTAAATAATGGCGTAATAATGATGTAATATGGTTTGATCATGATGTAATCATCACCAAACCTTAAAATATTGATCACTTCCAGTGGATATGATCAGCACACGTCTACTAGAAGCCTTTTGGACTCTAGGAGGGAGGTATTTACTATAAATAGAGCTGTTTTTACTCTGTTTTCCCCACAGACACATCAAAAACATTAAATCAATTAACTCAAAAGGTAATATCTTTATTCTTTATATATAAATCTTTTATATTATCAAAGACCAAAGATCATCTTATTGTAATCATCAACTTTGATGTGATTAAATCATTTATTTAATTGTTTTTGCTAAAAATCTCTTTAAAATCTCATTTCCACGTAAAAATCAAGAATATTTGTAATTTTCTCTATTTTTTATTGTAAATACAATTTTGATAAGTTTTATTTACATTATTTGGCGTAAAATATCTCAAAATTATTATATTAAGTATTAAAAGTAGGTTATTTTCTCTTTATTATTACTTTAATAATTCTTTAATTAATATAAATAGTATTTATATTGATTTATAACCTTAATATTGGTAATATTATTGTTATTAATTGTTTTTTATTAATAAAAAACTATTTTTTACGCCTTTATTATTTGTTTGTAACAATAATGAAGTGCCATTAAATATATTAATTATTTTATAATATAAATTATATTATCATATTTAATTGATAATAAAATTATTTTTATCTTATTTATTTCATTTATAAGGACATTCATAGTACAATAAGTAAAATATTGGTAACTTTTACTTATTGTTTCATAGTTCAACCTTACATTTGGGGGCCTGGCCATGATATTTACTCTAAAAGACGTTTAAAAAGATTCTAATTGGGCTTATCCAATAATAAATTGGACTTATAATCATAAAGTTATATAATAATTTGGTATTTATTGATTTTAAAAGCTATTGAGGCATATGGAAAGCAAGTGTACTGTCTTACACATGGTTTTTCACATCCTTAGACTTGCAAAAACTTTCTTTGAGTGACTCTAGTGATTAAAAAAGATATTTTATAAATTAAAAATAATTTTATAAAAAGAATCATATTCATTTTTTATTTTATTCTTTAAAAATAAAACATAAAAAATAATAAAAATATTAAAACCAATGAAAAAGTTATTTTATTCATTTTAATTTCATTTCTTTAATTATTTTCATTTTTTTCAATAAAAAAGAAATAAAAGAAATTTTTACATGGAAAATTGCCATATCTTACCAAAAATAACACTTTTATATAAAATACTTATATTTATTTGTCTTTTTTAGTGTTTGAAGACAACCCAAAAGAGGACAACCAAACCACTGTTGAAAGATTGGTGGAAGAAACTTGTCAAAGTTCTCCAACACCAATAATTACCAAGAAAAAGAAAGCCAAGAAATTGGACTTTCCAGGACCCACCATTCAGGACTCTGAAGGTGAGTACCTCATTTATAAATTGCCATAAGAAAATTCCTGTTCTGAAATCCTCTTATTTCTCATTTTTCTTATAATATGACTACCAGAAGAGGCTCCCAATACTCCATCCTATCAGATGGAGCTGGACTCAGAGGCAGAATTGATTCCTCAAAAGGGAAAAGGAAGGGCAATATCCCCAGTGGAACAGAATCCACACAAGGAAGTGCCTTATCCCAAAGGCAAGTCCCAGAAATGCCCATGATATCTGAACCAGAGTTAGAACTAAGTAGGAGTGCCTCAAACAGGTATAAATCACATTCAGAGGGCTCAAATAGATATTTACATGAGCAAGTACAAACAGCACTACACAGTGTACAAAGACAAGGACTGGAAAATGTTGCCCCAAATACACCAAGGAGTGATGAACTCCTGGCACATCCTGAAAAAGCTCCTCAAAAAGGAGGAAATAGTGAGATACTCCAATGGATGGAATCCACTATCATCCAAACCTCAAATCAAAAAGATCAAGGAGTACCATGCCAAAAAGAAGGAGGCAACCAAGGAAGAAGCCCCAGTAGCTTCTACCAGCAAACCCCAAGCCAACCCACTTCTCCAAGAAGGGAAGAAGAACAAGAAAAGAATTGGAGAAAACCATATTCCCCAAGCTACAGGATCCCCAAAATCCAAAAAAGATGCCATGGAAAATGTCTTCAACATGGCCACAACTTTGATGGAATTCAAAGACAAAGAGGAACAAAGAATGAGACAACCCCATTTCTCAAAGAAATAACCTTGTCTCCTGATGTTATAAATACTTTAACAGAGCTTAAAAATAGTATTTTACCTCTTAAAGACATTAAAAATAGTTTATTATCTTTCCAAGAAATAAATAATAGCTTATCATCTTTAACAAAACTTGTTGCACAAAATAAGAAAGAAATTGATAACATAAAATTTATGATTGAAAATAACAAACCAAAAGTATTAATTGACAATACTCAGAAATTAATACAAGGACAACAAGAGTTGTACAAATACATAGGTGATATGAAAGAAAAAACTTTGACAATCAATTATGATGTGGGTATTGACAATCTTACAGAAAAATTAAACAAATTAAGTATTTCTGTAGAAAAATTTGAAGAAAAGACTTCATCAGACCAAAAATTACTTTTGGACCATGTGGAAAAGAGTGATGAAGCAAGAATGCATCTGAAAGATGACATTCAAAGTGGAATAAGGCTTATTACTGCAAAAATGGATAAAATTAATGAGGCTAACCTAAATATGCCAAAGTTATCAACACCATTTTCTCACATAAGAAGCCCTGTTAAACCAAAAGAGGAATTAACAAATCCATTCATAACATACTTGAGTCACCAAGACAATAACCAAGTCTTAATGAAGGAAGCACCTCAATTAAAAGAATGGCCAACATTCACAGGAGAAGGTGAATATGACCACATGTCATTTATCAAAACAATTGACATGCTACAAGAAGATTATGCCATACCAGATGAATTAATCACTGCAAGATTACATTTGTTGCTTGAGAAATATGCAAAAACATGGTATTATGGCATAAGGCAAACAAATGACAAAAATACCTGGTCTTGATGGAAACAAGAAATAATCACCAAGTGGGCTAATGATGCCTGGAGGTACAAAATAGAAAATGCATTTGAAAATTCTTTCTTTGACCCAGACAAAGACAAGCCTTTAAATTGGTTCTTGAAACAAGTTGAAAGACTTAATGCATTGTACCCAGAAATTTCACGAAAAATGGTGCATATGAAAATACTCAAGAAATGTGGAGGAGAGCTATAACATGCCCTAAGAAGCAGGTGTATAGAACCATTCTCCACAGAAGAGTATATCAATGCACTAGAGGACATAGTGACAAGAACAAAAATTGGCAGAACTTGGAAGAAATTAGACATTAAAAGCCCAAATAAACCATTTATCAAAAAAGATAAATCAAAAGAATCCTTCAAGCCCAATACATCCAACATTAATGAGCAAAGAAAATGCCATAAATGTGGAGCTATTGGACACTTAGGCAATAACTGCCTCAAAAATGCAAAGATTAATGAAATTGTGGAAACAGAAAACCACAATGACAAAGAAGAGGAATCTGACTCTGAAAAAGAGACAGAAGAATCAGAAAGTTCTGAAAGTGATGAAATCAATATAATTAATGCACAAATTAATAATATTGATATAATTTATGAAGTACTGGATGTTAACTCAAACTTACCACAAGTTGGGACATTTGACACAAACCTGACAAACATACAAGATGGCAAAATGTATAGAACCAAACCTGCAAGAGGAATGGGATATACAGCTGGAAAATCAAGTATAAGTATTGTTATGGTTGATAACCAAGAAGGAAAAGTTAGCTTAGATACAGGAGCATATTGCACCTGTGTTGGTAAAAGTTATTTAAAAACCATTGTCCCAGACTGGCAAGAAAAACTTATGCCAATACAAGGTGTCAAATTTAGTAGTGCAAGTGAGAGCATGAAGCCCCTTGGAATAATTGATTTAACAATAATTTTTCCTCATCCCTCACGATGTGTCAGAATCAAAGTAGAGTTTGTAGTAATGGACAACTGTACTAGTAATCACTTCATACTTGGGAATGACTACTTATCAATTTATGGTATAGATATCTCCAACCAAAAGGATAGATATTTCACCATAGGAGACAACAAAAGACAAAAGTTTGGCTTCTTAAATAACAAAAAACAAATCACAGTTATTAAGAATGAAGAAAAAATTCCAGAAAAGGAACTGACTATATCTGAATAACTTAAAGATGCAGAATTCAATCAAGAATTAACAGAAAAAATGAAAGAAAAATTGATTAACCTTCTATTTAAGTACAAAAATGCCTTTGCAGCTGACAAAGAGCCACTAGGTGCCATAATTGGACATGAAGTGGATATAATTCTTAATGTGGAAAACCCTTACCCACCTTTACTAAGGAGACCTGCTTACCCAGCTAGCCCAAGGGCTAGAGAAGCCTTAGAGGTACATATTAAAGAATTAATGGACCTTGGAGTATTAAGAAAGGTAGGACATAATGAACAGGTAGGAGTCACTACACCTGTCATTATAACTTGGCGTAATGGAAAATCAAGGATGGTAGGAGGCTTCAGAGCCCTGAACACCTATACCATTCCAGACAGGTATCCAATACCCAGGATCCATGAGACATTGACACAATTGTCACAAGCTAAGTTCATCACAGCCATGGATGCCTTAAAGGGTTTTGATCAAAATGTCTTAACAGACAATGCCAAAAAACTACTGAGGAGAATAGTCCACTGTGGAATTTTTGAATACTCAAGAATGCCATTTGGCATAAAAAATGCACCTTCCCATTATCAAAGGATGATGAATACCATATTTCCTGAAGAATTATCAGAAGGATGGTTAATTATCTATATTGATGATATCATAGTTTGCTCAGAAACTTGGGAAAATCACCTTACAAGACTAGAAACGGTACTACAAAAAATAGTCCAAGTAAATATGAAAATTTCCTTGAAAAAGTGTCATTTTGCATACAGTGAATTAAAAGCACTAGGGCATGTTGTATCTGGACTTAGTCTAGGAATAGACAAGAATAAAGTAGCAGCAGTACTAATTAAGCAAATGCCTCAAACCAAAAAAGAAATGCAATCATTTCTAGGATTTGCTGGTTACTATAGACAGCATATAAAGGACTTTGCAGAAATTGCCAAATGCTTGGATAAACTATGTGATCAACAAACAGTCTATGAAATGACAGAAGAAATAGTGAAGGCATACAAAGAATTGAAAAATTCCTTAAAAAATGCCCCATTTCTTCTAATGCCAGATTGGAAACTACCCTTCAAACTTTACATTGATGCTTGTGGAGAAGGACTGGGTGCTGCACTACACCAGACACAAATTATCAATGATAAACCAGTGGAAGGACCAATTTGTTTTATTTCAAGGCAGATAAAGCCAACAGAAGCAAGATATGAAGCAAGCCAAATGGAATGCCTCTGCTTAGTATGGGCTTTAGAAAAATTACATTACTACTTGGATGGAACAGTATTTGATGTGATGACAGACTGTAATGCTGTAAAATCTCTGTTAAATATGAAAACTATAAATAGACATATGCTGAGATGGCGAATTGCTATCCAAGAATATAGAGGAAATATGACTATTGTTCATAAATCTGGTAATATTCATAAAAATGCAGATGGTCTTAGAAGATGGGCTCTAGCAAATACCCCTGACAATCCAGCATGGGTACCACAAGAAGAATACCATATAGAAGGAATATGTGTTACAGACATTGGCACAGAATTCTTTAACCAAGTTAAAGAAAGCTATAAGATGGACAAAAATTGCCATATCTTAAGCCAACTTCTAATTAAAGACTGCAAAGACCCATCACTTTCATCAAAACTAGATGAAACATGGAAAAAGGCATATGATGAAGGAAGATTCCACCTGCTTGATGGAATCCTTTACCATAGAACAAAACAGACATGTGTTATGGCCTTAACAGATAGAACCCTGATAAACACTATTTTACATGAGTGTCATGATAGTGTTGCAGCTGGACACCTTTAAGAAGACAATACACTAGATAGGGTGAAAACCTGCTCTTGGTGGCCAAATTGGAAGAAAGATGTTATAGAATACTGCCAAACCTGTGACAGATGTCAAAAAGCCAACAGAGCCACAGGAAAGAAATTTGGAATGATGATCCAAATCCAAGAACCAAAATCCCCTTGGGAAATAGCTCATATGGATTGGGTAACAGCATTACCTCCAGGAGGAGACAGAAGCTATAATGCATGCCTAGTATTGGTTGACAGGTATAGCAAAACTCCCATGTTTCTACCATGTCATGAAGATGACCCAGCTATGGACACAGCCATAATGATATGGAATAAAGTTATTAGCCATACAGGCTTATTCCAGAATATTATAAGTGACAGAGACCCAAAGTTCACTTCAGCATTATGGACAAATCTCCATAACTTGTTTGGGACAAAGTTATCATTCTCAACAGCTTACCATCCTAAAACTGATGGCTTAGCAGAAAGAATGATACAGACCTTAGAGGACATGATCAGAAGATTCTGTGCTTATGGGCTAGAACTCAAAGATTCTGATGGTTTTACCCATGATTGGTGTACACTAATACCAGCTCTTGAACTGGCATATGAAACATCAATCCATTCTTCTACTGGAAAAACACCAGCAATGCTAGAAAAAGGTTGGAATCCAAGACTTCCTTATGATACCCTCAAAAAGGACTTAGTGGATATACATCCAACAGCAAGCAGTCTTAAGATGATGCTTGACAAGGCAAGACACCATGCAAACAGATGTATGCAAGATTCTTTCAAATATGCAAAAGAAAGATGGAATAAAAGTCATAAGCCACCTGATTCCAAAATAGGAGACTTGGTCCTAGTATCAACCCTTAATTTCAATAACATAAAAAGCCCAAAGAAATTGAAAGATTCCTTTGCAGGACCATTTATGATAAAAGCACTTCATGGACCCAATGCTGTGCAATTCGAACTCACAGGTGAACTAATGAACAAACACCCAACTTTCCCTGTAAGTCTTATAAAACCTTGCAGCTCAAGTGACAAGGAGCTATTTCCACTAAGAAATAAACCCCCACTTGAAATTCCCCCCTTGGAAGAAGGAGAGGAAAAGAAAATAGTAAAAGTCCTTAAAGAAAGAAGGACAAGAAACAAAAAGGAAAGGGAATACCTTGTAAGGTATAGAAATTCAACTCAAGAAGATGAATGGCTACTTGAGAAAGATATAACAAATGCTGATAAACTACTAAGAGGGTTCAGACATGAAAGAAAGCCTGAAAAATAGAAAAGTTAAGGATTATTGAGCTTCAAGACTGACAAAGTTTATTGAAGAGGTAGGACAGTGGATGATACCCTAATTACACATATCAGATTGTGGTACAATCTTTTTTGGTGGTAGGGAATGTGAGTGAACCTTTGAGATATGACCACATACCCAAAAAGGTCACAAGAAATATTTAATATAATTATACATTAAAAATAATTACCTTAAAGCTACAAAAATACCATAAATTGGCATAAAACTTGGTTTAACTTAAACACCAATGAATAAACATGTGAAATAAATTATACCATTGGATTCCCCATGGTAAAATACACATATACCACTTTTATGGCATATCTTTAAAGTCAATATTTAATAAGTTATAAGTAATAATACCTTATAAAAAACACAAATCCTTATTTATTTCAAAGACCAATGAAACAACATGTACAATAAATGGTACCACTGGATTCTCCATAGAGATCCACATATAAAACAATTAAGAAGATAAGATTCAAAATCAATACTTAAGGAATTAACCTGAATATATTCACTTTTTTGGTCAACGCATATATTCAAGGATTTTAGCTAATATCTCTTGAAATATGCATGATAGAGTGATGAACCAAAAATAAAGTCATCAAGTAATTACTGTAGGAATACAGAAATGAAGTTTCTTTTACAAGTTATAAACAAGGTTGAAACCTGTAAGGAATTATTGATTAAAATCAACAGAGCTGTTGACCACTTTGTTGTGAAAGTGGTCCAAACTTAAAAAAAAGTAGACAGTTGGATTCTACTAGTTCATTCGTGAAGAATGATGTATTTTTTATTAAAATATTCAAGGTATAACCCTTTGAAATCATAGTTTGAAGTTTAAAATATTAAGTTTCGACAGAAAAGATGAGTTACAAGAAAAATCATCAAAAATAGAGTTTTGATTATGTAATAAAATTCTCTTGAAGGAATAATGAGGTTATGCCAAGCTATGAGAACTCACTCTCTGAATTGTTGTAGCGTGTAAATCTTGAAAGTTATTAAGGATCAAAGTTTGAGCTTCATTTGATCATTTATGATCACTCACTGTAACCTTAAATTAAGTTTAACAGTCATATGAGTGATACAATTGGTGAATACTATTATTTTATGATTAAAACTAATAAAATCCACAAATTTTGGGGTTCTCCCAAGCCTTTGACGTCATCAAACATAGAGGTATAGTGATAACTCTAAATAATGGCGTAATAATGATGTAATCATCACCAAACCTTAAAATATTGATCAATTCCAGAGGATATGATCAGCACACGTCTACTAGAAGCCTGTTGGACTCTAGGAGGGAGGTATTCACTATAAATAGAGCTGTTTTTACTCTGTTTTCCCCGCAGACACATCAAAAACATTAAATCAATTAACTCAAAAGGTAATATCTTTATTCTTTATATATAAATCTTTTATATTATCAAAGAACAAAGATCATCTTATTGTAATCATCAAATTTGATGTTATTAAATCCTTTATTTAATTGTTTTTGCTAAAAATCTCTCTAAAATCTCATTTCCATGTAAAAATCAAGAATATTTGTAATTGTCTCTATTTTTTACTGTAAATACAATTTGGATAAGTTGTATTTACATTCGTTGGCCTAAAATATCTCAAAATTACTATATCAAGTATTAAAAGTAGGTTATTTTCTCTTTATTATTACTTTAACAATTCTTTAATTAATATAAATAGTATTTATACTAATTTATAACTTTAGTATTGGTAATATTATTGTTATTAATTGTTTTTTATTAATAAAAAAAATTTTTTTACGCCTTTATTATTTGTTTGTAACAATAATAAAGTGCCATTAAATATATTAATTATTTCATACTAATATATTTATTTTATTATATTATATTTTATAATATAAATTATATTATCATATTTAATTGATAATATAATTATTTTTACACCATAATTATAATAATTCTTTATTATTATAATTATTTTTATCTTATTTATTTCATTTATAAGGACATTCATAGTACAATAAGTAAAATATTGGTACTTTTTACTTATTGTTTCATAGTCAAACCTTACATTTTTGTTTTATACTGTAATACTGAGGATTACAGTAGCAGTACTGTGAAAACTGCTACTGTAAAATTCTCAATGATTGTCAGCAATTTCACAATGGCTGGCGCAATAATGCCTTCTAAATTTGAAATTATTAACATTTTCTCAATTTTTCTCCCTTTGATTCTGAATTTTTAATATTAATCAGAAATTTAAATCCTTTTTCAGCTTCAGGATTCATCTTAAAGACCCAAATACTTGTCTTTTTAGCAAAAAAACAATTCAAAAGAGCCAAAATAAGACCTCTTTTCTATTTCAAAAAGAGAGATTTAAGATTTCCTCATAGGAAAAATTGATAATATTCAATAATAATAACTCAAATTAGAAACTGAAATGGAATCCATAATAATCATGATATTGAGAAGATCCCAAAAAATCAATGAGATATATTGTATTGTTTGTACTTTTTTTTCTTTCTGAATAATTCCATTCATGAAAAATGTGGGGAATATTCCTTTTATTTATTTTGAATTTTAGAAAACTTATGATATAAAAAAGGCAAATTATTTTTCTCCTTAAGATGAGAATTTAACTAAGGGGGGATTTCTCAAAGAAAAAGTTTGAAGAAAAGATATAAATTCCTCTAACTATATGTCAAAAGTAGGGAGGTATTTAAGGAAAATAAGGGTTTCATTTATTTTGGCAACTGAATTTTACTTATGAAAGCCTTTAAAAGACACATGAAAATGTTAAAATTAAGAATATATATTTAGGGTGGAATTATTATACCCTGCAATATCTACATGAAGATAAAAATAGAATGCAAAGCCTCCTCCATAAATCAAAATCTCTGGAGATATCTCATATAATAAAATATATGTGTATTGTATAGAATCAAAAAAATAATCTTGAAAATTCCTGGATATTCTGGTGGCTTGGAAGAACCTGGAATATTGATGAACATTGGAATCCTGATTACAACCCAGCTCAGAGGAGGGATTGAAGCTCGTTCTATTCTGTGTCCAAGATAGTTTTCAAATGAAACACCTGCTGTCATATGCAGTGAATTTTCTCATGGTGATTTTAGTTCATAAATTTTTTAATTCCACAAAGGATATAATTTAATTAAATTGGACTCCTTTTTTGGCACAGGAGCCAAACACTCTTGTGTAAAGGATTTAAAATAAACATGTCCCTGTGAATAGATATTTCAGGTGTGATCCTACATCTTGAAAGAATGATCTATCATAAAAAGTTAGTTCAAATTAAGATTAAATGCTTTTAAATTATGAAAAAGAATGTTTTATGAAGACTTTCTTGAAATATTCCAAATCAGAGGAAGATATCTAAAGTAAGGTTCTGGTAAGCAAATATATCATGTTTTTTTAGTAAATTTTGTAAAAAACATATATTTTCCTGATGAAAAAGGGGATAGACCCCATTTTATTCAAAAAATACTAAAAACAGTGAGAAAATTGGTTTTTTGTGTGTTTCATTCTCAAAGATATTGATTATTTTAAATATCTTTTTATAAGAACTTTATTCTCTAAATGCAAAGTATTTGAAGAATACTGAAAGCGATTCTAGCTGTTGGATTTAAATTTTTTTTTGGAAGGAGAAAGTATTGAAAACATCCATACTTGAAGGATATTTTTTGAGGCAAAGCTTTTGATCAAAACAAGGGGGTCTTCATGTGGAACACAGGAATTATCTTGATGAAAATTAAGGAATTGTTTTGAGAAATGTCATGGTGTTATTCCAATAAAATAAATGATATTTCTCAATAAGAGGGGAGCATTTTTGCAATTCAAAATATGTGGTTTTTGGAATTGTTTTCATGCTTAATATGGTATTGTTTCAATGTAGAATATGGGAATGTTGGAATGCCTAATATGGAATTGTTTCAGTACAAATTAGGGAACTCAATTAATTTTGAATATGACCTTTTCTCATGGTAAATGTCCCATTGTTACTATGAAAAATATCTCATTGAAAGGTAAGCATGGAGCTTGTCAATTGAAAAAAAGGGAAGTGGTTAAGTGGAAATAATGGAATTTTGAGTGCAAGCTACAAATTCTTTTAAGTACAAAATCAAGCATTGTTCATGGAAGAGTTTCTTGAAGGACAATGAGAGAATTGTTGGACTGCAGATGATGAGATTATTTCAGTAAAAATTATGGAGGTTGTTGATTGGAAGCACCACTACTGTTCCAATATCAATGATTATTATGTAATTGATGCCAAGAAAAACTTTAACTATTGTAAAAATCACAGCTTTATAAATTTTATGTGTTATTTTTAATTATTTTGATCAAAAATGGTGATGAAGCATGAAATGCTTGTTTTAAACAAGTGCTTATGTACATATACCAAATCATGTAAAAAATGTGTAAGTTCCTATTGATGTTTACTAAAGTCTTTATGCAATTTTACCTGCACACTCAAAATATGAACCGGTTTTTAAAATTCACAGGAGCCAATAGATTAAGCTTAGAAGAAGAAGAAAATCAAATACCTAGAAGATTCAAAATAATTTTCCAAATAAACTGAGTTAGTCTGAGCTTGAAATCAGAATTTTCACAGCTTTTTATGGCAGCTTAATTTTACTTGTATTTCTGTTCCATAAATTTTTATGTACTGGCAAATTTTCTTCCATAAACAAATCAAAAATAAATTGAAATTCAGATTCTTTGGTTCCACCTGATTTTTTTGTCACAAAGAATTTAGAATGGAAATCTGCACCTTTATTTTGTACATAGAACAATCCACAGGAAATTTGGGTGGTAAAACATGGTTTATTTTGAAAATAAGAATTTCCCTGAGGCTCTCTTTTTTACAACAAAATATACTTCATAGGATAATTCTGGGAATTAATGAAAAAGTGGCGTGCAGACCTCATTTTTAATTATTCCATCTAGGAAACAAATTTTTCTTAGTATATGCTTCAGAAAGTGAAAAAATTGGTATTTAATTCACTTCCTTTGATTTGAAGAAGCGCTTAATTCAATTTTTTGGAATTGAAAAGGAATTTTTGTTACCACATATCTGAGGAGGATATTATACACAAAACTATCTCCAGAAAATTTAATCAGAATTTTGAATAAATCATATATATTTGTGCTCATCATATAGAAATTTCTGAAATGAAAATAGTTAAAATGATAATTGAAAAGAAAAATTATCATATCAAGTTTTTGGAAAATTTCTTCCTTCAAAAAATGTAAATGATTTACTGTTTAATACTAGTGTTTCATCCAAACATCAAACAAAGATATGAATAAAGTTTGGTTAGATCTAAATTTTCTGAAAGTGTGTCTGAGTATTACTCAAAAAATGTCAGGTTTGAGCCCATGTTGAGTTTATGTTCCAATCAGAATTCCTTCCAGATTGGGAGCTTGGTTTAACCTGCAGCCCCTTCCTTCCCTTAGGGGCTGACTCTTTTTCATGGTGATTACAAATTAAAATTAGAGAAAACACATTTATGGTAATCCATCTCTTTTATATTATGTAAATCTTTACAAAGAGCCCTAATTCCTTTATAAGCTTTCTGATATATGTGAATTACTTTTCAAATGCAAGTTTTTAAATGTAAATATTACTCAGCTATTTATCCCCATAGATTATATTGAGAAAACATTTCAGTGAAATTTTGATACTTCTGCAAAAACCTATAGAACAGACTTCAAATGTTGATTTTTTTTATTACCTGATTTGAATATAAAAGAGAACAAATATTAATTTAGAATGAAAAACATTCTTTGTATCTTGTGATGTTGAATTCTTTTCCTTGGAAAATCCTGACCAAACACTAATAATGCAGCAATTGAATTGAAAATTTGCAGCTTGAATTTCTTTGAAAAATCCTCTTTCTTGATTTAATTTATGCTCTTTCTCTAATGTTAAATTCTGAATGCAGAACCTGCTGTAATTTGTAGCCACTTTACTCATGGTTAATGTTACTGGAGATTCCCAAGTGTCTCAAATCAACCCTCTGATGGGGGTTGCAACATATTTAGCTATGAATTATGAGAATTGTTGTTTTCTGTAAATTTAGGAAGCTATAAGATGATACAACATAGAAATAATGCATAAAAGGAGCATTTAGATAGTAATAAGTTTGAAATTTGGGAGTTTTAGGGGTACACTCGCCATGAAAATAATGCTACCCCCACTAGTAGATGTAGCAGGCTCAAACCAGGTCTAACCAGGCTTCTAGTTTTCTATTAATATTGGGTTGTTTTCCAAGCTGGATCTTTAACATGAAACAATACTTCACATAGAATGAACTGAACTATGTATCTTCTGCAATTCCTAAATAGCCTTTCCTTTCCCAAAATTTGTTGAAACCAAAACCAATAGTTTCAGAGTCAAGATGATTCCATCAAACAATATAGGTCTTTTTACAGTTATCAAAGTGAGAATATCCTCTTTCTTCTTCTACTATCATGTCCTTTCTTTCAGAAATAATTTTATTTTACAATTCTTTTATTAAATGTCAATATTTCCAACTATGTATATTATCTACATCAAAATGTTTTTCCTTGCATAATTAATTATCATCAGCTCTTCTCTCACAAAAAAAACAAAATGTGTACTTATAATTATTATCAGTTCCTGAAAGCTTTATTCCTCTTTATTTATAGAAATAAAACACAAATTAGGAGATATAATGTAACTTTTTATTATTGGAAAACAATTTTGGAAATTTCTGGATAATAACACATTTGAAGGAAATACATTTTGAAAAAACATTCAAGTAAAGTTTTCTCCCTGTCTTATTGTTGAGATCTGGTGCTTTATTTAAAATATGGGTGGAAATTTTATCATCATATTCCCAGAAATTCAGGATTTCATCACTGTCAAAACTGTTTTCCATGAGATCAATAACCCAAGACTTCTCATGACTAAAAAAGACTCTCCTTCAAGATCACATGCTACATAGTATACCAAAGGGTTTTGTAAGGTTTGACTATGAAACAATATATAAAAATTACTAATATTTTACTCATTGTACTATGAATGTCCTTATAAATGAAATAAATAAGATAAAAAAAATCATAATAATAAAGTATTATTATAATTATGGCATAAAATACCTATATTATTAAGTAAATATAATAATATAATTTATATTATAGAAAATAATATGATAAGTAAATATATTAATATAAGATAATTAATATATTTAAAAAGCACTTCATTATTGTTACCAACAAATAATAAAGGCGTAAAAAATTGTTTTTTATTCATAAAAAACAATTAATAACTATAATATTACTAATATCAAAGTTATAAATTAATATAAATACTATTTATATCAATTATAGATTTATTAAGGTAATAATAGAGAAAAATTATTATAATAAGAGAAACAACCTACTTTTAATGCTTCATATAATAATTTTGGATAGCTTTACACCTAAAAATATAAATACAACTTATTAAAGTTGTATTTACAATGAAATTTAAGAGAAATTACAATTTTTCTTGAATTTATGTGGAATAGAGGTTTTTAAGAGAAATTTAAACAAAACAATTATAAAATTGCAATAATCACATCAGAGATGAAGATTATAATAAGATTATCTTTGGTATTTAATAATATCAAAGTTTTATATATAAGGAATAAAGAAATTACCTTTTCATTTAATGATTTAATGTTTTGTAAGCATTTGAGGGGAAAACAGAGTAAAAAGAGCTCTATTTATAGTAAATACCTCCCTCCTAGAGTCCAGAAGTCTTGTCGTAGATGTGTACTGATGCTTTTTACTAGAATTGATCAATATTTTAAGGTTTGGTGATGATTACATCATGATCAAACCATCTTACCTCATAATTACACCATTATTTAAAGTTATCACTGTAACTTTAAGTTTGATGATGTCATAGGATTGGAAGAAGCCTAAACTTCGTGAATTTTATTATTATTAATAGTAATCTAATAGTATTCATCAATTTTATCACTTATATGACTGTTAAACTTAAAATAATATTACAGTGAGTGATCTTAAATGATCAAATTTAAGCTTAAACTTTGATCATTAATACCTTTTAAGCTATAAACGCTAAATCTATTCTGGGAGTGGATTCTGATAGCTTGGGATGTCTCCATTACACTGCCAAGAGCATTTTATTATATCATCAAAACTGTATTTTTGATGATTTTTCTTGTAACTCATCTTTTCTGTCGAAATTTAATATTTTTCCCTTCAAACCATGATTTCAAGGGGTTACACCTTGAATATTGTACTATGAAATACATCATTCTTCACGAATGAAGTAGTGAAATCCAACCATATACTTCTTTCCAAGTTTGGACCACTTTCACAATGAAGTGGTTAACAGCTCTATTGATTTTAATCAATAATCCCTTACAAATTTTAACCTTGTTTATAACTTGTGAAATAAAGTTCATTTCTGTATTCCTACAATAAATAAGTGGTGACATTATTTTTGGTTAATCACTCTATCATGTATATTCCAAAAGATATTAGCTAAAATCCTTGAATATATGCGTTGACCAAAAAAGTGCATATATTCAGCTTAACTCTTTAAGTATTGACACTGGAGATTAGCTTCTTAATTGTTCTATGTGTAGAACTTTGTGGAAAATCCAATGGTACCATTTATTTTACATGTTGTTTCATTGGTATTTGAAATAATTAAGGATTCATGTTTTTTATAAGGTGTTATTACTTATAACTCCATAAATATTGACTTTACAGATATGCCATAAAAATGGTATATGTGTATTTTACCATGAGGAATCCAATGGTGTAATTTATTTTACATGTTTATTCATTGGTATTTGAGTTAAACCAAGTTTTATGCCTATTTATGGCATTTTTGTAGCTTTAAGGCAATTATTTTTAAGGTATAATTATTTTAAATATATCTCGTGACCTTTTTGGGTATGTGGTCATATCTCAAAGGTTCACTCACATTCCCTACCACCAAAAAAGATTGCACCACAATCTGATATGTATAATTAGGGTATCATCCACTGTCCTACCTCTTCAATAGACTTTGTTAGTCTTGAAGCTCAATAATGCTTGATTTTTCTATTCTTTAGGTTTTCTTTCATGTCTGAACCTTCTTAGTAGTTTATCAGCATTTGTTATATCTTTCTCAAGTAGCCATTCATCTTCTTGAGTTGAATTTCTATACCTTACAAGGTATTCTCTTTCTTTTTTGTTTCTTGTCCTGTTCTTGAAGGAGTTTTACAATTTTGTTTTCTTCTTCTTCTTCCAAGGGGGGAATTACAAGTGGGGGTTTATTTCTTAGTGGAAATAGCTCCTTGTCACTTGAGCTGTAAGGCTTTATCAGACTTACACTGAAAGTTGGGTGTTTGTTCATTAATTCACCTGTGAGTTCCAATTGCACAGAATTGGGTCCATGAAGTGCCTTTATCATAAATTGTCCTGCAAAGGAATCTTTCAATTTCTTTGGACCTTTTATGTTATTGAAATTAAGAGTTGATACTAGGACCAAGTCCCCTATTTTGAATTCAGGTGGTTTATGACTTTCATCCCATCTTTCTTTTGCATATTTGAAAGAATCTTGCATACATCTGTTTGCATGGTGTCTTGCTTTGTCAAGCATTATATTAAAACTGCTCAATGTCTTAAAACTGCTTGCTGTTGGATGTATATCCACTAAGTCCTTTTTGAGGGTATCATAAGGAAGTCTTGGATTCCAACCTTTTTCTAGCATTGCTGGTGTCTTTCCAGTAGAAGAATGGATTGATGTTTTTTATTACAGTTCAAGAGCTGGTATTAGTGTACACCAATCATGGGTAAAACCATCAGAGTCTTTGAATTCTAGTACATAATCACAGAATCTTCTGATCATGGCCTCCAAGGTTTGTATCATTCTTTCTGCTAAACCATCAGTTTGAGGATGGTAAGCTTTTGAGAATGATAACTTTGTCCCAAAGAAGTTATGGAGATTTGTCCATAATGCTGAACTGAATTTTGGGTCTCTGTCACTTATAATATTATGGAATAAGCCTGTGTGGCTAATGACTTTATTCCATATCATTATGGCTGTGTCCATAGCTGTGTCATCTTCATGACATGGTAGGAACATGGGAGTTTTGCTATACCTGTCAACTAATACTAGGCATGCATTATAGCTTCTGTCTCCTCCTGGAGGTAATGCTGTTACCCAATCCATATGAACTATTTCCCAAGGGGATTTTGGTTCTTTGATTTGGATAGTCATTACAAATTTCTTTCCTGTGGCTCTGTTGGCTTTTTGACATCTGTCACAGGTTTGGCAGTATTCTGCAACATCTTTCTTCCAATTTGGCCACCAAGAGCAGGTTTTCACCCTTTCTAGTGTTCTGTCTTCTGAAATATGCCCAGCTGAAACACTATCATGACACTCATGTAAAATAGTTTTTATTGGGGTTCTATCTGTTAAGGCCATAACACATGTGTGTTTTACTCTATGGTAAAGGATTCCATCAAGGAAGTGGAATCTTCCTTCATCATATGCCTTTTTCCATGTTTTATCTAATTTTGATGAAAGTTATGGGTCGTTGCAGTCTTTCATTAGAAGCTGGCTTAAGATATGGCAATTCATGTCTATCTTATAGATTTCTTCAACTTGGTTAAAGAATTCTCTGCCAATGTCTGTAACACATATCCCTTCTATATGGTGCTCTTCCTGTGGTACCCATGCTGGATTGTCAGGGGTATTTGCTAGAGACCATCTGCATTTTTATGAATATTACAAGATTTATGAACAAAAGTCATATTTCCTCTATATTCCTGGATAGCAATTTGCCATCTCAGCATATGTCTATTTATAGTTTTCATATTTAATAGAGATTTTACAGCATTACAGTCTGTAATCGCATCAAACACTGTTCCATCCAAGTAATAATGTAATTTTTCTAAAGCCCACACTAAGCAGAGGTATTCCATTTGGCTTGCTAGATATCTTGCTTCTGTTGGCTTTATCTGTCTTGAAATAAAGCAAATTGGTCCTTCCACTGGTTTATCATTGATAATTTGTGTCTGGTGTAGTGCAGCACCTAGTCCTTCTCCACAAGCATCAATGTAAAGTTTGAAGGGTAGTTTCCAATCTGGCATTAGAAGAAATGGGGAATTTTTTAAGGAATGTTTCAATTCTTTGTATGCCTTCACTATTTCTTCTGTCATTTCATAGACTGTTTGTTGATCACATAGTTTATCCAAGGATTTGGCAATTTCTGCAAAGACCTTTATATGCTGTCTATAGTAACCAGCAAATGCTAGAAATGATTGCATTTCTTTTTTGGCTTGAGGCATTGGCTTAAGTAGTACTGCTGCTACTTTATTCTTGTATATGCCTAGACTAAGTCCAGATACAACATGTCCTAGTGCCTTTAGTTCACTATATGCAAAATGACACTTTTCAAGGAAATTTTCATATTCACTTGCACCTCTTTTTGTATTACCCTTTCTAGTCTTGTAAGCTGATTTTCCCAGGTTTCTGAGCAAACTATGATATCATCAATATAGATGATAAACCATATTTCTGATAATTCTTCAGGAAATATGGTATTCATCATCCTTTGATAATGGGAAGGTGCATTCTTTATGCCAAATGGCACTCTTAAGTATTCAAAAATCCCACAGTGGACTATTATCCTCAGTAGTTTCTTGGCATTGTCTGTTAAGACATTTTGATGAAAACCCTTTAAAGCATCCATGGCTGTAATGAACTTAGCTTGTGACAATTGTGTCAATGTCTCATGGATTCTGGGTATTGAATATCTGTCTGGAATGGTATAGGTGTTCAGGGCTCTGAAGTCTCCTACCATTCTTGATTTTCCATTATGCCAAGTTATAATGACAGGTGTAGTGACCTCTACCTGTTCATTATGTCCTACTTTTCTTAATACTCCAAGGTCCATTAATTCTTTAATGTGTACCTTCAAGGCTTCTCTAGCCCTTGGACTAGCTGGGTAAGCAGGTCTCCTTAGCAAAGGTGGGTAAGGCTTTTCCACATTAAGAATTATATCCACCTCATGCCCAATTATGGCACCTAGTGGCTCTTTGTCAGTTGCAAAGGCATTTTTGTACTTAAATAAGAGGTCAATAAATTTTTCTGTCATTTTTCTGCCTCTTTGAGTTGTTCAGATATAAAAAGTTCCTTTTCTGGACTTTTCTCTTCATTATCAATAACTGTAATTTGTTTTTTGTTATTTAATAATCCAAACTTTTGTCTTTTGTTGTCTCCTATGGTAAAATATCTATCTTTTTGGTAAGAGATATCTATACCATAAATTGACAAGTAGTCATTTCCAAGTATGAAGTAATTACTAGTACAGTTGTCTATTACTACAAAATCTACTTTAATTCTGACATATTGTGAGGGGTGAGGAAAAATTAGTGTTAAATCAATTATTCCAAGCGGCTTCATGCTCTCACTTGCACTACTAAATTTGACACCTTGTATTGGCATAAGTCATTCTTGCCAATCTGGAGCAATGGCTTTTAAATAACTCTTACCAACACAGGTACAATATGCTCCTGTATCCAAGTTCACTTTTCCTTCTTGGTTATCAACCATAACAATGCTTATACTTGATTCTGCAGCTGTATATCCCATTCCTTTTGCAGGTTTAGTTCTATACATTTTGGAATCTTCTATATTTGTCAGGTTTGTGTCAGAAGTTCCAACTTGTGGTAAGTTTGTGTTAACATCTAGTACTTCATAAATTATATCAATATTATTAATTTGTGCATTAATTATATTAATTTCATCACTTTCAGAGCTTTCTGACTCTTCTGTTTCTTTTTCAGAGTCATATTCCTCCTCTTTGTCATTGTGGTTTTCTGTTTCCACAATTTCATTAATCTTAGCCTTTTTGAGGCAGTTATTGGCTAAGTGTCCAATACCTCCACATTTATGGCATTTTCTTTGCTCATTATTGTTGGATTTATTGAGCTTGAAAGCTTCTTTTGATTTATCTTTTTTGATAAATGGTTTATTTGGACTTTCAATGTCCGATTTCTTCTAAGTTCTTCCAATTTTTGTTCTTGTCACTATGTCCTCTAGTGCATTGATATACTCTTCTGTGGAGCACTTGCCTATACACCTGATTCTTAGGGCATGTTCTAGCTCTCATCCACATTTCTTAAGTATTTCCATGTGCACCATCTTTTGTGACATTTCTGAGTAAAATGCATTGAGTCTTTCAACTTGTTTTAAGAACCAAGTTAAAGGTTTGTCTTTGTCAGGGTCAAAGAAAGAATTTTCAAATGCATTCTCTATCTTGTACCTCCAGGCATCATTAGCCCACTTGGTGATTATTTCTTGTTTCCACCAAGACCAGGTGTTTTTGCCATTTGTTTGTCTTATGCCATAATACCATCTTTTTGCAGATTTTTCAAACAATGAATGTAATCTTGCAGTAATTAATTCATCTGGTATGGCATAATCTTCTTGTAGCATGTCAATTGCCTTGATAAATGACATGTGGTCATATTCACCTTCTCCTGTGAATGTTGGCCATTCTTTTAATTGAGGTGCTTCCTTCATTAAGACTTGGTTATTTTCTTGGTGACTTAAGTCTGTTATGAATGGATTTGTTAATTCTTCTTTTGGTTTAACAGGGCTTCTTATGTGAGAAAATGGGATTGATAACTTTGGCATATTTGAGTTAGCCTCATTAGTTTTGTCCATTTTTTCAGTGATAAGCCTTATTTCACTTTGAATGTCATCTTTCAGATGCATTCTTGCTTCATCACTCTTTTCCACATGGTCCAAAAGTAATTTTTGGTGTGATGAAGTCTTTTCTTCAAATTTTTCTACAGAAATACTTAGTTTGTTTAGTTTTCCTGTAAGATTGTCAATACTCATGTCATAATTGATTGTCAAAGTTTTATCTTTGATATCTTTTATGTTTTTATACAATTCTTGTTGTCCTTGTATTAATTTTTGAGTGTTATTAATCAAAATCTTTGGTTTGTGATTTTCAAAAATAAACTTAATGTTATAAATTTCTTTTTTATTTTGTACAACAATTTTTGTTAAAGAAAATAAGTTGGTTTTTATTTCATGTAGTGATAATAAACTGTTTTTAATTTCTTTTAGAGGTAATATACTACTTTTAATTTCTGTTAAAGTATTTACAACATCTTTGGACAAGGTTATTTCTTTGGAAAATGAGGTTGTCTCATTCTTTGTTCTTCCTTGTCCTTGAATTCCATCAAGGTTCTGGCCATGTTGAATACATTGTCCATGGCATCCTTTTGGATTTTTGGAATCCTGTAGCTTGGGGAATATGGTTTTCTCCAATTCTTTTTCTTGTTCTTCTTACCTTCTTGGAGAAGTGGGTTGGCTTGGGGTTTGCTGGTAGAAGCTACTGGGGCTTCTTCCTTGGTTTCCTCCTTCTTTTTGGCATGGTACTCCTTGATCTTTTTGATTTGAGGTTTGGATGATAGTGGATTCCATCCATTGGAGTATCTCACTATTTCCTCCTCTTTGAGGAACTTTTTCAGGATGTGCCAGGAGTTCATCACTCCTTGGTGTATTTGGGGCAACATTTTCCAGTCCTTGTCTTTGTACACTGTGTAGTGCTGTTTGTACTTGCTCATGTAAATATCTATTTGAGCCCTCTGAATGTGATTTATACCTGTTTGAGGCACTCATACTTAGTTCTAACTCTGGTTCAGATATCATGGGCATTTCTGGGACTTGCCTTTGGGATAAGGCACTTCCCTGTGTGGATTCTGTTCCACTGGGGATATTGCCCTTCCTTTTCCCTTTTGAGGAATCAATTCTACCTCTGAGTCCAGCTCCATCTGATAGGATGGAGTATTGGGAGTCTCTTCTGGTGGTCATATTTTAAGAAAAAATTAAAAATAAGAGAATTTCAGAACAGGAATTCTTTTATGGCAATTTATAAATGAGGTACTCATCTTCAGAGTCCTGGAAAGTCTAATTTCTTAGTGATTATTGGTGTTGGAGAACTTTGACAAGTTTCTTCCACCAATCTTTCAGAAGTGGCTTGGTTGTCCCCTGTTGGATTGTCTTCAAACACTAAAAAAGACAAATAAATATAAGTCTTTCATATAAAAAGTGTTATTTTTGGTAAGATATGGCAATTTTCCACGTAAAAATTGCTTTTATATCTTAAAAAATGAAAAGAAAGAAGGAAATAAAATTAAAATGAATAAAAAAACTTTCTTTATTGGTTTTTATTTATGATTTTTTGTTTTTTATATTTTTATTTTTTAAAGAATAAAATAAAAAAAATGAATATTATTCTTTTATAAAATTAATTTATAATATAAAGTTATTTTTAATTTATAAAATATCTTTTTTTAATTACTAGAGTCACTCAAAGAAAGTTCTTGCAAGTCTAAGGATGTGAAAAACCACGTGTAAGACAGTACAATTGCTTTCCAAATGCCTCAATAGTATTTAAAATCATTATATAATTTTATGATTATAATTGTAATTTATTATTGGATAAACCCAATTAGAATATTTTTAAGGTCTTTTAGAGTAAATACCATGGCCAGGCCCCCAAATGTAAGGTTTGACTATGAAACAATAAGTAAAAATTACTAATATTTTACTTATTGTACTACAAATGTCCTTATAAATGAAATAAAGAAGATAAAAATAATTATATAATTAAATAAATATAATGATATAATTTATATTATAGAAAATAATATAATAAGTAAATATATTAATATAAGATAATTAATATATTTAAAAAGCACTTTATTATTGTTACCAACAAATAATAAATGCATAAAAAATTGTTTTTTATTAATAAAAAACAATCAATAACAATAATATTACTAATATTAAAGTTATAAATTAATATAAATACTATTTATATCAATTATAGATTTATTAAAGTAATAATAGAGAAAAATTATTATAATAAGAGAAATAACCTACTTTCAATGCTTAATATAATAATTTTGGATACTTTTACACCTAAAAATGTAAATACAACTTATTAAAGTTGTATTTACAATGAAATTTAAGAGATATTTAAACAAAACAATTATAAAATTGCAATAATCACATCAGAGATGAAGATTATAACAAGATTATCATTGGTCTTTAATAATATCAAAGTTTTATATATAAGGAATCAAGAAATTACCTTTTCATTTAATGATTTAATGTTTTGTAAGCATCTGAGGGGAAAACAGAGTCAAAAGAGCTCTATTTATAGTGAATACCTCCCTCCTAGAGTCAAGCAGGCTTCTAGTAGACGTGTAATGATGCTTTCTACTAGAATTGATCAATATTTTAAGGTTTGGTGATGATTACATCATGATCAAACCATCTTACCTCATAATTACGCCATTATTTAAAGTTATCACTGTAACTTTAATTTTGATGACGTCATAGGCTCCGAAGAAGCCTAAGCTTTGTGGATTTTATTATTATTAATCATAATCTAATAGTATTCATCAATTTTATCACTTATATGACTGTTAAAGTTAAAAGAAGATTACAGTGAGTGATCTTAAATGATCAAATTTAAGCTTAAGCTTTGATCATTAATAACTTCTAAGTTATACATGCTAAACCTATTCTGGGAGTGGATTCTGATAGCTTGGCATGTCCTAATTACACTTTAAGGAGTATTTTATTACTTCATCAAAACTGTATTTTGATGATCTTTCTTGTAACTCATCTTTTCTGCCGAAATTTAATATTTTTCCCTTCAAACCATGATTTCAAGGGGTTATACCTTTAATATTGTAATGAAAAATACATCATTCTTCACGAATGAGCTAGTAGAATCCAACTATCTACTTTTTTCTATGTTTGGACCACTTTCACAGCTAAGTGGTCACTAGCTCTATTGATTTTAATCAATAATCCCTTAAAGGTTTTAACCTTGTTTATAGCTTGTGAAATAAAGTTCATTTCTGTATTCCTACAGTAAGTATGTGGTGAATTTTTTTTGGTTCATCACTCTATCATGTATATTTCAAAAGATATCAGCTAAAATCCCTGAATGTATGTGTTGACCAAAAAAGTGCATATATTCAGCTTAACTCTTTAAGTATTGACTTTGGAGATTAGCTTCTTAATTGTTTTATGTGTAGACGTTTATTGAGAGTCCAATGGTACCATTTATTTTACATGTTGTTTCATTGGTATTTGAAATAATCAAGGACTCATCTTTTTTATAAGGTGTTATTACTTATAACTCCATAAATATTGACTTTACAGATATGCCATAAAAATGGTATATGTGTATTTTACCATGAGGAATCCAATGGTGTAATTCATTTCACATTTTTATTCATTGGCTTTTAAGTTAAACCAAGTTTTATGCCTATTTATGGCATTTTTGTAGCTTTAAGGTAATCATTTTTAAGGTATAATTATTTTGAATATATCTTGTGAACCTTTTGGGTATGTGGTCATATCTCAAAGGTTCACAAGTTTCAAAATAAACTATATAGGAAAATCTAATGAAACTTCATCTACTTTGTACAAAGGATAAGATTGGAAAACATTCCTTATACTCTACTGTTGTGGTGAAATTAATCTTGACTCATGTTCTTGATATTTTGTTTTGCACAAAATAATAGTTCAGCCTGTAACACCTTTCCTGAACTTAAAGAAGGTGAAATCATCATTCACTAACCCTTCACAAAAATAAAGAATTTTAAAATACATTTTCCACTTTTATATTTCACTTCTTCATATAAATAATAATATTTTTGGATTGAAATTATGTATTGAGCTCTGTATAGTATGAGAATAAGGAATTTATTTAAAAATTTTAAAAAGGGCTTCAAGAACAATTGAGGGAAGTGCCTATTTTGAAAAAACTGATGACTCTAATGATATATATTAAATTCTTACGTGCCTATTTTTTCCAAAGAAAATTGTTTCTCTTGGTATTGCATACCATTAGTATCAGCTTCAAGATTACCAATTATAAATGAAACAGATATAAAAGAGCAAAAGTCATAATAATAAAATGAAAAGAAAAAAAGGTAAAGTTTTTGGTAATTTACAGTCTCAATTTCACTCTTTTAATATTATTTGAATCAAAAACAAATCCTAATTATATATTAGAGAGACTCAATAGGACAAATAGTTTGGAATATGTTTAAAAAATTGAAAAAGAAGGTATTGGTATTTTCACAGTTGAAATTCTGAACTCTAAAGAAAAAACGTTCTGTCTCAGCTGACCAGGAGGAGCTGTTCATCTCTGGATTGGTCATGTAGCTAGTTCCAATAACATTGGAGACAAACCCCAAGAAGGCTTAATAAAAGGTATTTTTGTTGACTAAATTGGAAGATATAGAGATATCTTTAAGTTTTTTATGAAAGTTTGAGTGAATTTACACAAGTTTTGGGAAGAATTCTGAATAATTGTGAATTCCATGGAAAAAAAGAAGAAAATGGATTCAAAAAAAGATAATAAATTTGAATGGCTGACCCAGAAAACAAATTATGCACAAAAGATGTACATGCTACAACTACAAGTTTTACACAGATATACAATACACAGCCTCAAGTACAGTGCAATTACAGAAAAATATCATGCACCTTAAACACTGCTTTGGGAAAGAAGGATCTTGTAGCAAATTTACAAAATCACATAGCTTCTCCAAACTAGGACCTCTTTAGCCCCACAAATATATGAAAACACCCACACTTGGAGTTTCATGCAGAAGAATTTAAATTCAAAGAGTATAGTATCATATAAGCTCTAAACCTTATTGCCTCATCAATAAAAATATTCAATTTAAGGGATTGAATATCAATACAGTTATATGATGGAGCACAGCATCAGAAATGTACTTCTACCACCTCAAATCAACTGAAGATACAAAATTCAAGGCTATGAAACAAGAATTAAGATAGATTTTCCAAGAAACCTTGGTCATAATAAAACATGTTAAATTTCATGAAATGATAAAGTCCTGAAATAAACTCACCAGAATAATTATCTCAACACTGTATATCAAAAATTGAAATTAGTAACAAAAAAACCAGAAAATTTCAAACTTCTACTTTCTCCACCTTTTGTTGGAAATTTAATGGGAATAATCTCAACAACAAATTCTGTATTTTTGCCACTTCCCACTGCCAATGGAAAAATCAACAGCAGGAATATCTCAAAGATGGCATATGACCAGAAAAAAGCTAGCTTTCCAGAAGATGTATTTTCCTAGCTTTCTCTACAAATAGAAAGTCTCACCAGCCAAAATCTCTTAATGACATTATATTATTTTAATAAGAGAGTGACCACTAGCAAATAATTCTCCAAAAACAAGTAACAAGGCCAGACAAACACAATCTCATTGGTCACAATCATGAGAATCTGAAGTGCACAGTCAAAAGTCTTATAATTGACATGATGGCTTAATATGAATGGTCAGGACTTGGAGCCTGTGTCACCTTGCTACACCAAAGCAACATGTCCCAAAATCTAAAACCTGTCAGCTGTTCTTTTTAAAGTGTCTCTTGGGAGAGCCAAAGGATATAAATAGAGGGACCCTCTCCCTCATTTTTCCAATCATGATGGAACACGTCCCCACTATACAGGATCACAACCATTCCTGAACTAGTAGAATATTTGGAGTATTAGTAGTTTTTCAGTTGTGAAAAGCTCAGTAGCCTTTACCATGAGCAAAATGGCAACACCAGACAGCAGGTATTGCATTTGGAGATTAGCTTGGACAGTTCCTGTGAGCTAGGTTAGACCCAGGATTTTGATTTTTGTTAGGATTCCAAGTTATTCTAAGCCACTGGAATATTACAGAATGTCAAAGATTTTGTTACTGTCTTAATAAGATATAGTAAAGATATATTATATTACATGAAAAACCTTTTCATTTATATTTTCATCTTAAACAGAATTTTTTTTGATCACAAATTAAGTTCAAAAATCAATTTCAACCTTGAACAATTCTATCCTTTTGATGGCCAAAAAAAATTCCAGTTAAGTTTCAAGAATGAATAAAGCCTTCCACTTTTTTAATTATTATTTATTATTTTAGTCTTCAACAAATGGCTCAAAAATATTAAAGTTAGTTTTTTCCACTGAAGCCTTTTCTGAATAAACTGGCATGTTGGATATTTATCAATCCTACATGGTTAAACTCCTTTAAATTGAAAAGGAAGAGATAAGAGCTTTCTAAAATTCCCTAAAATAATTATTTTTCAAAATATATCATTTATTTTCTTCTCTATTGATTGGAATTCCTGAAATTTATGTTTATTTTATCAATTTCTGATTACTTCTCATCAATTTTCATTCTTAAGGCTAAAATTTATCTCTTTCTCAAGAGAAAGTTATTTACCCTTTTTTTCTGGAGTATAATGAACTAGTTTAAAAAAGAAGTACTGATCTGCATACAATACATCCCTTTTTACTGGCACAAATAACAAAGCTAAATTCCTGTAATGGCTATTACTGTAAAGTTTTCAACAATTGTTGACAAATTCACAGTAGTGTTCATTACAGGTACTTTACTGCAACACATGTGAATTAACTCACAGTAGCAGGCCTCAAAAGGCCTCCTCCTGTTATTTTTATTGAAAAACAAAACACCAAATTAAGTTCAACCCAGTTAATAAAGTAGGAAAGAACCTCAGAAACAACTCAAAAAGAAAACTTGAAAAACCAGGTAAAAAAATAATCACAATTATATATCACCATGAAAAATGTATAACAAAATGCAAAAAAGTGAAAATAAAAAAATAAAAAAATGTTTTTGAGTAGTAGAATGAAATTTGTTTCTAATTAATTCATTTAAAAAAAACAAGCTCAGAATATCTTTCATAAATTTTTTCTCCCTTTTTTTTTTGAGGTAGCTCCATGGTTTTATTCAAATGCTTAGTTGAAAAAATGTTTTTAAGATATTTTTTGCAGTTTTTATGTTTCTGTTTGCACATCCAACATTCAATTTACAGAATATCCATGTTGAAAAGAAATTTGGAAAAGAAAAACAGGAGTATATGAGCTCAATATAGTTTCTCAAAAACAATAAAATAATTGAAATCTTTTGAGTTATTTCAAGAAAGAAGGTCCAGTTACCTAAATATTTAAGATCTATCTGCCCATATAGAATATCATTCTTTCAAATATATACATATAGATTTGTTTTACTGTGACATTTATCAAATATTTTCAATATTTATATCAGTAATATTTCTTTACTTTTGTGGATTTAAATATATATGGTTGAAAATTTATATCATATTTCTATGAATAGCATCTCATTAATGCTTTATTTTGATAATAAATTTATTATTTGTAAAATTTATTTTATCTGTGGGCTTCAAGATTTCTCAGAAGAAACTATTCACAAATTTGAATCAAAAATATGTTGAGCTGGGTGATTTCCATAGGAAACCTTCCATGATGAAAAGTAAATACTTGGAAAATGATTTAGACCATGTTTTGATTCTGATTTTACATGGCTCTGAAATTATATTTGTGCCACTTAGGGCTGAGCTCCTAATATTTTCCAAGCTATTTATGTAGATTCCCCCTTTAAAGTATGATTTTCATAAATAATTTATCTCTTCCATTAGGAATAAACACCAAAAAAACAAAAAATATGCTCATATAATCTTTCAAAATCACTTGTGAGAGCTGCATTTATAACATGTTCAACTAAATTTTCTAAATGGGTCATTTTTTATGATTTATCAAGCTAGATTTAACTTTACACACATCTTAAAAGCTTTATAAATAAATTTTGCGAAAGAAATTTGTTAAGAAAATCTATTTATACCAGTCATTTTGTGTTGCTATTATCTAGGGTTACCATTATCTCACATAAGTTAAGTGAATTGATTTATCCATTCATAGATATTAATCTTTCAACTATTCTCTATGACTACTAGATTTGTACTTTATTCTAAATGAGAACAGTAATAAGAATCTAAAGGTTTTCCCCACAGTTTTGAATGAATTTTAATGTAGATAAAGTAGGAAATTATAATCTATATAGTTTTGAAAATATGAGTTTCTTATTATGTAGTAATTATAAAGTCAAAAGATAACTTTAGATACTTAAGGTTATTTACCCATCCAGTTCAGATACATTTTTGAATTTTCAATAAATGGAGAGCTCTTGATTTATCCTAATAACTAAAAAGTATATTGAACATTAGTAAAATTAAATTTAAGATGTAAAACTTCTATATAATATAGAAAAAATAATAATAAAATGGATTAAATAGCAGGCTAGCTTAGTGATTCTCTTTGAAATGATCCAATAATTATGAAAAATAATTGTTAGACATATTTATAGATGAAGATTAGGTTCCCAGAAATCTCACATAAGTACTCTTATATTATTTAAGATTTATTTTATATCTTGATATGGTTACTTCCTCAAATTACCCAAAAGGAGAAGTTACGTTATCTCAGTTCTTTACATATCCAAGATATCCACTAGATCAAGATGGTTAAATAAGAACTAAGAACTTCTCCAAAAGACTATAACAAGTGAAGCCAGATTGGTATCAAGAAAGAGGAACATTCAATTCTCCAAAAAAATAAAAAAATATGATTTTTTTGATGGCTATGAATCTTGAAAATGCTCTTACTAATACAACATTATCTATTAATATCAGAGCAATATTTACTTTACACCATAGAATTTTGAAATGCAAAAGTGCCACATTATAGGACTAAAGCACAATATTTCAGTTCAAATATTTTTGTTATCTAGCTATAAGTGTGAAAAGCCCCTCAAAAGCAGTTTTCTGCTGAAATAGGGGTGATATTGCTCCCACATATACTGAATCTGTGTCCACCTCTTCTTAAAACTAGTTTTTTACATAAATATTGCAAGCTTATCTCAATTTCAATTAAAAAATAATGTAAAAGCAGTTGAAATGTAAGAGCATATTCCTCAGAAAATCCATCTTTAATAAGAGAAAGAACTCCAATTGCAAGGTATAATTCTGTATATTTTCAGAAGGGTTCATCAAGAATGAAAAGATTCCAAATTTCAAATTACTTATCTTTGTGTTCTCATAAGTGATTTTGACAGAGACTTCATATTGAAACTTCAATATATATGTATTATTACATAAGTAAGACTCAAAACATTGAACATTTTGTAAATGAACTGATAAGAAGTCATAAACAATATTGAAACAAAGGGAAAATTTGAGTAAGTATGTCATTATATTTTTTTAATTCTTTAGCTGTGAAACACCTGACCAAAAACTGATATTTATCCAAATGAATGGAGATTTTGTGGGTTGCATATATGGCTTTTATTTCTTCCAAAATTTCTATTTCTAAAGTGATCTTCTATCCTATATTCAATCTGCATCCAGTCTATTCCTAATTTCAAATCCTAAATGCAACACCTGCTTTCGGGCTTAGCCAATTTGGTCATGGTGCTTGCTCAGAGGCTCAGTATTATTAAAAAAAATTATTGAAGAATTGTTCTTATTTATTAAAAATAAATTAGTCTTATCATGAGTATAACTTTCAAAATAATTATTATAATTAAAAAATAGTGACCACAAAAAAATTATTAGTCTTAATATATTTCTGTCCTCTTCCTCTGAATCTTTAATACTTCACAAAATATGAAACTTTCATTTATTCAAAAAGGATTTCCTTACAGAAAGAAGATTATTAGTCTTTAGCTACAATTCTGGTGTTATGTAAGAGTGTTTGACTAGTGTTATTGCCGGGTCTTATTTAGCAGCTACTGATAAGTCCCCTCTATTTGTTAAAGCCACAAATATTATTTTATTTTGTGATTCTCTGTAGGCTAACTATTCAGTATTATTTCAAGGGGCAGCTAATATACACCTTATCATGCATGCTTATTGGACAATTCTAAAACTAAAATCAAAACGTTTTGTAAATGCAAGAATGGATTGAGAAACTTGAGAAAGAAGGAAAAGAAAAAAATAGATTTTACCACAGAAAAAAGCCCAATGGAAGAACCAATAACCATGCCAAGAATTTTCAGAAAAAAAGGATCACCATCAGCATTTGAAAGGCCTATGGACTCATCAACCCCATTCACTGAAAAATAGAAAATACTCCACCAAAGCGGGTTAATATTCATGCACAGGATTCAAGGCCATTGTGGTATTCCATACCATTTTTTTCACTAGGTTCAATCTCATAGTACCCCATAATAGCAGTAAATCCAGCCTACAGGCAGACTTACACTCAAATTTTACACCAAAAGGTCAATTTTACAGGAAGAAGCTGGAGGTATTCATAACAACATGGCACAGGCACCAAAGGGAAGTGTATGTGTTTAAATAAATGATTGAATTTCATTATGAATATGTAAAAAATCAAGTTACATATAGAAACCTAGTTACAACAAACAAGGTACCACCCTTCAAAGTACACACCCCTCTATAGCCACAGACTCATGCAGCAAGAAAATGACACCTGCATGAACTCCACAACCACCTTGAATTCAACATAGAAAAGTCACATGATGCAAAGAACAGCTCCATGGACTTTCTAAAAGTCATTCACAGCACAGCCACAAGCATAACCCCATTTATATCCACAGTAGCCCCACTTGAAACCTTAAAAAGCATCAAAATTCTTTACACCACTTATCACCTCATGCAAGTCAAAGCCAGTTACAGCAGGCTGCATACATAAATTCATAAGTGCAACAAATGATCACCTGACCTCATTTTAAAGTTCAGAAAGAAGAAACACAGCTGGGACACCTGCATGAATTACACAGCCACTTCTACCAAGCCTAAAAGTGACATATGCAAAGGAAATACAAGGTAATCATGTAATACTGCACCCAGAAACAGCATATAATGTGACAGAAAAAAATGCTGTGCACAAGAAAACTCCTCAGCCAAAATTAAATAACCCCATGCATGCAAAGAAAATTCAAGAATATCACAAAATAATCAGTTCAATAAAAGACCATCATGTGATGAATGGAGGCTGTGCAGAGAAAAAATTATCATCAAACCTTAAATTACCTGACCCATGCAAGAAAAGTCCTCATCAAAAACAAAGTCACATGATGGAATAAAGAGGCATTAAAGTAGAGAAAAACAGCTCCCATGGAGGGGCCCCTGGGCTCCCAAAAGGTATAAATAGAGGGGCTCTCTCCCCCAAAGATTCAAATTCACCCATGCACATTATGTCCCCTGCACAGTAGGAGCACAGGAATAATTCATCCCTCACCTGGGAGGTAGTCCAGTATATTATAGTAACTTTACTTGCCCAGTAGATAATCTCAGTGGAAGTATAGTGTTGAAGATTACCCAGTAGCTAAGTTCAGTGGAATCTTATTATTAAAATAGAAATAAAAATTATCCAGTAACCAAGATTAGGGATAATACTCTATTAAAATATTTCACCTAGTAGAATTAACACCATTTACCAAGATTTAAAATTACCTTACCCCTCTAAAAATCCAATATCAGAGAATCTTACCTCTTAAATTTAACAAATACAATTTTATTCTATTATTAACCACTCTTAAAAAAACATTTAGAAAATTATTTTACTCTATTATAGCTGTACCTTAACAAAATTACCTTTATCAACACTCATCAAATTTTTCTGAACACCTTAAATAACTCATTTTACCAAAATTGTATTACCAAGAAGAAACCACTCACCCCAGTTCCACCAAAAAATAAAAACTATACAAACAAGTATTTCATTAAAATCTCAAAAAATTAACCAAATTATTGAAATCAAATTTCTTGTTATTTAGTGAATAGGTCTGATCTGAGACTTCTTAATTTTGTCTTCTGCAGCTGTAAAGCCACTTACTAATTTTATTTTTGTTTGTAAGCTCCAAGGAAGATTTTTTCAGTATTTTAGGAGGGGCAGGAAATACACCCTTGCCACCCTTGGTTACAGGAGCTATTAGAAACTCAAAACTAGTTACCTGTGATTTACCCCTCCAGGTACTGCCTCATTTTAATCCCACACAAGAGGAGATCCCAAATCTGGTGTCCCAAGAGTGGCCAGTCAACCTCAAACTTCAATGACAAATATATCCAATTACAATCATCAAAAAAAAACAGTAAATCAAGAATTTTATTATTAAAAAAAGGTGGAGTCAAAGAATAAAAATCATCCAAAAACATCATCTCAAGAATCTCAAGAATCATATCACTCTGACCATTACTATTATCCACCCAATCAAGAAGCAGAATTAGGAAAGGAATCAGGAATATATTCTAATTTTTATTGCAAAACCAAGAACCAATAAAAGGGACCTGAAGGTTGTGTAAAAATTCTGGCTTTATCTCCTGGAAATAAATAAAATCAGTAACTCAACACCAAAATCAAAGCAAGAAATAAACCAATTAAAAATGGATAAACCTTCATTATCAAAATTACCTGCCAGTATTGAAGAAATCCAGGAAGAAAACCTTAATGAAGAGACAGTTAGAGGACAGCAAGAAATGTCTTCAAAGAACAGAATTCATCAGAAAATATTCCAAATGCAAGAACAATTAATAGCACTAATCAAAAAGGAAGGAAAAAATAAATCATCAAGTTATACTCCACAAAATAGTCCCCTTGAGGAACAGACCACCCTTTCAAGATCATTCAGGCCACATGGATCACCTTCACCTTATCCAAGACCCACAGCCACATCAACACCTTATACAGAGCAAAGACAAAATACTTTACCAAGAAGATTAAACATTTCTTCCCAAATCCCAACTCCATTGCATCAAGAAATTCCAAGAAACACTACTCCAATAGTAAGAATCAGAGCCAAGGACTATAACTTGTGGCTTGATGGAAACGATGTTGAAATATTCATCATAAAAATTTAAAATATTGCAGAAATTGAAGGAGAAAGTGGAAGAGAAATTGCAAGACAAATAGCATTTTGGACCAAAAATGAAGAAAATCAGCTATCATATTGAAGGAATGCCAGGATATAAAACAGCTGATTGGGAAAAATTCAAAGTGGATATCAAAAAAGAATGGAGAACATTCTCACCTGAAAGAAGATACAGACTATCCTCAATCACTGATTTACTCACAAAACCTCAACAGGAAGGGGGAATGAGAATCATGACACAGTATAGAAATTTCATTGGGGAATATGAAGCAATCACCACTTATCTCAAAAGATACCAATACATTCAAGGTGATATCAATCATAATCAAAAAATATTGGCCAGCCTTTCCACTAGTGTTCAAGAATCAATTTACAAAGAAATGATCAAAGACAGAGATATTATTCAAGCCTTGGATGGAGGTTAAATCATACCAAGATTGAATATTTTGAAATTATACATTGAACAGGACTTGGAGGCCAAGGTTCTGATTCAACAAAATGAATTTTCTAAGCCAAAACTTCAGAGAAGAAGACAATATTTGAGGATGAAAGCTTGCATGAAGTTTCAAAAAAAGTAAAGGAACTCACCCACAAGCTCAAAAATCCCCCACAATAAGAGCCTCAACCAAGAAATGAGGGAAAAGAATCAGTTAAAGAAGTTTTGAATCAGCTCAAAACCCTTTCAGAAGCTGTCAATTCACCAAGAAAGAATTGGAACAATAATCAAGAGCAAAGATTTCCTCAAAATAATCAGCCATACAAGCCAAGGAATGCCTTACCACCATTTTCATCTAGTTACCAATCCTACATAACAGCTCAAATGGCTCCAAGACAACCATTAAAATGTGCTTACTGCAAGGAAGAAGGCCATTCAACAACTAGATATATTCACCTTGCTGAAGATTTGGACAGAAGAATTGTCAGAACTCAAGGAGCATCTTACCTATTTCCCAATTATCAGAAAGTACCTATGGAAGGAAATGAAAGTACCAAAAACATATTCAGGTCTTTTGAAAAAGAACAAGAAGAGCTCAACAAGAAATTTATGGAAAAACCTACTGTAAAACCAGAACCAGAAGAAGAGGTTAAGCCCACTGAAAAGAAATCAGAGGATAAATCAACCTCAATTGCACATGTTGAAGATTGGTCAAATTGGAAACCACCTACCATTTCTTCAGCCAATGATCCCTTTGAATAACACATTGGACTAAGGCAGACCAAACAAAGGATGGAAAGACAAATCCAAAATCAAGAGCCAAAGAAGAAAGAAGCTATTCCAGGAACTTATATTGAGGAAGAGAAAGAAGAAGGAAGAGTCATAATTCCTACCAAATTCCAAAATTCAAATATTCCAAAACCAGACTAACCTGAGGAGGAAATTGAAAATATTGCCCATAATAATGAAGATGAAGAAATTCTCAAAGAAGAAAAGAAGCTCAGAAAAACTCAAAAGAAACAAGTGGAAACTGAATTGGAAATTGACAGAATTATTAAGAAAATTATGCAACAAAAGATTTAACTCACCATTGAAGAAAGTTTGAAGATGTCACCAAATTTTGTCCACAAATTATAGGAATTATCAGAACAAGGAAAGGAGAAAATCAAATAACTCAATTAAATGGATCTTAAAGAAAGACTATTAACATTTGGATTAAAAGAAATACCAAAGCCCAAGATTCATTATGCCTGTCCTTTGGGATTTATGGAGATTTTCATTGGAAAAGAAGAATATCCTATCAAAGCATTATTGGACACTGGGGCAGAACTCAACATCATACCAGAAGAAATAGAAATCAAAGCCTCACTCACAACAAGAAATATTAACATGAACCTCAGAGGAATTGGAGGCCATACTCCTTCCTTGGTGGCACTTTCAGAATTTACTCCAATAATTTTGGCTTCAGGAGAAGAAACTCAAATACACTTTTTCATTGCAAAAGGATCTGTCCATACAGTACTTGGAAGACCTTTCTTGACAGACAACAATATTAGGCTAGAATTCTCCTATAAGCAAGGTGAAATACTGAGCTATCAAGAACCTGATGGAAGAATATTATGCATGCCAATATGCAAACCTCAAGATCTTGGATGGCTAACTGGACCACCTTGAGGAATAGATTTATGCAATATGGAAAAATTGGTCAGAAATACACCAGGAAAGAAGTTTCAAAATGCAAAAGGAGACAATACCATTATTAAGTTGACCCAGAAGCCCCAAGATTTATCCATATCTCCAAAAAGGGATAAAATTGGCCAAGATTTACAGAACCACAAAGCGCCAACCAACCTCAAAAGAAAACTTGAAGAATCAATATCTGAAGATGAATTACCCAACATAATTCACAAGCCAATTTATGATAATGAAGAAAGCTTCCAGATTTCGGTGGATGGAAATGACAAAATAAATGGAAATCCTTTCAAAACTAAACCCAAACGGAAGACAGTCAGATTTAGTGAACATCATGAGCTTTCAGATGAAGAAATTATCAATGAAATAGAAAAAGACATCAAAATTATGGAAGAAAGAGACAAAAATTTGAAATAAACATACCATATCAGCTTCTTGGACAGACTATTGAGCAACCAAGAGGAACCTTATGAATGGCAGCTGAATTCATGCAGAAACCCTGCAATGAAGAAGAGGAAACAGAATCCATATTAGAAAACAAATACAACTACGTTTCCTTGCCATATATTGACTTTGAAGACCTTTATGGGAATGAAGCTCAAGACTTTTTATGTGAAAAAAAGTATTTATGTCACCTTCCAGGAGCAAACTTGAACAGAATTCAATTCCTAGAGCTATTAACTGAAGAGGGAGTTGAAGGAAACCTCTAAAATCCATTCTGGGATAAAACATTTTCAATGCAAATTTTACCAAGAAGAGGACTCTACTTCAATCAAATTTGGGCCCAATTGTACCTTGGATTGAATGGATCAAGATATCAAAGAGTAATACTGAAATGGGTTGGAGATGGATATACATTCATTGATGAAGATTTATGGTGGTCAGAGTTTCCATTAGAACCAGAAATTGAGGAAAGAAATGCCTTTTTAAAAGCCCTCAAAGACCTTATTTTGGCCTGGTTACTCAACAGAAACTCACCTTTCCCACTTGGGGGAGTTCAACTTTCAATGAAATCAACAAAATTAAGATTTTTTTCTCTAAAAATGTATCAGTATCATCCATAAAATGTATCATTAGTTTCTTTTTTTGATTTTTTTTCTCATAGGCAGTGACTTCCTCCCTTAATAAAGAAGGAACTTATTAATAAATCATTTCTTAAAAAAACTTACATTAAAAATATCAATCATCTCCACCATGGCCAAGTCACCAATTTTTGGATCCTGTAGGGAAGAATTAATAAAAGAATACCAGATTTTTAAAGAAGAAGGTGAAGATTCTAATAAAGAAAACCCTTTGGAACTTTAAATATACTCCATCAATCTCAAAAAAAACCAAAACAACTAGGCAGTGACCTCCTGCCTTATCAAAGAGGAGTATCAAAAAACTTACCCAAAATTATCATCAAAAACCTATCAAACCTACCCTCAAACTATTTGTATAGATAAACTTGATAACATTTGCATTTTATCTTACCTTTAACACTTCAAACCCACCAAATCCTACAAAATATAGTCATGGCCATTACTTGAAGAAATTCCCTGGTCAATGGACACAGAAATCAGCTGGATAGAAGAAAAAGAAGTCTGGGACAATTACAATAATCTTCAAGAATCAGATGAATATCCAGAATGGTTCTTGCAAATAAAACAAACCTTTCCAGATATCTCCACAATAATCCTTCCATATATTTAGTTTGAGGACATCTTTGAAAAAGAAAAAACACCATCAGAAATTGTCATTCCTCATCCATGGAAAGAATTACCTGTATTCAACCTTACAAAATATGAATTCTTGGAGTTACTGACATGGGATGAGATTGGAGGCAACCTTGGAAACCAATATTGAAATGAAATATATGAAATGGATGAAAATATCAGAAAATCACTATTTGGGGAAACTTGGAATGCCAAGGCTGGTTCAACCTCCAGGATTTCCAAGTTAAACATGGAGAAATTAGCAAGATATCAGGAAATTATATTGTAAAAAATATCATATAGGATGTTCATTGGGAAGAACAGCTACACCAGTTCTTTAAGCCTTAGAAGAGGTGCAACTAAATTTAATACAGAAGAGTGGAAATCTTTCTGTCAAGAAATCCTTTTTGAATGTCTTAAAAGAGAAAAATGGAGGGGAGGTCAATTTCTCACACAGGAATTAGTTAAGAAAATACTTTTTCAAAGGAATTAATTCAAATAAATTTTACCTGCTAAGTCCCTAATTCTTTGCTTAATAATCCATCCTACTTCCATTATTATTATCATTATTTATTTCTTCTATTTTTATTTTCATTTTTATTATTTTTATTATTCATATTTTTTATTTCTTTTCTCTTATTTTATCCTTATTAGTATTAGTCTCATTATTTTTTAATTTTCCTTTCATAATGAACTTAAAAAAACAAAAAAACCTTCCAAGTCCTGAATTCTTTATTTCTTCACTACCTTTTAAAAAAAATTTCAATTAATAATTAATAAATAAATGAATAACAAATTACTAGTTAGTTTAAAGCCAAATAAATTTAGATGATAAATAAAAAGTGACAGCTTACATGATATTTATATTTGATTTCTTATATAAAATAATAAAGTAAACATCTCAAACAAATTAATTATTGGTTGGTTTTTTATTATTAATCCAATAAAATTTTATATCAATTTTACTTAAGCATACTCATCATCTACATATTCCCAAAAGATGAAAACACTGATAGAAGTATCACAAAGCATCTATTGCAGACTATAATTTCATCTTTATTAGTTCATCTTATTGTTTTATTATTTTATTTCTTTATGACTTTTATTATTATTTAATTATTTTTTTTTTGTTTTTTTTTTTAAATTCTTATCCAACTTAATTTATCCCAGAAAATCAACTTCACTGCTCAACTATCAACTCAATGGAATTTTCTCTTCAGCTCCCAGCCCTGATCAATGAAACAATGCTCACAAAGCATGAAAAACAATGGATAATTTTGGCGACCAAAAATAACTTTCAAATCAAAAAAAATTCAAGAATGCTAATAAAATACAAGACAGTAATGAATAAGTAGAGGACTACAACAAAGCTTGACCCAATGCTTAATTTACAGGAAACTTTTGAGGAAGCTCCCCTCTCAGAGCAATATAAGGGTCATGCTTAAGCTACAAAGATAGGGGAGTGGTAATACATAATAGCTATTACCAAAACAATATATATATATTGAATAAATATTTATATATATATAATAAAACTAACCTAGCTGTCTTTATATGAATTAATAGCCCATCCCTTAGAATTTCAAGGGCATAAGTAGTAGGGCATTTGCACCCACTTTCTGGGAAGGCAGTGGTTCCTGTTCTTCTTTGAAATTATGGGGGATTGCTGGTTAAAAAATAAGCCTCTCGAACCAGAACGGATCAAAATTCCCCTCAATGAATGTGTAAAAAGCCAATGCAGCCTCAGGAAATGACTCTGTGTCAGAGGACACAGAAGAGGAGCCAGCGCAGGAGGAGATTGTAAAGGACTAGAAGGATTTGTTATTGTCTCATAAAAAGATGCTAATGGATGACAGAATGAAAGTTCTTCAATCTTTCTGGAAGTAAAGGCTTTTACAAGATCAGAGTAACCTGACCTGTAGGAGTGATTGGAGGAGCTCATGCTTTTAATGATTACAAGGAGCTAATAATTTGGAGAAACAAGAATAAAAAAGGGGGTATCAGTATCAAATAACCAATCAAAAAAAATTAATTCAAGCCTACAATTGGATCAAGCTTAAATAGAAACAGGATAAGAGTGGGGAAGAAAGAGGGCTTTGGGGAATATTGGATTCATAAAGACATCACCCCAAGCTATTTATACTAAAAATTTGAAGTAAAAAAGAGGGAGAGGGCAGGGATCAATCCAAAAAAGCAAAGTATAAAAAAACATCAATAACATACCAAAGAATCAGACATGATCCCAAATGATGTAGAACCAAAGGACAGTTGCAAAGGGATCCATAATTCCTAAATGCCTTCAAACTACCAAAATTAGATTAAAATAAACAGAATAAAATAAAAAAGGAGCAAAAATCAAGCCAACAGCATCTTCCATTGGGAAAGTAAAAATGGCACTAACCTTATAAAAAGCTCAAGAAGGGAATTGATAAAATTAAGATCACCATTGTCAAGAGCCCCTTTCAACATAAGATGTAGATCCTGATGGTGCCCAAATACTAGTTCTTTTTTCTTCTGACAAACTTTCTTTTGCTAGAAGGTTGAAAGGAATACATTGCATTGACTTCAATAAGCTGGACATTAAAAAGTAATAACAAACAATGTGTCTTATGAACCAAGAAAGAAGGGTGCTTGCTAACCCTCTAGAGATAGTAATTGAAGGGATCTTCTTTTTGTACAGGGAATTAGCTCGGAAAATTCTGGAGGGTGAACTTGATTATCCCTGCAACCAGCCAATTTGATTAAAAACCCATATAGGGGAACCTTCAAAGCAAGATGCAACTATAAATAAATAAATAAAAAGAGAAAAAAGGTAGACAGTAGAATAAGGAAGGCTGAAGGCAGGAATTGCAGTGAGTTTATGATAAGCTGACCTTGCGCAGCCAGTACTGGGCTGTATGACCCAATTAGCCATGTCAGGACTCAACTGACAAGTCTGGCATAAAATATACATAAAAAAATGTATATATAAATATTTTTGGCTTAAATAAAATAAAATAAAATAAAACAAACTACTCACTTTTATTTTTTATCATTTATTGAATTTCTTCTTGTTACTAACATCTTAATTTTTATTTTTACAGTTTTTCTTATTATATGAATCAATATACATATATATGAACAAAACTCAAAATAAATATATATAAGGATAAAATAAAATAAAAAAACAGAAAGTCTTAAACAAGACTTTAAACTTTTTATTTTTTATTTCCTATTTTTTTATTAAAAATGAGTTTTACTATATAGATATATATAATCTCTATAAATCAATATATATATATATATATAAGGGAAAAATGAAGATTGATATATATAACAGAATAATAAATAACAAAAGACCTCATCAAGGCTTTAAACTGATGGTTCCTTTTATTTTTTACTTTCTGTTATAACTATATTGGACTGAAATTTCATATTCTCAATTTCTACAGGGCTTAGAAAAATAACAATAAAACAATAAAATAAATAAAATCCCTGGGAAAGGCTTTCAACTGCTGAACTATATCTTATTTTATCACTTTATTGACTTAATTGTTTTACTGACAATTTTATTATTTGTTTTTACAGTTTTTATGAATCAATATATATAGAATAACAGAAGAAATATCAATATATAACAGAATGTGGGCTGAAAAATGAAAAAGCCCTTGGCACGGTTTTAAACTGTTGGGTTTGCTTGTTTATTTTACTTAATTTAGTTTATTAATTCTTTTATGCTACAGGGAATACAAAACAGTAATATGTCCTCAGCAATAAATTAAACTGCTAAATTTTATATTTAATTTGAATTTTGACAATTGACTCATACTGAAATAATTTGTTTTGAATCCTACAGGTCATCAGTATGCAAAACTAGCCCTCAGCAAGGCTTTAAACTGCTGTTTTTATTTTTATTTATATGTTTCCTGCTTATGTTTTATGATATATTATACTGAAATATTTGACTTTGAATGCTACACATGTTCATGATGAAAATATTTCTCTTATTTTATAGGCTTAAAAGTGCTTTTGAAGTGAAAATAAGTCCTTAACAAGACTTAAAACTGTTTTTTTTCTAGTTTTCTTATTAAAGCTGGATATTACTGATGTTTTTTCTTTTTATCAATTTTCTAAAAAGAAAATAAGAATAAAATAAAATAAAAATATGACAATAAATTAAAATACTGTCAACTAAAAAAAAGATTGAAAAAACATAAAAAGGGCATAGAAAAAAGTAATATGTCCTCAGCAAGACATTAAACTGCTGAAACTTCTTCATTTAATTTTATTTTATTTTTAAATCATACTGAATTATTTTCTTTTAAATTCTATAGGTTTTCAATATACAAAATTTTCCTCAGCAAGACATTAAAATACTTGTTTTTTCTTCATATTTTATTTATTACTGATTTGCTTTGATTATCATATTTTTTTAATGAATATTGCTATTATGCTTCAGGACTGGAATTAAAAGATTTTGCTCAGCAAGACATTAAACTGCTGTATTTTTTTCATTTTCTCCTTTATATTAAATGAAGCTTACATATATAATTTTTAATGTGCTACAGGGCTGCAAACAAAAGCCCTGAGCAAGGAATTAAGCTGTGAAATTTCATTGTTTATGTTATATTTTAATTACTTATTTTTTATTTTACTGAAATTTTGGAAATTATTTTTAGTTTAATGAAATAATTAAAGTAAATAATAAATAACAAGAGCCCTCAGGATGGCTATAAACTGCTTGTTTGAGTTTATTTTTTATGCTTACTTTATATTGGATATTAAATTAAACTGAAATATTTTGTGTTTGATAGGCTACAGGGCTATAAATCACAAAAGGCCTCAGAAAGGTTCTAAATTGGTTATAAAAAAAATCAAAAGTCCTCAATAAGACTATAAACTGTTTAATTCAATTTACAACCTGTCTTTGAAGATAAATCAAATTTCATGAAAACCAAAAGTATCAACAAGAATAAAAGGAAAAGGAACCAAAGGTCCTTGGCAAGACCATCACTTTCACACTGAAAATGCTCAACAAGGACTCAAAAAAATAAAAAAGCAACTAATGGTCCTTGGCAAGACCATAAACTGCCCCTTCAAATATTGACAAGAAATCACTCAAAGTATCAACAAAGACTGAAAAAAGTAATCAAAAGTCCTAGGCAGGACTATGACCTATGTAAGGTTTTATTTCCTTTTTTTACTTTTCAATCTTATGAATTTATAAAAAAGAATCAGAAAGAATTACTGACTTAAACTTTCTGAACATATTTTTTGATTCTTTTATTTTAAATTCAATTTTTTTACCTACGAAAAAGGGGAATATCCCATTCAAGGTCTCAAGAATATTATTTTCAATACTCATTATATTTTTTTCTACTATCACAACAAGAGCTATTAAATTGGCTTAATTTTTTAACTCAAAATAATAATAATAATTAAAAAAACTCTACATCAAGTCTTTTTTTACAAAAATGATCAGTTGATTTGAAATGTTTCTTCAATTGAAAGAAAGTGATTGGAAATTGTTTGAAAAGAAGACGTATTTGTGCCATGAAGGCATTAATTGAACTCTGAAGGAGTTATTTATATTAAAAACTCCTAAATCAACAACCTAATCTGGGGAATTTACATATTAATAACACCTCAATGTGCTATTCATTCCAAAAGGAGTTTGAAAAGCCCCCCAAAAGCAAACAAGAGTTTTTTAAAACTGTACAAATTTCTATTTTTCACTGTTTATATTTTTTGAAAAAATCAAATGCATTTATGGGTAACAGAAAATCTGACCTATAAAGGGGATGGACTTTAAATAAAGTCTGAGTCACAATGATGATTCCAAAAGGAAGAGTTGTGGCATCATAAGGGTCATTATATGAATAAAGGACTAAAATTATCATCATTCAATTATGTCATATTACTAATAAATACTTCCAAGAGCACCAATTTTTACTGATTGGAAAAAATTACCACCTTTAACCAAACAGGTCCATGATCTTGATTGTGATTCAGGATTATTTCTTTTGAAGTGTGATTTTTACTCAGAAATATCGATTTCTAGGTTATTTTATACTTAAAATCAAACAAAACATACTATTCAGTCTGATTTACAAAAAAACTTATGTGAGTTTACTGTACTATTACTTACTATTATCAACATACCTATAACAAATAAGGGGTGGGTAAACTTATTTCTTACACTATCCCTTATAGTGGAAGTTTTTGGGGAATGAGGATATATCCTTTTAAAGCTTTGAAAACCAACTCAAGCTTTTGAAATGGAGAGGGGGCCCTCATCCAAACAAATATTGTTAAAAAAAGATGAATAAATTAATATTAAAATCAATTTTAAATCATCTTACTATTACAATTTTTATTTTTCATTTTTTTAAAACAGGTATAGTTTAGGAGTACAAATGAACCAAAAGAAATCATTTCCAAGAATATTAACAAAATTGGAAAAATATATTTATTCAGAGATAAATTATTAAGAATACCAAAATTGAAGATAACTTATAAAAAATCAAGAGTTCCTTATGGATTGACCTTTAGACAACACAAGACCTTGGCCATTTATTTGATTCTGGATTGAACCCATTTGGAATTAAAGAATCACTGGTCAGGATTTATGCACTGACAGATGAATTACTGGTTTAATTATGGACTCAGGACTCACTTAACATGATGGACTAACAATATGATGTAAAACACTCAACTCAAATTTCCCTCAGGATTTTAAAGAAGCTTTAAGACTCAAGAGGTCCTCAGCATGACACTAAACTGCTTCCCCTGTAGACTTGGGAAGGGAAACTTATAAAAACATAACAGCCAAGAAGCTGGAGGGGATTTTCCTAGTCAGGAGAAGTACTGAAGAACCATTTTGTCCTTGGCATGACAATAAGCTTCTCCCTTTGTGTAACAGGAACAACGGGTTTCACAGGTGTCTATCATTATAAAATTAGCCAAAATGAACAAAGTGAAGTCTCAATCCATCAAACAAGACAAGAAAATTCCTCATCAAGAAATAAAACAACCAAAATAACCTTGAATCAAGAGGGAATCATGAAGATTGAAGAATAGGACAATAGTCAAGTGGAATCCAAAATCAAGCCCAAAGGAGCTCCAGAATCAAGATAAGCCCTTGGATTAGGCCAGGAGGTCCTCGCATGACTTAAACTGCAGGACTTGTATACTTAATATACAGGGGTTACACACTTAGTTGTAGGTCCTGTATGACCTTAAACTACATTTTTTTATGGAAGAATGAAAGAAGAATTTTGAAGACCTCAATATATCAGGACACTAGCAAATTCTTAGAAATTATTTTCTTTAGAAAAAAACTAATTGAAGATGGATCACAAAATTCTAGAAGCCAAATATAAATCAGTTCTGAAGAAGGTGAGACCAGTCAATGAGCCAATGCCTCAAGACCTTAACCCACCTTTGGAAAGACCACCTTTTTCAAGAGATCCTCATGAAAAACCCTTATCACCAAACCCACCTATATTTCAAGAAACCTTCAAGGTCACCCATGAAAGACTGAAAGCAGTCAATTTTGGCCCACCAGGATGGCTATCAAATGAAGAAATCAATTTACTCAAAAAATTTATTACCTTAAGGGAAAAAGCAATAGCTTTCTTTGAAGAAGAAAAAGGATTACTCAAACACTCATATGGAAAACCTTACAAGATACCATTAATACCTCATGAACCTTTGCAGAAGAAACCAATTCCCATTCCCAAATCAGTTTTACCTCAGTTTACTGAATTAATCGGAGAAAGAAGATGGACTGGACTATATGAGCAATCCACCTCAAGCTACAAAAGCCCAATATTTTGTGTGTCCAAATCAAATGGAAAACTTAGAATTGTTCACGACCTTCAGGAACTCAACAAAGTCACCATCAAGGATGCTGACTTACCACCTCACATTGAAGAATTTGTAGATGCATTTTCAGGAAGAGCATGCTATGTACTAGGAGACATCATGGGAGTATATGATGCAAGAGAGTTAGATGTCACTACGAGACCCCTAGCCACTTTTTAAACACCCCATGGAAGGATGCAACTCACAAGACTACCCCAAGGAGCCACCAACTGAGTAGCAGTATACCAAGCCCAAATGACCTGGATACTCCAAGAAGAAATACCAGAAAGTTTAGCAATACTTATTGATGATGGAGGAATAAAGGAACCAAAATTACTTTAAAACCAAGAAAAACTACCAGAAAACCCCTCAATCAGAAGATTTATATAGGAATATGCCCTAACTTTAAAAAGAATTTTATTCAGAATTGAAGAAGCAGGACTTACTATCTCAGGATCAAAGTTTGCATTTGGTGTGCCAGCTTTGGACATAGTGGGGCAAGTTATAACATTAAAAGGAAGAAAAATCTCAAAACAAAAGCTCAACAAGATTCAAAATTGGCCAACACCTCTCAACAAAAAGGAAATAAGAGGATTTCTTGGACTTTGTGCCTATGTAAGGATGTCTATTGAGAACTTCTCACAAGTTGCATCACCACTCAGGAGGCTCGCCAGAGAAGATTTTGACTGGAACTGGGATCAAACATGTGAAGAAGCTTTCCATAAGCTCAGAAGAATAGTTGGGGAAGAAATCACCCTCAAGAAATCAGATTATGACAAAGGAGCAGGAAAAATTAAGCTAGCAGTAGATTGAAGCTACATTGCTGCAGGAGCAGTACTCACTCAAGAAGACATAAAAGGAAAAGATATACCAGTATTATATGAATCAATAACTTTTTCAAAATTGGAATAAAAATACTCACAACCCAAATTGGAACTCTGTGGAGTTTCAAGAATCCTAAGGAAGCTTCAAACAATACTTTGGGTACAACATTTTGAACTACAGGTTGATGCCAAGGCCTTAATTTAAATGATCAACACACCTTGCTTACCCAATGCCCCCATTACAAGATGAGTGGCTTTCATTCAGCTATTTTCCTTTGATTTGGTACACAAACCAGGGAAAAGTTTCACTATGCCAGATGGGCTATCCAGAAGAACAAAAACTCACAAGAAGATGAAGATTCACCAGAATTTGATGAGGAAGAAAATTGGATCAAGCAACACCCTGGATTTGGGGCTAAGAATGTAAATTCACTCAATTTTTCAGGAAAACAAGTACCAACAAAACAAGAAGGACTTTGAATGAGGATGCAAGAATACTTAAGTACAATGAAAAAACGAGAATCCAGCAAGGAAGAAGAATTTAGAAGGATTAAAAGAAGGTCACCCAACTTTTTCTTGAAAGATAGCCAACTAAAAAGAAGAAATAACCCAAACACACAATGGGTGATATCAAGTCAACAAGTTCAAAGCTACATTTTAAAGTCACTTAATGAATATATTGGGCACAGAGGGGAAAATGAAGCTTATAGAAGAATTAAAGAAAGATTTTGGTGGTAAGGAATGAAGAAATCAGTCAAGAAATGGGTTGAATATTGCCTTCCCTGCCAAAATAGAATTCCAAGTTTACAAAGGGAACAAGGAAAATCTACATCAACATCAAAAATCTTTGAAAGGGTCAGCATCAATGCAGTCCATATAGAATCTGGAAGATGGAAGTACATGGTTGTGGCCAGAGATGATTTTTCAGGATGGCCAGAAACAGTTGGACTAGCCAGATTAACAGCAAAAGCAGTTGCAGAATGGTTCACCTCAGAATGGATATGTAGGTATTGCTCACCCAAAGAAGTTACTGTTGATGGAGGACCAGAGTTTGGAAAAGAACTGCTAGATGCAATGAAGAAATCAGGATCAAGGATCAGAGTCACCACACCCTATTACCCAGAGTCTCAAGGAATGGTTGAAATGGGTCATAAACAACTCAAAGATGCACTAGTCAAGATGTTTGGGGAGAATGGAGGAAAATGGAAAAAATATCTACTACTAGTTACATTGGCTGACAGAATTTCCACTAAAAGAAAAACTGATTTCTCACCATTTGAACTGCAATTTGGACAGCTACCAGTATTACCAATTGACATTGAAACAAAAATATTTATAGAAGTAGAATGGCATAAAATATCCAGAACTGAGGGATTACTTGAAGCCAGAACCAAACATCTGGAAGGAAAAGAAGATATGAGAAGGAAAACAGCAGAAAAAATCACAAAATCAAGGGAAGACTCAATGATATATTTGGATAGAGAAATGGCACATCAACTAAGATCACAACTCAAACCAGGATATTTGGTCCTGGTTTACAACAAAGCAATAGAAACTATTTGGGGACTACTTTACAAAAACAAATGGAATAGACCCTACAGAGTAATCAGACAAATAAACAATGGACCATATGAGCTTGAGGAGCTGGATGGAACAGAATTAGGAAGAAGCTTTGCAGCCTCCCAAGTCAAGAAGCTTTACCCAAGAGGAAAGCTGATAGACAAAAAAGAGGACACAGACAAAGAAAAAAGTGAGAACATGAATCAATAAATGAGGAAGAGGTATTGGAGGAGACAACAAAATCAGATGAATAATAGGGAGCTCTTGCCTGGAATTCTGGGGACAGCATTGACTGGAGAGGGGGATGTGGCATTCCAAACCATTTGTTTCACTAGGCTCAAGCTCATAGTACCCCATAATAGCAGTAAATCCAGCCTACAGGCAGACTTACACACAAATGTTCCAGCAAGATGCTGGAGGTATTCATAACACCATGGAACAGGCAGCAAAGGGAAGTGTATATGTTTAAAACAATTATTCAATTTCATTACACATATTTAAAAAAAAAGCTACATATAGCAAACTAGTTACAACAAATATGGTACCACCCCTCAAATTACACACCCCACCCAGCTTTACACCCCTCTATAGCCACAGACCCATGCAGCAAGAAAATGACACCTGCATGAATTACACAACCACCTTGCATTCAACATAGAAAAGTCACATGATGCAAAGAAAAACTCCATGGACTTCCTGAAAGTCATTTACAGCATGGCCACAAGCATAACCCCATTTATATCCACAGTAGCCCCACTTGAAACCTTAAAAAGCATCAAAATTCTATACACCACTTATCACCTCATGCAAGTCAAAACTAGTTACAACAGGCTGCATGCATAAATTCATCAGTGCAAGAAATTATCACCTGACCTTATTTTAAAGTTCAAAAAGAAGAAACACAGCCAGGACACCTGCATGAATTACACAGCCACTTCTACCAAGCCTAAAAGTGACATATGCAAATGAAATACAAGGTAATCATGTGATACTGCACCAACCAACAGCATATCATGTGACAGCAAAAAATTCTGTAAGCAAGAAAAATCCTCAGCCAAAATTAAATCACCCCATGCATGCAAGGAAAATCCAAGAATATCACATAATAATCAGTTCACTAAAAGACCATCATGTTATGAATGGAGGCTGTGCGGAGAATTAATTATCACCAAACCTTAAATTATCTGACCCATGCAAGAAAATTCCTCACCAAAAGCAAAGTCACATGATGGAATAAAAAGTAAATAAAGTGGAGAAAGACAGCTCCCATGGAGGGGCCCCTGGGCTCCCAAAAGGTATAAATAGAGGGCCTCTCTCCCCCAAAAATTTAAATTCCCCCATGCACATTATATCCCCTGCACAGTAGGAGCACAGGAGTAATTCATTCCTCACCTGGGAGATATTCCAGTATATTATAGTAAATCTACTTGCCCAGTAGCTAAGCTAAGTGGAAGTATAGTGTTGAAGATTATCCATTAGCTAAGCTCAGTGGAATCTTATTATTAAAATAAAAATAAGAATTGTCCAGTAACCAAGATTAGGGATACTACTCTATTAAAATATTTCACCTAGTAGAATTAACACCATTTACAAATATTTAAAATTAACTTACCCCTTTGAAAATTCAATACCAGAGAATCTTACCTCTTAAATTTGACAAATCCAATTTTATTTTATTATTAACCACTCTTAAAAAAACATTTAAGAAATTATTTTACTCTATTATAACTATACCTTAACAAAATTACCTTTATCAACACTCATCAAATTTTTCTGAACACCTTAAATAACTCATCTTACCAAAAGTTTATCACCAAGAAGAAACCACTCACCCCAATTTCACTAAAAAATAAAGAAATTATACAGACAAGTATTTCATTAAAATCTCAAAAAATTAACCAAATTACTGAAATCAAATTCCTTGTTATTTATTGAATATGTCTGATCTGAGACTGCTGAATTTTTTCTTCTGCAGTTGTAAAGCCACTTACTAATTATATTTTGGTTTTTGAGCTCCAAGGAAGATTTTTTCCGTATTTTAGGAGGGGAAGGCAATACACCCTTGCCACCCTTGGTTACAGGAGTTATTAGCAACTCAAAACTAGTTACATGTGATTTCCCCCTCCAGGTACTGCCTCATTTTAATCCCACACAGGAGGAGTTCCCACACCATTACAGCTGGAACTGCCAAAAACTAATACACCTGTTGTCAAGTTCAGGCCAAAAGATTGTAATGTTGGGTTTGATTTCAAGGAAGTAGAAAGATTGCTTAAAACAACTGAAAATATAGCAGGAAGTGAAAGGGATATAGCAAGAAAAATATCCTTTCCAGATAAAGATCAAGATATTAGTTATCATATTGAAGGAAAGCCTGGATATGAAACTGGTGATTGGGAGCAATTAAAATTTGGTATGCAGAGAAGATGTGTAGTAGTATCACCTGAAAGAAGATACAAGAGGTCCTCCATAGCTCAATTATTTACAAAGGTTAAACAAGAAGGAGGAATTAGAAATATGAAACAATATGAAAAATCAATTATTAGTTATGTTTAAAAGTATCAATATCCACAAGGAGATATTAAACTCCAATCAAGAAATTTTTTCTACTCTTTCCTCAAGTGTTCAAGAATCAATTTATAAATAAATGATTAAAGAGAAGGACATGGTTCAAGTTTTGTATGGCAGCTCATTCCAAGGGTCAAAATCTTAAAGCTATATATTGAACAATACTTAATTTCCAAGTTCTTAATCCAAGAAAAGTCACAAAAACAGAAATCTAGGTTTGAAGAGGAAATTTGGGAAGAGGTCTTGAAGAAAATGAAAGATGTTACCCAAAAAATTTAAAATCCTCAGGCACAAGAACATGAAACAAAGGATAATGGGAAGGACTCAGTAAAGAAAGTATTTGATCAGCTCACAAAACTTTCAGAAGTAGTCAAATCTCTGAAGAAAACCAATGTATGTCTATTCAAAAGATCCAATTTGTACTATTTGAAGAATTTGTTAAAATTTGAATTTTTGAACCACAAAATGAAAAGCAAAAAATTTGAAAAAAAATGAGAAGAGGATCCATTTAGATTTTAAACCTCCAAATAGAAATTTGAATCCATAAATTTTTGATTTTGGTTGAAAACATGATTTATGAAGATAATTAATTAAATAAAAGAAGTTAAAAATGCCATTTATGGCATCAACCACAGCATAACCATGCTGTAAATGGTATTAGAAGTACCATTTATGAAATCAAAGAAGATATAAAAATTCCAATTATAGAATTAACAGTGCCATACACCAGGGGGCAGGTCCCTTACAAGGATTTTTGCTAAAGTCTTCAAATGAGCTCAGAGTCAACTCATAGAATATCTACATGTGTATCTCAAAGCTAACTCATCCTTAACTTCACTCATATCTCCACATGTATCTCAAAATGAATCCATTATTCACTTTGTTCATATCTCAGTAGATCTCTTACACATTATCACTGGGGTGGAGAGGGCGTGTTTCTCCTAAAACTATAAAGTAATACTGTCAGATATCTTGAATTTAACTTCAAACTGTGGAAATTAGATCTTTATATTGATTACCACTTTGTCTCAACTCTTAGTTTCATTTTCTCTCAGCCTGTATCTCAATGACAACTCAACATTGATCAAAGCCACTTCATTCCACTATATTGATGTTTTAACATCTATGCATGGTATTTACGATCTTATAATATCCTCTCTATCATTTAATTATACATAATAATATCAAAGGTAATTTGGTAAATTTTCTTTTCAGGAAAATAAGCATCTAACCAAATAAATTCTCATGAATTCAGCTTTTGGATAAAGCGGATAAGGTTTTTTTCTTCACTTAACATAGCTTTAAGCAATTTTTATATAAATTAATTCATTATTATTATACAAAGTATCAAATAGATAAAATACAAATTTTATATGTCAATTTAAATTTGGATCTTGGTTCCATTACATTCTCCTTTTTCTATTTTGGATTTATTCCCCAGTTAAAATTGATTTGGAAATATATAAGTTCATTGAATTCACACATTTTCATAAGTTATTTGTTTAAATTAAGACCATATCAAAATATTACAAATATTCCCCTTTTTTAATTTCTTTGTCTTATATTTTTTGAAAATTAAGTTTTATAATCAAAAAAGATGAAACTTTGAGCTCAGGAGAACCCCTGTAGCCTTTAAGTGTCTACTTCCTTATTACTGCTTGTTGATCCTTATTATACATATTATATATCTTTCAATATTAAATCCAATGGCGTTAAATAAGCTCAATGAGTTTTTCAAGCTATTAGAAGTCAATACCTTGATGATACATAAATACCAGCTAAGTTAATGGAAGTTATTTTCCAGTATCAATTGAGCTGATAAGCATTTTATTATGATGCATTGACAAAACATTAACTTTACTTTTACTGTAAAAGAGTCTTTGCAAGCTTTTGGACTAATTGAAGGAGATGTGGAAATTAATTCTCTTGCTCTTTTTAAAGCAAATTCCAAAAAAAATTGACATTACAAGACTGAAATGTAAGATCTTAATTGATACATATGTAGCTTTAAAGTAGAAATTCTTATTTATATTCTTTCAATTTCAGTTTGTAATTCTTCCATTTTGAATAATTTTAGTTATGTCAAGGTTAGAAATTTTTTAAAGGATTTAGGAATGGATTGTTGATTGATTTAATCAACATAAGAATATAATTGGTGTTTCAAATGAAGAAATGAATGAAATTGAAATTAAATAATCATCCTTTTAAGGCTTTATCCCTTCAATCTTTATAGTATTTCATTCTTTGAAATATTTGGAATGGTTTTTTGAATATGATCTTTTTAAATTCAATTGAATTCTGGAAAGAAAAAAAACTATATATAAATATTGAGGTTTACTGTTTATTTTTTTACTTGTGCTAATTGTGTTTTGTTCTTTTAGCTTTTCAGGAAGAGTACATATATGTATGTAATATATAGGAGGAGATACATACTAATCATTTGATTATTTTATTAAAAAGGTATTAAGTCTGGATTGATTTTATTCAATGTAATGGGAACAAGTTTGAATTATGCAAAAACTGTTCATTCCCTTACAGGAGTCCTTACTCATATTTTAGTTTTAGCTTATTAGTAACTTCAGAACTATCTGCATGTGTATCCCCAAATTATCTTAGAGCTTAACTGAAAATTATCCATATTTAAGATACCATATTAAGCTAGGGAAAATGGCTACAAATACCTCAGTATCAATCCAAAAATCAGCTTTGTATCTAATGAGCTTTGAGGAGTAAGATTATGTGGAACAAGAGTAATAAATTCAACTTAAAACCAAGAATAAGCATATTGGGTACCTTTCTTTAAAATCAAAGTGTTTCTTTTCATAAATTATTTCTTTTACCTGGTGCTATTCAATTTTTATCAGAGAACTTAAGATGAGAGGATTTAAGCTTCTTATGATAAATGGTCAATACTATAACCTTTTTGAAACATATATATTTGTTCAATGATACTACTAGTATGAAAAAGTGAGGTGGTGTTACTTCATCATTTTTTGAAAAGGATCAAATACATTTGGGAATAATAGAAATACAAATGGTGAAAATGAAATAGAATCACGTGGAATGATATGTCTTTGGATAAGAAAATGGAATATTACAAGCTCACTTTTCTTATCCCTTTGTATGCCACATAAACTTGGGATGATTAGCTTGCACTTGAGTGAATTTAAATTTTACAAAATTATTTTTGTCATCAGAAGAACCCTTGAGGATTTTGGACAAAACTGAATTCTTGAAAGCAGGCTGTGTAGTGTTGTATCTTTGTATTAAGCCATCAGAGATATACATTGAAGAAAATGTGATTTCAATATACATGTCAAAATCTGGCAAAGTTAAAGGAAAAACAAATCCTTCCAAGACTGAATCAACCAGCTTTTGATCTTCCACAGTCTCCTTGTCAGTCTTGAAAATTGAAAGAATAAGCTTTCCCACAGTAAATTGAAGCTGAAAGCTATTACATCTAAGATTGAGAGACTATAGCAAAGAAATAGAAATCATATTTCAAAAACAATATCACAGTTCATATTTGACAAATTCCTCACCTTCTCCTCCTGTCAAAGCTCCGGAACCTCAAAAAATTCATCTTCTTGGGCAGCGTTTGTTGTTTGTTGAATACTTTCATTTCCTTGCGCATCCTCACTCAAATAAAATGAGGAGCTAGAATCATCTAAAAAGAATGATGGCATTCCAAAGCCTTCTTTTTTGCTCTGGGTTGATTTAAGAGGGCCTTTGTTTGAGTCTTCTGGAAAGTTTTCTAGTTTATTCAAAGATTCACAACCAGCACTACCTTGACTAGATGTAAACTGGGGGAGAACAACCTAAATCATAGACATTAAAATTTGATACTTGTTATCTGAAAAGTTGATGTGCAATTGAGGCCAATCCCCTTGGACCTTGAAGCGAGTGAGGCTGGGTGTATTGTCAACAATACAATTGAATACGTTGAAACTCAGGGGTATTTGTTCAATAAGATGTATTTCTGCATATCCTTTTGGTTCATCCAGTGCAGACAGACACTGCTCCAAAGACTTTCCCAACAGAAGCTAACATTTTTAATTAGATGTTTCTCAAGCAAGGGTTGAAGATAATAATACTTCTTCTAGGCTGTTCATATAGGTTTATAAAATTTCTTAGTCATACTTTGGTTTAATATTCAACTGCTCCAACTCAAAGTATTACAAACATATTTTTGAGCAAATTTTTTAAGAATCATGATAAAGTGAATATTTTTGGAATTAGATTTTTATTTAATCATGATTGTCATTGTTTCAAACAAATCAAATCATCCCCATGTCTTTTTTCCTTGAGAAAATCCCATTAGAAAACTGCCCAAATTTCATGTACCACCCTCGCAAATGACACATAATTGGTTAAAAGTTTTATCCCCTATGCTTGCCATTTGATGATTGGCTATCTCAATTTTTAGAAAAAAACACAAGGGCTGCAGTAGCTTTCAAGAATTGCAACTTGAGATACGGTCAAGTTATTTGTGAAGTTAGTTTCTCAAGGAACTGAGTGATGATTGGGAGGGCACACAATGGAGTGAGTATGGGACTACCACCGCCTTTTTAGGTGCTTTTAAACTATGAGAATGAATTTCATAAAGAGTAATAATCAAAAGGTATATCAAATCAAGATAATTACAACAGCGGGCATATTCTACCCACAAAACAAAGCAATACATTAAGTTTTTGCAGACCATCCAACCTCCTATCCAATCCAAGGATAAAGGTTTTGTTTCCCTGTTTAATTGAAACATAAAGATAAAGGGTGGCAGATTTGTTCCAAGACAATCTGGCAGCTAATTAACTTCTTCAACCCAAATCTCATCTTCGTCATCAATATCCATTGTGGTGGCCTCATGATAAGATGATTGGCTTTCCATTCCGCTGTAGTTCTTGCAGTTTCACCCTCATGGATGCTTTCATCCAAAATCATCCTTGAGAGTGGATGTAATGGCTCATTTTGAATGGTTCAATTTAATGGCCAAGTACTGTACTGAGGATTGAACCCAGCCTGGCCTAACCAATCTCTGGCATCCTCATCAACATCTATAGTAATATTTTTTCAGTTGACATTGAGTCGTTTTTGAGCTTTTCCCACATGAACATCTACAATTGATTTGATTTGAGAGTAGCTGATCTCGTTGAAAATCTAAGTTTTTGCGATCAGAGACATTTAGAAATGTGGTTGAGTACTGTATGGAAGTAAAGAAGGACAAAGCCCCAAGCCCATCATGTTTACTTACGATTATGCCATCTATTTGGTTGATGAATTCAGGAGCAAAGTGTAAACAAATGGCTGAGTGAACCACTAATTTGGTGGATTCAGGTATTGGCCCATCATTCTCTATCTCATTCAAATACATTGTGCCAAGGTTGCTGGTCATGACAATGACACAATTTTGAAAACTGAATACTATGCCCTGACTGTTGGTCAGGCGACCATCATCAAGAACCTGAATAAAGAGCTGAGTAAACTCATGGGACACCTTCTCAATTTTGTTGATTAGGACAGTGCTGTATGGCTTTTGGAGAACCCATTCAGTTAGTTTTCCACCCTCTTTGTGACCTATATAAACTGGTGGAATTCCAATAAGATGATTAGTAGTATGCTTTTTGCTTTAAAGTTCCCAAGCTTATCAGCTGAAAAGTTAATATCTTGAAAAGCATAACAAAGGACTTACGAGTATTCACTTCCATCTACTCTGCAGATGGTAGTTTTGCTATCAAAAAGAAACTTAGTCAAGGCCTTGGTGAGTAATGTTTTCCCAGTACCAGAAGGACCGCCTGCCCCGCAAAAGGATGGGAAAAGTCAGAGCAAGTCTAAGGATGCTAACTGAGATAAATGAGTGAGGATAACAGGTATTACAGAAAAGGAAAGATGCAATTGGCCGAGCTCCATTGGAAAACACACTGCGGCTGAGTCTGATGGCGTCCGCAACAGCTTTCACAGCCTTGGGCTGGCGCACAACTTGTTTCATCATCTGCCTTCTCTGTGGCCTTCAGAGGGAAACGGGCACCCCAGTCCAATGAGCAACAGTTTCAGAAATACTATCACTGGTGACAACATTGCCCTCAATTTCAGATGGTTCCTGTAAGGTTTGTCTATGAAACTCTTCATAATAGTAGCAAAATCAAGAGTACTATGACTTCCCTCAGTAGAAATATATAATATAACAAAATATTATAACCACAAATTTAAATATAATTATTAAAAATAATCATATAAAAAAAATAAATTTAATTATTATTATAAAAATATAATAATTATAATAAATGATAATTATTCTATTATTCTTATAGTCACTGACAGTTATAACAATAAGAAGTGTAAAGCTCTTAATGAGACAATTACAGGTGGAAAACATGAATATTAACCACTTATAAATAATATAAATATTATTTATAAAAGAATTAAACACACAATGTGTAGAATTAATTCTTATGCAATAAAAATTCTATATAAAAAAAACTAATACTAGATCAAAATAATATAGAACTTTAGAGAAAAACTTACTTATAATATTTATTTAATACAACAAGTCAAAAAACAACAGTTATTATATTAAATAATAATTATAAGTTAAAAACACGCCAAGAATCAATAATTCTAAAGATAAAACAACCTTTTATAATAAAAATGAAGATTGAAGAGTTTTTAAGAGGAATTTGTGGATTTTAAAAGATATTTAAGATGATTTAATTTTATATAATAAAATATATTATTGGTTATTACAACAATAATCTAAATTCTATGATTTCAATTCTTTGATTTTGATAAATAAAGAATAAAATAACTTAAGAATTATTTTAATAATAAGATTTTATATTTAATAAAACTTTACCTGTTTAAATTTCTAATATGATTGGATTGATGATGAATAATTGACAAAAACAGTGATGAAAAGACTCTTTTTATGTCTTCAGAGCAGCTCTCATGATTCATAATGGATATAGAGGGCGTGCTCAGGTCAAAACTGAAAAACCATGCTTAAAATTAATGTTCTTAACTTAAGGTAACTTAATTTTAATTCCAATTTAAAGTTAACAGGGTTATTCTTAACTCCATGTAGCTTTAATCCTCATTTAAACTAATTATGTTAAGTTTTTAATATAAATAAGCTTATTTATATTAAAGTTCATCACATGAACAACTTAAAAATAGAGTTTCAAGCAGAAATCTCTTAAACTCAATTTTTAATTAATTTTTAAAGAAATTATAATTTTCTTTGAGCTTTAATTAAAAGAGTAAATTTTCAGGCTAATTACCCAGGAAATTTATTTATAAAATGTACTTAAATTTTCATCTATATGTAGATAATATTAAATTGTAAGCTGTGTGAAATTTTCAAGCAAATCCATCAAGAATTGGATTTTTAATGAATTTTTGAAGTTATTGCTATTTTTCCATGTAAAATAGCAATACACACCAAACCTTAAGTTTTGATAAGGTTTTAATGCTGGTAACCTTAAAGCTTAAAGCTTATTTAAGCTTTGACAGTTCTTAAAACCTTGAATTCAAGCCTGCATATTGGGATTTACCCTCTTGGCAGCTTGAAATTCCTGTCTAATTTGGGATAAAACCAGTTTAAAATTTAATGTTGGATCAAAGTCTAATCTTAAAGCTTAAATAAGGTTGAAAATCCTCCAATACAGGCGGACAACTTTAATTGAATCCTTGCAGATCCAAAAAAGTGGGTACCCCAGCTCTATTTTGTCTTTTTCCTTTGTCCCACCTTTTTGTGTGGATTTTGCCCTTTTATCTATTTAAAGCCATACTATGGCCTTAAACCCTTTTAAATTGAGCTCGCACAGGATTTACATTCTGTATGGCAAATACTTAGCCAATTCAGTAAATATACACCACACCTCAATTTTAACTAAAATTTTGTTAAGTTTGCATAAACCTTATGCAACTTTAAATTTAAGCTTATTTAAGCTTAAATTCAACAATTTTAAAAAATGTTAAAAAAGCTACATTAGTACTGTGAGATTCTTAAATCTTCTAATAACATAAGAAATAAGTGTTTTTGGGTATAACACCTTATGGATGTACCCTAGGTTATTTTTGGTGTAGAATCCAAAAATGACATAATATTTATAACTTTGTTTCTACAAAAAAAAGTTATACTTATTTTTTGTTATTTCTTATTTTAAATTCAATTAAAAAGTCTGTTGAAGACAATTTCAACTGTGTATAAAGCTATTTGTGGCCTTATGGGTATTTTATACATACCTCACAGGCTCAAAGTTCCTGCTTTGCATCCTCAGAACCCTATTGGGCTTCTATCTGAACTAGGTGTTCTTCCAAGTCCGCAATGGAATAGTGACACAAGTCTGCGGTGCTGTTGAGATGGTAATTTGAAAAAACGATTAGAATGCTTGCAAAGATGACCCATCCCCAGAAGTTGGGTTTTGGGGCTTACCCTTTGAAATCATATCTCCTTTCAGCATCTTGAGCTTTTGATTTTAGTGTATAAATTCTTTCTCACACCCTTCTGATCTTTTCACCACAAGACTTCACAGTTTCCCATGCTGCTTTGAGAGGCTGCAATTTGTCGTTTAATTTGGCAATTTTGTGGTTTATAGTTTCCAACCTGGCCTTACTGTCATCATCCTGAGAAAGATGTAATGTGAGAAAACTGTATTGGGGGATTCTAAGTGCACCTAAAAGATGCAAACCTTTTCTTTTCCCAAAGTGTGAGCCTCAAACTTGAGCTGAAACTCGTGATGCTCTAATTTATCCACAGCCTCAGGTTGGGGGTCTCACCCGGCTGCCTCGTCAACTAGGTCGATAGCACTATCTGTGATTTGAACCATTGACAAACAACAAAGGAACTAATACTAACCTTGATTATTGAGCAATGGTATATCAGCTTGATTGACTGAGGATGTACTAGGTACCATCCTTGGCTTCAATTTTTTTATAATTTTAAGTAAGCGGATATTTGAGGATGACTGATATCAATCTGAAGATGAAATTGCAGTGGATGGAGTGGTGCTCAAAGACTAATCTGATAAAATCTTTAAAATCTTCTTGGTTTCTAAAATGATTTGACTGGAAGAAAAAGAGAGTTTCCGGTAGAAAATTAATGAGCATGATAGACTGAAGGGTTAGGTTTTAGATGATGAGGAGATTGATGAGTAGAAAAATTAAGACTATGGAAATGCATTAAATGATGAGGATTACTGAAAGTGAGAGGGAGAAGGTTTTGATTGTAAGATTTGAAATCCAAGTTGTATAATTCATATATTGCATTGATCAAGGAAGGTCTATCTAATTGAGCTATTTATATTATTTTAGGTTTGAGTGATCTGGAATGAAGTTGAAGTTTGATGCCAAATTATTTTGACTATAGGGCAATCTTGAAGAGAATAGTTCATTATCCTTATAATGAAGAATAACTGAGCCGACATGAATTGACAAGCACGATCAAATGAAGGATTAGGTGTTATATTATTATGAGATTGATGAGTAGAGAAATTAATAGTACGATGATGACTGAAACTGACAGAGAGAAGTTCTGGACAAGATGTCAATAATTTTTCATTTGGATCAAAGGTGAGTCTCAAAACACTATACCTGATAACATTAAATTGGTGACAGCTGACATTGGATTAGCGATTGAAACTCCTTTGATATCTAATGAGCTTCCAACCTGATAGATATTAAAAATTAATTCTGATTGGTTAATTGTATGTGGTAAGAAAATGGGATTGAGAGAGACAGATATTGAAACACCTTTGATGAGTGAGAAGGGTTGAATAGTTGATGAGATCTTTGGCTGTAAATTAATTCTGTTGTGATGATTAATTTGAGTAAGATATGAGGTAAAAAGATTGATTAGTGAAATAATCACAGAAAGCTGTGAGGTCTCAAGAGTAGAAACGTGATGAGTGATTGAAAATTTTGAAATTTTGAGGCATAGATGATTGGGTTTGGAGGAGATGGAATGAGTTGATTAACAATGTTGGAAAACAGATTAGCAATTGAAAAAATTACAAAGAGTGATGAAATTGTGGTAAGTAAAAAGTTAAAAAAGCAACAGTGAGAAAACAAGTGAGGGTTTAAATTAAAATTAAGTCAAAGATTTTTTTATGATGAAGGAGTGTGATAATAAAAAGGTGACTAATAATATGAAAATCTAAAGGATGTGAATCCAATTAATAATTGGATTGACATTATTTTATTTTTAACAAAATGTTTTGGTTTTGGAATTAATAGTACATAGATGAAGATTAGAAAATTAAACCTTTTGATAATGTAATAATAAATTTTTTTCTGATTATTTAGAAGTTGAAGCAAGCCTGTTGATGATGGAAGTATGATCATCTACTGTGAATTTATCAGCTTTTCCATTGTGTAAGTTTTTGAATAAGTTGTACGCTTTTTTTGAAATTTGTAATGACATGGATAATCTGGTAAAAGAGTTACTATCGCCACCATCTGGATAAAGAGTAAAATGTCTAGTGCTTTTGGCTTTCCAGACCATTTCTACAATACCAGGTTCTTTACCTGTTAAATCAATATTAATAGAGTGGTCTGGAAAGACAAAAGATTCATTAAATAAATCAAAATCATCAAAGATTAAGGTGCCATCACTTGTAGAAATTGGGATAGAAAGAAAATAAGCAAACTCTGAAGAGTCTGTTTGATCAATATGAGGAAAGTTAGAAAAGTTATTTAAAGTAAATGTTAATTGATTTGCAAATTAAGAAGAATAAAAATCAGTAAAGTCTAAAATCTCAAATCCTGGAATGTTGAATTGTTTCATTTGATTTGAATTCATTTCAAAAACTGTTTATGATAATTTTTGAAAGAGATTTTGAATAATATTTTGTGATTTTGAGAGTTGAAGTGATAAAGAATTATAAAGTTCTGGGTTCTTAGAAATAGAAGTGGAATTGATATAATGCCCAATTTTAAAGTCACCAAGTCAAGGTGGTCTCCATCCAATTGCATACATGGAACCAGTGATCTTGTTTTCAGATTCTTGTAGTTTGTTAAGAAAAAGTTTATATTTAAATAAAAAATTTGATAAAAAGTTGAGTTGAGATTTTTCATAATCATTCAGGTTTCTAAAAGGAATAAATTGGATGATTGCAAAAGTCTTATCAGGTGAATGAAGAAGTGATTTATCATCTAAAATTGTAAATCCAAAATTTATAGAAAAATATTTTTTTTAATATAAGTTCTGTAAGAGTGAGTTTTTGTTAAAAAAATTGATCTTAAAGTTTTTCTATCAAAATCATTATGAGGAATTGGATCAAAGAAAGATTCATGTAAAAAATTACATGTTCTGAAATAAGGAGTTTCATAACTACATCCTAATTTTTTTCTTGACAGTAGAGTTGATTATATTTCTGAGAATTGTTTAGATTTTTTTTAGATATCTATTTGATTTCATTGCTCTAGGCATTTTGAAATTTGAAAAGAGTAATAAAATTCAGAAAATAAATTTTGAAAAAGCTGAATAACAATCTTATAGCCTCATGAAATTATGAGTTTAGTCAATCTTTGATGAGCACACATCCATTCAGTTTTAAAAAATCTATTTAATGAAAATTATTGTAGTAATTAATGAAGAAATGAGTGGAAAGCTATTTTTTGCCAATAGTAAGGCTAAAAATCAAAGAGAAGCGCTGGAATTAGTGGAAATAACACAAAAAGATGATTTGGTGTGAAAGCTGCTGGTTCTGAGGTGGCGGTCATCACCAGAGCTTCAAAATGATGAAACCATACCTCAATTGAATTTCAGGGGCCCCCACTGCTCTGTATGACTGGCTTTGGAAGTGAGGGGCTGTGAAACATGCCTGGAGGCTCTGTAGCAAGCCCCAGGTGACTGTATTGTTTGGAAGAAAAAAATATATTCTGAAATTTGCTGACTGGTGATACAGCCACCCAAAAGAAATAACAAACATGTGTTAATTTTAAATTGAATTGATAGAATTAATTAAATTGATTTGAAATGGTATTAAATCAAATAAGTTAATTAATTAGATAAATTTCAAAATGAATTAATTAATTTCAATGAATCAATGAATTAATTTCAATGAAGCAATTAATTAATTGATTTTAATGAATCAACTAATTAATTAATTGAATTAATTAATTTCAATGAATCAATTAATTCATTTCAATTAATCAATTAATTCATTTCAATGAATCAATCAATTAATTTAATTAATTAATGAATTTCATTGAATCAATTAATTAATGCATTAATTTCAATGAATAAATCAAGTAATTTAATTACTTAATTTCAAGAAATCAATTAATTAATTAAATTGATTCATTGAGAATCAAATTTATTTAATTGGAAATGAAATTTAACAATTTAAAATGGAATGTAATTAATTGAAAAAAAATTGGGTATGTGAAAAGGAAATTTTATAAATTGATGTAATTGATCATTACAATTCAAATTAAATCACAATGGATTCATTTGGTTTTTTAAAAGTGAATTCATTAAATTTATTAATTCAAAAAATAAATGAATTGATTATGTTAAATGATAAATTTATGAATTTGAGCTGTTATAACCTTAAAGTAATCATACTAATAGTTTAATTATGGTTTTTTAAACAAAATTGAAAAATATTTAGATATTATAAATAGATTGTTTAATCAAAATAAAATGATGATAAAATGTTTGAAAATGAGAAAGTACTAATGATTTATTGAAAATAAATGTTAGACCCAAAAAAATTACATGTGTTTTGGGGTGGAAAAAAATTTGTAAAGAATTGATGTTATGAAAAATAAAGTTTCTGAATTACTTCAATTTCATCCAAAAACAAAGATTCATTTGAAATTAAAAAAAGGAAAATATAATAAAAACAAAATAAGATATAAGCAAGAAAAAACAAATAAAGATAAATGGGTGGGAAAAATTGGTTCAGAGTTTATTTGAAAGTTGATTTGGGGTTGGAAAATGTGGAGTAAGATATTGAAAAGAGGGTAAATATTTAATAGCAAGAAAGATTAGATGGGAATATAGTTTTACCTACAAAGTAAATAGACATAAGCATGAAATTAACTTAACTTATTGGCAATCATGCAAGTCAAGTCAGCATGGTCTTGTCATTAGAAAAGACAAGGTTTTTTGATGGCAATTGAAAATAAAGACAGTGAGGAGGCTATTAGTATGAGTATATTGTAGTGAAGGATAATATTTTTGATTTAAGTTGTTGAGGAATGTTGAAAAAAAGGGATTTGCTTAGTGCACTGAGTCAAGTCTTATTTAAGAACAAATGCCATGGTTAATGAATGAAAAGGGAGTTTTAAAATAAAATTATTCTAAAACTAAAAGCATGGAAAATATAAAACAAGAAAAGATTCAAATTCTTCTTGTAATAGGAAGCTAATTACAATGGTTCAAATATCATGTGTAAGTAAATTATAAACAGGAGGTAAAGCATCAGAGTTGCAAGGGTGGAAGAAGTGATGTCACAGTGGCTTGTGCTTCCCATTGGTTTGAAAAATTACCTGTAAGATATTGAGCCAATTGATGTTGTGAAGGTGGGTGAACAAGTTGGACATCAGTGAATGCTTTCATACCCTTAGAAAAAAATGATTTAATATGAAAAGATAGATTTTTCCAAACTAGCTCTTCAGGTGGAGGTGGCTTAACATGTTGGTGAATAAGATGAAAAGAGCATAGTATGATCATGGCATTGGAAATTGAAAAATTCCGATGATCCTTTTGTGCAGTGAATAATCCCTTAACACCTAATATCAAATAGTAAACAAAAGGAAGGAAATTATGATGGCTATGGTATTCAACCAACTTCTTCTTGGCAGTTTCAACTTGGAGATCATTGTCAGAATTAGAGGTTACCACTTGAGGAGCTGAGTGAATTATTACCAAAGAGATTTGGTTATTAGAACGGAGGGCCTTTCTTTTTTTGACACGTTTAGATTGTTCAGCGTGGTTAGGGGAAACATTGTTGAGGGAGGCTTGTGCTTTGAATATGACATCTAAAATGAGGTCTTGAAAAATATTTAACTTTTGATCTGAGTTGGAAGAAATACTGTATGATTCTTGAGCATTGTTTGAGCCACTTGGACTTTGATGTGCCATGGAAATCAGCTCCATTGGTTAAATTGAGGGTCTTTTGAGGCCTTCAAAGTATGAAATCATGTCCAGATAAATGTTGACCTCATCAGTTTGTGCTTGAGGGGGTACAGGAGGTTCTGGTATGCAAAATTCATCTATGGTTTCTGAGACTGAAGCTGCAATGACTTTTGCCCAAGCAGTGATGGTGAATGATTGGGGCTGCAACATATAAACTAGATGACACACAAAATGAGTTTCAGAGTGCTTTTCATTATAAATGCTGGGGTCAGGTGAAAATGGTAGTGAAATCTGAATTTCAGGCGCAGTGACTTGGTCATAGATTGGCATCTTAAAGATTGAGGATGTAACGTAAAATTCTTCTTTAGTGGCATTGAGAAATGGAGGACCTGGAGAAATCTATTATAAGCATTAGTACATGGGAGTAGTATAATTTTAAACTAACTATCATTGCAGATCTTGTCAATCCATTTGCTATATGAGGAAGAGCACTGTTTGAAATTGAAACTCCCATTTGCAGGCTGTTTGGAGCCCAAATTTTGGTGGCACCAGGAAACGAGTGAGTCAATTTCTTCAAATGTGGTTTGGTATTTGGCCTGGTTGGGGCGTCCATGGGTGAATGTTTTTAAAAGCTCATTAAATTTTGATTGAAATTCATCAGTGAAAATAGAGAATTGATCATTGGGGGAGTCATGAGGCTGTGATTCTGGAGGCATGAGTGATGAAGGAAGATTTTGGTGAGGTTCATGCAGAATGGGTGGAGATGGGCCCACATGAGAGGGATGATTAGATGGGTCCCTAATTCCAGGAGTTGGAGCATGAGATGGTGTATATGGATTTGATTGAGAGGTTGGAAGATTGTTTTTGGGATTTTCGAAATGAGAAGCAGATAGTGTATGGGAGCTTTTTACATGGTTAATTTGCATTGGTGACAATACAACATGGGGTGTCTTGGCATTAATTGGAGTGGTTGCATTTGAAGGGATTTGGGAAAAAACATTTGGACTACTATTATTTTCTGCTATTGAAACATGTAATTATTCTTGAATAATTTCATTCATTGGAGTCAGTGGATGAACTTGAGCTGAAGAATTGGGGATGTTATTGGGTGGTACTTCCAAAGAGTGGTCATTGTTGAAATGAGGAGATTCACGTTGTGAATATCTGCAGGGGGCGACATTTGGTGGATGTGCGGGAATTTGTTCCTCAGTAATAATTGGGGGTGTGGTGGGAGTCTCAAGTGGGATGGTTGAGGGAACAGGGGGTTCGACAATGGTAGATGGTAAAGAATGGGGGAGGTCATTTGATTGGGTGTTCAATAACAATTGGGGGTTGATTGTTTCGGGGGGGTGGAATTGGTATGAAGGGTTGATGTAGTAGAAGACATATTCATGGAAACTACCTCTTGAGTATTATTAAAGGTAACAGTTTGCTGCATAAAACTACAAAAATTTGGTGGTGGTTTGTTTTGAATTTTTCTTTTTTTCTTGTGATTTCCATCAGGAACAACCTCCTCCAAAGAGGATGATTGGGTTGAGCATATGGAAGGAAATTCTCTCTCAATAACTCCAACATTGCCATCTATGAGACCAATTGCTTTTGATTAAGACAATTCTACAAGGGAGATGAAATTAATACAAAATTGAGGACAGACATGAAGAATAATAACTACCATGTTCATTTTGAGAAATCAATGTAAGGCCCTTTTTCAAATAATCCTTAATCTCAATTGATACAGGATTCTTTTCAGCTTCAGAAAGGGAATTATTAAGAATTTTCTTGATATGGTGGTGATTGAGAGAAAATTCTTCACAGGAGAGGCGAGTTAGCTCAGAAGAAAGAATTGGTGAGATAGAGTGTACTTGAGTGGGTGGGTTATTCATGTCGAATTCTATGAATGAGGCCGGTGGAAGGGTTTGTGGAGTATTTGGGTGTGGGTTACATAAGCTCATGTTTGGTGTGTTTGTGTTATCTAATAAATTTTTGTAAAAATATATTATTAAAAAATGTTGGGGAGGAGATTACATGGGGAAGAAAAAATTTACCAAGTTGAAAGGGGGTTCTATTTATGTTGATTGGTGGGGGCAGGGAAAGATTGGAGGATGACTAATGGGAGCTGGTGGGACTATATTGGGAGAATTGATGTAGTGAAAAAGATTGTAACATTCCTGGGGGTCAGTACTTTGGTTTTCAGTGGACAATGAATTGATGGATAGATGAGATGGTGTCCCATTTTGAGAAGATAAAGATGAATTCAAATCTGTGTTATTTGAAAAAAACGTATGAAACATTTCATCAAATGAGACATCGGAATCAGGTGGTTGGGGTGGATTCATAGTATGGGGTATTATATTGAGAGGAGAGGGATTTAAATGGACAACAGAAGTTAAAAACAGAGGAGCTTAGGGAAAACACGGGAAAAACAGCTCTATTTATATTGCAGGTCCCAATGAAATGGGGTGGGGGTGTAGCCCATAGAAATAGAGCAGAAATGATTTTTGTGGTTTCAAAAGAAAGAAAGCTGCAGATCCTCTAGAAATAAAACACAATTACACATTTGGCAAAGAATTAAGTGTCAGGATATGTGTATCTTTAGAATTCTCCTTCAAATACATGGGTGATTAGATTGGATGGTACAGTCACACCTGTAGGTGGGTGAGAGATTTAGCCCACCAGTAATAATTTCTTCAAAATGTAAATCAATTATGACTGCAATAAATTTGTGTCCTCAGAATGTCATCAGAGTGAGATTATGACCGCTGGTCATAATCCATACCACTTGGCTCCTTGAAATCCAATCAGACCCACTCAGATACAGAAAAAACTGTATCTGAATAAGGTCCAGCCCCAATACAGCTTGTCTGCAATTGTACACAGGTGGTCAAATTATGACCGCCGGTAATAATTAGTACCACTTGCAAACCAATTACGGCTGTAATTGGTTTGTCTCCTTGAAATCCAATCAGACCCACTCAGATACAGAAAAAACTGTATCTGAATGAGGCCCAGAGACAATCCAACTTTGGCTGTAGTCATACACAGGTGGTCAAATTATGACCGCCGGTCATAATTTGTACCACTTGCAAACCAATTATGGCCGTAATTGGTTTGTCTCCTTGAAATCCAATCAGACCCACTCAGATAGAGAAAAAACTGTATCTGAATGAGGCCCAGAGACAATACAGCTTTGGCTGTAATCATACACAGGTGGTCAAATTATGACTGCAGGTCATAATTTGTACCACTTGCAAACCAATTACAGCTGTAATTGATTTGTCTCCTGTCATAATTCTACCACCGGTCTTAATTTGAATCTTAAAAGTGGTAAAACTATGACTTCTGTATAAAATTTGTACCCCATGCAAACCATATAGGGGAATAATTGGCTTCTATCTTTGCAAAATCAAAGATGCTCAAATATAAATAAATCTATGTTTATGTCCACTTTTCCCCCCAAAACCTTCCTCATAACCACACTACTCCATTTCAATTTCTTGTTCCCTTTTTGTTCATTCCCCACAAAATCTGCACTTGTCACGAGCTTGGCTGTTACAATCAATATTATGAAGATTTGAACAATATTTTTCAGAATGGAAGACCTATGTCTGACCCAGCTTGGAAGACACATCAATTGGAACTAGTAAAACTCAGGAGACCCCAGCCTTTGGTTGAGCAGAAGTTTTTAGCCCAAAATAGTGAAAATGTGGGGACTCTTTCCCTCATTCATTTCAATTATTCATCATTACTTAAATTTAATTTTCCACAATATTTTGGCGCAGCCAACACAGAAAACCCATGGATGCTCTCAAATTGAACAGATATGTCATCAGAATAATGAAATCAATTTACTTTTTGATACCAAAAAATATGAAAACAAGACCTTTCAATTCATTAACTCTCATGCTCTTAAAGTTTTGGTTCAAGCTTCCAGCCTATACCTCAAAAATGGAATGTCCAGAGATAGTATCAAAGAATTTCTTCTATCAGAAAGGGAAAAGCTAACTAGCCTTGGAGAGAAATTCAATTTTGATGAATTATCCATTGCTAAAGAAATTCCACTTTCAATTGAAACTATTTTGGTTCAGCTGAGCATATCAATGGACTTTGAAAAAAAGATTTGCTGTCCAGAATGCTTCAGCTTGTATGATCTCACTGCAACGGGGCACATAAACAAACACTGTACATCCAAATTTATTCAAAATTTTACTTCCTCCATTGTAAAATTTGGATCTCTTGCAAGAAAAGAATGTGGTTCTCTTTTTTATTTAAAACTTATGACAAGAATGATACTTCACTTCAAAAACCAATCTGTACCTTTACATACCAATCCTTGCAAAAATGGTTGGCCTCCCATTTGTGGATTCCTGGCTTTGAAAAGCTATTAAATGCTCACAATACCCATAAATCTCAAACAGACCCTAAAGTTATTTCTGATATTTGGCATAGCAAAATTTGGCACACATTCAAATATTCCCCACGCAATAAACAAGCATTTACAAATAGAACAGTTAATTTTATATTTAGCTTATATGTACATTGGTTCAATCCATTCAGTAACAAAGGGGCTGCAAAATCCATTTCAATTGGGTCAATTCTTCTCACTTGTTTGAATCTTCCTCCAAGTGAACATTTCAAAGAGGAGCACATGGTTTTGTATGCAATAATTCCCAGTCCCAAAGAGCCATCTCTTGATCAAATGAATTCAATCTTGGAGCCTCTTGTGATGGAGCTTCAGCTGTTATGGAGTTGTATTTGGTTTTCCCATACCCACAACTTTCCAAAGGGTAGACTTATTAGAGTCCCTTTATTACCTTTAATAGCAGATCTTCCTGCTCTATGTAAAGTGGCTGGATTTGCCTCTCATTCGGCCAATCAATTTTTCTCCTTTTGTAATATTACAAGGGTGGACATCAATGAAACAGACATTTCAAAATTTGAAACAAGGACACATGAAAATCATATTTCCAAGGCAAATTAATGGCTCCAACTTCAAACCAAAAAGGAACAAGATGAATTTGTGAAATCACATGGTGTCCAGTGGAGTATTCTAAATAAGCTAGATTACTGGAGACAAATTGACTTTTGTGGCATAGATATTATGCATTGTTTGATTTTAGGGGCTATCAAAGACTATTGCCTATCATTCCTCAAGGTGGGGTTGCCTGGTCACAAGTTAGAGCTTCAAAGGAAAAAGCAAAGTTTTTTGGCAGACTCAAATCCATCCAAATATCCTTTTTCTTTATTGGGGCGTCCAAGAAAAAGGAAAAATGAAGATGACAATGATTCTGACAAAATAATTAGACCCAAGAAGCAAAACCTTACAAAAGCTGACCTTGCCCGCATTTGACCTCCTACATCCCAAAGGCACAAAGGCTCTAGTGAAGCCTCCAGGAGCAAAAGTAATCAAAAATGCAAAAAGAAACAGAAATTCAAACTCCAGGTATTCCCTTGGATCCCAGACAACCACTTCTACAGTACTCAACTTATTACCTTTTACACATGGTAGTGATTCATTGGTTCCTTCTGATTTATCTTCTGATGATAATAAGTATTTAAATCCAATGGGGGATGAAACTCCAAGATTAAAAAAGACGGATTAGAGGTACTTCAAAAAGTCATCAATCAAACAAAGGTCTCATCATGGTTTTCTCGTCTACCGAGAAAATTTGGCTTCAAAAACTTTCAGACACTCAAAGCAGCAGAGTGGCAAATCTTGATGACATTGTATTTACCTTTGGCATTTGTACCACTATGGATTTCACAAATACCTCACAGGGAGGAAAGGGTAAAATGCCCAGGGAACTACCTCCATAAGGATCTTCTACTCAAATCACTAATTTCATTAGTTACATCAACAAACATGTTACTCAGAACAAGCATTCATGAAGAAGACCTAGATAATATTGAACGTACTACAAAGATCTATTGTCAAAAACTTTGTTTGGGTTGGTCCATGATAAACTCCAAACCTAATCTACACCTAACACAACATTTACCAAAGTTTATCAAGGAGATAGGGCCACCAAGAAGCTTAGCTGTGTGGGCATACGAAAGAATGAACCGTACATTTGGGGACATACCATGGAATAATCAGCCATGTTAAGTTTGAATTATATATTTTTATGTCAAAAAATCACCCTCACACAATACTTACCCTCATATAACCAATTGTAGGTGAGATTTCCAAACAATACTCAAAAGATGGATATCTAAAGTACAATATCAATGGACTTCCAAATTGCCTAATCTTCAACAAAGAGTTGGTAGGAACAATCCCCTCATTGCTCTGCATCAATCAAAAAATATCAGTGCCAGTCATACAATTCAATTGCATGATGCTATTTTTCAACAGTGGAAACTACTAGTTTCAACAGATTCAAGGGATGTTGCAAACCTCGTTGAATTCAAAAAGTCAATGATTTTTGAAAAAAAGGTATTGTAATGAAAAATCACATGTTGAAGACAGTATTATAGAGTATAGCATTAATAATGTCAAATAATTGGGCCATATTGATAATATTGTCTCATTAGTTGGAGGTGATCCCAACATATGGTGACTAATAATCAAACCTTTTAAGAAGTTTGAAAATAACTAAATAGAAAAAGACCCTTTCAATCCTTTTGCAGACCTCAATTGTTCTATTCTATTGGAACAGACAGAGGATGCCATAATCCTCAACTCCCAATCAGTTTTGGGTCATGCTGCAAGCCTCAAGAATCCTCCTGGAACCTTTGGAATTGATCAGGCTACACTCTGTTTGGTATCTCTACATTCATCAATAAGTTATTCAGTGGATTGCCACTCATTCTCTCATATATTTTAACAGCTTCTTAACATTTCCTTTCAAACCTTGCCAGCAATGGATAGGTGATTGATGCACCGCACCCCTTTCAGCCTCAAGTTTACTTATCAATGCTCACTAAAGATTTCCTTGGAGAAAAGAAAATACTTTTTCCTTTGTTGATATTGTTATATGCTATTAAATGAAGTTTTTTTCTAGAATAATTCACTCAAATCCCTTTTAAAAGGGATTCAAATTGTCAATCTGCCATATTTAAGCCTCCCAAAGATCCTTCAAGACATAATTCGGTTTTTTGGTGCTGGATAGAAAAGGTTTGAAAAAATGTGTATATAAAATATCTCTTCTCCACCAAAAATCTCTGTATTTCCACTTCACCAAACTGCTTTAAGATTTCCTGAGCTTTCTCATCCACCACATTCATTCTCATATGTTGAATCCTTACTCCAACTCTTTTTAACATCCTCAAACTTTCATTAATATAATTACCTCATTTTCCTCAATTTAACCCCACTTCTTTGAATTGATATTACAATGTTTTCCAATGCAATGGGTGGCTCCCCCTCCGCATTCCACAGAGAAAATTCTGGATCCTCATCACAAAACCCACCAACAGAGGGTGACTCAATACTTAACTCAGATGAAGGAAACCACGAAAGCATCCATACTGACTCTACTGGACAGAAATACATCTTTCTGCAAGATTTGGAAAGACTTGGAATAGAGGATGCAGTTGCACAGAATGCCAGTCAGGAGGGACAAGAGGATATAACATCAGGTGGTGAGTATCTTTCCTAAAGCTGATTGAAAATTACTCACTGATTTGGTTTTCAGTTGTTGGAGTAGAATTCAGGATTCAATGAGAAGAGGACCAACAGAGGGCTAGAAATAATAAGAGAATTTTGCAAGGGAGAAATCACCGCATTAAAATATTGGTAACAAAGAACAATCTCCCAAGTCAGGCATCCACTGAATCAGTCCACTTGCAAGAATTTATCTACTTCTTAATGGGTATGCCACTTTATGTAGATCACTTCCCACCCAATCCTACCAATGATGAAGAGGAATTTCATACTCATTGGGTCAAGAACCGAGCTAAACACATCAAGACCCATTTGGAAACCTTTGAATATGGACTAAGAGATCATCCAATTAGTGAGCGCAAAATTCTGGTCAAACAAGAAATCACCTCTATATCTCAACGATTGCAGCCACATGAATTTAAACCAAGTCGTGATGTTCTCAATAACAAGATCAAGGTCTCAAAAGTTGAAAAGCGTGCTTGTGAGAAGGAATGCCAGCTAGTAGGCCTCAAGAGGATTACCTTCCAATGGGGAACCTCATTCAATAACTCCACTTGGAATGCAGCAATAGCCGACATTATCTGAAAACATTTTTTCGATTGGAGCCAGACTCAACCCAGTTTAGATATCAACAATCCTGATCAACTAAACCTATTAATTGAATTTTGGGTCATTTGAAGGGGTAAAGAAATGAAAAAGCTTTCAAAACTTGGCCAGGCTGCAGAGGACGTTAAATTTCAAAAATCTAAGAAATCCAAAAACACTACAGGGAGGCAGAATGCACATGCTTATTATTTTTTGAGACATACACCAAACTCTAACATTACTTCTATATTTAGGTTACAGCTGCCCGTTTCAAAATAGCACGTCAATTATTCCCTCAAAACAACAATTTCTCTGCAATATATACTGATATCAAAGCAACTTCAGATGTACAGGATGATTCTGACTTGAGAAAAGCACCAAAAAGACTTGTTGGAGTTTGGCGTAGTGAAGCTTTGACCTTGTGTACAAGGCAATTGGATCTAGCAATGACCCTTGGGGCAAAAACCTAGCTTGAAAAGAATAGAGTTCAACTTATGCTTCATAGGGATGGAGAGAATTTAGACTATAATTCTGATTTAACTGATGTTCCACATTGCTTACCTTTAGATTGTTATTCCACAATATACTTAAACACAATTTCAGAAGCTGAAAGAAACCACTTATTGGTCAAAGAACTTATTGGACTCCAAAATATTTTATTAGAGATTGAGGCCAAGACAAAAAGGGGACGTCACATCATGCAGAGGCCAGGAAGATCTTCTCTCAGTGGAATTGAAGCTGGTTCAAGTAGTCATAATCATATGAATCCTGAATAATGTTTATCTCCTAGTCCTTTTTGTATCCAAGCTTAGAGTTTTGTAATAGATGTATTTGGAAATATAATTAGAGATAAATTATTTTAACAATTCACCAATTGAGCGAATTAATAACCAATTGAAAATATGCCTTTCAAAATCATGACTGGCAGTCATAAAATTAGTATTTTTGTAGTGTATTTGAGAGCTGAAGTGTCCTATATGTTTGCCAAGCTGAGAATTTAGTAATAAATGTACTCCAAAAGAAAACATTATCTTAAATATTTTAAAAAGTAACCCATTGTGAGAATTTATAATTTAGCCACAATGTGGGCTTTCACAATTATGACCATCAGTCATAAATTTGTTGTTTATTTAATGTTTTCAAAGCTGAACTGTGCTATACGTTCTCAACATTATTTAATATATAAGCCTCTTATTCATGCCTGCTTTGGCTTTCATTTGTCCCCAAGATATTGTATATTGAGCAATGCTCAAACAAAAATATTGAAATTTATCAAAAGTCATCATTATATATGCCTTCCCAAAATCCTATATTCCATAATAGTCCAATCTGTCTTGAAAACTGTAAAGAACGCCCAGCTTCTATGTTTTTCAATTTCATTTCAAAAATAAATTTAAAAACTTATTTATAATAATTAACCCTCACTCAATTTCAGATAATCACTGCTCCAAAATGGATCCATTACTTGAAATAGAGCCAAAGCAAGTTGAAAAACCAGAATTCATATCCAAAATCTCCAAATTTCTTCCTTCTCTCAAGCTTGCTACCTGCAATATTCACTTTCCTGAATATGCAAGAAAAAAAATTTAAGAGGTCTCCAAAATAATTGAAGATCATCTGTATTGTATGTTTTTCCAGCTTTTGCCCATATGGAGCCATTTTTAATTGGAATTCAAATCATAATTTAGGTGTACAGCTAGGTGGATCATTACCCCCTGAAGCCAAGGTTGTTATTTCAGCATCTCCCCAAACATCAATAAAGAGGTATTTCATATCTTCTTTATTATGAGTAATAAAAAGGCCAAAATTCATCAAAGTATAAAGGGAAATAATCAAGAAGTATGTCTCAATATTTTATCTAGGCTTTACTCAAAGACTTAACTATATTCCCTGAATCATTTCTTTCTTAGAAATTGGAATGCAATTATGATACTGAGAAATCACACCCACAAAACCAGTCACATTCTCAAAATCCAGAACCAGGACTATTTCAACCTCAAAATGATTTTGAAAAAGCCCTATCCACGTCAAACTCCAGCCCTGAAGTCAATAGTATTTCTCAAAATGATCAATAAAATATACACAGTTATCCAGCTTCCACCATGAGAAAAAAAGCAAAATCAAAAATAGAGGAGCCCTTGATACAACCTACATCTACCAAACACTCAAAAGAAAAACCTAACCCCAATTTCATACTTGTAGATAATAACCCATCAACTTCAAAAGTAATGCAAACCAGTAATAAAGAGCCTTCAACATCCCAAAAGAAGAAAAAGCTCTTTAAATCCACATTTTTCAATCCTATCCACTCAGATCACTTTGAAGAAAAAATCAGCCATTATCAGCCACTTTCTGTATCCTGATGAAAGAAATGCCAGGTTAATGTTGAAGCTCTAGTAAGAGAATAATTCCAGGAAATTCCCCAAAGGCCATTTTCTATCAAACTACCAAAAGGAATACACTTTCAAAGTATTGGATCTCTTAGCATTACCAAATGGCTAGTTGATTTGGATAATTCTGGTAAATACAAAAAACATTCATTCATGTTTCATCCAGAACATTGATATTTACTTGCTTTTTTCAGGATTAAATATCTTTTCACCAAAGAAATATGATCCTTTCAATGATTCTGTTGCTTGGAATGTCCCTATCTTTACTTTGGATGCTACAATTTCAATGCAAAACATTCCCAAATCACACCAATCCCTCTTTTTCCCTAATCTTCAAAAGAAACAGTTCTGGGCCAATCTAATACTGGAGTCATTATCAGTTTCTGCACAAGATCTCATACAACCTGAAAAGTTTGAAATCACGAAATCAACAGAAGATGATCCCTTGTTAGTTCAATGACTCAGCCTGGAATTTGTAGTGTCCTGCCTTTGCACAAGACCATCCCATTCAGCTCAAATTGAAAATACACTTGATGAAAAGGAGGAAAATCAGCCAATTTATTATGGAATTAATAGCTTAATATCTTTCAATGATTCCATTTTACATCTTATGATTTCATATGTCCTGATACTAGCACATTAAAAAGTTCTTCCAGTTAATATTCCTGATGGATTTGTGCTTACTCTTAAAAGCTCCAAAGAACACCTTAAGACATTATCAGAGCTACAATCAAAAATAGGATTAGTTAAGCCCTTCTATCATATTTTAGCTTCATTTCTTACTTCTGGGGTAAGAGGCTTAATGGTTTGCTCAAGAGATTGGAGCAAAAGCTCAGCTTCAGGAGCATTGCAGATGATTGAAATTACTGATAGTGTTATTGCTGAGGAAAGGCCTTATGAGCCTATTTGGAAGAGAAAAAATGCATATATTTTGGATGTTTTTAACAAGTCATTTTTCTAAAAAACCCATGAATTTTTTCCCACTGCTCCAAAAAAATTGGAAGTGGCCAAATGTTTAGTATTGGACTTCAGTGAGGCATGGCTTGAAAAAAATACCATAGATGGACAACCTGTACTAGATCTCCCTGATAAAGCCAATATAAACACCTTATTAATTTGATCAGTTTTTTCTGTAATTTAATTTTATTTTTTCAAAACAGGGTGATTTTTATTCAAATCATTTTTGAGCTTGCTAAGATTACTTTGCTTCACCTGATACCTCATTGCTTACTTTCCCAAATAAGCTCCTTTCACACAAGATAGCTTTTTTCAGGCTCAATCAAACTGTAAGAAATAACCACAGGGCTCCAGAATCCTCTCATTTCTGATAAATAGGAGCCTTTTTCTTGATTCTTCCACCTATACCCAGAAATATGATATTAATTAACCTGTTTTACTATGCCTCAAGCTTCACATTACTTTTTTGAGACCTCTATACCCTAATCAAACAGGACTATCAACAAGATATTACATCCCATCATCCCACTACCTACCAGTGCAATATCAAGATCAATAAATCAATTATGCTGGTTGATCATGAAAATCAACTATTTCCAATATAAATCTGATATAAATAGTTGGAAGTATCTTCCATCAGAAGAAAGTCTCAAAATTGTTGAGAACTTACCCCTTTCTTGCACTGATAATCCAATTACAAATCCCCATAATCACAACTTGGGAGAGGATAGACCATCTATAAGCCCAAGAATATTAATTTTATCAATGTACAAAACTATGTTTCTAGAGGATCTCTTCAAATAAGGCTTCCCAATGTCAACCTTTTCTTGGAATCAATGTTGGGAATCAAAATGGAATCAAATATTTGCAAAATTTGTTCTCAAGCACTGGAACTATTTACACCAACAAGGAGAATTGAAAATATTCTTGATAAATCCAAAGGATAATACACATATTAATAAGTCTTTAATACTAATGCGCTGGTTCAGAGGGAAACAAGAGGATTTTAAAACTGATAAATTGGTTCCTGAAGCACTTTCAAAAAAAGCCAGTCAGAAGCAGAAATCAAGGTGGCGTAAAAGAGTATGTTTTTTATTTGTGATTGATTTCTACACCAATTGATTTTAATTAATCTCCGGTTATAATCAAATCTCTCAGAGACATTACTATCATTGAAAATCAATCAAGATAAAGCTTCCATATTTGATGAGCCATGATGCTGCTCTGATACTGAAGATGAAAATGGATCATTAATAAAACTAAAGTCCCCTTGGAGGTGAGATTTATTCTCAAAGTTAGCAAGTCAATTAGATTCCTTATTAATTCAAAAGCAAATTCAAAAAAGTAAATTCAATAGAATTCTAAATTTCTTGGAAAGTAGAAGAGTACAAAGTGGTATTTTTGAGAAAGAAGCCAAAGTTCCAATTGGACTTCCAAAAAATCTTTGTTCAAATGATTATATTTCCAAGCTTACTAATAATGAGAAGCTAATGTTACAATCAAAGCCATGTATAGATATTCATCATCTACTTCAACTATCTGAAACCTAAAAAAATAATTCATGATTTTTCTATTGTTTCCACAATCAATTTTTCCAATTTACCACAGTACCTAAATGTCCAATGCTCAACCTGAAATGAAATAAAAATTGTTTAGCTACTGAAAAAGATAAATAGTGGTTGAGTATAAACTATCTTACATCTGAAGCTGCTGTTTCTTCCTTCTAGCTTGCTGAATATTCACCTCAATACTACCAACAGTTATATAATGAAATACATGAACTTCTTTCTTTTGCCCTAGCCGATAAAGCCTATCAACTGCTTGATCATCAGTTGAAGGGTTCCAACCTGGTTCCTGATTTAAATAATCACAATAATATTAGATTAAGCTTCAAGTGTATCTAAATACTGTCTTACCATTATGTAGACATTTTGAGCATATCTCAGATCAATAACAACACCACCTGTGCCTTTTGTTGTAAGAAGAACTTGAGATTTTGGATTTTTTCTGAATTATTCAAGGATTTGTACCCTTTGATCATTTTTGAGCATTCCATGCATCATCAAATTGGATATTCCACTTTCATCCAGGGCAATCTCAATACTTTTTACAATATTCAATCAATAAAATCATTCAAATGACAGGTAGTAGAAGGATGTGAGCTCACATATCAAGAAACCTTTTTTATTCTGAAAAAACAACTGCTTTGGGATATCTTAAGCCTGGCTCCTTCTGAAAAAACTCCTTGAGATGGCTAACAAGATGCACCACTTTGGATCCTTCTTTCCAGGTATATCTTCTTCCCCCTTCTTCCCTTTCTATTAATGCTGGATGATTGCAAAGCTGCCTCAAATCTGATTATCTGGAGAAAAATTCAGATGAATCCCATGGAACTGCTTTGGACCTTTGTTTTCCATACAATGCACTAAAATCTTCATGCTTTTTGAAATAAAGTGTTTTCCATGGCTCATAGATCTCAATTTCAACTCCATGTTGCACTTTCTTGGGAAGATCCAGTAGGTTGGCTTTCAATCTTCTCAAGGTGAGTATTTGCATTATAAGCTATAATGATTAGATTTCCATTTGATTCCCAGATGATATTTGTTTGATTATTCAATCTTCCCATAAAGGCTTTAGATTCCATGGTTCTACTTGTAAAAACCTCAACAGACTATGAAGATCCCAAAGATTTTTAGTAATGGTGTTCCCATAAGGCATAGCTTTCTTTCAGATTTTAAATTCAATATTGTGAATGCTCTATGAGTAGATTGTTTCTTTATGTAGCTAATTGATGTAAGAATTTCAGTACCTTTTTCTTTAAAAATCCCAAAGGGAAGCTTACTGTGCTTCATCCAACACTATTCTGAACCAATTCACCAAAAGAGGATTCATTCTCATCCCATGAACATCATCAGCATTATAACCAGCAATAACATCATATGTGGTGATGATCACTGCATTCTGCTTCAAATTTTGGAATGAAATGAAATTACCATTGGAACCATGGAATATTGAATATTGTAAACTACCATCATGAAAATGTATTCTTATTTCATTCTCCCAGTTATGCAAAGTAGAAAGTGGTACAATGATCAAAGTAGCTGGAACATGGTCCTTAGATATTTCTGAGTACCTTAATGCTTCATTTTGTGTTTTTTTAATCAAGCATAAAGTTGTCAACAATTTTCCAAGTCCCATATCATCAGCCAATATTCCACCCCTACTTTTGCACACAATATCTTGTGGTATTAGCCCATCTTCAACAGCATTAGAAAACACTTTTTCAATCCATAAGTTATCTGAATGTTTCCATAGGTTTTCACAAATCTTTCCATACCATTTTCAATATTTAAGAGAAAGGAAATACCCTGGATTTGGTGTAATGAAAGATTAGTTTGACAATTAGGTATTGATGTAACAGAACTAGTTAAAATTGTATGGTTGGAAGCTTGATAAAGATCACAATCTTGAGGAATATCAATAAATAAAGGTGAGCTATAGTTTCCAATATGTCTCAGAGCCATTTTTTCATTCTTGAAAGCCTCTCTTGTTTGGAAAATATTCCCTTTATCCACAAAAACATATACATGTAATAGGATATTTTTATCTTTATTCTTGAAATTTATGAAAGAATTTATAAAAAGCACTTTACTATTATTTTTGTATTTTTTATATGTTTCAGGATTCAAGCCTTCAGCCACTCCTCCAAAAATATCAAGCAGTGGACCCAGATGGAAACTCTGGAAAAAATTAAGGCTCCCAAGATGACTCAAGTCAGATTCTAATAGTATATGAATAGAATTGAATACTCTTCTGAATATTACTGAGCTCAGAGAGGTTGGAAAGTATTGTTCAATATTGATTTTTTTTTCAATTTGAATAATAAAAAACCCAAGACAAAATATTGAAATCATACTGCAAATTTTTAGAATGAAAATTTAATATATCAGTGTGTTATGATTTTTTTAGGACAAATGGAACCTAAATAATAGGATTGCATCGGCTATATAGTGGAAAGACCCCCGGGGATTTTGTAAGTGATTTTGATAAGCTAAAGATTTAGCCCCTGAATTTTTCTTGGTAGTGTAAAAAATGAATTATATTTTGAAACTTAGTTTATTAATGGACATAAATATATTCCAAATCTGCAGATCAATTAAGTTTTTTATTACTGTTGTCCCTAATCCTTGGATTTTGATTTTAAAAGAAATTATCTATGAGGAAACAAGTTCCTTTCCAAATGTGGAGTTCCCTCCAAGATATATCCAGCACTGAACAAAATATTTCAGTTGTGGCCCATGCAACCCCTTTCCAACTTTTTTTTAATTCATCAAAGTATTCCTATACTTTGTTTATTTTTCCTTCACAGAAAATCTCAAGAATCTAATTTCAAAAGTATACATTAAATCATGTTGAAGGCCATTGATTCACTATTTGAAGAGCTGCAAGTTTATTTTATTCTCTTTATTTATTAATTTTTTATTTTGAAACATTATTCTAATAAATGAAGATTAATTTGTGTGGAAACATCCTTTCCAATAATTTTCCCCAATTTCTATGATGATAATTATCACTCAAGGGGAGGTACTTTACTTATTATAAAATTATTGCATCTTATTTTTCTGAAATATTCATAATTTTAAGGAGGAACACCCATTTTTGATTTAAATTTGGACAGGATTCCCTCAAAATAATTACAATTACAATTTTCAAATTCATCATTACTCATTATTATCATTGTGGGAAATCAATTCAAGCTTAATTTTTTATTCATCTGAAAACAAGCATTCTGGTAAATAGGATTTCTTAATTATTAAGTTATCCTCATTCTTTAAGCCAACATGAAAGATAAATTAAAATCAAAGAAATTCAAGAATCAAGGAGGTGGAAGGACAATAAGATAAAAGAAGCAATTAATCCTACAAGTATCAAAGAATTACTTTTCAAGGCTCCCCATATAGCTGGATGAACTTTCAAAATCCACAAGCATTCATGAAGTGAATTTTAAGGAACTCAATTGATGAGAGAATTTGAAGATTATTATGTTCTCACAATCCAAAAATTGAATAAGATTCATTACCTATTTTTTGTTGCAAGTGTATATATTGAGTTGATAAAATATTAATAAAAATTAAAGGGGGAGTAAAAAGGTCAGAATACAATGAATGTGAGTTAAACAAGGGATACTTCCAGAGATGCACTCAGACATAATCTGAAGATACTGTAAATGATCTGTATGCAAGTCTCCAGCCTTTTTCTGTGGTGCATAAATGGCATCAACAATGACATAGAAATTCCATTTATGGGATTTATGTCATTTATGTCATAAAGAATGGAATTTCAATGTCTTTGCTAATTAACAATGGCACTTATTCTATTGCTGGCATAAATAATGCCACTTATGGCCTTTATGGAATTAAAAATGCCATTAATGGAATCAACAATGAAATGTATGGAACCAAAAATGAGATAAATTGGGGTTTTTCTAATACAGGTATTTGTTAGATAAATTTTAATTAGAAAACACCCCTTATTTTATTTGATTAAATAATTACATAATTTTACCCATTTATTCCAACTCCACATCAAGACTTACATGTTTTTACCAAAGTGCCTATGTAGGTTACCAAAAACTCAAATTAATTAGGAGTATTTAAAATTGATTGGAATTAAGTGAAATGATTTAAATTCAATCAAAATCAATAACAATTATTTAAAGCTCATTGAAAATAACAAAATTAAAGGGCATTAGTTAAAAGTAATTAAAATTGATTCAAATTAATTAAAATTCATAGAAATTAAGAAAATTGGTTGAAATTAACTAGAATTGATTTAAATGAATTAAAAACAATTAAAATTAATTAAAATCAACTGAAATTAATTGAAATTAATTGTGATTAATTAAAATTAATTGAAATTAACTAAAATTAAATAAAATGAATCATAACTAATTGAAATTAATCAAAATCAGTTAAAATTGATGAAAATTAATTAAAGTTAATTAAAATTGATTAAGGTTAATTCGAATTAATGAAAATTAATTAAAATTAACTAAAATTAGATAAAATCAATTATAACTAATTCAAATTAATTAAAATTAATTCAAATCAATTCAAATTAATCAAAACTTAATTCAAATTATTTCAAATTGATCCACAGTCATTGAAAATAATGGTAATAAATTTAATTTGAATGAAATTAATTCAAATTAGGGCTAGTTAATGAAAATACATTTATTCACAAAAATAATGAGTTTTTTACATCATTTCCAAAGGAATTAACATTTCAACATAAATAGAGGCTTTGTATGCTATCTAGAACATCTTTCACCTTATTATTTAAGCAGTTATCAAAAGATTTCAAGCGTTTTATATCATAAATTCATTGATAATTTCAATGTATAACAGAAATAATTACTTAATTCAAAAAAGATTTAAAGATAGACCAAGAAAGAAGAAAAACAGAAAAGATATTCTTGATAATGTTATGTCAAATAGAAAAGAGTACTATTACCATGAAGTCGGAGATCATGAAGTACCAATAATTTTTAGCAATGGCTTTATTACTAGTCAAAATCAATTAGCTTCTCATAATTTCAAACTTTTTTGGTGGACATAGTTATATTTTTATTTACTCTTACACAAAACACCAGGTTGTTTCCATTGTTAGATTCACCTCCTTTGATGATGGATTAAATTTGGACTTGATTGAAGATTTTCAGAATAGAATAGAGTCAAATATAATGAAATGAATGAGCAGGTAAAATCTATAGATTCATTTGTAGGCAACAGGTTTCAATGAATTTCAAACATGGCTTTTGGGAAATACCACAGGCTATTGGAATCCATTGGGGCTAGTAGATTTAGAGGAATGATGCATCAAGATTCCATCAAGTCTCATCAATTTTAAACCAATATGACTATTACCTTTAGGGACTTTCACAATAATTATCACAAGGATGAAGATTTCTCAAATTATGCCTATGGAATATGGATGCCAGTAGAATTAGAAAAGATAAATTTGGTCAAAATAAAGCAGCACATGGGGTTAAAGGAGGGTATTCTGTCTTTCCAAGCTACAAATGTGGAATAGATATCTCAAAAGAACATGGGGTTTATGAATTAATTTGGAAACCAAGGGAGCATGGACACCAAACATTGAGGAGTTTTGTGGAAAAGAGATTTGAAAACAATACTAGGCTGGAACTATCATGCCAGATTGCAAAGAAATTAGATTTGGCTTATAAAAAATATAATAAGGGATTGGGAAAGCTCAAAAATGTGACAGATAAAATTGTTCACTTGGGAGAAAATAGTAGTTCATATTAATGAAGCTCATCTTTTATAGTCTCATCATGATTATATTTGGCTTATTCTCATTATTTGAAAAAGGATTTAGTATTCCCATGTGATATAACTTGTGGGCAGTGACATTTCACACATAGAGTTCAGCTTTCAAAAGGACATAAAACTGCCACTTATCTGAATGAATCAACCAATAATATCCGATTATTATTTCTTTTTCATTATTTAAGTGAGTATGAATAATTATTCTTTGTGCAATTTTATGGTGTATACATTATTCTATCAAATATTAACTCTTATTATTTATTATTTATTATTATCTATAATTATGAACTATGTATTTTTTACGCTTTGTTTTTAATTTTCAATTTCTATTATCTATTGTTTTTCATTTATTTTAATTAATCATTTTTGGTTTCATTATAATTTTGAACTCCATGAATTTTTATTATCTTCCTTTTATTATTTATTATTAATGTCTTACTTATTATATACAAAATTCTTATTTTTCATTATTCATTATGTATTTTATATTTTATATTTTATTCATTATTTATTGGTTTTATTTATATCTTATTTGGTTTGGTATTTATTATTGTTGATTATATTTTATATGTTAGTTATTAGTTATTTTTTATTAATAAACCCTTATATTTCATTAATCATTCATCTTTATAAATTATATTTTATTAATTATTTATCCATATTATTTACAGCTTATATTATTAATTCTTATTAATTATTTTTCATATTTCATTGCTTTTATATTTCATATCTTATATCTCATTTGATATTTATTATTATTATTTATGTCTTATTGAGTTTACTATTCATCATTATTGATTATATATTATATCTTATTTATTAGTTATTTTTGGTAATCAACTATTTCATTTCATATTTCATTTCATATTTATTTTCATTAATTATACTTTATATCTTATTTACTATTTATTCTCATTATTTATATCTTATTTATTTTTATTATTCATTATTCTTCATTATGACCTATATTTGAGTTATTAGTTAGTTTTATCAATCAAATATTATATTTTACTCACATTGTGGGAACTCCTCTTGTGTGCGATTAAAATGAGGCAGTACCTGGAGGGGGAAATCACAGGTAACTAGTTTTGAATTGCTAATAACTCCTGTAACCAAGGGTGGCAAGGGTGTATTGCCTGCCCCTCCTAAAATACTGAACAAAATCTTCCTTGGAGCTCACAAACCAAAATGAAATTAGTAAGTGGCTTTACAACTGCAGAATACAAAATTCAGCAGTCTCAGATCAGACCTATTCAATAAATAATAATAAAAAGAAATGTCAGTAATTTGGTTAATTTTTAGATTTAATGAAATACTTGTCTGTTTTAATTTTAATCTTTTGGTCAAATTGAGGTGAGTGGTTTCTTCTTGGTGATAAAATTTTTGTAAGATGAGTTATTTAAGGTGTTCAGAAAAATTTGGTGAGTGTTGGTAAAGGTAATTTTTTTGTTAAGGTATAGTTATAATAGAGTAAATAATTTTTTAAAGGTTTGTTATTCTTTTTTAAGAGTGTTAATAATGAGATAAAATATTATTTGTTAGATTTAAGAGGTAAGATTCTTTGATATTGGATTTTTTAAAGGGGTAATTAATTTTGAAGTCTTGATAATTGGTGTTAATTTACTGGATAAAATATTTTATTAGACTAGTAACCCTAATATTGGGTACTGGATATTTTTTAATAATAATTTTTTTTGATACTAAGATTCCACTGAGCTTAGCTACTGGGCAATCTTTAACACTATACTTCCACTGAGCTTAACTACTGGGCAAGTAGACTCACTATAATTTGCTGGACTACCTCCCAGGTGAGGGATGACTTATTCCTGTGCTGTAATGTGCAGAGGATATATTGTGCATCGGGGAAATTTGAAATTTGGGGGGAGAGAGCCCCTCTATTTATACCTTTTGGGAGCCTAGAGGGCCCTCCATGGGAGCTGTCTTTTTCCACTTTAATTCCTCTTGATTTCATCATGTGACTCTGTTTTTGGTGAGGACCTTTCTTGCATGGGTCAGGTGATTTAAGGTTTGGTGATAATTTTCTCTCTGCACAGCCTCCAATTATCACATAATTATCTTTTGGTGAACTAATTATGATGTGATATTCTTGGATTTTCCTTGCATACATGAGGTGATTCAATTTTGGCTGGGGATTTTTGTTCTGCACAGCCTCTTTCCTGTCACATGATATTCTGTTGGTGGATGCAGTATCACATGATGACCTTGTAATTCCTTTGCATATGTCCTATTTTAGGTTTGTTAGAAGTGGCTGTGTAATTTATGCAGGTGTAATGGTTGTTTTTCTTCATTTTTGAACTTTAAAATGAAGTCAGGTGATAATCTCTTGCACTGGTGAATTTACTGTTATGTATGAGATGATGTGATTTTTGAGTTTGACACATGCCGTGCATAGTCATGTGGTTGAGATTTAATTAAAATTTGTGTACTGCATGCAGCCTGTTGTAACTAGCTTTGGTTTGCATGAGGTGATGAGTGGTGTAAATAAATCTGATTCTGTTTTAAGGTTTCAAGTGGGGTTACTTTGGATATAAGGTACTCCTGTGGCTGTGTTGTAAATGAGTTGCAGGAATTCCATGGGGCTGGGCTTTGCATCATGTGACTTTGAATGCAAGTTGGCTGTATAGCTAATGCATGTGTCATTTTGTTGCTGCATGAGTCCTATGGCTGTAAGGGGGTGTAAAGCTGGGTGGGGTGTGTAATTTAAAGGGTGGTACCTTATTTGTTGTAACTAGTGTACTATATGTAACTTGATTTTTTTACATATGCATAATGAAATTGAATAATTTATTTAAACACATACACTGCCTTTTGGTGCCTGTGCCATGTTTTTATGAGTTAAATTCAGCTCCTTGCTGTAAAATTGACCTTTTGGTGTAAAATTTGAGTGTAAGTCTGCGTGTAGGCTGGATTTACTGTTGTTATGGGGTACTATGAGCTTGAGCCTGGTGAAAAAAATGGTTCCGAATACCACATCCCCCTCTCTATTTGATGCTGTCCCCAGCATTCCAGGTGAGAGCTCTCTATTCTTCATCTGATTCTGTGGTTTCCTCCAATACCTCTTCCTTATTTACTGCTTCATTTTCTTCACTTTGTTCTTCTTCTGTGTCTTCTTTTGTATCCATCCACTTTCCTCTTGGGTAAAACCTTTTGACTTGAGAGGCTGCAAATCTTCTTTCTAATTCTGTTCCATCCAGCTCCTCAAGTTCATATGGTCCATTGTTTATTTGTCTGATTACTCTGTAGGGTCCATTCCATTTGTTTTTGAAAAGTAGTCCCCAATTAGTTTCTATTGCTTTGTTGTAAACCAGGACCAAATCTCCTGGCTTAAGTGGTGATCTTAGTTGGTGTGCCATTCTTCTATCCCACAATTTCATTGAGTCCTCCCTTGATTTTTTGAGTTTTTCTGCTGATTTCCTTCTAATTTCTTCTTTTCCTTCTAATTGTTTAGCTCTAGCTTCCAATAATTCCTCAGTTGTGGATATGTTGTGCCATTCTACTGCTAAAAAGGTTTTTGTTTCAATGTCAATTGGTAATACTGGTAGTTGGCCAAATTGGAGTTCAAATGGTGAGAAACCAGTTGTTCTTTTTGTTGAGATTCTGTCAGCCAATGTAACTAAAGGTAAATATTTTTTCCATTTTCCTCCATTTTCTCCACACATCTTGACTAATGCATCTTTGAGTTGCTTATGGCCCCTTTCAACCATTCCTTGAGACTCTGGGTAATAGGGTGTGGTGACTCTAATTCTGGATCCTGCTTTATTTACTGCATCTTGCAATTCTTTTCCAAACTCTGGCCCCCCATCAACAGTTACTTCTTTTGGTGAGCCATACCTACATATCCATTCTGAGGTGAACCATTCTGAAACTGCTTTTGCTGTTAATTTGACTAGTCCAACTGTTTCTGGCCATCCTGAAAAATCATCTCTGGCCACAACCATATATTTCCATCTTCCAGATTTAATATGTACTGCATCCATGCTTACCCTTTCAAAGATTGTTGATGTTGCTGTAGGCCTTCCTTGTTCCCTTTGTAAGGTTTGACTTCTCTTTTGGCAGGCCAGGCAAGATTGAACCCATTTCCTGACTGATTTCTTCATTCCTTCCCACCAATATCTTGCTTTAATTCTTCTGTAAGTTTCATTTTCCCCTCTGTGGCCCATGTCTTCATGAAGAGACTTCAAAATGTAGCTTTGAAATTCATGACTTGATATAACCAACTGAGGGTTTGGGTTATTTCTGCTTTTAAGTTGGCCATCTTCCAAGAAAAAGTTGGGTGACCTTCTTTGAATCCTTCTAAACTCTTCATCTTTGCTTGATAGTGGTTTTTTCATTGTACTTAAGTATTCTTGCATTCTTTTCCAAAATCCTTCTTGTTTGGTTGGTACTTGTACTCCTGAAAAATGGAGTGAATTTACATTCTTAGCCCCAAACCCAGGGTGTGGCTTGATCCAATCTTCTTCTTCATCAAATTCTGGTGCATCTTCATCTTCTTCTTCTGAGTTTTTTGGTCTTCTGGACAGCCCATCTGGCATAGTGAAAGTTTTCCCTGGTTTGTGTACCAAATCAAAGGAAAATAGTTGAATGAAAGCCACCCATCTTGTCATGGAGGCATTGGGTAAGCAAGGGGTGTTTATCATTTCAATTAAGGCCTTGGCATCAACCTGTAATTCAAAATGTTGTCCCCAAAGTATTGTTTGAAGTTTCTTGAGAACTCTTGCAGCTCCACAGAGTTCCAATTTGGGTTGTGAGTATTTTGATTCTAATTTTGAAAAAGTTATTGATTCATATAATACTGGTCTGTCTTTTCCTTCTTTATCTTCTTGAGTGAGTACTGCTCCTGCAGCAATGTAGCTTTAATCTACTGCTAGCTTAATTTTTCCTGATCCTTTGTCATAATCCAATTTCTTGAGAGTTATTTCTTCTCCAACTATTCTCCTGAGCTTATGGAAAGCTTCTTCACATTTTTGATCCCAGTCCCAGTCAACATCTTCTCTGGTGAGCCTTCTGAGTGGTGATGCAACCTGTGAGAAGTTTTAAATGAACATCCTTACATAGGCACAAAGTCCAAGAAATCCCCTTATTTCCTTCTTGTTAAGAGGTGTTGGCCAATTTTGAATTTTGTTGATCTTTTGTTTTGAAATTGTTCTTCCTTTGAATGATACAACATGCCCAACTATGTCCAAAGCTGGAACACAGCATGCAAACTTTGATCCTGAGATAGTCAGTCCTGCTTCTTCAATTCTGAATAAAATTCTTTCTAAGGTTATGGCATATCCCCATATAAATCTTCTGATTGAGGGGTTTTCTGGTAGTGTTTCTTGATTGTAAAGTGATCTTGGTCCTTTTATTCCTCCATCATCAATAAAAATTCCTACACTTTCTGGTATTTCTTCTTGGAGTATCCAGGTCATTTGGGCTTGGTATACTGCTACTGAGTTGGTGGCTCCTTGGGGTAGTCTTGTGAGCTGCATCCTTCCAAGGGGTGTTTCAAAAGTGGTGAGGGGTCTTGTAGTGACATCTAATTCTCTTTCATCATATCCTCCCATGATGTCTCCTAGTCCATAACATGCTCTTCCTGCAAATGCATCTATAAATTCTTCAATGTGAGGTGGTAAGCGACCATCCTTGATGGTGAATTTGTTGAGTTCTTGAAGGTCATGGACAATTCTGAGTTTCCCATTTGATTTGGCCACACAAAAGATTGGGCTTGTATAGCTGGAGGTGGATTGCTCATAGAGTCCAGTCTTGATTCTTTCTCTGATTAATTCAGTAAACTGAGGTAAAATTGATTTGGGAATGGGAATTGGTTTCTTCTGCCAAGGTTCATGAGGTATTACTGGTATCTTGTAAGGTTTTCCATATGAGTGTTTGAGTACTCCTCTTTCTTCTTCACAGAAAGCTATTGCTTTTTCTCTTAAGGTAATAACATTTTTGAGTAAATTGATTTCTTCATTTGAAAACCATCCTGGTGGGCCAAAATTGACTGCTTGCAGTCTTTCATTGGTGACCTTGAAGGTTTCTTGAAATATAGGTGGTTTTGGTGATAAGGGTGCTTCATAAGGATCTCTTGACAAAGGTGGGTTAAGGTCTTGAGGCATTGGCTCATTGACTGGTCTCACCTTCTTCAGGACTGATTTGTATTTGGCTGCTAAAATTTGGTGATCCATCTTCAATTAGTTATTTTTTTTCTCCTTTTTTTTTTTTTTTCTTTTTTTTCTTTTTTTTTCTTTTTTTTTCTTTTTTTTTTCTAAGAATTTGTTAGTGTCCTGATATTTTGAGGTCTTCACAATTCTTCTTTCTTCTTTCTTGCATAAAACGTGTAGTTTAAGGTCATACAGGACCTACAACTAGGTGTGTAACCCCTGTATATTAGGTATACAAGTCCTGCAGTTTAAGTCATACAAGGACCTCCTGGCCTAATACAAGGGCTTATCTTGATTCTTGAGCTCCTTTGGGCTTGAATTTGTATTCCACTTGACTCTTGTTTTCTTCTTCAATATTCATGATTCCCACTTGATGCAAGATTCTTCTGGTTGTTTTATTTCTTGATAAGGAATTTTCTTGTCTTAATTGATGGCTTGGGACTCCACTTTGTTCATTCTGGACAATTTGATAATGATAAACACCTGTGAAACCCCTTGTTCCTGTTACACAAAGGGAGCAGTTTATTGTCATGCTGAGGACAAAAATGGTCCTTCAGCACTTCTCCTGACTAGGACAATCCCCTCCAGCTTCTTGGCTGTTATTTTTTATAAGTTTCCCTGCCCAAGTCTACAGGGGAAGCAGTTTAGTGTCATGCTGAGGACCTCCTGAGTCTTCAATCTTCTTTAAAATCCAAAGGGCAATTTGAGTTGAGTATTGTACATAATCTTGTTAGTCCTTCATGTTGAGTGAGTCCTGAGTCCATAATTAATCCAGTGGGTCATCCTTCAGTCCATAAATCCTGACCAATGATTCTTGAATTCTAAATGAGTTTCAATCCAGAATCAAAGAAGTGTCCAAGGTCTTGTGCTGTCCAAAGGTCAATCCATAAGGAGCTCCTGCTTTTCTTCATAAATAATCTTCTTCATTTTCAGTATTCTGAATAATTGTCCTATGATAAGTTGTTTTCCAATTCTCTTGCTATTTCTTCAAAATAGTTTATGTCCTTTTGTTCTTTTGTATTCCTGAATTATACCTGTTATAAATAAATGAAAAATAAAAAATTGTAATAATAAGATGATTTAAAATTGATTTTAATATTAATTTATTGATATTTTTTAATAATATTTGTTTTGGATAAGAGCCCCCCTCTCCATTTAAAAATTTTGAGCTGGTTTTCAAATTTTGAAGAGGATATGTTCTCATTCCCCCAAGACTTCCACTATAAGGGATAGTGTAAGAAATAAGTTTACCCACCCCTTATTTTATATAGTGATTTTGATAAGGATAAATAATGATACATAAGATTTACATAATTTTATTTTGATGATGATTCAATAATAAGTTTTTTTTTTGTAAGTATAAAATAACCATTAAGTGAGATATCTGAGTAAAAATCACAATTTAAAAGAAATAAACCTGAATCACAATTAAGATCATGGAACTGTTTGGTTAAAGGTGGTAAGTTGTGCCAATCAGTAAAAATTGGTGCTCTTGGGAGTATTTATGATTAATATTACATAACTGAATGATCATAATTTGAGTCCTTTATTCATATAATGACCCTTATGATGCCACAACTCTTCCTTTTGGAATCATCATTGTGACTCAGACTTTATTTCAAATCCATCCCCTTTATGGTTCAGATTTTCTGTTACCCATAAATGCATTTGAGTTGTTAAAAATTATGAACAGTGAAATTAAAAATTTGTACAGTTAAAAAAACTCTTGTTTGCTTTTTGGGGGGCTTTTAAATTCCTTTTTGAATAAATATCACATTGAGGTGTTATTAATATGAAAATCCCCCAAATTATGTCATCAATTTATGAGTTTTTTAATATAAATAGCTCCTTCAGAGTTCAATTAATGCCTTCATGGCACAAATAATCCTTCTTTTCAAACAAGTTCCAATCACTTTCTTGTAACTGAATAAGTATTTCAAATAAAATGATCTTTTTTTTTTAAAAAAAAATTAACTTGATGTAGAGTTTTTTTTTTAAAAATTATTATTATTATTATTTTGAGTGGAAAAAATTGAGCCAACTTAATGGCTCTTAATTTAATACTAGAAGAAAAAATATGATGAAGATAAAAGAGAATATTTTTGAGACCTTGACTGGGATATGCCCCTCATTCTCAGGTAAAATAAATAAATAGTTGAATTTTGGGATAAAAAATAAAATAAAATAAAAAATATGTTCAAAAGCTTAAGTCAGTACATCTTTCCAATTCTTTTTTATAATGACATAAAATTAGAAAGTAGAATAATAAAGTTAAATAAAACCTCAGGTAGTTTATAGTCTTGCCTAGGACTTATCCTCCCTTGATAGTCCTTGTTCAATATTTTTGAATATTTTAAATAAGCAGTTTATGGTCTTGCCAAGGACCATTGGTTGATTGTTTTGCATTTTGAGTCCTTGTTGAGAATTCTTTTTTTTTGATTTTTAAAGGTATTTCTTGATATTTGAAGGGGCAGTTTATGGTCTTCCCAAGGACCATTGGTTTCTTTTTGATTATTGTTAATAATTTGAGTGGGCAGTTTATGGTCTTGCCAGGAACCATTGGTTTCTTGTTGATTTTTTTTCTTGATTTCATGTTGATACTTTTGGTTTTGATTTATCTTCAAAGCCAAGTTGAAAACTGAATTAAACAGTTTATAGTCTTATTTAGGACTACTTTTCTCTTTAAAAGCATTTCTAATGTTATAAAATCAGAGAAATATTTTCATGATGAACACCTGTAGCATTCAAAATAAAATATGTCAGTATAATATATTATAAAATATAAGAAAAAACATTAAAAAAAAAATAAAAAAAAAAAGGCAGTTTAAAGCCTTTCTTAGGGCTTTTTATTGTTTGTAGCCCTGCAGCACATCAAAATAACATTTGTCAGAATCATGTAAAAAAATATAAAGTGATAATAACAATAAAATAACAAGCAGTTTATAGCCATACTGAGGGCTTTTATTTTATTGTTTTTTTCTTTTGAATTTCCTGTATAAATCAATGATCAGAGGTTTTAAATTAATTTAGTTATAAAAATAAAATAATTTTAAATATAAAAAAGCATCAGTTTAAAGCCTTGATGAGGGCTTTTTTTATTTGTAGCCCTGTAGCTTATAAAAAATTAAATATGTCAGTTTTATTCAATATCCAATATAAAGTAAGCCTAAAATGAAATAAGTAGTTTATAGCCATACTGAGGGCTTATCTTTATTTATTATTCCTTTAATGATTTCATTAAAAAAAATACTGAATTTTCAGTAAAATAAATAATCAGTAATTTAATAAATAAACATAAAAAAATGAAGTTAAGCAGTTTAATGCCTTGCTCAGGGCATTTCTGTTATTTGTAGCCCTGTAGCATAAAAAATTAATAAAAAAGAAATAGGTCAGCTTCATTTAATATTAATAAGAAAATGAAAAATTCCAGCAGTTTAATGTCTTGCTGAGGACATTTTATTGTTTGTTTTTTGTAGCCTTTTTTTTTTATTTGTTAAAAAAATATCATCAGTAAATTTAAAAGACATTGGATATATAAACAGATTAGTTATATATTTTTGGTCAGTTCCATTAATTCCCCTTTATTTTTGTTAACAAATTAATCAAAATAAAGGAAAAAAAAAACCTTCAGTAAAACTCAGCTTTAATAAAAAATAGAAAATAAAAAATAAACAGTTTAAAGTCTTGTTTAGGACTTTTTTTTTTCTTTTTTTTATTTTTTTATTTATTTTTATTTTTATTTTTATTTTTTTTTAGTTATTTTATATATATATTGATTGATAACAGTATTCGGGTTGTACAGCCCGGAACTGGCTGTAGGAGGTTGACGTCCTATATCCTTGCCGCGACTCCTGCTTTTTGGCTTATTTATCCTACCTTCTTTATATTTTTTATATTTTTTTTGTTTTGTTTTATTATTATTTTAATAATTTTTCACGTTATGAAACTTTACGATGCAATTCCTCGATCCATCTTTTCCTTCAAGAACAGGTCCCTGGGGACGACTACTGTCCTTGTGAACACCTCAAACACCGCTGGTCGGTGTAGTATTCCCCTCAACGTATCTTCCAAGCCGAGCAAGCTAAATCCACCCGTCCGTTTTGTACGTCCTATATTTCCTTCCAGGTGCATTTGCTTCCACGCCCACTACTGTCATGATCCTTCAGTAGCTATTTTATTTATTTTTTATATTTTTTATTATATTATATTATATGTATGTATTAAGTGAGATTATGCGTTAACGCCCTCCCTCGGACCCAAAATCGTACTTGTTATTGGATTGGTTGACTACCCTTTTTCCTTTCCTTTTGTTGCATTATGGCCGTTGTTAAGTCCCATCTCTTTACTAGAACGTTTTTTTTTTTTTAGTTTAACGCTCATGTGTTCTATTTCCGCTATGCTGGTATCATTCCAAAGCAGTTGCAGGTAACAAATCTTCATTTTTCGTGTAGCTTGGCCATTGGATCTATACTCTACTCAACCAACACCGCTGACGATTTGGCGAGGTACGGACGCATTCTTGCTGGTATCACCTGATGTGGGCTTTCAAAGGCTTTTGACGAAGTGAACCCCAGTATTATTGGGGTACGGTGGAAGAGGTAAATTGGTCGTTTGAATTGCTGCTTTCTTTAGGGTTCTTCTCATACCATACTGATTCAGATCCCTTCCGAAATGGTATAAATAGGGCTCTGAATTGACTATTCCCCATTCCAACTTCCTTCCATTGGACATTATTGGGCCGTTGTGTTGACTCGAACTTGCGGTAAGTTTTTTTTTTCTAGCTGAAAATACTTGTTTTTATTAAGCTTCTCTTATGGAGACTATTCTCTCTCCCCTTCTTTAGTATCTTGTTTTTTTTATAACCTGTAGAGGATGAGCCACGATAAGCCTGTATATTCTTCCACTTTCTTAAAGGCAATCGAGCCCTTTACAATTGAAGAGTTCGAGGAACTGGTTTTTGGTACTCCAGCGATGCCCGTCAAACAATCCATGTGGGAGTGGCTCACCTCGATAACTCCCCCTTCGACACCAGCTCTCGCTAATCCCTCCTTCAGCTCTACCCGATCCTCATCACCTGAGGAGGAGCCTCCGTCGGCGGCTTTGGCCTTTTATACCTTCATAAATGGCAATTACCTCCCCGAGCTTTTCGTCAATGATCCCAAGACCTTTTTTCAATTGGACCGGCTTCCAACTCTCAAGGGTCCAAGAAACCAGCTCCCTATACGTATGAATTGCGACCGCGTGTTCCAGATGGTTGTGCAATAACCTCCCATTTTAAATAATAAGTAAGCCAACAATTTGTTTTGTTTTTTTGTTTTTATTTTTTATTTTATAGAGTACGTAGAGACTATGCTGGCATAAAGATAATTCGTTCCCTCCTTCTTTTTTTTTTTTTTTAATAATTTGGCATTATAATCTTTTTAGTGAAGCAAGGTGTGTCGACCAGTACACACAAGGTGGATTCTAGCAAGCGCCACCTTTAGTTTTAATTGCGTCTTCATCCATTACCGTTGTAGTTACTAGGCAGCTCGGTCATCTTAGTTGCATCAACCATTTGAGCTACCACTTTGTATACTGTAGCGGTAGTTGCTTAGTTGTCTGCAATCACTTGCTGACTAATGATGATTTTTATTTGTGATGTTAACGTATTGGACATGTCCAATATTCCATGGATGCAAGAGCCAAGGTACTCGTTCCGGGCTCTGAAGCAATACAGCCCAAGTTTCTTCTTAGAGAAATACTCTGTTTCTGGAATTTGGGACCCAAAGAGAACATCATTGAGATGGTAGTTGAGAGGAGAAGTTGATTATCTAAGTTAAATTCAACAACAAAGACAGTTAATTTCCCTTTTTATTTATTTATTATTATTATAAAAAAGTAATAAAAAATAAAAAAGTATAAAAGAAATAAAATGATAAAATAATAAGATGAATCAATAATAAAGCTAAAATGATAGTCTGCAATTGACTTCATAAAAATTTATTTCCTGTTTTTTTAAAAATGAAATATTCAAAGTTAATGCAAGTTTTCATATAGTTTTAATTTATAAGTATAATTTAAGGGGAGACTGCTTCTGTCTTTTTCTCTTTCCTTCTTCAAATCTTACATGAATTTAAGCTTATTTTTTGAATTTTTAATATTTTTTTTTATTTTGTTTCTCTTTTTTTTCTTTTAGTATGAAAGAAAATTTAAATTGTAAGGAGGAAAGATAAAAATTTTTTAAGATAAAATAAAATAAAAAGTTTTAATAATTAATAATAAGGATATCCATGGAAATAGGATGGATAATTAATCAAAGAATTGAGGACTTAGCAGGTAGAATTTATTTTAATTAGTTCCTTTTACCAATTATTTCATTCACTAATTGTTGTTTGATAAAATTTCCTCCCCTGCCTCCTTTTCTTTTAAGAGGTTTGAAAAAATATTCTTGGCAAAAGTATGTCCAATCTTCTGTGTTCATTTTTGTTGCACCACCTCTAAGACTGAGTATGGCTGGTATAAGTGTTTCTTCCCAGTGGCAATCCCAGGTGGAATCATTAATAATATAACCCCTTAAAATTTTGCTAATTTTTCCATTCTTAATTTCCAAATCCTGGAGGTTGAACCAGTTTTGGCATTCCCAGGTCCTCCAAAATAATGATTTCCTGAGGTTTTCATCCATGGGGAATATTTCATTCCAGTAATTGTTTCCAAGGTTGCCTTCAACTCCATCCCAGGTCAGTAAATCTAAGAATTCATACTTTGTGAGGTTGAATCCAGGTAATTCTTTCCATGGATGACAAATGACAGTTTCTGATAGTGATTTTTCTTGTTCAAAGATGTCCTCAAACTCAATATATGGAAGTATTATGATGGAAATATCAGGACAGGGTTCTGGTTTTATTTTCAAGAACCAGTCAGGATTTTCATCTATTTCTTGTTGATTAATGTAATTGGACCAAGCTTCTTTTTCTTCTATCCAGTTGATATCTGTGTCCATTGACCAGGTATTTTCTTCAGTTGATGGCCATGATTGCATTTTGTAGGATTTGGTGGGTTTGAAAGTGTCAAAAGGTAATAAGATTTGAAAATTTTATCAATTTTATTTATAAAAAATAGTTTAAGAGTAGGTTTAATGGGTTTTGGATTATAATTTTGGGTAAGAATTTGAATATTCCTCTTTGATAAGGCAGGAGGTCACTGCCTTGTGATGATTGAGTTTTGGTGAAGGAAAATGGTGATTTTGGTTGATACAAATTTTGGATTTTCCTCTTTGATAAGGCAGGAGGTCACTGCCTTATGATCTTATGGTTAGTTATTGTGTGTTTTTATTGGTGAGTGGGATTATTTATTTGATTTGATGAGAATTGATATTCCTCTTTGATAAGGCAGGAGGTTACTGCCTAGTGATTTATGATTTGGGTGAGTGAAATGGTGATTTTGGTTGATAAAATTGAATTCCCTCTTTGATAAGGCAGGAGGTCACTGCCTAGTGATTTGGATGATTTGTTGTTTCTTTTTCTAGGCGAGTGCAATTATTGATTTGATTTGGTTGACAAAAACTTTGGATTTTCCTCTTTGATAAGGCAGGAGGTCACTGCCTGGTGATCAATTGAGTTTAAATCTGACTATTTTGTTTTATTTTTGATTTTTAGAGCTGTTGTGTGTCTTCAAGATGGGCCTTGATGGTTTGAAATTCAATTGGTCCATTAATTCTTGAGTAATCTGTTCATTGGTTTTGTCAGAAACCTCCAAAAATTTCAGCGATTCCTTGATTTCTTTAATTTCTTGGCTTCTTGATATTGATGAAGTATTCTTAAAGTGCCAAAGGTTTTCTTTATTGAAATCTTCATCTTCTGGGGACCAATGAAGTTCTTCATTGATAATTGGGTCTTCTTTTATTAATTCTTCCCCATAGGATCCAAAAGTTGATGAATTGGCCATGGTGAAGGTAATTGATATATTTTTTTTGTAAGTTTTTTTTTATTATATATTATTAAGAAATACTTTACTGATAAATTTCTTTGATAAGGCAGGAAGTCACTGCCCTAGAGAGAAAATGAAAAAAAGAAAGAAACTAATGGTACATTTTATGGATAATACTGATACATTTTAGAAAAATCTTTATTTTGTTGGTTTTATTCAAAGTTGAGCCCCCCAATTGGGAAAGGTAAGTGTCTATTGAGTAATCTGGCCAAAATAAGATCTTTGAGGGCTTCCAAAAAGGCATTCCTTTCCTCAATTTCTTGTTCTGATGGAAATTCTGACCACCATAAGTTTTCATCAATGAATATATATCCATCTCCAACCCATTTCAGTTTTCCAGTTTGATATGTTGATCCATTCAATCCAAGGTACCACTGGGCCCAAATTTGATTGAAGTAAAGTCCTCTTCTTGGTAGTGTGGCCATTTCAAATATTTCATCCCAAAATTTGTTTTCAAGGTTACCTTTAATTCCCTCTTCAGTTAATAAATGTAAGAATTGGATATTGTGCAATTTTGCTCCTGGAAGGTGACATAACTATTTATCTTCACATAAAATTTCTTGAGCTTCATCCCCATAAATTTCTTCAAAGGTGATGTATGGCAGGTAAATGTAATTGTATTCATTTTCTAAGATGGATTCTGTTTCTTCTTTTTCATTGGGAGGTTGCTGGATAAATTCAGGGTTTTCCAGTTGCCATTCATAAGGTTCTTCTTGGTTGTTCAATGGTCTGTCCAAGAAGTTGATATGGTATGTGTCTTTCAAATTTTTGTCTCTTTCTTCCATAACTCTGAGGTCCTTTTCAATTTCATTTATAATTTCTTCATCTGAGAGCTCATGATGTTCACTAAATCTGCCTTTCTTCTTTTTAGGTTTATTTTTGAAAGGATTTCCATTTATTTTCTCATTCCCATCCACCAAAATTTGGAATGTTTCTTTATTATTTTTAATTGGCTTGTAACTTATATTGCGTAATTCATCTTCAGAGGTTGAGTCTTCAAGTTGTCTTTTGAGGTTGTTTGGCCATTGGTTATTTGGTAAATCTTGGCCAAATTTATCACTTTTTGGAGATATGGATAAATCTTGGGTCTTCTGGGTCAAATTTATCATAGTATTGTCACCTTTTTCATTTTGAAACTTCTTTCCTGGTGTATTCTGACCAATTTTGCCATATTGCATAGATCCATTCCTCTAGGTGGACCAGTTTGCCATCCAAGTGCTTGAGGTTTGCATACTGGCATGCATAATCTTCTTCCATCAGGTTCTTGATAGCTCAATATTTCACCTTGTTTGTGAGAAAATTCCAGCCTAATGTTATTGTCTGCCAAGAAGGGTCTTCCAAGTACTGTATGGACAGATCCTTTTGCAATGAAGAAGTGAATTTGAGTTTCTTCCCCTGAAGCCAAAATGATTGGAGTAAATTCTGAAAGTGCAACCAATGAAGTGGTATGGCCTCCGATTCCCCTAAGGTTCATGTTAAGATTTCTTGTTGTGAGTGAGGCTTTGATTGCTATTTCTTCTGGTATAATGTTAAGTTCTGCACCAGTGTCTACTAATGCTTTGATAGGATATTCCTTCCTTCCAATGAAGATTTCCATAAATCCCAAAGGACAAGCATAATGAATCTTGGGCTTTGGTATTTCTTTGAATCAAAAAGATAATAGTCTTTCTTGAAGATCCATTGAGTTGAGTGATTTAATTTTCTCCTTGTATTTTTCTGATAATTCCTGTAATTTATGGACAAAATTTGGTGACATCCTCAAAGTTTCTTCAATGGTGAGGTTGATCTTTTGTTGCATAATTTTCTTAATAATTTTGTCAATTTCCAATTTTGTTTCAACTTGTTTCTTTGGAGGTTTTCTGAGCTTCTTTTCTTCTTTTGGAACTTCCTCATCTTCATTCTTATTGGCAATATTCTCAATTTCCTCCTCAGGCTGGTCTGGTTTTGGAATATTTGAATTTTGGAATTTGGTGGGAAATATTACTCTTTCTTCTTCCTTTTCTTCTTCAATGAAAGTTCCTGGAATTTCTGCTTTTTTCTTTGGCTCTTTATTTTGGGATTGTCTTTCCAACCTTTGTTTTGTCTGTCTTAGTCCAATATGTGATTCAAAAGGGTCATTGGCTGATGAAATGGTAGGTGGTTTCCAATTTGACCAATCTTCAACATGAGCAATTGAGGTTGTTTTATCATCTGATTTCTTTTCAGTGGACTTAATCTCTTCTTCTGGTTTTGGTTTTACAGTAGGTTTTTCCATGAATTTCTTGTTGAGTTCTGCTTGTTCCTTTGCAAAAGCTCTGACTATGTTCTTGACACTTTCATTTCCTTCCATAGGTACTCTCTGATAATTGGGGAAGAGGTAAGATGCTCCTTGAGTTCTGACAATCCTTCTGTCCAAATCTTCAGCAAGGTGAGTGCATCTAGTTGCTGTATGACCTTCTTCCTTGCAGTAAGCACAATTCAATGGTGTTCTTGGAGCCATTTGAGCTGGTATGTATGGTTGGTAACTAGATGAAAATGGTGGTAAAGGATTCCTTTTCCTGTATGGCTGATTATTTTGAGGTAACCTTTGCTCTTGATTGTTGTTCCAGTTCCTCCTTGGTAGGTTAACTGCTTCTGAAAGTGTTTTGAGTTGATTTAAAACTTCTTTAACTGATTCTTTTCCCTCATTTCTTGGCTGAGGTTCTGGTTGTGGAGGATTTTTGATATTTTGGGTGAGTTCTTTTACTTGTTTTAAAACTTCATCCCAGCTTTCATCCTCAAATCTTGTTTTCTTTTCTGGAGGTTTTGGTTTAGAAATTGTTTTTTGTTGAATCAGTACCTTGGCCTCCAAGTCTTGTTAAATGTATAATTTCAAAATATCCAATCTTGGTATGATGTAACCTCCATCCAAGGCTTGAACCATGGCTCTGTCTTTAATCATTTCTTTGTAAATTGATTCTTGAACACTAGTGGAAAGGCTGGCCAATATTTCCTGGTTATGATTGATATCACCTTGGATATATTGGTATCTTTTGAGGTAAGTGATGATTGCTTCATATTCCCCAATGAATTTTCTGTATTGAGTCATGTTTCTTATTCCACCTTCTTGTTGAGTTTTTGGAAATAAATCAGTGATTGAGGATAATCTGTATCTTTTTTCAGGTGAGACTGTTCCCCATCTTCTTTTCATATCCACTTTTAATTGATCCCAATCAGCTGTTTCATATCCTGGCATTCCTTCAATATGATAACTGATTTCTTCATCTTTTGTCCAAAATTCTATTTGTCATGCAATGTCTCTTCCACTTGCTCCTTCAATTTCTGAAATATTTTCAACTTTCTTGATGAATCTTTCAACATCCTTTCCATCAAACCACAGATTATAGTCCTTGGCTCTGATTTTCACTATTGGAGTAGTATTTCTTGGAATTTCTTGATGTAATGGAGTTGGGATTTGGGAAGAAATGTTTACTCTTCTTGGTAAAGTACTTTGTCTTTGTTCTGTATAAGGTGTTGATGTGGCCATGGGTCTTGAATAGGGTGATGGTGATCCATGTTGCCTAAATGATCTTGGGAGGGTGGTCTGTTCTTCAAGTGGACTATTTTGTGGAGTGTAACTTGATGATTTATTTTTCCCTTCCTTTTTGATGAGTGCTAGTAATTCTGCTTGCATTTCTAGCATCTTCTGCTGAAGTCTCTCTGTTGAAGACATTTCTTCCTGTCCTTCAACATTTTCTTAATTGATGTTTTCTTCCTGGATTTCTTCAATACTGGAAGTTAACTTTGATGATGAAGGTTTATCCATTTTTGATTTATTTATTTCTTCCTTTGATTTTGGTGTTGAGCTATTAATTTTATTTCTTTCAAGGAGATCAAGGAAAAATTTCTCCACAACCTTCAAGCCCATTTTATTGGTTCTTGGTGTTGCAATAGGAAAATTAGAATATTTATTTGATTCCTCTCCTAATTCTGTTTCTTGCTTGGGTGGATAATAGTAGTGGTCAGAGTGAGTTGATGATTCAGATTTTTGAGATGATGGTTTTTGCTGATTTTGGCTGTTTGAATCCAGTTTTTGTTGTAAAAGATATTATGGAGTAGTTAAGTTTTTTTTTAATTGATTTTTTATTGAAGTTGAGGTTATCTGGCCACTGTTGGGACACCAGCTGTGGGAAATCCTCTGGTGTGGGATTAAAATGAGGCAGTACCTGGAGAGGGAAATCACAGGTAACTAGTTTTGAATTGCTAATAACTCCTGTAACCAAGGGTGGCAAGGGTGTATTGCCTGCCCCTCCTAAAATACTGAACAAAATCTTCCTTGGAGCTCACAAACCAAAATAAAATTATTAAGTGGCTTTACAACTGCAGAATACAAAATTCAGCAGTCTCAGATCAGACCTATTCAATAAATGATAATAAAAAGAAATGTCAGTAATTTGGTTAATTTTTAGATTTAATGAAATACTTGTCTGTTTTAATTTTAATCTTTTGGTTAAATTGAGGTGAGTGATTTCTTCTTGGTGATAAAACTTTTGTAAGATGAGTTATTTAAGGTGTTCAGAAAAATTTGGTGAGTGTTGGTAAAGGTAATTTTTTTGTTAAGGTATAGTTATAATAGAGTAAATAATTTTTTAAAGGTTTGTTATTCTTTTTTAAGAGTGTTAATAATGAGATAAAATATTATTTGTTAAATTTAAGAGGTAAGATTCTTTGATATTGGATTTTTTAAAGGGGTAATTAATTTTTAAGTCTTGATAATTGGTGTTAATTTACTGGATAAAATATTTTATTAGACTAGTAACCCTAATATTGGGTACTGGATATTTTTTAATAATAATTTTTTTTAATACTAAGATTCCACTGAGCTTAGCTACTGGGAAATCTTTAACACTATTCTTCCACTGAGCTTAACTACTGGGCAAGTAGATTCACTATAATTTGCTGGACTACCTCCCAGGTGAGGGATGACTTATTCCTGCGTTGTAATGTGCAGAGGATATATTGTGCATTGGGGAAATTTGAAATTTGGGGGAGAGAGCCCCTCTATTTATACCTTTTGGGAGCCTAGAGGGCCCTCCATGGGAGCTGTCTTTTTCCACTTTAATTCCTCTTGATTTCATCATGTGACTCTGTTTTTGGTGAGGACCTTTCTTGCATGGGTCAGGTGATTTAAGGTTTGGTGATAATTTTCTCTCTGCACAGCCTCCATTTATCACATAATTATCTTTTGGTGAACTAATTATGATGTGATATTCTTGGATTTTCCTTACATACATGAGGTGATTCAATTTTGGCTGGAGATTTTTGTTCTGCACAGCCTCCTTCCTGTCACATGATATTCTGTTGGTGGATGCAGTATCACATGATGACCTTGTAATTCCTTTGCATATGTCCTATTTTAGGTTTGTTAGAAGTGGCTGTGTAATTTATGCAGGTGTAATGGTTGTTTTTCTTCTTTTTTGAACTTTAAAATGAAGTCAGGTGATAATCTCTTGCACTGGCTAATTTACTGTTATGTATGAGATGATGCGATTTTTGAGTTTGACACATGCTTTGCATAGTCATGTGGTTGAGATTTAATTTAAATTTGTGTACTGCATGCAGCCTCTTGTAACTAGCTTTGGTTTTCATGAGGTGATGAGTGGTGTAAATAAATCTGATTCTGTTTTAAGGTTTCAAGTGGGGTTACTTTGGATATAAGGTACTCCTGTGGCTGTGTTGTAAATGAGCTGCAGGAATTCCATGGGGCTGGGCTTTGCATCATGTGACTTTGAATGCAAGTTGGCTGTATAGCTAATGCATGTGTCATTTTCTTTCTGCATGAGTCCTATGGCTGTAAGGGGGTGTAAAGCTGGGTGGGGTGTGTAATTTAAAGGGTGGTACCTTATTTGTTGTAACTAGTGTACTATATGTAACTTGATTTTTTTACATATGCATAATGAAATTGAATAATTTATTTAAACACATAAACTGCCTTTTGGTGCCTGTGCCATGGTTTTATGAGTTAAATTCAGCTCCTTGCTGTAAAGTTGACCTTTTGGTGTAAAATTTGAGTGTAAGTCTGCGTGTAGGCTGGATTTACTGCTGTTATGGGGTACTATGAGCTTGAGCCTGGTGAAAAAAATGGTATGGAATACCACAATATTTCATCACATTGAATTATATTTCATGTTTTATTACTTATTCATTTTTATTAATTGTGTTTTATATTTCATTTCTCATTTATTCCTATTATTTATAGTGCTTATATTTTTATATTTTGCAGTTTTATCAATCATATTTCATATTTGGTATATCCTGAACTTTAATAAATTATATTTTGTATTCTATTGGTTATTTATTTTTATTAATTATAATTTATAATTCTTAATCATTTATTCTTATGATTCATATTTCATTTCATTATTCATTATAAATTATATTTCATGTATTTTTTAATACTTACATTATATTCATTGTTTTTCCTAATTGTTATTTATTTTAATTAATTATCTTGTATTTGTTATTTATTTCTGATTCATTTTTACTTTTCACAAGTTATAATGTATTTGTCATTTGTTTTTATATTTGATATTTTATTTATAAATTCTTTTTGGAATTGGAATTACTACATCCTTGATTATTATAATTTATTTCTATTGATTATCATTTATGTTTTATTTATTATTTACTTTCATTAGTTGTATTAAATGCCCTGTTACTTCCTTTTTGGGTAGAGTAACTGCAGCACAGCACAATTCCAGAGACACCAAACCTAACTGACTAGGTTTAAAATCCATCCAGCTCAATCAAAAGTATGTGATATTAAAATAAATAACTAATTAATACAAATTAATCAATTTAAGAGTAGTAGAAATTTTAAATCCACACAGATGTCTTTTAGTATCATTATACACTCTTTCTCCTTCTGTGGGGCAATCATGAATGTCAACATTTGACCAATTATTTCACCTTTGAGCTAGAGTGAAAACACAAGTCTTCCAAATGAAAAAGTCTCAGAAGTTTTTTTTGATAATTATGTCAGAGGTTTCTCATTATTCTTCACATTTGTTTAAAATTCCTACATCCACTGGTTCATTTCTCACCCTGATGGAAATCATGTTTTATGATCCTCAATATTTTAACAGTTATTAAGCTGCTTATGCATCCTTGGAGAGGAACAGACTTTAATCAATCATTTAAGCTCACAAATCTCAAGATGCTGGGTCATTTTTAATAGATTTGGTTGTTCTTAACAACAACTTCTTTTTTAGAAATCTACTGTATGTATAAAAATACCAAGAGGGCCTTTCACTTGCAATTACCAAAAATATCATTCACTTAACTTCCAACCAGTAGTTTGATTGATTGATAAGTAACTAAATATTCTTTTGCACCAATTTGCTTCTCATATATTTCTCTTCAAATTATTCCATCTTGCAATTCACGGCCAGCAGCAGTTTCCGTATATTTGAAATACTTGGAATAATTTGAATCTTGCTAATACCATTACTAAAAACTCTCATTCAGTTGGTAGCTCTACTGGTGGTTCAAAGTGGAATGCTAGTGGCAGACCAAATTGGAATCAAAAAGTAATCATTCCATTTATATTCTGATTTCTTGCTTTTTTTAGTTACAAGTTGATTTATTTTCTTCAGTTTATTTTGATTTTAGTCTAATAATCAATTAATTTATCAAACTAATGCCTATTCTCAAGATGGGTCAAATTTAAAGTTTAATGATAATGAAGACCATGATGAAATCTTTAACCATCATATAGGTTCAGTTAGCCTTCATTATGAGTGCAATAAACCATTCTCTTCACAATGGCCTTATAGTCAAAATAAATTCAAATCAAACTTAAAGTTTGTTCCAGATCACTCAAACCTACAAAATAAATATCAATCAGCTTTGGCTCAATTAGGTAGACCTTTTTTGATCAATTAAATATATGAATTATTCAACTTGGATCTCAAATCTTACAATAAAACCCTTCTACCTCTCACTTTCAGTCATCCTCATTTTTGAACTCATTTTTGTAGTCTTAATTTATCTACTCATAAATCTCATCATCATCTAAGACCTGATCCTTCAGTCTACTATGCTTGTCAATTTTTTACCAGAAAATCTCTTTTAATTCATTCTGAATCAACCCAATTCATCTCATCCAAACCAATCAATTACTCCTTCAACTTCAAACTATTATCAATTAGTCAACTCTGATCGTCTTTCATCCAATATATCAAAACAAAATTCAGTCAATCTCTCACTCACTCAATCTTCCAGTTTGCTATATAATGAGTCACCATCTCAAGCTAATTGGCTTAGAAAAGCTCTGAGCATCTTAGAATCAACAATCAGTATCAATATCCAATATTCTGACAACTGCTTCACCAAGCTCAGCCATAATCAATTGTTTTGGATTATGTTTGTTCACAAAACCACCTTTGCACCAATTTGAAAATTCCAAATTACTTTGCTCACCATCTGGCTATTTTGGAATACCCTCCTGAATCAAAATATTTTCTGGAAGCCATCAATGGACTTGGTCAAAGCAGGGTGTTTCTTAAGGCTTTGCCTCTCTATGTGGGTGTACATTCATAGAGATGGCTTGAGGCTGTAACAACTTGTGGAAACTAATAAATTGAGTGCTTGGGTCAACAGATCCACAAAGGAGGATCTGTCCAGCCCAATAGGGCTGGTGCCTGGTACAATAAATAGTCAAACACCACTCTAACATTAGATTAATCAAACATCTTCACAAAATAATTTTTTCCTTTTTTATCAATTTACTTAAATTACACTATTCTCTTGTCATGGTGGGGGCGCACACCATGACACATATTTGTATCAATTCATAATTCCTCAGGATTGGGGAATGACTTTCCAAGTTTCCTTACATGAAAAAATATAAAAAATTGGAAACAATCATCAATAATAAATGAAAGATGAATAAATAATAGGAAATCTCAAAGAATTTCTTTATTGAGTATAATATAAAATGAAAAAATGAAAAATGCACAATAGATAAGTAATAAAGCAGTAATAAATTAAGAAAGAAAGTAATAGATTCATAAATGATAAGTAAATAATATATAAAGAAATTTGGTTATATTCAAATTCATGATTAACCTGTAATTTATAGGTTTAATGAATAAATAAGTCATTATAAAAGTATAAATAAATGATCAAATGGAATAGAAACAATAATTCCATAAATAACCAAAAATAACAAAATAAAATGAAAAACCAAAAATCATATATCATAAATCCAAATAAAAAAGCAAGATTAACAAAGACATAAATCATAAATCATTATCACCAAATTAGAAATATGAATAAATAATAAAATGAGATAAAAAAATTAACCCATAAATAATAAGCAATAAAGAAATAAAAAAACCACTCCAACAAATAAATAATAAAAAGGAAAGATTCAATAAATAAGTGAATAAATGAATAAAGCAATAAATAATAACTAAACACTAAATAAATCAAATATAAATAATAAACAGTGAATTAAACATTATCAAATTATTAAATTAAAATGGTGATTCATCAAGAATTTATATTCAAATTCATACATCATTTATAATTGATAAGTGCAATGAATATATAAGTCATCATAGAAATATGAATAAATCATTAATAATAAATAATAAATAGGTAATATTGAGAGATAAAAGACCATCAACCCTTCAATAATAATGAATAAAGAAATAAAAAGAAAAAAATATAATAAAAATAATCAAAATGAATCATTATTAAATTATGAAAATATCAAAACAATTCATTAAGATACATAATAAAAAGAAATAACCAGCTTTTGATCCATAAAAAATAAAAAATACACAAAATTAAGAAAATAAATAACATATTAATAAATAAAAGAATAATAAGTAATTCATTCCTTATAAATATCATCAAACATCTATTGATGTATGATTGATTAATTATTCATATCCAGTTTCATGTATAATCTATAATGAAGTTAAGTAAATAAGCCATCATAATAATATATAAGTTACTCCTGAGGAATATAATCAAAAATTCATTGACAATAAGTTAGGTTAGAAGAATGATAACTAACAAAAATAACAATCCTTTAAAAATTTAATTTTCATTAATAAGAAAATTGCTGTAATAGTCAATATATATCTTATACTCACAGCTAATTAGTGTTTCTTTATAATAATTTGGAAATTACATATAATATTGATATATTAATTATGCATAAGGATAAAGGATAATTATTTGTAATAATAATTAGCCAAAATATTTATATTTAACAATATATAATAATAACTAATCAATTCAGGAATAATTATTTTATTAAGCAATTATAATAATGATTCATCAACTATTTATGCCAATAATAATAAATATTTAGAAGAAGTATCCTACTATTATATAACTGATTGCACATCAAAAACTGCAATATTGGTTTTTTTAATATTTGATTTTACATTACCTGAAAGATTATATGATTTCTATTATAAATATTACTGAAAACTGATTATTAGGTTTTCAATTAATTTTCATATATAATTGTATTTCTATTTCTCTCTTAAATTATAATATTTATATTTTAATCTTTTACTTTATTTAATGTTCATAATTACTTCTGTTTTGTTTTAATTTACTTGGATTTCATTTGTTGTATGTTATTTTGTTACAATTTCTTCTTACAATTGAATAATTATTGGGCTTATGTTGTTTGTATCATAAGTGGCTTTGAGTATACCTTGAAATAATTGTTTTAGTACTTGAAATTTGAGTTATTTTTTTGGTGGTATAGTTTTTCATTTAATTTTAATTTCATCTTATTTTGAATATTTATAACATATATATTTGATATTTCTTGATATTTTTTTCTTTTGGTTATATTTTTGTTATAAATTAATTCAATCCTTTTTCTTAATAATTTTTATTTTATTTTATTTTCATTATATTTTTTATTTTATTTCTATTTAAATTTGCTTCTGGTTTTCATTTTACTCTGAATTTAATTCCATTGTACAGTTATTTCATTTTGATTTTATTCTTAATTAATTGTTTTCTTTATTCTTATTTTCATCTTGATTATATTAAATCTTTTAAATTTGGAAGTTTAACTTTTTATATGTCAAAGTTACATGATAAAATCAATTATTACTATCACGTGAATTACATAATCCAATCAATTATTATTATCATGTTTATTTTGTCCTTAAACTCTTTATTCTTGTACATTTATGTGGTTTTATTTTTATATTTATTCTGTCTTGAATTTTTGTTTGATTGATATAAATGAATCAGTAAATAATAAGTAAGTAAGAAATAAATAACAAAAAATCAATGAATTATTATTGAATTATCCAATTGTGATAGTGATTTATCAATCAGTTATATCAAATTTCGTGCAAATTGGTGCATAATTTATAAATTTTCAGATTAAATAAATTCTAAGGCTAATTATTTTAACTGGCTTAGTCATGGTCAATCTCTTTTTTCTATTCACTCTCTTTAAATTAATATTAATTTTAACTAAACCATATTGATATAATATTTAATATGAGTCAAATCAGCTCCCTAATAAATCCCAATGAATCCGTCAGTAAAATTTCACACTCTTTGTCAAAAAATCACTCTTCAAACTCAAAAATAAACTAAAGTCAAATTGCACACTGTTATTTTCACAAGAAAATAATGGATACCATTTATGCTTAGTAGGTGGATGCTGAGAAAAAATTAATAATAATGAAGGGACAAAGAAAAACCTGGTTTCTCATCTAAAAGTATTTCATAAGTAAATATGGGATAAAGCAATTGCAGAAAAGAACACTGATGTACAAAGTAATTTATCAACCACCCATGGAAGCATAATAAAGATTATGAATGTTCACTTACAAAATCATTTCACTGATGATCTATTCAGCTTCATAATTCAATATCAACAATCATATGCTTTAGTTAAATCTAAGTCATTCCAAAATCTCATTTATACCCTCAACAAGGACATTAACTTGATTTCTGAAACAACCATTTCCAAACAAATCAAGCAAAAGTTTTTGAATGATAAAGAACATATATTTCCCTTTATCAATTCACGAGCACCAAGGTTTTCATTTTCTACTGACATTTGGTCTTGTCCAGGTGGAATGTTGTATATTACTCTAACAGCTCATTACATATCAACTGATTGGGAATCATTCAGTGAAACCATTCAATTTTCCAAGTTCACTGAAGCTCATACTTGGAAAGGAATATACACAAAGATTATTGGTATTCTTAATGAATTATTTATTTAACACTCTCAAAACACAAGGGGATCAAAGCATTATTCAATTCAAATGGGTATTTCCAGTGATTGATACTAAGAAACTGAAAGTGATTTATCCAATTTTTCCAATGATTGTTACAGTTTTGATATCTCATCAATTGGTCATCAAATAATGGCCATAACCTTAGATAATGCTTCATAAAATACAACATTTATGGATCTAGCTGTGGAAATGGTTTCATGAAAGGTTTTTACTCAAAAATTCAATTTTCTGCACATATTCTTAATTTATCTGAAAAGGATTATTTGAAGGAGCATGATGGATTAATTGATAAGCATAAGAAGGTGGTTCATTTAATACGTCAATCAAGCACCTCATGGGAACACTTCAACTGAATTTGTGAAAAAAAAGAGCCACCAAGATGTCCAATGGCTGACAATGCCACCAGATGGAACTCAACATATTCAATGTTTTGTTTGGAATTGAAACAGAAGACCTCATTTTATGAATTTATTTATGAGTAAGATAAGTCTCAAACATCAAAACAAAAGACAAATCACTTTAACAGCTCAAGCCAAAAAACATTTAGTACTGAAAAAGAGAAAAACATTTCCCATGAAATTGAAAAATCTGACCTTCATAATCTTATACAGCTTGTATGTCTCCCAACTTGATTATCTTTCTACAATATAAATCTCACTTCATTCCTTTATAACTATCCAGGATGTAATCTTTGGATGATGACTGGACTTCTTTTCAACAAATATCTGAATCTCTAAAGGTCTTCGCCACTGCAACCAATTAAGTTCAAGGTAATTCTTATCCTTCACTTGGGTTAGTAATGCTTTGGCACCAAATCCTCCTTGAAACATGCCAAAAAAAATTCTCAAGTGAATTACAACTATTTGATGCAGCTGATCAAGCATCTTCAAAGCTTGAAATTTATTTTAGCATTAGATCAAATTCCTGTGCGATGTGCTTGATTCTTGACTGGCTATTAAAGCTTACATGGTTTACTCAGCATGACTTGTTGCAAGAAGATGAGAGAAGCAGTGATTCCAATCCAATCAGATATAAGGATGAAGCCCTCAAAGATCTCAGAGAAGTATAAATTAGGAATTCAAGTAATTGCTCTAGAGCTCATCTTTCATAAGCATGTGGTTTTCAAGATGATTGGGATTCAAAATCACATTCTTCTCATTTAGCTAAAGATAATCATAATATAAATATTAGAACACAAACTCCTGCCAAACAGAGTGATAATGGTCAAAGCATAGGAAGTGGAACAGGCTGGATCACTGTTCAATCTAAACCAAGAAGCTTTAATAGGGGATTTCATTCTTAAAAACTTCATCAAGATCAAGAAAACAATAGTGGTGAATGGAGGCGTGATGGTTGGGAAGAAATGGAAAGGGAACCTGATAAAAAGAATCATACTCATCTTAATTATTTTATAGCTTTAATTGATCATTTAAGACTATCACTTATCATGATAAATTACTACTTATTCAATCAAAAAATCTGAGGGGCTAAGGTTCAAGTTCAAATTATAACTCTTGTCCTCAAGATGCTTCCAAAGTCAATAATCCTGAATTAATAACATCAAATGATTCAATAATACCAATAAATCCTTCCCAATTCCCCCATCAAAAATTCCCCAAGACCTTACCTCTTAACAATGGTCTAAAGGTTGATTTTTTGAGGTCTAAATTACCAATCACAACAGTCTCTAGTACAGCTAAATCAGAACCTGTTGAGGTCAAAATTTAACCAAAATCAACAAATTTGGACAATAATCCAAATTAAAATATTTGAGTTCATTATAACTCTACTAAACCTTCTTCATCAAAAAATCAAAAAACTCTGTTAAAATTAAAAACAAACCAAGTCAAACTACTAGTCCTGTCTTAGAGCCAATCAATGATTTCAATGATGAAAATGGTTTTTTTTCAAGCTTTCAAAGACATTTGAGATTGGTACAATCGCTGTCTATCACTTAGCAGTTAAACTTCAATCATCCCTAATTGAAAAAAATCAACCTTTATCTCAACCTCCTAGCCTAAATGCAATAAGCAAAAGTAGCATAAATATCACTGAGAAAAGTACTAGTAAGCCTGAGCTTCCTAATACACCTAAATTCTTAGGAAGTACAAGTACATCAGAAGATCATCACTATCACAATTTATGGCCTAATATAACATCTACTAAAGATAACTTTAATCTCAAGTATTAAAAGAGAACACAAAGAAGGTAGCCTTCTTGCCATACTCATCTCATACGTTTTCCACTCTAGTGAATAGAAATCATTTTCCCAGGTGAACATAACAGTCTTCACCCCAATAAAACCAAACCTTGTATATTGCATGTCACTCTTCTCATCACATCTGCTTGTTCTCTTCATGTTAGAGCTCTGAAACCCTCAGCTACCATGGTTGTAACTTCAGTTCACCTGGGGAAAAGGATTTTTCTATTAAGAAACCTACTAGTGATATCAATCTTGGTCCTGATTACTTTCTCATTGCACAATATACTATTAACCATCAAAGCATAGAGCTATACTATCCCACCATGCTTGGTAATCAAAAACTCTATGATTTGGAATAATGAGAAGAATACTTCACAATTAACCTGGTATGAACATGTTGGGTTTTGAACCATTGTTATTTATCAAATCCATTAAAGTGCTCACAAAGTCTCACAAAGAATCATGCCTGGAATGCATTTAACTTTTGTGATCAGTGGAAAACCATTCTATGTTCAAGTCTCAAGGTCTGTACCTTCTTTATCCTACTACAAGAGTTGGTGTAAAATGATTGACCTCAATTCACCTGCATAAGTATGACCCCAATTAGCAACTTTGCTGTATGAAAAAATTCATCAACCACTTTCTGGTTGATCTAATCTTCCCTAATGGCTCATCAAAATGTTGCAAAAATTTGGGGTGGTGGAGTGTATGAGACAGATAAACTATATGATTTTGGTTTTTCAAGCTGTTATTCATTAATGATCTCTTGTAATTTTCAGCTCCGATTGGTTAACCACCTTATTTTTAGATCTGTAAAAAATTGGTGATCTTAGCTTGGTCCGAAATTGTTTTCTCTTGTGGAACCTACCCAATCTCTTCACAATATTTCCTCAATAATATTAGGGCAGAAGTAGCTGAAACACTTTCCAGACTCAATTTCCATCCCAGTACTGCCCTTTAGGCAGGAAACAATTAGGTGACTTTTACATTGGAAATTTTATGGTTGATGCACTTCAATATAGCCAACATCTTTTTTGAAATGGGGAGAAGGGCATTTGATTGCTTCTAATCAAATCTTGTAAAACAGATAATTTCATTTCAATTGATATTATCATCTTCACAGCCATAAGAAGTTTTGAGGAGCTTGCCTCATATTTTTATTATTCATATGTTGTAATGCATTGTAGATTTCATAAACCACCCAGTCTCAAACAACACACATTCAATATCTTATATACCCTCTTCTGGAGCTCAAAGGTTAGTAATTTATTAACCATTGTTTAAGTCTATATTTTATGTCTGAAATTTGGACTTTCAAATTGACAGATATTTTACCTCAGATGCTTATGTCTCTTGCTATTACAGCTATACCCCTTGCAAACTATATAGTAGAGTTTTATATCTCAGACTGTGATGGTTGCAATTGGGTGTGATTGGAGTGAAATTTCAAATTTAGTGTTTCAGTTGAATGGAGGAGCATTCAGAAAGACTGATTCACCACAGAAAAAAGTAAGGGACCTGCATAAAGGTCCTTTACAATATCTTCAGCTTATGCCTGGGAGTATCTCTGAAAGTATCCCTAGTCTAACTCACATTCATATTATCCTGATATTTGTACTCCCCTGAATTTTCTTTAATATTTATCCAGCTGAATATGGATTCTGGAAGCACACATGGGTAAGGAACTTTATTTAATTTTATAATTTTCAACACCTTAAAATACCCTTATTATCCTTATAGTTCATAGGACTATATTTCAATCCTCTCATCAATTGAGTTCCTTACAATTCACTTCATGCCCTTTTTGGATTGTAAAACTTCATCCAATTGTATGAGGAGCATTGAGGATAGATCCTTAGATTTTTGTATAATTTATTGTTTCTTTTATCTTTTTGTCCCTTCAAATATCTTGATGCTTGACTTCTTTTTACTTTAATTAATCCTGCTTTTTGGCCAAAACAATGATGACAACTTAATAGCCTTAATGATCCTATTTACCAAAATGCTTGCTTTTAGATAATTAAAAATTAAACTAGTTGATTTGTTCTTTCAATTGAGTTTCTGTTGTATGAAATTATATAATATCCTTATAAATGGCTATCATTTATCAAGTTTTTGGAGTTTTCAAAAAAATGGTGCTTCATTATGATGGTAGGACTGATGCAGAAAAAACTGCAATTCCATTGAGTTTTTCAAAAGAGGTTTATGATATATTTAAAAATTAAATTTTTTATTTCTACAAAGATCATATTGTATTTTTAACAAGACATTTGATTGTTGTGTAATATAATCCCATCATTAAGTTATGGCTGGAGTATCCTGTGCAAGTTAGATGAACTGACAGTTCAGACGTTTTTGAATGAAGTGTTTTTTGCATATTTGTAGCCCACTATAAAGTGCATTAAAAGAAATACTCAAAAACTTACTCAGGTAATTGTTTATTTTATTTTATTTTTAAAGCCTTTGTCTCACATATGAATTTATTGAAAGATCAAAGGTTTAATTGCTTAAGTTGATACTTAATTCATGTGGAAAGTGATATAATGTTTTATAGCTACTTAATCATTAATTAAAATAAGAAAAATTTTGGTTATTCTCTAAGGATAAGATTAGACTTTTTTGTTTGAATTATCATTTTAATTAATTAATATAATCTTTCAAAATCAAAAATGAATAGCTAAATAAGATCAAAAAAAACCTGAAGCTCTTCAAATTGTGAGTCAATTTACTTCTTCATAATGTGATAAATCCTTTTGATATGAGATTCTTCAATACTCTTTAGCAGGAAAAATGAACAAAGTATGGAAATACTTTGATGACATGAAAAAAAAGAAGTGGGAAAGGGGTTTAATGCGTCACAACTAGAAATTATGTTCAGCATTAGGATGTATCATGCAGGGAACTCCATATCTGAAAAAGGATCCTGTTTCCTCACAGAAAATTTCTTTTGAATTCAAAATCAAACAGCTCAAAGAAATGTGAATGAGAAATCAAATTGAGTTTTAGATTTTGAAAGATTTTGAAGTCCTTTGATAAACAAAGTTAAAAAATATGAGTCATTTCTTACACTTTGAACACTAATTCATCAAAGAAATCTGAAACCTATCAAAATGAATTACATAATCCCAAGGGTTTTTCCACTATATAGCCCATGCATATTTTTCATTAAGGTTCCCTTTTTGTCCCAAACAAACCAACTATATGGATTCATTCATTTTAATTCTATATAATTACAATATGATTTCAATTTTTTGTCTTGGTTTTTTATTAGCCAAATAGAAAAAAATCCGAGAATTGAAAAATCCATTATAACCTCTCTGAGCTCTGTAATATTCAGAAGAGGATTGAATTTTTTTATATACTATTAGAATATGACTTGAGTAATATTGGAAGCTTTAATTCTTTCCAGAGTTTCCATGGATGTTTTTTTGTGGATAAAAGGAATATTTCTCAAACAATAGAGGCTTTCCAGAAGGAAAACATTGCTCTTAGAACTAATGAAAACTATTACTCACCATTATTTATTGATATTCCACAATATTTTGATACTTATCAAGCTTCCAACCATACAAGCTTGGCTAGTCATATGACTTCAATAGCTAACTGTCAAACCAAGCTTTTATTGCACCAAATCTGGGGTATTTCCTTTCTATTAAATATTGAAAATAATATGGGTAAAATTTTTGAAGCCCTATGGCAACATTACAATAATTTATGGATTAAAAAAGTGTCTTCCAATTCTGTTGAAAATGGGCTGATACCACATTATATTATGTGCAAAGTTAGGGGCGGAATATTGGCTGATGATATGGGACTTGGAGAATATTTATCAACTTCATGCCTGATGCAAAGAACTCAAAATAAAGCATTAAAATACTCACAAATATCTAAGCACCATGTCCCAGCTACTTTTTATCATTGTACCACTTTCTACTTTGCATAACTGGGAGAAGGAAATAAAACTACATTTTTATGATGGTTGTTTACCATATTTAATACTCAATGGTTCAAATTGTAATTTCATTTCATTGAAATATTTTACGCAGAATGCAGTGATCATCACCACATATGATATCATTTTTTCTTATAATGTTGATGATGTTTGTGGAATGAGAATAAATACTCTTTTAATTAACTTCCTCTGAATATTTTTGGATGAAGAACAGTAAGCTTCTCCTTTGGCTTTTGAAATATATGAGTGCTAAAATTTATACATCAATTAGCTACATAAAAGAACAATCTACTCATAGAGAAACCACAATATTTAATTTGAAATCTGAAAGAAAGTTACGCCTTACTGGAACACCACTACCAAACAATATTTGGGATCTCTATAGCCTGTTGAAGCTCTTAAAAGTAGAACCATGGAGTATCAAGCCTTTATGAGAAAATTGCATAGTCAAACAAATATCATTTGGGAATCAAATGGAAATTCAATCATTACAGTGTATAGTCCAAACCTTCACCTTTAGAAGATTGAAAGCCAACATCTTGGATATTCCCAAGAAATTTAAACATGGAGTTGGAATTGAAATTTATGACCCATGGAAAACTCATTATTTCAAAAAGCATGAATAGTTTACCACATTATTTGGAAAACAGAGGTCTAAAGCAGTTCAATGGGATTCATCAAATTTTTTTCCAGATTATCAGATTTGAGGCAGCTTTGCAATCATCCAGAACTTATACAAAGAGAAGAAGGGGAAGAAAATATACCTGGAAAGAAGGACCCAAAGTGGTACAGCTGCTTAACCATCTCAAGGAGTTTTTGCAACAGAGGTCAGGATTAAAATATCCCAAAGCCGTTCTTTTTTCAAAATACAAAAGGTTTCTTGATATGTGAGCTGAAATCCTTCTACTTCCTTTCATTTGAATAATTTAATTGGCCAAAATCCTCAGGGTCTTCTGACAAAAAAGGTAATGGGGGGTATTGGTATTGATCTGAGATGTGCCCAAAAATGCTTATATAATGATAAGGGATTGCTTAGTTAAACTTGAAATTTCATCTAGTATTATTTCCAACACTGCAATTAGGAACCAGGTTGGAAGCCTTCAACTGATGATCAAGAAGTTGATAGGCTTTATTGACTAGGGAAGAAAAGTGAATTTTATGTATTTAATTATATAACTGCTGGTAGTATTGAGGTGAATATACAGCAATTTAGAAGGAAGAAATGGCAGCTTCAGATGTAAGATAGTTTATTTTCAACCAATATATATAATTTGTAGTAATTAATGAATTTGAACTTCATGGCAGGTTGAGCATTGGACATTTAGGTTTTCATTGTGAATTGGAAAAGTTGAAAGTAAAAAAAAGAAAAAATCCTGAATTATCTTTCTTTGGGGTTCAGATAATTGAAGTAAATGATGCATATCTATGCATGACTCTGGTTGTTTCATTAGCTTCTCAGCTAAAATAATCCTGGAAATATAATCAGTTGAATAAACATTTTCTGGAAGTACAATTGGAGCTTTTGCTTTCTTCTCAAAAAGATTACTTTGAGCTCTTCTGCTTTCCCAGAAATTTGGATTTTTATTGAATTTACTTTTTTGTGCTTGCTTTTGAAGGAATAATGCATCTAACTGACTTGCTAACTTTGAAAATAAACTGGATCTCTAAGGGGACTTGGGTTTTGTTAATGATACATTTTCATCTTCAGTATTAGAGAAGCATCTTGGTTCATCAAATAGGGACACTTTATCTTGATTGATGTTCATCAATAGTCATATCTCTGAGCAATTTGATGATGACTGAAGACAAAATATCACCATTTGGTGTGATAAAAATTCACAAAGAAAATAATACATACTCTTTTACATCACCTTGATCTGTGCTTCTGATTGGCTTTTGGGGCAGCTTATAATGCTTAAAATCTTGTTGTTTCCCTCTGAACCAGTGCATTAGTATTAAACAATCACTATATTGTGTATTGCCCTTTGAATTTATCAAAAATATTTTCAATTTTTCTTGTTTCTGTAAATAATTCCAATGATTGAGAACAAATTTTACAAATATTTCATTTCATTTTGACTCCCAACATTTATTCCAAGCAAATGTTGACATTGAGAATCCTGATTTCAAGAGATCCTCCAAGAAAATGGTCTTTTATATTGGTGAAATTAATATTCTTGGGTTCATAGAAGGTCTATCTCCTTCCAAGTTGTGATTATGAGAATTTATAATTTGATTATCACTGCAAGAAAAGGGTAACTTATCCACAATTTTCAGAATCTCTTCTGATGGAAAAAATTTCCAGGTATGTATATCAGATGGAAATTGGAAATAGTCAATTTCAATGATCAAACAGCATAATCAATTTATAGACCTTGAGATTGAACTGGTTGGTAGTGGGATGATAGAATGTAATATCTTGCTTATGGTTCTATTTTATTGAGGTATAGAGGTCTCAAATAAGTAATGTGAAGCTTAAAGCCAGGTTTTTGGGGATAGGGGGAAGAATCAAAAGCAAGGATCCTAATTATCATGAAGAAGAGTATTTTGGAGCCCTGTATTTATTTCCTAAATTTTCAATATTCCTGAAAAATCCATTTTTGTAAAAAGGTGCTAATTTATAGAAATATTCAATGAGGTATCAGGTGAAGGAAAGTAGTCTGAGCTAGGTGAAACATGACACCAATAAAAATCAGGGTGTGTTAAAGGAATAAAATGAAATTACAAAACACTTCTCACATTAATAAGGTGTTTATATTGGATTTATGAGGGAGATCTAGTACAAGTTGTCCATCTATTCTATTATTTTCAAGCCCTTCTTCACTGAGGTCTGGTACTAAACACTTAGCTCCCTCCAATCTTTTGGTGAAGTGGGAACAAATTCATGTGCTTTTGAGAAGAATTACTTGTTGAAAATATACAAATTATAGGCATTTGTTCTTTTCCAAATAGGCTCATAAGGCCATTTCTACAAAATAACACTATCAGTAATTGCAATCATCTGCAATTCTCCCTTAGCTTAGCCTTTTCTCCAATATACTTATCAAACCATTAAGCCTCTTACAAAAGAAGCAATAAATGACGCAAAGATATGATAGAAAGTTTTAACTAATCCAAGTTTTTATTGTATATCTGATAAGGTCTTCAGGTGATCTTTTGACTTTTGGCAAGGGAGCACAAATCCATCAGGAATATTGGATGGAAGAACTTTTGAATGTTCTAGCATTATTTCATATGAAAGAATTGAAGGATATTAAGCTATTCATTCCATTATTAATTGGCTGGACTGTGTCTTTTTTGATCATTATTATTTTCATTTTGAGCTGGATGGCATGGTCTTGTGCTGAGGCAGGGAACTAAAAATTCCAGGCTGAGTCATTGAACTAACAGCGGATCATCTTCTGTTTAATTGGTGATTTAGAGCTTATCAGGTTGTATGAGATCTTGTTCAGCAACTGATATTGACTGCAGGATTAGATTGGCCCAAAACCTTTTCTTGTGAAAAGTAGGGACAAAGAGGTGTTTGTGTGATTTGCAAACTTTTTTGTTGAAATTGTAGAGTTGAAAAAAAATGGTGGGACATTCCAGTATTCAGGATAATTGAAAGAGTCCATTTTGTTTGGTGAAAATATATCTAATTTTGAAAATAACAAGTATCACTGTGCTGGATCAAATGTGAATTGATTTTCTTTTTTAGTTACCAGATTTATCCAAATCTACTAGCCGTTTGCTTATGCTAAGGGTCCCAACACTTTAGAAGTTTATTTCATTTGGGATGTTCTCAAGGAAATGGATTATTGAGAATTTCTTGAGCTTGTTATCTAAGGACAGATTTGACATTTACCTGAAATTTCTTCCATGAGAATACAAAACATGGCTGATAATGGCTGATTTTTTCTTCAAAGTAATCTGAGTGAATAGGATTGTATAATCCATATTGAGGGTGATTCTCCTTGTTTTTATATGGTTAATGTTCTTCATTAGTTGTTTGGGTTACTTTTGGCTTCATGGTTTATCTTCTGTAAGGATAATATTAGAATTAGGTACTTATTTGAGAATTTTGATTACTTCAGGTTGGATGAAAGTTTCCTCTAATTTTGATTCCCCCTTTATTCTTGTTGTGGAAACTGGTAAAATTAGTGTATTTGGATTATGTGAGCCTTAGAGGTATTTTCATATACCCAAAAGACCACAAATAACAAAATAAGATATAAATATAAATAAAATAAATTTATATATATTATCAAAATAAAAAATTAAAATATAAATACAAATTTATATACAAAAAGAAAATTTAATTATAATTTAAAATAAAAAGTACATTAAATTTTAAAATTATGAAAATGCATTTTTACTTGAAAAAATTAAGTAAAAATGAGTGTTTAATAAAGGTAATGAAATTGAAATATTTTTGGTAAAAGGTTACATGAAATATATTAAAGCTTTTTATCCAATAAATAAATCTAAGAAAATTACTTCATCATTGGATTCCTCATAAAATTTAAGGTGGGGTCACCTCTGGGTAAAATTTCTGTAACTCAACTCTAAATAAGCTTAAATTAAGTTTTAGTATTTTCTGTAAAAAAGTAGAAAATCCTCAAAACCTTAATTGAATTCACACCCCATGTGGTGTTAACCATCAATTTTTGTGTTAAAATTGAGGTGTTGCATCTAATTTAGAAGTTATGAGGAATTGAAGAATTTTCAATTGAAATGTCAAAATGTGCACGTGTATTACATAAGTGAAATGTAATTTACATATGAGGTATCAATTATTACAGTTGTGTACTGTAAAACTCAATTGAATTGAATGTGTAAGTTACAAGTGTATTACATGATGAGGAATTAAAGATAAAATAAATTGGAAAGATTAATTAGGGGGGGAAAGGTACTCTAGCTCCAAGGGGGAGACAGACCCCCAAAATCCTTGCTGACAGGCATGAGATGTCAAAATCCACACAAACTTTCATCACTTTTGGCCTGGAATTGAGTCACAGGGTCTGTGTCTCAATTGATGATGAAGTTTTGATACCAGCCAGGGCAGTTTTAACTGTTGCCAAGAGGTTAAAACAATCTTAGTAAAACCAGCTTCAACTAGTTTCTATGTCTCTTGAACAAATCCTGACGTGTTTTGAAAGCTCTAGACCAGGTATTATAATAGTAATGGCTGATTTAAGGGTCTAAAATGGCTAAAACCAGCCCTTTTTTGGTCTAAGCCAGGGTTTGATGATGCCATTATTAGCTTTTCTGTTGTCAGAGTGTTTTCCACGACTGACAAGAGTAAATTTTACTTTTGGAGTAAGAAAATTGATGGCTATAAAAGAATTTCTTCTTTGCCCCACTTTTCTCGTCATGTTATAATCTTTTCCTTTTATATTTAGTTTAAACACTGTTAAACCAATGAATGGAAGATTCCAACCACCATTTTTAAATCATTTTAAACCTTTCAAAAATTTGAAAAAATCATTATAATCATTTTTACCCCTTGAACCACCCCAAAGTGAATTAAAGCATCTTTCATCACTGTTAGCTTTGTCACTTTGTTTCCAAATTCACTCTGGTAAATTTTGGGCATGTTTTCTCTTTAAAAATCTTTTTAAAGATCTTTTTCTTTTATTAATTGCTTGCAGATCTTTGTTTAATTAATTTCAATTGAAACGGCTCTTGAAAAAATTTCTTTTGTAGCTGTAAATATCTCTTGTAGAGTATTTTTGAATAAAGTTTTATTGTTGGTAAAACAATAAATCTTTATAATACTATTGTTTTCTACTTATAAAGTTCAAAACAATGAAATTGACGTTTTGTCTTTTGAAAATACTATTTCATACTTTTCTTAATCATTTCTTACCTTATACACACTTTGAGGACAGGAAAAGTAGTTGAATTTTAATCAAAGTTTCATATCCACACCTTACATTTCGGGGCCCAGTCATAATATTTTACCTGTGACATAATTTTTTACTCTTTTTGAATCTTTTTTTCTTATATTGAAAAATTTAAAAACATATAAAAAATACTTATAATTCATAAAAATCCATAAAAAATAATTTTTTTCATATTATAAATGAAGCTTTATTTTTTCATTTCTCTTAAAAAAATCTTTTTTTAGTTAATAAATTTGCTATTTTATTAATTTTGGTGTCTGAAAACGTGGTAAGACAAGAAAATATTGAAACAGCCTCAACAGTAACAAGCATTATTCCTGAAAGTACTGTGAATTCTGAAAATAATAGTACAATTATCATAACTCAGAATAATCAACTTGAACCAATTTCTTCTGAATTAATTAACTTGGATTTGGCCAATAGTAAGTTTTTTGACGTGAAAATTCATTTTTAAGCCTTTTTAATCATAAACTATGCCTTCAACCAGATCAGGAGCCAGCTATAACCCCTCAAGCAGCTCCAAAAAAGGTCATAGATGTGATTATGGCAGAAGCCAATCAGTTACAGAAGGACAAGGGTCAGTTGACAACCTCCAAATTAATAAATCATGTCATTCTGAATCTGATAATACCATTTTAGCTTCAAACAGAGCTGAAACTGCCACAAGAAGCCCAGTGGACATATAAAAAGCCAGACAGAAAGGTTACAAAAATGCATTGTAGCACAAAGAGGACCAGATCCTTGCAGATCTGTGGAAAAACTGCATTAATTCTTACCTGACTGTGAGAAAATTCCTGGGCCATCCCATCATTTTCAAGTTACTCAATGGATGGCATCCATTGATCGAAAAGAAGAACATGATTCTTTAACAGAAGAATAGAGGAAAAACAACCCTCCACCACCCAAGCAAGTGCCAAAAACAGCCCCAGTAGCCAGCATAAGCAATTCCAACGTGAAAAAGCAACCACAAGCTCAAAACAAGGGCAAAGACAAGGCACCAGCCACAAAGCCTTACAGCCAGGGCCACAGAATCCCAAATATTCAGCAGGATGCCATGGAAAGTGTATTTCAGATGGCCAGAACAATGATGGAATTACAGAAAAAGGAGGAAGCCAAATTAAAATATCAGAAATGATTTCTGAAATTTTTGATTCTATCCCAGAGTTGTATGAAGCTATAAATGACGTAAAAACTCATGTTTCTGATAAAAATTCATCCATTTGTAACAATCTTAAAACAAACAACTTAAGTCTGAGCCAAATAAATGAAACACTTATGTGTTTTGAGAAAGTCTTAAGAACAATTAAAACTTCTAATAATGTAGGTTATTTTGGCAATAAGATAAATGAACAGTCTGCCATTATTAAAGAGTTAACAGACAAATATTCTAAATTCAATATTGATGACATAATTGAAACAAGAATAAAACAAGCAATAAGTACTATCAAAGAGGAGAATAAAAGTGTTCTTGAGGATATTTCAAAATCATTTACTGAAGTAAATACATATACAATTGCCTTGAAAAAGTTTTTTGACACCTCACAAGAAGAAATATCAAAATTAACAATGAAGTTGAATCAAATCACCTCTGATAATAATAGACAAACAGAACTATGGCAATAATTAAAACAAACAGAGGATAATCATAAAACTAATGTAATAAATTCAATAAAAAGTGTACAACATGAATTCAGAAATTCCCAAAGGTGTAAAAATAGTAAAATCAATGATATTGAACAATTACTACACACCTTACCAAGAATGTCTACACCTTTGAATCAGAATGAGGGCACAAGAATTCCAAATACACAAGTATTGGAGGTTGAAAACTCACAGTTGAAAAATGAATTTTCCACTTCTTTTCATAACTTGGAACCATCAATGGGCCAAGCACTCCTGAAAGAAGTACCAAAACTTGAATAATGGCCTCACTTCAGTGGTGAAGGAGAATATGACCATATGGAATTCATCAGAGGTATTGAAATGATTAAAGAAGATTTTGAATTACCAGACAGATTGGTAACAGCAAGGTTTAACACCTTGTTTACCAGATCAGCCCACAGATGGTATATCAAATTAAGACAAGCACATGGACACCAAAGTTGGACTTGGTGGAAAGCCCAAATTATCAACAAATGAGCCAATGATTCTTGGAGGCTTAAGGTAGAAACAGCATTCGAATCTGCCAAATTTAATTCTTATAAAGACAAAGATTTACCATGGTTTTTCCAACAAAAAGACAGATTAACAGCATTGTATCCTGACATGTCAGAATTTATGATCCACAGAAAGATCCTGAGACAATGTGGAGGTGACTTGGAGCATGCTGGCAAAAGCAGGACTACTGAACAATCTTCAGCAGAAGATATCATTAATATATTAGAAGAAGTAACCACCAGAACCAGAATTGGTTCTAGTAGGGTGAATCTTAAAACAAGGTTTAATACACCTTGGAAAGATTCTGTGGACAAAAATCCCAAAGAAAACTCTAATAATGTTAGGTATAAATCTGCAGATATAATCAGAAAGTGCCATATTTGACAAAGCACCACCCACTTAGCTAATAAGTGTCCAAAAAGGGGGAAAATCAATGAAATTAACATTGAAAAAGAACCTAATGTTGAAAAATATGAGAATATCATTGAAGAAAATTAAGATGATAAGTCATAAATATTTTCTGAATATTCAAAAGATATAGAAAATATCAATGCCACCTTTGACATCATGGAATCTTATTCCCATTTGCCACAATCAAGCAATGGTCAACTTGATTTGTCAAAAATTCAAGATGCACAACTTATGAAAACCAAACCAAATAGGGGAAAAGGTTATACAGCTGGTAACTCCTGTATAACAGAGGTGGTAATTGACAACAAGCCAACTAAGCTTTTACTTGACCCAGGAGCCTTCTGCTCTTGTGTTGGCAAATCTTTTCTTAAGACTTGTCTACCAAAGTTTGAAGACCAATTGTTACCAATTGATGGCATAAAATTCAATAGTGCAAGTAATCCAATGAAAGCTTTGGGAATCTTTGAGACCAATATCATATTTCCACATATTAAGGGAAATTTAAGAATCACTTTTGAACTTGTTCTTATAGAAAATTGCTCTAGTACCCATTTTATATTGGTAAATGACTATTTGCTCATGTATGGAATACACTTACATAACAACAAGGACAGATAATTTACTATTGGAGACAATAAGTGTCAGAAATTTTCCTTTTTACCATTAAAAAGACAAATTACAGTAAATAAATTAGCACCAGTCAACTTATAGCTGGAAAGATTCAAATCTGAACAGTTAAATGAAGCTGAAATAAGCCTTCATTTGACTGATAGTCAGGAAAATGAACTTTCTGCCCTTTTATATGACCACAGAGAAGCATTTTCATTAGACAAAGAACCTTTGGGGGAGTTATTGGCCATGAAGTTGACATCATCCTTTATATTGAAAGACCTTATCCACCACTCTTGAAAAGACCTGCATATCTAGAAAGTCCTAAATCAAGCAAAGCTCTGGAAATTTATGTTAAAGAGCTTCTAGACCTTGGTTTAATAAGAAAGGTTGGCCATAATGAGGAAGTAGAAATAACTACACCATTCATAGTGGCATGGAATAATGGAAAATCTAGAATGGTTGGAGACTTGAGAGCTCTGAACACTTACACTATTCCAGACAGGTACCCAATACCAAAAATCCAAATTGCCCTTACCCAGCTATCTCAAGAAGTGTATATAACCACTATGGATGCCCTTAAAGGGTTTCATCAGAATGTAGTGACACCAAGGGCAAGAAAATACCTGAGGATTTTTGTTCATTGTGGAGTATATGAATATTCAAGTATTCCTTTTGGTATCAAGGATGCACCTTCACACTTTCAAAGAATTATTAATGAAATCTTCCGTGAAGAACTTTCAGAAGGATGGTTAATCATTTACACTTATGACATCATTTTCTGTTCCAAAACTTGGGAAGAACATATGTACAGATTATCCAGAGTTTTGACAAAAATCCAATCTGTCAACATGAAAATTTCTTTAAATAAATTCCATTTTTTCTTTAAAGAACTTAAAGCACCGGGACATGTAGTATCTGGTTTGTCCCTTGGAATTGACAAAAACAAGGTTGCAGCAGTATTTCTGGAACCATGCCTCAGAACAAGAAAGAAATTCAGTCATTTTTGGGGTTTGCAGGATATTACAGGCAGCATATTGAAGATTTCTCATCCATAGCAAGACCTCTTTATAAATTATGTGACAAAGACACAGTATTTGAAATGACTGCTGACAGAGTCAATGCCTTTGAATCTTTGAGACAAGCCTTGACCACTGCTCCAATCTTACTGATGCCAGACTTTAAGCTGCCTTTTGAGCTTTATATTGATGCATAAGGAGATGGGCTTGGTGCTGCACTTCATCAAGTCCAGATTATCAATGATTAACCTGTGGAAGGACCCATATGCTTCATATCCAGGCAAATCAAACCAGCTGAAGCCAGATATGGAGCCAGTCAAATGGAGTGCTTATGACTTTTCTGGGCCTTGGAGAAGCTAAATTACTTTCTGGAAGGATGTGTTTTTGAATTAATAACAGATTGTACCGCTGTTAAGTCAATTTTAAACATGAAGAATCCTAACAGGCATATTCTCAGATGGCAAATAGCCATACAAGAGTATAGGGGCAATATCAGGATTGTTCATAAAAATGGAAATATTCATAAAAATGAAGATGGACTGAGCAGATAGCCATTAAAAAATAATATTGATAATCCTGCTTTTGTTCCAGAGGAAGCTTCCCCAAAAATCCCCATAGAAGGAATCAGTGTTACAGACCTGGAGTCCACTTTCTTTGAGGAGGTAAAAAACAGTTATACTCAGGATAAAAATTGAAGCATTCTATTCCAATTACTTATTAAGGACTGTAAAGACAATTCTTTGATACATGCTTTAGATGAGATATGGAGAAAATTATATGATGAAGGAAGATTCCACTTAATGGATGGTATAATTTACCACAGAACTAAGCATACATGTGTCATGACAGTTGTGGACAGGTCGTTAATCAATCTTGTACTTAAGGAATGCCATGACAGCCCTTTCTCAGGAAATCTGTCTGAGGACAGAACAAGAGAAACAATAAAAACCTGAATATGGTGGCCAATGTGGCAGAAAGATGTTGCAGAGTATTGTGAAACCTGTTACAGATGTCAAAAAGCAAATAAATCTACTGGAAAAAGCCTTGGGAATATGATCAAGATCAAAGAGCCCAGCAGACCTTGAGAAATTGTCAATATGGATTGGGTAACTGGTCTGCCACCAGGGGGTGACAGAAGCTATAATGCTTTCCTAGTGATTGTTGACAGATTTAGTAAGACTCCAATCTTTCTACCATGTCACAGGGATGATACAGCCATGGATACAGCTCTTCTGATATGGAATAGAGTAATATCATGGACTGGCATATTTGCAAACATCATTAGTGACAGAGATCCCAAATTCACCTCAGCACTATGTACAAATATTCACCAACTATTTGGGACAAAATTATTATTCTCTACAGCCTACCACCCACAAACTGATAGCCTGGCTGAAAGGATGATTCAAACCTTGGAAGATATGGTAAGAGGATTTTGTGCATATGGCCTTGAATTAAAATATTGTGATGGATTTACCCATGATTGGTGTACTCTTTTACCAGAACTAGGATTGGCATATAAGACATCCATTCATTCCAGTACCAATCAAACTCCTGCTATGGTAGAAAAAGGATGGAATCCCAAACTACCTCAAGATTCCTTGAGGAAAGAATTGATTGAAATACATCCTACAGTTGCTAGATTCAAAGGAATTCTAGAAAAAGCTAGGAATCATGCAGTGAGATGCATGGAAGACTCTTTTGCATATGCACAAATGGGACAAGTCACATGCCACTCCAGATTTCAAACTGGGGAATTTAGTACTTGTATCCACCACTAACTTCAATAACATCAAGGGATGTAAAAAGCTTAAAGATTCCTTTGCAGGACCTTTTGTTATTAAGGCCCTCCATGGAGAAAATGCCGTTGAAGTAGAGATCTGAAGAACTTAGCAATAAGCATCCAACATTTCCAGTGAGCTTGATAAAGCCATATAAATCTAGTGATGCTGAAGAGTTTCCTTTGAGGAATAAAATTCCCCAAGTTACACCTCCTATTTAATCATCTGGTATTGAAAAGGTTACCAAAGTTCTCAAAGAAAGAAAGTTGAGAACAAATAAAGTAAGGGAATACCTTATTAGGTACAGTGACCCAGCTTGTGAAGATGAATGGTTAGCAGAAAAGGACATACCTGAAGATACTAAACAACTCAGAAGGTTCAGAAACACTAGAAATAACAATATTACAAAGTAATATTTTTTTAGGGGGAGGGAATGTGAGCCTTAGAGGTGTTTTCATATACCCAAAAGACCACAAATAACAAAATAAGATATAAATATAAATAAAATAAATTTATTTATATTATCAAAATGAAAATTAAAGTATAAACACAAATTTATATACAAAAATGAAAGCTTAATTATAACTTAAAATGAAAAGTACATTAAACTCTAAAATTATGAAAATGCATTCTTGCTTGAAAAAATTAAGTAAAAATGAATTTTTAATAAAATTAATGAAATTAAAATATTTTTGGTAAAAGGTTACATAAAATATATTATAACTTTTTATCCAATAAATAAATTTAAGAAAACTACTTCACCATTGGATTCCTCATAAAAATTAAGGTGGGGTCACCTCTGGGTAAAATTTCTGTAACTCAACTCTAAATAAGCTTAAATTAAGTTTTAGTATTTTCTGTAAAAAAGTGGAAAATTCTCAAAAGCTTAATTGAATTCACACCACATGTGGTTTTAACCATCAATTTTTGTGTTAAAATTGAAGTGTTGTGTGTAGTTTAGAAGCTATGAGGAATTGAAGAATTTTCAATTGAAACGTCAAAATGTGCACATGTATTACATAAGTGAAATGTAATTTACATATGAGGTATCAATTATTACAGTTGTGTACTATAAAACTCAATTGAATTGTATGTGTAAATTACAAGTGTATTACATGATGAGGAATTAAAGATAAAATAAATTGGAAAGATTAATTCTGGGGGGGAAAGGTACGCTAGCTCCAAGGGGGAGCCAGACCCCCAAAATCCTTTCTGACAGGAATGGGATGTCAAACTCCATGCAAAATTTCATCACTTTTTCCCTGGAATTGAGTCACAGGGTCTGTGTCTCAATTGATTATGAGGTTTTGATACCAACCAGGGCAGTTTTGACTGTTGCCAAGAGGGTAAAAGAATCTTAGTAAAACTAGTTTCAACTGGTTTCTACGTTTCTTAAACAAATTCTGACATGTTTGGAAGGCTCTAGACCAGGTATTACTATAGTAATGGCTGATTTAAGGGTCTAAAATGGCTAAAACCAGCCTTTTTTGGTGTAAGCCAGGGTTTGATGATGCCATAATTAGCTTTTCTGTTGTCAGAGTGTTTTCCACGACTGAATAGAGTAAATGTTACTTTTGGAGTAAAAAAATTGATGGCTATAAAAGAATGTCTTCTTTGCCCCACTTTTCTCTTCATGTTAGAATCTTTTCCTTTTATAATGAGTTTAAACACTGTTAAACCAATCAATAAAGGATTCCAACCACCATTTTGAAATCATCTTAAGCCTTTTAACCATGTTAAAAAATCATTATAATTATTTTTTGTAACTCCCATAATCATTTTTACGCCTTGAACCACCCCAAAGTGAATTAAAGCATCTTTCATCACTGTTAGCTTTGTCACTTTGTTTCCAAATTCACTCTGGTCACTTTTGGGCATGTCTTCTCTTTAAATATCTTTTTAAAGACCTTTTTCTTTAATTAATTGCTTGCAGTTCTTTGCTCAATTAACTCCAATTTAAATTTCTCTTGAAGAAATTTCTTTTGTAGCCTTAAATATCTCTTGTAGAGTATTTTTGGATAAATTTTTATTCTTTGTAAAAAGATAAATCTTTATAATATTTTTTTTTTACTTATAAAGTTAAAAAAATAAAATTGGCGTGTTTTCTCTTAAAAAAAATACTATTTCATACTATTTTTTAATCATTTATTACCTCATACAAATTTTGAGGACAGGAAAAATACTTGATTTTCAATCAAAGTTTCATATCCACACCTTGAAGATTATCATTGAGAAAAAAATTATTTACTTCAGGCCTGGAATTAGTAGTGGGTAGGGCTCTTTGACTTGGGTCTTGGGATGTTTCAAAATCATTTTCAGGTTAGAATAGTTCCAATTGTGCAATTTGGGAATCTGAATTGTGTTGTGGGTAAGCCTTTTCAATATCATAATTTATTTCTAATTCATATGAAAGGAAGTATTCAATAATTACACTTAGATTTTTGAATTTCTACTTTGATATATTTTGGCTGTTTTATCACTTGTATTAGAAGACATGAAATAACTCTTGATTGATGTTTGAGGGGATTCAGAAATCACAATCTTGGCTTTAAGGGGTAAGGATCCACCAAGTTGGACACCTAAATGATTATTTCAATTTCAATTAAAGATGGCTCCATATGTAAAAAACCTAGGAAAACATACACTGCAGGTTGGTCATCTTGAAGAATTTTGGAGACCTCCTGATTATTTTATTTAATATTCAGGAAAGTGGCTATCACAGGCAGCAATCCTGAGAGAAGGAAGAAAATTTGGAACTTTGGATATGAGCTCTGATTTTCAACTTGCTTGGGCTCTATTCCAAAAAACAGATCCATTTTGGAGGAGGTATGATCTCAAATTTACTGAGGATTAAATACTATGAGTAATTTATACATTTTATTTGTTTAATTGAAATGGAAAAAAATAAAAGGTTACTCAAAGTTTACAAGATGGAAGGGGATATTATGGAATATTGAGTTTTGGAGAGCAAAATATAATGATTAATTTTAATAAGCTTCAAGATGTCTGTGTGATATTTCTCAGGATGGTATAAATGGGGAATGAATAATATAACTAGAGAATTCAGAAACAAGGGATTTATATGTTCAATAAATTTGGTAATATATAGGACAGTACAGCTCTCAAAAACATTATAATAATTCCAAAATTGTGACCAGAAGTCATAATTTTGAAAGTCATCTTGTGGCTTAGTTATGCATTCTCTCAATGGGTAAATTTTCAAAATAATTTAGCTCTAATTATATTTCCATACACCTATATCACAAAAATCTAAGGTTGGATACAAAAAGAGAGTAATGAATCCATTTTGGAGCAGTGATTCTTTGAAATTGACTGAGGGTTAATTATTATAAATAATTTTTTAATTTTTTTTTTGAAATGAAATTGAAAAAAATATAAGATGGGGGTTCTTTACAGTGTTCAAGACAGATTGGACTATTATGGAATTTAGGATTTTGGGAAGGCATATATAATGATGACTTTTGATAAATGTCAATATTTTTGTTTGAGCATTGCTCAATATATAATAGCTTGGGGACAAATGAAAACCAAACCAGGCATAGATAAGAGGCTTATATATTAAATAATGTTGAGAACCTATAGCACATTTCAGCTTGAAAACCATAAAATTAATAACAAATTTATGACTGATGGTCAAAATTGTGAAATCCCACATTGTGGCTAAATTATCAATTCTCTCAATGGGTTATTTTTTAAAATATTTTACCTGATGTTTTCTTTTGAAGTACATTTATTAATGAATTCCAAGCTTGGAAAACATCTGGGACACTTCAGATCTCAAATAAACTACAAAAATACTAATGTTATGACTGGCAGTCATTATTTTGAAAGGCATCTTATGACTTAGTTATTAATTCTCTCAACTGGTGAATTGTTAAGATAATTTAACTCTAATTATATTTCCAAATACATCTCTTAAAAAACTCTAAGCATGGATACAAAAAAGGACCAGTAGATAAAGATTATCCAGGATTCATACATTTATGACTACTTGAACCAGCTTCAATTCCACTGAGAAAAGATCTGCTTGGCCTCTGTATGATGTGATGTCTCCTTTTTGCCTTGGCCTCAATCTCTGATAAAATATTTTGAAGTCCAATTGGTTCTGTCACCATTATATGAGCTCTTTCAGCTTCTGAAATTGTATTTAAGTATATTTTGGAATATCAATCCAAAGGTAAGCAATGTGGGCCATTGATTAAGTCAGAATTATAATCTAATTTCTCTCCATCCCTTTGAAGCATAAATTGAACTCTATTCTTTTCAAGCTGGGTTTTGGTACCAAGGTTCATTGCTCAATACAATTTCCTTTTGAAGAAGGTCAAAGATTTCAGAATTTATACTACAACAGGTCTCTTTCGTGCTTTTCCTAAGTCAGAATTATCCTCTACGTATAAATTGGCTTTGATATCAGTATATATTGTAGAGAAATCATTGTTTTTAGAGAATAATTGATGTGCTATTTTGAAACAATAAGCTGTAAGAAAAATATAAAAGTAATATCAGAGTTTTCCCGTTTCTAAAAAAAGAATAAGCACATGCATTCTGCCTCCCTTTAGTATTTTTGGATTTCTTAGCTTTTTGAAATTTAACCTCCCCCACAGCCTGGCCAAGCCTTGAGATCTTTTTCATCTATTTACCCCTTCCATTCACCCAATGTTCAATCAATAGACTCGGATTATTGGTATTGTTGATATTCAAACTGGGTTAAGTCCATCTGTGATTGAAAAAATGTTTGGAGACAATATCATCTATGGCTGCATTCCAAGTGGAGTTATTGAATGAGGTTCCCCATTGGAAGGTAATTATTCTCTTGAGGCCTACTAGTTGGAATTCCTTTTGAAAAGAATTCTTTCCAACTATTGACACATTGATATTTTTATTGAGAAGCTATTGACACCTTGATATTTTTATTGAGAAGATCATGACTTGGGTGAAATTCAGGTGGTTTTAATCAATGATATATAGAGATGATTTCTTGTTTAACCATAATTTTTTTCTCACTAATTGGATGATCTCTCAATCCATATTTAGATGTTTCCAAATGGGTCTTGATATGCTTAGCATGTATGTAGACCCAATGAATATGAAATTCCTCTTCATCATGAGTAGGATTTGGTGGGAAGTCATCTACAGAGGGTGGCATACCCATTAAGAAGTAGATAAATTCTTGCAAGTGGACTGATTCAGTGTATGCCTGACTTGGAAGATTGTTCTTTGTTACCAATATTGTGGTTTGATGATTTCTTCATTTCAAAATTCTCTTATTAATTCTAGCCCTCTGTTTGTTCTCTTCTTATTGAATCTTGAACTCTACACCACCAACTGAAAAGCAAATCAGTGAGTAATTTTCAATTGGGTTAAAGGAAGATACACACCACCTGAAGGTATTTCCTCTTGTCCCTCCTGACTTGCATTCTGTACACCTGCATCCTTTATACCAAGTCTTTCCAAATCTTGAAGAAAGATGGATTGCTTTCCAGTAGAGTCAGTATGGATTCTTTCACTGTTCTCTTCATCTGAGTTAATCATTTTGTCACTCTCTCTTGGGGGGTTTTGTGATGAGGATCTAAAATTTTCTCTGTTGAATTCAGAGGAAGATCCATCCATTGTATTGGAAGAAATTTTAATATTAATTTAAAAAATTTGAGAAAAGTTAAAGAAAATGAGTTATTTACACTAATGCAAGTTTGAGAATGTTCAAAAGAGTTGGAGGAAGGATTCAAGATATTAAATTTTTTTTTGAGGATTGCAAAGCTCAGGAAAGCTTGAAGCAACTCAGTGAAGTAGAAATACACAATACATATTGGAGAAGAGATACTTTATATACAAATTTTTTTAACCTGTTCTATCAAGCCCCAAACAACAAAATGCAGTCTTGAAAGATTATTGGGAGGCTTAAATATGGCAAATTGACAATTTGAAATTCTTCAACAGCTATTTGAGTGAATTATTCTAAAAAACTTCATTTAATAGAATATAACATTATCAACAAAGAAATTTTTTTTTGAGTTTAATAAAGCCTTTAGTGAGAATTGATAATGAAATTTAAGGCTGAAAGGGGTGCAGTGCTTCAATCACCTATCCATTTCTGGCAAGCTTTGAAAGGAAATGGTAAGAATCTGTTAAAATATATGTAATAATGAGTGGAAGTCCACTGAATCACTTACTGATGAATGTAGAGATACCAAAAAGAGTGTAACCTGATCAATTCCAAAGGTTCCAAGAGGATTCTTGAGGCTTGCAGCATGACCAAAAACTGATTGGTAGTTGATGATTATGGAATCCTCTGTCTGGTCCAATAGAATAGAACAATTGAGGTCTGGAAAAGGATGGAAAGGGTCTTTTTCTATTTCATTTTTTTCTAGCTTCTTAAAATGTTTGATTATTAGCCACCATATGTTGGGATCACCTCCAACTAATGAGACAATATTATCAATATGGCCCAATGATTTGACATTATTCATGATATACTCTATGATACTGTCTTCAACATGTGATTTTACATTACAATACCTTTTTTTCAAAGATTATTTACTTTTTGCATTCAAAAAGGTTTACAACATCTCTTAAATTTCTTGAAACTAGTAGTTTCCACTGTTGAAAAATATCATCATGAAATTGAATTGTATGACTGGCACTGATATTTTTTGATTGATGCAGAGAAATGAGGGGATTTTGTTCCTACCAACTCTTTCTTATAGATTGGGAAATTTACAAATCCACTCATATTGTACTTTAGATATACATCTTTTCACTCTTTTGGGGAGATCTGGGATACAATTGATTATATGTGGGTAAGTATTACATTAGGGTGTCTTTTTGACATAAAAATAAGCTAATACAAACTCAACATGGCTTATTATTTTGTGGTATGTCCCAAAATTTACGGTTCATTCTCTCATATGCCCAAGCAGCTAAGCTTCTTGAGGGGCATAGCTCCTTGATGACCTTTGGTAAATGGTGTGTTAGATGTAGGTTAGGATTGGAGTTTATCATGGAAAAACTGAAACATAGAGTTTGACAATAAATTGTTTTAGTGCTTTTGATCTTATCTAGGTCTTCTTCATGAATTCTTGCCTTGAGTAACATATTTTCTAATTTAACTAATGAGATTGGGTACTTTAGTAAAAGATATCTATGGAGGAAATTTCCTGAGGAGTTAACCCTTTCCTCCCTTTAATTTAATTGTGAGCTCAATTTTGGTACAAGTGCCAAAGGTAAATACAATTTCATCAAGATTTGCCACTCTGCTGCTTTGAGTGTTTGGAAGTTTTTTGAATGAAATGTTTTGGGAAGCCAAGAAAACCATGAAGGAACTTTTGCTTGAGCTAGGACTTTTTGCAGCACCTCTGATTCATCTTTTTTCATTCTTGGAGTTTCATCCCCCATTATCATAAGAAGGGCAATCAGAAGGAACCAATGAATTGCAATGAGGTGTAAAAGATGATAGGCTCAATATGGTAGAAGTGGTTTTCTGGAATCCAAGGGAATACCTTGAGGGTTAAGTTCTGTTGTCTTTTGCAGTTTGATCACTTTTTGTCCTGGAGGCTTCACTAGAGGATTTGTGCCTTTGGGGAGTAGGAGGCCAAATTTGGGAAAGGTTATGTTCTTTAAGTTTTTGTTTCTTGGGCCTAATCATTTTCATCTTAATTTTTCCTTTTTCTTGGAAGCCCCAATGAAGAAAATGGATCTTTGGATGGATTCAAGTCTACAAAAAGACTTTGCTTTTTCCTTTGAACATCTAAATCATGACAAGGAAACCCCACCTTGAGGAATGATATACAATAGTATTTGATATCCACTAAAATCAAACAATGCATTATATCTATGCCACAAAGGTCAATCAGTATTCATTATTCTAGCTTATTCAGAATACTCCACTGGACACCATGTGATTTTAGAAATTCATCTTGTTCCTTTTTGATTTGAATTTTGAGCCATTCATTTGCCTTAGAAAGATGATTTTCATGTGTCCTTGGTTCAAATTTGGAAATATCTATTTCATTGATGTCATCATTTGTAATATTACAAAAGGAGCAAAATCTATTTTCTGAATGACATGCAAATCCAGCCACTTTATGTTGAGCAGGAATATCTGCAATTAAAAGAAGTAAAGCCACTCTAATAGGTCTACCCTGTGGAAAGTCATGGCTATTATAAAAGCAAATACCATTGCTTAACATTTGAAGCTCAATCACAAGAGGCTCCAAGATTGAATTAATTCAATCAAGAGATGGCTCTTGGGGACCTGGAATTATTGCATACAAAAACACGTTCTGCTCTTTGTGACATTCATTTGGAGGAAGATTAAAATAAGTGAGAAGAATTGTCCCAATTGAAATTGATTTGGCAGCCCCTTTGGTACTAAATGGATTGAACCAATCTACATATAATCTAAGTAGTGAATTCCCTGATCTATTGGTAAATTGTTATTTACTACATGTGGAAGATTTGAATTTGTGCCAAATTTGGCTATGCCAAATATCAGAGATGACTTTAGGGTCTGTTTGAGAGTTATGGGTATTGTGAGAATTTAATAGTTTTTCAAATACAAGAATTCACATATGGGAGGCCAACAATTTTTTCAAGAATTGATATGTAAAGGTACAGATTTGTTTTTGAAGTGAAATATCATTTGTATGCTCAGCTTTGTAGAAAAAATCATCACATTCTTTTCTTTGAAGAGGTCCTAATTTAATAATAGAGGAAGGATGAGGTGAAAGAAACTTGTATTTATGATGGGTATTCCTGTGCCCCAGTTCAGGAAGATCATTGAAGGTGAAGCAGTCTGGAAAGCAAATTTTCTCTTCAAAGTCCATGGATATTCCCAGCTGTGAAAATATGTTTTCAAATAGGAGTGAAATTTGCTTAGCAATGGATAAGCCGTCAAAGTTGAATTTCTCTCCCAGGCTAGTTTTTTCCCTTTCTGATGAAAGTAAAGTTTTGATACTATCTCTGAAAATTTCATTTTTGAGGTGTAGGCTGGCAGATTGAACAAAAAATGTCAGAGCATGGGAATCAAGGAATTTGAAGGTCTTGTTTGCATATTTTTTTGGTATCAAAAAGTAAATTTCTTTCACTACTATCACTACAAATCTGTGAATTTTGTGAGCTTCCTGGGGTTTTTGGTAGTGGCTAAGCTGAAATATTGTGATAAATTAGATTTAAATCATGAGTAATAACTGAAATGAACAAGGTGAACAGTCATTACATTTTAAATCTTTTTGTTAGAAAATATCTTATGGAGTAAAGGCTGGGTTTTCCTGAGTTTGAGTAATTCCAATTGATGTATCTTTCAAGCTGAAAGATATTGTTCAAATTCTCATAATATTGTTTGTGACAAAGAAGCTCATAAAAATCAAAAATTCTTTTAGGTTGGCCAATTTTTTGCAGCTTGAAATTTGTTGGTGAAGGAAAAAAGTAGGGCCTGAGAAATGAAAATGTAATAGTGTGGTTATGTATAAAATATTTGGGCTGTGAGTGAGCTCAAAGTAGCTTACAAGTGGACACATACACAGCTTTGTTTATATCTTGGTATCTTAGATTTTTCAAAGATGCAGTGGTTTGCATAGGGTACAAATCATAACTGGCAGTCATAATTTGACGTCATTAAAAATTACAGCAATGATTTAGTTTGCATGTGGTACAAATTATGACAGGAAGTTGTAATATCAGTACATTTTTACCAATAAAGCCAAGCTGTATTTCTCTTGGACCTCATTCAGATACAGCTTTTTCTTAATGTGACTACATTTTTACCAATACAGCCCAGCTGTGTTTTTCTTTATTATGGCTGTTATTTGACCTCATTTGGATACAGATTTTTTTGTATCTGAGTAGGTCTGATGATATCCTAAGGATAAAAACCAATTACGGCCATAATTGGCTTCCATGGGGTCCAAATGATGACAGGCAGTCATAATGTGACTACATTTTTACCAACACAGCCAAGCTGTATTTTTCTTGGGTATGGATGTTCTTGCAACTCATTAAGATACAGATTTTTCTGTATATGACTGGATCTGATGATATTCAAAGGATAAAAACTAATTACAGCTGTAGTTGGTTTCCCTGGGGTACAAATTATGTTCAGTGGTCATACTCTGACTACAATTTTACCAATACAGCCAAGCTGTATTTTTCTTGGGTATGGCTGTTCTTTGACCTGATTCAGATACAGCTTTGTCTGTATCTGAGTGGGTCTGATGATATTCTAAGGATGCAAACCAATTATAGTCATAATTGGTTTGCAGGTGGTAAAAATTATGGCTGGTGGTCATAATATGACTATGTTTTTACCAATACAGCCAGACTGTATTTTTCTTGGAACTCATTCAGATACAAAGAATTGGTATCTGAGTGGGTTGGATGATATTCAAAGAATACAAACAAATTTGGGCTGTAATTGGTTTGCATGTGGTACAAACTATGACCAGAAGTCAAAATATGCCTACATTTTTACCAATACAGCCAATATGTATTCTTCTTGGACCAAATTCAGATACAGTGTTTCTGTATCTGAGTGGGTTTGATGATATTCAAAGGATAAAAATGAATTATGGTGTCAATTGGTTTGCATTTGGTACATATTATGATGAGTGGTTATAATATAACTACATTTTTACCAATAAAGACAAGGTTTATTGTTCTTAGACCTCATCAACATATGCCCTTTTCTGTATCTAAGTGGGTATGATGATATTCTAAGGATGCAAACCAATTATGGCCCTAATTGGATTGCATTTTGTACAAATTATGACCAGAAGTCATAATTTGACCATATGGAATTTACAGGCAATCTGTATTAGGTGTGGGTATAGTGATTAATGGAGCTCAATTATGACTGGAAGTCATATTTTCTCATCATGTTACCAGTTTTGATGTACCAGAAAACATAATCAGGTGTGTAATTGAGGAAGCATTCTGCAAATAAATATTTCCCAACAGTCTTTTCCTCATCAAATGTGTAATTGGGTTTTATTTTTAGAGGCTCTGCTTTTTTCTTTCCTTTGAAACCACAAAAGATTATTTCTGCTTCATTTCTATGGACTACCACCACACTTAATTTTGTTGGGACCTTTGATGTAAATAGAGCTGTATTTCCATTGTTTTTAACTTCTTTTGGCCATTTAAATCATCCTCCCCCCAATATAATACCCAATACTATGAATTTACCCCAACCACCTGATTCAGATGTTTCATTTGATGAAATTTTTAATAGAGTTTTTTTAAGGTTTGGCTATGAAACAATAAGTAAAAATTACTAATATTTTACTTATTGTACTATGAATGTCCTTATAAATGAAATGAATAAGATAAAAATAAGTATATCATTAATTAAATATAATAATATAATTCATATTATAAAAAAATAATATATAAAATAAATATATTAATATAAGATAATTAATATATTTAAAAGCACTTTATTATTGTTACCAACAAATGATAAATGCTGAAAGAATTGGTTTTTATTAATAAAAAACAATTAATAACAATAATATTACTAATATTAAAGTTATAAATTAATATAAATACTATTTATATCAATTATAGAATTATTAAAGTAATAATAGAGAAAAATTATTATAATAAGAGAAATAACCTACTTTTAATGCTTAATATAATAATTTTGAATAATTTTGCGCCTAGAAATGTAAATACAACTTATTTCAATTGTAGTTACAATTTTTCTTGATTTTATGTAGAATTGAGGTTTTTAAAAGAAATTTAAACAAAACAATTAAATAAATGCAATAATCACGTCAGAGATGAAGATTATTATAAGATTATCTTTGTTCTTTAATAATATAAAAGTTTTATATATAAAGAATAAACAAATTACCTTTTTATTTAATGATTTAATGTTTTGTAAGCGTCTGAGGGGAAAACAGAGTAAATACAGCTCTATTTATAGTAAATAACCCCGCTCCTAGAGTCCAACAGGCTTCTAGTAGATGTTTACTGATGCTTTCTACTAGAATTGATGAATATTTTAAGGTTTGGGGATGATTACATCATGATCAAACCATCTTACCTAATAATTACACCATTATTTAGAGTTATCACTATAACTCTAAGTTTGATGACATAATAGGCTTGGCCAAAGCCTAAGCTTTGTGAATTTTATTAGTTTGAAATATATTCTAATAGTATCCACCAACTTTATCACTTATATGACTGTTAAACTTAAAATAAGATTACAGTGAGTGATCTTGAATGTTCAAATTTAAGCTTAAACTTTGATCATTGATAACTTTGAGTTCATACACGCTACAGATATTCTGAGAGTGGATTCTGATAGCTTGGCATGTCCTCTTTAAGCTGCCAATAGTATTCAATTACATCATCAAAACTGTATTTTTGATAATTCTTCTTGTAACTCCTCTTTTCTGTTGAAATTTAATATTTTAAACTTCAAACAATGATTTCAAGGGGTCATACCTTAAATATTGTAATACAAAATACATCATTCTTCACAAATGAACTAGTAGAGTCCAAATGTCTACTTTTTTTAAGTTTGGACCACTTTCACAAAAAAGTGGTCAACAGCTCTATTGATTTTAATCAATAATCCCTTACAGGTTTTAACCTTGTTTATAGCTTGTGAAATGAAGTTCATTTCTGTATTTATACAGTAATTACGTGGTGACTTTTCTTTTGGCTCATCACTCTATCATGTATATTTCAAAAGATATTAGCTAAAATCCTTGAATATATGCGTTGACCAAAAAAGTGCATATATTCAGCTTAACTCCTTAAGTATTGACTTTGAAGATTAGCTTCTTAATTGTTTAATGTGTGGACCTCTATGGAGAATCCAATTGTACCATTTATTTCACATGTTCTTTCATTGGTATTCGAAATAATCAAGGATTCATGGTTTTTATAAGGTATTATTACTTATAACGCATTAAATATTGACTTTACAGATATGCCATAAAAATAGTATATGTGTATTTTACCATGGAGAATCCAATGGTATAAATTATTTCACACTTTTATTCATTGGTGTTTAAGCTAAACCGAGTTTTATGCCTATTTATGGCATTTTTGTAGTTTTAAGGTAATTATTTTTAATGTATAATTATTTTAAATATTTCTTGTGACCTTTTTGGGTATGTAGTCATATCTCCAAGGTTCACATTCCCTACCACCAAAAAAGATTGTACCACAATCTGATATGTGTAATTAGGGTATCATCCACTGTCCTACCTCTTCAATAGACTTTGTTAGTCTTGAAGCTCAATAATGCTTAACTTTTCTATTATTTAGGTTTTCTTTCATTTCTGAACCTTCTTAGTAGTTTATCAGCATTTGTTATATCTTTCTCAAGTAGCAATTCATCTTCTTGAGTTGAATTTCTATGCCCTACAAGGTATTCTCTTTCTTTTTTGTTTCTTGTCCTTTTTCTTTAAGGACTTTTACAATTTTCTTTTCTTCTCCTTCTTCCAAGGGGGGAATTACAAGTGGGGTTTTATTTCTTAGTGGAAATAACTCCTTGTCACTTGAGCTGTAAGGTTTTATCAGACTTACATGGAAAGCTGGGTGTGTGTTCATTAATTCACCTGTGAGTTCCAATTGCACAGCATTGGGTCCATGAAGTGCCTTTATCATAAATTGTCCTGCAAAGGAATCTTTCACTTTCTTTGGACCTTTTATGTTATTGAAATTAAGGGTTGATACAAGGACTGTCTCCTATTTTGAAGTCAGGTGGTTTATGACTTTTGTCCCATCTTTCTTTTGCATATTTGAAAGAATCTTGCATACATCTGTTTGCATGGTGTCTTGCTTTGTCAAGAATTATCTTAAAGCTTATTGCTGTTGGATGTATATCCACCAAGTCCTTTTTGAGTGTATCATAAGGAAGTCTTGGATTCCAACCTTTTTCTAGCATTGCTGGTGTTTTGCCAGTAGAAGAATGGATTGATGTTTTATATGCCAGCTCAAGGGCTGCTATTAGTGTACACCAATCATGGGTAAAACCATCAGAATCTTTGACTTCTAGTCCATAAGCACAGAATCTTTTGATCATTTACTCCAAGGTTTGTATCATCCTTTCTGCTAAACCATCAGTTTGAGGATGGTAAGCTGTTGAGAATGATAGCTTTGTCTCACACAAGTTATGGAGATTTGTCCATAATGCTGAAGTGAATTTTGGGTCCCTGTCACTTACAATATTCTGGAATAAGCCTGTATGCCTAATGACTTTATTCCATATCATTATGGCTGTGCCCATAGCTGTGTCATCTTTTACATGGTAGGAACATGGGAGTTTTGCTATACCTGTCAACTAATACTAGGCATGCATTATAGCTTCTGTCTCCTCCTGGAGGTAATGCTGTTACCCAATCCATATGAACTATTTCTCAAGGGGATTTTGGCTCTTGGATTTGGATAATCATTACAAATTTCTTTCCTGTGGCTCTGTTGGCTTTTTGACATCTGTCACAGGCTTGGCAGTATTCTGAAACATCTTTCTTCCAATTGGGCCACCAAGAGCAGGTTTTCACCCTTTCTAGTGTTCTGTCTTCTGAAAGATGTCCAGCTGCAACACTATCATGGCACTCATGTAAAATAGTGTTTATCAGGGTTCTATCTGTTAAGGTCATAACACATGTGTGTTTTGCTCTATGGTAAAGGATTCCATCAAGGAGGTGGAATATTCCTTCATCATATGCCTTTTTCCATGTTTCATCTAATTTTGATGAAAATGATGGATCTTTGCAGTCTTTCATCAGAAGTTGGCTTAAGATATGGCAATTCTTGTCTATCTTATAGCTTTCTTTAACTTGGTTAAAGAATTCTGTGCCAATGTCTGTGACACATATTCCTTCTATATGGTACTCTTCCTGTGGTACCCATGCTGGATTGTCAGGGGTATTTGCTAGAGCCCATCTGCTAAGACCATCTGAATTGTTATGAATATTACCAGATTTATGAACAATAGTCATATTTCCTCCATATTCTTGGATAGCAATTTGCCATCTCAGCATATGTCTATTTGGAGTTTTCATATTTAATAGAGATTTTACAGCATTACAGTCTGTAATCACATCAAATACTGTTCCATCCAAGTAATAATGTAATTTTTCTAAAGCCCACACTAAGCAGAGGCATTCCATTTGGCTTGCTCCATATGTTGCTTCTGTTGGCTTTATCTGTCTTGAAATAAAACAAATTGGTCCTTCCACTGGTTTGTCATTGATAATTTGTGTCTGGTGTAGTGCAGCACCTAGTCCTTCTCCACAAGCATCAATGTAAAGTTTGAAGGGTAGTTTCCAATCTGGCATTAGAAGAAATGGGGCATTTGTTAAGGAATTTTTCAATTCTTCATATGCCTTGACTCTTTCTTCTGTCATTTCATAGAGTATCTGTTGATCACATAGTTTATACAAGGATTTGGCAATTTCTGCAAAGTCCTTTATATGCTGTCTATAGTAACCAGCAAATCCTAAAAATGAATGCATTTATTTTTTGGTTTGAGGCATTGGCTTAAGTATTACTGCTGCTACTTTACTCTTGCCTATGCCTAGACTAAGTCCAGATACAACATGTCTTAGTGCTTTTAGTTCACTGTATGAAAGATGACACTTTTTCAAGGAAACTTTCATATTCACTTGGACTATTTTTTGTAGTACCCTTTCTAGTCTTGTAAGGTGATTTTCCCAAGTTTCTGAGCAAACTATGTTATCATCAATATAGATAATTAACCATCCTTCTGATAATTCTTCAGGAAATATGGTATTCATCATCGTCTGATAATGGGAAGGTGCATTTTTTATGCCAAATGGCATTCTTAAGTATTCAAAAATCCCACAGTGGACTATTATCCTCAGTATTACTTGGCATTGTCTGTTAAGACATTTTGATGAAGCCCTTTAAGGCATCCATGGCTGTAATGAACTTAGCTTGTGAAAATTGGGTCAATGTCTCATGGATTCTAGGTATTGGATATCTCTCTGGAATGGTATAGGTGTTCAGGGCTCTGACTTCTCCTACCATTCTTGCTTTTCCATTATGCCAAGTTATAATGACAGGTGTAGTGACCTCTACCTGTTCATTATGTCCTACTTTTCTTAATACTCCAAGGTCCATTAATTCTTTAATGTGTACCTCCAAGGCTTCTCTAACCCTTGGACTAGCTGGGTAAGCAGGTCTCCTTAGTAAGGGTGGGTAAGGCTTTTCCACATTAAGAATTATATCCACCTCATGCCCAATTATGGCACCTAGTGGCTCTTTGTCAGTTGCAAAGGCATTTTTGTACTTAAATAAGAGGTCAATCAATTTCCATTTCATTTTTCTGTTAATTCTTGATTTAATTCTGCCTCTTTGAGTTGTTCAGATATAAAAAGTTCCTTTTCTGGACTTTTTTCTTCATTCTTAATAACTGTGATTTGTTTTTTGTTATTCAAGAAGCCAAACGTTTGTCTTTTGTTATCTCCTATGGTAAAATATCTGTCTTTTTTATTAGAGATATCTATGCCATAAATTGATAAGTAGTCATTTCCAAGTATGAAGTGATTACTAGTACAGTTGTCCATTACTACAAGCTCTACTTTAATTCTGACACATTGTGAGGGGTGAGGAAAAATTAGTGTTAAATCACTTATTCCAAGGGGCTTCATGCTCTCACTTGCACTACTAAATTAGACACCTTGTATTGGCATAAGCTTTTCTTGCCAGTCTGGGACAATGGTTTTTAAATAAATTTTACCAACACAAGTGCAATATGTTCCTGTGTCCCAGTTCACTTTTTCTTCTTGGTTATCAACCATAACAATACTTATACTTGATTTTCCAGCGGTATATCCCATTCCTTTTGCAGGTTTGGTTCTGTACATTTTGGCATCCTGTATATTTGTCAGGTTTGTGTCAGATGTTCCAACTTGTGGTAAGTTTGAGTTAACATCTAGTACTTCATAAATTATATCAATATTATTAATTTGTGCATTAATTATATTAATTTCATCACTTTAAGAGCTTTCTGACTCTTCTGTTTCTTTTTCAGAGTCAGATTCCTCCTCTTTGTCATTGTGGTTTTCTGTTTCCACAATTTCATTAATCTTTGCATTTTTGAGGCAGTTATTGGCTAAGTGTCCAATAGCTCCACATTTATGGCATTTTCTTTGCTCATTAATGTTGGATGTATTGGGCTTGAAAGCTTCTTTTGATTTATCTTTTTTGATAAATGGCTTATTTGGACTTTTAATGTCTAATTTCTTCCAAGTTCTGCCAATTTTTGTTCTTGTCACTATGTCCTCTAGTGCATTGATATACTATTCTGTGGAGCATGGTTCTATACACCTGCTTCTTAGGTCATGTTCTAGCTCTCCTCCACATTTCTTAAGTATTTTCATGTGCACCATCTTTTGTGACATTTCTGGGTACAATGAATTGAGTCTTTCCACTTGTTTTAAGAACCAAGTCAAAGGTTTGTCTTTGTTTGGGTCAAAGAAAGAATTTTCAAATGCATTCTCTATCTTTTACCTCCAGGCATCATTAGCCCACTTAGTGATTATTTCTTGTTTCCACCAAGACCAGGTATTTTTGCCATTTGTTTGTCTTATGCCATAATACCATCTTTTTGCAGATTTTTCAAACAATGAATGTAATCTTGAAGTAATCAATTCATCTGGTATGGCATAATCTTTTTGTAGCATGTCAATTGTCTTGATAAATGACATGTGGTCATATTCACCTTCTCCTGTGAATGTTGGCCATTCTTTCAATTGAGGGGCTTCCTTCATTAGGACTTGGTTATTATCTTGGTGACTTAAGTCTGTTATGAATGGATTTGTTAATTCCTCTTTTGGCTTCACAGGGATTTGTATGTGAGAAAATGGGGTTGATAACTTTGGCATATTTGAGTTAGCCTCATTAATTTTATCCATTTTTTTCAGTAATAAGCCTTATTTCACTTTGAATGTCATCTTTCAGATGAATTCTTGCTTCATCACTCTTTTCCACATGCTCCAAAAGTAAATTTTGGTGTGATGAAGTCTTTTCTTCAAATCTTTCTACAGAAATACTTAGTTTGTTTAGTTTTTCTGTAAGATTGTCAATACTCACGTCATAATTGATTGTCAAAGTTTTATCTTTGATATCTTTTATGTATTTATACAATTCTTTTTGTCCTTGTATTAATTTTTGAGTGTTATAAATCAAAATCTTTGGTTTATTATTTTCAACAATAAACTTAATGTTGTCAATTTCTTTTTTATTTTGTACAACAGTTTTTGTTAAAGAAGATAAGTTGTTGTTTATTTCTTGTAATGATAATAAACTGTTTTTAATTTCTTTTAGAGGTAATATATTATTTTTAATTTCTGTTGAAGTATTTACAACATCTTTGGAAAAGGTTATTTCTCTGGGAAATGAAGTTGTCTCATTCTTTGTTCTTCCTTGTCCTTGAATTCCATCAAGGTTCTGGCCATGTTGAATACATTGTCCATGGCATCCTGTAGCTTGGTGAATATTGTTTTCTCCAATTCTTTTTCTTGTTCTTCTTCCCTTCTTGGGAAAGTGGGTTGCCTTGGGGCTTGCTGGTAGAAGCTACTGGGGCTTCTTCGTTGGTTGCCTCCTTCTTTTTGGCATGGTACTCCTTGATCTTTTTGATTTGAGGTTTGGATGATAGTGGATTCCATCCATTGGAGTATCTCACTATTTCCTCTTCTTTGAGGAACTTTTTCAGGATGTGCCAGGAGTTCATCACTCCTTGGTGTATTTGGAGCAACATTTCCCAGTCCTTGTCCTTGTACACTGTGTAGTACTGTGTGTACTGGCTCATGTAAATGTCTATTTGAGCCCTCTGTATGTGATTTGTACCTGTTTGAGTCACTCATACTTAGTTGCAACTCTGGTTCAGATATCATGGGCATTTCTGGGACTTCCCTTTGGGATAAGGCACTTCCTTGTGTGGATTCTGTTCCACTTGGGATATTGCCCTTCCTTTTCCCTTTTGAGGAATCAATTCTACCTCTGAGTCCAGCTCCATCTTATTGGATGGAGTATTGGGAGCCTCTTCTGGTAGTCATATTTTAAGAAAAATAAGAAATAAGAGGATTTCAGAACAGGAATTCTTCTTATGGCAATTTATAAATGAGGTACTCACCTTCAGAGTCTTTAATGGTGGGTCCTGGAAAGTCTAATTTCTGAGCTTTCTTTTTCTTAGTGATTATTGGTGTTGGAGAACTTTGACAAGTTGCTTCCACCAATCTTTCAACAGTGGTTTGGTTGTCCTCTGTTGGATTGTCTTCAAACACTAAAAAAGACAAATAAATATAAGTCTTTATATAAAAAGTGTTATTTTTGGTAAGATATGGCAATTTTCCACGTAAAAATTGCTTTTATATCTTAAGAAATGAAAATAAATAAAGTAATGAAATTAAAATGAATAAAAAATAACTTTTTTTATTGGTTTTTTATTTATATTTTTTTTTGTTTTTTATATTTTTATTTTTAAAGGATAAAGTAAAAAAAAATTAGTATTATTTTTATAAAATTAATTTATAATATAAAATTATTTTTAATTTATAAAATATCTTTTTTAATTACTACAGTCACTCAAAGAAAGTTCTTGCAAGTCTAAGGATGTGAAAAACCACGTGTAAGACAGTACAATTGCTTTCCAAATGCCTCAATAGTATTTAAAATCAATGAATATAAAATTATTGTATAATTTTAGGATTATAATTATAATTTCTTATCGTATAAACCCAATTGGAATCTTTTTAAAGGTCTTTTAGAGTAAATATCACGGCCAGGCCCCCAAATGTAAGGTTTGACTATGAAACAACAAGTAAAAAATACTAATATTTTACTTATTGTACTATGAATGTCCTTATAAATGAAATAAAAGTAATTATAATAATAAAGAACTATTATAATTATGGTGTAAAATAACTATATTATTAATTAAATATAATAATACAATTTATATTATAAAAGAATAATATATAAAATAAATATATTAATATAAGATAATTAATATATTTAAAAGCACTTTATTATTGTTAACAACAAATGATAAAGGCTGAATGAATTGTTTTTTATTAATAAAAAACAATTAATAACAATAATATTACCAATATTAAAGCTATAAATTAATATAAATACTATTTTCATCAATTATAGAATTATTAAATTAATAATAGAGAAATAACCTACTTTTAATGCTTAATATAATAATTTTGAATGATTTTGCGCCTAGAAATGTAAATACAACTTATTTCAATTGTAGTTTCAATAAAATTTAAGAGAAATTACAATTTTTCTTGATTTTATGTGGAATTGAGGTTTTTAAGAGAAATTTAAACAAAACAATTAAATAAATGCAATAATCATGTCAGAGATGAATATTATTATAATATTATATTTTTTCTTCAATAATATAAAAGAAATTACCTTTTTATTCAATGATTTAATGTTTTGTAAGCGTCTGAGGGGAAAACAGAGTAAATAGAGCTCTATTTATAGTAAATACCTCCCTCCTAGAGTCCAACAGGCTTCTAGTAGACGTGTACTGATGCGTTCTACTAGAATTGATCAATATTTCAAGGTGTGGGGATGATTACATCATGATAAAGCCATCTTACCTTATAATTACGCCATTATTTAGAGTTATCACTATAAATCTAAGTTTGATGACATCATAGGCTTGGCAGAAGCCTAAAATTTGTGTATTTTATTAGTTTTAATCATATTCTAATAGTATTAACCAGTTTCATCACTTATATGACTGTTAAACTTAAAAGAAGATTACAGTGAGTGATCTTAAATGATCAAATTTAAGCTTAAACTTTTATCATTAATAACTTTTAAGTTATACACGCTAAGGCTATTCTGAGAGTGGATTCTGATAGCTTGGCATGTCCTTTTCAAACTGCTAATAGTATTCAATTACATCATCAAAACTGTATTTTTGATTATTTTTCTTGTAACTCCTCTTTTCTGTCAAAATTTGATATTTTAAACTTCAAACAATGATTTCATAGGGTTATACCTTAAATATTGTAATAAAAAAAAAAAATTCTTCACAAATGAAATAGTAGAATCCAACTGTACTTTTTTTCAGTTTGGACCACTTTCACAACAATGTGGTCAACAGCTCTATTGATTTTAATCAATAATCCCTTACAGGCTTTAACCTTGTTTATAGATCGTGAAATTAAGCTCATTTCTGTATTACTACAGTAACTCAGTGGTGACTTTATTTTTGGTTCATCACTCTATCATGTATATTTCAAGAGATATTAGCTAAAATCCTTGAATATATGTGTTGACCAAAAAAGTGCATATATTCAGCTTAAATCCTTAAGTATTGACTTTGGAGATTAGCTTCTTAATTGTTTAATGTGTGAAATTTTATGTAGAGTCCAATTGTACCATTTATTTTACATGTTGTTTCACTTGTATTTGAAATAATTAAGGATTTATGCTTTATATAAGGTATTATTACTTATAACTCCTTAAATATTGACTTTACAGATATGCCATAAAAATGGTATATGTGTATTTTACCATGGGGAATCCAATGGTATAATTTATTTCACACGTTTATTCATTGGTGTTTAAGTTAAACCAAGTTTTATGCCTATTTATGGCATTTTTGTAGTTTTAAGGTAATTATTTTAAATATTCCTTGTGACCTTTTTGGGTATGTGGTCATATCTCAAAGGTTCACAGTTTTTCAAATACCACAGACTTGAATTCATGATCAGCCTATCAAGATGAAGCACCATCTCATTCAACCATTCATACATTGTCCACTTCAAACCAGAATAAAGAACCAAACAAATTTCATTATCTTTTTTTCTACCTCCATTCTCCCAATACAGTCCCTACAGCCCTCATTACTAAGCATCACAGCTTGCCTTCCCACCCACAAAAAAACATAAATAGCACCCCTTTCAACTTGGTAAATGGTTTCTTCCCCACTTCATCTCAAATTTCATGTTTATTGTTATCAAAACAGTTAATTTGCTTTTATTCAAAGAGGACCTTTGATGAGCATTGTAGCAATAATTTGCTTATTTGTAAAGTAAAAGCTTCATCATGATTGAAATAATACTTTTTATATCATTTTTATTCAAAATATGTTCACTTTGAAATCATTAAAATAAGAACTTGGTGTTTTTAAAAAATTGGATATTTTGTTATTATAAGAATGATAAAATTTTCATTTTCAAATGAATATATTTTTTATTATTTAAATCAGAATTTTGGCCATAATAAAATAATAAATTTTCCATTTTAATAATACTAGGTTTGTCATTATCAACTTGAGGAAATATCTTTTATTGAAATAATTTCTTTTCAATTCCTACAATGATAAGTTTGTTATCACTCAAGCTCTGATTTTTTTATTATTAATGTAATTATTTTATTTTTTAACAATTATTTGATTTTTATTTTTAACAAACAAAATTCTTTAATTATTACAAAAAGTGTTTCCATTATTATTAGAATAACTTTGTCATTCATAAAATGATCACTTTTGTATTTTTAAAAGATGAACCTTGGTATTATCAAAAGAAGAAATTTTTTATCTGGAAAATAATGAGTGTTTTATTGCAAAAATAGAAGCCAGTTCATGATAAAACAAATACTTGGTTATTATTTGAATGAGTATTTTTGTATTGTTAAAGTAAGGAATTGTTCATTATCAAAATAAAAAGTTAGTTTTCTAAGGTTAATATCTTCCAAATTATAAAAAATGATAGCCTTGGCATGATTAGGATTAGAGCTTTCAGATTTCTAAGAGGAGAAATTTCCAGAATAACCTAATAATGTCGCTTCTAGTATTGAAATAATTACTTCAATGTAAACTGTTAAAGAAAAAAAATTATTGGATGTATTTTTCATGAAGGATAAATTTTTGAGGCTTTTTTATATTGAAAATACATTTAGCAATGTAATGTCTATTAAAAAGAATTTATTAAATGTATTTCTTATGGAAAATTTTCAATAGATAAATTTTGTATTGGTTGATAAGAAACACATTGAAAAATGCAGTTTGAATGAAAAAGACATTCTTAAATGCAATTTATTATTAAAGAAACATTTTGAAATGTAATTTCTGATTGAAAATTAATTTTCAAACAGATCTTTCTATTAAAAATTGATTTTCAAATGTATCTTTTATTAAAAATACATTTGAAATGAATTTTTAATTAAAAATATATTTAACGATGTACTTTTAATAATAAATAAATTTCAAATTTCTTTTTTTATTATGATCAATACTTACAACATTATATTTTCTTAAAAAATACTTTGTGAAATAGATTTTTTATTAAGAATACACTTCAAAATGTATTTTTCAATGAAAATACATTGTTAAAAGTATTTTGTATTAAAAATACATTGTTGAACTTATTTTTAATTTAATTTACATTTTCCAATTTATTTTTTATTGGAAATATATTATTTAATGTATTAAATTCAAAACACATTGATAAAAGTAGAAACAAAATGATAAATTTGTATTTGATTAAAAATACAAATGTATTTTCATTTAAATTACATTAATAAAAGGATTTCTACTAAAAAAATATATTTTACAAGGATTTTGGATATAAAACATTTTGGAAAAATTCTCTTTTTCAACACAAGATTTACAATTATATTTTTGCTTAAAAATACTTTGATAAATGCATTGTCAAGTGGTTTTTGTTAAAAATACCTTGTTAATTGTATTGTTTATTAATATTACATTTTTAAATGTATTTTTTATCAACAGGAAATTTTGAAATGTATATTCTTTACATGTATTCTTCATTAAAAATACATTCTCAAATTTAATTTGTATTAAATTAAAAATTGCATTTTTGAATGTATTTTAGATTAAAAATACATTGTTAAATAAATTTACATCAAAAATACTTTATCAAAAGAACCCTGTAAATATTTATTTTTGACTAAAAATACATACTTAAATGTAATTTTTATTAAAAATACACTTTTAATTGTATTGCTTATTGGAAATAAAGCTTTACAGGGGTTTGTATACCAAATATGTGGTTGAATGTATCTTTTATCAAGTTTGCATTGATAAATTTATTTTATATTGAAAAGACTTTTATAAATGTGTCTTTCATTAAAAATAAATTGATAAAGGAATTTTCCTTATGCAAAATACATTGATAAATTTATTTTTCAATAAAAATACAATACTCAATGTATTTGTTATCAAAAATAAGTTTTTCAAGGTTTGTTGTTTGAAAATACTTTGTTCATTGTTTTTTATCAAAAATACATTTTTAAATGTATTTTTTATCAAGAATGCAATTTGAAATGTATGTTTCATTCAAACACATTCTTCAATGTATTTTTATATTAAAAACACATTTTGAATTATTATTCCAAGTCAAAATACATTTAAAAATATATTTCAAATAATTCCATGTATTTTTAATAAAAAATGCAATCTATTTTATATTGAAAATTGCTTTTCTAAAATTGTGTTTTGATAAGAAATATGTGTAACACAGCATTCTCATTAAGAATACACTTATCATTTTTTGTTTTACAAAGAATGCATTGAAAAATATGTATGAATTGTGGTATTACATACCAATTATACCAGGATCAAGCTTACCAAATAATTGAATAATAATAATACTAAATCGCAGAGTTTTGGAGAAGAAATAGCAATAAAATTGTTGAACTTGGCAGGAATTATGGAAGATATTGTGGAATAACTCTGGCAACAGGAAAAAAACTATGGAATTTTTGAAGAAATGGGAATAAATTTGAGGAATTTTGGAAAAGAAATGAGAAGGAAATTTCAGAATTATGGAGGAATTATGGAAAACTGAAGAGATGGAAATAAAAAATCACGGCATTCTGGAGGAATTATGAAAAATTCAGAAATGGGAATAAAATTGAGGAACTTTGGAGAAGGAATGGAAATAAAATTGAGGAATTTGGGAGAGGAAATGGGAGGAATTATGGAAGACATTTCATAATCACTCTAGCAACAGGAATGAAATTGCTGAATTTTTCAGAAGAAATGGAAATAAAATTGAAGAATTTTGGACAAGAGATTGAAATAGGAATTTAGGAATGACTCCAGAGACAGAAATATGGCAAGAAAGTTGTGGAATATCTTCAAAGAAGAAGATTGCAGAATAACTCCCCAAGATGCAAATGAAATTGTGGGATCACTCCAGAGATGGAAATCAAATTGAAGAACTCTGGAACTAGGTAAATTAAGCTATGAAGAAGCTCTAGGGGATAATCAAGAATTTTGGAATTCTAGAAGATTAAAGTTTCAACAAAAGAGTTTTAATTAAAATAATAAATACTTATCTATCCACCTTATTGAATCATGCATAGCAAAATTACACAAATTAATGGAGATAGACTCAATACAGATATTTACATTTATATTGAGCACAGAATCAAAACTTTATTTTCTCCACCTCAAGGCTATGCCAAAAATTAAAATGGATTTATCAAGAGAGTATTCCATTTAGTAATGATAACACATGTCAAATTTGATATGAATGAGGAAATATAGGCATAAAATGACAGGATAATAAACTTAAACCACCAGAAAAAGTCTCTCAAGAATTAAAATCAATACTTTCCCCACCTTTCTTCAAATATAATGGCAATTCACGCAATAGCAAAACCTCTATTTTCTACACTTTCCCCACTTCCAAGAATAATTTCACCAGCTAAATTCTCTCAAAGCTATCATATGACTAGAAGGAATTTAAATTTTCAGAAGCTTTATTTTTCTCACTTTCTTGGCAAAAAGAAAATCTAACCAGCCAAATTATCTCAACGAAATCACATGATTTTGATAATAAAAGCACCACCAGCATAATTTCCTCAGAAAACACATAACAAACCCAAAAAGAAGAAAAATGTCACCAGCTAAATTCTCTCAAAGATATCATATTACTAGGACAAAGCTCAATTGACAGAAGCTGTATTCCCCCCCTTTTTTGGCAAAAATAAAATCTCACCAGCCAAATTATCTCAATGACATCACATGATTTTGATAAGAAAAAAACACCACTAGCCAAATTCTCTCAGAAACACATTGCTACACCAAAACTACACCTCTCAGCAGCTTAAACATCTCAGATATCATCTCTCTGAGTCCCTTTTTTGAGAAGCTCTATGGAGGCCCAAAAGATATAAATAGAGGTATTCTCTCCTTCATTTTCCAAAGAAAGTCCTCATGATTGAGGATCATAACCATTCCTGAACTAGCAGGAGATCTAGAGTAGCAGTAGTGTTTTATCCGTGAAAATCTCAGTAGCTTAGTATTAGTGAAGAGAAGTGGTGTTTTAGGAGTGAAAATCTCAGTAGCTTAGTATTAGTGAAGAGTAGTAGTGTTTTAGCAATTAAAGTCTCAGTAGCCTTGCTCAGTAGCTTAGTATTAGTCAACAATAGTAGTATAACCATAGTGAAAAGCTCAGTAGCCTTGATCAGTAGATTAGTATTATTAAAAAACATATTAGTGATAAAAAAATAGTATCAAAGTTTATTACAGAATTACTCTTAGTATTACATCTGGAAGTCTTACTATTGGTAGTAAAAGATTATCATAATCAACATAAGAGAAAAATATTAGTCTTTAATTTATCAGCAATTATAGTTTTAAATCAGAGTTTTGATTTTAGTGTTATTGATAGGTCTTATTTAGAGACTACTGATAATTCTTCTCTATCTGTTAAAGCCACAAATCTTATTTTATTTTGTGATTCTCTGTAGGATGACTATTCAGTATTATCTAGAGGGGCAGCTAATACACCTTAGCACCCATGGTTATTGGAAAATTCTGAAATTCAAAACAGACTTACCAATAATTTGCCCCTCAAGGTACTGCCTTATTTCATCCCACACTAAAAGGAGTTCCCAAATCATATATTTGTAATAAATAATATGATTTTGGATGCATTTTTAATCAAAAAAGATATTTTGTAAAGAGGTTTTCTATTAAAATTGGATTTTTGGAGAATTAATAATGGATTTTTCATAAAAAACCATTAACAAATTTGGCTTTCAAAAATATGTTAAAAGATGTATTTTTTATGTAAAAAACATTTTTAAATGTTTTTTAACAAAAACAAATTCATGTATAATGAATTGAAAATACATTTATACATATGTTTCAATATTGAGGAATTGAATTAATTCTATTTTAACTCATAATTACCAATACAATAATCCTTTTAATCCAAATTCTTATGAAAAATACAAAAATAAATTAATTTTTCACAAATAACTCATTTATTTTATGGTATTTCATTAAAAAAATCATTAAAAATGAATCTTTGGGGGAAAACAGCTCTTTGATAGGCTTATTTATGAAGAAAATTAAAAAAAATGCATTTTTATGTCATTTTTGAAAAAAATGACACAAGTGTTTGTGTCTCAATCCAATAGTGGGTTTTTTGGCCTCAGAACTTTCTGGTCACTGTCAACAGTGCCCTTGCACATCATTGGCACCATTGATGGGGACAGAATAGCCCTTAGGTACCATTGACAGTGCCTAAGGGCACCTTGGCATTTCCCATGGCCAACAGGTCAGCCAGACTATGCTGGCTGGCTGTATTGAGCTGTACATACCTGTATGGTTCAGCGCATATAGATGGACATACAGGTGTGCCTGTGGGACATTTCTTAAAAAACTAAAATTAGCCATAACCTGGCCAATTTTGCTCCTTTTCAAAAAAATTCAAATTTTTTATATAGTTTTTGGGGGTTGCCACTGCAATGGCACAATAAGATTTCCACACTTACCTGTGGTGTCTTTCTACCTGAAATTTTGTCAAAATTTCTGTTTTTCTGTATTTTGAAAATTTTTAGTTTGGGTGCTCAGTACTTTGTTTTTATGCACAAATCACATTTATAGATGGTTTTTGTAAAAAAATGGCATAATTCACATGAATAATAAATAAAAAGAAGGCTTGTATTTTTGGCTGGCTGAGATTCACGTCATGAACTTGTGTCTGATGCTGAGGGCATGACAGCAGCAAATATGAACAATCAGGATTTGATTGTTTTCCCTGCTCATGGATTGACCAACACACATGTCATAACAATGAAAATTTTGTGGAAAGCCACATATTTGAAGTGTGTGATGTAACTATGTACTTAGGTCAGTTTTGAGAAGGTGATTATGGGTGGGGCCATCTTGAAAGAATGACATCATGAAATGTGTTTATGGTTTGATGGTGGCCCAGGATGAATGGTAATATGGGGTCTACCTATTTTGTGACATCATTTGGAAGGGGCTGGTCCAACTTTCCATGTTTCATTAACTAATGATGTGCTTGTCAGATTATTTTAAGATGGAACAGTAGGGAGGGCATGTGTGAAAGAATGATGTCATTAAATGTGGGTATTGCTACATGGTGGCACATGCTCCATTGTGATATATGGGGTCTACCTGTTTGGTGACATTATTTGGAATGATGCCATTTCTTATCATGTGATGATTTGCTTGGGAATATTTTTAAGATGGAACAGTGGGTGGGTCTTTTGGGAAGGAGGAAGTGTTTAAGTCTGTTTATGGTGCCTTGGTTGCACAGAATACATTGTCACATGGGGTCATCCCATTTGGAAGAGGTTGTTTGACTGTGCCATTTTTGGGGTATACCCTCCTCATGAGAATTTGAGGTCACTGAGTTTACTTAACAAATTATGACTTGGCAGATTGGTGATTTTTGTGGCAGTGGTAGCTTGGAAGCATGTAGAGATGGGTGTGGCTTGATGATGTTTGAAGAGGGGCCTGAGCCCTGAGCCCTTTCAAACAAGCAGGGTGATGGTTGAGTTGTTTCAGAATAAAAGGTGGTTTACCTCTAGCATTTTCAAATCATTACTAATTACTCATAAGCTCATCAATTATTAATTTAATCAATCAAAAAAATCATTTAATTCCATCAATTTCTTATCACCATCTCTCTAATCATAATGTCTCACTTCCCTTATGGTAAATATTTTTTTTAGCTTATTTTGATCATGATTAAATTTTTTGCAGTGTTCAGAAAAAAGATTGGTGGAAATTTTCAAAGAATCAATCGATATTGTTGCTCTCAGGAATGGTCACAGAAGGGTTGTGGGAAACTTGATTTCTCTTTATCAAGATGTGATAAATAAGGGCAACTCATAATCATAAAATTGTGATAGATCTCAAGTGAAAAAGAAAAACCCTATGTTCAGGAAACAATCAATTGAGTATCATGATTCAAAATCATGTAATATGAAATCTCCACTAAGAAATACACAAAATCACTCAATTAATCAAGTGGTTTCAAATCATTCACAACCCAGGGGTTCTCATTATACCCATGTTGAAAGGATTAAATAAGCTGCTCCAAGTAGTGTGAGGGGACCATAAGAAGTTCCAGTTTGGATGGATAAGACTGCTGAGTTTTGTTATCATAAATTTCACCCCACATAGCCAAAAATCTTGTTTACTTAAGAACAATTGGAGTTTATGTTCCTTTTTTAGCTTTGTTTCTGGAAGTAATATAGGAAAAATAAGAATGATTCTTAGAAAAACTTTGTAATAAAAATGCATTTCTTGGACAGTTTTATGAAAATTATGGTGTAAAGAACCAATTTTTAAGCTTTTTAGTAATATATTCCAGAAAGAATTAATCATTTCATCTAAGAACTGCAGTGTTTTTAAATAGCAGGTGTTTTCAATGTTATTTTCACTTCCTTATCACTGTGGGAGTGAAAAATTAATCAGCAACAAGAGAAAAAATATACTTATGATTTTTATTCATTGATTTATTCTTCAATAAAATCACTTAAAGATAATAAAAAAGAAGCCCAATAAAATGATTGGAAGATTTCTTGAAATAAATACACATATAATTGTTTTGTAAAAAGATTAGAAAGCTGTGTTTTATCATAGTTTAATCACTTTCTTTGCTGCATATTATTTGCTATTGGTTGTATTGCAATTCAATACTTTGAAAGGACTATCTTAGAATTTCTAACTTACCATATTTCTTGTGGGTAAATAAAGTGAAAATTGTGATGGAGTGTTTTAAGCAAGGCTCTATTTTAAGGAACAAAATCACGTGTGAAATTTTACATATAATCAATTTTGTGTTTATGGAACAAAATTAAAGCAACATGATATATTATAAGTAATCAACAATTTTATTTTCTAGAGAAAGGAGGTTTGGAAAGAATTGAAACTATTTCAAGATGTAGAGGTAAAATTAGAGGCAACAGGAGGTTCATTCTGTTGAGCTCCTCCGCTAGGTGCAGCTAACAAGTGAACTACTGGTATATTGAAATAATATGTATCAGCAATCAAAATGACCCTTGCATGAAGAAAGAGGAGGTGTTTTTATATTTTAATTAATCCTTGTAAACTCTCAAAATATTGAGCCAATCAATTGGTCCCTCAGTTCCAAATCCCATTGTAATCAAAACTGAGATGAAAAATGCCCTTGTATTTCTAATTTGACTTAAAGAAAGGGATCTGAAATGTTCTTTCAGATTGTTTTTAATGACCATTTTTCCAAATTCCAGTGCTATAAATGCTTTCCAAATTGGATAGGATAAGTAATTTTGAGGAAAGTTGAAATCTGAGGCAGGTCCAAAAACCAGGAGGCATGATAAAGCACAAAAAAGGAGTAACACTTTTCTATTGAAAGATTCTGGCCTCTTCAGGAAGAGAAATTTCTTTTGGGGGCTTCTTCTTTGCACCTGGAGGTAGATAATATCATTCTTGGTTCCTATAAATTGGTTAAAGACATATCTAAGACTGCCACTAACTGCAATAACCTTTTACCTTTCAGCTCTGGTGGCAGTAGGGAAGCGCAATAAATGATATCAATGATATTTTTAAATATTTCAACAACTGATAAGGGCCTGATATGACCTTGGTGATACATGGTTGAGTGTCTTGAGGAGGGCTTCAGCCAGGAAGGGTGAATCTATGATTCTGGGATCAGAAAGGGCAGCTTTGAAGTTGGTCCAGGCTCCTTTGAATTGCCTCTTGGTATAGGAAATAAGTTCAGCCCTTGTGTAAACTGGGGTACTTTTATTTCTTGGGCTGCAGACCAATTATCATTGATGCACTATCTCCCTTCCTATAAGAAAATCATCATCATTGCCAAATAAAATCCCATCTGAATGCATATATGTTAAAAATATAAGTGAGCATGATATATATTTTCTTAATGAATTAAATAAAATATAAATCAAATTCTTTGCCTTTGATGAAACATTCAGACAACCTTATATTTATGGTGACTTACTTATGGAATTGTTATTAACCTTTGACCAACATCAGTGTTGCAATTCTTGATGATAAAGTTAAATTTTTTAAAAAAACATCACAATTGGAAAGCTCTTTGGTTTTGTCTTTGTTTATTTCCCAAATTTGAAAATTTTTTATTCCTTCTTTGGTGAATATTTTGAAAAAATATTAAATTAAAGAGTCAGTTTGATCATCATGCCCAAATAGAATTGTGATAACTCACTTCTCAGAGGGTCTGATAGAGGTTGAGCCAATTGTTAGGCTGAGTCTATGATAAAGTGATAATAAGAGTATTTCAAACTTCAGCTATTACTGAAAAACGTGTGATAATTTTCAAAAAGAACTCATAATAAGCTTTCAGGGCTTTAATATAGAAGAATAGTGGTGGTGAGGGCTATTAAAGTCCTGGGTACAGCTTTATCAATTGGATTATTATAAGAAAGACTACAATAATTAATATTTGAGTTATACCTGGTAATTGTCCAAGGGTATAGCAGTTGGTAAACAGTGTTACCATGTAATAATTCAAGATAAGGATGGGTATTTCCCTTTTGGGCAGAGAAAGGTCCCATTTTATCCTGAAAGTGGGTGTAAGGACCATTGATTCTTACCACATAGGAGGAATGAAGGCTTTTTCACCTCCAAGGACAGGCTTGTGGTTAATACACACCCTGTAAGCCCTTCATTGGGCTAATTTGTGGATTTTCAACCAGATGTGGGAAGTGTTCACCAATACAGGGTGAAAACCTTCATTTGTTGACCACATAGCCTTCTTCTGACATGTATGCTATGTAGAATGCTGTACAGAACCTGTATGGAGACCCCATAAAGGCCCAATTAGGAGGTGTTTAAGGAGAAACAGGCTCTTTCATAGAATTTACATCTCTTATTCAAGGATGTGAGATAGTATCCCACAGTAAAGGTGTATTAACCAAATTGTGGGATTTCAACCTTTGAACTGTCCTAACTTTGTCAATTTTCAATATAATTAGCTCAAAATTGGTCTTTTGTGCAGCCCTAGAGAAGGTCTATCCAAAGGTATATCATTTGGTATTTTTATCATTAATTTTGGTAAATTTATACCACTTTTAAATCCCATTATTGAGATATGGATTTTTCTTAAATACTGTATAGAGTTTATTTTCTCAATGACATTTGTTCTAGATGAGTTATTAGAAAATATATGGCATCATCAGAAATTTCTGATTTTAATCTGTCCCAGATGAACCCCAATTTGGGTATCTCACTAAAAGTGTAGAAGTTAGATTAGAGGTGAATATTTTGTTCACCCATATTTGGCTTAATTTTATTATGATTTGGGTAGTTTTTAAGATAGCTTGAGCTCAATATTACCATTATATAGCACTGATTGAAAGCTTTAGTTCAAAAGCCCATTTGATAGGCTTCTGTCTCTTTCTCTGGGTTTTACATGGAGAATAAATTTAAGGTTTATGCTCAGCTCTTGCTTTGAGCAGGAACACCTTATTTATTCTTTGTATTATGGTTATGGGAGCTATAAATGTGAAGAGGTAGTTTTCCTATTTCCTTTGATGCAATTCATGAACTATTTTGGCTCAGTTCCATTTTTGGTGGTATTTTGCTATACCAATTGTTTATGGTATTTTGGCTTTCATGCTTGTGCTCTGTTTTTGAGTCACAGGCTGAAATACCCTCCCTCTAAAAAAGGCTCTTCATTAATGGGACTGTTAGGCCCTTTTAAAGGCGCTCAATATTGTCAGATGAAGTTCACCATCTGGTATAGCATCTTCTGCCAACCATTTGTCTTTATCAGCTGTCTGGTTTTTCAATCTTACCAAGTACTTTCTATAGTCTTTTCCATTGAATCTGATCTTCCTGGCCTTGATGATAATTTTTACTAGGCCAGGGGAGACCTCCACTCTCACTATGTCTTGTGGAGTGTTGCTCTTGTTCCTGGAGCGGAACCTATCCTTGCCTGTCTTGTGGTAAGGTTTAATGGAGCTTTCTGGGAACACTTGGTGTTTCCTGGAGAATTCCTTTGTGATTCTAACTTTGATTGCATATTTGCCTATCAACATAATTATAGTTAATGGTCTCACAAAAGAGTTTCTCATTTTCTTGGGACCTTTAAGATTACTGAAGTTTAAATTAGACACCAGGACTTGGTCACCTTTCCTGATTTAAGGTTCTTTGTGGCTCTTCTCATACCTCTGCTTGTTATATTACTTTGCCTCAGATATGGATTTTTCTGCTGTAGCACCTGCTCTTTTCAACATATAATGGAATCCTTTGGCTGTGGGGTTGATAGCTAGAAGGTTTTTCTACAAGTAATCCACAGGAAATAAGGGGATTCATCCTTTCTTTACAAGTGAGGGTAATTTCCCTGTGGTGGAGTTCTTAATGGTGTTTTAAAACAGCTTTATAGCTATTATAAGTGTGACCCACTCATGGGTGTACCCTTCATGATCTTTATATTCCATTCCATAGGCACAGAATCTTGTGATGATGTCTTCCATTGTTTGGATTATCCATTCAGCTCGTCCATCTTTTTGTGGTCAGTAAGCTGTATAAAATTGAATTTTGGTCCCAAGAATATCATAGAGGTTGGTCCAGAATTATGATGTGAATTTTGGGTCCCTGTCACTAATAATTATTATAGGGACTCCAAATGTAGCTATTATTTTATTTCAGAATAGAAAGGCTGTTTCCATAGCTGCATCTTCTTTGTGGCATGGTAGGCATCTGAAACTCTTTCTAAACCTGTACTATGACTAGGCAAGCATTATAGTTTTCTTTGCCTCCTGGGACAAGTCCTGTTACCCAGTCTATATTAATGAGCTCCCATGGGTGTTTGGGCTCCTCTTTTTCTGGAGTAGTCCATACCTTTTCCAATTATTTCTATTTTACTTCTTACATCTTTCACAAGTATTGATGTATTCACTCAACTCTTGTTACCATTGAGGCCATTAAGCTGTGCTTGCTATCCTCTCTTTGATCCTATCTTCACTCATATGTCCCATGTATTGGAAGTCATAGAGTTCCTGAAGGATAAGTAAGACATGGTCTCTGTCTATCACTGTGAGTGCACTAGTGTGTTTATCTTGGTGATAGAGGAGTCCCTCTATAAGGGAAAATCTGTTATTCCTATAGTTTCTCAACCAAGGATCCTCTTATTGGGATTCCAGTTTTGGGCTCCAATATTTTTTGGAGGAGTGACATTAATATGCTACACTTTTTGTGTTTTGCATAATATTAGTTCACTTAATTAAAAAAATCATTGTGGAGTTCAGAATAGCTCATTGTTAATATGGGTGTTTCTGTCTCTGCTGGTCCCATATTGTCAGTATCTGTGCTACCACTTCCTGTTGCTTATTCTGATAATTTGAAGTTCCTCTTCCTATCTATTTCCATTGAATGGATAGGGATTTTTAGCAGCTACTTCAGGTTCACAATCTGGATTTCTTTTCACATTGTCAAATGGCCATCTTAATTAGTGTGTCTTTTTCCTTCTTTTCATATTATGTTTATATTGCCACTATATTCTTGCATGGCTATTTGCCACCTCAAAATGTTCCTTTTTTTACTTGTCATGTTAAGCAAAGACTTGAGTGCATGCAGTAAAGTCTTTGTATACTTCAAAGACTGAACGCTCCAACTATTAATGGATTTTTTCTAGTGCCCACACCAGCCATAAACATTCTCTCTGTGTTCTTCCATACCTGACTTCTGAATCTTTCAGATGCCTGGAGATATAACATATTACTCCTTCTCTAGGTTCACCATCCAAAATTTTCTTTCAAGCAAAGTTGCTTCCAAACTGTCACTGAAAGCTGAATCTATGTACAAATTGAATGGAAGTTCAAATTCAGGTAGCATATGGACAGGTGCATTTGTGATTTCATGTTTGATCCTCTCATATTCATCCCTTCTCTCCTTGGTGATCTCAAAAACTACATCTTATGAGCATAACCTTTATAAGCTACTAGTTTTGTGGGAAAACTTTTATGAGGCTTCTTTAGTAGCTGGAAAGCCCAATGAAAGATTGCATTTCTTTGATGTTCTTTGGTACTGGCTTCTTCAGTACTGATGCTACTTTGTTTTTCTCTATGGTCAAGCCAAGGCCTGAGACTTTATGTCCTAGTTCCTATGGTTCTGGTTGGCCAAAATCACACCCCTTAAGTAAGATCTTCAGATTAATGGGTGTGCACCTACTCCGGACTCTGTCTATGTATTGCATATGGTCTTTTCATGTCTCTGAGTATATGATGATATCATCAATGTATACCACCATCCAGCCTTGAAATATTTCCTCTTGAATTATTGTGTCCAGCATCCTTTGGAAGTGGGCTGATGCATTTTTGGTGCCAAATGGCATCCTGGTGTACTCATATATGCCCATATGGGATATAATTCTGAGCAGTTTCATGGAATTTGGTTCAACTTCATTCTGGTGAAAACCTTTCACACAATCCATTATGGTAATGTATTTGGATTTTGCCAGTTTATCCTGGGCATGTGGTATACTTGGTATAGGGTACCTGTTGGCCTTTGTTTATTTGTCAAGTGCCATGAATTCTCAAAAAAGCTAGATTTGCCATCATTCCAAGTTATCAGGGCTGATGTGGTTACTTCCGCTATTTTATTATGTCCTATTTTTCTGATGAAACCCATATCTAGGAGTTCATTAATATTTTTTCATCTTTTTTCTAGTTTCCAGGATTTCTGGGTATTGAGTTCCTCTCAGCTGGGTGAATAAGGTCCTTCTACATCCAGATATAGCTCTATATTATGGCCTCTAATCTTGCATAAGGGCTCTTCCCCTATGGCAAAAGCTGGTCTGTTCTTCCTCAGAATTTTTATTAAACTAAGGTTTTATTTACTAGTGAGGTTAGAACTAAATTTTCCCTCTTTGAATTAATTTAGTAATTCTTCCAAGGGGTTTCGGCTAGACAACTGGTATATATCAAGTGAAAATTAATTTTCCTTGTTGGTGCCTATGGTAATATGCCTGTTTTTACTGTTTTAAATGTTGATTCCATACATACTTTGGTTGTCTTTTCCAAATAGGAATGCTTGAATGTGGGAATCCTCAAGCACTAAAAACTCTGGGTTGAGTCTGATATCACCTTTTCTATGGGTTATTATGATCTCTTTGACAATAGTGCCAATGAAGGTCATCTTTCCTGATGCACGTTTGAAATTCCTTTCCTTATTTTTAAAGAGTTTACTTTACCAGTTTAGGAAGTGCTTTTCCAAATACTCTTTTGCCACTATTGAGCAGTGTGCACCACTATAAATGATCAATGGGTGTTGAGCATTGTCAACACAAACAGTCATCTTGGGTTCTGTTCCATGAATATATGCCATTCCTTTAGTTGGTGTAGCTATGAATTTTTGTGCATCTTGCGTATTTATTCAACAGTTTTTATTGGAAGTTTCTTGTGATAATCTTTCTTCCAACTTTATGTCCTGGATTTCTAATTGGGTTTAATTTCCTCTTGGTACTACACCAGGAAACCCTCTATTGGGGCTTTGTCATCATCAGAGTTTTCTCTGATGGCATCACCCATAGAATCAGATTCAGAATCTTCTTGGATTTCTTCCTCTGGGACTTGTTAAATGGAATAAATGTTCTTCTTTTCCTTTGGAAAGCTGTTAGCATAGTGTTTAGTGGACAAACAGTTGTCAAAAGAGTTTTTTTAAGTACTTCTGACACTTTTTCTCTGGGTTGGTCTTTATTGTCAAACCTGAAAGGCTGTTTCTCTCTGAAAATGTGGCCTTTATATGGGGAACATTTCCTTACATTTTTCCTTTTCCTCACATATTGAAAGGTGTTTGCAATTCCATCTAGAGTTCAGTTTTGGTTGCACCTGCCTTTACTGCATGCTCTAGTTCCCCTGTAAGCTTTGTCAAGAGTCTGTTATTCCTCATCTGAGTGTTCATATGAGCATCAATGGCTTTAATTCTTCTAGAATTTTGAAGACACCACTAAGAAGGAGTTTCATCCAGTCAGTATTTTTCATGTTCAAATGAAATGGTTTTGTGCCCTATTCAATTACAATTCCTGTACTTCTGGATTATCTGACTCTTCCACCCTGGCCAGTTTCTTCTACCATGGATTTCTTTCATTCCTGTGTACCACATACTGGCATTTCCTTCCGATTCTGTATTTAGTCTGGCTATAATACAGTATGCTTGTATAGCTGTTATGTCAATGAAAAATTCATCAATATAATCAATTAGCTCCATATCATCATATTCTGCTACACCGGAAAGCTTGGGACAATTTGAGGCTTCTGGAAGTCCTTTTAGTGCTTTCTTTTCTTAATAAGTCATGTTATCTTCATCTTGGTATTGTGATGGGCATCTTTTCTTATTCTTCAAAAAGGCATCTGGTTTTATTACCTCTTGGTGGTATGGAGTCTTGTCCAAAACATTGCCCTGTGTTTTTGGTTGTATGTTTTGGCAGAGATTGAAAAATTTGTTAATGTCTTGATCCAAACATTTATTGTCCCTTGTGCAGTGATAGTGCTTCTCTAAGACTTGGTTTAGTCTTCTGCTGGTTTCTTCTGAGTTTTTACTAAGTCTGGTATAGTCCTCTTCAATGATATGGATAGTTTTGGCTTTTAAGGTGTTAACCTCTTGTAAACTTGAAATACTTTGATGGAGTATTTTGAACTCTCTTTGAGTTTTTTCTGAAAATTGGGACATCTGTAACCACAGCTCATTACTGTTAATGTGGCTCTGAGGGGTAACAAAATTATGCTAATTCTAAGTGGGGATATCATCTCTAATATTAGGGCTACTTATAATATCAGGAGTATTTGAAGCTACTTCTGGCTCTTTTGCACTTCTTTCACTATCTGCAACAGTTTCTGAATCATTGGGTCTGACACTTTCTGCCTCTAGTTGAAAGAAGTTTTGTGTTTGCCCTTTGATCCTTGTCTTCTCCTGGAGAATACCTGGGATTTTGAAGAATGGTTACTCTTGGCTGCTGATCTGCTGGTGCTTGAGTGGTGTGAAGCCACTGGGGATTCTGGTTTTTTTACTCCTTGTGAGCCTGATGGCATCAGACTATCCTCTTTCTGCTTCAGTTGTTCTTCTATGGCTAGGATAGTGGCTTGAGTCTCCCTTATCCTGGCTTCCCTTTCCTCCAGGATTTTGAGCTTCCTGTTGTGATTTCAACCTTTGGTGATTACCATAAGGTCCTCAAAGGGTATCTCTTTGAAAAAGATCTTCTGTAAAACTGCTCAAAGTTATTCCAAGTGTGAAGCGTGTTTGAATGTCTTGTTTTCCATGCTCCATTAAAATAAATCTTTGATGTTCTTGTGGAGCTTAAGAAATTGATCCATATCCTTCCAGTCCTCTGGTTTGAGGTTCTTGTTGAATTGGAAGGTGAATGGAAAAATTAGTATTATTTCCCTCAGTGTCCTGCCATAGACTATGGTTTCCATGTCCTGATCTTTTTGTTCTTAACAGTCCTGGTTTGTGCTCTGGAAGGTTCCTGAGGTTTACAGTGGACATATTAGTGTTTCAAGCAGTCAAAAACCTTTTGGTCTTAGGGTAGTTACCTTTAGCTATGCCTTTTAAGAATTTGTTGTTAGCTTCTTTAGGAGATTGGCCTTTAGAGGTTACACTTGGGTTAATTATGGTAATTGTCCCTGTACAGGTTATGAAGGTTGGTTTACCTTGTATGGAGGCAGAGTTTCATGGTTCTCCGGTCCTATGACTGGAAATTGGTTTCCACTTTGTGTTTTTTATGAGGATTTCACTGTTCCTTTCTCCTTTGCCCTTCTGCATTTCTGTGTCTGGGGGTGCCACTGGTGTATTGCCCTGTGACTGGGTTTCAAGTCATATGAAATTTTCTTCCTCTGAGACAAATGATGAGGTTTTATTTAATTTAAGACTTCTTAGGATGCTATTTTCAAGTCTTATAATGGCCTCTGGTACAATATATGTATATATTATACCCTTGTATTAGGATTCATTATTTATATTATCAATGACATGTCAAAAATGCTGCTTTTTGGACATATTGTTTACTGTTGTATGCCAAATATCTTGGAGATTATCTTGTAATTAACAAGAATAATTTTATAAGTGGTTATTCAATTGACAATTGAAACTATCAGTATTCTTCTTAACAAAAGAAGGATAAAATAAGGGTTCATTTTTTTATGTCAAAAAACATGCATAAGATAAGACGGTGGTAATAAAATTATAATTAACCATGTCAAAAACTCATCAAAAAAATAACAAACAGTTGTACATGGGTGTATACCACTGAAAAAATTGCAATATATACAATATTTTATATATTATTATGTCTAGTCAGAGAATTTAATATGCTAATAAATAATAATAATGGTAAATTAAATATCAAAATAAGAGAAATCACTCATTTTTATGCCAAAAAAGTCCAAAAATAATGAAAAAACATGGCCAGGCCCCCAAGTTGTCAGGCTACGTCTATGATAAAGTGATAATAATAGTACTCAGAGCTTTTACTATTACTTTGGAATGCATAATAGGAGTAAAAAACAGTTTATAATAGGTTTTCAGGGCTATACTATGGAAGAATAGTGGTGGTGAGCACTATTGAAACCCCTGGGTGCACCTTTATCAATTGTATTATTATAATAAAGACTAAAAAAATTTATATTATAATTTTACCTTATTATTTTCCAATATTATAAATGTTGGTAAACAGCTTTACTCCTTAGAAATTCAAAATCAGGATAGGGATTTCTCTTTTGGGCCTAAAAGAGTCCCTTTTTATCCTGAAATTGGGTGTAAGGACCATTAATTCTTACCACATAGGAGGAATGAATATTTTTTCACCTCCAAGGTCAAGGTTGTGTTTAATACACACCCTGTATACCCTGTATTGGGTCCAGATGTGGTTTTCAAACCACATCTGGGCAGTTTTCACCAATACAGGGTGAAAACCCTCATTTGGGGACCACATAGCCTACTTCTGACATGTATGATGTGTAAAATTCTGTACAGAACCTGTATAGGGACCCAATACAGGAAAAACTATTAGTTTTTGAAGGATAAATAGGCTGCTTTATAGAATTGAGACCTCAATTCCCAGAATGTGAGATAGTATCCTACAGTAAAGGTGTATTGACCAACCCTTTGGATTTCAGCCTTAAAACTGTCATAAATTTATCAGTTTTCAAGATAATGAGCTCAAAATTGGTTCATTCTTAGCCCTAAACTAGTTATACACATTGGTATCTCATTCTTTATGGTATCATCAAGGCTGGAAAAGCTGTACCCCTTTTAAATTGCATTATCAAGACATGTATTTTTCACAAATCCTGTATAGAGCTTATTCACTCAATAAGTTTTTGCTAGCTGAGCTATTAGAGAATGAAAGGCACCATCAGATATTCCTTATTGGGCCTTTTGTCAAAAACAACCCACTTTGGGTATCCCACACTAAAACTGTAGAAGTTCATTAGAGGTGAATATTTTTTTCACCCATATTTGGCTTAATTTTGGCCATAAATTCTGTCTTTTTGATCCTAGCTTTTTCAGGATTAAACTATGATAAAGGTGTAGAAAAAAGATTTTAAGAATAATAAGGGTATGTTAATATAATAAAAGGGCTTTACTATCAAGAGATTGTGGTGGTGAGCACTGCTGAAAGCCCTGGGTGCAGGCTCACCAGTTGGATTACTATAATAAGAGCTATAATACTAAGATTTATAGTATAAAATAGCTCTTTTCAAAGAGTAAAACTGTTTTTGACAGTTTACTACATAGGAATTCATGAGAAGGATGAGGCAAGCTTTTCTGGCTGTGAAAAGCCCCCCTTTTTATCCTGAAATGGGGTGAAAAGGTGGCTAGACCTTTCCATGTAGAGGAATTGAAGATTTTTCACTCTCTAGGACAGGCTTGAGGTTTGCAAAATGCCTTTTTAGCCTTTATTGGGCTCAGATGTGGTTTTCAAACCACATCTGGGCGGTTTTCACCAATACAGGGTGAAAATTTTCATTTGGGGACCACACAGCCTGATTCTGACATGGATGACACGTAGAATGCTGTACAGAACCTGTATGGAACCCCAGTATTGAAGTAAAAAAAAGCTTCTATTTCAGTTTGACAACTCATAATCATGGTTATGGGATATTATCCGATGGTAAGGCTGTATTGGTCAAAATGTGGAATTTTGACCTTAAAACAGCTATAACTTTGTCAGTTCTTGAGATATCAACCTCGAAATTGAATTGGTGTGTAGCCCTGTATGTGTTCTACAAAATGGTAGCTTATTTGATGTGGCTATCATTAAATATGGCATAGCTATCCCATGTACAAGGCTTTTGTACATGTGCATGTTTTAGGCAAAAAGCTGTATTGAGCTTATTTGCCTCATAACCTTTGTTCTAGATGAGATATGAGGAAATGAATAGAACCACAAGATGGCCCTGATTGTGCTATTTTCAAAAATACCCCATCTTAAGTATCTCACACGAAAACTGTAGAAGTTAGATGAGAGGTGAAATATTTATTCACCCTTATTTGGCCTGAATTTGACCATAACTTCTGTAATACTGATGCTAACTCAGTTTGGCTGGTACCATTGGATAGCCCTGGCTTAGAGATTCATTTGGAATACCCATTTAATGGGGTTAGGCCTCTTACTCTGTATTTCAGATGAGAGGTTAAAATTAAGTTTTATTCTCAGCAACAACTTTGAGCAGGAATAGCTTTGTTATTTTTTGTCTAATGATGATGGGACTTGTATATTTGGAAAGGGGTGAGTTTCCTCTTTCTTTTGATACCTTTTAAGCTGATTTGGCTCAGCTCCATGTTTGGTGGTATCTTGGCTATACCATTGGTTTATGGGATTTGGCTGTCATGCTTGTGCTCTGGTTTTGAGTCACAGGCTGACATACCCTCCCTCTAAAAAATTCTCATCATTTATGAGACTGTTCATTCCTCCTAGAGGCTCTGAATCTCCTTAAATGAAGGTTCCCATCTTGTGTGGCATCTTCTGCCAACCATTTGTGTTTATCAGTTGTCTGGTTCTTAAATCTGACTAAGTACTGTCTCTGATCTTTGCCATTAAGTCTTATCTTCCTGGCCTTTATGATTCTTCTTGCTGGTCCAGGAGAGTCTTCCACTTCCACTCTTTCTGGTGGTGTGGGGTTCTTCTTTCTGGAGGGGAATTTATCCTCCTCTGTCTGGAAGTATGGCTTTACTAAGCTCACTGGGAAGACTGGGTGTTTCCTGGAAAATTCCTCTGTGAGTTTGACTTCCACTGTATTTCTCCCTATCAACTTAATGATAGTGAAGGGCCCTACAAATGAGTCTCTCATTCTCTTAGGTCCTTTAAGATTATTAAAGCTTAGTGTAGACATTAACACCTGGTCCCCTTCCTTAAAGTCAGGATCCATGTGTTTCTTGTCCCACCTCTGCTTGTTATATTCTTTGGCCTCAGCTATGCATCTGGCTGCTGTGTCACAAGCCCTCTTCCACATATCATGGAAGTCTTTGGCTGTGGGGTGGATGGTCAGAAGATTCTTCTTCAAGTGATCCACAGGCAACAGGGGATTCCACCCTTTCTCTAACAGTGCAGGTGTTTTTCCTGTGGTAGAGTTCTGACTTGTATTATAAGCCAGTTGGACAGCTGGTAGGAGGGTAACCCAGTCATGGGTGTATCCCTCATGGTCCTTGTATGCCATGCCATAGGCACAGAACCTTCTCAGGATGTCCTCCATTGTATGTATCATCCTTTCAGCTAGGCCATCTGTTTGTGGATGGTAAGCTGTGGAAAATGCAAGCTTGGTGCCAAGCATGTCATACAAGTTAGTCCAAAATTCAGATGTGAATTTTGGGTCCCTATCACTAATAATGATCTTACGGACTCCACAGGTAGATATGATGTTATTCCAGAATAGCAGAACAGTCTCCATGGCTGTGTCCTCTTTATGGCATGGAAGGCACCTCATACTCTTGCTGAACCTATCAAGTATGATTAAATAGGCATTGTAGTTTTCTTTGCCTGCTGGGAAAAGTCCTGTGACCCAGTCCATATTGATGGTTTCCCATGGGTGTTTGGGTTCTTCTATGTGTTGAAGTAACCCATACTTATTCCCATGTTTCCTATCTGCCTTTTGACATCTTTCACAAGTGTTGATGTATTTACTCAACTCTTGTTCCCACTTGAGCCACCAAGCTGTGCTAGCTACCCTCTCTTTGGTCCTGTCTTCACTCATTTGTCCCACATAGGGGCAGTCATGGCATTCCTGCAGGATCAGGGAGATGTGGTCCCTGTCTACCACTTTGAGTGCACTTGTGTGTCTTTCTCTGTGGTAGAGCAGGCCATATCTAAGGAAGAACTATTTATCATTATAGGCTCTCAACCAGGGTTCCTCCAGCTGGGATTCCGAGTCTGGACTCCTGTATTTTTGTTGAAGGAGTTGTAGTAAGATGCCACGCTGTTTGTGCTGGGCATAAGACTTTGGTACTGCACTGAAAAATTCATTGTGCAGTTCTGAGGAGCTTATTCCCAGTATGGGAGTTTCTGTTCCTTCTGAATCAGTGTTTCCACTGTCAAGGGTACCATTTTCTGGTTCCCATTCAGAAAATCTGAATTTCTTCTTCCTATCTATCTCCATGAAATAGATAGGGATCTTGGCTGCAACTTCAGGGTCATAAGCTGGATTGGTTTTGACATTATCCAGTGGCCATCTGCATTGGTATGGCTTTCACCTTCTTTTTATTTGATGTTCATGTTCCCTCTATACTCCTGGATGGCTATCTGCCATCTCAGCATGTGTCTATTTCTAGTCTTCATTTTTAGTAAAGACTTCAAGGCTGTGCCGTCTGTGTAGACTTCAAAGACTGCACGCTCCAAATAATAATGGAGTTTTTCTAGAGCCCAGACTAAGCATAGATATTAAGTATGGGTGCCCACATACTTGCCTTCTGAATCTTTCAGTTGCCTAGAGTTGTAACATATTACTCCCTCTCTTGGTTCACCCTCCACAATTTGTCTTTGGCAAAGGGCTGCTCCTAAGCCTTGGCTACATCCTGCATCTTTGTATAACTTGAATGGTAGTTTAAAGTCAGGCAAGATGAGCACAGGTGAATTTGTGAGTTCATGCTTGATCCTCTCATATGCATCCCTCCTTTCCTTGGTGATTCCAAAAACTACATCTTTTGAACATAGCTTTTAGAAAATACTAGTTATGTGGGCAAAATTCTTGATGTGGTTTCTGTAGTAGCTAGCAAATCCAAGGAAAGATTGCATCTCTTCAATGCACTTTGGTACTGGCCTTTGAAGTACTGCTGCTACTTTATTCTGGTCAATTGCCAGACTAAGACCTGAGACTTTATGTCCTAGAGCCAGTAGCTCTTGTTGGCCAAAATTACACTTTTTCAGTAAAATTCTCAGATTTATGGGTGTACATTTACTCAGCACTATGTCTATGTATTGTACATGGTCTTCCCATTTCTCTGAGTATATAATGATGTCATCAATATATACCACCATCCAGCCTTCCAATATTTCTTCTTGAAATATTGTGTCCATCATCTTTTGGAAATGGGCTGGTGCATTTTTGATGCCAAATGGAATCCTGGTGTACTCATATATGCCCATATGGCATATTACTCTTGGTAATTTCATGGAGTTTGGTTTAACCCTATTTTTGTGGAAGCCTTTCATACAATCCATTTTGGTTATGTATTTGGCTTTTGCCAGTTTATCCAAGGCATGAGGTATCCTGGGTATAGGGTACCTGTCTGCTTTTGTGTAGTTATTCAGAGCTCTGAAGTCTCCACACAGTCTAGACTTGCCATCATGCCAGGTGATTAGGACAGGAGTGGTTATTTCCACTATTTCATTATGTCCAATCTTTCTGATGACATCCATGTCCAGGAGTTCATTGATATGTTTTTCAATTTCTTTCCTGCTTTCCAGACTTTCTGGATAAGGAGGTCTCCTGAGAATGGGTGCATAAGGTCTTTCCACATCCAGATATACTTCTATATCATGGCCTTTGATCTTGCCTAATGGTTCTTCACCAATGGAAAATGCTGGTCTGTTCTTCCTCAGCATCTTCAGTAAGATTAGTTTTTGTTTACTGGTGAGGGTAGTGCTAAGCTGGCCCTCCCTGAATTCATTCAGTAGTTCCTCCAGTGGGTCATGGGCAGAGAGTTGGTATATATCAAGTGAAAATTTCTTCTCCTTGTTGGTACTAATGGTAATATTCCTGTTTTTACTATTGTAAATATCTATGCCATACATCGTTTGGTAATGTGTTCCCAGGAAGAACCCTTGGATGTGGGAATCATCAAGAACTAAAAACTCTGGTTTGAGTCTGCTGTTACCCTTCCTATGAGGTATAATTATTTCTTTAATAATTGTACCAATAGAAGTCATCTTTCCTGATGCACTCTTGAAGTTTTTTGCCTTGGTTGGCAAGAGCTGTTTTCCCCAATTTTGGAAGTGGTTATCCAGATAATTTGTGGCCACTATGGAGCAGTGTGTCCTGCTATCAATGATCAATGGATGTTGAGAATTGTAAATACAGACAGTCATTTTTGTGGCTGTTTTGTGTATATATGCCATTCCTCTGGTTGGTGTGACCATGAATGTTTGTGCATCTTGGGTATGTTTGCACAAGTCTTTATTGGCAGTATCCTGTGGCATCCCTGCTTCCAACTTTATTTCCTGAATTTCTAGTGGGGATTCCTCTTGGTATTCCACTAGAAATTCTTCTCTTGGGTCTTGGTCATCATCAGATGGTTCTCTGATGGCATCACCCATGGAGTCTGATTCAGAATCCTCTGTTGGGGAGTCCTCCTCTGGGACTTTCTCAATGGCATAGAATTTTTTATTTGCCTTTGGACAGTTGTTGGCATAGTGGTCTGTTGAACCACAATTGTGACAAGAATTCCTCTTCTTTGCCACTTCTGCCACCCTTTCTTTGGGTTTGTCTTTAAACTCTACCCTGAAAGGTTGTTTCTTTTTGAAACCACTGCTCTTATATGGGGTGAATTTCCCTATATTAGCTCTTTTCCTTATGTCTTGTAAGGTATTAGCAATTTCATCCAGAGTAAAATTTTGGTTGCATCTGCATTTTACTGCATGTTCTAGTTCTCCTGGAAGTTGTGTCAGAAGCTTGTGATTCCTCATTTGGATGTTCATCTGAGGATCAATGGCTTTAAGTCTTTTAGACTGTCTAAGACACCACTAATATGGATATTTGTCCACAGAGTATTTGTCATTTTCAAATGACATTGTTGTTTTCCATATCCAAGTACCATTACTGTACTTTTGGATGATTTGACTCTTCCACCATGGCCAGTTTCTTCTTCCATGGATTTCTTTCATTTCTGTATACCATATGCTAGCATGACCTTTAAATGCTGTATTTAGTCTAGCAGTAATCCAGTAATCTGGCATGCTTGTTACATCAATGAAGAGTCCATCAAGATAATCTATGAGCTCCATATGATCATATTCTCCTGTTTCAGAGAATTTAGGCTAGCTTGAGGCCTCAGAAAGCTGTTTCAAGGCTTCCTTTTCAGAACAAGACATATTATCTCCATCCTGGTATTTTGATGGAGATCTTGCCTTATTTCCTAACATGGCATCTGGTTTGATGTCATCTGGGTGATATGGATTATCCATAACATGGCCTTGTGGTTGAGGCTTCATGTTATGGTAGACATTAAACAATTTGTTTATATCTTGGTCCAGACAGTCCCTGTCCCTTCTGCTATGGTGTTTTTCTTCAAATACTATATTCAGTATTTTGTTGGTTTCTTCAGAGGCTTTTCTCAATTGAGCATGTCCTTCTTGAAGAGTTTCAACAATTTTATCCATGGAGGCTGTTAATTCTTACATCCTCTCATGGCTTTCTTCAAGTTCTGAAAGCTGCTTTTGAGTTTGCTCAGCATATTGGGACATTTGTAACCACAGTGCATCACTGTTTAAGTTACTCTCAGGTGAGGCAGCATTATGTTCAATCTGAGTTGGGGTAATATTTCTATTAATAGGACTACTGATTCTAGAGTGGTTTACAACTACTTCTGGCTCTTGTGCACCTCTTTCACCAAATCCAACAGCTTCTGGATCATTGGGTCTGACTCTCTCTTCCTTTGATTGAAAGAGGTCTTGTTTTTCCCCTTGTATCCTTGTCTTCTCCTGGAAACCTCCTGGAATTGTGAAGAATGGTGACTCCTGGTCACTGACTTGTTGGTTTCTGAATGGTGTGAAGCCACTGGAGAGCTGGTTTGGCCTGCTTATTGTGAGCCTGAAGGAATCTGAGTAGGCCCTGTCTGGGTTAACTGCTCTTCTATAGCTTGGATAGTGGCTTGATTCTCCCGTATCCTGTTTGCCCTTGCCTCCAGGAGTCTGATGATTACCATAAGGTCCTTTAAGTTTATCTCTTTGAGACAGATCCTCTGGCAACTTGCTCCAAGCTCTGCCCAGTGAGATTCTGGGTTGAACCTCTTGTTGTCCATTCTCCATTGAAATAAATCTTTGAGGAGTTGGTGGAGCTGAAGAACTTGATCCATATCCTTCCAGTCCTCTGGTTTGAGGTTCTTGTTGAATTGGAGTGTGAATTGCAGGGTTTATATTATCTCCCTCATTGCTTTGCCATCCACCACTGTGTCCAAGGTTTCTTCTTCCAGGTCTTCTGGTTCTAGAAAAGCCTTCTCTTTCCTCTGGCTGGTTCCTTTGGAAGCCAAGGTCTCTGAGGTGTACAGGTGACATATCAGTTTTTGCAAGCAGTCAAAAACTTTATGTTCTTAGGGTATTTACCTTTGACTGTACCTTGTACAAATTTGTTGTCTGCTTATTTTGGCAATTTACCTTTAGAGGTTACAACTGGGTTAATTATAGTAATCTTCCCTGTACAAGTTATCAAGGTTGGTTTACCTTGTATTTATGCAGGGCTTAATGGTTTTCTACTCCTATGGGTGGCTATTGGTTTCCACTTCTTTGCTGTAATCAGGCCTTCACTGTGCCTCTTTCCTTTTCCCTTGCTGCCCTCTGGTTCTGAGGGTGTCACTGGTGTGCTGGCCTGTGACTGGGTCTCTAGTGGAATATAGTTTTCTTCCACTGAATCAAAAACAGGAAAAAGAGGGCTTAATGTCAGTTAAGACTTCTTAAAATGCTGTGCTCACGTCTAATAATGGCCTCTTGGCTTTGTATATTACTACAATCTGCCCTGTATAATGACAGTGTAATTGACTTAACAATTCCACATCATAATTACAGCTGTTGGTGCCCTGTTACACTGTTTGTGTACCAGTATCCCCCAGATTGACTTGTGGTTTTCAAGTACAATCTGTATTAAGTGGTTATGTATAAGTGTAATTGAGTCAAAAATACACTTAATCATGCCTCAACTGTTTGTTTTATAGTCAAAGGTGTCCTTATTTAGTCAAAAATACAGGACTTATTAATGGCTGAAGTGTTTTTATATGTAAAACATGCCAGAAATAAAGGTCTTGTGGTTATTAGCCATGTGACAAGTACTCTTATAATATGAGTATAAAATGGTATATATACCAATCAACAATATAATATATATAATATATATATTTTTAAGAAAAAATATGCCTAAAAAACATACACCACAGAAAAAGAATGAGGACTTGAATACAGGTCCTTTACATTATCTTCAGCTTATTTCTGAATGTATCTCTGGAAGTATCCCTAGTTTAACTCACATTCATTGTACTCTGACATTTTTACTCCCCCTTTAATTTTTATTGATATTTTCTCAACTCAATATATATACTGTCAACAAACATAGGTAATGAATCTTATTCAATTTTTGGATTGTGAGAACATTGAAATTCCCTCATGATTCTTATAGCTAGTATAATAATCTTCAACTTCTCTCATCAATTGAGTTCCTTACAATTCACTTCATGAATGCTTGTGGATTTTGCAGGTTCATCCAGCTATACAGGGAGCCTTGAAAAGGAATTCTTTGATACCTGTAGGATTAATTGCTTCTTTGATCTTATTGTCATTCCACCGCCTTGATTCTTGAATTTCTTTGATTTTAATTTATCTTTGATGTTGGCTCAAGGAATGAGGATAACTTAAGAATTAAGAAATTCTATTTACCAGAATGCTTGTTTTCAAAAGAATCAAAAATTAAGCTTGAATTGATCTCCCACAATTATAATAATAAGTAATGATGAATTTGAAAATTATAATGGCAATTATTTTGAGGGAATCCTGTCCAAATTTAAATTAAAACTGGGTGTTCCTCCTTAAAATTATGAATATTTTGGAAAAATAAGATCCAATAATTTCATAATAAGTAAAATACCTCTCCTTGAGTGATGATTATCATCAAAGAAATTGGGAAAAATCATTGGAAAGGATGTTTCCATACAAATTAATCTTAATTTATGCAATAATGTTTCAAAATAAAAAATGAATAAATAAAGAGAATAAAATAAACTTGAAGCTCTTCAAATAGTGAGTGAATGGCCTTAAACATGATTTAATGAATACTTTTGAAATTAGATTCTTGATATTTTCTGTGAAGGAATAATAAACAAAGTATAGGAATACTTTGATGAATTAAAAAAAATTGGAAAGGGGTTGCATGGGCCACAGCTGAAAAATTTTGTTCAGTGCTGGATATATCTTGGAGGGAACTCCAAATTTGGAAAGGAACCTGTTTCCTCATAGATAATTTCTTTTAAAATCAAAATTTAAGGATTTGGGACAACAGTAATAAGAAATTTGATTGATCTGCAGATTTGGAATATATTTATGTCCATTAATAAACTAATTTTCAAAATTTAATTCATTTTTTACACTATTAAGAAAAATTCAGGGGCTAAATCTTTAGCTTATCAAAATAACTTACAAAATCCCCAGGGGTCTTTCCACTATATAACCCATGCAATCCTATCATTTAGGTTCCATTTGTACTAAAAAAATCATATCACACTGATATATTAAATTTTCATTCTAAAAATTTGCAGTATGATTTCAATATTTTGTCCTGGGTTTTTTATTATTCAAATTGAAAGAAAAATCAATATTGAGCAATACTTTCCAACCTCTCTGAGCTCAGTAATATTCAGAAGATTATTCAATTCTATTCATATACTATTAGAATCTGACTTGAGTCATCTTGGGAGCCTTAATTCTTTCCAGAGTTTCCATCTGGGTCCACTGCTTAATATTTTTGGAGTGGCTGAAGGCTTGAATCCTGAAACATATAAAAAATACAAAAATAATAACAAAGTGCTTTTTATAAATTCTTTCATAAACTCCAAGAATAAAGATAAAAATATCCTATTACATGGATGTGGTTTTGTGGTTAAAGGGAATATTTTCGAAACAAGAGAGGCTTTCAAGAATGCAAACATGGCTCTGAGACATATTGGAAACTATAGCTCACCTTTATTCATTGATGTTCCTCAATATTGTGATCTTTATCAAGCTTCCAACCATACAAGTTTAACTAGTTCTGTTACATCAATACCTAATTTTCAAACCAATCTTTCATTTCACCAAATCCAGGGTATTTCCTTTCTCTTGAATATTGAAAATAATATGGAAAAAATTTGTGAAAAACTATGGAAACATTCAGATAACTTATGGATTAAAAAAGTGTTTTCTAATGCTGTTGAAAATGGGCTGATACCACAAGATATTGCATGCAAAAGTAGGGGTGGAATATTGGCTGATGATATGAGACTTGGAAAAACATTGAGAACTTTATTCTTGATTAAACAAACACAAAATGAAGCATTAAAGTACTCAGAACTATCTAAGGACCATGTCCCAGCTACTTTGATCATTGTACCACTTTCTACTTTGCATAACTGGGAGAATGAAATAAGACTACATTTTCACGATGGTAGTTTACCATATTCAATATTCCATGGTTACAATCATAATTTCATTTCATTCCAAAATTTGAAGAAGAATGCAGTTATCATCACCACATATGATGTTATTGCTGTTTATAATGTTGATGATGTTCATGGGATGAGAATAAATCCTCTTTTGGTGAATGGGTTCAGAATAGTGTTGGATGAAGCACAGTAAGCTTCTCTTTGGGATTTTTAAATAAAAAAGTACTGAAATGTTTACATCAATCAGCTACATAAAGGAACAATCTACTCATAGAGCTTTCACAATATTGAATTTAAAATCTGAAAGAAAGTTATGCCTTACGCGAACACCATTACAAAACAATCTTTGGGATCTTCATAGTCTGTTGAGGTTTTTACAAGTAGAACAATGGAATCTCAAGCCTTTATAGGAAAATTGCATAATCAAACAAATATCATCTGGGAATAAAATGGAAATCGAATCATTACAGCTTATAATGCAAACACTCACCTTGAGAAGATTGAAAGCCAACCTACTGGATTTTTCCAAGAAAGTGCAACATGGAGTTGGAATTGAGATCTATGAGCCATGGAAAACACTTTATTTCAAAAAGCATGAAGAGCTTAGTGCATTGTATGGAAAACAGAGGTCCAAAGCAGTTAAATGGGATTCATCAAAATTTTTCTGCAGCTTATCAGATTTGAGGCAGCTTTGCAATCATCCAGCACTGATAGAAAGGGAAAAAGGGGGAAGGAGATATACCTGGAAAGAAGGATCCAAAGTGGTGCATCTTGTTAGCCATCTCAAGGAGTCTTTTTAGAAGGATCCAGGCTGAAGATATCCCAAAGCAGTTGTTTTTTCAGAATGCAGAAGTTTTCTTGATATGTGAGCTCAAATCCTTCTACTAACTGTCATTTGAATGATTTTATTGATCAAATATTGTAAAAAGTATTGAAATTGCCCTGGATGAAGGTGGAATATCCAATTTGATGATGCATGGAATGCTCAAAAATGATCAAAGGGTAAAAATCCTTGAAGAATTCAGAAAATATCCAAAATATCAAGTTCTTCTTACAACAAAAGGCACAGGTGGTGTTGGTATTGATCTGAGATGTGCTCAAAATGTCTAAATAATGGTAAGAAAGGATTTAGATACACTTGAAGCTTGATCTAATATTATTGCGATTACTTAAATTAGGAACCAGGTTAGAACACTTCAACCAATGATCAAGCAGTTGATAGGCTTTATCGGCTAGGGAAAATGAAAGAAGTTCATGTATTTCATTATATGACTGTTGGTAGTATTGAGGTGAATATTCAGCAAGCTAGAAGGGAGAAACAGAAGCTCCAGATGTAAGAAAGTTTATACTCAATAAATATTTATCTTTTTTAGTAGCTAAACAATTTTTATTTCATTTCAGGTTGATCATTGGACATTGAGGTACTGTGGATCATTAATTGGAAAAATTGATTGTGGAAACAATAGAAAAATCATGAATTATTTTTTTAGGTTTCAGATAGTTGAAGTAAATGATGAATATCTATACATGGCTTAAATTGTAACATTAGCTTCTCATCATTAGTTAGCTTGGAAATATAATCATTTGAATAAAGATTTTCTGGAAGTCAAATTGGAAATTTGGCTTCTTTCTCAAAAATACCACTTTGTACTCCTCTACTTTCCAAGACATTTGGAATTCTATTGAATTTACTTTTTTGAATTTTCTTTTTAATTGATGAGGAATCTAATTGACTTGCTAGCTTTGAGAATAAATCTGAAATCCAAGGGGACTTGAGTTTTATTAATTATCCATTTTCATCTTCAGTATCAGAGCAGCATTGTGGCTCATCAAATATGGAAGCTTCATCTTGATTTATTTTCAATGATAGTAATGTCTCTGAGTGATCTGATGATTACTGAATATTAAATAACATCAATTGGTGTAAAAATCAATCAAAAATAAAAAAACATACTCTTTTACACCACCTTGCTTTCTGCTTCTGACTGGCTTTTTTTAGAAGTGCTTCAGGAACCAATTTATCATTCTTAAGATTCTCTTGTTTCCCTCTGAACCAGCACATTAGTATTAAAGACTTATTAATATGTGTATTATCCTTTGTACTTATCAAGAATATTTTCAATTCTCCTTGTTGGTGTAAATAGTTCCAGTGGTTGAGAACAAATTTTGCAAATATTTGATTCCATTTTGATTACCAACATTGATTCCAAGCAAAGGTTGACATTGGGAAGCCTGATTTGAAGAGATCCTCTCGAAACATAATTTTGTACATTGGTGAAATTAATATTCTTGGCTTTATAGATGGTCTATCCTCTCCCAAGTTGTGATTATGGGGATTTGTCATTGGATTATCAGTGCAAGAAAAGGGTAAGCTCTCAAAAAATTTGAGACTTTCTTCTGATGGAAGAGATTTCCAACTATTTATATCAGATGGAGATTGGAAATAGTTGATTTCCATTATCAACCAGCATAATGGATGTATGGATCTTGATATTGCACTGGTAGGTAGTGGGATGATGGGATGTAATATCTTGTTGATAGTCCTGTTTGATTGGGGTATAGAGGTCTCAAAAAAGTAATGTGAAGTTTTAGGCATAGTAAAACAGGTTAATTAAAGTAAGATTTCTGGGTATAGGTGGAAGAATCAAGAGAAAGGCTCCTATTTATCATAAATGAGAGGATTCTGGAGCCCTGTAGTTATTTCTTACAGTTTGAATGAGCCTGAAAAAAGCTATCTTGTGTAAAAGGAGCTTATTTGGGAAAGTAAGTAATGAGGTGTCAGGTGAAGCAAAGTAATCTTAGCAAATTCAAACATGATTTGAATAAAAATCACCCTGTTTTGAAAGAATAAAATTACATTACAGAAAAAACTGATCAAATTAATAAGGTGTTTATATCGGCTTTATCAGGGAGATCTAGTACAGGTTGTCCATCTATGGTATGTTTTTCAAGCCATGCCTTACTGAAGTCCAATACTAAACATTTGGCCACTTCCAATTTTTTTGGAGCAGTGGGAACAAATTCATGGGTTTTTGAGGAAAATTCCTTGTTAAAAATATTCAAAATATATGCATTTGTTCTCTTCCAAATAGGCTCATAAGGCCTTTCCTTGGCAATAACATTATCACTAATTTTAACCATCTGCAATGCTCCTTTAGCTGAGCTTTTTCTCCAATCTCTTGAGCAAACCATTACCCCTCTTGCCCCAGAAGCAAGAAATGAAGCTAAAATATGATAGCAGGGCTTAACTAATCCTATTTATGATTGTAGCTCTGATAAGGTCTTAAGGTGTTCTTTGGACCTTTTATGATTGAGCACAAATCCATCAGGAATATTAACTGGAAGAGCTTTTGAATGTGCTAGTATCAGGACATATGAGATCATAAGATGTAAAATGGAATCATTGGGAGATATTAAGCTATTCATTCCATGATTAATTGGCTGTTTTTCCTCCTTTTCATCAAGGGTATTTTCAATTTGAGCTGAATGGGATGGTCTTGTGCTGAGGCAGGACACTAGAAATTCCAGGCTGAGTCGTTGAACTAACAAGGGATCATCTTCCGTTGATTTCATGATTTCAAACTTCTCAGTTTGTATGAGATCTTGTGCAGAAACTGATATTGACTCCAGTATTGGATTGGCCCAGAACTGTTTCTTTTGAAGATTAGGGACAAAGAGGGGTTCGTGTGATTTGGGAATGTTTGGCATTAAAATTGTAGAATCCAAAGTAAAGATAGGGACATTCCAAGCGTCAGGATCATTGAAAGGATCATATTTCTTTGGTGAAAAGAAATCTAATCCTGATAAAGCAAATGAATATCAATGTTCTGGATGAAACATGAATGAATGTCTTTTGTATTTACCAGATTTATTCAAATCCACTAGCCATTTGGTAATGCTAAGAGATCCAATACTTTGAAGGTGTATTCCTTTGGGTAGTTTGGTAGAAAATGGCCTTTGGGGAATTTCCTGGAATTATTATCTTACTAGAGTCTCAACATTAACCTGGCATTTCTTCCATGAGGATACAGAAAGTGGCTGATAATGGTTGATTTTTTCTTCAAAGTGATCTGAGTGAATAGGATTGAATAATCCGGATTGAGGGAGATTTTTCTTCTTTTGGGATGTTGAAGGCTCTTCATTACTGGTTTGCATTACTTTTGAAGTTGATGGGTTATTATCTACAAGTATGAAATTGTAGTCAGGTTTTTCTTTTGAGTTTTTGGTAGATGTAGGTTTTATCAAGGGCTCCTCTATTTTTGATTTTGCTTTTTTTCTCATGGTTGAAGCTGGATACCTTGGTATATTTGATTGATCATTTTGAGAAATACTATTGACTTCAGGGCTGGAGTTTGAAATGGATAGGGCTTTTTCAAAATCATTTTGAGGTTGGAATAGTCCTGGTTCTAGATTTTGAGAATCTGACTGGCTTTGTGGGTGTGATTTCTCAGTATCATAATTGCATTCCAATTTCTAAGAAAGAAATGATTCAGGGAATGTAGTTTAATATTTGAGTAAAGCCTAAATAAAATATTGATACATAATTCTTGATACTTTTCCTTTATACTTTGATAAATTTTGGCCTTTTTATACTCATACTAGAAGAAGATATGAAATACCTCTTTATTGATGTTTGAGAGGATGCTGAAATAACAACCTTGGCTTCAGGGGGTAATGATACACCTAGCTGTACACCTAAATTATGATTTAAAGTCCAATTAAAAATGGCACCATATGAGCAAAAGCTGGAAAAACATACGATACAGATCATCTTCAGGTATTTTGGAGACCTCTTGAACTTTTTTTCTTGCATATTCAGGAAAGTGAGTATTGCAGGTAGCAAGCTTGAGAGAAGGAAGAAATTTGGAGATTTTGGATATGAATTCTGATTTTTCAACTTGCTTTGGCTCTATTTCAAGTAATGGATCCATTTTGGAGCAGTGATTTTCTGAAATTGAGTCAGGGTTAATTATTATAAATAAGTTTTTAAATTTATATTTGAAATGAAATTGAAAAAAATACAAGGTGGGCATTCTTTACAGTGTTCAAGACAGATTGGAATATCATTGAATATAGGATTTTGGGAAGGCATATACAATGATGACTTTTGATAAATGTCAATATTTTTTTTGAGCATTGCTCAATATATAATAGCTTGGGGAAAAACTAAAACCAAAGCAGGTATAAATAAGAGGCTTATATATTAAATAATGTTGAGAACCTATAGCACAGTTCAACTTTGAAAACATTAAATAAATAAAAAATTTATGACTGATGGTCATAATTGTGAAAGCCCACATTGTGGCCAAATTATAAATTCTCACAATGGGTGACTTTCTAAAATATTTTAAATCATGTTTTCTTTTGAAGTACATTTATTACTAAATTCTCAGCTTGGAAAACATATAGGACACTTCAGCTCTCAAATACACTACAAAAATACTAATTTTATGACTGCCAGTCGTGATTTTGAAAGGCATCTTTTGACTTGGTTATCAATTCACTCAATTGGTGAATTGTTGAAATAATTTATCTCTAATTATATTTCCAAATACATCTATTACAAAACTCTAAGCTTGGATACAAAAAAGGACTCTTAGATAAACATTATTCAGGATTCATATGATTATGACTACTTGAACTAGCTTCAATTCCACTGAGAGAAGATCTTCCTGGCCTCTGTATGATGTGATGTCCCCTTTTTGTCTTGACCTCAATCTCTAATTAAATATTTTGGATTCCAATCAGTTCTTTTACCAATAAGTGGTTTCTTTCAACTTCTGAAATTGTGTTTAAGTATATTGTGGAATAACAATCTAAAGGTAAGCAATGTGGTGCATTAGTTAAATCAGAATTATAGTATAATTATTCTCCATCCCTATGAAGCATACAATGAAATCTACTCTTTTCAAGCTGGGTTTTGGCACCAAGGGTCATTGCTAGATCCAATTGCCTTTTACACAAGGTCAAAGCTCCACTACACCAAACTCCAACAAGTCTTTTTGGTACCTTTCCCAAGTCAGAATTATCCTCTACATCTGAAGTTGCTCTTATATCAGTATATATTGCGGAGAAATTTTTGTTTTGAGGCAATAATTGACGTCCTATTTTGAAATGGGCAGCTGTAACCTAAATATAGAAGTAATATTAGCGTTTGGTGTATGTCTAACAAAAGAATAAGCATGTGCATTCTGCCTCCCTCTAGTGTTTTTGGATTTCTTAGATTTTTGAAATTTAACCTCCTCTGCAGCCTGGCCATGTTTTGAAAGATTTTTCATTTCTTTACCCCTTCCATTGACCCAATGTTCAATTAATAGGTTTAGTTGATCAGGATTGTTGATAATTAAACTGGGTTGAGTTTGGCTCCGATTGAATTTTTTTTTGGAGATAATGTCGGCTATGGCTGCATCCAAAGTGGAGTTATTGAATGAGGTTCCCCATTTGAAGGTAATCCTCTTGAGGCATACGAGCTGGCATTCCTTTTCACAATCACGCTTTTCAAATATTGAGACCTTGATCTTGTTATTGAGAACACCACAACTGGGTTTAAATTCAGGTGGCTGCAATCATTGAGATATAGAGGTGATTTCTTGTTTGACCAGAATTTTGCGCTCACTAATTGGATGATCTCTCAGTCCATATTCAAAGGTTTCCAAATGGGCCTTGATGTGTTGAGCTTGGTTTTTGACCCAATGAATATGAAATTCCTCTTCATCATTGGAAGGATTGGGTGGGAAGTGATCTACAGAAGGTGGCATACCCATTAAGAAGTAGATAAATTCTTGCAAGTGGACTGATTAAGTGGATGCCTGACTTGGATGATTGTTCTTTGTTACCAATCTTTTAATGCAGTTATTTCTCCCTTGCAAAACTCTCTTATTATTTCTAGACCTCTGTTGGTCCTCTTCTTGTTGATTCCTGAATTCTACTCCAACAACTGAAAACCAAATCAGTGAGTAATTTTCAATAAGCTTTAGGAAAGATACTAACCCTTGATGTTATTTCCTCTTGTCCCTCCTGACTGGGATTCTGTGCAACTGCATCCTCTATTCCAAGTCTTTCCAAATCTTTCAGAAAGATGGATTTCTTTCCAGTAGAGCCAGTATGGATGCTTTCGTGGTTTTCTTCATCTGAGTTCATTATTGAGTTGCCCTCTGTTGGTGGGTTTTGTGATGAGGATCCAGAATTTTCTCTGTGGAATTGAAGTGGAGTTAAATTGAGGAAAATGAGGTAATTATATTAATGAAAGTTTGAGGATGTTAAACAGGGTGGGAGTAAGGATTAAACATATGATAATGAATTTGGTGGATGAGAAAGCTCAGGAAAGCTTATAGCAGTTTGGTGAAGTGGAAATGCAGAAGCTTTTGGTGGAGAAGAGATAGTTTATATACACATTTTTTCAAACCTGTTCTATCCAGCACCAAAAAACCAAATTATGTCTTGAAAGATATTTGGGAGGCTTAAGTATTGCAGATTGACAATTTAAATCTCTTTTAAAAGGGATTTGAGTGAATTATTCTAAAAAAAATTCATTTCATAGAATATAACAATATCAACAAAGGAAAAAGTATTGTTTTTTCTCCAATGAAATCTTTAGTGAGCATTGATAAGAAACTTTAAGGCTGAAAGGGGTGAGTTGCTTCAATCAACTACCCATTTCTGGCAAGGTTTGAAAGGAAATGGTAAGAAGCTGTTAAAATATATGAGATAATGAGTGGCAGTCCACTGAATCACTTACTGATGAATGTAGAGATACCCAAAAGAGTGTAGCCTGATCAATTCCAAAGGTTCCAAGAGGATTCTTGAGGCTTGCAGCATGACCCAAAACTGATTGGTAGCTGATGATTATGGCATCCTCTGTCTGGTCCAATAGAATAGAACAATTGAGGTCTTGAAAAGGATGGAAAGGGTCTTTTTCTATTTAATTATTTTCTAGCTTCTTAAAAGGTTTGATCATTAGCCACCATATGTTGGGATCATCTCCAACTAATGAGACAATATTATCAATATGGCCGAATGATTTGACATTATTAATGCTATACTCTATGATACTGTCTTCAACATGTGATTTTACATTACAATACCTTTTTTTCAAAAATTATTGACTTTTTGCATTCAAAGAGGTTTACAACATCCCTTAAATTTCTTGAAACTAGTACTTTCTAATATTGAAAAATAGCAGCATGCAATTGAATTGTATGACTGGCACTGATATTTTTTGATTGATACAGAGCAATGAGGGTATTGTTCCTACCAACTCTTTGTTGAAGATTAGGCAATTTGGAAATCCATTGATATTGTACTTGGGGTATCCATCTTTTCAGTATTGTTTGGGAGATCTTAGGTACAATCGGTTATATGAGGGGGAATTTTTGACATAAAAATATATAATTCAAACTCAACATAGTTTATTATTCCGTGGTATGTCCCCAAATGTACGGTCAATACTTTGTATGCCCACACAGCTAAGCTTCTTGGTGGCCCTAGCTCCTTGATAACCTTTGGTAAATGCTGTGTTAGGTGTAGATTAGGTTTGGAGTTTATCATGAACCAACCCAAATGAAGTGTTTGACAATAGATATTTGTAGTACTTTCAATATTATCTAGGTCTTCTTCATGAATGCTTGTTCTGAGTAACACGTTTGTTAATTTAACTAATGAAATTAGTGATTTGAGTAGAAGATCCTTATGGAGGTAGCTCCCTGGGAATTTTACCCTTTCCTCCCTGTGAGGTATTTGTGAATTCCATAGTGGTACAAGTGCCAAAGGTAAATAAAATGTAATCAATATTTGCCACTCTGCTGCTTTGAGTGTCTGAAAGTTTTTGAAGCCAGATTTTCTGGGTAGACAAGAAAACCATGACGGGACCTTTGTTTGATTGATGACTTTTTGAAGTACCGCTAGTTTGCCGTTTTTTAATCTTGGAGTGTCATCTCCTATTGTATTTAAATACTGATTATTATCAGAAGACGAATCAGAAGGAACCAATGAATCACTACCATGTGGAAAAGGTAATACGTTGAGTACTGTAGAAGTGGCTGTCTGGGATCTAAGGGAATACCTGGAGTTTAAGGTTCTGTTTCTTTTTGAAGTTTGATCACTTTTGGTTTGGGAGGCTTCACTAGAGCCTTTGTGCCTTTGAGATGTAGGAGGTCCAATGCGGGCAAGGTTAGCTTTTGTAAGTTTTTGTTTCTTGGGTCTACTTTTTTTTTTGGAATCATTGTCATCTTCATTTTTCATTTTTCTTGGATTCCCCAATAAACAAAAAGGATATTTGGATGTATTGGAGTCTGCCAAAAAACTTTGCTTTCTCCTTTGAAGCTCTAACTCATGACCAGCCAACCCCACCTTGAGGAATGATATGCAATATTCTTTGATATCCCCTAAAATCAAACAATGCATAATATCTATGCTACAAAAGTCAATTGGTCTCCAGTAATCTAGCTTCTTTAGAATACTCCACCGGATACCATGTGATTTTACAAATTCTTCTTGTTCCTTTTTGGTTTGAAGTTGGAGCCATTCATTTTCCTTGGAAATATGATTTTCATGTGTCCTTGATTCAAATTTTGAAGTGATTATTTCATTGATGTCCACCCTTGTAATTTTCAAAAGGAGCAAAATTGATTGTCCAAATGAGAGGCAAATACAGCCACTTTATGTAGAGAGGGAAGATCTGCCATTAAAGGTAATAAAGCCACTATAATAAGTCTACCCTGTGGAAATTTGTGGTTATTGGAAAACCAAATACCATTCCATAACATTTGGAGCTCAATCATAAGAGGCTCCAAGATTGAATTCATTTGATCAAGAGATGGCTCTTTGGGACAAGGAATTATTGCATAAAAAAACATGTTCTCCTCTTTGTGACATTCACTTGGAGGAGGATTCAAGCCAGTGAGAAGAATTGACCCAATTGAAATGGATTTGGCAGCCCCTTTGTTACTGAATGGATTGAACCAATCTACATATAAGCTAAATATCAAATTACCTGTTCTATTTGTGAATGCTTGTTTACTACGTGGGGAAGATTTGAATTTGTGCCAAATTTCAGGAATAACTTTAGGGTCTGTTTGAGAATTATGGGTATTGTGAGCATTTAATAGCTTTTCAAAGCCAGGAATCCACATATGGGAGGCCAACCATTTTTGCAAGGATCGGTATGTAAAGGTACAGATTGGTTTTTGAAGTGAAGTATCATTCTTGTCATCAGTTTTAAATAAAAGAGAACCACATTCTTTTCTTGCAAGAGATCCTAATTTGACAATGGAGGAAGGAAAAGATTGAATAAATTTGGATGTACACTGTTTGTTGATGTGCCCTGTTGCAGTCAGATCATACAAGCTGAAGCATTCTAGACAGAAAATCTTTTTTTCAAAGTCCATTGATATGCCCAGCTGAACCAAAATAGTTTCAATTGAAAGTGGAATTTCTTTAGCAATGGATAATCCATCAAATATGAATTTTGCTCCAAGGCTAGTTATCTTTTCCCTTTCTGATAGAAGAAATTCTGTGATACTAACTCTGGACATTCCATTTTGAGGTATAGGCTGGAAGCTTGAACCAAAGCTTTAAGAGTATGAGAGTCAATGAATTTCAAGGTCTTGTTTTCATATTTTTTGGTATCAAAAAGTAAATTTCTTGCATTATTCTGACAACATATCTGTTCAATTTGATAGCATCCATGGGTTTTCTGTGTTGGCTGCGCCAAAAGATTGTGGAAAATTAGATTTAAGTAATGATGAATAATTGAAATAAATGAGGGAAAGAGTCCTTAAATTTTCACTATTTTGGGCTAAAGACATCTGATCAACCAAAGGCTGGGGTCTCCTGAGTTTTACTAGTTCCAATTGATGTGTCTTCCAAGCTGGGTCAGACATAGGTCTTCCATGCTGAACAATATTTTTCAAATCTTCTTAATATTGATTGTAACAGCCAAGATCTTGACAAGTGCAAATTATTTTAGGGCGACCCATTTTTTGCACCATGAAATTTTGTGGGGAATGAACAAAAAGGGCCCACAAAAATTGAAATGGAGTAGTGTGGTTATGAAAAAACTTTTGGGGGGAAAAGTGAACTCAAAAGAGCTTTCAAGTGGACACAAAAATAGCTTTATTTATATTGGAGCATCTTTGATTTTGCAAAGATAGAAGCCAATGATGCCCCTATATGGTTTGCATGGGGTACAAATTTTATACAGAAGTCATAGTTTTGCCACTTTTAAGATTAAAGCAGCTGTACAAAAGCATTTACAGCCAAGCTGTATGTTGTCTGGGCCTCATTCAGATACAGCTTTCTCTGTATCTGAGTGGGTCTGATTAAATTTCCAGGAGACAAACCAATTACAGCTGTAATTGGTTTGCAAGTGCATATGGAGACCAGTTGTATTGTGGCTGGACATCATTCAGATACAGTTTTTTCTGTATCTTAGTGGTTCTGATTGGATATCCAGGAGACAAACCAATTACGGCTGTAATTGGTTTACAAGTGTGTGGATTATTACAGCCCAAGCTGTATTGTCTCTGGGCCTCATTCAGATACCATTTTTTCTGTATCTGAGTGGATCTGATTACATTTCCAGGAGACAAACCAATTACGGCCGTAATTGGTTTAAAAGCAGTACAAATTATGACCGGCGTCATAATTTGACCACCTGTGTATTATTACAGCCAAAGCTGTATTGTCTCTGGGCCTCATTCAGATACAGTTTTTTCTGTATCTGAGTGGGTCTGATTACATTTCCAGGAGACAAACCAATTACAGCCGTAATTGGTTTGCAAGTGGTACAAATTATGACTGGAGTTCATAATTTGACCACCTGTGTACAATTAAAGACAAGCTGTATTGGGGCTGGACCTTATTCAGACACAATTTTTTCTGTATCTGAGTGGGTCTGATTACATTTCCAGGAGACTAACCAGTTACGGCTGTAATTGGTTTGCAAGTGGTGCAAATTATGACCAGCGGTCATAATTTGACCACCTGTGTATTATTACAGCCAAATCTGTATTGTCTCTGGGCCTCATTCAGATACAGTTTTTTCTGTATCTGAGTGGGTCTGATTAAATTTCCAGGAGACAAACCAATTACAGCTGTAATTGGTTTGCAAGTGGTACAAATTATGACTGGCGGTCATAATTTGACCACCTTTGTACAATTCAAGACAAGCTGTATTGTGGCTGGACCTCATTCAGATACAGAGAAAACTGTATCTGAATGGGTCTGATTGGATTTCAAGGAGCCAAGTGGTACAGATTATGACCAGCGGTCATAATCTCACTCTATTGACATTCTGGGGACACAAATTTATTGCAGTCATAATTATTTTATATTTTGAAGAAATTATTACTGGTGGGCTAAATCTCTCACCCACCTACAGGTGTGACTGTACCATCCAATCTAATCACCCATGTATTTGAAGGAGGATTCTAAAGATACACATAGCCTGACACTTAATTCTTTGCTATATGTGTAATTGTGTTTTACGTCTAGGGGATCTCCAGCTTTCTTTCCTTTTAAACCACAAAACTCATTTCTGCTTTATTTCTATGGGCTACACCCCCACTTCATTTCATTGGGACCTGCACTATATATAGAGCTGTTTTTCCTGTTTTTTCCCTAAGTTCCTCTGTTTTTAACTTCTGTTGGCCATTTAAATCCCTCTCCTCCCAATATAATGCCCAATACTATGAATCCACCCCAACCACCTGATTCCGATGTCTCATTTGATGAAATGTTTCATAGGTTTTTTTCAAATAACACAGATTTGAATTCATCTTTATCTTCTCAAAATGAGGCACCATCTCATTCATCCATCAATTCATTGTCGACCCCAAACCAAATTACTGAACCCCAGGAATGTTGCAATCCTTTTCACTACCTCAGTTCTCCCAATATAGTCCCACCAGCTCCCATTAGTCATCCTCACATTTTGCCCTGCCCCCCACCAAACAACATGGATAGAACCCCCTTTCAACTTGGTAAATTTTTTCTTCCCCACATAATCTCATCCCCAACATTTTTTAATAATATATTTTTACAAAAACCTCTTAGATATCACAAACACACCAAACATGAGTTTATGTAACCCACACCCAAATACTCCATGAATCCTTCCACCCCCCTCATTCATAGAATTCAACATGAATAACCCACCCACTCCAGTACACTCTATCTCACCAATTCTTTCTTCTGAGCTAACTCTCCTCTCCCGTGAATAATTTTCTTTCAATCACCACAGCATCAAGAAAATTCTCAATAATGCCCTTTCTGAAGCTGAAAAGAATCCTGTATCAATTGAGATTAAGGATTATTTGAAAAAGGGCCTTACATTGATTTCTCAAAAAGAACATGGTAATTATTATTCTTCATGTCTGTCCTCAATTTTGTATTAATTTCATATCCCTTCTTGTAGAATTGTCTTCATCACAAGAATTTGGTCTCATAGATGGAAATGTTGAAGTTATTGAGAGAGAAGTTCCTTCCATATGCTCATCCCAATCATCCTCTTTGGAGGAGGTTGTTCCTGATGGAAATCACAAGAAAAAAGAGAAAATTCAAAACAAACCACCACCAAATATTTGTAGGTTTATGCAGCAAACTGTTGCCTTTAATAATACTCAAGAGGTAGTTTCCATGAATATTTCTTCTACTACATCAACCCTTCATACCAATTCTACCCCCCCAAAATGATCAACCCCCAATTGTTATTGAACACCCAATCAAATGACCTCCCCTATTCTTTACCATCTACCATTGTCAAACCCCCTGTTCCCTCAACTATCCCCCTTGAGACTCCCCCCCAATTATTACTGAGGAACAAATTCCCAAACATCCACCAAATGTCACCCCCAGCAGATATTCACAATGTGAATCTCCTCATTTCAACAATGACCACTCTTTGGAAGTACCAGCCAATAACATCCCCAATTCTCCAGCTCAGGTTCATCCACTGACTCCAACAAATGAAATTATTCAAGAAGAATTACATGTTTCAATAGTAGAAAATAATAGTGGTCCAAATGTTCCTTCCCAAATCCCTTTGAATACAACCACTCCAATTAATGCCACAACACCCCATGTTGTATCCTCACCAATGCAAATTAAACATGTAAAAAGCTCCCATACACTATCTGCTCCTCATTTTGAAAATCCAGAAAAAAATCTTCCGACCTCTCAATTAAATCCATCTACACCATCTCATGCTCCAACTCCTGGAATTAGGGACCCATCTAATCATCTCTCTCATGTGGGCCCATCTCCACCCATTTTGCATGAAGCTCACCAAAATCCTTCTTCATCACTCATGCCTCCAGAATCACAGCCTATTGACTCCCCCAATGATCAATTCTCTATTTTCACTGATGAATTTTGATCAAAATTTTATGAGCTTTTCAAAACATTCACCCATGGACACCCCACCCAGGCCAAATACCAAACCACATTTGATGCAATTGACTCATTTGTTTCCTGGCACCACCAAAATTTGGGCTCCAAACAGCCTACAAAGGGGAATTTCAATTTTAAATAGTGCTCTTCCTCATATAGCAAATGGATTGACGAGCTCTGCGATAATATTTAGTTTAAAATTATACTACTCCCATAAACTAATGCTTATAATAGATTTCTCCAGGTACTTCATTTCTCAATGCCACTAAAGAAGAATTTTATGTTACATCCTCAATCTTTATGATGCTGATCTATGACCAAGTCACTGTGCCTGAAATTCATATTTCACTACCATTTTCACCTGACCCCAGCATTCATAATGAAAAGCACCCTGAAACTCATTTTGTGTGTCATCTAATCTATGTGTTGCAGCCCAGATCATTCACCATCACTGCTTGCGCAAAAGTCATTGCAGCTTCAGTCTCAGCAACCATGGATTAATTTTGCATACCAAAACCTCCTGTACTCCCTCAAGCACAAATTTATGAGGTAAACATTTATTTGAATATGATTTCATACTTTGAAGGCCTCAAAAGACCCTCAATTTCACCAATGGAACTGATTTCCATGGCACGTCAAAGTCCAAGTGGCTCAAACACTGCTCAAGAATCATAAAATATCTTTTCCGGCTCAGATCAACAGTTAAAGATTTTTCAAGAACTCATTTTAGATGTCATGATTTCTTATGTCATATTCAAAGCACAAGCCTCCCTTGACAATGTTTCCCCTAACCACTGTGAGCCTGTGAGGTATGTATAACATACCCATAAGGCCACAAATAACTTTATACACAGTTAAAGTTGTCTTCAACAGAATTTTTAATTGAATTTAAAATAAAAAGTAACAACAAATAAGTATAAATTTTTTTTTTGGATAAACAAAGTTATAAATATTATGTCATTTTTGGATTCTACACCAAAAATAACCTAGGGTACATCCATAAGGTGTTATACCCAAAAACACTTATTTCTTATGTTATTAGAAGATTTAAGAATCTCACAGTACTAATGTAACTTTTTTAACATTTTTTTAAAATTGTTAAATTTAAGCTTAAATAAGCTTAAATTTAAAGTTGCATAAGGTTTATGCAAACTTACCAAAATTTTAGTTAAAATTGAGGTGTGGTGTATATTTACTGAATTGGCTAAGGATTTGCTATACAGAATGTAAATCCTGCGTGAGCTCAATTTAAAAGGGTTTAAGGCCATAGTATGGCTTTAAATAAATAAAAGGGCAAAATCCACGCAAAAAGGTGGGACAAAGGAAAAGGACCAAATAGAGCTGGGGTACCCAACTTTTTGGATCTGCAAGGATTCAATTAAAGTTGTCCACCTGTATTGGAGGATTTTCAACCTTATTTAAGCTCTGAGATTAGACTTTGATCCAACATTAAAGTTTAAACTGGTTTTATCCCAAATTAGACAGGAATTTCAAGCTGCCAGAGGGTAAATCTCAATATGCAGGCTTGAATTCAAGGTCTTAAGAACTGTAAAAGCTTAATTAAGCTTAAAACCTTAAGGTTTCAAGCATTAAAACCTTATAAAAACTTAAGGTTTAGTGTGTATTGCTATTTTACATGGAAAATTAGCAGTAACTCCAAAAATTCATTAAAAATCCAATTCTTAATGGATTTGCTTGGAAATTTCACACAGCTTACAATTTAATATTATCTACTTATAAATTAAATTTTAAGTATATTTTATAAATAAATTTCCTGGGTAATGAGCCTGGAAATTTACTCTTTTAATTAAAGCTCAAAGAAAATTATAATTTCTTTAAAAATTAATTAAAGATTGAGTTTAAGAGATTTCTGCTTGAAACTCAATTTTTAAGTTGTTCATGTGATGAACTTTAATATAAATAAGTTTATTCATATTAAAAACTTAAAATAATTAGTTTAAATGAGGATTAAAGTTACATGGAGTTAAGAATAACACTGTTAACTTCAAATTGGAATTCAAATTAAGTTACCTTAAGTTAAGAACTTTATTTTTAAGCATGGTTTTTCAGTTTTTACCTGAGCACGCCCTCTATATCCATTATGAATCATGAGAGCTGTTTTGAAGACATAAAAAGAGTCTTTTCATCACTGTTTTCGTCCATCATTCATTATCAATCCGATCATATTAGAAATTTAAACAGGTAAAGTTTTATTAAATAAAAAATCTTATTATTGAAGTAATTCTTAAGTTATTTTATTCTTTATTAATTAAAATTAAAGAATTGAAATCATAGAATTTAGATTATTGTTGTAATCACCAATAATATATTTTATTATATAAAATTAATCATCTTAAATATCTTTTAAAAATCCACAAAATCCTCTTAAAAACTCTTTGATCTTAATTTTTATTATAAAGAGTTGTTTTATCTTTAAAATTATTGATTTTGGGCGTGTTTTTAACTTATAATTATTATTTATATAATAACTGTTGTTGTTTGACTTGTTGTATTAAATAAATATCATAAGTAAGTTTTCTCTAAAGTTCTATATCTTTTTTATCTAGTAATAGTTTTTATATATAGAATTTTTATTCTATAAGAATTATTTCTGCACAGTGTGTGTTTGATTCTTTTATAAATAATATTTGTATTATTTATAAGTGGTTAATACTCATATTTTCCACTTGTAATTGTCTCATTAAGAGCTTTACACTTCTTATTGTTATAACTGTCAGTGACTATAACAATAATTGAATATTTATAATTTATTATAATTATTATAATTATTATTATTATTATATGTTATAATAAGAATTGCATTTATTTTTTTATATATTTAATTATTTTTAATAATTATATATAAATTTGTGGTTGTAATATCTCATTATATTATATATTTCTACTGAAGACAGTCATAGTACTCTTGATTTTGCTACTATTATCAAGAGTCTCATAGACAAACCTTACAACCACACTGAACAATCTAAACGTGTCAAAAAAAGAAAGGCACTCCATTCTAATAACCAAATCTCTTCCACAATAATTCACTCAGCTCCTCAAGTGGTAACCTCTAATGCTGAAAATGATCTCCAAGTTGAAACTGCCAAGAAGAAGTTGGTTGAATACCATAGCCATCATACTTTTCTTCCTTTTGTTTACTATTTGATATTAGGTGTAAAGGGATTATTCACTGCACAAAAGGATCATTGGAATTTTTCAATTTCCAATTCCATGCTCATACTATGCTCTTTTCACCATTCACTGATGTCCAACTTGTTTGCCCACCTTCACGAAATCAATTGGCTCAATATCTTACAAGTGATCTTTTAAGCCAATGGGAAGCACAAGCCACTGTGACATCACTCCTTCCACCCTTTCAAAGCTGATGCTTTACCTCCTGTTTCTAATTTACTTACAGATGATGTTTGAACTGTTGTAATTAGTTTCCTATTACAATAAAAAGATCATTCTCTCCTTGTTTTAAGTTTTCCATGCTTTTAATTTTAGACTAGCTTTATTTACAAAATCCCTTTTAATTCATTACTGATGGTGTTTGTTCTTAAACCATCATTACAAATAATTTCAATTTTTTTTCAATCAAAGAACACACTATTTCTGTTTCATTCTCAATAATATTTAGAAGAAATTAAATGAATTGTGTTTTATTTTCCATCTGAATATACTCATATTAATAACATACTCACTGTGTTTATTTTCAATTGCAAATAAAAAAAATCATCTTTTCTAATGAACATACCATGCTGACTTGACTTGCATGATTGCCAATAAGTTAATTTATTTTCATCCTTATGTTTATTTACTTTGCAATAAAAATTGTAGTCTTGTCTAATCCTTCTTACTATTAAATCTTTACCCTTTTCTAAATTTCTTAAGCCACATTTGCCAACTGCAAAACAACTATCAAATCTCCTCTGAACCAATTGTTTCCACCCATTTTTCTTTATTTTTTCTTTTTTTTCATTCCTAATTAATTGTCCTTTTTGATGAAATTGAAGTAAATCAGACACTTTATTTTTTGTAAAATCAATCCCTTGACAATTTGTTTCCACCCCCATACCCATGTAATTTTTTGGCTGCCATTTATTTTCAATAAATCCTTTGTGCTTTTTCATTTTCAAACAGTGTATGATCATTTTATTTAAATGAAACCATTAATTCATGATATCTAAATATTTTCAATTTAGTTCACAAACCTTTAATTAAAGTGTTAGTATGATTACATTTACTTTATCACAACTCACATTCATAAATTTAGCATTTAACATAACCAATAAATTTATTTTTCCAATTGATAAACTGAATGAAAAAACTTTCAATAATTCAAATGAATCCACTTTGATTTAATTTCAATTCTAATTATCAATTAAATCAACTGAGACAATTTACTTTTCACATAACCAAATTGAATTTTTTTCAAATAAAGAAATTTCATTTTGAATAGTTAAATTTCATTTCCAATGGAATGAATTTCATTCTCAAAGAATCAATTTAATTAATTAATTTATTCATTGAAATTAACTAATTGATTCACTGAAGTTAATTAATTAATTGAATTAATTAATTGATTCATTGAAACTAATTAATTCATTTTGAAATTTATCTAATTAATTGACTTATTTGATTTAATACCATTTCAAATTGATTGAATTAAATCTATAAATTCAATTTAAAATTAGCATATGTTTGTTATTTCTTTTGGGTGGCTGTATCACCAGTCAGCAAATTTCAGAATATATTTGTTTCTTCCAAACAATACAGTCACCTGGGGCATGTTACAGAGCCTCCAGGAATGTTTTACAGCCCCCCACTGCCAAAGCCATTCATACAGAGCATTGGGGGGCCCTGGAATTCAATTGAGGTATTTTTTCATCATTTTGAAGCTCCAGTGATGACCACCACCTCAGAACTAGCAGCTTTCACACCAAATCATCTTTTTGTGTTATTTCCACTAATTCCAGCACTTCTCTTTGATTTTTAGCCTTACTATGAGCAAAAAAATACCTTTCCACTCATTTCTTCATTAATTACTACAATAATTTTCATTAAATAAATTTTTTAAAACTGAATGGATGTGTGCTTGTCAAAGATTGACTAAACTCATAATTTTATGAGGCTATAAGATCATTATTCAGCTTTTTAAAATTTATTTTTTGAATTTTATTACTCTTTTCAAATTTCAAAATGCCTAGAGCAAGGAAATCAAATAGATATCCAAAAAAAATTTAAACAATTCTCAGAAATCTAATCAACTCCACCATCAAAATAAAAAAAATTAGGATGTAGTTATGAAACTCCTTATTTCAGAACATGTAATTTTTTTACATGAATCTTTCTTTGATCCAATTCCTCATAATGATTTCGATAGAAAAACTTTAAGATCAATTTTTTTAACAAAAACTCACTCTTACAGAACTTATATTAAAAAAAAATTTCTATAAATTTTGGATTTACAATTTTAGATGATAAATCACTTCCTCATTCACCTGATAAAACTTTTTCAATCATCCAATTTATTCCTTTAAGAAACTTGAATGATTATGAAAAATCTCAACTCAACTTTTTATTAACTTTCTCATTTAAATATAAGTTTTTTCTTAACAAATTACAAGAATCTGGAAACAAGATCACCGGTTCCATGTATGCAATTGGATGGAGACCACCTTGACTTGGTGACTTTACTATTGGGAATTATATCAATTCTACTTCCATTTCTAATAACCCAGAACTTTATAACTATTTATAACTTCAACTCTCACAATTACAAAATATTATTCAAAATCTCTTTCAAAAATTATCATCAACAGTTTTCAAAATGAATTCAAATCAAATGAAACAATTCAACATTCCAGGATTTGAGATTTTAGACTTTACTGATTTTTATTCTTCTTCATTTGCGAATCAATTAACATTTACTTTAAATAACCTTTCTAACTTTCCTCATATTGATCAAACAGACTCTTCAGAGTTTGCTTATTTTCTTTCTATCCCAATTTCTACAAGTGATGGCACCTTAATATTTGATAATTTTGATTTATTTAATGAATTTTTTGTCTTTCCAGACCACTCTATTAATATTTATTTAACAGATAAAGAACCTGGTATTGTACAAATGGTCTGGAAAGCAAAAAGCACTAGACATTTTACTCTTTATCCAGATGGCGGTGATAGTGACTATTTTACCAGATTATCCATGTCATTACAAATTTCAAAAAAAGCATACAGCTTATTCAAAAACTTACACAATGGAAAGGTTGATAACTTTATAGTAGATGATCATACTTCTATCATCAACAGGCTTGCTTCAACTTCTAAATAATCAAAATGTTTTTTTTTCGTATTACATTCATTTATTTTTTAATATCAGTGCTTGAAAGCTTTTTAAACAAATTCAAATTAATTTTTAATATGATGGAAAAAAAATAAATCTCAATTTTTGTCATCTAAATCTCTTTATTAAAATTCAAATGAAAACACTAAAAATACAAAAATAATAATGTGGGAACTCCTCTTGTGTGGGATTAAAATGAGGCAGTACCTGGAGGGGGAAATAACAGGTAGCTAGTTTTGAATTGCTAATAACTTCTGTAACCAAGGGTGACAAGGGTGTATTTCCTGCCCCACCTAAAATAATGAACAAAATCTTCCTTGGAGATCACAAACCAAAATAAAATTAGTAAGTGGCTTTACAACTGCAGAAGACAAAATTCAGCAGTCTCAGATCAGACCTATTTGATATATAATAATAAAAAGAAATGTCAGTAATTTGGTTAACTTTTAGATTTAATAAAATACTTGTCTGTTTTGATTTTAATTTTTAAGTGAAATTGATGTGAGTTATTTCTTCTTGGTTAAAAGTCCTTTTGTAAGATGGGTTTCTTTAAGGTGTTCTGGAAAATTTGATGAGTGTTGATAAAGGTAATTTTGTTAAGGTAAAGTTATAATAGAGTAAAATAATTTTTCAAAGATTTGTTTTTTAAGAGTGTTTAATAATGAGATAAAATAGTATTTTTCAAATTTAAGAGGTAAGATTCTTTGATATTGTATGTTTAAAGGGGCAAGTAATTTTAAGATCTTGATGAATGGTGTTAATTTTACTGGATAAAATATTTCAATAGAGTAGTAACCCTAATCTTGGGTACTGGATAATTTTTACTTTTATTTTAATAATAATAAGATTCCACTGAGCTTAGCTACTGGGCAATATTTAACACTATACTTCCACTGAGCTTACCTACTGGGCAAGTAAAATTGACTATAATTTTCTGAACTACCTTCCAGGTGAGGGATGAATTATTCCTATGCCTCTAATGTGCAGGGGATATAATGTGCATGAGGGGAATTTGAAGTTTGGGGGGAGAGAGCCCATCTATTTATACCTTTTAGGAGCCCAGGGGGCCCTCCATGGGAGATGTCTTTTTCCCCTTTAATTCCTCTTGATTTCATCATGTGACTTCATTTTTGGTGAGGGCCTTTCTTGCATGGGTCAGGTGATTTAAGGTTTGGTGATAATTTTTTCTCTGCACAGCCTCCATTCATCACATGATGGTCCTTTGGTGAACTAATTATGATGTGATATTCTTGAATTTTACTTGCATGCATGAGGTGCTTTCATTTTGGCTGGGGATTTTTCTTGTGCACAGCTTTTTTTTTCTGTGACATGATATTCTGTTGGTGGGTGTAGTATTGCATGATAAATTTGTATTTCCTTTGCATATGTCATCTTTTAGGCTTTGTAGAAGTGGCTGTTTAATTTATGCAGCTGTATAGTTGTTTTTCTTCTTTTTGAACCTTAAAATGAGGTCAGGTGATAATTTCTTTCACTGATGAATTAACTGTCTTTTATGAGATGATGTGATTTTTGAGTTTGACACATGCTGTGCATAGTCATGTGGTTGAGATTTAATTAGAAATTGTGTATTGCATGCAGCCTGTTGTAAATAGCTTTGGTTTTCATGAGGTGATGGGTGGTGTAAATAATTTTGATTCTGTTTTAAGGCTTCAAGTGGGGTTACTGTGGATATAAGATAAGGTACTCCTGTGGCTGTGTTGTAAATTCATTGCAGGAATTCCATGGGTTTTAGCTTTGCATCATCTGACTTCTCTATGTTGAGTGCTAGGTTGCTGTGTAATTAATTCAGGTGTCCTTTTATTGCTGCAGGAGTCCTGTGGCTATAAGGGGGTGTAAAGCTGAGTTGGGGGTGTAATTTAAAGGGCGGTACCTTATTTTTTGTAACTATTTTACTATATGTAGCTTAATTTTTACATATTCATAATGAAATTGATTAATTTATTTAAGCACATACACTGCCCTTTGGTGCCTGTGCCATGGTTTTATGAGTTAAATCCAGCTTCTTGCTGTAAAATTGACCTTTTGATGTAAAATTTGAGTGTAAGTCTGCCTGTAGGCTGGATTTACTGCTGCTTTGGGGTACTATGAGCTTGAGCCTGGTAAAACAAATGGTATGGAATACCACATGCCCCTCTCCATTTAATGCTGTCCCCAGCATTCCAGGTGAGAGCTCTCTATTATTCATCTGATTCTGTGGTCTCCTCAAATACCTCTTCCTCATTTATTGGTCCATCTTCTTCACTTTTTTTCTTCTTCTGTGTCTTTTTTGTGTCCATCAACTTTCCCCTTGGGTAAAAACTCTTGACTTGAGATGCTGCAAATATTCTTTTTAATTTTGTTCCATCCAGCTCCTCAAGCTCATATGGTCCATTGTTTATTTGTCTGATTATTCTGTAGGGTCCATTCCATTTGTTTTTGAAAAGTAGTCCCCAATTAGTTTCTATTGCTTTGTTTTAAACCAGGACCAAATCTCCTGGCTTAAGTGGTTATCTTAGTTGGTGTGCCATTCTTCTATCCCCATATTTCATTGAGTCCTCCCTTGATTTTTTGAGTTTTTCTGCTGCTTTCCTTCTCATTTCTTCTTTTCCTTCTAATTGTTTAGCTCTGGCTTCCAATAATTCCTCAGTTGTAGAAATTTTGTGCCATTCTACTGCTCAAAAAGTTTTGGTTTAAATGTCAATTGGTAATACTGGTATTTGTCCGAATTGGAGTTCAAATGGTGAGAAACCAGTTGTTCTTTTTGTTGAAATTCTGTCAGCAAAAGTAACCAAAGGCAGATATTTTTTCCATTTTCCTCGATTTTCTCCACACATCTTGACTAGTGCATCTTTAAGTTGCTTATGGCCCCTTTCAACCATTCCTTGAGACTCTGGGTAATATGGTGTGGTGACTCTGATCCTTGAACCTGCTTTCTTTACTGCATCTTGCAATTCTTTCCCAAACTCTGGCCCCCCATCAAAAGTTACTTCTTTTGGTGAGCCATACCTGCATATCCATTCTGAGGTGAACCACTCTGCAACTGCCTTTGCTGTTAATTTGACTAGTCCAACTGTTTCTGGCCATCCTGAAAAATAATCTCTGGCCACAACCATATAATTGCATCTTCCAGATTTCATATGTACTGCATCCATACTGACCCTTTCAAAGATTTTTGATGTCGATGTAGATTTTCCTTGTTCCCTTTGTAAGTTTTGACTTCTCTTTTGGCAGGCTAGGCAAGATTGAACCCACTTCTTGACTGATTTCTTCATTCCTTCCCACCAAACTCTTGCTTTAGTTCTTCTATAAGTTTGATTTTCCCCTCTGTGGCCCATGCCTTCATGAAGTGACTTTGAACTGTAGCTTTAAACTTCTTTACTTGATATCACAAATTGAGGGTTTGGGTTATTTCTTCTTTTGAGCTAACCTTCCTCCAAGAAAAAGTTGGATGACCTTCTTTTTATCGTTCTAAATTCTTCATCCTTACTTGATTGTGGCTTTTCCATTGTGCTTAAGTACTCTTGCATTCTCTTCCAAAATCCTTCTTGCTTTGTTGGTACATGTATTCCTGGAAAACTGAGTGAATTTACATTCTTGGCCCCAAATCCAGGGTGTGGCTTGATCCAATCTTCTTCTTCATCAAATTCTGGTGCATCTTCATCTTCTTCTTCTGTGTTTTTTGGTCTTCTGGAAAGCCCATCTGGCATAGTGAAAGTCTTCCCTGGTTTGTGTACCAAATCAAAGGAAAATAGTTGAATGAAAGCCACCCATCTTGTCATGGGGGCATTGGGTAAGCAAGGGGTGTTGATCATTTCAATTAAGGCCTTGGCATCATCTTGTAATTCAAAATGTTGTCCCCAAAGTATTGTCTGAAGCTTCTTGAGAATTCTTGCAACTCCACAGAGTTCCAATTTGGGTTGCAAGTATTTTGATTCTAAATCTGAAAAAGTTATTGATTCATAGAATACTTGTATGTCTTTTCCTTCTTTATCTTCTTGAGTGAGTACTGCTCCTGCAGCAATGTAGCTTGAATCTACTGCTAGCTTAATTTTTCCTGATCCTTTGTCATAATCCAATTTCTTGAGGGTTATTTCTTCTCCAACTATTCTTCTGAGCTTATGGAAAGCTTCTTCACATTTTTGATCCCAGTCCCAGTCAACATCTTCTCTGGTGAGCCTTCTGAGTGGTGATGCAACTTGTGAGAAGTTTCCGATGAACATCCTTACATAGGCACAAAGTCCAAGAAGTCCACTTATTTCCTTCTTGTTAAGAGGTGTTGGCCAATTTTCGATTTTGTTGATGTTTTGTTTTGAAATTGTTCTTCCTTTAAATGATACAACATGCCTTACTATGTCCAAAGCTGGAATTGCATGCAAACTTTGATCCTGAGATAGTAAGTTCTGCTTTTTCAATCCTGAATAAAACTATTTCTAAGTTTATGGCATATTCCCATATAAATCTTCTTATTGAGGGGTTTTCTGGTAGTGTTTCTTGGTTGTAAAGGGATCTTTGTCCTTTTATTCCTCCATCATCAATGAAAATTCCTACACTTTCTGGTATTTCTTCTTGGAGTATCCAGGTCATTTGGGCTTGGTATACTGCTACTGAGTTGGTGGCTCCTTGGGGTAGTCTTGTGAGTTTCATCCTTCCAAGGAGTGTTTCAAAAGTGGTGAGGGGTCTTGTAGTGACATTAAATTCTCTTTCATCATATCCTCCCATGATTCCTTCTAGCCCATAGCATGCTCTTCCTGCAAATTCATCTACAAATTCTTCAATGTGAGGTGGTAAGCCAGCATCCTTGATAGTGACTTTGTTGAGTTCTTGCAGGTCATGGACAATTCTGAGTTTCCCATTTGATTTGGCCACACAAAAGATTGAGCTTGTGTAGCTTGAGGTGGATTGCTCATAGAGTCCAGTCCTGATACTTTCTCTGATTAATTCAGTAAACTGAGGTAAAATTGATTTGGGAATTGTAATTGGTTTCTTCTGCCAAGGTTCATGAGGTATTACTGGTATTTTGTAAGGCTTTCCATATGAGTACTTGAGTAATCCTCTTTCTTCTTCACAGAAGGCTATTGCTTTTTCCCTTAAGGTAATAACATTTTTGAGTAAATTTATTTCTTCATTTGATAACCATCCTGGTGGGCCAAACTTTACTTCTTGCAGTCTTTCATGGGTGACCTTGAAGGTTTCTTGAAATATAGGTGGGCTGGGTGACAAAGGTGTTTCATAAGGATCTCTTGACAAAGGTGGTCTTTCCAAAGGTGGGTTAAGGTCTTGAGGCATTGGCTCATTGACTGGTCTCACCTTCTTCAGGACTTATTTGTATTTGGCTGCTAAAACTTGGTGATCCATCTTCAATTAGTTATTTTGTTTCTTCTTCTCTTTTTTTAATGATTTTTAAGAATTTGCTAGTGTCCTGAAATCTTGAGGTCTTCACAATTCTTCTTTCTTCTTTCTTCCATAAAAAATATAGTTTAAGGTCATACAGGACCTACAACTAGGTGTGTAACCCCTGTATATTAGGTATACAAGTCCTGAAGTTTTAAGTCATGTGAGGACCTCCTTGCCTAATCCAAGGGCTTATCTTGATTCTTGAGCTCTTTTGGGCTTGATTTTGGATTCCACTTGACTCTTTTTTTATTCTTCAGTCTTCATTATTCCCACTTGATGCAAGATTCTTCTGGTTGTTTTATTTCTTGATAAGGAATTTTCTTGTCTTAATTGATGGCTTGGGACTCCACCTTGTTAATTTTGGCCAATTTGATAACTCTAAACACTTGTGAAACCCCTTGTGCCTGTTACAGAAAGGGAGTAGTTTATTGTCATGCTGAGGACAAAAATGGTCCCTCAGCACTTCTCCTGACTAGGACAATCCCCTCCACCTTCTTGGCTGTTATTTTTTATATTTTTCCCTTCCCAAGTCTACAGAGGAAGCAGTTTAGTGTCATGCTTAGACCTCTTGAGTCTTCATGCTTCTTTAAAATCCCAAGTGCGATTTGAGTTGAGTTTTTACATAATCTTGTTGGTCCATCATGGTAAGTGAGTCCTGAGTCCATAGCTAATTCAGTAAGTCATCCTTTGGTCCATAAATCCTGACCAGTTATTCTTGAGTTCCAAATAAGTTTCAATAAAGAATCAAAGAATTGTCCAAGGTCTTGTGTTGTCCAAAGGTTAATCCATAAGGAACTCCTGCTTTTCTTCATAAATAATCTTCTTCATTTTCAGTATTATGAATAATTGTCCTATGATAAGTTGTTTCCAAATTCTCTTGCTATTTCTTAAAAATAGTTCATGTCCTTTTGTCTCTTCTTTATTCCTAAAATATCCCTGTTATAAAAAATATAAATGATAAATGATAATAATAAGATGATTCAAACTTTATTTCAATATTATTTGATTGATTATTTTTAATATTATTTGTTTGGATCAGGGCCCCCCTCTCCATTTAAAAATCTTGAGCTGATTTCCAAATTTTGAAGAGGATATGTTCTCATTCCCCCAAAACTTCCACTATAAGGGATAGTGTAAGAAATAAGTTTATCCATCCCTTATTTTCTATAGTGATTTTGATGAGAATAAGTAATAATACAGTAAATTCACATGGTTCCTTTTTTTAAACTGGACTGAATAGTATTTTTTTTGTTTGATTTTAAGTAAAAAATAACCCAAAAATTAATATATCTGAGTAAAAATCACAATACAAAAGAAATAAACCTGAATCACAATTAAGATCATGGAACTGTTTGGTGGAAGGTGGTAATTTGTGCCATTTAGCAAAAATTGGTTCTCTTGAGAGTATTAATAATTAATATAGCATATTTGAATGATCATAATTTGAGTCATTTGTTCATATAATGACCCTTATGATGCCACAACTCTTCCTTTTGAAATCATCATTGTGACTCAGACTTTATTTCAAGTCCATCCCCTTTATGGTTCAGATTTTCTGTTACCCATAAATGCATTTGAGTTGTTAAAAATATAAACAGTGAAAAATAAAAATTTGTACAATAAAGAAAACTCTTCTTTGCTTTTTGGGGAGCTTTCAAATTTCTTTTGGAATAAATAGCACATTGAGGTGTTATTGATATGTAAATTCCCCAAATTATGTCATCAATTTATGAGTTTTTAATATGAATAGCTCCTTCAGAGTTCAATTAATTCCTTCATTACACAAATACTTCTTATTTTCAAACAAGTTCCATTCACTTTCATGTAGCTCAAGAAATATTTCAAATAAATTGATTGATAAAATAAAAAAAATTACTGGATGTAGAGTTGTTGTTTTTTATTATTATTATTTTGAGTTGAAACATTAAGCCAATTTAATGGCTCATGCTTTAATAGTAGGAAAATTATGATAAAGATAATAAGTAAATAGAAGACTCTTGAGATCATTAATTGGATATGCCCCTAATTCTTAGTGAAAATGAATAAATAAATTTGAAAAAGAAATAAAAAAATATGTTCAAAAGGTTCAAGTCAGTACATATTTCTAATACTTGTTTATAATGACATAAAATTAGAAATTTAAAAATAAGAAATGAAACCTTAGGTAGTTTATAGTCTTTCCTAGGACTTATCCTCTTCTGATAGTCCTTGTTCAATATTTTTGAGTATTTTAAATAGGCAGTTTATGGTCTTGCCAAGGACCATTGGTTGATTGTTTTTCAAAAAAAAAACATTTATGGTCTTGCCAAGGACCTTATCTTGTGTCCATGCACTTCTGTTTGATACTTTTGGCTTTGATGACATTTGATTTATCTTCAAAACCAAGTTGTAAGCTGAATCCAACAGCTTATAGTCTTATTGAGGACTTATCTTCATTTTAAAAGTGTTTTCTTAAGCTTATAAAATCATGAAAGTGTTTTTTTAATGTTGAATCCCTGTAGAAGCCAAATTAAATATGTTAGTATAGTTATTATTCATCATAAAAAATCATAAAAGATAAATTAGAAGTTTAAAGCCTTGCTTAGGGCTCCTTTTGGTTTATTTAAACCTCCTTAATCCATGAAATATATATATATATACTGATTTTTTTGTTTCAAAATATACCTATATCAAAAATAGAAAAATAATGTTAGCATTGAAAAAAGGAAACAAGAATTCAATAGTAAATAAAACCAAGCAGTTTTAAGCCATGCTGAGGGCTCCTTTTGGTTTTCATTTGAAAAAACTTCTCCAAATATTTAGTTATAGTCTGTTTTCTATATTTGAAGCCCTGTATAATAATATCAGTAAACTCAATAATTAATGATTATAAATGAAATTGAGCAGTTTAATGCCTTTCTCAGGGCATGTATTGTTATTTGCAACCCTGTAGCACATCAAAATTGAAATATGTCAGTTGAATGTAATATTAAGGAAAAAAGAAAGAAAATTTGAGCAGTTTAATGTCTTGCTGAGGACCCTTTTGTTTTCTAGGCCCTTTTATGTGGTTTCCATCTTTTTGTCAGTTGACAGTAATTGAATTTGTTTTTACATATTTTTTTCATTTTTTTTCATTTTTTTTCATTTTTTTTCATTTTTTTTCATTTTTTTTCATTTTTTTTCATTTTTTTTCATTTTTTTCATTTTTTTCATTTTTTTTCAATTTTTTTCATTTTTTTTCATTTTTTTTCATTTTTTTTCATTTTTTTTCATTTTTTTTCATTTTTTTTCATTTTTTTTTCATTTTTTTTTCATTTTTTTTTCATTTTTTTTTCATTTTTTTTCATTTTTTTTTATTTTTTTTATTTTTTTTATTTTTTTTTATTTTTTTTATTTTTTTTACCTTTTATTTTATTTTATTTAGAAAATTGAGTGAAAGAAAAAACATCAGTAATATCCAGCTTTAATAAGAAAAATAAAAAAAATAAACCATTTTAAGTCTTGTTCAGGACTTATCCTTCATATAAATGTAATTTATGTTGGTTTTCAATTCTTTATAAGTACTATCTAATAAATGAAAATAAAACAGGTTAGCTAAATAAAACTAGAAGTTTAGAGCCATACTGAGGGCTTTTTTGTTAATTTTCCAAAACATAAATAAAAGAAAAATTCAACAGTTCAAAGTCATGTTGAGGACTTTTTTTTGTTTTATTTTATTATTATTATTTTTTATTATCATTAAAAAAAGAGAAATCATCAGTAAATTTTCATAAAATATCAAATAAAGGATAAACTAAAAATAAACAATCAGTTTACTTATAAATATTCATACTTTCACTATTCTATAATTATTATTTTTTGTTTTTGTTTTTATTTATTATTATAATTCTTATTATTATTAGAAGGTAATGTGGTTTGCTTTTACAGGCTGATCTAGAATGCTACAACCTTCCAGGGGCTTCCGGTAGGCTGTTTCCATCTCCAATCCCCTTGAAAAGCACTCTATTGTGCCTTAAACCACTTCAGGTGGTTTATTTTTCAATATGTGGGTGCTCTCAACCCCCTTACTTTGTTGAATAGTTGAGTCAGCTGGGGTGTAGGGTACTATAATAGTGATTGGTTTGAATCATTTATGATGCAACAGGAGTATTTGCTCCTTCACTATAGTAGAAAATCGGTTGGGTTAGTTTAAATAACCCATGACTATTGTTTTTGAGGGGAATAAGAGCTTCAGAACAGCTGAGACATCACTAGGAGGTGGTGTCTTTCTCTGATTATCAGGTTTGTCAGGCTGTTCAACCTCTTCCTAAGCTCAAATGGGGTCGGGTGCTTTAGTAGTCAAATGAAAGCCCCAATGTCCTTCTTACTACTTGGCGTGACTAAAGTGAGTTTAATTTTTTTATTTGACTGTTAGTTGTCTCCTGAGCAGTCCAGTGACTCTCACTTTGGAAGCTTTGGGAGGTTGTTCTCCTGATTGTGTTGCATTGTGGTAATTTAGCTAGAATGTCCCTCCAATAAGTAGGTCTAGCCCATTTTGCTCCTCCTGGGGCTTATGGCTGGTTTGGATGGCTCATTCTTTGGGCCTCTACAGGTGTTACCACACCTTTGCGGTGCTTAGAAGAAGGTCGGGCTGTTTCAGTTTTCATTGGAAGGCCTTTTGACCCTTTAAACAGCTTCGGATTAGAAGATTTTGGGCTCAATAGGTGTCAAAAGCCATGTGATTAAGCTTGAATGCTTCCTGTGGGTATTTTCAGTGATTCCTGCGGTCTTTTTCATTGGATACACTTTTTCAGAGTCCAATTACCCCTTCCTGTACTTGGATTTGAGTCGGGTGGGGTGCTTTGGTAGTTGGATGGTGTTTATACACCATACATCAGTTGAGTTTTTTTTTAGAATTAACCGCTTTGGGTGATTTGTTTGTTTGTTGATAACTATTTTAAACTTGTAATCCTTAAAGCCATTTGGGCCTGGTTCCTAGATTCCCCGTGGTGATAATGACCAGGTAGACAAGCAGTGGGGGCTGTAGAATCCTTTGTCCAAGCTGACTCCACTTACGATAAGGTGTGTTTTGGATTCCTCATCATCGCAACCTCTCAGTGTGATCCCAACAAGGTTTTGTGTAGCAGTACCTTTGAAAAAAAATAAATAAATAAAGAAACCCTACTTCCAAGCTAATTTCACCAAGATCATGGGTCTTGTCATCTTGCTGATGCCTCCCCCACTTTTGAGTTTATGAAAGGACATTCCTGTTTTATTGGAGTTGTCATGATGTATTATTTTTTTTGTGATTCTAGGAAAAAGCTACCGGCACGGCAAAGAAATTATATTTGGCGGCCGTCAAAAATTACACCCTTGTTGAGAGAGTTTTGAGACTCTTATTGTATTCCTGGCCACATTCAGTTGGGGTTATTGCAGATACTGTGAGTTGATTTTTGCTTGTTAGCCTAGTTGCTTTGGGCAGCTTCTAATGCCGAGTTCTTGAAAGGTTCTCTAGATTTATTTGATGTAGCTTTCTTTGGTGTCTTGCAGGATTTTTTATTTTATTTGTGATTGAAGCTTTTGGCCTTGGCTTGCTTGGATTGACTCTGCCCTCTTAGTTTTTAATTTGGTGTTGTAATCTTCTTAGCAAAGAGCATTGAATCAAACAGTGCACAAAAGGTGGATTTTAAGAGAGAGACGCATTTAGTTCCATCTAATTATGATACTGCTGTCTGAGACACATGATTGAGCTTCATCTTTCTGATAAATTGAAATTAATTTATCACATGATTGGTTTTTTTTCCTATGTAGCTGCATTGTCAAGAGTTTGTCCAGCTTTTATTGGTTCATTATTCATTTTAGATTTTATATTTGAATCAGTTGCATTATTTGTTTTTGTTTGGGAGAGATTCTGACACAATGTCAGGTATATCACATCTTCTCTGAGATAAACCTCAATTACTCCCCTATTATTGGCTGCTTTGACCACTTGAGCCACTATTCCTTGTACTGTAGCTGTATTAGTTTTGTCTTCTTCAATCAAATCGGATCCTATCTGCACTATATCCCTTGTATTGAAGAATAGCGGAAAAGCGATATAAGTGTAAGTACATGATGTGTTTTGAGGCTAATGCATTGAATACATCATATCTTGCATGGATGCAAGAGCCAAGATACTTGTTCTAGGCTGTGCACTGATATCTCCAGAGTGGAGTTAGAGTGTTGATAGGTTATACCTGATGAGTCAGAAACCACAAGTCAGCCTCAATATAATTTTGCTATAAATACCCCCTTCCCTCTGCATTGCTTCTCTTTCCCCCACTTTCTTTCTTTCTTTTTTCTTTTTTTTACAAAAGAAATAAAATAAAATAATGAAAAATAAATTCAATAGAATAAAATAATAAAAACCTGAGTACAGTTGTGATTAAGATTTCAATTAAGCCACACTTTAAAAAAAGTTGAATATAAATGAAGAATAATTAAAATTAATTAAATTTCAGTAAAATAGATAGAAAAGCTATAGTAAACCATCAGCTTTTTAGCTTTCTATGAATATATTTTATAGCTGAAGATAAATTGGTGATTAAAGCTTTGAAAAATACTCTCTTTATTACTTCTTCATCCTTTTTTTTCTTGAAAAATCAATTATTCCAAGTTAAGGTAGGTTTTTATATATATTTAGTTATTATTCAAGAAGTATGATTTGAGTGGAAATTGATGCAATCTGTTTCTTTGGATTTATTCTTTTCTTTTATTATGAATAGGATTAGAAATGAGATAAAATAGATAAGAAACTGTGATAGATAAATATATAAAATAAGATAAACTAGATATCTAATATTATGTAAGTTTTTTATTTTATTTCTTTAATTTTATTTTATTTTATTTTACTTCTTTTTTTTCATCTTTTTTTTAATAAATTTTAAATCATTTTTATTTTGGAAGAAAAATAAATATAACTATAAGAAAAGTATTTGATATCAGGTAAGCTTATATTCTATTTCTTCTCTCAAAGCTTATATGAATTGAAGCTGATTTTTAAATTTTGAATATTTTATTTTGTGTTGCTTTTTTTTAATGAGAAAAAAAATGGAATTGTAAAGAGGAAAAAAAATTGAAGAAATAAATAAAAATAATATCAATGGAAATATTTTGGATTATTAAGCAAAGAATTGAGGACTTAGCAGGTGATATTCCTTCAAATTAATTCCTTTGACCAATTATCTTCTTCACTAATTTTTGTTTGATAAAATTTCCTCCCCTGAATTTTTCTCTTTTGAGACTTTTGAAAAGGCATTCTTGACAGAAAGAGTTCCAATCTTCTGTATTCATTTTAACTCTATCATTTTTGATTCTGAGGAATGCTGGTATAAGTGCTTCTTCCCAATGACAATCCCATACATCATTTTTAAAATATAATTTCCTGAAATTTTAGTAATTGTTCCATTTTTAATTTGAAAATCCTGGAGGTTGAACCAGTCTTGGCATTTCCAGGTCCTCCAAAATAGTGATTTCCTGAAGTGTTCATCCATTTTAAATATTTCATCCCAGTATTGGTTTTCAAGGTTTCCTTCAACTCCATCCCAGGTCAGTAACTCTAAGAATTCATACTTTGTAAGGTTTAATCCAGGTAATTCTTTCCAGGGATGAGGTGAGACAGTTTCTAATGGTGAATTTTCCTTTTCAAAGATGGCCTCAAACTCAATATATGGGAGGACTATTGCTGTAATATCAGGGCAGGGTTCTGGTTTTATTTTCAAGAACCAGTCAGTATTTTCATCTAATTCTTGTGGATCAATGTAATTGACCCAGAATTCTTTTTCTTTTATCCAGCTGGTATGTGTGTCTAATGACCATGGATTTTCTTCAAGCAATGGCCATGATCCCATTTTGAAGGATTTGGTGGATTGTAAAATGAATTGAGGATAGTATCAAATTTATTTATCAAAATAGTTTGAGGGTAGGTTTAATAGGATTTGGATGGTAAGTTTGGGTAAGAATTTGGATATTCCTCTTTGATAAGGCAGGAAGTCATTGCCTAGTGATTTTATGGTTAGTTGTTGTTTCTTTTTCTGGGTGAGTAAAATTATTGATTTGAGCTGATGAGAGTTGATATTCCTCTTTGATAAGGCAGGAGGTCACTTCCTAGTGATGATTGAGTTTTGGTGAAGGAAAATGGTTATTTTGGTTTCTAAACAATGATTTTCCTCTTTGATAAGGCAGGAGGTCACTGCCTAACGATTAATTGGGTTCAAATCTGACTATTTTGTTTGATTTATGATTTTTAGAGCTGTTATGTGTCTTCAAGATGGGCCTTTATGGTTTTAAATTTAACTGGTCCATTGATTCTTGAGTAATTTGATCATTGGTTTTGTCAGAAATCTCCATAATTTTTAGCAATTCTTGATTTCTTCAATTTCTTGGTTTCTTGATATTGATGAATTATCCTTAAAGTTCCAAAGGTTCTCTTTATTGAAATCTTAACCTTCTGGTGACCAAGGAACTTCTTCATTGATAATTTGGTCTTATTCTATTAATTCTTCCCCATAGGATCCGAAAATTGGTGAATTGGCCATGGTGGAGGTGATTAATGTTTTTTTAAGAAATACTTTGTTGATGAATTTCTTCTCTGTTAAGGCAGGAAGTCACTGCCTTAAAGATAAATCAAAAAAGAAGCTAATGATACATAGATGGATGATACTGATACATTGTTAGAGAAACAATTCTTGATTTTGTCGATTTTGTTTAGAGTTTAACTCCCCCAAGTGGGAAAGGTAAGTGTCTGTTGAGCAACCTGACCAAAATAAGGTCTTTGATGGCTTCCACAAAGTTATTTCTTTCCTCAATTTCTGGTTCTGCTGGAAATTCTGACCACCATAGGTCTTCATCAATGAATATATATCCATCTCCAACCCATTTCAATTTTCCAGTTTGGTATGTTGATCCATTCCTTCCAAGGTACCACTGGGCCCAAATTTGATCAAAGTAAAGTCCTCTTCTTGGTAGTGTGGCCATTTCAAATATTTCATCCCAAAATTTGTTTTCAAGGTTACCTTTAATTCCCTCTTCAGTTAATAAATCTAAGAATTGGATATTGTTCAAGTTTGTTCCTGGAAGGTGACATAAGTATTCATCTTCACAAAAAATTTCTTGAGCTTCATCCCCATAAATGTCTTCAAAGGTGATGTATGGCAGGTAAATGTAATTGTATTCATTTTCTAAGATGTATTCTGTTTCATCCTCTTCATTTGGAGGTTTCTGGATAAATTCAGGGTTTTCCAGTTGCTGTTCATAAGGTTCTTCTTGGTTGTTCAATGGTCTGTCCAAGAAGTTGATATGGTATGTGTCTTTTAAATTTTTGTCTCTTTCTTCCATAATTCGGAGGTCCTTTTCAATTTCATTTCTAATTTCTTCATCTGAGAGCTCATGATGTTCACTCAATCTGACTTTCTTCTTTTTGGGTTTAGTTTTGAAAGGGGTTCCATTTATTTTCTCATTTCCATCTACTAGAATCTGGAATATTTCTTCATTATTATCAATTTGCTTGTAAATTATGTTGGGTAATTCATATTCAGATATTGATTCTTCAATCTTTCTTTTGAGGCTGTTTGGCCATTTGTGGGTTTGTAAATCTTGGCCAATTTTATCCCTTTTTGGAGATATGAACAAATATTGGGTCTTCTGGGTCAACTTAATAATGGTATTGTCACCTTTTGCATTTTGAAACTTCTTTCCTGGTGTATTTCTGACCAATTTTGCCATATTTCATAAATCCATTCCTCTAGGTGGACCAGTTTCCCATCCAAGTGCTTGAGGTTTGCATATTTGCATGCATAATCTTCTTCCATCAGGCTCTTGATAGTTCAATATTTCACCTTTCTTGTGAAAAGATTCCAGCCTAATGTTATTGTCTGCCAAGAAGGGTCTTCCAAGTATTGTATGGACAGATCCTTTTGCAATGAAAAAGTGTATTTTAGTTTCTTCACCTGAAGCCAAAATGATTGGAGTGAATTCTCATAGTGCAACCAATGAAGTGGTATGCCCTCCCATACCTCTGAGATTTATGTTAAGATTTCTTGTTGTGAGTGAGGCTTGGATTGCTATTTCTTCTGGTATGATGTTGAGTTCTGCCCCAGTTTCCACCAATGCTCTTATAGGATATTCTTCTTTTCCAATAAAGATTTCCATAAATCCCAAAGGACAGGCATAATGAATCTTGGGCTTTGGTGTTTCTTTGAATCCAAATTTTAATAGTCTTTCTGGGAGATCCATTTAGTTGAGTGATTTAATTCTTTCCTTGTCTTTTTCTGATAATTCTTGTAATTTATGGACAAAATTGGGTGACATAATCAAAATTTCTTCAATGGTGAGGTTGATCTTTTGTTGTATAATTTTCTTAATAATTTTGTCAATTTCCAATTTAGTTTCAACTTGTTTCCTTTGAGGTTTTCTGAACTTCATTTCTTCTTTGGGAATTTATTCATCTTCATTTTTATTTGCAATATTTTGAACTTCCTCCTCAGGTTGGTCTGGTTTTGGAATATTTGAATTTTGTAATTTAGTAGGAATTATGACTTTTCTTCTTCTTTTTCTTCTTCAATATAAGTTTCTGGAATAGCTGCTTTCTTCTTTAGCTCTTTACTTTGGGCTTGTCTTTCCATCCTTTGTTTTTTCTGTCTTAATCCAATGTGTGATTCAAAAGGGTCATTGGCTGAGGAAATGGTAGGTGGTTTCCAATTCGACCAATCTTCAACATGTGCAATTGAGGTTGATTTATCCTCTGATTTCTTTTCAGTGGGCTTAACCTCTTCTTCTTGTTTCTGTTTTACCACAGGCTTCTCCATAAATTTCTTTTTGAGTTCTGCTTGTTCTTTTTCAAAAGCCCTGACTATGTCTTTGGCACTTTCATTTCCTTCCATAGGTACTCTCTGATAGCTGGGAAATAAGTAAGATGCTCCTTGAGTTCTGAAAATTCTTTTGTCCAAATCTTCAGCAAGGTGAGTGCATCTAGTTTCTGAATGGCCTTTGTCCTTGCAGTAAGCACATTTTAATGGTGGTAAAGGATTCCTGGGTCTGTATGGCTGATTATTTTGGGGGAATCTTTTCTCTTGATTATTGTTCCAGCTCCTTCTTGGTGGATTAACAGCTTCTGATAGGGCTTTAAGTTGATTTAAAACTTCTTTAACTGATCCTTTTCCCTCATTTCTTGGTTGAGGTTCTGGTTGTGGAAGATTTTTGATCTTTTGGGTGGGTTCTTTTACTTGTTTTAAAACTTCATCCCAGCTTTCATTCTCAAATATTGTTTTATTTTCTGGAGGTTTTGGTTTGGAATATTCTTTTTGTTGTATCAGAACCTTGGCCTTCAAGTCCTGTTCAATGTATAATTTCAAAATATCCAATCTTGGAATGATGTAATCTCCATCCAAGGGTTGAACCATAGCTATGTCTTTAATCATTTCTTTGTAAATTGATTCTTGAACACTAGTGGAAAGGCTGGCCAATATTTCCTGGTTATGATTGATATCACCTTGGATATATTGGTATCTTTTGAGGTAAGTGATGATTGCTTCATATTTCCCAATGAATTTTCTGTATTGAGTCATGTTTTGTATTCCTCCTTCTTGCTGGGTTTTTGTGAATAATTCAGTGATTGAGGATAATCTGTATGTTCTTTCAGATGAGACTGTTCCCCATCTTCTTTTCATATCCACTTTTAATTGATCCCAATCAGCTGCTTCATATCCTGGCATTCCTTCAATATGATAACTGATTTCTTCATCTTCTGTCCAAAATGCTATTTGTCTTTCAATGTCTCTTCCACTTGCTCCTTCAATTTCTGCAATATTTTCAACTTTCTTGATGAATCTTTCAACATCCTTTCCATCAAACCACAAGTTATAGTCCTTAGCTCTGATTTTCACTATTGGAATAGTATTTCTTGGTATTTCTTGATGTAATGGAGTTGGGATTTGGGAACAAATGTTTACTCTTCTTGGTAACATACTTTGTCTTTGTTCTGAATAAGGTGTTGATGTGGCCATGGGTCTTGGATAAGGTGAAGGTGATCCATGTGTCCTGAATGATCTTGGAATGGTGTTCTGTTCTTCAAGTGAACTATTTTGAGGAGTATAACTTGATGATTTATTTTTTCCTTCCTTTTTTATTAATGCTAATAGTTGTTCTTGCATTTCCAATATTTTCTGATGAAGTCTGTCTGTTGAAGACATTTCTTCCTGTCCTTCAACAGTCTCTTCATTAAGGTTGTCTCCCTGGATTTCTTCAATACTACCAGGTAATTTTGATGATGAAGGTTTATCCATTTTTGATTTATTTCTTTCTTCCTTTTATTTTGGTGTTGATTTATTTATTTTATTTCTTTCAAGGAGATCAAGGAAAAACTTCTCCACAACCTTCAAGTCCCTTTTATTGGTTCTTGGTGTTGCAATTGGTAAACTGCAATATATTTAATTCCTCCCCTAGTCCTGTTTCTTGCTTTGGTGGATAATAGTAATGGTCAGAGTGAGTTGATGATTCATATTCTTGAGATAATGGTTTTGGCTGATTTTGATTATCTGACTCCAGTTTTTGTTGTAAAAAATAGTATTCTTGGAGTAGCTAAGAATTTTTTGTGGATTTCAATTTAATTTATTTTTATTGAAGTTGAAGTTGTCTGTGCCACTGTTGGAACACCAGATGTGGGAACTCCTCTTGTGTGGGATTAAAATGAGGCAGTAACTGGAGGGGGAAATAACAGGTAACTAGTTTTGAATTGCTAATAACTCCTGTAACCAAGGGTGACAAGGGTGCATTTCCTGCCCCTTCTAAAATATTGAACAAAATCTTCCTTGGAGATCACAAACCAAGATAAAATTAGTAAGTGGCTTTACAACTGCAGAAGACAAAATTCAGCAGTCTCAGATCAGACCTATTTGATATATAATAATAAAAAGAAATGTCAATAATTTGGTTAACTTTTAGATTTAATAAAATACTTGTCTGTTTTGATTTTAATTTTTAAGTGAAATTGATGTGAGTTATTTCTTCTTGGTTAAAAGTCCTTTTGTAAGATGGGTTTCTTTAAGGTGTTCTGGAAAATTTGATGAGTGTTGATAAAGGTAATTTTGTTAAGGTAAAGTTATAACAGAGTAAAATAATTTTTCAAAGATTTGTTTTTTAAGAGTGTTTAATAATGAGATAAAATAGTATTTTTCAAATTTAAGAGGTAAGATTGTTTGATATTGTATGTTTAAAGGGGCAAGTAATTTTAAGATCTTGATGAATGGTGTTAATTTTACTGGATAAAATATTTCAATAGAGTAGTAACCCTAATCTTGGGTACTGGATAATTTTTACTTTTATTTTAATAATAATAAGATTCCACTGAGCTTAGCTACTGGGCAATATTTAACACTATACTTCCACTGAGCTTACCTATTGGGCAAGTAAAATTGACTATAATTTTCTGAACTACCTTCCAGGTGAGGGATGAATTATTCCTATGCCTCTAATGTGCAGGGGATATAATGTGCATGAGGGGATTTTGAAGTTTGGGGGGAGAGAGCCCATCTATTTATACCTTTTGGGAGCCCAGGGGGGCCTCCATGGGAGATGTCTTTTTCCCCTTTAATTCCTCTTGATTTGATCATGTGACTTCATTTTTGGTGAGGACCCTCCTTGCATGGGTCAGGTGATTTAAGGTTTGGTGATAATTTTTTCTCTACACAGCCTCCATTCATCACATGATGGTCTTTTGGTGAACAAATTATGATGTGATATTCTTGAATTTTACTTGCATTCTTGAGGTGCTTTCATTTTGGCTGAGGATTTTTCTTGTGTACAGCTTTTTTTTTTCTGTGACATGATATTCTGTTGGTGGGTGTAGTATTGCATTATTGCTTTGTATTTCCTTTGCATATGTCATATTTTAGGCTTGGTAAAAGTGGCTGTTTAATTTATGCAGCTGTATAGTTGTTTTTCTTCTTTTTGAGCTTTAAAACAAGGTCAGGTGATAATTTCTTTCACTGATGAATTAACTTTTTTTATGAGATGACGTGATTTTTGAGTTTGACACAAGATGTGCATAGTCATGTGGCTGAGATTTACTTAGAAATTGTGTACTGCATGCAGCCTGTTGTAAATAGCTTTGGTTTTCATGAGGTGATGAGTGGTGTAAATAATTTTGATTCTTTTTTAAGGTTTCAAGTGGGGTTACTGTGGATATAAAGATAAGGTACTCCTGTGGCTGTGTTGTAAATGCATTGCAGGAATTCCATGGGTTTTAGCTTTGCATCATGTGACTTTTCTATGTTGAGTGCTAGGTTTCTGTGTAATTCATGCAGGTGTCCTTTTATTGCTGCATGAGTCCTGTGGCTCTAAGGGGGTGTAAAGCTGGGTGGGGTGTGTAATTTAAAGGGTGGTACCTTATTTGTTGTAACTAGTTTACTATATGTAGCTTGATTTTTACATATGCATAATGAAATTGAATAATTTATTTAAACACATACACTTCCCTTTAGTGCCTGTGCCATGGTTCTATGAGTTGAATCCAGCTTCTTGCTGTAAAATTGACTTTTTGGTATAAACTTTGAGTGTAAGTATGCCTGTAGGCTGGATTTACTGCTGCTTTGGGGTACTATGAGCTTGAGCCTGGTAAAAAAATGGTATGGAATACCACAATAAGAAAAACCAAAATAATAAGAAAATATAAATCAAGATGCATTAGATTTAAAATTTTATTTTATAATCCTCATCTATATATTTTCAATTTCAAAACCCAGAGATTTCGACAAAAATTAAAAAATGTAAATCCAACTATCAATTGGATCTACAATTTTTAGATTTTCATGATTTTATTTGACTTTCTATCATCACAATTCATCTTAATCAAAAAATTTCCACTTAATTTTTGATTTCAAACCCTCACCCTCATACTCCTTTTAATATTTCCATCATTGTACATCTTTAGCTGACTCAAACTTTTCTTTTCACATCAATAACTCACATTGCTTTCATCTGCTTCAATCCGTATTATTCTCTTATTCAAAAGTCTTAAATCCTACTTCACCTTTACCTCAGCTTTCTCATCCTTCTTTAAGATTGTCATCAAATAATCCTAACCCTTTAATCAATCATAAATCCAACTTAAATCATAATTCATCCTTTCATCATCCTCCTGAAAACTTATTATCTCCTCATTGTACTTCTACCGGCTTAAAATCAGACCCATCTCATTCAGGTAGTCAATTAGGTCACACTTCTTCATCTTATCCCTCTCCTGATATCTCTTGTGAATATTTTGATCAAAGAGCTTTAACTCCAAATACCATTCATTGTCCTACTAGTCCTCTATCTTTTCTTAGTTCAGCTTATCATACTAGAAGAAGCTCAACTGGCTTAATTGGTCCCGCTGATACTTGGGGTGGTAATCTGATTGGTAGTAAGGTAGGCAAAGAAATCTTTCAACAAATGACTTGAAGTGAAATGACAGATTTAGATCTAGTAGAAAATTTAAGTGGTAGAGAAAGAACTTGTCAAAAAGTCTTATGGGAAATCGTAGCAAGTGAAGAAAGATATGTATCTGAATTAGTTGTAAGCTTACTTGTTCTTGAATCAAATTTATTCATTCAATCTCATCATCACTAATCTTTAATCTCTTCATTTTAGTCTTTAAGAAATAATTATATTCTACCCTTACTTTAACCTATGATCTCACCCATCTTACTTTCTCCTCAAGATTCAACTCCTAATTCAACCCTTTCTAAACGCACAAATACTAATACTACAGCTTCTTCAAATTCTTCTACTCCACTTACCCCTCCCATCACCACATCCAATCTTCTACCTATTTCTGCTAGATTTGTTCAAAGTCCTTCTGTTTCTTCCACCACTTGTTCTAATCAAAGCTGTGATAATATCCCTGATATGGAATCTGAAGATTGTCATTGGTTTGTAATTTCTTATTTTTTCATCAAATCATTCTTGATTAAATATCATTCATCTTTTTTCATTTTTTATTGTGGATTAGCTCATCACCTAACTCTTTGATTCCTCAAGAAGAAAAATCCAACTTCTGATCCTCCTACTACAACTCATAATAGTAATAATCCTCCAAATTCTCAAGTTAAATCTGGTTGGAATCCAATTCATCAAGGTTCACATGCTCTTTGTGGAATTTGTCATTATTTAAAACCTCCTAATACTCAAAAAAAACTTCATAAACAGTCTTCTATTAATAATCAATCAGCTTTAATGAATCATGCCAATTTTGAATACCGCTTACCTGAATCTTTCAAAATCATCTTTAATATCGTCAATGAAGGAATGTTTAGAGGTCATGAACATCTAAGTATCAAATTAAAAGAAAAATTCCTGGAACAATTCCCTCTAGTTAGAGATTCAACCACATTTTGCGCTGAAGAAGTTAGTGAATTGAATCTTCTCATCTTAACTCTCATCATCTTACCTTCCTTTATTTATCTAGACTTGGATCATTGAAACTTATAGTGTTTATTTCATGCATTTGGAACATGCTTTGAGAGAAGTTGAAGAATCTTTGGCAATTATAGGTTTTAAAAGCTCAGCAATCACTCCCAATCAAAAACGTCTTGCTAAAAATATCATGGTTAGTATTTTGTTGATAACTTTAATAATATTACTATCTATTTTATTCTATTTTGATTGGTTTTGGCCAACAAAAAAAATAGCATTTGGAAGAGCAAGCTGCCATTCAAGGTGGATGTGGACTTGCAATTTTTATTTCAAAACCATTTCAAAAACTATCAAATTATCCTTCAACACATGAATATGAAAACTGATTGGATGTCAACCTGTGACTCAAAACCAGAGCACAAGCATGACAGCCAAAATACCATAAACCAATGGTATAGCCAAGACACCAAAACATAGAGCTGAGCCAAATTAGCTCAAAAGGTATTGAAAGAAAGAGGAAACTCCCCTCTTTCTGAAAATATAAGTCCCATCACCATAGGACAAGGAATAACAAAGTTATTCCTGCTTAAGGTTATTGCTGAGCATAAACCTTAATTTTCACCTCTCATCTAAAATCCAGAAGGAGAGGCTTAACCCCATCAAATGGGTATTCAAAATGAAGCTCTAAGCCAGGGCTATCCAATGATACCAGCCTAACTGAGCTAGCACCAATATTACTGGGGTCATGGTCAATTTCATGCCAAATAAAGGTGAACAAAACATTCACCTCTGATCTAACTTCTACAGTTTTAGTGTGAGATACTTAAAGTGGGGTCTTTTTGGAAAGAGCACAATCAGGGCTATCTGATGGTGTCATCCATTCTGCCATATCTCAAATATAACAGAAGTTATGGGGCAAATAAGCTCAATACAGCTTTTTGCCTATACCACACAAATGTACAAAATTCTTGTACATGCAATAACTTTGCCATATTTAATGATACCCATATCAAATGAGGTACCATTGTGTAGAGCACATACAGGGCTACACACTGAAGCAATTTTGAGATTGATATTGCAACAATTGACAAAGTTATGGCTGTTTTAAGGTCAGATTCCCACCTGCTGTCATATACAGCCTTATTATGGGATAATATCCCATAATCATGAATATGAGGTGTCAAATGGACAAATGAGATTGTTTTTACTTCAATACCTCATATTTCAGTCAATACTGGGGTCCCATACAGCTTCTGTACAGCATTCTACGCGTCATACATGTCAGAATCAGGCTGTGAGGTCCCCAGATGAAATTTTTCACCCTTTATTGGTGAAAACTGCCCAGATGTGGCTTCAAAACCACATCTAAGCCCAATACAGGATATACAGGCTGTTTTCAAACCACAAGCCAGTCCTAGAGAGTGAAAAACTTTCACTTCCTCTGCGTGGAAAGGTCTAGCACCCTTTCCACCCCATTTCAGGATAAAAAGGAGGCTTTTCACAGCCAGAATTGTTTCCTCATCCTGCTCTTGAATACCCTACATAGTAAACTGTCCAAAACTGTTTTACTCTTGGGTAATAAATCAGGTATAATTATAATTTTAATTATTGTAACTCTTATTATAGTAATCCAACTGGTAAGACTGCACCCTGGGTTCTCAATAGTGCTCACCACCACTATTCTCCAATAGTAGAACCCTTTTATTATATTATAAAGCCATTGTATTAAATTTAAATACTTATTTTAAACTATTTTCTAAGTGTCACAGTCATAGTTTTAGTTGTAAATAGCCTAATTACTGCTTCAACATAGACTCTATCTGACATTTTGGGGTCCTGGCTGTGTTTTAAACCTTTTTTGGACCCTTATAAGTGTGTTTTTTCTCTTATTTCTCACTTTCTGACATTTGTTTTATTCTTTTTAGGAGTAAATTTTTCTTCAATATATATATTATATATATATTTCCTTTTTTTGGTATATATACCACTTTATACTCATATCTTAAGAGTATCTGTCATGTGGCTAATAACCACAAGACCCTTATTTTTGGCATGTTTTACATATAAAAACACTTAAGCCATCGATACAGTCTTATTTTTTCATTAAGATAAGACACCTCATACTGATAAGCCAACAGTTGAGGCGTGGTTGGACATATTGTTAACTCAATTGCCCTGTTATACACCACTTTTTACAGATTATACTTGCTAATTACAAGTAATCTGTGAGATATTGGTATACAAACAGTATAACAAATATCAGTAAGCTATATTTCCGACGTGGAATTGTTGATTCAATTACACTGTCATTGTACAAGGGCATATTGTAGTAATATACAAGCCCAGAGGCCATTCATAGAGGTGCAAACAGCATTTTAAGAAGTTTTAACTGACATTAAGCCCTCTTTTTCCTTTTTTGATTCAGTGGAAGATAACTTCATACCACTTGAAAGCCAGTCACAGGCCAACACACCAGTGACACCCTCAGAACCAGAGGGCAGCAAAGGCAAAGGAAAGAGGCACAGTGAAGTCCTGATAACAGCAAAGAAGTGGACACCCATTGCCACACAGAAGAGTAGAAAACCACAAAATTCTGCTTCAATACAAGGTAAACCAACCTTGATAACTTTTACAGGGAAAATTACTATAATTAACCCAGTTGTAACCTCTAAAGGTAAATTGCCCAAATCAGCAGACAACAAATTTGTACAAGGCACAGTCAAAGGTAAATACCCTAAGAACATAAAGTTTTTGACTGCTTGCAAACACTAACATGTCACCTGTACACCTCAGAGATCTTGGCTTCCAAAGGAACCAACCAGAGGACAGAGAAGGTTTGTCCAGAACCAGAAGACCTGAAATAGGACACCTTGGACACAGTAGTGGATGGCAAAACAATGAGGGAGATAATATCAACCCTGCCATTCACACTCCAAGTCAATGGAGACCTCAAACCAGAGGACTGGAAAGACATGGATCAAGTTCTTCAGCTCCACCAACTCCTCAAGGACTTATTCCAATGGAGAATGGACAACAAGAGGTTCAACCTGGCATCTCACTGGGCAGAACTTGGAGCAAGTTGCCAGAAGATCTGTCTCAAAGAGATAGACTTCAAAGACCTGATGGTAATCACCAAAGGTTGGAATCCTACCAGGCAGTTCAGACTCCTGGAGGCAAGGGCACAGAGGATAAGGGAGAATCAAGCCACTATCCAAGCTATAGAAGAACAGTTAACCCAGACAGGGCCTACTCAAATTCCTTCAGGCTCGCAAGGAGCAGGCCAAATTAGCTCTCCAGTGTCTTCATACCATTCAGAAACCATCAGATCAGTGGCCAAGAGTCACCATTCTTCACAATTCCAGGAAGTTTGCAGGAGAAGACAAGGAAACAAGGGCAAGAACAAAGCATCCTTCAACCAGAGGAGGAAAGAGTCAGACCCTATGATTTGAAAGCTGTTGGATTTGGTAAAAGAAGTGCACAAGAACCAGAAGTAGTTGTGAACCACTCTAGAATCAGTAGTCCTAGTAATAGAAACATTACCCCCACTCAGACTGAACATAACATTGTCACATCTGAGAGTAACATCAACAGCAATACACTGTGGTTACAAATGTCCCAATATGCTGAGAAATCTGCAAAGCAGTTTGCAGAACTTGAAGCCAGCCATGAGAGGATGAAAAATTACAAGCCTCTATGGAAAAATTAGTTAAAAATCTTCAATAAGTACAAGCTCAATTGAGCAAAGCCTCTGAAGAAACTAACAAAAGACTGAATCTAGTCTTTGAAGAACAACACCACAGCAAAAGGGACAGGTATTGTCTGGACCAAGACATAAACAAATTGTTCAATGTCTATCATAACTTGAAGCCCCAACCACAACGCCAAGTTATGGAGAATCCATATCAACCAGATGACATCAAACCAGATGCCATGTTTATGAATAAGGCAAGATCTCCATCACAATACCAGGATGGAGATGGAATGTCTTATTCAGAGAAGGAAGCCTTGAAACAGCTTCCTGAGGCCTCAAGCTGGCCCAAATTCTCTGGATCAGGAGAATATGATCATATGGAACTCATATATTATATTTATGGACTCTTCTTTGATGTACCAAGCATACCAGACTACTGGATTACTGCTAGATTGAATACTGCATTTAAAGGTCATGCTAGTATATGGTACACAGAAATGAAATAAATCCATTGTGGAAGAGTTAAATCATCCAAAAGTACAGTAATGGAACTTGGATATGACAGAAGACCATGTCATTTGAGAATGACAAATACTCTGTGGACAAGGATCCATATGAGTGGTGTCTTAGACATTCAAAGAGACTTAAATCCATTGATCCTCAGATGAACATGCAAATGATTAATCACAAACTCCTGACACAACTGCCAGGAGAACTAGAGCATGCAGTAAAATGCATATGCAACCAAAATTTCACTCTAGATGACATTGCCAACACCTTACAATACATAAGGAAAAGGACTAATATAGGGAAATTCACCCCATATAAGAGAAGTGGTTTCAAAGAGAAACAACCTTTCAGGGTAGAGTTTAAAGACAAACCCAAATAAAGAGTGGCAGAAGTGGCAAAGAAGAGAAATTCTTGTCACAATTGTGGTTCAACAGACCACTATGCCAACAACTGTCCAAAGGCAAAGAGAAAGTGTATGCCATTGAGAAAGTCCCAGAGGATAAATCCCCAACAGAGGATTCTGAATCAGACTCTATGGGTGATGCCATCAGAGAACAATCTGATGATGAACAGGACCCAAGAGAAGAATTTCTAGTGGAGTACCAAGAGGAAACCCCACTGGAAATCCAGGACATACAGTTGGAAGCAGGCATGCCACAAGATACTACCAACAAAAACTTGTGCAAACATACACAAGATGCCCAAACATTCCTGGTTACACCAACCAATGGAATGGCATATATACATGGAACAGCTACAAAGATGACTGTCTGTATTGACAATGCTCAGCATCCACTGATCATTGATAGTGGAGCACCCCGCTCCATAGTGTCCAAACATTATCTGGATAATCACTTCCCAAATTGGGAAAAAACAGCTCTTGCCAACTAAGGCAAAGAACTTTAAAAGTGCCTCAGGGAAGATGACTTCCATTGCTACAATTATCAAAGAGATAATTTTACCCCATCGGAAGGGTAATATCAGACTCAAACCAGAGTTTGTAGTGCTTAATGATGCCCACATCCAAGGATTCTTACTGGGAGCTGACTACCAGAGGATGTATGGAATAGATATTTATAACAGTAAAAATAGGCACATTACCATTGGTACCAACAAGGAAAAGAAATTTTCACTTGACATATACCATATATCTTCTCAAGATCCACTAGAAGAACTTCGGAATGAATTCAGAGAGGGACAGTTTAGAACTACCCTCACCAGTAAACAGAAACTAAGCTTACTGAGGATGCTGAGAAAGAACAGACCAGCATTTGCCATTGGTGAAGAACCATTAGGCAAAATCAAAGGCCAAAATATAGAACTATATCTGGATGTGGAAAGACCTTATCCACCCATTCTTAGGAGACCTCCTTATCCAGCAAGCCTGGAAACCAGGAAAGAAATTGAAAAACATATCAATGAACTCTGGACATGGATGTCATCAGGAAGATTGGACATAATGAAATAGTTGAAATAACCACTCCTGTCCTAATCACCTGGCATGATGGCAAGTCTATACTGTGTGGAGACTTCAGAGCTCTGAATAACTACACAAAAGCAGACAGGTACCCTATTACCAGGATACCTCATGCCTTGGATAAACTGGCAAAAGCCAAATACATAACCAAAATGTATTGTATGAAAGGCTTCCACCAAAATGGAGTTAAACCAAAATCCATGAAATTACTCAGAATAGTATTCCATATGGGTATATATGAGTATACCAGGATGCCATTTGGCATCAAAAATGCACCATCCCACTTCCAAAGGATGATGGACACAATATTTCAAGAAGAAATATTGGAAGGTTGGATGGTGGTATATATTGATGATATCATTATATACTCAGAGAAATGGGAAGCCCATGTGCAATAAATAGACAGAGTGATAAGTAAATGCACACCCATAAATCTGAAAATTTCACTTAAAAAGTGCAATTTTGGCCAACAAGAGTTACTGGCTCTAGAACATAAAGTGTCAGGTCTTAGTCTGGCAATTGACCAGAATAAAGTAGCAGCAGTACTGAAAAAGCCAGTACCAAAGAGCATCAAAGAGATGCAATCTTTCCTTGGGTTTTCTAGCTACTATAGAAGCCACATCAAGAATTTTGCCCACATAACTAGTAGCTTATACAAGTTGTGTTCAAAAGATGTAGTTTTTGAAATCACCAAGGAAAGGAGGGATGCATATAAGAGGATCAAATATGAGCTCACAAATGCACCTGTGCTCATCTTACCTGACTTTAAACTACCATTCAAGCTATACATAGATGCAGCATGTAGTCAAGGCCTAGGAGCAGCCCTTCACCAAAGACAAATTGTGGATGGTGAACCAAGAGAAGGAGTAATTTGCTACATCTCAAGGCAACTGAAAGATTCAGAAGCCAGGTATGGCGCCACCCAGACTGAGTGTCTATGTCTAGTCTGGGCTCTAGAAAAACTCCATTATTATCTGGAGGGTGCAGTATTTGAAGTCTACACAAACTGCACAGCCTTGAAGTCTTTACTGAACATGAAGACCACAAATAGACACATGCTGAGATGGCAAATAGCCATCCAGGAGTGTAGAGGGAACATGACCATCATATACAAAGAAGGTAAAAGTCATACCAATGCAGATGGCCTTAGCAGATGGCCACTGGATAATGTCAAGAGCAATCCAGCTTATGACCCTGAAGCTGCAGCCAAAATCCCTATCCATTTCATGGAAATAGATAGGAGGAAGAACTTCAGATTTTCTGAATGGGAACCAGAAAGTGGTACCCTTGGCAGTGGAAACACTGATTCAGAGGGGACATAAGCTCCCATATTGGGAATAAGTTCCTCTGAACTGCACAATGAATTTTTTTGGCAGTACTAAAGTATTATGCCAAACACAAACAGTGTGGCATACTCCTACAACTCCTTCAACAAAAGTACAGGAGTCCAGAACTGGAATCCCAGCTGGAAGAACCCTGGTGGAGGGCCTATAAGGATAACAAGTTCTTCCTTATAGATGGCCTGCTCTACCCCATAGAGAAACACAAAAGTGCACTGACAGTGTTAGACAGAGAACACATCTCCTTGATCCTGCAGGAATTCCATGACTGCCCCTACATGGGACACATGAGTGAAGACAGGACCAAAGAGAGGGTAGCAAGCACAGCTTGGTGGCCCAAGTGGGAACAAGAGTTGAGTGAATACATTAACACTTGTGAAAGATTCCAAAAGGAAAATAGGAAAAATGGGAAGAAGTATGGGTTACTTCAACATATAGAAGAACCTAAACACCCATGGGAAACCATCAACATGGACTGGGTTACAGGACTTGTCCCAGGAGGCAAAGAAAACTACAATGCCTTCTTGATCATAGTTGATAGGTTCAGCAAGAGCATGAGGTGTATAGCATTCCACAAGGAGGATACAGCCATGGATACTGCTCTGTTATTTTGAAATAACATCATATCCACCTGTGGAGTCCCTAAGATCATCATTAGTGATAGGGACCCAAAATTCACATCTTAATTTTGGACCAACTTGTATGACATTCTTGGCACCAATCTTGTTTTTTCCACAGCTTACCATCCACAAACAGATGGCCTAGCAGAGAGGATGATCCAAACAATGTAGGACATCCTTAGGAGGTTCTGTGCCTATGGCATGGAATATAAGGACCATGAGGGATATACCCATGACTGGGTTACCCTTCTACCAGAAGTCTAACTGGCTTGTAATACAAGTCAGCACTCTACCACAGGAAAAACACCTGCACTGGTAGAGAAAGGGTGGAATCCCTTGTTGCCTGTGTATCACTTGAAGAATCTTCTGACCATCCGGCCCACAGCCAAAGACTTCCATGATATGTGGAAGAGAGCTTGTGACACAGCTGCTAAATGCATAGCTGAGGCAAAAGAATATAATAAGCAGATGTGGGACAAGACACACATGGAACCTGACTTTAAGGAAGGGGATCAGGTGTTAGTGTCTACACTGAACTTCAACAATCTTAAAGGACCCAAGAAGATGAGAGACTCATTTGTAGGGCCCTTCACTATCATTAAGTTGATAGGAAAGAATGTAGTGGAAGTCACGCTCACAGAGGAGTTTTCCAGGAAACACCCTGTCTTTCCATTGAGTTTGGTCAAGCCATACTTCCAAACTGAAGAGGGTAAATTCCCTTCCAGGAAGAAGATCCTCACACCACCAGAGATAAGGGAAGTGGAGGATTCCCCAGGACCTGTGAGAAAAATCATCAGGGCCAGAAAGATCAGACTTAATGGGAAGGATCAAAGACAGTACTTAGTCAGATTCAAGAACCAGGCAGCTGATAAGGACAAAAGGTTGGCAGAAGATGCCATACCAGATGGGAACCTTCATTTAAGGAGATTAAGAGCCTCTAGGAGGACTGAACAGTCCCATCAATGATGAGCCTTTTTGGTGGGAGGGTTGTCAGCCTGTGACTCAAAACCGGAGCACAAGCATGACAGCAAAAATACCATAAACCAATGGTATAGCCCAGATACCACCAAAACATGGAGCTGAGCCAAATCAGCTCAAAAGGTATAAAACTAAAGAGGAAACTCACCTCTTCCTGAAAATATAAGTCCCATCACCATAGGACAAGGAATAACAAAGTTATTGCTGAGCATAAACCTTAATTTTCATCTCTCATCTAAAATCCAGAAGGATAGGCTTAACCCCATCAAATGGGTATTCAAAATTAAGCTCTAAGCCAGGGCTATCCAATGGTTCCAGCCAAACTGAGCTAGCACCAATATTACTGGAGTTATGGTCAATTTCGTGCCAAATAGGGGTGAATAAAACATTCACCTCTCATCTAACTTCTACAGTTTTAGTGTGAGATACTTAAAGTGGGGTATTTTTGGAAAGATCACAATCAGGGCTATCTGATGTTGTCATTCATTTGCCCATATCTCAAGTATAACAGAAGTTATGGGGCAAATAAGCTCAATACAGCTTTTTGCCTATACCACGCAAATGTAAAAAATTCTTGTACATGGAATACCTTTTCCATATCAAATGAGGTACCATTGTGTAGAACACATCCAGGGCTACACACTGAACCAGTTTTGAGGTTGATATCTCATGAATTGACAAAGGTATGGCTGTTCTAAGGTCCGATTCCCACCTGCTGTCATATACAGCCTTACCATGGGATAATATCCCATAATCATAAATATGAGGTGTCAAATTGTTAAAGGAGATTCTTTTTACTTCAATACCTCATATTTCAGTAAATACGGGGGTCCCATACAGCTTCTGTACAGCATTGTATGTGTCATACATGTCAGAATCAGGCTGTGAGGTCCCCAGATGAAATTTTTCACCCTTTATTGGTGAAAAATGCCCAGATGTGGTTTCAAAACCACATCTGAGCCCAATACAGGCTATACAGGCTGTTTGCAAACCACAAGCCAGTCCTAGAGAGTGAAAAATTTTCACTTCCTCTATGTGGAAAGGTCTAGCACCCTTTCCACCCCATTTCATGATAAAAAGGAGGCTTTTCACAGCCAGGATTGTTTCCTCATCCTGCTCTTGAATACCCTACGTAGTAAACTTTCCAAAACCATTTTACTCCTGCATAATAAATCAGGTATAATTATAATTTTAATTATTGTAGCTCTTATTATAGTAATCCAGCTGGTAAGACTGCACCCTGGGTTCTCAATAGCACTCACCACCACTATTCTCCCATAGTAGAACCCTTTTATTATATTATGAAACCATCGTATTAAATTTAAATACTTATTTTAAACTATTTTCTACGTGTCACAGTCATAGTTTTAGTTGTAAATAGCCTAATTACTGCTTCAACATAGATTCTATCTGACATTGGAAGATTTCATTTAGATATCATTGGAATCGGTGATTTACTGAGACAGAATGTCAAAAAACAAACTAAAATCAATTGATTGGCTGAAACTTATATTCCCAACAGTGATCTCTTACCCAATTCAATCATTTTTGAAATAGCTCAACCTGAACTTGAAAAATTAAACCACGAAGATTGGATTCAAGATGGGTTGCCAAGGACAAGACAACAAGCTATTCAGCTTGACAAACTTATGAAATCCAAATTGAATGATCAGCTCAATCTTGTGGTTTCCCTGGAGGTTCAAACAAAAGTCATCTTAAAACATATCACTGAGAGGTGGATTCATGCTCCCAGCGGTAGAGTTTATAATACAACATACAGGCCACCTAAAGTCATGGGTAAAGACAATATCACAGGTGAGCCTTTGATCAAATGCAAAGATGATATGGTCAAAGGTTTTGGTAGCCAATTAAGGTTATGTCATAACGAGAACAAACCACTTTTAGAGTATTAGGACACCCAATACAGCATGATTGGCTTATGTCAATTCAGTCACTTTCAAGTCTCCAAATTAAATCCTTGTTTGACCAAGCTGGAAAACTGAAATTCTTGCAATGGCTCACTTTAGCATAAATAGTTTCAAGAACAAATGGATATTGTATCACTCAATCAGATCTACTTACTATTTGTTCAAATATTGAAGGTGTTTTTGACTCTTTGAATCAATTTAAAGCCAGTATTTCATCTCCTCAACAAAGACCAATTTCTCAACAACAAGTTCATCATCCTCATGTTTCAACTTTACAACAATCTCAACCATCTGGACCTCATCCCCATCAATATCATAAACTTCCATCTTACTCTCAATCACATCCTCATCATCATCAACAACAACAACAAAAATCTCAGCAATGATCTCAAACTCATTGACATAATCAAAGAAAAGCTTATTCTCATTTCTGTTCCCAAAAAGAGCGATAGCAATGCAGTGTATTTTATCATTGAGAAAATTTTATTTGCTCAACAAAAGGCTTCAATTGCTGAAGTTTCACACATGAACACATCATTTGGAACCATGAATTACAGGCAAAGTAGTGTGAAGTTTTTAGACAGTTTTATGACAAGTTTTTCAATTTCCAAGGCATCTCAAGTGGAAAATACTTCACACTTGTTTCAAGCTCATACCATGCCACTAGTCCTTAGACTTTTTTACTGTGACTTTTAATTGATATATTCTGTCTACTGTAAATTCCTTTATTTCTTGCACATATCTCACCAAGGCAAAATCCAAAAGGATTTGGGGCTCACAACACCAAAACCATTTCTGAAATCAATTGTGCATTTATTCAACAAACTTTTTCAAGTTCTGAACTAATGAACTAATTCTTTTAAAGACTATAATTTAACCAAAACTCATTTGGAACCGTTGATGGAAGCCTGGCCAATCACATTTCAGGTACGTGCATCAAATATTTGAAGGCGCCATAGCTCATATTTTCTGCCTTTGTGCTTTAGATATCTTGTATTGGCTGCCCCTCATATCATTCCGTATCTCTAGAGTCTAAAAGAAGGTTTGGAGATGAACATTACAGCTACTTATGTTGACCTAATAATGACTGCTACCAATATTTGGGGACAAGAAGTCAAAAATGTTTCGCATCAAAAGCATGGCATGGTATGGCTGTATTTGGTTAAGAATCTCACCAGTTATCCACTAAAAGTCTTGGCTGAATCTGAGGACGAATTCCACAAAGGTAAGGAGTACCTAGTGTAAGACAGTAAAAGTATCCCATGGCGGTTTGAAGATTGGCAATTAATGCACAAGGTGAGAGTTTATAATCTTTTCATATGCTATGAGGGTGCATTGACTTCACTTACTGCTGCTACCATTTATGACAAAGAAGATAGCACTGTTTAGTAAGCAATTTTCAAAACTTAAGCCTCTCATGTTACTTGCAAAGCTAAGTAGAAATTGATAGGTATTATCCAAAAATCATTTTGCATTTGCGGGCTCTGGTTGAAATTGAAAATTTGCTACCATGTGATACTGTGGATATTATGGATCTATTATTACTGGGGGTCGAATTCCAGGATGATGGTGTTGTCAGCTTGAAGCGCAGTGAATATGCCATTGTCAATACAAACAACCCTGAAGATTTCCCTGTAGAGAATGGGTTGATAATGGAAGATGAAGATGGCTCCAAAATTAAACTAGGTCTTCATTTTATGTTGGTTCCCTTCTGCCACTGTATCTACATGATCCAATTCTAACATTCCTTTGTTTTGGGGGCTTTTTAGGTGTTACCCTGTCTCAGGAGGTGCTTTTAAGATTAAAATTTATTTCTCTTATGTAATTATTAGTGAGCGCCTATGCTCCTATTGTTATTGTTCTGTTTATTAGTATTTGTTTATTTATCATGGGCCATGGCAATTTTCAGATAAAACTAGGCTTGATTTTTCAATAAGGTCTAAGCCTTTTATGCATTCGCCCAAAAGCATAGCTGTTCAAAACCTTTGTGGCAGTAAGTGCAATTTCACTAAGTGAATAGATGCCAAAAATGTTGAAAAAGACATTGATACAAACTCACAATAGATGCCAGCCGCCATAAAGAGCCACGTCCTTTCTATTTTTGCATCTAGAAGATGACAAAAGGAACAGCACTGTTTTGCAAGTGGGACATTCCAACTGGTCAAAGGTTGGTGAACTATTTTGATAAGAAAAAAATATTTAATGACCAACTTTTAATCAAACAGGCTATTAAATTTGATGTTGTGGGAGCAAATCAGAAACTTACAATGCAAACTTCAACTAAAACATCAGAGTATGGTGTTGGCTTGAATGTCTTGAAGGGACTTGGAAAGGTAAGCAACACTTAGTGTGTTTATTATCAAGTTAGGTAAATGTGTCTTGCTGAACCTTTTAACAATAGTTCCAATCTAAAGTTGTTCATTGCATTCAAGTCACTTGTTGGAAAATAGTGGTCACCAATAAATCTATGCTTCTTTTTGAGGTGTTTAAATCACCTATGAAGAAAGCCAGTTGCACGAAGAATATAGGATTATTGTTTTTTGGATTCAGCTAGATAATCAATTAGACACTGCACTCTTCCCTGTATTCTTTCATCCCACGGATCTTCCCATCATTCCTCAAGACACAGAGACGTGGCTGACTTTGAAAATAAACAGTCATGTTGTGAAGGATGATAGTAAGCCATTTGATTTTTGAAGTTCAGTTGAGTCCCATTTTGCAAATTTGTTCTTTATTTTGACAGAACATGGTGTGGTTTACATCAAGTACACAACTATGCTGCTACAAAAAATTTCATTAGAAATGGATGAATCTTTTGTTCTGCTCTGATGAGATTTACTAAGCTTTTGGAAACTTCCTGGAATCCCAAATCCATCAAGTACTTTTTTACTAGCTTTTCTTTTTCTTTTTCAGGTTAAGTCACGTCATTGAAGCTGATGGCTTAAATCCTGTTCACAATTAGCCAGGTGACTATGGAGCTTGAGCTGATACCTGAACCAGATTCAGAGGCCAGTGGACTTGATTTATATTTCAAGCTTTTGCACTTACAGCCATTTGTGATTTTAATTTCAATTGAATGTCAAGAAAGTGTCAATGTTGCTGAGCAGTAAATATTTTTCAATCTACTCTTATGTAGCTGTATTGCTAAAATGGTTGTCTTTTCTTTAAGCACTCTTTATTCTCATAATCCTTTATACTTTCTTCTCAATGCTAAAGACAGAATTAAGTTACTCTATCTAGCTATCTTTATCAATAATAGCTGCTCTATCTCTTATTTAAAAAACACATGAAGAAAATTGAAATTGACTGAATTATTCAAGACTGACTTGAAAGCTTTATTTAAACTACAGTATCAATTATGATTTTTCAAATAGTACTTATTAGCTGACTTGATGTTATTTTACAACAAAAAATACTTTGCAAATATTTGTTTCTAGAAAAAAAAATGAATGGATCATAATGAATTGTTTCCAAGTGAGAAATAGATATTATATTGCTTAAATATGTCTCCATAGAAATCATCTTCTTCAAAATCAAAATTCTAGTCTTGAGTTTTCAATAGAGAAAATCAGAATATTATTGACTACATTTTTTGTGTAAAGATCAATCATAATGATGAGATTTGAGGTAACTAACCTGAACTTAAATTTATTTATTTTGAGCTGTTTGCAGACAGTGCTTGGATAAATAAATATTCCCAGGATTGGGAGTGTATTCTTGCATGATAAAGGAGATAGTTGTGAGAAGTTTTCTGAATTAAACAATTGGAAAAGAGGGACAAGAAATTCAGCCAAATCAATTAAACAATTCAGGAATTCCATCATCAATATTGTATAAAGCTTCAAATTCAAAAGCTTTTACATTCAAAAAAGAAGACTGGAATATTTTCCAAATGAATGTTTTTATTGAAACTCAAAGATATCTGAAATGAATGTTTTTTCTTCTCCAGTTTCCTAAATCTTTCTATATAAATCTAGATAATTGAGTACTTTTTAGCTCAGAAATTAAGCTATATTTCATCAAATGAATTATTCTTTTTAATGAGTTTAATCACACTTTATTTAAATAAGAGATATATATTCAAGCTGATATTTGAGATTAATGGTGCAAAATTGCACCTTTTTGCGTTTTTTATTCAAAGCACCATTAAATATTGACCAATATATTTAGATAAAAACAATGATTTCTTATTTTTAGTACTAGGGTGTTCACACCACCTGGTCTAAAGTACAGGAACATAAATTTTTAAATGAGAAAAATGAGTAATATATTACTAATTTGACATAAATATAATATCTTTATTTCAAAATTTTGAATGAATTTCAACATATCATAAAATCAACTGCAGTTATCCCTCAATATGTTCACAGAATGCGCAAAACAATATAAGTAAATAAAATAATAGTGGCTTGAAACCCGGATAATTTCATAAAAATGGAAGACATATGATTAAACAAAACAGATTTTTATTTGAAGCATATATACACAGACCTCTTTGAGTATAAAAATTCTTGTTTTTGCCTTTAAAATGCAATACTCCTTGTATGTAACCATGAAATTTGTTTTAACTTTTAATATAATATTTGCAAAAAAAAATACATAGTCTCCCAAGTGAGATTAATTTCTCTTAAAGATGAATACCCACCACTCCAAAACATTGGCCTTGAGACTTATTTGGTTTTTAAGAAAAATTCTAGTTGAATTGACAATTGATTGTGGCACATATTGATCTGAGATATTGGACATTCTGAATTTTATGACAAGGAAATAAACAGAAAATATTCTAATCCAACTTCCTTTCTTTTAACTGGGATTTTCTCCTTGATCACATTTCTTAATTTCTTAAAAATGAACCCATTTTTATTGAAAAGAGCATTTTTCTTGCCTATTTTCTGCAAAAGAATGAGTTGGCATCAATTTTTGAGCTTTAGAAACTGTAATTGTAAACATAATAAATCTAATATCTTTAGTGATATCTGACTTTCATCTTATTTTAGGGTCTTCAAATGCCCATGAACTAAATCAAATTTCATTTATGGATATTCCTTCCCTGGGAAGGTATCAAGTATTGGCTGGTTCTATCAGTTTAACAAGACATTTAATGAGGTTAAAAAACAGACTTTCTATTGAGTAAAGATTAATAACTATAAATATTTCAAATATATGGAAAATTATTTCTGATAAGACATTTTAAGTCACCTTCCTTGGATTTTTTTGTAATAACTATTTTATTTGGGAATGCAATCATATCATTAAGTGAGTGAAATAAATTGGAAATTTTTGACAAAAGCCCTTTCTATTCTACATTTTTTTCAGAATCCATATTTTATGACTGCTTGATAATATTGAATTTCTTTCCAAAAGTATGTGCTCACTCTAAATCTTTGAAAAATATGGGGTCACATACCCTTACTTATTACTGGACAAAGTTTCCTGAAATATCCACCAATCTTCACTTCATTACCCATCAAGTCTTGAAGAAATTTTCCTACCCCCTCAAATATATATTTCTGAGCCATTGGTTTTTCACCAAAAATGATTAGTAAAAACACTTCTAATAAAGCTGATTTTCAACAATGTTTCCTAGAATATAAAAAATCAGCAGAGAGTACCATCAGAGTTTGAAATATTGAGTTTCCCATTCTCTGATTAACCATGTCCATCACTTAAGTACCCATATTGTAAAGTCACCATTGGTTGTATACTGTTGAATATTTATAGGAAACATTCACTCAGAACTTGAGCCACATGAGATTTGGACATATATCAATGGGTTGATAATTACTAAAATGAAGCTATATCAAGATGTTTTGCCACTTCCAACAGTGCCATCCAAGATGGAATGTCCACCCATATTATTTGTAAGAAATATAATTATAAATTCACATTTTGGCTTTTTCATAGAGCTTAGAAGCAACATGCAAGTAAGATGAAATTTTCAACCCTTATTATTAATTTCAGATTCTTCATGCCTGTTAAAATATCTCCAACATCTGCCATGACTTACCATATTTTTTTATGGGAGGTCTGGGAATAATTCAATTAGAGAATGTCTATGCTAAAGTATAAATATTTTTGGGATCAATATAACCTTGATAGTCTTCAATTTCTCTTAAAACTAAGATTTAATTCCTTTCAAGATTATCGGCCATTTACTTGGGGAATACTCAAAGTCTATAGCCATTTCCTGCTTTATTTGAAGTAGAAATCCAAAAATTGCAAGATATATATATATAAGATTGACAGGAAGTAACAATGAAAGGAGATATAGAAATTTTACAGGAGCTCTACTGAGAGCAACTGAAGAAATAAGGCTCAGAATTCCAATGTACTGAAAGAATGTTTCATGGGATTCATCTTGGTTTGTATTATCAAGTAATTGATGAGTATTTCATTAATATATATATTTCTAATACATATTTCATATACAATATTTTTAAGGGTTCATTATGTTTTTATTATAAGACCTCATTTTGAAGAAATTTAAGACAAGAAAATAAAAATAGGAATATTTGAAATATTTTGATATGGTCACAATTTGAACAAAACTTTACTGAAGATTGATTAATTTTTATTAAATATCATTATCAAACAATAATATAAGCTTAAATATGTAGTATTATTTAGATAAATAAAAATTCATGTAGACATTAATAGCAATATCTCAAGAGAGGATTGAAATTTGAATTATTTATGTATTTCCCAATCATTTTTCACTGGGTAATCAATCCCAATAAATATTCATATTCAAGCTCCAACTAGGAAAATAAAAATCTCATAGAACCAAAATGCAAATCCAAATTAAATGATCCTATGTGTATTTTATCTGTGAAATATGTTGAGAGAATAATAATGAATCAATGTATATGATGATTGGTTTAAGATATATTAGTTGAAGCATGCAACCATACCAATTCAATATAAGAGCTTATTTAGGGGAAAAGAAATGGAAGGATGCTTTTTTATTGTAAAAGTAAATATATTGAGTTTCATTTGATATTATTATGTAAAATAAAATAATGGATAAGAAATTTGCACTCATCAATACTACAAAAACCTGTGAAGAATTTCATATAGTGGGTTCAAATAATTTTGACAAATCTTGTGTTGGAATTGAGATAAAGGGTGAGAGAAAATGAAATTAAGCCTTGAGACAAGGTTGTAATAAAGGTAGAGATCTTATCTACTCAGAGTTAAGCTAGATGAAAAATATCTGAGAGTATTACTTTGGGAATTTGAAAAAGGCAAAACCTAATCAGCCCAGCTTTAGGTGAAGAAAGTATGAAAATTATACTGAGATATGAACCAAGTGGAGAACTAAATAATTTGGGGATACATATGGAGATATGACTGAGGTTAATGATTAGTTAATTGTGAGTTAAAAATAGAGATATGTTATGACTTAAGGCTGAGTTAACTTGGAGACATCAGACAAAATCCTTGTAAGGAACCTGCAGGCAGGTCCAAGTGAATTCCCCCTGGTGATAGAAACAATTTTCAGAAGGCAATAAATAAGTGAAAAAACTTACTTGTAAGGTCCAAAAGTTTGAAAAAAACATGGCCAGGCCCCCAAAATGTCAGGATGAAACTATGATAAAGGTGTAAAATTAACTAATTACAGCTTTAACTATGTTTGTGACACCAAAAAAAGCTTAGAATAAAGATTTCAAGGATAATAAGGGTATTTTAATAAAATAAAAGGGCTTTACTATCAAGAGATAGTGGTGGTGAATGCTTCTGAAAGCCCTGGGTGCAGTCTTACCAGTTGGATTACTATAATAAGAGCTACAATACTAGGATTTATAGTATAACCTGATTATTTTCCAATAAAAAAACTTTCTTTGACAGTTTACTACATAGGAATTCAAGATAAGGATGAGGAAAGCTGTCAGGGTGAGTCTATATAGTAGCTATAAAATGTAGTTACAAGCTAGTATTATGACTGTGACACATCAAAAAACAAATAAATTTAAATCTTCAGGTCCTACTGCTACGTTGTAACAGTGGTGATGAGTCTGTTGAGGACCTGGGTTGCAATACTCTAATATCTTTGACTGTAAAGAAGTACTACAATAATTATATTCTAATTATATCTTTAATAATAATTCTAAGGACACTACTGATTGATAACAGTTTTGTCACGTAAGAATATGGATAATAAGATAAAGATGATGGGTTTTCAAGGAAAAAACCCTTCTTTTTATATCTTTCAAGACTGTCAAGAGTTATTAACTCTTCACACGTCAGAGGAGTGAAGCTGTTCACTCCAATGATCAGTCTGTGGTTCTGGATCATCAATTCTGACGTCAATAGAGGCAGAATTGTGGTTTTGGAACCACAAATGATCATCCTGGGTCAATACAGGGTGAAAAAACTTTTCACCTGCCATGTCAGCACTTGTATGACGTTGTTCTGGTGTCTGTATGATCAATAATGATGATTTTAGAGAAGTTATATCTTCATAAGTATATCATTTTAAGTATGAGAGCAATACTGTTTGATACAAGTTTGATACAGTCATGTATTGCTAGAAAAACCTTCCAATCAAGATATCTCAGTCAGTTCTTAGGGTATCAATAAACCAAGAGCACAGAATTGAAGGGCTTCATGAGCTCTTCAATTTTGTATGATTCATGTTTACCCTTCTGCAAAATAGCAAAAGGTATAAGGGTTTTAAGTTTTTGGATGTATTTTTGTACATCAGTATGAGGCTTCAAAAACTTCCATACCAGATATCTTCTTCAATTTGGAAGATATCTGTATTCTGATGATACAGTCTTGTAGGGCTTGGTTAGCTCTACAGTTTGGTATATTACACTGTACAGTTGTATGAGTGTATGCCAAAGATACAGGGGTTTGTTTACATTGTTGTTTTCAGAATATCTGTATTTTGGTTGTTAAACCTGTGAACCAAGATCCCTCAGTCAATTTAAGAGATACAGAGGTCTAAGGAGTCTCAAATTAAAGCTCTTGTTTAGATCTTTAATTTGATTATACTTTTGTACAGCTTTGTACAAGCCCTCTTTGACTTTCAGGGGGGTCTTGGTTTTAAAATAAAGGTCATATGGTATCTCCAGTTGTAGTGGTGTTACAGAAACATAGATGATACCATTGTGTAGCTCTCTATGTGAGCTTTAAGAAAAATACCATTTTGGTATAGAATAACTTAAATATGCATAAGCTAGATGAGAGGTGAAAATAAGGGTTTTGACTTGTTTATTCTCCTCTAGGTTTCCTCATTCTGTTTGGATAAGGTTGGTGTTTAATTTAAGAGGGGTTTTTTCCTCTTACTTATTACCTGTATTGACTATGTTTGTTCAATAATTTTCATACCACTATTTATAGTATGTTGGATGTCATGCTAGTGCTCTGTTTTGAGTCACAGGCTGACATACCCTCCCTCAAAAGAAGGCTCATCATTGATGAGACTCTTCGGCCCTTCTGGAGGCTCTGAATCTACTGAGGTGTATTTGTCCATCTGGGATTTCTTTCTCAGTTAATCATTTATCTTTATCTGCTGGTTGATTCTTAAATCTAACCAGATATTGCCTGTTGTCTTTCCCATTAATTCTTATTTTCCTGGCTTTAATGATCTTTTTCACTGGTCCAGGTGAGTCATCTTCCTCTACCAATCTTTCATGGGTGACTGTCTTCTTTCTGTCAGGTAATTTCTCCTCATCTGTTTGGTGATAAGGTTTGACCAGGCTCACAGGGAAAACTGGGTGTTTCCTAGAAAACTCTTTGGTCAGGTTGACTTCTACTGCATTCTTTCCTATTAATTTAATAATGGTTAATGGTCCTATGAATGAGTCTCTCATCTTCTTGGGTGCTCATAGATTGTTGAAGCTAAGAGTTGAGATTAGAACTTGGTCTCCTTCTTTGAAATCAGGTTCTTAGTGACTTTTTTCATATCTCTGTTTGTTGTATAATTTAGCTTCAGCCACACATTGTTCTGCTTTTTCACAGGCAGTTTTCCACATTGTGTGGAAGTCTTTAGCTGTGGGGTGTACTGAGAGGAGGTTCTTTTCCAAGTATTCTACTGGAAGTAGTGGGTTCCATCCTTTCTCTAATGTGGCAGGGGTTTTCCCTGTCACTGAGTGTATACTTGTGTTGTATGCCAATTGTACAGCTGGTAGGAGGGTTACCCAGTCATGGGTATATCCCTCATTGTCTTCATATTCCATGCCATATGCACAAAATCTTCTAATGATGTCTTCTAATGTTTGAATCATTCTTTCTGCTAGACCATCTGTTTGTGGATGGTAAGCTGTGGAGAATGCTAGTTTGGTTCCCAGGATCTCATATAGATTAGTCCAAAATTCTGATGTGAATTTAGGGTCTCTGTCACTAATTATAATTCTTGGAACTCCACAGTTTGCTATTGCATTGTTCCAGAACAATATGGCTGTGTCCATTGCTGTGTCCTCTTTGTGACAGGGGAGACATCTGACACCCTTGCTGTACCTGTCTACTACTACTAGGCATGCATTAAAGCTGTCTTTCCCTCCAGGGACCAGGCCTGTCACCCAATCCATGTTTATTATTTCCCAGGGGTGTTTGGGCTCCTCTATACTCTGGAGTAATCCATATCTTTTGCCATGACCTTTGTTGGCTTTTTGGCATCTGGTACAAGTGTTGATGTATTCACTCAAGTCTTGTTCCCACTTTGGCCACCAAGCTGTGCTAAAGACTCTTTCTTTAGTCCTTTCTTCACTCATATGTCCCATGTATGGGCAGTCATGGCATTCCTGTAGTATCAGGGAGATATGCTCTCTATTTATTATTACCAGGGCACTTGTGTGTTTTTCACTATGGTATGGTAGATCATCTATCAGAAAAAATCTATTCTCTTTGAAGTTTTTGAGCCATGGCTCTTCCGATTGGCTTTCTAGTTCAGGACTCCTGTACTTTTGTTTTAATAGTTGTATCAATATACTACACTGTTTGTGTTTATTGTATGATGATTGTACTATACTAAAGAACTCTGTATTTAGATTAGAGGAGCTGATTCCCAATATGGGTATCTCTTTGCTCTCCCCATAGCTCTGTGCTGGGTTTGATGGGTCATTCCCTAATTCCCAGTTTGATAGTTTGAAGTTCTTTCTCCTATCTATCTCCATGCATTGTATGGGTATTTTGGCCCCATTTTCTGGGTCATATGCTGGATTCTCTTGGTCATTCTTCAGTGGCCACCTGCTGAGACCATCTGCATTAGTATGACTTTTCCCTTCTTTATAGATAATAGTCATATTCCCTCTGTATTCTTGTATGGCTATTTGCCACCTGAGCATGTGTCTGTTTGTTGTATTCATGTTCAACAGTGATTTGAGGGCTGTGCAATCAGTAAAAACTTCAAATACTGCTCCTTCTAAGTAGTAATGGAGTTTTTCTAATGCCCATACCAAACAGAGACATTCTGTCTGAGTAGCTCCATATCTGGCTTCTGAGTCTTTCAGTTGTCTTGATATATAGCAAATTACTCCCTCTTTGGGTATTCCATCCACTAGTTGCCTCTGGTGTAGTGCTGCTCCTAGTCCTTGGCTACATACTGCATCTATATATAGTTTGAATGGTAGTTCAAAATCAGGCATCATTAGGACAGGGGCATTGGTCAGTTCATATTTGATCTTCTCAAATGCATCTCTTCTTTCTTTGGTAATTTCAAAGACTACATCTTTTGAGCACAGTTTGTATAGGCTACTTGTGATGTGTGCAAAGTTTTTTATGTGGCTCCTGTAGTAACTAGCAAAGCCCAAAAAAGATTGCATTTCTTTAATGTTCTTTGGTACTGGTTTCTTCAGTACTGCAGCAACTTTATTTTGGTCTATGGCTAGACTTAAACCTGAAACTTTGTGTCCTAGAGCTAGCAGTTCTTGCTGTCCAAAGTTACATTTTTTAAGAGATATTTTCATGTTGATTGGTGTACATTTTCCCAATATTTTATCAGCTTTCCTCACATGGTCTTCCCATTTTTCTGAGTATATTATGATATCATCAACGTACACTACCATCCACCCTTCCATTATTTCATCTTGAAATATGGTATCCATCATCCTCTGAAAATGGGCTGGTGCATTCTTAATGCCAAATGGAATTCTAGTATATTCATATATGCCCATATGGCATATAATTCTTAGCAATTTGATGGAATCTGGTTTCACCCCATTCTGGTGGAAGCCTTTCATGAAATCCATTTTTGTAATAAACTTGGCTTTTGCTAGCTTATATAGTGCATGTGGTATCCTTGGGATGGGGTACCTATCTTCTTTGGTGTCATTATTCAAAGCCCTGAAGTCCCCACATAGTCTGGATTTACCATCATGCCAAGCTATAAGGACTGGTGTAGTGACTTCTACTATCTCATTGTGTCCTATTTTCCTTATGACCCCCATTTCTAGGAGTTCATTGATATGTTTCTCAATTTCTTTCCTAGTTTCCATGCTGGCTGGGTATGGTGGTCTCCTAAGCATAGGTGGATATGGTCTTTCTACATCCAGATATAATTCTATGTCATGTCCTTTGATTTTTCCTAGTGGTTCATCTTCTATTGCAAAAGCTCCTCTATGCTTCCTCAATACTTTCAGTAATCTGAGATTCATTTTACTGGTGAGTTGAGTGCCATATTGGGCTTCTTTGAATTCTTCCACTAGTTCTTTCAGGGTGTTATCATTTGTTATATGATTTATGTCAAAGGAAAATTTTTTGTCTTTGTTTGTACCTATGGTAAGATATCTATTTTTACTATTGCAAATGTCCATACCATACATTCTTTGGTACTCTGTACCTAGTAAGAATCCTTGTACATGTGCATTCTCTAGAACTACAAATTCAGGTTCTAGTCTGATATTTCCTTTTTGGTGTGGGATAATTATCTCTTTGATTATTGTCCCCAGTGAGTGCATTTTGCCTGATGCACTTTTAAAGTTTCTAGCTTTTGTTGGGATTATATCCTCTTCCCATTTGGGGAATTGTTGTTTTAAGTATTCTTTTGCCACTATGGAGCAACTTGCTCCTGTGTCAATGATCATTGGATGTTTGCAGTTCTCAATGTAAACTGTCAATTTTGTAGGTGTTCCATGAATGAATCCTATCCCTCTATTTGGGGTTACCAGGAATGTTTGTGCATTCTGTGTCTGCTTACAGAGTTCTTTGTCTGTTGTTATTTGTGGTATTCCTGAATCTAATTCAATGTCTTGTATGTCAAGTGAACTTTCTTCATTGCATTTCACTATGTATTCTTCTATGGTATCAGGTTCACTTTGTGATTCTGCTCTCATACCATTTCCCATACTGTCAGAATCAGATTTGTCACCTGTTTGTTCTTCTTCTGATTCTTCATCAATTGCATATATTTTCTTTTTTGGTTTTGTGCAATTGTTGGCATAGTGGTCTGGTGATCCACAGTTGTGGCACACATATTTCTTTTTTGGGGTTTCTTTCCCTTTCTCTTTGTTTGTTTCTTTAACTTCAGACTTCTTGTCTTTGAAGTTTGGTTTATAGGATGTGTACCTTCCTATGGAGGTTTTTTTCTCACATCTTGTATGACATTTGCTATGTCATCAATGCTGCTGATGTTGTTGCATCTGCATTTGACTGCATGTTCTAGATCTCCTGGCAATTTTGTTAGGAGTTTATGGTTTCTCATTTCTATTGTCATATTGGGATCACTAGCTTTTAGCCTTTTTGTTTGTTTGAGACACCATTCATATGGGTCTTTTTCTGTGGAGTATCTATCACTTTCAAAGGACAAGGTCTTTTGCCAGATCCAACTACCATTGCTATACTTTTGTATAATCTGGTTCCTCCACCATGGCCAGCTTTTCCTGCCATGTATTTCTTTCATCTCAGTATACCATATGTTTGCATGGCCTCTGAATGCTGTGTTAAGTCTTGTTGTGATCCAGTAGTCTGGTATCTTTGGGACATCAACAAAGAGTCCATCAATATATTCAATGATTTCCATATGGTCATATTCCCCAATTCCTGAGAACTTTGGCCAGTTTTCTACTTCTGGTAACTGTTTCAGTGCCTGTTTCTCTGAATAGTTGAGATTTTCCCCATCTTGGTACATTGACTCTGATCTTGACTTTGGATTCTGATATTCAGGTTCCTGGTCATAGTCTTTATCCTCTTCTTTCAATTTTGTAGAGGTAGTGGGTTGAACTTGTGTTGGAGGGTATTGATTATCTTCTCTGTCATAGAGGTAATCAATTTCTTTATCAAATCTATCCTGTTGCTTCTGGATACTCCTTTGATCTCTCCTCACAGTTTGTTGTTATTCTAGAAGTGAATTCAACTGTCTGTTAGTTTTTTGAAATTCTGTCCAAATTTTGGCCAGATTTGTATTCAAGTCTTTTATGACTGTTGCTTGGAAAGCATTTTCTTCTTTCAATGTTTCCACTTCTGTCCTTATTTCTTCTGAGGTTTCATGTTTCCAATCCATGAATTGGGCCAATTTGGTCCATGTGAATTTGTTTTCAAACTCATTAGTGTAGATTGTAGTCTCAGTTATTAATTCTGGACCAATTGAGTCAGAACTATCAAAACTATTTGTAGGTACAACTATTTTTTGCTTTTGTGTACTTCTTGGACTAAGTCCATCAGCTTTTTCATCAATGGGTCTGCTTCCTTCTTCCTCTGGTTGAAAGAAGTTTTGTTTCTCCCTTGGGCTCCTTTTCTCTTGTTGGAAACTACCTGGAATGGTTGGGGAGCCTTGGATGAAGTTTCCTTTGGCTTGTAAGGCCTGGAACTGCTGGATTGTTGTGGGTAAGATGGGACTTCTCCTTCCATTTCTGGGGGTACCTGAATCTGACTGGGCTCTTCCTTGTGCCAAGATCTCTCTATGGCTTGTATGGCTGCCTGGTTCTCTTTGATTCTGATTGCTCTTTCTTCTAAGAGTTTGAAATTCTTGTTGGGATTCCAACCTTGCATTTCTGTCATAAGTTCCATCCAAGCCATTTGCTTGAGACAGATCTTCTGAGTTGTTATCCCCACTTCTGCCCATGATGCTGCCATAGTGAACATTTTGTTGTCCATGCTCCATGTGAAGAGGTCTTTCAGGAGTTTGTGTATTTGAAGGACCTGTTCTGCATCTGTCCAATCTCCTGGTTGGACTTCTGGGTTGAATTTGATTTGGAATAAGACCTTGGGTAGGAGTTCCCTGATGGTAAGTCCTTTGCTGGTCATTTGCTCCAGTTCTTCTTCCTCTGTGTCTTCTTGGCCAGTGTTCTGGTTGATTTCTTGGGAATCCAAGATCTCTAAGAAGTGGAGGTGTCATGTTAACAATGTTAAAAAATGACAGACAATGAAAAATTCTGTATGTTTCGAGGTTTATTTACCTTTAGCAGGCCCTTGTACAAGTCATTATCTATACTCTTTGGCAATTTGCCTTTAGAGCTTACAACTGGGTTGATAACAGTGATTTTCTGTTTTTCAATTTGTTTTGGTGATCCAACTGGTTTTTTTGGAGCTTTTCTGGGTTTTTTGGCCCTTGGCACGGCTATTGGTGTCCACTCTTTTGAGTTGATGGTCACTTCACTGTGTCTTTTCTGCTTGCCCTTGGTTTTTGGCAGCACCTCTCTGTCTTCTGAGCCTGTCACAGATGAATTTCCTTGTGACTGGGTTTCTAATGGAATATAGTCTTGTTCTGCTATTCAGAAAATATATTTCAAATTGTATATCAGTATTTTATGATAAAACAAAATGATTTTATTCAATTCTACTGTTAATTTTTGGAATTTTTAAGTATTCTTATTATAATATATATATTTTTTATATTTTTATATGTTTTTTATTGAAAAATAACAGTTTTTGAGTTTTTCACTTATGTTTTATAAGTGAAAGCTGTAATATCCAAGTGTTTTGTGAATGATTCACTTGGATATTATTATAAACATGTCAAATTTATTAAATTATAATAAATTTGATTTGTTATTATGAATATTATGAATAATATTTATTTTGACACTTGATTTTTGATTAAAATATCAATCAATTACAAGTTTTCACGTCAATTTGAGTGATGTCTTGTTTTGAAGGATATATTTAATTAAAATATTCCTTATAAATAATAAAAAATTATTTAATTATTTATTAATAAATGTTTCTTTATTAATTTTCACCCACTTTGGTGAAAAAATAATAGTAAAAAATAAGTAATATACTGTTTTTATATTATTATTTATATTGAAATTTAAATAATACTGTTGTATTATTATCAAATTTGGTGAAAATTATTGCAATATAATGAAATAAAGAGGATTTGTACTCTTACTTTCAACAAAAATATTTGTAATATATATTTTTGGAGAAAAAAAAAATTATGTATATAATATATGATGCTATATTATATATAAAAAAAATGATAATAATAGAAAATAAGATAAATTTGAAATTTTACTCACTGTTAGTAAAATATCTTTTGAATAACTGGATTTTTACGCCTAATTCAGTTCAAAACACGTCCAATGAGGTTGAAAAACCACGGCCAGGCCCCCAAAATGTCAGGGTGAGTCTATATAGTAGCTATAAAATGTAGTTACAAGCTAGTATTATGACTGTGACACATCAAAAAACAAATAAATTTAAATCTTCAGGTCCTACTTCTACGTGGCAACAGTGGTGATGAGTCTCTTGAGGACCTGGATTGCAATACTCTAATATCTTTGACTGTAAAGAAGTACTACAATAATTATATTCTAATTATATCTTTAATAATAATTCTAAGGACACTACTGATTGATAACAGTTTTGTCACGTAAGAATATGGATAATAAGATAAAGATGATGGGTTTTCAAGGAAAAAACCCTTCTTTTTATATCTTTCAAGACTGTCAAGAGTTATTAACTCTTCACACGTCAGAGGAGTGAAACTTTTCACTCCAATGATCAGTCTGTGGTTCTGGATCATCAATTCTGACGTCAATAGAGGCAGAATTGTGGTTTTGGAACCACAAATGATCATTCTGGATCAATACAGGGTGAAAAAACTTTTCACCTGCCATGTCAGCACTTGGATGACGTTGTTCTGGTGTCTGTATGATTAATCATGATGATTTTAGAGAAGTTATATCTTCATAAGTATATCATTTTAAGTATGAGAGCAATACTGTTTGATACAAGTTTGATACAGTCATGTATTGCTAGAAAAACCTTCCAATCAAGATATCTCAGTCAATTCTTATAATATCAAGAAACCAAGAGCACAGAATTTAAGGTCTTAATGAGCTCTTCAATTTGGTATGCTCCATGTTTACCCTTCTTTAAAATAGCAAAAGTTATAAGGGTTCTAAGCTTTTGGATGTATTTATGTACATCAGTATGAGGCTTCAAAAACTTCCATACCAGATATCTTCTTCAATTTGGAAGATATCTGTATTCTGATGATACAGTCTTGTAGGGCTTGGTTAGTTCTACAGCTTGGTATATTACACTGTACAGTTGTATTAGTGTATGCCAAAGATACAGGGGTTTGTTTACATTGTTGTTTTCAGAATATCTGTATTTTGGTTGTTAAACCTTTGAACCAAGATCCCTCAGTCAATTTAAGAGATACAGAGGTCTAAGGAGTCTCAAATTGAATCTCTTGTTTAGATCTTTAATTTGGTTATACTTTTGTACAGTTTTGTACAAGCCCTCTTTGACTTTCAGGGGGGTCTTGGTTTTAAAATAAAGGTCATATGGTATCTCCAGTTGTAGTGGTGTTACAGCAACATGGATGATACCATTGTGTAGCTCTCTATGTGAGCTTTAAGAAAAATACCATTTTGGTATAGAATAACTCAAATATGCATAAGCTAGATGAGAGGTGAAAATAAGGGTTTTGACTTGTTTATTCTCCTCTAGGTTTCCTTATTCTGTTTGGATAAGGTTGGTGTTTAATTTAAGAGGGGTTTTTTCCTCTTACTTATTACCTGTATTGACTATGTTTTTTCAATACTTGTCATACAATTATTTATGGTATGTTGGATGTCATGCTAGTGCTCTTTTTTGAGTCACAGGCTGACAAAAGCTTTTCTGGCTGTGAAAAGCCCCCCTTTTTATCCTGAAATGGGGTGAAAAGGTGGCTAGACCTTTCCATGTAGAGGAAGTGAAGATTTTTCACTCTCTAGGACAGGCTTGTTGTTTGCAAAAGGCCTGTATAGCCTTTATTGGGCTCATATGTGGTTTTGAAACCACATCTGGGCAGTTCTCACCAATACAGGGTGAAAGTTTTCATCTGGGGACCACACAGCCTGATTCTGACATGTATGATGCGTAGAATGCTGTACAGAACCTGCATGGGACCCCAGTATTGAATGAAATATGAGTTATTGAAGTAAAAACAATGTCAGCCTGTGACTCAAAACCAGAGCACAAGCATGACAGCCAAAATACCATAAACCAATGGTATAGCCAAAATACCACCAAAACATGGAGCTGAGCCAAATTAGCTCAAAAGGTATCAAAAGAAAGAGGAAACTCACCTCTTCCTGAAAATATAAGTCCCATCACCATAGGACAAGAAATAACAAAGTTATTCCTGCTCAAAGTTATTGCTGAGCATAAACCTTAATTTTCACCTCTCATCTAAAATCTAGAAGGAGAGGCTTAACCCCATCAAATGGGTACTAAAAATGAAGCTCTAAGCCAGGGCTATCCAATGGTACCAGCCAAACTGAGCTAGCACCAGTATTACTTGAGTTATGGTCGAATTCAGACCAAGTAAGGGTGAACAAAACATTCACCTCTCATCTAACTTTTACAGTTTTAGTGTGAGATACCTGAAGTGGGGTATTTTTGGAAAGAGCACAATCAGGGCTATCTGATGGTGCCATCCATTTCCTCATAACTCAACTACAACAGAAGTTATTGGCCAAACAAGCTTAATACAGCTTTTGACCAGACCACGCCAATGTACAAAAATACTTGTACATGGGATAACTTTGTCATATTTAATGATAGCCATGTCAAGTTGGGTACCATTGTGTAGAGCTCATACAGAGCTATTCAATGAACCAACTTGGAGCTTGATATCTCAAAAACTGACAGAGGTATGACCATTTTAAGGTCAAAATCCCACCTGCTGTCAGATACAGCCTTACCATGGGATAATATCCCATAACCATGAATATGAGGTGTCAAATAGACGAAGAAGCACGTTTTTACTTCAATACCTCATATGTCAGTCAATACTGGGGTCCCATACAGTTTCTGTACAGCATTCTATGTGTCATACACGTCAGAATCAGGCTGTGAGGTCCCCAGATGAAAATTTTCACCCTGTATTGGTGAAAACTGCCCAGATGTGGTTTCAAAACCACATCTGAGCCCAATACAGGGTATACAGGCTGTTTGCAAACCACAAGCCTGTCATAGAGAGTGAAAAATCTTCACTTCCTCTACGTGGAAAGGTCTAGCAGCCTTTCCACCTCAATTTTAGGATAAAAGGAGGGCTTTTCACAGCCAAAAACCTTTCCTCATCCTGCTCTTGAATACCCTACGTAGTAAACTGTCAAAAACAGTTTTAATCTTGGGTAATAAACAGGTATACTCTTAATTTAAAGTATTGTAGTATTTATTATTGTAACCCAACAGGTAAAGCTGCACCCAGGGCTTTCAACAGCGCTCACCACCACTATATTTCTTATAGTAAAGCCCCTTTTATTATTCAATTAATCCATCTTTAACCCTTATAAAACTATTTTAAACTATTTTCCACGTGTCACAGTCATAGTTTTAGTTGTAAATAGCTTTATTTTCACTTCAACATAGACTCATCCTGACATTTTGGGGGCCTGGCCGTGTTTTAAAACCTTTGTGGACCTTATAAGTAAGTCTTTTTCTCTTTTTATGACTTATTAACCAGTGTTTTATCTTTTTTAGGCGTAATTTCTTTATTTAAATATATATATTATATATATTTATCCTTTTTTATATACATACTCATATTTTAAGAGTATTATTCACGTGGCTAATACCCACTGAATTTAATTATTTTTGGCGTGTTTTGTATATAAAAACACATAAGCCATCAATAAAGTCCTGTATTCTTGACTGAATAAGGACACCTCTGACTGAAAAACCATCAGTTGAGGCGTGGATTAAGTGTATTGTTAACTCAATAACACTTATACAGAACCACTTGTACAGAATACACTTGAAAACCACAAGTGTATCTGAGGGATACTGACACACAAACAGTGTGACAGGACACCATAAGCTGTATTTTTGACGTGAAATTGTTAATTCAATTACACTGTCATTATACAAGGGCATACTGTAATAATATACAAGCCCAGAGGCCATTCTTAGACGTTCAAAACCAGCCTTTTAAGAAGTCTTAACTGACATAAGCCCTCTTTTTCCTGTTTTGATTCAGTGGAAGAAAACTACATCCCACTTGAAACCCAGTCACAGGCCAACACACCAGTGACACCCTCAGAACCAGAGGGCAGCAAGGGTAAAGGAAAAAGGCTTAGTGAAGGCCTCATTACAGCCAAGAAGTGGACACCAATAGCCACTCAGAGGAGTAGAAAACCACGAAACTCTGCTTCAATACAAGGTAAACCAACCTTAACCACTTGTACAGGGAAGATTACAATTATTAACCCAGTTGTAACCTCCAAAGGCAAACTGCCCAAATCAGCAGATAACAAATTTGTACAAGGCACAGTCAAAGGTAAATACCCTAAGAACATAAAGTTTTTGACTGCTTGCAAACACTGATATGTCCCCTGCATACCTCAGAGACCTTGGCTTCCAAAGGAACCAGCCAGAGGATAGAGCAGGAATGTCTAGAACCAGAAGACCTGAAAGAAGACACATTGGACACAGTGGTGGATGGCAAAACAATGAGGGAGATAATATCAACCTTGCCATTCACACTCCAATTCAACAGAAACCTCAAACCAGAGGACTGGAAGGATATGGATCAAGTTCTTCAAATCCACCAACTCCTCAAAGATTTGTTTCAATGGAGCATGGACAACAACAGGTTCAACCTAGCAACTCACTGGGCAGAACTGGGATCAAGTTGCCAGAAGATCTGTCTCAAAGAGATAGACTTCAAGGACCTTATGGTAATCACCAAGGGTTGGAACCCTACCAGGCAGCACAGACTCCTGGAGGCAAGGGCACAGAGGATAAGGGAGAATCAAGCCACTATCCAAGCTATAGAAGAACAGTTAACCCAGACAGGGCCTACTCAGATTCCTTCAGGTTCACAAGGAGCAAGCCAAATCAGCTCTCCAGTGGCTTCACACCATTCATAAACCAGCAGATCAGTGGCCAAGAGTCACCATTCTTCACAATTCCAGGAAGTTTCCAGGAGAAGACAAGGCAACAAGGGCAAGAACAAAGCCTCCTTCAACCAGAGGAGGAAAGAGTCAGACCCCATGATCCAGAAGCTGTTAGATTTGGTAAAAGAAGTACACAAGAACCAGAAGTAGTTGTAAACCACTCTAGAATCAGTAGTCCTAGTAATAGAAACATTACCCCCACTCAGACTGAAAATAACATTATCACATCTGAGAGCAACATCAACAGTGACACACTGTGGTTGCAAATGTCCCAATATGCTGAGCAATCTGCAAAGCAGGCTGCAGAATTTGCATCTTCCCAAGAGAGGATGAGAAAAACTCAAGCCTCATTGGAGCAGATAGTTAAAAACCTTCAGGAAGGATATGCTCAACTGAGCAAAGCCTCTGAAGAAACTAACAAGAGACTGAATCAAGTCTCTGAAGAACAACACCATAGCAGCAGGGACAGGGAGTGTCTGAACCAAGACATCAACAAATTGTTTGATGCCTACCATAGCTTACAGCCCCAACCACAAGGCCAAGCTATGGAGAATCCATATCAACCAGATGACATCAAGCCAGATGCCATGTTGTTGAATAAGGCAAGATCTCCATCACAATACCAGGATGGAGATGGCATGTCTTATTCAGAGAAGGAAGCCTTGAAACAGCTTCCTGAGGCCTCAAACTGGCCCAAATTCTCTGGATCAGGAGAATATGATCATATGGAGCTCATAGATTATATTGATGGACTCTTCATTGATGTACCAAGCATACCAGATTACTGGATTACTGCTAGACTGAATACTGCATTTAACGGTCATGCAAGTATATGGTACACTGAAATGAAAGAAATCCATGGCAGAAGAAATTGGCCATGGTGGAAGAGTCAAATAATCCAAAAGTACAGTAATGGAACTTGGATATGGCAAAAGACCATGTCATTTGAAAATGACAAATACTCTGTGGACAAAGATCCATATGAGTGGTGTCTTAGACAGTCTAAAAGACTTAAAGCCATTGATCCTCAAATGAACATTCAAATGAGGAATCATAAACTTCTGACACAACTGCCAGGAGAGCTAGATCATGCAGTAAAGTGCAGATGCAACCAAAATTGCACTCTAGATGATATAGCCAATACCTTACAAGACATAAGGAAAAGGACTAATATAGGGAAATTCACCCCATATAGAAGCAATAGTTTCAAAGAGAAACAACCTTGCAGGGTAGAGTTTAAAGACAAACCCAGAGAAAGAGTGGCAGAAGTGGCAAAGAAGAAGAATTCTTGTCACAATTGTGGTTCAACAGACCACTATGCCAACAACAGTCCAAAAGCAAAGAAGAAAGTCTATGCTATAGAAAAAGTCCCGGAAGAGAAACCTCCAACAGAGGATTCTGAATCAGACTCTATGGGTGATGCCATTAGAGAACTATCTGATGATGATCAAGACCCAAGAGAGGAACTTCTAGTGGAATACCAAGAGGAAACCCCATTGGAAATCCAGGATATACAGTTGGAAGCAGGCATGCCACAAGACACTGCCAACAAGAACTTGTGCAAACATACACAAGATGCACAAACATTCCTGGTTACACCAACCAAAGGAATGGCATATATACATGGAACAGCCACAAAAATGACTGTATGTATTGACAATGCTCAGCACCCACTGATCATTGACAGAGGAGCACACTGCTCCATAGTGGCCAGAAATTATCTGAATAACCACTTCCCAAACTGGGAAAAAGAACTCTTGCCCACCAGGGCAAAGAACTTTAATAGTGCATCTGGAAAGATGACCTCTATTGGGACAATTATCAAAGAGATAATTATACCCCACAGAAAAGGTAATATCAGACTCAACCCAGAGTTTGTAGTGCTTGAAGATGCCCACATCCAAGGGTTTTTACTGGGAACAGATTACCAGAGGATGTATGGCATAGATATTTACAATAGTAAAAATAGGCATATTACCATTGGTACTAACAAGGAAAAGAAATTTTCTCTTGATATATACCAGATATCTTCCCAGGACCCACTGGAAGAACTTCTGAAAGAATTCAGAGAGGTACAGTTTAGCACTACCCTCACCAGTAAACAAAAGCTAAGTTTACTGAAGATGCTGAGGAAGAATAGACCAGCATTTGCCATTGGTGAAGAACCATTAGGAAAAATCAAAGGCCATGATATAGAACTATATCTGGATGTAGAAAGGCCTTATCCACCCATGTTAAGGAGACCTCCTTACCCAGCAAGTCTGGAGACCAGGAAAGAGATTGAGAAACATATCAATGAACTCCTGGAGATGGATGTCATTAGGAAGATTGGACATAATGAAATAGTGGAAATCACCACTCCTGTCCTAATCACCTGGCATGATGGCAAGTCTAGATTGTGTGGAGATTTCAGAGCCCTGAATAACTACACAAAAGCAGACAGGTACCCTATACCAAGGATACCTCATGCCTTGGATAAGCTAGCCAAAGCCAAATACATAACCAAGATGGATTGTATGAAAGGCTTCCACCAAAATGGAGTTAAACCAAACTCCATGAAGTTGCTCAGAATAATATGCCATATGGGCATATATGAGTACACCAGGATGCCATTTGGCATCAAGAATGCACCAGCCCACTTCCAAAGGATGATGGACACCATATTTCAAGAAGAAATAATGGAAGGCTGGATGGTAGTGTATATTGATGATATCATTATATACTCAGAGACATGGGAAGACCATGTAAAATACATAGACAGAGTGCTAAGTAAATGTACACCCATCAATCTGAAAATTTCACTTAAAAAGTGTAATTTTGGCCAACAAGAGCTACTAGCTCTAGGACACAAAGTCTCAGGCCTTAGTCTGGCAATTGACCAGAACAAAGTAGCAGCAGTACTGCAAAAGCCAGTACCAAAGAACATCAAAGAGATGCAATCTTTCCTTGGATTTGCTAGCTACTATAGAAACCACATCAAAAACTTTGCCCACATAACTAGTAGTCTATACAAGTTATGCTCAAAGGATGTAGTTTTTGAGATAACCAAGGAAAGGAGGGATGCATATGAGAGGATCAAATATGAACTCACAAATGCACCTGTACTCATCTTGCCTGACTTTGAACTACCATTCAAGTTATATATAGATGCAGCATGCAGTCAAGGCTTGGGAGCAGCCCTTCACCAAAGACAAATTGTGGATGGTGAACCAAGAGAAGGTGTAATATGTTACATCTCCAGGCAGCTGAAAGATTCAGAAGCCAGGTATGGGGCCACCCAGACAGAATGTCTATGTCTAGTCTGGGCTCTAGAAAAACTCCATTATTATTTGGAGGGTGCAGTCTTTGAAGTCTACACAGACTGCACAGCCTTGAAGTCTTTACTAAACATGAAGACTACTAATAGACACATGCTGAGATGGCAAATAGCCATCCAGGAGTATAGAGGGAACATGACCATCATATACAAGGAAGTTAAAAGCCATACCAATGCAGATGGCCTTAGCAGATGGCCACTGGACAATGTCAAGAGCAATCCAGCTTATGACCCTGAAGTTGCTGCAAAAATTCCTATCCATTTTATGGAAATAAATAGGAAGAAGAACTTCAGATTCTCTGAATGAGCACCAGGGAGTGGTACCCTTGACAGTGGAAACACTGATTCAGAAGGGACAGAAACCCCCATACTGGGAATAAGTTCCTCCGCACTGCACAATGAATTTTTCAATGCAGTGCTGAAATCATATGCTAAACACAAACAGTGTAGCATACTACTCCAACTCCTTCAACAAAAATACAGGAGCCCAGAACTGGAAACCCTGGTTGAGGGCCTATAATGACAATAAACTCTTCCTTATAGATGGCCTGATTTATCACAGAGATAAGCACAGAGAAACACAAAAGTGCACTGACAGTGTTAGACAGAGACCACATCTCTTTAATCCTGCAGGAATGCCATGACTGCCCCTACAAGGGACACACGAGTGAAGACAGGACTAAAGAGAGGGTAGCAAGCACAGCTTGGTGGCCCAAGTGGGAGCAAGAGTTGAGTGAATACATCAACACTTGTGAAAGATGCCAAAAGGCAAATAGAAAGCATGGGAAGAAATATGGGTTGCTTCAACACATAGAAGAACCCAAACAGCCATGGGAAACCATCAACATGGACTGGGTCACAGGACTTGTCCCAGGAGGCAAAGAAAACTACAATGCCTGCCTAATAATAGTTGATAGGTTCAGCAAGAGCATGAGATGTCTACCATGCCATAAAGAGGACACAGCCATGGACACTGCTCTGTTATTTTGGAATAACATCATATCCACCTGTGGAGTCCCTAAGATCATAATTAGTGACAGGGACCCAAAATTCACATCTGAATTTTGGACCAATTTGTATGACATGCTAGGCACCAAGCTTTCTTTTTCCACAGCTTACCATCCACAAACAGATGGCCTAGCTGAGAGGATGATCCAAACAATGGAGGACATCCTCAGGAGGTTCTGTGCCTATGGCATGGAATACAAGGACCATGAGGGATATACCCATGATTGGGTCACCCTCTTACCAGCAGTCCAACTGGCTTATAATACAATCCAGCACTCTACCACAGGAAAAACACCTGCACTGGTAGAGAAAGGGTGGAATCCCCTTTTACCTGTGGATCACTTGAAGAAAAATCTTCTGACCATCCACCCCACAGCCAAAGACTTCCAAGATATGTGGAAGAAAGCCTGTGATACTGCTGCCAAATGCATATCTGAGGCCAAAGAGTATAATAAGCAGAGGTGGGACAAATCACATATGGAACCTGACTTCAAGGAAGGGGACCAGGTGTTAGTGTCTACACTAAAATTTAACAATCTCAAAGGACCCAAGAAAATGAGAGACTCATTTGTAGGGCCCTTCACTATCATTAAGTTGATAGGGAAGAATGCAGTAGAGGTCAAGCTCACTGAGGAGTTTTCTAGGAAACACCCAGTCTTTCCAGTAAGCCTGGTCAAACCATACTTCCAAACAGAAGAGGATAAATTCCCCTCCAGGAAGAAAAACATCACCCCACCAGAAATAGTGGAAGTAGAAGACTCTCCTGGACCTGTGAGTAAAATCATCAGGGCCAGAAAAATCAGACTCAATGGGAAGGATCAGAGACAATATCTAGTCAGATTCAAGAACCAGACAGCTGACAAAGACAAATGGTTGGCAGAGGATGCCATACCAGATGGAAACCTCCATTTAAGGAGATTCAGAGCCTCTAGGAGGACTGAACAGTCTCATCAATGATGAGCCTTTTTTAGAGGGAGGGTATGTCAGCCTGTGACTCAAAACCAGAGCACAAGCATGACAGCCAAAATACCATAAACCAATGGTATAGCCAAAATACCACCAAAACATGGAGCTGAGCCAAATTAGCTCAAAAGCTATCAAAAGAAAGAGGAAACTCACCTCTTCCTGAAAATATAAGTCCCATCACCATAGGACAAGAAATAACAAAGTTATTCCTGCTCAAAGTTATTGCTGAGCATAAACCTTAATTTTCACCTCTCATCTAAAATCTAGAAGGAGAGGCTTAACCCCATCAAATGGGTACTAAAAATGAAGCTCTAAGCCAGGGCTATCCAATGGTACCAGCCAAACTGAGCTAGCACCAGTATTACTTGAGTTATGGTCGAATTCAGACCAAGTAAGGGTGAACAAAACATTCACCTCTCATCTAACTTTTACAGTTTTAGTGTGAGATACCTGAAGTGGGGTATTTTTGGAAAGAGCACAATCAGGGCTATCTGATGGTGCCATCCATTTCCTCATAACTCAACTACAACAGAAGTTATTGGCCAAACAAGCTTAATACAGCTTTTGACCAGACCACGCCAATGTACAAAAATACTTGTACATGGGATAACTTTGTCATATTTAATGATAGCCATGTCAAGTTGGGTACCATTGTGTAGAGCTCATACAGAGCTATTCAATGAACCAACTTGGAGCTTGATATCTCAAAAACTGACAGAGGTATGACCATTTTAAGGTCAAAATCCCACCTGCTGTCAGATACAGCCTTACCATGGGATAATATCCCATAACCATGAATATGAGGTGTCAAATAGACGAAGAAGCACGTTTTTACTTCAATACCTCATATGTCAGTCAATACTGGGGTCCCATACAGTTTCTGTACAGCATTCTATGTGTCATACACGTCAGAATCAGGCTGTGAGGTCCCCAGATGAAAATTTTCACCCTGTATTGGTGAAAACTGCCCAGATGTGGTTTCAAAACCACATCTGAGCCCAATACAGGGTATACAGGCTGTTTGCAAACCACAAGCCTGTCATAGAGAGTGAAAAATCTTCACTTCCTCTACGTGGAAAGGTCTAGCAGCCTTTCCACCTCAATTTTAGGATAAAAGGAGGGCTTTTCACAGCCAAAAACCTTTCCTCATCCTGCTCTTGAATACCCTACGTAGTAAACTGTCAAAAACAGTTTTAATCTTGGGTAATAAACAGGTATACTCTTAATTTAAAGTATTGTAGTCTTTATTATTGTAACCCAACAGGTAAAGCTGCACCCAGGGCTTTCAACAGCGCTCACCACCACTATATTTCTTATAGTAAAGCCCCTTTCATTATTAAATTAATCCATCTTTAACCCTTATAAAACTATTTTAAACTATTTTCCACGTGTCAAAGTCATAGTTTTAGTTGTAAATAGCTTTATTTCCACTTCAACATAGACTCATCCTGACAAACAAGCTTTTTTTATTTTGACACCTCATAATCATGGTTATGGGATATTATCCCATTGTAAGGCTGTATTGGTCAAAATGTGGGATTTTGACCTTAAAACAGCTATCACTTTGTAATTTCTTAAGATATCAGCCTCAAAATTGAACCGGTGTGCAGTCCTGTATGTGTTCTACACAATGGTACATAATTTCATGTGGTTATCATTAAATATGGCAAAGCTATCCCATGTACAAGTTTTTTGTACATATGCATGTTTTAGGCAAAAAGCTGTATTGAGCTTATTTGCCTCATAACCTTTGTTCTAGATGAGGTATGGGTAGATGAATGGCACCATCAGATAGCCCTGATTGTGCTCTTTCTAAAAAGACCCCACTTTAAGTATCTCACACTAAAACTGTAGAAGTTAGATGAGAGGTGAATGATTTATTCACCCTTATTTGGCCTGAATTTGACCATAACTTCTGTAATACTGATGCTAGCTCAGTTTGGCTGGTACCATTGGATAGCCCTGGCTTAAAGCTTAATTCTTCATACCCATTTGATGGGGTTAGGCCTCTTACTCTGTATTTCAGATGAGAGGTGAAAATTAAGGTTTATGCTCAGCAACAACTTTGAGCAGGAAGAACTTTGTTATTTTTTGTCCTATGATGATGAGACTTGTATATTTGGAAAGGGGTGAGTTTCCTCTTTCTTTTGATACCTTTTGAGCTGATTTGGCTCAGCTCCATGTTTTGGTGGTATCTTGGCTATACCATTGGTTTATGGTATTTAGCTGTCATGCTTGTGCTCTGGTTTTGAGTCACAGGCTGACAAGCTTGATTTTAATATAACAATCAAATAGCTCTAATTAAAAGCCTTAATTTGAACACCCATTTGATGGGGTTCTGCTTTTTTCTCTGGATTTTAGACAAGAGGAGAAATTTAAAGTTTATGCTCAGTTCTTTCTTTGAGCAGGAATAAATGTGTTATTATTTGTCTTATGTTTATTGGAGATATATATGGAAAGAGGTAGTTTTCATCTTTCTTTTAATTCCATTAATAAGGTTGATTTGTGGTATGGTATTTTCGCTGTAATGCTTGTGCTCTGGTTTTAATCCACAGGTTGACACCAATTTCAATAGCAATTCTTCATCTGCTTGTTGAGGTTCTGATTCCACAGGACCTGAGGTAGGAGGAAGGGCTGAGCTTGGTTTTGTGGAGCCTGGATTGTTACTTTCCTGAAAGTGATATTGAATGGGGGAGTATTTAAGGTGGCTGTTTTATTCAATCCTCACAAGAAAAGATTTCTGTAATCCTGAGGAGGTGGATAAGTCTGTTTTCTGGAGGTCAAATTGGTAGGTTTTCTTCTGGTGGGTGAAGGCTGGAAAGGTGATTCTGATCTAAAATGTTTTCTTGAAAACCGGTCAAGATTGACATTGGTATGGGGGAATTCATCAGATTCCTCAGAGCTTCTTTCTTCAGAAGTGGATTTTTATGAAGGGTGTGGAATACAAGGAGAAGGCTTTCAAATGGCAGCTTTTGGTGGTGGTGGTGGTGGTACTGGTCAGTTTCTGTTATTATGATGGGCTTTGTAAGACACAGGTTGAAGGGAAGTTTGAGGAGGTTTATTTTAATAATCAGAGCTTTCTGAATCAATTCAATCTTTAGAGGAGGTCCTGGTACAAAATGTTTTGGCTTTTTCAACCTGAGAAAAAAATTTTCTGGTCAAAAGTAAAAAATTTCATAAGAAGGAATTCCAGCAAAATCAAAGGAATCAAAACTCATCACTTGATGAAGATAAGGTTATAGTCAGCAACATGGAAAATTTGGTTGTGATGAGTTGAAGGGGATAGGGTTGTGGGGAAATTTGTTCTGTTTGATTATGTTGAGCTTGAGAGCTTTATTTGGGGCTTTCCTCAAAATTGGGTGGAGCTGACATGATGGAGGCTTCTATGATGTAATTGTTGGTTCTGAGTGGAATAGAAATTTCACAGGAGTTTCTTCTGATTTGCTGCATTTTCTTATGGGCCTGAGATTGTTTAGCTTAATACTCTTCAATATAATTCCTCAGAGCATCTGTATGAGCAGGCTTTCAGAAGGGATTGTAAAGCATTTCTTGAGCTCTTTGAATCATATGGAAGTCTGACAAGCTGAAAAATCATTATATTATGGTGGCTTAATGAAACTGAAAAAATACAATACCATTGAAGTAATCCATTTTATGCAATTTGAAAAATTTGAATTATTCTGAGAGAAAAGGTTTAAAAAAATCTTCTTGGGATGGTTGAAATTTGGGCAGAAAGGAAAAATAAAAAGTTGAGAAATTGTATTTTTGTCTGGGCAAATTTGGAAATTTGAATATTGAAATAAAAAAATGGCACTTTATAAATGAATTTCATTGTGGATATCTGATGGAGTATGTAAGTCTTTTCTATGAAACTCTTGATAATAGTAACAAATATTAATTGTTGTATGATGTTCCTCAGTAAAAAATATGATATAATGAAATGTTATAACCACAAATTAATACAATTATTAAATATTATATGAAAAAAAATTATTATTAAATAATTTAGTAATAAAAAAATCTTAATAATTATAATAAATTTTAATTATTCTATTATTATTATGGTCAGTGACAGTCATAAAAATGAGAAGTATGAAGCTCTTAATGAAACAATTATACATGGAAAATCTTAATATCTAACCCCTGATAAATAAAATAAATATCACAAACCCTGTGCAGAAATGATTCTGTATAAAAAAACTAATACTAGATAGAAAATATTGAACTTCAAAGAAAAATTATTTAAAATATTTATTTAATACAACAAGTCAAACAGCAACAGTTTTAGTATTGAATAATTTTCATAATGTAAAAACATGCCAAAAATGTATACTTTATAAGATTACACAACTTTTCATGATAAAAAATAAGATTTAATAGTTTTTAAGTGGAAATTTTGGAATTAAAAAGATATTTAAGACAATAATTTCATAAGATAAATCTTATTTAATTGGTGATTACAACAATAATCCAGATTCTATGATTTCAATTCTTTAGTGTTATATTTATAAAGAGTAAAAGACTGAAGAATTTCTTTCAATAATAATATTTTAGATTTAATTAAACCTTAACTGTTTAAATGTCTAATATTATTAGAATGATAATTGGTTGTTGGCAAAGACAGTGATGTAAAGGCCCCTTTTATGCCTACAGAGAAGCTCTCATGATTCATAATTGATATAGAGGGTATGCTCAGGTAAAAACTGAAAACCCATTCTAAAAAATAAAGTCCTTAACTTAAGGGAACTTATATTTAATTCCAATTTAGAGTTACCAGTGTTATTCTTAACACACAGTAGCTTTTCATCATATGAAAAACTTAAAAATCAATTTTCAATAATAAATCTCTTAAACTCAATTTTTAATTAATTTTTAAAGAAATCTCAATTTTCTTTAAGAATTATTGAAAAGATTAATTTGAAGGCTAATTACCAGCTCAACTGGTTTCTAGAAAATAATTAAAGTTTAATTTTTTCACAGATGACATTAAATTGTAGGTCTTGTAAAATGTTCAAACAAATCCATCAAGAATTGGATTTTTAATATATTTTTAAAGTTATTGCTATTTTTCCACATAAACGCAATGCAAACCAAATCTTGACTTTCAATAAGGTTTTAAAGCTTATAACTTTTAATATTTAATCTTATTTAAGTTTTGAGAGTTCTTAAAACCTTAATTACAAGCTTGCATAATGGGACAACCTTTGGCAGCTTTTAATTCCTGTCCAAATTGGGATAAAACCAGTTTAAGCTTTCATATTCAATCCAACTCTAATCTCACAGCTGAAATAAGGTTTAAAATCCTCCAATACAGGTGGACAACCTTAATTAAGTCCTTTCACTTTCCAAAAGTTGGGTAACCTGGCTCTATTTGGTCTTTTTCCTTTGTCCCACCTTTCTGCATGGCGTTTGCCCTTTTACTCATTTAAATCCATACTATGGCCTTAAAACACTTTAAATTGAGTTCATGCAGAATTTATAACCTGTATGAAAAGACCTTACCCAATTCAGTGAAGATACAAAACACCTCAATTTTAACCAAAAGTTTGGTAATTTTGCATAAACCTTATACAGCTTTAAATTTAAGCTTATTAAAGCTTAAATTCAGCAATTGTAAAAAAATTTAAAAAAGTTTAAATTGTACTGAGATTCTTAAATCTCCAAATAACATAATAAATATCCATTGTTGGGTATAATACCCTATTGGTCTACCCTAGGTTATTTTTGGTGTAGAATCCAAAAATGACATAATAATTATAAGTTTCTTTATCAAAAGGAAAGTTAGACTTATTTTTTGTTTTAAATTCAACTTATAAGTGTGTTTAATACTAAATTAACTGTATAAAATTTTATTTCTGGCCTTATGGGTATGTCATACATATCTCACAGGCTTGCAGAGTACCTTCAAAAATCCATATTTTTTCTCATAATAATTGAATATGATGCTGCCACTGAGGTGTTCTTTCCACCAAGGCCATGAGTGTTTATCATGGTCTTGTCTCGTTTCATAATACCATTTATTTTCTGAATTGGTAAATAATAAGTGTAATCTGGCACTTATATATTAATTTGGTATGTTGAAGTCTTCTTTAAACATATCAATTTTTTTCATAAATTCAATATTATTAGATTCTTCCTCACCACTGAAGGTAGGACATTCCTCTAATCTGGGAATTTCCTTGAAGTTGAAAGCAGTTTACACCTCTTCATTGCTTGAAATTGCTTAATTTAAACCATTATTTAAGCTCAATACATTTCTGTCAAGAATTGGTGTAGACTTTCTTGGTAGCTCATTTTTAAGTGATATATTGGTAATACTTGATCAAATATCTTCTTTTAAATCATGTCTTGATTTATAACTTTTTTCCAATTGCTCTTTGAAAGGAGCTGTGTTGTGACTGGTTGAATTTTCCAAGTTTTGGACTTGTATTTGTAAATCTCTTAGTAATAAAAGAGATAAAATTACCATCTGGTTAATTAAGCAAAGTGACTTTGAGCTCAAGTCTTTCAGAAATATGTGTCAAAGGAAAAACATTGTCTTTATTTAAATTTTCTAGACCAATAATGATCTTTTGTGACTCTTTCACTTGTAAAATTTCTCTACCCAAATTTTGTTGGATATACACAAAATTGTCAAGGTTTACCAAAATTTCTTTATTACAAGTTTCAGTGTGAGATAAAAGCTTTGAAAGGACTATTTCTTTGGAAAGGATTTATTCATTCTTTCCTCCTCCTTTTCTTTGAACTCCATCAAAGTTCTTGCCATATTGAACACATTGTTAATGGCTGTCTTTTCTTTATTTGGAGTTATGTAATTCCAAGGGCAAGGCTTGTTACTTTTGGGCTTTGCCTTTCCCTTTTCTTTTTTCTTGCCCTTCTTATTCTCTTTGGGGCTTGATTGCCCTTGTTTCACACTTTTTGAGGTGGATTTTGCTTGTTGAGGCTTGAGGAGATTCCACAATGCTGGTGTTCTTCTTCTGGTCCTCTGAAAAAATGTGTTGGGTTTTCAACTAAGCTTTGATCTTCTGTACTTTTCCTTTGCAAGACATGGGTATCAAGCCTTTTAGAAGTTCTTGTTTCTTGTCTGGGACCAAGACCTTCTTTAATTAAATGTAAGAGTTAATTGTCCCTATGCACAAGGTGGGAAGAAGTTCCCACTCCTTCTGCTTTGGGGTATATTTCTACTGCTTCTTGTCAAAATTTGTTCAGATCTGAAAACAGGAATAGCAGTTATGTCAGCTTCTGGAGTCTCAAGAAGATTGTCAAAGGTTCTGCATAACCTTTGTGAACTGGTGGGAGTTCTGGCTTCCTCCATTTATGCATCTCCTCTAGGCTTAAATTCTTGTCTTTTTGGATTGATGACTTGAATGTCCTAGTGCAGATCCATTTAATTGGATTTAGTAGTTACTTACACTTCTACTAGGAGTCATTGGAGGTGAATTTAAATCAAATTGGACTAAGAAATGAACTTGTTTCACCTTCAGGACCTTTGAAGGGTTCTTTTGTAATTAAACCCCTTGGTACTGGACTGGTTTGAATCTCAATGCTTGACTATGAGATACTCAAGTCAGAAGATCTTTCTCTTATGGATGATACTAGAGAAAACAAATATTTTAAATTATTTTATTAATAAATAATAATAAAAACAACCTCTTAAATAAAGTTATTGAATAAAGTTTTTTAATGTCATTTATGGCAAATTAAGTCAAAAATAAAGAAAATTGTCTTAAGGTTAAAGAAAAATATTTTTAAGTAAAGATTTTTAACTTTTTGGTTTTTTTATTTTCTTTTAAGAAAAAATAATTATGCAATTACTAAGTTATCAATCAAAATTATATTATAGTTTACTTTATAATACAATAACTCAAAGAATAAATTTCTAGTCTGAGGTGTGAAAAGCCACTAGTTAGATAATAGAAATTCATTCCAAATAAGTAAATAGTATGTTGTTTCAAACAGTAATCTTAAGAGAAAAAAACTTCATTAATATTATAAAGATTATTTGCAAGGGATAAGTGCCAAAGAAGCCAAAATTACAGTAAATATGGTAATTTTATGTCAAAAAAAACAGTAAAATAAGAGCTATAATGTGATTTATGTCCCAAAAATTGGTTAAAATCACATTAAGGACCCCAAATGTAGGGCTTTTCTATGAAACTCTTGATAATAGTAACAAATATCAAGAGTACTATGACTGTCCTCAGTAGAAAATATAATATAATTAAATATTATAACCACAAATTAATATAATTATTAGAAATAATTATATAAAAAAGAAGAATTTAATTATTATTAAATAATTAAATAATAAAGTTATCTCCATAATTAAAATAAATTATAATTATTCTATTATCATTATATTCACTGACAGTTATAATAATAAGAAGTATAAAGCTCTTAATGAGACAATTATATGTGGAAAATGTTAGTATTTAACCACTTATAAATGATATTAACATTATTTACAAAGGAAACATCATACACACTGTGCAAAGATAATTATTATATAAACAATTTCTATAAAAAAACTAATACTAGATAAAAAATATAGAACTTTAAGTAAAACTTGCTCATAATATTTATTTAATACAACAGGTCAAACAACAACAGTTATAGTGTTAAATAATTTTTATAAGCTCAAAAGATACCAAAAATCAATATTTTAAAATATAAAATAGCTTTTTATGACAAAAAATAAGATTTGAGAGCTTTTAAGAGAAATTGGTGGATCTTAAAATATATTTAAGATAATAATTTTATAAGATAAAATATATCATTGGTGACTGAAACAATAATCTGAATTATTTGATTTCCATCCTTTAATTTAACATTTGTAAAGAGTAAAATACTTAAGAATTACTCTTAATAATAAGATTTTATATTTAATAAACCTTTACCTGTTTAGATTTCTAATATGATTGGAATGATAATTGGTTGTTGGCAATAACAGTAATGTAAAGGCTCTTTTTATGCGTACAGAGCAGCTCTCATGATTCATAATGTATATGGAAGGCATTCTCAGGTCAAAACTGAAAAGCCATTCTTGGAAATGGGGCTCTTAACTGAAGGTAGATTTTTTTAATTCCAATTTAAAGTTACCAGTTTTATTCTTAACTCCAAGTAACTTCAACCCCCTTTTTGGTTAGCTATTTTAATGTTACATATAAGATAAGTTTATTTATGTTAAATCCCATCACATGAACAGCGTAAAAATCAATTTCCAAGCATAAATCTATTTAACTGAATTTTTAATTGAATTTTCAAGAAATCTTAATTTTCTTTGAGAATACCTAAAAAAACAGTTTATTTCAAGGCTGTTTACCATGAAACCTGTTTAAAAAAGATACTTAACAGTTCATTTATGCACAGAGAACAGGTAACTGTGAGCTATGTGAGATCCTGAAGCAAATCCATTAAGCATTGGATTTTTAATGAATTTATGAATTTATTTCCATTTTTCCACATAAAATAGCGATACACACCAAACCTTAACTTTTGATAAAGTTTGAACACTTATAACTTTGAATTTTTAAGCTTATTTAAGACTTTAAGTTTCTTACAACCTTGATTACAAGCTTTCATATTTAGATTTACCCTTTGTCAGCTTGAAATTCCTGTCCAAATTGGGATAAAACTAGTTCAAACTTAAATTTTTGATCAAAGTCTAATCTTAAAGTTTAAATAAGGTTTAAAATCCTCTAATACAGGTGGAAAACCTTAATTGAGTCCTTTCAGATCCCAAAAGTTGGCTACCCTGGCTCTATTTGGCCTTTTTACTTTGTCCCACCTTTCTTTGTGGCTTTTTACCTTTTATTTATTCCAAGCCATACTATGGCCTTAAAATTGAAATTGAGCTCACACAGGATTTAAATCCCCTATTGCAAATCTGTAGCCAGTTCAGAAACTAAACACAACACCTCAATTTTAACTCAAATTTTGGCAAGTTTGCATAAACCTTATTCAAGTTTAAACTTAACAATTTTAAAAAATGTTAAAAAAAGTTGCAATTTTAGTGTGAGATCCTTAAATTTTCTAATATTAGAAGAAACATTCATTTTTGGGTATAACACTCTAGGGGTCTACCCTAGGTTATTTTTGGTGTAGAATCCAAAAGTGACATAATAATTATAACTTTGTTTATCCAAAAAGAATTTATACCCAGTTTTTGTTATTTTTTGCTTTAAATTCCATTGATAAGTCTGTTTAAGACTAAATCGAATGTATAAAAAGGTATTTGTGGCCTTATGGGTATGTCATACATATCTCACAGGCTCACAGAGTACCTTCAAAAAGCCATATTTTTTCTCATAATTATTTAATATGCTGCTGCCACTCAGGGATCACCATTTAATTCATAAATTTTGGGTAATGTTGTCATTGAATTCTGTCATCAACTTGCTCTTCCATACGCTTGTTTTCAATTTTTCATGTTTTCATTTAGTTATGTCTTACTTGAATTTTTCTTGATAATTTGGCCATTTCATTTGATTTTCACAGCCCATGATGCCATCAATTCTGGGAAAAGGGACAAAGCCATTTTTCATCATTTTTTGGAAAAACCTCGATGTCATCAAGGTTGTGGGCCTTTTCCAAAAACTTTGCTGCCATATTTCCTTTTCATTGAATTCTTCATATGTGATGTAATCAAAATATGTCTTTTAAATCAGTGTGCAAGGGTCATTTTAAAAACAAAGACAAAAAAACACAAAATGTGTGTTTTCTTGTGGGCTTTGGAAGGCAAAAAACAATTTGTTTTTTGTTTTTTTATTTAATTTTTGATGTTTTTTTCTGGTTTTTAATTTTGTTTTTAATTATGTTACAATCATGATTTGAAAAAAAATGAGTTTTTTATTATGTTATGTTTTTTTTCAGGGGGCAGGGTTTGGGGTGTGGATACACTGTAGCTGCTCCAGTTACAGTGTGTCCACACCCAAACACCCCTCTCCCTGCCCAAAAAAGTGAAAACAATGTTGGAGTACATTAAAAAAAGGAAAAGAAAATCAGAAAAATTAAAAAACACTTTATTTTGGTTTCTTTCAGCCAAAAGCATCAAAAAATTGGAAAAAAAAACGAAGGAAAAAGGCAAAAAAAGGTATAAAACAGTATAAAAAACAAAGAAGGCAAGACATCAAAAAAACTGAATAATAGTAAATAAAATTTTTTCAGAAAAAATAGTAAATAAAAACCTTAATTTAACAAAAATAATAAAAAATGAAAAAATGAATTTAATATTGGTCATATTGGTTATATTGCTAAAAAAAGGGAAAATATTTTGAAATTTTAAAAGTAAAAAAATCAAATGAGTAAATTATACAAGAAAATGTAAATAAAGAGATTCATATTGAGAATATTCATTTCAGGGAACATAAAGAATTAAAACAATTGTTTTCTTTTGCTTATAAGAATAAAGAAGTAACTTTTTATGGAATATGGTAATCTCAGATGCAATAATATAAAAATAAGTCAAACAAAGAGAGGAGGAAAATATGGAATAAGATATTTACAAAGGAAGTATTAAGTATGTAAAGTGGAAGGAAAGTATGAAGAAAAAAAGACAACTCAAGTTCAAATTTGAGTTGAGTGGCAAAATAATTCAATCAAGGCCTTAGGCAATATTAGCAAAAAACCAAGGAATGATAAAGATGAAACGGAAAAATGTGTTTTGTGATGCAAATGTTAACATGAGGAATTCAGATGATCTTGTTTAAAACCAATGTAAATATAAAAAGAGGGTGGTGGTCATTTATGGAAGACAAAAAAGGAAAAAGATAATTATCAATATAAGGCTGGATTATTAAGGAAAAAGAGAAAATAATCTCAAAAGTGATCACCAAAAAGGTCATTTGTACTCTTGATATAACTGCAATCAAGGTATCACAAACTTCTGTTGATTCTTACTTGATAAATGTCTAAATTGTGTTTGCTTTTGGGGAATTAATCATAAAATAATACACAAGATGGTGTAAAACTCAAAAAAGGTGAGCAAATAAGATATGGTATCACTTTCATGTCATATTTTTGTTTTCCAAAGGAGAATGTTCTAATGTGTACTTTAGCAGCTTATTTGGTTTTGTATTCATAATTATCTCTTTGACATTTACCAGATGGATAAAATATTGAAGCATAAATTTTACTTGTGGTTTCAAGTGAGACATGGATTTGCAATTTTCCAAAAGAAATGTATTTTGGCCAAACTTGATATGATAATAGCATAGAAATAAATTGAAACATTTCTTGAAGACTTCCAAAAAATTAATTATTAAGGTTTGTCCTAAAATCAAATCAGGAATAAATGTGGAACATAGCATGTATTCAGTGATTTACACTTGGAAAACATTAGTTTGAATAATAAGAGGAAAGTCAAATGGTATGGCTTATTGCATGGTCATAAACAAAATACTCTCATGTCTTCACTTTCAGCATTAATAAACAGACTACTATCTTCTTTGTCCAATAATACACCCAAGGTTCCAAAATTAATGGTGTACAAGACATAGCCAGTCAAATTTTTCAAAACATTTAAATATTTACAACTTGTTTCCTTCAGCAAAATATCTGATTTTGAAAAAAAAAAGAAACCAAAACAGAAACCCTGCCCAACAAACTGCCTTGATTTTTGAAAAATCAATTCTCACCACAAAAAAAGTGCTACTTCTAGCTTTCAACTCATTGTCACTATGCTGCTTGCATATTCTTTTTTTTATGTTCAAATGGCGCGCAGGGGATAGAGACGTCTTGGCAACTTGAACCTTTACAGTTAGTGCCCTTTTCTGGCCCAGCAGAGTCTCTTTTTCAGGGAATGGTTGCATTATAATATTAAAGCTAATAAAAAGTAAGGTCAGGGTTAAAGATACTCCAAGTTTTTATCAACAGAACCAAAGCCACCAGCATCTTTGTATACCTCGGCTTTTGGACAAGAGCCCCACGATACACACATTTCAAGTCCATATTTACACAGCCCATTAGGCAAAGCTCGATTTTCAAACAAAAAAATCACAGCTGCAATTTTGCGAAAAGGCAGCAATGCGCTCTTAATAGGGCTCACTTTTAAATTTTCGCAAAAACAAGGTTTCAATAAATCAGATAGTTATGATTTCAATCTTCGTTATAGCAACCTGATTGCACCAGCTAATTTCACTCCAGGTTCAGACGATTGTCCATCACTAGGCTGACTAGGCTCCATAACAGCAGGCTTAAACGCCTTGGCAAATCCGGATTGAGAGCGAGAGCTTTTAATCGGCTCTTCTTTTTCAGCCAACGGTTCACCTGTTAATGGATAAGAATGTTCAAAAACTTAATTATAAGTAGCCAGTCAGCACTTAATCGTAAGTATGCATACTCACCAAGACATTGGGGTCCTTCAGTTGTCCAAAGTAAGGGATCGTCAGCTACCACGCCATCAACGTCGTCATCAGCTGCTTCCGTCGGAAGCATTACACCTTCACCATCGACTTCATGCTGAGCTTCTTCGTCCTCATCATCAAGTTTTATAAGTCGCTGATTGAGATCATCGATTGAAGTCTGGCTAAACACCATGAAAGAACTCCAAACATTGACAATGACGCATATTTGTTTCTTAAAGGTTTCTGCTTTAATTCTACCCGGGAACGATCGGTAAATTAAGTTAAGATGATCAAATACATCAGGCAAAAGTTTTTCTAAAATCTGACGATATTTCCATGCATTGGGTAAAGAGTTTGAACTATTGTGTAAAATGTCTGAGATGACATATAGACGAGCCAGTTTTCGAGGAATTGGTGTCATATCGATCAGTAAAGACTGAACTAAGATTTCGGCCACCTGTATCGTTGCATGCCAAAATCAGCCATGTTGGCTCATCAATCGGATAAGCCAAAAAAACACTTACTTCATCTGCAGCATCTGCATGATGTAGAGCAAATGCCATACATCGGGCTATTCTCTCTCTCTGAGGAGTCAAACTTCTGAGCATTGCTTGAAAACGCCTGCGACCATGTTTACCTAGCTTGCCCTTGGGCAATCGATCATTTTCCGATGCCTCTGCAGAGTCAGTAGAATAAATTGAAGCATAACCCTGTGGTAAAGTCGGCGTCAGCTGCCGGAATATGGAAAAGGCGATCGTGCACTAGCTACTCACCTGATCAGAAAATGGCGGGGGTGGCGGTGAAGGAGGTCGATAATGTCTATCGACCAGCATCCGAAAAAAATGGTAAGCGGCAGTCTGTTCAAATTGTTTGGGTGCAAACAATAAAAGTTGATCAGTAGGTAATACAGGGAATGGTTTAGTGACCAAATTAGAAGTTATCAAGCAAAGTGCATGAAAATACTCACATCACCTTCAACCAAAAAATTAAACTTGGGGTTTGATCTTTCTCTTTCCCTCAACGTTCTTTCAAATCTCTCTCCATGTTCGAGAACCTTCTTTGCAACTGTGCGAATAAACTTTTCTTCCTCTTCACTTCCAGGAAGTTTAGGCCATTCACGCAAGTCTCTAGATCTGGACATTGACCTTGAGTAGTCAGATGAATAAGACCTAGAACGAGACCTAGAGTAATCATAAGAGCGCGATCGAGAGCGCGATCTAGAACCAGACCCATATCTTGCTCGCCTTCTTTTGCTTGAACGGCCTCGATCATCATCATACCGTGAGCGTGAACGTGATCGGGGGCGACGGAAGGTGCGAGAGTCTTCAGATCTACTTCGAGACCTTCTTCTTCGAGTTGGGGAACGTCCATATCGCCTTCTCTTGGGCGAGGGTGAGCGGGAGGAGAGGCGAGATTCTCTAGGAAGCTCTAAGCAAAAAGGATGATATGGCAAAACGTCAAATAGCTAAATATCAAAGCAGAATTTAGCAAAAATATTATTGCTTATACCAAATTGTGGTTTATGACCTGGAGGCATTGGCATAGCTTTGCCCCAACCCGTTCGTAAAATATGCCCACCCCAATCAAACCCATCTAATTCCCTACATGCTCGCTCAGCATCAGAACGCCTAAGTAGCCACTCATTTTAAAGATAAATGAGTAATTTCCGATTGAGTGGAAGACTTGGATGTTGAGAGCCTGAGTTGAAATATCTCACCGCATATAAGACACGAAACCATTCAAACCACCCGATTTATTTTGTCGCATTGCAACCATACCGTAACCAGCTCCACCAATGTTATCACTCCCACTCCGAGGCCACATGATCTAATGATAACCAAGAGCATAAAAATATTGAGAAAAAAAGGATCAGAGAAAAGCAAACCTAATAGATGTGAGATTAAGCGGACAGAAAAGTAGCCAAGGAAAAAAAATAGAAACAAAAACAAAGAACCAACTTTGAGGGAAGCTATTGGTCCCCATTTGACACAGAAGGCACCCAAGGATTGCTCCGAGATAGTCCCAGGTAGGTTGCCAACATGTACATTAGTAGTTAAAGGGTCACCAGTATCTCTTGAGCCACCAGATAGATAAGGAGCTGTTTCTAAAGCTAGTTTTACAATACAAAAAATTAAGATTGCTCGCTTGGTTAACTTGCTTCGCTTCAATCGAAGGCTTTCAACAACCAACCAGCCAAGGCTGTGATACTCATGCCACGAGGGTCCTTACTAGCTTTTGCTGCAAGCCGACCTTCACGCTCCGCATCTTTCCTAAGAGGTCAAGAGACATTGAATTAATAACCAAATAAAAAACCATAATAGGGCAGCTGGGAAATATAGTAAAAAGTACCTTTTTAGCTCTTCTAAAAAGCTTTCGCCAGCTTTTAGTCTTTTGGCGGTAGTAACAGTAGTGGCCGCGGCTGTCTTGGGAGTTGAACCGATAGGTTGGGCCGAAGTTAAATGTTGGGTTGAAGCAGATGGAGGGTCTTCACTTGGCGAATCTAATCTTGGGACTACTCTGGGAGCTCCTCCTGCCCTCACAAATGCTGGGCCTTGAATTGATTTTCCGTAAGCACCCGATGAGCCAGTATTACGAGCCCTACTGCTGCTGCCTCTGTCAGTTCCATCAAATGCGGCCACGAAATCTTCATATGCTTTGGAAGCTAATTCTTCCTCTTCTCTTTTTTTGGCTTCAGCGGCTTCTTTTTCCTTGACGAATTTCGACTTTTTTATGGGACCTGAGACAAAGGCATTTAAAGCTTCTTGCGATTTCATCTTAAATTTTCGTTTTTGAACGACGAAATGTGGTATTTATTTTATTTTGCTTTGATTTTATTTAATTTGACATAAGAGAAGAAAGTGGACCCGTCGGAGGAGCTTCAATGAGGACCCAATTGATATGATTTGATATGATGAGTCGTTGATTTCCGAAACCCAATTAATCGTGCGTCAAGTAAATTTGATGGGCGGCCTAAGGAAAACCTAATCAAGAGTTAAAGGGATACAGCGTATATACAACTTCGACGTGGCCGTGGCTGCCCACACTCAGGATTCAATTGATTGCATTCAATTTAATCAATTTTACATTAGATCAGGTCCTTAGGAATGATTTTTATAAATATTAGCACAGAGCTTTTCTGAGGTTCAGTTTTTATTTAAGCTCAGAGTTTGACATAAGAATAGTTACTAGTAAAAAGGCGGTTCATCAATGTTATGGAACAATACAAAGGCCTGATGACAACCTTGCAATAAGAATCGAATTTTTCCAAAGCACTACATTGTACTGTATGATATGATTGATTCACTGTAAGTACAATAATTAAATAAATAGGTGTGTTTTTTAAGAAGAAAAAATATAGAAATCAGAGTAGAGAGGGATCAAAAAAGTCTTTAATTGAGCATTTTTGAGAATTCTTGTTTGAGGCACAGTCAAGCTCACTTGCATAACTTTTGAGCAAATCATGGAGTTAATCAGCCTGTGATGAATTTTCATGAGGAAAAAATTGCATGAGGGTTGAGATCAATTTTTGTGCCACTTTGACGCTTGGCTTTACATCAATTATCTCTTCACTCATTTTGCTGTTTTCATTAGTATCTTGTGTGTTGATGCCTTCAGTACCTCTATTTTCATCATTGCAGTTAGATTGAAATATGTCTTTTAGGCTCTGATTGTCAAAATTGCCCTCAGAGTTTGGTTTGAGTAGTTCAGTCAAACTCATCATATTTTTTTGCATGAACAATCACCATGAAAAAAAGTCAGCCCCTGAGGGCAGGGGCTGCAGGTTCAACCTAGCTCCCAGCCTGGAAGGCATTCTCATTGGAACATGGATTAAACATGGGTTCAACTCTGACATTGTTTGGCTGAATTCTCAGTCACACTTTCAGAAAATGTAGATTTAACCAAACTTTATTCATAGACTTCTTTAACGTTTGGATGACACGCAGGTACTGGAGTAGTAGATCATTAACATAATATTGTTTGAAGAAAAATATTGTTCAAAAAATTGATCTAATAATTTTCATTTTATTTTCCAGGTTAATTTGACCTCTGTTTATTGCAGAAATTGTTATATAATCAGCACAAATATATATCATTGCTTCAAAAATATGAATAAATTTTGCAAAAGATAGCTTCTTTGATAACATCATCAGATATGTGGGAACAAAAAAAATTCAATTCCAAAATATTGAATTTAGATCTTCTTTTAATCAAAGTAAGCCAATTAAAGTCCACTTTTTTTATTTTCTTGAGTATTTACTGAGAAAGCTTTTTTATCCTACATGAAATAATTCATGATGAGGTCTTTAGTCCATATTTTGATTAATTCCCAAAATTACCTTATGTATGATATTTCATTTTGAGAAAAAGAGCCTCAGAAAAATTCCTATTTCAAAGCTCAATTCAAAAAAAAATTATTACCCTAATTTCCTGTAGATTGCTTTATGTCCAAAATTAAAATTAAGATTTCCATGCTTAATGCTTTGTGACAAACAAATCAGGTGGAACCAAAGAATTTCAATTTATTTTTTATTTTTCTTATAAAATAACATTTTTCAGCGCATAGACATTAATGGAAGACAGATAAAAGTAAAATTTTGTATGAAGCTGTCATAAACAATTATTAAAATTCCAGTTTCATGCTCATACCAGTGCAGTCCATTTGAAAAATTATTTCAAATCTGCTAGGTACTTGGTTTTTTTCCTTATTCCTCTAAAATTAAGATAGTGGCCCTTAGAAAGTTTACAAACTGGTTCATATTCCAATTGTTCTGGGAAATTCATATAAGAATTTTGGTAAAAACACCTAAGGACTCCCACTTTTTTTGTAAATTATCTTGTAAAATTATATAAGCACTTGGTTAAAACATTTATTCCATGCTTCAAGACCATTTTTTGTCAAGATAATCAAAAGGACTAGTCATAACATTTTATAATAACTTTTAGAAAGGATGAATTTCACAATAGTGACAGTTTTCCATGGCATTAATGACATAATTATCATTTAAATTCAAACAGTAACAGTGCTTTGAATCAAAAATTCCATAATTTTGACTTCAATAATCTCATCATCTTAATTCAGACAAAAAAATCATTTTCATTTGAAAACTATCCTTCAAAACATTCTCTATTTGGGATTCAAAAAATTCTTTCATTTGAATTGAAAATTCCATTAGCTTTATTTAAACAGTTCCATATTTTCCAATGGAAAACCTTTCTTTTGTAATTTTGAAAATGTTATGTTTTTCATTTTAAAAATGCCATATTTTTCATAAAAAAATGTCATATTTGAAATTAAATCAATTCAACCTCTTGCAATCAAACACTTCCATATTTGGCATTACCACAATGCCATATTTAGCATGAAAACAGTGAAAGAAATTCCATATTTTGAATTTCCAAAATTCTCCCTTTTTTTGAAACAATAAAATAGTTGTTATTAGAATAACAACATGACATTTATCAAAACAATGCCATAATTTTCATTAAGATGATTCCTGCACTCCACATGAAGACCCCCCTTTTTGGGTTCAGAAGCTCTACATCAAACAAACTCTGAACATCCAGGAGTTCTAAATAGTTTCACCTTCCTCAAAAAGGAAATTCAAATTCAAAATTCAGAATAATTTTAATCATCTTTCCAGAGAATTTGGGGATTTCTACAAACTTTCAATTTATCAAATGAAGTTCTTGGAAACAGATATTGAAAAAATCAATATCTTTGGGAATCAAGAATATAAAGAATAAATACAGAAAAATTTGAAACAATTCTCACATTGTTTTTTTGGAGGATTGTTTGAAAAAAATGAGGTCTTGCCATTACATGCTTTTTTCCATAATTTAGTAAAAAACATAACCTTTTGGCAAAACAATTTAATTTATTACCTTTTTTTCTAAAAATTAGCTTTTGCTTACAAACACCTTATTTTGGATATTTTCCTGGAATTTGGAATCTTTCAAGAAAGCTTTTGCATACCATGATTTCCAATCATTTAAAAACAAGTAAGCCCAATTTAAATCAATTTTCTATGATAAATTTATCCTTTCAATATATTATATCACACCTCAAATATATATCCACAGGAATTATTTCATTTCTAGCTTATTTCAATATTTTATGCAAGAGCGTTTTGCTCCTGCACCAAAAAAGGAGTTCAATCTAATTAGATTTTATCCTTTATGATATTCATAAATTGATGAAATACAATAATATAGTATTAGATAACACACACAGAAGCAAAAAAAATTCTATAGTAAAAAGATTCAAAAACCATAAGTTTAATTTGAAATAAATTTTAGAATATCAGAGGAGAAATTCTTTGGATATAATAGTGAGAATAAATCTTTATGGACTTTGATTTAGCTCCTGGATTAAATATTACTATAATTTCAATTTACAAAGTAACAGAAAGTCATTCTGTATTTTATCCATTTTTTGAAGGGTAATATAAGCTTCTGATTTAATTATTGAATTTGAAGGGAAAATAGCTTGAAATTCTTTGGCTTATATTTTCAAAAATTTTGAATTCAATTTTTATGAAAGATTAAAATCTGGCTTATTTGGGAAAAATGCTGTATTCCACCATATTTTTATACTCACAGGAGTCCAAATGCATTAATTAGTAATATAAATCAAATCGCATAATTATTTGATTCTCTTAGGAAAGAATAAAAGAGGAGAAAACTTTTTAGTGAAGGAAATTTACTTCAACAGAGTACTTCTCCCAAACCAATTAGAAATATCCTAATTCTTCAATGAATATAAATATATTTTACTAGTAAAAGCACATAAACATTTAATAAAAACATGTAAGCTCTGAAATGTTTTTACAAATTTATTGTCAAAAAATGTTTTTTTTTGTCAAAAGCAGGTTCGCGACCCCCTTTTTTTCAGAAAAAAATTTCTCAGGAAAAGGTTTGAGGAATTTTTGTATTTTTTTCACCATATTTTCCATTGTGGGATGTTAGGATCACCAAGTTTTTAATATTTTTTTTTATGAAAAATTTCTGTGGACTGGCCATTTTGGAAAAATGGTGAATGTCTTACAAAAACTAATGAAAATACTGCCCACTTGTTCATGTGCTAGTTTTTTGTGAAAATTCAGGGTTCAATCTTGAAAGCAAAAAACCAGAAGCCAATATTTTTGGGAATTTTTTTGTGTGGGACAAGTGTAGGCCCAAAAAGGTTTATATATATATATTTTTCGTGTTTGAAAGTACATTGAAACTGCCATTTATTCCATTAACAATGCCATTTATGGAATAAAGATGATATTAATTGAAGATAAAATTTCATTTATGGCATCAAAAATGCCATTCATGACATCAAGAAGGCCATATTCTGGAGTAAACCAATTTTTTAGGTTGTTTTGGCTGGTATTTGCAAAAGACAGGCTCTTTTGAAAAATAAAAAGGAGTCCAGGGCACCTCTTATGTATTTTTACCAGTTGATGGCAAAAACACATAATGTTTGAGTAAAAAAATGTAAAGGGTTATGTATTTTTACCAAGATTCTTACATGGGTTTACCAAAGCCATGGATATACTTTGATTAAATTTTAGAAAAAGTCTTTGATTTTTGGCTCTATGGTTTTTTTGACCTCATAAATGTTTTTGAATATTCTCACATCTTTCTTCAGTATTTTGATCAAATTAATTCCCCTTCAATATTCAATTACTCCTCTCTCCATAATAAGTGATTATGGGTGCCCATAATTATGTACCTTTTTTCTGAAATGTTTAAATTGAAAATATTTTATTTCACAAAAAGAGAATTCAAACCCATTATTATATATGAGTAGTTTTTTTGAGCCCATGTACTTATTTATATCTTATTAATATTCAAATGTCTCCCAAAAAATTGCAATATATAACATTTTCAATAATTTTGTTTTGACCTCCATGTAAGCTAAGAAGAATTCTTAAAATAAAACAAAAAGTTTCATAACTTTTACTTTAGTAGCTTTATTTATTATTGAAAATACCAAAGAACTAAAAAATTAATTAATTAATGACCTATTAAGTAATTTTAAGATTTCCTGAAAGTGTGATTCAATATCAATATCCATAGTTAGGATGAGTACCTTAGAATTAATCAAAATCGAGTCAAGGTTATTTTTCTCTTTTAAAAATTGAAAATTTAAGATTAATAGGGCATTATTCCCTGGTATTGAATCTTTTCCATTTGTTTCTTAATTAGAAAAGACAATATTATATCCATGTCCAAAATCAGCTTGAATTTCTTCTCAAATTTATTTGAAGCATTGTTTTGATAATAATATATTTGAGTTTAAGAAATTCTAATTTTGATTATAGGGATACTGAAGTTTCCATGTTTATTATCTGTATATTATTTTTTAGTATTAAATTTATATCTCTTGTCACTAACTATGGCTTGGTTGTTCTCAAAATCACTATTATACATACTCTTGAGTTTATTAAATGCTTTCCTCAAAGAATGTGAGTACTTTTGAAGTAAAATGGGTAAAATCTCCAGCTGATTTCAGTTTTTCTTTGTTCTGGAATAAGTTAACACAAAAATATTTAATGTTCTATTAGTCAATTCTGTGACAAGTAGATTTTGGAAATTCCTCAAACCAATATTATTTCATTGATCAAAGCTTAGATATAGCTATTATGGTCCACAATAGTCTCAGAAACTTTCCCTTATTAATATATAATTCTCAAATAATTCCCAACCTCCATATTTGGGTAATATTGTAGCATTGTTTACATCTCTTTCAAAATTTTGTTGATGATTTAATACATGTAAAAGGAAAGAGCTTCAAGTAGTTTTGTAAAACATAATACTTTCCAAAAGAAAAAACAAAAGACCATTATGCTTTCCATTTATTTTGGATTAAGGGATGAATGTGTTGTTATTGAAATAGAAATACTAATTTACAAAAGAGAAATAACTTATTCCTTATTCATGGATTATTTGGAGATGAAATCATTAGTTCCAATTGATAATTAACCTTAGCTCAGGATGGCCCATTATTAATCGTTTTGGGCGAAGACAGTATTCAAATAAAACATTGGAAGGTTTAATAAGTCTTAAATGTGAAAAAGTTAAAAATCTAATCATAATGAGGTATTTGGGAGTTAAATCATTGTCAAAAATTAAAGCTTATTATAAGCTCAAACTTTAGCACCATATGCCTTTAAAAGTGAATTTTATTCAAGTTCAAACCCCCATGTTTTTCTAAAAACCCCATTATCTCATTCTTTTAATGAGAGTGAACATTCTCTCACTTAATCCTTTGATTTTTGTTTATAGCCTATTTAAATTAATGAATCCATTTACTCTTAAGTATCTTTCTTTATACAATTTTTATTGATCAAAAATTCAAATTATTTCATTTAAGAAAATCATGTCAAGCAAACTCCAAATACATGGATAGAGCTTGAAATACAGAAATATTTTATTTATATCATATTAGAATAACTAAGAGTTTCTCTGTAATAATTTGGTAATTTTAATTATTCATATTCAATTCTTGAATCAGAAATATCAATGTAATATCAAATTGTTCTTATTTAACCTTATTCAAAGAAAGTTAGGTGATGCTTAGTAATAAAGAAATTACTTTTATCTCTACAAATTATAGCTAAATATATGCTTAATATTATATATGTCCTTCAAAATTTTAACTCTTACTTTCATAAACCTCCAGAAAAAAAATATCGTATGAATAAGCTGTAATATTTCTTTTGAAGAAATACTGTATAAAGGAATAAAGCTTTTTAACCCATTATTTTTACATTAATATGTTTCACAATTAGGAATTATATTTTCTGAGAAACCTTGATATCAGAAATTTGGACTTTTTATGGAAAGTTTGTACCTATAAAAAAAGGAGCTCAACAAAGCCCCACTTATTTTAAGTCAAAAATTCTGGGATATAATCCTTTCAATAATTCCTTATATAAAATAAATGAGATTTGGAAACTGTGTATATACGCTTTATTTCTGTATTTATTCCCATTATACTTTTTTATATACCAAATAGATAAATAGAAATGGTTGTAATTTCTCCTGGTGATTGAAATAAATTGTAAATACTGTCAGTATTTAACTCCGACTATCCTTCAAATGAAATGAAAAATAGAAATTGAAGAAATTTTTCAATGCACATCAATTCTAGAAACTCCCAATTATAATTCAAAAAAAACTTTTCATTGAAATTTTTTGGTATCTCATATTGTATAGATATGAGAATTTCACCCATAGTTGGCCATTAATGATCTCTTCACCCCTGAAAATAATGATTTACCCTTTGATATTTTCTTACTCATTAAATTATTTCAAATTTATACATTAGCTTTAACTGAGGTTTGTATCACCCCTTTTGGAGTTAATTACTGGTTGGGGCATCCTTTCTAAAAAGTGCTACTGAATTGGCCAATTCTTCTAGAATTGAAAATAACATGCTATATATAGTTAATACAAGGAAATTCTATGTTGATTTTTTCCTTAGCTAGCCCAAGAGTTATGACTGCCATATATGTACTGGTAAATTAGATTTGTCAGAGAAGGAACAATCAAAAACATTTTTTTGTGCTGAACAGGATTTGGAAATATGAAAGAATACTTTCATTCAATAGAATAGTTGCAAAATTTGGATTTACTCACAAAATGTTGGTTTGCCTGTCTCACCCCATACCATATGAGAGTTTTGTTTACCATTACAGGGAGATAGATTGGTTTTTCAATAATAATAATACTAGGGAGGCTTTCAGAAAAAAGACACCACACATTTTTTGGGAAATCGTATTTCTTTTTCCTCAAAACATAATCATTTGTTTTGAATGAAAATCATGAGATTTGAAAGAGTTAAATTTTAGTTTTTTAGTTTCAATAAAGCTCCAATTACTTCCATTGAGGAGCTCATAGTTATAATGGGGTTGGGATTTTGTATTTTACTTCTACTTTTCTATTAAACTCCTTCAAGATGGAATAAGAAAATCATCTATGAAATTGAATTTAGGTGACCCAAGGATTAGCCTCCTTCCTCTGTGAATGATTTTTTTATTGAAAGGTTTTTGATTTTGATGATTTATAAAATATTTTTGTCTTTTCACGTTTTTTTTGAATTTCTTCAATTTTCCAAAACAGCTACAGGAAATATATAAATCCTATTATATGAGGTACTTGAGGGATTTACCTCCCATATTCTTGCAATCATTTATGTCTAAATAATTCGAAATCCATAAATTTTCTTAATTTTTATTCTGAAAAATCAATAGAATGTATCATTTGAGGAGCTCCTGGCTCATTGAATTTGGAACAATTAGTGGTTTTCTGTGAGCCTTAGAGGTAATTTCATATACCCAAAAGACCACAAATACAAAAATAACTTATTAATATAAATAAAATAAATTTATTTATATTATTGAAATAAAAATCAAAATATGAATATAAAAAATTATATTGAAAATAAAAATGAATTACAATTTAAAAATAAAAATACATTAAATTTTGTAAGTATAAAATTACATTTATACTTGAAAAAATTAAGTAAAAATGAAATTTTAACAAAATTGTGAAAAAATAAATAAATTTGGAAAAAAGTTAAATAAAAATTATTATAACTTTTTATTAAATAAATAAACACATAAAAATTATTTCACTATTGGATTCCTCATAAAAACTCAGGTGGGGTCACCTCTGAGTGAAATTCTTGTAACTCAACTCTAAATAAGCTTAAATTAAGTTTTTAGTATTTTCAATACAAAAGTTGAAAATCCTCAAAACCTTAATTTAATTCACACCACATGTGGTGTTAACCATCAAATTTTGTGTGAAAATTGAGGTGTTGTGTTTAGTTTAGAAGTTATGAGGAATTGAAGTATTTTCAATTGAATTCAATTGAAATGTCAAAATGTGCGCGTGTATTACATAAGTGAACTTTGATTTACATATGAGGTGTCAATTATTACTGTATAGTACTGTACAATTGAATTGAATTACATATGTAAAGTATAAGTATAATACATGATGAGGAATTAAAGGAAAAATAAATTGGAAAGATTAAATTTGGGGGGGAAAAGGAACTCCAGCTCTAAGGGGGAGCTAGACCCCCAAACTCCTTGCTGACAGGCGTGGGATGTCAAAATTCACGCAAAAGCTCATCAATTTTGGCCTGGAATTGAGTTGCAGGGTCTGTGGACTCAATTGATGATGAGGTTTTGATACCAACTGGGGTAGTTTTAGCTGTTGCCAAGAGGGTAAAACTACCCTTAAGATAAAAAAATCATAGTAAAAACAGTTTTAACGGATTTATACGTCTCTGACACACATTCTGACGTGTTTTGGAGGCTCTAGGCCTGGTATTGCTATAGTAATGGCTTATTTAAGGGTCTAAAATGGTTAAAAATGGCTTAAACCAGCCCTTTTTGGTCTAAACCAGGGTTCAATGATGCCATAATTGGCTTTTCTGTTGTCAGGCTGTTTTTCACGACTGACAAGAGTAAATTTTACTTTTGGAGTAAGAGAATTGATGGCTATAAAAGAATGTCTTCTTTGCCCCACTTTTCTCTTCATGTTAGAATCTTTTCCTTTTATAATTAGTTTAAACATTGTTAAACCAATCAATAAGAGATTCCAACAACCTTTATTAAATTGTTTTAAACCTTTTAAACACGTGAAAAAATCATTATAATAATTGTTTGTAACTTTTATAATCATTTTTACCCCTGAACCACCCCAAAAGTGAATTAAAGCATATTTCATCACTGTAAACTTTGTCACTTTGTTTCCAAATTCACTCTGGTCACTTTTGGGCATGTTTTCTGTTTAATATTCTTTCTAAAGACTTTGTTCTTTAATTAATTGCTTTCAGTTCTTTTCTCAATTAATTCCAATTGAAATTGCTCTTGAAGAAATTTCTTTTGTAGCCTTAAAATATCTCTTGTAGAGTATTTTTTGGATAAATTTTTATTGTTGGTAAAACAATGAATCTTTATAATATTATTGTTTTATACTAATAAAGTTATAAACAATGAAATTGGTGTGTTTTCTCTTAAAAATATTATTCTTTACTATTTTTAATTGATTTTTACCTTATACAAATTTTGAGGACAGGAAAAGTACTTGATTTTTAATCAAAGTTTCATAACCACACCTTACATTTTCTCTTTTTATTTGCTTGAAAGATTATGTGAAAAAGTAAGTATTCCTTATCAGAAGAAAGGAATATTTTTCTTCTTATTAGGATTATTGATTTAATTTCCTTTATTCAACCATCTGAAGATAAGTCATGGATATTTATATTTACATAATTTTCTCTGTATTGGAGACCTTAATATCAACATATTTAGCCATTGATGATTGAGAAAGAGGTGTGATATTCATTTAACTATTGAAAAAATGAGTAGTATAATTTATCCTGATTATTCCCAAAAGACCTTAATAGTAACATAATAAGAAATAAAGTCTTACATCATCTATTTAGTACCTGGGAAGTATGCTATAAAAGGCTGGTCCAGTAATTTAATATATTGGAATATTTAGAACCTGAAATATTTAATATCTTTTCCATATATTTTAAATAAGAACCTATGTGATTCATTTATTTCAAAAATATTATTAAGTTAATAACTTGAAGAAGAGCCTTTATTAAATTTAATTTGAGAAAAGAATCACACAGTAATTTTTTTAAGCATATTTTAGAGTAAAAAATAAAAACAACATGCTAATTACATCTTCTATTAAACTCCCTTTTCAATGTAGCCTCATCAAATAAAGTAGAGGGTATTTACTGAATCATATAAATTGATTAAATTGAATTAGTAGAATTATACTATCTTCATCATTAGAAAATAATTACATTGTGATATTTTGAAGAATATTTTGAGATGGTTTTAATTATGAATATTTTTGTGTCTTTTTGATGCATTTTTTAGTCAATTTAGCTGGAGAATTTTAAACTATATTAATGAAAAGTTTGTATCCTCACTTAGGGCTTATATACTCTTCAATCAATAGAATCATTGGTCTTTAAAGATTATACTATTGCTCTTTAGACAAATAATTTTCAATTTAAAGATTAAAATTGAATTCTTTTCGTGAATTTGATTTATAATAAAATGAAAATGGATTATTTTCTTCCTTCCACAGGTATTCATTTTTAAGTGGCTTGAATATTTCAGTTATAAAATACTGTCTCTTTGAGTTTTATTCTATTGAAATAATTTTAAGCCTACAAACATGAAAAGGAGGTCCAATATAATCTTTATTTCTGAAATATATCCAGGAGTTTTCTACGTAATATTTCCCTGGTGAAAGCACTTTTCTTTTAAATATCATCAATTTGAAGTTACTCCATGTGGTGTGAAATTCTTGAATATGAATTCCAGATTGATTACTTTTACTAAAATATTTTTTTCAAAACATACAAACAATGCTGGAATATCTCTTCAGAAGATTAACCGCTCTCCATCCCCCATTGTAAAGGATATGAGAAAAATTGGGGAGCTGTTGAGCCGGGTTCAAGGTAGCTCTCCATAATCTAGGTAGCTGTTTAAAAAGTCCTTTAATCTGTTAAATTTCCAAAAATACATTCAATAAAGACTTATCCAGCAGTCAGGAAAGAAATGATTTCACCACAAACAAATATTTGTTTATTTCATGATATCAGCTTACTTAGATTGTTATTTTGTTCATCAAATTCCAAATATTATTAAAGCACCCACCAGAACAGCAATAAAAGATTGATCAGGGTCCATATAGCTTTATTAACTGAGAGAAGTGCTGAGAGATGTGAAAATTAGGATTTTGAATGATATTTATATTCCACTTAGTTACTAATTAACCTTCTTATTGCTTAAAGAGCTTTTAAAGAAGGACTATCTGAATTTCATATATTTTATGAGACATTACTATATCTGAAATCCCTATGATCTTTAATATTGCTGAAATAATCTTGCATTGTCTAGTAGAGGTTCTTATAGGATTCAATATCCAGTGAGGAGAAATTTGAATATGAGAAAAAAAGTAATGTTATACATAATGAGCCATTTAACTGCCTTTAGTGTTACTTCTTAAAGAATTACAATATTTTCTAGAAAGCATGTTAGCCAGGATGGAACTATAATTACTTTGCAGAGAATCTGCAGAGGCTGTAATTTTTTAGGGCATAGCTTTACACCCTTACAAAAAATTGACAATTTGGGGTTTGAACCTTTGGAGCCACTATTTAGCTTTCTAACACATCAGAAATATTGAAGCTCTCTTTGGATCCTTGGCCTATTGTTAAAGATTTTTTCTTTGAGAATGTTTGTTAGTAATCTTGACTCTCTTATGATTAAATTTGTTTTCCTTTACCCTTTGAGATTGTTCCAAAAGATGATCCTTGAGTCCCTGATTTTTCCTGTTTCCCCATAAATATTTGTGATATATGTAAGCTCATATGATTTTTGTGATTGCCAAATATCAACTCTTCCCCTGGTTTCTAAGAAGGAAGATCCTCATTTATTGACATAGACCCAGTGGGTGTCTTTTTCTAACAGGAGTTGAAGGGGATGATGTGACTATTGAGTGTTGAGCCTTGCAATGACTCACCTTGTCTCATGGTGTGGGTAGCTCCAGATCTATTAATAGAATTGTCCCTGGTATAGTCACAAGTCTTTTTTTTCAAATAGATTCTACTAATTTCTCATAATTCATCCATTTCTATCCTTTTGAGCCTTTTTTGACTACCTCTTTCAAAGCTGCTATTATGACTCGTTCCTTCTTCTTTCCATGTGTTTCTCTTTTTATCTATGAATTTTGCTGCTTCAGGAATTTGAAGATATGTGATTCTGAAGTCTCTGAGAATACCTAATCGAGGAATATGCATAACATCTATAGTAATAATTGGTATTTTAGTCCAATAGGGTCAAGTATGGAATATTGTGTACTTGGCACCATACAATTGGAGCAACTTGTTTTGTTGAGTGATATTTTCAGCATGTTTCCATTTTTCATCCCATTAATGGTGTTCAATAAGATACTTGTAAGGCCATGTGGCTTTATGAATTTTTTGTATAGCAGACTTTGGAACGCTAAACTGAGAAAAGAATATTATTTTAGAATGAGAGGCGGATCCACCAACCTGTCTCAGGGATAAATTGTCTCCAAGAAATAGAATTACTAAACCATGAATCAATCTTCCCTTGAGAAAATTTTCTTTTCTTGAAAAAAAACACCATGCGATAGTTTTTCAAGCCCTTAAATAAGAAGAATTAGGAAGCTTTTGAGATGAGTACCTGTCGGTTCTATAAGGTTTGAGCAAAGCTATAAAAAAAGAGTATGGGGTATGCACCTGATGTAAGGAGGAAAATTCAAGAAGACAAGGAATATGATGCCCAAAGAGATACTTGTGGATGCCAATTTAGCACCAAAGGGGTTCAGCCAGTCCAGATACAGCCCAAGAACAAATTTTCCCTCTTGTGATGTATAGACTTGTCTTTGAGAGTCTTTGAATATCTTCCAGATCTCTCTATCCCATATATCTTGATATTTGGGAGTTATTGGGCTTTGATATGTGAATGGAGTTTAAAAAAGGTCTTCAAAGTTTGGAAAAAAGGGCTTTGATGCAATACAATTCTCCAAGCTTTGATTATTGAGTTTTCTCACTAAATAGTAATTGCATTTGTTAAGATCCTTTTCACATAAGATTTGGCTGAAAGCTCCTGTTGGAACATTTTTTTAAATAATGACTTCTTTTAAGGTGAAATTCTTGTAAAATTCTTCTTTCAATATTGAATTAGATTCATAAGTTGTGAGTTTGTTCTACTTTTTAGAGGGAGAGAGAAAAAAATTGAACAACAGACTAATTCCTGAATATCAATATTCAAACAAAGTTTTTTTTATTTTATATAGTTCCAAGAATTATCTTGATAAGATAATTTGAAAGCTCATGGGGAACATTTAGTTGAGCTTTGAGGTGCCTTAGCTTCAGATTTTGGCTTGATGAATGGTCACTAATATTTCTCTCAATACTATTATGTGAAAATTGAATGATGACTTCAAGGGAAGAAGGATGATGGAAAAAGGAATGTGGGGCTGCATTGAGGAGGAATTATGGAAATTAACTTCCTGTTTCTGAATAAAAATAGGACTAGGGGTTTCAGCTTCAGATGAAATAGTTGTGGGAATATTTCTTGTAAATGATGAGGGCTTGAAATTGTTGAATAAATTATGAATGGTCAGGACATTAGCAGGATCTGAGATTTTAATCAATTAAACTCAATAATCAATATATTCTGAGTCTCTGGACTTGATTGACAAGGAGTCATAGGATCAGGGATTACAAGCTTAGGGAAATAAGACTTCTTGTTTTAAGTGTGTTAAAGGGTTAATTTGTATATTGAAAATTTTATATTTATTAATATATTGTTTGGAAGTTATTTTTTTACTTAAAGCTTTGATCAAGAGATTTTATGTGCTTTATGTGTTCTTTTTGGGACTTTCCGCCACCTTTATGGGTAAATTTTCTTTGGACACAAATGGTGAATCTTCAAATTATAATTCTTCCGGCAATTATTTATGAGGAAATATATGAGTGGTTGGTGGGAAACTTGGGAGCTGGGATAACAATGATATTTTTCTATATATAATTACCATAAAAAAAGCTACCCCCACTGGAGGGGGTAGCAGGTCCAACCCAGGTCTAACCTTGAGATATTTTTGCAGATACTTTCAGCTGCACATTTGGGAATTTAGAACTACACTCAATTAAGATGGAGGATTTTTGAATACCAATGATTCTTATTTTTATCTTTGTACATAGCTCATGGATTATATCTTAAATAAGGAATTTTGACCACAAAAGTCACAAAAAAGGTGACAAAAGTCTTTTATTCAATACCATCAATCAACTTGAAGCAATGGAAATTTTTGATTAATTTTAACCATACTTGGCCCAATTTTTTGTATGAAATGATTCAAAAAATTCTTATATCTATTAACTCATATAAAGTACAAAACAACAATTTTGAAAATTTTTGTTCAAATTAAATGTAATTTTTCTGCCAGTTTTTTTTGAAAACTCCTCTCTTTTTTCTCTTAATAAAAATTATCAATATCCCTTCTAGCACAAATTTTCAGAAGGTTTGATAAATTTTACACCACAAAAAATTCTTCAATAATCCTTTAATTATATCTCATATATAGTTTCAATAATAAGAAAAAATATTGTTTAAAGTTCCAATTACTCATCATATATTTAAAAAGCTGTTTAGTTCTGCATTAAAGCTCATCTTCACAGCTTTATTATTCAAGTCAAATTGTAACTTTAATCAAATTATCAAATTTCAAAATACCAATTGTAATTTTTTGAAAAAGGAATATTGAAGATAAAATGGCAGATTGTAGACTTTCCCTGTTAATTTTTCATTATCATAGATTCTATATTTTTTTGAATATCCTTCAAGTGTTATGTCTTCATCAATTTCATCAATAAAGTTAATGACTGTGGGTATATTGAGAAAAATGCATGGGATTCAGTCATTAAAATTTTAACCTCATATATAAATCAGCCAATAATCCTTAATTTATTTACTTCATTCTTCATTATTGTAAGGTTCGACTATGAAACAATAAGTAAAAATTACTAATATTTTACTTATTGTACTATGAATGTCCTTATAAATGAAATAAATAAGATGAAAATAATTATAATAATAAAGAATTATTATCATTGTGAACCTTTGAGATATGACCACATACCCAAAAAGGTCACAAGAAATGTTTAATATAATTATACATTAAAAATAAGTACCTTAGAACTACAAAAATACCATAAATTGGTATAAAACCTGGTTTAACTTGAAAACCAATGAATAAACATGTGGAATAAATTACAAAATTAGATTCCCCATGGTGAAATACACATATACCATTTTTATGGCATATCTGTAAAGTCAATATTTAATAAGTTATAAGTAATAATACCTTATAAAAGACACATTGTTTTATACTAAAAAGCTATAAACAATAAAACAGGTGTGTTTTCTCTTAAGAATAATATTTCTTTCTATTTTTAATTGTTTTTTACCTTATACAAATTTTGAGGACAGGAAAAGTACTTGATTTTTAATCAAAGTTTCATATCCACACCTTACACAAGGCTTCTTCCAGGAATGAAATGATTAATTTTGTTTGATTAGCTGGTCTTAAGGATTTCACAACAGCTTATGAATAGTAGTGTAGCTATAAAGGGGTGTTTTTGTTTCTTTTCTCAATTAAATTCTAATATCTAGTAGTGATATAGATATATATTCATCTGCTCTTAATTTTGAGATTCAATAAGCTGTAAAAACATCAGCTTGATGTACTTGTTGAGCCTTTTGTACTTCATAGCTCATAATAAATCTTATAATAGAAAGCCTTCCTTTTGGAAAGAAGGTTTTGTGAGAATGCATGACATTTTTTGAGAAAGCCCTTTCTACACACCTGGATTTGTATGTTTTCAGCCTCCTTTTTTCAATCTTTTTGGTAAATATTAATTGCATACTTTTTAGGGGTTTCCCTTTGGGTAAGTCTTTTTTTTATACACTAAAGACAAGTTGTTTTTTGATTGAATGAATTTAAGTAAAAAGAGATTCTTTCCATTTCATTGACTCATGACTCATTTGAAAATTTCAAACTGAACATGGCCATTACTTATTTTTTCCCATCAGGGCTTGGGCTGAGGTATTTGTATTTCTGTTACTGATTATGTTCTTTGAAATTTGGGGTTAATGCTTGGAGGAGCCTTATTTCCTTCCCTCAATTACCAATGATGGAGACTAGTTTTTCACATCGCCTCTCATGAATAAAAAGTTTTATGTTGCCTACATCATGAACAGTGGTCTTATTTAATAGAGGTGATATTTTTCCAACTTCTTGGTATATATCATCTGAGATGGTTGAGTTTCTATCACGCAATATTAGTGGCTCATTTTGGTTTACTCATTTTATTTTTTTGCCTTCCTCCCAAGTTGATTAACTTTCTTTGGGTGCTACAGGCGTTTCTCATTTAAAGAGCAGGTTTTCCTGATTCAAGAAGACATCCTGTAATTGGATACCTTAGCTAGTTTCATCCAATAAGATAAAATAGACTAAAGAGCTGGGTTAATATCCAAAAAGGATTCCTTTTGAATATTAATTGCCAAGCTTTGTTTGTATCCAGTATTGGTAAAGATGGCTCAGCATGCAAATAGTATAATGATATTTAGATTGACCTTCTCATTAAAACAAATTTCAAAAAACTCTCACTATTGTATGGAATTCTAACCTTCAAGGGATTTGTGAGATTGACTAATCCTTCCCACATTCCTTTTCCAAGTCTGGGTTTAATATTTGTGGTTCTTGCCTTTTCCATTAGCATTCTATTTGTTCTTTCAGCAATACCATTGTATTGGGGTGCATAAGGGGTGCTAATAATGACTTCTATTCATTTTCATTGACAAACTTTTATTCCGTTAAATATTTACAAATTTTTTGGCTCCATAAAAAATGAGATTTTTGGCTGTTCTTTCAAGACTACTCCCAGCTAACTGTATAATTTACTTCAATTTTATTTTTGAAATGGGCTTCTGTGTCTACTGTAACAAAGATGTATTTAGCGCCTCCAAGTGATTCTACTCTGAGGGGTCCCATTAAGACAACAGAAATTTCTTCCAAAGGTTAAGTACCTCTTTCAATTTCTGATCTAAACACATTACTTTTGGCTTTTCCAAGGCAACAGCTTTGACAGTTTTTGAATTTTCAATAATGACCTAGATGTTTGTGTTTGGTGAAATTGGTTTTGGGGTTGTATTTTAGTTCTGGGTGTAAAAGCTATTGGTTAACAGTCCCATTGGAAATACGGTTATGACTTCTAACCAAATTAAGCTTTTTGTCTAAAAATCAAACTAGGTAACTAGCCTTTTTCCAAATTTGACCTAGAGAGACAAGGCTATAAGGAAGAGTTGATATTTGTAGTGCATTTTGAAACTTGAATTCCCTTCACTTTAAGTATTTAATGATCTCTCCCTTCCATTAAATTTTGACTTTCAATCCTTCCTAACCTATTTTCTACTCTACTGTCAATTTCTCAAAACATTGAGAACTAGTGCTTATTTGTAAACATCTTGTTATTAGCTCCTGATTCAAACATTGTTTCTATTTTTCCTGACTAATATGGTTTATGCTTTTGTTAATTATTATCCAAAGAAAATGGAGGCAACACTTTCAAAAAAAATCAAAATTATTTTACATTGGAAGAATGAGTGTATAACGTAGTTCACATCTCTATGTATACTTTGTCTATAATGTGTAATTAATCACTCTCTTTTGTTGTGTATAATTTCATTTTTTTCTATATGATGTTTATTGCTTTAATCTTCTTTTGTTTATGCCCACCATAAACAGGTGGTACTTCCCCCTTCCTGGATTTTCTGTTTTTAACAAGAAACTTACCACTTTTGAATTTAACATATTTTTCAAAAGCCATTATATGATTAATGATTATTTGTCATTTGTATTTATAAGAAGTCTTTTATTATATGTTTTTTGATAGATAGTCACTTGATACTTTACATTCAGTAATTATCGCTTTGAAAAACTAGAAATGATGGTATAAATCTCCTGTATTGGTGTAAAGCCAAATTTCTGGGAAACAATTTCATTCAAAAATATGTAACAGAATCAAGTACCAGAGGAAAACCAAAAAAATATCAGAATATTTACTCCATTATTAAGATTCATAACATATAGAACACTAAAAATCTAAAAAACCCAGAATACCAACCTTTTGGGTCAATAATGAAATGAATTACGTAATGAAAGGGAACCATTTCAAGAGGTTATCTGAAATATTAAGAAGATTTACAATCAACTTTTTTAACAAAATTCCAACATGCTATGACAAGTCAACTCCTTTCATGGAGAATTATATACCTAAAATCCAGTTTAGACTGTCCCAAACTAAGAAACATGACTTACAAAGAGATACCCCCTGAGAAATTCCTTTTGTTAAGAAATTTACTCCATGAATGGGACAATTCCCTCATTGAAACATTGGCATACGCATTGAGCAAAATTTGAAGAAGTCAAATTTGGAAGTTTAAGTAAGAATATCAAGATTGGCTTCACCAAGATGGTGTATCCAAATCATTTGGCAGGTATAATTAAGCTGTGACAGGCTGAAAGCTTCAAATAGGAGCCATTATTTTTGTTGCCAGGCATTTTAGCAAAAGATTCTTTGCTTTGATAGTTCTCCACAGTTTAAAGCCACACTATTTGAAAAATCTATCACATTTCATTTTTAAACCAATAAATTCAGCTGATGAACAATTTGTGATAACTCAAATTCCGTTTTTTAAGACCAGGAACTTATATGCCATTATATAGGATTAAAGTAAAGTTATAAATTTGAATAATGGGGTATATCTCTCTGAAAAAAAAATTAAACTAATGTTTCATTCAATTGATGTTTAAAATTGTCAACCTGAAAAGATTTTTATACAATAGGCATGGAGCCACTCCTAATTACAAACAAATTTGATTCAATTGAACATACAAGAAATGAGTCTGGAGTCTAAAAACAGTTGAAATATTCTTAGGAATAATTAGTGGCTCAGTATTCCTACTCAGTTTCACAAGAGGTTAGATATAATTTGTCATAATAGATGAATAAAGAACTTTTTGTGAAATTTGTGCATTGAACAGTGCAAATAGAACAAAGTCTTTGTGTCACCTTTTGAGTAATTATTCATCATTCCCAAAATATTAAATCCTTTCTTGGATTAAACTATATATTTCCAGAATAAGAAAGACATATATTAATGTGAATAGAAATTCATTTATCCTTCATGACTGAAAAAATACAAAAAAATAAAAATATTGATTTTCTCCCATGAATTGAAGCAGATGTTCATTTTTTTTTTCTGAAAATGCAAAATTCATTTTGAATGATTCATTCCAGTACGATGTTTCTACAGAAATCTTGAAAATCCGCTTCTAAACAGTTAAAAAAGATATCATAAACATTTTCAATATATCCTATGTTTATATCAGGGTTATCCTTTTGAGCCAAATTATTCAAATAAAAGCTCCATCTTGCAAATATTTGAATCCTGAACTTCAAAGCTCTGATCAAAATGAGAATAAAAGGAAACACATTCCAAATTAAAACTTAATTGAAAGAGATAACTCTAGCCATGTTCATAGCTGTATTGTAAAGTACCACTATGGAAAAATGGGAAACAATGTAATATTATTCATCCAATATTCCCAAGTTTCATGATTAAATCACAAGATTATGTTTATTAATAACCCCAATTGAGGTGTTAAATAATCAATTCCTCCGCAAAGACTCAATATTTTTTGTAGGAAATGTCTCTCCGAAAGAAGAGGTGTCACACCAAAGAGTTCTATGCCTCAAAGTGTAAGAATAAATCAATAAGGAGATCATCTTTAAAACAAATGATGTGACAAATAATTGAAGTGAGTTGGAAGCCAGAGTTACAACCAATTCTGATAGAACTCAAATATATTTCGTGAAGTGATGTTATCTACTACCCTTAAGAGCTACAGAGAACTCATAATTAATGAACTAATTATAAAGGATTAAACGGAGTGAAACTCACAACAACATAGAAAGAAAAAAATAATTATGACAATTAATATGCGGTTTCAAAAGCATGAGCACTTTGTACAAAATAAAAATAAATCCATCAATATAATTCATTCATTGGAGAAAGAAAATAACTCGGCACAAAGGAACAGCTCAGAATTATCGGCTAAATGAATAATAGGTGACAGAATCCATCGGATATTATGCACAATTTATTAGGGAATTGATGATTTTTGATATCCTATTATCCAAGAAGTAGATATCATCAGATATAATGTGGATTGAGTAAGAGCTACAAATCTTATCAATTGAAGTGAGACGACCCTTATAAATGAGATCAAATTGAATTCATAGTGGGAATCAATATTCATGGAGTCATTATTTACTTTTGGGAAAAACATTTGTGAGTTGATTAAGTGATTCCAGAACATATCACCCCAAATTATCATTTAATATCTCAATAATATGGGGCTATTGAGAGTATACATTTGGATATTTACTTTGAGCTTTTCAAGACTATATTTTTATCTTTTTTAGAAAAATATGATATCAGACATAACTATTAAAAGCATTGAAATATGGAGAATTCCTCACCCAAAGAGAGACTTGTTTTTTAAATGAAATAAAAATATATTTTCTTATATTTATAAATGACTTGATAAACAGAAAGATTTGGAGAAATTTCATTATAGTTCAACAAAAGAACAAAACTCATTTTTTTTCTTTGAAAATCACATCACACAAAATTCAATTATGAATAGGATACTGTTGGATAAATATCATCAATAATATCTGTGTCAAAGCCTCACTCAATTAGATTCCAGAACAGTCCTTATTTTCCTTTTCTAGACTACCCTGATACCAAAATAAACAAAGAAAAAACCATACATGTATTGTGTCAGCTGGAGTCTATGTTGAAGCAGTAATTAGGCTATTTACAACTAAAAATATGACTGTGACACGTGGAAATGATTTTAAAATAAGAGATTTTAATTTAATAATATGATTTATAATATAATATAAGGGTTCTACTATTGAGGAAATAGTGGTGGTGAGCACTATTGAGAACCCTGGGTGCAGTCTTACCAGTTGGATTACTATAATAAGAACTACAATAATTAAGATTATAATTATACCCTGATTATTACCCAAGAGTAAAACTTTTTTTGACAGTTTACTACGTAGGATATTCAAGAGCAGGATGATGAAACAATTCTGGCTGTGAAAATCCTTCTTTTTATCCTGAAATGGGGTGGAAAGGGTGCTAGACCTTTCCATTTAGAGGAAGTGAAGAGTTTTTCACTCTCTAGTACTGGCTTGTGGTTTGCAAGCAGCCTTTATAACCTGTATTGGGCTCAGATGTGGTTTTGAAACCACATCTGGGCAGTTTTCACCAACACAGGGTGAAAATTTTCATCTGGGGACCTCACAGCCTGATTCTGACGTGTATGACGCGTAAAATGCTGTACAGAAACTGTATGGGACCCTAGTATTTACGGACATATGAGGTATTGCAGTAAAAACAAGCTTCTTCCTCTATTTGACACCTCATATTCATGGCTAGGGGATATTATCCCATGGCAAGGCTGTATATGACAGCAGGTGGGAATCTGACCTTAAAACAGCCATAACTTTGTCAATTCTTGAGATATCAACCTCAGAATTGGTTCAGTGTGTAGCCCTGTATGTGCTCTACACAATGGTACCTCATTTGATATGGGTATCATTAAATATGGCAAAGTTATCCCATGTACAAGATGTTTGTACATTTGCATGGTATAGGCAAAAAGCTGTATTGAGCTTATTTGCCCCATAATGTTTGTTCTAGTTGAGCTATGGGGATATGAATGACACCATCAGATAGCCCTGATTGTGCTCTTTCCAAAAAGACCCCACTTCAAGTGTCTCACACTACAACTGTAGAAGTTAGATGAGAGGTGAATGTTTTGTTCACCCTTATTTGGCCTGAAATTGACCATAACTCCAGTAATATTGGTGCTAGCTTAATTTGGCTGGTATCATTGGATAGCCCTGGCTTAGAGCTTCATTTTGAGTACCCATTTGATTGGGTTAAGCCTCTCCTTCTAGATTTTAGATGAGAGGTGAAAATTAAGGTTTATGCTCAGAAATAACTTTGTTATTTCTTGTCCTATGGTGATGGGACTTATGTTTTCAGAAATAAGTGAGTTTCCTCTTTCTTTTGATACCTTCTGAGCTGATTTGGCTCAGCTCCATGTTTTGGCGGTATCTTGGCTATACCATTGATTTATGGTATTTTGGCTGTCATGCTTGTGCTCTGGTTTTGAGTCACAGGCTGATGTATTGAAAGATTTTTTTAGGGTTGAATAATGATCTTTTTAATTCAAAGAGATGCGGTAAAAATAAGGCCTGATAGCTGAGCCAGTACAGTTGTAAGGTGTGGATATGAAACTTTGATTAAAAATCAAGTACTTTTCCTGTCCTCAAAATTTGTATAAGGTAAAATTCAGTTAAAAATAGTATGAAATATTATTTTTAAGAGAAAACACGCCAATTTTATTGTTTATAACTTTATTAGTATAAAACAATAATATAAAAATTTATTGTTTTACCAACAATAAAGATTTATCCAAAAAATACTCTACAAGAGATATTTTAAGGCTACAAAAGAAATTTCTTCAAGAGCAATTTCAATTGGAATTAATTGAGCAAAGAACTGCAAGCAATTAATTAAAGAACAAAGTCTTTAAAAAGAATATTAAAGAGAAAACACGCCCAAAAGTGACCAGAGTGAATTTGGAAACAAAGTGACAAAGTTAACAGTGATGAAAGATGCTTTAATTCACTTTTGGGGTGGTTCAGGGGTAAAAATGATTATAAGAGTTACAAACAATGATTATAATGATTTTTTCACGTGATTAAAAGGATTAAAATGATTTAAAAGTGGTGGTTGGAATATTTGATTGATTGGTTTAACAGTTTTAAACTAATTAATAAAAGGAAAAGATTCTAACATGAAGAGAAAAGTGGGGCAAAGAAGACATTCTTTTATAGCCATCAATTCTCTTACTCCAAAAGTAAAATTTACTCTTGTCAGTCGTGAAAAACAGTCTGACAACAGAAAAGCCAATTATGGCATCATTGAACCCTGGTTTAGACCAAAAAGGGCTGGTTCAAGCCATTTTTAGCCATTTTTAGCCATTTTAGACCCTTAAATCAGCCATTACTATAGCAATACCAGGCCTAGAGCCTTCAAAACACGTCAGAATGTGTGTCAGAGGCGTAGAAACCAGTTAAAACTGTTTTTATTATGATTGTTTTATCTTAAGGGTAGTTTTACCTTCTTGGCAACAGCTAAAACTACCCCAGTTGGTATCAAAACCTCATCATCAATTGAGTCCACAGACCCTGTAACTCAATTCCAGGCCAAAAGTGATGAACTTTTGCGTGAATTTTGACATCCCACGCCTGTCAGCAAGGATTTTGGGGGTCTAGCTCCCCCTTAGAGCTGGAGTTCCTTTTCCCCCCCAAATTTAATCTTTCCAATTTATTTTTCCTTTAATTCCTCATCATGTATTATACTTATAATTTACACATGTAATTCAATTCAATTGTACAGTACAATACAGTAATAATTGACACCTCATATGTAAATCAAAGTTCACTTATGTAATACACGCGCACATTTTGACATTTCAATTGAATTCAATTGAAAATACTTTAATTCCTCATAACTTCTAAACTAAACACAACACCTCAATTTTAACACAAAAATTGATGGTTAACACCACATGTGGTGTGAATTAAATTAAGGTTTTGAGGATTTTCAACTTTTGTATTGAAAATACTAAAAACTTAATTTAAGCTTATTTAGAGTTGAGTTACAGAAATTTCACTCACAGGTGACCCCACCTGATTTTTTATGAGGAATCCAATGGTGAAATAAAATTTATATGTTTATTTATTGGATAAAAAGTTATAATAAATTTTATTTAACTTTTTTCCAAATTTATTTATTTTTTCACAATTTTCTTAAAATTTCATTTTTACTTAAATTTTTCAAGTATAAATGTAATTTTATATTTACAAAATTTAAAGTAATTTTATTTTTAAATTATAATTAATTTTTTATTTTTAATATAATTTTATATTTATATTTTTTATTTTTATTTTAATAATATAAATAAATTTATTTTATTTATATTAATATGTTATTTTTTATATTTGTGGTCTTTTGGGTATATGAAATTACCTCTAAGGCTCACATTCCCTCCCCCTAAAAAAGAATATTACTTTGTAATATTGGTGTTTCTAGTGTGTCTGAATCTCCTCAGGAGTTTGGTGGCTTCTGGTATATCTTTCTCTTCTAACCATTCATCTTCACAAGTTGGGTCACTGTACCTAACAAGGTATTCCCTTACTTTCTTGGTTCTTAATTTCCTTTCTTTAAGAACTTTGGTTATTTTCTTAGTACCAGATGTCTCAATAGGAGGTATAACTTGGGGAATCTTATTCCTCAAGGGAAATTTCTCAGCATCACTAGATTTGTATGGCTTTATCAAGCTTACTGGAAATGTAGGGTGCTTATTGCTAAGTTCTTCAGATAACTCTACTTCAACAGCATTTTCTCCATGGAGGGCCTTAATCACAAAAGGTCCTGCAAAGGAGTCTTTTAACTTTTTACATCCTTTGATGTTATTGAAGTTAGTGGTGGATACAAGAACTAGGTCCCCCACTTTGAAATCTGGAGTTGCATGAGATTTATCCCATTTGTCTTTAGCATATGCAAAAGAGTCCTCCATGCATCTCACTGCATGCTTTCTAGCTTTGTCTAGCATTCCTTTGAAGCTAGCAGCTGTGGGATGTATTTCAATTAAGTCTTTCCTCAAGGAATCTTGGGGTAACTTGGGGTTCCATCCTTTTTCTAGAATAGCAGGAGTCTGATTGGTACTGGAATGGATTGATGTTTTATATGCTAATTCCAGTGCTGGTAACAGAGTACACCAATCATGGGTAAATCCATCACAATCTTTGAATTCAAGGCCATATGCACAAAATCTTCTCACCATGTCCTCTAAGGTTTGGATCATTCTTTCAGCCAGACCATCAGTTTGTGGGTGGTAGGCTGTAGAGAAAGACAGTTTTGTGCCAAATAATTGGTGAAGATTTGTCCATAGAGCTGAAGTGAATTTGGGATCTCTATCACTGATGATATTTGTAAATATCCCAGTCCATGACACTACTCTATTCCATATCAGAAGAGCTGTATCCATGGCTGTATCATCTTTGTGACATGGTAAAAAGATTGGAGTTTTACTGAATCTGTCCACAATTACTAGGCAAGCATTATAGCTCCTGTCACCTCCTGGTGGTAGGCCAGTTACCCAATCCATATGGACAATTTCCCAAGGTCTGTTTGGTTCTTGGATTTTCATCATATTTCCAAGTCTTTTGCCAGTGGATTTATTTGCCTTTTGGCATCTGTCACAGGTTTTGCAATATTCTGCAACATCTTTTTGCCACATTGGCCACCATATGCAGGTCTTTACTTTCTCTCTTGTTCTGTCCTCAGAAAGATGTCCTGAAAAGGGACTATCATGGCATTCTTTCAGTACAAGATTGATTAATGACCTGTCTACAACTGTCATGAAACATGTGTGCTTGGTTCTGTGGTAAATTATACCATCCAGTAGGTGAAATCTCCCTTCATTATAAGATTTTCTCCATACTTCATCCAAGGCATGTATTATAGAGTTGTCTTTACAGTCTTTGTTAAGTAATTGGCATAAGATGCTACAATTCTTATCTTGAGTGTAACTATTTCTGACTTCTTCAAAGAAGGTGGTGTTCAAGTCTGTAACACTTATTCCTTCTATTGGAATTTGTGGTGAAGCTTCTTCTGGAACATAAGCAGGATTATCAATGTTATTTGGTAATGGCCATCTGCTTAGTCCATCTGCATTCTTATGAATATTCCCATCCTTATGAACAATAGTCATATTGCCTCTGTATTCTTGTATGGCTATTTGCCATCTGAGCATGTGTCTGTTAGGTGTTTTCATGTTCAAAAGTGATTTCACAGCTGTACAATCTGTTATTACTTCAAAAACACATCCCTCTAAGAAATAGTTCAATTTCTCTAAGGCCCAGACAAGGCATAGACATTCCATTTGACTTGCTCCATATCTGGCTTCAGTTGGTTTGATTTGCCTGGATATGAAACATATTGGTCCTTCTACAGGTTTGTCATTTATGATCTGAACTTGGTGAAGTGCAGCACCTAGTCCATCCCCTGATGCATCAATATACAGTTTGAAAGGCAATTTAAAGTCTGGCATCAGTAAGAGTGGAGCAGTGGTCAATGCTTCTCTTAGAGACTCAAAAGCTTTGACTCTGTCAACAGTCATCTCAAATACTGTGTCTTTGTCACACAACTTATAAAGTGGTCTTGCTATGGATGCAAAGTCTTTAATGTGTTGCCTGTAATATCCTGCAAAACCTAAGAATGACTGAATTTCCTTCTTATTCTGAGGCATGGGTTTTAACAATACTGCTGCAACTTTGTTTTTATCAATTCCAAGGGACAAACCAGATACAACATGTCCTAGTGCCTTAAGTTCTTTAAATCCAAAATGACATTTCTTCAAGGAGATTTTCATGTTTACTGATTGGATTTTTGTCAAAACTCTTGATAATCTGTACATGTGCTCCTCCCAAGTCTTTGAACAGATAATAATGTCATCAATGTAAATGATTAACCATCCCTCTGAGAGTTCTTCAGGGAAGATTTCATTCATCATTCTTTGGAAGTGTGAAGGTGCATTTTTGATACCAAAGGGCATCCTTAAGTATTCATACACTCCACAATGAACAATAATTCTCAAGTATTTTCTTGCTCTTGGTGTTACTACATTTTGATGGAATCCTTTAAGGGCATCCATAGTGGTTATATACAATGCTTGAGATATTTGAGTAAGGGCAATTTGGATTTTTGGTATTGGGTATCTGTCTGGAACAGTGTAAGTGTTCAGAGCTCTAAAGTCCCCAACCATTCTGGATTTTCCATTATGCCACGCCACTATGACTGGTGTAGTTATTTCTACTTCCTCATTGTGGCCTACTTTTCTTATTATACCAAGGTCTAGAAGTTCTTTGATATGAATTTCTAGAGCTTCTCTTGATTTTGGACTTGCTGGATAAGCAGGTCTTCTTAAGAGTGGTGGATAAGGTCTCTCAATGTTAAGAATGATGTCAACTTCATGACCAATAATTGCTCCCAGGGGTTCTTTGTCTGTAGCAAATGCTCCTCTGTGGTCATACAAAAGGGAAGAAAGTTCATTTTCTTGCTTATCAGTCAGATGAAGGCTTATTTCAGCCTCACTTAACTGTTCAGACTTGAATTTCTCTAACTCTAAGTTGACTGGTGATACTTTGTTTACTGTAATTTGTCTTTTAAAGGGTAAAAAGGCAAATTTCTGGCGCTTATTGTCTCCAATTGTAAAGTATCTGTCTTTGTTATTATGTAAATCTATTCCATACATGATTAAATAGTCATTTCCCAATATAAAATGGGTACTAGAGCAATTTTCCATAACAACAAATTCAACTGTGATCCTTAAATTCCCATTTATGTGTGGGAATATGACATTGGTCTCAAAGATTCCTAATGCTTTCATTGGGTTACTTGCACTGTTGAATTTTATACCATCAATTGGTAACAATTGGTCTTCAAAATTTGGTACACAAGTCTTAAGAAAAGATTTTCCAACACAAGAGCAGAAGGCTCCTGGGTCAAGCAAAAGTTTGGTGGGTTTGTTATCAATCACCACTTCTGTTATACAGGAGTTACCAGCTGTATAACCTTTTCCTCTGTTTGGTTTTGTCTTCATAAGTTGTGCATCTTGAACTTTTGATAAATCAACTTGACCATTGCTCAATTGTGGTAAGTGGGAATAAGATTCCATGATGTCAAAAGTGGCATTGATATTTTCTATATCTTTTGAAGATTCAGAGAATATGGATGACTTATCATCTGAATTGTCTTCAATTATGTCTTCTTTTTCAACATCTGGTTCTTTTTCAATGTCAATTTCATTGATTTTCCCCATTTTTGGACATGTATTGGCTAAATGGGTGGTGCTTTGGCAAATATGGCATTTTCTGACTGTATCTGCAGATTTATATTTAATATTACTAGAATTTTCTTTGGGGTTTTTGTCCACAGAATCTTTCCAAGGTGTATTAAACCTTGTTTTAAGATTCACCCTACTAGAACCAATTTTGGTTCTGGTGGTTACTTCTTCTAGTATATTGATAATATCCTCTGCTGAAGATTGTTCAGTAGTCCTGCTTTTGACAGCATGCTCTAAGTCACCTCCACATTGTCTCAGAATTTTTCTATGGATCATAAATTCTGACATGTCAGGATATAATGCTGTTAATCTGTCCTTTTGTTGGCAAAACCATGGTAAAGCTTTGTCTTTATCAGCATTAAATTTGGCAGATTCAAAGGCTGTTTCAACTTTAAACCTCCAAGCATCATTTGCCCATTTGTTGATGATTTGGGTTTTCCACCAAGTCCAACTCTGGTGTCCATGTGCTTGTCTTATTTTGATGTACCATCTGTGAGCTGATCTGGTAAACAAGGTGTTAAACCTGGCTGTTACCAATCTGTCTGGTAATTCAAAATCCTCTTTGATCATGTCAATACCTCTAATGAATTCCATATGGTCATACTCTCCTTCACCACTGAAGTGAGGCCATTCTTTAAGTTTTGGAACTTCTTTCAAGAGTGCTTGGCCCATTGATGGTTCCAAGTTATGAAAAGAAGTGGATAATTCATTTTTTAATTGTGAATTATCAGGATCCAATACTTGTGGATTTGAAATTCTTGTGCCCTCATTTTGATTTAGAGGTGTAGACATTCTTGGTAAGGTGTTCAGTAATTGTTCAATGTCATTCATTTTACTGTTGCTACACCTTTGGGAATTTCTGTATTCATGTTGGAAGCTTTGTATTAAATTTATTACTTCAATTTTATACATGTCTTCTTTATGTGTAAGTTCTTGCCATAACTCTGTCTGTCTTGTATTATCAGCAGTGACTTGATTCAATTTCATTGATAATTTTGATACTTCTTCTTGTGAAGCATCAAAACACTTTTTCAAGGCAATGGTATATGTCTTTACTTCAGTAAATGAATTTGAAATGTCATCAAGGACTTTCTTGTTATCTGTCTTGATAATATTTATGGCTTGTTTAATTCTTGTTTCAATTATGTCATCAATATTGAATTTAGAATATTTATCTGTTAATTCTTTAATAATGGCAGATTGTTCATTTATTTTATTGTTAGAAGAATTATCATTATTGGAATTTTTAATTGTTCTCAAAACTTTTTCAAAACACATAAGTGTTTCATTAATTTGGCACAGACTCAGGTTGTTTGTTTTAATGTTGTTACAAATGGTGTCATTTTTATCAGAAAGATGTTTTTTCACGTCATTTATAGCATTATACAACTCTGGGATGGAATCAAATATGTCAGAAATCATTTCTGGAACCTTAATCTGGCTTCCTCCTTCTTCTGTAATTCCATCATGGTTCTGGCCATCTGAAATACATTTTCCATGGCATCCTGCTGAATCTTTGGGATTCTGTAGCCCTGGCTGTAAGGTTTTGGGGCTGGTGCCTTCCCTTTGCCCTTGTTTGGAGTTTGTGGCTGCTTTTTCACGTTGGAATTGCTGCTGCTGGCCACTGGGGCTGTTTTTGGCACTGGTTTGGCTGGTGGAGGGTTGTTTTTCTTCCATTCTAGTGTCAAAAGCATCATGTTTTTCTTCTCCATCAATGGATGCCATCCATTGAGCAATTTGCAAGTGTTGGGATGGCCCAAGAATTTTCTTACTGTCAGGTAAGAATTCATGCAATTCTTCCACAGGTCTGCAAGGATCTGGTACTCCTTGAATTGGAGTGCATTGTTGTATGCACTGTGGCAGCTTTGTATATGTCCACAGAGGCTTGTTGTGGCGGTGTCAGCTCTTTTTGAAGGTAAAATGGTATTATCAGCTTCAGAATGACCCATTTTAGTTGTTTGGAAGTCATCAACTGACCCTTTTCCTTCTGTACCTGGTTGGCCTCTGCCATAATCACGTCTATTACCTTTTTGGGAGCTGCTTGAGGGGTTGTAGCTGGCTCCTGACCTGGTTGAAGGCATAATTATGGTTAAAAAAGGCTTAAAATATTATTTTTACGTCAAAAACTTACTATTGGCCAAATTCTTAGCCTTCTGAAGAGTATTACTTATATCCAAGTTAATTAATTCAGAAGATATTGGTTCAGGTTGATTATTTTGAGTCACAATAACAGTACTATTATGATCAGAATTAACAGTACTGGCAGGGATAATGCTGGTTACTGTTGAGGCTGTTTCAATGTTTTCTTGTCTTACCACGTTGTCAGACACTAAAATTAATGAAAAAGCCAATTAATTAAGTAAAAAAAGGTTATTTCAAAAAAGAAATAAAAATATAAGCCTCACTTATAATATGAAAAAAATTATTTTTTAAGGATTTTTTTTTGGATTATAAGTATTTTTTATATGTTTTTAAATTTTTCAATATAAGAAAAAAGATTTAAAAAGAGTAAAAAAATATGTCACAGGTAAGCTATCACGGCTGGGCCCCCAAATGTAGGGTGTGGATATGAAACTTTGATTAAAAATCAAGTACTTTTCCTGTCCTCAAAATTTGTATAAGGTAAAATTCAGTTAAAAATAGTATGAAATATTATTTTTAAGAGAAAACACGCCAATTTTATTGTTTATAACTTTATTAGTATAAAACAATAATATAAAAATTTATTGTTTTACCAACAATAAAGATTTATCCAAAAAATACTCTACAAGAGATATTTTAAGGCTACAAAAGAAATTTCTTCAAGAGCAATTTCAATTGGAATTAATTGAGCAAAGAACTGCAAGCAATTAATTAAAGAACAAAGTCTTTAAAAAGAATATTAAAGAGAAAACACGCCCAAAAGTGACCAGAGTGAATTTGGAAACAAAGTGACAAAGTTAACAGTGATGAAAGATGCTTTAATTCACTTTTGGGGTGGTTCAGGGGTAAAAATGATTATAAGAGTTACAAACAATGATTATAATGATTTTTTCACGTGGTTAAAAGGATTAAAATGATTTAAAAGTGGTGGTTGGAATCTTTGATTGATTGGTTTAACAGTTTTAAACTAATTAATAAAAGGAAAAGATTCTAACATGAAGAGAAAAGTGGGGCAAAGAAGACATTCTTTTATAGCCATCAATTCTCTTACTCCAAAAGTAAAATTTACTCTTGTCAGTCGTGAAAAACAGTCTGACAACAGAAAAGCCAATTATGGCATCATTGAACCCTGGTTTAGACCAAAAAGGGCTGGTTCAAGCCATTTTTAGCCATTTTTAGCCATTTTAGACCCTTAAATCAGCCATTACTATAGCAATACCAGGCCTAGAGCCTTCAAAACACGTCAGAATGTGTGTCAGAGGCGTAGAAACCAGTTAAAACTGTTTTTATTATGATTGTTTTATCTTAAGGGTAGTTTTACCTTCTTGGCAACAGCTAAAACTACCCCAGTTGGTATCAAAACCTCATCATCAATTGAGTCCACAGACCCTGTAACTCAATTCCAGGCCAAAAGTGATGAACTTTTGCGTGAATTTTGACATCCCACGCCTGTCAGCAAGGATTTTGGGGGTCTAGCTCCCCCTTAGAGCTGGAGTTCCTTTTCCCCCCCAAATTTAATCTTTCCAATTTATTTTTCCTTTAATTCCTCATCATGTATTATACTTATAATTTACACATGTAATTCAATTCAATTGTACAGTACAATACAGTAATAATTGACACCTCATATGTAAATCAAAGTTCACTTATGTAATACACGCGCACATTTTGACATTTCAATTGAATTCAATTGAAAATACTTTAATTCCTCATAACTTCTAAACTAAACACAACACCTCAATTTTAACACAAAAATTGATGGTTAACACCACATGTGGTGTGAATTAAATTAAGGTTTTGAGGATTTTCAACTTTTGTATTGAAAATACTAAAAACTTAATTTAAGCTTATTTAGAGTTGAGTTACAGAAATTTCACTCACAGGTGACCCCACCTGATTTTTTATGAGGAATCCAATGGTGAAATAAAATTTATATGTTTATTTATTGGATAAAAAGTTATAATAAATTTTATTTAACTTTTTTCCAAATTTATTTATTTTTTCACAATTTTCTTAAAATTTCATTTTTACTTAAATTTTTCAAGTATAAATGTAATTTTATATTTACAAAATTTAAAGTAATTTTATTTTTAAATTATAATTAATTTTTTATTTTTAATATAATTTTATATTTATATTTTTTATTTTTATTTTAATAATATAAATAAATTTATTTTATTTATATTAATATGTTATTTTTTATATTTGTGGTCTTTTGGGTATATGAAATTACCTCTAAGGCTCACAACAGTGGTACCACATGCCCCAGATCTGGTGATGCCAAGTATTCCTACATCTATGTTACAATCAGAATTGAACACACAAAATTGCCAGATCTGAGGCCTGAGGTACCATCGCACTGGCTCAGCGATCTGGATGGTATGAAAATCATCAAATGCAAGCTAAATTCCCATAGAATTTCTTTTGGGCATCACTTTTTATATCTTTTTCACACTCTTAGTATGAACAAAGTCTACTCAGTACGTCAAAAACATATAACACATTCATTTTAATTTTTATTGTTTGTATAAATGGAAAATTGGTCTCAATATCAATAAGAAATTGAAACAAAATCTCAAACCCTTTTTGTATATCTATCAGATCCCACATCTTCAAATAGAATGAAATTATGTGTAAAACCTGTTGAAGACATTGATTTTGAACTCTACTTCTGATATCAAAATCAAATTGGTCAAAATACCAATGAAAAATTGAAATATCATCCCAAAAAAATTTTCATATCTTTATTGGACCCAATATCTTCAAGGTTTATTTACCCTTTCTTTGAATTTTATTCAAGAAAAACACAAAATTATTATTTTCATTTGACACAGTTTTGCCTCACTCCATGGTCAATTTGTACTACCTCAATAGGATATAATCCCGTTGAAAACCCCACATTGATAAAAGATAAATGAATAAATGAAGCGGTTAGTGCAGCTAAATGTGAATAAAAAGCTCTTTTGGAGGGAGATAAACAGTTTTTAAAAACTGAAAACCATGCAAAATTTTGGAAACAAAGAATCTTAACGTAAAACTGTTATACTTCCTGATTTCTTTCAAAATGAAATCTAATTCAATTCTTCTATTTACTTTTTGAATTCCTCTCAAAAAGAAGAAGTTATCCCTTATAATTACTCAAATTATCCCATCTTGGTATATTACACTTCCCATGAAAAAAAAGCATACCCTGGGGTAAGGTGCTACAAGTCCAACATTGTATCAAACTACAATGAAAAGAAATAAAACCTGAATGCTAACATATCTTTGTTTATTTGAACCAATCTTTGTATTATGTTGCGTCTTTTTCCAGTTGATTAATACAGCCCGCAATCTTCTGACTTGCTAAAGATGATATATATAAAGCAACAAAATTTTTTATATCAATGATTGGTTGAAATTTTCGAAATAATATTGAAAATCTCATTTTTCACATAAATATGTCAAAAAGTCCTCTTGAATTATATGGATGCCTTTTCTAGTATCACCCTTAATAACTTTTTAAGATGTATTATTACCAATTAATTCACAAAACAATAATGAGAATCTTATAGAATACAATCACTAGTAAGGAATACCAAATATGGAGGTTGGGTTTTTTTATCCTAAGCTCTAGATGATGCAAAGTCCTCAATTAGACTCAAAAAAAAATTTTAATTCTTCAAAAGTGTCCATTTTAAGAAAATTCACCCATACAAATATGCATTTATTTAATCACAGAAGCCAGGAAGTGAATATGCAATAAAATCAGTCTCATGAAATTTGAAGCAGGAAATCTTTAAAATGAATGGGGAATTTATTCTCTTTCAATTCCAATTTAAAGTTTTAGAATTACATATACAAATTCACATCAATTATCCATGGAATTGAATTAATAAAAAACTTACAATCCTGTGCGTTGAAAATGACTCTTATATGCATAGCAACTGAATATTCCTTTTCAACTATAGAACAATTTAAGACATAATATTGAAGAAAAATTTCTCAAAAATAGACCAGATCACTCTTAATCAGCAAAAGGAATAATGAAGGGGAAGAATTTTTTATTTTATTGATGTTATTATACATGTCTTACTAAAAGTATCTTCAAGGAAACTTCAAAAATATTTGATTTTCTAAATAAGGCCCAGCAATTCTTTTTTAGCTACAAAAGAATTATTTACCAAATTTTGAAATGAATTTTTTTTCTTTGAAATAGTCCCAAATGTTCTGGAAGGCATTTTTTTGAAATACTCAAAAATGAATTAAGGCTATATCAAGGGGGCCTTTATTTAATGAACATCATATGTTGATTTGAGCTCATTGAGGATTATATAGAGTCTATTATTCTTATTTTTGAGATAAAATTCATTTATTCATATTAATTTTAACAAAATGGGAAGCTTAAGAATGAAATACGAAAGAAAATCCTTCAAAAAACATTCTTGATTTCTTTTTGAAGAAGTACTTATTTACTTGAATAATACTTAAAAGATGTATCTTTAAGGCTAAATAAAAAAGGAAAACTACTGAAAAACATACTGAATATTGGATTTATACAGACAACACTTCATTAAAATGTGTGTGAAATTCCCAAGTAAGCCCATTAAGAGCTGGATTTTATATCAATTTTGGAGTTGACTGCTATTTCCAGGAATAAAAATAGGAATAGACACCAGAAGTTAACTTTTGATATGGTTTCAATTGTTTCGAATTTAATTTAATGTTTATTTAAACCAAAAAATCTTTCAAAGTTCTTAACATCTTGATTTGAAGCCTGCATAAAGGGATTTACCATTTGGTAGCTTGTAATTCACATTCAAAAGAGGAATAAAGCAGTTTAATCTTAAAGCTTCAATTTGGCCAAAAAACATTTTTAAAGTGGAAAAAATTATTCGGGATATTTCAGATCACAAATGTTGGGTATCCTGGCTACTTTCTCCTTTTTGCCTTTTTTGCAATTTTTGTGTGCATCTGGCTCTCTCCTTCATTTAAAACCATAATGAGTTTAATTTGAACTCACAAAGGATTTTCATCCTTTATGTAAAATACATGGACAATGAAGTCAAGATAAACAAATCCTCAAATAAAACAGAATTTTTGAAATTTTATTTAAAAAATATCCAAATTTAAGATTAAACTTCAATTTAACGATATAAATATTTTAGTACATTTTTTTCATTGTGTATTTGTACTTTTACATTCTTAAAACTTCCAATAATATTAGAAATAACCATTTTTGGACATGTCACCCTATTGGTATACCCTAGGTTATTTTTGGTGCAGAATCCGAAAATGAAATAGCCTATATTAAGTTCTTTATGAAATATGAACTTATACTTCTGTCTTGTTTTAAATACATTTAATATTCCTGTCTATGGCTTAGACAAATTTATAAAAATTCAAAATTTACTTGTGGCCTTAAAAGTATTTCATACATTTCCCATAGGCTCATAATAGCAGTATTCAAAATCCAATCAACAAATGAGAAGTGGAACTTGAATAATTAGCCCCAAGAAAGATAGCAAAAGAATCTATAACAAAATCTCTCAACAGAAACAACAAAAAAAATAATTATGAAAATGGGCATCACCAAAGAAAGGATTACTCAAGCCCTTATTCTGAAAAGAACAAGTCAGGATGACTCACATTCATAATTGATGGGTTATTTCAAAGGAGGAATTACTGGATCTGCAGTCTTTAGTGACCATTTATCAGAAACTATAGAAAGGCACAGATGACTTATCAATTATAATCCAGAATCAATTAAGAATAAGATAATTTCTTTTGACAAAGGTATCAAAAAGAAAAGTGTTGACCTGCTTCTCACAATCAGAAAATCTCCAAAGAGATAGGTATCACAGCTTATATTCAACATGAATAGAAGAAATGAAAGAAAATAACAAATAAATTATAACTAACAAAATACAATGGCTACTGAGACATCATGGACATAAGTCTAAATAGAGATTGGACTTACCCTATCAACTCCTTTCTTTGAAATATAATAAATATGCATCAGTGAAAAATCTTGATACTTCACTTTCTGAGAAAAAAACATAACTTGAAAACAATAGTTTCAAAAAACCAAATCCCTCAGGCCTTTATCATATTTACTCAGCTTGTGATTCTAATTTCTTTACTTTTTTACTGAAGATTTTAAATTTTCCAGTAATAGTGCAATTAATATGACTGAACTCATTGATTATTTTTCTTGAAAGTTCCTTTTTTCTCTTTTTATGTTCTTTTATTTGAGTTCCATGAGGATTACTGCTATCCTGATGAAAATATATATTAATCTTGGTTTGAATATTGGGATCTTGTACCTTTGTTTGTAAGGTTTGTGCCCATAAGAATTTGTATTCCATTGATATTTTTTCATTTGGGACCATTCTAATTCCCTTTATTCACCTTGAGACTTCACTGGAAATCTTGTGATGTAGTATGTATATGGTTAATACTAAAGGTCCCCCTTCTTTATTTCATTCTGTTGTTTGGCATCTACAACTCCTTGTTTTGATTCAATGCCGAGATACTTTGGTTCTTGAGATAATTCAGGATCTTCTTTTATTTTTGATAGAAAGAAAGGAACTCCAGTGTCTCCAACTGACCCAGAAGCCTCTTGTTGAATATATAGGGGGCAAGGGATCTCTGCTAGAGGTTGATCGAAAATATGATATTTTTCATCTACGTCTTATTTTATTTTTTTTTCAATTAGAGGGATATGCCTCTGTTTTTTAGAATCACAAATTTTTACTCCTTTGAAAAAATCATGGAATGTGATTGCTTTTTCTTATGTAGACATATGACATGAAACTTCAAAATTTTTCAAAGCTTAAAGTGTATCAGTTTAAATACTTATTTTGTCCAAATTTTAAGTTCTTTATTTTTTTCACAATCAAATGGCCATACAAGAAAACCTTAGCTTTCAATTATTTTTTCGAAGTTAAATTTCTTCAAGCATTTTGGAGGTTCTAAATCCTTGCTTACAAGCCTTTCTGGTTTTATGTTCTCTTTAGATTTATTCAATTTGGAATCCATGAAGAGAAGGATGAAAATGACCTTTAAGCTTTATTCTTTGACCAATATGTAATTGTTGACATTGAGTAAAATTTCAAAAACATCCATATGGGTGAATAACCTTAATTGGGATCCGTTAAATCCAAAATTCATGTATTTTCTAAATGATGTACCATTTCTTTGAAAAAAGCTTGAATAAATTCAAGGAAGGATTTGTAGTCTATTTATCAAATGCTTAGCTGCTCATAAAATATACACAACATCTGGATATTAGATTTTTTTGTAGTTTTATGTTTACGTTATAAAATATTAAAATATTTCATCAAGAGAACATTTTAATATTTTTCAATCTTTACAGAATTGATAATGGGATGTGAAAAATGATTTTTTTGCTAAAAACCACTGAAAAGATAAGGTTTGGGTTCAAATCTCCATGGGGTTACTCTAGTTCATTTGATTGGTAGGAAAAAAATATAACATAAGAACTATAACTTTTTTTATTAAAAATGTAGATTCAAGAAGGTTTGATTATTCTTGACTTCAACATAATATTCAAATTCAATTAAAAACAAGATCAAATATATAAACTATTTTTGAGGCCTTATGGCTAGGCAGGAAGTAACTCCAAGAACGCAAGAAAACTGTTCCTCAGAAACGGATCATATTAAATCTTGGATTATGCAAGAGAATTTTGTTCATATTTCATTCTTATAAAGATATTTCAATTAAAATATTTTCCATTTAACAAAACAATTGAAGCATGCTAAGCCCTCCCAAATTTCAAGGTTTTTCTGTAAAATAATTTTTCAAATATGACTAGGATACTACACCTATCCGTATTGAAAAAATGGATTCATCAATCTCCCTATAGTTACATGTTATGGGAGGAGTTTTAATTAAATGATATAATAATCAATATAAATATAAATATAATTATTCAAAAACAAAATAAAGCAATAATCCTAGTAAGAAAATGGTTACCAAAAATTTTTGAAATAGGAGTATTATTTCTCTACCAGAGTCAATCATACTCAACACAAATTCCAAATATAAGAACAGATTTCTCTCAAATGAGGAATAATGGAGGCTTTTTGGCTAGAAGAAGAATATTCAAAATAAATTTAAGTACTATTTTGGAAGATCACTGTCACCATTAATAATACTCTTTATAGATATTAAAGCTACTATTATAGCTCTCATAACTTAAGGGTGGTTATCATTTATAAAAAGGTCTGATGTAATGAAGCTCACAGAAATATAATACCATCCAGATGAATACAGTAATCATGAGATATTCATATAAGTTTGGTAATAAGTGTTATTAGGGTATGGTGATCATATAACTTCTCTATTAATAAATCTTCTTGATAGATATAAGAAAACACTAATAACAATATCTTTAAAAACTAATTCCAAAATGTAATCATAACTCTAAGACTATCAAGAAACATTAAGCTTCTTCTTGTTTAATATTCTAAATATAATCCGTTAATAAATCATCAATAATACTATAAGATGGTGGGAATTTCTCCTCGTCTTTTGATTATAATACTACATTATCCTACTACAAAGGGGATGGATCAATACTCAAAACTATTTTCTCAATAAGAAGCATGGAGGAAAAATATGGATGGATTACACTCCTTTATGCCTTTTGGATCCTTCATAGAGCCCTCCAAAGACAAGGGACTTGGAAATTTTGCACCTTGAGATATGCTTTCTGCTGGATAAATTTTAAATGGTGTAATTGGATCAAGATATTGCACCAGTATAACTTCATCATATTCAGTACACAGCCTTGGTCTCCCTTTTAGTGGTTAAGTTTAAAATGGTATTGTCTGACCACAATATTGCACCATATTTTTGGTTGATTGTTGCATGAATTTCGAAACATGATGATATTTATAAGAAAACTCCTTACTATTATGCATATCCTTGAGAGAAACGTTTGGGTGAGAAACTCCTCAATGGTGTCATTTGATACATAAAGCGCACCATATTTTTGGTATGTTACATCATTTCTTTGAAGATATACTGATATCTAAACTGAAATTTATTCCTATTATCCACAGCCTTGAGAAAATATTGGTGGTAAGAAAATTGTCAATTTTGTGATTTGATATGGATGTTGAATAATCTTTTTAGATACAAACTTTTTCTGAATTTTATTCCTATTTCTGCTAACCGCATTTATCTTCTGCAGAGCCTTGAGCTGTATTGTGTTGATTCTAATGATATTTAAAATTCAATTTGGAAATAATACATCTCATTTGTAGCTATGGGTGTTTAAGTGGGTATTTAGTAGCGTGAAAGAATGTTTATTTAAGTGTAATTGTGTTCCTTCTGCAAAGAAATATAAGACATATTGTGTGAGAGTTATGGTATCATTTATGCAACTTTGAACATTCTCATGAATATTTTATCTCTAAACCATATAGACATTTTATTTAAAGAATATTATTTTTTTAGTATAGAACTTGTATTCTTATTATTCTTTGATCACCAATATCTAGAGAATAATTTATTTTATGGAGCTGAGGGAATTTGTGGCTATAGGTAATTTGATTTAGATTAAGGTGTAATAGTACCCTTTTTCATTTGAATAAAATTCGTGTCTTTGTTTAGACTTTTGAGTTAATTTTGGATTTTCTTGAAGTCAAAAACAGCTGAAAGACGATTTCAAAGGAGTAAAAAAAGGAATGAATAAGTTAGAAGCCAGTGAGACTATTATCCTTCATGATTGAATCACTTTTTCTGATGTCAAATTATCATAATTACTTAATGATGAAATTTTAAATGGATACCATCCCATTTATGGTCAAGAAAAATGGAGTTACAGCATTAGTTTCTTATTTCTAATAAAGAAGAGGTGTCTTAAAGTCTATTTATAATGCTATAAACCTTATCTCAGCCGGTAGCCTTTGTGAGATGATGAATATTTATTGTTTCAGATAGAATCTTTTTTATAAGACTCTAAGTGAATGTTTCAATTGAGCTTACTGGACCAGAAACATTTCTTCTTTCATTGGGTATTTCTACTTCCTTAAAAATATATGAAAGCTTGAGAGAAATTATGGAATAATTTCATTCTAAATGATTTTTTTAAAACTTACTCTATTTTTATGTCTTATGGTAAAGTAGCATAGCAACAACTGATGACTATGAAGTAGTTTTATGAAAACGACATGAAAGCTATGAAATAAGCTATTTCTTCTTTTATCATTATATGTACTTAAGAATTGAATTTATAAAGTTATTAAAAGGTTTTCATTACCTTCTTGACACATTGAAAAAGCACCCTATATGCTCTTTTCCAATAATCAATGGGACGTAGACTTAGTAGCAATAGTTCCCAAAACATTTTAAAACCTGTTTTAGAAAGGCTCAGCTATTGATACAATATTTTGAGCTGGGTATTACCAAGATGCCTCAGAATTTGGGCATCTTGGCCTTCTTTGATGTGTTTGGTACACTTTGACTAATTTATGTGTAGTCATACTAATTCATCTCATAACACTGATCTCCTCTATTGATTAAGAAATACCTTGTGTATAATTTCAGTATTTGTAGCTCCTCATAAATGCATAAAACTAGTTTTGTGTATATTTGATATAGGATTTGTCAGAATGCCATTGTGTTTGTGAAAAGGAAAAAACCAAACACTCACATACCCTTATTTGGTATCAAAGGTAAATTGTTTAGTCATCATTCATATTACCACCTTAAGGAGCTAGTTAGAGCATATTCAACTTCCAAATTTTCACCTCATGAATTTAATTTAATCTTATTCACCCTCTTGGGATACCACATGTAAATTTATTTTCTTGAATCAAAATTCAGGCTTAAATAATCGCATCTACTACTCATAAAAATGTTATTCATCTTCACATTCATTAAAACTCATGAATATTTGGCATATAAATATTTCATGAGCTTGTTATATTCACAAACTTCTGATAGAGCTATTAGAGGCCTATCTGGGTATTTAAGAAATAACACAAGTATTTCAAAAAAATACTTCAAACGCCTGAGATATAGCTGTTAAATATTGATTCTTAGTTTAATTTGATTTATAGAATTCTAGTATTTTTGGGATCTTCCAGAGGATTCTGAAGTCATATATTTCATAATTTCAGATTCATCAATTTTAGAGAAAGGTAATCACAGTAAGTAAATAAAGATATTAATCTATTAACAAGTCAGGCCATTTTAAATTCTTACAAAAATTATTGGAAGGTTATTTTATTTACAAAAAAAACTACAATTGACTTTCCAACTAATTATTAGTATTATGACTATGAATATACAAAAAGTCAACAAGAATAACCAATGTTAAGAAAAATCAAGAGGAATAATTGGAAGTTTTGAAAAAGGAAGTGCATTTTGAGGGAAATGAAGTAAGTAAGGAGATAGAATTAAGAAAAAATCCAGAAATAAGTTTGTAGAAGCTTTGAAAGCACAACGCGACCCCATCTGATTGTGGAATACTTTTTATAGATCATCTTTCTTGTATATTATTAAATGGGTGTATTCTATATTTTGAAGAAAAATCCTTTTAAAATATCATTATAATTATTTCATTTTGAGGATGTTACATCTTTGTAAAAAGTTTACGTTTTTGTCATCAAATTGAATCAAGAGAGCTTTTTTGTCATTATATCTCAAGGATCCATTTAGAATTATGTAATCCTCTTTTGGAAATTCCTGCCTGTCTTTAAGCCATATTCTTTGGAATGTTAACCAGATCTTCAATGAAACTAGTTAGTATTAATTCCAAAAGAATTGTCCAACTTAATTAGCTTCAAAAAGGAGAAGTTATTTATATAGAGTATTGTTTAGTGAATGAAAAGGAGATTGGGAGCTGAACTGTATATGATATTAGATTCATTGATTAATTCATAGTGAAAGATATAGTATGAAATAATAAACCAGTAAGATCTGATATACCATATACTGACTACAATCTATGGTTTTTTGAACAAGATTTGACAAGTCTTTGAAATGAGATTAAATGAAACTTGGAGGGCAATGATCAATATATGTTCACTGATAATTTACTCATTGGCAATTAATTTGAAACTTTGTTGAATTATTTTATAATATATCTTCTTGCAAACTCTTGAGATCAAACAGAAATATGGATCTATAAGAAATATATTTAGATATTTTCTCTTTCATTTTTAATATTACTTCTCTATCTTTCTGATTGAATGTTTGCTTGAGAAATACAAAATTTAAACACAAAAAGAATGCTTTGATGTCCTTAATAGGAGAAATAGCCATTTTGCAATGATTTAAGAGGATTTTAGCCTTGTTTATCACTGATTTCTAGAATTAAAGAAATTAGGTAGATTTCAATATCTCTTTCCCATTATGCTTGTTGTTTGTTAGGTGATTCTGAAACCAAATAACCAAATAAAAAAAATTTGGGTACCAAAGGTTTGTGGTAATCCTCAATACAGATTGTGTTACTTTTAAGATTAGTGGTTGAAAAGAAGGCCAGATGGGTAAGATATCATGGTGGTACCATATGAATCAAATCTGGAAATACTGGGTATTAATATATCTTTCCCATATTTTGAAATGAGCACACAACATTACCAGAGCTGAGGCCTGAGTTACCACCACACCTAGTGTTGTGCTACCTCAATGACTCTCCCATTTTCTTAGGACATTTAAAATTGTTGCATTTCAGTGTTGAGATGAGGACTTGGCCTCCTTCATTGAAGTCAGGTTCTTTGTGGGTCTTTTCATATCTTTGTTTATCGTATATCATGTTTTCTACTTTGTCTTATCATTTGAGGATTTGGTTGAGGATGTTTATCATTGATTGTGTTTGTATTTCTTGATTTCCTCTTGAAATCATCCCCTTTCATTATGTAATTTATTCCATTATTAAGTCAAAATTTTGTGATTCTGTGTTTTATGTCTTTCTAATTTTCATATATGTTATTAATCTTAATAGTTAAGTAAAAATTCTGAGAGTTTATGATTTCCATCTTTCACTTGAGTTTGTCACATATTTTAAAATGGAATTGTTTAACAAAGATTTTGTATTTGTGAGCCTTAGAGGTAATTTCTTATACCCAAAAGACCACAAATACAAAAATAACATATTAATATAAATAAAATAAATTTATTTATATTATTAAAATAAAAATCAAAATATAAATATAAAATTATATTAAAAGTAAAAAACTAATTACAATTTAAGAATAAAAATACATTACATTTTGTAAGTATAAAATTACATTTATACTTGAAAAAATTAAGTAAAAATGAAATTTTAACAAAATTGTGAAAAAATAAATAAATTTTGAAAAAAGTTATATAAAAATTATTATAACTTTTTATCCAATAAATAAACATATCAAAATTATTTCACCATTGGATTCCTCATAAAAAATCAGGTGGGGTCACCTCTGAGTGAAATTCTTGTAACTCAACTCTAAATAAGCTTAAATTAAGTTTTTAGTATTTTCAATGCAAAGGTTGAAAATCCTCAAAACTTTAATTTAATTCACACCACATGTGGTGTTAACCATCAATTTTTGTGTTAAAATTGAGGTGTTGTGTTTATTTTAGAAGTTATGAGGAATTGAAGTATTTTCAATTGAATTCAATTGAAATGTCAAAATGTGCACGTGTATTACATAAGTGAACTTTGATTTACATACTGGAAGTGAGTTACAGGGTCTGTGGACTCAATTGATGATGAGGTTTTGATACCAACTGGAGTAGTTTTAGCTGTTGCCAAGAGGGTAAAACTACCCTTAAGATAAAACCATCATAGTAAAAACAGTTTGAACTGGTCTCTACGTCTCTGACACACATTCTGACGTGTTTCGGAGGCTCTAGGCCTAGTATTGCTATAGTAATGGCTGATTTAAGGGTCTAAAATAGCTAAAAATGGCTTAAACCAACCCTTTTTGGTCTAAACCAGGGTTCAATGATGCCATAATTGGCTTTTCTGTTGTCAGACTGTTTTTCACGACTGACTAGAGTAAATTTTACTTTTGGAGTAAGAAAGTTGATGGCTATAAAAGAATGTCTTCTTTGCCCCACTTTTCTCTTCATGTTAGAATCTTTTCCTTTTATAATTAGTTTAAACATTGTTAAACCAATCAATAAAAGATTCCAGCCACCTTTATCAAATCATTTTAATCCTTTTAAACACGTGAAAAAATCATTATAATCATTTTTACGCCTGAACCACCCCAAAAGTGAATTAAAGCATGTTTCCTCACTGTTAACTTTGTCACTTTGTTTCCAAATTCACTCTGGTCAATTTTGGGCGTGTTTTCTCTTTAATATTATTTTTAAAGACTTTGTTCTTTACTCAATTGATTGCAGTTCTTTGCTCAATTAATTCCAATTGAAATTGATCTTGAAGAAATTTCTTTTGTAGCCTTAAAATATCTCTTGTAGAGTATTTTTTGGATAAATTTTTATTGTTGGTAAAACAATAAATCTTTATAATATTATTCTTTTATACTAATAAAGTTACAAACAATAAATTTGGTGTGTTTTCTCTTAAAAATAATATTTCTTACTATTTTTAATTGATTTTTACCTTATACAAATTTTGAGGACAGGAAAAGTACTTGACTTTCAATCAAAGTTTTGTATCCACACCTTACATTTGGGGGCCCAGCCGTGATATTTTACCTGTGACATATTTGTTTACTCTTTTTAAATCTGTTTTTTCTTAGATTGAAAAATTTAAAAACATATAAAAAATACTTATAATCCAAAAAATCCATAAAAAATAATTTTTTTCATATTATAAGTGAGGCTTATATTTTTATTTATTTTTTTTGAAATAACCTTTTTTTACTTGATTAATTGGCTTTTTCATTAGTTTTAGTGTCTGACAACGTGGTAAGACAAGAAAACATTGAGACAGCCTCAACAGTAACCAGCATTATCCCTGCCAGTACTGTTAATTCTGATCATAATATTACTGTTATTGTGACCCAAAATAACCAACCTGAACCAATATCTTCTGAATTGATTAACTTGGACATAAGTAATACCCTTCAGAAAGCTAAGAATTTGGCCAATAGTAAGTTTTTTGATGTAAAAATACTATTTTAAGCCTTTTTAACCATAGTTATGCCTTCAACCAGGTCAGGAGGCAGCTATAACCCCTCAAGCAGCTCCCAGAAAGGTAATAGACGTGATTATGGCAGATGCCAATCAGGTACTGAAGGAAAAGGGTCAGTTGATGACTTCCAAACAACTAAATTGGGTCATTCTGAAGCTGATAATACTATTTTACCTTCAAAAAGAGCTGACACTGCCACAACAAGCCTCTGTGGACATATACAAAGCCAGCCACAGTGCATACAACAATGCACTTCAATTCAAGGAGTACCAGATCCTTGCAGACCTGTGGAAGAATTGCATGAATTCTTACCCGACAGTAAGAAAATTCCTGGGCCATCCCAACACTTGCAAATTGCTCAATGGATGGCATCCATTGATGGAGAAGAAAAACATGATGCTTTTGACACTAGAATGGAGGAAAAACAACCCTCCACCACCCAAACTAGTGCCAAAAACAGCCCCAGTGGCCAGCAGCAGCAATTACAACGTGAAAAATCAGCCACAAACCCCAAACAAGGGCAAAGGGAAGGCACCAACCCCAAAACCTTACAGCCAGGGCTACAGAATCCCAAAGATTCAGCAGGATGCCATAGAAAATGTATTTCAGATGGCCAGAACCATGATGGAATTACAGAAGAAGGAGGAAGCCAGATTAAGATTCCAGAAATGATTTATGATATATTTGATTCCATCCCAGAGTTGTATGATGCTATAAATGACATGAAAAAACATCTTTCTGATAAAAATGAAACCATTTGTAACAACATTAAAACAAACAACCTGAGTCTGTGCCAAATTAATGAAACACTTATGTGTTTTGAAAAAGTTTTAAGAACAATTAAAAATTCCAATAATGATAATTCTTCTAGAAATAAAAGAAATGAACAATCTGCCATTATTAAAGAATTAACAGATAAATATTCTAAATTCAATATTGATGACATAATTGAAACAAGAATTGAACAAGCCATAAATATTATCAAAACAGATAACAAGAAAGTCCTTGATGACATTTCAAATTCATTTACTGAAGTAAAGACGTATACCATTGCCTTGAAAAAGTGTTTTGATGCTTCACAAGAAGAAGTATCAAAATTATCAATGAAATTGAATCAAGTCACTGCTGATAATACAAGACAGACAGAGTTATGGCAAGAACTGACACATAAAGAAGACATGTATAAAATTGAAGTAATAAATTTAATACAAAGCTTCCAACATGAATACAGAAATTCTCAAAGGTGTAGCAACAGTAAAATGAATGACATTGAACAAATACTGAACACCTTACCAAGAATGTCTACACCTCTAAACCAAAATGAGGGCACAAGAACTCCAAATCCACAAGTATTGGATCCTGATAATTCACAATTAAAAAATGAATTATCCACTTCTTTTCATAACTTGGAACCATCAATGGGCCAAGCACTCTTGAAAGAAGTTCCAAAACTTAAAGAATGGCCTCACTTCAGTGGTGAAGGAGAGTATGACCATATGGAATTCATTAGAGGTATTGACATGATCAAAGAGGCTTTTGAATTACCAGACAGATTGGTAACAGCCAGGTTTAACACCTTGTTTACCAGATCAGCTCACAGATGGTACATCAAAATAAGACAAGCACATGGACACCAGAGTTGGACTTGGTGGAAAACCCAAATCATCAACAAATGGGCAAATGATGCTTGGAGGTTTAAAGTTGAAACAGCCTTTGAATCTGCCAAATTTAATGCTGATAAAGACAAAGCTTTACCATGGTTTTGTCAACAAAAGGAGAGATTAACAGCATTATATCCTGACATGTCAGAATTTATGATCCATAGAAAAATTCTGAGACAATGTGGAGGTGACTTAGAGCATGCTGTCAAAAGCAGGACTACTAAACAATCTTCAGCAGAGGATAGTATCAATATACTAGAAAAAGTAACTACCAGAACCAAAATTGGTTCTAGTAGGGTGAATCTTAAAACAAGGTTTAATACACCTTGGAAAGATTCTGTGGACAAAAACCCCAAAGGAAATTCTAGTAATATTAAGTATAAATCTGCAGATACAGTCAGAAAATGCCATATTTGCCAAAGCACCACCCATTTAACCAATACATGTCCAAAAAGGGGGAAAATCAATGAAATTGACATTGAAAAGGAACCAGATGTTGAAAAAGAAGACATAATTGAAGACAATTCAGATGATAAGTCCTCCATATTTTCTGAATCTTCAAAAGATATAGAAAATATCAATGCTGCTTTTGACATCATGGAATCTTATTCCCACTTGCCACAATTGAGCAATGGTCAACTTGATTTATCAAAAGTTCAAGATGCACAACTTATAAAGACAAAACCAAACAGAGGAAAAGGTTATACAGATGGTAACTCCTGTATAACAGAAGTGGTGATTGACAAAAAGCCCACCAAACTTTTGCTTGACCCAGGAGCCTTCTGCTCTTGTGTTGGAAAATCTTTTCTTAAGACTTGTGTACCAAACTTTGAAGACCAATTGTTACCAACTGATGGAATAAAATTCAACAGTGCAAAGAACCCAATGAAGGCATTAGGAATCTTTGAGACGAATGTCATATTCCCACACATCAATGGGAATTTAAGAATCACAGTTGAATTTGTTGTTATGGAAAATTGCTCTAGTACCCATTTTATATTGGGAAATTACTATTTAATCATGTATGGGATAGATTTACATAATAACAAAGACAGATACTTTACCATTGGAGACAATAAGTGCCAAAAATTTGCCTCTTTACCATTTAAAAGACAAATTACAGTAAACAAAGTATCACCAGTCAACTTAGAGTTAGAAAAATTCAAGTCTGAACAGTTAAATGAGGCTTAAATAAGCCTTCATCTGACTGATAAACAAGAAAATGAACTTTCTTCCCTTTTGTATGACCACAGAGGAGCATTTGCTACAGACAAAGAACCTCTAGGAGCAATTATTGGTCATGAAGTTGATATCATTCTTAACATTGAGAGACCTTATCCACCACTCTTAAGAAGACCTGCCTATCCAGCAAGTCCAAAATCAAGAGAAGCTCTAGAAATTCATATCCAAGAACTTCTGGACCTTGGTGTAATAAGAAAAGTAGGCCACAATGAAGAAGTAGAAATAACTACACCAGTCATAGTGGCATGGCATAATGGAAAATCCAGAATGGTTGGGGACTTTAGAGCTCTGAACACTTACACTGTTCCAGACAGATACCCAATACCAAAAATCCAAACTGCCCTTACTCAAATATCTCAAGCAGTGTATATAACCACTATGGATGCCCTTGAAGGATTCCATAAAAATGTGGTGACACCAAGAGCAAGAAAATACTTGAGAATTATTGTTCATTGTGGAGTGTATGAATACTTGAGGATGCCCTTTGATATCAAAAATGCACCTTCACACTTCCAAAGAATGATGAATGAAATCTTCCCTGAAGAACTCTCAGAGGGATGGTTAATCATTTACATTGATGACATTATTGTCTGTTCCAAGACTTGGGAAAAGCACATGTACAGATTGTCCAGAGTTTTGACAAAAATTCAATCAGTAAACATGAAAATCTCCTTGAAGAAATGTCATTTTGGATTTAAAGAACTTAAAGCACTAGGACATGTTGTATCTGGTTTGTCCCTTGGAATTGATAAAACAAAGTTGCAGCAGTATTGTTAAAACCCATGCCTCAGAATAAGAAGGAAATTCAGTCATTCTTAGGTTTTGCAGGATATTACAGGCAACAAATTAAAGATTTTGCATCCATAGCAAGACCACTTTATAAGTTGTGTGACAAAGACACAGTATTTGAAATGACTGTTGACAGAGTCAAAGCTTTTGAGTCTCTAAGAGAAGCATTGACCACTGCTCCACTCTTACTGATGCCAGACTTTAAATTACCTTTCAAGCTGTATATTGATGCATCAGGGGATGGACTGGGTGCTGCACTTCACCAAGTTCAGATCATAAATGATAAACCTGTAGAAGGACCCATATGTTTCATATCCAGGCAAATCAAACCAACTGAAGCCAGATATGGAGCAAGTCAGATGGAGTGTCTATTCCTTTTCTGGGCCTTAGAGAAATTGAACTACTTCTTAGAGGGATGTGTTTTTGAAGTGATAACAGATTGTACAGCTGTCAAATCACTTTTGAACATGAAAACACCCAACAGACATATGCTCAGATGGCAAATAGCCATACAAGAATACAGAGGAAATATGACTATTGTTCATAAGGATGGGAATGTTCATAAGAATGCAGATGGACTAATCAGATGGCCATTACCAAATAATATTGATAATCCTGCTTATGTGCCAGAAGAAGCTTCACCACAAATTCCAATAGAAGGAATAAGTGTTACAGACTTGAACACCACCTTCTTTGAAGAAGTCAGAAGTAGTTACACTCAAGATAAGAATTGTAGCATCTTATGCCAATTGATTAACAAAGAGTGTAAAGACAAATCTCTAATACATACCTTGGATGAAGTATGGAAAAAACTTATGATGAAGGAAGATTTCACCTACTGGATGGTATAATTTACCACAGAACCAAGCACACATGTGTCATGACAGTTGTGGACAGGTCATTAATCAATCTTGTACTGAAAGAATGCCATGATAGTCCCTTTTCAGGAAATCTGTCTGAAGACAGAACCAGAGAGAAAGTAAAGACCTGCATATGGTGGCCAATGTGGCAGAAAGATGTTGCAGAATATTGCAAAACCTGTGACAGATGTCAAAAGGCAAATAAATTCACTGGCAAGAGACTTGGAAATATGATCAAAATCCAAGAACCAAACAGACCTTGTGAAATTGTCCATATGGATTGGGTAACTGGCCTACCACCAGGCGGTGACAGAAGCTATAATGCTTGCCTAATAATTGTGGACAGATTCAGTAAAACTCCAAGCTTTTTACCATGTCACAAAGATGATACAGCCATGGATACAGCTCTTCTGATATGGAATAGAGTAGTGTCATGGACTGGGATATTTAAAAATATCATTAGTGATAGGGATCCCAAATTCACTTCAGCACTATGAACAAATCTTCACCAATTATTTGGCACTAAACTGTCTTTCTCTACAGCCTACTACCCACAAACTGATGGCCTGGCTGAAAGGATGATCCAAACCTTAGAGGAAATGGTGAGAAGATTTTGTGCATATGGCCTTGAATTCAAAGATTGTGATGGATTTACCCATGATTGGTGTACTCTATTGCCAGCACTGGAATTAGCATATAAAACATCAATCCATGCCAGTACCAATCAGACTCCTGCTATTCTGGAAAAAGTATGGAACCCAAAGTTACCCCAAGATTCCTTGAGAAAAGACTTAATTGAAATACATCCCACAGCTGCTAGCTTCAAAGGAATGCTAGACAAAGCTAGAAAGCATGCAGTAAGGTGCATGGAAGACTCTTTTTCATATGCTAAAGACAAATGGGATAAATCACATGCAACTCCAGATTTCAAAGTGGGGGACCTAGTTCTTGTATCCACCACTAAATTCAATAACATCAAAGGATGTAAAAAGTAGAAAGACTCCTTTGCAGGACCTTTTGTTATTAAGGCCCTCCATAGAGAAAAAGCTGTTGAAGTGGAGTTATCTGAAGAACTTAGCAATAAGCATCCTACATTTCCAGTGAGCTTGATAAAGCCATATAAATCTAGTGATTCTGAGAAATTTCCCTTGAGGAATAAGATTTCCCAAGTTATACCTCCTATTGAGACATCTGGTACTAAGAAAATTACCAAAGTTCTTAAAGAAAGGAAATTAAGAACCAAGAAAGTGAGGGAATACCTTGTTAGGTACAGTGACCCAACTTGTGAAGATGAATGGTTAGAAAAAAAAGATATACCAGAAGCTACCAAACTGCTCAGGAGATTCAGACACACTAGAAACACCAATATTACAAAGTAATATTCTTTTTTAGGGGGAGGGAATGTGAGCCTTAGAGGTAATTTCATATACCCAAAAGACCACAAATACAAAAATAACATATTAATATAAATAAAATAAATTTATTTATATTATTAAAATAAAAATCAAAATATAAATATAAAATTATATTAAAAATAAAAAATTAATTACAATTTAAGAATAAAAATACATTAAATTTTGTAAGTATAAAATTACATTTATACTTGAAAAAATTAAGTAAAAATGAAATTTTAACAAAATTGTGAAAAAATAAATAAATTTGGAAAAAAGTTAAATAAAAATTATTAGAACTTTTTATCCAATAAATAAATATATAAAAATTATCTCACCATTGGATTCCTCATAAAAAATCAGGTGGGGTCACCTCTGAGTGAAATTCTTTTAACTCAACTCTAAATAAGCTTAAATTAAGTTTTTAGTATTTTCAATGCAAAGGTTGAAAATCCTCAAAACTTTAATTTCATTCACACCACAGGTGGTGTTAACCATCAATTTTTGTGTTAAAATTGAGGTGTTGTGTTTATTTTAGACTTTATGAGGAATTGAAGTATTTTCAATTGAATTCAATTGAAATGTCAAAATGTGCGCGTGTATTACATAAGTGAACTTTGATTTACATACTGGAATTGAGTTACAGGGTCTGTGGACTCAATTGATGATGAGGTTTTGATACCAACTGGGGTAGTTTTAGCTGTTGCCAAGAGGGTAAAACTACCCTTAAGATAAACCATCATAGTAAAAACAGTTTTAACTGGTCTCTACGTCTCTGACACACATTCTGACGTGTTTTGGATGCTCTAGGCCTAGTATTGCTATAGTAATGGCTGATTTAAGGGTCTAAAATGGCTAAAAATGGCTTAAACCAACCCTTTTTGGTCTAAACCAGGGTTCAATGATGCCATAATTGGCTTTTCTGTTGTCAGACTGTTTTCACGACTGACTAGAGTAAATTTTACTTTTGGAGTAAGAAAGTTGATGGCTATAAAAGAATGTCTTCTTTGCCCCACTTTTCTCTTCATGTTAGAATCTTTTCCTTTTATAATTAGTTTAAACATTGTCAAACCAATCAATAGAAGATTAAAACCAACTTTATCAAATCATTTTAATCCTTTTAAACATGTGAAAAAATCATTATAATCATTTTTTGTAACTCTTATAATCATTTTTACCCCTGAACCACCCCAAAAGTGAATTAAAGCATGTTTCATCACTGTTAACTTTGTCACTTTGTTTCCAAATTCACTCTGGTCACTTTTGGGCGTGTTTTCTCTTTAAAATTCTTTTTAAAGGCTTTGTTCTTTAATTAATTGCTTGCAGTTCTTTGCTCAATTAATTCCAATTGAAATTGCTCTTGAAGAAATTTCTTTTGTAGCCTTAAAATATCTCTTGTAGAGTATTTTTTGGATACATTTTTATTGTTGGTAAAACAATAAATCTTTATAATATTATTGTTTTATACTAATAAAGTTATAAAAAATAAATTTGGCGTGTTTTCTCTTAAAAATAATATTTCTTACTATTTTTAATTAATTTTTACCTTATACAAATTTTGAGGACAGGAAAAGTACTTGATTTTCAATCAAAGTTTCATATCAACACCTTACAGATTTCCACCAACCAGGCAGATTTTTTTCATGATTTCTGGTTTTTTGAAGGAGTAGTTAGTTAATGTAAAGTATTAAGTGACTATCTAGCAGAAAGAATAGAAAGGTAACAAATGCTTATTGAAAATAATGAAGGAGATAAATGAATCAGATAATAGCTTTTGGGAAATATATCAGAATAAAAAGTGGTAGAATACTTTCTGAAACCAGAAGATCCAGGAAGATAAAAGCACCAACCCTTTCTAGCAAGCATGAACTCAAAATAAATTAACACAATGGAAATCATTGAAAATAAGTAAATTATATACTACAAAAACAGTGTTCACTGAGACATTATAGTTAAGGTATAAAGGGAGAGATAAAATAACTTATAAGCTCCCTTTTATGTAAATTGTTCCTATTTTTTCAGAAGGTTCTGCCTTGATTTCCCTTAAATTATAATTTACTAAGGCACAAGCCATATTTGTCCAGAACAAGAGAAAAAAACTGAATCAGGATCTAATAATAATATTTTTACAAATAAAGATGAGGTCTAAAATCTTTAAAAATTGACAGGTGGGTTTCAAAACCATGGGAAAGATCCCCCAATTGGTGATCTATGAAAAAATATTTCCTTTGAATATTTCATGGCCAATTGGCACTTGGTGGTGTTATTGTCCTCTGGGCCACACCTACTTCTCTGGCCAGTTCTTTCCTCAATGCTCAGTCATGGCTCACAAGCCATATCCTGATACAAGGTACTTTTAGGTCCTTTTCATAACCCAGGCCCCCCAGACCATCCTAATGGAATTAGGCCTGAGGGCCTTCATAGCACTCCTGGGGCCTGTATCATCAACCAAATATCTCCAGGATTTTTTGCAACTCCCTTTCAGTAGGGGTTTTGGATCATTTGACACCACTATGGCCTCTATGCCTTGCGGTCTGTAATTATACGGTGAGTAAAAAACTGACTGTAGGTCAAGTGAGGCCCCATCTGTTCTGATTCCAATGGGTTATCCCACCTCGCCTGTTTTGAGCCATAGACTCCCAATGGGAAAAATGGCCAAAAATCCTTAACAGGCTATTGTTACCAATGGACCCTCAAAATCCAAGTAACAGCCTCTGGAAATCACCAGAGGCCACAAGCAAACCTTTAAAGAGGCTTTACTCAAAAGAAACAGGAAAAAAATCCCCATTCCTTCACTCATAACTGCAGCAACCATTGATGGGGTATGCAAGGTGTGGATATGAAACTTTGATCAAAAATTCAACAATTTTTAAGCTAATTATAAAAGGAAAAGATTCTAACATGAAGAAAAAAGTGAGGCAAAGAAGAAATTCTTTTATAGCCATCAATTTTCTTACTCCAAAAGTAAAGGTTACTCTTTTCAGTCGTGGAAATAACTCTGACAACAGAAAACCCAATTATGGATAATCATATATGACTGTCTTTTTTCTTTCTTATTGCTTTTTCACATGGTTTGATCATAATTTAATCACCACAAGACTATTTTGGGCATGTTTCTGATATCAAAAATTTAAAAACCCTTAATAAATTCTTTTTCAATTAAAAAGAACCCTCAGTGCTGTAAATAAAAGTTCAGAGGTGGGGTTGGAAATATTGAAAATTTCAATTTTCCATTTCATAACCACTGATAATATTAGACTTGTTCCTTGAAAGTTAATATCTGAGGAATTGGGATACAAACTTTACACCATACATCCAAAAACCAGTATTTATGATGTGGAATTGATAATTTCAATTACATATCATGATACAGAGGTATAATATAGTAATATATTTCCCAGAGGCTATTTTCAGAGATGAAAACAGCATTTCAAGAATTATTAACTGAAATAAGTCCTCATTTCCTTTTATTCAGTGGAAGAAAACTTAATGCCACTTGAAACTCAGGAACAAGCCACTACCCCAGTGATAACTTCAGAAACAGAAAGAAACAAGGGAAAAGAAAAGGGTGCAGTGAAAGCCTCATTACCAACAAGAAGTGGAAACCAATTGCCACTAAGAGGAGTAGAAAAACAAGAAACTCTGCATCAATACAAGGTAAACTAACCTTGATAACTTGTACAGGGAAGATTACATTAATTAACCCATTTGTAACTTGTGAAGGCAAATTCCCCCAAAAAGTATGGTATTTAAAGACTTTAACTATGACTGTGACATGGTTAAAATGATATAAAATGATTTCAATAATGATAATAGATGGCTTAAAATAAGATATAAAGGGCTTTACTATAATAATATAGTGGTGGTGAGGGCTGCTGAAAGCCCAGGGTGCAGTCTTACCAGTTGGGTTACTATTATAAGAATTACAATACTTAAGCTTCAAGTATAATCTGTTTTCCCAAGAGTATAACTGTTTTTGACAGTTTTACTGGGTAGGAATGCAATAGCAGGATGGGGAAACCTTTTCTGGCTGTCAACAGGGCCCTTTTTATCCTAAAATGGGGTGAAAAGTCTTCTAGACCGTTCCATGTAAAGGAAGTGAATATTTTTCACTCCCAAGCACTGGTTTGTGGTTTTCACAAAGCCTTTATAGCCTGTATTGGGCTCAGATGTGGTTTTGAAACCACATCTGGGCAGTTTTAATTAATACAGGGTGAATCATTTTATCTGGGTACCACATCTCATTTGGTATGGTTATCATTCAATATGGCAATGTTATTCCATATACAAGTTTTCTTATACACATTTATGATCTTCCCAAAAGCTGTATGGAGCTTGTCTGCTCCATATCTTTTGTTCTAGAGGAGATATGGGGAGATGGATTGTACCATCAGATAGCCCTGATTGTGCCTTTCCAAAAAGACCCCACTTTAGGTATCTCACACTAAAACTGTAGAAGCTAGATGAGAGGTTCATATTTTAATAACCCTTATTTGACCTTATTTTTTTTGTAACTTCTGTAATTATGGTGCTAGCTCAGTTTGGCTAGTACCATTGGAGAGCCCTTACTCGGAGTTCCATTTTGAATACCCATTTGATGGGGTTAAGCATCTTCATCTTTATTTTAGATCAGAGGTGAAAAATAAGGTTTATGCTCACGAACAACTTTGAGCAGGAATAACTTTGTTATCCCTTGTCCTATGATGGTGGGACTTTTATATTTGGAAAGGGGTTAGTTTCCTCTCTCCTTTGATACCTTTTGAGCTGATTTGGATCAGCTCCATGTTTTGGTGGTATCTTGGGTATACCATTGATTTATGGTATTTGGCTGTCATGCTTGTGCTCTGGTTTTGAGTCACAGGCTGACATAACCTCCCTCTAAAAAAGGCTTATCACTCATGAGACTGTTCAGTCCTCCTAGAGGCCCTGAATCTCCTTAGGTGAAGGTTCCCATCTGGTATGGCATCTTCTGCCAACAAATTGTCTTTGTCAGCTTTATGGTTCTTGAATCTGACTAATCACTGTCTTTCATCCTTCCCATTAAGTCTGATCTTCCTGGCCTTGATGATTTTCTTCACAGGTCCAGGGGAATTCTCCACATCCACTATTTCTGGTGAGGTGAGGTTCTTCTTCCAGGAGGAGAATTTGTCCTCCTCTTTCTGGAAGTATGGCTTGACCAAACTCACTGGAAAGAATGTGTTTTTCATTGAAAATTCCCCTGTGAGTTTGAATTCCACTGCATTCTTCCATATCAATTTAGTGAAAGTGAAGGGCCCTACAAATGAGTCTCTAATCTTCTTAGGTCCTTTGAGATTATCAAAGCTCAGTGTAGACACTAATACTTGGTCCCCTTCTCTAAAGTCATGTTCCCTGTGTGATTTGTCCCACCTCTGCTCATTATATTCTTTTGCCTCAGCTATGCATTTGGCAGCTGTGTCACAAGCCCTCTTCCACATTTCATGGAAATCTTTGGCTGTGGGGTGGATGGTCAGAATATTACTCTTCAAGTGATCCACAGGAAATGCCATAGGCACATAATCTTCTAAGGATGTATTCCATTTTTTGGATCATACTTTTAGCTAATCTATCTGTTTGTGGATGGTAAGCTCTAGAGAAAGCAAGGCTAGCAACCAGAATGTCATAGATGTTGGTCCAAACTTCTGATGTGAATTTTGGGTCCCTATCACCAATGATAATCTTAGTGACTCCACAGGTGGATACTATGTTATTCCAAAAATAACAGTGCAGTATCCATGGCTGTATTCCCTATTGTGACATTGTAAGAATCTTACACTCTTTCTGAAGCTATCAAATATGATCAAGTAGGAATTGAAGTTCTCTTTGCCTCCTGGTACAAGTCCTGTGACCCAGTCCATGTTGATGGTTTCCCATGGGTGCTTGGGTTCTTCTATGTGCTGAAGTAACCCATACTTCTTCCCATGTTTTCTATTTGCCTTTTGGCATCTTTCACAAGTGTTGCTGTATTTACCCAACTCTTGTTCCCATTTGGGCCACCAAGCTGTGCTTTCTACCCTCTCCTTGGTTCTGTCCTCACTCATGTGTCCCAGATCAGGGCAGTCATGGCATTCTTGGAAGATCAAGGATATATTGTCTCTGTCTATTATTGTGAGTGCACTAGTGTGCTCCTCTATATGGTAGAGCAGGCCATCTATAAGAAGACATTTGTTGTCCTTACAGCCTCTCAACAAGGGTTCCTCTAGCTGGGATTCCAGTTCTGGGCTCCTGTCCTTTTCTTGAAGGAGTTGCAACAATATGCCACACTGTTTGTGTTTGGCATATGTCTTCAACACTGCATTGAAGAATTCATTATGCAGTTCTGAGGAGCTTATTCCAAATATACGAGTTTCTGTTCCTTCTGAATTAGTGTTTCCACTGTCTGGTGCCCATTCACAAAATTTGAAGTTTTTCTTCCTATCTATCTCCATGAAATGAATAGGGATCTTTGCTGCTACGTCAGGGTCATAATATCGATTGCTTTTGACATTGTCCAGTGGTCATCTGCATTGGTCTGAATTTTACCTTCTTTTTATATGATGGTCATATTGCCTCTATACTCTTGGACAGCTATTTGCCACCTCAAAATGTAGAGCACAAACTAAGAATAGACATTCAGTCTGGGTGGCCACATACCTGGCGTCTGAATATTTCAGTTGCCTAGAGATGTAACATATTACTCCCTCTCTTGGTTCACCACCTACAATTTGTCTTTGGTGAAGGGCTTCTCCAAAGCCATGGCTAAATGGTGCATCTATGTATAACTTGAATGGTAGTTCAAAGTCAGGCAAGATGAGTACAGGTGCACTTGTGTGTTCATGTTGGCTCCTCTCATATGCATCCCTTCTTTCCTTGGTAATTTCAAAACTACATCTTTTGAACATAAGCTGTATAAACTACTAGTTATGTGGGAAAATTTTTTTTGTTGTTTCTATAGTAGCTAGCAAACCCAAGGAAAGATTTAATCTCTTTGATGTTTCTTGGTACTGGCTTTTGCAGGACTGCTGCTACTTTGTGCAGGTCAATTTCCAGGCTATGGCCTGAGACTTTATGTCCTACCTCTAGTAGCGCTTGTTGGCCAAAATTGCACTTTTCAAGTTATATTTTCAGGTTGATGGGTATTCATTTACTTACCACTTTGTCTATGTCTTGCCAATGGTCTTCCCATGTCTCTGAGTATATAATGATGTCATCAATATATACTACCATCCATCCTTCCAATATTTCTTCTTGAAATATTGTGTCCATCATCCTTTGTAAGTGAGCTGGTCCATTTTTGATGCCAAATGGCATCCTGTTATACTCATATATTCCCATATGGCATATTATTCTGAGTAATTTCATGGATTTTGGTTTAACTCCATTCTCATGGAAACTTGTCATACAATCCATCTTGGTTATTTATTTGGATTTTGCCAGTTTTTCTAAGCCATGAGGTATCCTGGGTATAGGGAATCTGTCAGCTTTTGTGTAGTTATTCAGAGCTCTGAAATCTCCACACAGCCTCAACTTGCTATCATGCCAGGTGATCAGGACAGGAGTAGTAATTTCCACTATTTCATTGTGTCCAATCTTTCTGATGACATCCAGGTCCAGGAGTTCATTGATATGATTTTCAATTTCCTTCCTGGTTTCCAAACTTTCTGGGTATTGAGATCTGGTGAGAATGGGTGGATAAGGTCTTTCCACATCCAGATATAGTTGTATATCATGGCCTCTAACTTTGCCTAGGGGTTCATTACCAATGGCACATTCTGGTCTGTTCTTTCTCAGAATCTTCAGTAAACTTAGTTTCTGTTTGCTGGTGAGGGTAGTGCTAAACTGGCCCTCTCTAAATTCATTCAGTAGTTCTTCCAGTGGATCCTGGGAAGATATTTGGTATATATCAAGTGAAAATTTCTTTTCCTTGGTACCAATGATAATGTGCCTGTTTTTACTATTGTAAATATCAATACCATACATCCTCTGGTAATCTGTCCCCAATAAGAACCCTTGGATGTGGGCATCATCAAGCACTACAAACTCTGGGTTGAGTCTGATATTACCCTTCCTATGGGGTATAATTATCTCTTTGATAATTTTCCCAATGCAAGTCATCTTCCCTGATGCACTTTTGAAGTTCTGTGCCTTGGTTGGAAAGAGTTGTTTTTCCCAATTTGGGAAGTGTTTTTCCAGATAATTTCTCGCCACTATGGAGCAGTGTGTGCCACTGTCAATGATCAATGGGTGGTGAGTGTTGTCAATGAAAACAGTCATTTTTGTGGCTGTCCCATGTATTTATGCCATTCCTTTGGTTTGTGTGACCAGGAATGTTTGTGCAACCTGTGTTTGTTTGCACAAGTTTTTATTGGCAGTGTATTTTGGCATGCCTGCTTCTGAATTTATGTCCTGCATTTGTAGTGGGGGTTCCTCTTGGTATTCCACTATAAATTCTTCTCTTGGGTCTTGATCTTCATCTGATTGTTCTCTGATAGCATCACCCATAGAGTCTGACTCAGAATCCTCTTTTGGGGATTCCTCCTTGGGAACTTTCTCAATGGAATAGACTTTTTTCCTTGCCTTCGGAAAGTTGTTGGCATAGTGGTCTGTTGAACCACAATTCTGACAAGAATTTTTCTTGTTGGTCACTTCTGGCATCAAATGAGATTATTAGTCAAATTTTAACAACAAATATATACCTTTTGTGATAAATTAAATTTATGAATAAGTCAAAGGAATTAAGGAAGAAATAAATTTGTAAGAGATAGATAGTCGATAAAATTGACAAACAACATAATTATAAATAGGAATGATTGATTCAGTGAAGGATAATCTCTTTGATTTCCGACAGTGATAAAACTCAGCTGAATATTGACATCCAGATTTCTTTTTGATTGTGACATGAAAATAAAATTATTGTGGAATTCTCTAATATTAATTGACTTTGATTCTAACAACCTATTTCTCTAGGTATCTGTCAGGTTGACTTTCTTATAAGTAGTTTTCTCATTAATAGTTCTGAGGAGGCTTTATATATAGTGGACAACTGCAATTAATAAAGGTATCTAAAACAAAAAACAAAAAAATATGCCTGAATGGATAGGAGAAAGTGATTTTTTAGGTTTTTCATATTTTCCATTTGTAAAGAATAAGAAAGTCTCTATGGAAATTGATATTTCTCTTCCTTATGCTTTAAATGTATAATTGATCCTAAAGAAGGAGTAAATTTGTGGAAAGCAATAATGTTTACTTGAAATATGAAAAACGTTTTCTGTTCCATTTGCACTTTTTCTTCTGAAAATGTTACAAATAAAGTTCCTTCTTTCCCTATAATGCCAAATAAAAGGTACTTCTTCCCCTATAATGCAAAATCAAACCTGGTCTCATTTGACTCTGAATAGAAAATTATACTAAATATGTAATCTAATAAATATTTCCACTGTTTATAGTCTTCATACTAGCTTCTATTACGATCAATTGAGCTCAATCTTTGTGTAATTGGAAGTAATTTGATATCTCTTTCTTTGCAAAAATCTTCAGGTCTACTACACCAAAAATCAGTAGGAATGGAAAACTAAGTTCAATTATGCTTTAGAACAGATATGCCCCATAATTCAACACTGTCATATTCCATTGAAGATTTACAATGGAAAAGGAACCCTTTTTCTCACTTAAGCTATCTCAACTATGAGATATGGGCCATAATTAATATGTTTTGGTTATATTCAGAAGGATGGGGAATTTATAAATAAAATGGGTTGAAGTTGTTGAGGAATATCATGGGGAGAATGTTTTGCAAACCTTGTTGAAGAGTTCCTTCCATCATCCTCAAAGCTTGAAGACAGATTTACCTGTTGACCCACAGAAGGGAAATAAGAAAAATAAAAAATATTATAGCTAAAGCTTCAAAAACTGAAGAACAATGTCTTGGAAAAAGAAATTCCAATTCATTTTATCTTTATTTCACTCTTGATAAGATTTATTCTATCACAAACTTTACATATGAACCACATCAATGACATCATATTAAACAAGAAATATCTTAATTGTCTTTACATCTCTTCCATCTGATCAGTTTCAAAAGTTAAGTTCTTATTCAGGAGCTCTATTGATTTTTTTCACACCAAAAGAAAGGTCTTGTATTCTCCACTTCAAAAGATCTTTTGAAGTTGGTATGTAAATTGATCTTCTTTTGATACAAAAAATGGTTTTTACTGAATATTCATAACCTAGGATTCAATTAAATGCTTTAATTGTTTTTTCAAAGTTATTCTTTATCTATATTAATCTTAAGGAGATTTCATTGAATAATACTGCAAAATTCCTGGAAGTGGTGTGTTTTGTTTGAGGAAAAAAATTATGATGACATATTTTCAAAGTTATACAAATACTCAATATGAGATAAAGAAAAGCCCAAGAAGTGTCATTAAATTGACTGATATCTCCTGAGAGTCCAGAAATAAGATGAATCTCATTATTCTAATGATTGAGCCCGAAATGTTTGAGGAGCATTCTATCAATTATACAATTAGGAAAGAGAAAAAGTCACAGATTTGTGACTTGTTTATAAGAACTGAGATTTATTCCATAGATTAGTTATGATTCTTCTTGTCTGCTGGAGACTAATGAAGATACAGAGAGAGTCTCCGCAAAGAATCTTATCTGGAATGAAGCTTTTTCTTTCCCAATTGAATCAATTAATATTTAATTCAGAAAATTTATCCTAACTAGAAAATTTTTGAAGTGAATATATTAAGAATCTTTCCCATGAAAAAAAGTATATAAGACAGTTTGGTATGTGGCCACTCAAAATAGGACTTAATGAAGGCTTGTTTTTTCTTCTTTTTTGAATTAATGAAACTACCAATATTCTCCCATGAACTGTAATTTCCAAAAGCTTTGTAAGTACTCAAGACTCATCTTTGTAGAAAATGTGTAGTTTTATTCCGAAGAAAAGGGTAAATATAAAAAGTTCTTTGGTGAAATATTTCTCAAAAGAGGTTTCTGTTAATTTATTCAAATTAAAAGGTAAGAAATGCATCAAAAACCACAATTACCCACTCAAAAAAGGAAATTATTAATAATTAAGATTTGTTTTCTCACTTAATCTTCATCTGCATTGGATATAACTCTTGCTATTTTGAAACTTCAAGAAAATACATGATGTTCTAGTGGCAATTTACCCAAAGGATTTTGAAAGGAATATGATATTTTCAATATTTTAGAAAAAAATCCTGTCCAAAATGAGAATTTGATTTCCATTTTGGTATTAAATCAATTTCAATAAAAAATATTTCTATTTCTGCCTTCTTAAAAAGCATATCAAATGAAAATATTGCTTTAATTTCACTTCCTCTTAACACCAATACTTATTATTTGTACCATTATAGGTAGAAATCGATTTTGGGTCTTTTTTACATCAAATAATGCTAAAAAAGAGAGATTTTGACATTTGTGGCTTAACTATATTGAGATTTGAAACTAAATTTCCCTGAATTTAATAATAAAACTTCTAAAATATTGATTTTTTGTGACATCAAGGAGCTTTGAGAGGATCCCTACCTCTCTCAAATCAATTTTTGATTTTCATGAAGAAACAACCTCCTCAATGAGCTTTTGAATTATTTTTGTAAATTTGAAAATAATTCCCTCCAGATAATTTGGAGATTATGTCAAAAAAAGGAATTCTTGACAAAGTAGTATACATAATTCTGTATCAGTTGGATAAAGGCTTGATGTGAGTTAATGGAGAAAATAACCATTCTTGGAGCTTCCTTGAAGATACTATTAATAATACATGTATGGTAATATCAATAAAATCAAAACTTCTTCCTAGTCATTATTACTTGTCCTAATTTTGAGGGATCTGGTCTATGTTTTCATATACTTTATGAAAAATCATGTCTTAGATTCTTGTTCATTTAAAAAATTGAAAGGAAATGGTTGTTAATATAAGAGTAATCACAAAATAACAGCCACAAAAAACTCTTTTTGGTCATTTAATGCAATGTTTTAATTTATGTCGACCCATATATATTCCCCAAAAACATCCAATCGGAACTGAAAAATAAACAAACACTTATTTATTTTACAGAATTTGTTTTTAACAGGTCATGAAGCTGAATTTATTACTTTTTCATTTCCTGACCTTTTGTGATTAAATGAACCTTATATCTGTGAGATTGAAAAATCTTCAAATTAAGACTTTTGAAGGATGGGAATTTGATTTTGAGTCAAATTGAGGATTTAGCATACTGTATAGCTTGGAATAAAAACCCCTGAGCTCCATGGTAAGTATTCCTTGGTACTTATCTTATTATCTTTTTGTGAATTAATTGGTATTAATACTTTCAATCAATTAGTGAGGGTGATACTCTAGAAAGAATCCACATAATGCAAAAGCACTTTTTTAAATATTCATGTAAAAATGAGGTTTTTAATATCATTTCAAAAATTTCAACCAATCATTGATATATCACATCTTCAGGAAGTCATAAGATTACAGTTTTTATTCAATCAACTGGAAAAATAAACACAATAATACAAATATGGGTGCACATAAACCATTCCATGTTAGCAGTTGGATTCTATTCACTTTAATCTCGGCTTGAGAAACTTTTTAACCTGCAGCCCCTGACCCAAGGGTATGCCTTTTTTTCATCGAAAATCTGATCTATCAACATGAAATGAGGTTAGTCATTCAAAATAATCACTTCTTCTTCTTCAGAGATCTTAAAAAAAACCTTTCAAACGTTGAAGTTTTTTTCTTCCTCGAAAGCAGTAAGACGAACAATTTGAAGTTGGTGATCATTTGTTTCCACAATATTAGATTGTTTACGGTTTCTGAAAGCTATTGATGTCCCTCCAAAAGAGTTTTTTCCTCATATACGATTGTCCTAAGAGCTTCATTTATTCATTGACTTTTTATCATTGTGGGGTATACAACGGGATCATAGTTTTATGCGGGTAATAAAACATGACCTTGGAGTGAAGAAACACTGGTTCAAATAAAAACAATCATTTAGTGTTTCTCTTGAAGGAGGTTCAAATAAAGGCTAAATCAATTTTGAAGATGTTTGATTTAATAAAGATGTGAAATTTTTTTGGGATGATACTTTAATCTTTCATTGGTATTGTGACCAATGTGATATTTAGATACGCACTAGGAGTTAAAAATTACTGTCTTCACCAGGTTTTACACATTTTTCAATTGAATTCGGCGATGTAGGTTCTGATGGGGATATGAAAATTGTTTGATATTATGATTCAATTTCTCATTGTTATTGCGACCAAATTACTATTGATATTGAAAATAAAAATTGACAACTAATGTCTTGGACGGGTTTGACCTACTAACAATATTTTGTTTATACTTAGACGGCCAAAAATCTTCATAAAGTGATTCCAAAAGAAAATCCTACGGAAGTTTAGGTTGAATATGACGGCTTTGATACCAGCCAGATAGCTGAGCTCACACCCGGCATTTGGGTGACGTGCACAGTCACACGTCACCTTGACGTAGGGTTGGGGGTTTTATGCTGCGGTGCCAGTGTAAACCGCTAACACTTTTTTTCGCTACTTTAGCTTTTCTATCTTGCTTGTCTCCTGTTTTTTCTTTCAGCTCTATATCCGAATTTTCCTCTTTTCTTTTATTTTCAGTAACTTATACTATATAAAAATAATTATCTCGACAAAATCGCATGCCTCAGACTTAGACAATGGACTTCTGCACCTGCTCAAGCTGCTGGAACTACAAAGTTACAACATCCAATGGACAAACCCGTGAAGGATTGTATGTTGACTGTAGCACACAAAAAAAGCATTGGGCCAAGATTTCAACTCAACAGGACGAATCTGTTAACAATAATTGTTTTATTAAAACCTCCCTCACTCATCAAGAAAAACTCACAACACAACTCTCTAGTGATAATGAAGAATCAGACAGTAGTTCACAAGAGACCAAATCCAATCACAATACTAATAACAAAAAAATCATTTGTAAGTATTTACTTCTTTCTCTTATCAACACTGAGCAACTAACTAATATGCATCTTATATGTTAGCACTCATCTTACATTTTATAATGTGGCTCTATCTTGTTTGTGGAATCAGCAGGCAAGATTGTTGGAAAGCTAGAGATATGCTTGTGCATATCATTCAACTTCTTTCCCAAAAAAACCACCATAGCCAGATTAATACATCTAGTGTGGCTTGCAATATTCATACAATCTCAAAAAAACTGAAATTGGATTTTACGATTGATCAACATGTATGCTGTCGATGCTGTTACTCACTTTATGATGTGGAAGTTGCACCTGAAGATTTTACATACAAGCCAACCATTGCAAGCAATCAATGTTACACCAAGCTATTTTCTCCTGCTAAAATTCATCTACTTCCATATCTCCAATTCACAACAACTTTGGCCTCACACCATCGATGTCGAAGGATTAGTCAAATTCAGTTACCTGGGCATCAACGCATTTGTATTCCAAAAACAAAATTTATTTCACAGCCTATACATTCGTGCATTTCTTGGCTCCTAAGTATTCCAGGTATTGAAGAAGGGATTGAGAAGTGGAAATTCAAACTAACATCTTTACAAGGTTCAATCCTTTTTGATGTAGCACAAGGTCGTGTTTGGAATGCAAATATTTCAAACAGTTCTACAAAAAAACCTCTCGAATTATGATTTGGCCTTTTTGTCGACTGGTTCAATCCTAAAGCAAATAAGATTGCAGGAAAGAAACTATCAATGGGAATAATAGTTCTCTACTGCCTTAACCTTCCCCCACGAAAACAATTCCAACCAAAATTCACCTGTTTGGCTGGAGTTATACCTTCCCCAAACCAAACAGAAATGATCACCATCAACAATGTCATGAAGCCCCTAGTTGATGAACTCAATCAATTGAAAAATGGAATTACGGTTTTTACATCCAATTATCCACATGGACAAAAAGTCATTGTCAAGCTGGTGGCATTAATTGGGGATATTGTGGCAACTCACAAGGTTGGAGGATTCATGTCTCATTCTGCTAAAGCTTTTGTTCTTGGTGTGAGATTCAAGACAACAAAAGGGTTGATTTGAAGATCGGAAAGCTTTGTACACGAAACACTGTTTTGGCTGCATCTCATTGATGGAACAAAGCAAGAACAGTAACCCTAGGTCAAAAGTATGCAAAAGAGCATTGAATTCGATGGTCTGAATTGAATTGCTTACCTTATTGGGACCCTACCACCAATATCTCATTGGGGGTAGTTCACAATTGGTATGAAGGTGTGTTGCAGCACCATGTTAGTTATCAATGGGGATTTGATGCAACAACAATAAATCAAGCAATGGTTTCTTCCAACTCATCTAACTTGGGATCTGATGTATGTATAGAAGATGACTTTGGGTCAGAGGAAGGCAATACAGAGATGAAAGGATATCTTTCGGAAGTGCTCATTGAGAAAATAAGGAAGAGACTGAACTAAGTCATTGTTCCAAAAGGTGTCAGTCACATACCATCAAGACTGGGAAGCTGAAAGCCAATGAGTGATCAATATTGTTTGAGGTTTACCTTCCTTTAACTATATTAAATATCTTCTGGGATTTGGGACCAAATCATTTTCTTCTTCTGGTCAATGTTGGTGCACTTATTCAGTGCACCAACATTGTTGGAGCACGCTCGGTAAGCTCAAGAGATGGTGATCTGTTTGCTCAGGAATACGCAAAATATCAGCAAACTCCAAATTTATTGTTTCCAGATATTCGAATCACACCTAATCATCACTTTGCCATGCACATTCCTGAACAAATAAAATGATGGGGTCCCTTGAATGGTATATCAGAATATGGTGGAGAAAGGCTGATTGGAATCCTCAAGAAATTGAAAACAAACTCACTGAATGGTAGGTTTTCTATATTTTCATTCTTAGCTTGTGATAACTTGACAATTACTATGTATGGGCTCTCAGGATCTGTGGAAGAAACTATTATGAAGAAGTTTGGTCAACCTCAAAGGTTTGAGCAACAAGGGCCTGATACTGATTTCATTCCATTGAATAAATGTCCATTATCAAATTTGAATAGGAAGGAACTAGATCAAGCGTCTCATTCAAAATTATTGAATCATCTGCAAAAAGAACAACCAGATTTGTGCCATTATGGGAAAATTCCCCATCCACTGAATGCAAGAGTTTTGAGGAATTACGTAGTTGAACTTACTCATGTATCATGGCGTTATGGCATGAAGGTCTCAAAACATTCCCCCAACAACTGAGTTTACATCAAAAAAGATGACTCAGAAATTGAATTTGGCAAGGTATGCCACATTTTGGATCACAGAGATTCTGGATTGCATAATGGTCCTCTTTTAATGGTGAATTGGCTGGAACCAGTTAAAGAAGAAAATGTAGGATATGATGAACTTGTTATGTTTTTAGTTTCATGGAACCTGAGACATTTGAAAATAGTGCACACATTAGGGTTTGTATCCCTATCATATATCTTGGGTTTGGGAGCATATGTTAAGGTACCAGCATGGTCTTTAGAATGCACAGATGTGACTATGCTTGCTCTTCCAATAAACAAGCGTGTTGTCCTTGAAACTTTTGATTAGGATTATTTTTGTTATTCATACTCCTTCCAAGAAGTAGCAGAATGATTGACCGCCCTTTTGTAATTGAAAAAATCAAACTATTCAAATTTTGATCACCTAAACATTTCAACCTGCAAGCTTTTCATTTTAAAGACAATTATTACTTGTATTTTCTCTATAGCTCACAACAAACTCTATAAAAAACTCAACTCCGATATTTAGAAACCATTGCTTTTTCTAATCCATGTTCAGAAACTATATACAAAATGAAATCACTTTCTTTTTTTTCAATTTTTTATTTAAATATTATTCAAAAACCACTCAAGTCAAACCAAATAATAATAAATCAAGTCAATAACTTTGATTATTTTGGGATTAGTAAGCTGTACAACACCTCAAAGCAAGTATTCTTCGAAATTGTGTACATCGAAATAGAAACAAAAAGACCAAATCATTACTAATCAATTCTCTAAATTTTATAACATGTTTTTTGGCTATCATTTTTAAAGCTGGATCAAATTCTTGACTATAATTAGGTCCATTTGTTTGGAAAGTTCAAGACATTAAAATTATGCTGATTTTCATTTTTGTCACCTGCATTTTCCATTTTGATATCTCTATCTAGAAGATGATTGAATTCCCCTGGCTCATTGTTGTTCATTTCATGAATGTGATCTTCTTCTGAGTTCTCCAGGTCATCACTTTCTTCGCTAAGAGAGTAGTCCAAGTCATCATCATTTGAAATCTCATGTGAAATATTGTATGGCTTGATGGGCTCCTCCCAATTTAATTCGGTAAATCGTTTGTCGCTGAGCCTCTCTTCTGAATGATGTGCTCCTAGAAGAGATTTCGACGCATCTGCCAAAAATGCTATTACGTGGAATTTAGAAATTGTCCTCTTTTGGCCTGCTGGAAGATTATTGAACCACTCTGGATCATAAAAATTGATTGGAAGGCCCTTTGGTATGGTTTTACTGATTAATGCCTTGCCTTCAGGTGGGATATGGCGGTCATGTCTTTGAGCTTTCTTTCCATCAGCATTTTCAGCCTTACTAATTTCTTCATCAACCCTTTGTATGAATGTGGTTGCTTTATCTGACCTACATTCTAACTTCTTGATGAAATATTTATTTGATTTTGGATTGAATTCTTCATCACTGTGTGAATCAGGGTTTGCTAAAATTTTCAGGTATCTTTGTGGAAAACCTTGAGCAACACCAAATTTATATTGAAGATCTTTCAACTAAGCAAATTCAAGCTCAACTGGTTAGCTAAGGGTCAGTTAATTAAAATCAGCTTCCAACTCACCCTCAGTCTATATCTTAAGACAGATTTTTGATCTTCATCTTTTGCATGCTTTCCAGGTTCTTTAGCCTTCTTCTTATATCGCTGGACCATATACCAGTGGACATAGTGGTTGTAAAACTTGGTAAGCAATTGGATGTCCTCTAGATAAATCATCTTTACATTCATGAACTAATATGCTCCGCTAATAGAAATTTGAGGAAATGTTTGCATTGCACTGATTCAACAAGCCTCATTGTATAATGTATCCACTAAGTCATTGAGATCTGGAGCCCATCGGCGAATCCCAAGCTTTGCAAGAAATGAACCAATGTACTTGATCGCAAAATCACTCATATTGACGATACAGCTTCCAAATTTCTTTTTTCCTGGTTTCATGCCTCTGAAACGTTAGGACCTCCTCTAAAGGGACCAAGGGTGGTGTGGTGGGGTTTTCTGACTGAGTCACAATCTCACTTAAAATGAAAAATGGCAATTGAATTTTCGTAACATGGAGTAATCAGGAGATATAGGTACCGATTTTTGATAGATGAGACCCCACAGTATCTTGATGTGCTCATAAAAAGCTTTCTAAGTTTGAAATGAGAATTTATGGTTTAGTATACTCAGAAAAGAAATTGTGCTAATAGGATAATGGGTTACCTTTGTAGGCTTAAAACCTTCTGGAATTTCAGTGCTTAGGAGCTGTTGGGGATTTTGCTTTTGTGATGGAAGGAGTTGTTGGGAAACAGTTTCTTTGACTCTGCGTGGTATTTTTCTTTTAATATTAGAGGTATTACCCAAAGTATTTGGAGATTTCCTTTGTGGTGTAGGTTGGGTAATGCTTGGACATGAGGTTTTAGGCTGCTTGCCTTTTGATTTCAATGACGGATTGTTTTGTGAAGTACATGTTTCTTGAAGGTTGAATTTTGAAAGAAGATATTCTAACACTTGATCTCGGCTTTCTATTTTTTTTGGAGTTGTTGAATTTTCTCAATTTGTTCATTAACAAGTTGAAGCAAATTATTTTTGCTGGATGATGCAAAATCTTGCTGAAAATGACTATTATAGTGGTTGAAACTCATAGGTAATGTTTATAAATAATTGTATGAAGCGTGGAGAAGACTGGAATCTTATAATATCACTATTGGCTGGCTCCACCTGAAATAGGTGAATTAAAAACTGAATGAAGTAATAAATGTAGCAGAAAAAGCTGTAGAGGTATGTGAAGGGAACAATTGTGAGATTTAAAAAGCTGAAAAAAACGCAAGTAAGAAAAAGAAGAAGAACCACTGAGTAAAAGAAGGCATAAAATTAAAAAATTCAAATTTTGGGAGGATTATTGTTGTGGGGAAGGAGGAAAATATTCAATGAAGTAAATAAGTTTTTGTGGAGTAATTGGACTTAAACCATGGTATGTCATACAAATATGAAATAAAAAATTTGAGAAACTTGACAAAGGCATCAAGAACAATGTCTCGCACTCAAGAGGTGGGAGCTTTGTTATTTCTGAGTCATTGACAATGGGAATTCAAGCGCTATTTTCTCCTACCATTGTTATGATCTCTACCATAGATAAAATGCAAGGCTCCTTTTTCATTGTTCTATCTATTAAATGAAAAGTGCCTTAGCATTGTTCTCACAAGCATTGATAGTAGTTTACATTACAAAACACAGCTCCCTATGTACAGTACAGTATTGTGGATAGTGTATTAGTTTACAGCACTTTCCCCAGCAGTAACACATATAGGAACTTTCTATTACATCAAGGTGACGTGTGACTTCACATGTCACCCAAATGCCGCACCCCCGGCAAACACCTGATGTTAATTCCCCTGCATCGCACAGTCGCACGACTAGTCAAATCCTCATAGCACATATTTTGACTTCAGCTTTCTTGTCGAATTAGCTTTTTTTAATCTCTCGTAAAAATTTCTTTATCACTCACCTCTCTTGAATCTAAATTTCAATCAACCTTTTTTATTTCTCCATTTTGCTTTGTCTCAATTAAAAATACTCCATGACGTTATTCCACTTGGTTTCTTAATTTCTCATGTATTTGGCAAGAAGAAACGCAAAATTCAGTCTTCAAGCCTTTTGATGGAGCTCTGCACGTGCCCCAAATGTTGACAGAACACCATTACCAATGCTGAAGGCCATACTCATCACGGACTATTTGTCCATCGAACTACTTGTGGAAGACATTGGGCAAAGTTTTTGAAACAAGAAGATGACGAAATAAGTCAAATGAATCAAAGAAATTCATTAAAATAAATTCAACAAACAATTATTTCATCCACCCAAAAGGAAAAAAAAATCAACTTCATATTCTGATGATGAAAATGAAAGCCTACCAGAAAGACGTACTGAATACAAAATTATTTGTTTGTACAAAATAGTAATCTCAGCACTCAATAATTTGCTTATTGTTTATTTTATTTTTAACTTATAGGTCTTATTATGCGTTTTATCATGTGACTCCATTTAGTTTGTGGACTCAGCAAACTAAATTGCAAAAGAGTCAGGGATGATCTTGTAGAAATAATTTTATCAGTTTCTGGAAGATTTGGGTTCAATTGCCAGTTTGTTTCCTCCACCCCTCATGATTTCCAAACTATGAATAAGCGGTTGAACTTGGAGGCATCCTTTGAAAGATATGTTTGCTGTTTGAAATGTTTCTCATTGTATGATATTGAAACAGCACCAGACAACTGTGGATATCAGGCTGCGTCAAAGAGTCAACCATGTGGTGCAGAGCTTTTCAAATCAAACCCAGTATCAGGTGTGCTCAAAACACAGTTTTTTAGTGAAACACAACAGAAAAATTGAATTCAAAATGATGGCCTTGTCTGACTTTCAGGGCAGCATCAACCAAGAGTTCCGCATTCAACATTTGTTACACAAAGCATAACAGAATGGATGAAGTGGTTCTTCAGCTTACCAATGGTTGAAGAATCTATTGATCAATGGGCACATGACTTAAAAGCTCAAGATTCTGATTCTGTTTGTGATGTCGCTCAAGGACAAGTTTGGAAAAAACTTTCCTCATCCAACTCTACTGGTTCCAGACTTTACTTGGGGTTCTCACTGTTTATCAATTGGTTCAACCCACTCAAAAACAAACTTTCTGGAAATCAATTATCAATGGGTATTATTTCTCTTAATTGCCTCAATCTCCCTCTGTGTCTCTGATATCAAAGCAAATATACCTGCCTTGCAGCAATTATTCCTTCACCCAATCAGCCAACTATGATTACGATCAACAATGTATTAAGACCAATCATAGATGAGATTTATGAGCTTAATAATGGACCTACAATATCAACACCAGAGTATCCTCATGGACGGAAGGTAGTTGTGAAAGTAGTTACCCTGGTTGGTGATATTTTTGCAGCTCACAAAGCTGCAGGCTTCAAATCACATTCAGCTAACAAGTTTTGTTTGTGGTGTCAAGTCAATGCATCTGATCAAAATAAACTGAAATTAGGAAGTCCTTGCACAGGGCAGAAGGTTTTTGAGGCCGCGAATCACTGGAAAGACACCCTGTCCGAATTCAGCCGAGAGAAGGTGGCAATAAGGACAGGAATGCGTTGGTCAGAGCTTAATCGGCTTCCTTACTGGGACCCGGTTCTCAATGTTAGTTTGGGGGTGATGCAAAATTGGTTTGAGGGGGTTCTACAGCATCATTTCATAAGCCGATGGGGATTTGATTTCAAACAAACAGAAACAAATGAAAATTCCAAAGGTATCAAATTCTCTCAGCAGTCACAAAGCGAAGATAGCGAGATGGTTACAAGCAACAAAATAAACAGAAGCTTTGAAAGCAATGACAAAAACTCTGGTTATCTTTCAGAAGATCTCAAGAAAAGGATTCAAGAGAGAGTTTGTGAAGTGATTGTCCCAAAAGGAGTCACACGTATACCACCATTGGTTGGTAAATCCCAGATTGGAAAACTAAAAGCAAGTGAGTGGCACTGCTTGTTTTCAGTTTATCTTCCATTGGTGTTTCTTGAAGCAATCTGGGAAAACGCAGTCAATGATTATACAGGCAAGTCATTGGAACTTCTTTTGAATTTTGGGGCGCTTGTGCAATGTACAAATATCTTTGGTTCAAGAGTTGTCAAAAAAGAAGATCCCCTAAGATTCTCCGAAAACTACAATACATATCAGAACACGTCATTAAACCTCTTTCCACAATGCCGGAATGTTCCCAACCACCATTATGCGATGCATATACCAGAGCAGCTACAATATTGGGGCCCACCTATGGGAATTTCAGAATTCCCAGGAGAGCGTCTTATTGGTGAAATTCAAAACCTAAAATGCAATTTTTTGCCAGGTTTGTATTTCTCTATCACAGCAATTTTTTCTCTTATTTTTTTCATTATTCTATTTTGAAGCACAGGTTCAATGGAGGAGACTTTTATGTCAAAGTTCTGTCAAAGGGAAAGGATAGAAGTCTTCAAAGATCAGAAAACCGATAACAAAGAAAAATCATGACATAAAAATCTTGAATTTAATGACGAAACTTATTTTGCATTATTGAAATACTTAAAACAAATTCACCCAGACTTGCGTGACTATAGTATGCTCCCTCATCCTGATAATTCATTAGTACTTAAAAGTTTGCAAGAAATTTGAAATCAATCAACTGGCTAACAGGCTTGAAACTATCAATGCAAGCTCCCAACAGCTTTGTCAAATTCAAGAGTGGACTCAACAAACAATTTGGAAGAATAAGGAGAATTTTGGATCTGAGTGATCCAAAAATTCATTCAGGTCCTTTGATAGTTTTGGAGGAGTATGAGCTAGTAAACAACCAAGAACAAGATTTTTACCAAGTTGAAATGTTTCTAAATGGATTGGAGCTAGCACATGTGGTACCAACTCAATGACTGATCTTTGTTCCAGTGAGTGATGTTTTGGGATTGGCTGCATACCTTCAACTCCCAGCTTGGTCTTTAGGTAGCAGGAATATCAGCTTTCTTTTGCAATTTATAAATAAGCTTGTGGATATTGAAACGACTTGCTTTTGAGGATGTAGGTCATAACTACTGTGCATTCTTGCTCAATGCAAAAGTATTTTAGAAATGAATTTTTTTTACACTTTTTCTGATTAAGAAGAAAAAACTTATGAATTCCTTGTTCTTTGTCAAGCAGATATTCACAAGACCAAAAACAAAAAAAACACTTTTGACAGCTATTTTTTGTGAGATAAAATGCCCAACAAATTTCACCAAGACTAAAAACCAACAATAAGATCATGGCCACCAATGAAGCATGACGTATTTGTTTAGATAAACAAGTCAGCATCTTCTACCAAAGTGCGCAAGACCCTTCTAATCATATACATTCTTCCAATTACAGTTGACATGTCACCACCTTGGTTTGTTGTAGCTATAGTACCATCTATCAATTCAATCAACGCACGCAGATAACGTGTTTGGTTTCTTTTTGCTCCATGATATATGGAGATGCTTCCTTCATCTATTGAGCATACGTTTCTTAGACAAATCTTCTTGAATTTTTATGTGCAATGTGAGAAAACATACTTGATTTCCAATTTCCAAAAGCTGTCAATTTCCCCCTTTTTTCTTTTTCCCATAGAATAGGCTGTACTGTAACCAACACTGGAACCTTGAACAATGTGTGTTTCCAAACATAGTCATCCATCCATGCTTAAAAAACAAAATGATTAGTATTGGAAATAAAAAATAAATACTTTTTTTAAATCAGCTCACCAAAGAATTTACATCCATCTTTTGAAAAGCGATTGTTTGCATCTTTTCGAGGGCAATGTAAATAAATTTGGTGTCTTTGATTTATACTCATTGCAGCAAGTGTTGGCTCGTTGCAATCACAATATATGACCTTTTTGAAGCAGCCAGTTTCAGCTGAGAGGATAACAAATTGAGTAAGAGGCATTATTAAGTGTTTGAGTATGAGAGCTGTATTTAATAATCTATATATATATCAAAACGTGTCTAGGTTTTTTTAAATGGATTTCTTATGTTGATCTTTTTCAGTTAAGTTATTTTGGGTGACTTTGCCCTTGTTAAATATTTTTTGCATTTCTTTTCCCTTTGAATTCTGAAAGCCTTTCAGGAAAAAATACTATACAGTTTTTTTATTTTCTTAATTAATGAATACAGCCTATTTGAGCAATTCTATGTAGATTGCATAATATTTATGCTGAGTAAACAATTTTGAAATCCATCTTGTTTGGCTTTCAAACTCCCCAAAAAACAGATTTATTGACAAAGTGACTTTCAAAAAAGTCTACAATGATCAGAAACAAGTTAATGTTGAAAAATACTGTAACCGTGGATGTATTACCAATCAATACAACTCTCAAAATAAAAAACTATGTACAAATTTCAAGAAATAAAACATGCAAGATACACAAAACACTATGAAAGCGAATAAATGTGTTTCAAAAAACACACTTTCTACTAAATGTGAAATTAATATTACCAACCCCTCTTCCACTCATCCCCTGATAAGAAACTTGAGCCTCCAACAACAAATTCACTGGGATCTTCTGCATGAGCCATAGGTGTATCAAAATCCAAAACGTGATTGAATTCTTCTTGATTTGATTCCTCGTCATTGTTTTCCGCCACAATCTCCTCATCACTTTTGGAATAATTCTCAATGCTTTCAGATTCATCATCATCACTTTCCAAACCATTATCTTCCTTTGAAATTTCGTGTGAAAGGTCGTAAGAAGCAGTGCACTTTTCCCAATACTTCTTGGTGAATTTGCGGTCACTAAGCCTTTTGTCTGGATGCTGTATACCACGAATAGATTGTGAGGCATTGGGTAAGAAGGCAACTTTGAAGGAATTGGCAAACACCTTTTTTTCGCCAATGGGGAAATCATTGAACCATGTTTCCTTGTAAAAGTCTATTGGAAGGCCTTCGGGAGGTTGAGAATATGGTGAAACCTCAGGTGGATCAACTTCAATCCGGATTCGTCTTCTTGATTGCTTGCCTTGAATCCTTTCTGCTTTCTTGATTTCCTCATCAACTCGTCGCATAAATTTGTTTGCATTATCTGAACGAAAGACGAGTTTCTTGATTTTGTAGGTATTCTTCGATATGTACTCATCATCGCTATGAGCATCTTGTTTGGATAATACTTCTAAGTATCTCTTTGGAAAATTATTTGCAACCCCAAATTTGTAACAAATATCACGAAGCTGTCATATGTTTTTATCAGTAAACAGAAAAAGAAAGAGATTCAGTGCAATATCTTACACATTTCCTTGATAGTTGTATTGCACCTTTTTCTTGATATTTTCTGTGCTTTCCGGCTTCTTTCATCTCTTTCTTGAAACGCTGAGCCATGTAGTAATGAACATAGTGATTATATGTGTCATGAAGCAACTTGATATCATTAAGATGGCCCAGATTGATATTCATGTGCTCATAGGCACCACCAATAGCAACTTGACGAAATCTTTGAATAGCACTGATTTGACAGGCTTCGTTGTATAACGTGTCACTTGCTTCTTCAAGATTTGGGGCCCATTGACAAATCCCCAATTTAGAAAGCAACGCCTGTATATATAAAATAAAGAATTCTTTGATGTAGACTATACCTCTCCCGACCTTCTTTCATCCAGGCTCAACTCCTTTCAGTGTTAAAACCTCGCTTTGAGCAATAAGTGGTACACCTGTATCACTTTTGGCCATTTTTTTAATTTCCTCGGCATTTTTGAAGCGATTGCTGAACTCCTTGAGTGTAGAAATTTTTGGCGCAATGGGAACTGAATGTTCATGAACCATATCCCAAAGAACTTTTATATGGATATAAAAGGAATCCTAAACATAGATGCTTAAATAGGTCAGTAATATGGCCTTTTTATTTATTTATTTTATGCAATATTCATACTGACCTTTGTATACTGAAAATCTGGAGGTGTGTTGGCTATAATTAATTGATATGGGTTTGACTTGTGTGAACAATTGTCTGATTTTTTTTTCACAGGTAATTTTGAGCTCTTATATAGCTTCAAGGGTGGAAGTTGACTTTTTGAAGCTTTCTTTTGTTTATCTACTTCAAGGGATTTGATTTTTTCTAGAATATCATGATATGCAGTTTGTGATTGTTGAAGTTGCTGCTGCAATATTGAAATTTGACAATTTTGCTGCTCAATTACAACACCAGGATGAGGTTCAGTGAGAGGGTCATCTGGATCAACATATTCATGAGTAGAAAAGCAATGGAAATTCATGGTAAGTTTTAGAAAAAAAATAGAGCAAAGAATTTGAAAGAGCTAATGGGAAAAATATATTGAAAGTTGTCCTAATTTTCAAGGAGTTGAACAGAAGAAAGGGTTAGCAAAGATGGTGAAAGGACTCACCATCATTTAATTTAGTTGGAAGAAAAAAAAAGGAATGTGATGTGAGAAGTGAGGAGGAGGACAGTGCAACACAAAATGCCCCACATCACCCAATTGTTGGGGGTGCCGGGGGTGACCAGTGCGGTGGTACCACAGGCCTCAGATCTGGCAATTTTGTGTTTTCAATTCTGATTGTAAGATAGATGTAGCAATACTTGGCATCATCAGATCTGAGGCATGTGGTACCACCCTACTAGCTCAGTTATCAGGCCTTCTTTTAACCACCTCCCTTCAAATTGACAAAATGATCATTCAAAACTAAAAAAATCTTTCAATACATGTGTCTTTTCTGCTTTGTTTATTTTTGTATGATGGTAGTCTAGAAAATTAAAATAAGGATTTTGCTGGAATCTAATTGGGTGAGTTTTTGATGTAGAAATTATTGATGATATTGATCTACCAGTATCCTATCGATATTTGTATTTTATGAGAGATTTTATCTCCAAAGGAAAATAAACAGGTTTAATCATTGTGTCGACCTTATTTTAAATTTCTTCAAATCGTTATTTTTAACAAACAAGTGAGAAATCAAAGCTAAAATATGTTTCTCTCATTTGGGAAACTAATTTCATTCTGTGTCAGGATTTCTCAATGTTTCAAGGCTTTTAATAGTAATTTTTAATATGAGATTTCTCTAAAAAAGATAACAATACAGTGTCAAAAATCTCAAAGCAAATATACAAATACCTGTGTAATTGAGTTATTAGGCGGTAATTTGGTTTTTTATATTCCAGAATAACTCAATAAAGTGCCAAATTTATTTCAAGAAAGTAAATATTAACTGCATAAATGTTGATTCCTGCTCTGAATTCAATTTGATATTATCTCTTAAGGTCTTTTCACTTAAATTGGTAAGATCTGTATTCTTTACTCAATAAATAGTATATCTTTTCCCACGCACTTCTAAGAAATAGTGTATTGAAAACCATCGATTCCATAATGAATTTTTCATTGCATACGATTTATTCCGTAAATTCTTATCTAATTAAAACAGAATTGTTAGTTTTTCTTTTATGGCAAATTCAGTTATTTCTCCAATCAATAATTATGTTGATGCATTCATTTCTCAGTTGAACAAAGTGCTCATGATTTTAAAAATACATCTTAATTATCAGGAAAAAGCCAAAGTGTTCATTTTCTGTTATTGTACGTCTGGCTCAACTTAAATCATTTAAAAAAAATTTTTAACCACAATTAGCGAAATATATTTTAATTTTATTACAATCGGCTGTAATTCTACTTTCCCATAAGATCCCTTTGTCTTTCACATTGCCATTTAAATGTTTAGAGTGATATGTATGATTCAATAGTACTAATTCAGGAAATGAAATGAATAAAATAAGAGTTTAATTCCTGTCCTTTGAAAATGACTCTTATATGAAAATAAACTTAATTTCATTTTGGAAGAGGAAGGACAATCTAAGAAATAATTTTGGAGAATAATTTTGCAAAAATAGACCATATCTCCCAAAATCAGAAACATTAATTGTTACTAGGAACAAGTTTTTGTTTTCTTTATGTTATCATACATGTCTTACTGACAGTATCTTCCAGGAAACTTCAAAATTATTTAATATTTCCAGTGATTCCCATGAATACGCTTCCAACTACTATAGAATAACTTCTAATATTTTGTGAGGAATTTCTTTTCTTTGAGATAAGATCCAAAGATATGGATAGCCTTATTGAAGAAGCTTCAAAAATAAATTCAGAATTTATCAAGGGTACTTTTTGAAATGATTCTAGGGCTGAGCTATGTTCTTCATGTAGGCTTTTGTACTCTTTTTGTTCATTGTCTGTTGCAATATATAAATTTCTATATTACTTTTCATTGGTGTGGGAGTTGTCTTAAAATTGTTATTACCACATTTTCTCATTATTTAATCAATTTGTTGAGTTTGAGTGACTTTCAGGTGGTATTTTCTTTTCCAGATTTTTCTTCTTCCCATTACTTGTCTTGCAATAGACAGAAATTTGATCTTAAATATTAATTTTAGTTGTTCTATTTTTTGCAGTGTTTCTTCGTGAACTAATATTATGTCATATACCCATGAAAATGAAAGTGTTTCATTTCCAAGGAGTAGGCAAGGTTCTGGATAACTAATAATTAAAAAGATCTTAATAATCCAGTTGGATAATTTATTATAAAACTTCTCAAGGATTCACTTAGGCATGAAGTGATGAATTTTGTTTTATTAGGTGTTCTTAAGGATTTCACAACAGTTTGTTAATAGTAGGGTAGCTATAGCGGGGTGTTTTTGTTTTTATGTGGTATTCATGTAAAAATATATTCATTTGCTTCTAATTTTGACCTTAAAGAAGCTGTAACAAATCCATCTTTATTTATTTGTTCAGCGTTCTGTACTGCATAGCTTATAATGCATATTAAAACTGAAAGCCTTTCTGGGGGAAAGAGTGTTTTGTGGTAATTAATAACTTATTTTGGTTATAAAAATCTTGCTAAACATATGAATTTGTATGCTTTTATCCCTCTGTTTTTGTCAAATTCTTTGGTAAATATTCATTGCACACATATTATGTTTGATACTTTTGGTAAGTCCCCTTTTTTGCATAAAAGAACAACATCCTTTTTTCTGATTTAATTGATTACAGAGAAAAAAGCTTTTTTCCATTGACCAATGAAGGAGTCAAGTAAGCATTTTGAACTGAAGTTGGCCATTCTTTATTTTTTTGCATTACAGCTTTGGCTGAGATTGGTTGAATTGAGCCTCTGTTTATGTCTTCTCTTTCTTCCTTAATTTATGGTTCTCTTACTGAGTATGACTTTTGTCAAAATATCGGGTTAATTTTTTCAGGAGCCTCATTGACTTGCCTTCATTCCCAATGAGGAAGACTTGGTTTTTCACATGGTGTGGTATTCCATACCTTTTTACCAGTTTCAAGACAAGCTGGAAAATCAAGATCGAAATGACTAATTCAGGAAATCACCACTCAAAGTACATGCTTAAAATCACAAAAAACCCAGGAATAACATCAACAGTAGGGAGGAATGGAAGATTTTAGCATTCACAATTGAAATATTCAATATACTTCTATAATCAAATGAACAATAGAGGAGTCCAATCCTATGGAGTTACACAATAAAACTTACATATAAGGCTTACATGATCAACAATAGGCTTAATACATACAGAAAACTCAAAATTACATGGGAAAAGTAACATTGTAACATCATATCCACTCTAAATCCATCAGGAAGATTATATTACTGAGAATCCAATACATCAAAATAAAATACAGCTCACGTGACACAAGGATCATCTGACAGTATCAAATCCAATTCAATACATGAAAATCCACTAAAAACTTAAAAATTACACAACAATACAGGAACCCAAATAAGACTTATGTAGTCCACATGCATAAGATCTAGACATTACACAGTCACAGTATTATTAAAATTTAACTTAATTGAAATTCAACTAGCTGCATTCAAGGAAAATACACTAAACTGTAAAGTACACAGCAATTACAGTAATCAAGAATTAAAACTCAAGAGGATATCCCCACATTACACAGCATAATCACCTGGAACTAAATAAATCTTACAAACAGTTTATACATGGGCTTATTCACATGACACCACCTTCATCCTTACTAACCAGAATTAATTCCTCAAGGCTGTGCAAGCTGACTAAAGCAGTGCAAAAGGGAAGTCACCTGATATTCTTATCAAAATCCCCACAAACAAAAAAACATCTCAATCTTAATTTTGACCAAACAAATGGTGAAAATATCTCAGTCATATGATACCATTCCCAATTTTACACACTAGCATTAATCTCTCAAGGATGTGCAAGATTACTAATGCAGTATAACAGATAGGTCATCTGACTTTTGTTACAAAAATCTACACCAGCAAAATTATCTCAAGGGCAAGAATAAAACTTTACATGGAGAGCCCATGGGTACTTCTCACAACATAAAAGGAGGCCTCTCTCTCTCACTTTCTCCTCTTCTCCCCATGAATGAATCCAATCAGTTATATACCAAGAAGGAGAATCACTATTCATCCCTTACTAGTAGGATAATCTAGTTATTTTATTAAAGTATTATAGACTTATAGGCTTAATTCATAGTGATTTCTAATTAATAGTAGTTAACAGAAGGTCTACTTAATATTATTAATCCATCCTATGTTTAAATCATTAGTCTTATAATTATAGTCCTATCAATAATACTCATAATATTGAGTTTATCCCCATAACATTTACATTATAAAGGAAAAATAGTCTTATTATATCTTCATATTAAAAAAACCAACCTTACAACTATATATTATTATATATAAAAAAACCTTATATTATATCTTTTATATATTTAACAAACACCCTCTATATATTGAACAATATCTTACCAATAAATTATTAAAGGTCTTATTATTATATTATATCAACAATTAACCCCTCAAACCATTAAGTATTATAACATATATAAAATATATAACATCAAATTGAACTTACCCCTTAAAATATATATTATTACTATTATGTTAAATAAACCTCTTATACTATTAAGGTCTTACCCTTAAAATCATCTTATATTATTATTTGAAAACTATATTTTATATTTTTTTTAACTTATAAGTTACTGATTATTGAATAGGTCTGATAGAGACTGCTAAAAAGTCTTCTCTAGTTGTAAAGCCACAATCTTAAATATTTATTTGTGAGCTCTGTAGGGAGATTGTTTAGTATATTCAGAGGGGCAGCTAAAACACCATTAGCACCCTTGGTTACAGGATTATTTCAGCAATTCAAAACTGTTTACCTGTGATTTCCCCCTCAAGGACTGCCTTATCCAATCCCACATAAAAGGAGTTCCACATCTGGTGTCCCAACAGTGGCTATTTCAACTTCAACATTCAATCATCAGTCAATCATCAAGAAAAGAAGAAACCCAAATCAACATAACTCACAAAAAAAATCATTATCATTATCAAGAATTAACCATCAACACTCTCATACAATCTGGAATCTGGAAACAAATCCCATTCCAAATCATCATCACCATCAAAATCCTCGAATGAATCATACCATTTTTGTTATCCAGTAAAAGAAGGAACACCAGAAAATCAAACACCTCAGGATATTGATTTAGTCATTGCAACACCAAGAACAGAACAGTAGGAAAAGGAAGAATTAAGGAGATTTTTCTTCCAGTTAATTCAAGAATCAAAGAAAAACCAGCAAAGTACAAAAGAATTCAAAGGATCAGTTTACTAAGTAAAAATGAATCAACAATCAACATCTGACTTACCACCATTACCTGAAGATACTGTAGAAGGACAGTATGCAAAAGAAAGTGAAGAGGAGGATCAAACAGTACAAATACAAAGTCTTATGAAACAAATGCAAGATTTATTATTAACACAAAGTAAGAAGAAAGGGAAAAGAAGGGAACAAACATCTTACACACCGGGAGCAAGTCCAAGTGAACCTACATTACCAAGGCATGTTAGGCCTGAAGACTCACCAATATCACCTACACCTGGACCAAGAGCAACCTCTACTCCAGCAACAGAACCAAGAACTCAAGATATTCCAAGGAGGGTTTTTGTCACTACACTAAAAAACCCAAGTCCATTACAACATAAAGTTCCAAGACAAGAAAGACCTGTAGTTAAAATTAAAGCAAAAGATTACAACCTAAATTTTGATGGAGAAGAAGTAGAGAAATTTATCAAGAAAGTGGAAAGAAGCGCTCAAATTGAAGGAGCAACAGATGAAGACCTAGCAATGCAAATGGCATTTTGAACAACAAACCAAAAGGTGAGTGATGCAATTGAAGCTATGCCAGGCTATGAAGAAGGAAATTGGACACAGCTCAAGAAATATCTCATAACAAAATGGGGAAGAGTTGAACGTGAAAGAAGATACAGAAAAGACTCACTGATGAAGCTTTTTTCTGAAACTCAAGAAGATGGAGGAATTGGTAGTCTATCACAATATAAAAAGTTTATGGGAGAATATGAAACTATTGTTACTTACTTATGAAGATACAGGTATATTCCTCAAGATAACATGTTTCATGAAGATTTATTTGACTGTCTTTCAGCTGATATTAAAGGAGCCATAAGCAAGGAGATGATCGAAGATAATGGTATGGTTAGAGCTGAAGATGGAGGATACCTTATACCACCTATGAAGATCCTCAAGAAGTACATCAAACAAGAATTGGAAGCCAGAATATTGGTAACCAAAAGATTCTCATCATCAAGAGATACAGGAAGGAATGTTACTGAAAATAAAAATAAAGTTCATTTCAAGGAAGAGGCTTTCCCAGGAATGAATAAAGCTTTTAATAAAATGAAGGAAATTACTGAATCCCTCAAAGAACAAAAAATGGAAACTAGAAAGCAGTCACAAGGGGAAAATGAAGATTTCAAGAAATTTATGACTCAACTAGAAGAATTGAAAAGTCTATCCAAACCTCCAATGGGTGGGGTTACCAATAATCAACTCAATAATCAACAGTTCAAACCAAGAAATGATTTACCCCCATTCTCACAAAGGCATGTTCCCTATGCACCAGCACAAAACATACCAAAACCTTATGTCAAATGTTATTATTGTCTGGAGGAAGGGCATTCAGTGAACAGATGCAACTACCTCTTTGAAGATCAAAATAGAAAATGGGTCAGCAGACAAGGAGGTGGATTTTTGTTTCCCAATTGGCAAAGAGTACCAACAGATGGAAAAATATCACCAAAGAAATTAGTGGAAGAATTTGCAAAAGAACAAGAAGAACTTATCAAGAAAAGAAAAGAAAATGAAGCTAAAGAATCAATACATCAACCAAAAGAAGTAAACATAATACAAGCAAAGAAGAATGACATTTCAACAGCTATAGCCAAAATTGAAGATTGGGGAAGCTGGCAGCCACCAACTATATCATCAGCAAATGATCCATTTCTCAATAATTATGGATTAAGAAACACCAAACAAAGATCCTCTAGATATGAGCATCCAATTCAAGAATCAAAAAAGTCATTAACAAAAACAATGGAAACACCACCAAACAAGAAACCAAACATACCTGGAGCCTATATTGAAGATGAACATGGAAGAGTGGAAAAAACAATTAATCCCACTAAATTCAAGAAACCTCAAGAGTTCAAAGAGGAAGAAGTTAGACCAGAAGTTAAAGAAAAACAGTATTCTGGAAAAAAGCAGGAATTGACTCAAAATACTATTCATAACAAGGATATCAAGCAAGAACTTACAGAATCTCAAGAGGTTATGAGTCAAATTATCAAAAGGGTTTTGGATCAGAAAATAAATCTCACCTTAGAACAAGTTCTTATCATGTCACCCAGAGTTATCAACCAGCTTAAAAATTTGACAACAGAAGAAAGAAACTCAATCAACTCACTTGACACAAAAGAAATTCAAACCAAACTCATAAGCCACCATGTAGGAGATTATTAACAGCCCAAACTACATTATGCCTGTCCATTGGGATTTATGCAAGTGTACCTAGGTGAAGAAGGACATGAAATAATGGCATTAGTAGATACAGGATCAGAATTAAATGTAATACCAGAAGATTCAACAATCAAAGCAGGACTCACCACAAGATGTCTCAACATGAATTTAAGAGGAATTGGTGGTCACTGTACTTCAATAGTAGGATTAGCAGAATTTACCCCAATTACTCTAGTTACTGGGGAAGAAAGAAATATACACCTTTTTTGTGGCAAGGGGAGCAGTACACACAGTATTGGGAAGGCCCTTCCTTGCAGACAACAACATCAGATTAGACTTTTCTCAACAAAAAGGGGAAATATTCAGTTATATAGAGCCAGATGGAAGAAGGCTTTGCTTACCTATTTGTTCACCACAGAAAGTAGGATGGAGAGAAAACCCACCAGCAGGAATGGAAACATGTGCAGTTTCTAAATTGGAAGATTGGAAAGAATTACCAGCAGAAAAAGAATCAAGTTCCAACAATCAGGAAATTTCAGAAGAACATCCTCACCAAGTATTTAAGGAAGAAGTAATAGAATCTGAAGATAAAATGGAAATAAAAATGGAATTAGCCCCAGTTAATACAGAAAATATCAAGCCAAAGCCTAAGGAAATAAATCTTAAAGGAATTACAACCTCAAATGGAGAAAATGGAAATACTGGTAACCAAATAACTCAAGCTATCAACTATTACAATTTCAAGAATCCTGAAAAAATAAAAATAAAACCACTCACCAAGCTCTTGTCACCTATCAAAGCATTAAATTCCCTTTCAAAGGGAATATTTAAGAATAATTGGAAATCAGGTGTAAAACCAGTTATGTCAGTAATTAATGTCACAGTGGGAGAAAGGAATTTGCACTCCAATTCTAATACATCAGCATTAAATTCCTTAAAAGAAATTTCTCTCAAACACAAAATTACCTTAAATGAAGACATCAAACCTCAAGAAAATCATATAATTCATGAAGGAAGTATTAAATCAACCTGAAAACCCAAACAATATGAAGAATTAAACAAAAAGATGGAATATATCATGAAAAATCAATCAACCAATGGAAATGACCAAGATCAAGTAAAAGATATACCTTTTTGTTTAGAAGAAGAACCTTTAAAAATGGAATTCCCTTGTTTTAAGTCAACAAGAAAAGAAATAGAATGCAGTTTCAGTACAGTTCAGAATATAACTGAAGCTAAAATTGATGAGTCAACATATGAAAATCCAATTAATTCACTGTCACAAATTGACATACAACAGGAATTAAATCAGCAAAAAGCCTTACCCCCTGAAGACAAATCCTCTGGGGAAGCTTATAATAACTGTAATGTTGAAAGCAAAATTAATTTAAGATTCAAAAAACTTCAGTCTATCAGGAACCATGCCAGAAATGGGCTCATAAAAAATACAATACACTCACCAAATATTTTAGAAAAACATCATTCTGGACCAGCATATGAGAATGAAGCAGGATTATTTTGTCAAATGGAAATACAACAAGAAGCTTAAGATGAGCATAAATTTATACTTACTGAAGACCAATTTCCCTGGGAAGGCTATACCAATTGGCAGCCTTTGAGAAAGAAAACTGCAACCTGGAACTATACAAAATAACTCAACAAGATCATCAATGCTCAACCCAACATGTAAAATGGCTAGAAGAAATAAAGAAAGCACCAAATGAAAAAACTGAGATTAAAAAAGAAAAGCTCACCAAGGAAGAAAGGGAATATTTTTGGATTACTCAGAATAAGAAGATATGCCCAAATTTGCAAGCCCATTTGGCAAGGCAATATAAAATTTGAACACAAAATGAGGACTGGAAAGATAACAAAAATAAAAGTGGAAACACCAATCATGAGTATTTAAGGGATGAAAAAGAATTGCAGGATCAATATCTCAATAAGGAAAAGAAGAAATGAACTTGCAGCCAAGAAGACCAAATTCAAGGATAATCTTGACAACAAAATCTCACACCCTCAATGAATTTCTTTAAGGATAATGTGTTTTCTTTCTTATCTCTTCTTTTTTTCATTTTTTCTAGTCTCAAATATCCATATATACATAAATATTATAAAATAAAATAAAATATATATATTTAAAAATAAATAAAAATAAAAATAAAAAAAACTCAAAAACTTAAAGAAATAACCAAAAAAAAAACAAGATAAAATTATTTATTTCATTTTTTTTTAAAAAGGAAAAAAAAAAGTCAATTACTTATATCTTTTTTTTTTAAAAAAAAAAAAAAAAATTACTTTTTATTTTTTTTAGTTTCGCTAAATAAAAAATAATAATAAAATAATATAAAAAAAAAATGATGAATTGCAATGGAAGAAGAAGAGAATGGTACTTTACAAGGAAGAAAAAAAAATATCACTTTTTTTTTATTTGCTCTAAAAAAAAACCAAAAAAAACATGATGATATGATAAAAAAAAAAAAAAAAAGGAGACGATCAATCGCGACTAAAAACAAAGAGTACAGTACAATAATTAGACAAGAAAAAAAAATAAATTCATTAATTATTACTTTTTATTTATTTTTCCAAAAAAAAATAAAATAAATAAATAAATAATAATAAAAAATTATATAAAAAAAAAAAGAAATGATCGATCGCGATGAAAATAGAAGAGTACTGTACTATACAGTACAGTACAATTTAGAAGCAACCAAAACACAAAAAAAAAAGAAAAAAAAAATATCAATATGAATAAAAAAAATAGTAGAAGTTACATTGAACAGTCAAGAAAAGCAACACCTGCGGCTAGAAAACAAACACAAACACTTCAAATTTGAAGCATTCACACCCAGCTGCTTAAAAAAAAAAAAAAACTTTGAACATTTAAAATTAATTATATTTTTATTTTTATTTTTATTTCTTCATTATATAATTGATAAGATTATTTAAATTATGAATTATTATTTTTTAATCCATTCATTACTAAAAAAAAAAAAAAAAAAAAAAAAAAGAGAAAATACCATCACTATTATAAAAGATGGAAAGTAGGTCACAATTATTAAATGGAGAGGGGGGGTTCCCACCCATTTAATAATCATCAATGGGTTATAGTGTAGAGCTGTCATTAAGAGGATGACATGGGTATTAATTTTACTCAAGAACATATGGGGTCTCAATATTGTTAAATACAATAAAAGGAAAAAAACAACAAAAAAAACTCACCAAAATCAATCAAATTAGTAAAACAATAATACCAACCAAATTACTGCAAGAAGAGGTGCTGGATAAGACCTTAAACTGTCTAAGATCCTTATTTCCAAAATTAAGCAAATAAAAATCAATTTCAAAAAAGGTCCTAGATAAGACCTTTAACTATCTGGATCACTATTTCATCATTCATCAAGACAATTCAACAAATGTCAGCTCAAGCAAAGGTCCTTGATATGACCTTAAACTGTCCAAATATTCTATTTTTTTTATTTTATCATCAACAACTTAACTCAATAAATGGTCCTAGATAAGACCTTAAACTGTCTGAATCCTTTATATTTTTTCAACAAAATTACTTCAAGAAGAGGTCCTTGATAAGACCTTAAACTGTCTAAATATCTCAATTTTCTTCATTTATTTTGTCCATCATCAAACAAAATTACATCAAGAAAAGGTCCTTGAAAAGACCTCAAACTGTCTAAATCATCTTTTTTTATCAAACAAACTTCAAGAATTCAAGCTGTGGTCCTGAATGAGACCTTAAACTATATCAAATCTCTATCTTTTATTATTCATTTATCTCCTTTTATGACAACACTGTTGGAAATATTTAATCAAGAAAGGTTATTAGTAGCTGGAAGAATTTTTATCAAATGGAGAGCGAAATTACCCTAAATCAGTATTGATGATATAGGACAACATTAACATGGATAAACAAACAAACAAGAAGAAACAACAGGGTACAAATCAAATATGAAGAAATGAAGATTCAAAATCAATATAACAAGCCATCAATGGAAATTATCAACTGAATTTATTGAAATAAAAATTTAAAGAAAGAAGACTCTCACTTATGAACCCAGGATATTGTACTTGAAACTGGAATGCTGGGGACAGCATTAAATGGAGAGGGGGATGTGGAATTCCATACCTTTTGACCAGTTTCAAGAAATTTTTGGGAATTAAGAGCTGGAAAATCAAGATCAAAATGACTAATTCAGGAAATCACCACTCAAAGTACATGATTAAAATCACAAAAAACCCAGGAATAACATCAACAGTAGGGAGGAATGGAAGATTTTAGCATTCACAATTGAAATATTCAATATACTTCTATAATTAAATGAATAATAGAGGAGTCCAATCTTATGGAGTTACACAATAAAACTTACATATAAGGCTTACATGATCAACAATAGGCTTAATACATACAGAAAACTCAAAATTACATGGGAAAAGTAACATTGTAACATCATATCCACTCTAAATCCATCAGGAAGATTATATTACTGAGAATCCAATACATCAAAATAAAATACAGCTCACGTGACACAAGGATCATCTGACAGTATCAAATCCAATTCAATACATGAAAATCCACTAAAAACTTAAAAATTACACAACAATACAGGAACCCAAATAAGACTTATGCAGTCCACATGCATAAGATCTAGACATTACACAGCCACAGTATTATTAAAATTTAACTTAATTGAAATTCAACTAGCTGCATGCAAGGAAAATACACTAAACTGTAAAGTACACAGCAATTACAGTAATCAAGAATTAAAACTCAAGAGGATATCCTCACATTACACAGCATAATCACCTGGAACTAAATAGATCTTACAAACAGTTTATACATGGGCTTATTCACATGACACCACCTTCATCCTTACTCACCAGCATTAATTCCTCAAGGCTGTGCAAGCTGACTAAAGCAGTGCAAAAGGGAAGTCACCTGATATTCTTATCAAAATCCCCACAAACAAAAAACATCTCAATCTTAATTTTGACCAAACAAATGGTGAAAATATCTCAGTCATATGATACCATTCCCAATTTTACACACTAGCATTAATCTCTCAAGGCTGTGCAAGATTACTAATGCAGTATAACAGATAGGTCATCTGACTTTTGTTACAAAAATCTACACCAGCAAAATTATCTCAAGGGCAAGAATAAAACTTTACATGGAGAGCCCATGGGTACTGCTCACAACATCAAAGGAGGCCTCTCTCTCTCACTTTCTCCTCTTCTCCCCATGAATGAATCCAATCAGTTATATACCAAGAAGGAGAATCACTATTCATCCCTTACTAGTATGATAATCTAGTTATTTTATTAAAGTATTATAGACTTATAGGTTCAATTCATAGTGATTTCTAATTAATAGTAGTTAACAGAAGGTCTACTTAATATTATTAATACACCCTATGTTTAAATTATTAGTCTTATAATTATAATCCTATCAATAATACTTATAATATTGAGTTTATCCCCATAACCTTTACATTATAAAGGAAAAATAGTCTTATTATATCTTCATATTAAAAAAAACCAACCTTACAGCTATATATTATTATATATATAAAAAACCTTATATTATATCTTTTATATATTTAACAGGCACCCTCTATATATTGAACAATGTCTTACCAATAAATTATTAAAGGTCTTATTATCATATTATATCAACAATTACCCCCTCAAACCATTAAGTATTATAACATATATAACATATATAACATCAAATTGAACTTACCCCTTAAAATATATATTATTACTATTATATTAAATAAACCTCTTATACTATTAAGGTCTTACCCTTAAAATCATCTTATATTATTATTTGAAAACTATATTTTATATTTTTTTTAACTTATAAGCTACTGATTATTGAATAGTTCTGATAGAGACTGCTAAAAAGTCTTCTCTAGTTGTAAAGCCAAAATCTTAAATATTGATTTGTGAGCTCTGTAGGGAGATTGCTTAGTATATTCAGAGTGTGAGCCTGTGAGGTATGTTTAACATACCCATAAGGCCACAAATGATTTTATAAACAATTAAATTTGTCTTAAACAGACTTTTTAGTTGAATTTAAAATAAAAAATAATAAAAAATAAGTATAACTTTTTTTTGGATAAACAAAGTTATAATTATTATGTCATTTTTGGATTCTACACCAAAAATAACCTAGGGTACACCCATAGGGTGTTATACCCAAAAACACTTATTTCTTGTGTTATTAGAAGATTTAAGAATCTCACAGTACTAATGTAACTTTTTTAACATTTTTTAAAAATTGTTAAATTTAAGCTTAATTAAGCTTAAATTTAAAGTTACATAAGGTTTATGCAACTTTACCAAAATTTTAGTTAAAATTGAGGTGTGGTGTATATTTACTGAATTGGCTAAGGATTTGCCATACAGAATGTAAATCCTGCGTGAGCTCAATTTAAAAGGGTTTAAGGCCATAGTATGGCTTTAAATAAATAAAAGGGCAAAATCCACGCAAAAAGGTGGGACAAAGGAAAAAGACCAAATAGAGCTGGGGTACCCAACTTTTTGGATCTGCAAGGATTCAATTAAGGTTGTTCACCTGTATTGGAGGATTTTCAACCTTATTTAAACTTTAAGATTAGACTTTGATCCAACCTTAAGGTTTAAACTGGTTTTATCCTAAATTGGACAGGAATTTCAAGCTGCCAAGAGGGTAAATCCCAATAAGCAGGCTTGGAATCAAGGTTTTAAGAACTGTCAAAGCTTAATCAAGCTTAAAAAGCTTAAATAAGCTTAAAACTTTAAGGTTTCAATCATCAAAACCTTATCAAAACTTAAGGTTTTGTGTGTATTGCTATTTTACGTGGAAAAATAGTAATAACTTCAAAAATTCATTAAAAATCCAAATCTTAATGGATTTGCTTGAAAATTTCACACAGCTTAGAATTTAATATTATCAATATATAAATTAAATTTTAAGTATCTTTTATTAATAGGTTTCCTGGGTAATTAGCCTGGAAAATTACTTTTTAATTAAGCTTAAAGAAAATTATGATTTCTTTAAAAATTAATTAAAAATTCAGTTTAAGAGATTTCTGCTTGAAACTCTGATTTTATGTTGTTCATGTGATGAACTTTAATATAAATAAACTTATTTTATATTAAAACTTAAAATAATTAAACTAAATGAGGATTAAAGTTACTTGGAGTTAAGAATAACACTGGTAACTTTAAATTGGAAGTAAAAATAAGTTGCCTTAAGTTAAGAACTTAATTTTTAAGCATGGTTTTTCAGTTTTGACCTGAGCACGCCCTCTACATCCATTATGAATCATGAGAGCTGCTCTGTAGACATAAAAAGAGTCTTTTCATCACTGTTTTTGTCCATAATTCATAATCAATCCAATCATATTAGACATTTAAACAGGTAAAGTTTTATTAAATATAAAATCTTATTATTAAAAGTAATTCTTAAGTTATTTTTATTCTTTATTTATTAAATTAAAGAATTGAAGTCATAGAATTCAGATTATTGTTGTAATCATCTATAATAACTTTTATTATATAAAATTATCATCTTAAATATCTTTTAAAATCCACAAATTCCTCTCAAAAACTCTTTAATCATAAATTTTAGTATAAAAAGTTGTTTTATCTTTGATTTTATTGATTTTTGGCGTGTTTTTAACTTATAATCATTATTTAATATAATAAATGTTGTTTTATAACTTGTTGTATTAAATAAATATTATAAGTAAGTTTTCTTTAAAGTTCTATATTTTTTTTATCTATTATTAGTTTTTTTATATAGAATTTTATTCTATAAAGAATTATTTCTGCACTGTGTGTGATTAATTCTTTTTATAAATAATATTTATATTATTTATAGGTGGTTAATATTCTTATTTTCCACGTGTAATTGTCTCATTAAGAGCTTTACACTTCTTATTGTTATAACTGTCAGTGACTATAACAATAATAGAATAATTATAATTTATTATAATTATTATATTTTTTTTTATTATTATATTATTATAATAATAATTAAATTTATTTTTTTTATATAATTATTTTTAATAATTATATTTAAATTTGTGGTTATAATATTTCATTATATTATATTTTTCTACTGAGGACAGTCATAGTACTCTTGATATTGTTACTATTATCAAGAGTTTCATAGACAAACCTTACATTTGGGGGCCTGGCCGTGATTTTAAACCAATTTTTGGGACATAAATCATATTCTAGACCTTATTTTACTGTTTTTTGACGTAAAATTGCCATATTTGTCTTAATATTGGCTTTTTTGGGACTTATCCCTTATAAATAATCTTTATAATATTAATAAAGTTATTTTTTCTTAAGAATATTGTTTGAAACAATATACTATTGAGTGACTTGGAATAAATTTCTTTTGTCTAACTAGTGGCTTTTTCACATCACAGACTTGAAATTTATTCTTTGAGTTATTCTAGTATAAAGTGAATAATAATATAATTTTGATTAATTAACTTGTTAATTGCATAATTATTATTTCTTTAAAGAAAATAATAAATCAAATAAAAAATCTTTAAAAATAAAAATCTTTACTAAAAACATTTTTTCTTTTTATCTTAGACATTTTTCTTTATTTTTGACGTAATTTGCCATAAATTACATAAAAACAACTTTATTCAATAAGTTGAGTTTATAAGTTATTTTTATTATTTGATAAAATAACTTATATTTTTAAATTTTCTCTAGTGTCTTCCATCAGAGAAAGTTCTTCAGACTCTGAAGCCTCAGAGTCCAGTATTGAAATTCAAACCAGCCCAGCACCAAGGGGTTTAATAACCAAAGAGCCCTTTAAAGGTCCTGCAGGTGAATTCAATCCACTTTTACTCTAATTTTTATTAAAATTGACGTGAAATGACTCCTACTAGAAGTGGAAGCAACTACTCCATCCAATCAAATGGATCTGGACCAGGACATTCCAGCCATAAATCCAAAAGGCAAGAATGTCCTCCCAGAGGAGAGGCACAAATGGAGGATGCCAGAACTTCCACCAGTTCCCAAAGGTTAGCCAGCACCTTTGAACCTCTTATTGAGAGTCCAGAAGCTGACATAACTGCTATTGCTGTTAGACCTGAACCATTTCCAACAGGCAACTGTGGAAATTTATCAATCCCAATGGAAAAACTGGTTCCTGGCGTCAAAACAACAAGAGTGGGAACTCCTTCCAAGTCTTTGGATAGGTACCATGAACTCTTATCTTCAAGTGAAGAAGTTCATGGGGCCAGAAAAGACAGAAGATCTTCTATTGGGTTGGACACCAATGTCTGTCAAAGGACAAGTCCAACAGATAAAAGCTTGGTTGAAAAACCAAAGCATGTTATCAGAAGACCAGAAGAAGAAGTTGGCCAAGGGCAAGGACAACAGCCAAGTGGAAGCTCCTCAAGCATCCACCAGCAAAAATCCGCCTCAACAAGTGCCAAACAAGCCCAAGCAAGCCCCAAAGACCAACCAGAAGGGCAAGCAAAAGGCAAAGGGAAAGGCAAAGCCCAAGTGGAACAAGCCCTACCCTCAGAATTACAGAATTCCAAAAAAGGAAAAGACAGCCATGGACAATGTGTTCAATATGGCAAGAACTTTGATGGAATTCAAAAACAAGGAGGAGGAAAGATTGAACCAATCCTTTCCAAAGAAATAGACCCTGTAAAGCTTGTAACTTACTTTGAATCTTGTAATAAAGAAATTATGGCAAAATTTAAAGCATTTGATCATGTCCAACAAAAGCTGGGCAATGAGATAGTACAAGTTAAAGACCAACAAAAGACCATTATTGGCGTTGAAAATGTTAATAAGGCAAATATTTTGTCTTTGACGCAAATTTGTGAAAGACTTGAGCATAAAGTTACCTTACTCAATCAACCAGATGAGAATTCAATTTCTTTTATAACTGGACAGTTAAGAGAATTGAAAATACAAGTTCAAAACTTGGAAAATTCAACTGGCCACAATGCAGCTCTTTTTCAAGAACAATTGGAAAAAAGTGATAAAGCAAGACTTGAATTGAAAGAAGATATTCAATCAAGTATTAACAATATATCACTAAAAAATGAATTGCCAAGGCAATCCACACCATTTCTTGACAGAAATGATCTTAACTTGAATAATGATTTACATCATACAATTTCAAGTAATGATGTGGAAACTGCTTGCAATTACAAAGACATTCCAAGATTAGAGGAATGGCCAACCTTCAGTGGTGAAGGAGAATATAATCATATGGAATTTATGAAAACAATTGATATGTTCAAAGAAGACTTTAACATACCAGATGAATACATAAGTGCCAGATTACACTCATTATTTACCAAATCAGCTAAGAAATGGTATTATAAAATGAGACAAGACCATGGAAAACATTCCTGGCCTTGGTGGAAAGAACAAGTTATTTCCAAATGGGCAAATGATTCCTGGAGATTTAGAATGGAAAATTCTTTTGAGGAAGCCATTTTTAATATTGAGAGGGACAGGCCCATGACTTGGTTTCTTAAACAGAAGGACAGATTAACTGCCCTTCTTCCTGATATGTCTGAACCAATGGTACATAAAAGGATATTAAGAAAGTGTGGTGGTGACCTTGAGCATGCTATAAGAAGCAGATGTATTGAGCCTTGCTCTACAGAAGATTATATCAATGCTATGGAGGATATCACTACTAGAACAAAAATTGGAAGAAATTGGTATAAACCCCCAATAGACAACAAGACTAGTGGGAAACCAATTTCAAAACCAAATAAACCACATGACAGACCTCCTTTGAAATGTCATAAATGTGGAAGCACATCTCATTTAGCAAACACTTGTCCAAAAAAGACAAGAGTCAATGAGATAAGTGTAGAAAAAGCGGAAGACACAAAAGAAACTGAGGTAGCTTTACATGAAAGTGATTCTGAACCTTCAGAAGAAGAAGAAACATCAGAAGAACTTAGTATAGAGAATATTAATGTTTCTTTTGAGGTCACTGAGGTACATACTCACTTACCACAGTACAGTGATGAATGTATGGATCTCATACATGTGCAAGATGCCAGAATGCAAAAAACCAAACCTGCCAGAGGTAAAGGTTATACAGCTGGGTCATCTTGTATCACTAATATTGTGATAAATAACACAGAAGCCAAGATACATCTTGACTCAGGTGCTTTTTGCACTTGTGTTGGGAAAGATTATCTTGACAAAATTTATACCAATTGGCAAGACAAGTTGATGCCAATTGAAGGTGTAAAATTCAGCAGTGCTAGCCAGAATATGCATCCTTTGGGTATATTTGAAGCTACAATAATATTTCCTCACCCTGCAGGAAGTATGAGATTGAAAGCTGAATTTGTTGTTATGAATAATTGTACTTCACAACACTTTATACTTGGGAATGATTATCTCAATATCTATGGTATTGATATTAATAATTATAAGGACAGATATTTCACTATAGGGGAAAATAAAAGGCAAAAATTTGCTTTTTCTCCAGAAAGAAAAGAAATTACTGTCATTCAACAAGTAAAAAATGTTAATAAAGAAAAATTTGTGTCAGATCAATTAAGTGAAGCACAAATTAGTCCTGAATTAACACCAGAAATGAAGGAAGAACTTATTGAAATTTTATTTCAATTTCAAAAAGCCTTTGCTTCTGATGATGAACCACTTGGGGCTATAAAAGGCCATGAAGTGGATATCATGCTTAACGTGGAGAGACCTTATCCCCCACTATTAAGAAGACCAGCTTACCCAGCTAGCCCTAGGGCTAGAGAAGCATTAGAAAGTCATATTCATGAACTAATGAAACTGGGAGTTCTTAGAAAAGTTGGACACAATGAGGAAGTGGAAGTCACAACTCCAGTAATCATTACTTGGCATAATGATAAGTCAAGGATGGTTGGGGATTTTAGGGCATTGAACACCTATACTATTCCAGACAGGTATCCAATCCCTAGAATCCATGAGACTTTGACTCAATTATCCAAAGCAAAGTTTATTACTTCCATGGATGCTCTTAAAGGCTTCCATCAGAATGTTTTAACACCTCATGCAAGGAAATTATTGAGAATAATAGCTCATTGTGGTATTTATGAATATTTGAGGATGCCTTTTGGTATTAAAAATGCACCCTCTCATTATCAAAGAATGATGAATACCATATTCCCACATGAATTATCAGAGGGATGGTTAATCATTTATATTGATGACATTATCATTTGTTCAGAAACCTGGCAATCACATTTAGAGAGACTTTCATTAGTACTTAAGAAAATTCTACAAGTGAACATGAAAATTTCTCTTAAAAAATGTAATTTTGGGTTTCATGAGTTGAAAGCTCTGGGACATGTAGTATCAGGACTAAGCCTTGGTGTTGACAAAAACAAAGTGGCTGTAGTTTTACTGAAACAAATGCCCCAGAACAAAAAAGAGATGATGTCTTTCTTAGGATTTGCCAGTTATTACAGGCAACACCTTAAAGATTTTGCAATCCATGCCAGATCATTATACAGAATTTGTGATCAACAGACTGTTTTTGAAATGACACAGGAGAGAATTCAAGCATATGATAAAATCAAGTATGCCTTGACCAATGCACCATTATTATTGATGCCAGACTGGAAACTTCCTTTTAAGCTGTATATTGATGCATGTGGTGATGGTTTAGGAGCTGCTCTTCATCAAGTTCAAATTGTCAATGACAAACCTTATGAAGGTCCAGTTTGTTTTATTTCAAGACAAATTAAACCTACTGAACACCCAACTTTCCCCGTCAGTCTTGTAAAGCATTACACATCAAGTGATAAGGAATTATTTCCTTTGAGAAATGAAACACCCTTAGAGGTACCCCCACTTGAACCAAGTGAGGAAAAGAAAGTACTAAAAGTCTTAAAAGAAAGAAGACTTAGGGGTAAAAATGAAAGAGAATACTTAGTCAGGTACAGATATCCACATCATGAAGATGAGTGGGTTGAAGAAAGTAAGATACCTGATTCCCAAAAGTTTCTCAGAAGATTCAGACATGAGAGAAGACCAATTCCTCAATAAAAGTTTGAATTGTGTGCTTTACATACTTGAACAGTATAAGTAGAGAGGTTGGACAGTGGATTATACCCCCCCCCAAATAACTTGGGGGTATACTACAAAGGAAAATTGTGGTACAATTTTTTTTGGTGGTAGGGAATGTGAGCCTGTGAGGTATGTTTAACATACCCATAAGGCCACAAATGATTTTATAAACAATTAAACTTGTCTTAAACAGACTTTTTAGTTGAATTTAAAATAAAAAATAATAAAAAATAAGTATAACTTTTTTTTGGATAAACAAAGTTATAATTATTATGTCATTTTTGGATTCTACACCAAAAATAACCTAGGGTACACCCATAGGGTGTTATACCCAAAAACACTTATTTCTTGTGTTATTAGAAGATTTAAGAATCTCACAGTACTAATGTAACTTTTTTAACATTTTTTAAAAATTGTTAAATTTAAGCTTAATTAAGCTTAAATTTAAAGTTACATAAGGTTTATGCAACTTTACCAAAATTTTAGTTAAAATTGAGGTGTGGTGTATATTTACTGAATTGGCTAAGGATTTGCCATACAGAATGTAAATCCTGCGTGAGCTCAATTTAAAAGGGTTTAAGGCCATAGTATGGCTTTAAATAAATAAAAGGGCAAAATCCACGCAAAAAGGTGGGACAAAGGAAAAAGACCAAATAGAGCTGGGGTACCCAACTTTTTGGATCTGCAAGGATTCAATTAAGGTTGTTCACCTGTATTGGAGGATTTTCAACCTTATTTAAACTTTAAGATTAGACTTTGATCCAACCTTAAGGTTTAAACTGGTTTTATCCTAAATTGGACAGGAATTTCAAGCTGCCAAGAGGGTAAATCCCAATAAGCAGGCTTGGAATCAAGGTTTTAAGAACTGTCAAAGCTTAATCAAGCTTAAAAAGCTTAAATAAGCTTAAAACTTTAAGGTTTCAATCATCAAAACCTTATCAAAACTTAAGGTTTTGTGTGTATTGCTATTTTACGTGGAAAAATAGTAATAACTTCAAAAATTCATTAAAAATCCAAATCTTAATGGATTTGCTTGAAAATTTCACACAGCTTAGAATTTAATATTATCAATATATAAATTAAATTTTAAGTATCTTTTATTAATAGGTTTCCTGGGTAATTAGCCTGGAAAATTACTTTTTAATTAAGCTTAAAGAAAATTATGATTTCTTTAAAAATTAATTAAAAATTCAGTTTAAGAGATTTCTGCTTGAAACTCTGATTTTATGTTGTTCATGTGATGAACTTTAATATAAATAAACTTATTTTATATTAAAACTTAAAATAATTAAGCTAAATGAGGATTAAAGTTACTTGGAGTTAAGAATAACACTGGTAACTTTAAATTGGAAGTAAAAATAAGTTGCCTTAAGTTAAGAACTTAATTTTTAAGCATGGTTTTTCAGTTTTGACCTGAGCACGCCCTCTACATCCATTATGAATCATGAGAGCTGCTCTGTAGACATAAAAAGAGTCTTTTCATCACTGTTTTTGTCCATAATTCATAATCAATCCAATCATATTAGACATTTAAACAGGTAAAGTTTTATTAAATATAAAATCTTATTATTAAAAGTAATTCTTAAGTTATTTTTATTCTTTATTTATTAAATTAAAGAATTGAAGTCATAGAATTCAGATTATTGTTGTAATCATCTATAATAACTTTTATTATATAAAAGTATCATCTTAAATATCTTTTAAAATCCACAAATTCCTCTCAAAAACTCTTTAATCATAAATTTTAGTATAAAAAGTTGTTTTATCTTTGATTTTATTGATTTCTGGCGTGTTTTTAACTTATAATCATTATTTAATATAATAACTGTTGTTTTATAACTTGTTGTATTAAATAAATATTATAAGTAAGTTTTCTTTAAAGTTCTATATTTTTTTTATCTATTATTAGTTTTTTTATATAGAATTTTATTCTATAAAGAATTATTTCTGCACTGTGTGTGATTAATTCTTTTTATAAATAATATTTATATTATTTATAGGTGGTTAATATTCTTATTTTCCACGTGTAATTGTCTCATTAAGAGCTTTACACTTCTTATTGTTATAACTGTCAGTGACTATAACAATAATAGAATAATTATAATTTATTATAATTATTATATTTTTTTTATTATTATATTATTATAATAATAATTAAATTTATTTTTTTTATATAATTATTTTTAATAATTATATTTAAATTTGTGGTTATAATATTTCATTATATTATATTTTTCTACTGAGGACAGTCATAGTACTCTTGATATTGTTACTATTATCAAGAGTTTCATAGACAAAACTTACACAGAGGGGCAGCTAAAACACCATTAGCACCCTTGGTTACAGGATTATTTCAGCAATTCAAAACTGTTTACCTGTGATTTCCCCCTCAAGGACTGCCTTATCCAATCCCACACTAAAAGGAGTTCCACAATGGCCCCCATGAACTAAAAAATATTTTCTCCCAGCATCATGAACAGTGGTGTTATTTAATGAAGATGAGGTTTCCCTTGCTTCTTGGTACATCTATTCTTAAATGGTTGAGTTTGTAGCTGAAAATATTAGTGGATTATTGTTTTTTACTTGTTTGATTTTTTTGTATTCCTCTCAATTTGATGAATTTTCTTTGTGTGACAAAGGATTTTCTGATGTAAAGAGAAAGCTGTCCTGATCAAAGAAGACTTCCTGTGAGCAGAAGATGTTACTAGAGTCCTCAATTAATATATCATAAACTTGATAGTTTGGTTCATATCCAACATCAATCCCTTTTGAAGATTTGTTTCTAACCTGTTTTTGTATCCAGTATTGGTTAAATAGTCTCAGAACCTAGATAGTATAATGGTTTATAGATTGGTTTTTTTTAAATAAAAAAACAAAAAACTTTCACTATTGTATGGGGTTCTTACTTTGAAGATATTTGTGGTACTGACTCATTCTTCCCACATTTCCTTTCCAAGTCCAGCTCTGATAGGCATGTTTTGTGCTTTTCCCATTAGAAATTTATTTATTATTTCACCAAAAACATTGTATTGGGGTTTATAAGGGGTGTTAACAATGACTTCTATCCTTTTTTGATAATTGTTTGAGTCAAGTATTTACAAACTCTTTGGCTCCATCATAAATGAGATATTTAAATTTTATTTCAATATTACTCTCAGCTAATGGTTTTATTTGTTCCAAGTGTATTTTTTCCTCTTGTTTTCTATTACGCATCCTTAAAAAAGATAAACAAGCTTCTGTGTCTACTTTTTTTAGTGCTTCAATGGGTTCTGGAATTATGGGTCCCATTGAAAGAAAAGAAGTTTCTTTCAAAGGTTCTGTTAGTCTTTCATTTTGAGGTCTAAACATTGCTCTTTAGGCTTTTTAAAGGCAACAGCTTTAACAGCTTTTGGTTTTCCATAATGTAATAGATGTATTTGTTTGGTGGCATTGAATGTTGGATTGTCTTATTGTTCCTGCTGTTATAATCCATTTGCAATGGTTTCATTGAGAATGGTTTTCTGAATTCTAACTACATCAAAACCATTGTCAGGAAATCAAAGTAGGTACCCTTTTTGCATATTTGACTTGGAGAGAGGAGGATATGAGGAAGAGTTGATTTGGCTCTTTCATTTTGGAATTTTATTTTGCTTCCCTTTGAGTATTGAATTATTTCTCCTTTTCCTTCAATTTTTATTTTGAATCCCCTTAACCCTCTTTTGTGTGGGCTCTTGGGAATAACAATAGTTATCTGGCACTCAGGAATCAAGAACTCACTTTTAGGGATAGAAATGAACCAAGAAATAGTTGAAGAATATATTTCTTCAAAAATGATTAGAAAAAATTAAAATGTTAAGAAGATAATAAGAATCAATGAAAAGGCCAAAGAGCCAACAAAATAAATCTGGAATTTACTGTTTCAACCTCCCAGAAAGATCAATGGACTTAATGAAAGATATGACCACTGATATCCACTGACAGGCAAAGAAACAGGTGTAAATGGCTGTTTTATGAATATCAGAATTGAATTTCAAAGATGAAAGGACAATAATCATAAAGATGAATTCAATATTTCTTTACTTTGGGGAGGAGTGGCCAAGATATGTGAAAAGCTGGAACACTGATACTTGAGGGTTGAGTACCCAGCTGTATAATTTTTATTCAGATGTACTTACTATTTTGGGAAAGAAAGGTGGTCTATCTTGCAAAATGAAACTGCATGTGCTGTATTCCCACAGTGCAAGATTGAAATGATCCAAAAGGTAAATACCATAGAGGCTTCCCAAATAAGGCCTGCATGGATAAATTGAGTTTTCAAAGGTTCCTGGAGCTCTTGATTCCTTGACAACTTTTTGGAGAATAAACAACCTCTTTAAATTATCTTTGGAAATCCTTGGATAATATTACCTTGGTAAAATACTGTTGTAATTTAAAATACCAATACTTCAAATGTGAGCCTGTGAGATATGTATGACACACCCATAAGGCCACAAACAACCTTATACACAGTTGATTCAGTATTCAACAAAGTTATCAATTGAATTTTAAATAAAAAATAACAAAAAAGTATAACTTTTTTAGGATAAACAAAGCTATAAATATTATCTCATTTTTGGATTTTACACCAATAATAACCTAGGGTAGACCCATGGGGTGTTATATGAAAAAATGGTTATTTCTTATTTCATTGGAATTTTTATGAATCTCACAGTACAATTGCAATTTTTTTCAATTGTTTTTAAAATTGCTAAATTTAAGCTTATTTATGCTTAAAGTTAAAGTTGCATAAGGTTTATGAAAACTTACCAAAATTTAAGTTCAAATTTAGGGATTTTGTATATTTACTGAATTGGCTAAGGATTTTCCACACAAAATGTAAATCCAGTGTTAGCTAAACATCAAGTGGCTGAGGGCCATAGTATGGCTTTGAAAAAATAAAAGGGAAAACTTCATGAAGAAAGGTGGTACAAAGGAAAAGACAAAACAGAGCTGGGGTACCCAATGTTTTGGGTCAAGGATTGAACTAAGGGTTTTAACCTGTATTGAAGGATTTTCAACCTTATTTGAGCTTTAACATTAGACTTTGATCCAACCTTAAAATTTTACTTGGTTTGATGCCATATTGGAAAGGAAATTCAAGCTTCCAAAGTGTAAATCCCAATATGCAAGCTTAAAATAAGCTTTTTAAGAACTTTTCAAGATTTATAAATCTTGAAAAACACGAACAAGCTTAAAAACGTAAAGTTAAAATTATCAAAACCTGAACAAAAGTTAAGGTTTGGTGTGTATTGCTATTATAAATGTAAAAATAGAAATAACTTCAAAAACTCATTAAAGATCCAATTCTTAATGGATTTTCTTCAAAGGTTCACACAGCTTACAAATCAATTTTAGCTTTTTATACATCAAATTGTAAGTATCTTTTTCAAAAATGCTTAATCGTTGATCATCCTTTAAATTAACAATTTCTATTATTCAGAAAAGGAAATTTGGATTTCTTTGAAAATTGATTAAAAGTCTGACTTAAGATATATTTGCTCGAAAATTTATTTTTAACTTGTTCATTTGATGAGCTTTAATATACATAAGAGTTGCTTATATGGAGATTTTAAATAATAAATCCAAAATAGGATCAAAGTTGTTAAGAGTTAAGAATTATACTGATAATTTTGAATTGGAAGTAAAACAAGTTACCTTATGTTAAGAACCTTTTTTTAAGCATGGCTTTCAGTTTGGACCTGACCACAACCTCTATATCCATTATGTATCATGAGAACTTCTCTGCAGGCATAAAAACAGCCTACAACACTGTTTTTTCCAATAACTAATAATAATTCCAATCAATTAGACATTTTAAACAAGCAATATTTGATTCAATAGGAAATCTTATATTATTCAAGAAATTTTTAAGCTATCTTAATTTTTATAAATTATAAGTAAAGAACTGAAATCATAGAATTTAGATTATATTTCAGTAATCATCAATAATAGACTTTATTAGATCAAATTTCTTTCTTGAAATATCTTTCAGATTCACAAATACCTGAAAACTCTTCAAATCCCATTTTTTTTGCATAAAAAGCTGTTTTACCTTTTAAAATATTGGTTTTTGTAATATTGTTAACCTATTAATATCATATAATATATTAACTGTTGTTTTTGGACTTGTTATATTAACTAAATATTATAAGTAAGTTTTCTTCCAAGTTCTTTATCTTTTTTCCTCTATTAATAGTTTTTATATATAGAATTTTTCTATAAGAAATATGTCACAACCATGGCAATTCACTCCCTTGGAACCCCATATGGCATATCAAGCCACAGTCCTTTTATGGCCAATTGGCCATATCCATCACCAGTGGCCAATATGGCCACGTCATCATCTTATGGACCATTTATGGCCATTTGTGTTTTGGGGCCTTCATGGCCCTTCACCTCAATCCAGCACCCATAGCGGCAATTTATGGCCAAATGGGTATTTCTGGTCATTTCCCTCAAAACCAGGGGAAATGGCCCAAATGGCTTTTTTTGGCCATTTGGGCTCATAATGCGCATTTGCGCACTTTGCGCATTTTTGCGCATTTTTGCGCACTTTGACGCAAAGTGTCCAAAAGACACTTTCCCGCCTTTTGGGTCAGTTTTTGGCTCAGAACCCAAAAGTGGCCAAAAACCCCAAAAGGCCCAGAAACACCTTTCCAAGCTCTGAAGCCATCACATCCATCATTTTCCCCTCTGCCTTTCCACCTCAAGACCTTTGGACGTAATCTTCTTGCCAATCAACCAATATGCCATAAATGATGTTATACATCATTGTGCATCATTTTTCAACAGCAATTCAATGGTGGCAATATCAAATAGTCTTTTTGACATTCTAACATCTCATCACGTCATCAAGGCACCCAATCATTCAGAGGAATCATCAAGGCTCAAGAGCAAGTGTTTCAGCGTCAAAAACCAATGACGCCATCAAGCAGTCATTGGTTATTCTCACTCCAAGTATTCCTTCCAAGGGAATACTGTCAATTCATTCTCAAGTGTATTCAAGAGGAAGTGCCAAAAAGAAGTTGTCAAGTGTCAAAGCTCCAATCAATCCATCTTGGCAACCATATTCATTTCGATACAGTCTGGATCCATCAAGAACTGTATTTCATTTTCAATCATGGGAAATTCCTTCAACCCAATTCAATTTCAATATTAGCCAGCTGTATCAATTCCCAAAACAATCCATACAGCCTCGAGGATCAATACAGATCAGTTTTCAGCCTGAAGAACTCAAGCTCCCAACTTTTCACATATACCGGCTACCCTTTCCACCCTGGGGGGTTTTCCCCAGTTAATTAATATATTTTGATTTTATTTTATCTCTATTTTCTTTTCACTTTAGTTAAGCAAATACTGATATTATTAAGTCAGTCATTTAGCACCTTTCTCTTTCTCTTTCTTCGCCTGTCAATGGATATTTGGTGGTCATATCCTTACTAATTCCATTATTCATTTTTGGCAGGTTGAAACAGTGATTAAGGACTTACTTGGTTGGCTCTTTGGCCATTTGGCTTCCCTTTCCTCTTTTGCATCTCATCTTGTACCTGCATATCTTTTAGAGGAATTTATTCTTTATTTTTATTTCTTTATTCTTTGGAGTCTTCCAAGTGAGTTCCCTGATTGCTGAGTGCCAGGCCACTCTTGTATTTCTGTCCAAGAGCCCCTGTGACATTATATTAATTAACTCATAATTTCTTTTTCATTCTGTTCATTCTTTCTTTATAATTTCATTCACTCATTTCATCAAAATTATGATTCTTTTACGCTTATGAACTTAATGATTCATTGTCACCTCTCAATTTTCTTTCATTCATTCTTCATTTTGAAAATTGAAAGCTGACCCATTTTTTATTTTTGTTATTCTTTTTTAAATCTTTTCAAATCATCAAATTTTCATTCTCATTCATAATTCAGGCGTCATCTTGATTTTCTTTGATTTTCAAATTTTTCATCAAGATATTCAGACACGTTATTCACATCAAGATTCATAATTGATTCATTCTTCAAGAATTTTGGTTTTTAAAGAATAATTCACTTGATTTTGATTGATTGATTGATTTGACATATTTGATTTTGACCTCAAGAAAATTGATTGACCTGAAGATTTCATTGATTTTGCTGATTTTTCACATCAAGAATCTTGACATAAATTGATTTTTCTTCAAGATTTTCATTTGATTGATTGATTTTACAAGATTTTTATTTTGATTGATTTGATTGATTGATTTTGACTTCAAGACTTCATTTGATTTTGATTTATTGACGTACTTGAAGATTTTCATTTTTATTCATTGATTTTTTCCTCAAGATTTGATTGTTGACTCTTTTCAATTCAAGCAAATTTTGATTTTTAATTCATTATTTCATTTCATTCCTGATATCATGCCTGTTCAACACTCACCTCCGGCAAGACAGACAAGATCTCAGGCCAGAGCTCAAGCTGTTCTCACTCCAACTCCAAGAGCTCCTCTAGATGGCACCCCAGCAGTTCCTCAACTGAGGGCCCAATTAGATAGAGGACCCCGCATGGAAGGAACAGCACCATCCAGGAAGGAAGGAAGAGGGCCAAGAAGATCATGTTCATTTTCAGGAGTAGTTGGCGGATTTCCAGGAACTTCAAGGACTATTTTCAAAGGTCCAGGTGAAGATGGTGAAGAGGAGGAGGAGAATCCTGTGGAAGAGGAAGAGTCTGATGGTACTGAAGGTGTCCCTGCTCTGGTGGAGGCATCCCAAGGTACTGGAGGACCAACTCTAGCCCAGTATAATCAGCCTGTCTCTCATCAGTCTGAACCATCCCTATTGGCCATCATGCAGCAAATGACTCAGATTATGGCCAATCTTCAAGCAGCTTCATCCTCTGAAGCATCAAGACCACCAGCCTTCAAGACTCCATCTATGAAGGCACCGGAATGCTTTGATGGGACTCAGCCCTTCAAAGTTAGAAGCTTTATTCAGTCTTGTCAATTGATTTTTCATAATGATCCGGCAAACTTCGCTCAAGACAGAAAGAAGGTCCTTTATGCCACTTCATTTCTCATTGGCAGGGCTGCAAAATGGATTGAGCCTTATCTTTCCAATCTCACCAATCAAGATTCAAATTACCTTCTCAATTCTTGGCCTTTGTTCGAATCTCAACTCTTCACTCTATTTGGTGACCCGAATGAAGTCAGAAAAGCAGAAGCTGAGTTGGATTCTTTAAGAATGAAAGAAGGTGGGCATGTATCCTTATACATTGCTGATTTCAGAAGCTTAGTCTCAAGAATCAGAGATTGGGGTGAAAGAGCTCTCATCCATCATTTCAGGAAGGGATTGCCATCCAGGATTTTGGATCAATTGGCCTCCCATCCTTCAAGAATTGACTCTCTTCAAGACTTAATGGACGTTACCCTGGAACTTGATACCAGGTACCATGAGAGGCAAAATGAAAAGAGTCATCATCAAGAGAAGAAGCCAGAAGCCTCAAAGTCAAGTTCTTCTCACCCTCAAAATTCTTCAAGTTCAAGTCATAAGAAGAAGAAGAATTTTCAGAAGAGGGACAAGCCCCATTCGTCTTTGTTGAATAAAGATTTCAAGCTCATGAACTCTGAAAAAGAAAGAAGAATCAAGGAGGGTCTTTGTACCTATTGTGGTGGGAAGCATAGTCTTGAGTCCTGTTTCAAAAGGCCTCAAAACAAGCTTACCCAACCGTCAGGCAAATTTCCCAGCCAGGGAAAAGCCTGAGTGAAGATCATGTTGTGTTCAATGGTCTTCACAGTTTTCCATCCAGAGCACAATTGTGCATTCTGAATACTGGTGTCAAAAATTCTCTTAAATTTTTTGTTTTTTCTTCTCTCTCTGATATGTTTTACAGTATTCTCATTGATTCTGGTGCTACCAACTCATTTATTGCAAAGCAGTTTGCTCACAAGTATTCTTTGACCATGTCAGAACTCCCGGAGAAGATTCCCCTTATTATTCTTGACTCCTCTGAGTCTCCTTCTTTATTTGTGACTCACCATACTAAATATATGGTTGAGCTCCCTTCCTTCCCAAGCTTTGAATGGGACTTTTTAGTCATTGATACTCCCAAGGGAGAAGACCTCATATTAGGCTTTGACTTTCTTAATCATTTTAATTCATTTATTGTTTGGAGGCAAGGATTAATCACCTTTAATTCTGATCATAAGGACTATAATGATCCTTCAATTTCTTTCAGTAATGACTTTTCTTCTGCGAAATCATGTGCAGCTCTGGTTGGTGATTCTAGAACACCATCATTTCCGTCTTCTGTCCATATTCCTTCCCTTAATTCCCATCAGTCATTACTAGCATCTAGAGATGAAGTCTTCAAAGAGATTCAAGATGTTGGAGAAGATAATTCTGTATCTTCACTTCATCTCTTCTTTGGGAATATGGACCTTCCTCCATCTTATCATGACTCCCTGGAGGAGTTGTGGGATGAAGAGGAAGAGCCAGAAGAAATAGAAACCGTGATGAAGGTTGTTCCTTCTGTTTATCACCAATATTTGGATGTATTTTCCAAGGTGAAAGCAGAGAAACTTCCTCCTCACCGCGCCTGTGATCATCATATTGAGCTGGAGGGGTCTCTACCTCCAGTTGGGGTGATCTACTCTTTATCAAACCAAGAGTCAGATACACTCAGGGCCTACATTTCAGAGAATTTAAAGAAAGGTTTCATCCGGCCAAGCTCCTCTTCTACAGGAGCACCTGTTCTTTTTGTCAAAAAGAAAGATGGTGGCCTCCGTTTGTGTGTTGATTACCGCAAGCTCAATGCTGTTACTAGGAAGAACAAGTATCCTGTTCCTCCTATGAATCAGCTTCTCACTGTTTTCAATGGTTCTTCTATCTTCTCCAAGATTGATTTGCGTGGTGCATATAACCTGCTCAGAATCAAGGAAGGTGATGAACATTTGACTTGTTTTAGAACCAAATATGGTAGTTATGAGTACTTGGTTATGCCATTTGGGCTTACCAATGCTCCTGCTTCTTTTCAAAATCTCGTCAATGATATTTTTTATGATCTTCTTGATGTTTATGTTGTGGTTTATTTGGATGACATTATGGTCTTTTCCAAATCTGAGGAAGAACATGTCACTCATGTGTCCACTGTTCTTTCCAGACTCTGAGCCAATAACCTCTTTGCTAAGGCGTCCAAATGCCTATTTCATGTTTCTAGTGTGGAATATCTTGGTTATGTAGTTTCTTCTGAAGGCCTCAAGATGGACCAAGCAAAAGTCCAGCAAATTCTCAATTGGCCACCTCCAAGAAACCTCAAGGCTCTTCAATCATTCCTTGGCTTTGCCAATTTTTACCGCCGTTTCATCAAGAATTATTCAAAGAAAATTAGTTCACTCACAAGTTTCCTCAAGAAAGATTCCCGTTTTCCCCTCAATGAGGAAGCTCTTAGGCAGTTTCATCAACTCAAAGAGGCATTCACCACTGCTCCAATCCTTTCTCATTTCAATCCTTCTCTACCCACCATTGTAGAGACCGATGCATCAGATTATTCCTTGGGTGCTGTACTGAGTCAGGTCTCTGACTCAGGAAAACATCCCATTGCATTTGATAGCCGCAAGCTTCTCCCAGCTGAGCTCAATTATGAGATTCATGACAAGGAACTCCTTGGCATAGTCTGGGCTCTCAAGCGCTGGAGAGCTTTCCTTCTTTCTATTTCTTCCCCTTTTGAAGTTCTCACCGATCATTCATCTCTTCAATATTTTATGTCTTCCAAGATTCTCCCTCGCCGTCAAGCCCGCTGGGCTGAATTTTTATCTGAATTCCATTTCTCAATCACTTACCGCCCTGGCCGCTTGGCCACCCTTCCAGATGCCTTGTCACGTCGGGACGAGGTTTACCCGGAGAGGGGGGAGGATTTCATCAGCAAGAATCCAATGAACTATCAGAAGATAATTAAGCAAGATGAAATTCAAGCTTCAAAGTTTTTTGCAGTCAAGGTGGATTCACTTTCAAACTTGATTGATTCAATTCAGAAGGAAGTGTGGCAAGATTCTCAATATAGAAGTGTCCTTGAAGATTTGGGTAAAGGTAAATCTGTCCAAGATTATTCTCTTGATTCCTCTTCCAAACTTCTCCTTTTCAAAGATCGGGTGGTGGTCCCAAATGACCCCACAATTCAACTCAATATACTTCAAAATCGGCATGACTCTCCTCTAGCTGGACACCCTGGCCAAGAGAAGACTCTCAAACTTGTCAAGTGGGATTTCCACTGGTCCGGCATGACTCAATTTCTCAAGGATTATGTATCATCCTGTCAACAGTGTTCAAGAAACAAAAATATTCATCACAAGAAGTTTGGACTCCTCAAGCCTCTTCCAATTCCAAGTGGTCCTTGGATTTGTCTTTCAATGGATTTCATCACTCAATTGCCACTGTCCAATTCCTTTGATTCAATTTTAGTCATAGTGGACAGATTCTCAAAAATGGCGGTTTTTATTCCAACAATAGCTTCAATCACTTCATTAGATTTGGCCCATTTATTCATCAAGAATATTTTCTCAAAGCATGGCCTTCCTTCAAGCATTGTTAGTGATCGAGGTTCTCTTTTTGTTTCTTCCTTTTGGACCAAACTTTGTCAGCAGCTCAAGATTTCAAGAGACTTGTCAACTGCTTATCATCCAGAAACTGATGGACAGACAGAGAGGGTAAATCAGATACTAGAAAAGTACCTTCGGATGTATGTCAGTTATCATCAAGATGATTGGAACACCTGGCTCCCTCTGGCTGAATTTGCCTACAATAACTCTGACCACTCTTCAACAAAACAATCACTGTTTTTCACTGTTTATGGAAGAGATCCTCATTTCGACTCAGTTCACATCACTCAAGATACTCCGGCTGGAAAGTTATCAACAAAAATCCAATCAGTACAGCAAGATGTCAAGAGAGAACTTGAAGTTGCCATAAACAGGTTTAAGAGGTATGCAGATAAAAGTAGAGCAAGTCCACCTGTTTTCAATCCCGGTGACATGGTATGGCTCTCTTCCAAGAACATCAAATCAACCAGAACCACCAAAAAGCTGTCTGAAAGATGGCTGGGTCCTTTTCCAATCTTGAAGAAAGTCAGCACTCATGCCTACCACCTCAAGCTTCCATCTCAATGGAAATCCATCCACCCAGTTTTCCATATTTCCCTTTTGGAACCAGTCAAGACGTCAACAATTCCAAATAGGCATCAAGAGCCTCCTCCTCCAATCACCATTGAAGAAGGAGAGGAATGGGAAGTCTCTCAAATACTGGACTCAAAGCTCAAGAGAGGAAAATTATGGTATCTGGTGGAATGAAAAGGTTTCAGTCAAGACCCAGAAAGATCCACTTGGGAACCAACCGAAAACCTCAAGAATTGCCCTGAACTTGTCAAAGATTTTCATTCACTATATCCTGACAAGCCTGGGCCGAATTTTTCAAAAGCTTGATTCATTATGGTGCTTGGTGGGGAGAGGAATTACCAAAAGTAAGTCCCACTCCTGGTATGCACCTTTAGGGGTATTCTACTCTTTTGTTGTAAGCATCACCTTGGCCACTCTGTGAGCACTTTGCAATTTTGGACACAGATCTTTGGCATGGCTTTCAACTTCATTTCCAATCTTATGGCCATTTTCACTTCGGACAATGGGCCATTCACTTTTCAATTCATTTCCAAGATTCCAAATTCAAATTCATTCCTTCAACAGTTTTGTTTTATTTTTATGGCACTGGCGGGAGTGGTAATTACCAAAAGTAAGTTCCTCTCCTGGTGTGCACTTCCCTGAGGGGTCTACAATCTTGTCAAAACATCACCTTGGCCACTTTGTGAGCACCTGGCATCAAATTCCTCTTTCCAGGTCCTTGGCCAATTTCAAAATCAGTTATCAACCTCCGTGATGAAGATTGGAACCTCCTCAAGATCCAATTCACTCTTCTTTTCTCTTTTCTTTTCTTATTTTCATTTTTCATTCCTCATTTCTATTTACTTTCCTTTTAATTTTTCTTTTATCACGTCAATTATCACGTCAAACAATTTTCATTCATTTCAAAAATTAAATTCAAATCATGAAGCCAATGACACAAGAAGATCAAGCAAGTCCTGCATCAAATGTCAAATTCTTAATATCAGTTTTCAAATTTTTTACATTAATCAGTCCTCTTGAATCACTCTCTCAAAATCTTTCCAATAGCCTCAACAGGATTCACCTTGTATTTGTGCTCAGGAGCTCACCATTTCAAGGTGGGGGTACTGTCACAACCATGGCAATTCACTCCCTTGGATCCCCATATGGCATATCAAGCCACAGTCCTTTTATGGCCAATTGGCCATATCCATCACCAGTGGCCAATATGGCCACGTCATCATCTTATGGACCATTTATGGCCATTTGTGTTTTGGGGCCTTCATGGCCCTTCACCTCAATCCAGCACCCATAGCGGCAATTTATGGCCAAATGGGTATTTCTGGTCATTTCCCTCAAAACCAGGGGAAATGGCCCAAATGGCTGTTTTTGGCCATTTGGGCTCATAATGCGCATTTTGCGCATTTGCGCACTTTTTGCGCACTTTGCGCATTTGCGCATATTTGCGCACTTTTGCGCACTTTGACGCAAAGTGTCCAAAAGACACTTTCCCGCCTTTTGGGTCAGTTTTTGGCTCAGAACCCAAAAGTGGCCAAAAAACCCAAAAGGCCCAGAAACATCTTTCCAAGCTCTGAAGCCATCACATCCATCATTTTCCCCTCTGCCTTTCCACCTCAAGACCTTTGGACGTAATCTTCTTGCCAATCAACCAATATGCCATAAATGAGGTTATACATCATTGTGCATCATTTTTCAACAGCAATTAAATGGTGGCAATATCAAATATTCTTTTTAACATTCTAACATCTCATCACGTCATCAAGGCACCCAATCATTCAGAGGAATCATCAAGGCTCAAGAGCAAGTGTTTCAGCGTCAAAAACCAATGACACCATCAAGCAGTCATTGGTTATTCTCACTCCAAGTATTCCTTCCAAGGGAATACTGTCAATTCATTCTCAAGTGTATTCAAGAGGCAGTGCCAAAAAGAAGTTGTCAAGTGTCAAAGATCCAATCAATCCATCTTGGCAACCATATTCATTTCGATACAGTCTGGATCCATCAAGAACTGTATTTCATTTTCAATCATGGGAAATTCATTCAACCCAATTCAATTTCAATATTAGCCAGCTGTATCAATTCCCAAAACAATCAATACAGCCTCAAGGATCAATACAGATCAGTTTTCAGCCTGAAGAACTCAAGCTCCCAACTTTTCACATATACCGGCTACCCTTTCCACCCTGGGGGGTTTTCCCCAGTTAATTAATATATTTTGATTTTATTTTATCTCTATTTTCTTTTCACTTTAGTTAAGCAAATACTGATATTATTAAGTCAGTCATTTAGCACCTTTCTCTTTCTCTTTCTTCGCCTGTCAATGGATATTTGGTGGTCATATCCTTACTAATTCCATTATTCATTTTTGGCAGGTTGAAACAGTGATTAAGGACTTACTTGGTTGGCTCTTTGGCCATTTGGCTTCCCTTTCCTCTTTTGCATCTCATCTTGTACCTGCATATCTTTTAGAGGAATTTATTCTTTATTTTTATTTCTTTATTCTTTGGAGTCTTCCAAGTGAGTTCCCTGATTGCTGAGTGCCAGGCCACTCTTGTATTTCTGTCCAAGAGCCCCTGTGACAAAATATCTCTCCATGGTGCATGTGATTATTTATTTTATTAATAATATTGATATATTGATTCTAATTCAATAAGTATTATTATTTTCCATATGGAATTGTCTTATTAAGCACTTTACACTTATTATTGTTATAATTGTTAGTGACTATAGCACTAATAGAATAATTATAATTTATTATAATGATCATTCATTTATTATTGCATTATCTAATAGCAATTAAATTTCTTTTTTATGTATATATAATTATTTTTAGCAATTATAATAAATTTGTGGTATTATATTTCATTATATTCTATGTTCTACTGAGGAAAGTAATAGTACTCCTGATATTTGCTACTATTATCAAGGGTTAAATAAACAAACCTTACATCAAAGGGCAGTTGATTGGTTTCTTCAAATGGTCTTTGGAGTATCACCTATCAGTTAAAAGCTTGATTCATTTGACCCCTTCCTTTGAAATTAAGTCTTTCAAATGTCACCATTGCATTGCTGAGAGAAAATGGTGAATAATGGTATATGATACTATATATACCCCATCAATCATAGCTGCAGTAGTGAGTTAGGGAATGGGTATTGTTTTCCCTTGTCTTGAGAGTAAAACCTTTTTGAAGGGTGGCTTGTGGACTCTGGTTACTTCCAGAGGCGATTAATTAAACACTGAGGGTCCTTAGTGAAAGCTAGCCTGTTAAAGCTTTTTGGCCATTTTAACCATTGGGAATTTATAGGAAAGAATGGGGCCAGAGGGGCCAGAGAGAATGGCCAATTTTCAATTGGTCCTACAGTGCATGGAATACATACTGTAGAATAACAGAACATAGGCCACAAACGAAATAAAATACCCTAATTTAAGGGGGTTAACAAGAAGGCCTGAAGATATTAAGAGGGGGTATAGGTAACAACAGGGCTAAGAAGAAACCCCAGGCCCAACTTCAGTATGATGGTTTGCGGGCCTGAATCATTCAAATGACCTAGAAGGCCATTGTATCAGGATACTGCTTGTGAGCCATAACAGAAGGTTGATGACAGAAATGGTCAGAGAAGTGGGTGTAGCGCAGAGGCCAATGAAGCCACAAATATCCAATTGGTCATGAATGGTCAGAAAAGTGGGTGTAGCGCAGAGGCCAATAAAGCCACAAAGATCCGGTTGGCCATAAATATTTCAAGGAAGAGAATTGCCATAGACAACCTATTGGGGTGTTTCCCATTTCTGTGAAGCCCTCCTGTCAATTTTTATTAGTTTGAGAACTCATCCTTATTTCTAAACATATTATTATTAGCTCCTGATTCATTTTTTTCTATTTTTCCCAACCAATATGACTTGTGCCTTGGTTGATTATAATTAAAGGGTAATAAAGGCAGAACATTTCACAAAGATTAGAAGTTATTTTACACAAAAAAAGGAGCTTATAAGATGTATTTGTCACAACCACAAAGAATGACCCTCCTCTATTGGTGTTGCAGCAATTCCAACCTGAGACCAAGATTGGGCCAATTGGCCACACCATACCTTTATGGACAATTTGGCCCCTTCTCATGCTCTATGGAATTTTGGCCATATCACTCTTCCCTGGCCTTTTATGGCCTCAGGCCATATCCTGCCATCCTTGGCCTCCCTGGCCAATTCTTCAATATCCCCAAACCCCAGGTATTTATCCTTGTTTTTTTTCCTGGGGGTTCTGAGCCCTCTAGCCAGAACCAGCCCTTCTGGGCCACCCCTTTTCATTAGGGGTTCTACGGCCTAAATGGCCTTTTGGGGGCATTTAGGCCCCCTACGGCCTTCACGGTCCATGGGCCAATTAGGCCCCTTTTGGCCTAATAAAATGTGACCAAAAGGGGCCAAGGGTGGAAGCCCATTAGCCCCCAAGGCCAGGGAGGTCCCAAACCACAATTTGGCCCCAAATCCTATCAAACCCAAAATGGCCATAAGACCCTCAGGACCCAATTTTGGCCAATAACCACCATGGACCACTTTTCAGCCCATGGCCTCTGGTAACCACTAGATCAGCTCAACTCAAGCTTTCCCCTCACCTTAAGGAGAATTCTTCCATTCCTTCATGCACCCCGTACTCAGGGTTGCAGGATTGGTGCATATATGGTATTATATACCATTATGCACCATTTTTGCTCCAAAATTCAATGGTGATGTTTTCAGGACCCAATTCCATCTTTCCAAATCAAGGTCTCAAAATCCAATGCCCATTTTGAAGGAGGACTTCTTAACTCATCAGTCTGGCAATCCATGGCAGCAATCAGAAGACCATTCAAGGATCCCAATCACCTGGCCCTGCAGGAGTTGGGTTGGAAATTCATTCAGGATTATTCCAAGGGCCTTCTCAGTGAATAAGCTCAAATAAACTCTTTGAGGTGGTAATATGGAAAATACATCAATACCACATAAAATATCTATGAGAATTTATGTTTTTCTCAATTTCATGCCAAAATAATGGGAATGTGAGAAATCCCATGTTACATATATACTAATAATAGTGTCATGCATGTTTTGGGCACTTGATATTATGGTATTTGTCTATGCACTTTTGGTACACCCATGGTGGATATCAATCTTGAAGCATGAATCTCTTTTTTAACGTGAAAATAGCTAGAGGGGACAAAAGACATCAAAGAGAGCCAGGGTACCCAAATTATGAGGCCTCTGAGAAGAATCTTTTGGGAACTTGGTTACCAAATAAAAGCTTCAGTATATCATAAGAAAATAGCAAATAAGCTGCTATTTTTACATGTCAAGGAGGTAAAGAGCAACTCAGACTCCCGTAACCATGTCAATCCTTAATGAATCTCCATTAATAAGCCCCAAAAGAGAAATTAAAACCCTGTTTTGAGCTGTAACCATTGATTTACCTCATAGCAACCAGCCATATAATGCTATTTGCAATTCTATTAAAAAATCAATTCTTGATGAATCATTCTGAAACTTTCAGGACCAATTGAGAACTGAATAATTCATACAAAAACCAAAAATAATTATACCTTTATATGTAAATTTCAAAGTTTTACTTACAGTCCATTTTTGATGATTCCACATGAAACACAGAATCTTTAAAAATTTACAGAAAAAACATTCTGTGATGAAATTTCCAATAACATTGATAACTTTGAGAAATCAATGATTATTTTGGAATATAACAAGATTTACAGTTGTTACTCCTTTTATTCTTAACCATGAATGGGTTGGTAGTCATGTAAAAACCTCAATTAAGTAATTATGATAATCTTACCTGACAACAGATGATGCAATCAATAATCCAAAAACATTTATTGTTTTCTCACTCACTGGTTTTTAAGTCTGCTCCATGGAACACCTCTGTGAGCTGTATCAGACTTAAAAGAGACCTCCTCTTGCTGTTTTTTCCAAATCATCACATCATTCCTTTTTACCATTATTTCCAACAAGTAAGTATTAGTTGAAGCTATTCCTTAAGTGTTTTATTACTTAACAATAAATCAGAAATATGTGAAATCATAGAAATCAACTTTATATTGTTGTAATACTGTTATATATCCATTTTTGATATTTTGAATCCACAATTAACCATCAAATTCCTCTACTATTATTATTCAACAAGTGAGTGATTCATATTAATTCTTAAAGTTTTTCTCTAGTAATAGTATTTTTCAAGGATTATATTGATAATTATTCTTGTAAAAGATAATTATATATTAAAATAATTTTATTATTTTAATAAAGAAGTTTTCATCATCAAATTCTTCTTGTAATTTATTCTTGTAGACAATTGCTGCTTACTGTTATAATCACTAGTATTGTATTACAACTAAAAGAAATAATTAATGAATTATTTATTTAATTGTGGTTATAATCATTTTCATTATTATATTTCATAAGAACAGTCATAGTACTGTTGATTAATAGTAATATTATCAACAGTTTCATCAACACATGTTACAACATTGCTTGAAATATCTTTGTAGAAAACAATGCAGAATTCAAGTGGCTAAAAATTACCCATACCAATATTTAAAAGTATTTTTGGATTTGAATGCACCCATTGATGCTGAACTTACCCATCAATATAAATTTTATGCCATAAAGACTTTGAGTTATTGCTCAGATATGAAAATCTTTTTTTTCAAAATTTAAACTGCAAGATGCATGAAAGTGATGAAATCGCAGGAGTTCCACCCCTATTGCATCAACGCTGTTGGCCATGGGTCCCTTTGAATTTGAAATTCAAAAAGACTTCAGAACAAGTGCCAGTGGAATTTAACTCACAAAATTGGTTCAACAACCTTCACCATGTTCAGTGATATCCAATAGCAAATACTAAACAAGTAGGATTCATCCCAAAAATGAAATTTCCATGAGAAGCAATCTACATCAAAATGAAAACCTTTGCAAAAATCCTTCATTGAGAAATTCAGGAGTTTGGTCATGGAACCATTTGACCTATCTCATGAGATAGTTGAAAGTAGTGAAGATGATGGACACAAAGCTGATAGTGAAAGAAATGTGCTATCTGCTGGAGACACAATAAATTTTGATATATCTGAAGAAGACAAAAGTGATGATGGGAATTTGAAAGCAACTGGGGAAAATCAATATTCCCAAGCTAGATGCACACCTGATGTGGATTATGGAATTATAAATGACTTCAATAAGACAAAATGAAACAGGAATGAAGATTTATTTGAAGAAGGCTTTAATAAAAGCCTATTGCAGTAGATATTTACTTTATATCTCTCTAATTATTACTCACCTTGTAACAGATTCTTTTTGGTTGTGTAAGCTTTTCTTATCATAGCTCATGGTTTTTTCATATGAAGGTATCCATCTCATGATGATAAGACTTCTAATATTGTGTTTTCTTCTATGAAAAAATATTTTTGAGCTTTGGTCACATTTTTAACAATAATATTAAATATTTTTTAAATTAAGCCTTATCAATTGTAAAATATTGGGTTTCTTGCCTTTGTCAAGTATTATGTGATCTGTAATTCATGAGCCTGTGCACTTGTTCTTGAGATTACAAAGCAATTTTGTCAGATTTATCTATGAAACTGATAATAATATTACTATTAATCAACAGTACTATGTCTGTTCTTATGAAATATAATAATAAAATATTATTATAACCACAATTAAATAATTAATGAATTATTTCTTTCACATGTTAACCACTATTAGTGATTTTAACGGTGAGAAGTAATTGTCTACAAGAATCAATTACAAGAATCATTTAACAATAAAAACTTCTTTTATTAAAATAGTAAAGTTATTTTAATATATAATTATCTTTTGCAAAAATAATTATAAAGGTAATTCTTGAAGAAAACTAACTTAAGAGAAAAAATTTAAGAATTAAAGATAAATGACTCACTTATACTTCAAAGAACTTATTGAAAGATGGAAGTAGAGAAATTTGATGTAGAATTGTGGATTTAAGGGATCAAAATGATTTATAGCAGGATTACAACAATATATAGTTAGATTCTCTGATTTCAAGTCTTTCTGATTTATTCTGAAAGAATTAGAACACTTAAGAATAGTTTAACTAATACTTATTTGTTGGTAACAATGATATAAATCAATAATAAGATGATTATTGGAATAAACAGCAAGAGGAGGCCTCTTTTAAGTATTCAACAGCCCACAGAGGCGTGCCATGGACCAAACTGAAAAAAAAGTGATTGAGAAAACAATATACCCTTTTGGATTATTGATTGCATCATCTGATGTCACATAAGATTATCATAATTACTTAATTGGTGCTTTTACGTGACTACCAACCCCAATATGGTTAAGAATAAAAGGAGTAAAATATGTAAATATTCTTTTAATTCAAAATAAGCATTTATTTCTCAAATTTATCAATGTTATTGGCAATTTCATCACAGGTTGTAATTACTGTGAATTTTTGAAGATTCAGTGTTTCACATAGAATAGTCAAAAATGGAGTGTAAGTAAGACTTTTAATTTCACTAGTAAAACTAAAATTATTTTTGGTTGTACCATAGATAATACAGCTCTACATTGGTCCTGAAAGGTTTAGAGTTATTCATTGAGAATTGTATTTTTAATGAATTTTTGAGGTTTTTACCTCATTTCTATGTTGCATTGCAAATATCAGTGTTTAACTGGTTGCTATGAGGTAAATCAATGGATACAAGTACAAAAAAGGGTTTTAATTACTCTTTTAGGGTCTATCCATGGAAAGTACTTGAGAATTGACAAGGTTACAGGAGTCTAAGTAGCTCTTTACCTCCTTGGCATGTCAAAATAGCAGGTTATTTGCTATTTTCTTATGATTTACTGTACTTGTAACATGGTAACTAAGTTCCCAAAGTGTTTTAGTTTTCTAATTGGGCCAAGATCAGCCACGGATCCAAGCTTTGGAGCTGTCCATGCCTCTGAGGCCTTGCAAGTTGGGTACCCTGGCTCTCTTTGATGTCTTTTGTCCCCCTTGCTTAGTTTTCACATCAAAATAGAAATTTAAGCTTCAAGTGAGATATCCACTATGGGTGTACCAAAAGTCCATGTAAGAATACCATGATGTTGAGTGCGCAAAACATGCATAACACTATTCTTAGTGTATATGTAACAGGGTATTTCTCACATTCCCATTATTTTGGCGTGAAATTAAGAAAAACAAAAATTTTCATGGATCTTTTATGTGGTATTGATGATGTGGTATTGAATTATTTTCCATATTACCACCTTAAAGAGTTTATTTGAGCTTATTCACTCTATGGAGCTACCCTAGGTGAATGTTTGTGTAGAATCCAAATCTGGACTTAAATCCATGGATTTACTTACTCAATAAAAAGTTATTCATCTTTTCTGAAATCAAAAATGATTAATTTTGGATATATGCATGACTTATGAGTTATGAATAGTTCAGAATTTGTCTTTGAGATAATTGTGGCCTATTTGGCTATGTAAAATATTCCTCAAGGCTCACAAATTTTCTGAGCCTAGTAGTAGAAAAATGAGGGAAAAAAATTTGACACTCTCTGGATTTCCAATTTTTTTAAATGATTTACCCAGAACCTTTCCATATTAACCTTTACCACCCCTCAATATACTATTCCTCTAATTTTTCTTACTTCATCTAGATCTCACAAAATGTGTGTTCCTACTAGTGTATTCAATGTCTGAGAAACAACTTCTCAAAACACAAAAACCCTCTTTTGTGACTATCCTGATCCAATGTTATTGGTAATGGGATTAGCCCACGAAAATTGTGTCTACTTGCATTTTCCCCACAAAGATTTAAGAGAGCAATTGTAAGTTGAAGGTCTTTGATGTCTTTATTCTGGGAGTCTTGTGAAAAAAAGCTGTTGTGTCCATGAGTAGAGTTGAAAAAAGGGGAAGGTAATGTATTCATTTTTAAATTTAAATTTGATAGATATAGTAAGTAAGGATTGGGTTTGTAATGGAAAATTTTGGAAAATCAATTTATCCAGTGACAAAAAACAGGCATGATAACACAAAAACCATCAAAAACAAACCATACCTATATTTATTTGTGAACCATTGTGCATGGTAAAGAATAAAGTAAAACTGCCAGCTGAAAGTTAATGAGAAAAATAACTGAATTTTGGATTTGAAAAAAAGATTAAAGAATACTTGGAATAAAGAAAAAGCACATTGTAAAATATCAATTGTGATAAAGTTCATATTTATTATGATTAAAGGGCGAAATGGTTTAAAAAAGTGACTCTGATAAAGCATCAAATTCATATTGATTTTAAAAAAACTTTCATAAAAAATTTTCAATTCATTTGAGAAACTGATGGATTAAAATCAAAACATCAGCAATTTGAAAGGAAAGAAATAGAAAATACTTAACTTGGAATGTTTTTATGGAAGATGTTCAATTTTTTCAATTCAACAACAAAAAAACTTCATGAGAAATTACTTGAGGTTTCGCCGCTCTGAAAACTGACCTGTGTGGATTATTGAAGCCTAACATAGGATTAATCCTCTCATAATGAAGTCCCCATATGATTTTTCCAACTGAAACATTTTCATTCAATTAAAGCTGTCAGCATCACGGCCAAACATTGAAGTTGGTCCTTTTATTTTTCGCAGTAAAGCATAAAAATTAGATATCAAAGGATACTGCAGCTTGGAATGGCAAAAGTGGAACACATCTACTCAAAGGCTCAAGATGCAAATTACCATTTAAATACCATAAAAAATCTATTAAAATGTTGGTAATCATTCCTTTTCTCCCTCTATAAATTTTCACACCGGCTTTTGATTGACATTATTTCCTTTTTTATTGTTATACTTCACTAAGCTCAGAAAAGAAGTTTCATGCTACTCCCCCTAACTTTCCAATATCTCATTGTTTACTTTGCATTGCGTGTCGTCTTTTCAAATTTTCATCATATACTGGTATTGTGTATCTTCTTACCTCCTTGTGACTTGATACCACATTTCTGTTATTCATTATGTCTAATCTCTCATTTTCTCCTTGGTTGAAATCTTTTAATACAACATAATTTAATACAGTTCTTTATTGCTTTTATAGCAGTGTTTAAAAATATTTATCAACCAAACCAGAAAAATTGAACAATTGCAACTTTTGGCCAGAAATACTTAGCACCACTCAATAGGTATTATGAGCAGAAAAAAGATTGAAACATTGTCCGCCAAAATGGAAGAACTAAAGAAGACATTCTCTACATACACAAAAGAATAAGGAAAAACTTTAGTAGGCTTATATATTATTCTTTCCCATTTTTTGAGAGATTTGTTTAAAATTTTGTTTGACTGAGCAGCTTAGAGGTTTTCTTGGCATAAATATTTTGAAAAGTGGTACCAATGGCACATATGTGTAGGATGTTTAAAGATGCTATTTTCCCTGAAATTTATAATGTATTTGATCAATTTTATCTTTTAATTTTATGTGAGCTCCTTTGATTAATATGTTGAATCACACAGCTTTGGAACAGGCATTTGTATAAAGTAGGATCCAAAAAATTCATTTGAATGGATTTTTACATATGTAATGTAGCTTCAGATAATGTATATAAATTAAAAAAGGAATTGGAATTGAAAAGCTATGATTAAAGAGCTTGATAATACAAAAATTGAATAATTAAACATTGTTACTAAGCAAAATCGTTACATGATTCAATTCAATGTCAACATTTTCCCTGATGTTTCAGCCAGTGTGGTTGTACCACAGGCCTGATATTTGGAAATTTTGTGTGTTATATTCTGATTTTAACATAGATTTTGAAATAATTGGCATCACCAGATCTGGAGAATGTGGTACCACCCTACTGGCTCATGTATCAGGCCTTCTTTTACCCACCACACTTCAAATTGACACAATCATTACTCAACACAAACAAAATCTTGCAATACATGTATTGTCTTTCTTTTGTTTATTTTTGTATCAGGGTAGTCTAACAAATTAAAATAAGGATTTTTATAGAATTTAATTGGGTGAATTATTGATACATGAATAATTGATGATATTGATTTGAAATTTAACTATTGATATTGGATTTTCTGAGAGGTTTCATAGCAAAAGGAAAATAAATAGCTTTTATTATCTTGTAGACATATATTGAAATTTCTGCAAATCCTTTTGAAATCTAGAATATGTTTCTCTCATTTAAAAGACTAATTTCGTTCTGGTTCAGGATTTCTCAATCTTATAAGGCTTCTAATATTTATGTTTATTATGAGATCTCTGCCAAAAAGATAAGAATATTGTCTTCAAAATCTCAAAGTATATATCCAAATATATAAGCTCAATGGACCCATATTATTGCATTATTGAAAGTTATTTTGGGTTTATATATTCTGGGATCACTCAATAAAGTCACAAATTCATTTCCAAAAAGTAGATGATGACCCCATAAGGATTGATTCATACTCTGAACTCAATCAAATCTCAATGGTAAAGATATTTTCACTTAGCTTGATAAGATCTTTGGCCTTTGCTCAAGCAATTATTGAATTATATCATTGCATCTACCCATGGGAAGAAAATTGTTTAATTGCCAAGAATGGAGAAGGATCAGGATGTCTGATAATAAGAAGATTCTTAATTCTTCAGTCGTATAAGGTATTATACAGCTTCCCAAGGTGTGAGCCTTAGAGGTATTTTCATATACCCAAAAGACCACAAATGATAAATTAAGATACAAATATAAATAAAATAAATTTATTTATATTTTTATGAAAAATTGAAACATAAATACACATTTATATTTAAGAATAAAAATTTAATTCTAATTTAAAAATAAAATTACAATAAAATTTAAAATTATGATATTATATTTTTACTTGTAAAAATGAAGTAAAAATGAATTTTTAATAAAAATTGTGAAATTAAAATATTTTTGGTAAAAAGTTATATAAAATATATTATAACTTTTTATCCAATAAATAAACATAAATAAATTATCACACCATTGGATTCCTCATAAAAAATAAAGTGGGGTCACCTCTAGATGAAATTTTTGTAACTCAACTCTAAATAAGCTTAAATTAGGTTTTCAGTATTTTCAATACAAAAATTGAAAATCCTCAAAACTTTAAGTTAATTCACACAACATGTGGTGTTAACCATCATTTTTTGTGTTAAAATTGAGGTGTTGTGTTTATCTTAGAAGTTATGAGGAATTGAAGTATTTTCAATCGAATTCAATTGAAATGTCAAAATGTGTGCGTGTATTACCTGAGTGAACTTTGATTTACATATGAGGTATCGATTATTACTGTATTGTACTGTACAATTTAATTAAATTACATATGTAAATTACAAGTATAATACATGATGAGGAATTAAAGGAAAATATGAATTGGAAAGATTAAAATTGGGGGGAAAAGGAACTCTAGCTCTATGGGGGAGCCAGACCCCAAAGGTCCTTGCTGACTGGCGTGGGATGTCAAAATCCACGCAAAAGTTCATTAATTTTGGCCTGGAATTGAGTCACAGACCCTGTGACTCAATTGATGATGAGGTTTTGATACCAACCAGGGTGGTTTACCCTTAAGTTAAAACAATGTTGGTAAAAACAGTTTTAACTGGTTTCTACACCTATTACACACATTTTGACGTGTTTTGAAGGCTCTAGACCAGGTGCTTCTATATTAATGGCTGATTTAAGAGTCTAAAATGGCTAAAAATGGCTTAAACCAGCCCTTTTTTGGTCTAAACCAGGGTCCAATGATGCCATAATTGGCTTTTCTGTTGTCAGACTGTTTTTCATCACTTACAAGAGTAACCTTTACTTTTGGAGTATGAAAACTGATGGCTATAAAAGAATGCCTTCTTTGCCCCACTTTTCTCTTCATGTTAGAATCTTTTCCTTTTATAATTAGTTTAAACACTGTTAAACCAATCAAGAAAATATTCCAACCACCTTGTTTAAGTCACTTTAAGCCTTTTAACCAGGTTAAAAAATAATTATAATCAGTTTTTGTAACTCTTATAATCATTTTTACCCCTGAACCACCCCAAAAGTGAATTAAAGCATCTTTCATCACTGTCAACTTTGTCACTTTATTTCCAAATTCACTCTGGTCACTTTTGGATGTGTTTTCTCTTTAATATTCTTTCCAAAGAATTTTTTCTTTAATTCATTCCTTGCAGTTCTTTGCTCAATTAATTCAAATTGAAATTGCTCTTGAAGAAATTTCTTTTGTAGCCTTAAATATCTCTTGTAGAGTATTTTTGGATAAATTTTTATTTTTGGTAAAAAAATAAATCTTTATAAAATTATTGTTTTATACTAATAAAGTTATAAGCAATGAAACAGGCGTCTTTTCTCTTAAGAATAATATTTCTTTCTATTTTTAATTGATTTTTACCTTATACAAATTTTGAGGACAGGAAAAGTACTTGATTTTTAATCAAAGTTTCATATCCACACCTTACACAAGGCTTCTTCTAGGAATGAAATGATTCATTTTCTTTGATTAGCTGTTATTCAGGATTTCACAACAGCTTATGAATAGTAGTGTAGCTATAAAGGGGTGTTTTTGTTTCTTTTCTCAATTACATTTTAATATCTAGTAGTGATATAGATATATATTCATCTGCTTTTAATTTTGAGATTCAATAAGCTGTAAAAACGTCAGCTTTATGTAATTGTTGAACCTTTTTTACTTCCTAGCTCATAATAAATTTTATAATGGAAAGCCTTCCTTTTGGAAAGAAGGTTTTGTGGGAATGCATGACATATTTTTGAGAAAGCCCTTGCTACACACCTGAATTTGTATGTTTTCAGCCTCCTTTTTTTCAATCTTTTTTGTAAATATTAATTGCATACTTATGAAGGGTTTCCCTTTGGGTAAGTCTTCTTTTTTTTATACACTAAAGAAAGGTTATTTTTTGATTGAATGAACTTAAGAGAAAAGATATTCTTTCCATTTCTTCGATTAATGACTCATTTGAAAATTTTAAACTGAACATGGCCATTATTTATTGTTTTCCATCAGGGATTGGGCTGAGGTATGTTGGTCCAGGAGTATGCATTTGTCTTACATTTGTTCCTTTATTTGTATTTCTGTTACTGATTATTTTTTTTGAAATTTGGGGTTAATGCTTGGAGGAGCCTTATTTCCTTCCCTCAATTACCAATGATGGAGACTAGTTTTTCACATCGCCTCTCATGAATAAAACGTTTTATGTTGCCTACATCATGAAAAGTGGTCTTATTTAATAGAGGTGATATTTTTCCAACTTCTTGGAATATATCATCTGAGATGGTTGAGTTTCTATCACGCGATATTAGTGGCTCATTTTTGTTTACTCATTTGATTTTTTTGCCTTCCTCCAAAGTTGATTAACTTTATTTGGGTGCTACAGGCGTTTCTCATTTAAAGAGCAGGTTTTCCTTATTCAAGAAGACATGCGGTAATTGGATACCTTAGCTAGTGTCATCCAATAAGATAAAATAGACCAAAAAGCTGGGTTAATATCCAAAAAGGATCCCTTTTGAATATCAATCGCCAAGCTTTGTTTGTATCCAGTATTGGTCAAGATGTCTCAGCATGAAAATAGTATAATGATATTTAGATTGACCTTCTCATTAAAACAAATTTCAAAAAACTCTCACTATTGTATGGAATTCTAACCTTCAAGGGATTTGTGAGATTGACTAATCCTTCCCACATTCCTTTTTCAAGTCTGGGTTTGATATTTGTGGTTCTTGCCCTTTCCATTAGCATTCTATTTGTTCTTTCAGCAATACCATTGTATTGGGGTGCATAAGGGGTGGTAATAATGACTTCCCATCATTTTCATTGACAAACTTTTATTTAGTTCAATATTTACAAATTCTTTGGCTCCATAAAAAATGAGATTTTTGGCTGTTCTTTCAAGACTACTCCCAGCTAACTGTATAATTTACTTCAATTTTATTTTTGAAACGGGCTTCTGTGTCTACTGTAAAAAAGATGTATTTAGCGCCTCCAAGTGATTCTACTCTGAGGGGTCCCATTAAGACAACAAAAATTTCTTCCAAAGGTTAAGTACCTCTTTCAATTTCTGATCTAAACACATTACTTTTGGCTTTCCAACGCAACAGCTTTCACAGTTTTTGAATTTTCAATAATGACCTAGATGTTTTTGTTTGGTGAAATTGAGTTTAGGGATGTATTTTAGTTCCGGGTTTAAAATTTATATGTTAACAGTCCCATTGGGAATACGGTTTTGAGTTCTAACCACATTAAGCTTTTTGTCTAAAAATCATACTAGGTAACTAGCCTTTGTCCAGATTTGACCTAGAGAGACAAGGCTACAAGGAAGAGTTGATATTTGTAGTGCATTTTGAAACTTGAATTCCCTTCACTTTGAGTATTTAATGATCTCTCCCTTCCATTAAATTTTGACTTTCAATCCTTCCTGACCTATTTTCTACCCTACTGTCAATTTCTCAAAACATTGAGAAATAGTGCTTATTGCTAAACATCTTGTTATTAGCTCCTGATTCAAACATTCTTTCTATTTTTCCTGACTAATATGGTTTCTGCTTTTGTTAATTATTATCCAAAGAAAATGGAGGCAACACTTTTAAAAAAAATCAAAATTATTTTACATTGGAAGAATGAGTGTATAACGTAGTTCAAATATCTATTTATACTTTGTCTAGAATGTGTCAGTAATCACTCTCTTTTGTTGTGTATAATTTCATTTTTATATGTGATGTTTATTGCTTTAATTTTCTTTTGTTTATGCCCACCATACCTTCCTGGATTTTCTGTTTTTAACAAGAAACTTACCACTTTTGAATTAAACATCTTTTTCAAAAGCCATTATATGATTAATGATTATTCCCCATTCGTATTTATAAGAAGTCTTTTATAATATGTTTTTTGATAGATAGTCACTTGATACTTTACATTCAGTAATTACCGCTTTGAAAAATTAGAAATGATGGTATAAATCCCCTGTATTGGTGTAAAGCCAAATTTGTGGGAAAAAATTTCAGTCAAAAATATGTAACAGAATCAAGTACCAGAGGAACAGAAAAAAAATATCAGAATATTTACTCCATTATCAAGATTCATAAGATATAGAACACTAGAAATATAAAAAACCCAGAATACCAACCTTTTGGGTCGATAATGAAATAAATTACATACTGAAAGGGAACCTTTTCAAGAGGATATCAGAAATATTAAGAAGTTTTTCAATCAACTTTTTTAACAAAATTCCAACATGCTATGACAAGTCAACTCCTTTCATGGAATATTATATACCCAAAATCCAGTTTAGACTGTCACAAACTAAGAAACATGACTTACAAACAGATACCCCCTGAGAAATTCCTTTTGTTAAGAAATTTACTCCATGAATGCGACGATTCCCGTATTTAAACATTGGAATATGCATTGAGCAAAATTTGAAGAAGTCAAATTTGGAATTTTAAGTAAGAATATCAAGATTGGCTTCACCAAGATGGTGTATCCAAATCTTCTGGCAGGTATAATTAAGCTGTGACAGGCTGAAAGCTTCAAAGAGGAGCCATTATTTTTGTTTCCAGGAAGTTTTCTGAAGAATACCAGACAAGCGTGTCTTGAAGCTTTAAGGAATTTTGAAGGAAATTTCTGACAAATTTAGCAAAAGATTCTTTGCTTTGATAGTTCTACACAATTTAAAGTCAAACTATTTGAAAAATCTATTACCTTTCATTTTTAAACCAATAAATTCAACTGATGAACAATTTTTGATAACTCGCATTCCTTTTTTTAAGACCAGGAACTTATATGCCATTACATAGGATCAATGTAAAGTTATAACTTTGAATAATGGGGTATATCTCTCTGAAAAAAAAACACTTTCACTAATGTTTCATTCCATTGATGTTTAACATTGTCAACCTGAAAAGATTTTTATTCAATAGGCATGGAGCCAATCCTAATTACAAACAAATTTGATTCAATTGAACATACAAGAAATGAGTCTGGAGTCTATAAACAGTTGAAATATTCTTAGGAATTATTAGTGGCTCATTATTCCTACTCAGTTTCACAAGAGTTCAGGTATAATTTGTCATAATAGATGAATAAAGAACTTTTTGTGAAATTTGTGCATTGAACAGTGCAAATAGAACAAAGTCTTTGTGTCATCTTTTGAGTAATTATTTATCATTTCCAAAATATTAAATCCTTTCTTGGATTAAACTATGTATTTCCAGAATAAGAAAGACATATATTAATGTGAATAGAAATTCATTTATCCTTAATGACTGGAAAAATACAAAAAAATAAAAAAATTGATTTTCTCCCATGAATTGAAGCAGATGTTTATTTTTTTTTTCTGAAAATGCAAAATTCATTTTGAATGAGTCATTCCAGTAGGATGTTTTTACAGAAGTCTTGAAAATCTGTTTCTAAAAAGTTAAAAAAGATATTATAAACGTTTTCAATATATCCTATGTTTATATCAGGGTTATCCTTTTGAGCCAAATTATTCAAATAAAAGCTCCATCTTGCAAATATTTGAATCCTGAACTTCAAAGCTCTGATAAAAATGAGAATAAAAGTAAACACATTCCAAATTCAAACTTGATTGAAAGAGATAACTCTAGCCTTGTTCATAGCTGTATTGTAAAGTACCACTATGGAAAAATGGAAAAAAGATGTAATATTATTAATCCAATATTCCCAAGTTTCATGATTAAATCACAAGATTATGTTTATTAAGAACTCAAATTGAGGTGTTAAATAATCGATTCCTCCGCAAAGACTCAATATTTTTTTGTAGGAAATGTCTCTCCTAAAACAGAGGTGTCACACCAAAGAGTTCTATGCCTCAAAGTGTAATAATAAATAGATAAGGAGATCATCTTTAAAACAAATGATGTGACAAATAATTGAAGTGAGTCGGAAGCCGGAGTTACAACCAATTCTGATAGAACTCAAATATATTTTGTGAAGTGATGTTATCTACTACCCTTAAAAGCTATAGAGAACCCATAATTAATGAACTAATTAGAAAGGATTAAGCGGAGTGAAACTCACAACAACATAGAATGAAAAAAATAATTATGACAATTAATATGTGGTTTCAAAAGCATGAGCACTTTGTACAAAATAAAAATAAATCCATCAATATAATTCATTCATTGGAGAAAGAAAATAACTCGGCACAAAGGAACAGCTCAGAATTATTGGCTAAATGAATAATAGGTGACAGAATCCATCGGATATTATGCACAATTTATTAGTGAATTGATGGTTTTTGATATCCTATTATCCAAGAAGTAGATATCATCAGATATAATGTGGATTGAGTAAGAGCTACAAATCTTATCAATTGAAGTGGGAAGACCCTTATAAATGAGATCAAATTTAATTCATAGTGGGAATCAATATTTATGGATCATTATTTACTTTTGGGAAAAACATTTGTGAATTGATTAAGTGATTCCAGAACATATCACCCCAAATTATCATTTAATATCTCAATAATATGGGGCTATTGAGAGTATACATTTGGATATTTACTTTGAGATTTTCAAGACTATATTTTTATCTTTTTTACAAAAATATGATATCAGACATAACTATTAGAAGCATTGAAATATGGAGAATTCCTGACCCAAAGAGTGACTTGCTTTTTAAATGAGATAAATATATATTTTCTTTTATTTATCAATGACTTTATAAACAGAAAGCTTTGGAGAAATTTCATTATAGTTCAACAAAAGAACAAAACCTATTTTTTTTTCTTTGAAAATCACATCACACAAAATTGAATTATGAATATGGGAACTGTTAGATAAATATCATCAATAATATCTGTGTCAAAGCCTCCCCCAATTAGATTACAGAAAAGTCCTTATTTTCCTTTTCTAGACTACCCTGATACCAAAATAAACAAAGAAAAAACCATACATTTATTGAAAGATTTTTAAGGGTTGAATAATGATCTTTTTAATTCAAAGAAATGCAGTAAACAGCAGGCCTGATAGCTGAGCCAGTACAGTGGTACCACATGCCCCAGATCTGGTGATGCCAAGTATTCCTACATCTATGTTACAATCAGAATTGAACACACAACCTTGCCAGATCTGAGGCCGGAGGTACCACCGCACACATCAGAAAAATTCCTGACGTTACATTTGCAACGTCGCGCTGACATTGCATTCAATGTGGTATTGCAATGTCACCGGCCTGATGCTGCAGCGTAAATTGAGTTGACTTGCCCACACTTGAATTTTTTATTAAGAAGGCTTCTGAAGAACTATCTCTAATGTGTTAACTTTCATGTATTATAGTAAAGAAATTATTCATCATTTTTCTTTGTTGCTACATCATACGGATTTTGAATGATATACTGTGCTTGAATTAGAGTAAGGAATCTTGCATGTATCATAAAGAATATGAAATTAAATAAGATGATCAAAGCAACATAATTCTGAAACATTTTCAAATAAATAAAAATAATAAAAACTACATTAGCTACATATTTCACAATTTCGCCAACAATAACAGAAAATAAAACAAACAATCAAGGTATAAATTAAACTAATTTGAACAGTTTATAAAGATTCTGGCCAATCGATTGCAAGAAATTCTCAAATTTAAAGCTTACAAGACAGGTCGAGATTGAATAGAATTAAATTTAAATTTATCAGGAAGATAACATAAATTTTTTCAATCAAGAATTAGTGATAAAGGAAATACATAATTGTTGATATGAGGAAGAAATCAAAATTTGTTTAAGGGTGAAGTTGTTTTTGACTGAGCCCTTTTGAGTACCCTGAGTTTGTATTGTGCACGCACAGGATGAAATTCTCTTTCTGCTACGCTTATTTGCTCAGTTTGATTTTCATCAAAAGACGCGATTATTTTTGTTAATTCATCATTATTCTTAGCTCACTTTTAAGCTTCAAAGCTCATTTTTGGGGCCTGGATTGCATTGATGTCCTTTGTTTAATGAGTTGGTGAATGTTGGTTTTTTACTAAAATCTCCAAACTTTTAAGTATTTGCTATGAAGCGATCAAAAGTACAATTCAGAATCAGAAGCATGAGGTAGAAATCTGGGCTGTATTTCAAGGAATCAAGCAATACCTTTTTCAAATCAAACATTTAAGTAAATTTGCTAAGTCGTTCCTCTCTCTTTGCATAATACATGATTCCTCACAATAAAATAGCTAAGCTTTTCAAATTATCCCTTTATTATTACAAAATTCAACAAACTTATGAAAATTTTTGTTTATTTTTAGAAAATAACAACAGCTGAACACAATTTCCATGCAACCTCACTGCAACATTGGCGCAACGTTGCAGTTGAAACTTCAGAATTTTTCCTGATGTGGCTGTCACAGCCAAGGAGGCAGGGGCATTTCCAATCATCATCAGCAAATCATTATATCATGGATACCCTTCAAAACCCAATCAGCAAGGGGGTTTTATTCAAGACTCTCCAAATACAGTTTTCATACAGGCAAGATCCAAATACAGTTTCAAACCTCAATACAGTTTCATACAGGCAAGACTCAAATACAGGATTCACCAAATACAGGCCTGTAATCAATACAGGCGCAAATACCTGTATTGACTGTATAACCTGTATTGGATTCACCAATACAGGATTCAATCCCACATCCAACTTCTTCCAGCATACAGACAAGTATCTCAACACTCAAACTCCAAGGCTGGTATTTCTCACATATACCAGCCCCTCTTCACCCACCTGGGGGTTTTTCCCCCAGTTAATTAAAATAGTTGATTTATTATTTAATATTATTTTATTCTCACTTTTGGAATATTATTTTATTACTTATTAAGTTAGTCTTAGCCTTCCCTCACCTGTTCAGTAGAGTCCTGGTGGCCATATCCTTATTAATTCCTTTTCTCTTTTCTGAACAGGTTGAAACAGTGACTCAGGATTATTTGTGGTTGGCTCTTTATTATTGCTTTTGTTTTGTCTCTCTTATCTTTTATGCTTATTATTTTATGACTAGGAATTTATCCTCTTACTCCATTACTCTTATCATTTGAGTATTTTCTTCTGAGCCCTCCATAAGTAAGTCTGTTCACTGAGTGCCAGGCCCTCTTCATTTTAGAAGACCCCAATGACATTATTTTAATTAAATCATAATTGCTTCTTTCTTTTCATTCATTTTATTCATTTCTCTCATTCTTCTATTATGATCTTTTAATGATTATGAACTTTAATGATTTTATGATTTTCATCAATTTTCATCTCTCTCATTTCATTCTCATGAAAATTTATTCTTTCTAATTTCTCTATTCTGCTGACCAATTCACTTTATTCTCTATCATCTTCATTTCTCTTTTGTTTGAATTCAGGTTTATTCAGGTTTTATTGCTTGGAATTAGTTGGGTTAATTGATTCATCATTCAGGGTTATTTGATTTGGGGTATTCAGTGGTTTTGATTGAAATTTCTCAAGATTATTGATTGATTGATTGATTGTTCAAGACATTGATTTCACCTCAAGATTTTGAATTGACCTGATTGATTTGATTTGATTTGATTGACTTCATTTGATTCTTCAAGATACCTGATTTATCCTCAAGATTTGATTTAATTGATTGATTTGAATTTGATTCCTCAAGAAAATTGAATTGATTTTTGAAGATATTGATTGAATTCCTCAAGACTTAATTGATTTGATTTTGATTGACTTGATTTGACTTATTGATTGAAATTGATTATTCATAAGAATTTGACTTTGTCATCTTCACTCTTCAAGATTTATTCATATTGATTCACTTCAAGACTGTTTATTGATTCTTCAAGATCATCAAGATTCTCATTTAATTTGATTTGGTCAAGCCTTAATTTATTCAAAGTATCATCAAGTTTTTATTTATTCTTCTTTCATAATGCCAGTTCAGCATAGTCCCCCAGCCAAGCATACTAGATCCCAGAAGATTCCAGCTGTTCTCACTCCTACAGCAAGGGCTCCTCTTGACCGCACACCATCAGTTCATCAACTGAGTGCAAATTTGGACAGAGGACCACCAATAGAAGGAGCAGCACCCTCAAGAAGAGGTGGAATGAAATCTAGAAGATCAAGATCCTTTTCTGGACTTTTGGGTGGCTACCCTGGCATGTCTGAAGGTGCAAGAGCAAGATTAGGGGAAGTTGAAGATGAGGAGGGGGAAGAGTCTGTGGAAGAGGATGATTCTGGGGAGACTGAAGTGGCAGATGCCTTGGCAAATGCTCCAGAGGTGCCTCAGGGTTCTAATCTAGCCCTTTCTAGTCAACCTCCTGTCTCTCAAACTGATCCAAGTCTCCTCAAGATGATGGAGCAAATGACTCAGTTCATGGGACAACTCACTCAAGCAGTTGCCCCCAGGGACAATTCCAAAGCCCCTGCTTTCAAGACTCCATCCATGAAGGCACCTGATTCTTTTGATGGTACTCAAGCTCATAAGTTGAGAGGATTTGTCCAATCCTGTCAACTAATTTTCCATAATGATCCAGCAAACTTCTTCTCTGACAGGAAGAAGGTTTTGTACTCAACTTCTTTTCTTACTGGTAGAGCTGGCAAGTGGATTGAACCTTACCTCTCAAATATTTCCAATGAAGACCCTTCCTACCTCCTCAATAATTGGCCATTATTTGAATCCCAATTATTCACTCTGTTTGGTGACCCCAATGAAGTCAGGAAAGCTGAACAAGAGTTGGACAATTTGAGGATGAAGGAAAGTGGTCATGTTTCCTTGTACATAGCAGATTTCAGAAGCTTAATGTCAAGAATTGGAGATTGGGGGGAAAGAGCTTACATTCATGTGTATAGAAGAGGCTTGGCATCAAGATTGTTGGACCAATTGGCTTCTCACCCTGGAACTTTTGACACTCTTCAAGAACTTATGGATGTCACTTTAGAATTAGACACAAGATATCATGAGAGGCAAAAGGAAAAGGGCAGTCATCAAGAGAAGAAGCCTCCAATCATTGGATCCAATTTCTCCAAGCCTCCTCAAAGTTCATCATCCAAGAAGCCTTATCACAATAAGAATAAGAAGGAGAAGAATTTTCAAATGTCCAAAGACAAGCCTCATGCTGCTCTCCTCAATAAGGACAACAAATTAATTGGTTCTGAAAAGGAGAGGAGGATTAAAGAAGGCTTGTGCAATTATTGTGGTGGTAAACACCCATTTGAAAAATGCTTCAAGAGGCCTGAGAATAGGCAAGGGTCATCAAAAGGCTTCCCTAGCAAGCAGGGAAAAGCCTGAGTGGGAATCATGATGTGTTCAATGGTTCTCACTTATTTCCTTCAAGAGCACAATTGTGCACTCTGAATACTAGTGTCAAGAAATCTTTAAAATTTCTTATTTTTTCTTCAATCTCTGATATTTTTTATAGTATTCTCATTGATTCTGGTGCTACAAACTCCTTTATTGCAAAGAATTTTGTTCTCAAGTACTCATTGACCATGTCAGAGCTCCCTGAAAAGATTCCTCTTTTCATTCTGGATTCCAGTGAATCCACTTCCCTGTTCATCACTCATTATACCAAGTGGGTTGTTGATTTACCTTCCTTCCCAAGCTTTGAATGGGATTTCTTTATCATAGATTCACCCAAGGGAGAAGACCTAATATTGGGCTATGATTTTCTTTACCATTTTAATCCCATTATTGATTGGAAAAATGGATTGATCACCTATGATTCTAGTCATAAGGATTCTAGTGGCATTATTTCTTCTACTAGTAATGACTTATCCACTGCTGTCAACAGTGTTGCTCTGGTTGGTGAACTTAAGACACCTTCCCTTCCTCCTTCTGTCCATATCCCTTCCATTTTTCCCTCTCAGTCATTACTTCCATTAAGAGATGAAGTCTTCAAAGAGATAAAAGATGCTGGAGAAGATGTTGCTATATCTTCACTTCATCTCTTTCAAGGGGATATGGACCTTCCTCCTTTATCTTTTCATGCCTCCCTGGAGGAGCAGTGGGATGAGGAGGAAGAGCCAGAAGAGATTGAAACTGTGCTGAAGGTAGTCCCTCCTGTTTATCACAAATATTTGGATGTATTCTCCAAAGTGAAAGCAGAGAAACTTCCTCCACACCGTGCCTGTGATCATCATATCGAACTGGAGGGTCTTCTACCTCCAGTTGGTGTTATCTACTCTTTATCAAAGAATGAGTCAGAAACACTGCGGGCCTACATTTCAGAGAATGTAGAGAAAGGTTTCATCAGACCAAGCTCCTCCTCAACAGGAGCACCTGTCCTTTTTGTTAAGAAAAAGGATGGTGGTCTTCGTTTGTGTGTTGACTACCGCAAACTTAATGCTGTCACTAGGAAGAACAGGTACCCTGTTCCTCCAATGAATCAGCTTCTTACCGTCTTTAACTGTGCTACTATCTTCTCCAAGATAGATCTGCGTGGTGCTTATAATCTCCTGAGAATTAAAGAGGGGGATGAGCATTTAACTGCCTTTAGAACCAAATATGGCAGTTATGAGTATTTGGTTATGCCATTTGGCTTAACCAATGCTCCAGCTTCATTCCAAAATCTTGTGAATGATATATTTGCAGATTATTTGGATATTTTTGTTGTAGTGTACTTAGATGATATTAGGGTTTTCTCTAGCTCTTTGGATGAACATGTTAAACATGTGGCCTCTGTTCTCCAAAGACTGAGAGACAATAATTTGTTTGCTAAAGCCTCCAAGTGTGTATTCCATGCCTCAAGTGTGGAATACTTGGGCTATGTTGTTTCAAGTGATGGCCTCAAGATGGATTCTTCAAAAGTTCAACAAATCCTCAATTGGCCTCAGCCCAAGAACGTCAAGGCCCTCCAATCTTTCCTTGGCTTTTCCAACTTTTATCGTCGTTTCATTAAAAATTATTCCAAAAAAATCTCTGCTCTCACTTCCCTTCTCAAAAAAGATTCTCCCTTCATCTTCAATGAGGAAGCTCTTAGCCAGTTTCAGATACTCAAAGAAGCTTTCACCACTGCTCCTATCCTCTCTCACTTTAATCCTTCTCTCCCAACTATTGTAGAGACTGATGCCTCTGATTATGCCTTGGGTGCTGTACTGAGTCAGGTGAATGACTCAGGAAAGCATCCCATTGCATTTGATAGTCGCAAGCTCTTACCAGCTGAACTCAACTATGAAATTCATGACAAGGAACTCCTTGGCATAGTTTGGGCTCTCAAGCGCTGGAGAGCCTTTCTCCTTTCTCTTTCTGATTCCTTTGAGGTCTTGACAGACCATTGTTCTCTCCAATATTTTATGTCCTCTAAAGTCCTTACTCGTCGTCAAGCCCGTTGGGCTGAATTTTTGTCTGAATTTCACTTTGTTATCACTTACCGCCCAGGCAGGCTGGCCACTTTGCCAGATGCCTTGTCACGTCGGGACGACGTGTACCCAGAGAGGGGGGTGGATTTCATCAGCAAGAATCCTCAAAACTTTCATCAAGTTCTCAAGCAAAATGAAATTCAAGAGTCAAGATTCTTTTCCATAAAAGTTGAAATGTTTTCAGATTTAGTTGATCAGATCCAAAGACAAGTATGGCAAGACAAAGACTATAAGGAGATCCTCAAGAAATTAGCAAGAGGAGAATCAGTCCCAGACTATTCTCTTGAACCTCAAGCAAATTTATTATTGTTCAAAGATAGAGTAGTTATTCCAAGCAATCATGAAATTCAATTGGACATTCTTCAAAAGCGTCATGACTCACCGTTGGCTGGCCATCCTGGCCAGGAGAAGACCCTCAAGCTCATCAAGAGGGATTTTTATTGGGCTGGCATGAATCAAATCATCAAGGACTATGTGTCCTCATGTCAGCAATGTTCAAGAAACAAGAACATCCACCATAAGAAGTTTGGATTACTCAAGCCTCTTCAAATTCCATCTGGTCCTTGGAATTCCTTATCAATGGACTTTATAACCCAATTGCCCTTGTCAAGCAACTTTGATTCAATTTTAGTAGTTGTAGACAGATTTTCAAAAATGGCAATATTTATTCCAACTTACTCAACAATCACTGCTTTGGATTTAGCTCAAATATTCATTAATCATGTCTTTTCCAAACATGGTCTTCCAATCAGTATTGTTAGTGATAGAGGTTCATTATTTGTTTCATCATTCTGGACCCAATTATGTCAGCAGCTCAAGATATCAAGAGATCTTTCAACTGCATCTCACCCTGAAACAGATGGACAGACAGAGAGGGTAAATCAGATTCTAGAACAGTATCTTCGGATGTATGTCAGTTACCATCAAGATGACTGGCACACCTGGCTCCCTCTGGCTGAATTTGCCTATAATAATGCAGAACATTCATCCACAAAGCAATCACCTTTTTTCACCATTTATGGAAGAAATCCCAGCTTTGACTCAATCCATGTTTCTCAAGATTCACCTGCTGGAAAGTTATCAACAAAACTCCAATCAGTACAGCAAGTTGTCAAAGAAGAATTAGAGTCAGCAATAAGAAGATTCAAGAAGTATGCAGATAGAAATAGAGCAATTCCACCTGATTTCCAACCTGGGGACAAAGTATGGCTAGCCTCCAAGAACATCAAGACAACAAGACCCACCAAGAAGCTCTCAGAAAGATGGTTGGGACCTTTTGAAGTTCTGAAGAAGATTGGCAGCCATGCATATCACCTCAAGTTGCCTCAACAATGGAAGTCAGTTCACCCTGTTTTCCATGTGTCCTTGTTAGAACCAGTGAAGCAATCAACTATCCCAAATCGACACCAATTGCCACCACCTCCAGTAATAGTGGAAGAGCAAGAAGAATGGGAAGTGGCTCAGGTTCTGGACTCAAAACTCAAGAGAGGTTCATTATGGTATTTAGTTGAGTGGAAAGGATTCAGTGAAGACCCAGAAAGAACAACTTGGGAACCAGCTTCCAACCTTACCAACTCTCCAGACCTTGTCAAGGACTTTCACACTTTGTATCCTGACAAGCCTGGCCCAAATGCCTCAAGAGTTTGATTTTATGGTGCTTGGTGGGGATTGGAGTTTATGAAAGTAAGTTCCTCTCCTGGCATGCACCTTTAAGGGGGTATTCTACCCAAATTTGTTGTAAGCATCACCTTGGCCACTTTGTGAGCACTTGTCAATTTTTTGGACAGATTCAGAAGGCCTTGCAACATAATACCCTCAAGATTTGGACCTTTCATCAAGATTTGGCCCAATCTTTTCTTTTATTTTCTCTTCTTTCTTCAATCATGCCATAAATTATCTTTCAAGACATTCATTATCAAATTCATCTTATGGCATATTTCAATTTTCATTATGGTGCTTGGTGGGGAGTGGAAGTTATGAAAGTAAGTTCCATCTCCTGGTATGCATCCCTGAGGGGTCTAATTCTTGTAAAACATTACCTTGGCCACGCTGTGAGCATCAAATTCTTGGTTTTATCTTTCAGAACATTTTGGCCAAAATCAAGAATCTCACCACAAGAAGGACAACCCTCAGGAATTTCTTATTTCTTTCTTTACTCTCTTTTTCTCTCAATTCTTTTTCATTTCTATTTTTTATTTTTATTTCTTTTACTTGTATGATTTATTTTTCATTTCTTGTTTCAAAAGCAGCAATCATAACTCCCATATCTTGTTTGGGGAGTGAATTTATTTAATAATCAAGAGCAAACACTAGTAATGGTAAAGACCAGCTACAGATAATCCTCATCAAATTTCTTCAATGTTCTTTAAACTTCATAACCAAGGCATCTCCAAATCACAAAAGGCGGGGAACCAGAGGCAGTGGAGTCAAATATGAATGTCAGCATTGAACTCATTCCTCAAGATCAAAATTGAAAGCCAAAACCCAATCAGAAAGGTGTTTATGGCAATTGACCAATCAAGGAGGGGATAAGAAGAAGATATTCAAGAAAGAAATCAAGTTCATAGAAGAAACTGTTTCAAAATGGCCCAATTGGCCAATTTCATCAAGATATGTACTTTGGCACAATTGGCCATATCAGACCTCAAAACATCAAAACAGCCATTTTTCATCAATTCTTATCATAATATGCTTAATTGTGCATATTGGGTGATTTGCGCATTTTGCACATTTTTGCGCATTTGCGCACTTTTGCGCATTTTTGCGCAAAAGGGCCCTTTTCTTGTCAAAAGCCTTCAAAAGGCCTTTTTGGCCAAAATCATTATAATTGCGCATTTGCGCACTTTGCGCAAAAATGCGCAAAATGGCCAAAACCCACTTTTAGGCCATTTTCTCACAAAAATTCAGTTTTTTCCATCATTTTCACCAGTTATGCCACATATGGCATATTTGCGCATTTGCGCATTTTGCGCATTTCTGCGCAAATTGGCCAAAAACCCATTTTTTCACATTTTCAGGGATTTTGGCCAGGACTACTCATTTAGTCCAAAAATTTCAAATGTTGGCCACCTTATGCCAACACTCTAAATTCAAAATTATGATGATTTCAAGTGGTCTTGGGACAAAAAACTCAAATCAACCACCTTTCAAAAGCCATGAGGACTCAAGAAAAGTTGATGAAGACACTCAAGACAAGATTAAAGGAATTTTTATGAAGATTGAAGGCAGTTTGAATGAAACAGAGGAAATTCAGAATCAAAATCAAGGGGAAAATACCTACAATAGTTAAATGAAGATTGGTTTGAGTATTGATTGAAGAAGAAGTTTTAAGGGGAAAATCTTAAGGAATTGGGGACAAGAACTGTTTGAATTGATTGCAAGCTCATCAAGACTCACTATACTTATGGTGCTCAGAGCTCACCACTTTCAAGAGGGGGATAATGTCACAGCCAAGGAGGCAGGGGCATTTCCAATCATCATCAGCAAATCATCATATCATGGATACCCTTCAAAACCCAATCAGCAAGGGGGTTTCATTCAAGACTCTCCAAATACAGTTTTCATACAGGCAAGATCCAAATACAGTTTCAAACCTCAATACAGTTTCATACAGGCAAGACTCAAATACAGGATTCACCAAATACAGGCCTGTAATCAATACAGGCGCAAATACCTGTATTGACTGTATAACCTGTATTGGATTCACCAATACAGGATTCAATCCCACATCCAACTTCTTCCAGCATACAGACAAGTATCTCAACACTCAAACTCCAAGGCTGGTATTTCTCACATATACCAGCCCCTCTTCACCCACCTGGGGGTTTTTCCCCCAGTTAATTAAAATAGTTGATTTATTATTTAATATTATTTTATTCTCACTTTTGGAATATTATTTTATTACTTATTAAGTTAGTCTTAGCCTTCCCTCACCTGTTCAGTAGAGTCCTGGTGGCCATATCCTTATTAATTCCTTTTCTCTTTTCTGAACAGGTTGAAACAGTGACTCAGGATTATTTGTGGTTGGCTCTTTATTATTGCTTTTGTTTTGTCTCTCTTATCTTTTATGCTTATTATTTTATGACTAGGAATTTATCCTCTTACTCCATTACTCTTATCATTTGAGTATTTTCTTCTGAGCCCTCCATAAGTAAGTCTGTTCACTGAGTGCCAGGCCCTCTTCATTTTAGAAGAGCCCCTGTGACAGTGGCACTGGCTCAGCTATCTGGCTGGTATGAAAACCATCAAATTCAAGCTAAATTCCCATATAATTTCTTTTGGGAATCACTTTTTATATCTTTTTCACACTCTTAGTATGAACAAAGTCTAATTAGTACGTCAAACACGTATAACACATTCATTTTAGTTTTTATTGTTGATATAAATGGAAAATTGGTCTCAATACCAATAAGAAATTGGAATAAAATCTAAAACTGTTTTTGTATATCTATCAGATCCCACATCTTCAAATACAATGAAATTATGTGTAAAACCTGTGAAAGACATTGATTTTGAACTCTACTTCTCATATCAAAATCAAATTGGTCAAAATACCCATGAAACATTGAAATATCATCTCAAACAATTTTCATATCTTTATTGGACCCAATATCTTCAACGTTTATTTACCCTTTCTTTGAATTTTATCAAGGAAAAACGCAAAATTATTATTTTCATTTGACACAGTTTTGCCTCACTCCATGGTCAAGTTGTACTACCGCAATAGGATATGATCCCGTTTAAAACCTAACATTTATAAAAGATCAATGAATAACTGAAGCGGTTAGTGCAGCTGAATGTGAAGAAAATGCTCTTTTGGAGGGAGATAAACAGTCTTTAAAAACTGAATACCATGCAAAATTTTGGAAACAAAGAATCTTAACGTAAAACTGTTATACTTCCTGATTTCTTTCAAAATGAAAACTAATTCAATTCTTCTATTTACTTTTTGAATTCCTCTCAAAAAGAAGAAGTTATCCCTTATAATTACTCAAATTATCCCATCTTGGTATATTACACTTGCCATGAAAAAAAAAGCATACCCTTGGGTAAGGTGCTACAAGTCCAACATTGTATCAAACTACAATGAAAAGAAATACAACCTGACCACTAACATATCTTTGTTTATTTGAACCAATATTTGTATTATGTTGTGTATTTTTCCAGTTGATTAATACAACCCGCAATCATCTGAATTCCTAAAGATGATATATATAAAGCAACAAAGTTTATTATATCAATGATTGGCTGAGATTTTCGAAATAATATTGAAAACGTGATTTTTCACATAAATATGTCAAACAGTCCTCTTGAATTATATGGATCCCTTTTCAAGTATCACCCTTAATAGCTTTTTAAGACGTATTATTACCAATTAATTCACAAAACAATAATGAGAATCTTATAAAATATGATCACTAGTAAGGAATACAAAATATGGAGGTCGGGTTTTTTTATCCTAAGCTCTAGATGATGCAAAGTCCTCAATTAGACTCAAAAACAAATTTTAATTCTTCAAAAGTGTCCATTTTAAGAAAATTCACCCTTACAAATATGCATTTATTTAATCACAGAAGCCAGAAAGTGAATATGCAATAAAGTCAGTCTCATGAAATTTGAAGCAGGGAATCTGTAAACTAAATGGGGAATTTATTCTTTTTCAATTCCAACTTAAAGTTTTAGAAATACACATACGAATTCACATCAATTATCCATGGAATTGAATTAATAAAAAAAATTACAATCCTGTGCGTTGAAAATGACTCTTATATGCATAGCGACTAAATATTCCTTTTCAACTATAGAACAATTTAAGACATAATATTGAAGAAAAATTTCTCAAAAATAGACCAGATCACTTTTAATCAGCAAAAAAAATAATGAATGGGAAGAATTTTTTATTTTATTGATGTTATTATACATGTCTTACTAAAAGTATCTTCAAGGAAGCTTCAAAAATATTTGATTTTCTAAATAAGGCCCAGAAATTCTTTTTTACCTACAAAAGAATTATTTACCAAATTTGAAATGAATTTTTTTTCTTTGAAATAGTCCCAAATCTTCTGGGGGGCATTTTTGTCAAATACTCAAAAATGAATTAAGGCTATATCAAGGGGACCTTTATTTAATGAACATCATCTGTTGATTTGAGCTCATTGAGGATTATATAGAGTCTATTATTCTGGCTTTTGATATAAGATTCATTTATTCATATGAATTTTAACAACATGGGAAACTTAAGAATAAAATACGAAAGAAAATACTTCAAAAAACATTCTTGATTTCTTTTTGAAGAAGTATTGATTTCCTTGAATAATATTTAAAAGGTTTATCTTTAAGGCTAAATAAAAAGGAAAACTACTGAAAAACATACTAAATATTGGATTTATACACACAACATTTCATTAAAATGTGTGTGAAATTCTCAATTAAGCCCATTAAGAACTGGATTTTATATCAATTTTGTAGGTTACTGCTATTTCCCGGAATAAAAATAGGGATAGACACCAGAACTTAACTTTTTATATGGATTCAATTGTTTTGAATTGAATTTAATGTTTATTTGAACCAAAAAAGCTTTCAAAGTTCTTAAAATGTTGATTTGAAGCCTGCATAAAGGGATTTACTATTTGGTAGCTTGTAATTCACATCCAAAAGAGGAATAAAGCAGTTTAATCTTAAAGCTTAAATTTGGCAAAAAACATTTTTAAAGTGGAAAAAATTATTTGGGATCTGAAAGATCCCAAATGTTGGGTATCCTGGCTACTTTCTCCTTTTTGCCTTTTTTGCAATTTTTGTGTGAATCTGGCTCTCTCATTCATTTTAAATCATAATGAGTTTAATTTGAACTCACCAAGGATTTGCATCCTTTATGTAAAATACTTGGCCAATGAAGTCAAGATAAACAAATCCTCAAATATAACAGAATTTTTGAAATTTTATTTAAAAAATATCCAAATTTAATATTAAACTTCAATTTAACGATATAAATATTTTAGTAAAAATTTGTTCATTGTGTATTTGTACTTTTACATTCTTAAAACTTCCAATAATATTAGAAATAACCATTTTTGGACATTTGACCCTATTGGTATACCCTAGGTTATTTTTGGTGCAGAATCCAAAAATGAAATAGCCTATATTAGGTTCTTTATGAAATATGAACTTATACTTCTGTCTTGTTTTAAATACATTTAATATTCCTGTCTATGGCTTAGACAAATTTATAAAAATTCAAAATTTACTTGTGGCCTTATGAGTATTTCATACATTTCCCACAGGCTCATAATAGCATTATTCAAGATCCAATCAACAAATGAGAAGTGGAACTTGAATAATTAGCCCCAAGAAAGATAGCAAAAGAATCTATAACAAAATCTCTTGACAGAAACAACAAAAAAAAATAATTATGAAAATGGGCATCACCAAAGAAAGGAATACTCAAGCCCTTATTCTGAAAAGAACAAGTCAGGATGACCCACATTCATAATTGAATGGTCATTTCAAAGGAGGAATTACTGGATCTGCAGTATTTAGTGACTATTTATCAGAAACTATAGAAAGGCACAGATGACTTATCAATTATAATCCAGAATCAATTAAGAATAAGATAATTTATTTTGACAAAGGTATCAAAAAGAAAAGTGTTGACCTGCTTCTCACAATCAGAAAATCTCCAAAGAGATAGGTATCACAGCTTATAGTCAACATGAATAGAAGAAACAAAAGAAAATACCAAATCAATGATAACTAAAAAAATACAATGGCTACTGAGACCTCATGGACATAAGTCTAAATAGAGATTGGACTTACCTTATCAACTCCTTTCTTGTAAATATAATAAATATGCATCATTGAAAAATTTTGATCCTTCACTTTCTGAGAAAAAAACATAACTTGAAAATAATAGTTTCAAAAAACCAAATCCCTCATGCCTTTATCATATTTACTCAGCTTGTGATTCTAATTTCTTTACTTTTTTACTGAAGCTTTTAATTTTCCAGTAATAGTGCAATTAATATGACTGAACTCATTGACTATTTTTCTTGAAAGTTCCTTTTTTCTCTTTTTATGTTCTTTTATTTGAGTTCCATGAGGGTTACTGCTATCATAATAAAAATATATATTAATCTTGGGCTGAATATTGGGATCTTGTACCTTTGTTTGTAAGGTTTGTGCCCATCAGAATTTTTTTCCATTGATATTTTTTCATTTGGGACCATTCTAATTCCCTTTATTTACCTTGAGACTTCACTGGAAATCTTGTGATGTAGTATGTATACGGTTAATAATAAAGGTACCCCTTCTTTATTCCATTCTTTTGTTTGGCATCTACAACTCCTTGTTTTGATCCAATGCCGCGAGACTTTGGTTCTTGAGATAATTCAGGATCTTCTTTTATTTTTGATAGAAAGAATGCGATTCCAGTGTCTCCAACTGACCGAGAAGCCTCTCGTTGAATATATAGGGGGAAAGGGATCTCTGCTAGAGGTTGAGGGAAAATATGATACGTCTTATTTTAAGTTTTTTTAATTAGAGCGATATGCCTCTGTTTTTTAGAATCGCAAATTTTTCCTCCTTTGCAAAAATCATGGAATGTGATTGCTTTTTGTTATGTAAACAGATGACATGAAACTTCAAAAATTTTAAAATCTTAAAGTATATCAGTTTAAATATTTATTTTGTCAAAATTTTAAGTTCTTTATTTTTTTCAAAATCAAATGGCCATACAAGAAAACCTTAGCTTTCAATTCTTTTTTTGAAATTAAATTTCTTCAAGCATTTTGGAGGTTCTAAATCCTTCATTACAAGCCTTTATGGTGTTATGTTCTCTTTAGAATTATTCAATTTGGAATCCATGAAAAAAAGGATGAAAATGACCTTTAAGCTTTATTCTTTGACCAATATGTAATTGTTGACATTGAGTAAAATTTCAAAAACATCCATATGGGTGAATAACCTTAATTGGGATACGTTAAATCCAAAATTAATGTATTTGCTAAATGATGTACCATTTCTTTGAAAAAAGCTTGAATAAATTCAAGGAAGGATTTGTAGTCTATTTATTAAATGCTTAGCTGCTCATAAAATATACACAACATCTGGATATTAGATTTTTTTGTAGTTTTATGTTTACGCTATAAAATATTGAAATATTTCATCAAGAGAACATTTTCACATTTGTCAATCTTTACAGAGTTGATAATGGGATGTGGACGATTATTTTTTTGCTAAAAACCACTGAAAAGATAAGGTTTGGGTACAAATCTCCATGGGGCTACTCCATTTCATGACATTGGTAGGAAAAAAATATAACATGAGAACTATAACTTTTTTTATTAAAAATGTAGATTCAAGAAGGTTTGATTATTCTTGACTTCAACATAATATTCAAATTCAATTAAAAACAAGATCAAATATATAAACTATTTTTGAGGCCTTATGGCTAGGCAGGAAGTAACTCCAAGAACTCAAGAAAATTGTTCCTCAGAAATGGATCATATTAAATCTTGGATTATGCAAGAGAATTTTGTTCATATTTCATTCTTATAAAGATATTTTAATTAAAATATTTTCTATTTAACAAAACAATTTAAGCATGCTAAGACCTCCCAAATTTCAAGGTTTTTCTATAAAATAATTTTTCAAATATGACTAGGATACTACACCTATCCGTATTGAAAAAATGGATTAATCAATCTCCCTATAGTTACATGTTCTGGGAGGAGTTTTAATTAAATGATATAATAATCAATATCAATAGAAATATAATTATTCAAAAACGAAAATAAAGCAATAATCCTAGTAAGAAAATGGTTACCAAAAATTTTCAAAATAGGAGTATTATTTCTCTACCAGAGTCAATAATACTCAACACAAATTCCAAATATAACAACAGATTTCTCTCAAATGAGGAATAATGGAGGCTTTTTGGCTAGAAGAAGAATATTCAACATAAATTTAAGTACTATTTTGGAAGATCACTGTCACCATTAATAATACTCTTTATAGATATTAAAGCTACTATTATAAATCACATAACTTAAGGGTGGTTATCATTTTTAAAAAGGTCTGACGTAATGAAGCTCACAGGAATATAATACCATCCGGATGAATACAGTAATCATGAGATATTCATATAAGCTGGGTAATAAGTGTTATTAGGGTATGGTGATCATATAACATCTCTAATAATAAATCTTCTTGATAGATATAAGAAAACACTAATAACAATATCTTTAAAAACTAATTCCAAAATGTAATCATAACTCTAAGACTATCAAGAAACATTAAGCTTCTTGTTTAATATTCTAGCTATAATCCGTTAATAAATCATGAATAATACTATAAGATGGTGAGAATTTCTCCTCGTCTTTTGATTTTAATACTACATTATCCTACTTCAAAGGGGATGGATCAATACTCAAAACTATTTTCTCAATAAGAAGCATGGAGGAAAAATATGGATGGATTACACTCCTTTATGCCTTTTGGACCCTTCATAGAGCCCTCCAAAGACAAGGGACTTGGAAATTTTGCACCTTGAGATATGCTTTCTGCTAGATAAATTTTAAATGGTGTAATTGGATCAAGATATTGCACCAGTATGAACTTTATTATATTCGGTACACAGCCTTGGTCTCTCTCTTAGTGGTTAAGTTTAAAATGGTATTGTCTGACCAAAATATTGCACCATATTTTTGGTTGATTGTTGCATGAATTTCGAAACATGATGATATTTATAAGAAAACTCCTTACTATTATGCATAGCCTTGAGAGAAACATTTGGGTGAGAAACTCCTCAATGGTGTCATTTGATACATAGAGCGCACCATAGTTTTGGTATGTTACCTAATTTCTTTGAAGATATACTGATATCTAAACTGAAATTTATTCCTCTGATCAACAGCCTTGAGAAAAATTTGGTGGTAAGAAAATTGTCAAGTTTGTGATTTCATATGGGTGTTGAATGATCTTTTTAGATACAACCTTTTTCTGAATTTTATTCCTATTTCTGCTAACCGCATTTATCTTCTGCAGAGCCTTGAGCTGTATTGTGTTGATTCTACTGATATTTAAAATTCAATTTGGAAATAATACATCTCATTTGTAGTTATGGGTGTTTAAGTGGGTATTTAGTAGCGTAAAAACATGTTTATTTATGTGTAATTGTGTTCCTTCTGCAAAGAGATATAAGACATATTGTGTGAGAGTTATGGTATCATTTATGCAACTTTGAACATTCTCATGAACATTTAATCTCTAAACCATATAGACATTTTATTTCAAGAATATTCTTTTTTTAGTATAGAACTTGTATTCTTATTATTTTTTGATCACCATTATCTAGAGAATAATTTATTTTATGGAGCTGAGGAAATTTGTGGCTATAGGTAATTTGATTTAGATTGAGGTGTCATAGTACCCTTTTTCATTTTGATATAATTCGTGTCTTTGTTGATACTTTTGAGTTGATTTTGGATTTTCTTGAAGTCGAAAACAGCTGAAAGACGATTTCAAAGGAGTAAAAAAAGGAATGAATGAGTTAGAAGCAAGTGAGACTATTATCCTTCATGATTGAATCACTTTTTCCGATGTCAAATTATCATAATTACTTAATGATGAAATTTTAAATGGATACGATGCCATTTATGGTCAAGAAAAATGGATTTACAGAATTAGTTTCTTATTTCTTATAAAGGAAAGGTGTCTTAAAGTCTATTGATAATATTGTAAACTTTACCTCAGCCGGTAGCCTTTGTGAGATGATGAATATTTATTGTTTCAGATAGAATCTTTTTTATAAGACTCTAAGGAAATGTTTCAATTGACCTTACTGGACCAGAAACATTTCTTCTTTTATTGGGTATTTATACTTCCTTAAAAATATATGAAAGCTTGAGAGAAATTATGGAATAATTTCATTCTAAATGATTTTTTTAAAACTTACTCTATTTTTATGTCTTATGGTAAAGTAGCATAGCAACAACTGATGACTATGAAGTAGTTTTATGAAAACAAAATGAAAGCTATGAAATAAGCTATTTCTTCTTTTATCATTACATGTACTTAAGAATTGGATTTGTAAAGTGATTAAAAGGCTTTCATTACCTTCTTGACACATTGAAAAAGCACCCTATATGCTCTTTTCTAATGATCAATGGGACGCAGACTTAGTAGCAATAGTTCCCGAAACATTTTAAAAACTGTTTTAGAAAGGCTCAGCTATGGATACAATATTTTGAGCTGGGTATTACCAAGATGCCTCAGAGTTTGGGTATCTTGGCCTTCTTTGATGTGTTTGGTCCACTTTGACTAATTTATGTGTAATCATACTAATTCATCTCATAACACTGACCTCCTCTATTGATTAAGAAATACCTTGTGTATAATTTCAGTATTTGTAACTCCTCAGAAATGCATAAAACTAGTTTTGTGTATATTTAACATAGGATTTGTCAGAACGTCATTGTTTTTGTGAAAAGGAAAAAACCAAACTCTCACATACCCTTATTTGGTATCAAAGGTAAATTGATTTGTCATCTTTCATATTACCACCTTAAGGAGCTAGTTAGAGCATATTCAGCTTCCAAATTTCACCTCATGAAGTTAATTTAACCCTATTCACTCCCTTGGGATACCACATGTGAATTTATTTTCTTGTATCCAAATTCAGGCTTAAATAATTGCATCTACTACTCATAAAAATGTTATTCATCTTCAAATTAATAAAAACTAATGAATATTTGGCATATAAATATTTCATTAGCTTTTTTATATTCACAAACTTCTGATAGAGCTATTAGAGGCCTATCTGGATATTTAAGAAATACCACAAGTATTTCAAAAAAATACTTCAAACGCCTGAGATATAGCTGTTAAATCTTTATTCTTAGTATAATTTGATTTATGGAATTCTAGTATTTTTTGGGATCTTCCAGAGAATTCTGAATTCATATATTTCATAATTTCAGATTAATCAATTTTAGAGAAAGGCAATCACAGTAAGTAAATAAAGATATTAATCTATTAACAACTCAGGCCATTTCAAATTCTTGCAAAATTATTGGAAGGTTATTTTATTTACAAAAGAAACTACAATTGACTTTCCAACTAATTATTAAAATTATGACTATGAATATACAAAAAGTCAACAAGAATAACCAATGTTAGGAAAAATCAAGAGGAATAATTGGAAGTTTTGAAAAAAGTAGTGCATTTGGAGGGAAATGAAGGAAGTAAGGAGATAGAATTAAGAAAAAATCCAGAAATAAGTTTGTAGAAGCTTGCAAAGCACAACGCGACCCCATCTGATTGTGGAATATTTTTCTAGATCATCTTTCTTGTATATTATTCAATGGGGGTATTCTATATTTGGAATAAACATCCTTTTAAAATATCATTATATTTTTTTTTTTTGGATGTTACATCTTTGTAAAAATTTTACGTTTTTGTCATCAAATTGAATCAAGAGAGCTTTTTTGTAATTATATCTCTAGGATCCATTTAAAATTATGTAATCCTCTTTTGGAAATTCTTGCCTATCTTTAAGCCATATTCTTTGGAAAGTTGACTGGATTTTCTAATGAAACTAGTTAGTATTAATTCTAAAATAATTGTTCAGCTTAATTAACTTCAAAAAGGAGAAGTTATATATATAGAGTATTGTTTAGTGAATGAAAATGAGATTGGGAGCTGAACTGTATCTGATATTAGATTCATTGATTGATTCATAGTACAAGATAAAATATGAAATAATAAACCAGTAAGATCTGATATACCATATACTGACTACAATGTATGGTTTTTTGAACAAGATTTGACAAGTCTTCAAAATGAGATTAAATGAAACTTGGAGGGCAACGATCAATATCCGTTTAGTGATCATTGACTTATTGGAAATTAATTTGTAACTTTGTTGAATTCTTTTATAATATATCTTCTTGAAAAATCTTGAGGTTAAATAGAAATATGGATCTATAGGAAATATATTTAGATATTTTCTCTTTCATTTTTAATATTACATCTCTATATTTCTGATTGAATGTTTGTTTGAGAAATACAAAATTTAAACACAAAAAGAATGCTTTGATGTCCTTAATAGGAGAAATAGCCATTTTTCAATGATTTAAGAGCATTTTAGCCTTGTTTATCACTGATTTCTAGAATTAAAGAAACTAGGTAGATTTCAATATCTCTTTCCCATTATGCTCCTTGTTTTTTAGGTGAGTCTGAAACCAAATAACCAAATAAAAAACAATATGGGTACCAAAGGTTTGTGGTAATCCTAAATACAGATTGTGTTACTTTTAAGATTAGTGGTTAAAAAAAGGCAAGATAAGTAAGATATTAAGGTGGTACCATATGAATCAAATCTGTAAATACTGGGTATTAATATATCTTTCTCATACTTTGAAATGAGCGCACAAGATTGCCAGAGCTGAGGCCTGAGTTACCACCACACCTAGTATTGTGGTACCTAAATGACTCTCCCATTTCCTCAGGACATTTCAAATTATTGCAGTTCAGTGTTGAGATGAGGACTTGGCCTCCTTCATTGAAGTCAGGTTTTTTGTGGGTCTTTTAATATCTTTGTTTATCGTATATTATGGTTTCTGCTTTGTCTGAGCATTTGAGGGTTTGGTTGAGGATGTTTATCATTGATTGTGTTTGTACTTCTTCATGTCCTCTTGAAATCATCCCCTCTCATGATGTAATTTATTCCATTATTAAGTCAAAATTTCGTGATTCTGTGTTTTATGACTTTCTGATTTTCATATATGTTATTAATCTTAATAGTTAAGTCAAAATTCTGAGAGTTTATGATTTCCATCTTTCACTTGAGTTTGTCACAAATTTTAAAATGGAATTGTTTAACAAAGATTTTGATTTCCACCAATCAGGCAGATTTTTTTCATGATTTCTGGTTTTTTGAAGGAGTAGTTAGTTAATGTAAAGTATTAAGTGACTATCTATCAGAAAGAATAGAAAGGTAACAAATGCTTATCAAAAATAATGAAGGAGATAAATGAATCAGATAGTAGCTTTTGGGAAATATATCAGAATAAAAAGTGGTAGAATACTTTCTGAAACCAGAATATCCAGGAAGATAAAAGCACCAACCCTTTCTAGCCAGATAAAACTCAAAAGAAATTAACACAATGGAAATCATTGAAAATAAGTAAATTATATACTACAAAAACAGTGTTCACTGAGACATTATAGTGAAGGTATAAAGGGAGAGATAAAATAACTTATAAGCTCCTTTGTGAGCCTTTGAGATCTGAACACATACCCAATAAGGTCACAAAAAAGACTCAGAATAATTATACCTTTAAGATAATTATAATAAAATTACTTAGAATAATTATACATTAAAAATAATTACTTTAAAAATACAAAAATACCTAAATGGGTACAAAAATTGGTTTAACTTAAAAACCAATAAATCAAAATGTGGAATAAATTATACCATTGGATTCCCTATGGTAAAATACACAGATACCATTTTTATGGGATATCTGTAAAGTCAATATTTAATGAGTTATAAGGAATAATACCTTATAAAAACCATAAAGCCTTATTTATTTCAAGAACCAATGGAACAACATGTGAAATAAATTGTACCATTGGATTCCCCATGAAAGTTCACACATAAAACAATTAATGAGCTAATTTCCAAAGCGAATACTTAAGGAATTAACCTGAATATATGCACTTTTTTGGTCAACACATATATTCAAGGATCATAGCTGATATCTCTTAAACTATACAAGATAGAGTAATTAACCAAAAATAAAGTTACCACGTAATTACTGTAAGAACACAGATATAAACTTTATTTTACTTATTATAATCAAGGTTAAAACCTATGATGAAATATTGATAAAAATCAACAGAGCTGTTGACCGCCTTGTTGTGAAAGTGGTCCAAACTTAAAAAAAAGTACACAGTTGGACTCTACCAGTTCATTCGTAAAGAATTAGTAATGTTTATTATTAAATTCAGGGTACAACCCCTTGAAATCATGGTTTGAAGTTTAAAATATTGAATTTCGACAGAAAAGATGAGTTACAAGGAAAATCATCAAAATTAAAGTTTTGATGATGTAGTGAAAAGCTCTTGGCAGCATAATTAGGTTATTTCAGGCTATCAGAATTCACTCTCTGAATTGCTGTAGCGTGTAAAACTTAAAAGGTATTAAAGATCAAAGTTTGAGCTTAAATTGAGCAGTTATGATCACCTACTGTAACCTTAAATTAAGTTTAACAGTCATATGAGTGATAAGATTGGTGAATAATATTAGTTTATGATTAAAACTAATAAAATCCACGAAATTTGGGGTTCTGCCAAGCCTTTGACGTCATCAGACTTAGAGTTATAGTGATAACTCTAAATAATGGCGTACTAATGATGTAATGAGGTTTGATCATGATGTAATAATCACCAAACCTTAAAATATTGATCAATTCCAGTGGATATGATCAGTACACGTCTACTAGAAGCCTGTTGGACTCTAGGAGGGAGGTATTGACTATAAATAGAGCTCTTTCTGCTCTGTTTTCCCCACAGACGCATCAAAAACATTAAATAAATACAAACAAAAAGGTAATAACTTTATTCTTTATATATAAAAATTTCATATTATTAAAGACCAAAGTTCATCTTTATTATAATCATCAATTTTGAAGTGATTAAATCATTTGTTTAACTGTTTTTGTTAAAAATCTCTCTAAAACTCATTTCCACATAAAAAATGAAGAATACTTGTAATTTCTCAATTTTTTATTGTAAATACAATTTTTATAAGTTGTATTTATATTATTTGGCATAAAATATCTCAAAAGTAGTATATTAAGTGTTAAAAGTAGGTTATTTCCTCTTATATTAATAATTTTCTCTATATTATTCTTTTAATAATCCTTTATTTAATATAAATAGTATTTATATTAATTTATAACTTTAATATTAGTAATATTATTGTTATTAATTGTTTTTTATTAATAAAAAACAATTTTTTACGCCTTTATTATTTGTTTGTAACAATAATAAAGTGCTATTAAATATATTAATTATTTTATATTAATATATTTATTTTTATTATATTATATTTTATAATATAGATTATATTATTATATTTTATTAATAATATAATTACTTTTACGCCATAATTATAATAAATCTTTATTATTATAATTATTTTTATCTTATTTATTTCATTCATAAGGACATTCATAGTACAATAAGTAAAATATTAGTAATTTTTACTTATTGTTTCATAGTCAAACCTTACATTTGGGGGCCTGGCCGTGATATTTACTTAAAAAGACCTTTTAAAAAGATTCTAATTGGGCTTATCCAATAATAAATTATATTTATAATCATAAAATTATATAATAATTTTATATTTTATTGATTTTAAAAGCTATTGAGGCATTTGGAAAGCAATTGTACTGTCTTACACATGGTTTTTCACATCCTTAGACTTGCAAGAACTTTCTTTGAGTGACTCTAGTGATTAAAAAAGATATTTTATAAATTAAAAATAATTTTTTTCATAATTTAATTTTATAAAAAGAATCATATTCTTTTTTTTTATTCTTTAAAAATAAAAATAAAAAAAATATTAAAAAATATTAAAAACCAAGAAAAAAAGTTTTTTTTATTCATTTCTTTATTCATTTCAATTTTTTAAAGATATAAAAGCAATTTCTATGTGGAAAATTACCATATCTTGCCAAAACAAAATAACACTTCTTATAAAAAGACTTATATTTATTTGTCTTTTTTAGTGTTTGAATAGAACCCAACAGAAGACAACCAAACTACTGTTGAGAGATTGGTGGAAGAAGCTTGTCAAAGCTCTCCAACACCAGCTATCACAAAAAAAAAGAAAGCTAAGAAATTAGACTTTCCAGGACCCACCATTCAAGACTCTGAAGGTGAGCACCTCTTTTATAATTGCCATAGAAAGAATTTTAATTCTAAAATAATTTTATTTTTCTTATTCCTTAAACTATGACTACCAGAAGAGGTTCCCAATACTCCATCCAATCAGATGGAGCTGGACTCAGAGGTAGAACTGATCCCTCAAAAGGGAAAAGAAAGGGCAATATCCCCAGTGGAACAGAATCCACACAAGGAAGTGCCTTATCCCAAAGGAAAGTCCCAGAAATTCCCATGATATCTGAACCTGAATTGGAACTAAGTATGAGTAACTCAAATAGGTACAAATCACATTCAGAGGGCTCAAATAGACATCTACATGAGCCAGTACAAGCAGTATTACACAATGTACAAGGACAAAGATTGGGAAATGCTGCCCCAAATACACCAAGGAGTAATGAACTCCTGGCACATACTGAAAAAATTCCTCAAAGAGGAGGAGATAGTGAAATAATCCAATGGATGGAATCCACTGTCATCCAAACCTCAAATCAAAAAGATCAAGGATTACCACGCCAAAAAGCGGGAAGCAACCAAGGAAGAAGCCCCAGTAGCTTCTACCAGCAAGCCCCAAACCAACCCACTTCCCCAAGAAGGGAAGAAGAACAAGAAAAAGAATTGGAGGAAACCATATTCCCCAAGCTACAGGATTCCAAAAATCCAAAAAGATGCCATGGACAATGTCTTCAATATGGCCAGAACTTTGATGGAATTCAAAGACAAAGAGGAACAAAGAATAAGACAACCCCATTTCCCAAAGAAATAACCTTGTCTCCTGATTTTGTAAATACTTTAACAGAAATTGAAAATAGTATTGTACCTCTAAAAGAAATTAAAAATAGTTTATTATCATTACAAGAAATAAATAATAATCTATCTTCTTTAACAAAAATTGTTGTACAAAACAAGAAAGAGATTGAAAACATAAAATTTATGATTGAAAATCATAAACCAAAAGTATTAATTGACAATACTCAAAAATTAATAAAAGGACAACAAGAATTGTACAAATACATAAGTGATATCAAAGAGAAAACTTTGACAATCAATTATGATGTGAGTATTGACAATCTTACAGAAAAATTAAACAAATTAAGTATTTCTGTAGAAAAATTTGAAGAAAAGACTTCATCACACCAAAAATTACTTTTGGACCATGTGGAAAAAAGTGATGAAGCAAGAATGCATCTAAAAGATGATATTCAAAGTGAAATAAGGCTTATTACTGAAAAAATGGATAAAATGAATGAGGCTAATTTAAATATGCCAAAGTTATCAACTCCATTTTCCCATATAAGAAGCCCTGTTAAAACAAAAGAGGAATTGACAAATCCTTTCATAACAGACTTGAGTAACCAAGAAAATAACCAAGTCTTAATGAAGGAAGCACCTCAGCTGAAAGAATGGCCAACATTCACAGGAGAAGGTGAATATGACCACATGTCATTTATTAAAACAATTGAAATGTTATAAGAAGACTATGAAATACCAGATGAATTAATCACTGCAAGATTACATTCATTGTTTGAAAAATCTGCAAAAAGATGGTATTATGGCATAAGACAAACAAATGGCAAAAATACCTGGTCTCGGTGGAAACAAGAAATAATCACCAAGTGGGCAAATGATGCCTGGAGGTACAAAATAGAAAATGCATTTGAAAATTCTTTCTTTGACCCAGACAAAGATAAACCTTTAACCTGGTTCTTAAAACAAGTTGAAAGACTTAATGCATTGTACCCAGAAATGTCACAAAAAATGGTGCATATGAAAATACTCAAGAAATGTGGAGGAGAGCTAGAACATGCCCTAAGAAGCAGGTGTATAGAACCATGCTCCACAGAAGAGTACATTAATGCACTGGAAGACATAGTGACAAGAACAAAAATTGGCAGGACTTGGAAGAAATTGGATATTAAAAGCCCAAATAAACCATTTATCAAAAAAGATAAATTAAAAGAATCCTTCAAGCCGAGTACATCCAATAATAATGAGCAAAGAAAATGCCATAAATGTGGAGGTATTGGACACTTAGCCAATAATTGCCTAAAAAGGCAAAAATCAATGAAATTGTGGAAACAGAAAACCACAATGACAAAGAGGAGGAATCTGACTCTGAAAAAGAAACAGAAGAATCAGCAACTTCTGAAAGTGATGAAATCAATATAATTAATGCAGAAATTAATAATATTGATATAATTTATGAAGTACTAGATGTCAACTCAAATTTACCACAAGTTGGAACATCTGACACAAACCTGACAAATTTGCAAGATGCCAAACTGTACAAAACCAAACCTGAAAGAGGAATGCGGTATACAGCTGGAAAATCAAGTATAAGTATTGTCATGGTTAATAACCAAGAAACAAAGGTGAACTTAGATACAGGAGCATATTGCACCTGTGTTGGTAAAGGTTATTTAAGTACAATTGTTCCAGACTGGCAAGAAAAACTTATACCAATCCAAGGTGTCAAATTTAGTAGTGCAAGTGAAAGCATGATTCCCCTTGGAATAATTGACTTAACACTTATTTTCCCTCACCCTTCACAATGTGTCAGAATTAAAGTGGAATTTGTGGTAATGGACAACTGTACCAGTAATCACTTTATCCTGGGAAATGACTACTTATCAATCTATGGTATAGATATCTCTAACCAGAAGGATAGATATTTTACTATAGGAGACAATAAGAGACAAAAGTTTGGCTTCTCAAATAATAAAAACAAATTGCAGTTATTAAAAAGGAATAAAAGATTCCAGAAAAGGAGCTTTTTATATCTGAACAACTTAAAGAGGCAGAATTCAATCAAGAATTAACAGAAAAAATGAAAGAAAAATTGATTAACCTCTTATTTAAGTACAAAGATGCCTTTGCAACTGACAAAGAGCCACTAGGTGCTATAATTGGGCATGAAGTAGACATAATTCTTAATGTGGAAAAGCCTTACCCACCCTTACTAAGAAGACCAGCTTACCCAGCTAGTCCAAGGGCTAGAGAAGCCTTAGAGGTACACATTAAAGAATTAATGGACCTTGGAGTATTAAGAAAAGTTTGACATAATGAACAAGTAGAAGTTACTACTCCTGTCATTATAACTTGGCATAATGGAAAATCAAGGATGGTAGGAGACTTCAGAGCCCTGAACACCTATACCATTCCAGATAGATATCCAATACCTAGAATCCATGAGACATTGACACAATTGTCACAAGCTAAGTTCATTACAGCTATGGATGCCTTAAAGGGTTTTCATCAAAATGTCTTAACAGACAATGCCAAAAAACTACTGAGGATAATAGTCCACTGTGGAATTTTTGAATACTTAAGAATGCCATTTGGGATAAAAAATGCACCTTCCCATTACCAAAGAATGATGAATACCATATTTCCTGAAGAATTATCAGAAGGATGGTTAATTATCTATATTGATGATATCATAGTTTTCTCAGAAACTTGGGAAAATCACCTTACAAGACTAGAAAGGGTACTACAGAAAATAGTCCAAGTGAATATGAAAATTTCTTTGAAAAAGTGTCATTTTGCATATAGTGAATTAAAAGCACTAGGACATGTTGTATCTGGACTTAGTCTAGGCATAGAAAAAAATAAAGTAGCAGCAGTACTACTTAAACCAATGCCTCAAACCAAAAAAGAAATGCAATCATTTTTAGGATTTGCTGGTTACTATAGACAGCATATAAATGACTTTGCAAATATTGCCAAATCCTTATATAAATTATGTGACCAACAAACAGTTTAGAAAGGGTCAAGGCATATGAAGAATTGAAAAATTCACTAACAAATGCCCCATTTCTTCTAATGCCAGATTGGAAACTACCCTTCAAGCTATACATTGATGCTTGTGGAGAAGGACTAGGTGCTGCACTTCACCAAACACAAATTATCAATGATAAACCAGTGGAAGGACCAATTTGTTTCATTTCAAGGAAGATAAAGCCAACAGAAGCAAGGTATGGAGCCAGCCAAATGGAATGCTTATGCTTAGTGTGGGATTTAGAAAAACTGCGTTATTATTTGGATGGCACAGTATTTGATGTAATCACAGACTGTAATGCTGTGAAATCACTATTAAATATGAAGACTCCAAATAGACATATGCTGAGATGGCAAATTGCTATCCAAGAATACAGAGGAAATATGACTATTGTTCATAAATCTGGTAATGTCCATAAAAATGCAGATGGGCTTAGCAGATGGGCTCTAGCAAATACCCCTGACAATCCAGCATGGGTACCACAAGAAGAACACCATATAGAAGGAATATGTGTTACAGATATTGGCACAGAATTCTTTAACCAAGTTAAAGAAAGCTATAAGATAGACAAAAATTGCCATATCTTAAGCCAACTTCTAATGAAAGACTGCAAAGACCCATCACTTTCATCAAAACTAGATGAAACATGGAAAAAGGCATATGATGAAGGAAGATTCCACCTCCTTGATGGAATCCTTTACCATAGAACAAAACACACATTTGTTATGGCCTTAACAGATAGAACCCTGATAGACACTATTTTACATGAATGTCATGACAGTGTTGCAGCTGGACACCTTTCAGAAGATAGAACACTAGAGAGGGTGAAAACCTGCTCTTGGTGGCCAAATTGGAAGAAAGATGTTACATAATACTGCCAAACCTGTGACAGATGTCAAAAAGCCAACAGAGCCACAGGAAAGAAATTTGGAATTATGATCCAAATCCAAGAACCAAAATCCCCATGGGAAATAGTTCATATCGATTGGGTAACAGCTTTACCTCCAGGAGGAGACAGGAGCTATAATGCATGCCTAGTATTAGTTGACAGATACAGTAAAACTCCCATGTTCTTACCATGTCATAAAGATGACACAGCTATGGACACAGCCATAATGATATGGAATAAAGTTATTAGCCATAGAGGCTTATTCCAGAATATTATAAGTGACAGAGACCCAAAGTTCACTTCAGCATTATGGACAAATCTCCATAACTTATTTGGGAAAAAGCCATCATTCTCAACAGCTTACCATCCTTAAACTGATGGTTTAGCAGAAAGAATGATACAGACCTTAGAGGACATGATCAGAAGATTCTGTGCTTATGGGCTAGAATTCAAAGATTCTGATGGTTTTACCCATGATTGGTGTACACTAATACCAGCTCTTGAACTAGCATATAAGACATCAATCCATTCTTTTACTGGCAAAACACCAGCAATGCTAGAAAAAGGTTGGAATCCAAGACTTCCTTATGACACCCTCAAAAAGGACTTAGTGGATATACATCCAACAGCAAGCAGCTTTAAGCTAATGCTTGACAAGGCAAGACATCATGCAAACAGATGTATGCAAGATTCTTTCAAATATGCAAAAGAAAGATGGGATAAAAGTCATAAGCCACCTGATTTCAAAATGGGAGACTTGGTCCTAGTATCAACCCTTAATTTCAATAACATAAAAGGCCCAAAGAAATTGAAAGATTCCTTTGCAGGACCATTTATGATAAAAGCACTTTATGGACCCAATGCTGTGCAATTCGAACTCACAGGTAAACTAATGAACAAACACCCAACTTTTTCTGTAAGTCTGATAGAACCTTACAGTTCAAATGACAAGGAGTTATTTCCACTGAGAAATAAACCCCCACTTGAACTCCCCCCCTTGGAAGAAGGAGAAGAAAAGAAAATAGTAAAAGTCCTTAAAGAAAGAAGGACAAGAAACAAAAAAGAAAGGGAATACCTTGTAAGGTATAGAAATTCAATTCAAGAAGATGAATGGCTACTTGAGAAAGATATAACAAATGCTGAGAAACTACTAAGAAGGTTCAGACATGAAAGAAAGCCTGAAAAATAGAAAATTTAAGCATTATTGAGCTTCAAGACTAATAAAGTCTATTGAAGAGGTAGGACAGTGGATGATACCCTAATTACACATATCAGATTGTGGTACAATCTTTTTTGGTGGTAGGGAATGTGAGCCTTTGAGATATGACCACATACCCAATAAGGTCACAAAAAAGACTCAGAATAATTATACCTTTAAGATAATTATAATAAAATTACTTAGAATAATTATACATTAAAAATAATTACTTTAAAAATACAAAAATACCATAAATTGGTACAAAAATTGGTTTAACTTAAAACCCAATGAATAAACATGTGAAAGAAATCATACCATTGGATTCCTTATGGTAAAATACACATATACCATTTTTATGGCATATCTGTAAAGTCAATATTCAATGAGTTATAAGGAATAATACCTTATAAAAACCATAAATCCTTATTTATTTCAAGACCCAATGAAACAACATGTAAAATAAATTGTACCATTGGATTCCCCATGAAAGTTCACACATAAAACAATTAATGAGCTAATTTCCAAAGTTAATACTTAAGGAATTAACCTGAATATATGCACTTTTTTGGTCAACGCATATATTGAAGGATCATAGCTAATATCTCTTAAAATATTACCAGGGCAAATCTCGCATCAATCGTCGGCGATTGACTTCATGTCGCACCGCTGTCAGTATAAAATCTTGCTTCAGTCGTGTTAGTGTCACTTTATAGTCACTGGATTTAGTGGGTCACGTCACGTCAGCGTCAAAACAACGTCAATCGTCACATGTGTCACATGAGAATGTCACTCAAAGCCAAACCCATTTCAACACTATTCACAATGTTTGGGTAATTTCACCTCATTGGCTTCCGCATCCCCACCTAATCCGCCCCGATGCTTCGCATGCTTATGAGCCCACACCGCCCTCCAGATGAGACTCCGACACTGCCCCCCCATCTCCGTCCTCACCACTCCTTACTCTTTCACACCCCCGCCCTTACCATCTTTATGCTCACGTGGTGCACTCCGGACATGCTCCGGACATCACTTATCCTTACGCTCGCTAAAGTGCCCTCCCTATATGCTCCCGACACTGCTTACCATCCTTACGCTCGCGTAGTGCACTCCCAACATCCTCCCGAAACCACTTATTCTATGCTTGTGTAGTGCCCTCCCGACACTGCTTATCCTTATGCTTGTGTAGTGCCCTCCCGACATCCTCCCGACACTGCTTACCATCCTTACCCTCGCGGAGTGCCCTCCCGACATGCTCCTGACACCACTTATCCTTACACTTGTGTAGTGCCCTCCCGACACCACTTATCCTTACGCTTGTGTGGTGCCCTCTTGACATCCTCCCAACCCTGCTTATCATCCTTACGCCTCCGTACTACATCCATAGTATACGGTGGCTTGTTGGCGTACACAATGGACGCCATTGTCAAAATATGCTGAGTGGCCTTCTCTGCCAACAGGACCTAAGGGGAAATTGGTCAGTATATTCACAATGTTGTGGTTAGGGTTTAAATCATGAGACTCACAAATTGAAACCTAATAAGTGGACTATTTAAGACAAGAATTGTGTCTCCTGTTTCCCCGACAAAACCATTTTATTTCATATCATTCAAATGGAACACTTTGCTTAGTCCTTACCTCATGAGTGTGGAAGAGTTCAAAAGTTGACTCTAGTAGGTTTCTCACTAGTCAGCTTTATTCAATGTCTCACAGGGAAGTGATTTCATTTGCATGATATGAAATAATTTGCAAAACATCGCCTCCTTCAATTTCCCAACAAATCGCATTTTGCAAATGCAATTATTTTACTTGCACCTTTTTTCTTCAATTTGGATCTTTTTATTCAAAAATTTTCAAAAAAGTTATCAATCAACTCGTCACCATCTATTTGCTTAATAAACTACCTCCACTATGGCCCAAACCCTGGGAAATTCAGCTGAATTCAATGAACGACCAACTTCAGCCCCAGAGAGTGGAAGTGAAATCTCTGATATCGCCAGTAGTCGTGAATGAGGCATTGAAGTAGAGAGCCAGTCACATGAAGATAATCAAGATCCACCAGTTCTTCCAGAATATGAGTACACATCCATCTTGAATATTTCTAATCTCCCAAAACCTGATATTGTGGCATAGCCTTTATTTCAGGTCAGCCTCCAAGCTCACAGAAACCGAATTTTAAAAGTTATGAGAAGGAAAAGACTGTTGAACCTTGTGCACCGACAGAAGATGATGGGCAAGATGATGTAATTTTCAGTGGGGAGGTGGAAATTATATCCAAGGAACAATTTGTCTCCAACATTGCTCAAACAATCCCAAGCCTCGAAAAAATCCAAAATGATAGTAAAATTCCTGATCATGTGCGTCAAAAGATTGCTGAAGCCATGAGCCTGCTCAAAATGGATTTGAACCGTAAGTCCATTACTAATTCAAAACAAAAGTGATAAAAATAGCTGCTTAAAATATATGGGCAGGTGTGGAGGTGGGAGAATCACTACCTGAAGGATCTCGAGTCGTAATTGCATTTCCAGGCAAAGGATTAGGAAAAAGGCCAAATATACATGCAACCAAAAAAAAAACAAAAAACGCCTTACCTTTGAAGCTGCAAACTATTCTCGGGATCAAGGTCATGAAATTATCAATGTTGAAGGGGACCATATTGATAATCAACCTCCGCATACTGAACCCCCCCAATACTCAATGAAACAATCCTTATGAAGCTCCACATACTGAAAGCCCCCCGATACCCAATGAAACAATGCATGATGCAACCCCTCCCGCCTCTCCTCGGAATATTCAAGCCTTTCGAGAAAGGGAAACAATTAAACATGATAAAATGGGACGAGATATGACTGATATAGTTCCTGACCCTGAGCCCGAGTGTCATCGTCTGCTAATTTTCAAGGAATATTTTTATCCTGCGTGGAAGAGTTTGCAGGCATTTTGAATTATCATTCCAATATTACTCAACAATCATGGAAAAGGGGGCTTGATAATATCAATAGTATTTACAAAAATCAATGGGACAATTTACCAAAAAAGATGCTCATATATTCCTGCCCATTGGTATTAAGGTGATCAGTAACCAAGAGCTTAAAATGTTGGCCTGGCTGGAGGACCTTGAGATGGCAGGTGAGTTTTATCTTTGTGCATGATACATGATCATTGGCTGTTGACTGGTGATATAAATTGCAATATACAGGGTTAGATTTTTTTAAGCCAACCGAAACAGAAGCGTTTTTTGCTCACAACATTTGGAATCTCAAATTGATGAAGGAATCAGCTAAACCTCCAGAGAATCTCCCAAAATCTGAACACTCCTTCTTCAAAATGGTTCAGAGCCTTCTTTACCCCGCCAATCCAGTTGAAAATTTTTGGGCAAATGTTATGTTTGAATCCATTAGTTTAGTCTCATATGATGTGATTGCACCCAAACCATATGTTGCACCAACATCAAATTTGACCGATCCTCTTGGACTCGAACGGGGGGAAGTTGAATACCTTGCCTCCTGCTTGAGTAAACTGAAGCAACATGCAACCCAACTCAGCATTGAAGGTGGCGGGGCTGACAATGAGATATCCACAAAGCCGCACAAGAACCTGGAGGATCTAATGGATACAGTTATCCATTTGATGATTGCATACAACATGGTACGTGCACATACAAAGGTCGAAGTTAATGGCATCAAAGGCAAACTCACAAACTCAAAAAAAATGAGGCCATCAAAGATCTTTTGGCGTGTCACAAGAATCTTGCAATAAATTGAATTTGCTATGGTATATTAGCGGCATTCTGTGCGGCCGGGATTCGTGGTTTGATGGTATGCTCAGATGACTGGAGAACAAGCTCAGTTAAAGGGGCTTTATCCCTAATTGACATTTCCGAAAAACTTTCAGAGGGTAAAAATCTAGTGGAGCCAGTGTGGCTACGTACTAATTAGTATATATGTAATTTACTGAATAAAAGTTTCTTCTCATCAGAGTCTTTTAACCCCACTGTACCCCTTAGATTTGAATTTGCATGATGCTTAGTATTAGACTTCGGTGATGCCTGGGTGGAGAAACGCGGTCTTGGTTCAAGTGATGAGGTCACCTTGACTGTACCCAGGTCAGCTAAACTCACAACCAGGATCGACCCGTTTTAGATTAGCTTTGTACTAGATAGATTGTAATTGAATTTTGCAAAGTGATTTATGAATTTAATAATCATGACTTCCAATCCTACTACTGCCCGGATGCCACAGTCTGAATACCAATAGTAATTGTACGGCGGCATGCCTCCATACATCATTGAAAAGACTCCGACAAGACGCAAGCTGAGTCAGGCAGCTGTGCATGCGAGTAACACACGCGGGGGCATTGCGGGAAGTCGCGTTTATCACCTCCCGCCAGCCCATAATAGGCCAAATGTTCCTGTGTCTTTCAAGAGGACTAGGATAGCTAGGGATCCGCAGCAGGATGCATATTTCATTTGCGTGTGCTTGCAATATTCCAAATGGTTGTATTGGAAAGTGATTGCATGGGAACATCAATATGTAAAATTGAATAATGCACTATCCACTGCAATTTTCAGGTTCAGGTATTTGAGATCGCAAATTTGCAAAGGTCAGGTGTGATCTTTCTTTTTAGCCGCAATTAAAAAAGATTCATCAACCGCAATTCAATTTAGGTGATACTAATAAATCAGTAATCATTCGGTTTCATTTCATTTTCTGCTGAAAGCATTCCATTCAAAAAAAAGGGAACTCGCGAGAAAGCGTCAGGCTGAGGAAGGAAAGTGTGAGTTGCTTGCTCAATCTCAGTATATATATATGCTTCCACATTTATGTGGAACCCTCATTGGGCCCCACGGAAAAACATTGGCTTTAGTCAGTTCAGATTGTGCCAATGTCATGTGGGCTCCAACAGGGAAGTCAAAGGATGTGTGCCAAAGAAAGCTCCTTGGCAGTATCTGATATCTTGTGTGCTTCAACACATAGTGATCCCTCAACCACTTGGGAATAGTGGGAGATCCCAAAAGACAAATGAGCGCAAAACGACCCGAATGAATAGGTTGTTTTCCTCCTCTCGCCCAACAGCACAAATATCAATGCCAGTATCAGAAAATATCACCCCAAGTGAAATTTGGAGGGTTGTGGATGTCAATCAGATCAAACGCATTCACTTTGGCCGTGTGGCAATTTTCTCTTCAACCGGATTACTCATTGCCCTTGTCGAATTCCGACCATTCACAACAATAAGTGAAGTTGAGGTCAATCAATGGGATAAATTATCACAATTCTTATTTCGCGAAAAGAGATTCACCGACCTGTTCGCAACCAATGGAGCATTACTTGAGGGATTTATGTTTGCAATTGGGTGGCGCAAATTCAGCACGAAGAATGAACAATTTGGTCTGTATGGAAGTGTCGGGAAAATTGAAAACGCAAAAGATGAATGGCGGAACCAAGGGGCCAATCTTAGCTCGGTGGGTTGCATTCTAGGTCAATCCTTACAATATGTTGGGGATAATTTATTTGAGAAGATTCAAAATTTCTACAATTCATTGGGGGTTCCATCTTTTGATCAAGTTAACTATGAAGCCAATATGCCCGCAAATCAGGGTGCATTCGAGTTTGCTTCCGCACTCACTTTCACCATGAATGGATTCAAAAACACACCTCATGTTGATAAGGATGCATTGCTGTATGCTTCAGGATGGTGGTTTCAAGCTGATAAGCGGACCGGCCAAATTCAAAGAGATGCGTCAAAGCGGAGTACAGGGGGAAAATTGATTTTCCCAAATGAGCATTTTTGGATTAATCTATCCGCATTTCATGGGCTCATTCAGGTAGTGTGGGCCAGTAGTACATTTGTTCATTATACTGATCCAGCACAGGATAACAAAAGCACGACACTAGTGGGTATGTCCGCACAATGCTCAAGCAGGTTAGCAAAAACAATGCGGCAAAAAAGCCATGGCTATTATGAGATTGGCGAGAGAGCGGGCTATCAAATCAGGGATGGTAATACAATCTCATTCCAATTCAAAGAATGAGGAGATTTGCATGTGTGTTGGGTAAATAATGGTGGGGTAAGGCAGAGGACAATATACACCAGGATTGGATGGTTTCGAGTGCGGGAGATGGGGTGTCTCACCTGAAAAAGGGGTGAAGTGGATTATGTACGGTGGCATGCCATCGTACATATGTCCTGGTTTGTTGGTCTTGTCCAGGATGCTGATGCTTCACACACGAATCCTTATGCTTGTGCAGGTTCCGACAATGCTAAAAGTTCCTGATGCCTATGCGGGCTACCGACGCTTCACATGCCAATCCTTACGCCTGTGCAGGCTCCCGAAAATTTACACGCCAATCCTTACGCTTGTGAAGGTTCCCAAAAATGCTAAAAATTCGTTACGCCTGTACAGGATTCCGACGATTGACACGCCAATCCTTACGCTTGTGAAGGTTCCCCACAATGCTGAAAATTTCTTGGCCTGTGCAGGATCCCAAGAATTCACATGCCAATTCTTACGCCTGTGCAGGCTCCCGACAAGTCACACGCCAATCCTTACGCTTGTGAAGGTTCCAGAAAATTTAAACATTTCAATACATGAGTAAGATTAATAGCGTGTGACCATAGGAAAGGCCATGTTTCACAAATCTGGACTGGATTGCTCACATGCAGGAACCTCCCGCTTTTTTACAGTTAAGAATGGATATGGCTCTAAACCATGGAAGAAGAAAATATAGGAGACGGTAACGGCAACTATCGGTGCATTTTTGGAAAAAGAGGTTCACACAAACAAATACTCACTCAAACCTTTGGTGGGGCACTTACAAAAATAAATCTCACGCAATCAGGGTTTTTCTCTAAGGAGGAAATAAATAAATTTTATGTGAACAAAGAATGTAATAGAAATTGAACATAATAATAATTGAATACAAATAATTTATTTAAAAGAAAGTATCACAAATTATAAAAAGTGGAAATAATGAGATTATTTTTTTGGAATTTGGAGACTATCCCGGTTATGTCCTCCTTTGGATAAGCCTCCAGTGCCTGGGCAAGGAGGGAGTTTAGTTCCTCCCAGAATTCCTGGTGCATCTCATTTTGATGAGTTGCATCCACGGAAGGAATCATGTGGAGCAAGCGGCGATGCTCCAACAAGATTCGGTTGATCGATTCCTGGACTATGGCTTGAGGAATCATTAGGGTCAGTTGCAGGTCGGTGAATTCCTGGCAAGCGTCATCGTGGGAATGAGAGGAGGTTGGGTTCTCTGGGGAGGGAGGGGGAACAGGAGGGGAAGATGGCTGAGTTGGTGAAGAAGAAGGGGGATGGGGGGATCTGATGGGCGTATCATTAATGATGATTATGGAGCGAGGAGTGGCGGAACGAGCTGGAGACAGTCAAAGAAAAAATGAGGAAAAGGGGATATGGATCAAAGAGAAAGAAGGGGTGACTTACCATAAAGTTCCTCCGTGGATTGCGTAGGAACCACCTCAGGTTCTGGCTCACGAGTCGTATCATCCTCAGGTGGTTGGGACGATGGACTCCGGCCAGGAATAGGTGGCTCTTTGGTTCAGGAGGGTTCTAAAAAAGGAGTAAGAGTCAGTTCACTCGACTCAAAAGTGAAAGTGAAAATGAAATGAAACTTTGGCTGCTTACCGTGGAATAATTCCTCAGACCATTGGGTGCCACTCGGGCCTGGAGTGGGTTGCCGCGGGGTTTGCTCGCAAGGCAAACTAGGAACGGGAGAGTCTTGTCAGGGGGGATGCGGGGGATTTTGTTCTATTAGTAATGGAAAAAAGTCAGTATTATTGCGTGAAGAGAAATGAGATAAGGAGGAGAAAGAAAACTTACTTTGGCGTTTGAATCCCATTGGTGACAAGACATGGTGACAATCAGCCCAAGCTCAAATGTCCTCTCGCCATCGCCATCCTTCATTGGCCGGATAATCACTTTGCTCCGGTCGAGGAGTGAAGTGACCATCGGATGGTGGCCTAGGAGGGGGAGTGGAGAAATCAATACTGGAGGGGACAGGGCTAATTGTCCAGAATCGTTCCCGTCGGCCTGTTTGGGGGCCCGGCGTCCATTCACGCACGGAAATGGTTTCATCATCGTTGACCACAAAGGAGTCCTCACAAGGGCGTCTTGGGCGGGAACTCCTCTGGCCTCGTGGTCGGAAGGGGCGGACAACAAATGAACATTTCTTGTGTGCTTGTCGGCAAGCATCACAAGCGTTGTTTGTCGTCGAGGAATGAGTGCAGGGGATACCCCGCTTGGTGCATAAAGTGCACAACCTCTACAACCAAAACAATTGAGGTTAGTAACTGCATACAAAGTAAACAATCAAGAAAGAAAATGAAGGCGTATGATGAATTCTAAATTTAAAACATTAACAAAATAAAGACACTCTACTCGGAAGGTTTTAAAAGTCTGGAAGAGAGTCGTGAAGAAAAATAAGTATTAATATCGGTATGTAATGTCAACAAAAGTTTAAAAAAGAGGTAACGCACGAGGTGGATAGAAGTGAGGTTCTGAACGGATCAGAAGAATAAACAAACAGGCAAAAGGCAGGGGAGTGGGGTTAGTGGAGTGCGAAAGACAAAAGTGGAAAGGCAGGAAGACAAAGGGGAATACACACAAGGACAAACGTGGGTAAGGTTGAACGAAGTGGAGCGGGTGAGGAAGAAAGTGAAGGGCGTGTCGTGTAAAGATGGTCTTTTATACCATGGTGAAGCTGAGAAAATCTCAGCAGTTGCAGCACCCACAAAAGGCTCAGCGTCAAGGCGTGTGGGCAAAATTGAAGCTCAGTCTCAGCGAATGCTGCAACTGAGAAGGGAAATGCTGGCGTGAGGCAGAAGAACAATGGGGTTCTGGCTGAGTATTGCTATTGATTGAGTTGTCAAGCTCAGTCAAAGCCCCTTTGTTTCCTTAAATAGCCACCAGATCACCCAGGAGGGTGGTCGTGAGGCCCTCATTGAATGTCCATGGTGGGTGCAATGCACAAGTGCCCCATGCAGAAAAGCACCCGGTGCATTTGGTCACAAGTGACCGCGGCGAGATTACCGGCCATATGGCCTGGTAATAGTATGTGAACAAAGGGGGGGCTGTAAGACAAGTGAATACAGCCTGAGCTTGCCTCGACCCATTGCTCAGGTTTGGGTTCGTGTCATAATTGAAATGCTCAGTGGCTGAAAATTGGAATAGCACAGTGATTGAACTATAGATATAACAATATCAAATGCACCATGCTGAGCCATTGCTCAGTCGTTTTTGTATGCGCGCACTCTGAGCATTTGGCACAGCATCGGATGACATTTCACCCAGGTGCAGCATTTCACACGCTTTGGTGAAGTGCTCCAAACTGAGCCTTCCAATGAAATATCGCAAAAATGGTCCGGACCATGGTTTTACTGAGCACTTTCACACGGTGCTTTTGACCATGACATGCTCAGCTTGCGTGTGCAAATCGGGTGAAACGCAATGCTGAGCATGTGGCACATGAGCTACTTATATGCTAACGATTGGAAGGTGCATGCAGGCTCAAGTAGTATTACACCTTCCTAATCTGTACAGCCAACACTGTAGTACACAATACACCTTTGTAAATGTATGCTGCGGGGCAGAGCAAAAGCTGTTCAACAATGTAACATCCAATCACGTCAAGCCATCGAGTCATATATCTCAACTGCATCCCTTTGATGCACCTTGTTGGAGAGCTCTGCCTTACTATGGCACAGATGCGGGTGTAATACAAGTTAATGTAAGTGGGTAATAGTGGGATGACTGTTTATTTGGGTCATACACAAACAGTGGATTCAATCCGGTGCCATTTTCAGGGCAAACACTGACTGGCCCCGCTTGTTCATTGCGTGTTCTCATTTTCAGGCAGCCACACGCTTTCATACGCACCCCCAACGGGTCATACACAGGTAACTTTCACACGCCTGGAAGACATTTTACTTCCAGTCTTCCAACTGCCTATTTTCTTGGTTGGGTTGTCAGCTTGACTGCACACACTCACCCGCTTGCGCGTGGAAACCTGAGGCCAATCAGTGTCGATTTGCTTCAGCCTCATCTGCATTAGAATAATGGCGGCCTATGATTGCTGAGGCTGGTTATGTTTGCGTGGGGATCTCCCACAGAGGGTTATTTTTCTGCACGTTCTCACGTGCCCCGCACAAGCTGTGGGGCCTGGCTTGCAGCCAAAAATTCCCTTGGGCGTGTGACCTCTTTCTGCGGAGTTTCGTACACGCGTGAGGCAAAGACCGGGATCCAAATCTTGGTGTATTAGTAGCCGCCTCAAACGCAATAGCGGTGAATGTATATGTGGATCACGCCTCACGGTGGGTGCCCTGTTTGATCATGCCACACATCCCCCCCTGAAGCCTAGTTGGCATTAGTCATCAAAAAACTTCACGCAAAATCAAACATATCTCACCCGCCCACACACAAACGTCCCCACTGTGAGATTGCCTAGTAGGTCCCTGTGCGACAATTAACCTGGGGATGATACACTCATTGTTCGCTGTCACACCAGCGAACATGGATGCATGCCTCTAATATGCCCTCCACAATAAGTTGCTACAACCCACCCAATCTCGGATATGCTAATGTCAACCTTGTTCCACCAAAGGTTTCGTAACTTGCTGCAGATCCAGCAGTCATATTGGTGCACCCACATTTTGGCCACCTTGCCTTGATATATGCCCCAAATTGGATATGAAAATTATCAGCCCAAGAGGCCCACACCCATCAAGACCATGCACGTAACCACAGGCCATCCCCCCTTGACCCCATTGCTTCCTCTCATATAAGTTCCCCACCTGCACTTACTCGTCTTCATTCCATTTAGCTAACCCTTCCCAATCATATAATTTCCGACTATCCCCAAATAATTTAAAATAGCCATCATGTCAACCCCTTCACAACCACTTTGCATTGGGATGATTAATATTCATATTCAAATAAATAGTGATATAACCTTAAATCTTGAGAATTCCCACTTAGCTTCTTGGATTATCATATGGCACAATCAACACAACATATTTGTTTATCTCCCCAATCACCAGCGTGCTATTGGTGCTCTACCTGCAACCCTTTCCAAAACGTTGATACCATTCCTTGGGGCACCAAAAACTTTCATGCATTGTGGTCCTGGTGGGGCATGGATTGAAAATTGCCAATCCAATCCTACTCAAATATTATTCGTTGAGGGAGTATTTATGACTGATGCAAATGATCCCTCCTCATGTCAGAAACCCAATCTAGCATTGATGTTCTTCACATGGTATCCAAACATTTTATTCAAAATGGAAAGCTTTTGAACACAAGATTTCAAGCTTAAAATGCCCAAAGAATATGACTGTAATACTCATAGTCCATGTCAACTCTTTACTCCGACATTTCCTGGTTCAAACTCGACGCCAGCTTCATATCCTGCTGTTTCATCATTGATTTCCAAGCAAAAACTGATACAATTACCCAGTGGATCAGACCTCCCCATGCCATTATTCAAACCCCCCTCCCCCCTCATCAAAAGACTGGAATAGCTTTTCTCTGGGATCGAGAAATCCCAAATGGCCAATCAGCCCGTAACCTTTGGGCCACCTCACCCCAGGATCCACTTTCAATGCCAGGCACATCATTACAAACAAGGTCGTTAGCTCATTTGAATCCCTTTCGACCAATACCCCTCTTGGAGGACTGCTTGCAGATGATATGTGATTAGGTAAAACCATTCAGGCCATTGCTCTAATTGGTACCTCCAAGGAGCGGATGATTGCAAACCCCCATCGCTCCACGCCCACCATGATCATCTGCCCCCCTTGCTTAATTACTAACTGGCAATCAGAAATATCCAAGCATGCTCAGGCTGGCGTGCTGCATTCCAAAATCTACCATAGTCCCACTTGTCACTCATTATCCAAAGCCAACATCTTAAATATGATATCATCATCACTTATTACAATACTATCACCCAAGAATTTAAGCAAACCAATACCTCTACATCATTCATTTTTCAAATCAATTGGCATCGTATGATTTTGGATGAAGCACAGTGAGTATCTGATCTTGAATGATTCAAATTACCTTTTATATCCAATAACCCTTGCCCCATCTTATAGCTATATTTGCTCTCAATACACTGCCACTCACCGTGCCATTAATAGCCTCCTTTCATCCCGTCGAATATGTTTAACGGGCACACCTATTCACAACACCATTTATGACCTTTTGGGCATAATATCATTCATCACTCAACCCCAGAACGCCAATAAAGATAACTGGTCACCATTCATCCTGAGTAGTCTTTCTGTAAGGTGTGGATATGAAACCTTGATCAAAAATCAAGTACTTTTCCTGTCCTCAAAATTTGTATAAGGTAAAAATCCAATTAAAAATAGTAAGCAATATTATTTTTAAGAGAAAACACGCCAATTTTATTGTTTATAACTTTATGAGTATAAAACAATAATATTATAAAAATTTATTGTTTTACCAACAATAAAAATTTCTCCAAAAAATACTCTACAAGAGATATTGTAAGGCTACAAAAGAAATTTCTTCAAGAGCAATTTCAATTGAAATTAATTGAGCAAAGAACTGCAAGCAATTAATTAAAGAACAAAGTCTTTAAAAAGAATATTAAAGAGAAAACACTCCCAAAAGTGACCAGAGTGAATTTGGAAACAAAGTGACAAAGTTTACAGTGATGAAAGATGCTTTAATTCACTTTTGGGGTGGTTCAGGGGTAAAAATGATTATAAGAGTTACAAACAATGATTATAATGATTTTTTCACGTGGTTAAAAGGATTAAAATGATTTAAAAATGGTGGTTGGAATCTTTGATTGATTGGTTTAACAGTGTTTAAACTAATTAATAAAAGGAAAAGATTCTAACATGAAGAGAAAAGTGGGGCAAAGAAGACATTCTTTTATAGCCATCAATTCTCTTACTCCAAAAGTAAAATTTACTCTTGTCAGTCGTGAAAAACAGTCTGACAACAGAAAAGCCAATTATGGCATCATTGAACCCTGGTTTAGACTAAAAAGGGCTGGTTTAAGCCATTTTTAGCCATTTTAGACCCTTAAATCAGCCATTACTATAGCAATACCAGGCCTATAGCCTTCAAAACACGTCAGAATGTGTGTCAGAGGCGTAGAAACCAGTTAAAACTGTTTTTACTATGATTGGTTTATCTTAAGGGTAGTTTTACCCTCTTGGAAACAGCTAAAACTACCCCAGTTGGTATCAAAACCTCATCATCAATTGAGTCCACAGACCCTGTAACTCAATCCCAGGCCAAAAGTGATGAACTTTTGTGTGAATTTTGACATCCCACGCCTGTCAGCAAGGATTTTGGGGGTCTAGCTCCCCCTTAGAGCTGGAGTTCCTTTTCCCCCCCAAATTTAATCTTTCCAATTTATTTTTCCTTTAATTCCTCATCATGTATTATACTTATAATTTACATATGTAATTCAATTGAATTGTACAGTACAATACATTAATAATCGATACCTCATATGTAAATCAAATTTCACTTATGTAATACACATGCACATTTTGACATTTCAATTGAATTCAATTGAAAATACTTCAATTCCTCATAACTTCTAAACTAAGCACAACACCTCAATTTTAACACAAAAATTGATGGTTAACCGACATGTGGTGTGAATTAAATTAAGGTTTTGAGGATTCTCAACTTTTGTATTGAAAATACTAAAAACTTAATTTAAGCTTATTTAGAGTTGAGTTACAAGAATTTCACTCAGAGGTGACCCCACCTGATTTTTTATGAGGAATCCAATGGTGAAATAATTTTTATGTGTTTATTTCTTGAATAAAAATTTATAATAATTTTTATTTAACTTTTTTCCAAATTTATTTATTTTTTCACAATTTTGTTAAAATTTTATTTTTACTTAATGTTTTCAAGTATAAATGTAATTTTATACTTGCAAAATTTGATGTATTTTTATTCTTAAATTGCAATTAATTTTTTATTTTTAATATAATTTTATATTTATATTTTGATTTTGCTTTTAATAATATAAATAAATTTATTTTATTTATATTAATATGTTATTTTTGTATTTGTGGTCTTTTGGGTATATGAAATTAGCTCTAAGGCTCACACTTTCCAAAGGTTGCAATTATATTTTGCATTTAAGTTTGTGCCGCACCAAAACCACACATCTCAAATCCCTCCCCACTATTAGCCATCATTATGAGCTGCTCCCACTCAACCCGACCATGCAGCAAGAATATTCCATATTATATGAAGAATTCCTATCATCCAAAAGCAAAGGACCAGGAGAATTTTTCAGAAATATTAATAAGCTGCAAATATGTTGTAACCATCACATCATGCTTAACACAATTGCGGAGGCGGATTTGGAAGACCCCAAGGGCAGGAGCACTCAGGATAACTCCCCAACAATCACACGAACTATTGTCGATGTGGAAAAATGCATGATGAGTAGTAAAATTGCACACCTCCTAGAAAGCATAATGAAGAACAAACAAACAAGGTGTGGTCCAACCAAATCGGTGGTTTATACCCAATGGACCCAATTTCTTGATTTGTGCGTTAATTCTAATATGCATCCATTACCAATTGAATCCATCTGACTTTCTCATATTGTAGAATTGGTATTGCACTTTCCCATCACTCTATCCTTTCAGCACAAATTGATGGAACAATTACAGCACAAGCACAGGAGAAGGCACTGGAGAATTTCTTCAATAATCCTGAATGTGAAGTACTGATTGCATCCATTGCCGCAGCTGGAACTGGCCTCAATATAACTTGTGCTAATATGGCCTATTTAATGGTGAGGGGACCCCCAAAATTCTGCCCTGATTTGCGGCCCCTGACATCCACATTTCCAGGAGCCCAATTGGAGCCCAGCCATTGAGGCTCAGGCTGTTGATCGACTCCATCGTATTGGCCAACAACAACCTGTAAAGGTCATCCACTATATCACTCCTCATTCAGTTGAGGTCAACATGCGGAAGGTACCCTTCAAGCTCTTCTTTGACCCTAATTGTCTTGCTATTCTAAAATGCTTCCTTATGGAAATGCCGTTTTCCAAACACTAATAGGGCCAAGAAAAGAAAAAATCATTAACTGCGTGAGCCTTACTGATATTATATAATTTGCGTTTGACCAAGTTGATCACACCTGCGCACCCTGGCACAGGTCCACAATTATGAACAACATGAGCTGGATTGAACTCCTTCTATATTTCCTGAATGAAAATGAGCAATGGAGTATTATTTCTAAGGGAGACGGTGATACATTCCAACTCATATTGTCTATATTCTGACATATTTACCAAGTTGCATCTTTAAGAAATAATAATCAGATTGTATCACACCTGCACAAATAATTCACAAAAGGTTAATTTGTAACGGTCCTATACATTTATATTACCAAGTTATTGCAGAGCATCACCATTTGGGCTAATAACTGGCATATCAAGTATTTTGAGGGCGCTAGTCTGCATCTTACTACAGCTTTCGAGCCAATCTTGATCAAATACCTGAAATGATAAGCCTTACAGAATATCACCATCATCTGTCGATCGTAATTCTGGCAATCTATCAATAGTTTTTTTACCTTTTTTTTAATGCGATTGCAAAACTCTATGTCTTGATCCATTTTAAATACCAATTCCTTAAATAACTGGGAGCGCCAGCGTAATCCCACTTTGCGGTAAACTTGACGGCCATTTTCCAGTACCTCCTAAGTATCTGAGCCTACTCAAGGGTCATTGAATTGTGATGCTAGAATGGGAAATTCAGCCGTATCACACCATTCACAACGGCGCTCACAGGTCTGCACATAATCAAGTAGATCATCATCAGTCTTTGCTCACAATGAAGAAGAGATACATTAACTAACCCTTTGACGAATCTTTGCAAGCTTTTGATTCTCCTTCTTTTTAACCAAATACTCCGCATCCTTTTGAATAGACTTCCATTCTCTTTTCAAATAAGTGAAATATTGCTCCATTAAAGCCTCCACGACCCCATAGTTATTATTATCCTTGTTCCAACAGTAATGATGATACTCGGTGCTGACCAGTGCAAGACGGAATGTACGGTAAAACACCATAGACATCAGCTCATTGAACAGATGTTGCCATGAGCTCTCCCAGTCCCAAGTGAATTGCTTTAGTCCCAGCTTGTGGAGCTCATTTTCGCAGTAGCTTTGGAAACCCTGAGACTGAACCTGTGTTGATGTCTCATTGAGAACATCCTTGGGGACATAACCGAGATGACCAGCCACTTGAATTGCAATTTCACGCTCTTCTGTGCTTGGTGGTGCTGGAAGTGCGGAAAAATCCTTATCCCTAACTTTGAGTAGGAACAGGCAATGTGCATGTACTGCTGATCTCATTCCATGGACATTCTCTGGAAGTTCTGCTTCCAGCCATTTTTGTTGCTCCTTCTGGCTTGCACGTTTTGCCACATTGTGAGCTTTATGAGCCTGGTTCCTTTGCTGTCTGACCTCGGCTTGTTCAAGCATACTCTGGGCAAGGGGCATTTGAGGATGGGTGAACTCATTATTTGACTGAGTGCCATGCTCATGCACCATGAAATTGTCCCTCCTTGATTCATCATTTGTTTCCATTTGAGCCGGAGACATGTTCTCATCCTCATCATCCACCATTTTTTCTCTTGATGAACTGGCATGAGCTGTTCTTGGTTTGGAGGCATATGGATGATGACGTCCAGTGACTTTCTCTTTATGGACCAGAGGTGAAGATGCATAAAGTTCATCACCTGCCATGCACATCATCAGTTAACACATCAAAAAGTTCATGAAGACTGTTCATACTCACGATCTTCAATTGGCTCCTGAGATCGGACTGACTTGCCTTTAGGTGCCATATCTAACCCATGAACCAAACATATCAAATTGTGAAAAAGGTTATACTCCAAAGTTAAAATGACTTACTTTGATGAAGTGTTAATCCTGGATTTCCCTCCGACAGACCACTCCAAGCTACATTTTCCTATGGTGTTTTTTGTCGCCCCCCATCCACGCGCCTTTCATCACCCACATGAACCTGAGATCCTGATGGAATATTGAGGGTTGGCTGTTTACTTTTGCCAAAGGGATCCTGGGATGCGACTGGATTCCGACTGGGATTAAGGAGGAACTCACATGGAAATTTTGATTGGGGATTAGCGTGTGATGAGATTTGAGGTGTGCCTTCTGGCCCCTGAGACACATGCGTTTGTGTATTAGTGGGATTCGGGGGAATTGGAGTGACGGAAATATTTGGGATCAACCAAGTGCTTGAAGTTGGAGCCTTTAGATTGCCCACATCAATGTTAAGACCTGATACATTCATTGAGGATGTGATAGGGGTTGCGAGAGGAATGTTGGTACTCAATGGTGACTGTGTTTGAACATATTCTATGCTAGATTCACTATCTGAGTCATGAACAGAACCTGAACGGGATTTCTGTGACTTGGAAGATGACATAAGGGCCAAAAAAGTACAGTAATATTTTTAACTAGATAAAACACCTCTGTATTATGATAAAATAGAGTGATATGAGATGAAATCTTTTCAAATTTAGAATAGAGAAATTCTATGAATAGTTGGAACTAAGTGTGGCGTGGAAGTCCAATAAGACTCTTTTTGGGAGAATCCTCCCTGCCTCCTCTTGAGCTCCTCCGCTTTTGTCGGAAACCACCCGGCACGGCCTACCACCATATAATGTAATATTTCCTTGATCTCAAAGGGGATGCATCATCCATAAGTAATCATATTTGGTAACATTTCTGCCTCCCCATTGTCACATTTTGTGAATTATCCAAACTGCCAATATATGCATTGAAATTCCACAGCATTGTACATCTGTAAAGGGGTATATTCACAAAGGATTTACCCACAAAAGAGACATCACCTTTTCAAGAAAGGCAAGACAATCCAAATCACATTCCAACCGATTAAAAGCCTGCTGCACTCCAACCCCTTATGTAATAGAGTTATATTGTTATGTCTGTAATAAGGTTTAAGCCATGTACGATGGCATGCCAGCGTACATGGTTTGAATGTCAATCCCCTCAAATCAATGTTGACACATCCCTATTGGAACACCCCTCAAGGGTCAAAACCGCAGTATTGCCATGTGTAAATAAAATAGAATATGTATGAGCATTGAGCAGCATGGCATTTTACCCAATTAAACTCCTAACCAATTCCGCCATCCAGATGAGAGATGTTACACTCCATCAGCTGCAGCTCACACACCATTACAAATGGGATAAAATTCTCAGCTGGCTCAAATCATATCCCCCTTCATAAATAATCACTCAATTGTTTTGCCAATTAATAACACTCCTAAACACTTGCACATCAGCCATAGATATTTGTACACAAACCAACCGTACTCCCAATTCCTGAACCAATCACCGGGGCGAATCTCGTGTCAATCGCCGGCGATTGACTTCATGTCAAGCAAACCTCAAGCAGGATAAAAGTCGAGCTCACGTCAAGCAAAAATCAAGCGAACGTCGAGCACACGTCACACTCTGGTCTTACACCAAATCCTGTGACATCCAATATAATATTGGTTCCCCTGTGCCTTCAACTCAGATTCCTCACCACCTGATCATCCCACAACGGTCCGATGATTGGTAAAAATTACACCAGACCCGCCTGTTTGCACACACACACATCAAAGATGTCCTTCAGCCAGTCTTGATGTAGGCAGGGGGTTTGACTTCACCAGGTCATCCATGAAGTGTGCATGTGCATGCGCGGGGGCGGGTGCGTTTGTGTGTGCATTGGCATGTGCGAGTGGGTTTGTGTGTGCGTTGGCGTGTGCAGGTGGGTTTGCGTGTGCATTGGCGCGTGCGGGTGTGGGTACGCAAAAGCCGATTCCGCTTCCAACATGATGATGGCGCCGTTAGAAATTTTGGATGCTGTGAAAGGTGAGTGTGTGGGTCATTTGATCATTGGACTTGGCTTATTCACACTGTACCCAATTTCAAAATAGTAAGTTCTTTGTGGCAATGTGAAATAATGGGCTTTGCTTGTCACAATGGCATGTCTCTGTCACTAAATTTTGAGGCAATTATTTCACTAGCAAAATTGCTAATGAATCTGAGAGATTTGCATTTTTGTAGGCTAAATATCATGAAATAACGGCTTTATCATTACAAGCAGTCCACATGACAGAGCTTTGTTATCATACAATCCACAGTTACCTTCTATTTCTTCTTCTGATATAATCAAGTGTCCATCATCAAAACCAACAGCTTTATAAATATTGAGATACGGCCAATCTGGTAAGAAATTCACATCAATCTTCAAAGTTTTTAAGATCAGAAAGTTATTCTTCAGTATGCTAGATGGCTCAGAGACTTTAAAAATGCTATTAATAATACCAAATTGTCGTCAGTTGCCCCTCAGAAAACATATCACACTGTTGCTGACATTTTTGGATTCAGTTGAAAATATATTGTTCCCAATATTAATGTTTGAAACTGGAAAATACCAAGGTGAGACAATCCTTGAAGTGGGAGGACTTGTGGGTTGCACGGTAGTGTCTAAGCTGATCCAATCAACTATTTCCCTTGTTGCATGAAAATTCTGTAAGTACTCAACCAGGCAATCATAATTTTCTTGGTCATGGCAGGATGGTTTGTTATATTTATGGTCATTGAACAGGGCAGGTGGCTGTGATTCGAAAAGCTGTTTTATTTCACATGGCACGGATGGGGATTTCAGGAGAACGGAAAGGTTGGAACATTGACAGATATGTTGAAGTAAGGTTTTATCTATATCATCTATTCAGAGTTGCAAAAAGTTAGTTTTATTCAGTTCAGGTGTTTAATCAATGTGAATATATTGATCTTATTAATTGACGTACATATCTTGTTATTTGTTGGCATCTTTGCAAATACTCCAATCAAGCGCTCATAACCCCATGTGGCTGAGGCTTGTGCTGGGCCCCAACGTTGGAAGAGTTCGGGAATATGATCAGCAAAATGATGATTTGGTTTAATTTTCTGTTTTGGGAACAGGTGTTGATTGGAAAGGCGGAATTTTTTCCAATGTTCAGCAAATGCAGTCGCATCATCTATTGAAACAGTCCAGCTTGTGGCAATGTTGATAGCACTAATCAAATGGAATGTATTCTTGGCTAGTTCATTTGCAAGTTCTTCTGACTGACCCATTTTTCTTTGAGTGTTGGCAGATTGGTGTGCATCTAATGACATCTGTTGACTGAGCATTAGAAATGGAATATAGACCTTATATAAGAGAGCCCATTCAGCGGCTTTTAAGCTACCATGAGAGGGGGAACCCATGTTGCGAGGTACTCTTGTCCATGATGAGGGAATTATTGTCTCAGATATGATTTGAAGGAGATGCTCAAGAGCCTCACCCTTGATCTGGTGATCACTCAGTGCAGTGATATCCAATTCAGAGGGTATTTCAGAAGTGGGGATGTAATCGGCATCAAATGAAGGAATCTCCGCAGAACCACTAGATGGATGTTCTGTGTTAGGGGTGGGCATTGGGAAGTAGTTTTTTCGGGTGGAAGTAGTGGGGAGTGGCTCATTTATTATTTTTGCTGCGTCTCTTCTCAGGGAGCGGGCCTCTCTCAATGTTATTTTATCAAGAGAGCTGTTGGAGGTCTTGGAATCTGAGTCTGAACTGTTGGTGTCATTGGATTTCCTGCGGGACCTGAAGCAAATTTTTGATTTGGACTCTGGAATGCACAATTTGAAAGTTGCATGATCCTTCAAAATTCCAAGTATTAAATTATGCATTATGTCAAGATTAACCATTCTGGTTGCATCCCAATACGGAAGGTCTTCCAAAATTGAATATCGCACTCCATACTCAGATAAAATTGCTTGTCTTTGTTGTGGGGTTGCCCGAAGCCATTTGGCAATGGTTGATTTATGACTTTGGTAGGAGCGCGTGTAGTGAAATTGAGGACCAATTTCTTCAATTTGAGCTTTGTGAATGGTGCAAAAATTACAAAAGTGGTCTCCTGAATGGGAAATAAATCCAGTAAGCTTGCGCCTGGCAACCACATCCGCAATGGCTGTGAGGATGGCAACACGGATAAAGGATCCTGATGGACCTGTTGAGGTGGGTGCAAAATGGTAACCTTGCCATAGCTCTTTGAGCTCGTTGATGAGTGGCATTAATAGATAATTCAATTGAAGCGCAGTTGGCTCCTTCGGACCAGGGATGATTCCTGCAACATAGACATTCTCGGGCTTCAATCTTTCACTTGGGGGGAGATTAAGACAAATAAGCATGATAGGTCCAATGCTAGCCAACCGGGTTGACTTTCCATGTGCATTAAACCAGTCCACATATATGGAGAAGGCCAATGCACCAGGAATGGACATGAATGGGGGGTCATGGATATTTCTAGTGCCAGTAAAGCGTCTCCAGACCAATCCATCCCACACGTCACGTTTTGGGGAATCTTCGGGAGTTTGGGATTGTTGATGTTGATGCAGAATGTCCATAATTCCAGCCCGCTGGAGAAATCTGGCAAGCCAATTTTTGAATGGTTGATAAATGAAATGTTTTGTTGGTATAAATTTTTGCTTCATGTTGGTTGTGTTTTGGGTGTGGGGTTCAGATGAATAGATGAATTTGCCTAAGGATTGTGTGCAAGGGGGATCATGATCATTTGGGTCATTATGGCGTTGACAGTGGGGTTGGTCAGTTGTGACTGATTCAGTAAGGCCATTAAGAGAGAAACATTGAGGACAACATATATAGTTTTGAATCACTGGCTCCAATTGGAGATGTTCAAATATGGTACTCAGATCTTGAGGTATTTGGAATGCAGGAGCGGGGGGACCAGCTGAGCTTGAGATACTGGACTTGATCAGCAGGTTCAGGGCGGGGTTGAGTATGCGTGAAGCCCTGCGGGGTAAATTATACCTTAATGATAGAATGGCAGATATTATCATTCCTAGGTCTTGTGGGGGAAGGGTTTGACTGCCACTATATGGTTTCTGTGCAGTTGAATTGAGACCCGCTGGAGTTGAGAAAGTGCTTTGGGTCAAACGTGAATAATCAGCTGGGAAGATTTGATCCAATAGAATTTGTGGGCACTCAGATCCTGATGCAGAAGTAGGGATGTTTGGAAGAGATTTGGGTGCAATGGTTGATTTGAGCTTTTTAATGTGCTGTTTATATTGGAAAGGTGTGAAGGCAACTCCTTGCCTATCACCCTCAGGGGAAGAGTGTGTTTGAGTTGAGCAGTGTTGACACATGCATATATGCATTGAGGAATAGGGCCGGGTTGTCATTGTTGCAGGAATTGGGAGTACGGTTGGTTTGTGTATAAATATCTATGGTTGATGTGAAAGTGTTTAGGAGTGTTATTAATTGGAAATAAAATTCAGTGATTATTTATGAAGGGGGAGATGATTTGAGCCAGCTGAGGATTTTATCCCATTTGTAATGGTGCATAAGCTGCAGTGGATAAAGCTTAACATGTCTCATCTGGATGGCAGAATTGGTTAAGTGTTTAATTGGGTAAAATGCCATGCTGCTCAATGCTCATACATATTCTAGTTTATTTACACATTGTGATAGTGCGGGTTTGACAATTGAGGGGGTTCCATTAGTGAAGTGTTACCATTGAATTGAGGGGATTAACATTTAATCCATGTACGCTGGCACGCCATCGTACATGGTTTAAACCTTATTACAGACATAACTATATAACTCTATTACATAAGGGGTTGGAGTGCAGCTAAAGTCTTGGTATTTGGTTTGAGTGCGGCGGGCTTTGAATCAATTGGAATGTGATTTGGATTGTCTTGCCTTTCGTGAAAAGGTGATGTCTCTTTTGTGGGTAAATCCTTCATGAATATAACCCTTTACAGATGTACAATGTTGTGGAATTTCAATGCATATATTGGGAGTTTGGATAATTCACAAAATGTGACAATGGGGAGGCGGAAATGTTACCAAATATGATTACTTATGGATGATGGGTCCCCTTTCAGATCAAGGAAATATCACATTATATGCTGGTAGGCCGTGCAGGGTGGTTTCCGACAAAAGCGGAGGAGCTCAAGAGGAGGCAGGGAGGATTCTCCTCAAAAGAGTCTTATCCGACTTCCACAAAACACTTAGTTCCAACTATTCATAGAATTTCTCTATTCTAAATTTGAAAAGATTTCATCTCATATCACTCTATTTTATCATAATACTGAGGTGTTTTATCTAGTTAAAAATATTAGTGTACTTTTTCGGCCCTTATGTCATCTTTCAAGTCACATAAATCCCGTTCAGGTTCTGTTCATGACTCAAATAGTGAATCTAGCATAGAATATGTTCAAACACAGTCACCATTGAGTCCCAACATTCCTCTCACAACCCCTATCGCATCCTCAATGAATGTATCAGGTCTTAACATTGATGTGGGCAATCCAAAGGCTCCAACTTCAAGCACTTGGTTGATCCCAAATATTTCCGTCACTCCAATTCCCCCAAATCCCACTAATACACAAATTCATGTGTCTCAGGGGCCAGAAGGCACACCTCAAATCTCCTCACACGCTAATCCCCAATCAAAATTTCCATGTGAGTTCCTCCTTAATCCCAGTCGGAATCCAGTCGCATCCCAGGATCCCTTTGGCCAAAGTAAACAGCCAACCCTCAATATTCCATCAGGATCTCAGGTTCATGTGGGTGATGAAAGGCGCGTGGATGGGGGGCGACGAAAAAGACCTTTGGAAAATGTAACTTGGAGCGGTCTGTTGGAGGGAAATCCAGGATTGACGCTTCATCAAAGTAAGTCATTTGAATTTTGGAGTAGAAACTTATTCACAATTTGATATGTTTGTTTCATGGATTAGATATGGCACCTAAAGGCAAGTCAGTCCAATCTCAGGAGCCAATTGAAGATCGTGAGGATGACCAGTCTTCATTAAAGTTTTGATGTGTTAACTGATGATTTTCATGGCAGGGGATGAACTTTATGCGTCTTCACCTCTGGTCCATAAAGAGAAAGTCACTGGACGTCATCATCCATATGCCTCCAAACCAAGAACGGGTCATGCCAGTACATCAAGAGAAAGAATTGTGGATGATGAGGATGAGAAAATGTCTTTGACTCAAAGTGAAAGAAATGATGAACCAAGGAGGGACAATTTCACAGCGCATGAGCAAGGCACTCAATCAAATAGTGAGTTCACCCATCCTCAGCTGGGCCTTGCCCAGAGTATGCTTGAACAATCGGAGGTCAGACAGCAAAGGAACCAGGCCCGCAAAGCTCACAATGTGGCGAAACGTGCAAGCCAGAAGGAGCAACAAAAATGGCTGAAGGCAGAACTTCCAGAGAATGTCCATGGAATGAGATCAGCAGTACACGCACATTGCCTGTTCCTACTCAAAGTTAGGGATAAGGATTTTTCCTCACTACCAGCACCACCCAGCACAGAAGAGCGTGAAATTTCAATTCAAGTGGCTGGTCATCTTGGTTATGTCCCCGAGGATGTTTTCAATGAGCCATCAACACAGGTTCAGTCTCAGGGTTTCCAAAGCTACTGCGAAAATGAGCTCCACAAGCTAGGACTAAAGCGATTCACATGGGACTGGGAGAGCTCATGGCAACATCCGTTCAACGAGCTGATGTCTATGGTGTTTTACCGTACATTCCGTCACGCACTTGTCAGCACTGAGTATCATCACTACTGTTGGAACAAGGATCATAACATATATGGGGTTGTGGCGGCTTTAATGGAGCGATATTTCACTTATTTGAAAAGAGAATGGAAGTCTATTCAAAAGGATGTGGAGTATTTGGTAAAAAAGAAGGAGAATCAAAAGCTCGCAAAGATTCGTCAAAGAGTTAGTTACTGAATCTCTTCATTGTGGACCAAGTCTGATGATGATCTACTTGATTATGTGCAGACCTGTGAGCGCCGTTGTGAATGGTGTGATACGGCTAAATTTCCCATTCTAGCATCACAATTCAATGACCCTCGAGTATGCTCAGATACTGAGGAGGTACTGGAAAATGGCCGTCAAGTTTACCGCAAAGTGGGATTACGCTGGCGCTCCCAGTTATTTAATGATTTGGTATTGAAAATGGATAGAGACATAGAGTTTTGTAATCGGATTAAAAAAAGGGTAAAAAAACTAATGATAGATTGCCAGAATTACGATCGACAGATGATGGTGATATTCCGGAAGGCCTATCATTTCAGGTATTTGATCAAGATTGGCTCAAAGGCTGTAGTAAGATGCATACTAGCGCCCTCAAGATGCTTGACATGCCAGTTATTAGGCCGAATGGTGATGCTCTGCAATAACTTAGTAATTTGTCACGGTATAGCACTGTGACAAATTAAAATTTTGTGAATTATTTGTGCAGGTGTAATAAAATCTGATTATTATCTCTTAAGGATGCAACAACTTGCTAAATATGTTAGAATATAGACAATATGAATTGAAATGTATCACCGTCTCCCTTAGCAATAATACTCTATTGCTCATTTTCATTGAGGAAATATTGAAGAAGTTTGATCCAGCTCATGGTGTTCATAATTGTGGACCTGTGCCAGAGTCAACAGGAGTTATCAACTTCGTCAATCACAAATTATATAATATCAGTAAGGCTCACGCAGTTAATGATTTTTTCTTTTCTTGGACCTATTGGTGATTGGAATATGGCATTCCCATAAGGAAGGATTTCAGAATAGTAATACAATCAAGTGAAAGATGAGCTTGAAAGGTACCTTCCGCATGTTGACCTCAACTGAATGAGGAGTGATATAGTGGATGACCTGTACAGGTCGTTGTTGGCCAATACGATGTAGATGATCAACAGCCTGAGCCTCAATTGCTGGGTTCCAATTGGGCTCCTGGAAATGTGGATGTCAGGGTCCGAAAATCAGGGGAGAATTTTGGGGGGCCCCTCACCATTAAATAGACTATATTAGCACAAGTTATATTGAGGCCAGTTCCAGCCGCGGCAATGGATGCAATCAGTACTTCACATTCAGGATTATTGAAGAAATTCTCAAGCGCCTTGTCCTGTGCTCGTGGTGTAATTGTTCCATCAATTTGTGCTGAAAGGATAGAGTGATGGGCAAGAGCAATACCGAGTCTACAATATAAAAAAGTCAGATGGAGTGAATTGGTAATGGATGCATATTAGAATTAACGCACAAATCTAGAAATTGGGTCCATCGGGTATAAACCACTGATTTGGTTGGACCACACCTTGTTTGTTTGTTCTTCATTAAGCTTTGTAGGAGGTGTGCAATTTTACTACTCATCATGCATGTTTCCACATCCACAATAGTTCGTGTGATTGTTGGGGAGTTATCCTGAGTGCTCCTGCCCTCGTGGTCTTCCAAGTCTGCCTCTGCAATTGTGTTAAGCATGATGTGATGGTTACAAAATATTCGCAGCTTATTAATATTTCTGAAAAACTCTCCTGGTCCTTTGCCTTTGGATGATAGGAATTCTTCATATAATGTGGAATATTCTTGCTGCATGGTCGGGTTGAGTGGGAGCAGCTCATAATGATGGGTAATAGTGGGGAGGGATTCGAGATGTGTGGTTTTGGTGCGGCGCAAACTTAAATGCCGCAATGCCAAATGCAAAATATCATTGCAACCTTTTGAAAGACTACTCAGGATGAATGGTGACCAGTTATCTTGATTGGCGCTCTGGGGTTGAGTGATGAATGATATTATGCCCAAAAGGTCATAAATGGTGTTGCGAATAGGTGTGCCCATTAAACATATTCGACGGGATGAAAGGAGGCTATTAATGGCACGGTGAGTGGCAGTGTATTGAGAGAGAATATAGCTATAAGAGGGGGCAAGGGTTATTGGATATAAAAGGTAATTTGAATCATTTAAGCTCAGCCACTCACTGTGCTTCATCCAAGATTATACGATGCCAATTGATTTGAAAAATGAATGATGTAGAGGTATTGGTTTGCTTAAATTCTTGGGTGATAGTATTGTAAGAAGTGAGGATGATATCATATTTTGAAATGTCGGCTTGGGATAATGAGTGACGAGTGGGACCATGGTAGATTTTGGCATGCAGTGCTCCAGCCTGAGCATGCTTGGATATTTCTGATTGCCAGTTGGTAATTAAGCGAGGGGGGCAGATGATCATGGTGGGCGTGGAGCGATGGGGGTTTGCAATCATCTGCTCCTTGGAGGTACCAATTAGAGCAATTGCCTGAATGGTTTTACCTAATCCCATATCATCTGCAAGCAGTCCTCCGAGAGGGGTATTGGTCGAAAGGGATTCAAATGAGCTAACGACCTTGTTTGTAGTGATGTGGCTGGCATTAAAAGTGGATCCTGGGGGTGAGGTTGCCCAAAGGTTACGGGCTGATTGGCCATTGGGGATTTCTTGATCCCAGATAAAAGCTAGTCCGGTCTTTTGATGAGGGAGGAGGGGGGTTTGAATAATGGAATGGGGCGGGGTTATCATGGGGAGGTCTGATCCACTGGGTAATTGTATCAGTTTTTGCTTGGAAATCAATGATGAAACAGCAGGATATGAAGCAGGCGTCGAGTATGAAGCGGGAAATGTCGGAGTAAAGAGTTGACATTGACAATGAGTAGTACAGTCATATTCTTTGGGCATTTTAAGCTTGAAATCTTGTGTTCGAAAGCTTTCCATTATGAATAGAATGTTTGGATACCATGTGAAGAACATCAATGCTAGATTGGGTTTCTGAGATGAGGAGGGATCATTGGCATCAGTCATAAATACTCCCTCAACAAATAATATTTGAGTAGGATTGGATTGGCAATTTTCAATCCATGCCCCACCAGGACCACAGTGCATGAACGTTTTTGGTGCCCCAAGGAATGGTATCAACGTTTGGGAAAGGGTTCCCGGGAGAGAGCCAATAGCATGCTGGTGATTGGGGAGATATACGAATATGTTGTGCTGATTGTGCCATAGGATAATCCAAGAACCTAAGTGGGAATTCTCAGGCTTTAAGGTTATATCACTATTTATTTGAATACAAATATTAATCATCCCAATGCAAAGTGGTTGTGAAGGGGTTGACATGATGGCTATTTCAAATTATTTGGGGACAGTTGGGATATATATGATCGGGAAGGCTTAGCTAAAGGGAATGAAGAGGAATAAGCGCAGGTGGGGAACTTATATGAGTGGCAGCAACAGGCCAAAAGGGGGATGGCCTGTGGTTACGTGCATGGTCTTGATGGGGGTGGGCATCTTGGGCTGATAATTTTCATATCCGATTTGGGGCATATATCAAGGCAAGGTGGCCAAAATGTGGGTGCACCATTATGACTACTGGATCTGCAGCAAGTGACGAAACCTTTGGTGGAACAAGGTTGACATTAGCATATCCGAAATTGGGTGGGTTGTAGCAACTTATTGTGGAGGGCATATTAGAGGCATGCAGTCATGTTCGCTGGTGTGACAGCGAACATGGATGCATATCTTCCCCAGGTCAATTCTCGCACAGGGACCTACTGGGCAATGTTGGCAGTTTCAAAGGGCAATCTCACTGTGGGGATGTTTGTGTGTGGGCAGGTGAGATATGTTCGGTGGCATGCCACCAAACATGACTTTGGTTTTGGCTGAAGTTTTTTGCTGACTGATGCCTACTGGGCTTTCAGGGGGGAATGTGTGGGATGATCAAAGGGGGCGCCAGCCGTGAGCCGTGATCCACATATACATTCACCCCTATTGCGTTTGAGCCGAGTACTAATCCACCGAGATTGGCATCCGGGTCTTTCCCTCACGCGCGTACAAAACTCCGGAGAAAGAGGCCACACGCCCAAGGGATTTTTTGGCTGCAAGCCAGGTGCCACAACTTGCGCGGGGCGTGTGAGAACGTGAAGAAAATGACCCGCGGTGGGAGATATCCACACAAACATAACCAGCCTCAGCAAACATGGGCTGGGATTATTCTAATGTGGATGAGGCTGAAGCAAATCCACACTGATTGGCCTCAGGTTTCCACGCGCAAGCGGGTGAGCGTCTGCAGTCAAGCTTACAACCCGACCAAGAAAATAGGCAGTTGGAAGACTGGCAGTAAAATGTCTTCCAGGCGTGTGAAAGTTGCCTGTGTATGACCCATCAGGGGTGCGTATGAAAGCATGTGGCTGCCTGACAATGAAACAGCGGGCCAGTCATTGTTTGCCCCAACAATGGCACCGGAGTGAATCAACTCTTTGTGTATGACCCAAATATTAAGTCATCCCATTATGACCCACTTACATTAACTTGGATTACATGCGCATCTGTGCCGTAGTTAGGCAGAGCTGTCCAACAAGGTGCATCAAAGGGATGCAGGTGAGAGATATGACTCGATGGCTTGACGTGATTGCATGTTACATTGTTGAACAGCTTTTGCTCTGCCCCGCAGCATACATTTACAAAGGTGTACTGCATACTACAGTGTCGACTGTACTGTACAGATCAGGAAGGTGTAATACTACTTGAGCCTGCATGCATATAGCAAATGTGCATGCAACTTCCGATCGTTTGCATTTACATAGCTCATGTGCCACATGCTCAGCATTGCATTTCACCCGATTTGCACACGCAAGCTGAGCATGTCATGGTCAAAAGCACCGTGTGAAAGTGCTCAGTAAAGCCATGGAATGAACTAATTCTGCAATAGCTCACTGGAAGGCTCAGTTTGGAGCACTTCCCCAAAGCGTTTGAAATGCTGCACCTGGCTGAAATGTCATCCGATGCTGTGCCAAATGCTCAGAGTGCGCGCATACAAAAACGACTGAGCAATGGCTCAGCATGGTTCATTTGATATTGTTATATCTATAGTTCAATCACTGTGCTATTCCAATGTTCAGCCACTGAGCATTTCAATTATGACACGAACCCAAACCTCAGCAATGGGTCGAGGCAAGCTCAGGCTGTATTCACTTGTCTTACAGCCCCCCCCTTTGTTCACATACTATTACCAGGCCATATGGCCGGTAATCTCGCCACGGTCACTTGTGACCAAATGCACCGGGTTCTTTTCTGCATGGGTCACTTGTGCATTGCACCCACAATGCACATTCAACACGGGCCTCACGACCACCCTCCTGGGTGATCGGGTGGCAATTTAAGGAAAAAAGGGGATTTGACTCAGATTGACAATTCAATAAATTGCAATACTCAGCCAGACCCCCATTGTTCTTCTACCTCACGTGAGCATTTCACTTCCCAGTTGCAGCATTCGCTGAGACTCAGCTTCAATTTTTCCCACACGCCTTGAAGCTGAGACTTTTGCGGGTGCTGAAACTGCTGAGATCGTCTCAGCTTCACCATGGTATAAAAGACCATCTTCACACGACACGCACTTCACTTTCTCTCTCACCCGCTCCACTTTGTTCAACCTCAACCGCGTTTGTCCTTCTTGTGCGTATTCCCCCTCGTCTTCCTGCCTTTCCAGTCTTTTCTTTTGCACTCGACTAACCCCACTCCCCTTCCTGCTCGCTTTTTGTTTTTCCTGCTAATACTTTCAGAACCCCACTTCTACCTACTTTGTACGTTTTCTCCAATTAAACTTTTGTCAACATTATGATCCAATATTAATAATTCCCTTTCTTCACGACTCTCTTCTATACTTTTAAAAACCTCCTACTAGCGCTTTTTTAATTTGAATTCCGTATTAAAATTATAAATCATCGTATGTCTTCCTTTTCTTTCTTGATTGCTTACTTTCTATTCAGTTACTAACCTGTTTTGTTTTGTTTTTAGATGTCGTGCACGTTATGCACCAAGCGGGGTATCCCCTGCATTCGTGCCTCGACAACGACCGACGCTTGTGATGCTTGCCGACAAGCACACATGAAATGTTCGTTCGTCGTCCGCCCCTTCCGACCCCCCGGCCAGAGGAGTTCCCGCCCAAGACGCCCTCGCCAGGACTCCTTTGTGGCCGATGATAATGAAACCATTTCCGAGCGGGAATGGACCCCGGGACCCCAAACAGGCCAGCGGGAACAATTCAGGACGATTAGCCCAGTCCCCTCAAGCATCGATTTGTCCACCCCCCCTCCTAGGCCACCATCCAATGGTCACTTCACTCCTCGACCTGAGCAAAGTGATTATCCGGCCGATGAAGGATGGCGATGGAAAGAGGACATTTGAGCTTGGGCTGATCGTCACCATGTCTTGTCACTGATGGGATTCAAACGCCAAAGTAAGTTTTCTTTCTCCTCCTTATCTCATTTATCTTCACGCAATAATACTCACTTTTTTCCATTACTCATGGAACCAAACCCCCCGAATCCCCCCCGACAAGACTCTCCCGTTCCTAGTTTGCCTCGCGAGCAAACCCCGCGGCAACCCACTCCAGGCCTGAGTGGCACCCGATGGTCTGAGGACTTATTCCGCGGTAAGCAGCCAACTTTCTCTTTTCTCATTTTCACTTTTGCATCAAGTTAACTGACTCTTCCTCCTTTTGTAGAAGCCTCCCAGCACAATGAGCCACCTATTCCTGGCCCGAGTCCATCCTCCGAACCACCTGAGGACATTGCGACTCATGAGCCTCAACCTGAGGTGGCTCCTACGCAATCAACGGAGGAACCTTTTGGTAAGTCCCTATTTCACTTTTTTGACTCAACTCAACTTTTCCTCACCCCTCCTTCGACCATCTCCAGCTCGTCCCGCCACTCCCCGCTCGATTATCATCATTGACGATATGCCAGTCGGATCACCCCCTCCACCTTCTTCTTCACCGACTCCGCCACCTTCCCCTCCTGTTCCCCCTCCCACCACTCCTACCCCGGTTCCTTCCCCAGATATCCCTCCCATTGCCGCCGAGAACCCAACCGCCTCCTCCCCCGCAGTGCCAAGCTCCTCTCATTCCTACAATGACGCTCGCCAGGAATTCACCGACCTGCGCCCGATACTAATGATTCCTCGAGCCATCGTCCACGAATCGATCAACCGAATCTTGTTGGAGCATCGTTGGTTGCTCCACATGATTCCTTTCGTGGATGCAACTCATCGAAATGAGTTGCACCGGGAATTCCGGGAGGAACTAAACTCCCTCCTTGGCGAGGCAATGGAGGACATCACCGGGATAGTCTCAAAATTCTTAGAAAAATAAAATCCACAAAAAAAATCGTATTCTTTCCTCTTTTTACCTTTTGTAATACACTCCTTTAGATAAATTTTTTGTATTCAATGAAAGATATTTTCAATTTCTCTTATGTTCTTTGTTCACGTGAATTTATTATAATTCCTCAATTATTCATATTTACTATTGTGTGAGAATAATTTTCATAAGTGCCCCACCAAAAGTTTGAGTTAGTATTTGTATGTGTGAAAATCTTTTGCCAAAAATGCGCCAATAGTCACCATTCCTGCCTCCTATATTTTCTTTCTCCATTGTTTAGAGCCATATCAAATCTTAACTGTAAAAAAGCGGGAGGTTCCGGCATGTGAGCAATCCACTCCAGATTGATGAGAAATTGCCGTTCCTATGGTCACACGCTATTAATCTTAGTCATGTATTGAATTGTTTAAATTGTCGGGAACCTTCACAAGCGTAACGATGGGCGTGTGAGCTGTCGGGAGCCTGCAAAGGTGTAAGGATTGGCGTGTGAGCTGTTGGGAACCTGCACAGGCGTAAGGATTGCGTGTGAATTGTCGGGAGCCTGCACAGCCGTAAGAAATTGTCAGCATTGTTGGCAACCTTCACAAGCCTAAGGATTGGCGTGTGAGCTGTCGGGAGCCTGCACAGGCGTAAGGATTGGCGTGTGAGCTTTGGGGAGCCTGCACAGGCGTAAGGATTGGCGTGTGAGCGTTCGAGAACCTGCACAGGCTTAAGGATTGGCGTGTGAGCTGTGGGGAACCTGCACAGGCGTAAGGATTGGCGTGTGAAGCGTCGGCAGCCCGCATAGGTGTAAGGAACTTTTAGCATTGTCGGAACCCCCACAAGCATAAGGATTCACGTGTGAAGCGTTGGCATCCTGGACAAGAGCAACAAACCTGGCATATGTACAATGTCATGCCTCCGTACATAATCCACTTCACCCCTTTTTCATGTGAGACACCCCATCTCCCGCACTCAAAACCATCCAATCCTGGTGTATATTGTCATCTGCCTTACTTACCCCACCATTATCTACCAATCACGCTGCTATTCCGACTGCCTCACTCTTTGAATTGGGCTGAGATTGTATTACCATCCCTGATTTGATAGGCCGCTCCCTCGCCAATCTCATAATAGCCATGGCTTTTTCGGCACATTGTTTTTGCCAACCTCCTTGAGCATTGTGCGGACATACCCACTAGTGTCGTGCTTTCGTTGTCCTGTGCTGGATCAGTATAATGAGGAAATGTACTGCTGGCCCACACTACCTGAATGAGCCCATGACAATCGGATATATCAATCCAAAAATGCTCATTTGGGAAAATCAATTTCCGCCCTGTACACCGCTTTGATGCATCTCTTTGAATTTGGCCGGTCTCCTTATCAGCTTGAAACCACCATCCCGAAGCCTACAGCGATGCATCCTTATCAAGATGAGGTGAGTTTTTGAATCCATTCATGGTGAAAGTGAGTGCCGAAGCAAACTCACATGCACCCTTATTTGCGGGATTATTGCCTTCATACTTGACTTGATCAAAAGACGGAACCCCCAATGAGTTGTAGCAATTTTGAATCTTCTGAAATAAATTATCCCCAACATATCGTAAGGATTGACCTAGAATGTGACCCACCAAGCTAAGATTGGCACCTCGGTCCCGCCATTCATCTTTTGCATTTTCAATTTTGCCAGCACTACCATACAGACCAAGTTGTTCATTCTTCGTGGTGCATTTGCGCCACCCAATCGCGAACATAAATCCCTCCAGTAATGCTTCATTTGTTGCAATAGGGTCAGTGAACCTCTTTTCGCGAAATAAGAATTGTGATAATTCATCCCATTGATTGACCTCGACTTCACTCATTGTTGTGAATGGTCGGAATTCAACAAGGGCAATGAGTAATATGGTTGAAGAGAAAATTGCCACACGGCCAAAGTGAATGCGTTTGATCTGATTGACATCCACAAGGCTCTGAATTTCACTTGGGATCATATTTGCTGATACTGGCATTGATATTTGTGCTGTTGCTCGAGAGGAGGAAAAAAACCTCTGCTTTTGGTTGGTTTTGCCCTCATTTATCTTTTGGGATGTCCGACTATTCCCGAGTGGTTGAGGGATCACTTTGTGTTGAAGCAGACAAGATATCAGATACTGCTTCCTGCCATTTGAAGCTAAGGAGTTTTGAGTCCAGAATGGTGCCCAATGCCCAAGGAGCTTTCTCCAGCACACATCCTTTGACTTCCCTGTTGGAGCCCACATGACATTGGCACAATCTGAACCAACTAAAGCCAATGTTCTTCTGTAGGGCTCAATGAGGGTGCAACATAAATGTGGAAGCATATATATATATCTATATATATACACTGAGATTAAGCGAGAAACTCACACTTTCCTTCCTCAGCCCAACGCTTTCTCGCGACTTCCCTTTTATGCTCTTTTCCTTTTTTCGTGAATGGCATGCTTTCAGCAGAAAATGAAATGAAACCAAATGATTACTGATTTATTAATACCACCTAAATTGAATTGCGGACGATGAATCTTTTTTAATTGCGGCTAAAAAGAAAGATCACACCTGACCTTCGCGAATTCGCAATCTCAAATACCTGAACCTAAAAATTGCAGTGGATAGTGCATTATTCAATTTTACACATTGATGTTCCCATGCAATCACTTTCCAATCCAACCATTTGGAATCTTGCAAGCACACGCAAATTCAATATGCATCCTGCTGCGGATCCCTAGTTATCCCAGTCCTCTTGAAAGACACAGTAACATTTTGCCTATTATGGGCTGGCAGGAAGTGATAAACGCAACTTCCCCCAATGCCCCCGCGTGTGCTACTCGCGGGCACAACGCCTGACTCAGCTTGTGTCTTGTCGGAGTCTTTGCAATGATGTACGGAGGCATGCCGCAGTACAATTACTATTGGTACTCAGACTGTGGCATCCGGGCAGTAGTAGGATAGGAAGTCATGATTATTAAATTCATAAATCACTTTGCAAAATTAAATAACAATCTATCTAGTACAAAGCTAATCTAAAACGGGTCAATCCTGGTTGTGAGTTTAGCTGACCTGGGTACCGTCAAGGTGACCTCATCACTTGAACCACGACCGCGTTTCGCCACCCAGGCATCACCAAAGTCTAATACTAAGCATCGTGCAAATTCAAATCTAAGAGGTACAGTGGGGTTAAAAGACTCTGATGAGAATAAACTTTTATTCAGTAAATTACATATATACTTATTAGTACGTAGCCGCACTGGCTCCACTAGATTTTTACCCTCTGAAAGTTTTGCGGAAATGTCAATTAGGGATAAAGCCCCTTTAACTGAGCTTGTTCTCCAGTCATCTGAGCATACCATCAAACCACGAACCCCCACGGCACAGAATGCCGCTAATATACCATAGCAAATTCGATTTATTCCGAGATTCTTGTGACACGCCAAAAGATCTTTGATGGCCTCTTTTTTTGAGTTCGTGAGTTTGCCTTTGATGCCATTAACTTTGACCTTTGTATGTGCACGTACCATGTTGTACGCAATCATCAAATGGATAACTGTATCCATTAGATCCTCCAGGTTCTTGTGCGGCTTTGTGGATATCTCATTGTCAGCCCCGCCACCTTCAATGCTGAGTTGGGTTGCACGTTGCTTCAGTTTACTCAAGCAGGAGGCAAGGTATTCAACTGCTCCGCGTTCGAGTCCAAGAGGATCGGTCGAATTTGATGTTGGTGCAACATATGGTTTGGGTGCAATCACATCGTATGAGACTAAACTAATGGATTCAAACATAACATTTGCCCAGAAATGTTTAACTGGATTCGCGGGGTAAAGAAGGCTCTGAACCATTTTGAAGAAGGAGTGTTCAGATTTTGGGAGATTATCTGGAGGTTTAGCTGATTCCTTCATCAATTTGAGATTCCAAATATTGTGATCAAAAAACGCTTCTGTTTCGGTTGGCTTAAAAAAATCTAACCCTGTATATTGCAATTTATATCACCAGTCAACAGCCAATAATCAAGCATCATGCACAAAGATAAAAAAAAACTCACCTGCCATCTCAAGGTCCTCCAGCCAAGCCGACATTTTAAGCTCTTGGTTACTGATCACCTTAATACCAACAGGCAGGAATGTATGAGCATCTTTTGTTGGTAAATTGTCCCATCAAATTTTGTAAATACTATTGACATTATCAAGCCCCCTTTTCCATGATTGTTGAGTAATATTGGAATGATAATTCAAAATGCCTGCAAACTCTTCCATGCGGGATAAAAATATTCCTTGAAAATTCGCAGCGGATGACACTTTGGGCTCAGCGTCGGGAATTATATCAGTCATATCTCATCCCATTGTATCATGTTTAATTGTTTCCCTTTCTTGAAAGGCTTGAATATTCCGAGGAGAGGCGGGAGGGGTTGCATCATGCATTGTTTCATTGGGTATCAGGGGGCTTTCAGTATGTGGAGCTTCATCATGGATTGTTTCATTGAGTATGGGGGGGGTTCAGTATGCGGAGGTTCATTATCAATATGGTCCACTTCAACATTGATCATTTCATCACCTTGATCCCGGGAATCCTTTGCGGCTTCAAAGGTACGGCGTTTTTTGTTGGTTTTTTTGGTTGCATGTATATTTGGTCTTTTTCCTAATCCTTTGCCTGGAAATCCAATTACGACTCGAGATTCTCCCACCTCCACACCTGCCCATATATTTTAAGCAGCTATTTTTATCACTTTTGTTTTGAATTAGTAATGGACTTACAGTTCAAATCCATTTTGAGCAGGCTCATGGCTTCAGCAATCTTTTGACGCACATGATCAGGAATTTTACTATCATTTTGGATTTTTTCGAGCCTTGGGATTGTTTGAGCAATGTTGGAGACAAATTGTTCCTTGGATATAATTTCCACCTCCCCACTGAAAATTACATCATCTTGCCCATCATCTTCTGTCGGTGCACAAGGTTCAACAGTCTTTTCCTTCTCATAAGTTTTAAAATTCGGTTTCTGAGAGCTTGGAGGTTGACCTGAAATAAAGGCTATGACACAATATCAGGTTTTGAGAGATTAGAAATACTCAAGATGGATGTATACTCACATTCTGGAAGAACTGGTGGATCTTGATTATCTTCATGTGACTGGCTCTCTGCTTCAATGCCTAATTCACGACTACTGGCCATATCAGATATTTCACTTCCACTCTCTGGGGCTGAAGTTGGTCGTTCATTAAATTCCGTTGAATTTCCCAGGGTTTGGGCCATCGCGGAGGTAGTTTAGTAAGCAAATAGATGGCGACGAGTTGATTGATAACTTGTTTGAAAATTTTGAATAAAAAGATCCAAATTGAAGAAGATAGGTGGAAGTAAAATAATTGCATTTGCAAAATGCGATTTGGTGGGAAATTGAAGGAGGCGATGTTTTGCAAATTATTTCATATCATGCAAATGAAATCACTTCCCTGTGAGACATTGAATAAAGTTGACTAGTGAGAAACCTACTAAAGTCAACTTTTGAACTATTCAACACTCATGAGGTAAGGACTAAGCAAAGTGTTCCATTTGAATGATATGAAATAAAAAGGTTTTGTCAGGGAAACATGAGAAACAATTCTTGTCTTAAATAGTCCACTTATTAGGTTTTAATTTGTGAGTCTCATGATTTAAACCCTAACCTCAACATTGTGAATATACTGACCAATTTCCCCTGAGGTCCTGTTGGCAGAGAAGGCCACTCAGCATATTTCGGCGATGGCGTCCATTGTGTACGCCAACAAGCCACCGTACACTATGGATGTAGTACGGAAGCGTAAGGATGGTAAGCGGCGTTGGAGGCCTGTCGGGAGGGTACTTACTAGGCGAGCGTAAGGATTGTAAGCAGTGTCGGGAGGGCACTTCATGAGCGTAAGGATGGTGAGCAGTGTTGGGAGGGCACTCCGTGAGCGTAAGGATGGTGAGCAGTGTCGGGAGGGCACTGCGCGAGCATAAGGATCGTAAGCAGTGTCGGGAGTATGTCGGGAGGGCACTCCGCGAGCATAAGGATCGTAAGCAGTGTCGGGAGTATGTGGGGAGGGCACGCCGTGAGCGTAAGGATCGTAAGCAGTGTCGGGAGCATGGCGGGAGGTCACTCCGTGAGCATAAGGATCGTAAGCAGTGTCGGGAGCATGGTGGGAGGTCACTCTGTGAGCGTAAGGATCGTAAGCAGTGTCGGGAGGTCACTCCGTGAGCGTAAGGATTGTAAGCAGTGTTGGGAGCATGTCGGCAGGGCACTTCATGAGTGTAAGGATGGTGAGCAGTGTCGGGAGCATGTCGGGAGGGCACTGCGCGAGCGTAAGGATTTTAAGCAGTGTTGGAAGCATGTCGGGAGGGCACTTCATGAGCGTAAGGATGGTGAGCAGTGTTGGGAGCATGGCGGGAGGGCACTCCGTGAGCGTAAGGATTGTAAGCAGTGTTGGGAGCATGTCGGGAGGGCACTGCGCGAGCATAAGGATCGTAAGCAGTGTCGGGAGCATGTTGGGAGGGCACTGCGCGAGCGTAAGGATTGTAAGCAGTGTCGGGAGCATGTCGGGAGGGCACTACACAAGCGTAAGGATGGTAAGGGTGGGGGTGTGAAAGCATAAGGAGTGGTGAGGACGGAGATGGGGGGGCAGGCAGTGTCAGAGTCTCATCTGGAGGGTGGTGCGGGTGCGTAAGCATGCTAAGCGTCGGGGAGGCGGAAGCTATTAGGTGAAATTACCCGAACGTTGCGAATAGTGTTGAAACGGGTTTGGGCTTTGAGTGACATTCTCATGTGACACATGTGACGATTGACGTTGTCTTGACGCTGACGTGACGTGACCCACTAAATCCAGTGACTATAAAGTGACACTAACGAGACTGAAGCAAGATTTTATACTGACCGCGGTGCGACGTGAAGTCAATCGCCAACAATTGACGCAAGATTCGCCCTTGTGAATGACAACCCGCCGCTATTCCTCAATGCGTATATGCATGTGTCAACACTGCTCATCTCAAACACACTCTTCCCCTGAGGGTGATAGGCCTGGAGTTGCCTTCACACCTTTCCAATATAAACAGCACATTAAAAAGCTCAAATCAACCATTGCACCCAAATCTCTTCCAAACATCCCTACTTCTGCATCAGGATCTGAGTGCCCACAACTTCTATTGGATCAAATATTTCCAGCTGATTATTCACCATGGGCCCAAAGCACCGGGGCTCAATTCAACTGCACAGAAACCATACAGCAGCAGTCAAACCGTTCCGCCACAAGACCTTGGAATGATAATATCTGCCATTCTATCATTAAGGTATAATATACCCCGCAGGGCTTCACGCATTCTCAACCCCGCCCTAAACCTTCTGATCAAGTCCAGCATCTCAAGCTCCGGTGGTCCCCCCATTCCTGCATTCCATATACCTCAAGATCTGAGTACCATATTTGAACATCTCCAATTGGAGCCAGTGATTCAAAACTATATATGTTGTCCTCAATGTTTCTCTCTTAATGGCCTTACTGAATCAGTCACAACTGACCAACCCCACTGTCAACACCATAATGACCCAAATGATCATGATCCCCCTTGCACACAATCATTAGGCAAATTCATCTATTCATTTGAACCCCGCACCCAAAACACAACCAACATGAAGCAAAAATTTATACCAACAAAACATTTCATTTATCAACCATTCAAAAATTGGCTTGCCAGATTTCTCCAGCGGGCAGGAATTATGGAAATTCTGCATCAACATCAACAATCCCAAACTCCCAAAGATTCCCCAAAATGTGACGTCTGGGATGGATTGGTCTGGAGACGCTTCACTGGCACTAGAAATATCCATGACCCCCCATTCATGTCCATTCCTGGTGCAATTGCCTTCTTCATTTATGTAAGGTGTGGATATGAAACTTTGATTAAAAATCAAGTACTTTTCCTGTCCTCAAAATTTGTATAAGGTAAAATTCAATTAAAAATGATATGAAATATTATTTTTAAGAGAAAACACGCCAAATTTATTGTTTATAACTTTATTAGTATAAAACAATAATATTATAAAAATTTATTGTTTTACCAACAATAAAAATTTATCCAAAAAATACTCTACAAGAGATATTTTAAGGCTACAAAAGAAATTTCTTCAAGAGCAATTTCAATTGGAATTAATTGAGCAAAGAACTGCAAGCAATTAATTAAAGAACAAAGTCTTTAAAAAGAATATTAAAGAGAAAACACACCCAAAAGTGACCAGAGTGAATTTGGAAACAAAGTGACAAAGTTAACAGTGATGAAAGATGCTTTAATTCACTTTTGGGGTGGTTCAGGGGTAAAAATGATTATAAGAGTTACAAACAATGATTATAATGATTTTTTCACGTGGTTAAAAGGATTAAAATGATTTAAAAGTGGTGGTTGGAATCTTTGATTGATTGGTTTAACAGTTTTAAACTAATTAATAAAAGGAAAAGATTCTAACATGAAGAGAAAAGTGGGGCAAAGAAGACATTCTTTTATAGCCATCAATTCTCTTACTCCAAAAGTAAATTTTACTCTTGTCAGTCGTGAAAAACAGTCTGACAACAGAAAAGCCAATTATGGCATCATTGAACCCTGGTTTAGACCAAAAAGGGCTGGTTTAAGCCATTTTTAGCCATTTTTAGCCATTTTAGACCCTTAAATCAGCCATTACTATAGCAATACCAGGCCTAGAGCCTTCAAAACACGTCAGAATGTGTTTCAGAGACGTAGAAACCAGTTAAAACTGTTTTTACTATGATGGTTTTATCTTAAGGGTAGTTTTACCTTCTTGGCAACAGCTAAAACTACCCCAGTTGGTATCAAAACCTCATCATCAATTGAGTCCACAGACCCTGTAACTCAATTCCAGGCCAAAAGTGATGAACTTTTGCGTGAATTTTGACATCCCACGCCTGTCAGCAAGGATTTTGGGGGTCTAGCTCCCCCTTAGAGCTGGAGTTCCTTTTCCCCCCCCAAATTTAATCTTTCCAATTTATTTTTCCTTTAATTCCTCATCATGTATTATACTTATAATTTACACATGTAATTCAATTCAATTGTACAGTACAATACAGTAATAATTGACACCTCATATGTAAATCAAAGTTCACTTATGTAATACACGCGCACATTTTGACATTTCAATTGAATTCAATTGAAAATACTTTAATTCCTCATAACTTCTAAACTAAACACAACACCTCAATTTTAACACAAAAATTGATGGTTAACACCACATGTGGTGTGAATTAAATTAAGGTTTTGAGGATTTTCAACTTTTGTATTGAAAATACTAAAAACTTAATTTAAGCTTATTTAGAGTTGAGTTACAAAAATTTCACTCAGAGGTGACCCCACCTGATTTTTTATGAGGAATCCAATGGTGAAATAAAATTTATATGTTTATTTATTGGATAAAAAGTTATAATAAATTTTATTTAACTTTTTTCCAAATTTATTTATTTTTTCACAATTTTGTTAAAATTTCATTTTTACTTAAATTTTTCAAGTATAAATGTAATTTTATATTTACAAAATTTAAAGTAATTTTATTTTTAAATTATAATTAATTTTTTATTTTTAATATAATTTTATATTTATATTTTCTATTTTTATTTTAATAATATAAATAAATTTAATTTATTTATATTAATATGTTATTTTTTATATTTGTGGTCTTTTGGGTATATGAAATTACCTCTAAGGCTCACATTCCCTCCCCCTAAAAAAGAATATTACTTTGTAATATTGGTGTTTCTAGTGTGTCTGAATCTCCTCAGGAGTTTGGTGGCTTCTGGTATATCTTTCTCTTCTAACCATTCATCTTCACAAGTTGGGTCACTGTACCTAACAAGGTATTCCCTTACTTTCTTGGTTCTTAATTTCCTTTCTTTAAGAACTTTGGTTATTTTCTTAGTACCAGATGTCTCAATAGGAGGTATAACTTGGGGAATCTTATTCCTCAAGGGAAATTTCTCAGCATCACTAGATTTGTATGGCTTTATCAAGCTTACTGGAAATGTAGGGTGCTTATTGCTAAGTTCTTCAGATAACTCCACTTCAACAGCATTTTCTCCATGGAGGGCCTTAATCACAAAAGGTCCTGCAAAGGAGTCTTTTAACTTTTTACATCCTTTGATGTTATTGAAGTTAGTGGTGGATACAAGAACTAGGTCCCCCACTTTGAAATCTGGAGTTGCATGAGATTTATCCCATTTGTCTTTAGCATATGCAAAAGAGTCCTCCATGCATCTCACTGCATGCTTTCTAGCTTTGTCTAGCATTCCTTTGAAGCTAGCAGCTGTGGGATGTATTTCAATTAAGTCTTTCCTCAAGGAATCTTGGGGTAACTTGGGGTTCCATCCTTTTTCTAGAATAGCAGGAGTCTGATTGGTACTGGAATGGATTGATGTTTTATATGCTAATTCCAGTGCTGGTAACAGAGTAAACCAATCATGGGTAAATCCATCACAATCTTTGAATTCAAGGCCATATGCACAAAATCTTCTCACCATGTCCTCTAAGGTTTGGATCATTCTTTCAGCCAGACCATCAGTTTGTGGGTGGTAGGCTGTAGAGAAAGACAGTTTTGTGCCAAATAATTGGTGAAGATTTGTCCATAGAGCTGAAGTGAATTTGGGATCTCTATCACTGATGATATTTGTAAATATCCCAGTCCATGACACTACTCTATTCCATATCAGAAGAGCTGTATCCATGGCTGTATCATCTTTGTGACATGGTAAAAAGATTGGAGTTTTACTGAATCTGTCCACAACTACTAGGCAAGCATTATAGCTCCTGTCACCTCCTGGTGGTAGGCCAGTTACCCAATCCATATGGACAATTTCCCAAGGTCTGTTTGGTTCTTGGATTTTCATCATATTTCCAAGTCTTTTGCCAGTGGATTTATTTGCCTTTTGGCATCTGTCACAGGTTTTGCAATATTCTGCAACATCTTTTTGCCACATTGGCCACCATATGCAGGTCTTTACTTTCTCTCTTGTTCTGTCCTCAGAAAGATGTCCTGAAAAGGGACTATCATGGCATTCTTTCAGTACAAGATTGATTAATGACCTGTCTACAACTGTCATGACACATGTGTGCTTGGTTCTGTGGTAAATTATACCATCCAGTAGGTGAAATCTCCCTTCATTATAAGATTTTCTCCATACTTCATCCAAGGCATGTATTAGAGAGTTATCTTTACAGTCTTTGTTAAGTAATTGGCATAAGATGCTACAATTCTTATCTTGAGTGTAACTATTTCTGACTTCTTCAAAGAAGGTGGTGTTCAAGTCTGTAACACTTATTTCTTCTATTGGAATTTGTGGTGAAGCTTCTTCTGGAACATAAGCAGGATTATCAATGTTATTTGGTAATGGCCATCTGCTTAGTCCATCTGCATTCTTATGAATATTCCCATCCTTATGAACAATAGTCATATTGCCTCTGTATTCTTGTATGGCTATTTGCCATCTGAGCATGTGTCTGTTAGGTGTTTTCATGTTCAAAAGTGATTTCACAGCTGTACAATCTGTTATTACTTCAAAAACACATCCCTCTAAGAAATAGTTCAATTTCTCTAAGGCCCAGACAAGGCATAGACATTCCATTTGACTTGCTCCATATCTGGCTTCAGTTGGTTTGATTTGCCTGGATATGAAACATATTGGTCCTTCTACAGGTTTGTCATTTATGATCTGAACTTGGTGAAGTGCAGCACCTAGTCCATCCCCTGATGCATCAATATACAGTTTGAAAGGCAATTTAAAGTCTGGCATCAGTAAGAGTGGAGCAGTGGTCAATGCTTCTCTTAGAGACTCAAAAGCTTTGACTCTGTCAACAGTCATCTCAAATACTGTGTCTTTGTCACACAACTTATAAAGTGGTCTTGCTATGGATGCAAAGTCTTTAATGTGCTGCCTGTAATATCCTGCAAAACCTAAGAATGACTGAATTTCCTTCTTATTCTGAGGCATGGGTTTTAACAATACTGCTGCAACTTTGTTTTTATCAATTCCAAGGGACAAACCAGATACAACATGTCCTAGTGCCTTAAGTTCTTTAAATCCAAAATGACATTTCTTCAAGGAGATTTTCATGTTTACTGATTGGATTTTTGTCAAAACTCTTGATAATCTGTACATGTGCTCCTCCCAAGTCTTTGAACAGATAATAATGTCATCAATGTAAATGATTAACCATCCCTCTGAGAGTTCTTCAGGGAAGATTTCATTCATCATTCTTTGGAAGTGTGAAGGTGCATTTTTGATACCAAAGGGCATCCTTAAGTATTCATACACTCCACAATGAACAATAATTCTCAAATATTTTCTTGCTCTTGGTGTTACTATATTTTGATGGAATCCTTTAAGGGCATCCATAGTGGTTATATACACTGCTTGAGATATTTGAGTAAGGGCAATTTGGATTTTTGGTATTGGGTATCTGTCTGGAACAGTGTAAGTGTTCAGAGCTCTAAAGTCCCCAACCATTCTGGATTTTCCATTATGCCACGCCACTATGACTGGTGTAGTTATTTCTACTTCCTCATTGTGGCCTACTTTTCTTATTACACCAAGGTCTAGAAGTTCTTTGATATGAATTTCTAGAGCTTCTCTTGATTTTGGACTTGCTGGATAAGCAGGTCTTCTTAAGAGTGGTGGATAAGGTCTCTCAATGTTAAGAATGATGTCAACTTCATGACCAATAATTGCTCCCAGGGGTTCTTTGTCTGTAGCAAATGCTCCTCTGTGGTCATACAAAAGGGAAGAAAGTTCATTTTCTTGCTTATCAGTCAGATGAAGGCTTATTTCAGCCTCACTTAACTGTTCAGACTTGAATTTCTCTAACTCTAAGTTGACTGGTGATACTTTGTTTACTGTAATTTGTCTTTTAAAGGGTAAAAAGGCAAATTTCTGGCGCTTATTGTCTCCAATTGTAAAGTATCTGTCTTTGTTATTATGTAAATCTATTCCATACATGATTAAATAGTCATTTCCCAATATAAAATGGGTACTAGAGCAATTTTCCATAACAACAAATTCAACTGTGATCCTTAAATTCCCATTTATGTGTGGGAATATGACATTGGTCTCAAAGATTCCTAATGCTTTCATTGGGTTACTTGCACTGTTGAATTTTATACCATCAATTGGTAACAATTGGTCTTCAAAATTTGGTACACAAGTCTTAAGAAAAGATTTTCCAACACAAGAGCAGAAGGCTCCTGGGTCAAGCAAAAGTTTGGTGGGTTTGTTATCAATCACCACTTCTGTTATACAGGAGTTACCAGCTGTATAACCTTTTCCTCTGTTTGGTTTTGTCTTCATAAGTTGTGCATCTTGAACTTTTGATAAATCAACTTGACCATTGCTTAATTGTGGTAAGTGGGAATAAGATTCCATGATGTCAAAAGTGGCATTGATATTTTCTATATCTTTTGAAGATTCAGAGAATATGGATGACTTATCATCTGAATTGTCTTCAATTATGTCTTCTTTTTCAACATCTGGTTCTTTTTCAATGTCAATTTCATTGATTTTCCCCCTTTTTGGACATGTATTGGCTAAATGGGTGGTGCTTTGGCAAATATGGCATTTTCTGACTGTATCTTCAGATTTATATTTAATATTACTAGAATTTTCTTTGGGGTTTTTGTCCACAGAATCTTTCCAAGGTGTATTAAACCTTGTTTTAAGATTCACCCTACTAGAACCAATTTTGGTTCTGGTGGTTACTTCTTCTAGTATATTGATAATATCCTCTGCTGAAGATTGTTCAGTAGTCCTGCTTTTGACAGCATGCTCTAAGTCACCTCCACATTGTCTCAGAATTTTTCTATGGATCATAAATTCTGACATGTCAGGATATAATGCTGTTAATCTGTCCTTTTGTTGGCAAAACCATGGTAAAGCTTTGTCCTTATCAGCATTAAATTTGGCAGATTCAAAGGCTGTTTCAACTTTAAACCCCCAAGCATCATTTGCCCATTTGTTGATGATTTGGGTTTTCCACCAAGTCCAACTCTGGTGTCCATGTGCTTGTCTTATTTTGATGTACCATCTGTGAGCTGATCTGGTAAACAAGGTGTTAAACCTGGCTGTTACCAATCTGTCTGGTAATTCAAAATCCTCTTTGATCATGTCAATACCTCTAATGAATTCCATATGGTCATACTCTCCTTCACCACTGAAGTGAGGCCATTCTTTAAGTTTTGGAACTTCTTTCAAGAGTGCTTGGCCCATTGATGGTTCCAAGTTATGAAAAGAAGTGGATAATTCATTTTTTAATTGTGAATTATCAGGATCCAATACTTGTGGATTTGAAATTCTTGTGCCCTCATTTTGATTTAGAGGTGTAGACATTCTTGGTAAGGTGTTCAGTAATTGTTCAATGTCATTCATTTTACTGTTGCTACACCTTTGGGAATTTCTGTATTCATGTTGGAAGCTTTGTATTAAATTTATTACTTCAATTTTATACATGTCTTCTTTATGTGTAAGTTCTTGCCATAACTCTGTCTGTCTTGTATTATCAGCAGTGACTTGATTCAATTTCATTGATAATTTTGATACTTCTTCTTGTGAAGCATCAAAACACTTTTTCAAGGCAATGGTATATGTCTTTACTTCAGTAAATGAATTTGAAATGTCATCAAGGACTTTCTTGTTATCTGTCTTGATAATATTTATGGCTTGTTTAATTCTTGTTTCAATCATGTCATCAATATTGAACTTAGAATATTTATCTGTTAATTCTTTAATAATGGCAGATTGTTCATTTATTTTAATGTTAGAAGAATTGTCATTATTAGAATTTTTAATTGTTCTTAAAACTTTTTCAAAACACATAAGTGTTTCATTAATTTGGCACAGACTCAGGTTGTTTGTTTTAATGTTGTTACAAATGGATTCATTTTTATCAGAAAGATGTTTTTTCACGTCATTTATAGCATCATACAACTCTGGGATGGAATCAAATATATCAGAAATCATTTCTGGAACTTTAATCTGGCTTCCTCCTTCTTTTGTAATTCCATCATGGTTCTGGCCATCTGAAATACATTTTCCATGGCATCCTGCTGAATCTTTGGAATCCTGTAGCCCTGGCTGTAAGGTTTTGGAGCTTGTGCCTTCCCTTTGCCCTTGTTTGGAGGTTGTGGCTGCTTTTTCACGTTGGAATTGCTGCTGCTGGCCACTGGGGCTGTTTTTGGCACTGGTTTTGGTGGTGGAGGGTTGTTTTTCCTCCATTCCAGTGTCAAAAGCATCATGTTTTTCTTCTCCATCAATGGATGCCATCCATTGAGCAATTTGCAAGTGTTGGGATGGCCCAAGAATTTTCTTACAGTTAGGTATTAATTCATGCAGTTTCTCCACAGATCTGCAAGGATCTGGTATTCTTTGTACTGAAGTGCATTGTTGTAAGCCTTCTGGCTGGCTTTGTAAATGTCCACTGAGGCTTCTTGTGGCGGTGTCAGCTCTTTTTGAAGGTAAAATAGTGTCATCAGCTTCAGAATTGGACAATTTATTGTTGTGGAAGTCTTTTACTGACCCTTGTCCTTCTGTATCTGATTGGCTTCTGCCATAATCACGTCTATGACCTTTTTGGGAGCTGCTTGAGGGTTTATAGCTTGCTCCTGATCTGGTTGAAGGCATATTTATGATTAGAAAGGTTAAAAATAGTAATTTTACGTCAAAAAAACTCACTATTTGTCAAATTTTTAGCTCTCTGAAGGGTATTACTTATATCCAAGTTAATTAATTCAGAGGTTATTGGCTCAGGTTGGTTATTTTGAGTCACAATAACAGTGCTATTATGGTCTGAAATCACAGTGCTTGCAGGAATAATACTGGTAACTGTTGAGGCTGTTTCAATGTTTTCTTGTCTTACCACGTTGTCAGACACTAAAATTAATGAAAAAGCCAATTAATTAAGTAAAAAAAAGGTTATTTCAAAAAAGAAATAAAAATATAAGCCTCACTTATAATATGAAAAAAAATTATTTTTTATGGATTTTTTGAATTATAAGTATTTTTTATATGTTTTTAAATTTTTCAATATAAGAAAAAAGATTTAAAAAGAGTAAAAAAAATATGTCACAGGTAAAATATCACGGCTGGGCCCCCAAATGTAAGGTGTGGATATGAAACTTTGATTAAAAATCAAGTACTTTTCCTGTCCTCAAAATTTGTATAAGGTAAAATTCAATTAAAAATGATATGAAATATTATTTTTAAGAGAAAACACGCCAAATTTATTGTTTATAACTTTATTAGTATAAAACAATAATATTATAAAAATTTATTGTTTTACCAACAATAAAAATTTATCCAAAAAATACTCTACAAGAGATATTTTAAGGCTACAAAAGAAATTTCTTCAAGAGCAATTTCAATTGGAATTAATTGAGCAAAGAACTGCAAGCAATTAATTAAAGAACAAAGTCTTTAAAAAGAATATTAAAGAGAAAACACGCCCAAAAGTGACCAGAGTGAATTTGGAAACAAAGTGACAAAGTTAACAGTGATGAAAGATGCTTTAATTCACTTTTGGGGTGGTTCAGGGGTAAAAATGATTATAAGAGTTACAAACAATGATTATAATGATTTTTTCACGTGGTTAAAAGGATTAAAATGATTTAAAAGTGGTGGTTGGAATCTTTGATTGATTGGTTTAACAGTTTTAAACTAATTAATAAAAGGAAAAGATTCTAACATGAAGAGAAAAGTGGGGCAAAGAAGACATTCTTTTATAGCCATCAATTCTCTTACTCCAAAAGTAAATTTTACTCTTGTCAGTTGTGAAAAACAGTCTGACAACAGAAAAGCCAATTATGGCATCATTGAACCCTGGTTTAGACCAAAAAGGGCTGGTTTAAGCCATTTTAAGCCATTTTTAGCCATTTTAGACCCTTAAATCAGCCATTACTATAGCAATACCAGGCCTAGAGCCTTCAAAACACGTCAGAATGTGTTTCAGAGACGTAGAAACCAGTTAAAACTGTTTTTACTATGATGGTTTTATCTTAAGGGTAGTTTTACCTTCTTGGCAACAGCTAAAACTACCCCAGTTGGTATCAAAACCTCATCATCAATTGAGTCCACAGACCCTGTAACTCAATTCCAGGCCAAAAGTGATGAACTTTTGCGTGAATTTTGACATCCCACGCCTGTCAGCAAGGATTTTGGGGGTCTAGCTCCCCCTTAGAGCTGGAGTTCCTTTTCCCCCCCAAATTTAATCTTTCCAATTTATTTTTCCTTTAATTCCTCATCATGTATTATACTTATAATTTACACATGTAATTCAATTCAATTGTACAGTACAATACAGTAATAATTGACACCTCATATGTAAATCAAAGTTCACTTATGTAATACACGCGCACATTTTGACATTTCAATTGAATTCAATTGAAAATACTTTAATTCCTCATAACTTCTAAACTAAACACAACACCTCAATTTTAACACAAAAATTGATGGTTAACACCACATGTGGTGTGAATTAAATTAAGGTTTTGAGGATTTTCAACTTTTGTATTGAAAATACTAAAAACTTAATTTAAGCTTATTTAGAGTTGAGTTACAAAAATTTCACTCAGAGGTGACCCCACCTGATTTTTTATGAGGAATCCAATGGTGAAATAAAATTTATATGTTTATTTATTGGATAAAAAGTTATAATAAATTTTATTTAACTTTTTTCCAAATTTATTTATTTTTTCACAATTTTGTTAAAATTTCATTTTTACTTAAATTTTTCAAGTATAAATGTAATTTTATATTTACAAAATTTAAAGTAATTTTATTTTTAAATTATAATTAATTTTTTATTTTTAATATAATTTTATATTTATATTTTCTATTTTTATTTTAATAATATAAATAAATTTATTTTATTTATATTAATATGTTATTTTTTATATTTGTGGTCTTTTGGGTATATGAAATTACCTCTAAGGCTCACAATTTATGTGGACTGGTTTAATGCACATGGAAAGTCCACCTGGTTGGCCAGAATTGGACCTATCATGCTTATTTGTCTTAATCTCCCCCCAAGTGAAAGATTGAATCCAGAGAATGTCTATGTTTCAGGAATCATCCCTGGTCCGAAGGAGCCAACTTCCCTTCAATTGAATTATTTATTAATGCCACTCATCAGCGAGCTCAAAGAGCTATGGCAAGGTTACCATTTTTCACCCACCTCAACAGGTCCTTCAGGATCCTTTATCCATGTTGCCATTCTCACAGCCATTGCGGATGTGGTTGCCATGCGCAAGCTTACTGGATTATTTCCCATTCAGGAAACCACTTTTGTAATTTTTGCACCAGTCACAAAGCTCAAATTGAAGAAATTGGTCCTCAATTTCACTACACACACTCATATCAAGATCATAAATCAACCATTGCCAAATGGCTTCGGGCAACCCCACAACAAAGACAAGCAATTTTTTCTGAGTATGGAGTGTGATATTCAATTTTAGAAGACCTTCCGTATTGGGATGCAACCAGAATGGTTAATCTTGACATAATGCATAATTTAATACTTGGAATTTTGAAGGATCATGCAACTTTCAAATTGTGCATTCCAGAGTCCAAATCAAAAAATTTACCTCAGGTCCCGCAGGAAATCCAATGAAACTGACAGTTCAGACTCAGATTCCATGACCTCCAACAGCTCTCTTGATAAAATCACATTGAGAGAGGCCCGCTCCCTGAGAATAGACGCAGCAAAAATAATAATTGAGCCACTCCCCACTACTTCCACCCAAAAAAACTACTTCCCAATGCCCACCCCTCACATGGAACATCCATCTAGTGGTTCTGCGGAGATTCCTTCATTTGATGCGGATTACATCCCCACTTCTGAAATCCCCTCTGAATTGGATATCACTGCACTGAGTGATCACCAGATCAAGGGTGAGGCTCTGGAGCATCTCCGACAAATCATATCTGAGACGATAATTCCCTCATCATGGACAAGAGTACCTTGCAACATGGGTTCCTCCTCTGATGGCAGCTTAAAAGCCGCTGAATGGGATCTCTTATATAAGGTCTATATTCCATTTTTAATGCTCAGTCAACAGATGTCATTAGATGTACGCCAATCCGCCAACATTCAAAGAAAAATGGGTCAGTCAGAAGAACTTGCAAATGAACTAACCAAGAATACATTCCATTTGATTAGTGCTATCAACATTGCCACAAGTTGGACTGTTTCAATAGATGATGTGACTGCATTTGCTGAACATTGGAAAAAATTCCGCCTTTCCAATCAACTCCTGTTCCCAAAACAGAAAAGTAAACCAAATCATCATTTTGCTGATCATATTCCGGAACTCTTCCAATTTTGGGGCCCAGCACAAGCCTCAGCCACATGGGGTTATGAGCGCTTGATTGGAGTATTTGCAAAAATGCCAACAAATAACAAAATATGTACGCCAATTAATAAGATCAATATATTCACATTGATTAAACACCTGAACTGAATAAGACTAACTTCTTGCAACTCTGAATAGATGATATAGATAAACCCTTACTTCAACATATCTGTCAATTTTCCAACCTTTCCGTTCTCCTGAAATCCCCATCTGTGCCATGTGAAATAAAACAGCTTTTCGAATCACAGCCACCTGCCCTGTTCAATCACCATAAATATAACAAACCATCCTGCCATGACCAAGAAAATTATGATTCCCTGGTTGAGTACTTACAGAATTTTCATGCAACAAGGGAAATAGATGATTGGATCAGCTTAGACACTACCGTGCAATCCACAAGTCCTCCCACTTCAAGGATTGTCTCACCTTGCTATTTTCCAGTTTCAAACATTAATATTGGGAACAATATATTTTCAACTGAATCCAAAAATGTCAGCAACAGTGTGATATCTTTTCTGAGGGGCAACTCACAACAATTTGGTATTATTAATAGCATTCTCAAGTCTCTGAGCCATCTAGCATACTGAACAATAACTTTCTGATCTTAAAAACTTTGAAGATTGATGTGAATTTCTTACCAGATTGGCCGCATCTGAATATTTATAAAGCTGTTGGTTTTGATGATGGACACTTGATTATATCTGAAGAAGAAATAGAAGGTAACTGTGGATTGTATGATAACAAAGTTCTGTCATGTGGACTCCTTGTAATGATAAAGCCGTTATTTCATGATATTTAGTCTACTAAAATGCAAATCACTCAGATTCATTAGCAATTTTGCTAGTGAAATAACTGCCTCAAAATTTAGTGACAGAGACATGCCATTGTGACAAGCAAAGCCCATTATTTCACATTGCCACAAAGAACTTACTATTTTGACATTGGGTACAGTGTGAATAAGCCAAGTTCAATGATCAAATGACCCACACACTCACCTTTCACAGCATCCAAAATTTCTAACTGCGCCATCATCATGTTGGAAAGGGAAGCGGCCCTTGCGCACCCGCACGCGCACACGCCAATGCACACGCAAGCGCACCGGCACACACGGTATTGTGCGGCGGGCTCTACCAGTGTCACCTGCAAAACGACAATCCCTCTCAGGCGGAGTCCTTTCATGGATGACCTGGTGAAGTCAAACCCCCCGCCTACATAAAGACTGGCTGAAGGACCTCTTTGATGTGTTTTTGTGCAAACAGGCGGGTCTTGTGTAATATTTACCAACCATTGGACGGTTGCGGGATGATCAGGTGGTGAGGAATCTGAGTGGAAGGCACAGGGGAACCAATATTGGTGTAAGACAAGAGTAGGACTTGTGCTCAACGTTTGCTTCATTTTCGCTTGACGTGAGCTTGACCTTTGCTTGACGTGAAGTCAATCGCCAACAATTGACACGAGATTTGCCCTGGTGTATACAAGATAGAGTGATGAACCAAAAATAAAGTTACCATGTAATTACTGTAAGAACACAGATATAAAATTTATTTTACTAATTATAATCAAGGTTAAAACCTATGATGAAATATTGATAAAAATCAACAGAGCTGTTGACCACCTTGTTGTGAAAGTGGTCCAAACTTAAAAAAAAGTACACAGTTGGATTCTACTAGTTCATTCGTGAAGAATAATGTAATGTTTATTATTAAATTCAGGGTAAAACCCCTTGAAATCATGGTTTGAAGTTTAAAATATTGAATTTCGACAGAAAAGATGAGTTACAAGGAAAATCATCAAAATTAGAGTTTTGATGATGTAATGAAAAGCTCCTGGCAGAATAGTAAGGTTATGTCAGAATATCAGAATTCACTCTCTTAATTGTTGTAGCGTGTAAAACTTAAAATTTATTAAAGATCAAAGTTTGAGCTTAAATTGAGCAGTTATGATCACCTACTTTAACCTTAAGTTAAGTTTAAAAGTCATATGAGTGATAAAATTTGTGAATACTATTAGTTTATGATTAAAACTAATAAAATCCACGAAATTTGGGGTTCTTCCAAGCCTTTGACGTCATCAGACTTAGAGTTATAGTGATAACTCTAAATAATGGTGTAATAATGATGTAATGAGGTTTGATCATGATGTAATCATCACCAAACCTTAAAATATTGATCAATTCCAGTGGATATGATCAGTACACGCCTAATAGAAGCCTGTTGGACTCTAGGAGGGAGGTATTTACTATAAATAGAGCTCTTTCTGCTCTGTTTTCCCCACAGACGCATCAAAAACATTAAATAAATACAAACAAAAAGGTAATAACTTTATTCTTTATATATAAAAATTTTATATTATTAAAGACCAAAGTTCATCTTTATTATAATCATCAATTTTGACGTGATTAAATCATTTTTTTAACTGTTTTTGTTAAAAATCTCTCTAAAACTCATTTCCACGTAAAAAATCAAGAATATTTGTAATTTCTCTATTTTTTATTGTAAATACAATTTGTATAAGTTGTATTTATATTATTTGGCGTAAAATATCTCAAAATTATTATATTAAGTGTTAAAAGTAGGTTATTTTCTCTTATATTCATAATTTTCTCTATATTATCCTTTTAATAATCCTTTATTTAATATAAATAGTATTTATATTAATTTATAACTATAATATTAGTAATATTATTGTTATTAATTGTTTTTTATTAATAAAAAACAATTTTTTACGCCTTTATTATTTGTTTGTAACAATAATAAAGTGCTATTAAATATATTAATTATTTTATATTTTATAATATAAATTATATTATTATATTTTATTAATAATATAATTACTTTTACGCCATAATTATAATAAATCTTTATTATTATAATTATTTTTATCTTATTTATTTCATTCATAAGGACATTCATAGTACAATAAGTAAAATATTAGTGATTTTTACTTATTGTTTCATAGTCAAACCTTACATCCTTTTTATGTAAATTGTTCTTAATTTTTCAAAAGGTTCTGGCTTGATTTCCCTTAAATTATAATTGACCAAGGCACAAGCCATATTTGTCCAGAACAAGAGAAAAAAACTGAATTAGGATCTAATAATAATATTTTGACAAATAAGGATGAGGTCTAAAATTTTTAAAAAGTGACAGGTGGGTTTCAAAGCCATGGGAAAGATCCCCCAATTGGTGATATATGAAAAAAATTTCCTTTGAAGATTTCATGGCCAATTGGAACTTTGTGGTGCTATTGGCCTCTGGGCCACACCTATTTCTCTGGCCAGTTATGCCCTCAATGCTCAGTCATGGCTCACAAGGCATATCCTGATAGAAGGTACTTTTAGGTCCTTTTCATAACCCAGGCCCCCCAGACCATCCTAATGGAATTAGGCCTGGGGGCCTTCATAGAACCCCTGGGGCCTGTGTCCCCACCAAATATCTCCAGGAGTTATTGCCAACTCCCTTTCAGTAGGGGTTTTGGATCAATTGACACCACTATGGCCTCTATGCCCTGCGGTCTGTAATTATACAGTGAGTACACAACTGACTGTAGGTCAATTGAGGCCCCGTCTGTTCTTATTCCAATGGGTTATCCCACCTGGCCTGTTTTGAGCCATAAACTCCCAATGGGAAAAATGGCAAAAAATCTTTAACAGGCCATTGTTACCAACAGACCCTCAGAATTCAAGTAACAGCCTCTGGAAATCACCAGAGACCACAAGCAAACCTTTAAAAAGGCTTTACCCAAAAGAAACAGGAAAAAAATCCCCATTCCTTCACTCATGACTGCAGCAACCATTGATGGGGTATGTAAGGTGTGGATATGAAACTTTGATTAAAAATTTAACAATGTGTATACTAATTATAAAAGGAAAAGATTCTAACATGAAGAAAAAAGTGGGGCAAAGAAGAAATTCTTTATAGCCATCAATTTTCTTACTCCAAAAGGAAAGGTTACTCTTTTCAGTTGTGGAAATAACTCTGACAACAGAAAACCCAATTATGGAATCATTGAACCCTGGTTTAGACCAAGAAAGGGCTGGTTTTAGCCATTTTTGACCCTTAAGTCAGCCATTTCTATAGTAATACCTAGTTTTAAGCCTTGAAAACATGTCAAAATGTGTGTAAGAGACATCAAAAGGAGTTAAAACTTTTTTATAATGTTTGTTTTATCTTAAGGGTAGTTTTACGCTCTTGGAAACAGTTAAACCTGCCCTGGTTGGTGTCAAAACCTGATCATCAATCAAGACACAGACCCTGTGACTCATTTCCAGGCCAAAAGTGATGAACCTTTGCATGTATTTTGAAATCTGATGCCTGTCAGGAAGGAGTTTGGGGGTCTGGTTCCCCCTTGGAGCTAAGATTCCTCTTCCCCCCCCAGAATCAATTTTTTCAATTTGTTTTTTCTTTATTTCCTCATCATGTATTATACTTATAACTTACATATGTAATTAAATTGTGTTTTTACAGTAAAAAAATGTAATAATTGACACTTCATATGTAAATTAAAGCTTACTTATGTAATACATATGCACATTTTGACGTTTCAATTGAAAATACTTCAGTTCCTCATAGCTTCTAAACTACACACAACACCTGAATTCTAACACAAAAATTCATGTTTAACACCCCATTTGACTTTAATTAAATGAAGGTTTTGAGTATTTTCAACTTATGTATAGAAAATACTGGAAACTTAATTTCAGCTTATTTAGAGTTGAGCTACAGAAACTTTACCCAGACGTGACCCCACCTTATTTTTATGAGGAGTCCAATGGTGAAATCATTTTCAGATGTTTATTTGTGGGATTAAAAGTTAAGATAATTTTTATTTAAATTTTTTCCAAAAATATTTCAATTTCGGTATTTTTGTTGAAAATTCATTTTTATTTACAATTTTTTCAAGTAAAAATGTGTTTTAACAATCTTAAATTTCAATGTAATTTCATTTTCAAATTATAATTCAATTTTCATTCTTGTGTATAGATTTGTATTTATATTTTAATTTTTGTTTTGATAATATACAGAATCTTATATTATTTATAATTTTATCTTATTTTTTTCTTTGTAGTCTTTTGGGTATCTGAAAATACCTCTAAGGCTCACAGGGTATATATGGTATTATATATCATTATGCACCATTTTTCTCACAAATACAATGGATACATTTCAAAAACTCCATTCCATCAGTCCCCCATTCTGTTTTAAAGGAAGGATTCCAAGGACCCAGGATTGTGATTGATGAGGGATACCAAGAAGTCCACTTGAAGAAACCAATCACCTGGCCTTTGAGGTATTGGTATTTTCCATTCCAACTGTATTTTTAAGGTTTGACCATGAAATAATAATTAAAAGTTACTAATATTTTACCAATTGTACTCTCAATGTCCTGATGAAATTTAAAGAATGAGGTAAAAGATGATCATAATAATAATGAATTATTATAATTATGGAATAAAATATTTATACTACTAAATGAATATAAAAGTAAAAAACCACCTCAAAATTATTAATATAATAAAATACATATATCAGTATATGATAATTTAATATATTTATGGCACTTTATTATTGTTACAAAAAAATTAAAAAGATGGAATAATTTCCTTTAATAATAAAAAAATGAAAAAATAATATTTGAGAGCTGCTTCAGTGGTTATAGCTGGCTCCTGATCTTGTTGAAGGCATATTTTATGGTTAAAAGGCTTGATAATAGTATTTTCTTTGTCAAAAAACATACTATTGGCCAAATTATTTGCCTTCTGAAGGGTATTACTTATATCCAAGTTAATTAACTCAGAAGAAATTGGTTCAGGTTTATTATTCTGATTTATAATAACTGTACTATTATGGTCAGAATTAAAAGTACTTGCAGGAATAATGCTTGTTACTGTTGAGGCTGTTTCAATATTTTCTTGTCTTACCACATTTTCAGACACTAAAATTAATGAAATAGCCAATTGATTAAGTAAAAAAGATTTTTTCAAAAGAGAAATGAAAAAATAAAGCCTCACTTATAATATGAAAAAAATTATTTTTTATGAATTTTTTGAATTATAAGTATTTTTATATATTTTTATATTTTTCCATATAAGAAAAAAAGATTTAAAAAGAGTAAAAAATTATGTCACAGGTAAAATATAATGGCTGGGCCCCCAAATGTAAGGTTTGGATATGAAACTTTGATTAAAAATCAAATACTTTTCCTGTCCTCAAAATTTGTATAAGGTAAAATATAATTAAGAAATAGTATGAAATAGTATTTTTAAGACAAAACACAGAACTTTTCTTTTTTTTAACTTTATAAGTATAAAGAAATATTTTTCTAAAGAGATATTGTTTTACCAAGAATAAAAATTTATCCTAAAATACTCTGCAAGAGATATTCAAGGCTACAAATGAAATTTTTTCAAGAGCAATTTCAATTGGAATTAATTGAGCAGAGAAATGCAATAAATTAATTTAAGAAAAAAGTCGTTAAAAATATATATAAAGAGAAAACAGGCACAAAAGTGACCAGAGTGAATTTGGAAACAAAGTGACAAAGTTAACAGTGATGAAAGATGCTGCAATTCACTTACGGGGTGGTTAAAGGGGTAAAAATGATTATAAGAGTTACAAACAATGACTATAATCATTTTTTCATGTGTTTAAAAGGTTTAAAATTATTTTAAAAGGGTGGTTGGAATCTTTTATTGATTGGTTTAACAGTTTTTAAACTAATTATAAAAGGAAAAGATTTCAACATGAAGAGGAAAGTGGGTCAAAGAGGACATTCTTTTATAGCCATCAATTTTCATACTCCAAAAGTTAAATTCACTCTTGTCAGTTGTCGAAAATACTCTGAAAATAGAATAGCCAATTATGGCATCATTGAACCCTGGTTTAGACCAAAAAAGGGCTGGTTTTAGCCATTTTAGACCCTTAAATCAGCCATTACTATAGTAATACCTGATCTAGAACCTTCAAAACACGTCAGAATGTGCGTAAGCGAAGTAGAAACTAGTTAAAACTGTTTCTACTGATATTTTTCTAGTTTCAGGTAGTTTTACCGTCTTGGCAACAGTTAAAACTGCCCTGGTTGGTATCAAAACCTCATCAACAATTGAGTCACAGACCCGGTGACTCAATTCCAGGCCAAAATTTATGTACTTTTGCTTGGATTATTACATCCCACACCTTTCAGAAAGCATTTTGGGGGTCTGGATTCCCCTTGGAGCTAGAGTAACTTCCCCCCCAGTTAATCTTTCCAATTTATTTTGTTCTTTAATTACTCATCATATAATACACTTGTAATTTACACATACAATTAAATTGAGTCTTAAAGTACACAACTATAATAATTGATACCTCATATGCAAATTACAGTTCACTTATGTAATACACGCGCACATTTTGACATTTCAATTTTAAATACTTCAATTCCTCATAGCTTCCAAGCTACACACAACACCTCCATCTTAACACAAAAATTGATTGTTAACACCACATGTGGTGTGAATAAAATTAAAGTTTTGAGTATTTTCAGCTTTTGTACAGAAAATACTAAGAACTTAATCTAAGCTTATTTAGAGTTGAGTTACAGAAATTTTACCCAGAGGTGACCCCACCTTATTTTTTATGAGGAATCCAATGGTGAAGTAATTTTCTTAAGTTTATTTATTGTATAAAAAGTTATAATATATTTCATGTAACTTTTTACCAAAAATATTTTAATTTAATTAATTTCATTACAAATTCATTTTTACTTAATCTTTTCAAATAAAAATGCATTTTCATAAATTCAAAATTTAATGTAATTTTAATTTGAATGATAATTAAATTGTTTTTTTGTATATAAGTTTGTATTTTTATTTTTATTTTTATTTTGATAATATTAATAAATTCATTTTATTTATATTTGTATCTTATTTTGTTATTTGTGGTCTTTTGGGTATATGAAAATACCTCTAAGGCTCACACATCTAGGAAAAAAGGTATGGGGAAAACAAGTTGCATACAGATTTTGTGAAAATCATATATCTTGATAACAAAGATTGAACCTGGCATAACTCAGCCATATTTAATTTTATCCATACCAAATGAGGAACCATTTTGTAGATCTCATTGAGCGCTACGCAATGAACCAATGTTGAGCTCCATATCTTAAAATATGACAAAGCTATAGCAGATTTAAGAAGCTTTTTTATACTTCAATAATGGGGTACCATACAGGTTTTTTACAGGTTTTCACATTTCTTAAACCTCAGAAGGGGGCTGTGTGGTGCCCAGATGAAAATGTTTACCCTGTTTTGGGGAAAATTGCCCAGATCTGGTTTCAAAGCCACATCTGAGCCCATTACAGACTATAGAGGCCTTGTGTGAACCACATGCCTGTGCTCTGAAGCACAAAATCCTCAATTGCTCTATGTGGATGGTCTAGAGGAGCTTTCCACCGCATTTCAGGATAAAAGGGGGCCTTTTATCTGCCATAAGAGGAATCCCCATCCTGTTCTTGAATTACTATTTATTACAACTTCCAAAAACAGTCATACTATTGGAAAACAACCAGGTATACCTTACTTAGTGTTTTGTAGGTCTCATTATAGTAACTTGACTGGTAATATTCCACCCAGGCCTTTCAAAAGCACTCAAAAACCCTTTTTAACTCAATAATGCATGTCACAGTCACAATTAAAATTTTATATATATTAATTTACCACTTCATAATAGACACAACCTGAAAATTTGGGGGCCTGGCCATGTTTTTTTCAACTTTTTTGACTATTTTAGATTGTAAGAGTGAGTTTTGTGTCTTATTTTTCTTCTTTAGCATCATTGTTTCTTTTTTTAGGCATAAAAACCTTGAAAAAAATAATATATTGCACATTATAAATCTTTTTTTATGAGTTTTTTATAATCATATACGACTGTGCTTTTTCTTTCTTATTGCTTTTTCACATGGTTTGATTATAATTTAATCACCACAAGACTTTTTTGGGCATGTTTCTGATATCAAAATATTTAAAAACCCTTAATAAATTCTTTTTCAATTAAAAAGAACCCTCAGTACTGTAAATAACAGTTCAGGGGTGGGGTTGGAAATATTGATAATTTAAATTTTCCATTTCATAACCCCTGGTAATATTACACTTGTTCATTAAAAGCTAATATCTGAGATATTGGGATACAAACTTTACACCATACATCCAAAAACCAGTATTTTTGATGTGGAATTGATAATTTCAATTAAATATCATAATACAGAGGTATAATATAGTAATATATTTCCCAGAGGCTATTTTCAGACATGCAAACAGAATTTCAAGAAGTATTAACTGAAATAAGTCCTCATTTACTTTGATTAAGTAGAAGAAAACTTAATACCACTTGAAACCCAGGAACAAGCCACTAACCCAGTGATACCTTCAGAAACAGAGAGAAACGAGGGAAAAGAAAAGGCTGGATTGAAAGCCTCGTTACCAACAAGAAGTGGTAACCAGTTCCCACTAAGAGGAGTAGAAAACCAAGAAACTCTGCATCAATACAAGGTAAACTAACCTTGATAACTTGTACAGGGAAGATTACATTAATGAACACATTTGTAACTTGTAAAGGCAAATTCCCCAAAAAGTATCAAACAAAGTTGTAAAAGGCACAGTCAAAGGTAAATAATTGAATAAAATAAAGTTTTTGACTTCTTGCAAACACTGATATGTCCCTTGTACACCTCAGGAACATTGGAATCCAAAGGAACCAGACAGAGGACAGACAAGGCTTGTTCAGAACCAGAAGACCAGGAACAGGATACCTTGGACACAGTTGTGGATGGAAAGACACTGAGGGAAATCACACCCACTCTGCCATTAACCTTCCAATTCAACAGAAACCTCAAACCAGAGGGCTGGGAGTTATGGATCAAGGTCTTAAGCTCCACAAACTCCTCAAATATCTATTCCAATGAATCATGGAAAACAAGAGGTTGAACCTAGCATCCCACTGGGCAGGACTTGGAGAAAGTTTTCAGAGGATATGTCTCAAAGATATACCCTTCAAGAATCCCATGGTAGTCACCAAAGGATGGAATCTCAAGAGGCAGTCCAAACTCCTGGAGGAGGGCACAGCCAGTATAAGGGAAAACAAACGCACTATCCAAGTTATAGAAGAACAATTGAACCAGACAGAGCTTACTCTGGTTCCCTCAAGCTCACAAGGAGTAGACCAACCAAAATCTCCAGTGGCTTCACACCATTCAAGCACCAGGAGATGAGTGGCAAAGAGTCACAATTCTTCACAATACCAGGTAGTTTCCAGGAGGAGAAAATGATACAAAGGGAAAAACAAGACCTCTTTCAGCCACAGACAGAAGGAGTGTCAGGCTTAGTCTATGATGAAGCTTATTAATCACTATTTACAAGCTTTAACCATGACTGTGATACAGTGAGAATATTAATAAAAAGTTTATCAATGATAATAAAGATTAATCAAAGAATATTGAGGGCTTTACTATTGAGTAATAGTGGTGGTTAGTACTGTTGAAAGCCCTGGGTGCAGCTTCACCTGTTGGGTTACAATAATAAAGACTACAATAATTAAGATTATATTTATACCTGATTATTTTCCAAGAGTATAGCTGTTTTTGATAGTTGTACTATGTAGGAATTGAAAATCAGGATGAGGAAACCTTTTCTGGTGGAGAAAAGGTCCCCTTTTATGCTAAAATTGGGTGAAAAAGGCTTCTAGACCTTTCCATGTAGAGGAAGTGAAGATCTTTCAATTCCAAGTACTGGATTGTGGTTTTAAAATGGCCTTTATAACCTTTATTGGGCTCAGATGTGGTTTTGAAACCACATCTGGCAGGTTTTCACCAATACAGGGTGAAGATTTTCATCTGGGGACAACATAGCCCCTTTCTGACATGTATGACACATAGAATGTTGCACAGAGCCTGTACATGACCCCACAATTGACCAACCTATGAGGTATTGAATTAGAAACTTGGGTCTTTGTCTGTTTGACACTTCATAATCAAAATTATGGCAGAATATCCCACAGTAAGGCTGTATTGGTCTAATTGTGGGATCTTGACCTGAAAGCTGCCATATCTTTGTCAGTTTTTGAGATATCAAGCTCAAGGTTGGTTCATTGTGTTTCCCTCAATGTGTTCTACAAAATGGTACCTCACTTGGTATGGCTATCATTGAATATGCCAAAGTGATGCCATGTACAAGATTTTTGTACACATGTGTGTTTTAGGCAAAAAGCTGTATTGGGCTTGTTTGCATTATAATTTTTGTTCTAATTGAGCTATGGGGGAATGAATGGCACCATAAAGTAGCCCTGATTGTGCTCTTTCCAAAAGTACCCCACTTTAGTTATCTCACACTAAAGCTGTAGAAGTTAGATGAGAGGTGAATAGTTTATTCCCCCTTGTTTGTATTTAGGTCATAACTTCAGTAATTCTGATGCTAGCTCGGCTTAGTTAGTGCCATTGGTTATCCCTGACTTATACCTTACTTTTGAGTACCCATTTATGGGGTTAAGCCTCTTCCTCTGGATTTCATATCAGAGGTGAAAAATAAGGTTTATGGTCAGCAACAACTTTGACCAGGAATAACTTTTTTATTCTTTGTCCTATGATGGTGGGACTTGTATATTTGGAAAGAGGTGAGTTTACTCTTTCTTTTGATGCCTTTTTTACAATGCATAGCATTTCGAAAATTTGTTGAATTTTAAGGGTCATCGAATATTCAATATCGAATTTCCATCATGACCGAATATTCAGAATTGAATTTCACCTACCTTTGAATATTTGAATATTTGAAAGCGAATTTTGAGTTTTCATGGATACCTTTATTTATATATAATTAACCCTTTTGGCCCTTTGGTCAAACCATAAAAACCCATTGGCCCTTAAGTTTTTTAGCCATAAATTATTAAATGCATATAAAAAACACTATGGGCTCCTTGTTTATGAAATAAATGGAATTCTTATTCCATAACACAATTTATGGTATTTTTAACTTTGATGTAAAAATTCATTAATTATGCACAAATTTGTATGAGAATTAATATAACTGATTGACAAATCACTATCACAATTGAATAATTTCATAATGATTCATTGATTTTTTATTATTTATTGTTTAATTACTTATTAATTCATATAAATAAAACAAAAATACCAAAAACATGAATAAAAATCAAATAAATAATCATAAATATACAGGAATAATAACCTTAAGGTCAAAATAAACATTATAATAATATTTGGTTTGATTATGTAATTTCCCTTAGAATAACCATTAATTTTATCAGATATTTTTGACATATATAAAAGTAGATAATCAAAATAAAAACAAGAATAAATCAATAAAATGATTAAATTCAAATTAAAATGAAAGACATAAATTCATGATTAAATCCCAAATAGAAATGAAATAAGAAATATTAATAAAATATAATTAAATGAATTTCAAGCAAAAATATAAGCAAAAGACAAGGCAAATTAAAAGAAGATAAGGAATTTATAGTATAAATATTCAAAATAATAATATAAAGATCAAATTAAATTGAAAATTATACCACCACAAAAATCCCTTAAATACAAAGTACTAAAACAATCAATTCAAGTTATACCCAAAACAACTTATAATTTATACAACATAATTGCAAGAAATACTCAATTAGAAGTTGAACTTCTTTCATAATAGAATATTGATTCATTTGGATTATTTCCATTATGTTTATTATGGTATTTTATTTTTTATTTTTTAATTCTTTATTTGTTATTATTGAAGCAGAGATAGTTTATTCATATTTCCATGATGACTTATTTATGGTACTTATTAATTAAAAATTATACATGAATTTGAATATAGCTTATTGATGATTGACTGTTAGAATTGATTAATTTAATAATGACTCAGTATTAGTTTATGATTTATATTTTATGTATTTAGTATTTGGTTATTATTTATTAATTTATTGATTAGTTCCTTCCTTTTTTTGGGTGGTTTTTATTGTTTTATTTTTATCATTTATGGGTTAATTTTTGGTTATCTTATTTTATTAATTATGTATATTTTAGTGGTTATTTTTATTCTTGAAATAATCTTTTGGGATTTATTCCTTTGTTAACCATGTGTTTTTTGTTTGGATTTATTATATATTCTTTTCGGATCAAATGCTTTTTATTAAATTTGATTATTTATTTATATTTTTATAATTAATTAGTTATTGAAGCCAAGAATTATAAGTAAATCATTAATTTGAATATAAACCATTTGATTTATTTGTTATTTATACATTTTTATTATCATAATTGATTAAAAATAATTTAAATTCCAAATCAAATATCAAAAATCATTGAATTTGAATAAAATTGACTAAGATCTGTTAAAACTAGTTTCAAAAATTGACATTCATTAAGAATTGTAGAAAATCAATCACTCTTAATTAAGATTTTGTTTAATAAAAATGCATACACTTCAATAAAATAAAATGAAAACTCTACACTATTAATTAAATTTATTGAAATTAAAATAAATTGAGAGTAATTATAACTAATCAGAACTGTTTAAAATTGATTACCATGAATTTTTGAGCTTATATTATTTGTTTAGTACTTAATTTTTACTTTTTTGATTTTTGTGATTTTTGGTTTATTTTTAATCTTTATTGATTAATTTTTTGTGTTGTGCTTTTTATATTTATTTTTTAATATTAGTTGATGATTTCTTTGTATTAAAAATATTCCTTATGATTCATTAACTTATTCATTTGATGATTTAATGATCATTTATAGTTTATTCATTCATAATTTATTATCTCTGGATTCTTGAGGTATTATTTATATATTTTTGATTGATTAACTCATTTATTTATTTATTCTATATTATATCAATCACAATGGTAATTTCATAATTGCAAAATAATTCATGGGCTTTTTTATTATTTATATCTCATTGATTAGTTCCTTCCTTTTTTTGGTGTTTTTATTGTGTGATTTTTATTATTTAAGGGTTAATTTTTAGTTGCCTTATTTTATTATTTATTTATACTTTCAGTGGTTATTTTTATTCATGAAATAATCTTTTGGGATTTATTCCTTTATTAAGTATGTGTTTTTTGTTTGGATTTATTATATATCCTTAATGGATTAGATGTTTTGATTGTACAGTACAGCAATATAATAGAGTCACCCTGACATTATTAAAGTAAATTGAGGGTAATAAGAAAGTAAAAAAAATGATTTCTGTCATGAAAATATGAGGACATAGAAAACTGCAATTAAGTACATCTCACAAACATCCACATTGTGTATGGAATATACATAACTGTTATTATAACATCAATGGATTCATGATTTATTAGGTATGGTTATTGATTATCTATTATTCAGAATCATAATGTGTATTCTTAATATAATTCATTTATATATTCTGATTTTAATTAATTGACTCATTGTGCATAGTGAATAACTGAAATATTATTATGCTGTGTTTATTAATTACTTTCAATGAGAAGGGATGTGCTATTTGTAATCTGATTCAATGGTTAATCATTAATACTATTTCTTACTTTAGGTCAAAAGAATTAGATAATCTGTGAAGGACTTGATATTTTGGTTAATCATTATTATTCCAATGTTTAATTTTATAGCCAAATCTTTGAAGATTTTTATGTAGAATTTATTTTTTATTATTCCAATTTAATTATTGATTTTCATTGGGAAAAAGCATATATAAATTTTGATTAGTCAAATGATTATTATGTTGGATTTTGATAGTTTAATCTTTGATTATTATTATAAAGAATTTTTTGGTTATTCTTATAATTTAATTATCAGTTTTTAATTCAATTTATTATTATGTTGGATTTATTAAGTACTTTTAATCAGGATGGATGTGTTAACTTTAATCATCTTCTTTTTTTCATCATTGTCTTTGGTTAATCATTAATATTATTTCTTAATTGAGCTCAAAATAATTGAATAACTTGTGAAGGATTGATATTTTGGTTATTCATCTTTATTACAAGTTGAATTTTCATAGCTTAATCTTTGATGATTATGATTAAGGATTTATTTCTTATTATTATAATTTAATTATGTATTTTTATTGAGACAAGCCATAAATTAATTAAAATTAATTAGAATTAATTATAATTAATTATGATTGATGAAATAATTAATTTTCATTAATTATAACTCATTCTTATCAATTATAATTAATTTTCATCAATTACAATTAATTTTATTTAATTTTCATCAATTTATAGTTAATTTTCAGTACTTATAATTAATTGTTTTTATTTGTGGCCATTACGGTTATTATTATTCTTGAAATAATCTTTTGGGATAAGTGGATCATCAATTCGAATCAGTCCCATTTTATTTATTTCTTTATTATTACAATTGATTTAAAATAATTTTAATTACTAAACAAAAATCCAACATAACGGAATTTGAAGAAACTTGATTAAGAATTTTGGGCAGCAATCCCCCTGTGTTGGCTATTAAAAGTAAGTAAAAAATGCTGGACATGGTGTGGGCCCCCACCATGACTAGACCTTAATCTAAGTATAACGATTAAAAAAATATTTTTTTAAAGATGTGTAATTCATCTAATTTTATAGTGTTATTTTACTATTTATTGTGCGGGGCACTTTCAAAAGAGGCACCGGCCCTATTGGCCTGGACAGCTCCTCTTTTGTGGATCAGATGACCCAAGCCCTCAGTTTATTTGTCTCCACAAAATGTTACAGCCTCAAGCCATCTCTATGCATGTGAACCCACATAGAGAGGCGAAGCCTTAAGCAACAACTTGCTTTGACAAAGTCCACTGAGAGCTTCCAGTTTATGTTTGGAAGTAGGACAGTATTCTAAAAACAAAAGAGCACATATGAATTTGTTTTGAAATTTGAATGATTGATTCAAATTACTTACCAAGGTCTATCTTGAGGAATTATTTAGAAATTGAATTGGTTATGGTTGTTGATACAATTTCTGATGTGGTACTATTAATTATTAGTAGCTGTCAAATTTAGGGGCTGAAGCTATGGAGCCAAGTTGGCTTTTGTTGGCTGTGTGGCTGCTGTTATTAAGAATGGCAAGATCCGATGAAGCCTCTTGGCGAGCACCTAAATTTGGTCAAAATGGCCCTCAGCACTTGAATACCAGAGGAAAGGGAAGACCTTAACATACCAACTTTGACTCCAATGCAGCTAGCAAAATTGTAGATTCTACAGTGCCCAACTTGTCAGCCATTCCCAAGAGCAAATGGGTCATGCTTTCATTTACACAAAAGCTTATTGCAAGCTTACCATCTTTGACCAATTTATCAGCTAAAGGGTCTTCTGTCAGCACTTTGAGATACAAAGCTGCTCGATCACGAACTTCGTCATCAACGTCATCTAAACATCTAACAAATAATGAACCCATCAAATTAAATGAACCAACAAACCTTGATAATAAGGAAAAAAAATATTTCCACTTGACTGGCAACATCATTCTCGCTTACCTTGTAAGTAGCACTTTAATACTTGCCTTCACCCCCAGATCAGGTACGTTGACACCAAATTTGGCTAAACTTGATACAGCAGCCGCTCTGACAATGGCATTCTCTAATATCACTCGATTATAAATATATCGAATGTATTTAGATGGATGAACAGCTTTTGGGTCTACAATGCCTAATAAATGTATAACCCAACAGATAGCTTTGTGAATTCACAATCTTCAATGAATTTGCAAAGCTGTGCCAATGCTACAAGAAAAATAGAATTAAATAGGAACAATGAATCAATATTATAAAAACACGCGAATCTCATGTTTAGGAAAGTTCTTACCGGTTTCTTTGGATTCACCAATGAATTTGATCATATCAAAAATAGCTTCAACTACAGCTCGCTTAAAATCATAGCCCCTTTCATCTCGTAAAATACTTGAGAGAAAATTTAACATGACAGCTTGTTTAGCAGGAAGCTTTAGACATAATGCTCTGATTGCATTGACAATTGTGACCTTAAATTCATCGGAGATTTCAGACATGAAAGTCGTAATTTGTTTCATCAACCTATCAACAGATGCCTCATTTCCTGTCTAAACCAAATATTTCAATATAAGCTCATGAGGGAACTAAATCAAACAATATTTTATTAAACCAACTCACTTTAAGCAACGTAGTGATAGCATAAGTTGCAACACCCCGATTATCATCGTTGATTAATTTCTCCATGTCCAGATTACAAGCTTGAACAGGTTGAGGATGAGTTAGAGCCAATCTAGCCAAGGTTCAGATAGCACAAAACTTGAGGGTACTCTTGGGAGATGATAAAAATAGTTGTAAGACGGCGACAGGTTTGTATAGCTCAGCTGAAGAAACGTTGCGCATCTCACAAATCGCCCGAGCTGCTTCATAGTTGACCATATCAGACTTGTGTCTCAAAAAGCCTTCAAGAAGTTCATGCATATGTTTAAGTAAACTAGTCAAAATGCAAGATAAATCAATGACTAGAATGTGAAAGGAGAGGAGAATCATAAAAGATTGGATGACTTACTTTGAGTCTTCATCTAGAACTTTGCTTGCGAAATGGATCAACATACAGAGTGCAAACGGACTTCTAAGAGTGTTAGCTTTTCCACTGCCTAGTTTTTTTTTTTTTTTTTTTTTTTGTTTTTAAGTGCAATGTGTATAAAATGCCGCACTATGCCTAGTTGTTGAATAAATTTAAAGACAGCCATTTGATCCTGTTGTCGGATGGCATACAAAAGTCTCGAAGCATGGTATTGAGTGATGTCGCTGGAACTAGTTGCAGCTTGATAATGCGATTGAGTTTTAGTGCCACTACCACCACCAAAGCTGCTAAAATACCTGGAAGAACTTGCAGAGATAAATGCAATGCTACTAGCTGATCCCTTGGCATTGAGGTAGTAGTTGCTGAGGATGAAGCCACGCCAGTTTTTGCTTCCACCTTTTCCATTTGGATCAAATTTGATTCTAAGTATCACTACATACCCTAATGTAGTGATACCTAGAATGTTACATGCATGATCAAGTATACGATAATGAATAATAACAAAAAACTGAGAAAAATGCAAAAATTAATAAAGAAGATATAAAACAAATAAATCAAAAGAATCAATAATTTGAACAATAAATAAATAAAATATAAAATGTCACCAGGGTGAATCTTGCTTCAATCGTCGGCGATTGACTTCACGTCGCACCGCGGTCAGTATAAAATATTGCTTCAGTCTTGTTAGTGTCACTTTATAGTCACTGGATTTAGTGGGTCACGTCACGTCAGCGTCAAGACAACGTCAATCGTCACATGTGTCACATGAGAATGTCATTCAAAGCCCAAACCCGTTTCAACACTATTCGCAACGTTCGGGTAATTTCACCTAATAGCTTCCGCCTCCCCGACGCTTAGCATGCTTACGCGCCCGCACCACCCTCCAGATGAGACTCTGACACTGCCTGCCCCCCCATCTCCGTCCTCACCACTCCTTACGCTTTCAAACCCCCACCCTTACCATCCTTACGCTTGTGTAGTGCCCTCCCGACATGCTCCCGACACTGGTTACAATCCTTACGCTTGCGCAGTGCCCTCCCAACATGCTCCCGACACGCCTTACGATCCTTATGCTCGCGCAGTGCCCTCCCGACATGCTCCCGACACTGCTTACGATCCTTACGCTCACGGAGTGCCCTCCCGCCATGCTCCTGACACTGCTCACCATCCTTACGCTCATGAAGTGCCCTCCCAACATGCTTCCGACACTGCTTAAAATCCTTACGCTTGCGCAGTGCCCTCCCGACACTGCTCACCATCCTTACGCTCATGAAGTGCCCTCCCGACATGCTCCCAACACTGCTTACGATCCTTACGCTCACGGAGTGACCTCCCGCCATGCTCCCGACACTGCTTACGATCCTTACGCTCACGGCGTGCCCTCCCGTCATGCTCCCGACACTGCTTACGATCCTTATGCTTGCGGAGTGCCCTCCCCACATACTCCCGACACTGCTTACGATCCTTATGCTTGCACAGTGCCCTCCCGACATGCTCCCGACACTGCTCACCATCCTTACGCTCACGGAGTGCCCTCCCGACACTGCTCACCATCCTTACGCTCATGAAGTGCCCTCCCGACATGCTCCCGACACTGCTTACGATCCTTACGCTCGCCTAGTAAGTACCCTCCCGACATGCCTCCGACGCCGCTTACTATCCTTACGCTTCCGTACTACATCCATAGTGTACGGTGGCTTGTTGGCGTACACAATGGACGCCATCGCCGAAATATGCTGAGTGGCCTTCTCTGCCAACAGGACCTCAGGGGAAATTGGTCAGTATATTCACAATGTTGTGGTTAGGGTTTAAATCATGAGACTCACAAATTAAAACCTAATAAGTGGACTATTTAAGACAAGAATTGTTTCTCATGTTTCCCTGACAAAACTATTTTATTTCATATCATTCAAATGGAACACTTTGCTTAGTCCTTACCTCATGAGCGTTGAATAGTTCAAAAGTTGACTTTAGTAGGTTTCTCACTAGTCAGCTTTATTCAATGTCTCACAGGGAAGTGATTTCATTTGCATGATATGAAATAATTTTCAAAACATCGCCTCGTTCAATTTCCCGCCAAATCACATTTTGCAAATGCGATTATTTTACTTCCACCTATTTTCTTCAATTTGGATCTTTTTATTCAAAATTTTCAAACAAGTTATCAATCAACTTGTCACCATCTATTTGCTTACTAAACTACCTCCGCGATGGCCCAAACCCTGGGAAATTCAACGGAATTTAATGAACGACCAACTTCAGCCCCAGAGAGTGGAAGTGAAATATCTGATATGGCCAGTAGTCGTGAATTAGGCATTGAAGCAGAGAGCCAGTCACTTGAAGATAATCAAGATCCAGCAGTTCTTCCAGAATGTGAGTATACATCCATCTTGAGTATTTCTAATCTCTCAAAACCTGACATTGTGTCATAGCCTTTATTTCAGGTCAACCTCCAAGCTCTCAGAAACCAAATTTTAAAACTTATGAGAAGGAAAAGACTGTTGAACCTTGTGCACCGACAGAAGATGATGGGAAAGATGATGTAATTTTCAGTGGGGAGGTGGAAATTATATCCAAGGAACAATTTGTCTCCAACATTGCTCAAACAATCCCAAGGCTCGAAAAAATCCAAAATGATAGTAAAATTCCTGATTATGTGCGTCAAAAGATTTCTGAAGCCATGAGCCTGCTCAAAATGGATTTGAACCGTAAGTCCATTACTAATTCAAAACAAAATTGATAAAAATAGCTGCTTGCAATATATTGGCAGGTGTGGAGGTGGGAGAATCTCTACCTGAAGGATCTTGAGTTGTAATTGGATTTCCAGGCAAAGGATTAGGAAAAAGACCAAATATACATGCGACCAAAAAAACCAACAAAAAACACCGTACCTTTGAAGCCGCAAAGGATTCCCGGGATCAAGGTGATGAAATGATCAATGTTGAAGTGGACCACATTGATAATGAACCTCCGCATACTGAACCCCCCCCATACTCAATGAAACAATCCATGATGAAGCTCCACATACTGAAAGCCCCCCAATACCCAATGAAACAATGCATGATGCAACCCCTCCTGCCTCTCCTCAGAATATTCAAGCCTTTCAAGAAAGGGACACAATTAAACATGATACAATGGGACGAGATATGACTGATATAATTCCCGACACTGAGCCCGAAGTGTCATCCGCTGCGAATTTTCAAGGAATATTTTTATCCCGCATGGAAGAGTTTGCAGGCATTTTGAATTATCATTCCAATATTTCTCAAAAATCATGGAAAAGGGGGCTTGATAATATCAATAGGATTTACAAAAATAGATGGGACAATTTACCAACAAAGGATGCTCATACATTCCTTCCCGTTGGTATTAAGGTGATCAGTAACCGAGATCTTAAAATGTCGGCTTGGCTGGAGGACCTTGAGATGGCAGGTGAGTTTTTTTTATCTTTGTGCATGATGCTTGATTATTGGCTGTTGACTGGTGATATAAATTGCAATATACAGGGTTAGATTTTTTTAAGCCAACCGAAACAGAAGCGTTTTTTGATCACAACATTCGGAATCTCAAATTGATGAAGGAATCAGCTAAACCTCCAGATAATCTCCCAAAATCTGAACACTCCTTCTTCAAAATGGTTCAGAGCCTTCTTTACCCCGCCAATCCAGTTAAACATTTCTGGGCAAATGTTATGTTTGAATCCATTAGTTTAGTCTCATACGATGTGATTGCACCCAAACCATATGTTGCACCAACATCAAATTCGACCGATCCTCTTGGACTCGAACGCGGAGCAGTTGAATACCTTGCCTCCTGCTTGAGTAAATCAAAGCAACGTGCAACCCAACTCAGCATTGAAGGTGGCGGCGCTGACAATGAGATGTCCACAAAGCCGCACAAGAACCTGGAGGATCTAATGGATACAGTTATCCATTTGATGATTGCGTACAACATGGTACGTGCACATACAAAGGTCAAAGTTAATGGCATTAAAGTCAAACTCACGAACTCAAAAAAAAATGAGGCCATCAAAGATCTTTTGGCGTGTCACAAGAATCTCGGAATAAATTGAATTTGCTATGGTATATTAGCGGCATTCTGTGTGGCGGGGGTTCGTGGTTTGATGGTATGCTCAGATGACTGGAGAACAAGCTCAGTTAAAGGGGCTTTATCACTAATTGACATTTCCGCAAAACGTTCAGAGGGTAAAAATCTAGTGGAGCCAGTGTGGCTACGTACTAATAAGTATATATGTAATTTACTGAATAAAAGCTTCTTCTAATCAGAGTCTTTTAACCCCACTGTACCTCTTAGATTTGAATTTGCACGATGCTTAGTATTAGACTTTGGTGATGCCTGGGTGGCGAAACGTGGTGTGGTATTCCATACCAGTTCTTCCAAGGTTCAAATCCACAATCTCAAAGCTAAAACTTTGATCAATAATAATAATAATATATATATATATAAAGAAAATAAAAATGAAAAGTGAAAGATAAAAGTAAAAAAAAAAATCAAGAAAAAGGAAGATAATTATATTAAAATAAAAAAAATAATAAGTATTCCACTGGAATCTACATCAAATTTTACCTATAGTCACATATTGCCTCAACCCCATAATGTCAATAATTTTCTAGATATCATGGATTAAAGAAGAGAAATGATACTAAACACTCTATACTAGGTACAAGAATATGCTTAAATATAATGCAGCTTGTCTAAATATTCAATATGAATGAACATGTGTAATATTACATAAGTGACACCATTACTCTTACAGGATCATGTGTTACATGTCTTGACATAAAAAAAACACTTACATATAAGCTAACATAGTGTTACATTACTCAATCCCCACTTAAACTCCCATAACCAAACATTACAGGTATTATTTACAAATTAAATTTTACATAGAGAAATACTCAACTGAATACAGATCAAGGCTGTGAAGAAGAAAAATAAAGTTAGTAGAGATAAGAATACAGTTTTAAAAAAATGGTGCAATCAACCAAACATATCGTGCAATATCTGTATCAAATGACACCATTCCAAATTTAACCACCAGCAAAAATGTCTCAAGGCTGTGAAGAAGAAAAATAAGGTTAGTAGAGATAAGAATACAGTTTTAAAAAAAATGGTGCAATCAACCAAACATATGGTGCAATATCTGTATCAAATGACACCATTCCAAATTTAACCACCAGCAAAAATGTCTCAAGGCTGTGAAGAGGAAAAATAAGGTTAGTAGAGATAAGAATACAGTTTTTTAAAATGGTGCAATCAACCAAACATATGGTGCAATATCCTGAACAAATGACACCATTCCAAATTTAACCACTAGCAAAAATATCTCAAGGCTGTGCACTGACAATAATAAGGTTCAGAATGGTGCAATCAACCAAACATATGGTGCAATATCTTGATCAAATGACACCATTTTTAATTTACCCACCAGCAAAAATCTCTCAAGGTGGAATTTTTTCTAAGTCCCTTGTTTTTGGAAGGCTCTATGGAGGGCCCAAAAGGTATAAATAAAGGGCCTCTCTCCCTGTTTTTCCCCCCATGCTTCTGATTCAGACAATAATCTTGAGGATCAATCCATCCCTTCTCTAGTAGGATAATCTAGTATTTATATTGAAAAAGATCAGTAGCAAGGCTCAGTATCTTATAGTATTATTTATGATTAATTAATGAAAGATATTTATAATATTAATGAAAGAGTTTAATATTATTTAATAGTCTTACCATTATAGTAGTAGTGTTGAAGTAGTGTTTGAAGATATTATCATTGGTGATCTTATCTAATTTATCAATAACCCTTATTTATAGAAGGGATATCATCTTACCCTTATACCTTATATCATAAGCCTTTTAGGTATATTGGATTATATTTATATTAATACTAATAGTATTATATTACTATTATATCATTTATATCTTATCCTTATATTAAACAAAACCACCCTTAAAGAATTATCTTACCCTTAAATTATTATAGCTATATTGATAGTATTATTAAATCCCCTTTAAAAGTATTAGCTAGCTATAAAGATTATTATTAATATTATTAGTGATCTTAAACAATATTCTTTAGATATATCAGGTATTGAAAGAAGGAATACTAGAAGAATTAATTAAAAAGAATTATAATCAATAACAAGAAAGTTAAGCAAAACCTAAATTATTAAAATATATATTAACTATTACCAGTATTATCATAGTGATCTTTTATTGACAGACTGATAGAGACTGCTGAAGAAAATTCTCTAATTGAAAAGCCACAAAACTAAATAATTGATTTGTGATCTCATCAAAAAGGGTATCTTTTTCAGTATATTTAGAGGGGCAGCTAATACACCTTAGCACCCATGGTTATTGGCTAATTCTGAAATTCAAAACAGACTCACCAATAATTTCCCCCTCAAGGTACTGCCTATTATTTATCCCACAACAAAAGGAGTTCCCACATCTGGTGTCCCAACAGTGGCCTTCAAATCTCAATTATCATTAATAAGATCACATTATCAACCTTAAAAAATCATAAAAAATCAAAAAAAATCAAAAATAATCAATCAAAAAAAAATAATTAAAAATTAAATCATTGTTTAGATCACAATTATAATGGAGGAATCATCATCCTCAAAGAAGGCTCTAACCTTGGAGGAGGAATTGGAAAAAGAGCAGTCCAGAATTGAGGAATTAGGTCAGGAAGAAAGTGAAGAAGAGGATTTTTCTTATTTAGAGAATGATAAAGAATTTCAGAAGAAAAGGTTAGAATTACATAAGGCTATGGAAAGAGCTGCAAGAAGACATGGAAAGAAGACAAAATCAAGTCAATTCTCACCTGAAACTACTGGGGATGCAAGTATTGAAAGAATGCTCAGACCCCAGCAACCATCTCCATCACCAACCCCAAAGACATTTGCAACATCCACACCAGGAACATTGCCAAGAGCTGGAAGATTTGCAAAAAGGGTACATATTACAACACCAACTCAGCAACCTGAAAGAGTTACAATACCCATAAGAAAGATTGTTAAAATAAAGGCAAAATACTATAACCTCAACTTTGATGGAAGTGATGTTGAGGATTTTATCAAGAGAGCTGAAAGGATAGCATCAATTGAAGGAGCCAATGAAAGAGATTTGGCAATGCAAATAGCATTCTGGAGTGAAGATAAGGATATCAAATATGAAATTGAAGGAATGCCAGGATATGAAATGGAGGATTGGGATCAATTGAAAAAGGAAATGATAAGTAAATGGGGAAAGGTGGAACCAGAAAGAAGACACAGGAAAGATTCATTAACAAGACTATTTAATCAAACTCAACAGGAAGGAGGAGTCAAAAGTTTGTCCCAATACAGAAAGTTTATTGGGGAATATGACATAATTTCAAAATATCTGCTGAAGTATGGGTATATCAAAAAGGAAAATGATTATCATGAAGATGTCTTTGATTCTTTATCACCAGAAATTAGAAGTAGTGTTACTAAAGAAATGATCAAAGACAGGACCATGGCTCAAGCAAGAGATGGAGGATATATCTTACCTGAGATGGATATCCTCAGAAATTATATTGAGGCAGAATTGGAGGCAGCAGTAGTTATTAAAGGGAAATCACAATTATCAAAGTCAGATGAAATCAAAAACAAAAAGAAAACCAGATTTGAAGATGAAAGCTGGGAGGAGGTTATCAAGCAAATGAAAGGTATTACAAAGAAAATAAAGAATCCACAAGCTCAAGAGGCTCATGTCAATGAAGCCCCAAAAGAAGTGAACCCAATGAAGGATGTTTTGGACAAGCTGAAAGAACTATCAGAGGCTGTTAATCCACCAAAGAAGGTCTGTAGGGATAAACCAGATACACAAGCATCAGGCTTAGCACCAAATGCACAACCATTCAGACCAAGAAATACCCAGGCACCTTTACCTGCAAATTATCAACCTTATGTTCCAGCACAACTGTATCCAAGGCCACCCTTAAGGTGCTATTACTGTTTTGAAAATGGTCATTCATTGACAAGATGCAGCTACCTGGCAGAAGATATGGAAAAAAGAATTGTTAGTAGGCAAGGATTAAATTTCCTTTACCCTAATTTGCAAAGAGTACCTTCAGAAGGAACCAAATCTCCAAAGGACTTAGTCAGGGAATTTGATAAGGAACAAAAAGAAATTTCAAACAAGATAATTGAAAAGGAAAAGCCTCTATCAAGACCAGAAGATCAAAAGATAGTTGAGCTGAAAAAGGAAGAAAAAGAAGTTTCAATTGCTCAAGTAGAAGAATGGGGTAATTGGGAACCACCAACAGTATCTTCACCCACTGAGATGTTGGAAACACATGCAGCTCTCAGACAGACAAAGCAAAGATTGGCTAAGCAAGAAAGCCAAAATAGAGAAGATTCTCAAAGTAAAAAGCCTATACTACCAGGAACCTATCATGAGGATGAGGCTGAAGAAGAGATGAAGATTATTGTTCCAACCAAATATAAAGATAAACATAAAAAAAGAGATGAAACATTTGAAGGAACTGCAAGTAAAGAAAAAGACAATGTTGAAGAGGAAGGTGACAAGTTAAACAAAAGGATGGTTCACCACAAAACTGAAAAGAAAGAATTCATAAAGGATAAGAAAGAATTCAAACCAAAATTAGCAATTGAAAATGTGATAAAGAAAATCTTGGAACAGAAAATTAACTTAACCTTGGAAGAAATATTATCAGTTTCACCAACCTTCATTCACAGGCTTCAAGGGATTTCTCTTGAAGAAAAGGAAGCTATCAAATCAGTTAACACTTTGGACATTAAAGAAGATGTTATTTCTTTAAAAATTAAAGACTTTGAAAAACCAAGACTTCATTATGCCTGTCCACTTGGGTTTATGCAAGTATTTGTTGGAAAAGAAGAATATCCAGTAATGGCACTGGTAGATACAGGATCAGAGCTCAACATAATCACTGAAGATGCAGCAATAAAAGCCCCTCTTCCAAACAGAAAGCTCAACATGAATTTAAGAGGAATTGGAGGACATACAAAATCATTAATTGGATTGGCTGAATTCACACAAGTACTTTTGCCTTCTGGAGAAGAAAAAGAAATTCATTTCTTCATTGCCAAGGGAGCAGTACATACAGTCCTTGGAAGGCCCTTCTTGGCAGACAATAACATTAGATTGGACTTTTCACAGAAACAAGGTGAAATATTTAGCTATCAAGAAGCAGATGGTAGAAGATTATGTATGCCAATATGCAAACGCCATATGTTAGGATGGCAAACAGGACCACCAAGAGGAATGGAGCTTTGTTCAATGGGAAAAATAAAGGATTGGTTTAGCAAAGTAAAATTAAAAGAAGCTGAAGATAAATCTAAAGCAAAAATAAAAAGTATTTTCAAATCAACAAAAAACAAATATTATCAAAAGATAAAGTCTATGGAATGTAATTCAGATGAAAGATTATCCATAATGGATAGGGGAATAGAGAATGAACCTCAGGAGGAAGTGGAAGGAGACCAACCGGTAGAAACACAAGAGCCAGAACAGGGACCATCAACAGAAGCACTATCAAACCAAATAAAATCAGAAGAACCAAAGTCATTAGCCTGGTATTTAGACAAGGCAATAAAAGAAAACAAGGAATGGGCTACATTTGATCCCAAAAAGTGGGAGGAATGGATTAACAGAAATCTACCACCTTCAAGCAAATATGAAGATTATGTTAAAAATAAAAACCCTCAAGTAAACAACTTAAGCTTAAGCCCATGTTCTGACTTCTGGAAAATTGATGATGAACCTGAAAACAATAAAAGTTATATATGGAAACAAGATGAAAAATCAAATTGGTATATGGAAGAAGTCAATGAAGCAGAGAAAAAGGAAAATAAAATTATTTATAAACCAATTGACACCAATGGTATGTTATATCAGGTTTTGGTTAATGGCTCAGAAATAATAGAAGGACAACCAATACATAGTAGAAAAAATCTTTTTGACATATTTTCCAAGCAAAAATACCCACAAGATATGGAAATTGAAATGAAGCCAGAAATGAACAGTGATCAATACTGTGAAGACTCATTGGAAGATGTTAGAAATAAAATTATTGACTGTTTCAAAGATGAAGAATTTATGAAGGAATACAATAAAGAGGAATATAATCAAACTGATGAATTCCAAATACATGAAATTTCTCAAGATCCTCCAAAGAAGAAAATAAAGCACTCCCATGCTTATGAAAATCTTTGGGAGACCTACAACAATCATGACTCTTTAAAAGAAATTAAACCAAGATTATCTTCACATTCAAAGCCAGAAGCAAATTTGATAGAAGTTGAAGTCTCACCATTGCAAAAAGATCTCATGAACACTATTCTGTCATATGATTTAAACCCAAAAAGCCCATGGAGAATTGATAAAGACAAGGAAATGGACTTGGATAAAGAAAGTTTCTTGAAGTATTATGATGAAATGTCTTACTGGCAACTTCCAACACCTGAAGAAGAGCCAGATTTCATAATTCTTCCCTACATTGAATTCAAAGATATATACTTTGAGGGTCCATCAAGAATAAAAGGTGGAAAATGGTTGAAGAATCTTCCAGGATATTACCTGTCAAAATTAGACTTCATGGAACTCTTGAATGAGGAAGGAATTAAGGGTAATTTGGAAAACCAGTATTGGGAGGAAGTTTTTTCCTTTGATGAACAAACAAGGAAGGCTCTTTATGATGGTAGAATTTGGCCACAAGAAGACTTTAATTTGCATAATATGGAGCTTCTTGGTGGAAATCTTTTCTGGGGAGAGTATGGATACCTCTTTATACACAAAGAAGAAGGATTCATAAGAAATTGGAAAGGTAATACCCTAGAAGAAAGGAGGAAAGGAAGGAAAATACTGGGAGAAATAGCCAAGGATATATGTGTGAATAGAATTCTTCAGAAAAAAGAAAAAGGAAAATGTGTTTCATGAATTGAATATATTTTTCTGCACATGTAAAAAAAACAAAAAAAAAAAAAAAAAAAAAAAAAAACTTGAAAAAAAAAAAAACTTAAAAAAAAAATAAATAAATAAATAAAAAAATAAAAAACTTAAAAAAAATTATGAATGATGATTTGGGTATGCAAGAGTTTTAACTGTAAAAGTATTATAAGGCTATGTTTAAATTAAAAAAAAGGGGGGTGGGTGTCTGTTTCTTATTCCACCTCTAATGGTTTAAGTTTTTTGGGATGAAATCCTTGGGAATTTCAATATCAATTTCTATTCAATTTTGATATCAATATCATTAATTTCAAGACCTTTTAAAAAAAACAGAAAAAAATTGATAAGATCATAATCTTTAAAAAAAATTAACAAACACTCAAGATGCCAAAGCTTGGATGTTATGGGGATGAATTGTTGGAGGATGAAGAGATTTTGGATCAAAGGAAATTGAAGAAGCAATATGAAGAATTCATTTTTGAGTATGAAGATGAATTTCAAGAATGTCAGTCATCAAGTCACCAATCAAGAGAAGAAAAGGAAAAATTGGAAGAAATAAGGTTGTTATTGGAGGAACTTAGAGTTTTGAGTGAAAAATTAGCTTATTATAGAAATTACTTACCATCAATGAGCAAAGTACAGCTGAAAGCAATTCTGAAAACCTCCAGCTTACATAGCTCAAAAACAAAGAAGAGAAGAAAATCAGTAAAATTCAATTTAAATAATCAAGTCCAGTATTTTTGGCAGTGACTTCCTGCCTTATCAAAGAGGAGCCAAATATTTCTCACCCTATTACTTAAAAACTTCAATTTATTCAAGCTTTTGGCAGTGACTTCCTGCCTTATCAAAGAGGATTAATTCTTTAAGAAATACTTTACTTAGATTATTTATTTCATCCACCTTTACCAAGAAGCTATTATAATTATTCATTTTTTTTTTTTAACATCAAGAAACCATTAGCAATTTTTTTATCATATTTTATATTTTATAATCATCATGTCTGAAACTAATGAAGCAGACAATACCATCTGGATCTATTGGCCACACTCAGAAACAAATGAAGAAAGCCAAGACATGTGGATTAATCATCATTTTCAAGGACTTAAAAATGAAGACCAAAGATGGGGCTTACCAATTATTGAATACTTCAAGATACCAATTATTCAAAGTATCCCCTTTATTGAATTTGAAGATTTATTTGGAAATGAAGATATTACTCAAGAAACCCCTGCAGAAGCCTATTTAAGCCAACTTCCAGGATCAAACCTTTCAAAACTAGAATTTATGGATATACTTAATTATGATGGAATTAAAGGAAATCTCAATAATGACTATTGGAATGAAATTCTCTATATGGATTAAGATATAAGGAGCAGTCTTTACTGGGGAACAATACAAGCTCAGAGATGGTTTTGTCTTGAAGAATATCAAATTGAGGGTAGAAGTATTAAATCACCGGGGCAAATCTCGTGTCAATCGTCGGCGATTGACTTCACGTCAAGCAAACGTCAAGCAGGATAAAAGTCGAGCTCACGTCAAGCGAAAATCAAGCGAACGTCGAGCACACGTCACACTCTGGTCTTACACCAAATCCTGTGACATCCAATAATATTGGTTCCCCTGTGCCTTCAACTCAGATTCCTCACCACCTGATCATCCCACAACTGTCCGATGATTGGTAAAAATTACACCAGACCCGCCTGTTTGCACACACACACATCAAAGATGTCCTTCAGCCAGTCTTGATGTAGGCGGGGGGTTTGACTTCACCAGGTCATCCATGAAGTGTGCGTGTGCATGCGTGGGGGCGGGTGCGGGTGCGTGGGCGTGTGCATTGGCGCGTGCGGGTGGGTGTGCGTGTGCATTGGCGCGTGCGGGTGGGTGTGCGGGTGCGTGTGTGTGTGCATTGGCGCGTGCGGGTGCACATGCGGGTGTGGGTACGCAAAAGCCGATTCCGCTTCCAACATGATGATGGCGCAGTTAGAAATTTTGGATGCTGTGAAGGGTGAGTGTGTGGGTCATTTGATCATTGGACTTGGCTTATTCACACTGTACCCAATGTCAAAATAGTAAGTTCTTTGTGGCAATGTGAAATAATGGGCTTTGCTTGTCACAATGGCATGTCTCTGTCACTAAATTTTGAGGCAATTATTTCACTAGTAAAATTGTTAATGAATCTGAGAGATTTGCATTTTTGTAGACTAAATATCATGAAATAATGGCTTTATCATTACAAGCAGTCCACATGACAGAGCTTTGTTATCATACAATCCACAGTTACCTTCTATTTCTTCTTCAGATATAATCAAGTGTCCATCATCAAAACCAACAGCTTTATAAATATTCAGATGCGGCCAATCTGGTAGGAAGTTCACATCATTCTTCAAAGGTTTTAAAATCAGAAAGTTATTGTTCAGTATGCTAGATGGCTCAGAGACTTTGAAAATGCTATCAATAATACCAAATTGTCGTGAGTTGCCCCTCAGAAAACATATCACACTGTTGCTGATATTTTTGGATTCAGTTGAAATTGTTCCCAATATTAATGTTTGAAACTGGAAAATACCAAGGTGAGACAATCCTTGAAGTGGGAGGACTTGTGGATTGCACGGTAGTGTCTAAGCTGATCCAATCAACTATTTCCCTTGTTGCATGAAAAGTCTGTAGGTACTCAACCAGGCAATCATAATTTTGTTGGTCATGGCGGGATGGCTTGTTATATTTATGGTGATTGAACACGGCAGGTGGCTGTGATTCTAAAAGCTGTTTTATTTCACATGGCACAGATGGGGATTTCAGGAGAACGGAAAGGTTGGAACATCGACAGATATGTTGAAGTAAGGTTTTATCTATATCATCTATTCAGAGTTGCACAAAGTTAGTCTTATTCAGTTCAGGTGTTTAATCAATGTGAATATATTGATCTTATTAATTGACATACATATCTTGTTATTTGTTGGCATCTTTGCAAATACTCCAATCGAGCCCTCATAACCCCATGTGGCTGAGGCTTGTGCTGGGCCCCAACATTGGAAGAGTTCGGGAATATGATCAGCAAAATGATGATTTGGTTTACTTTTCTGTTTTGGGAACAGGTGTTGATTGGAAAGGCGGAATTTTTTCCAATGTTCAGCAAATGCAGTCGCATCATCTATTGAAACAGTCCAGCTTGTGGCAATGTTGATAGCACTAATCAAATGGAATGTATTCTTGTCTAGTTCATTTGCAAGTTCTTCTGACTGACCCATTTTTCTTTGAGTGTTGGCAGATTGGTGTGCATCTAATGACATCTGTTGACTGAGCATTAGAAATGGAATATAGACCTTATATAAGAGAGCCCATTCAGCGGCTTTTAAGCTACCATGAGAGGGGGAACCCATTTTGCGGGGAACTCTTGTCCATGATGAGGGAATTATGGTCTCAGATATGATTTGTCGGAGATGCTCAAGAGCCTCACCCTTGATCTGGTGATCGCTCAGTGCAGTGATATCCAATTCAGAGGGTATTTCAGAAGTGGGGATGTAATCGGCATCAAATGAAGGAATCTCCGCAAAACCACTAGATGGATGTTCTGTGTGAAGGGTGGGCATTGGGAAGTAGTTTTTCCGGGTGGAAGTAGTGGGGAGTGGCTCGTTTATTATTTTTGCTGTGTCTCTTCTCAGGGAGCGGGCCTCTCTCAATGTGATTTTATCAAGAGAGCTGTTGGAGGTCATGGAATCTGAGTCTGAACTGTTGGTGTCATTGGATTTCCTGCGGGACCTGAAGTAAATTTTTGATTTCGCCTCTGGAATGCACAATTTGAAAGTTGCATGATCCTTCAAAATTCCAAGTATTAAATTATGCATTATGTCAAGATTAACCATTCTGGTTGCATCCCAATACAGAAGGTCTTCCAAAATTGAATATCGCACTCCATACTCAGAGAAAATTGCTTGTCTTTGTTGTGGGGTTGCCCGAAGCCATTTGGCAATGGTTGATTTATGACTTTGGTATGAGCGCGTGTAGTGAAATCGAGGACCAATTTCTTCAATTTGAGCTTTGTGAATGGTGCAAAAATTACAAAAGTGGTTTCCTGAATGGGAAATAAATCCAGTAAGCTTGCGCATGGCAACCACATCCGCAATGGCTGTGAGGATGGCAACACGGATAAAGGATCCTGATGGACCTGTTGAGGTGGGTGCAAAATGGTAACCTTGCCATAGCTCTTTGAGCTCGTTGATGAGTGGCATTAATAGATAATTCAATTGAAGCGCAGTTGGCTCCTTCGGACCAGGGATGATTCCTGCAACATAGACATTCTTGGGCTTCAATCTTTCACTTGGGGGGAGATTAAGACAAATAAGCATGATAGGTCCAATGCTAGCCAACCGGGTTGACTTTCCATGTGCATTAAACCAGTCCACATATATGGAGAAGGCCAATGCACCAGGAATGGACATGAATGGGGGGTCATGGATATTTCTAGTGCCAGTAAAGCGTCTCCAGACCAATCCATCCCAGAAGTCACGTTTTGGGGAATCTTCGGGAGTTTGGGATTGTTGATGTTGATGCAGAATGTCCATAATTCCAGCCCGCTGGAGAAATCTGGCAAGCCAATTTTTGAATGGTTGATAAATGAAATGTTTTGTTGGTATAAATTTTTGCTTCATGTTGGTTGTGTTTTGGGTGTGGGGTTCAGATGAATAGATGAATTTGCCTAATGATTGTGTGCAAGGGGGATCATGATCATTTGGGTCATTATGGCTTTGACAGTGGGGTTGGTCAGTTGTGACTGATTCAGTAAGGCCATTAAGAGAGAAACATTGAGGACAACATATATAGTTTTGAATCACTGGCTCCAATTGGAGATGTTCAAATATGGTACTCAGATCTTGAGGTATATGGAATGCAGGAGCGGGGGGACCAGCTGAGCTTGAGATACTGGACTTGATCAGCAGGTTCAGGGCGGGGTTGAGTGTGCGTGAAGCCCTGCGGGGTAAATTATACCTTAATGATAGAATGGCAGATATTATCATTCCTAGGTCTTGTGGGGGAAGGGTTTGACTGCCACTATATGGTTTCTGTGCAGTTGAATTGAGACCCGCTGGAGTTGGGAAAGTGCTTTGGGTCAAACGTGAATAATCAGCTGGGAAGATTTGATCCAATAGAATTTGTGGGCACCCAGATCCTGATGCAGAAGTAGGGATGTTTGGAAGAGATTTGGGTGCAATGGTTGATTTGAGCTTTTTAATGTGCTGTTTATATTGGAAAGGTGTGAAGGCAACTCCTTGCCTATCACCCTCAGGGGAAGAGTGTGTTTGAGTTGAGCAGTGTTGACACAAGCATATACGCATTGAGGAATATGGCCGGGTTGTCATTGCTGCAGGAATTGGGAGTACGGTTGGTTTGTGTATAAATATCTATGGTTGATGTGAAAGTGTTTAGGAGTGTTATTAATTGGAAATAAAATTCAGTGATTATTTATGAAGGGGGAGATGATTTGAGCCAGCTGAGGATTTTATCCCATTTGTAATGGAGCATGAGCTGCAGTGGATAAAGTTTAACATGTCTCATCTGGATGGCGGAATTGGTTAGGCGTTTAATTGGGTAAAATGCCATGCTGCTCAATGCTCATACATATTCTAGTTTATTTACACATTGTGATAGTGCGGGTTTGACCATTGAGGGGGTTCCATTAGTGAAGTGTTACCATTGAATTGAGGGGATTAACATTTAATCCATGTACGCTGGCACGCCATCGTACATGGTTTAAACCTTATTACAGACATAACTATATAGCTCTATTACATAAGGGGTTGACTGCAGCTAAAGTCTTGGTATTTGGTTTGAGTGCGGCGGGCTTTGAATCAGTTGGAATGTGATTTGGATTGTCTTGCCTTTCGGGAAAAGGTGATGTCTCTTTTGTGGGAAAATCCTTCATGAATATACCCCTTTACAGATGTACAATGTTGTGGAATTTCAATGCATGTATGGGAAGTTTGGATAATTCAAAAAATGTGACAATGGGGAGGCATAAATGGTACTGAATATGATTACTTATGAATGATGGGTCCCCTTTGAGATCAAGGAAATATCACATTATATGCTGGTAGGCCGTGCAGGGTGGTTTCCGACAAAAGCGGAGGAGCTCAAGAGGAGGCAGGGAGGATTCTCCTCAAAAGAGTCTTATCCGACTTCCACACAACACTTAGTTCCAACTATTCATAGAATTTCTCTATTCTAAATTTGAAAAGATTTGATCTCATATCACTCTATTTTATCATAATACTGAGGTGTTTTATCTAGTTAAAAATATTACTGTACTTTTCGGCCCTTATGTCATCTTTCAAGTCACATAAATCCCGTTTAGGTTCTGTTCATGACTCAAATAGTGAATCTAGCATAGAATATGTTCAAACACAGTCACCATTGAGTCCCAACATTCCTCTCACAACCCCTATCGCATCCTCAATGAATGTATCAGGTCTTAACATTGATGTGGGCAATCCAAAGGCTCCAACTTCAAGCACTTGGTCAATCCCAAATTTTTCCGTCACTCCAATTCCCCCGAATCCCACTAATACACAAATTCATGTGTCTCAGGGGCCAGAAGGCACACCTCAAATCTCCTCACACGCTAATCCCCAATCAAAATTTCCACATGAGTTCCTCCTTAATCCCGGTCGGAATCCAGTCGCATCCCAGGATCCCTTTGGCCAAAGTAAACAGCCAACCCTCAATATTCCATCAGGATCGCAGGTTCATGTGGGTGATGAAAGGCGTGTGGATGGGGGGCGACGAAAAAGACCTTTGGAAAATGTAACTTGGAGCGGTCTGTTGGAGGGAAATGCAGTATTGACGCTTCATCAAAGTAAGTCATTTGAATTTTGGAGTAGAAACTTATTCACAATTTGATATGTTTGTTTCATGGGTTAGATATGGCACCTAAAGGCAAGTCAGTCCGATCTCAGGAGCCAATTGAAGATCGTGAGGATGACCAGTCTTCATTAATGTTTTGATGTGTTAACTGATGATTTGCATAGCAGGGGATGAACTTTATGCGTCTTCACCTCTGGTCCATAAAGAGAAAGTCACTGGACGTCATCATCCATATGCCTCCAAACCAAGAACGGGTCATGCCAGTACATCAAGAGAAACAATGGTGGATGATGAGGATGAGAACATGTCTCCGACTCAAAGTGAAAGAAATGATGAACCAAGGAGGGACAATTTCACAGCACATGAGCAAGGCACTCAATCAAATAGTGAGTTCACCCATCCTCAGCTGGGCCTCGCCCAGAGTATGCTTGAACAATCCGAGGTCAGACAGCAAAGGAACCAGGCCCGCAAAGCTCACAATGTGGCGAAACGTGCAAGCCAGAAGGAGCAACAAAAATGGCTGAAGGCAGAACTTCCAGAGAATGTCCATGGAATGAGATCAGCAGTACACGCACATTGCCTGTTCCTACTCAAAGTTAGGGATAAGGATTTTTCCTCACTACCAGCACCACCCAGCACAGAAGAGCGTGAAATTGCAATTCAAGTGGCTGGTCATCTCGGATATGTCCCCGAGGATGTGTTCAATGAGCCATCAACACAGGTTCAGTCTCAGGGTTTCCAAAGCTACTGCGAAAATGAGCTGCACAAGCTAGGACTAAAGTGATTCACTTGGGACTGGGAGAGCTCATGGCAACATCCGTTCAACGAGCTGATGTCTATGGTGTTTTACCATACATTACGTCTCGCACTTGTCAGCACTGAGTATCATCACTACTGTTGGAACAAGGATCAGAACAACTATGGGGTCGTGGCGGCTTTAATGGAGCGATATTTCACTTATTTGAAAAGAGAATGGAAGTCTATTCAAAAGGATGCGGAGTATTTGGTAAAAAAGAAGGAGAATCAAAAGCTCGCAAAGATTCGTCAAAGAGTTAGTTACTGTATCTCTTCTTCATTGTGGACCAAGTCTGATGATGATCTACTTGATTATGTGCAGACCTGTGAGCGCCGTCGTGAATGGTGTGATACGGCTAAATTTCCCATTCTAGCATCACAATTCAATGACCCTCGAGTATGCTCAGATACTGAGGAGGTACTGGAAAATGGCCGTCAAGTTTACCGCAAAGTGGGATTACGCTGGCGCTCCCAGTTATTTAATGATTTGGTATTGAAAATGGATAGAGACATAGCGTTTTGTAATCGGATTAAAAAAAAGGGTAAAAAAACTATTGATAGATTGCCAGAATTACGATCGACAGATGATGGTGATATTCCGGAAGGCCTATCATTTCAGGTATTTGATCAAGATTGGCTCAAAGGCTGTAGTAAGATGCAGACTAGCGCCCTCAAGATACTTGACATGCCAGTTATTAGGCCTAATGGTGATGCTCTGCAATAACTTAGTAATTTGTCATGGTATAGCACTGTGACAAATTAAAATTTTGTGAATTATTTGTGCAGGTGTAATAAAATCTGATTATTATCTCTTAAGGATGCAACAACTTGCTAAATATGTTAGAATATAGACAATATGAATTGAAATGTATCACCGTCTCCCTTGCAATAATACTCTATTGCTCATTTTCATTGAGGAAATATTGAAGAAGTTCGATCCAGCTCATGGTGTTCATAATTGTGGACCTGTTCCAGAGTCAACAGGAGTTATCAACTTTGTCAATCACAAATTATATAATATCAGTAAGGCTCACGCAGTTAATGATTTTTTCTTTTCTTGGACCTATTGGTGATTGGAATATGGCATTCCCATAAGGAAGGATTTCAGAATAGTAATACAATCAAGTGAAAGATGAGGTTGAAAGGTACCTTCCGCATGTTGACCTCAACTGAATGAGGAGTGATATAGTGGATGACCTGTACAGGTCGTTGTTGGCCAATACAATGTAGACGATCAACAGCCTGAGCCTCAATGGCTGGGTTCCAATTAGGCTCCTGGAAATGTGGATGTCAGGGTCCGAAAATCAGGGGAGAATTTTGGGGGGCCCCTCACCATTAAATAAACTATATTAGCACAAGTTATATTGAGGCCAGTTCCAGCCGCGGCAATGGATGCAATCAGTACTTCACATTCAGGATTATTGAAGAAATTCTCAAGCGCCTTGTCCTGCTCTCGTGGTGTAATTGTTCCATCAATTCGTGCTGAAAGGATAGAGTGATGGGCAAGAGCAATACCAATTCTACAATATAAAAAAGTCAGATGGAGTCAATTGGTAATGGATGCATATTAGAATTAACGCACAAATCTAGAAATTGGGTCCATTGGGTATAAACCACCGATTTCGTTGGACCACACCTTGTTTGTTTGTTCTTCATTAAGCTTTGTAGGAGGTGTGCAATTTTACTACTCATCATGCATGTTTCCACATCCACAATAGTTCATGTGATTCTTGGGGAGTTATCCTGAGTGCTCCTGCCCTTGGGGTCTTCCAGCTCCGCCTCCGCAATTGTGTTAAGCATGATGTGATGGTTACAACATATTCGCAGCTTATTAATATTTCTGAAAAACTCTCCTGGTCCTTTGCTTTTGGATGATAGGAATTCTTCATATAATGTGGAATATTCTTGCTGCATGGTTGGGTTGAGTGGGAGCAGCTCATAATGATGGCTAATAGTGGGGAGAGATTCGAGATGTGTGGTTTTGGTGCGGCGCAAACTTAAATGCCGCAATGCCAAATGCAAAATATCATTGCAACCTTTTGAAAGACTACTCAGGATGAATGGTGACCAGTTATCTTGATCGGCGCTCTGGGGTTGAGTGATGAATGATATTATGCCCAAAAGGTCATAAATGGTGTTGTGAATAGGTGTGCCCGTTAAACATATTTGACAGGATGAAAGGAGGCTATTAATGGCACGGTGAGTGGCAGTGTATTGAGAGCGAATATAGCTATAAGAGGGGGCAAGGGTTATTGGATATAAAAGGTAATTTGAATCATTTAAGCTCAGCCACTCACTGTGCTTCATCCAAGATTATACGATGCCAATTGATTTGAAAAATGAATGATGTAGAGGGATTGGTTTGCTTAAATTCTTGGGTGATAGTATTGTAAGAAGTGATGATGATATCATATTTTAAGATGTTGGCTTGGGATAATGAGTGACGAGTGGGACCATGGTAGATTTTGGCATGCAGTGCTCCAGCCTGAGCATGCTTGGATGTTTCTGATTGCCAGTTGGTAATTAAGCGAGGGGGGCAGATGATCATGGTGGGCGTGGAGCAATGGGGGTTTGCAATCATCCGCTCCTTGGAGGTACCAATTAGAGCAATGGCCTGAATGGTTTTACCTAATCCCATATCATCCGCAAGCAGTCCTCCAAGAGGGGTATTGGTTGAAAGGGATTCAAATGAGCTAACGACCTTGTTTGTAATGATGTGCCTGGCATTAAAAGTGGATCCTGGGGGTGAGGTTGCCCAAAGGTTACGGGCTGATTGGCCATTGGGGATTTCTCAATCCCAGATAAAAGCTAGTCCGGTCTTTTGATGAGGGAGGAGGGGGGTTTGAATAATGGAATGGGGCGGGGTTATCATGGGGAGGTCTGATCCACTGGGTAATTGTATCAGTTTTTGCTTGGAAATCAATGATGAAACAGCAGGATATGAAGCAGGCGTCGAGTATGAAGCGGGAAATGTCGGAGTAAAGAGTTGACATTGACAATGAGTAGTACAGTCATATTCTTTGGGCATTTTAAGCTTGAAATCTTGTGTTCGAAAGCTTTCCATTATGAATAGAATGTTTGGATACCATGTGAAGAACATCAATGCTAGATTGGGTTTCTGAGATGAGGAGGGATCATTGGCATCAGTCATAAATACTCCCTCAACGAATAATATTTGAGTAGGATTGGATTGGCAATTTTCAATCCATGCCCCACCAGGACCACAGTGCATGAACGTTTTGGGTGCCCCAAGGAATGGTATCAACGTTTGGGAAAGGGTTCCCGGGAGAGAGCCAATAGCATGCTGGTGATTGGGGAGATATACGAATATGTTGTGTTGATTTTGCCATAGGATAATCCAAGAACCTCAGTGGGAATTCTCAGGCTTTAAGGTTATATCACTATTTATTTGAATACAAATATTAATCATCCCAATGCAAAGTGGTTGTGAAGGGGTTGACATGATGGCTATTTTAAATTATTTGGGGACAGTTGGGAATTATATGATCGGGAAGGGTTAGCTAAAGGGAATGAAGAGGAATAAGCGCAGGTGGGGAACTTATATGAGTGGCAGCAACAGGCCAAAAGGGGGATGGCCTGTGGTTACGTGCATGGTCTTGATGGAGGTGGGCCTCTTGGGCTCATAATTTTCATCTCCGATTTGGGGCATATATCAAGGCAAGGTGGCCAAAATGTGGGTGCACCATTATGACTGCTGGATCTGCAGCGAGTTATGAAACATTTGGTGGAACAAGGCTGACATTAGCACATCCGAAATTGGGTGGGTTGTAGCAGCTTATTGTGGAGGGCATATTAGAGGCATGCGGTCATGTTCGCTGGTGTGACAGCGAACAATGAGCGTATCCTCCCCAGGTTAATTATTCACAGGGACCTACTAGGCAATGTTGGAAGTTTCAAAGGGCAATCTCACTGTGGGGATGTTTGTGTGTGGGCGGGTGAGATATGTTTGGTGGCATGCCACCGAACATGACTTTGGTTTGGCCTGAAGTTTTTTGCTGACTGATGCATACTGGGCTTTCAGGGGGAATGTGTGGGATGATCAAAGGGGGTGCCAGCTGTGAGCCGTGACCCACATATACATTCACCCCTATGGCGTTTGAGGCGAGTACTAATCCACCGAGATTGGCATCCGGGTCTTTGCCTCACGCGCGTACAGAACTCCGGAGAAAGAGGCCACAGGCCCAAGGGATTTTTTGGCTGCAAGCCAGGTGCCACAACTTGCGCGGGGCGTGTGAGAACGTAAAGAAAATGACCCGCGGTGGGAGATAACCACGCCAACATGACCAGCCTCAGCAATCATAGGCTGGGATTGTTAATCTAATGTGGATGAGGCTGAAGCAAATCCACACTGATTGGCCTCAGGTTTCCACGCGCAAGCGGGTGAGCGTCTGCAGTCAAGCTGACAACCCAAGCAAGAAAATACGCAGCTGGAAGACTGGCAGTAAAATGTGTTCCAGGCGTGTGAAAGTTGCCTGCGTATGACCCATCGGGGGTGCGTATGAAAGCGTGTGGCTGCCCAACAATGAACAAGCGGGCTAGTCATTGTTTGCCCCAACCATGGCACCGGAGTGAATCAACTCTTTGTGTATGACCCAAATATTAAGTCATCCCATTATGACCCACTTACATTAACTTGGATTACATGCGCATCTGTGCCGTAGTTAGGCAGAGCTGTCCAACAAGGTGCATCAAAGGGATGCAGGTGAGAGATATGACTCGATGGCTTGACGTGATTGCATGTTACATTGTTGAACAGCTTTTTGCTCTGCCCCGCAGTACACATTTACAAAGGTGTACTGCGTACTACAGTGTCGACTGTACTGTACAGATCAGGAAGGTGTAATACTACTTGAGCCTGCATGCACCTTCCGATTGTTTGCATTTACGTAGCTCATGTGCCACATGCTCAGCATTGCGTTTCACCCGATTTGCACACGCAAGCTGAGCATGTCATGGTCAAAAGCACCGTGTGAAAGTGCTCAGTAAAGCCATGGAATGAACTAATTCTGCAATAGCTCACTGGAAGGCTCTGTTTGGAGCACTTCACCAAAGCATGTGAAATGCTGCACCTTGCTGAAATGTCATCCGATGCTGTGCCAAATGCTCAGAGTGCGCGCATACAAAAACGACTGAGCAATGGCTCAGCATGGTGCATTTGATATTGTTATATCTATAGCTCAATCACTGTGCAATTCCAATGTTCAGCCACTGAGCATTTTAATTATGACCCAAAAGCAAACCTGAGCAATGGGTCGAGGCAAGCTCACGCTGTATTCACTTGTCTTACAGCCCCCCCTTTGTTCAAAGACTATCACCAGGCCATAAGGCCGGTGATCTTGCCGCGGTCACTTGTGCATTGCACCCACAATGCACAATCAATAAGGGCCTCACGACCACCCTCCTGGGTGATCGGGTGGCAATTTAAGGAAACAAAGGGGATTTGACTCAGCATGACAATTCAATAAATTGCAATACTCAGCTTGACAATTCAATAAATTGCAATACTCAGCCAGACCCCCATTGTTCTTCTGCCTCACGCGAGCATTTCACCTCTCAGTTGCAGCATTCGCTGAGACTCAGCTTCAATTTTGCCCACACGCCTTGAAGCTGAGACTTTTGCGGGTGCTGCAACTGCTGAGATCGTCTCAGCTTCACCTTGGTATAAAAGACCATCTTCACACGACACGCACTTCACTTTCTTTCTCACCCGCTCCACTTTGTTCAACCTCACCCGCATTTGTCCTTCTTGTGCGTATTCCCCCTCGTCTTCCTGCCTTTCCAGTCTTTTCTTTTGCACTCGACTAACCCCACTCCCCTTCCTGCTCGCTTTTTGTTTTTCCTGCTAATACTTTCAGAACCCCACTTCTATCTACTTTGTACGTTTTCTCCAATTAAACTTTAGTCAACATTATGTACCAATATTAATATTTTTCTTTCTTCACGACTTCCTTCCAGACTTTTAAAAACTTCCGACTAGAGCGTCTTTAATTTGATTCCGTTTTATATTTATATAAATCATTGTATGTCTTCCTTTTCTTTCTTGATTGCTTACTTCTATTCAGTTACTAACCTGTTTTGTTTTGTTTTTAGATGTCGTGCACGTTATGCACCAAGCGGGGTATCCCCTGCATTCGTTCCTCAACGACGAACGGCGCTTGTGATGCTTGCCGACAAGCACACAAGAAATGTTCGTTCGTTGTCCGCCCCTTCCGACCACGAGGCCAGACGAGTTCTCGCCCAAGACGCCCTCGCGAGGACTCCTTTGTGGTCGACAATGATGAAACCATTTCCGAGCGTGAATGGACGCCGGGCCCCCAAACAGGCCAACGGGAACGATTCCGGACAATTAGCCCTGTCCCCTCCAGTATCAATTTGTCCACTCCCCCTCCTAGCCCACCATCCGATGGTCACCTCACTCCTTGACCGGAGCGAAGTGATTATCCGGCCAATGAAGGATGGCGATGGTGAGAGGACATTCGAGCTTGGGCTGATCGTCACCATGTCTTATCACCGATGGGATTCAAACACCAAAGTAAGTTTTATTTCTCCTCTTTATCTCATTTCTCTTCACGCAATAATACTGACTTTTTTCCATTACTCATAGAACCAAACCCCCCGAATCCCCCCCGACACGACTCTCCCGTTCCCAGTTTGCCTCGCGAGCAAACCCCCCGGCAACCCACTCCAGGCCCGAGTGGCACCCGATGGTCTGAGGAATTATTCCGTGGTAAGCAGCCAAAGTTTCATTTCATTTTCACTTTCACTTTCGAGTCGAGTGAACTGACACTTACTCCTTTTTTAGAACCCTCCCGAACCGAAGAGCCACCTATTCCTGGCCCGAGTCCATCGTCCCAACCACCTGAGGACAATACGACTCGTGAGCCAGAACCTGAGGTGGCTCCTACGCAATCCACGGAGGAACCTTATGGTAAGTCACCCCTTTTTTCTCTTCGATCCATATCCACTTTTCCTCATTTTTTCTTCGACCGTCTCCAGATCGTCCCGCCACTCCTCGCTCGATCATCATCATCGACGATACGCCCGTGGGATCACCCCATCCCCCTCCCCCTTCTTCTTCACCGACTCCACCATCTTCCCCTTCCACTCCAACCCTGGTTCCCTTCCAGTGCCCCCAAGAACCCCAACGCCTCCTCCCCCCCGGTGCCAAGCTCCTCTCATTCCCACGATGACGCTCGCCAGGAATTCACCGACCTGCGACCAACCCTAATGATTCCTCGAGCCATCGTCCACGAATCGATCAACCGAATCTTGTTGGAGCATCGTTGGTTGCTCCACATGATTCCTTTCGTGGATGCAACTCATCGAAATGAGATGCACCGGGAATTCCGGGAGGAACTAAACTCCCTCCTTGCCCAGGCACTGGAGGCTTATCCAAAGGAGGACATAACCGGGATAGTCTCCAAATTCCTCGAAAAATAAAAATTTAAAAAAAATGTCATTATTTCCTCTTTTTATTTTTTGTAATACTTTCTTTTGAATAAAATATTTGTCTTCAATTATTGTTATGTTCAAATTCTATTACATTCTTTGTTCACGTAAAAATTACTTATTTCCTCCTTAGAGAAAAACCCTGATTGCGTGAGAATTATTTTTGTAAGTGCCCCACCAAGAGTTTGAGTGAGTATTTGTTTTTGTGAACCTCTTTTTCTCAAAATGCGCCAATAGTTGCCGTTATCCTCTCGTATATTTTCTTCTTCCATGGTTTAGAGCCATACCCATTCCTAACTGTAAAAAAGCAGGAGGTTCCCGTATGTGAGCAATCGAGTCCAGATTCGTGAAACATGGCCTTTCCTATGGTCACACGCTATTAGTCTTACTCATGTATTGAATTGTTTAAATTGTCTAGAACCTTCACAAGCGTAAGGATTGGCGTGTGAATTGTTGGGAGCCTGCACAGGCATAAGGATTGGCATGTGAATTGTTGGGAGCCTGCACAGGCGTAAGAATTTGTCAGCATTGTTGGCAACCCTCCCATGCGTAAGGATTGGCGTGTGAATCGTCGGAAGCCTGTACAGGCGTAAGGAATTTTAGCACTTTTGGGACCCTCCCCAAGCATAAGGATGGGCGTGTGAATTGTTGGGAGCCTGCACAGGCGTAAGAATTGGCATGTGAATTCTTGGGATCCTGCACAGGCTAAAGAAAATTTCAGCATTGTGGGGAAGCTTCACAAGCGTAAGAATTGGCGTGTGAATCGTCGAAAGCCTGTAAAGGCGTAAGGATTGGCGTGTAAATTTTCAGGAGCCTGCACAGGCCCAAGGATTGGCGTGTGTAGCGTTGGCACCCCGCATAGGCGTAAAAAACTTTCAGCATTGTCAGAACCTGCACAAGCATGAGGATTCGCGTGTGAAGCATTGGCATCCTGGACAATAGCAACAAACCAGGACAGATGTACGATGGCATGCCACCGTACATAATCCACTTCACCCCTTTTTCATGTGAGACACCCCATCTCCCGCACTCGAATCCATCCAATCCTGGTGTATATTGTCCTCTGCCTTACCTCACCATTACTTACCCAACCCACTTGCAAATCTCCTCATTCTTTGAATCGGCATGAGATTGTATTACCATCCCTGATTTGATAGCCCGCTCTCTCGCCAATCTCATAATAGCCATTGCTTTTTTGCCGCATTGTTTTTGCTAACCTGCTTGAGCATTGTGCGGACATACCCACTAGTGTCGTGCTTTCATTGTCCTGTGCTGGATCAGTATAATGAACAAATGTACTACTGGCCCACACTACCTGAATGAGCCCATGACATGCGGATAGATCAATCCAAAAATGCTCATTTGGGAAAATCAATTTCCCCCCTGTACACCGCTTTGATGCATCTCTTTGAATTTGGCCGGTCTCCTTATCAGCTTGAAACCACCATCCCGAACCATACAGCGATGCATCCTTATCAACATGAGGTGCGTTTTTGAATCCATTCATGGTGAAAGTGAGTGCGGAAGCGAACTCGAATGCACCCTGATTGGCCGGAATATCGCCTTCATAGTTGACTTGATCAAAAGACGGAACCCCCAATGAGTTGTAGCAATTTTGAATCTTCTGAAATAAATTATCCCCAACATATCGTAAGGATTGACCTAGAATGCGACCCACCGAGCTAAGATTGGCACCTTGGTCCCGCCATTCATCTTTTGCATTTTCAATTTTGCCAGCACTACCATACAGACCAAACTGTTCATTCTTCGTGGTGCATTTGCGCCACCCAATCGCGAACATAAATCCCTCCAGTAATGCTCCATTTGTTGCAATAGGGTCGGTGAAACTCTTTTCGCGAAATAGGAATTGTGATAATTCATCCCATTGATTGACCTCGACTTCACTCATTGTTGTGAATGGTCGGAATTCAACAAGGGCAATGAGTAATCCGGTTGAAGAGAAAATTGCCACACGCCCAAAGTGAATGCGTTTGATCTGATTGACATCCACAAGCCTCCGAATTTCACTTGGGGTGATATTTGCTGATACTGGCATTGATATTTGTGCTGTTGGGCGAGAGGAGGAAAACAACCTATTCATTCGGGTCGTTTTGCGCTCATTTGTCTTTTGGGATCTGCTACTATTCCCGAGTGGTTGAGGGATCACTACGTGTTGAAGCACACAAGATATCAGATACTGCCAAGGAGCTTTCGTCGGCACACATCCTTTGACTTCCCTGTTGGAGCCCACATGACATTGGCACAATCTGAACCGACTAAAGCCCATGTTCTTCAGTGGGGCCCAATGAGGGTGCCACATAAATGTGGAAGCATATATATATATCTATATATATACACTGAGATTAAGCGAGTAACTCACACTTTCCTTCCTCAGCCCGACGCTTTCTGGCGAGTTCCCTTTTACGCTCTTTTCCTTTTTTCGTGAATGGCATGCTTTCAGTAGAAAATGAAATGAAACCGAATGATTACTGATTTCTTAATATCACCTAAATTGGATTGCGGTGGATGAATCTTTTTTAATTGCGGCTCAAAAGAAAGCTCACGCCTGACCTTGGCAAATTCACGATCTCAAATACCTGAACCTGAAAATTGCAGTGGATAGTGCATTATTCAATTTTACACATTGATGTTCCCATGCAATCACTTTCCAATCCAACCATTTGGAATATTGCAAGCACACGCAAATGCAATATGCATCCTGCTGCGGATCCCTAGCTATCCTAGTCCTCTTGAAAGACACAGGAACATTTGGCCTATTATGGGCTGGCGGGAAGTGATAAACGCGACTTCCCGCAATGCACCCGCGTGTGCTACTCGCGGGCACATCGCCTGACTCAGCTTGCGTCTTGTCGGAGTCTTTGCAATGATGTACGGAGGCATGCCGCCGTACAATTACTATTGGTACTCAGACTGTGGCATCCGCGAAGTAGTAGGATAGGAAGTCATGATTATTAAATTCATAAATAACTTTGCAAAATTCAATTACAATCTATCTAGTACAAAGCTAATCTAAAACGGGTCAATCCTGGTTGTGAGTTTAGCTGACCTGGGTACCGTCAAGGTGACCTCATCACTTGAACCAAGCCCGCGATTCGCCACCCAGGCATCACCAAAGTCTAATACTAAGCATCGTGCAAAATCAAATCTAAGAGGTACAGTGGGGTTAAAAGACTCTGATGAGAAGAAACTTTTATTCAGTAAATTACATATATACTTATTAGTACGTAGCCACACTGGCTCCACTAGATTTTTACCCTCTGAAAGTTTTGCGGAAATGTCAATTAGTGCTAAAGCCCCTTTAACTGAGCTTGTTCTCCAGTCATCTGAGCATACCATCAAACCACGAACCCCCGCCGCACAGAATGCCGCTAATATACCATAGCAAATTCGATTGATTCCAAGATTCTTGTGACACGCCAAAAGATCTTTGATGGCCTCATTTTTTTTTGAGTTCGTGAGTTTGCCTTTGATGCCATTAACTTCGACCTTTGTATGTGCACGTACCATGTTGTATGCAATCATCAAATGGATAACTGTATCCATTAGATCCTCCAGGTTCTTGTGCGGCTTTGTGGATATCTCATTGTCAGCCCCGCCACCTTCAATGCTGAGTTGGGTTGCACGTTGCTTCGATTTACTCAAGCAGGAGGCAAGGTATTCAACTGCTCCCCGTTCGAGTCCAAGAGGATCGGTCGAATTTGATGTTGGTGCAACATATGGTTTGGGTGCAATCACATTGTATGAGACTAAACTAATGGATTCAAACATAACATTTGCCCAAAAATGTTTGACTGGATTGGCGGGGTAAAGAAGGCTCTGAACCATTTTGAAGAAGGAGTGTTCAGATTTTGCGAGATTATCTGGAGGTTTAGCTGATTCCTTCATCAATTTGAGATTCCAAATGTTGTGATCAAAAAACGCTTCTGTTTCGGTTGGCTTAAAAAAATCTAACCCTGTATATTGCAATTTATATCACCAGTCAACAGCCAATAATCAAGTATCATGCACAAAGATAAAAAAAAACTCACCTGCCATCTCAAGGTCCTGCAGCCAAGCCGACATTTTAAGATCTCGGTTACTGATCACCTTAATACCAACGGGCAGGAATGTATGAGCATCCTTTGTTGGTAAATTGTCCCATCTATTTTTGTAAATCCTATTGATATTATCAAGCCCCCTTTTCCATGATTGTTGAGTAATATTGGAATGATAATTCAAAATGCCTGCAAACTCTTCCATGCGGGATAAAAATATTCCTTGAAAATTCGCAGCGGATGACACTTTGGGCTCAGCGTCGGGAATTATATCAGTCATATCTCGTCCCATTGTATCATGTTTAATTGTTTCCCTTTCTTGAAAGGCTTGAATATTCCGAGGAGAGGCGGGAGGGGTTGCATCATGCATTGTTTCATTGGGTATCGGGGGACTTTCTGTATGTGGAGCTTCATCATGGATTGTTTCATTGAGTATTGGGGGGGTTCAGTATGCGGAGGTTCATTATCAATATGGTCCCCTTCAAAATTGATAATTTCATGACCTTGATTGCGAGAATCGTTTGCGGCTTCAAAGGTACGGCGTTTTTTGTTTGTTTTTTTGGTCGCATGTATATTTGGTCTTTTTCCTAATCCTTTGCCTGGAAATCCAATTACGACTCGAGATCCTTCAGGTAGAGATTCTCCCACCTCCACACCTGCCCATATATTGTAAGCAGCTATTTTTATCAATTTTGTTTTGAATTAGTAATGGACTTACGGTTCAAATCCATTTTGAGCAGGCTCATGGCTTCAGCAATTCTTTGACGCACATAATCAGGAATTTTACTATCATTTTGGATTTTTTCGAGCCTTGGGATTGTTTGAGCAATGTTGGAGACAAATTGTTCCTTGGATATAATTTCCACCTCCCCACTGAAAATTACATCATCTTGCCCATCATCTTCTGTCGGTGCACAAGGTTCAACAGTCTTTTCCTTCTCATAACTTTTAAAATTCGGTTTCTGAAAGCTTGGAGGCTGCCCTGAAATAAAGGCTATGACACAATATCAGGTTTTGAGAGATTTGAAATATTCAAGATGGATGCATACTCACATTCCGGAAGAACTGGTGGATCTTGATTATCTTCATGTGACTGGCTCTCTACTTCAATGCCTAATTCACGACTACTGGCAATATCAGAGATTTCACTTCCACTCTCTGGGGCTGAAGTTGGTCGTTCATTGAATTCTGTTGAATTTCCCGGGGTTCGGGCCATAGCGGAGGTAGTTTATTAAACAAATAGATGGTGACGAGTTGATTGATAACTTGTTTGAAAATTTTTTGATAAAAGATCCAAATTCAAGAAAAAAGGTGCAAGTAAAACAATCGCATTTGCAAAATGCAATTTGTCGGGAAATTGAAGGAGGCGATGTTTTGCAAATTATTTCATATCATGCAAATGAAATCACTTCCCTGTGAGACATTGAATAAAGTTGACTAGTGAGAAACCTACTAAAGTCAACTTTTGAACTATTCAATGCTCATGAGGTAAGGACTAAGCAAAGTGTTCATTTGATTGATATGAAATAAAATGGTTTTGTCGGCAAAACAGGAGACACAATTCTTGTCTTAAATAGTCCACTTATTAGGTTTTAATTTGTGAGTCTCATGATTTAAACCCTAGCCACAACATGATGAATATACTGACCAATATCCCCTTAGGTCCTGTTGGCAGAGAAGGCCACTCAGCATATTTCGGCAATTGCGTTCATCGTGTACGCCAACAAGCCACCGTACTGTACACTATGGATGTAATATGGAAGCGTGAGGAGGGTAACTGTTGTCGGAGGCATGTCGGGAGGGCACTACATGAGCGTAAGGATGGTAAGCAGTGTCGGGAGGGAGGGTAACTGTTGTCGGAGGCATGTCGGGAGGGCACTACATGAGCGTAAGGATGGTAAGCAGTGTCGGGAGAATGTCGGGAGGGAGGGTAACTGTTGTCGGAGGCATGGCGGGAGGGCACTACATGAGCGTAAGGATGGTAAGCAGTGTCGGGAGAATGTCGGGAGGGAGGGTAACTGTTGTCGGAGGCATGTCGGGAGGGCACTACATGAGCGTAAGGATGGTAAGCAGTGTCGGGAGAATGTCGGGAGGGAGGGTAACTGTTGTCGGAGGCATGTCGGGAGGGCACTACATGAGCGTAAGGATGGTAAGCTGTGTCGGAGGCATGTTGGGAGGGCACTACACAAGCGTAAGGGTCATCAGTGGTGTCGGAGGCATGTCGGGAGGGCACTACATGAGCGTAAGGATGGTAAGCGTTGTCGGAGGCATGTCGGGAGGGTACTACACAAGCGTGAGGATGGTAGGGGCGGGGGTGTGAAAGCGTAGCGAGTGGTGAGGACGGAGAGGGGCGGGCAGTGTCGGAGTCTCATCCGGATGGAGGGCAATGCGGGTGCGTAAGCATGCTAAGCGTCGGGGAGGCGGAAGCCAATGAGGTGAAATTACACGAACGTTGCGCATAGTGTTGAAATGGGTTTGGGCTTTGAGTGACATTCTCATGTGACACATGTGACGATTGACGTTGTCTTGACGCTGACGTGACGTGACCCACTAAATCCTGTGACTATAAAGTGACACTAACGCGACTGAAGCAAGATTTTATACTGACCGCGGTGCGACGTGAACTCAATCGCCGACGATTGACGCGAGATTCGCCCTGGTGAATGGAGAGGGGACTGCTATATTATTGAAAAGGGATTAGATTTTGATTTAGAGGATAAAGTCTTACAATTAATAATTATAATGAAGAATCACCAGTTTTGTTTGAAGCAAGAAGAATGGAATAAGTTATGGAAAGAAATTGTCAGCAGCAAGATTGAAATGAAAATGAAGAAGAATCAAGATTATTTTAAGAAAATCATTCTACAGGAAATTAAGGGCCCAGCATGGCCTTAAACTGCAATTCAACTATCTAGTTACTGTTTATCTTACTCTATTTAAAATCAAGATACCAAAAAAAAAAACAAAAAAAAACAAAAAAAAAAACAAGAATATATCAACAAATGCAAGGACCAATGATACATGATGGCCAGCATGGCCTTAAACTGCAAATTTAATTTCTGAATTTTCTGTGATAGTATCAAAAAAAAAACATAAAAAGTATATATATATATAAAATCTATTAATAATCAATAAATCAATGAAGAAAAAAAAATCTATATATAACTAATAAAACAATAAAAATTAATGATTGATATAGAGATCAGAAGTGATAGTTGTGGTAAAGATATTTCAATTAGTATGAAAAATAAAGTAACAAAAAAAAAAGAGCTGGTTATCAAATTCATCTAGAAAGAATGCTTTAGTTTTTTTATTCTGTACTAGTATCAGTAGTTTCTTATACTTAAAAAATAGGGGTGGTTAACTATTTCTTATACCACCCAAAGCACAAGTGGCTATAAGTTTTGGGGAAAGTGGGACTTTAATAATTAAACATCAGTTTATAGCTCTAATCAATGAAAATCAATTTCAGTTATTTTACCTTAATAAAGAATTATTAATTTAATATTAAATAATAGCTTATTTTCCATTAATGAAGTACTTAGATATTTCTTGAATTCTCAATTTCATGAATAATTACCTTCCATATGGTCAAAAAAAAAACACTTATCATTGCACTTCTTCAAAAGAAGATCATTGTTTGTTAAAAGAAAAATTCAAGTTTCAATTTCAAAAGAAAATAATTTCAAAATATAATTCAACCAAATAATCTGTAAACAAGGAAGGTTTGATCAGTATTATGTTGAAATTGAAAAAAAAAATGAAAAGAAGTTTCATTAACTTACTAATACAAGAGTAGAGCTCAAATCAATATTGAAGGTCTCAAATATACAGCACAGAATTTCTTCATTTTTTACAGAAAAAAAAAAGGAATGTTGAATGAAAAAAAAAAAAAAAATTCTTCAAGATTTTTTCACTACAAGAAGACAATATATTTTACAAGAAAGAAAAAAGCCACTTATCAGTTATGCATAGTATCAATCCTCAAGAGAAATTATAAAGAAACTTATCTTAACATTCTAGAACTGAATCAATCAGGAAGCCAAAATGGAAATTATTGAGCTGAACTACTCAATACACATACATGCTACACACATACACACAGCATGCATACACACATAGCACATACAAAGAATCCAACTCACAAGGAGGAGTGACCAGATTTTTTAATTTAATTTTTCTCTTTTTTCAATTTTTAATTTTTTTAATTTTTTTTAATTTTTTTTAATTTTTTTAATTTTTTTAATTTTTTTAATTTTTTTTTTTTTTTTTTTAAAAAAAAAAATTAATAAAAAAAACTGGCCACCCCCCTTGCTTTAAAAAGAAGCAAAAATAAACAAAAAGAAAACCAATTCATGAGGAAGGAGGAATAAATATAGCACATCAATATAAAGCTATATTGAATAAGATAATATTATAATAATATAAGTATCATGATATTATAATATTGAAAATAAAGTAATACTAAAACAAAAAGAATAATACAATAATATAATTTTGAATTCAATAGAAAAAAAGACAGCTATAGTAAAAGGGATATATCCCTGAATGATGAATAAATATAAATAATCTTATTGATTTAACATGATAATTTTTAGAATATAATTTTAACCTGAAAATATATATAATGATAGATATTAGCAAGGTTAATCAAAAGATAAATATACAGAGGCAACTGGCCAGGTTGACCCTACATAATTTATTTTTTTTAACCTTACTTGGCTTAAAGCATAACAAAAAAAAAATTAGAATATTTTCCTCTAAATATATAAATAAAGAATTAGTATGAAAAGAATGGGAGAGTAGCTTGAAAATGTAGCTCCTTTTATATTAAAGAGAAGGGCTTTTGGCTCACCCACAACTTGACCATCATAACACTGAAAAAAAAAAAAAAACTTGGTGGTTCTTTGCAAGTTTTTTAGTTTAATTTATATTTTTAATTAATTTTAAAAGTTTAATTTATCTTTATTTAATTTCTTCTAAACAAATATAAATATATAACAAATATAAATATATATAAATATAAATATATATAAATAAAGATATATAAAGATAAATAAATACAAATAATTATAATTAAATATAAATAAATTGATATATATATCTAAATGAATATATTTAAATACAAATATAAATAAATATATACAAATATAAATAAATATAAATATATATATGAAAAATACAAATAAATATAAATTTATATAAATAAACATATATAAATACAAGTAAATATAAATAAATATAAACAAAGAGAAATATAAATAAATATAAATATAAATAAATAAAAACTCAACTAAACAAACAAATAAATATATATAAATAAATATAAATAAATATATATAAATAAATATAAATAAATATATACAAATATAAAGATAAATAAATAAGAATAAATAAAAAAAATAAAGATAAATAAATAACAATACATAAATACAAATAAATATATAGAAATATATATAAATACAAATAAATCTAACTTTATATAAATAAAAATAAACATAAATAAATATATATAAATACAAATGTAATTAAATATAATTAAGTACAAATAAATACAAGCTAAATATAAAAAATACATATAAATACATATAAATTATAAATATAACTATAAATATAAAAATATAAATAAACATAAATATATATAAAGATGAATAAATATATAAAAAAAAAATAATAATAAAAATTAAAGCAAATAATAAAAAAAAAAAAACAAGATCGCTTAAGCGATCAAATTTAAAAGAAATTAATAATAAAAAAAAAGACTATATGCGATTAAAAAAAAAAAAAAAAAAAATACAGAGAATTACTGTACTGTACCAAAAAAATAAATAAATATACTGTTGTACAGTACACATGTACTGTACAGTACTCTAATAAAAAATAAGAAGAAAGATCGCTCATGCGATCAAATAAAATAATAATAATATCATAAAAATAAAAATAAATAAATAAATAAACAAATTAATATTAAAAAAAAATTATTAAAAAAAAAAAAAAAAACAGAGCGCGACTTAAAGTAGAACTTATTTATAAAGTATTTTCTTTAAAAAAAAGAGAACAATAAATAAAATGAATAATATAAAAAAAAAAAAACCATAACGTTCATGATAAAAAAAAAGAGTACAGTGTATTACTGTACTATACATTTATTCACTGGTACTTTAACAAAGAAACCATCATTATATAAAAAAATAAAAAAAATAAAAAAAATAAAAATAAAAAACAATAGTAAATAAAATTAATAACTTAATATAAAACATTTATTAAATATTTAGAAAAAAAAAAAAAAAAAAAAAAACTAATAGTTTTTTTTTTTTTAAAAAAAAGAAAAGATTGCTCAAGCGATCAAATATACAAAATTAATAGAAAAAACATAGACGCAATTAAAAAAAGGGGGACTAAAGGACAGTTCAGTAATGTACAGTACAGTACTGTACATTACAGTGCTGCTACTGTGCTGTAAAATCTAGTATAAAATATTATAATAAAAAAAAGAATTTCACAAATTAAATAAACAAAAAAAAACATTATTTTAAAAAAAAAAAAAAAACTGAACGCGACTTAAAGTCGACATTAGTGATGTATTTTCTTTTTTTTTTTTTTTTTTTTTAAAAAAAAAAAAAAAAAAAAAAAAAAAGACAAAAAGCGATAAAATGAATAATAATAAAAAAAGAACACTAACGTTGGTGATTAAAAAAAAAAAAAAAAAGAGTACAGTACAGTTCTTAACTAGTACAGTGCTGTACTTAAAAAAAAACCCATCACGATATAAAAAAACTTGAAAATAATATAAAAAAAATAACAATTGCGATATGAAATAAAGTACAGTAAAATACTATGAAGTACTGTAAAATTAATACAAAACCTTTACTTTATTGAAATGAATGAATAAATATCAATACAATCAGACTCAAAATTAATTAGAGTTTTTTTTAAAAATTAAAAATAAAAAAAAGATATAACAATGAAAAATAATCTGCACACACAGTATCCAGCTACAAAAGAAATATTACAATAATGTGCAGTACTCAAAGTAAATAAAATTAAGAAATTAAAAAAAAAGAAAGAAATTTTAATGATTCACAAACAATGAAAGTGTACTATAAAATATTCTTTTTGAAGAAATAAAAATCAATAAATAAAACAAGATAAAATAAATAATAACTATTATTATTCTATATTCTATTTGTCAACAAAAAAAAACAATATATACTAGACAAAATATATAGATATATATATGTTATCATAAATTGAATAAGAAAATGAAACTTAAATAAGTACAATAGTAATATAATCAATTATAATTTTGAATGAAAACCTTCAGTAATTTCTTTTTCAAAAAAAAAAAATAAGAAGATTATTCAAAATAAATCATGTATTAATAGTGACAATAAAATCATAATAACAAAAGAAAAAAATAATTAAATGGTAAAATCAATCCATTGCTTATAGTTAAAACTCAAATTTAATCATTATTCAGTTGATATATTACACTCAGATATTAAAAATAAAATGAATAACAACATGTGGTCATAAATATTATAAAACAATAAATATATAAATATCTGGGTAATATGAAGATTAATCTCATCACATAAAATAAAATAAAATTAATTATATTTAAAAAAAAAAAAAAAAAAAAAAACTAATAATAACAATGATTCAAATAAAAAAAAAGGGGATGTCCTCCATGACTTTAAACTGGAAATTTCTTTATTTAATAATATTATATATTAGCCATATGGAGTATATAGAAAAAAAAATTGAAGAGTATTGGAATACTCATTTTAAATATCTATTTTGATTTCAAAATATCTTGATAATTAATTTAATATTTGATTATTTATTTCAAACTTCATTTTTAAAAAAAAAAAGAATAAAGTCCACCAAGACTATAAACTGGAATTTCATTTTATTATTATTTTTTCACTCAATAAAAAATCCAAAGTCCACAAAGACTATAAACTGCAGCTTTTAATTTATCATTTTTAAATGAATGAATGTTCAATTATATAGGTCCTCCATGACCTTAATCTGTAAATATTAAAATCTCAATATTATATAAGATTATATATGAAAAATTCAAGTATATATATATAATATATATACTCAAAAAAAAAGAAAAAAAAGAATAAATCATAAGAATTATCAATCACTTAAAGATTAGAAATATGATTTTTATTATTAATATTATTATTAGGAAAATCTTATTCAGAAAAGAGAGGCTTTAATGGTCTTCCTGCTCTAGGTGGCACTTGGACAACTGGTCTATATGTACATAAAAATACATATACACTGAGCAGCCAAGGTCAGACCTGGTCTGATGAGGGGAAATATCTCTGAATTGATTAGAGCTATAGCCTTGTAGACTGCCATTATATAGTGTCAGGCTACCACAGAAATTAAAACCTCTTCTTAGTATGGATAAGACTCAAAATAATAATAATAACAATAATAATAATAAAGCTAAAATTCAAAATTTGGCAACCAAATATTACAAGAATCAAAGAAAAAATACAAAGAAAGTAGAAAAACCAGCTACAGAAATTTAAATGGAGAGGGGGTCTTATCCCAAACCTGAAGATTAATGTTACAGAAAGAAAGAAGAAAAAAAAAAAAGATCTCTTAATAGTAACTTGAAAGCTCAATCATGACATGATGAATTTTTTGGAAGATGATAAATATAGACTGGCTTTCCTTTAAGCTTATCATAAAAACATCCTGAAGGCATATTTAACTCTAAAATTATGAGAATTTCTTTCAATCTATAAAATTGGCAATTTAATGAATCCATGAAGGGAGTAGTGGAATTTTCAGTCCTTGTATGACTTAAAACTACAGGGGTGGCACACCTGAGGGCTTATAGTATATTTCTTTATTTTAGTCCATGAAAGGAGTAGTGGTATCAAAGAAATAATGTGAAGAAAGAAGAGGTCAGATTTGAAATGGTTCAAATAAAATCCTCAAATATATATGATAAATTGGCCAAAGAATAAAATATTGAAGAAAGAAGGACAAAAAATGTAGAATTGAAATATGCAAAGAGATTGGTAATGACTGAAAAGAAGAAATAAGTATCTATCAACCCAAACATTTTATGAATTATTAAGCCTCAAGGTAGCTCAAGTTGATATTAGAATAAGGAATCTTTCAGCTTAAAGAAAAGAAAAAAAAAAAAAAAAAAAACTGCCCTTGGATCAAGTCAAATTGAAGACCAGGAGGTCCTCAGCATGACATGAAACTGCTCCCTTGTGAAGAAATGGACAAGGGGTCTTATTGTCCTTGTATGACATAAAAAGGCAGGATTTTGTATACCTAATATACAGGGTCTGCACACCTGAGTTGTAGGGTCCTGTATGACCTTAAACTGCAACCTCAAATGTATGAACAGAAAAAAGATAAAAGAAGTGAATATTTATTTAATTTAATAAATTATTGAAATAAGGAGGAGAATTAAAGAAAATAGAAGAATTGATACTATATTGATTTCAACATAACCAGTTTTAAAAAGAAAAAATATATAAAAAAATAGAAATATCAAAAAAAAACAGAATCATTTCAGTGATATTACAAAATGGATTACCAAAATAGTGCAGCAAAATACAAATCAGTACTCAAGAAGATCAAACCAGTTAATGAGCCTATGCCACAAGACATAAATCCTCCTTTGGGAAGGCCACCATTATCAAGAGACCCTTATAACACACCACTATCACCAAAACCACCTAAATTTATGGTCACATCAAAAATAACACAAGAAAGATTTGAATTGATAAATTTTGGACCACCTGGATGGCTTTCAGAAGAATAAAGGAGTCTTCTTATGAGTGTCATAGTTTTAAGAGAAAAAGCAATTGCATTCAGTGCAGAGGAAAGGGGTTTACTGAAACATTCATATGGAAAACCCTACAAAATACCAGTAATACCACATACACCTTGGCAAAAGAAGCCAATACCAATACCAAAGCCCATAATACCCCAGTTTATTGAATTGGTAAGGGAAAGGATTAGAACAGGCTTGTATGAACAGTCTACCTCTAGCTATACAAGTCCAGTATTCTGTGTTGCAAAGTCAAATGGAAAACTTAGAATTGTCCATGATTTACAGGATCTTAATAAGGTAACAATTAAAGATGCAGGATTACCACCACATATTGAAGAATTTGTAGATGCCTTTTCAGGAAGAGCTTGTTATGGACTTGGTGACATAATGGGAGGGTATGATGAAAGAGAATTAGACATTTCTACAAGACCCTTAACTACATTTGAAACACCACTTGGAAGGCTACAACTCACAAGATTACCACAAGGAGCAACCAATTCTGTTGCAGTTTATCAAGCCCAAATGACTTGGATACTTCAAGAAGAAATACCAGAGAATGTAGGAATTTTTATTGATGATGGAGGGATAAAAGGTCCAAGATCAACATATAATAATGAAACTTTACAAGAAAATAATTTGATAAGAAGATTCATTTGGGAATATGCAGTTACATTAGAGAGAATATTATTCAGAATTGAAGAGGCAGGACTTACCATATCAGGTATCAAATTTGCATGTTGTGTGCCAGCATTGGACATAGTAGGGCATGTAGTTTCTTTGAATGGAAGAAAAATCTCAAAGCAGAAGATTAATAAAATACAAAGCTGGCCAAAGCCCCTCAATAAAAAGGAAGTAAGAGGCTTTTTGGGACTTTGTGCATATGTTAGAATGTTCATTCAAAATTTCTCTCAGATTGCATCACCACTAAGAAGATTAACAAGAGATGATGAAGAATGGGAATGGAATACTAAATGTGATGAAGCATTTGAAAAGTTAAGAAAAATTGTAGGGGAGGAAATAACATTAAAAAATTTGGATTATGAAAAGGGAGCAGGGAAGATTAAATTAGCAGTAGACTCAAGCTATATAGCTGCAGGAGCAGTACTTACTCAAGAAGACAAAGAAGGAAAGGACAGACCAGTTCTTTATGAATCAATAAAATTCTCAAGATTGGAATCAAAATACTCACAGCCAAAGCTGGAGCTATGTGGAGTGGCCAAAATACTCAAGAAACTCCAAACAGTACTTTGGGGACAGCATTTTGAGCTACAAGTAGATGCAAAAGCCTTAATTGAAATGATAAACTCACCCTGTTTGCCAAATGCCCCAATGACCAGATGGGTTGCATTTATTCAATTGTTTTCTTTTGACTTAGTTCATAAGCCAGGGAAGACCTTCACAATGCCAGATGGGCTGTCAAGAAGACCTCAGTCAGAAGATGAAGAAAAAGAAAAATCTGATTTTGATGAAGAAGAAGAATGGATAAAACCACACCCAGGGTTTGGAATAAAACATAATAATATAATAAAATTGGGAGGAATAAAGCTACCATCAAAGCAAGAAGGATTTTGGAAAAGAATGGTGGAATACTTAAATAAATTGAAAAGGCCTTTTGGTAGTAAAGAGGATGACTTCAAAAAAATTAAAAGGAAGTCATCAAATTTCTTTCTGGAGGAAGGCCAACTCAAAAGAAGAAATACACCAAATCCACAAGTAGTTGTGTCAAGTCAGAGTTCTCAAAGAAGAATATTAAAATCATTACATGAAGAAATGGGACAAAGAGGAGAAAATGAAACATACAGAAGAGTTAAAGAAAGATTTTGGTGGGAAGGAATGAAGAAAATAGTCAAAAAATGGGTCAAATCTTGTAAAGCTTTTCAGAAGAGAAGTCATTATCACCAAAAAGAGGCAGGAAGAATCTCATTCACCTCAACATTATTTGAAAGAGTCAGTATAGATGCAGTACATGTAAAAGCAGGAAGATGGAAGTATTTAGTAGTGGCCAGGGATGATTTCTCAGGATGGCCAGAGACAATTGGTTTAGTAAAGCTTACAGCAAAGTCAGTATCAGAATGGCTCACTTCTGAATGTATTTGCAGGTATGGAGCCCCAAAAGAGGTTACAGTAGATGGAGGGCCTGAGTTTGGAAAGGAATTACAAGATGCAGTAAAGAAAGCAGGTTCAAAGATAAGGGTAACAACACCCTACTACCCTGAGTCACAAGGAATGGTAGAAAGGGGGCATAAACAATTGAAGGATGCATTGGTGAAGATGTGTGGTGAAAATGGTTCAAAATGGAAAGAATACTTACCTTTGGTTACATTGGCTGACAGAATATCAACCAAAAGAACAACAGCTTACTCCCCATTTGAGCTTCAATTTGGTCAAAAGGCAGTACTACCAATAGACATTGAAGCAAAAACATACTTATCAATTGAATGGCACAAAGTACAATCAACAGAAGATTTATTGGAAGCAAGAGCTGAACAGCTATCAGGAAAAGAAGAAATAAGAAAAAGGGCAAAAGAGAAATTAAAAAAGGCCAGGGAGGATTCAGTAAAATATTGGGACAGGAAATTAGCACATCAAATAAGAAAGCCAATTCATCCAGGTGAAATTGTTCTTGTATACAATAAAGCATTAGAGTCACAATGGGGATTATTGTTCAAGAATAGATGGGATGGACCCTATAGAGTTGTGAGACAAATAAACAATGGTCCATATGAGCTGGAAGAATTAGATGGTACAAAACTAGCAAGAAGGTTTGCAGCAAGTCAAATAAAAAAGTTCTATCCAAGAGGAAAAGAGTTGGACTCAGAGGAAGAGGAAGAAGGAGAAGAGGAAGTTGAAGATGAATCTCAATTGGAAGATGGAAGAGGACTTTGATGAATAAAATTCCTTTGGTTCAAAAAAAAGGGGGGAAATGTTTGATTGTTTTTTTTTAAAAAAGGTAAGTGGATTATCACCTTGAATGCTGGGGACAGCATTAAATGGAGAGGGGGATGTGGTATTCCATACCAGTTCTTCCAAGGTTCAAATCCACAATCTCAAAGCTAAAACTTTGATCAATAATAATAATAATATATATATATAAAGAAAATAAAAATAAAAAGTGAAAGATAAAAGTAAAAAAAAAATCAAGAAAAAGGAAGATAATTATATTAAAATAAAAAAAATAATAAGTATTCCACTGGAATCTACATCAAATTTTACCTATAGTCACATATTGCCTCAACCCCATAATGTCAATAATTTTCTAGATATCATGGATTAAAGAAGAGAAATGATACTATACACTCTATACTAGGTACAAGAATATGCTTAAATATAATGCAGCTTGTCTAAATATTCAATATGAATGAACATGTGTAATATTACATAAGTGACACCATTACTCTTACAGGATCATGTGTTACATGTCTTGACATAAAAAAAAAACACTTACATATAAGCTAACATAGTGTTACATTACTCAATCCCCACTTAAACTCCCATAACCAAACATTACAGGTATTATTTACAAATTAAATTTTACATAGAGAAATACTCAACTGAATACAGATCAAGGCTGTGAAGAAGAAAAATAAAGTTAGTAGAGATAAGAATACAGTTTTAAAAAAATGGTGCAATCAACCAAACATATGGTGCAATATCTGTATCAAATGACACCATTCCAAATTTAACCACCAGCAAAAATGTCTCAAGGCTGTGAAGAAGAAAAATAAGGTTAGTAGAGATAAGAATACAGTTTTAAAAAAAATGGTGCAATCAACCAAACATATGGTGCAATATCTGTATCAAATGACACCATTCCAAATTTAACCACCAGCAAAAATGTCTCAAGGCTGTGAAGAGGAAAAATAAGGTTAGTAGAGATAAGAATACAGTTTTTTAAAATGGTGCAATCAACCAAACATATGGTGCAATATCCTGAACAAATGACACCATTCCAAATTTAACCACTAGCAAAAATATCTCAAGGCTGTGCACTGACAATAATAAGGTTCAGAATGGTGCAATCAACCAAACATATGGTGCAATATCTTGATCAAATGACACCATTTTTAATTTACCCACCAGCAAAAATCTCTCAAGGTGGAATTTTTTCTAAGTCCCTTGTTTTTGGAAGGCTCTATGGAGGGCCCAAAAGGTATAAATAAAGGGCCTCTCTCCCTGTTTTTCCCCCCATGCTTCTGATTCAGACAATAATCTTGAGGATCAATCCATCCCTTCTCTAGTAGGATAATCTAGTATTTATATTGAAAAAGATCAGTAGCAAGGCTCAGTATCTTATAGTATTATTTATGATTAATTAATGAAAGATATTTATAATATTAATGAAAGAGTTTAATATTATTTAATAGTCTTACCATTATAGTAGTAGTGTTGAAGTAGTGTTTGAAGATATTATCATTGGTGATCTTATCTAATTTATCAATAACCCTTATTTATAGAAGGGATATCATCTTACCCTTATACCTTATATCATAAGCCTTTTAGGTATATTGGATTATATTTATATTAATACTAATAGTATTATATTACTATTATATCATTTATATCTTATCCTTATATTAAACAAAACCACCCTTAAAGAATTATCTTACCCTTAAATTATTATAGCTATATTGATAGTATTATTAAATCCCCTTTAAAAGTATTAGCTAGCTATAAAGATTATTATTAATATTATTAGTGATCTTAAACAATATTCTTTAGATATATCAGGTATTGAAAGAAGGAATACTAGAAGAATTAATTAAAAAGAATTATAATCAATAACAAGAAAGTTAAGCAAAACCTAAATTATTAAAATATATATTAACTATTACCAGTATTATCATAGTGATCTTTTATTGACAGACTGATAGAGACTGCTGAAGAAAATTCTCTAATTGAAAAGCCACAAAACTAAATAATTGATTTGTGATCTCATCAAAAAGGGTATCTTTTTCAGTATATTTAGAGGGGAAGCTAATACACCTTAGCACCCATGGTTATTGGCTAATTCTGAAATTCAAAACAGACTCACCAATAATTTCCCCCTCAAGGTACTGCCTATTATTTATCCCACAACAAAAGGAGTTCCCACAGCGGTCTTGGTTCAAGTGATGAGGTCACCTTGACGGTACCCAGGTCAGCAAAACTCACAACCAGGATTGACCCGTTTTAGATTAGCTTTGTACTAGATAGATTGTAATTTAATTTTGCAGAGTTATTTATGAATTTAATAATCATGACTTCCTATCCTACTACTTCCCGGATGCCACAGTCTGAGTACCAATAGTAATTGTACGGCGGCATGCCTCCGTACATCATTGCAAAGACTCCGACAAGACGCTAGCTGAGTCAGGCGTTGTGTCCGCGAGTAGCACACGCGGGGGCATTGCGGGAAGTCACGTTTATCACTTCGCGCCAGCCCATAATAGGCCAAATGTTCCTGTGTCTTTCAAGAGGACTAGGATAGCTAGGGATCCGCAGCAGGATGCATATTGCATTTGCGTGTGCTTGCAATATTCCAAATGGTTGGATTGGAAAGTGATTGCATGGGAACATCAATGTGTAAAATTGAATAATGCACTATCCACTGCAATTTTCAGGTTCAGGTATTTGAGATCGCAAATTTGCCAAGGTCAGGTGTGATTTTTCTTTTTAGCCGCAATCAAAAAAGATTCATCAACCGCAATTCAATTTAGGTGATATTAATAAATCAGTAGTCATTCGGTTTCAGTTCATTTTCTGCTGCAAGCATGCCATTCACGAAAAAAGGAAAAGAGCGTAAAAGGGAACTCGCCAGAAAGCGTCGGGCTGAGGAAGGAAAGTGTGAGTTTCTCGCTTAATCTCAGTGTATATATATAGATATATATATATGCTTCCACATTTATGTGGCACCCTCATTGAGCCCCACAGAAGAACATTGGCTTTAGTTGGTTCAGATTGTGCCAATGTCATGTGGGCTCCAACAGGGAAGTCAAAGGATGTGTGCCGAAGAAAGCTCCATGGGCATTGGGCACCATTCTGGACTCAAAACTCCTTAGCTTCAAATGGCAGGAAGCAGTATCTGATATCTTGTCTGCTTCAACACAAAGTGATCCCTCAACCACTCGGGAATAGTCGGACATCCCAAAAGATAAATGAGGGCAAAACCAACCGAAAGCAGAGGTTTTTTTCCTCCTCTCGAGCAACAGCACAAATATCAATGCCAGTATCAGCAAATATGATTCCAAGTGAAATTCGGAGCCTTGTGGATGTCAATCAGATCAAACGCATTCACTTTGGCCGTGTGGCAATTTTCTCTTCAACCGGATTACTCATTGCCCTTGTTGAATTCCGACCATTCACAACAATGAGTGAAGTCGAGGTCAATCAATGGGATGAATTATCACAATTCTTATTTCGCGAAAAGAGGTTCACTGACCCTATTGCAACAAATAGAGCATTGCTGGAGGGATTTATGTTCGCGATTGGGTGGCGCAAATGCACCACGAAGAATGAACAATTTGGTCTGTATGGTAGTGCTGGCAAAATTGAAAATGCAAAAGATGAATGGTGGGACCGAGGTGCCAATGTTAGCTCGGTGGGTCGCATTCTAGGTCAATCCTTACAATATGTTGGGGATAATTTATTTCAGAAGATTCAAAATTGCTACAACTCATTGGGGGTTCCGTCTTTTGATCAAGTCAAGTATGAAGGCAATAATCCCGCAAATCAGGGTGCATGTGAGTTTGCTTCGGCACTCACTTTCACCATGAATGGATTCAAAAACTCACCTAATCTTGATAAGGATGCATCGCTGTATGCTTCGGGATGGTGGTTTCAAGCTGATAAGGAGACCGGCCAAATTCAAAGAGATGCATCAAAGCGGTGTACAGGGGGGAAATTGATTTTCCCAAATGAGCATTTTTGGATTGATCTATCCAATTGTCATGGGCTCATTCAGGTAGTGTGGGCCAGAAGTACATTTCTTCATTATACTGATCCAGCACAGGACAACGAAAGCACGACACTAGTGGGTATGTCCGCACAATGCTCAAGGAGGTTGGCAAAAACAATGTGCCGTAAAAGCCATGGCTATTATGAGATTGGCGAGGGAGCGGCCTATCAAATCAGGGATGGTAATACAATCTCAGCCCAATTCAAAGAGTGAGGCAGTCGGAATAGCAGCGTGATTGGTAGATAATGGTGGGGTAAGTAAGGCAGAGAGGACAATATACACCAGGATTGGATGGTTTCGAGTGCGGGAGATGGGGTGTCTCACATGAAAAAGGGGTGAAGTGGATTATGTACAGAGGCATGCCATCATACATATGCCAGGTTTGTTGCTCTTTTCCAGGATGCCAACGCTTCACACGCGAATACTTATGCTTGTGCAGGTTCCGACAATGCTAAAAGTTCCTTACCTCTATGCGGGCTGCCAACGCTTCACACGCCAATCCTTACGCCTGTTCAGGTTCCCGACAGCTCACACGCCAATCCTTAAGCCTGTGCAGGTTCTCGAACGCTCACACGCCAATCCTTACGCCTGTGCAGGCTCCCCAAAGCTCACATGCCAATCCTTATGCCTGTGCAGGCTCCCGACAGCTCACACGCCAATCCTTAGGCTTGTTAAGGTTGCCAACAATGCTGACAATTTCTTACGCCTGTGCAGGCTCCCGACAATTCACACGCCAATCCTTACGCCTGTGCAGGTTCCCGAAAGCTCACACGCCAATCCTTAAGCCTGTGCAGGTTCTCGAACGCTCACACGCCAATCCTTACGCCTGTGCAGGCTCCCCAAAGCTCACACGCCAATCCTTACGCCTGTGCAGGCTCCCGACAGCTCACACGCCAACCCTTAGGCTTGTGAAGGTTGCAAACAATGCTGACAATTTCTTACGCCTGTGCAGGCTCCCGACAATTCACACGCCAATCCTTACGCCTGTGCAGGTTCCCGACAGCTCACACGCCAATCCTTACGCCTTTGCAGGCTCCCAACAGCTCACACGCCTATCGTTACGCTTGTGAAGGTTCCCAACAATTTAAACAATTCAATACATGACTAAGATTAATAGCGTGTGACCATAGGAACGGCAATTTCTCATCAATCTGGAGTGGATTGCTCACATGCCGGAACCTCCCGCTTTTTTACAGTTAAGATTTGATATGGCTCTAAACAATGGAGGAAGAAAATATAGGAGGCAGGAATGGTGACTATTGGCGCATTTTTGGCAAAAGATTTTCACACATACAAATACTAACTCAAACTTTTGGTGGGGCACTTACGAAAATTATTCTCACACAATAGTAAATATGAATCATTGAGGAATTATAATAAGTTCACGTGAACAAAGAACGTAAGAGAAATTGAAAATATCTTTCATTGAATACAAAAAATTTATCTAAAGGAGTGTATTACAAAAGGTAAAAAGAGGAAAGAATACGACTTTTTTTGTGGATTTTATTTTTCTAAGAATTTTGAGACTATCCCGGTGATGTCCTCCATTGGATAAGCCTCCATCGCCTTGCCAAGGAGGGAGTTTAGTTCCTCCCGGAATTCCCGGTGCATCTCATTTCGATGAGTTTCATCCACGAAAGGAATCATGTGGAGCAACCGACGATGCTCCAACAAGATTCGGTTGATCGATTCGTGGACGGTGGCTCGAGGAATCATTAGTATCGGGCGCAGGTCGGTGAATTCCTGGCGAGCGTCATTGTAGGAATGAGAGGAGCTTGGCACCCCAGGGGAGGAGGTGGTTGGGTTCTTGGCGGCAATGGGAGGGATATCCGGGGTAGGAGTGGTGGGAGGGGGAACAGGAGGGGAAGGTGGCGGAGTCGGTGAAGAAGAAGGTGGAGGGGGAGGGGGAGGGGGCGATCCGACTGGCCTATCGTCGATGATGATAATTGAGCGGGGAGTGGCGGGACGAGCTGGAGATGGTCGAAGGAGGGGTGAGGAAAAGTTGAGTTGAGTTAAAAAAGTGAAATAGGGACTTACCAAAAGGTTCCTCCGTTGATTGCGTAGGAGCCACCTCAGGTTGAGGCTCACGAGTCGCAATGTCCTCAGGTGGTTCGGAGGATGGACTCGGGCCAGGAATAGGTGGCTCATCGTGCTGGGAGGCTTCTACAAAAGGAGCAAGAGTCAGTTAATTTGATGCGAAAGTGAAAATGAGAAAAGAGAAAGTTGGCTGCTTACCGCGGAATAAGTCCTCAGACCATTGGGTGCCACTGGGGCCTGGAGTGGGTTGCCGCGGGGTTTGCTCGCAAGGCAAACTAGGAACGGGAGAGTCTTGTCGGGGGGGATTCGGGGGGTTTGGTTCTATGAGTAATGGAAAAAAGTGAGTATTATTGCGTGAAGATAAATGAGATAAGGAGGAGAAAGAAAAATTACTTTGGCATTTGAATCCCATCGGTGACAAGACATGGTGACGATCAGCCAAAGCTCTAATGTCCTCTTTCCATTGCCATCCTTCATTGGCCGGATAATCACTTTGCTCAGGTTGAGGAGTGAAGTGACCATCGGATGGTGGCCTAGGAGGGGGGGTGGACAAATCGATGCTTGAGGGGACTGGGCTAATCGTCCTGAATCGTTCCCACTGGCCTGTTTGGGGTCCCGGGGTCCATTCCCGCTCGGAAATGGTTTCATCATCATCGGCCACAAAGGAGTCCTGGCAAGGGCGTCTTGGGCGGGAACTCCTCTGGCCGGGGGGTCGGAAGGGGCGGACAACGAACGAACATTTCTTGTGTGCTTGTCGGCAAGCATCACAAGCGTCGGTCGTCGTCGAGGAACGAATGCAGGGGATACCCCGCTTGGTGCATAACGTGCACGACATCTAAAAACAAAACAAAACAGGTTAGTAACTGAATAGAAAGTAAGCAATCAAGAAAGAAAAGGAAGACATACGATGATTTATAATTTTAAAACGGAATTCAAATTAAAAAAGCGCTAGTAGGAGGTTTTTAAAAGTCTAGAAGAGAGTTGTGAAGAAAGGGAATTATTAATATTGGATCATAATGTTGACAAAAGTTTAATTGGAGAAAACGTACAAAGTAGATAGAAGTGGGGTTCTGAAAGTATTAGCAGGAAAAACAAAAAGCGAGCAGGAAGGGGAGTGGGGTTAGTCGAGTGCGAAAGAAAAGACTGGAAAGGCAGGAAGACAAGGGGGAATACGCACAAGAAGGACAAACGCGGTTGAGGTTGAACAAAGTGGAGCGGGTGAGAGAGAAAGTGAAGTGCGTGTCGTGTGAAGATGGTCTTTTATACCATGGTGAAGCTGAGACGATCTCAGCAGTTTCAGCACCCGCAAAAGTCTCAGCTTCAAGGCGTGTGGGCAAAATTGAAGCTGAGTCTCAGCGAATGATGCAACTGGGAAGTGAAATGCTCGCATGAGGCAGAAGAACAATGGGGGTCTGGCTGAGTATTGCAATTTATTGAATTGTCAAGCTGAGTCAAATCCCCTTTGTTTCCTTAAATTGCCACCCGATCACCCAGGAGGGTGGTCGTGAGGCCCGTGTTGAATGTGCATTGTGGGTGCAATGCACAAGTGACCCATGCAGAAAAGCACCCGGTGCATTTGGTCACAAGTGACCGCGGCAAGATTACCGGCCATATGGCCTGGTAATAGTATGTGAACAAAGGGGGGGGCTGTAAGACAAGTGAATACAGCCTGAGCTTGCCTCGACCCATTGCTCAGGTTTGGGTTCGTGTCATAATTGAAATGCTCAGTGGCTGAAAATTGGAATAGCACAGTGATTGAACTATAGATATAACAATATCAAATGCACCATGCTGAGCCATTGCTCAGTCGTTTTTGTATGCGCGCACTCTGAGCATTTGGCACAGCATCGGATGACATTTCAGCCAGGTGCAGCATTTCACAGGCTTTGGGGAAATGCTCCAAACTGAGCCTTCCAGTGAGCTATTGCAGAATTAGTTCATTCCATGGCTTTACTGAGCACTTTCACACGGTGCTTTTGACCATGACATGCTCAGCTTGCGTGTGCAAATCGGGTGAAACGTAATGCTGAGCATGTGGCACGTGAGCTACGTAAATGCAAACGATCGGAAGGTGCATGCACATTTGCTATATGCATGCAGGCTCAAGTAGTATTACACCTTCCTGATCTGTACAGTACAGTCAACACTGTAGTACGCAGTACACCTTTGTAAATGTATGCTGCGGGGCAGAGCAAAAGCTGTTCAACAATGTAACATGCAATCATGTCAAGCCATCGAGTCATATCTCTCACCTGCATCCCTTTGATGCACCTTGTTGGAAAGCTCTGCCTAACTACGGCACAGATGCGCATGTAATCCAAGTTAATGTAAGTGGGTCATAATGGGATGACTTAATATTTGGGTCATACACAAAGAGTTGATTCACTCCGGTGCCATTGTTGGGGCAAACAATGACTGGCCCGCTTGTTCATTGTCGGGCAGACACATGCTTTCATACGCACCCCCGATGGGTCATACACAGGCAACTTTCACATGCCTGGAAGACATTTTACTGCCAGTCTTCCAACTGCCTATTTTCTTGGTTGGGTTGTCAGCTTGACTGCAGACGCTGTGGGAACTCCTCTGTGTGGGATAAATGAGGCAGTACCTGGAAGGGGAAATTACAAGAAAAAGTTTTGAATTGCTTTTATGCTTGTAACCCTTGCTCTGCTTGTGTGCTAGAATACTCTAGACTGCCCTTCCTGAAAACGCTGAATTATCTTGACTTGAGTTCACAATCAATTTATTTTATTTGATGGTGGCTTGTCAGAAAAGTATATTAAACAGACTCTATCAGACCTTGTTTGATCTGGAAACAATGGTTAGTAAACCTTAACACAAATAAATAAAGATATAAAACTGGGAAAAGACTTTTTAATTCCTTTACTGAGAGCAGTAACACCTTGAGGGATTTCCAATTCTTGATGATAACACTGTTGAGAATATGATAACTGATAATAACAAACACTACTATATTTTTTTAAGTGTTTAATAATTTTATGATTATAACACTGTTGATAATATGATAACTGATAATAACCAACACTACTATATTTTTTTAAGGGTTTAATAATTTTATGATGATAACTTGTGATAATATGACAATTGATAATAACAAACACTACTATTTTTTTAAAGGGTTTAATAATTTTATGATGATAACCTGGGATAACAGACACTACTATTGTTCAATTTACTACTGAACTTGGCTACTGAGTAAAGAACTTTGTCAATGGGATGGATTTATAAAATAATGTAGACCAACTGTTAATTACTATTATCTATAAAACACCCAGACAATGCTACTGAGCTTGGCTACTGAGCAGATTTAGGAATGGGGATGGGATAGCTATACTGCTGAGCTTAGCTACTGAGTATTCCTAAAAATTAGGATAATGTGGATGGATGGAGGGGATTTCCCTCTGAAAAATATTAAGAAGTTATGTTTTTGTGATGGACCTCTGTCTAGGCCATGAGGAAAAAAGAATTGAAAGGGGGAGGGGACCTCTAATTATAGTTTTTGGTGCCTCCATGGGAGTGTCAAAAAAAAGGGGACTTAGAATTTTTCAGGTCTTCAAATTAAGGTTTGGTGGTAATTGAATTGAGAGGTCTGTGCCTTAATTGAGTTCTTGATTTTGTGGGGAAATTGTGGGGAAATGATGTCATTGATTATGTAATCCTAGTTTGTTTGTTTTTTTTTTGTTTTTGTTTTTTTTTTTTTTTTTAAATTTTTTTTTTTTTTTTTTTTTTTTTTTTTTTTTTTTTTTTTTGGATACACCCTTGTGAAACCTCTGTAAACACCTTCTGTAATACTACTGTGACACCTTTACTGTCTAATTTCTTCTTCTTACCCTATTTTCTTTCCATCTTTCACACTGTTCTATGACCTCCTTATTGTATGTGATTAAAATCCCTTCTGCTCGCAATTTTCAATTAAAATACTACTTAAAAAAACAAAAAATTATTCTTTGTTTATTTTTATTTTTTATTTTTTATATTTTTATTTTTTATTTTTATTCTTTTTTATTAATCCAAACTGACAAAATGGTATGGCATACCACATCCCCCTCTCCATTTAATGCTGTCCCCAGCATTTCCAGTGAGGATTAATAAAAAAAACCTTGAATTCCTGTTTGCTTGCTGGTTGAAATGAATAAAATTTTTTTATTGAGTATCCTTTCTTGATTTCTTTATTTCTCTCTCTCTCTCTTTCTTTCTTTTTTCTATGATCTTGAGGTACAATTTTCTTCCAAAAGGAAAAAAACTCCAATTCCCATGAGAGTTTGTTTTAATTCCTGATTGCAATTCTTTATACTGGTTTTTCTTCATTCCTGTTTTATGCCTTTTGAGCTCTAATATCCTCCTCTTCTTTTTAATAAGATCATTTTTCCTTAAATTTCCTCTTGTTTTACTGATTTCTTGTATTTATTTATTAGTACCATCTTGACTAACTCCAATCAGAAAATTCATTTCTTGAGGTGATTAATGAAGTTGACAAATCTTGATGATGCAGTTTAAGGTCATAATAAGGAACATTTCTTGAGCTTTTGGTAAGATTTTTATTTTTATTTTTATTTTTTTTTATTATTTTTTTTAATGAAAAAAATGATATTGGTGGATTTTGCTCATGAATAATGAGGCAGTTTAAGGTCATACTGAGGACCATATTTTGAATTTTAAGGAGTTTTATACAATTGTTGATAAAATCTAATTCAGATAATGATAAAAGATGATTTAGACAGTTTCAGGTCATGTCAAAGACTATTTCTTGAGATTTTGTGGTTTTGATATAATCTTTGATAAAAAATAATAATTATGATGATTTGTACAGTTTAAGGTCATGTCAAGGACCATATCTTGAGGAAATGCACTTGATAAAAAAAATAGATTCTTTAGACAGTTTAAGGTCTTATCAAGGACCATATCTTGAGGAAATGTACTTGATTATTTATTAAAAAATGGATTTTTAGACAGTTTAAGGTCTTATCAAGGACTATATTTTATGTTGTTGTTTTTTGTTGATGATGATGTTGTATTATTATTGTTTTATTTATTTATTTATTTATTTTTTTTTTTTTATTTTTTTTTATTTTTTATTTTATTTTATTTTTTATTTTTATTTTTATTTTTTTTATTTTTTTTTTTATTTTTATTTTTTTTTATTTTTATTTTTATTTTTTTTTGATGTATTATTTTGTTCTGGAAATGTTGAGAGCTAGAAGGGTTTCAACCCCTCTCCATTTAATAAAAAAATATTTTAATATAAAATATATTAAAATATTTTTTTTATTTGTTGAATAGTCCAGTAAGAGATTTTTATTTTTTATTTATTATTTTTTTTATTTATATTTTTTTTTTATTTATGTTTTTTTTTTTGTTTATCTACTATGAATGTTGTTTTGAGTGCGAAATGGATAAAAACATAAAAGTAACGAAATAGCGCTTAAATTAAGATTTGATGCCTATAAGACTCTTTAATGCAAAAAAGAATAGTGTAAGGTTTTCTTTTTGCCTATTAATTATTATTATTATTATTATTATTATATATATATATATATATATATTCAAAGTAAAAAATTTGAAATAATAAAAAAAATAATAACGTATATAAAAAGAAAAAATAGTAGTAAGATAAGCTAAAGAATTGATAAGAGCTCTAAAACAGAAAAGATAATGTTTAAAGCCTGAAACATGTAGGGGTATTTTCAGACTTGTAAGATGTTATGGCCCAATTTTTTTGATTATTTTTTTTTTTTTTTTATTTTTTTTTTTTTTGATAAAAAAATAAGAAATTTTAAGTAAGAAAAAAATAAAAATAGCTATGTTACATTTAATTTTGAATTGACTTTTCTTTTTTATTATTTTTTTGGGGATTTTGTAGAGTTTTTTCCTTTTAAATTAAAAATTATACTACTCTCAAACTTATTATTAAAAAAGTGTTGAATTTCTTTTTCAATTTTAAATTGGAGTTTCTTGAGATATAATGGGGTTTTATGATGTTTAAATTTCAATTTTAATTCCACATCAACCTTTTTATTAAAATTAAAATTTTGTTTATATAATTCATTTATAAACTTTTTTGTTGTTTTATTTTTGGTAATTTTCTTTTCTTCATTAATAAAAAGTAGGTTAATTGAAGAGCTATCTTTATTTTCTTCCTCAATTAAACTCATTTCATTATTAGTCCTTTCTTTCTTGTTTTTGCTATTTGGATTGATTAATCCATCATATATTTCCAGTAAGTCCTCTTCCTCTTGTGTCAATTCTTGGTAATAATCTTTTGGCTGAAGATTATTTATTATTTCAAAGCTTGTGACTGGTATGTTTTCCTCCAGGGGTTGTAATTTATCCAGAATTTCATCAGGTAAGGTAATCACAGCATCTTCTTGAGGTACTATGTTTTGCTGACTAAAGTATTCTGAATCTTCTAGGTTGAGACTTTTAATAATGTGACTAGGTGATCCAAAATTATAATTTTCCAATTCAGAGGGTGATAATAGGTATTCTTGATGAATTAAATCTTCTAACTGAAATTCTTTTTCATGATTGTTCCCATGATTTAAAGGTTGAAAATCTTCTTCATGAACATTAAATTCTTGAGTTATGTTTTTTTTATTGCTTATTAATTTATCCTCTATACTAATGAGGGTAAGATCTATCAAATCTTCCTCTAAAAGGTGAGGTGAGGATGATGATTGATTATTATTATAATTGAAGAAGATTGGGTCAATCAAATAGTTTAAAGCTGATGAATCTTGATTCATATTATGATTTAATGTTTGTTGATGTGCTAGTAGTTCCATTTTGAACCTTTCTTGTTGTGATTGAATTAGTAGACTATTTGAACTGGGTAATTCTTGCATGATGGTAACTTCTGGTTCACATTCTATTGATATTATTGATGATGGTGGTAAAGTTTTGGTTTCTCTCAGAAATGTTGTAGGTGACTCTAGGGTAAGATCAATTATTTCAGGTTTATATACGTTACAAAAATTCTCATTATGCATATCTTTATTTTGCATAATGCTTATTTCTGTATTAAATGATTCTTCTGCATTGTTGAATATGCTAAAACTAAACATATTAGAATATTGTTCTTCTTCCTCTTCATTCATTCCATTATCTTGTAAGTTTTTACTTTCTTCAACTTCTATTGAGGCTTTATGAATATTCTTTATAACAGTAAAGTAATTACAGAATTCCTTCCCCAAAATTATAAAGTTTGTTGCTCCCTCAACAGTAAATTGTAAATAGATTGTTTCATCAGTTGGCATAACAACCTGTACTTTCTTTATTATTATTTTATGTTCTTTTTTGTTTTTCTTTTTTGGCTTCATTCCAATACTTAATCCAATTTTCAATGGTAAGATATTTTCTTCTATGTTTGGGTTCATAACTGCCATGACAGGATATTCCTCCCATCCTATTCTAATATAAATTGGTGAGTTGAATTCTTCCACTTGGGTCATATTTTCATTTTTTGTGTTACATTCTTGATGTTCATTTCTTGCTCTAATTTTATCTTCTTTCTGAATACTGAAGTAATTTAAATTACTGAATAGTTGATTATTCATTTCTATGTTTTGTTCTTTATGGGATGAAGGCTTATCTTTAATGAGGCTCAAGGTCTTCCTACTGGCTATAGAATTTTCAAGGCTTGGACTAATTTGGTGATTTTTTATTTGATGGGTTTCTTCTTGACTAGAATTAATATAAGATAACTCTGACAATATTTCTTCATTCTTTTGATTTTGGTTTTCAACAGGTGAATCTCTCTTAAATTGTTTTGGCATTTTCTTGTTTCTGAATTTATTGAACAATTTTTGGGTAAACTTGATTGGAGCACCAGAAGTCACTCTCAACAAATCCATTGGTGAAAGACTATGCTTTGGTTTTGAAAGTATAGCTTCTACAAATGGTTTGTAGAATTCAGAAACAGGTTTTTGTTCCTTAATAATATGACAACCATTTTTATCACACACAGGTGAGACACTGTTCAATAGCTGTTTTGGCTTTAAGCCTTCATTCTGTACTAGTTCCACTTCAATTTGAGTGGAAGCTTCCATGTTAGAGCTAAGAGTATTCTCAAATGTTTGAGGGTAATTAGGATTTACATTATTGTTTATGCTAATTTTCAATTCATTGCTAGTTACTTCAGCTTTGGAATGCTTGGGATGAATTTCTGGATTTTGTTTTATAAGTACTTGATTTTTGTTTATTCTTGGATTTTCTTGAGGTAATTCTTGAAATCTCCTGATATTGCTTATATGATTTATCTTCCATTCTTCAATTTGGGTAGAATTACACAGCTCCATTCCCTTTGGTGGGTGTATATGCCATCCTTTGGTTTCTGGTGAGCATATTGGGATGCAAAATCTTCTTCCATCTGGTTCTTTATAGCTTAGAATTTCTCCTTGATCTTGTGAATGGTCAAGCCTTATTCCATTATCAGCCAGGAAAGGTCTCCCAACCACAGTGTGGACTGCTCCTCTAGCAACAAAAAAGTGAATTCTTCTTTCATCTCCAGATGGTAATATTATGGGTGTATTTTCTGCTAAACCAACAATTGCAGTACTGTGTCCTCCTATTCCTCTGAGTTTCATGTCTAAAGTCCTCATAGCTAATCCTGCTTTGATTGATTCATTCTCAGGTATGATATTTAATTCAGCTCCAGTATCCACCAAAGCTTTGACTGTGTACTCTTTCTGACCAATAAGAATATCCATCATTCCTAGTGGGCAGGAAAAATGTATTTTATCTATGACAATAATTTTCTCTTGAGGTAATTCCTGTTCTTCAGTGTTAATAGATTTGAGTGACGTCAAATATTTCTTTTCTGTATCAGAGAGAAATTTTAATTCTTGCATAAACCTGGGTGAGATTGTGACTATTTCTTCTAAAGTGAGGTTAATTTTCTGATCCATGACCTTCTTCATGAATTTTTCAATTATAGATCCTTCTTCTTCAATTAAAGGCTTTTTGCTTACTTCCATCTTTGGTAGTTTTATTAGAGCTTTCTTATAAATATCCTTCTCTTTAGCAGGTGTATTTGGGTTTGGTTTGGTTGGTTCTGATGGCTTAACAACCTCTTCTGGTCTTGATGACTTATATTTTGTAGGTATTATGACCTTTTCTTCTTCAGCTTCCTCTTCTTCAATGAATCCTCCAGGAATACTGGTCTTTTTCTTTATAGTGTCTTTGGGTTCAATAATCTCTTTTGAGGGAAGGGGTTGAGCTTTAGATTTCTCTTGATTTTCAATCCTTTGCTTTGTGTTCCTCAAACCATAAGCATACCCAAGAGGTTCTTCTAATCCTGTTGAAATGCATGGTGGTTCCCAATCACCCCAATTATCCATTGATATAAAGGCAGTTGATTTTTCCTTTTTCTTTTGCTCTTCCTCCTTGGTCTTTTCCTCTAACTTTCTTTTGAGTTCCTCTTGTTCCTTCTGAAATTCCCTAACTAAATATTTTGGTGGAAATTTTCCATCATTGGGGACCCTTTCCCAGTTGGGATATAAATAATTGAAACCTTGTCTGATAACCCATTTCTTGTTTTGATCTTCAATAAGCTCATTACATCTTCCTGTGGAGTGTCCTTCTTCTGAACAGTAATAACATCTAACAAATGGCTTTGGTGCATTCTGTGCTGGAACATAAGGTACACTTCTGTTTGGTGGTGGAGAAACATTATCTCTTGGTCTGAATCCTTGATTGTTTGACTGAGGGTTATTGATTATTGTTCTTTGGGGTGTAGCCACATTAGTTAATTCATTTAATTGATCCATGAACTTTTTGACATCTTCATTTTCAGCAGGTGCTTCATCTTTGACTACTTCCCTTTGTTCTTTTAGGGTTTTTGTAAGTTCTTTCATTTTCTTGAGGGCTTCTTGCATTCCTGGAAATATCTCTTCCTTGAATTGAACCCTTCTTTCCTTATTTTTTGATTCTTTTTGTTCAGATATCCTTGGAGGTGAAAGTCTTTTAGTGACTAATATCCTTGCTTCCAATTCCTGTTCAATGTACTTCTTCAATATCTTCATTGGTGGTATTAGATATCCTCCATCTTCTGCTCTAACCATGACATTCTCCTTTATCATTTCTTTACTGATAGTTCCCTTTATGTCTGCAGAGAGACAGTCAAACAAATCTTCATGAAACATATTTTCTTGAGGAATATATTTATATCTAAGAAGATAAGTAATGATAGTTTCATACTCCCCTATAAACCTTTTATATTGTGAGAGGTTACTAATTCCTCCTGCATCTTGAGTATCATTGAATAAATTGATAAGTGAGTCCTTTCTATATCTTCTTTCTGGCTCAACTCTTCCCCATTTAGTAATGAGATCCTTCTTGAGTTGGCTCCAGTTTCCTTCTTCATATCCTGGCATTGCTTCTATGGCATCACGGATTTTTGAATCAGTTGTCCAAAATGCCATCTGCATTGCTAAATCCTCTTCTCTAGCTCCTTCAATCTGAGCTATCCTTTCTACTTTGCTGATAAATTTTTCTACTTCTTCTCCATTGAAGTTTAGGTTATAATCTTTAGCTTTTATTTTAACAACAGGCCTTTCCTGTCTGAGTATTTGATGTTGCAAGGGACTTGGATTTGTAGGTGTGGAGAAGAATGCTCTCCTTTGATGAGTTTGAGGTCTGGGTTCTGTTGCTGGAGTGGATGTAGCTCTAGGTCCAGGGGTAGGTGATGATGGTGACTCTTCTGGTCTTACATGCCTTGGTAGTGTTGGTTCACTAGGGCTTCCTCCAGGTGTATAAGATGTAGAACCTCTTCTTTTTCCCTTCTTTTTACTTTGAGTTAATAGTATATCCTGCATTTGCTTCATCAAGCTTTGAATCTGTACAGTTTGATCTTCTTCTTCACTTTACTCAGCATACTGTTCTTCCCCAGTATCCTCAGGTGGTAATGGTGGTAAATTTGAGGTGGATTGTTGATCCATTTCTACTTTATAATATTTTCCTTCTAGCTCCTTTGATTTATTTATTCCTTTTCTTGATTCTTGAATGAGATTGAAGAAGAACTTCCTGATCTTCTCCCTTTCCTTTTCTTCTGTTTTTGGTGTTGGGATAAGATTACTATATTCTACTTGAGATTCTTGACCAGTGGGTGTTGAGGTTTTAAGTGGATAATAATAATGATATGAGGATGATGATGATGGATTAGATGATGGTGAGTTATTTGATGATGAGTTTTGATTGACAGTTTTATTTGTTTCCAGTTTTGATTTTATTTATTTGATTAATTTTATTGTTTTAAGATCAAGCTGAATAATGTCTGAATTTTATTCCTATCTGCATGCCACTGTTGGGACACCAGATGTGGGAACTCCTCTGTGTGGGATAAATGAGGCAGTACCTGGAAGGGGAAATTACAAGAAAAAGTTTTGAATTGCTTTTATGCTTGTAACCCTTGCTCCGCTTGTGTGCTAGAATACTCTAGACTGCCCTTCCTGAAAATGCTGAATTATCTTGACTTGAGTTCACAATCAATTTATTTTATTTGATGGTGGCTTGTCAGAAAAGTATATTCAACAGACTCTATCAGACTTTGTTTGATCTGGAAACAATGGCTTATTAAACCTTAACACAAATAAATAAAAATATAAAACTGGGAAAAGACTTTTTAATTCCTTTACTGAGAACAGTAACACCTTGTGGGATTTCCAATTCTTGATGATAACACTGTTGATAATATGATCACTGATAATAACAAACACTACTATATTTTTTTAAGGGTTTAATAATTTTATGATAATAACCTGGGATAACAGACACTACTATTGTTCAATTTACTACTGAGCTTGGCTACTGAGTAAAGAACTTTGTCAATGGGATGGACTTATAAAATAATGTAGACCAACTGTTAACTACTATTATCTATAAAACACCCAGACAATGCTACTGAGCTTGGCTACTGAGCAGATTTAGGAATGGAGGGAGTCAATGAGATGAGTTTATGAATTAAAGTAGACCAACTGTTAACTACTATTAATTATAAATCACTCAGACAGTGCTACTGAGCTTAGCTACTGAGCAAAATTTAGGAATGGGGATGGGATAACTATACTGCTGAGCTTAGCTACTGAGTATTCCTAAAAATTAGGATAATGTGGATGGATGGAGGGGATTTCCCTCAGAAAAAATATTAAGAAGTTACGCTTTTGTGATGAGCCTCTGTCTAGGCCATGAGGAAAAAAGAATTGAGGGGGGGAGGGGACCTCTATTTATAGTTTTTGGTGCCTCCATGGGAGTGTCAAAAAAAAGGGGACTTAGAATTTTTCAGGTCTTCAAATTAAGGTTTGGTGGTAATTGAATTGAGAGGTCTGTGCTTTAATTGAGTTCTTGATTTTGTGGGGAAATTGTGGGGAAATGTTGTCATTGATTATGTAATCCTAGTTTGTTTGTTTGTTTGTTTTTTTTTTTTTTTTGGATACACCCTTGTGAAACCTCTGTAAACACCTTCTGTAATACTACTGTGACACCTTTACTGTCTAATTTCTTCTTCTTACCCTATTTTCTTTCCATCTTTCACACTGTTCTATGACCTCCTTATTGTATGTGATTAAAATCCCTTCTGCTCGCAATTTTCAATTAAAATACTACTTAAAAAAACAAAAAATTATTCTTTGTTTATTTTTATTTTTTATTTTTATTCTTTTTTATTAATCCAAACTGACAAAATGGTATGGCATACCACAACGCTCACCCGCTTGCGTGTGGAAACCTGAGGCCAATCAGTGTGGATTTGCTTCAGCCTCATCCACATTAGAATAATCCCAGCCTATGATTGCTGAGGCTGGTCATGTTTGCGTGGGTATCTCCCACCGCGGGTCATTTTCTTCACGTTCTCACACGCCCCGCACAAGTTGTGGCACCTGGCTTGCAGCCAAAAAATCACTTGGGTGTGTGGCCTCTTTCTCCGGAGTTTTGTACGCGCGTGAGGAAAAGACCCGGATGCCAATCTCGGTGGATTAGCACTCGCCTCAAACGCAATAGGGGTGAATGTATATGTGGATCACGGCTCACGGCTGGTGCCCCCTTTGATAATCCCACACATTCCCCCCTGAAAGCCCAGTAGGCATCAGTCAGCAAAAAACTTCAGGCAAAACCAAAGTCATGTTTGGTGGCATGCCACCAAACATATCTCACCCGCCCACACACAAACATCCCCACAGTGAGATTGCCCTTTGAAACTGCCAACATTGCCCAGTAGGTCCCTGTGCGAGAATTGACCTGGGGAAGATATGCATCCATGTTCGCTGTCACACCAGCAAACATGACTGCATGCCTCTAATATGCCCTCCACAATAAGTTGCTACAACCCACCCAATTTCAGATATGCTAATGTCAACCTTGTTCCACCAAAGGTTTCGTCACTCGCTGCAGATCCAGCAGTCATAATGGTGCACCCACATTTTGGCCACCTTGCCTTGATATATGCCCCAAATCGGATATTAAAATTATCAGCCCAAGACGCCCACCCCCATCAAGACCATGCACGTAACCACAGGCCATCCCCCTTTTGGCCTGTTGATGCCACTCATATAAGTTCCCCACCTGCGCTTATTCCTCTTCATTCCCTTTAGCTAACCCTTCCCGATCATATATATCCCAACTGTCCCCAAATAATTTAAAATAGCCATCATGTCAACCCCTTCACAACCACTTTGCATTGGGATGATTAATATTTGTATTCAAATAAATAGTGATATAACCTTAAAGCCTGAGAATTCCCACTTAGGTTCTTGGATTATCCTATGGCACAATCAGCACAACATATTTGTATATCTCCCCAATCACCAGCATGCTATTGGCTCTCTCCCGGGAACCCTTTCCCAAATGTTGATACCATTCCTTGGGGCACCAAAAACGTTCATGCACTGTGGTCCTGGTGGGGCATGGATTGAAAATTGCCAATCCAATCCTACTCAAATATTATTTGTTGAGGGAGTATTTATGACTGATGCCAATGATCCCTCCTCATCTCAGAAACCCAATCTAGCATTGATGTTCTTCACATGGTATCCAAACATTCTATTCATAATGGAAACCTTTCGAACACAAGATTTCAAGCTTAAAATGCCCAAAGAATATGACTGTACTACTCATTGTCAATGTCAACTCTTTACTCCGACATTTCCCGCTTCAAACTCGACGCCTGCTTCATATCCTGCTGTTTCATCATTGATTTCCAAGCAAAAACTGATACAATTACCCAGTGGATCAGACCTCCCCATGATAACCCCGCCCCATGCCATTATTCAAACCCCCCTCCTCCCTCATCAAAAGACTGGACTAGCTTTTCTCTGGGATCGAGAAATGCCCAATGGCCAATCAGCCCGTAACCTTTGGGCAACCTCACCCCCAGGATCCACTTTTAATGCCAGGCACATCATTACAAACAAGGTCGTTAGCTCATTTGAATCCCTTTCGACCAATACCCCTCTTGGAGGACTGCTTGCGGATGATATGGGATTAGGTAAAACCATTCAGGCCATTGCTCTAATTGGTACCTCCAAGGAGCGGATGATTGCAAACCCCCATCGCTCCACTCCCACCATGATCATCTGCCCCCCTCGCTTAATTACCAACTGGCAATCAGAAATATCCAAGCATGCTCAGGCTGGAGCACTGCATGCCAAAATCTACCATGGTCCCACTCGTCACTCATTATCCCAAGCCGACATTTTAAAATATGATATCATCATCACTTCTTACAATACTATCACCCAAGAATTTAAGCAAACCAATCCCTCTACATCATTCATTTTTCAAATCAATTGGCATCGTATAATCTTGGATGAAGCACAGTGAGTGGCTGAGCTTAAATGATTCAAATTACCTTTTATATCCAATACCCCTTGCCCCCTCTTATAGCTATATTCGCTCTCAATACACTGCCACTCACCGTGCCATTAATAGCCTCCTTTCATCCTGTCAAATATGTTTAACGGGCACACCTATTCACAACACCATTTATGACCTTTTGGGCATAATATCATTCATCACTCAACCCCAGAGCGCCGATCAAGATAACTGGTCACCATTCATCCTGAGTAGTCTTTCAAAAGGTTGCAATGATATTTTGCATTTGGCATTGCGGCATTTAAGTTTGCGCCGCACCAAAACCACACATCTTGAATCCCTCCCCACTATTACCCATCATTATGAGCTGCTCCCACTCAACCCGACCATGCAGCAAGAATATTCCACATTATATGAAGAATTCCTATCATCCAAAGGCAAAGGACCAGGAGAGTTTTTCAGAAATATTAATAAGCTGAGAATATGGTGTAACCATCACATCATGCTTAACACAATTGCAGAGGCAGACTTGGAAGACCACAAGGGCAGGAGCACTCAGGATAACTCCCCAACAATCACACGAACTATTGTGGATGTGGAAACATGCATGATGAGTAGTAAAATTGCACACCTCCTACAAAGCTTAATGAAGAACAAACAAACAAGTTGTGGTCCAACCAAATCGGTGGTTTATACCCAATGGACCCAATTTCTAGATTTGTGCATTAATTCTAATATGCATCCATTACCAATTGACTCCATCTGACTTTTTTATATTGTAGAATCGGTATTGCTCTTGCCCATCACTCTATCCTTTCAGCACGAATTGATGGAACAATTACACCACGAGCACAGGACAAGGCGCTTGAGAATTTCTTCAATAATCCTGAATGTGAAGTACTCATTGCATCCATTGCCGCGGCTGGAACTGTCCTCAATATAACTTGTGCTAATATAGTCTATTTAATGGTGAGGGGCCCCCCAAATGTCTTCCCTGATTTTCGGACCCTGACATCCACATTTCCAGGAGCCCAATTGGAACCCAGCCATTGAGGCTCAGGCTGTTGATCATCTACATCGTATTGGCCAACAACGACCTGTACAGGTCATCCACTATATCACTCCTCATTCAGTTGAGGTCAACATGCGGAAGGTACCTTTCAAGCTCATCTTTCACTTGATTGTATTATTATTCTGAAATCCTTCCTTATGGGAATGCCATATTCCAATCACCAATAGGTCCAAGAAAAGAAAAAATCATTAACTGTGTGAGCCTTACTGATATTATATAATTTGTGATTGACAAAGTTGATAACTCCTGTTGACTCTGGCACAGGTCCACAATTATGAACACCATGAGCTGGATCGAACTTCTTCAATATTTCCTCAATGAAAATGAGCAATAGAGTATTATTGCTAAGGGAGACGGTGATACATTTCAATTCATATTGTCTATATTCTAACATATTTAGCATGTTGTTGCATCCTTAAGAGATGATAATCAGATTTTATTACACCTGCACAAATAATTCACAAAATTTTAATTTGTCACAGTGCTATACCGTGACAAATTACTAAGTTATTGCAGAGCATCACCATTCGGCCTAATAACTGGCATGTCAAGTATCTTGAGGGCGCTAGTCTGCATCTTACTACAGCCTTTGAGCCAATCTTGATCAAATACCTGAAATGATAGGCCTTCCGGAATATCACCATCATCTGTCGATCGTAATTCTGGCAATCTATCAATAGTTTTTTTACCCTTTTTTTTAATCCGATTACAAAACTCTATGTCTCTATCCATTTTCAATACCAAATCATTAAATAACTGGGAGCGCCAGCGTAATCCCACTTTGCAGTAAACTTGACGGCCATTTTCCAGTACCTCCTCAGTATCTGAGCATACTCGAGGGTCATTGAATTGTGATGCTAGAATGGGAAATTTAGCCGTATCACACCATTCACGACGGCCCTCACAGGTCTGCACATAATCAAGTAGATCATCATCAGACTTGGTCCACAATGAAGAAGAGATACAGTAACTAACTCTTTGACGAATCTTTGCGAGCTTTTGATTCTCCTTCTTTTTGACCAAATACTCCGCATCCTTTTGAATAGACTTCCATTCTCTTTTCAAATAAGTGAAATATCGCTCCATTAAAGCCGCCACAACCCCATAGTTGTTATGATCCTTGTTCCCACAGTAGTGATGATACTCAGTGCTGACAAGTGCGAGACGTAATGTACGGTAAAGCACCATAGACATCAGCTTGTTGAACGGATTTTGCCATGAGCTCTCCCAGTCCCAAGTGAATCGCTTTAGTCCTAGCTTGTGGAGCTCATTTTCGCAGTAGCTTTGGAAACCCTGAGACTGAACCTGTGTTGATGGCTCATTGAAAACATCCTTGGGGACATAACCGAGATGACCAGCCACTTGAATTGCAATTTCACGCTCTTCTGTGCTGGGTGGTGCTGGTAGTGAGGAAAAATCCTTATCCCTAACTTTGAGTAGGAACAGGCAATGTGCGTGTACTGCTGATCTCATTCCATGGACATTCTCTGGAAGTTCTGCCTTCAGCCATTTTTGTTGCTCCTTCTGGCTTGCACGTTTTGCCACATTGTGAGCTTTGCGGGCCTGGTTCCTTTGCTGTCTGACCTCCGATTGTTCAAGCATACTCTGGGCAAGGCCCAGCTGAGGATGGGTGAACTCACTATTTGATTGAGTGCCTTGCTCATGCGCTGTGAAATTGTCCCTCCTTGGTTCATCATTTCTTTCACTTTGAGTCGGAGACATGTTCTCATCCTCATCATCCACAATTCTTTCTCTTGATGTACTGGCATGACCCGTTCTTGGTTTGGAGGCATATGGATGATGACGTCCAGTGACTTTCTCTTTATGGACCAGAGGTGAGGACGCATAAAGTTCATCCCCTGCCATGCAAATCATCAGTTAACACATCAAAACATTAATGAAGACTGGTCATCCTCCCGATCTTCAATTGGCTCCTGAGATCGGACTGACTTGCCTTTAGGTGCCATATCTAACCCATGAAACAAACATATCAAATTGTGAATAAGTTTCTACTCCAAAATTCAAATGACTTACTTTGATGAAGCGTCAATCCTGGATTTCCCTCCGACAGACCGCTCCAAGTTAAATTTTCCAAAGGTCTTTTTCATTGCCCCCCATCCACGCGCCTTTCATCACCCACATGAACCTGAGATCCTGATGGAATATTGAGGGTTGGCTGTTTACTTTGGCCAAAGGGATCCTGGGATGGGACTGGATTCCGACCGGGATTAAGGAGGAACTCACGTGGAAATTTTGATTGGGGATTAGCGTGTGAGGAGATTTGAAGTGTGCCTTCTGGCCCCTGAGACACATGAATTTGTGTATTAGTGGGATTCAGGGGAATTGGAGTGACGGAAATATTTTGGATCGACCAAGTGCTTGAAGTTGGAGCCTTTGGATTGCCCACATCAATGTTAAGACCTGATACATTCATTGAGGATGCGATAGGGGTTGTGAGAGGAATGTTGGGACTCAATGGTGACTGTGTTTGAACATATTCTATGCTAGATTCACTATTTGAGTCATGAACAGAACCTGAACGGGATTTATGTGACTTGAAAGATGACATAAGGGCCGAAAAAGTACACTAATATTTTTAACTAGATAAAACACCTCAGTATTATGATAAAATAGAGTGATATGAGATGAAATCTTTTCAAATTTAGAATAGAGAAATTCTATGAATAGTTGGAACTAAGTGTTGTGTGGAAGTCGGATAAGACTCTTTTGAGGAGAATCCTCCCTGCCTCCTCTTGAGCTCCTCCGCTTTTGTCGGAAACCACCCTGCACAGCCTACCAGCATATAATGTGATATTTCCTTGATCTGAAAGGGGACCCATCATCCATAAGTAATCATATTTGGTAACATTTCCGCCTCCCCATTGTCACATTTTGTGAATTATCCAAACTCCCAATATATGCATTGAAATTCCACAACATTGTACATCTGTAAAGGGGTATATTCATGAAGGATTTACCCACAAAAGAGACATCACCTTTTCACGAAAGGCAAGACAATCCAAATCACATTCCAACTGATTCAAAGACCGCCGCACTCAAACCAAATACCAAGACTTTAGCTGCACTCCAACCCCTTATGTAATAGAGTTATATAGTTATGTCTGTAATAAGGTTTAAACCATGTACGATGGTGTGCCAGCGTACATGGATTAAATGTTAATCCCCTCAATTCAATGGTAACACTTCACTAATGGAACCCCCTCAAGGGTCAAACCCGCACTATCACAATGTGTAAATAAACTAGAATATGTATGAGCATTGAGCAGCATGGCATTTTACCCAATTAAACGCCTAACCAATTCTGCCATCCAGATGAGACATGTTAAACTTTATCCACTGCAGCTCATGCACCATTACAAATGGGATAAAATTCTCAGCTGGCTCAAATCATCTCCACCTTCATAAATAATCACTGAATTTTATTTCCAATTAATAACACTCCTAAACACTTCCACATCAACCATAGATATTTATACACAAACCAACCGTACTCCCAATTCCTGCAACAATGACAACCCAGCCCTATTCCTCAATGCGTATATGCATGTGTCAACATTGCTCAACTCAAACACGCTCTTCCCCTGAGGGTGATAGGCAAGGAGTTGCCTTCACACCTTTCCAATATAAACAGCACATTAAAAAGCTCAAATCAACCATTGCACCCAAATCTCTTCCAAACATCCCTACTTCTGCATCAGGATCTGGGTGCCCACAAATTCTATTGGATCAAATCTTCCCAGCTGATTATTCACGTTTGACCCAAAGCACTTTCTCAACTCCAGCGGGTCTCAATTCAACTGCACAGAAACCATATAGTGGCAGTCAAACCCTTCCCCCACAAGACCTAGGAATGATAATATCTGCCATTCTATCATTAAGGTATAATTTACCCCGCAGGGCTTCACGCATACTCAACCCCGCCCTGAACCTGCTGATCAAGTCCAGTATCTCAAGCTCAGCTGGTCCCCCCGCTCCTGCATTCCATATACCTCAAGATCTGAGTACCATATTTGAACATCTCCAATTGGAGCCAGTGATTCAAAACTATATATGTTGTCCTCAATGTTTCTCTCTTAATGGCCTTACTGAATCAGTCACAACTGACCAACCCCACTGTCAACGCCATAATGACCCAAATGATCATGATCCCCCTTGCACACAATCATTAGGCAAATTCATCTATTCATCTGAACCCCACACCCAAAACACAACCAACATGAAGCAAAAATTTATACCAACAAAACATTTCATTTATCAACCATTCAAAAATTGGCTTGCCAGATTTCTCCAGCGGGCTGGAATTATGGACATTCTGCATCAACATCAATGATCCCAAACTCCCGAAGATTCCCCAAAATGTGACGTCTGGGATGGATTGGTCTGGAGACGCTTCACTGGCACTAGAAATATCCATGACCCCCCATTCATGTCCATTCCTGGTGCATTGGCCTTCTCCATATATGTGGACTGGTTTAATGCACATGGAAAGTCAACCCGGTTGGCTAGCATTGGACGTATCATGCTTATTTGTCTTAATCTCCCCCCAAGTGAAAGATTGAAGCCCGAGAATGTCTATGTTGCAGGAATCATCCCTGGTCCGAAGGAGCCAATTGTGCTTCAATTGAATTATCTATTAATTCCACTCATCAATGAGCTCAAAGAGCTATGGCAAGGTTACCATTTTGCACCCACCTCAACAGGTCCATCAGGATCCTTTATCCGTGTTGCCATCCTCACAGCCATTGCGGATGTGGTTGCCATGCGCAAGCTTACTGGATTTATTTCCCATTCAGGAAACCACTTTTGTAATTTTTGCACCATTCACAAAGCTCAAATTGAAGAAATTGGTCCTCGATTTCACTACACGCGCTCATACCAAAGTCATAAATCAACCATTGCCAAATGGCTTCGGGCAACCCCACAACAAAGACAAGCAATTTTCTCTGAGTATGGAGTGTGATATTCAATTTTGGAAGACCTTCCGTATTGGGATGCAACCAGAATGGTTAATCTTGACATAATGCATAATTTAATACTTGGAATTTTGAAGGATCATGCAACTTTCAAATTGTGCATTCCAGAGTCCAAATCAAAAATTTACTTCAGGTCCCACAGGAAATCCAATGACACCAACAGTTCAGACTCAGATTCCAAGACCTCCAACAGCTCTCTTGATAAAATAACATTGAGAGAGGCCCGCTCCCTGAGAAGAGATGCAGCAAAAATAATAAATGAGCCACTCCCCACTACTTCCACCCGAAAAAACTACTTCCCAATGCCCATCCCTAACACAGAACATCCATCTAGTGGTTCTGCGGAGATTCCTTCATTTGATGCCGATTACATCCCCACTTCTGAAATACCCTCTGAATTGGATATCACTGCACTGAGTGATCACCAGATCAAGGGTGAGGCTCTTGAGCATCTTCTTCAAATCATATCTGAGACAATAATTCCCTCATAATGGACAAGAGTACCTTGCAACATGGGTTCCCCCTCTCATGGTAGCTTAAAAGCCGCTGAATGGGCTCTCTTATATAAGGTCTATATTCCATTTCTAATGCTCAGTCAACAGATGTCATTAGATGCACACCAATCTGCCAACACTCAAAGAAAAATGGGTCAGTCAGAAGAACTTGCAAATGAACTAGCCAAGAATACATTCCATTTGATTAGTGCTATCAACATTGCCACAAGCTGGACTGTTTCAATAGATGATGCGACTGCATTTGCTGAACATTGGAAAAAATTCCGCCTTTCCAATCAACACCTGTTCCCAAAACAGAAAAGTAAACCAAATCATCATTTTGCTGATCATATTCCCGAACTCTTCCAACGTTGGGGCCCAGCACAAGCCTCAGCCACATGGGGTTATGAGCGCTTGATTGGAGTATTTGCAAAGATGCCAACAAATAACAAGATATGTACGTCAATTAATAAGATCAATATATTCACATTGATTAAACACCTGAACTGAATAAGACTAACTTTTTGCAACTCTGAATAGATGATATAGATAGAACCTTACTTCAACATATCTGTCGATGTTCCAACCTTTCCGTTCTCCTGAAATCCCCATACGTGCCATGTGAAATAAAACAGCTTTTCGAATCACAGCCACCTGCCCTGTTCAATGACCATAAATATAACAAACCATCCCGCCATGACCAAGAAAATTATGATTTCCTGGTTGAGTACTTACAGAATTTTCATGCAACAAGGGAAATAGTTGATTGGATCAGCTTAGACACTACCGTGCAACCCACAAGTCCTCCCACTTCAAGGATTGTCTCACCTTGGTATTTTCCAGTTTCAAACATTAATATTGGGAACAATATATTTTCAACTGAATCCAAAAATGTCAGCAACAGTGTGATATGTTTTCTGAGGGGCAACTCACGACAATTTTGTATTATTGATAGCATTTTTAAAGTCTCTGAGCCATCTAGCATACTGAAGAATAACTTTCTGATCTTAAAAACTTTGAAGATTGATGTGAATTTCTTACCAGATTGGCCGTATCTCAATATTTATAAAGCTGTTGGTTTTGATGATGGACACTTGATTATATCAGAAGAAGAAATAGAAGGTAACTGTGGATTGTATGATAACAAAGCTCTGTCATGTGGACTGCTTGTAATGATAAAGCCGTTATTTCATGTTATTTAGTCTACAAAAATGCAAATCTCTCAGATTCATTGGCAATTTTGCTAGTGAAATAATTGCCTCAAAATTTAGTGACAGAGACATGCCATTGTGATAAGCAAAGCCCATTATTTCACATTGCCACAAAGAACTTACTATTTTGACATTGGGTACAGTGTGAATAAGCCAAGTCCAATGATCAAATGACCCACACACTCACCTTTCACAGCATCCAAAATTTCTAACTGCGCCATCATCATGTTGGAAGCGGAATCGGCTTTTGCGTACCCACACCCGCATGTGCCAATGCACACGCCCACGCACCCACACACGCCAATGCACACGCAAACCCACCCGCACGTGCCAATGCACACGCCCACGCACCCGCACACGCCAATGCACACGCAAACGCACCCGCCCCCGCGCATGCACACGCACACTTCATGGATGACCTGGTGAAGTCAAACCCCCCGCCTACATCAAGACTGGCTGAAGGACATCTTTGATGTGTGTGTGTGCAAACAGGCGGGTCTGGTGTAATTTTTACCAATCATCGGACGGTTGTGGGATGATCAGGTGGTGAGGAATCTGAGTTGAAGGCACAGGGGAACCAATATTATATTGGATGTCACAGGATTTGGTGTAAGACCAGAGTGTGACGTGTTCTCGACGTTCGCTTGATTTTTGCTTGATGTGAGCTTGACTTTTATCCTGCTTGATGTTTGCTTGACGTGAAGTCAATCGTTGACGATTGACACGAGATTCGCCCCGGTGTGTAATTAACAAAAAAAAAGAATAAATAATAAATAGAATATAAAATATGATTAATAAAAATAAATAATAAGAGATATATATAAAAATATAGCAAAAATTAATAAATATGATATAACACAAATAAATGAAAACAATCAATAATAAGAATAATAGATATATAAAACATAAAATATTATTGATAAAGAAAGAATAAATAAAAAATAAAATATCAAATATAATTAATCAAAATAAATAATAAGAAATATATATATTTAATATGTGATATTTATTAGTCATTTTGCTTAGTGAATACTTATATTTCATATTGAATGGCACTAATTGAAATGAAAAATATAAAATATAATTAATAAAAATAAATAATTATGGAATATATATATTTAATATTTTATTTATCAGGTAGTTTTACTAAAAAAAATATAACATTAATTTAATAAAAATAACTAATAATTCAAATATAAATAATACTGAATAATAATGAATAATAAAAATATAAGATATATAAATAATAAGAATAAATAAAATATAAAACATTATTAATGGAAATAAATAAGTATTGAAGTATTTTTAATTAATTTGAATTAATTTTAATTAGTTTTTATTGAATTTAGTTAATTGTAATTAATTTTATTTAATTTTAATTAATCTTAATTAATTATAATTAAATTTCATGCATTTTGATTAATTTTAATGGATTTTGATTAAATTTAATTCCTTTTAAGTAATTGTAAATAATTGTATTTAATTCTGATTAAGATTAATTAATATTAATTAATTTTAATAAATTTTGAGTAATTTTAATGAATTTTAATTAATTGTCATGAATTTGCATTCATTTTCAAATTAATTTTGATTGATTTTAATTAATTTTAAGTAATTTCAATTAATTTTTAAAATTTTAAAGTTAATTTTAATTAATTAAAATTAATTTTAATGAATTTCAATTAATCTTAATTAATTTCAATTAATTTGAATTAATTTTAATTAATTTCAATTCATTTCAATTAATTTTGATTAATTTCACTTAATTTTAATTAATTTGAATTAATTTGAATTTATTTTAATTAACTTTAATTAATTTTAATCAATTGTAATCAATTTCAGTTGATTATAATTAATTTTCATAAATTCTAATTAATTTTAATTAATTTTTACTATTTTTAATTAATTTTCATTATTTTTAATTAATTTTCATTAATTTTTGGCAGTTCTATTTCATTTTAACCAATTTAAGTAATGGTCATCCTTTTTATTACTTTCAATTAGCTTGAAATAATTTCTGTCAAGTTCTATTTATTTGAAGTTCTTTGAAATTATTGTCATTAATTTTAAATTTTAAACAATTCTGATTAATTTTTACTAGTTTCAACTAATGCTCATCAATTTTGCTGGTTTGTATCAGCTTCAAATAATGGTTATTAAGTTTCATGTATTTCAATCAATTTCAATTACCTTTAATTTATTTAAATTCATTTCAATTAATTACAATGAGCTATAAATACTCATAATTAATCTGGGTTATTGGTACACTCATGGAAGTAATTTGGCAAAAGCATGTATGCCCATATGTGGATTTGCCATAAATTGGTAAAATTATGTAATTATTTAGTAAAAAGAATAAGGTGTGTTTTCTAATTAAAGTTTGGCTAAAAAGTACCTTGGTTGGTAAATGCCCAATTTATGGCATTGTTGGTTCCATAAATGGCATCAATGGAATTTTTTGTGCCATAAATATATTTTTAATACCATTTATGGCATGGTTATTCTGTGGTTGATGCCATAAATAGCATTTTTCACTTCTTTTAATTAATGAATTATATTCATAAATCATTTCTTCAACCAAAATTTGAGATTTTCGTTTTGAATTTTACTTTGGAGGTTGAAAAATTTGAATGGATCCTTTTTTCATAATTTTTTATTTGAATTTTTGGGTTTTCATTTTGTTGTTCAAAAATTCAAATTCGAAGACGAATTTTTCGAATAATGAAAATCAAATTTTTTGAATAGCTATGCTTTGGTCAGAAATTTCTTTCAAAATTCATTAAAGCTTCAAGACACACTTGTCTGGTATTCTTCAGAAAAATGACTGCCAACAAAAATAATGGCTCCTCTTTGAATCTTTCAGCCTGTCACAGCTTAATCATACCTGCCAGAAGATTTGGATACACCATCATGGTGAAGCCAATTTTGATATTCTTACTTAAACTTCCAAATTTGACTTCTTCAAATTTCGCTCAATGCATATGCCAATGTTTCAATGCGGGAATTGTCCCATTCATGGAGTGAATTTCTTAGCAAAAGGAACTTCTCAGGGGGTATCTCTTTGTAAGTCATGTTTCTGAGTTTGTGACAGTCTAAACAGGATTTTGGGTATATAATTCTCCATGAAAGGAGTTGACTTGTCATAGCATGTTTGAATTTTGTTAAAAAAGCTGATTTTAAATCTTCTTAATATTTTTGATATCCTCTTGAAATGGTTCCCTTTCATTATGCAATTTATTTCATTATTGACCCAAAAGGTTGGTATTCTGGGTTTTTTAGATTATTAGTGTTCTATATGTTATGAATCTTAAAAATGGAGTAAATATTCTGATATTGTTTTTCTTTTCCTCTGGTACTTGATTCTGTTACATATTTTTGAATGAAATTGTTTCCCACAAATTTGGCTTTACACCAATACAGGGGATTTATACCATCATTTCTAATTTTTCAAAGCGGTAATTACTGAATGTAAAGTATCAAGTGACTATCTATCAAAAAACATATAATAAAATACCTCTTATAAATACAAATGACAAATAATCATTAATCATATAATGGCCTTTGAAAAAGATGTTTAATTCAAAAGTGGTAAGTTTCTTGTTAAAAACAGAAAATCCAGGAAGGGGGAAGTACCATCTCTTTAGGGTGGGCATAAACAAAAGAAAATTAAAGCAATAAACATCATATATAAAAAGGAAATTATACACAACAAAAGAGCGTGCTAACTGACACATTATAGAGAAAGTATACATAGAGATGTGAACTACATTATACACTCATTCTTCCAATATAAAATAATTTTGATTTTTTTTAAAAGTGTTGCCTCCATTTTCTTTGGATAATAATTAACAAAAGCATAAGCCATGTTAGTCAGGAAAAATAGAAACAATGTTTGAATCAGGAGCCAATAACAAGATGTTTACAAATAAACACTAGTTCTCAATGTTTTGGGAAATTGACAGTAGGGTAGAAAATAGGTCAGGAAGGATTGAAAGTCAAAATTTTATGGAAAGAAGAGATCATTAAATATTCAAAGTGAAGGTAATTCAGCTTTCAAAATTCACTATAAATATCAACTCTTCCTTATAGCCTTGTCCCTCTAGGTCAAATCTGGAAAAAGGCTAGTTACCTAGTTTGATGTGGTTAGAAGTCAAAACCGTATTCCCAATGGGACTGTTAACAAATACCTTTTACACCTGGAACTAAAATACAACTCCAAACCCAATTTCACCAAACCAAAACATCTAGGTCATTATTGAAAATTCAAAAACTGTGGAAACTGTTGCCTTGGAAAAGCCAAGAGTAATGTGTTTAGATGAGAAATTGAAAGAGGTACTTAACCTTTGGAAGAAATTTCTGTTTTCTTAATGGGACCCCTCAGAGTAGAATCACTTGGAGGCGCTAAATACATCTTTGTTACAGTAAACACAGAAGCCCGTTCCAAAAATACAATTGAAGTAAATAATACAGCTAGCTGGGAGTAGTCTTGAAACAACAGCCAAAAATCTCATTTTTTATGGAGCCAATGAATTTGTAAATATTGAACTGAAGAAAATTTTGTCAATGAGACTGAATAGAAGTCATTATTACCACCCCTTATGCACCCCAATACAAGTGTATTGCTGAAAGAACAAATATAATGCTAATGGAAAAGGCAAGAACCATGAATATCAAATACAGACTTGGAAAAGAAATGTGGGAAGGATTAGTCAATCTCACCAATCCCATAAAGGTTATAAATTAAATGTGATAGATTTTTCAAATAGTGTGGCTTTAAATGGTGGAGACCTATCAAAGGAAAGAATCATTTGCTAAATTTGTAAGAAATTTCCTTCAAAATTCCTTGAAGCTTCAAGACACGCTTGTCTGGTATTCTTCAGAAAAATGCCTGCCAATAAAAAAAATGGCTCCTCTTTGAAGCTTTCAGCCTGTCACAGCTTAATTGTACCTGCCAAAAGATTTGGATACACCATCTTGGTGAAGCCAATTGTCAAATAGAGTTTATGTTGAAGCAGTAAGTATGCTATTTACAAATAGAGCTTTGACTGTAACACATAAAAAATGATTTAAGATAATAGTATTTTGAGTAAAATGATGATTTGAAATGTAATTAAAGGGTTCTACTATCAAATAATAGTGGTGGTGAGTGCTATTGAGAACCCTTGGTGCAGTCTTACCAGTTGGATTACTATAATAAGAGCTACAATAATTGAAATTATAAATATACCTGATTATTACCCAATAGTAAGACTGCTTTTGACATTTTACTATGTAGGGTATTCAAGAGCAGGATGAGGAAACAATTCTGGCTGTGAAAAGCCTCTTTTTTATCCTGAAATGGGGTGGAAAGGGTGCTAGACCTTTCCACGTAAAGGAATTGAGGATTTTTGACTCTCTAGGACTTGCTTGTGGTTTGCAAACAGCCTGTATAGCCTGTATTGGGCTCAGATGTGGCTTTGAAACCACATCTGGGCAGTTTTCACCAATACAGGGTGAAAGGTTTCATCTGGGGACCTCACAGCCTGATTCTGACGTGTATGATGCGTAGAATGCTGTACAGAAACTGTATGGGACTCCAGTATTGGCTGACATATGAGGTATTGAAGTAAAAACAAGCTTCTTTGTCTACTTGACACCTCATATTCATGGTTGTGGGATATTATCCCATGGTAAGGCTGAATATGACAGCAAGTGGGAATCTGACCTTAAAACAGCCATAACTTTGTCAATTCTTGAGATATCAACCTCAAAATTGGTTCGGTGTGTAGCCCTTTATGTGCTTTACACAATGGTACCTCATTTGATATGGGTATTAGTCAATATGGCAACGTTATCCCATGTACAAGACTTTTGTACATTTGTGTGGTATAGGCAAAAAGCTGTATTGAGCTTAATTGCCCCATAACTTTTGTTCTAGTTGAGCTATGAGGAAATGGATGACACCATCAGATAGCCCTGATTGTTCTCTTTCCAAAAAGACCCCACTTTAGGTATCTCACGCTAAAACTGCAAAGGTTAGATGAGAGGTGAATGTTTTGTTCACCCTTATTTGGCCTGAAATTGACCATAACTCCAGTAATATTGCTTCTAGCTCAGTTTGGCTGGTACCAATTGATAGCCCTGGCTTGGAGATTAATTTTTAATAGCCATTTGATGGGGTTAAGCCTCTCTTTCTAGATTTTAGATGAGAGGTGAAAATTAAGGTTTATGCTCAGCAATAACTTTGAGCAGGAATAACTTTTTTATTCTTTGTCCTATGGTGATGGGACTTATATTTTCAGAAAGGGGTGAGTTTCCTCTTTCTTTTAATACCTTTTGAGCTGATTTGGATGAGCTCCATGTTTTGGTGGTATCTTGGCTATACCATTGGTTTATGGTATTTTTGGCTGTCATGCTTGTGCTCTGGTTTTGAGTCACAGGCTGCCATACCCTCCCTCTAAAAAAGGCTCATCATTTATGAGACTGTTCAGTCCTCCTAGAGGCTTGGAATCTCCTGAAATGAAGGTTCCCATCTGGTATGGCACCTTCTGCCAACCATTTGTCCTTATCAGCTGTCTGTTCTTGAATCTGACTAAGTACTGTCTTTGATCCTTCCCATTAAGTCTGATCTTTCTGGCCCTGATGATTTTACTCACAGGTGCTGGGGAATCCTCCACTTCCAATATCTCTGGTGGTATGAGTATCTTCTTCCTGGAGGGGAATTTACCCTCTTCAGTTTGGAAGTATGGCTTGACCAAACTCACTGGAAAGACTGGGTGTTTCCTGAAAAACTCCTCTGCGAGCTTGACTTCCACTACATTCCTGCCTATCAACTTAATGATAGTGAAGGGCCCTACAAATGATACTCTCATCTTCTTGGGTCCTTTAAGATTTTTCAAGTTCAGTGTAGAAACTAACACCTGGTCCCCTTCCTTAAAGTCAGGTTCCAAGTGTGTCTCGTCCCACCTCTGCTTATTATAATCTTTTGGCTCAGCTATGCATTTAGCAGCTGTGTCACAAGCTCTCTTCCACATATCATGGGATTCTTTGGCTATGGGGTGGATGGTAAGAAGATTCTTCTTCAAGTGATCCACAGGCAGCAAGGGATTCCACCCTTTCTCTACCAGTGCAGGTGTTTTTCCTGTGGTAGAGTGCTGAATTTTATTATAAGCCAGTTGGACCGCTGGTAGAAGGGTAACCCAGTCATGGGTATATCCCTCATGGTCCTTATATTCCATGCCATAGGCACAGAACCTCCTAAGGATGTCCTCCATTTTTTGAATCATCCTCTCTGCTAGGCCATCTGTTTGTGGATGGTAAGCTGTGGAAAAAGCAAGCTTGGTTCCAAGCATGTCATACAAGTTGGTTCAAAATTCAGATGTGAATTTTGGGTCCCTATCACTAATGATGATCTTAGGGACTCCACAGGTGGATTTGATGTTATTCCAAAATAACAGAGCAGTATCCATGGCTGTGTCCTCCTTGTGGCATGGTAGACACCTCATGATCTTTCTGAACCTATCAACTATGCTTAATCAAGCATGGTAGTTTTCTTTGCCTCCTGGGACAAGTCCTGTAACCCAGTCCATATTGATGGTTTCCCATGGGTGTTTGGGTTCTTATATATGTTGAAGTAACCCATACTTCTTCCCATGTTTCCTATTTGCCCTTTGGCATCTTTCACAAGTGTTGATGTATTCACTCAACTCTTGTTCCCACTTGGGCCACTAAGCTGTGCTTGCTTCCCTCTCCTTGGTCTTGTCTTCACTCATGTGTCCCATATAGGGGCATTCATGGCATTCCTGCAGGATCAAGGAGATGTGGTCTCTGTCTACCACTGTGAGTGCACTTGTGTTGTGGGAACTCCTCTTGTGTGGGATAAAATGAGGCAGTACCTGGAAGGGGAAATTACAAGAAAACAGTTTTGAATTGCTGTTCAAGCTTGTAACCCTTGCTCTGCTTGTGTGCTAGAATAATCTAGACTGCCCTTCCTGAAAAATGCTGTATTATCTTAACTTGAGTTCACAATCAATTTATTTATTGATGGTGGCTAATTCAGAAAAGTGTATTCAACAGACTCAATCAGACTTTGCTTGATCTCAAAATATTTATTTAACCTTTTAAATATAACACTATTTAATTAACCAAGAGAAATAAGACTAGCACAAATCACACAAAATACTACTACAACAAAAATTCAATATAATATGGATACACTAGGCTAATAATAATACTGAACAAACAATCAAACACTTTTTTTTATATGATTTATTATTTTGAATGAAATGAAATTCTGATATGACCAGACTAAATAATAGCCACTCTTTAATGATTTAATTTGATAATAATTCTTTCTTTTTAATAAGAATAGCACTACTGTATTCCTATAATAGGTATTTTCCTTTATAATTAATAAAATGTCCTTGTAGTAACCAAAATATGACTTTTTGAAATGAAATAATAATAATTTCTTAATAAAATAACTAAGTGACCCTTCTTTTCCTTCTTCAAAGCTTTGATTGCTTATAATAAGGTAAAATCCTTTTTAAAATACTATTTTATTTAATTTAAGCTTATAAGACTATTATGTAAAGCCTTTTTATCCTTTATGTAATCAAATTATATTATAAAGTTTTTCTTTTTTATAGTACTTTTTTTTTATATAAGACTGCTTCTTTATTTTAAGAATTTTTCTTTTTTTATAAGACTATTATATAAGGCCTTTTTATCCTTTATATAATAAAATTATATTATAAAGCTCTTCTTTTTTTTATAAGACTTTTTTTTTATTTTTTTTATAAGACTATTATATAAGGCCTTTTTATCCTTTATATAATAGAATTATATATTTGTAGACTAGTTAACCTGATAGTCAGGGATGAATTTAAATCCACTTTCCACTTTTTGGGGGGATAAAAGACATGAGGGAAAGAGGAAAAATTTGCGGAGAGAGGCCCTCTATTTATAATTTTTGGGCTCTCCATGGGAGGTGTTCAAAAAGAGGGACTTAGAATTTTTCAGTTTCTTTTGGCTGGGAAAATTCTTTTCTGGTGGTCCCACCTAAATGATGTCATTTATGTAGATCATTGCATCATTTGTTTGGTTGTTGATGTCATTTGTTGGGTTGCTTACTAATTTGAGGTGTTTTTGCTGGTGCTTATTTGAACTTTATTACTAATCCTTAGACTTGCTGACTAATACTCCATGATACCTACATCCTTCAACTCCCTAAGTATTACTAATCAAGTAATCTGATTACTAATACTTTCTTAACTCCTTCCTGCTTATGTAATCTGTTTATGTATCCTCCTTCTGCTGTCTTGAATTTAGCATTTTAGATTTTTGAGGCCAATTTGTGTGTTGAGACCTAATTTTATTTTAGGGTTAGGTTTCAGGTATTTTCCAAACTTTAAAAAGATTTTCCAAAATTTTGTCATTTTTTAATTAATTTTTTTTTTTTTTTTTTTTTTTTAATATTTTTTTTTTCTTTTATGTCTTCAATGTGGCTTGAACCAATGACATGGCCATTTTCCTTGACACAAGGCATCACCTTACCAACTGGGACAAAGATCCTTTTCTTTTGTTTCCAACAGAAGCTACCCATAGGGGTACTGCTACTTTTCACTCCCCTCAAAAAATTTTATTAAGCTGATATGGTATGGCATACCACATCCCCCTCTCCATTTAATGCTGTCTCCAGCATTCATTATCCAACTGAAGCTTAATGAAATTTTCCCTGTTTCTTCTTCCAAATCTTTTATGTTGATCTTGATTGATTATGGCAAGTATGCCATATTTTATTTTCACACCTTAATTATGTTGAGATTGTCTATTGATGGTTCTTTATATTTATTTTGAATCTTCCTGCTTTTATAACTGATTTAATGTCTGATTTTCTTATTCTTCTTGTTTTATATAATGTAAAATTAGATAAGTGCTAATGAAAATAATGAATAACTGATTACTTCCCACTACTCCTCCAAAACTTAACATCATAAGGAGTGATGAGAAGAAATAAGTACCACCCCTTCTTTTTTATAAGATTTTTTTTTTTGCTCCAATACCATGATTACTTCTTGAGGGCAATTTCCCTCTCCATTTGATAAATTCCTTCTGATTAACTTTTTCCACCATAATTTACCATAAAAAAAATAAAAAATAATTTGGTACAATTTAAGGTCTTGTCCAGGACCTCTGTTTTAGTTCTGATCCTATAATTATAGTAAAATATCTTTATGAGGCAGTTTAAGGTCATACTCAGGACCTTTGATTAAATTATTAAAGTTTGTTGATAAAAAAAAGATAAATATAAAAAGAATTTGGACAGTTTATGGTCTTGTCTAGGACCTTTATGATTATTAACAATACGCTAAGACTACACTGATAAAATGACCAATAATCCAATACACAAACCAAATTTACAGACCAGATAAGATAAAAAATGCTAAATAAATTGTATATATTCAAATTACATATAAATAATATGCAATGAAACTGAAATAAAACCATTTCCATTAATTATGGATTATATGGCTGAGGGTTCAACCCCCTCCATTTTTTATTCTTTATTTTTACTTTATTTATTCTTTTATAGCACTACCTCAAAAATGATGAGCAATTCTACTCTTCTACAGAAAAAAATGAAATAATAATAAAAAAAACACAAGCCAAATTTGACTTTAATGTATATTATTATTGTGCACATAATAGCTATAGATTTATGATATTGAGGGGAATATTCCCCTCTCCATTTTTTTTTTCTTTAATAGATAATAAACAAGTGGAGAATACTGATTAATCATTCTTTTTTTTATATGAATTAGTATAAATTTAGCCTTTTAAAGTCTTACTAAGGACTTTTGATTAAATTTATATATTTGTATAACTTTTATTGATTAATTTTATATGTAAATGCTACATCTGATATAGCTTTACCATTTTTGATATTTTCTTTTGATTATACTGTTGAGAATTAAATAAATTAATATTTAAATATATATATATGTATATTATATATATTTTTATTTATTTAATTTCAATATGTATATTCTTACTGTATCCAATGAAGAAATGAAAAATAAATTCAAACTTATATTTTTTTTTTTTTTTTTTTTTTTTTTTTTTTTTTCAATTCTTATTTTGTTTTATTTTTTTTTATGATTGAAAATAAATAAGTTGGATCATATATTTAGTTATTTATTTTATTTTATTTTATTATATATTTTTTTTTTTTTTTTTTTTTTTTTTTTTTTTTTTTTTTTTTTTTTTTTTTTTTTTATATATATTATAATAAATGAAATATATTTTTTTTTTTTTTTTTTAAAAAAAATAAAAAATTCAATAAAATCAAAACTCAATTATATATATATATTAAGTTAATCTTTATATATATAATTTTATATTTAATTTTAAATTTTTAATATATATTTGTAGAATTTTAATTTAAATTTTGTTTATTTTAATTTTTTATTTTTATTATTTTTTATTTTTTTTTTTTTATTATATTATTATAATATTATTTATTATTTTTTTATTCTTTTAATTATAATTATTATATTAATTCTTTTTTATGGTACTCTTATGTACCAATAATAAATAAAATATTAAAAAAATAAAAATAAAAATATTATTCATTTACATATGCAACGTAGCATATGTAAAAAAAACCCTGTAACAGGTCGCGCGGCTGCTACGCAGCAGCTGCGTGGTTTTCGTCATCGTATTACTTGTCGACGATGTTTGGACTCGCTCCTGTCCAAAACCCACTCCTAATTAATTTTTTTTATACTATTTTTTTTCTCTTCTTTTCTTTTATTTGTTTATCTATTATTTTTTTTTTATTTTATTATTATTTTTTATTTTACGTTATTGTCCGTCACCCTTATTTTGTGGTGTCGTATTATTTTATTCCGATCGTCGTCGTGGGTTTCTTCGCATCTACGTATTATTATTTTTTTATTTATGTTTTGTTTATTAATTATTATTTATTTTATTATTATTATTTTTTTTTACTGTCATCGATCGGCAAGAAAACTGGCCGATCTTATTTCTTTTTGTCGCATTTCTACGTAAGTCGCTTTTATTTTATTTCATTTTATCTGATTGTTTATTTACTAATGTTTTTTTTTTTTTATTTATTTATTTTATATTGTTAGGTCCCCATTTTATGTTTGGCATGTTGGGACAAATAGGCCGACTTTTAGGTAAGTCATCCTTCCTTACCCACTTTTCGTTGACCTAACTAATTTTCTTCTTTTACTTTATGCTAACGGACTGTTTTTTTTTTTTTTTTTTTTTTTTTTTTTTTTTTTTTTATATATATATATCTATCGCCACTCCATTTTTTTTTTCTTCACTACAGATGGTTCAGTATGTCTTTTTCTCTCGAAGTTCCCCCGATGCTTCTGGCAAACAGAATATTGTTATTCATTTTAACAATATTCGATATAGTTTTAATTTACCGCTTCCAAGCGGTCCTTTTTTTAATTTATATACAGTATCAAATAACTTCCTCCATCCATCGTTTTATAATCCATCATTAAATCTTATTCCTCCTAATCCACCACCGAGTAACGATTACGAGCCAAATAGTGCTTCGAATAATAGTACGAATTCAAACGATAATTCGTTGTCTGCTGCTACGACCATCCAGAACTTTCCTATTGATCCGAGCCTAGGTTCCGATCCCATAGCCACGATTTCTCCCTTTTCAAATATGTTTTCCAATTCGGACGACTCTTCTCCACCTCCAGTTTTACCTAACGTTTCCGTTGCCTCCCCTGCTACACCATCCTGGGCTCAATCTGAGATCCCAACTCCCCCTTTAATTCCAACAATTGACGAGTTGAAAATCGACTTCGGTTATTACTTTTTCCTTTTCGACGCTGAGATGAATCAGCTTGGTGCTAACATGCACCTATTTTTTGGTACAACACCTCCCGCCTACGATACCTTTCGCAATGCTCACGACATCATTATGGCCTCCGTTCGTTCCATTGTACTTTGGTACACCCACTTAGAGGAGTAAGCTTTTCTTTCTTTCTTTTTTTTTTTTTTTTTAATTTATTTATTAATTAATTTTTTTTTTATTTTATATTATCAAATTAGGATTTCAATTCTAATTGCGGAACAGCAGCCACCGTCCGAACCTACCTACTACCCTACAAATGGACCGTACAAAGAAATTTACCACGCCGGCGGGTCTTAGGCTTATTATCAAACCTCAAACCTGTTTACCTACTTTATTTTCATTTCTTTTATTTTTTTTTATATTATTATTTATAACTAGAAAAAAAAATAAACGATTCATCAAAAAAAAAAAAGTATATAATAAATAAATATAAAAAAAAACAAATAAAAAAATGTAAAGTAGGTTAGTAAATGCTGAAATAATTGTTTAAAGCCTGTTAGTTTGTTTGATCTTATTGCCACCAATCTGCTAAGGTCTTTTCTTTAATATTATTTTTGTTATTTATTTATATTTTTTTATTATTTTATTTTTTGTTATTATTATAGCTTATATTATTGATTGTCTCGGTATCTCTGCTGGAATCTATGACTGTAATTGTTTGCCCGGATCCATAAAGTGCCCCACCTTTAAAGAAAACAGTCTTTAGGCTGTAGATACCATCGCTAAATAAGTTTTAAGTAAAATTTCAATAAAAAAGGTAAATATCAAGTTTAAATTTAACTTTAACTTTAAGCAGTTTAATGTCTTGCTTTGGACATTAAACTACTATTAGTAATTTTAATTAATTAAATTTTCATTTATTTTTTTTATTTTTTATTCTTTTTTTTTTTTTATTGATAAATTAAATAATTTTTTTTTTTTTATATTATAATTAAAAAGTTATTTTCTATTCACTTATTTTATGATAAGTAAGCTTGAGAAAAAAAGGGTAAAAAAAATAAATATATATAAAAATCAAATAAAATAAAACATTGTAAAATAAATATTATATATAAAAAATTTATAATAATATAAAAAATTACAGTGAGTAAAATTATTTCTTAATATCATTGTTATAATTTTATATGTATGTACTTTTTCTTATTGATTGATCTTCTTATAAAACAGTGAATGAAAAGGAACAAATAATCAAAAATAAGAAATCAGGTACAAATACATTCAATAAGCTGCATGTATATGGTACAGGAACTTTAATTGCCCAGCCACATAAAAAATACAAATATATATATTTTTTTATAATTATCTTTATTTCTTATTTTTTATTTTTTTTTATTTTTATTTTTTTTTTATTTTTTTTTTTATTTTATATATTTTTTTATTTTATTCAAAGAAAATTAATAATACAAATAAATGGAGAATTTTATGATTAAAGGAGAATTTTAGGCCTCCTGGAAGGATTTACCCTTCCTTTGGACCTTAAATCTTTTTTTTTTTTTTATGTTCATTTTTATTATTTAGACTCAATGTTTCATCATTAAAGAAAAAATTATTCATAAAGGAAAATATTTCCTCCTTCAAAATTCTTTTATTTAAGGGTATCCTTTTGTTCTTTTTATGGTTCATTTCCAAGGTGAAATTGATATTCATTTTAATATTTTTTATCAATTTTGAAGTATTATTTTGTCTTTTATGCTTGAATTTCCTCTTTTGCAACTTCTTTTTATTGCTGCATATGGGAAATTCTGTGACTTGAGGTATTTGAGATATTTTATCCTGTTCCTGATTGGTGGTTTCTTTCAAAAATTCTGTTATTTGTCTTAATATTTCCTCATCTGAAATATTATTGTCATTCATTTGTTTGTTATTATCAAGGGGAAAATTCATGTCACTTTTTTCATATAAATTTTCCTTCAGAGCTGGACTTGAAGCTCTAGTAACACTTTTTTCTTTATCTTCCAAGTTTCTTCCAAAAATTAATTCTTCCCAATTAACTTCTTTTTCAGGTATTTGCTGATTGAACAAAGAATAATCATTAATTTCCATATTTTCCTCTTCATTGTAGTCTGATAAGGCCAAATTGAATGCTTGATAGCCTTCTGTAGCTTCTTCATCTTTATTAATTTGATTTTCTGTCCATTTTAAGTCTGTTCCTTCCATTGGTTCATTTATGCCATTAATTTCATTAATGCTGCCACTGACATAGTCCAATTTTGCTCTTGAAGCACTTTCCTCTTCTCTTTGTTGATCATAGTAGTATTCCATATTATACTGTCTTTTTAGTAATCTGTCATATTCTTCCAAATCCAAATTTCCATATTTTTTGTCTTCCTTTTCTAAATTATGACCCTTGTATTCTTCAATTCCTGATCTTGATGCTTTTAATTCCATATTCTTCCCTTCTTCTTGAGGGTAATTCCTTAATCTTCTTACTATATTGTAGTAATCACAAAATTGTTGACCCAAAACAACATAATCTATTCTTGTTGCTGAAAATCTTAAACAAGTAGTTTCTCCAGCTGTGAGTGTTACCAAAACCTTTCCAGTTGTTTTATTCCTTAAAATATGATTCTTCCATATATGCATCTGAGTATTCTTGAGTCCTATACCCATTTCTGTTGCCATTTTTATGGGTATAATATTTAAAGGTGAAGTTTCATCCAAAATTGCCATAATTGGTATTGTCTCATAGCCCAGCCTTATATAAGTGGTTGAAAAGTTTCTAAAACTATGATCAATTCCAAAATGATGATTTCCTGCATTTATATCTTCAGTTAACTCCTCTTCACTGGGCTCTTTCCCTTCTAAGTTATATATATTGAGATTAAAATTCATGGCTTTTCTTTTCTTCTTTCTCTTGATTTTTTCTTCAATAATTTCTTCTGATAAATCAATATTATTCAATTCCATATGGTCATTATTTATGTTGGCTTCAGATTGGGTTTCACTTGGTAATCCTTCTGACATTTTTATTTCTGGTTCCTTCTGCCTTGGTTCTTTTCCGGGTGTAATACTGTTGACTTGAAGGTTCATTTGATTATTTATCTCTTCCTCCTTGCTTAATTCTTCTTCTGAGGTTGGTCCTTTCCCTGAGCATTGAAAATCCCATTTAACTGAATCTTGTTGATTCCTTTTTATCTTACTGACAATTTTGGAAATAAATACCTTGATTCTTTGTGACTTCTTCATTTTTGGAACACTGGGGGGATCTTCTTTTGAAATGATATCTTTTTGTTTCTTTTCCCAAATGGTACCATACTTCTTAGAGATATTCTTGAATATACCTTTAGACTTGGAGCCCTTTTTCTGTTTTAGACCCTTTTCTATGCTAGGATATTCTTCCATATTGGGTATGTTTCCAAATTTATTCTCTTTCTTCTTCTGCTTCTCTTGAACTTCCAGACTTCTTTCTTCATATAGACCAGAAATTTCCTGTTCTTCTGCCATTTCTTGCACTTCTTCTGAGTTCATTTCTTCAAACCTTGATTCTTCATTATTATCTTGTACTTCCATTTTATCCACTTTTGCCATATTACACAACTCCATTCCCTTTGGTGGTTGTGCATGCCATCCTTTGCTTTCTGGTGAGCATATAGGTATGCATAATCTTCTTCCATCCAATTCCCTGAAACTTAAAATTTCACCCTGAGTCTGTGAGTGTTCAAGTCTAATACCATTGTCAGCCAAAAATGGTCTGCCAATAACAGTATGAACTGCCCCTCTGGCTACAAAGAAATGAATTTTTCTTTCATCACCAGATGGTAAAATAAGTAAGGTATTCTCAGATAAGCCAACAATTGCTGTACTATGTCCTCCAATTCCTTTCAACCTCATGTTCAGTGCTCTCATTGGTATTCCTGCTTTTATGGATTCAATTTCTGGTATTATACTCAATTCTGCTCCAGTATCTACTAATGCTTTTACTTTATGACCTTCCAATCCTATGGAAACTTCAATCATTCCAAGAGGACATGCATAATGAATTCTTTCTTCAATTATTATATCTTGCTGATTGCCTTCTTGATCTTCCACTTTCTCTTCATTATTGATTGACTTAAGAGACATCAAATATTTCTTTTCTCTATCAGGAAGGAATTTTAATTCATTCATGAACCTTGGTGATATAATGAATATTTCCTCTAAAGTAAGATTTATTTTCTGATCCAAGACTATGTTAATGACTTTTTCAACTATTGGTACTTCTTCTTTATCTTCTTTCTTTGGCTTGATAACTTCTCTACCTTCTTTGGGTGCCTTAATTATGGTTTTAATTTCATCCATAGATTGCTTTTGTGGTGTTTTATTCTTATGTATGGCTCCTTCTTCCTCCTTATTAGCCTCTAAAGGCCTTGGTGATTTATATCTTGTAGGTATAATTACTTTTTCTTCTTCCTGATCATCATTATCAATAAATCCACCTGGGATACTAGTCTTTTTCTTAAGTATTTCTGGAGGTTGAGTTAATTCTCTTTCAGGTAATGGCTGTGATTGAGCCTTAGCTCTGTCTTCATTTTCTCTTCTTTGCTTGGTATTCCTTAACCCATAGGCATATCCTAGAGGTTCTCTTCCTGTTGATATTGATGGTGGTTGCCAATCTTCCCAATTGTCCATGGTAATAAAGGCAGTTGACTTTTCTTTCTTCTTTTGTTCCTCTTCTTTTGCTTTTTCTTCCAATTTCTTCTTCAATTCTTCTTGTTCCTTCTGAAATTCCCTTACCAATTGCTTTGGTGATAATTTCCCATCAGTTGGAATTCTTGCCCAATTAGGATATAAGTAATTGAACCCTTGTCTTATTACCCATTTCTTGTTTTGTTCTTCAATAAGCTCATTACATCTTCCTGTGGAGTGTCCTTCTTCTGAACAGTAATAACATCTAACAAATGGTTTTGGTGCATTTTGAGCTGGTGCATATGGCACATATCTTGATGATGCTGGTGGTAAGCTTTCTTTTGATCTAAATCCTGAATTTTCAGCTTGAGGGTTAGCATAAGCTATCTTTTGTGGTTTAGCAATTTTACTTAATTCATCCAGTTGCTCCATAAACTGTTTGGAAACTTCCTTTTCTCTAGGTACTTCTTTATTAACCACTACTTGCTGTTCTTTGAGAGTTTTGATAAGCTCCTACATCTTCTTCAAAGCTTCCTGCATTCCTGGAAATAATTCTTCCTTGAATTTAACATTATTTTCCTTGGTGATTGATTCATTCTTTACTGTTTTAAGTCTTGGGGATGATAGTCTTTTTGTGACTAATATTCTTGCTTCCAATTCTTGTTCAATATACTTCTTTAATATTCTCATAGGTGGTATGAGATATCCTCCATCTTCTGCTCTAACCATAACATTATCTTTAATCATTTCCTTACTGATAGCACCTTTGATATCAGAAGAAAGACAATCAAATACATCTTCATGAAACATATTCTCTTGGGGAATATACTTGTATCTTAAAAGGTAAGTAATGATGGTTTCATATTCTCCAATAAACTTTTTATATTCTGATAAGGTACTAATTCCTCCTTCATCTTGTGTATCATTGAAAAGCTGAATAAGGGAATCTTTTCTATATCTTCTTTCTGGTTCAACTCTTCCCCATTTGGTTATAAGATCTTTCTTCAATTGTGTCCAATTACCTTCTTCATATCCTGGCATAGCTTCTATGGCATCACTAATTCTTGGATCAGTTGTCCAAAATGCCATTTGCATTGCTAAATCTTCATCTGTTGCTCCTTCAATTTGAGCAATTCTTTCAACCTTCTTAATAAACTTTTCTACTTCCTCTCCATTAAAATTAAGATTATAATCTTTTGCTTTAATTTTAACCACAGGCCTTTCCTGTTTTAACACTTGCTGCTGTAATGGACTTGGGTTATTAGGTGTAGAGACAAAAGCTCTTCTTGGAATATTGTTAAGTCTTGGGTTTGTTTCTGGAGTAGAGGTTGCTCTTGGTCCAGGTGTTGGTGATATTGGTGAATCTTCTGGTCTTATATGCCTTGGTAATGTTGATTCACTAGGGCTATTCCCTGGTGTATTTGGTATTGATTGCCTTCTCTTTCCTTTTTTACTGGTTTGACTTAACAAAAAATCTTGCATTTGCTTCATAAAGCTCTGTATTGTCACAGTTTGATCCTCTTCTACATCTTCTTCTTCATACTGACCTTCAACAGTATCTTCAGGTAATGGTGGTAATTTTGATGTTGACTGTTGATCCATTTTTTCTACTTTGTATGTTTTGCCTTCAAATTTTGCTTCTTCCTGTTTTCTTTCTTTATACTCTTTGATTAGGTTAAAGAAGAATTCCTTTAACCTATCTTCTTCTTTTCTTCTTGTATTTGGTGTTGATATTAAATTACTCAAGCTTTCTTGTGATGTCTGTCCTGGTGATTTTGAATTTAGTAGTAATTTGTAATGATAAGATTCAGATGATGATGATGAATGAGATCTTGATGATGATGACAATGGTTTATTTAGGTGATTATATGATTCCAGATTTAATAAATATATATACTTTGATATCAAGCTGAATTGAATCTGATGATATTCCTATCTGACTGCCACTGTTGGGACACCAGATGTGGGAACTCCTCTTGTGTGGGATAAAATGAGGCAGTACCTGGAAGGGGAAGTTACAAGAAAACAGTTTTGAATTGCTGTTCAAGCTTGTAACCCTTGCTCTGCTTGTGTGCTAGAATAATCTAGACTGCCCTTCCTGAAAAATGCTGAATTATCTTAACTTGAGTTCACAATCAATTTATTTATTGATGGTGGCTAATTCAGAAAAGTGTATTCAACAGACTCAATCAGACTTTGCTTGATCTCAAAATATTTATTTAACCTTTTAAATATAACACTATTTAATTAACCAAGAGAAATAAGACTAGCACAAATCACACAAAATACTACTACAACAAAAATTCAATATAATATGGATACACTAGGCTAATAATAATACTGAACAAACAATCAAACACGTTTTTTTATATGATTTATTATTTTGAATGAAATGAAATTCTGATATGACCAGACTAAATAATAGCCACTCTTTAATAATTTAATTTGATAATAATTCTTTCTTTTTAATAAGAATAGCACTACTGTATTCCTATAATAGGTATTTTCCTTTATAATTAATAAAATGTCCTTGTAGTAACCAAAATATGACTTTTTGAAATGAAATGTAATAATCATTTCTTAATAAAATAACTAAGTGACCCTTCTTTTCCTTCTTCAAAGCTTTGATTGCTTATAATAAGGTAAAATCCTTTTTAAAATACTATTTTATTTAATTTAAGCTTATAAGACTATTATGTAAAGCCTTTTTATCCTTTATGTAATCAAATTATATTATAAAGTTTTTCTTTTTTATAATACTTTTTTTTTATATACGACTGCTTCTTTATTTTAAGAATTTTTCTTTTTTTATAAGACTATTATATAAGGCCTTTTTATCCTTTATATAATAAAATTATATTATAAAGCTCTTCTTTTTTTTATAAGACTTTTTTTTTATTCTTTTTATAAGACTATTATATAAGGCCTTTTTATCCTTTATATAATAGAATTATATATTTGTAGACTAGTTAACCTGATAGTCAGGGATGAATTTAAATCCACTTTCCACTTTTTGGGGGGATAAAAGACATGAGGGAAAGAGGAAAAATTTGCGGAGAGAGGCCCTCTATTTATAATTTTTGGGCTCTCCATGGGAGGTGTTCAAAAAGAGGGACTTAGAATTTTTCAGTTTCTTTTGGCTGGGAAAATTCTTTTCTGGTGGTCCCACCTAAATGATGTCATTTATGTAGATCATTGCATCATTTGTTTGGTTGTTGATGTCATTTGTTGGGTTGCTTACTAATTTGAGGTGTTTTTGCTGGTGCTTATTTGAACTTTATTACTAATCCTTAGACTTGCTGACTAATACTCCATGATACCTGCATCCTTTAACTCCCTAAGTATTACTAATCAAGTAATCTGATTACTAATACTTTCTTAACTCCTTCCTGCTTATGTAATCTGTTTATGTATCCTCCTTCTGCTGTCTTGAATTTAGAATTTTAGAGTTTTGAGGCCAATTTGTGGGTTGAGACCTAATTTTATTTTAGGGTTAGGTTTCAGGTATTTTCCAAACTTTAAAAAGATTTTCCAAAATTTTGTCATTTTTTAATTAATTTTTTTTTTTTTTTAATATTTTTTTTTCTTTTATGTCTTCAATGTGGCTTGAACCAATGACATGGCCATTTTCCTTGACACAAGGCATCACCTTACCAACTGGGACAAAGATCCTTTTCTTTTGTTTCCAACAGAAGCTACCCATAGGGGTACTGCTACTTTTCACTCCCCTCAAAAAATTTTATTAAGCTGATATGGTATGGCATACCACAGTGTGTTTCTCTCCGTGGTAGAGCAGGCCATCTATAAGGAAGAACTTGTTCTCCTTATAGGCCCTCAACCAGCGTTCTTCCAGCTGGGATTCCAGTTCTGGACTTGAGTACTTTTGTTGAAGGAGTTGTAGTAGTATGCCACACTGCTTGGGTGTGGCATAAGACTTCAGTACTTCACCAAAAAATTCATTGTGCAGTTCAGAGGAGCTTATTCCCAATATGGGAGTTTCTATCCCCTCTGAATCAGTGTTTCCACTATCAAGGGTACCACTTTCTGGTGCCCATTCAGAAAATCTGAAGTTCTTCCTCCTATCTATTTCCATGAAATGGATAGGTATTTTTGCTGCAACTTCAGGGTCATAAGCTGCATTGCTCTCGACATTATCCAGTGGCCATCTGCTAAGGCCATCTGCATTTGTATGACTTTTACCTTCCTTTTATATGATGGTCATGTTTCCTCTATACTCCTGGATGGTTATTTGCCATCTCAGCATGTGTCTATTTCTAGTCTTCATTTTCAGTAAAGACTTCAAGGCTGTGCAGTCTGTGTAGGTTTCAAAGACTGCACTCTCCAGATAATAGTGGAGTTTTTCTAGAGCCAAGACTAGACATAGACACTCAGTCTGGGTGGCCCCATACCTGGCTTCTGAATCCTTCAGTTGCGTAGAGAAGTAGAAAATTACTCCTTCTCTTGGTTCACCATCCACAATTTGTCTTTGGTGAAGGGCTGCTCCTAGGCCTTGACTACATGCTGCATCTATATATAACTTGAATGGTAGTTCAAAGTCAGGTAAGATGAGCACAGGTGCATTTGTGAGGTCATATTTGATCCTCTCATATGCATCCCTCCTCTCCTTGGTGATTTCAAAAACTACATCTTTTGAACACAACTTGTATAAACTACTAGTTATGTGGGCAAAATTCTTGATGTGATTTCCATAGTAGCTAGCAAACCCAAGGAAAGATTGCATCTCTTTGATGCTCTTTAGTACTGGCTTTTGTAGTACTTCTGCTACCTTATTCTGGTCAATCACCAGACTAAGACCTGAGACCTTATGTCCTAGAGCCAGTAGCTCTTGTTGGCCAAAATTACACTTTTTCAGTGAAATTTTCAGATTGATGGGTGTACATTTGCTTAGCACTCTGTCTATGTAATGTACATGGTCTTCCCATGTCTCTGAGTATATAATGATATTATAAATATATACCACCATCCAGCCTTCCAATATTTCTTCTTGAAATATTGTGTCCATCATCCTTTGGAAGTGGGCTGGTCCATTTTTGATTCCAAATGGCATCCTGGTGTACTCATAAATACCCATATGGCATAATATTCTGAGGAGTTTCATGGAGTTTGGTCTAACTCCATTTTGGTGGAAGCCTTTCATACAATCCCTTTTGCTTATGTATTTGGATTTTGCCAGTTTATCCAAGAATGAGGTATCCTGGGTATAGGGTACCTGTCTGCTTTTGTGTAGTTATTCAGAGCTTTGAAATCTCCACACAGTCTAGAATTTCCATCATGCCAGGTGATTAGGACAGGAGTGGTTATTTCCACTATTTTATTATGTCCAATCTTCCTAATGACATCCATGTCCAAGAGTTCATTGATATGTTTCTCAATTTCTTTCCTGGTTTGCAGGCTTGCTGGATAAGGAGGTCTTCTCAGAATGGATGGATAAGGTCTTTCCACATCCAGATATAGTTCTATATCATGGCCTTTGATCTTGCCTAATGGATCTTCACCAATGGCAAATGCTGGTCTTTTTTTTCTCAGCATCTTCAGTAAACTTAGTTTTTGTTTACTGGTGAGGTTAGTGCTAAAATGTCCCTCTCTGAATTCATTCACAAGTTCTTCTAGTGGATCTTGAGAAGATATATGGTATATGTCAAGTGAAAATTTCTTTTCCTTTTTGGTACCAATGGTAATGTGCCTATTTTTACTGTTATAAATATCTATGCCATACATCCTCTGGTAATCTGTTCCCAGTAAGGATCTTTGGATTTGGGCATCATTAAGCACTAAAAAATCTGGGTTGAGTCTGATATTACCCTTCCTGTGGGGTATAATTATCTCTTTGATAATTGTACCAATGAAAGCCATCTTCCCTGAGGCACTTTTAAAGTTCTTTGCCTTAGTGGGAAAAAGCTGTTTTTCCCAATTTGGGAAGTGGTTATCCAGATAGTTTTTGGCTACTATGGAGCAGTGTGCTCCACTATCAATGATCAGTGGATGCTGAGCATTGTCAATACAGACAGTCATCTTTTTGGCTGTTTCATGTATATATGCCATTCCTTTGGTTGGTGTAACCAGGAATGTTTGGGCATCGTGTGTATGTTTGCACAAGTTTTTGTTGGCAGTATCTTGTGGCATGCCTGCTTCCAACTGTATGTCCTGGATTTCCAGTGGTGTTTCCCCTTGGTACTCCACTAGAAATTATTCTCTTGGGTCCTGTTCATCATCAGATTGTTCTCTGATGGCATCACCCATGGAGTCTGATTCAGAATCCGCTGTTGATGATTCCTCCTCTGGGACTTTCTCAATGGCATAGACTTTTTTCTTTGCCTTTGGACAGTTGTTGGCATAGTGGTCTGTTGAACCACAATTGTGACAAGAATTTCTCTTCTTTGCAACTTCTTCCACTCTTTCTTTGGGTTTGTTTTTAAACTCTACCCTGAAAGGTTGTTTCTCTTTGAAACCACTGCTCTTATATGAGGTGAATTTCCCTATATTAGTTCTTTTCCTTATGTCTTGTAAGGTGTTGGCAATGTCATCTAGAGTGCAATTTTGGTTTTATCTGCATTTTACTGCATGCGCTAGTTCTCCTGGCAGTTGTGTCAGGAGTTTGTGATTCCTCATTTGAATGTTCATCTGAGGATCAATGGCTTTAAGTCTCTTGGACTGTCTAAGACACCACTCATATGGATCCTTGTCCACAGAGTATTTGTCATTTTCAAATGACATGGTCTTCTGCCATATCCAAGTTCCATTACTGTACTTTTGGATGATTTGACTCTTCCACCATGGATTTCTTTAATTTCTGTGTACTATATACTAGCATGTTGTTTAAATGCTGTATTTAGTCCAGCAGTAATACAGTAATCTGGTATGCTTGGTACATCAATGAAGAGTCCATCAATATAATATATTAGTTCCATATGATCATATTCTCCTGATACAGAGAATTTAGGCCAGCTTGAGGCCTCAGGAAGCCTTTACAAGGCTTCCTTCTCTGAATAAGACATGCCATCTCCATCCTGGTATTGTGATGGAGATCTTGCCTTATTCATCAACATGGAATCTTGTTTGATGTCATCTGGTTGATATGGATTCTCCATAACTTGGCCTTGTGGTTGGGGCTTCAAGTTATGGTAGACATTAAACAATTTTTTTATCTCTTGGTCCAGACAATCCCTGTCCCTTTTGCTGTGGTGTTGTTCTTCAAACACTAGATTCAGTCTTTTGTTAGTTTCTTCAGAGGCTTTGCTCAATTGAGCATGTCCTTCTTGAAGATTTTAAACTATTTTTTCCATGGAGGCTTGTAATTTTTTAATCCTCTCATGGCTGGCTTCAAGTTCTGCAGACTGCTTTGCAGATTTCTCAGCATGATGGGTCATTTGTAACCACAGTGTATAACTGTTGATGTTACTCTCAGAGGTGACAATGTTATGTTCAGTCTGAGTGGGGGTAATGTTTCTATTATGAGGACTACTGATTCTAGAGTGGTTTACAACTACTTTTGGTTCTTGTGCACTTCTTTTACAAAATCCAACAGCTTCTGAATCATAGGGTCTGACTCTTTCCTCCTATGGTTGAAGGAGGCTTTGTTCTTGCCCTTGTTTCCTTGTCTTCTCCTGGAAACTTCCTGGAATTGTGAAGAATGGTTACTCTTGGCCACTGATCTGCTGCTTTCTGAATGATGTGAAGCCACTGGAGACCTGATTTGGCCTGCTCCTTGTGAGCCTGAAGGAATCTGAGTAGGCCCTGTCTGGGTTAACTGTTCTTCTATAGCTTGGATAGTGGCTTGATTCTCCCTTATCCTCTGTGCCTGTAAGGTTTGTCTATGAAACTCTTGATAATGGTAGCAAAATCAAGAGTACTATGACTGTCCTCAGTAGAAATATATAATATAATGAAATATTAAAACCACAAATTTAAATATAATTATTAAAAATAATTATATAAAAAAAAAGAATTTAATCATTATTATAAAAATATAATAATAAAAAAATAATTATTCTATTATTGTTATAGTCACTGACAGTTATAACAATAAGAAGTGTAGAGCTCTTAATGAGACAATTACACATGGAAAATATGGATATTAACCACTTATAAATAATATAAATATTATTTATAAAAGAATATAACACACACTGTGCAGAAATAATTCTTATAGAATAAAAAATTCTATATAAAAAAACTAATACTAGATAAAAAAGATATAGAACTTTAGAGAAAACTTACTTATAATATTTATTTAATACAACAAGTCAAACAACAAAAGTTATTATATTTAATAATAATTATAAGTTAAAAACACGCCAAAAATCAATATTTTTAAAGATAAAACAACTTTTTATAATAAAAATTATGATCAAAGAGTTTTTAAGAGGAATTTTGGGATTTTCAGAAGATATTAAAAATGATTAATTTTATATAATAAAATATATTATTGGTGATTACCACAATAATCTAAATTCTATGATTTCAATTCTTTAATTTTAATTAATAAAGAATCAAATAACTTAAGAATTACTTTAATAATAAGATTTTATATTTAATAAAACTTTACCTGTTGAAATTTCTAATACGATTGGATTAATAATGAATGATGGACAAAAACAGTGATGAAAAGACTCTTTTTATGTCTTCAGAGCAGCTCTCATGATTAATGATGAATATAGAGGGTGTGCTCACGTAAAAAATGAAAAACCATGCTTAAAAATAAAGTTCTTAAGTTAAGTTAACTTATTTTTAATTCCAATTTAAAGTTATCAGTGTTATTCTTAACTTCATCTAGCTTTAATCCTCATTTAAACTAATTATTTTAGGTTTTTAATATAAATAAACTTATTTATATTAAAGTTCATCACATGAAAAACTAAAAGATAGAGTTTCAAGAAGAAATCTCTTAAACTCAATTTTTAATTAATTTTTAAAGAAATTATAATTTTCTTTGAGCTTTAATTAAAAGAGTAGATTTCCAGGCTAATTACCCAGGAAATTTATTTATAAAAGATACTTAAAATTTGATTTATATGTATACAATATAATGAATCTTTGAACGTTCTTAAAACCTTGAATTCAAGCCTGCATATTGGGATTTACCCTCTGGCAGCATGAAATTCCTGTCTAATTTGGGATAAAACCAGTATAAACTTTAATGTTGGATCAAAGTCTAATCTTAAAGTTTAAATAAGGTTGAAAATCCGCCAATACAGGTGGAAAACCTTAATTGAATGATTCCAGATCCAAAAAGTTGGGTACCCCAGCTCTATTTGGTCTTTTTCTTTGTCCCACCTTTTTGCGTGGATTTTGCCCTTTTATTTATTTAAAGCCATACCATGGCTTTAAACCCTTTTAAATTGAGCTCACGCAGGATTTACATTCTGTATGGCAAATCCTTAGCCAATTCAGTAAATATACACCACACCTCAATTTTAACTAAAATTTTGGTAGGTTTGCACAAACCTTATGCAACTTTAAATTTAAGCTTATTTAAGCTCAAATTTAACAATTTCAAAATAATGTTAAAAAAGTTACATTAGTACTGTGAGATTCTTAAATCTTCTAATAACATAAGAAATAAGTGTTTTTGGGTATAACACCTTATGGATGTACCCTAGGTTATTTTTGGTGTAGAATCAAAAAATGACATAATATTTAAAACTTTGTTTATCCAAAAACAAGTTATACTTACTTTTTGTTATTTTTCATTTTAAATTCAATTAAAACGTCTATTGAAGACAAATTTAAATGTGTATAAAGTTATTTGTAGCCTTATGGGTATGTTATACATACCTCACAGGCTCACAGTGCCCTTTCCTCCAGGAGGCTGAACTGCCTGGTAGGATTCCAACCTTTGGTGTTTGCCATCAGGTCTTTGAGGTCTATCTCTTTGAGACAGATCTTCTGGAAACTTGCTCCAAGTTCTTCCCAGTCAGATGCCAGGTTGAACCCCTTGTTGTCCATGCTTCATTGCAATAAGTCCTTGAGGAGTTGGTGGAGCTGAAGAACTTGATCCATGTCTTTCCAGCCCTCTGGTTTGAGGTCTACATTGAATTGGAGTGTGAATGGCAAGGTTGATATTATCTCCCTCATTGTTTTACCATCCACTACTGTTTCCAAGGTGTCCTCTCTCAGGTCTTCTGGTTCTGGATAAACCTTCTCTGTCCTCTGGTTGGTTCCTTTGGAAGCCAAGATCTCTGAGGTGTACAGGTGACATGTTAGTGTTTGCAATCAGTCAAGAAGTTTATGTTCTTAGGGTAGTTAAATTTGACTGTGCCTTGTAAGAATTTGTTGTCTGCTGATTTGGGCAATTTACCTTTACAGGTTACAACTGGGTTAATTATAGTAATTTTCCCTGTACAAGCTATCAAGGTTGGTTTACCTTGTATTGAAGCAGAATTCTGTGGTTTTCTACTCTTCTGTGTGGCAATGGGTGTCTACTTCTTTGGTGTTATCAGGCCTTCACTGTGCCTCTTTCCTTTGCCTTTTCTGCGCTCTGGTTCTGAGGGTGTCACTGGGGTGTTGGCCTGTGACTGGCTTTCAAGTGATATCAAGTTATCTTACAATGAATCAAAACAGGAAAAAGAGGGCTGAATGTCAGTTAAGACTTCTTAAAATGCTGTTTGCATGTCTAAGAATGGCCTCTGGGCTTGTATATTACTACAATGTGCCCTTGTACAATGACAGTGTAATTGAATTAACAATTCCACGTCAGAAATACAGCTTACTGATAATTGGTATACTATTTGTATACCAATATCTCACAGATTACTTGTAATTAGAAAGTATAGTCTGTCAAAAGTGGTGTATAACAGGGCAATTTAGTTAACAATATGTCCAACCACGTGTCAACTGTTGGTTTATCAGTATGAGGTATCTTATTTTAATTGAAAAATAAGACTGTATTAATGGCTCAAGTGTTTTTATATGTAAAAAATGCCAAAAATAAGGGTCTTGTGGTTATTAGCCACGTGACAGATACTCTTAAAATATGAGTATAAAGTGGTATATATACCAAAGAAAGGAATATATATATAAAATATATATTTTTAGGAAAAATTTACGCCTAAAAAGAATAAAACAATTGTCAGAAAGTGAGAAAGAAGAGAAAAAACTCACTTACAAGGGTCCAAAAAAGGTTTAAGACATGGCCAGGCCCCCGTAAAATCAGATTGTGTCTATGTTGAAGCAGTAAGTAGGCTATTTACAACTAGAACTTTGACTGTGACACGTAAAAAATCATTTAAGATAAAAGTGTTTTGAGTAAAATGAAGATTTAAAATGTAATTAAAGGGTTCTACTATTAAATAATAGTGGTGGTGAGCGCTATTGAGAACCATGGGTGCAGTCTTACCAGTTGGATTACTATAATAAGAGCTACAATAATTAAAATTATAAATATACCTGATTATTAGCCAAGAGTAAGACTGTTTTTGACAGTTTACTACGTAGGGTATTCAAGAGCAGGATGAGGAAACAATTCTGGCTGTGAAAAGCCTCCTTTTTATCCTGAAATGGGGTGGAAAGGGTGCTAGACCTTTCCACGTAGAGGAAGTGAAATTTTTCACTATCTAGGACTGGCTTGTGCTTTGCAAACAGCCTGTATAGCCTGTATTGGGCTCAAATGTGGTTTTTAAACCACATCTGGGAAGTTTTCACCAATACAGGGTGAAACGTTTCATCTGGGGACCTCACAGCCTGATTATGACGTGTATGACATGTAGAATGCTGTACAGAAACTGTATGGGACTCCAGTATTAGCTGAAATACGAGTTATTGAAGTAAAAACAAGCTTCTTTGTCTACTTGACACCTCATATTCATGGTTGTGGGATATTATCCCATGGTAAGGCTGTATATGACAGCAGGTGGGAATCTGACCTTAAAAGAGCCATAACCTTGTCAATTCTTGAGATATCAACCTCATAATTGGCTCAGTGGGTAGCCCTGTATGTGCTCTACACAATGGTACCTCATTTAATACGGGTATCATTAAATATGGCGGAGTTATCCCATGTACAAGATTTTTGTACATTTGTGTGGTATAGGCAAAAACCTGTATTGAGCTTATTTGCCCCATAACTTTTGTTCTAGTTGAGCTATGGGGAAATGGATGACACCATCAGATATCTCTGACTGTTCTCTTTCCAAAAGAACCCCACTTTAGGTATCTCAAGCTAAAACTGCAAAATCTACATGAGGTGAATGTTTTGTTAACCCTTATTTGGCCTGAAATTGAGCATAACTCCAGTAATATTGGTGCTAGCTCAGTTTGGCTGGTACCATTAGATAGCCCTGGCTTAGGGCTTCATTTTGAATACCCATTTGATGGGTTTGAGCCTCCCTTTCTGGATTTTAGATGAGAGGTGAAAATTAAGGTTTATGCTCAGCAATAACTTTGAGAAGGAATAAATTTGTTATTCTTTGGACTATGGTGATGGGACTTATATTTAATTTTTAATAGCCATTTGATGGGGTTAAGCCTCTCTTTCTAGATTTTAGATGAGAGGTGAAAATTAAGGTTTATGCTCAGCAATAACTTTGAGCAGGAATAACTTTTTTATTCTTTGGACTATGGTGATGGGACTTATATTTACAGAAAGGGGTGACTTTCCTCTTTCTTTTTATACCTTTTGAGCTGATTTGGCTTAGCTCCATGTTTTGGTGGTCTCTTGGCTATACCATTGGTTTATGGTATTTTGGCTTTCATGCTTGTGCTCTGGTTTTAAGTCACAGGCTGACACCAATCTTGATATTCTTGCTTAAAATTCCAAATTTGACTTCTTCAAATTTTGCTCAATGCATATGCCAATGTTTCAATGCAGAAATTGTCCCATTCATGATGTAAATTTCTTAACAAAAGGAATTTCTCAGGGGGTATCTATTTGTAAGTCATGTTTCTTAGTTTGGGACAGTCTAAACTGGATTTTGGGTATATAGTTCTCCATGAAAGGAGTTGACTTGTCATAGCATGTTGGAATTTTGTTAAACAAGTTGATTGTAAATCTTCTTAATATTTTTGATATCCTCTTGAAATGGTTCCCTTTCATTATGTAATTTATTTCATTATTGACCCAAAAGGTTGGTATTCCGGGTTTTTTAGATTTTTAGTGTTCTATATGTTATGAATTTTAATAATGGAGTAAATATTCTGATATTTTTTTCCTTTCCTCTGCTACTTAATTCTGTTACATATTTTTGGATGAAATTGTTTCCCACAAATTTGGCTTTACACCAATACAGGGGATTTATACCATCATTTCTAATTTTTCAAAGCGGTAATTACTGAATGTAAAGTATCAAGTGACTATCTATCAAAAAACATATAAGAAAAGACTTCTTATAAATACAAATGATGAATAATCATTAATGATATAATGGCTTTTGAAAAAGATGTTTAATTCAAAAGTGGTAAGTTTCTTGTTAAAAACAGAATATCCAGTAAGGGGGAAGTACCACCTCTTCATGGTAGGAATAAACAAAAGAAAATTAAAGCAATAAACATCATATATAAAAAGGAAATTATACACAACAAAAGAGAGTGATTACTGACACATTATAGACAAAGTATACATAGAGATGTGAATTGCGTTATACACTCATTCTTCCAATGTAAAATAATTTTGATTTTTTTAAAAGTGTTGCCTCCATTTTCTTTGGATAATAATTAACAAAAGCATAAACCATATTAGTCAGGAAAAATAGAAACAATGTTTGAATCAATGTTTACAAATAAGCACTAGTTCTCAATGTTTTGTGAAATTGACAGTATGGTAGAAAATAGGTCAGGAAGGATTGAAAGTCAAAATTTAATGGAAGGGAGAGATCATTAAATACTCAAAGTGAAGGGAATTCAACTTTCAAAATGCACTACAAATATCAACTCTTCCTTATAGCCTTGTCTCTCTTGGTCAAATCTGGAAAAAGGATAGTTACCTAGTTTGATTTTTAGACAAAAAGCTTAATTTGGTTAGAATTCAAAACCGTATTCCCAATGGGACTGTTAACAAATAACTTTTACACCCAGAACTAAAATACAACCCCAAACCCTATTTCACCAAACAAAAACATCTAGGTCATTATTGAAAATTCAAAAACTGTCAAAGCTGTTTCCTTGGAAGAGCCAAAAGTAATGTGTTTAGATCAGAAATTGAAAGAGGTGCTTAACCTTTGGAAGAAATTTCTGTTGTCTTAATGGGACCCCTCAGAGTAGAATCCCTTGGAGGAGCTAAATACATCTTTGTTACAGTAGACACAGAAGCCAGTTTCAAAAATACAATTGAAGTAAATTATATAGTTAGCTGGGAGTAGTTTTGAAAGAACAGCAAAAGATCTCATTTGTTATGGAGCCAAAGAATTTGTAAATATTGAGCTCAATAAATGTTTGTCAATGAAAATAAATAGAAGTCATTATTACCACCCCTTATGCACCTCAATAAAATGGTATTGCTGAAAGAACAAATAGAATGCTAATGGAAAAGGCAAGAACCATGAATATCAAACCCAGACTTGGAAAAGGAATTTGGGAAGGATTAGTCAATCTCACAAATCCCTTAAAGGTTAGAATCCCATACAATAGTGAGAATTTTTTGAAATTTGTTTTAATAAAAAGGTCAATCTAAATATCATTATATTATTTGTGTGCTGAGCCTTCTTGACCAATACTGGATACAAACAAAGCTTGGCAATTAATATTCAAAAGGGATCCTTTTCTGATATTAACCCAGCTTTTTAGTAGATTTTATCTTATTGGATGACACTAGTTAAGGTATCAAATTACAGGATGTCTTCTTGGATCAGGAAAACCTGCTCTCTAAATGAGAAAAGCCTGTAGCACCCAAAGAGAGTTAAGCAACTTTGGAGGAAGGCAAAAAAATCAAATGAGTAAAAGAAAATGAGCCACTAATATTGCGTGATAGAAAATCAACCATCTCAGATGATATATACCAAGAAGTTGGAAAAATATCACCTCTATTAAATAAGACCACTGTTCATGATGCAGGGAGCAAAAAACGTTTTATTCATGAGAGGCTATGTGAAAAACTAGTCTCCATCATTGGTAATTGAGGGAAGGCAATAAGGCTCCTACAAGCATTAACCCCAAATTTCAAAGAACATAATCAGTAACAGAAATAAAAATAAAGGAATAAAGGTAAGACAAACGCATACTCTCAATCCAACTTACCTCAGCCCAAGCCCTGATGGAAAACAATAAATAATGGCCATGTTCCGGTTAAAATTTTCAAATGAGTCATGAGTCAAGGAAATGGAAAGAATCTCTTTTCTCTTAAATTCATTCAATAAAAGAACAACCTGTCTTTAGTGTATAAAAAAAAGAAGACTTACCAAAAGGGAAACCCTTCATAAGTATGCAATTAATATTTACCAAAAGGATTGAAAAAAAGGAGGCTGAAAACATACAAATCCAGGTGTGTAGCAAGGGCTTTCTCAAAAAAATGTCATCCATTCCCACAAGACCTTCTTTCCAAAAGGAAGGCTTTCCATTAAAAAATTATTATGAGCTATGAAGTACAAAAGTTTCAACAAGTACATAGAGCTGACGTTTTTACAGCTTATTAAATATCAAAATTAAAAACAGATGAATATATATCTATATCAATACTAGATATTAAAATGTAATTGAGAAAAGAAACAAAACCACCCCATTATAGCTACACTATTATTCATAAGCTGTTGTGAAATCCTTAAGAACAGCTAATCAAACAAAAAGAATCATTTCATTTCTAGAAGAAGCCTTTTGTAAGGTGTGGATATGAAACTTTGATGAAAAATCAAGTACTTTTCCTGTCCTCAAAATTTTTATAAGGTAAAAATCAATTAAAATTAGAAATAAATATTATTCTTAAGAGAAAACACACCTGTTTTATTGTTTATAGCTATATTAGTATAAAACAATAATATTATAAAGATTTATTGTTTTACCAACAATAAAAATTTATCCAAAAATACTCTACAAGATATATTTGAGGCTACAAAAGAGTTTTCTTCAAGAGAAATTTCAATTGGAATTAATTGAGCAAATAACTGCAAGCAATGATCTAAAGAGCAAAGTCTTTAAAAAGGATATTAAAGATAAAACACACCCAAAAGTGACAAAAGTGGACTTGGAAACAAAGTGACAAAGTTAACAGTGATAAAGGATGCTTTAATTCACTTTTGGGGTGGTTCAGGGGTAAAAATGATTATAAGAGTTACAAACAATGATTATAATGATTTTTTCACTTGGCTAAAAGGCTTAAAATGACTTAAAAAAGGTTTTTGGAATCTTTTATTGATCTGTTTAACAGTGTTTAAACTAATTATAAAAGGAAAAGATTATAACATGAAGAGAAGAGTGGGGCAAAGAAGACATTCTTTTATAGCAATCAATTTTCATACTCCAAAAGTAAAATTTACTCTTGTCAGTCGTGAAAAACAGTCTGACAACAGAAAAGCCAATTATGGCATCATTGGACCCTGGTTTAGACCAAAAAAAGGGCTGTTTTAAGCCACTTTTAGGCATTTTAAGCCATTTTAGACCCTTAAATCAGCCATTACTATAGTAATACCTGGTCTAGAGCCTTCAAAACACATCAGAATGTGTGTAAGCGGCGTAGAAACCAGTTAAAACTGTTTTCACCAAAATTGTTTTAACTTAAGGGTAAACCACCCTGGTTGGTATCAAACCTCATCATCAAGTGAGTCACAGGGTCTGTGACTCAATTCCAGGCCAAAATTAATGAACTTTTGCATGTATTTTGACATCCTACTCCAGTCAGCAGGGACTTTGGGGGTCTGGCTCCCCCTTAGAGCTAGAGTTCCTTTTCCCCCCCAATTTATTTTCTCCTTTAATTCCTCATCATGTATTATACTTGTAATTTACATATGTAATTTGATTGAATTGTACAGTGCAATACAGTAATAATTGATACCTAATATGTAAATAAAAGTTCACTCATGTAATACATGTGCACATTTTGACATTTTGATTGAATTCAATTGAAAATACTTCAATTCCTCATAACTTCTAAAATAAACACAACACCTCAATTTTAACACAAAAAATGATGGTTAAAGCCACATGTGGTGTGAATTAAATTAAAGTTTTGAGGATTTTCAACTTTTGTATTGAAAATACTGAAAACTTAATTTAAGCTTATTTAGAGTTGAGTTACAAAAATTTCATCCAGAGGTGACCCCACTTTATTTTTTATAAGGAATCCAATGGTGTGATAATTTCTTTTTGTTTATTTATTGGATAAAAAGCTAGAATATATTTTATATAAATTTTTACCAAAAATATTTTAATTTCACAATTTTTATTAAAAATTCATTTTTACTTAATTTTTACAAGTAAAAATATAATATCATAATTTCAAATTTTATTGTAATTTTATTTTTAAGTTATAATGAAACTTTTATTTCTATCTATGAATTTGTATTTATATTTCCATCTTTATTTTTATGATATAAATAAATTTATCTATTTATATTTGTATCTTAATTTATCATTTGTGGTCTTTTGGGTATATTAAAATACCTCTAAGGCTCACACCTTGGGAACTGTATAATACCTTATACAACTGAATCATTAAGGATCTTCTTATTATCAGAAATACTGATCCTTCTCCATTCCTGGGAAATGAAACAATTTTCTTCCCATGGGTAGATGCAATAATATAATTCAATAATTGGTTGAGCAAAGGCCAAAGAGTTTATCAAGCTAAGTGAAAATATCTTTACCATTGAGATTTAATTGAGTTCAGATTATGAATCAATCTTTATGGGGTAATAATCTACTTTTTGGAAATAAATTTGTGACTTTATTGAGTGATCCCACAATATATAAACCCAAAATAACTTTCAATAATGCAATAATATGGGTCCATTGAGATTATATATTTGGATATGTAATTTGAGATTTTGAAGACCATATTTTTATCTTTTTGGGAGAGATCTCATAATAAACATAAATATTAGAAGCCTTATAAGATTGAAAAATCCTGAAACAGAACGAAATTAGTCCTTTAAATGAGAGAAACATATTCTAGATTTCAAAAGGATTTGCAGAAATTTCAATATATGTCTACAAGATAATAAAAGCTATTTATTTTCCTTTTGCTATGAAACCTCTCAGAAAATCCAATATCAATAGTTAAATTTTAAATCAATATCATCAATTATTTATGTATCAATAACTTATCCAATTAAATTCGATAAAAATCCTTATTTTAATTTGTTATACTACCCTGATACAAAAATAAACAAAAGAAAGACAATACATGTATTGCAAGATTTTGTTTGTGTTGAGTAATGATTGTGTCAATTTGAAGTGTGGTGGGTAAAAGAAGGCCTGATACATGAGCCAGTAGGTTGGTACCACATTCCCCAGATCTGGTGATGCCAAGTATTTCAAAATCTATGTTACAATCAGAATAGAACACACAAAATTTCCAAAGATCAGGCCTGTGGTACAACCACACTGGCTGAAACATCAGGGACAAGGTTGACATTAAATTGAATCATGTAACGATTTCCCTTAGTAACAATGTTTAATTATTCAATTTTTGTATTATGAGGCTCTTTACTCATAGCTTTGCAATACCAATTCCTTTTTTAATTTATATACATTATCTGAAGCTACAGTACATATGTAAAAATCCATTCAAATGAATTTTTTGGATCCTAATTTATTGAAATTCCTGTTCCAAAGTTATGTGATTCAACATATTCATCAAAGGAGCTCACATAAAATTAAAAGATAAAATTGATCAAATACATTATAAATTTCAGGGAAAATAGCATCTTTAAACATCCTACACATATGTGCCATTGGTACAACTTTTCAAAAGATTTATGCCCAGAAAGCTGCTAAGCTTCTCATTCAAACAAAATTTTAAAAAAATCTCTCAAAAAATGGGAAAGAATAATATATAAGCCTACTAAAGTTTTCCCTTATTCTTTTGTGTATGTAGAGAATGTCTTCTTGAGTTCTTTCATTTTGGCGGACAATGTTTTAATCTTTTTTCTGCTCATAATATCTATTGAGTGGTGCTAAGTATTTCTGGCCAAAAGTTGCAATTGTTCAATTTTTCTGGTTTAGTTGATAAATATTTTTACACACTGCTATAAAAGCAATAAAGAACTATATTAAATTATGTTGGATTAAAAGATTTCAACCAAGGAGAAAATTGGAGATTAGACATAATGAATAACAGAAATGTGGTATCAAGTCACAAGGAAGTAAGAAGATACACAATACCAGTATATGATGAAATGTTGAAAAGACGACAGGCAATGCAAAGTAAACAATGAGATATGGGAAAATTAGGGGGAGTAGCATGAAATTTCTTTTCTGAGCTTAGTGAATTATAACAATAAAAAAGGAAATAATGTTAATTAAAAGCCAGTTTGAAAATTTATAGAGGGAGAAAAGGAATGATTACCAACACTTTAATCGATTTTCTATGGTATTTAAATGGTAATTTTCATCTTTATCCTTTGAGTAGATGTGTGCCACTTTTGTAATTCCAAGCTGCAGTATCCTTTGATATCTAATTTTTATGTTTTACTGTGAAAAATAAAAGATCAACTTCAATGTTTGGCCTTGATGCTGACAGCTTTAATTGAATGAAAATGTTTCAGTTGGAAAAATAATATGGGGACTTCAGTTTTTGTGCAATATCATTGTTGTCAATACTCGCTGCACTTTAGCCTTTATGAGAGGATTAAGCCTATGTTAGGCCTCAATAATCCACACATGTCAGTTTTCTGAGCGGCAAAACCTCAAGTAATTTCTCATGAAGTTTTTTTGATGTTCAATTGAAAAAATTGAACATCTTCCATAAAACCATTCCAAGTTGAGTATTTTCTATTTCTTTCCTTTCAAATTGCTGATGTTTTGATTTTCATCCATCAGTTTCTCAAATGAATTGAGAAATTCTTATGAAAGTGTCTTTAAAATCAATATGAATTTGATGCTTTATCAGAGTCACTTTTTTAAACCATTTCCCCTTTAATCATAAGAAATCTCAACTTTATCACAATCGATATTTTACCATGTGCTCTTTCTTCATTCCAAGTATTCTTTCATCTTTTGTTTATATCCTAAATTAAGTCATTTTTCTCATGAACTATCAGCTGGCAGTTTCACTTTATTCTTTACCATGCACAATGGTTCACAAATTAACATAGGTATGGTTTGTTTTCGATGGTTTTTGTGTTATCATGCCTGTTTTTTGTCACTGGATAAATTGATTTTCCAAAATTTTCCATTACAAACCAAATCCTTACTTACTATATCTATCAAATTTAAACTTCAAAATGAATCCATTACCTTCAACCTTTTTCAACTCTACTCATGGACACAACAGATTTTTTTCACAAGACTCCCAGAATAAAGACATCAGAAACCTTCAAATTACGATTGCTCTCTTACATCTTTGTGGGGCAAAAGAAATTAGACACAATTTTTGTGGGCTCATCCCATTACCAATAGCGTTGGATCAGGATAGTCACAAAAGAGGTTTTTTGTGATTTGAGAAGTTGTTTCTCAGACATTGAATACACTAGTAGGAACACACATTTTGTGAGATCTATATGAAGTTAGAAAAATCAGAGGAAGAGTAAATTGAGGGGTGGTAAAGGTTTATATGGAAAGGTTCTGGGTAAATCATTTAAAAAAATTGGAAATCCAGAGAGTGTCAAATTTTTTTCCCTCATTTTTCTACTACTAGGCTCGTAAAATTTGTGAGCCTTGAGGTATATTTTACATACCCAAATAGGCCAAAACTATATTAAAGACAAATTCTGAACTATTCATAACTCATAAGTCATGCATAGATCCAAAATTCATCATTTTTGATTTCAGAAAAGATGAATAACCTTTTATTGATCAAGTAAATCCATGGATTCAAGTCCAGATTTGGATTCTACACAAACATTCACCTAGGGTAGCTTCATAGAGTGAATAAGATCGAATAAACTCTTTGAGGTGGTAATATGGAAAATACTTCAATACCACATAAAAGATCCATGAAAATTTTTGTTTTTCTTAATTTAATGCCAAAATAATGGGAATGTGAGAAATTCCCTGTTACATATACACTAAGAATATTGTGATGCATGTTTTGCGCACTCAATATCATGGTATTCGTACATGGACCTTTGGTACACCCATAGTGGATATCTCACTTGGAGCTTAAATTTCTGTTTTGACGTGAAAAATAAGCTAGGGGGACAAAATACATCAAAGAGAGCCAGGGTACCCAGCTTCTGAGGCCTCAGAGGCGTGGAAAGCTCCAGAGCTTGGATCTGTGGCTCATCCTGGCCCAATTAGTAAACTAAAACACTCTGGGAACTTGGTTACCATGTTACAAGTACAGTAAATCATAAGAAAATAGCAGATAACCTGCTATTTTGACGTGCCAAGGAGTTAAAGAGCTACTCAGACTCCTGTAACCTTGTCAATTCTTAGATAATTTCCATTAATAGACCCTAAAAGAGTAATTAAAACCCTGTTTTGTACTTTTATCCATTGATTTACCTCATAGAAACCAGTTAAACACTGATATTTGCAATTCTACATAGAAATGAGGTAAAAACTTCAAAAATTCATTAAAAATACAATTCTTAATGAATCTCTCTAAAGTTTTCAGGACCAATGGAGAGCTGAATCATCTATGATACAACCAAAAATAATTATAGTTTTACTAGTGAAATTAAAAGTTTTGCTCACACTCCATTTTTGACTATTCTATGTGAAACACTGAATCTTAAAAAATTCACAGTAATTACAACCTGTGATGAAATTGCCAATAACATTGATAACTTTGAGAAATCAATAATATTTCTTAAAATGAAAGAAGATTTACAGATTTTACTCCTTTTATTCTTAACCATATTGGGGTTGATAGTCACGTAAAAGCACCAATTGAGTAATTATGATAATCTTACGTGACATCAGATGATGCAATCAATAATCCAAAAGGGTATATTGTTTTCTCACTCACTTGTTTTTCAGTTTGCTCCATGGCATGCCCCTGTGAGCTGTTATTGACTTAAAAGAGGCCTCCTCTTGCTGTTTATTTCAAGAATCATCTTATTATCCATTTATATCATTGTTACCAACAAGTAAGTATTAGTTAAACTCTTCTTAAGTGTTTTAATTCTTTCAGAATCATCAGAAAGACTTTAAATGAGAGAATCCAACTATATATTGTTGTAATCCTGCTATAAATCATTTTGATCCCTTAAATCCACAATTCTACATCAAATTTCCCTACTTATATCTTTCAATAAGTTCTTTGGAGTATAATTGAGTCATTTATCTTTAATTCTTAAATTTTTTCTCTAAAATTAGTTTTCTTAAAGAATTATCTTTATAGTTATTCTTGAAAAAGATAATGATATATTAAAATCATTCTAATATTTTAATAAAAGAAGTTTTTATTGTTAAATTCTCCTTGTAATTGATTCTTGTAGACAATTACTTCTCACTGTTAAAATCAGTAATAGTGTTTAACATGTGAAAGAAATAATTCATTAATGGTTATAATAATATTTTATTATTATATTTCATAAGAACAGACATAGTACTGTTGATGAATAGTAATATTATCATCAGTTTCATAGTCAAATATGACAAACTTGCTTTGTACTCTCAAGAACAAGTGCACAGGTTCATGAATTACATATCACATAGTACTTGACAAAGGCAAGAAACCCAATATTTTTCAATTATTAAGGCTTAATTTAAAAAATATTTAACTTTCTTGTTTAAAATGTGACCAAAGCTCAAAAATATTTTTTGATAAAAGAAAACACAATATCAGAAGTCTTATCATTATGAGATGGATACCTTCATATAGAAAAGCCATGAGCTATGATAAGAAATGTGTATACAACCAAAAAGAATTTGTTACAAGGTGAGTACTAATTAGAGAGATATAAAGTAAATATCTACTGCAATAGGCTTTTATTAAAGCCTTCTTCAAATAAATTTTCATTGCTGTTTCATTGTGCCTTATTGAAATCATTTATAATTCCATAATCCACATCAGGTGTGCATCTAGCTTCGGAATAGTGATTTTCTCCAGTTGCTTTCAAATTCCCATCATCACTTTTGTCTTCTTCAGATATATCAAAATTTATTGTTTCTCCAGCAGATAGCAAATTTGTTTCACTATCAGCTTTGTTTCTGTCATCTTCACTACTTTCAACTATCTCATGAGATAGATAAAATGGTTCCATCACCAAACACCTGAATTTCTCAATGAAGGATTTTTGCAAAGGTTTTCATTTTGATGTAGATTGTTTCTCATGGAAATTTCATTTTTTGGGATGAATCCTACTTGCTTAGTATTTGCTATTGGATATCACTGAACATGGTGAGGGTTGTTGAACCAATTTGGTGCGTAAAATTCCACTGGCAGTTGTTCTGAAGTCTTTTTGAATTTCAAATTCAAAGCAACCCATGGCCAACAGCGTTTATGCAATAGGGGTGGAACTCCTGCAATTTCATCACTTTCATGCATCTTGCAGGTTAAATTTTAAAAAAAATAATTCATATCCAAGCAATAACTCAAAGTCTTTATGGCATAAGCTTTATATTGAGGGGTAAACTCAGCATCAATGGGTGCATTCACATTGAACAAGACTTTTAAATATTGGTTTGAATAATGTTTAGCCACTTAAAATCTGAATTGTTTTCTACAAAGATATTCCAAGCAATGTTGTAACATGTGTCGATGAAACTGTTGATAATATTACTATTAATCAACATTACTATGACTGTTCTTATGAAATATAATAATAAGAATTATTATAACCACAATTAAATAAATAAATAAATAATTATTTCTTTTAGTTGTTATACAATACTAGTGATCATGACAGTAAGCAGCAATTTTCTACAAGAATCAATTACAAGAAGAATTTAATAATGAAAACTTCTTTATTAAAATAATAAAATTATTTTAATATATAATTATCTTTTACAAGAATAATTATAAATATAATCCTTGAAGAAAACTATTACTAGAGAAAAAATTGAATAATGAAGATTAATCACTCACCAATACTCCAAAGAGCTTGTTGAATAATAATAGTAGACAAATTTGATGGTTAATTGTGAATTCAAAATATCAAAAAGGGATATATAACAGAATTACAACAATATATAGTTTATTTCTATGATTTCAAATCTTTCTGATTGATTGTTAAATAAAAAAACACTTAAGAAATAGCTTCAACTAATACTTACTTGTTGGAAATAAGTGTAGAAAGGAATGATGTGATGATTTAGAAAAACAGCAAGAGGAGGTCTCTTTTACGTCTGAGACAGCTCACAGAGGTGTTCCATGGAGAAGACTTAAAAAACAGTGAGTGAGAAAACAATAAACCTTTTTGGATTATTGATTGAATCATCTGTTGTCACGTAAGATTATCATAATTACTTAATTGAGGTTTTTACATGACTACCAACCCATTCATGGTTAAGAATAAAAGGAGTAACAACTGTAAATCTTGTTTTATTCCAAAATAATCATTGATTTCTCAAAGTTATGGATGTTATTCGCAATTTAATCACAGAATTTGTTTTCCGTAAATCCGTAAAGATTCTGTGTTTCGCGTGGAATCATCAAAAATGGACTGTGAGTAGAACTTTGAATTTTACATACAAAAGTATAGTTTTTTGGTCTTCATATGAAATATCCAGTTCTCAATTGGTCCTGAAAGTTTCAGAATGATTCATCAAGAATTGTTTTTTTAATGAATTTTTGAAGTTTTTACCTCATTTCTACGTAGAATTTCAAATAGCATTATATGGCATGCTGCTATGAGGTAAATCAATGGTTAAAATTCCAAAAAGGGTTTTACTTACTCTTTTGGGGCTTATCAATTGAGATTCATTGAGAATTGACATGGTTACAGGAGTCTGAGTTGCTCTTTACCTCCTTGGCATGTCAAAATAGCAGCTTATTTGCTATTTTCTTAAGATATACTGAAGTTTTGATTTTGTAACCAAGTTCCCAAAAGGTTTTTCTCAGAGGCCTCAGAGGTTGGGTACCCTGGCGCTCTTTGATTTCTTTTGTCCCCTCTAGCTATTTTCACGTCAAAAAAGAGATTCATGCTTCAAGACTGATATCCACCATGGGTGTACCAAAGGTGCATATACAAATCCCATAATATAAAGTGCCAAAAACATGCATGACACTATTATTAGTATACATGTAACATGGGATTTCTCACATTCCCATTATTTTGGAATGAAATTGAGAAAAACAAAAATTCTCATAGATATTTTATGTGGTATTGATGTATTTTCTATATTACCACCTCAAAGAGTTTATTTGAGCTCATTCTTTGAGAATGGCCCTTGGAATAATCCTGAATGAATTGCCAACCCAACTCTTGCAGGGCCAGGTGATTGGGATCCTTGAATGGTCTTCTGATTGCCGCCATGGATTGCCAGACTGATGAGTTAAGAAGTCCTCCTTCAAAATGGGCGTTGGATTTTGAGAACTTGATTTGGAATGATGGAATTGTGTCCTGAAAACATCACCATTGAATTGTGGAGCAAAATGGTGCATAATGGTATATAATACCATATATGCACCAATCCTGCAACCTTGAGTACGGGGTTCATGGAGGAATGGAACAATTCCCCTTGAGGTGAGGGGAAAGCTTGAGTTGAGCTGATCTGGTGGTTACCAGAGGCCATGGGCTGAAAGGTGGTCCATGGTGGTTATTGGCCAAAATTGGGTCCTGAGGGTCTTATGGCCATTTTGGGTTTGATAGGATTTGGGGCCAAAATTGGCTCAGGTGGGCCCAATTGTGGTTTGGGACCCCCCTGGCCTTGGGGGCTAATGGGCTTCCCCCTTTGGCCCATGGACTGTAAAGGGCATAGGGGGCCTAAATGCCCCAAAAAGGCCATTTAGGCCCTAGAGCCCATAATGAAAACAGGTGGCCCAGAAGGGCTGGTTCTGGCTAGAGGGCCCAGACCCCCCTAGGAAACAAAAGGACGCCCCAGGCACAAAAACAACGATAAAGACCTGGGGTTTGGTGATATGAAAGAATTGGCCAGGGAGGCAAAGGATGGCAGGATATGGCCTGCGGCCATCAAAGGCCAGGGAAGAGGGATATGGCCAAAATTCTGTTGATCATGAGAAGGGGCCAAATTGACCACAAAGGTATGGTGTGGCGAATTAGCCCCAACTTGGTCTCAGGTTGGAATTGCCGCAACACCAATAGAGGAGGGTCATTCTTTGTGGTTGTTAAAAATTTATGTTATAAGCTCCTTTTTTTGTGTAAAATAATTTCTAATCTTTTTGAAATGTTCTGCCTTGATTACCCTTTAATTATAATCAACCAAGGAACAAGTCATATTGGTCAGGAAAAAGAGAACAAAAAATGAATCAGGAGGTAATACAATTATGTTTACAAATAAGCATGAGTTCTCAAAATTTCAAAAATTGACAGGAGGGCTTCACAAAAATGGGAAACACCCCAATAGGTTGTCTATGGCAATTCTCTTCCTTGAAATATTTATGGCCAATAAGATCTTTGTGGCTTCATTGGCCTCTGCGCTACACCCACTTCTCTGAACATTTCTGGCATCAACCTTCTGTTATGGCTCACAAGCAATATCCTGATCCAATGGCCTTTTAGGTCATTTGAATGATTAAGGCCCCCAGACCATCATACTGAAGTTGGGCCTGGGGTTTCTCCTCAGCCCTGTTGGTACCTATACCCCCTCCAAATATCTGCAGGCCTTCTTGTTAACCCCCTTTAATTAGGGTATTTTATTGCCTTTGTGGCCTATGGTCTGTTATTTTACAGTACGTATTCCATGCACTGTAGGCCCAATTAAAAATTAGCCATGCCCTCTGGCCCCTCTGGACCCATTCTTTCCTATAAAATCCCAATGGTTAAAATGGCCAAAAAGCATTAACATGCTATTTTTCACTAAGGACCCTCAGCCTTTAATTAATGGCCTCTGGAAGTAACCAGAGTCCACAAGCCACCCTTTAAAAATGTTTTACTCTCAAGACAAGGGAAAACAATACCCATTCCTTAACTCACTACTGCAGCTATGATTGATGGGGTATATATAGTATCATATACCATTATGCACCATTTTCTCGCAGCAATGCAATGGTGACATTTGAAGGACTTAATTTCAAAGGAAGGGGTCAAATGACTCAAGCTTTTAATTGATGGGTGAAACTCAAAAGACCACTTGAAGAAACCAATCAACTGCACTTTGATGTAAGGTTTGTTTATTTAACCCTTGATAATAGTAGCAAATATCAGGAGTACTATTACTTTCCTCAGTAGAAAATAGAATATAATGAAATATAATACCCACAAATTTATTATAATTGCTAAAAATAATTATATATACATAAAGAAGAAATTTAATTGCTATTAAATAATTTAATAATAAATGAATGATCATTATAATAAATTATAATTATTCTATTAGTGCTATAGTCACTAACAATTATAATGATAATAAGTGTAAAATGCTTAATAAGACAATTCCATATGGAAAATAATAATACTTATTGACTTAGAATCAATATATAAATATTATTTATGAAATGAATAATCACATGCACTGTGCAGAGATAGTTCTTATAGAAAAATTCTATATATAAAAACTATTAATAGATGAAAAAAGATAAATAACTTGGAAGAAAACTTACTTATAATATTTAGTTAATATAACAAGTCCAAAAACAACAGTTATTGTATTATATGATATTCATAGGTTAACAACATTACAAAAACCAATATTTTAAAAGATAAAAAAGCTTTTTATTAAAAAAAATGGGATTTGAAGAGTTTTTGAGCTATTTGTGGATCTGAAAGATATTTCAAGAAAGAAATTTTATCTAATAAAGTCTATTATTGATGATTACTGAAATATAATCTAAGATCCATGATTTCAGCTCTTTACTTATAATTTATAAAAATTAAAATAGCTTAAAAATTTCTTGAATAATATAAGACTTCCTATTGAATCACATATTACTTGTTTAAAATGTCTAATTGATTGGAATGATTATTATTTATTGGAAAAAACAGTGTTGTAGGCTGTTTTTATGCCTGCAGAGCTGCTCTCATGATACATAATGGATATAGAGGTTGTCCTCAGGTCCAAACTGAAAACCATGCTTACAAAAAGGTTCTTAACATAATTTAACTTGTTTTACTTCTAATTCGAACTTACCAGTATAACTCTTAAGTCTTAGAAACTTTGATCCTCTTTTGTATTTATTATTTAAAGTCTCCATATAAGAAATGCTTATGTATATTAAATCTCATCAAATGAAAAAGTTAAAAAAAAATTTTGAGCAAATATATCTTAAGCCAGACTTTTAATCAATTTTCAAAGAAATCCAAATTTCCTTTTCTGAATAATTGAAATTGTTAATTTAAAGGATGATTAACGATTAAGAATTTTTGAAAAAGATACTTACAATTTGATGTATAAAAAGCTAAAACTGATTTGTAAGATGTGTGAACCTCTGAAGAAAATCCATTAAGAATTGGATCTTCAATGAGTTTTTGAAGTTATTTCTATTTTTACATGTATAATAGCAATACACACCAAACCTTAAATTTTGTTCAGGTTTTGATAATTCTAACTTTACATTTTTGAGCTTGTTCATGATTTTCAAGCTTTATCAATCTTTTAAAGTTCTTAAAACGTTTACTTCAAGCTTGCATATTGGGATTTACACTTTGGAAGCTTGAAATTCCTTTCCAATATGACAGCAAACCAAGTAAAATTTTAAGGCTGGATCAAAGTCCAATGTTAAAGCTCAAATAAGGTTGAAAATACTCCAATACAGGTCAAAACCCTTAGTTCAATCCTTGACCCAAAACATTGGGTACCCCAACTCCGTTTTGTCTTTTCCTTTGTCCCACCTTTCTGCATGAAGTTCTCCCTTTTATTTTTTCAAAGCCATACTATGGCCCTCAGCCACTTGATATTTAGCTAACACTGGATTTACATTTTGTGTGGAAAATCCTTAGCCAATTCAGTAAATATACAAAATCCCTCAATTTGAACTTAAATTTTGTTAAGTTTTCATAAACCTTATGCAACTTTAACTTTAAGCATAAATAAGCTTAAGTTTAGCAATCTTAAAAACAATTGAAAAAAATTGCAATTGTACTGTGAGATTCATAAATATTCCAATGAAATAAGAATTAAACATCATTTCATATAACACCCCATGGGTCTACCCTAGGTTATTATTGGTTTAAAATCCAAAAATGAAATAATATTTATAGCTTTGTTTATCCTAAGAAAGCTATAGTTTTTTGTTATTTTTTATTTAAAATTCAATTGATAACTTTGTTCAATACTGAATCAACTGTGTATAACGTTGTTTGTGGCCTCATGGATGTGTCATACATATCTCACAGTCTCACATTTGAAGTATTGGTATTTTCCATTCCAAAAGTATTTTACCAAGGTAATAATTTACAAGGACTTCCAAAGATAATTTAAAGATGTTGCTTATTCTCCAAAAAGTTGAGCTCCAGGCACCTTTGAAAAACCCAATTTATACATGCAGGCCTTATTTGGGAAAACTCTATGGAATTTACCTTTTGGATCATTTCAATATTGCACTGTGGGAATACAGCACATGCAGTTTCATTTTGCAAGATAGACCACCTTTATTTCCCAAAATAGTCAGTACATCTGAATAAAAATTATACAGCTGGGTGCTCAACCCTCAAATATCAGTCTTCTATATTTTCACATATATTGGCCACTCTTCCCAAAGTAAAGAAATATTGGATTCATCTTTATGATTATTTTCCTTTCATCTTTGGAAGTCAATTCTGATATTCATAAAACACCCATTTACACCTGTTTCTTTGCCTGTCAGTGGATATCAGTGGTCATATCTTTCATTAAGTCCATTGATCTTTCTGGGAGGTTGAAACAGTAAATTGAGGATTTATTTTGTTGGCTCTTTGGCCTTTGCATTTATTCTTATTATATTCTTCACATTTTGACTTTTTCTAATCATTTTTGAAGAATTATATTCTTCAACTATTTGTTGGTTCATTTCTATCCCTAAAAGTGAGTTCTTGATTCCTGAGTGCCAGATCACTATTGTTATTCCCAAGTGCCCCCACAAAAGAGGGTTAAGGGGATTCAAAATAAAAATTGAAGGAAAAGGAGAAATAATTCAATACTCAAAATGAAAGAGCCATATCAACTCTTCCTCATATCCTCCTCTCTCTAAGTTAAATATGCAAAAAGGGTACCTACTTTGGTTTCCTGACAATGGTTTTGATGTAGTTAGAATCCAGAAAAATATTCTCAATAAAACCGTTACAAATGGATTATAACAGGAGGAACAATAAGACAATCCAAAATTCAATTTCACCAAACAAATACATCTATTACATCATGGGAAATCAAAAGCTGTGAAAGCTGTTGCCTTTCAAAAGCCTAAAGATAAATGTTTAGACCTCAAAATGAAAGAGTAACAGAACATTTGAAAGAAACTTTTTTTCTTTCAATGGGACCCATCATTCCAGAACCCACTGAAGCACTAAAAAAAGTAGACACAGAAGTTTGTTTCTCTTTTTTAAGGATTCACAAGAGAAAACAAGAGGAAAAAATACACTTGGAACAAATAAAACAGTTAGCTGGGAGTAATATTGAAATAAAATTTAAATACCTCATTTATGATGGAGCCAAAGAGTTTGTAAATACTTGACTCAAACAATTATCAAAAAAAGGATAGAAGTCATTGTTCACACCCCTTATACACCCCAATCCAATGTTTTTGGTGAAAGAACAAATAAATTTCTAATGGGAAAAGCACAAAACATGCCTATCAGAGCTGGACTTGGAAAGGAAATGTGGGAAGAATGAGTCATTACCCGAAATCTCTTCAAAGGAAGAACCCCATACAATAATGAAAGTTTTTGTATTTTTATTTGAAAAAAAGCCCAATCTAAATACCATTATACTATCTAGGTTCTAAGACTATTTAACCAATACTGAATACAAAAAAAGGTTGGAAACAAATCTTCAAAAGGGATTGATGTTGAATATGAACCAAACTATCAAGTCTATGATATATTAATTGAGGACTCTAGTAACATCTTCTTCTCACAGGAAGTCTTCTTTGATCAGGATAGCCTTCTCTTTACATCAGAAAATCCTTTGTCACACAAAGAAAATTCATCAAATTGAGAGGAATACAAAAAAATCGAACAATGAAAAAAGAATAATACACTAATATTTTGAGCTACAAACTCAACCATTTCAGAATAGATGTACCAAGAAGCAAGAGAAACCTCATCTTCATTAAACAACACCACTGTTCAAGATTCTGGGAGCAAATATTTTTTAATTCATGGGGGCCATGTGAAAAACCAAGTCTCCCTCATTGGGAATGAAGGCAAGTCAATGAGTCTCCTGCAAAAATTAACCCAAGATTTTGACAAAGGTCATACTCAGTAAGAGAACCAGAAATTAAGGAAGAAAGGGAAGACATACACAGAGGCTCAATTTGACAAATCTCATCAAAAGATGTAATGCAAAAAAATAAAGAATGGCCAGCTTCAGTTCCAAATGCTTACTTGACTCCTTAATTGGTGAATAGACAAAAGCTTTTTTCTCTGTAATTAATTCAATAAGAAAAAAGGATGTTGTTCTTTTATACAAAAAAGCGGACTTACCAAAAGTATCAACCATCATAAGTGTGCAATGAATATTTACCAAAGAAGTTAACAAAAACAGAGGGCTAAAAGGATACAAATTCATATGTTTAGCAAGATTTTTATAACCAAAATAAGTTATTAATTACCACAAAACACTCTTTCCCCCAGAAAGGCTTTCAGTTTTAATATGCATTATAAGTTATGCAGTACAGAACTCTGAACAAATAAATAAAGATGGATTTGTTACAGCTTATTTCAGCTCAAAATTAGAAGCAAATGAATATATTTCTACATGAATACCACATAAAAACAAAAACACCCCGTTATAGCTACCCTACTATTAACAAACTGTTGTGAAATCCTTAAGAACACCTAATCAAACAAAATTGATCACTTCATGCCTAAACAAATCCTTGAGAAGTTTTATAATAAATTATCCAACTTGATTATTGAGATCTTTTTTATTATTAGTTATCCAGAACCTTTCCTACTCCTTGGAAATGAAACATTTTCATTTTCATGGGTATATGACATCATATTAGTTCAAGAAGAAACACTGCAAAAAATAGAAAAACTAAAATTAAGATTTAAGATCAAATTTCTGTCTATTTCAAGACAAGTAATGGGAAGAAGAAAAATCTGGAAAAGAAGATACCACCTGAAAGTCAGTCAAACTAATGAAATTGATTAAATAATGAGAAAATGTGGTAATAACCATTTTAAGACAACTCCCACACCAATGAAAAGTAATATAGAAATATATATATTGCAACAGACAATGAACAAAAAGAGTACAAAAGCCTACATGAAGAACATAGCTCAGACCTAGAATCATTTCAAAAAGTACCCTTGATAAATGCTGAACTTATTTTGAAGCTTTTTCAATAATTTTATCCATATCTTTGGATCTTATCTCAAAGAAAAAAAAATCCTTACAAAATATTGGAATTTATTCTGTAGTAGTTGGAAACGTATTCATGGGAATTACTGGAAATATTAAATAAATTTGAAGTTTCCTGGAAGATACTGTTAGTAAGACATGTATGATAACATAAAGAAAACAAAAACTTGTTCCTAGTAACAATTAATGTTTCTTATTTTGGGAGATATGGTCTATTTTTGCAAAATTATTCTCCAAAATTATTTCTTAGATTGTCCTTCCTCTTCCAAAATGAAATTAAGTGTCTTTCATATAAGAGTCATTTTCAAAGAACAGGAATTAAACTCTTATTTTAGTCATTTCATTCCCTGAATTAGTACTATTGAATCATACATATAACTCTAAGCATTTAAATGGCAATGTGAAAGACAAAGGGATCTTATGGGAAAGTAGAATTACAGCCAATTGTAATAAAATTAAAAGATATTTTGTTAATTGTGGTTAAAAACTTTTTTTAAATGATTTAAGTTGAGCCAGACGTACAATAACAGAAAATGAAAACTTTGGCTTTTTCCTGATAATTAAGATGTATTTTTAAAATCATGAGAACTTTGTTCAACTGAGAAATGAATGCATCAACATAATTATTGATTGGAGAAATAACTGAATTGTCCATAAATGAAAAACTAACAATTCTGGTTTAATCAGATAAGAGTTTACAGAATAAATTGTATGCGATGAAAAATTCATTATGGAGTTGATGGTTTTCAATAAACTATTTTTTAGAAATGCGTGGGAACAGATATACTATTTATTGAGTAAAGAATACAGATTTTACCAATTTAAGTGAGAAGACCTTAAGAGATAATATAAGATTGAATTCAGAGTACGAATCAACATTAATGCACTTAATATTTACTTTCTTGAAATAAATTTGGGAATTTATTGAGTGATTGTGGAATATAAAAAACCAAATTACCTCCTAATAGCTCAATTACACAGGTATTTGTATATTTAATTTGAGATTTTTGAAACTGTATTGTTATCTTTTTTAGAGAAATCTCATATTAAACATTACTATTAAAAGCCTTGAAACATTGAGAAATCCTGACACAGCACGAAATTAGTTTCCCAAATAAGAGAAACATATTTTAGCTTTGATTTATCACTTGTTTGTTGAAAAGGACAATTTGAAGAAATTTGAAATAAGGTTGACACAATGATTAAACATGTTTATTTTCCTTTGGAAATAAAGTCTCTCAGAAAATACAAACATTGATAGGATACTGGTAGATAAATATCATCAATAATTTCTAAATCAAAAACTCACCCAATTGGATTCCAGCAAAATCCCTATTTTAATTTGCTAGACTACCATCATAAAAAAATAAACAAAGCAGAAAAGACACATGTATTGAAAGATTTTTTTTGGTTTGAATGATCATTTTGTCTATTTTAAGGGAGGTGGTTAAAAGAAGGCCTGATAACTGAGCTAGTAGGGTGGTACCACATGCCTCAGATCTGGTGATGCCAAGTATTGCTACATCTATCTTACAATCAGAATTGAACACACAACATTGCCAGATCTGAGGCCTGTGGTACCACCGCACTGGCTCACACATCACGAAAAGGGCTGACGTTTCAGATGCAATGTCGCGCCGATGTTGCAGTGACGTTGCATGAAAATGGTGCTGAGCTGACACTAAATATTGTTGTTATCATCATTCTCCAAAAAAAACAGAATTTTTGATAAGCTTGTTGAATTTTTTGCAAATCAAAGGAAAATTTGAAACACTTCGCTATCTTCTTGTGAGGAATCATAAATTATGAAAAGAGACAGAAACAACTTAGCAAATGAAAAAGAAGTAAAAGGCTCATGACACTAAAAAAATAGACAATGTTTTTGCTTATATCTTACACTCTTGGCCAAGTGGTATGCCGCTGATATAAGTCCTTCAGTAGAAAATTGTTACTTCTCCTGGCCTTTACATATTTATCAAATCCTGGTTGCAGAACACATCCAACCGCAAACACATGTTTTGTGTTGATACAATGAACTGTGACTACAACAAAGCATTTGGATCGCAATTCTGGTCTATTGTTCTATTGAAAGCCCTCCTGAAAAGACATGGCATTGAGAATCACATATAATTTTAATAGCCTTTCGATTAGCACTTCTGAAATTGGAAAAAGTTAGAAGCATTTGCTTGTCCGTTCATTGTATTTGGATCAACATTGCACAGCCTTGTTGACAAGCAAATAACAATAAATGAACAAAAAAAAACTTGGCTGTGTTGAAAACAAAACTGAGTGAATAAGGGTATCAGAAAGGGAGCTTCATCCTGTGCGCGCACAATACAACCTCAGGGTGCTCAAAGGGGCTCATCCAAATACGACTTCACCCTTCAACCGATTCTGATTTCTTCCTCATATCAGAGATTATATCTTTACTTTATCAATCACTTGTTATCGCAATACTTTAGGGTATCTTCCTTATTAGTTGAAAGCTAATTCTCTTGGATCTCAACTCATCTTGCAAGCTTTAATTTTGGGAATGGCTTTCAATTAATTAGCTGCAGTCTTCATAAACTGTTCAAATTAATTTACTTTCTTATTGCTTTATTTTATTCAACTTAATTAACTCCAATTGAAGTAAATTATATAATTCAAAATCACTATGGGTAGCAACAAAGAAAAATGATGAGTACTCTTTTTCATGTGATACATGAAAATTACCACATCCGAGATAATTATCCAGGCGACTTCTCAAGATAAAACTTAAGTGTGGGAAGGTCAACTCGAATTAGTGTCAGCTCAGGACCATTTGCATGCAACGTCACTGCAACATCAGTGTGACGTTGCAAATGCAACCTCAGGATTTTTCCTGATGTGTCAGCTATCTGGCTGGTATCAAAGCCGTCATATTCAACCTAAATTTCCGTAGGATTTTCTTTTGGAACCACTTTATGAAGATTTTTTGCCGTCTAAGTTTAAACAAAATCTTGTTAGTAGGTCAAACCCGTCCAAGACATTAGTTGCCAATTTTTATTGTTGATATCAATAGTAAATTGGTCGCAATAAAAATGATAAATTGAATTATAATATCAAACAATTTTCATATCCCTATCAGATCCTACATTGCCGCATTCAATTGACAAATGTGTAAAACAAGGTGAAGACATTAATTTTTAACTCCTAGTTCTTATATAAATATCACATTGGTCACAATACCAATGAAAGATTAAAGTATCATCCCAAAAGAATTGCACATCTTTATTAAATCAAACATCTTAAAAATTGATTTAGCCTTTATTTGAACCTCCTTCAAGAGAAACACTAAATGATTGTTTTTATTTGAACCAGTGTTTCTTCACTCCAAGGTCAGGTTTTATTACCCGCATAAAACTATGATCCCGTTGTATACCGCACAATTATAAGAATTCAATGAAAAAATGAAGCTCTTAGGACAATCGCATATGAGGAAAAAGCTCTTTTTGAGGGACATCAATAGCTTTCAGAAACTGTAAACAATTTAATATTGTGGAAAAAAATGATCACTAACTTCAAATTGTTCGTCTTACTGCTTTCGAGGAAGAAAAAACCCTCAACTTTTGAAAGGTTTTTTTTTAAGATTTCTGAAGAAGAAGAAGTGATGATTTTGAATGACTAACCTCATTTCATGTTGATATATCAGATTTTCGATGAAAAAAAGGCATACCCTGGGGTCAGGGGCTGCAGGTTAAAAAATTTCTCAAGCTGAAATTAAAGTGAATCTAATCCAACTGCTAACATGGAATGGTTGATGTGCACCCATATTTGTATTATTGTGTTTATTTTTTGCAGTTGATTGAATAAAAACTGTAATCTTATGACTTCCTGAAGATGACATATATTGATGATTGGTTGAAATTTTTGAAATAATATTAAAAACCTCATTTTTACATGAATATTTAAAAAAGTCCTTTTGCATTATATGGATTCTTTCTAGAATATAACCCTCACTAATTGGTTGAAAGTATTAATACAAATTAATTAACAAAAACATAATAAGAGTTTGAAATAATAAGATAAGTACCAAAGAATACTTACCATGGAGCTCAGGGGTTTTTATTCCAAGCTCTACAGTATGCTAAATCCTCAATTTGATATTACCATACATGTATTATTGATAGTATCTTCAAGGAAGCTCCAAGAATATTTATTTTTTCCATTATCTCGTATCAAGCCTTTATCCAACTGATACAGAATTATGTACACTACTTTTTCAAGAATTTGCTTTCATTGAAATAATCTCCAAATTATCTGGAGGGATTTATTTTCAAATCTACAAAAATAACTCAGAAGTTCATTGAGGAGGGTGTTTCTTCATGAAAATCAAAAATTGATTTGAGAGAGGTAGAGATCCTCTCAAAGCACCTTGATGTCACAAAAAATCAATGTTTTAGAAGTTTTATTATTAAATGCAGGGAATTTTAGTTTCAAATCTCAATATAGTTAAACCACAAAAGTCAAAATCTCTCTTTTTCAGGATTATTTGATGAAAAAGAAGCCCCAAAATCAATTTCTACCTATAATGGTACAAATAATAAGTATTGGTGTTAAGAGGAAGTAAAATTAAAGAAGTATTTTCATTTGATATGCTTTGTAAAAAGGCAGAAATAGTAATATTTCTCATTGAAATTGATTTAATATCAAAATTGAAATCAAATTCTCATTTTGGACAGGATTTTTGTCTAATATATTGGAAATGTCATATTCCTTTCAAAAACCTTTGGGTAAATTGCCACTAGAACTTCATGTATTTGCTTGAAGTTTCAAAATAGCAAGAGTTATATCCAATGCAGATCAAGATTAAGTGAGAAAACAAATCTTACTTATTATTACCTTCCTTTTTTGAGTGGGTAATTGTGGTTTTTGGTGCACTTCTTACCTGTTAATTTGAATAAATTAACACAAAACTCTTTTGAGAAATATTTCACCAAAAAACTTCTTATATTTACCATTTTCTTCAGAATAAAACTCCACATTTTCTGCAAAGATGAGTCTTGAGTACTTACAAAGCTTTTGGAAATTATAGTTCATGGGAGGATATTGGTAGTTTCATTAATTCAAAAAAGAAGAAAAACCAAGCCTCCATCAAGTCCTATTTTGAGTGGCCACATACCAAAATGTCTTATATACATTTTTTCATGGGAAAGATGCTTAATATATTCACTGTAAGAATTTTCTAGTTAGGATAAGATTTCTGAATTAAATATTAATATATTCAATTGGGAAAGAAAGAGCTTCATTCCAGATAAGATTTTTTGCGGAGACTCTCTCTGTATCTTCATTAGTCTCCAGCAGACTAGAAGAATCATAACTAATCTATGGAATAAATCTCAGTTTTTATACAAAAGTCACAAATATGTGACTTTTTCTCTTTCCTAATTCTATAATTGATAGAACCCTCCCCAAACATTTCGGGCTCAATCATTAGAAAAACGAGATTCATCTTATTTGTGGACTCTCAGGAAATATCAGTCAATTTAATGAGGCTTCTTGGGCTTTTCTTCATTTCATATTGAGTATTTGTATAACTTTTAAAATATGTCATCATAATTTTTTCCCTCAAACAAAACACACCATTTCCAGGAATTTTAAAGTATTAAGTGATGAAATCTCCTTAAGATTAAAATAGATAAAGAGTAACTTTGAAAAAACAATTAAAGCATTAAATTGAATACTAGGTTATGAAAATTCAGTAAAAAATATTTTTTGTATCAAAAGAAGATCAATTCACATACCAATTTCAAAAGATCTTTTGAAGTGGAGAATACAAGACTTTTCTTTTGGTATGAAAAAATCAATAGAGCTCCTGAATAAGAACGTAACTTCTGAAACTGATCAGATGGAAGAGATGTAAAGACAATTAAGATATTCCTTTTTTAATATGATGTCATTGATGTGGTTCCTATGTAAAATTTGTGATAGAACAAATCTTATCAAGAGTGAAATAAAGATGAAATGAATTGGAATTTATTTTTCCAAGACATGGTTCAATTTTTGGAGCTTTAGCTGTAATATTTTTTTATTTTTCTTATTTCCCTTCTGTGGTTCAACAGGTAAATCTGTCTTCAAGCTTTGAGGATGATATAAGGACCTTTTCAACAAGGTTTGCAAAACATTCTCTCTATGATATTGCTCAACAATTTCAACCCATTTCATTTTAAAATTCCCCATCCTTCTTAATATAACCAAAACATATTAATTATGGCCCATATCTCATAATTGAGATAGCTTAAGGGAGAAAAAGGGTTCCTTTTCCATTGTAAATCTTAAATGGAATATGAGAATGTTGAATTATAGGGCATATCTGATCTACAGCATAATTGAACTTAGTTTTCCATTCCTACTGATTTTTGGTGTAGTAGACCTGAAGATCTTTGCAAAGAAAAAGATATCAAATTACTACTGATTACAAAAAGATTGAGCTCAATTGATCATAATAAAGCTAGTATGAAGTCTAGAAACGGTGGAAATATTTATTAGATTACATATTTAGTATAATTTTCTATTCAGAGTAAAATGAGACCAGGTTTGATTTGGCATTATAGGGGAAGAAGGACCTTTTATTTGGCATTATAGGGAAAGAAGGACCTTTATTTATCACATTTTCAGAAGAAAAAGTGCAAATGGAACAGAAAACGTTTTTCATCTTTAAAGTAAACATTATTTCTTTCCACAAATTGACTCCTTCTTTGGGATCAAATATACATTTCAAGCATAAGGAAGAGAAATATCAATTTCCATAGAGATTTTCTTATTCTTTTCAAATGGAAAATATGAAAAATTTAAAAAAATCACTTTCTCCTATCCATTGAAGGATATTTGTTTGTTTTTTGTTTTAGATACCTTTATTAATTGGAGTTGTCTACTAGATCTAAAGCCTCCTAAGAACTATTAATGAGAAAACTACTTCTAAGAAAGTCAACCTAACAGATACCTACAGAAATGGGTTGTTAGAATTGTAGTCAATTAATCTTAGAGAATTCCACAATAATTTTATTTTAATGTCACAATAAAAAAAATCTTGACTTCATGATTCAGTTAGGCTTCATCACTGTTGGAAATCAAAGAGATCATCCTTCACTGAATCAATCATTCCTCTTTATAATTACGTTGTTTGTCAATTTGATCAGCTATCTATCTCTTACAAATTTATTTCTTCCTTAATATTTTTGACTTATTAATAAATGTAATTTATCACAAGAGGTATTTATTTATTGTCACAATTTGACTGATAATCTCATTTGATGGCAGAAGTGACCAAGAAGAAAAATTCTTGTCACAATTGTGGTTCAGAAGCCCACTATGCCAACAACTGTTCAAAGGCAAGGAAAAAAGTCTATTCCATTGAGAAAGTCCCCAAGGAGGAATCTCCAAATGAGGATTCCAAGTCAGACTCTATGGGTGATGCCATCAGAAAACAATCAGATGAAGAGCAAGACCCAAGAGAAGAACTTGTAGTGGAATACCAAGAGGAATCCCCACTAAAAATCCAGGACATAAAGCTGGAAGCAGGCATTCCAAAAGACACTTCCAATAAAAACTTGTGCAAACATTCCTGGTCACACAAACCAAAGAAATGGCATAAATACATGTGACAGCCACAAAAATGACTGTTTGCATTGACAACACTCAACACCCATTGATCATTGACAGTGGCGAACACTGCTCTGTAGTGGCCAGAACTTATCTGGAAAACCACTTACCAAATTGGGAAAAACAACTCTTTCCAACCAAGGCACATAACTCCAAAAGTGAATCAGGGAAGATGACTTTCATTGGGACAATTATCAAAGAGATAATTATACCCCCTAGGAAGGGTAATATCAGACTCAACCCAGAGTTTGTAGTGCTTGATGATGCCCACATCCAAGGGTTCTTACTGGGGACAGATTACCAGAGGATGTATGGTATTGATATTTACAACAGTAAAAACAGGCACATTATCATTGGTACCAACAAGGAAAAGAAAGTTTTGCATGATATATACCAAATATCTGCCCAGGATCCACTGGAAGAACTACTGAATGAACTTAGAGAGGGCCAGTTTAGCACTACCCTCACCAGTAAACAGAAACTAAGTTTACTGAAGATTCTGAGAAAGAACAGACCAGAATTTGTCATTGGTGAAGAACCCCTAGGCAAAGCTAGAGGCCATGATATACAACTATATCTGGATGTGGAAAGACCTTATTCACCCATGCTCACGAGATGTCTATACCCAAAAAGTCTGGAAACCAGGAAGGAAATTGAAAAAAATATCAATGAACTCCTGGACTTGGATGTCATCAGACATATTGGACACAATGAAATAGTTGAAATTACTACTCCTGTCCTGATCACCTGGCATGATAGAAAGTCAAGGCTGTGTGGAGATTTCAGAGCTCTGAATAACTACACAAAATCTGAGAGATAGCCTATACCCAAAATACCTCTTTCCCTAGAAAAACTGGCCAAATTCAAAAAATAACCAAGATGGATTGTATGACAAGTTTCCATGAGAATGGAGTTAAATCAAACTCCATGAAATTACTCAGAATAATATGCCATATGGAAATATATGAGTATACCAGGATGCCATTTGGCATCAAAAATGGACCAGCCCACTTCCAAAGGATGATTGACACAATATTTCAACAAGAAGTATTGGAAGGATGGATGGCAGTATATACTGATGACATCATTATATACTCAGAGACTTGGGAAGACCATATGCAATACATAGACAAAGTGTTAAGTAAATGAAAACCCAAAAACCTGAAAATTTAACTTAAAAAGTGCAATTTTGGCCAACAAGTGCTACTAGATGTAGGACATAAAGTCTCAGGCCTTAGTCTGGCAATTGACATGAACAAAGTAGCAGCAGTCCTTAAAAAGCCAGTACCAAGAAACATCAAAGAGATGAAATATTTCCTTGGGTTTGATAGCTACTATAGAAACAACAAAAAAAAATTCCCACATAACTAGTAGTTTATACAAATTATGTTCAAAATATGTAGTTTTGAAATTACCAAGGAAAGAAGGGATGCATATGAGAGGATCAAACATGAATGCACAAGTGCACCTGTACTCCTCTTGCCTGACTTTGAACTACCATTCAAGTTATACATAGATGCACCATGTAGCCATGGCTTTGGAGAAGCCCTTCACCAAAGACAAATTGTAGATGGTGAACCAAGAGAGGGAGTAATATGTTACATCTCTAGGTAACTGAAATATTCAGACGCCAGGTATGGGGTCACCCAGACTGAATGTCTATGCTTAGTCTGTGCTCTACATTTTGAGGTGGCAAATAGCCGTCCAAGAGTATAGAGGAAATATGACCATCATATAAAAAGAAGGTAATAATCATACCAATTCAGATGACCACTGGACAATGTCAAAAGCAATCTGGCTTATGACCCTGACATAGCAGCAAAAATCCCTATTCATTTCATGGAATAAGATAGGAAGAAAAGCTTCAAAGTTTTTGAATGGGCACCAGAAAGTGGTGCCCCAGACAGTGGAAACACTGATTCAGAAGGAACAGAAACTCCTATATTTGGAATAAGATCCTCAGAACTGCATAATGAATTCTTCAATGCCGTGTTGAAGACATATGCCAAACACAAACAGTGTGGCATATTGTTGCAACTCCTTCAAGAAAAGGACAGGAGCCCAGAACTGGAATCCCAGTTAGAGGAACCCTGGTTGAGGGAATTTCCTATAGATGGCCTGCTCTACAATAGAGAGAAGCACACTAGTGCACTCACAATAATAGAAAGAGACAATATATCCTTGATCTTCCAAGAATGCCATGACTGCCCATATATGGGACACATGAGTGAGGACAGAACCAAGGAGAGGGTAGAAAGCACAGCTTGGTGGCCCAAATGGGAAAAAGAGTTGGGTAAATACAGCAACACTGGTGCAGGATCCCAAAATGCAAATAGAAAACATGGGAAGAAGTATGGGTTACTTCAGCACATAGAAGAACCCAAGCACCCATGGGAAACCATCAACATGGACTGGGTCACAGGACTTGTACCAGGTGGCAAGGAGAACTTCAATGCCTACTTGATCATATTTGATAGCTTCAGAAAGAGTTTAAGGTTCCTACCATTTCACAATAGGGAATACAGCCATGGATACTGCACTGTTGTTTTGGAAGAACATAGTATCCACCTATGGAGTCCCTAAGATTAGCATTAGTGATAGGTACCCAAAATTTACATCAGAAATTCGCACCAACCTCTATGACATTCTGGCTACTAGCCTTGCTTTCTCTAGAGCTTACTATCCACAAAAACATAGATTATCTGAAAGTATGATCCAAAAAATGGAAGACATCCTTAGAAGATTATGTGCCTATGGCATCAAATACAAGGACCATGAAGGATACACCCATGAATGCATTAAAATTCTACCAGCAGTCCAACTGGCTTCTAATAGTAGCCAGGACTCTACCACAGGAAAAACACCTTCACTGGTAGAGAAAGGGTGGAATACCCTATTGCCTGTGGATCACTTGAAGAGTAATCTTCCGAACATCCACCCCAAAGCCAAAGATTTCCATGAAATGTGGAAGAGGGCTTGTGACACAGCTGCCAAATGCATAGCTGAGGCAAAAGAATATAATAAACAGAGGTGGGACAAATCACACAGGGAACATGACTTTAGAGAAGGGGACCAAGTATTAGTGTCTACACTGAGCTTTAATAATCTCAAAGGACCTAAGGCAGTGGAAGTAAAACTCACAGGGGAATTTTCAAGGAAAAACCCATTCTTTCCAGTGAGTTTGGTGAAGCCATACTTCCAGAAAGACAAGGACCAATTACCCTCCTGGAAGAAGAAACTCACCTCACCAGAAATAGTGGATGTGGAGAATTCCCCTGGACCTGTGAAGAAAATCAGACCTAATGGGAAGGATAAAAGACAGTGATTAGTCAGATTCAAGAACCAGAAAGCTGAAAAAGACAAGTGGTTGGCAGAAGATGCCATAGCAGATGGGAACCTTCACCTAAGGAGATTTGGGTCCTCTAGGAGTACTGAACAGTCTCATCAGTGATAAGCCTTTTTTAGAGGGAGGGTATGTCAGCCTGTGACTCAAAACCAGAGCACAATAATGACAGCCAAATACCATAAATCAATAGTATACCCAAGATACCACCAAAACATCGAGCTGATCCAAATCAGCTCAAAAGGTATAAAAGGAGAGAGGAAACCAACCCCTTTTCAAATATACAAGTCCCGACATCATAGGACAAGGAAAAACAAAGTTATTCCTGCTCAAAGTTGGTCCTGAGTATAAACCTTATTTTTCACCTCTGATCTGAAATAAATATGAAGATGCTTAACCCCATCAAATGGGTATTCAAAATGGATCTCTAAGTAAGGGCTCTCCAATCATACTAGCCAAACTGAGCTAGCACCATAATTACAGAAGTTACAAAAAAAATAAGGTCAAATAAGGGTTATTAAATATGAACCTCTCATCCAACTTCTACAGTTTTAGTGTGAGATACCTAAAGTGGGGTCTTTTTGGTAAGGCATCATAAGGGCTATCTGATGGTACAACCCATCTCCCCATATCTCCTATAGAACAAAAGATATGCAGCAGACAAGCTCCATATAGTTTTTGGGAAAATCATAAATGTGTATAAGAAAACTTGTACATGGAATAACTTTGCCATATTTAATGATAACCATATCAAATGAAATGTGGTACCCAGATGAGAATATTCACCCTGTATTGGTGAAAACTTCCCAGATGTGGTTTCAAAACAACATCTGAGGCCAATACAGGCTATAAAGTATTTGTGAAAACCACAAGCCAGTTCTTGGGAGTGAAAAATCTCCACTTCCTCTACATGGAAAGTTCTAGAAGACTTTTCACCCCATTTTAGGATAGAAAGGGCCCTGTTCACAGCCAGAAAAGGTTTCCTCATCCTGCTCTTGCATTCCTACCTAGTAAAACTGTCAAAAAAAGGTATACTCTTGGGAAAACAGATTATACTTTAAACTTAAGTATTGTAGTTCTTATAATAATAACCCAGCTGGTAAGACTGCACCCTGGGCTTTCAGCAGCACTCACCACCACTATATTATTATAGTTAAGCCCTTAATATCTTATTTTAAGCCATCTTTTATCACTATCAAAATCATTTTATATCATTTTCATTGTGTCACAGTCATAGTTAAAGTTTTTAAATACCATTATACACCCTATCATAGACTCAGCCTGAAATTTAGTCCATGATGAAGTGGTAAATAAATGTAAATAAAACTTCAAATCTAAATTTAACATGGATTATCAATTTAAAAAGGGTTTCTAATTTATAATTTAAGAGATTTACTATGAGGATAGTGCTGGTGAGCACTATTGAAAGGCCTGGGTGCAGTCTTGCAAGTTGATTTACTATAATAAGGACCTCAATAAGCTAAACAAGGTATACCTAGTTATTTTCCAAGATTATAACTGTTTTTGAGAAGGTTTACTACATAGGGATTCAAGAGCCAGATGGGAATTCCTTTTCTTGCAAATAAAAGCCCTCCTCTCATCCTGAAATGTGGTGGAAAGATCCTCCAGACCATCTGCAAAGAGGAAGTGAAGATATTTCACTTCAGAGCACTGTCTTGTGGTTTTCCAAAGGCCTGTATACTCTGTATTGGGCTCAGATGTGGCTTTGGAACCACATATGGGAAGTTTTTCCCAATACTGGGTGAAGAATTTCATCTGGGGACCACACAGCCCTCTCCTGACATGTATGACATGTAGCAAGCTGTTCAGAACCTTTAGGGGAAGGCAATATTGATTAAACTATCGGGTACTGAAGTAGAAAAAAGATTCTTTGTCTATTTGACATCTCATAATCATATTTATGGGATAGTATCTCACAGTAAAGGTGCATTGGCCAAACTCTGGGATTTTCATCTTAAACCTGCTATAAATTTGTTGGTTTTTAAGATATTGAGCTCAAAGTTGGTTTATTGCATAGCCCTGGATAGGATCTACACAATTTTAACTCATTTGGTATTGGTAACACTAAATATAGAAAAGCTATGCCATCTTCAATGTTTGTTATCTAGATATTTGTTCTTCTCAAAATCTGTATGGAACTTGTTTGCCCCATAACTTTTGTTCTAGATGGGATATAGGGAAATGGAGGCCAGAATCAGTTAGCCCCAAGTGTGCGCTTTCCAGAATGACCACACTTTAGGTGTCTCAAACTAAAAATGTTAAAGTTAGATGAGAGGTGAATATCTTATTCACCCTTCTTTGACCTTATTTTGGCCATACCCTCTGTAGTTTTGGTGCTAGCTCAGTTTGGCTACTATCATTGGATGACCCTTACTTAGAGATTCAGTTTTAATAACTATTTTCTGGGGTTAAGCATCTTCCTCTGCATTTCAGATAAGATGTGAAAAATTAAGGTTTATGCTCAGCAACTTTGAGAAGGAATAACTTTGTTATTATTTTTCCTATGATGATGGTATTTGTATATTTGGAAAAACGTGATTTTCATCTTTTTTTTGATATCTTCTGAGCTGGTTTGGCTCAGATCCATGTTTTTGTGGTGTTTTCATCTACCCTTGGTTTATGGTATGTGGCTGTCATTCTTGTGCTCTGGTTTTGAGTCATTGGTTGACATACCCTGCCTCCAAAAGGGTTCATCATTGATGAGAATTTTCAGCCCTACAAGAGGCACTGAATTTTTTCAGGTGAAGGTTACCATGTGGTATGGAATCTTCTTCCAACCATTTCTCCCTATCTGCTGTTTGGTTCTTGAATTTGACCAAATATTGTCTCTGGTGTTTACCATTCAATCTGATCTTCCTGACCTTGATGATCTTTTTCAAAGGGCCAGGGGACTCTTCCACCTCCATGTTGTCCTGTGGGATGTAGGTCTTGTTCCTGGAGGGGAACCTGTCCTTGCCTGTCTGGAATTAGGGTTTGACCAAACTCACTGGGAATGCTGGGTGTTTCCTAGAGAATTTCTTTTAAGTCCACCCTCCACTGAATGCTTCCCTATCATTTTTATGATAATAAAGGGTCACACAAATGAGTCTCTCATTTTCTTTGATACCTTGAAGTCGAGTGTAACACTAACACTTGGTCCCCTTCTTTGAAGTTAGGTTCCATGTGTGTTTTGTCATACCTCTGTTTGATGTATTATTTAGCATAAGATATGCACTTGGAAGATTTATCACATGCTCTCTTCCACAAGGCATGAAAGCTTTTGGGTGTGGTGTGGATAGTCAGAAGATTTTTCTTCAAGTGATCCATAGGCAATAGGGGGTTCCACCCTTTTTCCACCAGTGAGGGTGATTTCCCTGTGGTAGAGTGCTGGTGGGTATTATAAGCCAGTTGGAATTCTGGTAGAAGTGTGAGCCAATCATGGGTATAACCTTCATGGTACTTATATTAAATGCCATATGCACAGAATCTTCTGATGATGTCCTCCATTGTCTGGATCATCCTTTCAGCTAAGCCATCTTTTTGTGGATGATAAGCTGTAGAAAATTCAAGCCTTTTTTTGAGAACTTAATAGATGTTGGTCTCAAATTTTGATGTGAATTTTGGATCCCTATCACTAATGATGATTTTAGGGATCCCACATGTGGCTATGATGTTATTCCAGAATGACAAGGCTGAAACCATAGCTGTGTCTTCCTTGTGGAGTGGTAGGAACCCTACAGTCTCACTATACCTATCAACTATGACTAGGCCAGTTTTCAAGTTTTCCTTTCCTCCTGGGACTAATCCTGTGACCCAGTCCATGTTGATGATTTCTGAAGGGTTTTTGGGTTCTTCTATATGTTGAAGTAGATGAAATCTCTTCCCACGTTTTCTGTTTGCCTTCTGGCATATTTCCCAAGTGTTGGGGTATCCAATCAAGTATTTTTCCTGTCGGAGCCACCAAGTTGTGCTTGCTACCCTTCCTTTTGGCCTGTCTTCACTCATGTGTTCCATATAAGGGCAGTCACGGAATTCTTACAGGATCAGGGATATTTGGTCTCTATCTATCACTGTGACGGAACTAGTATTATTCTCTCTGTAATGGTGTAGTCCATCTATAAGGAAGAATATATTATCCTTATAGTCCCTTGACCAGGGCTCCTCTAACTTGGATTCCAGCTCTGGGCTCCTGTAATTCTGTTGAAGGAGTTGTAACATTATGGTACTCTCTTTGTGCTTGGAATAGATTTTAGTAACTGAACTGATATATTGATTATGCAGTTATGAGGAACCTATTCCCAATATGGGAGTTTCTGTCCCTTCTGGTTAGGTTTTATTACTGTCTTGGGTACCAAATTCTGATGCCCATGCAGACAATTTGAATCCCATTCTCCCGTCTAATTCCATGAAAAAGATAGGAATCTTCGCAGCTAATTCAACTTCATAAGCTGGGTTGCATTTGAATTATCCAGTGTCTATCTACCATGGCCATCCAAATTGGTATGGTAGTTGGCTTATTTGTATAGCATGTTTATGTTAGTTCCATACTCTTGGATACCTGTTTTTCACCTAAAAATGTGTCTATTTGTAGTATTCATGTTAAGTAAAGACTTCAAGGCTGTGCAGTCTGTGTAGACTTTGAAGATTGCACCCTCCAAGTAATAATGCATATTTTCTATAGCCCAGACTGAACATGAGCATTCAGTATTAGTGGCTCCATACCTGGCCTCTCAATATTTCAGGGATATTGGTAAAATCACATGAGCAAATTAATAAAAACACATTATAAGTTTAAAAAAATACTATTAAACAGATTTATTGTTTTACCAAAAATAAAAATTTATCCAAAAATACTCTACAAGGGATATTTAAGGCTACAAAAGAAATTTCTTCAAAAGCAATTTCAATGGAAATTAATTGAGCCAAGAACTGCAAGCAATCAATGAAATAAAAAAGTCTTTACAAAGATATTTTAAAGAGAAAAAATGCCCAAAAGTGACCACAGTGACAAAGTTAATAGTGATGAAAGATGCTTTAATTGACTTATGGGGTGTTTTAAGGGGTAAAAATTATTATAAGAGCTACAAACAATGATTATTATCATTTTTTCACGTGGTTAAAATATCCCACAGCAAGGCTGTATTGGTCTAATTGTGGGATTGTGACCTTAAAGCTGCTATAACTTTGTCCATTTGTGAAAGATCAAGCCTAAAATTTGTTCTTTGTGTAGCCCTCAATGTGCTCTACACAATGGTACTTCATTTGGTATGACTATAATTGAATTTGGAAAAGTTATTCCATGTACAAGATTTTTTGTACATATGTATGATTTGCTTGAAATCTGTGTGGAGCTTGTTTGCCCCATAACTTTTGTTGTGAATGAGATATGGGGAAATGGATGGCACCAAAGATAGTCCTGATGGTGCACTTTCTAAATATACCCCACTTTAGCTATCTCACACTAAAACTCTAGAAGTTAGATGAGGTGAATATTTTATTCCCCCTTATTTGACTTTATTTTTGTCATAACTTCAGTAATTATGATGCTAGCTTAATTTGGTTAGTACCATTGAATAGACCTGCCTTAGACCTTCATTCTGAATACCAATCTATGGAGTGAATACTCTTCCTCTGGATTTCAGATTAGAGGTGAAAAATAAGGTTTATGTTCAGAAACAGCTTTGAGCAGGAATAACTTTTTTATTCATTGTCCGATGATGGTGGGACTTATATATTTGGAAGGAGGTGAGTTTCCTCTTTCTTTTGATACTTTTTGAGCTGGTTTGTCTCAGCTCCGTGTTTTGGTGGTTTCTTGGTTCTACCGTTGGTTTATTGTATTTGGCTGTCATGCTTGTGCTCTGGTTTTGAGTCACAGGCTAACAAATAGTCAGAACCAATGATCCAGAAGCTGTTGGAATTGGTGAAATAAGAATACCAGAGCCAGAAAGAGTTTTAAATACTTCTAGAGTCAGTAGCCTTACTAATAGAAATATTACCCCCACTCATAATGAACACAATGTTGTTACACCTGAGAATAACTTAAACAGTGATCAAATGTGGTCAAAAATGTCACAATTTGGTGCAAAAACTCAAGAAGCTTGAAGAACTCCATAGGAGAAATAAAAGGTTGAAAGAATTGACAACCTTACATGAGGCTACAATAAAAGCCATTGATGAGAGCTGTGCCAAATTAAGCCAAGTCCCTGATGTGAGCCTTGAGGTATGTTTGACATACCCAAATAGGCCACAATTATCTTAAAAAGGAATTTTGAATTATACATAACTCATAAATCATGAATATAGTCAAAATTCAGCATTTTTGATTTCAGAAAAGATGAATAACCTTTTATTGAGTAAGTAAATCCATGAATTTAAGGCCAGATTTGGATTCTACACAAAAATTCACCTAGGGTAGCTCCATAGAGTGAATAAGCTCAAATTAACTCTTTGAGGTGGTAAAATGGAAAATACTTCAATACCACATCATTAATACCACATAAAAGATCTGTGAAAATTTTTGTTTTTCTTAATTTCATGCCAAAATAATGGGAAAGTGAGAAATCCCATGTTACATATACACTAAGAATAGTGTTATGCATGTTTTGAGCACTTAATATCATGGTATTCTTACATCGACTTTTGGTACACCCATAAGGGATATCTCACTTGAAGCTTAAATTACTATTTTGACGTAAAAAATAGGCAAGGGGGACAAAAGACATCAAAGAGAGCCAGGGTACCCAACTTCTGAGGACTCAGAGGCGTGGATAGCTCCAAAGCTTGGTTCCATGGCTGATCTTGACCCAACTGGTAAACTAAAACTCTTTGGGAACTTGGTTACCAAGTTACACCTACTGTAATCATAAGAAAAATAGCAAATAACCTGCTATTTTGACGTGCCAAGGAGGTAATAAGCTACTTAGGCTCCTGTAACCACATCAATTCTTGATGACTTTCCATGACTAGACCCTAAAAGAGTAATTAAAACCCTTTTTGGACTTGTATCCATTGATTTACCTCATAGCAACCAGTGAAACACTGATATTTGCAATTCTACAAAGAAATGAGGTAAAAACTTCAAAAATTCATTAAAAATACAATTCTTAATGAATCTTTCTGAAACTTTCAGGACCAATGGGGAACTGTGATATCTATGGTACAACCAAAAAGAATTACAGTTTTACTAGTAAAATAAAAAGTTTTACCTACAGTCCATTTTTGACCATTCTACGTGAAACACTGAATCTTCAAAAATTCACCATAATTAAAACCTGTGATAAAATTGGCAATAACATTGATAACTTTGAGAAATCAATGATTATTTTGGAATAAAAGAAGATTTACTGATGTTACTGCTTTTATTCTTAACCATATTGGGGTTGGTAGTCACGTAAAAGCATCAATTAAGTAATTATGATAATCTTACGTGAAAACAGATGATGCAATCATTAATCCAAAAATGTTTATTGTTTTCTCACTCACTGGTTCCAGTTTGCTCCATGGCACGCCTCTGTGAGCTGTTGTTGACTTAAAAGAAGCCTCTTCTTGCTTTTTTTTCGGTATCTGTGAGGATGAGTCTATGTTGAAGAAGTAATAAGGTGTCACAACCATGGCAATTCACTTCCTTGGATCCCCATATGGCATATCAAGCCACAGTCCTTTTATGGCCAATTGGCCATATCCATCACCAGTGGCCAATATGGCCACGTCATCATCTTATGGCCCATTTATGGCCAGTTGTGTTTTGGGGCCTTCATGGCCCTTCACCTCAATCCAGAACCCATAGCGGCAATTTATGCCCAAATGGGTATTTCTGGTCATTTCCCTCAAAACCAGGGGAAATGGCCCAAATGGCTGTTTTTGGCCATTTGGGCTCATAATGCGCATTTGCGCACTTTTGCGCATTTTGCGCATTTTTGCGCATTTGCGCACTTTTTGCGCACTTTGCGCATTTGCGCATATTTGCGCACTTTTGCGCATTTTGCGCATTTTTGCGCACTTTGCGCATTTGCGCACTTTTGCGCATTTTGCGCATTTTTGCGCACTTTGACGCAAAGTGTCCAAAAGACACTTTCCCGCCTTTTGGGCCAGTTTTGGCTCAGAACCCAAAAGTGGCCAAAAACCCCAAAAGGCCCAGAAACACCTTTCCAAGCTCTGAAGCCATCACATCCATCCTTTTCCCCTCTGCCTTTCCACCTCAAGACCTTTGGACGTAATCTTCTTGCCAATCAACCAATATGCCATAAATGATGTTATACATCATTGGGCATCATTTTTCAACAGCAATTCAATGGTGGCAATATCAAATAGTCTTTTCAACATTCTAACATCTCATCACGTCATCAAGGCACCCAATCATTCAGAGGAATCATCAAGGCTCAAGAGCAAGTGTTTCAGCGTCAAAGACCAATGATGTAAGGTTTGTCTATGAAACTCTTGATAATAGTAACAATATCAAGAGTACTATGACTGTCCTCAGTAGAAAAATATAATATAATGAAATATTATAACCACAAATTTAAATATAATTATTAAAAATAATTATATAAAAAATAAATTTAATTATTATTATAATAATATAATAATAAAAAAAAATATAATAATTATAATAAATTATAATTATTCTATTATTGTTATAGTCACTGACAGTTATAACAATAAGAAGTGTAAAGCTCTTAATGAGACAATTACACGTGGAAAATAAGAATATTAACCACTTATAAATAATATAAATATTATTTATAAAAAGAATTAATCACACACTGTGCAGAAATAATTCTTTATAGAATAAAATTCTATATAAAAAAACTAATAATAGATAAAAAAAATATAGAACTTTTAAAGAAAACTTACTTATAATATTTATTTAATACAACAAGTTATAAAACAACAGTTATTATATTAAATAATGATTATAAGTTAAAAACACGCCAAAATCAATAAAATCAAAGATAAAACAACTTTTTATACTAAAATTTATGATTAAAGAGTTTTTGAGAGGAATTTGTGGATTTTAAAAGATATTTAAGATGAAAATTTTATATAATAAAAGTTATTATAGATGATTACAACAATAATCTGAATTCTATGACTTCAATTCTTTAATTTAATAAATAAAGAATAAAAATAACTTAAGAATTACTTTTAATAATAAGATTTTATATTTAATAAAACTTTACCTGTTTAAATGTCTAATATGATTGGATTGATTATGAATAATGGACAAAAACAGTGATGAAAAGACTCTTTTTATGTCTACAGAGCAGCTCTCATGATTCACAATGGATGTAGAGGGCGTGCTCAGATCAAAACTGAAAAACCATGCTTAAAAATTAAGTTCTTAATTTAAGGCAACTTATTTTTACTTCCAATTTAAAGTTACCAGTGTTATTCTTAACTCCAAGTAACTTTAATCCTCATTTAGTTTAATTATTTTAAGTTTTAATATAAAATAAGTTTATTTATATTAAAGTTCATCATATGAACAACTTAAAATTAGAGTTTCAAGCAGAAATCTTTTAAACTCAATTTTTAATTAATTTTTAAAGAAATCATAATTTTCTTTAAGCTTAATTAAAAAGTAATTTTCCAGGCTAATTACCCAGGAAACTTATTAATAAAAGATACTTAAAATTTAATTTATATATTGATAATATTAAATTCTAAGCTGTGTGAAATTTTCAAGCAAATCCATTAAGATTTGGATTTTGAATGAATTTTTGAAGTTATTACTATTTTTCCACGTAAAATAGCAATACACACAAAACCTTAAGTTTTGATAAGGTTTTGATGATTGAAACCTTAAAGTTTTAAGCTTATTTAAGCTTTTTAAGCTTGATTAAGCTTTGACAGTTCTTAAAACCTTGATTCCAAGCCTGCTTATTGGGATTTACCCTCTTGGCAGCTTGAAATTCCTGTCCAATTTAGAATAAAACCAGTTTAAACCTTAAGGTTGGATCAAAGTCTAATCTTAAAGTTTAAATAAGGTTGAAAATCCTCCAATACAGGTGGACAACCTTAATTGAATCCTTGCAGATCCAAAAAGTTGGGTACCCCAGCTCTATTTGGTCTTTTTCCTTTGTCCCACCTTTTTGCGTGGATTTTGCCCTTTTATTTATTTAAAGCCATACTATGGCCTTAAACCCTTTTAAATTGAGCTCACGCAGGATTTACATTCTGTATGGCAAATCCTTAGCCAATTCAGTAAATATACACCACACCTCAATTTTAACTAAAATTTTGGTAAAGTTGCATAAACCTTATGTAACTTTAAATTTAAGCTTAATTAAGCTTAAATTTAACAATTTTTAAAAAATGTTAAAAAAGTTACATTAGTACTGTGAGATTCTTAAATCTTCTAATAACACAAGAAATAAGTGTTTTTGGGTATAACACCCTATGGGTGTACCCTAGGTTATTTTTGGTGTAGAATCCAAAAATGACATAATAATTATAACTTTGTTTATCCAAAAAAAAGTTATACTTATTTTTTATTATTTTTTATTTTAAATTCAACTAAAAAGTCTGTTTAAGACAAATTTAATTGTTTATAAAATCATTTGTGGCCTTATGGGTATGTTAAACATACCTCACAGGCTCACAAATGACGCCATCAAGCAGTCATTGGTTATTCTCACTCCAAGTATTCCTTCCAAGGGAATACTGTCAATTCATTCTCAAGTGTATTCAAGAGGCAGTGCCAAAAAGAAGTTGTCAAGTGTCAACGCTCCACTCAATCCATCTTGGCAACCATATTAATTTCAATACAGTCTGGATCCATCAAGACCTGTATTTCATTTTCAATCATGGGAAATTCATTCAACCCAATTCAATTTCAATATTAGCCAGCTGTATCAATTCCCAAAAGAATCAATACAGCCTCAAGGATCAAGCCTGAAGAACTCAAGCTCCCAACTTTTCACATATACCGGCTACCCTTTCCACCCTGGGAGGTTTTCCCCAGTTAATTAATATATTTTGATTTTATTTTATCTCTATTTTTCTTTTCATTTTAGTTAAGCAAATACTGATATTATTAAGTCAGTCATTTAGCACCTTTCTCTTTTCCCTTTCTTCGCCTGTCAATGGATATTTGGTGGTCATATCCTTACTAATTCCATTATTCATTTTTGGCAGGTTGAAACAGTGATTAAGGACTTACTTGGTTGGCTCTTTGGCCATTTGGCTTCCCTTTCCTCTTTTGCATCTCATCTTGTACCTGCATATCTTTTAGAGGAATTCATTCTTATTATTTTTATTCTTTATTCCTTTGGAGTCTTCCAAGTGAGTTCCCTGATTGCTGAGTGCCAGGCCACTCTTGTATTTCTGTCCAAGAGCCCCTGTGACATTATATTAATTAACTCATAATTTCTTTTTCATTCTGTTCATTCTTTCTTTATAATGTCATTCACTCATTTCATCGAAATTATGATTCTTTTATGCTTATGAACTTAATGATTCATCGTCACCTCTCAATTTTCTTTCATTCATTCTTCATTTTGAAAATTGAAAGCTGACCCATTTTTTATTTTTGTTATTCTTTTTTAAATCTTTTCAAATCATCAAATTTTCATTCTCATTCATAATTCAGGCGTCATCTTGATTTCCTTTGATTTTCAAATTTTTCATCAAGATATTCAGACACGTTATTCACATCAAGATTCATAATTGATTTTTTCTTCAAGAATTTTGATTTTTAAAGAATAATTCACTTGATTTTGATTGATTGATTGATTTGAAATATTTGATTTTGACCTCAAGAAAATTGATTGACCTGAAGATTTCATTGATTTTGCTGATTTTTCACATCAAGAATTTTGACATAAATTGATTTTTCTTCAAGATTTTCATTTGATTGATTGATTCTGCAAGATTTTTTATTTTGATTGATTTGATTGATTTGATTTTGACTTCAAGACTTCATTTGATTTTGATTTATTGATGTACTTGAAGATTTTCATTTTTATTCATTGATTTTTTCCTCAAGATTTGATTGTTGACTCTTTTCAATTCAAGAAAATTTTGATTTTTAATTCATTGTTTCATTCCATTCCTGATATCATGCCTGTTCAACACTCACCTCCGGCAAGACAGACAAGATCTCAGGCCAGAGCTCAAGCTGTTCTCACTCCAACTCCAAGAGCTCCTCTAGATGGCACCCCAGCAGTTCCCCAACTGAGGGCCCAATTAGATAGAGGACCCCGCATGGAAGGAGAAGCACCATCCAGGAAGGAAGGAAGAGCGCCAAGAAGATCATGTTCATTCTCAGGAGTAGTTGGCGGATTTCCAGGAACTTCAAGGACTATTTTCAAAGGTCCAGGTGAAGATGGTGAAGAGGAGGAGGAGAATTCTGTGGAAGAGGAAGAGTCTGATGGTACTGAAGGTGTCCCTGCTCCGGTGGAGGCATCCCAAGGTACTGGAAGGCCAAATCTAGCCCAGTCTAATCAGCCTGTCTCTCATCAGTCTGAACCATCTTTATTGGCCATCATGCAGCAAATGACTCAGATTATGGCCAATCTTCAAGCAGCTTCATCTTCTGAAGCATCAAGACCACCAGCCTTCAAGACTCCATCTATGAAGGCACCGGAATGCTTTGATGGGACTCAGCCCTTCAAAGTTAGAAGTTTCATTCAGTCTTGTCAATTGATATTTCATAATGATCCGGCAAACTTCGCTCAAGACAGAAAGAAGGTCCTTTATGCCACTTCATTTCTCATTGGCAGGGCTGCAAAATGGATTGAGCCTTATCTTTCCAATCTCACCAATCAAGATTCAAATTACCTTCTCAATTCTTGGCTTTTATTTGAATCTCAACTCTTCACTTTATTTGGTGACCCGAATGAAGTCAGAAAAGCAGAAGCTGAGTTGGATTCTTTAAGAATGAAAGAAGGTGGGCATGTATCTTTATACATTGCTGATTTCAGAAGCTTAGTATCAAGAATCGGGGATTGGGGTGAAAGAGCTCTCATCCATCATTTCAGGAAGGGATTGCCATCCAGAATTTTGGATCAATTGGCCTCCCATCCTTCAAGAATTGACTCTCTTCAAGACTTAATGGACGTTACCCTGGAACTTGATACCAGGTACCATGAGAGGCAAAATGAAAAGAGTCATCATCAAGAGAAGAAGCCAGAAGCCTCAAAGTCAAGTTCTTCTCATCCTCAAAATTCTTCAAGTTCAAGTCATAAGAAGAAGAATTTTCAGAAGAGGGACAAGCCCCATTCTTCTTTGTTGAATAAAGATTTCAAGCTCATGAACTCTGAAAAAGAAAGAAGAATCAAGGAGGGTCTTTGTACCTATTGTGGTGGGAAGCATAGTCTTGAGTCCTGTTTCAAAAGGCCTCAAAACAAGCTTACCCAACCGTCAGGCAAATTTCCCAGCCAGGGAAAAGCCTGAGTGAAGATCATGTTGTGTTCAATGGTCTTCACAGTTTTCCATCCAGAGCACAATTGTGCATTCTGAATACTGGTGTCAAAAATTCTCTTAAACTTTTTGTTTTTTCTTCTCTCTCTGATATGTTTTACAGTATTCTCATTGATTCTGGTGCTACCAACTCATTTATTGCAAAGCAGTTTGTTCACAAGTATTCTTTGACCATGTCAGAACTCCCGGAGAAGATTCCCCTTATTATTCTTGACTCCTCTGAGTCTCCTTCTTTATTTGTGACTCACCATACTAAATATATGGTTGAGCTCCCTTCCTTCCCAAGCTTTGAATGGGACTTTTTAGTCATTGATACTCCCAAGGGAGAAGACCTCATATTGGGCTTTGACTTTCTTAATCATTTTAATCCGTTTATTGATTGGAGGCAAGGATTGATCACCTTTAATTCTGATCATAAGGACTATAATGATCCTTCAATTTCTTTCAGTAATGACTTTTCTTCTGCCAAATCATGTGCAGCTCTGGTTGGTGATTCTAGAACACCATCATTTCCGTCTTCTGTCCATATTCCTTCCCTTAATTCCCATCAGTCATTACTATCATCTAGAGATGAAGTCTTCAAAGAGATTCAAGATGTTGGAGAAGATAATTCTGTATCTTCACTTCATCTCTTCTTTGGGAATATGGACCTTCCTCCTTCATCTTATCATGACTCCCTGGAGGAGTTGTGGGATGAAGAGGAAGAGCCAGAAGAAATAGAAACCGTGATGAAGGTTGTTCCTTCTGTTTATCACCAATACTTGGATGTATTTTCCAAGGTGAAAGCAGAGAAACTTCCTCCTCACCGCGCCTGTGATCATCATATCGAGCTGGAGGGGTCTCTACCTCCAGTTGGGGTGATCTACTCTTTATCAAACCAAGAGTCAGATACACTCAGGGCCTACATTTCAGAGAATGTAGAGAAAGGTTTCATCCAGCCAAGCTCCTCTTCTACAGGAGCACCTGTTCTTTTTGTCAAAAAGAAAGATGGTGGCCTCCGTTTGTGTGTTGATTACCGCAAACTCAATGCTGTTACTAGGAAGAACAAGTATCCTGTTCCTCCTATGAATCAGCTTCTCACTGTTTTCAATGGTTCTTCTATCTTCTCCAAGATTGATTTGCGTGGTGCATATAACCTGCTCAGAATCAAGGAAGGTGATGAACATTTGACTTGTTTTAGAACCAAATATGGTAGTTATGAGTACTTGGTTATGCCATTTGGGCTTACCAATGCTCCTGCTTCTTTTCAAAATCTCGTCAATGATATTTTTTATGACCTTCTTGATGTTTATGTTGTGGTTTATTTGGATGACATTATGGTCTTTTCCAAATCTGAGGAAGAACATGTCACTCATGTGTCCACTGTTCTTTCCAGGCTCAGAGCCAATAACCTATTTGCTAAGGCGTCCAAATGCCTATTTCATGTTTCTAGTGTGGAATATCTTGGTTATGTAGTTTCTTCTGAAGGCCTCAAGATGGACCAAGCAAAAGTCCAGCAAATTCTCAATTGGCCACCTCCAAGAAACCTCAAGGCTCTTCAATCATTCCTTGGCTTTGCCAATTTTTACCGCCATTTAATCAAGAATTATTCAAAGAAAATTAGTTCACTCACAAGTTTCCTCAAGAAAGATTCCCGTTTTCCCCTCAATGAGGAAGCTCTTAGACAGTTTCATCAACTCAAAGAGGCATTCACCACTGCTCCAATCCTTTCTCATTTCAATCCTTCTCTACCCACCATTGTAGAGACCGATGCATCAGATTATGCCTTGGGTGCTGTACTGAGTCAGGTCTCTGACTCAGGAAAACATCCCATTGCATTTGATAGCCGCAAGCTTCTCCCAGCTGAGCTCAATTATGAGATTCATGACAAGGAACTCCTTGGCATAGTCTGGGCTCTCAAGCGCTGGAGAGCTTTCCTTCTTTCCATTTCTTCCCCTTTTGAAGTTCTCACTGATAATTCATCCCTTCAATATTTTATGTCTTCCAAGATTATCACTCGCCGTCAAGCCCGCTGGGCTGAATTTCTATCTGAATTCCATTTCTCAATCACTTACCGCCCTGGCCGCTTGGCCACCCTTCCAGATGCCTTGTCACGTCGGGACGACGTTTACCCGGAGAGGGGGGAGGATTTCATCAGAAAGAATCCAATGAACTATCAGAAGATAATCAAGCAAGATGAAATTCAAGCCTCAAAGTTTTTTGCAGTCAAGGTGGATTCATTTTCAAATTTGATTGATTCAATTCAGAAGGCAGTGTGGCAAGATTCTCAATATAGAAGTGTCCTTGAAGATTTGGGTAAAGGTAAATCTGTCCAAGATTATTCTCTTGATTCCTCTTCCAAACTTCTCCTTTTCAAAGATCGGGTGGTGGTCCCAAATGACCCCACAATTCAACTCAATGTACTTCAAAATCGGCATGACTCTCCTCTAGCTGGACACCCTGGCCAAGAGAAGACCCTCAAGCTTGTCAAGCGGGATTTCCACTGGTCCGGCATGACTCAATTTATCAAGGATTATGTCTCATCCTGTCAACAGTGTTCAAGAAACAAAAATATTCATCACAAGAAGTTTGGACTCCTCAAGCCTCTTCCAATTCCAAGTGGTCCTTGGATTTGTCTTTCAATGGATTTCATCACTCAATTGCCACTGTCCAATTCCTTTGATTCAATTTTAGTCATAGTGGACAGATTGTCAAAAATGGCGATTTTTATTCCAACAATAGCTTCAATCACTTCATTAGATTTGGCCCATTTATTCATCAAGAATATTTTTTCAAAGCATGGCCTTCCTTCAAGCATTGTTAATGATCGAGGTTCTCTTTTTGTTTCTTCCTTTTGGACCAACCTTTGTCAGCAGCTCAAGATTTCAAGAGACTTGTCAACTGCTTACCATCCAGAAACTGATGGACAGACAGAGAGGGTAAATCAGATACTAGAACAGTACCTTTTGATGTATGTCAGTTATCATCAAGATGATTGGAACACCTGGCTCCCTCTGGCTGAATTTGCCTACAATAACTCTGACCACTCTTCAACAAAACAATCACCGTTTTTCACTGTTTATGGAAAAGATCCTCATTTTGACTCAGTTCACATCACTCAAGACACTCTGGCTGGAAAGTTATCAACAAAAATCCAATCAGTACAGCAAGATGTCAAGAGAGAACTTGAAGTTGCCATAAACAGGTTTAAGAGGTATGCAGATAAAAGTAGAGCAAGTCCACCTGTTTTCAATCCCGGTGACATGGTATGGCTTTCTTCCAAGAACATCAAATCAACCAGACCCACCAAAAAGCTGTCTGAAAGATGGCTGGGTCCTTTTCCAATCTTGAAGAAAGTCAGCACTCATGCCTACCACCTCAAGCTTCCATCTCAATGGAAATCCATCCACCCAGTTTTCCACATTTCCCTTTTGGAACCAGTCAAGACGTCAACAATCCCAAATAGGAATCAAGAGCCTCCTCCTCCAATCACCATTGAAGAAGAAGAGGAATGGGAAGTCTCTCAAATACTGGACTCAAAGCTCAAGAGAGGAAAATTATGGTATCTGGTGGAATGGAAAGGTTTCAGTCAAGACCCAGAAAGATCCACTTGGGAACCAACCGAAAACCTCAAGAATTGTCCTGAACTTGTCAAAGATTTTCATTCACTATATCCTGACAAGCCTGGGCCGAATTCTTCAAAAGCTTGATTCATTATGGTGCTTGGTGGGGAGAGGAATTACCAAAAGTAAGTCCCACTCCTGGTATGCACCTTTAGGGGTATTCTACTCTGTTTTTGTTGTAAGCATCACCTTGGCCACTCTGTGAGCACTTTGCAATTTTGGACACAGATCTTTGGCATGGCTTTCAACTTCATTTCCAATCTTATGGCCATTTTCACTTGGGACAATGGGCCATTCACCTTTCAATTCATTTCCAAGATTCCAAATTCAAATTCATTCCTTCAACAGTTTTGTTTTATTTTTATGGCACTGGCCGGAGTGGTAACTACCAAAAGTAAGTTCCTCTCCTGGTGTGCACTTCCCTGAGGGGTCTACAATCTTATCAAAACATCACCTTGGCCACTTTGTGAGCACCTGGCATCAAATTTATCTTTCCAGGTCCTTGGCCAATTTCAAAATCAGTTCTCAACCTCCGTGATGAAGATTGGAACCTCCTCAAGATTCAATTCATTTCTCTTTTTCTTTTTCCTTTTCTTTTCTTAATTTCATTTTCATTCTTTATTATTATTTTATTTTCATTTTAAATTCTCTTTTATCACGTCAATTATCACGTCAAAAATTTTCATTCATTTTAAAATTAAATTCAAATCATGAAGCCAATCTCAAAAGAAGATCAAGCAAGTCCCGCGTCAAATGTCAATTTTTAATATCAGTCTTCAAATTTTTATCTTAATCAGTCCTCTTGAATCACTCTCTCAAAATCTTTCCAATAGCCTCAACAGGATTCACCTTGTATTGGTGCTCAGGAGCTCACCATTTCAAGGTGGGGGGTACTGTCACAACCATGGCAATTCACTTCCTTGGATCCCCATATGGCATATCAAGCCACAGTCCTTTTATGGCCAATTGGCCATATCCATCACCAGTGGCCAATATGGCCACGTCATCATCTTATGGCCCATTTATGGCCATTTGTGTTTTGGGGCCTTCATGGCCCTTCACCTCAATCCAGCACCCATAGCGGCAATTTATGCCCAAATGGGTATTTCTGGTCATTTCCCTCAAAACCAGGGGAAATGGCCCAAATGGCTGTTTTTGGCCATTTGGGCTCATAATGCGCATTTGCGCACTTTTGCGCATTTTTGCGCATTTGCGCACTTTTTGCGCATTTGCGCACTTTTTGCGCATTTTGCGCACTTTTTGCGCATTTTGCGCACTTTTTGCGCATATTTGCGCATTTTGCGCATTTTTGCGCACTTTGACGCAAAGTGTCCAAAAGACACTTTCCCGCCTTTTGGGCCAGTTTTGGCTCAGAACCCAAAAGTGGCCAAAAACCCCAAAAGGCCCAGAAACACCTTTCCAAGCTCTGAAGCCATCACATCCATCCTTTTCCCCTCTGCCTTTCCACCTCAAGACCTTTGGACGTAATCTTCTTGCCAATCAACCAATATGCCATAAATGATTTTATACATCATTGGGCATCATTTTTCAACAGCAATTCAATGGTGGCAATATCAAATAGTCTTTTCAACATTCTAACATCTCATCACGTCATCAAGGCACCCAATCATTCAGAGGAATCATCAAGGCTCAAGAGCAAGTGTTTCAGCGTCAAAGACCAATGACGCCATCAAGCAGTCATTGGTTATTCTCACTCCAAGTATTCCTTCCAAGGGAATACTGTCAATTCATTCTCAAGTGTATTCAAGAGGCAGTGCCAAAAAGAAGTTGTCAAGTGTCAAAGCTCCACTCAATCCATCTTGGCAACCATATTCATTTCAATACAGTCTGGATCCATCAAGACCTGTATTTCATTTTCAATCATGGGAAATTCATTCAACCCAATTCAATTTCAATATTAGCCAGCTGTATCAATTCCCAAAAGAATCAATACAGCCTCAAGGATCAATACAGATCAGTTTTCAGCCTGAAGAACTCAAGCTCCCAACTTTTCACATATACCGGCTACCCTTTCCACCCTGGGAGGTTTTCCCCAGTTAATTAATATATTTTGATTTTATTTTATCTCTATTTTTCTTTTCATTTTAGTTAAGCAAATACTGATATTATTAAGTCAGTCATTTAGCACCTTTCTCTTTTCCCTTTCTTCGCCTGTCAATGGATATTTGGTGGTCATATCCTTACTAATTCCATTATTCATTTTTGGCAGGTTGAAACAGTGATTAAGGACTTACTTGGTTGGCTCTTTGGCCATTTGGCTTCCCTTTCCTCTTTTGCATCTCATCTTGTACCTGCATATCTTTTAGAGGAATTCATTCTTATTATTTTTATTCTTTATTCCTTTGGAGTCTTCCAAGTGAGTTCCCTGATTGCTGAGTGCCAGGCCACTCTTGTATTTCTGTCCAAGAGCCCCTGTGACATAAGGCTATTTACAGCTAAAAGTATTACTGTGACATGGTAATTTTTTTTTTAAAAGATAACAAAGTTGATAATAGATGATTTAAATTAAGATTTTAAGGGCTTTACTATAGAGATATAGTGGTGGTGAGCGTTGCTGAAAGCCCTGGGTGCAGCTTTATCAGTTGGGTTACAATAATAAAAGACTACAATAATTAAATTTATAATTATACCTGATTATTAACCAAGAGTAAAACTGTTTTTGACAGTTTACTACATAGGTTATTCAAGAGCAGGATGAGGAGATGATTTTGGCTGTGAAAAGCCCTCCTTTTATCCTGAAATTGGGGTGGAAAGGCTGCTAGACCTTTCCACATAGAGGAAGTGAAGATTTTTCACTCTCCAGGACAGGCTTGTGGTTTAGAAACAGCCTGTATACCCTGTATTGGGCTCAGATGTGGTTTTGAAACCACATCTGGGCGGTTTTCACCAATACAGGGTGAAAATTTTCATCTGGGGACCTCACAGCTTGATTCTGACATGTATGACGCGTAGAATGCTGTACAGAAACTGTATGGGACCCCAGTATTGGCTTACATATGAGGTATTGAAGTAAAAACATGCTTCTTCATCTATTTGGCTCCTCATATTCATGATTATGGGATATTATCCCATGGTAAGGCAGTATATGACAGCAGGTGGGATTTTGACCTTAAACCAGCCATAACTCTGTCAGTTTTTGAGATATCAACCTAAGAATTGGTTCATTGGATAGCCCTGTATGCGCTCTACACAATGGTCCCCAATTTGGTATGGTTATCATGAAATATGGCAAAGTTATCCCATGTACAAGTTTTTTTTGTACATAGGCGTGGTTTGGGCAAAAAGCTGTATTGAGCTTGTTTGCCTCATAACTTCTACTATAGTTGAGATATGAAGGATTGGATGGCACCATCAGATAGCCCTGATTGTTCTCTTTCCAAAGATACCCCACTTCAGGTATCCCACACTAAAACTGTAGAAGTTAGATGAGACGTGAATGTTTTGTTCACCTTTATTTGGCCTGAAACTGACCCTAACTACAGTAATATTGGTGCTAGCTCAGTTTGGCTAGTACCATTGGATAGCCCTGGCTTAGAGCTTCATTTTGAATACCCATTTGATGGGGTTAAGCCTCTCCTTCTAGATTCTAGATGAGAGATGAAAATTAAGGTTTATGCTCAGCAATAACTTTGAGCAGGAATAACTTTGTTATTTCTTGTCCTATGGTGATGGGACTTATATTTTCAGAAAGAGGTGAGTTTCCTCTATCATTTGATACCTTTTGAGCTAATTTGGCTCAGCTCCATGTTTTGGTGGTATCTTGGCTATAACATTGGTTTATGGTATTTTGGCTGTCATGCTTGTGCTCTGTTTTTGAGTCACAGGCTGACATACCCTCCCTCCAAAAAAGGCTCATCATTGATGAGACTGTTCAGTCCTCCTAGAGGCTCTTAATCTCCTTAAATGAAGGTTCCCATCTGGTATGGCATCTTCTGCCAACCATTTGTCTTTATCTGCTGTCTGGTTCTTGAATCTGACTAGGTATTGTTTTTGATCCTTCCCATTGAGTCTGATCTTCCTGGCCCTGATGATCTTACTCACAGGTCCAGGGGAGTCCTCCACTTCCACTATCTCTTGTGGTGTGGGATTCTTCCTCCTGGAGGGGAATTTATCCTCCTATGTCTGGAAGTATGGTTTGACCAAACTCACTGGAAAGACTGGGTGTTTCCTGGAAAACTCCTCAGTGGGCTTGACCTCTACTGCATTCTTCCCTATCAACTTAATGATAGTGAAGGGCCCTACAAATGAGTCTCTCATTTTCTTGGGTCCCTTGAGATTGTTAAAGTTTAGTGTAGACACTAACACCTGGTCCCCTTCCTTAAAGTCAGGTTCCATGTGTGATTTGTCCCACCTCTGCTTGTTATACTCTTTGGCCTCAGCTATGCATTTGGCAGCAGTGTCACAGGCTTTCTTCCACATATCATGGAAGTCTTTGGCTGTGGGGTGGATGGTTAGAAGATTCTTCTTCAAGTTATCCACAGGTAACAGGGGGTTCCACCCTTTCTCCACCAGTGCAGGTGTTTTACCTGTGGTGGAGTGCTGGCTTGAATTATAAGCCAGTTGGACTGCTGGTAAGAGGGTAACCCAATCATGGGTGTATCCCTCATGGTCCTTGTATTCCATGCCATAGGCACAGAATCTTCTGAGGATGTCCTCCATTGTTTGGATCATCCTTTCAGCTAGGCCATCTGTTTGTGGATGGTAAGCTGTGGAAAAAGCAAGTTTGGTGCCAAGCATGTCATATAAGTTAGTCCAGAATTCAGATGTGAATTTTGGGTCCCTATCACTAATGATGATCTTAGGGACTCCACAGGTGGATATGATGTTATTCCAAAACAACAGAGCAGTATCCCTGGCTGTGTCTTCTTTATGGCATGGTAGACACCTCATGCTCTTGCTGAACCTATAAACTATTATCAAACAGGCATTATAGTTTTCTTTGCCTCCTGGGACAAGTCCTGTAACCCAGTCCATGTTGATGGTTTCCCATGGGTGCTTGGGTTTTTCTATGTGTTGAAGTAACCCATACTTCTTCCCATGTTTCCTATTTGCCTTTTGGCATCTTTCACAAGTGTTGATGTATTCACTCAACTCTTGTTCCCACTTGGGCCACCAAGCTGTGCTTGCTACCCTCTCTCTGGTCCTGTCTTCAATCATGTGTCCCATGTAGGGGCAGTCATGGCATTCTTGTAGGATCAATGAGATGTGGTCTCTGTCTACCATTGTGAGTGCACTTGTGTGCTTTTCTCTGTGGTAGATCAGGCCATCTATAAGAAAAAACTTATTGTCCTTATAGGCCCTCAACCAGGGTTCTTCCAGCTGGTTTCTCAGTTCTGGGCTCCTGTACTTTTGTTGAAGGAGTTGGAGTAGTATGCTACACTGTTTGTGTTTGGCATAAGACTTCTGTACTGTACTGAAGAATTCATTGTGAAGTTCTGAGGAGCTTATTCCCAGTATGGGAGTTTCTGTTCCTTCTGAATCAGTGTTTCCACTGTCAAGGGTACCATTCCCTGGTGCCCATTCAGAAAATCTGAAGTTCCTCCTCCTATCTATTTCCATGAAATGGATAGGAATTTTGGCTGCAACTTCTGGGTCATAAGCTGGATTGCTCTTGACATTGTCCAGTGGCCATCTGCTGAGTCCATCTGCATTGGTATGGCTTTTACCTTCTTTGTATATAATTGTCATGTTCCCTCTATACTCCTGGATAACTATTTGCCATCTCAGCATATGTCTATTAGTAGTCTTCATGTTTAGTAAAGACTTCAAGGCTGTGCAATCTGTGCAAACTTCCAAGACTGCACCCTCCAAATAATAATGGAGTTTTTCTAGAGCCCAGACTAGACATAGACATTCAGTCTGGGTGGCCCCATACCTGGCTTCTGAATATTTCAGTTGCCTAGAGATGTAACATATTACACCCTCTCTTGGTTCACCATCCACAATTTGTCTTTGGTGAAGGGCTGCTCCTAAGCCTTGGCTGCATGCTGCATCTATATATAACTTGAATGGTAGTTCAAAGTCAGGTAAGATGAGCACTGGTGCATTGGTGAGTTCATATTTGATTCTCTCATATGCATCCCTCCTCTCCTTGGTTATTTCAAAAACTACATCTTTTGAACATAACTTTTATAAACTACTAGTTATGTGTGCAAAATCTTTGATATGGTTTCTATAGTAGCTAGCAAACCCAAGGAAAGATTGCATCTCTTTGATGTTCTTTGGTACTGGCTTTTGCAGTACTGCTGCTACTTTGTTCTGGTCAATTGCCAGACTAAGACCTGAGACTTTATGTCCCAGAGCTAGTAGCTCTTGTTGGCCAAAATTACACTTTTTGAATGAAATTTTCAGATTGATGGTTATACAATTACTTAGAACTCTGTCTATGTTTTGTACATGGTCTTTCCATGTCTCTGAGTATATAATGATATCATCAATATATACTACCATCCAGCCTTCCATTATTTCTTCTTGGAATATGGTGTCCATCATCCTTTGGAAGTGGGCTGGTGCATTCTTAATGCCAAATGGTATTCTGGTGTACTCATATATGCCCCTATGGCATATTATTCTGAGTAATTTCATGGAGTTTGGTTTAACTCCATTTTGGTGGAAGCCTTTCATACAATCCATCTTGGTTATGTATTTGGCTTTGGCTAGCTTATCCAAGGCATGAGGTATCCTTGGTATAGGGTACCTGTCTGCTTTTGTGTAGTTATTCAGGGCTCTGAAGCCTCCACACAATCTAGATTTGCCATCATGCCAAGTGATTAGGAAAGGAGTGGTGATTTCCACTATTTCATTATGTCCAATCTTCCTGATGACATCCATATCCAGGAGTTCATTGATGTGTTTCTCAATTTCTTTCCTGGTTTCCAGGCTTGCTGGATAAGGAGGTCTTCTCAGAATGGATGGATAAGGCCTTTCCACATCCAGATATAGTTCTATATCATTACCTTTGATCTTGCCTAAGGGTTCTTCACCAATGGCAAATGCTGGTCTGTTCTTTCTCAGCATCTTCAGTAAACTTAGTTTTTGTTTACTGGTGAGGGTAGTGCTAAACTGTCCCTCTCTGAATTCCTTCAGAAGTTCTTCCAGTGGATCCTGAGAAGATATGTGGTATATGTCAAGTGAAAATTTCTTTTCCTTGTTAGTACCTATGGTGATGTGCCTATTTTTACTGTTGTAAATATCTATGCCATAAATGCTCTGGTAGTCTGTTCCCAGTAGAAACCCTTGGATGTGGGCATCTTCAAGCACTACAAACTCTGGGTTGAGTCTGATATTACCCTTCCTGTGGGGTATAATTATCTCCTTGATAATTGTACCAATGAAAGTCATCTTCCCTGATGCACTTTTAAAGTTCTTTGCCTTAGTGGGAAAGAGCTGTTTTTCCCAGTTTCAGAAGTGGGTATCCAGATAGTTTCTGGCCACTATGGAGCAGTGTGCTCCACTATCAATGATCAGTGGATGCTGAGCATTGTCAATACAAACAGTCATTTTTGTGGCTGTTCCATGTGTATATGCCATTCCTTTGGTTGGTGTAACCAGGAATGTTTGTGCATCTTGTGTGTGTTTGCACAAGTTCTTGTTAGCAGTGTCCCGTGGCATGCCTGCTTCCAACTGTATGTCCTGGATTTCCAGTGGGGTTTCTTCTTGGTATTCCACTAGAAATTCCTCTCTTGGGTCTTGATCATCCTCAGATGGTTCTCTGATGGCATCACCCATACAGTCTGAATCAGAATCCTCTGTTGGAGGTTCTTCCTCAGGGACTTTCTCTATGGCATAGACTTTCTTCTTTGCCTTTGGACAGTTTTTGGCATAGTGGTCTGTTGAACCACAATTGTGACAAGAATTTCTCTTCTTTGCCACTTCTGCCACTCTTTCTTTGGGTTTGTCTTTAAACTCTACCCTGAAAGGTTGTTTCTCTTTGAAACTACTGCTCTTATATGGGGTGAATTTCCCTATACTTGTCCTCTTCCTTATGTCTTGTAAGGTGTTGGCTATGTCATCTAGAGTGCAATTTTGGTTGCATCTGCATTTTACTGCATGCGCTAGTTCTCCTGGCAGTTGTGTCAGGAGTTTGTGATTCCTCATTTGGATGTTCATCTGAGGATCAATGGCTTTGAGTCTTTTAGACTGTCTAAGACACCACTCATATGGATCTTTGTCCACAGAGTATTTGTCAATTTCAAATGACATGGTCTTTTGCCATATCCAAGTTCCATTACTGTACTTTTGGATGATTTGATTCTTCCACCATGGCCAGTTTCTTCTGCCATGGATTTCTTTCATTTCTGTGTACCATATACTTGCATGACCTTTAAATTCAGTATTCAATCTAGCAGTGATCCAGTAGTCTGGTATGCTTGATACATCAATGAAGAGTCCATCAATATAATGTATGAGTTCCATATGATCATATTCTCCTGATCCAGAGAATTTGGGCCAGTTGGAGGCCTCAGGAAGCTGTTTCAAGGCTTCCTTCTCTGAATAAGACATGCCATCTCCATCCTGGTATTGTGATGGAGATCTTGCCTTATTCAACATCATGGCATCTGGTTTGATGTCATCTGGTTGATATGGATTCTCCATAGCTTGGCCTTGTGGTTGGGGTTTCAAGCTATGATAGGCATTAAACAATTTGCTAATGTCTTGATCCAGACACTCCCTGTCTCTTGTGCTGTGGTGTTGTTCTTCAAAGACTATATTCAGTCTTTTGTTGGTTTCTTCAGAGGCTTTGCTCAGTTGAGCATATCCTTCTTGAAGATTTTTAACTATTTGTTCCAAGGAGGCTTGAGTTTGTCTCATCCTCTCTTGGCTAGCTTTAATTTCTGCAAACTGCTTTGCAGATTGTTCAGCATATTGGGACATTTGTAACCACAGTGTATCACTGTTGATGTTACTCTCAGATGTGACAATGTTATTTTCAGTCTGAGTGGGGGTAATGTTTCTATTACTAGGACTACTGATTCTAGAGTGGTTTAAAACTACTTCTGGTTCTTGTGTACTTCTTTTACCAAATCTAACAGCTTCTGGATCATGGGGTCTGACTCTTTCCTCCTCTGGTTGAAGGAGGCTTTGTTCTTGCCCTTGTTTCCTTGTCTTCTCCTGGAAACTTCCTGGAATTGTGAAGAATGGTGACTCTTGGCCACTGATCTGTTGGTTTCTGAATGGTGTGAAGCCACTGGAGAGCTGATTTGGCCAGCTCCCTGTGAATTTGAAGGAATCTGAGTAGGCCCTGTCTGGGTTAATTGTTCTTCTATTGCTTGGATAGTGGCTTGATTCTCCCTTATCCTCTGTGCCCTTGCCTCCAGGAGTCTGTGCTGCCTGGTAGGATTCCAACCTTTGGTGATTTTAATAAGGTCTTTGAAGTCTATCTCTTTGAGACAGATCTTCTGGCAACTTGATCCAATTTCTGCCCAGTGAGTTGCTAGGTTGAACCTCTTGTTGTCCATGCTCCATTGAAATAAATCTTTGAGGAGTTGGTGGATCTGAAGAACTTGATCCATATCCTTCCAGTCCTCTGCTTTGAGGTTTCTGTTGAATTGGAGTGTGAATGGAAAGGTTGATATTATCTCCCTCATTGTTTTGCCATCCACCACTGTGTCCAAAGTGTCTTCTTCCAGGTCTTCTGGTTCTGGACAATCCTTCTCTGTCTTCTGGCTGGTTCCTTTGGAAGCCAAGATCTCTGAGGTATGCAGGGGACATATCAGTGTTTCCAAGCAGTCAAAAACTTTATTTTCTTAGGGTATTTACCTTTGACTGTACCTTGTACAGATTTATTGTCTGCTGACTTGGGCAGTTTGCCTTTGGAAGTTACAACTGGGTTAATAATTGTAATCTTTCCTGTACAAGTGGTTAAGGTTGGTTTACCTTGTATGGATGCAGAGTTTCGTGGTTTTCTACTTCTCTGAGTGGCTATGGGTGTCCACTTTTTGGCTGTAATGAGACCTTCACTGTGCCTCTTTCCTTTGCCCTTGCTGCCCTCTGGTTCTGAGGGTGTCACTGATGTGTTGGCCTGTGACTGGGTCTCAAGTGGGATGTAATTTTCTTCCACTGAATCAAGGCAGGAAAAAAGAGGGCTTATGTCAGTTAAGACTTCTCAAGGATGCTGGTTTTGCACGTCTAAGATTGGCCTCTGGGCTTGTATGTTACTACAATGTGCCCTGTATAATGACAGTGTAATTGAATCAACAATTCCACGTCAGAATTACAGCTTTTGGTACCCTGTCACACTGTTTGTGTGCCAGTATCCCACAGATACACTTGTGGTTTTCAAGTGTATTCTGTACAAGTGGTTTTGTATAAGTGTTATTGAGTTAACAATGCACTTAAGCACGCCTCAACTGATGGTTTTTCAGTCAGAGGTGTCCTTATTCAGTCAAGAATACAGGACTTATTGATGGCTTATGTGTTTTTATATACAAAACACGCCAAAAATAGTTATTTTCAGTGGGTATTAACCACGTGAATGATACTCTTATAATATGAGTATATATAAAGAAAAGGATAAAGGTATATAAAATATATATCTTAATAGAGAAATCACGCCTAAAAAAAAAGAGAAAAGACTTACTTATAAGGTCCAAAAAAGGATTTAAAACATGGCCAGGCCCCCAAAATGTCAGGATGAGTCTATGTTGAAGAAGTAATAAGGCTATTTACAACTAAAACTATGACTGTGACACGGTAAAAATGTTTTTAAAAGATAACAAAGTTGATAATAGATGATTTAAATTGAGATTTTAAGGGCTTTACTATAGAGATATAGTGGTGGTGAGTGCTGCTGAAAGCCCTGGGTGCAGCTTTATCTGTTGGGTTACAATAATAAAAGACTACAATAATTAGATTATAATTATACCTGATTATTAACCAAGAGTAAAACTGTTTTTGACAGTTTACTACGTAGGTTATTCAAGAGCAGGATGAGGAGATGATTTTGGCTGTGAAAAGCCCTCCTTTTATCCTGAAATTGGGGTGGAAAGGCTGCTAGACCTTTCCATGTAGAGGAAGTGAAGATTTTTCACTCTCCAGGACAGGCTTGTGGTTTGCAAACAGCCTGTATACCCCGTATTGGGCTCAGACGTGGTTTTGAAACCACATCTGGGTGGTTTTCACCAATACAGGGTGAAAAGTTTCATCTGGGGACCTCACAGCCTGATTCTGACGCGTATGACGCGTAGAATGCTGTACAGAAACTGTATGGGACCCCAGTATTGGCTGACATATGAGGTATTGAAGTAAAAACATGCTTCTTTGTCTATTTGACACCTCATATTCATGATTATGGGATATTATCCCATGGTAAGGCTGTATATGACAGCAGGTGGGATTTTGACCTTAAACCAGCCATAACTCTGTCAGTTTTTGAGATATCAACCTAAGAATTGGTTCATTGGATAGCCCTGTATGCGCTCTACACAATGGTACCCAATTTGGTATGGTTATCATGAAATATGGCAAAGTTATCCCATGTACAAGGTTTTTTTGTACATAGGCGTGGTTTGGGCAAAAAGCTGTATTGAGCTTGTTTGCCTCATAACTTCTGTTATAGTTGAGATATGAAGGAGTGGATGGCACCATCAGATAGCCCTGATTTGGCTCTTTCCAAAGATACCCAACTTCAGGTATCCCACACTAAAACTGTAGAAATTAGATGAGAGGTGAATGTTTTGTTCACCTTTATTTGGCCTGAAATTGACCCTAACTCCAGTAATATTGGTGCTAGCTCAGTTTGGCTAGTACCATTGGATAGCCCTGGCTTAGAGCTTCATTTTGAATACCCATTTGATGGGGTTAAGCCTCTCCTTCTAGATTTTAGATGAGAGGTGAAAATTAAGGTTTATGCTCAGCAATAACTTTGAGCAGGAATAACTTTGTTATTTCTTGTCCTATGGTGATGGGACTTATATTTTCAGAAAGAGGTGAGTTTCCTCTATCGTTTGATATCTCTTGAGCTAATTTGGCTCAGCTCCATGTTTTGGTGGTATCTTGGCTATACCATTGGTTTATGGTATTTTGGCTGTCATGCTTGTGCTCTGGTTTTGAGTCACAGGCTGACAGTATCATCATCATCTTATTAATCATTTATATTAGTATTACCAACAGGTAAGTATTAGTTAAAACTTTTCTTACGTTTTTTATTCTTTCAGAATCAATCACAAAGACGTGAAATCATAGAAATCAACTATATATTGTTGTAATACATTTATAAATTCATTTTGATCCTCTAAATCCACAATTCTACATCAAATCTCTCTATCTTTTCTTTCAATAAGCCCTTTGGAATATTAGTGAGTGATTTACCTTTAATTCTTAAAGCTTTTCTCTAAAATTAGTTTTCTTCAAGAATTATCATTATAATTATTCTTGCACAAGATAATTATATAATAAAATAATTTTATTATTTTAATAAAGAAGTTTTTATTATTAAATTCTTCTTGTAATTGATTCTTGTAGACAATTACTTGCTCACAGTTAAAATCACTAGTAGTGCTTAACACATGAAAGAAATAATTCTTCAATTATTTAATTGTGGTTATAATAATATTTTATTATTATATTTCATCAGAACAGACATAGTACTTTTGACTAATAGTAATATTATCATCAGTTTCATAGTCACATCTTACATTTGGGGGCCTGGCCGTTTCTTTTGAACCTTGTACCCTTAATTAATATATTTTTAAGTTCTAAAATATATTAATTTAATATTTTTTTTCTTCAATTTAAAGAAAAAATTATTTTTATTTTTGAAATTGTCTTAAAATCTTATTTCATTGAGGAATTTGGTTTAATTTTGTAGTGTTTTTACACATGGCTTTTTCACTTCCAAAAACTTATAAAATTATTCTTTGAGTTACTCTGACTTAATTTTTTTATTCAAATTCTTAAATTTTAATACCTTTTTCCTTGAAAAGAATATTTTTTTAATATCAAAAAATAATAAAACCTTATAAAAAATCTTTTAAAATATCTTAAATCATAAAAATAATTTCTTTTATCATATTTTTCTCTTTAAGTGTCTTTAATCAAATACTGTGCAGCTGGCAACAGACTCAGTAAAAGATCCATCAATAGTCCTGAATCTTCAGAAGCAGAATCTGAAGAAAGTATTGGGGTGCAAATTGCTAAAAGAGGCACCTTATTTAACTCAGCAAAAGCTAAATTACCACCAAAAGGTGTGTATTTTATCTTATATTTTCACCTTTTATCTTTAAATTGACGTGAAAATGGTGCATACCCAAAATGGAAGCAACTATTCAGTCCAACCAGATGGATGTGGACAAGGAAGAGGCAAGACCAAATCCAGAAGTGCCAAATCTTCCACAAGAAAGACACATCTGGAGGATGCCAGAGTTGCCCCCCATTCCCCAAGGTCTGTACCAACAGATTTTGACGTGAATTCTGAGCCTGAACTAATTCATGATATTATTTTCAGAGCTGAACAATTTTCAAGTGGCAGCAATAGAAATATATCAATGCCAGTACAAAAATTGCTTCAGAGCAGCCAAGGAAGAGGAGTGGGAAATATGCCCAAGCCTTTGGCAGGGGGCCATGAACTCCTACTTACACATCAAGAGCTTTCTGAGTCAGGAGAAGACCATAGAACTCTTAGGAGGATGGAGCCCCCTCTCTTGCAAAGACAAGGTCAAAAGGATAAAGAATTGGTTGAAGAACCAGAGTCTTTTATCTATAGACCAGAAGAAAGAGTTGGAAATGACTCCAGCTTTGGAGACAGAGGCACCAGTGGCGTGTACCAGCTCCAGAAGTGTCCAAGGACAAGCCCAAGGGACCTCAGAAGAAGCAGAAAGGTCCCAAGAACCATCAAGGCAAAGGAAAAGGCAAAGCCAATTGGCACAGGCCTTACACACAAGGGTACAGGATCCCCAAATTGGAGCCTTCAGCCATGGACAGTGTCTTCAATATGGCCAGAACGCTGATGGAATTCACAGCCAAGGAGCAGGAAAGGATGAACAGAAACTTTCCACGCAAATGATTGGTGTACAGACTAGTATTAATGTAGAAATTGGTAAACTTGATGGAAAGTTAACTAAAATTGCATCAGATATAGTTTAATTGAAGAAAAATGACAAGACATACATTGAATTGCACCAAGTGACACATGCCAGACTTGACTCAATTACCAATTCTTGCAAAAGAATTGAAAACATGTGTCAAGTTCAGCATGATGAGATGGAAGAATTTTCCATGTTTAAAGTGAATAATCAACTTACAATTTTACAATACCAAGTCTTAAAAATAGTTGAGAATACCAATCAATTTGCTATACACTTAGCAAAAAGTGATAGTGAAAGACAGAAGTTGAAGAATGAAATAATTGCAAGTGTGGAACAAATTCATAAGAATCATGAACCACATATGCCAAGACATTTTACAACTTTAACTGAAGAAAAACTTTCTGTTAAAGAAAGTCTCACCCCATTCTTGGGAGAAAATGCCTACTCTGCAAGAGATATTCCCAAAATAGAAGAATGGCCAACATTCTCTGGTGAAGGAGAATATAACCATATTGAATTCATCAGGACTATTGATATGTTGCAAGAAGACTTTAATATACCTGATGAAATCATAGTAGGAAAATTACACTGTCTGTTTACCAGAACTGCAAAGAAATGGTATTACAAAATGAGGATTGATCATGGTAAACATGATTGGTCTTGGTGGAAATCTGAAATGATTACCAAATGGGCCAATAATTCTTGGAGGTTTAAAATAAAAAATGCCTTTGAAAGTGCCATTTTTAACTCAGATAAAGATAAACCACTTACTTGGTTCTTCAAAAAAAAAGACAGATTATCTGCTTTACAACCAGATATGTCTGACACTATGATTAATATGAAAATATTGAGAAAGTGTGGAGGAGAATTGGAACATGCTATCAAAAGCAGATGTGTAGAACCCTGTTCAACAGAAGACTACATTAATGCTATGGAAGATATCATTGCCAGAACAAGAATTGGTAAAACTTGGTCTAAAATCCCAACAGAATCCAAGATGACCTCTAAGATTCCCAGAGAGGATAAGAGACTAGAAAAACCTGTCTTAAAGTGTCATAAATGTGGAAGCACTTCACATTTAGCCAACACTTGCACAAAAAAGACAAGAATCAATGAAGTTCAAGTCATTGAAGAGATTCAGTGTACTGAAGAGAAGGAAGAGTCTGATCAAGATTCTGCAGTCTCTGAAGATACACTAGTAGAGGACTATCCCATTGAAAACATCACAGCTTTCTTTGAGGTCACAGAAGTCCATATCCACTTGCCACAGTACAGTGAGGATTGCTGAAACCTGACCAATATCCAGGATGCCAGAATGTGTAAAACAAAACCTGCTAGAGGAAAGGGTTATACTGCTGGAGCATCCTGTATCACATCAGTTTTGATGAGTGATATTGAATCCAAAGTAAATTTGGATACAGGAGCATTTTGCACTTGTGTGGGCAAAGATTATCTCCAAATTATACTTCCTGGATGGAAGAACCATCTGTTACCAATAGAAAGTGTACAATTGAGTAGTGCCAGTAACAATATGTACCCCTTGGGTATATTAGACACTAATCTTGTATTTCCACACCCAGCAGGAAGTGTAAGGATGAAAACTGAATTTGTTGTAATGGATAATTGCACATCTCAGCACATCATTCTTGGAAATGATTACTTGAATATCTATGGTATTGACATCAATAACCATAAAGACAGATATTTCACAATTGGGGATAACAAAAGACAAAAATTTGCTTTTTCCAATATGCCAAAACAAATATCTGTGGTATCTTCTGTCAAAGATAATTATAAAGATGAATTTGTGTCTAATCAACTTGTTGAAGCACAGATTAATCCATCTTTGTCACCAAAAATGAGGAATGAACTTATTGACGTGTTATACACATACAATACTGCATTTGCCTCTGATAATGAACCATTAGGTGCTATAAGAGGACATGAAGTTAATATTACTCTTAATATTGACAGACCATATCCCCCAGTACTTAGAAGACCAGATTATCCAGCCAGTCCCAGAGCTAGAGAAGCCTTGGAGAAACATATCCAAGAGTTAATTCAACTTGGTGTACTAAGGAAAGTAGGCCATAATGAGGAGGTTGAGGTGACAGCACCTGTTATCATTGCTTGGCATAATGATGAGTCAAGAATGGTTGGAGATTTTAGAGCTTTGAATACCTACACAGTTCCAGATAGGTATCCAATCCCTAGAATCCAAGAAACCTTGACTCAATTGTCTAAAGCCAAGTATATAACATCAATGGATGCATTGAAAGGCTTCCATCAAAATGTTTTGACGCCTAAAGCTAAGAAACTACTTAGAATTATCACTCACTGTGGTACTTCTGAGTATCTTAGGATGCCATTTGGCATTAAAAATGCTCCATCTCATTATCAAAGAATGATGAATACCATCTTCCCCACAGAATTGTCTGAAGGATGGCTTATCATTTATATTGATGATATTATCATATGTTCTGACTCATGGTCTTTGCACCTTGAAAGACTTGCAAGAGTACTTCACAAAGTTGCAGAAGTGAATATGAAAATTTCACTTAAGAAATGCAACTTTGGTTTTGAAGAACTTAAAGCATTAGGAAATGTTGTTTCTGGTTTAAGCTTGGGTATTCACAAAAATAAAGTGGCAGCAGTACTACTTAAGCCAATACCCCAGAATAAAAAAGAAATGATGTCTTTCCTTGGATTTGCTAGTTACTATAGGCAAAATTTAAAAGACTTTGCAATTCTAGCCAAATCACTCTATAGAATCTGTGATCAACAGACTGTATTTGAGATGACACAGGAAATAATTGAAGCTTATGAGAAGATAAAGAGAGCCCTTACAGAAGCACCTTTACTCCTCATGCCTGACTGGAATATTCCTTTTAAGTTGTATATTGATGAATGTGGAGATGGATTAGGGGCAGCCCTACATCAAGTCCAAATTATTGATGACAAACCTACAGAAGGACTGGTTTGTTATATCTCAAGGCAAATCAAACCAACAGAAGCCAGATATGGTGCAAGCCAAATGGAGTGCTTATGTTTGGTATGGGAACTTGAGAAATTACACTATTACCTTGATGGCAGTGTTTTTGAAGTGATAACTGACTGTAATGCAGTAAAATCACTTCTTAACATGAAAACTCCCAACAGACATATGTTGAGATGGCAAATAGCTATTCAAGAATATAGAGGAAACATGACTATAGTTCACAAAGCAGGAAACATTCACAAAAAGGCTGATGGACTTAGTAGATGGGCTTTAGCCAACACTCCTGATAACCCAGCTTATGTACCTTTGGAAGCTGAACCACTGATTCCAATTGAAGGAATTAACATAACTGATATTGGAACTGAATTCTTTGAAGAGGTAAGAGAATCTTATAAACAAGACAGGAATTGCCATATCTTGACTTCTTTATTAGATGAGCACTGCAAAGATACATCTTTAGTTAATGCACTTGATGAAGTTTGGAAAAATTCCTATTCTGAGGGAAGATTTCACTTGTTTGATGGATCATTTACCATAGAACAAAACATTCTTGTGTTATGACATTTTGCAGTAGATTACTTATCAATACCATTCTTCATGAATTTCATGATAGTATCTACTCTGGACACCTATCAGAAGCCAGAACACTTGAAAAAGTGAAGAACTGTGCATGGTGGCCATCTTGGAGAAAAGAAACCATTGAATATTGCCACAGCTGTGACAGATGCCAAAAAGCAAACAGGAGTACAGGCAAGAAATTTGGATTAATAATCCATATTCAAGAACCAAAATCCCCTTGGGAAGTTGTTCACATGGATTGGGTCACAGCACTTCCTCCAAGTGGTGACAGAAGTTATAATGCTTGTTTAGTCATTGTAGACAGATATAGAAAAATTCCCATTTTCTTACCATGTCATAAAGATGACACTGCTATGGATACAGCTCTTCTTTTATGGAGTAGAGTTATTTCTCATACAGGATTATTTAAGAATATCATAAGTGACAGAGATCCCAAGTTCACATCTGCACTTTGGACCAATCTTCATAGATTGTTTGGGACTAAGTTATCATTCTCTACAGCATATCACCCTCAAACAGATGGGCTAGCAGAGAGGATGATTCAGACTTTAGAAGACATGATCAGGAGATTCTGTGCTTATGGATTAGAATTCAAAGACTCAGATGGCTTTACCCATGACTGGTGCACTCTGATACCTGCATTAGAATTGGCATACAAGACATCAGTCCATTCTTCCACAGGACAAACTCCTGCCATGTTAGAGAAAGGATGGAATCCAAGACTCCCAGCAGACACACTGAGGAAAGACTTGATTGAAATTCATCCTACAGCTTCCAGCTTCAAGATAATGCTTAATAAAGTAAAACACCATGCAAAACAAAGTATGGATGATGCTTTTGATTATGCAAAGCAGAAGTGGGACAAGAGTCATAAAGTACCAGACTTCAAAGTAGGGGACTTAGTTTTAGTTTCAACCTTGAATTTTAATAATATCAAAGGCCCAAAGAAACTTAAAGATTCTTATGTAGGACCTTTTGTTATTGTTGCTTTACATGGAACCAATGCAGTTCAAGTGGAATTGAGTGGTGAATTGGAAAATAAACACTCCACCTTTCCAGTCAGCTTGATAAAGCCTTATCAACCAGCTGACAAAGAATTGTTTCCTTTAAGAAACCCAACTCCTTTAACTGTACCACCTGTGCAACAGAATGAAGACAAAAAGATAAAGAAAGTCATTAAAGAAAGGAGACTTAGGGGTAAAAATCAAAGAGAATATCTTGTCAGATATAGAAATGCAGTACATGAAGATGAATGGATGGCAGAATCAGAAATACCTGACTCAGATAAACTCTTGAGAAGTGTTAGACATGAAAGAAGGCCACAAGCCTGAATATGTCTATAAATGTGCTTTAAATTACTTGATCTGAGTAATTTAAAGAGGTTGGACAGTGGACATTAACCCCCTTTGGGGCCTTATTCTTTTATCACTAATAAAATTGTGGTACAATTTTATTTTTTGGTGGGAGGGAATGTGAGCCTTGAAGTATATTTTACATACCAAAATAGGCCACAATTATCTTAAAAAGAAATTTTGAATTATACATAGCTCATAAATCATGCATATATTCAAAATTCATCATTTTTGATTTCAGAAAAGATGAATAACTTTTTATTGAGTAAGTAAATCCATGGATTTAAGGCCGGATTTGGATTCTACACAAACATTCACCTTGGGCAGCTCCATAGAGTTAATAAGCTCAAATTAACTCTTTGAGGTGGTAAAATGGAAAATACTTCAATACCACATCATCAATACCACATAAAAGATGCGGAAAAGTTTTTGTTTTTCTTAATTTCACGCCAAAATAATGGGAAAGTGAGAAATCCCATGTTACATATACACTAAGAATAGTGTTATGCATGTTTTGAGCACTTAATATCATGGTATTCTTACATGGACTTTTGGTACACCCATAGTGGATATCTCACTTTAAGCTTAAATTACCATTTTGACGTAAAAAATAGGCAAGGGGGACAAAAGACATCAAAGAGAGCCAGGGTACCCAACTTCTGAGGACTCAGAGGCGTGGATAGCTCCAAAGCTTGGTTCCATGGCTGATCTTGACCCAACTGGTAAACTAAACCTCTTTGGGAACTTGGTTACCATGTCACAACTACTGTAAATCTTAAGAAAATAGCAAATAACCTGCTATTTTGACGTGCCAAGGAGGTAAAGAGCTACTTAGACTCCTGTAACCACATCAATTCTTAATGACTTTCCATGGATAAACCCCAAAAGAGTAATTAAAACCCTTTTTGGACTTTTATCCATTGATTTACCTCATAGCAACCAGTGAAACACTGATATTTGCAATTCTACGTAGAAATGAGGTAAAAACTTCAAAAATTCATTAAAAATACAATTCTTAATGAATATTTCTGAAGCTTTCAGGATCAATGGGGAACTGTGATATCTATGGTACAACCAAAAAGAATTACAGTTTTACTAGTAAAATAAAAAGTTTTACTTACAGTCCATTTTTGACCATTCTACGTGAAACACTGAATCTTCAAAAATTCACAGTAATTAAAAACTGTGATGAAATTGGCAGTAACATTGATAACTTTGAGAAATCAATGATTATTTTGGAATAAAAGAAGATTTACTGATGTTACTCCTTTTATTCTTAACCATATTGGGGTTGGTAGTCACGTAAAAGCATCAATTAAGTAATTATGATAATCTTACGTGACAACAGATGATGCAATCATTAATCCAAAAAGGTTTATTGTTTTCTCACTCACTGGTTTTTCAGTTTGCTCCATGGTACACCTCTGTGAGCTGTTGTTGACTCAAAAGAAGCCTTTTCTTGCTGTTTTTTCCGTATCATCATCATCTTATTAATCATTTATATCAGTATTACCAACAGGTAAGTATTAGTTAAAACTTTTCTTAAGTGTTTTATTCTTTCAGAATCAATCAGAAAGACGTGAAATCATAGAAATAAACTATATATTGTTGTAATGCATTTATAAATTTATTTTGATCCTCTAAATCCACAATTCTACGTCAAATCTCTCTATCTTATCTTTCAATAAGCTCTTTGGAATATTAGTGAGTGATTTACCTTTAATTCTTAAAGTTTTTCTCTAAAATTAGTTTTCTTCAAGAATTATCATTATAATTATTCTTGAAAAAGATAATTATATATTAAAATAATTTTATTATTTTAATAAAGAAGTTTTTATTATTAAATTCTTCTTGTAATTGATTCTTGTAGACAATTACTTGCTCACAGTTAAAATCACTAGTAGTGCTTAACACGTGAAAGAAATAATTCTTTAATTCTTTAATTGTGGTTATAATAATATTTTATTATTATATTTCATAAGAACAGACATAGTACTGTTGATTAATAGTAATATTACCATCAGTTTCATAGTCACATCTTACACCTGAAGAAACCAATAAAAGTCTAAATCGAGTCTTTGAAGAAAGATACAACTGCAAGAGGTACAGAGATTGTCTGGATAAAGACATAAAAAAATGTTTCATTTCTGACAAAACATGAAGCCTCAACCACAAGGCCTTGTGTTGGATAATCCATACCAAGAGGAAATCAAACCAGATGTCTTGTTGGATAATAATCCAGGATGTCCATCAACATACCAAGATGGATATAACATGACTTATTCAGAGAAGGAAGCACTTAGACAGCTTCCACAGGCCTCAAACTGGCCCAAATTCTGTCACGTAGGAGAATAGTATCACATGGAGTCATTGATAATATTGATTGACTCCTAATTGACTTACCAAGCATACCAGATTACTGTATTAATGCTAGATTAAATACTGCATTAAAAGCACATGTTGGTATTTGCTACACAGAAATGAAGGACATACATGAAAGAAGAAAATAGCCAATGTGGAAGAGCCAAATAATTCAAAAGTATGGCAAAAGAGCATTGCATTTTAAAGTGTAAAGTACTGTTTGAACAAAAATTCATATGAGTGGTGTCTTAGACAGTCCAAAAGGCTTAAAATCATTGATCCCTAAATGAAAATCCAAATAAGGAATCACAAGCTCTTGACACAGATGCCTGGAGAACTAGAGCATGAAATAAAATGCAGATTCAACCTGAGTTACACTCTAGTTGACATTGCCAATACCTACAAAGATGTGAGGAAACACAAAAATAAATGGAGATACTCCCATAAAAAACCATTAGTTTCAAAGAAAAGCAACCTTTCAGGGTGGAAAATAAAGAAAAGCCCACAGGAAGAGTGGAAGAGGTGACTGAGAAGAAAAACCCTTGTCACAATTGTGGGTCAACAGACCACTATGCCAACAACTTTCCAAAGGCAAAGAAAAAATTCTATGCCATTGAACAAGTCCCAGAGGAATAAAAATAAGAATCCGTGATTGATGCCATCAGAAAACACTATGATGATTACCAAGACTAAAAATAGGAGCTTTTAGTGGAGTACCAAGAGTAAACACAACTATAAATTCAGGATGGACAGTTGCAAGCAGGAATGCCACAAGATACTTCAAACAAAAACTTGTTCAAACACATACCAGATGCACAGACCTTTGTGGTAACTCAAAGTAGAGGAATGGAATGTATACATTGGACAGCCACAAAGATGACTGTTTAAATGAACATTTCTCAACACCCATTTATCACTGATAGTCAAATTTGGAGAGACAAATCTTGCCAACCAAGGCAAAGGACTTCAAGGGTGAATCCGGGAAGATGACATCTATTGGGACCATTATCAAAGAGATAATCATACCCAATAGGAAAGGTAATATGAGACTCAACCCAGAGTCCATAGTTTTCAGATGATCACATCCAGGGATTTTTACTGGGAACACTGTCAGCCTGTGACTCAAAACCAGAGCACAAGAATGACAGCCAAAATACCATAAACCAATGGTATAGCCAAGATACCACCAAAACATGAAGCTGAGCAAAATCAGCTCAAAAGGTATCAAAGGAAAGAGGAAACTCACCCCTTTCTGAAAATAGAAGTCCCATAACCATAGGGCAAAGAATAACAAAGTTATTCCTGCTCAAAATTGTTGCTGAGCATAAACCTTAATTTTCACCTCTCATCTAAAATCCAGAAGTAGAGGATTAACCCCATCAAATGGGTATTCAAAATGAAGCTCTAGGCCAGGGATATCCAATTGTACTAGCCAAACTGAGCTAGCACCAGTACTACTTGAGTTATGGCCAAATGAAGGCCAAATAAGGGTGAACAAAACATTCACCTCTCATCTAACTTTTGCAGTTTGAGCGTGAGATACCTAAAGTGGGGTCTTTTTAGAAAGAGCACAATCAGGGCTATCTGATGGTGACATCCATTTTCCCATATCTCAACTACAACAGAGGTTATGGGGCAAATAAGCTCAATACAGCTTTTTGCCTATACCACACAAATGTACAAAACTCTTGTACATTGGATAACTTTTTCATATTTGATGATACCCTTATCAAATGAGGTACCATTGGTAGAGCACATACAGGGCTACACACAGAACCAATTTTCAGGTAGATATCTCAAGAATTGACAAAGTTATGGCTGTTTTAAGGTCAGAGTCCCACCTGCTGTCATATACAGCCTTCTTATGGGATAATATCCCATAACCATGAATATGAGGTGTCAAATAGACAAAGAAGCTTGTTTTTACTTCAATACATCATATGTCAGCCAATACTGGGGTCCCATACAGTTTCTGTACAGCATTCTAGGCGTCATACATGTCAAAATCAGGCTGTGAGGTCCCCAGATGAAATTTTTCACCCTGTATTGGTGAAAACTGCCCAGATGTGGTTTCAAAGCCACATCTGAGCCCAATACAGGCTATATAGGCTGTTTGCCAACCACAAGCCGGTCCTAGAGAGTGAAAAATCTTCACTTCCTCTATGTGGAAAGGTCTAGCACCCTTTCCACCCCATTTCAGGATAAAAAGGAGGCTTTTCACAGCCAGAATTGTTTCCTCATCCTGCTCTTGAATACTCTACATAGTAAACTGTCAAAAACAGTCTTACTCTTGGGTAATAATCAGGTATATTTATAATTTTAATTATTGTAGCTCTCATTATAGTAATCCAACTGGTAAGACTGCACCCAGGGATCTCAATAGCAGTCACCACCACTATTATTTAATAGTAGAACCCTTTAATTACATTATAAATCTTTATTTTACTCAAACACCATTATCTTAAATCATTTTTTACGTGTCACAGTCAAAGCTCTAGTTTTAAACAGCCTATTTACCGCTTCAACATAGACTCTATCTGACATTTTGGGGGCCTGGACATGTCTTAAACCTTTTTTGGACCCTTATAAGCGAGTTTTTTCTCTTATTGCTCATGTTGTGACATTTGTTTTATTCTTTTTAGGCGTAAATTTTCCTTAAAAATATATATTAGATATATATATTCCTTTTTTTGTGATATATACCACTTTATAATCATATTTTAAGAGTATCTGTCACATGGCTAATAACCACAAGACCCCTATTTTTGGTGTGTTTTACATATAAAAACACTTGATCCATTAATACAGTCTTATTTTTTAATTAAAATAAGACACCTCATACTGATAAACCAACAGTTGAGGTGTTGTTGGACATATTGTTAACTCAATTGCCCTGTTATACACCACTTTTTACAGACTATACTTGCTAATTACAAGTAATCTGTGAGATATTGGTATACAAATAGTATACCAAATATCAGTAAGCTGTATTTCTGACGTGGAATTTTTAATTCAATTACACTGTCATTGTACAAGGGCATATTGTAGTAATATACAAGCCCAGAGGCCATTCTTTGACGTGAAAACAGCATTTTAAGAAGTCTTAACTGACATTAAGCCCTCTTGTTCCTGTTTTGATTCAGTGGAATAAAACTTCATACCACTTGAAAGCCAGTCACAGGCCAACACCGCAGTGACACCCTCAGAACCAGAGGGCAGCAAAGGCAAAGGAAAGAGGCACAGTGAAGGCCTGATCAAAGCAAAGAAGTGGACACCCATTGCCACACAGAAGAGTAGAAAACCATGAAATTCTGCTTCAATACAAGGTGAGCCAACCTTGTTAAATTGTACAGGGAAAATTACTATAATTAACCCAGTTGAAACCTCTGAAGGTAAATTGCCCAAATCAGCAGACAACAAATTTGTACAAGGCACAGTCAAAGGTAAATACCCTAAGAACATAAATTTTTTGACTGCGTGCAAACACTAACATGTCATCTGTACACCACAGAGATCTTGGCTTCCAAAGGAACCAACCAGAGGACAGAGAAGCTTTTTCCAGAACCAGAAGACCTGAAAGAGGACACCTTGGACACAGTAGTGGATGGGAATACAATGAGGGAGAGAATATCACGCCTGCCATTCACACTCCAATTAAATGGAGACCTCAAACCAGAGGACTGGAAAGACATGGATCAAGTTCTTCAGCTCCACCAACTCCTCAAGGACTTATTCCAATGGAGAATGGACAACAAGAGGTTCAACCTGGCATCTAACTGGGCAGAACTTGGAGCAAGTTGCCAGAAGATCTGTCTCAAAGAGATAGACTTCAAAGACCTGATGGTTATCACCAAAGGTTGAAATCCTACCAGGCAGTTCAGACTCCTGGAGGCAAGGGCACAGAGGATAAGGGAGGATCAAGCCACTATCCAAGCTATAGAAGAACAGTTAACCCAGACAGGGCCTACTCAGATTCCTTCAGGCTCACAAGGAGCAGGCCAAATCAGCTCTCCAGTGGCTTCACACCATTCAGAAACCAGCAGATCAGTGGCCAAGAGTCACCATTCTTCACAATTCCAGGAAGTTTCCAGGAGAAGACAAGGAAACAAGGGCAAGAACAAAGCCTCCTTAAACCAGAGGAGGAAAGAGTCAGACCCTATGATTCAGAAGCTGTTGGATTTGGTAAAAGGAGTGCACAAGAACCAGAAGTAGTTGTAAACCACTCTAGAATCAGTAGTCCTAGTAATAGAAACATTGCCCCCACTCAGACTGACAAAACATTGTCACATATGAGAGTAACATCAACAGTGATACTATGTGGTTACAAATGTCCCAATATTCCGAGAAATCTCAAAGCAGTTTGCAGAACTTGCAGCCAGCCATGAGAGGATGAAATAATTACAAGCCTTCATGGAAAAAATAGTTAAAAATCTTCAAGAAGGACATGCTCAATTGAGCAAAGCCTCTGAAGAAACTAACAAAAGAATGAATCTAGTCTTTGAAGAACAACAACACAGCAAAAGGAACAGGGATTTTCTGGACTAAGACATAAAAAAATTGTTTAATGTTTACCATAACTTGAAGCCCCAACCACAAGGCCAAGTTATGGAGAATCCATATCAACCAGATGACATCAAACCAGATGCCATGTTGATGAATAAGGCAATATCTCCATCACCATACTAGGATGGAGATGGAATGTCTTATTCAGAGAAGGAAGCCTTGAAACAGCTTCCTGAGGCCTCAAGCTGGCCCAATTTCTCTGGATCAGGAGAATATGATCATATGGAGCTCATAGATTATATTTTTGGACTCTTCATTGATGTACCAAGCATACCAGACTACTGTGTTACTGCTAGATTGAATACTGCATTCAAAGGTCATGCTAGTATATGGTACACAGAAATGAAAGAAATCCATGGCAGAAGAAACTGGCCATGGTGGAACAGTCAAATCATCCAAAAGTACAGTAATGGAACTTGGATATGGCAGAAGACCATGTCATTTGAAAATGACAAATACTCTGTGGACAAGGATCCATATGAGTGGTGTCTTAGCCAGTGCAAGAGACTTAAGGCCATTGATCCTCAGATGAACATCAAAATGATGAATCACAAACTCCTGACACAACTTCCAGGAGAACTAGAGCATGCAGTAAAATGCAGATGCAACCAAAAACACACTCTAGATGACATTGCCAACACCTTACAAGAAATAAGGAACAGGACTAATATAGGTAAATTCACCCCATATAAGAGAAGTGGTTTCAAAGAGAAACTGTGAGCCTGTGAGGTATGTTTAACATACCCATAAGGCCACAAATGATTTTATAAACAATTAAATTTGTCTTAAACAGACTTTTTAGTTGAATTTAAAATAAAAAATAATAAAAAATAAGTATAACTTTTTTTTGGATAAACAAAGTTATAATTATTATGTCATTTTTGGATTCTACACCAAAAATAACCTAGGGTACACCCATAGGGTGTTATACCCAAAAACACTTATTTCTTGTGTTATTAGAAGATTTAAGAATCTCACAGTACTAATGTAACTTTTTAACATTTTTTTAAAATTGTTAAATTTAAGCTTAATTAAGCTTAAATTTAAAGTTACATAAGGTTTATGCAACTTTACCAAAATTTTAGTTAAAATTAAGGTGTGGTGTATATTTACTGAATTGGCTAAGGATTTACCATACAGAATGTAAATCCTGCGTGAGCTCAATTTAAAAGGGTTCAAGGCCATAGTATGGCTTTAAATAAATAAAAGGGCAAAATCCACGCAAAAAGGTGGGACAAAGGAAAAAGACCAAATAGAGCTGGGGTACCCAACTTTTTGGATCTGCAAGGATTCAATTAAGGTTGTCCACCTGTATTGGAGGATTTTCAACCTTATTTAAACTTTAAGATTAGACTTTGATCCAACCTTAAGGTTTAAACTGGTTTTATCCTAAATTGGACAGGAATTTCAAGCTGCCAAGAGGGTAAATCCCAATAAGCAGGCTTGGAATCAAGGTTTTAAGAACTGTCAAAGCTTAATCAAGCTTAAAAAGCTTAAATAAGCTTAAAACTTTAAAGTTTCAATCATCAAAACCTTATCAAAACTTAAGGTTTTGTGTGTATTGCTATTTTACGTGGAAAAATAGTAATAACTTCAAAAATTCATTAAAAATCCAAATCTTAATGGATTTGCTTGAAAATTTCACACAGCTTAGAATTTAATATTATCAATATATAAATTAAATTTTAAGTATCTTTTATTAATAGGTTTCCTGGGTAATTAGCCTGGAAAATTACCTTTTAATTAAGCTTAAAGAAAATTATGATTTCTTTAAAAATTAATTAAAATTCAGTTTAAGAGATTTCTGCTTGAAACTCTGATTTTATGTTGTTCATGTGATGAACTTTAATATAAATAAACTTATTTTATATTAAAACTTAAAATAATTAAACTAAATGAGGATTAAAGTTACTTGGAGTTAAGAATAACACTGGTAACTTTATATTGGAAGTAAAAATAAGTTGCCTTAAGTTAAGAACTTAATTTTTAAGCATGGTTTTTCAGTTTTGACCTGAGCACGCCCCTCTACATCCATTATGAATCATGAGAGCTGCTCTGTAGACATAAAAAGAGTCTTTTCATCACTGTTTTTGTCCATAATTCATAATCAATCCAATCATATTAGACATTTAAACAGGTAAAGTTTTATTAAATATAAAATCTTATTATTAAAAGTAATTCTTAAGTTATTTTTATTCTTTATTTATTAAATTAAAGAATTGAAATCATAGAATTCAGATTATTGTTGTAATCATCTATAATAACTTTTATTATATAAAATTTTCATCTTAAATATCTTTTAAAATCCACAAATTCCTCTCAAAAACTCTTTAATCATAAATTTTAGTATAAAAAGTTGTTTTATCTTTGATTTATTGATTTTTGGCGTGTTTTTAACTTATAATCATTATTTAATATAATAACTGTTGTTTTATAACTTGTTGTATTAAATAAATATTATAAGTAAGTTTTCTTTAAAGTTCTATATTTTTTTTATCTATTATTAGTTTTTTTATATAGAATTTTATTCTATAAGAATTATTTCTGCACAGTGTGTGATTAATTCTTTTTTATAAATAATATTTATATTATTATAAGTGGTTAATATTCTTATTTTCCACGTGTAATTGTCTCATTAAGAGCTTTACACTTCTTATTGTTATAACTGTCAGTGACTATAACAATAATAGAATAATTATAATTTATTATAATTATTATATTTTTTATTATTATTATATTATTATAATAATAATTAAATTTATTTTTTATATAATATTTTTTAATAATTATATTTAAATTTGTGGTTATAATATTCATTATATTATATTTTCTACTGAGGACAGTCATAGTACTCTTGATATTGTTACTATTATCAAGAGTTCATAGACAAACCTTACATTTGGGGGCCTGGCCGTGATTTTAAACCAATTTTTGGGACATAAATCATATTCTAGACCTTATTTTACTGTTTTTTGACGTAAATTGCCATATTTGGTCTTAATATTGGCTTTTTTGGGACTTATCCCTTATAATATCTTTATAATATTAATAAGTTATTTTTCTTAAGAATATTGTTTGAAACAATATACTATTGAGTGACTTGGAATAAATTTCTTTTGTCTAACTAGTGGCTTTTTCACATCACAGACTTGAAATTTATTCTTTGAGTTATTCTAGTATAAAGTGAATAATAATATAATTTTGATTAATTAACTTGTTAATAACTTGTTAATTGCATAATTATTATTTCTTTAAAGAAAATAATAAATCAAATAAAAAATCTTTAAAAATAAAAATCTTTACTAAAAACATTTTTTCTTTTTATCTTAGACATTTTTCTTTATTTTTGACGTAATTTGCCATAAATTACATAAAAACAACTTTATTCAATAAGTTGAGTTTATAAGTTATTTTTATTATTTGATAAAATAACTTATATTTTTAAATTTTCTCTAGTGTCTTCCATCAGAGAAAGTTCTTCAGACTCTGAAGCCTCAGAGTCCAGTATTGAAATTCAAACCAGCCCAGCACCAAGGGGTTTAATAACCAAAGAGCCCTTTAAAGGTCCTGCAGGTGAATTCAATCCACTTTTACTCTAATTTTTATTAAAATTGACGTGAAATGACTCCTACTAGAAGTGGAAGCAACTACTCCATCCAATCAAATGGATCTGGACCAGGACATTCCAGCCATAAATCCAAAAGGCAAGAATGTCCTCCCAGAGGAGAGGCACAAATGGAGGATGCCAGAACTTCCACCAGTTCCCAAAGGTTAGCCAGCACCTTTGAACCTCTTATTGAGAGTCCAGAAGCTGACATAACTGCTATTGCTGTTAGACCTGAACCATTTCCAACAGGCAACTGTGGAAATTTATCAATCCCAATGGAAAAACTGGTTCCTGGCGTCAAAACAACAAGAGTGGGAACTCCTTCCAAGTCTTTGGATAGGCACCATGAACTCTTATCTTCAAGTGAAGAAGTTCATGGGGCCAGAAAAGACAGAAGATCTTCTATTGGGTTGGACACCAATGTCTGTCAAAGGACAAGTCCAACAGATAAAAGCTTGGTTGAAAAACCAAAGCATGTTATCAGAAGACCAGAAGAAGAAGTTGGCCCAGGGCAAGGACAACAGCCAAGTGGAAGCTCCTCAAGCATCCACCAGCAAAAATCCGCCTCAACAAGTGCCAAACAAGCCCAAGCAAGCCCCAAAGACCAACCAGAAGGGCAAGCAAAAGGCAAAGGGAAAGGCAAAGCCCAAGTGGAACAAGCCCTACCCTCAGAATTACAGAATTCCAAAGAAGGAAAAGACAGCCATGGACAATGTGTTCAATATGGCAAGAACTTTGATGGAATTCAAAAACAAGGAGGAGGAAAGATTGAACCAATCCTTTCCAAAGAAATAGACCCTGTAAAGCTTGTAACTTACTTTGAATCTTGTAATAAAGAAATTATGGCAAAATTTAAAGCATTTGATCATGTCCAACAAAAGCTGGGCAATGAGATAGTACAAGTTAAAGACCAACAAAAGACCATTATTGGCCTTGAAAATGTTAATAAGGCAAATATTTTGTCTTTGACGCAAATTTGTGAAAGACTTGAGCATAAAGTTACCTTACTCAATCAACCAGATGAGAATTCAATTTCTTTTATAACTGGACAGTTAAGAGAATTGAAAATACAAGTTCAAAACTTGGAAAATTCAACTGGCCACAATGCAGCTCTTTTTCAAGAACAATTGGAAAAAAGTGATAAAGCAAGACTTGAATTGAAAGAAGATATTCAATCAAGTATTAATAATATATCACTAAAAAATGAATTGCCAAGGCAATCCACACCATTTCTTGACAGAAATGATCTTAACTTGAATAATGATTTACATCATACAATTTCAAGTAATGATGTGGAAACTGCTTGCAATTACAAAGACATTCCAAGATTAGAGGAATGGCCAACCTTCAGTGGTGAAGGAGAATATAATCATATGGAATTTATGAAAACAATTGATATGTTCAAAGAAGACTTTAACATACCAGATGAATACATAAGTGCCAGATTACACTCATTATTTACCAAATCAGCTAAGAAATGGTATTATAAAATGAGACAAGACCATGGAAAACATTCCTGGCCTTGGTGGAAAGAACAAGTTATTTCCAAATGGGCAAATGATTCCTGGAGATTTAGAATGGAAAATTCTTTTGAGGAAGCCATTTTTAATATTGAGAGGGACAGGCCCATGACTTGGTTTCTTAAACAGAAGGACAGATTAACTGCCCTTCATCCTGATATGTCTGAACCAATGGTACATAAAAGGATATTAAGAAAGTGTGGTGGTGACCTTGAGCATGCTATAAGAAGCAGATGTATTGAGCCTTGCTCTACAGAAGATTATATCAATGCTATGGAGGATATCACTACTAGAACAAAAATTGGAAGAAATTGGTATAAACCCCCAATAGACAACAAGACTAGTGGGAAACCAATTTCAAAACCAAATAAACCACATGACAGACCTCCTTTGAAATGTCATAAATGTGGAAGCACATCTCATTTAGCAAACACTTGTCCAAAAAAGACAAGAGTCAATGAGATAAGTGTAGAAAAAGCGGAAGACACAAAAGAAACTGAGGTAGCTTTACATGAAAGTGATTCTGAACCTTCAGAAGAAGAAGAAACATCAGAAGAACTTAGTATAGAGAATATTAATGTTTCTTTTGAGGTCACTGAGGTACATACTCACTTACCACAGTACAGTGATGAATGTATGGATCTCATACATGTGCAAGATGCCAGAATGCAAAAAACCAAACCTGTCAGAGGTAAAGGTTATACAGCTGGGTCATCTTGTATCACTAATATTGTGATAAATAACACAGAAGCCAAGATACATCTTGACTCAGGTGCTTTTTGCACTTGTGTTGGGAAAGATTATCTTGACAAAATTTATACCAATTGGCAAGACAAGTTGATGCCAATTGAAGGTGCAGTGCTAGCCAGAATATGCATCCTTTGGGTATATTTGAAGCTACAATAATATTTCCTCACCCTGCAGGAAGTATGAGATTGAAAGCTGAATTTGTTGTTATGAATAATTGTAATTCACAACACTTTATACTTGGGAATGATTATCTAAATATCTATGGTATTGATATTAATAATTATAAGGACAGATATTTCACTATAGGGGAAAATAAAAGGCAAAAATTTGCTTTTTCTCCAGAAAGAAAAGAAATTACTGTCATTCAACAAGTAAAAAATGTTAATAAAGAAAAATTTGTGTCAGATCAATTAAGTGAAGCACAAATTAGTCCTGAATTAACACCAGAAATGAAGGAAGAACTTATTGAAATTTTATTTCAATTTCAAAAAGCCTTTGCTTCTGATGATGAACCACTTGGGGCTATAAAAGGCCATGAAGTGGATATCATGCTTAACGTGGAGAGACCTTATCCCCCACTATTAAGAAGACCAGCTTACCCAGCTAGCCCTAGGGCTAGAGAAGCATTAGAAAGTCATATTCATGAACTAATGAAACTGGGAGTTCTTAGAAAGGTTGGACACAATGAGGAAGTGGAAGTCACAACTCCAGTAATCATTACTTGGCATAATGATAAGTCAAGGATGGTTGGGGATTTTAGGGCATTGAACACCTATACTATTCCAGACAGGTATCCAATCCCTAGAATCCATGAGACTTTGACTCAATTATCCAAAGCAAAGTTTATTACTTCCATGGATGCTCTTAAAAGCTTCCATCAGAATGTTTTAACACCTCATGCAAGGAAATTATTGAGAATAATAGCTCATTGTGGTATTTATGAATATTTGAGGATGCCTTTTGGTATTAAAAATGCACCCTCTCATTATCAAAGAATGATGAATACCATATTCCCACATGAATTATCAGAGGGATGGTTAATCATTTATATTGATGACATTATCATTTGTTCAGAAACCTGGCAATCACATTTAGAGAGACTTTCATTAGTACTTAAGAAAATTCTACAAGTGAACATGAAAATTTCTCTTAAAAAATGTAATTTTGGGTTTCATGAGTTGAAAGCTCTGGGACATGTAGTATCAGGACTAAGCCTTGGTGTTGACAAAAACAAAGTGGCTGCAGTTTTACTGAAACAAATGCCCCAGAACAAAAAAGAGATGATGTCTTTCTTAGGATTTGCCAGTTATTACAGGCAACACCTTAAAGATTTTGAAATCCATGCCAGATCATTATACAGAATTTGTGATCAACAGACTGTTTTTGAAATGACACAGGAGAGAATTCAAGCATATGATAAAATCAAGTATGCCTTGACCAATGCACCATTATTATTGATGCCAGACTGGAAACTTCCTTTTAAGCTGTATATTGATGCATGTGGTGATGGTTTAGGAGCTGCTCTTCATCAAGTTCAAATTGTCAATGACAAACCTTATGAAGGTCCAGTTTGTTTTATTTCAAGACAAATTAAACCTACTGAGGCAAGATATGGAGCTAGCCAAATGGAGTGCCTTTGCCTTGTTTGGGCTCTGGAAAAACTTCATTATTATCTTGATGGTAGTGTGTTTGAAGTAATTACTGATTGTAATGCAGTAAAATCACTTCTTAACATGAAGACTCCAAACAGACACATGTTAAGATGGCAGATTGCTATACAGGAGTATAGAGGCAACATGACCATAGTACATAAAGCTGGAAATATTCATAAGAATGCTGATGGCTTAAGTAGATGGGCATTACCCAATACACCTGATAATCCTGCCTATGTTCCTACAAGTGCAGAACCTCAAATCCCAATTGAAGGAATCAATATCACAGATGTTGGAACAGAATTCTTTGAAGAGGTTAGAGAAAGCTACAGGCAAGATAAGAATTGTCATATTCTTACTGCTCTACTTGACAAAGATTGTAAAGATGTAGCCTTTGCTAATTCTCTGGATGATATTTGGAAAACATCTTATGATAATGGAAGATTTCATTTGTTTGATGGTATACTATATCATAGATCTAAACACACATGTGTCATGGTCCTATGTAGTAGAATGTTGATTAACACAATACTACTAGAATGCCATGATAACATTTATTCTGGACATCTGTCTGAAGAAAGAACAATGGAAAGAATTAAGACATGTGCCTGGTGGCCATCTTGGAGAAAAGATGTCATTGAGTACTGTCATAGTTTTGATAGATGCCAGAAAGCCAATAAAGCTACTGGTAAAAGGTTTGGTTTAATGATCCATATTCAAGAACCAAGTACCCCATGGGAAGTGGTTCACATGGATTGGGTAACTGCTTTACCACCTGGAGGTGATAAAAGTTACAATGCATGTCTTGTTATTGTGGACAGATATAGCAAAACACCAATCTTTTTACCATGCCATAAAGATGACACAGCTATGGATACAGCTCTTCTAATTTGGAACAGAGTCATATCCCATACTGGTCTCTTTAAAAATATCATTAGTGATAGAGACCCAAAATTCACATCAGCCTTATGGACTAATCTACATAAGCTTTTGGGTACAAAATTATCATTTTCAACAGCCTACCATCCACAAACAGATGGACTAGCAGAAAGAATGATATCAACCCTTGAGGACATGATCAGAAGATTTTGTGCTTATGGGCTGGAGTTTAAAGATTCTGATGGCTTTACCCATGATTGGTGTACTCTTATACCAGCATTGGAATTAGCCTACAAGACCTCCATCCATGCTTCAACAGGCAAGACTCCTGCAATGTTGGAAAAAGGATGGAACCCCAAACTTCCAGTTGATACTTTGAAAAAAGATTTGGTTGACATTCATCCAACTGCTTCAAGCTTTAAGCTGCTGCTTGATAAAGTGAGACATCATGCAAATCAAAGCATGAATGATGCCTTTGAATATGCTAAGCAGAAATGGGATAAAAGTCATAAGACACCAGAATTCAAAGTAGGGGACTTAATACTAGTTTCAACCTTGAACTTTAATAATATTAAAGGTCCAAAGAAATTGAAAGATTCCTTTGCAGGACCATTTATTATTAAAGCCCTCCATGGGACAAATGCAGTACAAGTAGAACTGTCAGGAGAGTTAGGAAACAAACACCCAACTTTTCCCGTCAGTCTTGTAAAGCATTACACATCAAGTGATAAGGAATTATTTCCTTTGAGAAAGGAAACACCCTTAGAAGTACCCCCACTTGAACCAAGTGAGGAAAAGAAAGTACTGAAAGTCTTAAAAGAAAGAAGACTTAGGGGTAAAAATGAAAGAGAATACTTAGTCAGGTACAGAAATCCACAACATGAAGATGAGTGGGTTGAAGAAAGTAAGATACCTGATTCCCAAAAGTTTCTCAGAAGATTCAGACATGAGAGAAGACCAATTCCTCAATAAAGTTTGAATTGTGTGCTTTACATACTTGAACAGTATAAGTAGAGAGGTTGGACAGTGGATTATACCCCCCCCAAATAACTTGGGGGTATACTACAAAAGAAAATTGTGGTACAATTTTTTTTGGTGGTAGGGAATGTGAGCCTGTGAGGTATGTTTAACATACCCATAAGGCCACAAATGATTTTATAAACAATTAAATTTGTCTTAAACAGACTTTTTAGTTGAATTTAAAATAAAAAATAATAAAAAATAAGTATAACTTTTTTTTGGATAAACAAAGTTATAATTATTATGTCATTTTTGGATTCTACACCAAAAATAACCTAGGGTACACCCATAGGGTGTTATACCCAAAAACACTTATTTCTTGTGTTATTAGAAGATTTAAGAATCTCACAGTACTAATGTAACTTTTTAACATTTTTTTAAAATTGTTAAATTTAAGCTTAATTAAGCTTAAATTTAAAGTTACATAAGGTTTATGCAACTTTACCAAAATTTTAGTTAAAATTAAGGTGTGGTGTATATTTACTGAATTGGCTAAGGATTTACCATACAGAATGTAAATCCTGCGTGAGCTCAATTTAAAAGGGTTTAAGGCCATAGTATGGCTTTAAATAAATAAAAGGGCAAAATCCACGCAAAAAGGTGGGACAAAGGAAAAAGACCAAATAGAGCTGGGGTACCCAACTTTTTGGATCTGCAAGGATTCAATTAAGGTTGTCCACCTGTATTGGAGGATTTTCAACCTTATTTAAACTTTAAGATTAGACTTTGATCCAACCTTAAGGTTTAAACTGGTTTTATCCTAAATTGGACAGGAATTTCAAGCTGCCAAGAGGGTAAATCCCAATAAGCAGGCTTGGAATCAAGGTTTTAAGAACTGTCAAAGCTTAATCAAGCTTAAAAAGCTTAAATAAGCTTAAAACTTTAAAGTTTCAATCATCAAAACCTTATCAAAACTTAAGGTTTTGTATGTATTGCTATTTTACGTGGAAAAATAGTAATAACTTCAAAAATTCATTTAAAATCCAAATCTTAATGGATTTGCTTGAAAATTTCACACAGCTTAGAATTTAATATTATCAATATATAAATTAAATTTTAAGTATCTTTTATTAATAGGTTTCCTGGGTAATTAGCCTGGAAAATTACCTTTTAATTAAGCTTAAAGAAAATTATGATTTCTTTAAAAATTAATTAAAAATTCAGTTTAAGAGATTTCTGCTTGAAACTCTGATTTTATGTTGTTCATGTGATGAACTTTAATATAAATAAACTTATTTTATATTAAAACTTAAAATAATTAAACTAAATGAGGATTAAAGTTACTTGGAGTTAAGAATAACACTGGTAACTTTATATTGGAAGTAAAAATAAGTTGCCTTAAGTTAAGAACTTAATTTTTAAGCATGGTTTTTCAGTTTTGACCTGAGCACGCCCTCTACATCCATTATGAATCATGAGAGCTGCTCTGTAGACATAAAAAGAGTCTTTTCATCACTGTTTTTGTCCATAATTCATAATCAATCCAATCATATTAGACATTTAAACAGGTAAAGTTTTATTAAATATAAAATCTTATTATTAAAAGTAATTCTTAAGTTATTTTTATTCTTTATTTATTAAATTAAAGAATTGAAATCATAGAATTCAGATTATTGTTGTAATCATCTATAATAACTTTTATTATATAAAATTTTCATCTTAAATATCTTTTAAAATCCACAAATTCCTCTCAAAAACTCTTTAATCATAAATTTTAGTATAAAAAGTTGTTTTATCTTTGATTTTATTGATTTTTGGCGTGTTTTGAACTTATAATCATTATTTAATATAATAACTGTTGTTTTATAACTTGTTGTATTAAATAAATATTATAAGTAAGTTTTCTTTAAAGTTCTATATTTTTTTTATCTATTATTAGTTTTTTTATATAGAATTTTATTCTATAAAGAATTATTTCTGCACAGTGTGTGATTAATTCTTTTTTATAAATAATATTTATATTATTTATAAGTGGTTAATATTCTTATTTTCCACGTGTAATTGTCTCATTAAGAGCTTTACACTTCTTATTGTTATAACTGTCAGTGACTATAACAATAATAGAATAATTATAATTTATTATAATTATTATATTTTTTTTTATTATTATATTATTATAATAATAATTAAATTTATTTTTTTATATAATTATTTTTTAATAATTATATTTAAATTTGTGGTTATAATATTTCATTATATTATATTTTTCTACTGAGGACAGTCATAGTACTCTTGATATTGTTACTATTATCAAGAGTTTCATAGACAAACCTTACAGAAACAGCCTTTCAGGGTAGAGTTTAAAGACAAAAGCAAAGAAAGAGTGGCAGAAGTGGCAAAGAAGAGAAATTCTTGTCACAATTGTGGTTCAACAGACCACTATGCCAACAAATGTCTAAAGGCAAAGAAAAAAGTCTATTCCATTGAGAAAGTCCCAGAGGAGGAATCCCCCACAGAGGATTCTGAATCAGACTCTATGGGTGCTGCCATCAGAGACCTATCTGATGATGACCAAGACCCAAAGGAAGAATTTCTAGTAGAATACCAAGAGGAAACCCCAGTATAAATTCAGGACATACAGTTGGAAGCAGGCATGACACAGGATACTGCCAATGAAACCTTATGCAAACACACACAAGATGCACAAACATTCCTGGTTACACCAACCAAAGGGATGGCATATATACATGGAACAGCCACATAGATGACTGTCTGTATTGACAATGCTCAGCATCCACTGATCATTGAAAGTGGAGCACACTGCTCCATAGTGGCCAGAGAATATGTGGAAAACCACTTACCACATTGGAAAAAACAGCCCTTGCCCACCAAGGCAAAGAACTTCAAAAGTGCCTCAGTGAATGTAAGGTTTGACTATGAAACAATAAGTAAAAATTACTAATTTATTACTTATTGTACTCTGAATGTCCTTATGAATTGAATAAATAAGATTAAAAATATAATAATAATAAATAATTATTATTATTATGGCGTAAAATACTTATATTATTAAATAAATATAATAATATAATTTATATTATGAAAATATAATATAATAAATAAATATATTAATATAAAATAATTAATATATTTAAAAAGCTCTTTATTATTGTTACCAACAAATAATAAAGGCGTAAAAAATTGCTTTTTATTAATAAAAATCAATTCATAACAATAATATTACTAATATTGAAGTTATGAATTAATATAAATACTATTTATATTAATGAAAGAATCATTAAGAGAGTAATAATAGAGAAATTATTATAATAAGGGAAAAAAACCTACTCTTAACACTTAATATAATAATTTTGAAAAATTTTACGCCAAAAAATATAAATACAACTTTTTCAAATTGTATTTACAATAAAAATAAAGAAAATTACAAATTATTCTGGATTTTTACGTGGAAATGAGTTTTTAGAGAGATTTTTAGCAAAAAGAATTAAATAAATGATTTAATCACGTCAAAATAAATAATTACAACAAGGTGGTCTTTGGTCTTCAATAATATAATAGTTTCATATATAAAGAATAAAGAAATTACCTTTGATTTAATTGATTTAATGTTTTTGATGCGTCTGAGGGGAAAATAGAGTAAAAAGAGCTCTATTTATAGTAAATACCTCCCTCCTAGAGTCCAACAGGCTTCTAGTAGACGTGTACTGATCATATCCACTGGAATTGATCAATATTTTAAGGTTTGGAGATGATTACATCATTATCAAACCATATTACATCATTATTACACCATTATTTAGAGTTATCACTATAACTCTAAAGTTGATGACATCAGAGGCTTGGCAGAACCCCAAATTTCGTGGATTTTATTAGTTTTAATCATAAACTAATAGTATTCACCAATTTTATCACTCTTAAGACTGTTAAGCTTAAATTGAGGTTACTGTGAGTGATCATAACTGCTCAAATTAAGCTCAAACTTTGATCCTCAATAGCTTCTAAGATCTGCACGCTACAGCAATTCAGAGAATGAATTCTGGTAGCCTGGAATAACCTTATTATTCTGCCAAGAGCTTTTCATTACATCATCAAAACTCTAATTCTGATGATTTTTCTTGTAACTCATCTTTTCTGTTGAAATTCAATATTTTAAACTTGAAACCTTGATTTCAGGGGGTTATACCCTGAATTTAATAATAACAATTACATCATTCTTCACGAATGGACTAGTAGAATCCAAATGTATGCTTTTTTCAAGTTTGGAACACTTTCACAACAAAGTGGTCAACAGCTCTGTTGATTTTTATCAATATTTCATCATAGGTTTTAACCTTGTTTATAATTTGTAAAACTAAAGTTCATATCTGTGCTCTCACAGTAATTACGTGGTAACTTTATTTTTGGTTCATCATTCTATCATGTATAGTTTAGGAGGTATTAGCTATGATCCTTGAATATATGCGTTGACCAAAAAAGTGCATATATTCAGGTTAATTCCTTAAGTATTAACTTTGGAAATTAGCTTATTAATTGTTTTATGTGTGGGTTTCTGTGGGGAATTCACTGGTACAATTTATTTCACATGTTGTTTCATTGGTTCTTCAGATAAATAAGGTTTTATGGTTTTTATAAGGTATTATACCTTATAACTCATTAAATATTGACTTTACAGATATGCCATAAAAATGATATATGTGTATTTTACCATGGGGAATCCAATGGTATAATTTATTTTACATTTTTATCCATTGATTTTTAAGTTAAACCAATTTTTGTACCAATTTATGGTATTTTTTGTATATTTAAGTAATTATTTTTAATGTATAATTATTCTAAGTAATTTTAATATAATTATATTAAAGGTATAATTATTCTGAGTCTTTTTTGTGACCTTATTGGGTATGTGGTCATATCTCAAAGGCTCACATTCCCTACCACCAAAAAAGATTGTACCACAATCTGATATGTGTGATTATGGTATCATCCACTGTCCTACCTCTTCATTAGACTTTATCAGTCCTGAAGCTCAATAATGCTTGATTTTGTTATTCTTTAGGTTTTCTTTCATGTCTAAACCTCCTCAGTAGTTTATCAGCATTTGTTATATCTTTCTCAAGTAGCCATTCATCTTCTTGAGTTGGATTTCTATACCTTACAAGGTATTCTCTTTCTTTTTTGTTCCTTGTCCATCTTTCTTTAAGGACTTTTACAATTATTTTTTCTTCTCCTTCTTCCAAAGGGGGAATTTCAAGTGGGGGTTTATTTCTTAGTGGAAATAATTCCTTGTCACTTGAGCTGTAAGGTTTTATAAGACTTACAGGGAAAGTTGGGTGTTGATTCATTAAAAATGGGTCCATGAAGTGCTTTTACCATAAATCGTCCTGCAAAGGAATCTTTCAATTTCTTTGGTCCTTTTATGTTATTAAAGTTAAGAGTTGATACTAATACCAAATCTCCTATTTTGAAGTCAGGTAGTTTATGACTTTTGTCCCATCTTTCTTTTGCATATTTGAAAGAGTCTTGAATGCATCTGTTTGCATGGTGTCTTGCTTTGTCAAGCATTATCTTAAAACTGCTTGCTGTTGGATGTATTTCCACTAAGTCCTTTTTGAGGGTATCATAAGGAAGTCTTGGATTCCAACCTTTCTCTAGCATTGCTGGTGTTTTGCCAGTAGAAGAATGGATTGATGTCTTATATGCCAGTTCAAGTGCTGGTATTAGTGTACACCAATCATGGGTAAAACCATCAGAATCTTTGAATTCTAGCCCATAAGCACAGAATCTTCTGATCATATCCTCTAGGGTCTGTATCATTCTTTCTGCTAAACCATCAGTTTGAGGATGATAAGCTGTTGAGAATGATAACTTTGTCCCAAACAAGTTATGGAGATTTGTCCATAATGCTGAAGTGAACTTTGGGTCTCTGTCACTTATAATATTTTGGAATAAGCCTGTGTGGCTAATGACTTTATTCCATATCATTATGGCTGTATCAATAGCTGTGTCATCTTTATGACATGGTAAGAACATGGCAGTTTTACTGTACCTGTCAACTAACACTAGACATGCATTATAGCTCCTGTCTCCTCCTGGAGGTAGTGCTGTTACCCAATCCATATGAACTATTTCCCACGGGGATTTTGGTTCTTGGATTTGGATCATGATTCCAAATTTATTTCCTGTGGCTCTGTTGGCTTTTTGACATCTGTCACAGGTTTGGCAGTACTCTGCAACATCTTTCTTCCAATTTGGCCACCAAGAGCAGGTTTTCACCCTCTCTAATGTCCTATCTTCTGAGAGATGTCCAGATGCAACACTATCATGACACTCATGTAAAATAGTGTTTATTAGTGTTCTATCTGTTAAGGCCATAACACATGTGTGTTTTGTTCTATGGTAAAGGATTCCATCAAGGAGGTGGAATCTTCCTTCATCATATGCCTTTTTCCATATTTCATCTAGTTTTGATGAAAGTGATGGATCTTTGCAGTCTTTCATTAGAAGTTGGCTTAAGATATGGCAATTTTTGTCTGTCTTATAGCTTTCTTTAACTTGGTTAAAGAATTCTGTGCCAATGTCTGTAACACATATTCCTTCTATATGGTGTTCGTCTTGTGGTACCCATGCTGGATTGTCAGGGGTATTTGCTAGAGCCCATCTGCTGAGACCATCTGCATTTTTATGAATATTTCCAGATTTATGAACAATAGTCATATTTCCTCTATATTCTTGGATAGCAATTTGCCATCTCAGCATATGTCTATTTGGAGTCTTCATATTTAATAGTGATTTCACAGCATTACAGTCTGTGATTACATCAAATACTGTGCCATCCAAATAATAATGCAGTTTTTCTAAAGCCCACACTATGCATAAGAATTCCATTTGGCTTGCTCCATACCTTGCTTCTGTTGGCTTTATTTGCCTTGAAATGAAACAAATTGGTCCTTCCACTGGTTTATCATTGATAATTTGTGTTTGGTGAAGTGCAGCACCTAGTCCTTCTCCACAAGCATCAATGTACAGTTTGAAGGGTAGTTTCCAATCTGGCATTAGAAGAAATGGGGCATTTGTTAGTGAATTTTTCAATTCTTCATATGCCTTGACCCTTTCTTCAGTCATTTCATAAACTGTTTGTTGGTCACATAATTTATATAAGGATTTTGCAATTTTTGCAAAGTCCTTTATATGCTGTCTATAGTAACCAGCAAATCCTAAAAATGATTGCATTTATTTTTTGGTTTGAGGCATTGGTTTGAGTAGTACTGCTGCTACTTTATTTTTGTCTATGCCTAGACTAAGTCCAGATACAACATGTCCTAGTGCTTTTAATTCACTATATGCAAAATGACACTTTTTCAAGGAAATTTTCATATTCACTTGGACTATTTTTTGTAGTACCCTTTCTAGTCTTGTAAGGTGATTTTCCCAGGTTTCTGAGCAAACTATGATATCATCAATATAGATAATTAACCATCCTTCTGATAATTCTTCAGGGAATATGGTATTCATCATTCTTTGATAATGGGAAGGTGCATTTTTTATCCCAAATGGCATTCTTAAGTATTCAAAAATTCCACAATGGACTATTATTCTTAGTAGTTTCTTGGCATTGTCTGTTAAGACATTTTGATGAAAACCCTTAAGAGCATCCATAGCTGTGATGAGCTTAGCTTGTGACAATTGGGTCAATGTCTCATGGCTTCTAGGTATTGGATATCTGACTGGAATGGTATAGATGTTCAGGGCTCTGAAGTCTCCTACCATCCTTGATTTTCCATTATGCCAAGTTATAATGACAGGTGTAGTAAATTCTACTTGTTCATTATGTCCAACCTTTCTTAATACTCCAAGGTCCATTAATTCTTTAATGTGCACCTCTAAGGCTTCTCTAGCCCTTGGACTGGCTGGATAAGCAGGTCTTCTTAATAAAGGTGGGTAAGGTTTTTCTACATTAAGAATTATATCCACTTCATGTCCAATTATGGCACCTAGTGGCTCTTTGTCAGTTGCAAACGCATTTTTATACTTAAATAAGAGGTCAATCAATTTTTCTTTCATTTTTTCTGTTAATTCTTGATTGAATTCTGCCTCTTTAAGTTGTTCAGATATAAAAAGTTCCTTTTCTGGAATTTTTTCTTCTTTCTTAATAACTGTGATTTGTTTTTTGTTATTTAAGAAGCCAAACTTTTGTCTTTTGTTATCTCCTATGGTAAAATATCTATCTTTTTGGTTGGAGATATCTATACCATAGATTGATAAGTAGTCATTCCCAAGTAAGAAATGATTACTAGTACAGTTGTCCATTACTACAAACTCTACTTTAATTCTGACACATTGTGAGGGATGAGGAAAAATTAGTGTTAAATCAATTATTCCAAGGGGCTTCATGCTCTCACTTGCACTACTAAATTTGACACCTTGTATTGGCATAAGTTTTTCTTGCCAGTTTGGGACAATGGTTTTTAAATAACTTTTGCCAACACAAGTGCAATATGCTCCTGTATTCAAGTTAACTTTTCCTTCTTTGTTATCAACCATAACAATACTTATACTTGATTTTCCAGCTGTATATCCCATTCCTCTTGCAGGTTTGGTTCTATACATTTTGGCATCTTGTATGTTTGTCAGGTTTGTGTCAGATGTTCCAACTTGTGGTAAGTTTGAATTAACATCCAGTACTTCATAAGTTATATCAATATTATTAATTTGTGCATTAATTATATTGATTTCATCACTTTCAGAGCTTTCTGACTCTTCTGTCTCTTTTTCAGAGTCAGATTCCTCTTCTTTGTCATTGTGGTTTTCTGTTTCCACAATTTCATTAATCTTTGCTTTTTTAAGGCAATTATTGGCTAAGTGTCCAATACCTCCACATTTATGGCATTTTCTTTGCTCATTATTGTTGGATGTATTGGGCTTAAAGGATTCTTTTGATTTATCTTTTTTGATAAATGGTTTATTTGGGCTTTTAATGTCCAATTTTTTCCAAGTCCTGCCAATTTTTGTTCTTGTCACTATATCTTCCAGTGCATTCATATACTCTTCTGTGGAGCATGGTTCTATACACCTGCTTCTTAGGGCATGTTCTAGTTCCCCTCCACATTTTTTAAGTATTTTCATGTGCACCATTTTTTGTGACATTTCTGGGTACAGTGCATTAAGCCTTTCAACTTGTTTCAAGAACCAAGTTAAAGGTTTGTCTTTATCTGGGTCAAAGAAAGAGTTTTCAAATGCATTTTCTATCTTATACCTCCAGGAATCATTTGCCCACTTGGTGATTATTTCTTGTTTCCACCAAGACCAGGTACTTTTACCATTTGTTTGTCTTATGCCATAATACCATCTTTTTGCAGATTTCTCAAACAATGAATGTAATCTTGCAGTGATTAATTCATCTGGTATGGCATAGTCTTCTTGTAACATGTCAATTGTTTTAATAAATGACATGTGGTCATATTCACCTTCTCCTGTGAATGTTGGCCATTCTTTTTATTGGGGTGCTTCCTTCATTAAGACTTGGTTATTATCTTGGTGACTCAAGTCTGTTATGAAAGGATTTGACAATTCTTCTTTCGTTTTAACAGGGCTTCTTATATGAGAAAATGGTGTTGATAACTTTGGCATATTTAAATTAGCCTCATTAATTTTATCCATTTTTTCAGTAATAAGCCTTATTTCACTCTGAATATCATCTTTCAGATGTATTCTTGCTTCATCACTTTTTTCCACATGGTCCAAAAGTAATTTTTGATGTGATGAAGTCTTTTCTTCAAATGTTTCTACAGAAATACTTAATTTATTTAATTTTTCTGTAAGATTGTCAATACTCACATCATAATTGATTGTCAAAGTCTTGTCTTTGATATCTTTTATGTATTTATACAATTCTTGTTGTCCTTGTATAAATTTTTGAGTATTGTCAATTAAATTCTTTGGTTTATTATTTTCAACAATAAACTTAATGTCGTCAATTTCTTTCTTGTTTTGCACAACAATTTTTGTTAAAGAAGATAAATTGTTATTTATTTATTGTAGTGATAATGAACTATCTTTAATTTCTTTTAGAGGTAATATACTATTTTTAATTTCTGTTAAAGTATTTACAACATCTTTGGACAAGGTTATTTCTTTGGGAAATGAGGTTGTCTCATTCTTTGCTCTTCCTTGTCCTTGAATTCCATCAAGGTTCTGGCCATGTTGAAAACATTGTCCATGGCATCCTTTTGGAATCTTGGGATTCTGTAGCTTGGGGAATATGGTTTCCTCCAATGCTTTTTCTTGTTCTTCTTCCCTTCTTGGGGAAGTGGGTTGGCTTGGGGCTTGCTGGTAGAAGCTACTGGGGCTTCTTCCTTGGTTGCCTCCCTCTTTTTGGCATGATAATCCTTGATTTTTTTGATTTGAGGTTTGGATGACAGTGAATTCCATCCGTTGGAGTATTTCACTATCTCCTCCTCTTTGAGGAACTTTTTCAGGATGTGCCAGGAGTTCATCACTCCTTGGTGTATTTGAGGCAGCATTTCCCAATCTTTGTCCTTGTACACTGTGTAATACTGCTTGTACTGGCTCATGTAGATGTCTATTTGAGCCCTCTGAATGTGATTTGTACCTATTTGAGTTACTCATACTTAGTTCCAATTCAGGCTCAGATATCATGGGCATTTCTGGGACTTGCCTTTGGGATAAGGCACTTCCTTGTGTGGATTCTGTTCCACTGGGGATATTTCCCTTTCTTTTCCCTTTTGAGGGATCAGTTCTACCTCTGAGTCCAGCTCCATCTGATTGGATGGAGTATTGGGAACCTCTTCTGGTAGTCATAGTTTAAGGAATAAGAAAAATAAAAGTAATTTAGAATAAAAATTCTTTTTATGGCAACTATAAAAGAGGTGCTCACCTTCAGAGTCTTGAATGGTGGGTCCTGGAAAGTCTAATTTTTTAGCTTTCTTTCTTTTGGTGATAACTGGTGTTGGAGAACTTTGTAGCTTGGCTGTCTTCTGTTGGGTTATCTTCAAACACTAAAAAAGACAAATAAATATAAGTCTTTTTATAAGAAGTGTTATTTTTTGGCAAGATATGGCAATTTTCCACGTAGAAATTGCTTTTATATCTTTAAAAACTTGAAATGAATAAAGAAATGATAAAAAAATTTTTTTTTTTTTTTTATTGGTTTTTTGATATTTTTTTTAATATTTTTTATATTTTTATTTTTAAAAGATAAAAAATGAATATGATTCTTTTACAAAATTTAATTATAAAAAATTATTTTTAATTTATAAATTATCTTTTTTAATCACTAGAGTCACTCAAAGAAAGTTCTTGCAAGTCTAAGGATGTGAAAAACCACGTGTAAGACAGTAGAATTGCTTTCCAAATGCCTCAATAGCTTTTAAAATCAATAAAATATAAAATTATTATATAATTTTAAGATTATAAATACAATTTATTATTGAATAAACCCAATTAGAATCTTTTTAAAGGTCTTTTAAGTAAATATCACGGCCAGGCCCCCAAATGTAAGGTTTGACTATGGAACAATAAGTAAAAATTACTAATTTATTACTTATTGTACTCTGAATGTCCTTATGAATTGAATAAATAAGATTAAAAATATAATAATAATAAATAATTATTATTATTATGGCGTAAAATAATTATATTATTAAATAAATATAATAATATAATTTATATTATGAAAATATAATATAATAAATAAATATGTTAATATAAAATAATTAATATATTTAGAAAGCTCTTTATTATTGTTACCAACAAATAATAAAGGCGTAAAAAATTGCTTTTTATTAATAAAAATCAATTCATAACAATAATATTACTAATATTAAAGTTATGAATTAATATAAATACTATTTATATTAATGAAAGAATCATTAAGAGAGTAATAATAGAGAAATTATTATAATAAGGGAAAAAAACCTACTCTTAACACTTAATATAATAATTTTGAAAAAGTTTACGCCAAAAAATATAAATACAACTTTTTCAAATTGTATTTACAATAAAAATAAAGAAAATTACAAATTATTCTGGATTTTTACGTGGAAATGAGTTTTTAGAAAGATTTTTAGCAAAAAGAATTAAATAAATGATTTAATCACGTCAAAATAGATAATTACAACAAGGTGGTCTTTGGTCTTTAATAATATAATAGTTTTATATATAAAGAATAAAGAAATTACCTTTGATTTAATTGATTTAATGTTTTTGATGCGTCTGAGGGGAAAATAGAGTAAAAAGAGCTCTATTTATAGTAAATACCTCCCTCCTAGAGTCCAACAGGCTTCTAGTAGACGTGTACTGATCATATCCACTGGAATTGATCAATATTTTAAGGTTTGGAGATGATTACATCATTATCAAACCATATTACATCATTATTACACCATTATTTAGAGTTATCACTATAACTCTAAAGTTGATGACATCAGAGGCTTGGCAGAACCCCAAATTTCGTGGATTTTATTAGTTTTAATCATAAACTAATAGTATTCACCAATTTTATCACTCTTAAGACTGTTAAACTTAAATTAAGGTTACTGTGAGTGATCATAACTGCTCAAATTAAGCTCAAGCTTTGATCCTCAATAACTTTTAAAATTTGAACGCTACAGAAATTAAGAGAGTGAATTCTGGTAGCCTGGCATAACCTTATTATGCTCCCAAGAGCTTTTCATTATATCATCAAAACTCTAATTTTGATGATTTTTCTTGTAACTCATCTTTTCTGTCGAAATTCAACATTTTAAACTTGAAACCTTGATTTCAGGGGGTTATACCCTGAATTTAATAATAAGAATTACATCATTCTTCACAAATGGACTAGTAGAATCCAACTGTATGCTTTTTTTTAAGTTTGGAACACCTTCACAACAAAGTGGTCAACAGCTCTGTGGATTTTTATCAATATTTCATCATAGGTTTTAACCTTGTTTATAATTTGTAAAAATAAAGTTCATATCTGTTCTCTCACAGTAATTACGTCGTAACTTTATTTTTTGTTCATCATTATATCATGTATAGTTTAGGAGATATTAGCTATGATCCTTGAATATATGCGTTGACCAAAAAAGTGCATATATTCAGGTTAATTCCTTAAGTATTAACTTTGGAAATTAGCTTATTAATTGTTTTATGTGTGGGTGTTTGTGGGGAATCTACTGGTACAATTTATTTTACATGTTGTCCCATTGGCTCTTGAGATAAATAAGGTTTTATCGTTTTTATAAGGTATTATACCTTTTAATTCATTAAATATTGACTTTACAGATATGCCATAAAAATGGTATATGTGTATTTTACTATGGGGAATCCAATGGTATAATTTATTTTACATTTTGATTCATTGGTTTTTAAGTTAAACCAATTTTTGTACCAATTTATGGTATTTTTTGTATATTTATGTAATTATTTTTAATGTATAATTATGCTAAGTAATTTTAATATAATTATATTAAAGGTATAATTATTCTGAGTCTTTTTTGTGACCTTATTGGGTATGTGGTCATATCTCAAAGGCTCACAGTGAAGATGACTTCCATTTGTACAATTATCAAAGAGATAATTATACCCAACAGGAAGGGTAATATCAGACTCAACCCAGAGTTTGTAGTGCTTAATGATGCCCACATCCAAGGGTTCTTACTGGGAACAGACTAACAGAGGATGTATGGCATAGATTGTTATAACAGTAAAAACAGGCACATTACCATTGGTACCAACAAGGAAAACAAATTTTCACTTGATATATACCACATATCTTCTCAAGATCAACTAGAAGAACTTCTGAATGAATTCAGAGAGGGACATTTTAGCACTACCCTCACCAGTAAACAAAAACTAAGTTTACTGAAGATGGTGAGAAAGAAAAGACCAGCATTTGCCATTGGTGAAGAACCATTGGGCAAGATCAAAGGCCATGATATAGAACTATATCTGGATGTGGGAAGACCTTATCCACCCAAGCTTAGTAGACCTCCTTATCCAGCAAGCCTGGAAACCAGGAAAGAAATTGAGAAACATATCAATGAACTCTTGGACATGGATGTCATCAGGAAGATTGGACATAATGAAATAGTGGAAATCACCACCCCAGTGGTAATCACCTGGCATGATGGCAAGTCTAGACTGTATGGAGACTTCAGAGGTCTGAATAACTACACAAAAGCAGACAGGTACCGTATACCCAGGATACCCCATGCCTTGGATAAACTGGCAAAAGCCAAATACATAACCAAAATGAAATGTATGAAAGGCTTCCACCAAAATGGAGTTAAACCAAACTCCATGAAGTTACTCAGAATAATATGCCATATGGGTATATATGAGTATACCAGGATGCCATTTGCATAAAAAATGCACCAGCCCACTTCCAAAGGATGATGGACACAATATTTCAAGAAGAAATATTGGAAGGCTGGATGGTGGTATATATTGATGATATCATTATATACTCAGAAACATGGGAAGACCATGTACATTAAATAGACAGAGTGTTAAGTAAATGGAAACCCAAAAGTCTGAAAATTTAACTTAAAAAGTGCAATTTTGGCCAACAAGTGCTACTGGCTCTAGGACATAAATTCTCAGGTCTTAGTCTGGCAATTGACCAGAATAAAGTAACAGCAGTACTGCAAAAGCCAGTACCAAACAGAATCAAAGATATGAAATCTTTCCTTGGGTTTGCTAGCTACTATAGAAACCAAATCAAGAATTTTTCCCACATAACTACTAGTTTATACAAATTGTGTTCAAAAGACGTAGTTGTTGAAATCACCAAGGAAAGGAGAGATGCATATGAGAGGATCAAATATGAACTCACAAATGCACCTGTGCTCATCTTACCTGACTTTGAACTACCATTCAAGTTATACATAGATGCAGCATGTAGTCAAGGCCTAGGAGCAGCCCTTCAGCAAAGACAAATTGTGGATGGTGAACCAAGAGAAGGAGTAATTGCTACATCTCTAGGCAACTGAAGGATTCAGAAGTCAGGTATGGGGCCACCCGTACTGAGTGTCTATGTCTAGTCTGGGCTATAGAAGAACTCCATTATTATCTGGAGGGTGCAGTCTTTGAACTCTACACAGACTGCACAGCCTTGAAGTCTTTACTGAACATGAAGACTACAAATAGACACATTCTGAGATGGCAAATAGCCATCCAGGAGTATAGAGGGAACGTGACCATCATATAAAAAGAAGGTAAAAGTCATACCAATGTAGATGGCCTTAGCAGATGACCACTGGATAATGTCAAGAGCAATCCAGCTTAAGACCCTGAAGTTGCAGCCAAAATCCCTATCCATTTCATGGAAATAGATAGGAGGAAGAGCTTCAGATTTTCTGAATGGGCACCAGAAAGTGGTACTCTTGACAGTAGAAACACTGATTCAGAGGGGAAAGAAACTCCCATATTGGGAATAAGTTCCTCTGAACTGCACAATGAATTTTTTAGTGCAGTACTGAAGTCTTATGCCAAACACAAACAGTGTGGCATACTACTACAACTCCTTCAACAAAAGTACAGCAGTCCAGAACTGGAATCCCAGATGGAAGAACCCTGGTTGAAGGCCTTTAAAAATAACAAGTTCTTCCTTATAGATGGCCTGCTCTACCACAGAGAGAAACACACAAGTGCACTCACAGTTGTAGACAGAGACCACAACTCCTTGATCCTGCAGGAATGCCATGACTGCCCCTATATGGGACACATGAGTGAAGACAGGACCAAGGAGAGGGTAGCAAGCACAGCTTGGTGGCCCAAGTGGGAAAAACAGTTGAGTGAATACATCAACACTTGTGAAAGATTCCAAAAGGAAAATAGGAAACATGGGAAGGAGTATGGGTTACTTCAACATATAGAAGAACCCAAACACCCATGGGAAACCATCAGCATGGACTGGGTTACAGGACTTGTCACAGGAGGCAAAGAAAACTACAATGCCTGCTTAATCATAGTTGATAGGTTCAGCAAGAGAATGAGGTGTCTACCATGCCACAAGGAGGACACAGCCATGGGTACTGCTCTGCTATTTTGGAATAACATCATATCTACCTGTGGAGTCCCTAAGATCATCATTAGCAATAGGGACCCAAAAATCACATCTGAATTTTGGACTAACTTGTATGAAATGCTTGGAACCAAGCTTGCTTTTTCCACAGCTTACCATTCACAAAAAGATGGCCTAGCAGAGAGGATGATTCAAACAATCACCAGGGCATTTTCTGTGTCACAGGAAGGCCAGTCATACCTTATGCCTCAAATGAGCCTGGAATGTTGCTTATAAGTTCCTGAGGGGTGAAATATAAGTTTGTATTATATTCCTGAAATATAACTATGTCATGAAAAAGCAATATTTTGGAAATTCAATCATACTGAGCTTGGGGGAAGTTCATATTATATTAGAGGAAACTATTTGAAGTTTCTATAATTTTCATCTTGTTCAAATGAAAAGATCATAGCTATCCAAACTCTTTTCTTGGTACTAGAGGTTTAATTATCTATCCCTGTGATTTATTGAATTATTTTTAGCTCCATTAAAGTGAGATAACTTTGTGAATATCTTTTTTTGGATGTGCATAATGGAGTGCCATAGAAAACATAGAATCACACCACAATTATAGAATATATGAAAGGGAAATATTGATATAACTAGAGAGGAGAACTTTCTATCCAGAAAGGTTAACTAATATGGACTAAAAAATGTATTAAGATCACAAAAAAAAAGTATTGTAGTTCTTAATAATGTCAAATATAAGTAATAAATTAAACCCTCTACCATACTTGAGGTACATGAAATCACATTTCAGGTTGAGAAATTGGTTTCAGGGATTAACTGAAGGCCAAACTTCCAACATGCTTTAATAATTTTTAGGAGCTCTTACTAAAATGAGATATTTCAATGAATTCTTTACCAATAAAACTTTCAGAGCTATTTAGACCCCCCAAAGCCATATAGATTTGACCTTTTCACAGGGTTTCACTGAGGATTTCATGCTAAATACCCCTAACAGAGTTTTACAAAAGGATCAGGGAGCTTATTGGAGCAGCTGGAGAAAACAAGCCTCAAAACGTGGAAGAATAGAAGGGGGATTTCCTGAGGTCCAAAAGTAGCTATTTTGGCTAGGTTTGGGAGTTTTATTCAATTGGACATAGTAGAACCCAAGAAAAAGTTCCCACTTAATGGAATGAATATTCTATACCTTTCTGTGAAAGTGATTATATATTATACAGGTGTTCAGACACCCAGAACCTATTATTTTTCCAAGTTTGGCAATTTCACATGGTTTTCACTTGGTTTTGCATGGTAAAACACCCTAAATAAGAGCTCCCACTGTTTTCGGGGGGTTGTTTGCAGTATCTGGAGAAAACAACTCCCCCAAACCATGGGAGAATACACCAGGGGGATTCCCCAGGGTCCAGAAAACCTGTATTTGACAGTTTTGGGGGGTTTTTACTCACTTGAGCATAGTACAGCTCAAATAAAAAATACTTCATAGAGTGCTGTGAAATGTAGTCTGTATTCAAAATACATTTATACTCCAAAAACCTATACTATGGCACAAATCTGGCCATTTTATAGGGATTTCAGGGTAAAGCCCCCAAAATAAGGTTGCCTATGGGTGTAGGTTTTTTTTATAGTAGCAATAGTGAAAACGCCCCCAACCCTGTGGGAGAAAACACTAGAGGTATGTCCCAGAGTCTAGAAAACGCGTTTTTGACAGTTTTGGGGGATTTGACCTTATTGGCCACAATAAACCCCAAGAAAAATGGCTAATTTGTTGGAAAAATATACTAAAAGGTTCCTTGCCAATTATTCAGTATTTGAAAGCCTTTTGAACACAAAAAACACTTTTGTGGTGCAAATTAAGCCATTTTACAGGGCTTTCACCAAGATTTAAAAATCAATTCTTCCCAAATAAGCCTTGCAAAAGTCCAGGGGTCTATTTTGGTAGCATGAGAAAACAAGTCCTCAAACCCAAGGGATGGTCCTGGCTTCTAAGACTCTATGTTTGTCCATTTTGGAAGGGGGTTCAATTAATTAAACATATTAAACCCCCAAATATAAATGATTAACAAAATTATGTCAAGAGAATTCTTGAGAGATTTTCAAAGCCCCAAAATCTATTTAAAGGCACAAATCTGGGCAGTTAATGGGGTTTTCACTGATTTTTCCATAGTAAAACCCCTAAAAAGGGGTCTCCTCTTCATTTATTGTTTTATTCCATTTTTTATTTTTCAATACTATTAGGTATTTCCAAAAAAATAAATTTTATCAAAATGTTTCTCTGTGGGTGATCTTAACAAGTAAGCATTTCAATTTTTAAATAAGCTTGATGATCCTATGAAAGAAAATAGTTTTAATAATAGCTATTTAAATCAACTATAGATTAAAAGTATTGGGAATTTACAGAATGATTTCATGGTATTTATTATGAACTTTTATGCTCAAAAGCTATTGAAATAAAATTAATATTTTACCTACAAGAATAAAGATTTATTTTGACATATTGATCATGAAGGGAAATGTTCAAAAAAAGGCCTTTCAGGCTCAAGTAACAGGTTTGATTGATTTTCCATATTTTACTATATTTATTGCTTTTGAGCTCATCTAAGGTATATTTTCTGAATGATTTCATTTATTGTCAGTATATAGCCTCATGAACTTTATCTTTCAGGGCAAGATGCAAAAATAACTTGTAAAATAGTGCAGAAACATCAATAATAATTTTATATCAGGGGAACTTTAAAGAAACGTTTTAAGAATTCTTTGTACTGCGCTTTCAGATAAAGTTTAGATCGCTTGTTGATCCAAGGAAGCTTGAGCGGGTGTAGAAGCGGCTTTAGCAGCAATGGCAGCAAGTCGCTCCTTAAAACTTTGTTGACTAAGTATTATTTTTGACTTCTCCAATTCCTCATCGGCATTGGGAGCCTTTTGTGCTATATCATTTGTTGACTTGACTTGAGGCATAATATTGATTGAACTAGTTGTCACATTGGATGCATCTTGAGCCACATTAACTTGAGCAGGTGAACTGGTAACAAGTGATGAGGGACTCCCTTCTGATTAGTAGCTAATGCCGTCAGTCGTTGGCTCAGTGTCAATTTGGGAGGTTTAGATGGGTCTGGAGAGGATGTTTCAGTCACTGTTTCAGATGGTAATAAATAACGACTGAGGACTCAATGAAGAGTGGTGACTTCTTTGAGCAGGTTCTCTAGATAAGGATTTGGATCACTTGACAAGCTCTCGAGACTTTCCCAATCAATTGCTTGTAAGGTTTGATGGTGCATAGCCAAGCGATCAGACATGATTGAAACCAATTTGGCATGTATTTTGTTCTTATGCTCTTGATAATCTCTCTTTAGTTTATCAAAATCCACAAGCATGATGGCCTGTTTTGGGCTCAAATGATGTCGTAAACACTCCGGAACATAAGGAATTAAGCAGATCAATGTCGACAAAGGTTGTGATGCTAGAGCTAAGAGGGGATGGAAATGAGATCAAGATTATGTCAATATTTTGTGAATTGAAAAATAAAAAAAAATTACTAAGATGTTTGGCTGTTATTTTTTTTAAACCTGCGGATCGGATGGCGCCTGCCCCTAATACCACTTGGCAAGCTCTTGAATTGAACGCTTTGAGAAATTCGATTATTTTTCCCATTGAATGGGTTGTTCATATTGAAAAGTTCATTACAATCTTTCTCTCCATTTTTGATAAGTTAGATAAGGTTCTTCAAACTTTACTTTCCAAAAGATTGCAGGGTGAGGATCATTAAGTGAGTCAAGGGTAGTTTGATTAGGAGCAGCTCTAGTGACTATACCTTCAAGAGGGGTATGAAGATTGGGCCAACCATCAAGTGGAATTTGAGAGGAATGATCTTTAACTTGATTTAAGCTATTCAAACTGATATAAGGAGTTTGATGGAAACCCCAACGTTTTGCACATTGAGCAACTACACTTGGGGGGTAAGTAGTGAATTCATCTTCAAATTCATCATCGGTTAATTCAGCAATAGCGGTCGCGTTAGCATGCCAAAGTTCTTGGGCTAATTGAGGCCTAGTTAAAGAGACAGAATTAAGATGACGATTGAGCCAACGTTGAGCAATCAAAGAATGAGTTTGAGGTTGATCTAAATCATAAGGGCTTGATTCAATGGTAGCATGTTGATGTGATTAATAGATTAGATGAATTGATAGCTGAGATGAAGATGATTCAACCATTTGTTTTAAGAGTTAGATGATAAGGAGGTAACGTGTTTTTTTCTAAATTTTCCCACTAAAATAATAATAATCAATGAAGCTTAAGTTAAAAAACAGAATGAATGAATAAAAAAAGAATTTGAATACTTAAGTTGAATTGATATCATTAATATTAAAGAATTTATTGTAACCGTGAGTTAAAATTTTATATTTCCCAAGACCTAATTGAAGATTTGATTTAGGGGATTGATGAGTAAATAAACCACGAGCTAGAGTAGGAAAAGGACAAGTCTGATTTAGATAAATATTTTCTAAGATGATCCAAGATTTGATAGAAATAAAAGCGATTGAAGTATTTGAGGTATTTGGATTGACTAAAGGTACATTAAAAATCCTAGAGCGAATGAATTTTTGAATTTATAAATTTTGAATATTATGAATATTCTGATTATGTGGATCTTGTAGATCATTATGATTTTGAGATTGATTTAACTGATTTAATAAAGGTTTGGTTTTTTTAATTTGAAGATAAATTTTGACAATTGGATGTTTTTTGATTAGATTGTGGTTGATTTTGATGCGATAGTTTTGAATTAGAGGAGCGTTTGAACTAATAAATCAATCAAAAAAACCAGCAGAGAAGCTAACTGCTATCTATTATACCGTGCAATGTAGCTGATATACCATACAGGAAAACAGTTGATACTTTCAGTGTATAACTGTGATGGATGCGATGGAATAATATTTAATTTTGCATGAAATTGTTATGTTTAGGAATGATTCAAAGAGCGACCTAAAAAGTTTGAACTGATTAAAATCAATTTCGACCAATTTGAATGTAATAGAAATACCCTACTTAGCTAATCTTTTATTTTTTGTTTTTTGTCATATTTCATTATTCTCTCAGGTCGTCTGAAAGTTTTGGTCATTATGATTGAAGGATCTAAATATTTTAAATTGTGTCCTTGAGTGAAGAGGGCTTTTGAAATTTGAAATGAGGCTCCAAAGTGTATTGTAAGGTGTGGATATGAAACTTTGATTAAAAATCAAGTACTTTTCCTGTCCTCAAAATTTGTATAAGGTAAAATTCTGTTAAAAATAGTATGAAATATTATTTTTAAGAGAAAACACGCCAAATTTATTGTTTATAACTTTATTAGTATAAAAAAATAATATTATAAAAATTTATTGTTTTACCAACAATAAAAATTTATCCCAAAAATACTCTACAAGAGATATTTTAAGGCTACAAAAGAAATTTCTTCAAGAGCGATTTCAATTGGAATTAATTGAGCAAAGAACTGCAAGCAATTAATTAAAGAACAAAGTCTTTAAAAAGAATATTAAAGAGAAAACACGCCCAAAAGTGACCAGAGTGAATTTGGAAACAAAGTGACAAAGTTAACAGTGATGAAAGATGCTTTAATTCACTTTTGGGGTGGTTCAGGGGTAAAAATGATTATAAGAGTTACAAACAATGATTATAATGATTTTTTCACGTGGTTAAAAGGATTAAAATGATTTAAAAGTGGTGGTTGGAATCTTTGATTGATTGGTTTAACAGTGTTTAAACTAATTAATAAAAGGAAAAGATTCTAACATGAAGAGAAAAGTGGGGCAAAGAAGACATTCTTTTATAGCCGTCAATTCTCTTACTCCAAAAGTAAAATTTACTCTTTTCAGTCGTGAAAAACAGTCTGACAACAGAAAATCCAATTATGGCATCATTGAACCCTGGTTTAGGCCAAAAAAGGGCTGGTTTAAACCATTTTTAGCCATTTTAGACCCTTAAATCAGCCATTACTATAGCAATACCAGGCCTAGAGCCTTCAAAACACGTCAGAATGTGTGTCAGAGGCGTAGAAACCAGTTAAAACTGTTTTTATTATGATTGTTTTATCTTAAGGGTAGTTTTACCCTCTTGGCAACAGCTAAAACTACCCCAGTTGGTATCAAAACCTCATCATCAATTGAGTCCACAGACCCTGTAACTCAATTCCAGGCCAAAAGTGATGAACTTTTGCGTGAATTTTGACATCCCACGCCTGTCAGCAAGGATTTTGGGGGTCTAGCTCCCCCTTAGAGCTGGAGTTCCTTTTCCCCCCCAATTTAATCTTTCCAATTTATTTTTTCCTTTAATTCCTCATCATGCATTATACTTGTACTTTACATATGTAATTCAATTCAATTGTACAGTACAATACAGTAATAATTGACACCTCATATGTAAATCAAAGTTCACTTATGTAATACACGTGCACATGTTGACATTTCAATTGAATTCAATTGAAAATACTTCAATTCCTCATAACTTCTAAACTAAACACAACACCTCAATTTTAACATAAAAATTGATGGTTAACACCACATGTGGTGTGAATTAAATTAAGGTTTTGAGGATTTTCAACTTTTGTATTGAAAATACTAAAAACTTAATTTAAGCTTATTTAGAGTTGAGTTACAAGAATTTCACTCAGAGGTGACCCCACCTGATTTTTTATGAGGAATCCAATGGTGAAATAAATTTTATATGTTTATTTATTGGATAAAAAGTTATAATAAATTTTATTTAACTTTTTTCCAAATTTATTTATTTTTTTACAATTTTGTTAAAATTTCATTTTTACTTAATTTTTTCAAGTATAAATGTAATTTTATATTTACAAAATTTAATGTATTTTTTTTATTTTTAAATTATAATTAATTTTTTATTTTTAATATAATTTTATATTGATATTTTGATTTTTATTTTTAATAATATAAATAAATTTATTTTATTTATATTAATATGTTATTTTTTATATTTGTGGTCTTTTGGGTATATGAAATTACCTCTAAGGCTCACATGTATTATCAATGGATAGTTTTTGAGTATCAAAGGGGGTGATGTAGTTTGATGTTTGATTTCAGAGGTTTTCCACAAAAACTCTATGATTCCATTGGACTTTGCAACGTCAAGGAGAAAATTATAATCGGGAAAAAATAATCCATGCCCAAAAGTGTTATGAGGTGATTGGAGGCATTCAAAAGTATCTGCATTAATGAAAGAAAACAATCCATAGGTCCAGGGATTGACATCATGTTGATCAACATGGATTTCATTGTGAAATCCATTATGAGTGATGATAACGTTTGAAAAAATCTGTTTATTTTCTTCTATTGCAGCTAAGGGCCATTGAGATTCATGCCAAGATGGTAAAGAGGCATCTAGCATGAGTATTGAGTTACTGGCTGGGGCAACCTGGGTGAAATCAGCAATACGATTAAAAATAAAGTTATTATATGAAGATAACTTTTCATGATTTATAGTGTCTTCTTGAAGTTGCTCAGGTGTAAGACCTTTCTTGAAGGCATAAACACCTGTATTCTGAATAAGTGATCTCATTAGTTTTAAATTGTGGAAGGTTAGTATTTCCCTACCTGCACTCTTGTCCTTGTCTGATCCAGCTCGGAACCCAACTCCTTTCATTATACCAGAAATTTTATTTTTATTTTTAATTGGCTGACGATTTTGACCTAATTTCATTAGAGTTGAAATTATATTTTCAAGCTCTTGAGTTGTTTTTGATGAATTGACTAAGTTGAGAACACAAAAAATCATCAGTGACTTTTTATTAGCACAGTCAAAAACAAATTTAGGTGTTTCAGAAATTGAGGCCCTAGGTAAGAATAGCAGAAAGGTTTTTGCTTTTGGGTAGACCTGAATCAAACAATCTTCAGTTGTTTGATCAGGATTTACTTGTAGTTCAGATTGTGCTTGATGGATGGCTGCTTGATGTCGTCGCTGAGCTTGGGTCCCTTTTTTATTAAATTTAGGATTTTGTTGCAAGGAACCTTCAGACTTGAATTCAACAAGTGGGCCCTGACGGCACCAATAAAGTGAATTGAAAGTGTTAGATGATTTTGATCCTTTGTTAGAGTGTTTTTGTTTATTTTAAGTCGGATGAGGATTTTGAGTTGGATGAGGTGAAATTAAAGAGTCATTATTTTTTGAAAAAATCTGTGGGCCCTGGCGGCACCAATCAGATATTTTTGAAGAGGGGGGATTTCTTGGAAGCATTTTGAGGTTGGATCTAGAAATTTTGTTAAATTCAGTAATTCATTGTTTGGGAAGGAAAAATTCTTTGTATGGATGAGCAGAAGTAGGGTTAGGGTCATTAAATGATCTGTACACTGTGTAAAATGTGCAAAGTGAAAATTTCAGTTCTAACACTGACAATGTACAGTGCCCTCCAATATAGATCCGAACACAAACTAGCGCGCATGACTTTTGAAACTCAACTCCTACCATCCACTGCTCTCTGACGACTACATCATCTTCAACATTCACTTTTTTCTTGATTGATTTTTTGGTTTTCATCTCTTTTATCGCATCATCAAGGTTTTTTTCATTTTTCACTGTAAATCATTCAAAAGTATCAAGCCAAAAATAACATGTTGAAGGTCTCTGAAATGACTCTCAAGACTTGATTTTAAATCATTCTCAACATCACAATCCTATTACTCCAATCTCAAATGTTGGTGCAATGATACTTGCAAGATGTTTTAAAGGAATCTTTGGTTGGAAAGTGAGACCTATATCATATTCATTCTTTTAAAGAGGATGATTCAATTTAAATAAAACTGACTTTATCAGCTTTTAAGTTTTTAGTCTTGTAAAATGGCAGTACAATTAATTTTGCCCTCAGAACATGGAATCCTCTGAAAATAACTTGAAAGCGAGCTGAAGAGGTGTATCGATCCAATTTCAAAGAGAAGAAAATTTTATCACATTGTTATAATTGATATATAAAGTTCAAGTTAATTCAGGGATAAAGAAAAGCCAGATTATTCATTTGAGCTAAGCGAGTGAAATTCACTCAAAATAGTTTTTGAAATTTCCTTTTGTTTTAAGCTCAACCATGCATGTTTCCATTAATTTATCAGTTGTTTTTATCTGTTCAACTTTTTATTTACTGTTGAGGGTTAAATTTTAGTTTCTTTCTCATAATAATGTTAAATAATTGCAAAAAACTTCATTGCATGTGTAACACTTGTTGAGAGAGTCTCAGGACAAAAAACAAGCCAGCGAGCAGTTTATCTTTTTGAAAAAAGCAGCTATTGAATAGCAGGAGAGCAAAAAAATGAGAAAAAAAAACTCCAATTTTAGGAGTGTTTGAAGGTTTGTTGGAGGGCACTGAAAAGCAGTACAAAAACCATATTGCTGATTTAAGATTCAGTGATTCAAATTGAATTTAGATTAAAGTACTCTACTTTATTTTACTTTATTTTACTTTATTTTACTTTATTTTACTTTATTTTACTTTATTTTACTTTATTTTACTTTAATATAGCTTAATTGACTAAGATTAAATTCAATGAAATTTGAACCCAACAAAATCAAATCAAATTTGAATTCTATTGAAATTCTATTGGAGCTCAAAAAAACTAAAAAATTGATTAAAAAGCTGTACAGTACTACATTTATACTGTCAACATAATTGCTCAATTTGGATCACTAGGATGGGCTCTGTTTAATTTATATATAATCACATGAGTTATTTAAGAGCTTTTTCAACAAGAAATTTACATAAAATAAAAAAGGAATTTTAATATATACTTTATTTGGAAATAATTTTTGCTCAAACCTGAAAAATTAAAGATAAATTATTATCATTTGTGCTGAGCAAAGTAAGCCAGAGCTAACCGGAATGTTTGTGAATTGCTTCTCACTTTTGTTTAATTATTTGGTTTTGAATTTTCCCTTTTAAAAACAAATTCATTAACATGTAGTGTATTTATTGCACAGATTTTGACTTTAACTATCTTCAATAATGTAGTATTGTACATGACTATTTGTTTGTGAAATCATATCATTAATTTTTCACACAATTATTTTTGGAACCAAACAAAACATAAGCTCTCACTCAGTTATATCCAATTTGGAATTTTGGTATAAAGGTTCACCAAGGATTCATTCTTCCTCATCTCAGATTCTTCAGAAAGATATGATTGTAAGTACAATGTGTAATCTCATTACTTGATTCGGGATTAAAAAGAGTTTGTATTCCAATTTGTGCTGCTCATATTAAAAAATCATCAGGAATTTTATTCAAAAGTTAAATTTCTCATAAGATGAAAATAACTTACAACTATCCTTGTTCACATTGTTCTCCGGGTTTTCCTATACAGCTTTGAATTGGGTGCATTTGTGTGTCTTATCTTTTTTCTTTGAGAATTTTTTACATTTTGGCAATAGGCTAGTATTACCTATCATTATACCACTTTCTGGTGGAAGTGTGCTTCTGTCTTCAATACCTAGGGAAATTATTGAGGTGAATAAGTATTAATAAAGGTCAGATTGAATCACAAGGAAGGCTCACATTTGATCTTTGAGATGAATGAGCTCATAAGAGTTTCCATGATCTTTCGGTCATCAAACAGGGTCAAAGGATCCTCAATCATTTTTTTGAGTTTCTTAACCTTCTTTTCCATGGATAACAAAAACTCTTCCTGTGTTAACTGAATCTTTTCAACATTGAAAATGGGTGGTTGATTTGTGGATTTAGTCAAATAGGTTTGGTTTTCATTCAAAAAAGGAGGTTGTGTTGGATATGTTGATTCCAAAAATTGTTCCCATGATGGACATGCTGGAATGAGATCAGGATCTGGAACACAGGTATTTCTTGATAAATCCAGCTCATCAGTTGACATTGACAGTCTATGATGTTCGGCACTGGATATTAGACTATTTGTTATAGATTCTGTAGTGAGGGGATGTGGTTCAGGATTAGATGAGGATTGGGTTTCTGAGGTGTGAGAGTCACTAGAATCACAATCCATGTTATTAGAGGCTGATGCTGGTTAAATACTTAATGAAGAGGTTGAAGGATAACCTTTTGAATTGAATATCATTGAGGGAATCGCGAAATAATGTGGGTTTTCCAAGAAGGAGGGATGCACGAGGGCAATTGGGATCCCAAGGGTGGTATATATGCCCGAAAAGTCTTGAACTTTTATATGCTCTTCATACTTTAGTATGACTGATACAGTAATACACAATGGTTACCTGTATGATTAAATGACTCACCATTCATTCAAAAACGTCAAAGAATCTATAGTGCAGACTTTGTTGGTACTTACCTGTATTATAGGTCATCTAACAGGAAAATACAATCAGAAAAGTTTGTTTAGGTATTTTTACAACAAACAATTTCAGAAAAATCATATTAAATTTCAATTGGGGAACCAAAACACCTGTACGATCTGCATTTTGCAATGGGGAATTGTTTGTAGCAGCTATAACAAACAACCCCCCGTATGAAGAATAATTGGCTATGGGGGGTTGTTCGTGGCAGCTGTAACAAACAACCCCCCGTGTGAACAATAACTGGCTATGGGGGGTTGTTCGTGGCAGCTATAACAAAAAAACCCCCATATGAGGAATAATTGGCTATGGGGGGTTGTTTGTGGCAGCTGTAACAAACAACCCCCCGTGTGAACAATAACTGGCTACAGGGGGTTGTTTGTGGCAGCTATAACAAACAACCCCCCATATAAAGAATAATTGGCTACGGGGGCTTGTTTGTGGCAGCTATAACAAACAACCCCCCATATGAAGAATAATTTGCTATGGGGGGTTGCTTGTGGCAGCTATAATGAACAACCCCCCGTATGAAGAATAACAGGCTACGGGGGGTTGTTCATGGCAGCTATAATGAACAACCCCCCGTGTGAACAATAACTGGCTATGGGGGGTTGTTTGTGGCAGCTATAACAAACAACCCCCTGTAGCCAATTATTCCTCATACACGGGGTTGTTTGTTATAGCTGCCACGAACAACCCCCTGTATGAAGCATAACTGGCAACAGGGGGTTGTTCGTGGCAGCTATAACAAACAACCCCCCATATGAAGCATAACTGCCTACAGGGGGCTTTTGAAGATGCTATGAATTTACCCTTCATTGACAGGGTGTCCAAGCATATCTGCTGCAGTCAAACCCTCATGTGATAAGAACACCCTATGGTTCATCAACCCTGCTATTAGTGTTATTCAAAGAAGCTGATGTGAACCACCAGAAAATTGGAAAAAAGGCTAATTATCCACAGGGGGTTTTCAAATCAAGATGACACCAACCATCCCTTACTTTGAATCAGTTAGTGCAAACAGAAGGCACACCTATTCTTGATTTGTTAGCTTGTGAAATTTCAATGCCTGATTTTAAATAAACTAAAAAAGTGTTTTTTCATATTCCCTCTCATCATCCACATTGCATATATAAAGCCTGCCATTAATCAAAAGTTCCTATTTCCGCCGTAGAGGATAGATCCAGTTTTTTAAATATCCATTCCATAGATAATTTGAATATCATGTTATATTGCATTGGTGTTATTAATACAATTTTGTGTGAAGTAACACCTTGTCTTCTTCATATCCCTCCATCAGCCACCTCCACATATTGGATTCAACTATCTCATGATTACAATAATGTGTATGTCTACTTCTCCAATTTAAACAGCATCATTGGGCAATTACCAACAAATCTCTCATCAGCACTTATACCTCACCTCCCAAGTCCCCCCAAAAAACAACTTATGGTCCAGCTGGTGGACTAAAATGCCTGAATTCAGACGATGAAGCACAATTCCTCTGTGAATGCGCTTTGAACTTGACTAATTCAATGATATCAACAATCAAAAGTGGGATTTTACTGTTCACCACCTCTTCATATATGCAATATGCCCTCAAATTGTTTTATCAATATCATGTGGGAGTAAATGTGCCTATTTCCTATCGACCTGAAATGCATGTCAACTGCCCAATGAGTCTACAGCTTACTCATATTTCCAAGCAATATTACTCTCCACATTTATTGATTGATGAGTCATTGGATATTGCAAGTGGTTGTGACTTGCAACCTTTATATCCCCCCACCTTCATCAACAAAACTAAGCTACTCTATCATCAAGCACAAGGACTTTCTTTCCTTATAGATCGTGAATCTCCTAATTCTGTCTCAGCCATTGCATTTTGGAAAAGGATTTCTTCTCCCTCTAAAATTCTATGGCAGCATAAGATTACTAACGAAACAATAATCACCTCAAACTCTGATTTGCACCCACCATCACCTTTGGGATCAATCCTTGCTGATGACATGGGCCTGGGAAAATCATTGCAAGCAATTTCTCTGTTAGCCCACACTCTTAATTCTGCAAGAAACTACCAGAAATCCAGTTTATCCACTATCAGTGGATGCCAAGCAACCATTATTGTGTGTCCTAAAAGATTGATTGAAAACTGGGAAGAAGAAATAAATAAGCACACACATCCTAATAATTTGCATGTTCTTTGATACCATGGAAGTAATTGTTGCAAAGATTTCATCATTAAATCCATTCAAAGCAATATCATTATCACAACCTATGAAGCCCTCAGAATGGACTTCAGGTTAACACCAAAAGGGTCAGTTTATGATTATCAATGGTATAGAGTAATTTTAGATGAAGCACAGTAAGTCAGAGCTGCAAAGTCATTTGGGTTTGAGATTTCATAATCAAAACTAATAACTTCATAATTTGGCTAACAGTGTTATTAGAAATTCTCATGCACATGTTCATGCTGCAATCATGTCCCTTCAAACACAGAACCTACTATGTCTTACAGGGAACCCATTGAATAATTCTCTCAATGATTACATGTCATTCTTTGGATTCATCTCTTGTAATCAGCCATTAGGGGCCAAGCCATGGGATGGTATATTACAAAAGCAACTTGAAATTGGCGATTTGAAGCCCTTTCATATGGTCACACGCCATTTGATGCTACGCCAATTGAAAACAGTGGTTCTTCCAAGTTTACCTATTATATGTGAAGAAGAGGTTTGCAGGCCATTACCTCCAACTATTAGACTGTATTATGATAGAATTTTTATGGAAACCTTTTCTGAATATCTCTATACTGATGAAGCTAAGGAGGAAAAGAAGAAATCCGAGAGAAGAAATTTATTAGTTAGTATTCAGCAATTAAGACGCTTATGGAATAATCCCATACTAGCAGAAACAACCAGTTCAAGGGAGGAAGTTGATTATTCAAACTTCTCAGAAGTTCAAAGTATGTCAAGTCAATGTGAAAATGAACCCAATTATTTGATAAAGAAGATCACCACAAGTCAATGCCTTGAAAGCTGGAAGATACTGGAATTAATGAACCTTTTAAAAAAGGAAGTAATAGAAGTGCCAGAAGCCAAGTGTGTGATTTATTCTCAATGGACACAATTTTTAGATTTGTAGGTATATCTTATACTTCATCTTACATGATCTTTCTGACTTATTTGCTAATATAAACTCATAGGATTGGAATTGTCTTGGTCCATAAAGGATTAAGTTTTTCTCGAATTGATGGAAAAAACTCATCCAAAAATCAACAAAAATCCCTCTCACAGTTTTCTAGTCAAAGTGATTGTAAAATTCTACTTGCATCTCTCATTGCTGCTGGTACAGGTCTCAATATTACGTGTGCACAAATTGTATTTATAATGGTAAGTTTTGTAATAAGCATAATTAAATAGTTAAGCTAATTACTTGCATTAAAGGATCCACTCTAGAATCCTTCCCAAGAATCACAGGCAATAGACAGACTACATAGAGTAGGGCAAAGTAGCATTGTGAAGGTTTTCCGTTTCATATCACAAGATACCATTGAAATAAATATTCAAAGGGTATGATATGGAACCATTCAATCTTTTGGAAGAGAAATCTAATTGAAGGAAATTCTTTTTCATTATTTAATAGGTTCAAGAGCATAAAAAGAAACTAATGAGGTAATTACTTATTTTTAGTCCACTACTATTTCTTTTAAATATCTCATTTATAATGCTTGATTAATTCAGGTCCACCATGTTAATGACATTTTATTGGGAGACATTATTGCTCAAGGAGATAATGAGTAATAATAAAAAAAGGTGAGACCACCTTCTATACATTCAAGGAGTCAAAGAAAACAGGAATTCCACCAAGTTTCAAGATAATTGAACAAATTCAAAAAAAATTCCAAACTCCTCCTTCAAAGCTACCCTCAAATATTTCATCTTTTTTTATTCCCAGACCTATTATTTGCTGCTGGGTAAGGCTCTTGAGGGCTCCAGAATCATAGTCTCCGTAGCTCCAACAACTAGGAATATGTACATCATCCTCATCATGAGTTTTGGGCTCTCTTGGAGGCTTTACTACCTTTTTGCCACTTTTACCTATGCTTTGGCCTAATCCCATTGACTCATCAATCTTGTACATGATCTTGTTTAAAAGTGTTGAACGCCAATGTAACCCTAATTTTCGCAGCTTGACCACTCCAGAGTTTTCAATGTATTCCTTGGTAGCTGAAAAGACATGTGGTTCATCAAATTGGGAGGCCAATCAGAAATAACCATTCTCATCGCACCATTGTTGTCTTCTCTCTGCCAGCTAAAAAGAGAAACCTTAAGTGCACATCAAGAATGATAATTACAAAAAACTTACCCTTTTTCTAGCTGCTTCTAATCTTTTCTTTTCTTTGCGTGCTGCAATGAAATTGACACCTTTCTGTTTGTTGCGATACTCATTAGATAAGTATGTGAAATACGTCTCCGGAATTACTGTAACTATTGCATGATTATTATGGTCAGGAGACCAATAATAATTGTTGTATTCACCAGATCTCAATGCCATATCAAATGTGCAATAGAACAAAGTGGCCATCAGTTCATTATAAGGATGCTTCCATCCACTACACCAATCAAATGTAAAGTGTGTCAACCCTAGTGATTTCACTTGTGTATTGACATAACTCTTGAAGGCCTTGCTTTGTATGTTCTGTGAGGCAGTAGCAGTCAATTGGTGTGGATAGAATGCAATTATTTTCCCACGAATTAAATCCAGCTGTCTTTCTGCATCATTTGGTGGATCAGGAAGTGTGGTAATGTCCCTGGCTACCATATTGAGGATTTCACGGCAGTGTATCTGAACAATTGTACGCACTGATTTGCTTCCATCTGGAAGTACTCCCTTCAGTTCCTTCAGATGTTCTTTTTGTGATTTTCTCTTTGCTGATGCACTATTTTTTTTCTCAAACCTTTGTTAGATTGGGCCCTTGCATATCTAGCATATTGATCTTCATTCCCTGTGTTTTCAATAAATTACCATTAATACATTATTACACCAAACAAAGGAACTTATTTACATACCATCTGAGTCACTAAACAAGGATTCATGTAAATAATTATCTGGAGCTAATTCTTGTGAAGTTGATTTCAAATTTCCCTTGTTATTTTTTGAAAGATTGGTCCCACCCTTATGTCTTGAATAATCTGCCATTGTTTTTAGTCCCAGATTATCATTTTTTGCTGGAATCTTAACTCGGCTTGTTGATGCTACTGAGGATGCTGCAACTATCTGCTCCTGATAATTTGAAACTTGATGTTCAGGATCCTCGGGCTCAGCTAAAATGGATAGTTTCAAAGAAGAAATTAAGTTTAATAAATGTTCAGTATGCACTTGAAGAACCATGTTTTAAGCTCACTTTCCCACTCCTTCCCTTTGGAGCTTTTCATTTGGATCATAGGATTTGAAACAGATTTAAGCTGTATGGGTGAAGAGTAACCATCTTCACTACCTGTATTTATCAAGATTCAAAGACCAATAGGGTTTTAGAAAATATAATATTTGATCAATTTTGGGATGAAGAATTACTATCTTCCTCCTCATTACTCTGTTCAATGCGTATTCTTTGTTTTTGAGTTTCCTTTGTATTTGAATGGCTTGAAAATGGAAAAGAAAATAATCCTGGCCTTTGTGTTTCAATGGGTACTTTGGCCTGATACAAATCTTTGGGTTCTGTGGGGATGGAAAATGGGTCAGACATGCTTTTCCTCTTTCTCTCTTGCGCTATTGAATAATTTCTCCAGTTAGCTTCTATTAAATTAATGTTGGATACAAATGGTCACTTTACTAACCAAGCCAACCATGAATTTTCCTAGGCCAGTATCGACCAAACTTTGGAATTTCTGGTCCATATGATACCTGATAAATTCATTTGTAATTACAGTAATGAAAAAAGAACATACTTGATAATTCTTCTTCCAAACTTGATGTAATTCCACCTTCATTGGCTTCAAATATCTGGTGCACTCTTTTTGGGACTGAAATCATCTTCCTACCAGGAACTTCTGCACAAACAATTTGAACAGGGATCTGCCTCAAATTTGTTGGTGTAGAAATTTGTGGATTTTCAAATTCCATTGGGAGAAGGACCCCCAGTAGATATTTGGATGGAAGGATGCTCCATAACTGTTGACTTTCTTTTAAGACTTGAGGAAGAGCTGGGACCCGGTTTCAAGCTTTCATCATAATGAACCCTGCATTTGTTACGTTCTGATGGAACTGAGGCTTTCCCAATTTGCGGATGGCTTCTAGCATGCTCTTCTTGAATGTGAACTTCTTCCCTCTGGCAAAAAGCCTCAAATTCATCGATTTCAGCCTGGCCTGCAGGTTGAGATTGATTATAATCTATGAAATATATCAAGAATAGTTAAAACCTCCTATTTTGTGGTAATTAATATTTAATTGAAAGTACACCTTTATATATAGATTGATGGGAAGCTTTTGGAGTCTCCAGATTAAGATCAGACATTCCACTTTCCTCTGATTCCTTGGATTCTGTTCAGTTTACATCAAAAAATAAGTACATAAATATTATTATAATAATTAATTACTTACCTGATCCACTTGAGGAATATGTAACCAATGGTTTTATTTGAACTAGCTTCAATGGGTTTGGAATTGCTGGCCTAGTTGCAGGACCAGATACCTTTGGGGATGATGATTTCTCTTGCAAGCTCGTCTTACTGGGACTTGGTGGATATGCCACCCTTGATGAAGGAGATTGTGTCTGATGAATTGCACCACTGGGAAGTGGGGGTACAATTGATGGACCACCCACTTTTGGTGAGGATATTGGTGGACCAGCCACTTTTGGTGAAGATTGATTTATTGAGCTGGTAGTCTGTGGAGGTGGGGTTGGTGTGGTAGATTGATGTATAGCTTCAGGGGCTTCTTTATCTGGAAAAAAATGAATTATGATTAAAAAAGCATATGAAATAAGCTAAAATTTTAGATATAGAGCTCACAATCATCAGAGCTATCTGTCACGCTAGCAGGAAGTGAGATATTATATGGATCCATGTGGTATGAATGATTCAGTTTTGATTGAAAAATTTTGTTTAGAAAATGATTGTAAAGGTATGTGCAAATTATTCAGTTGGAAAGGAAGCGCATGGGATAATCTTAGGCACAGGTATCTTATATATAAGATCAATCCTCAATACTATGTATCCCATTATTTAATTATAATAATGAAATCAAGGCTGATTCAATCATTTTCCAAAGATCCATTATTCATCAACCATCTGGATTGCCTTTATATTATTGTTTCCATAGCAATTAATTGTATTCAATCTATGATGACTTGAATTTTGATATGAAAGCCAATCATATGGCTCATTTCTCAGACACTTACTTATCAATTGTTGATTAATATAGGTGATAATGGTATTCATACATACAGATAATGATTATTTGCGTAAGTCTTGTGGTACCCCAAGGAGTGTAGGGTTAGTACCTATCCATAGACCAGGAACAACAACTAAGAAATAATTTGGGAAACCCATCCTTTACACATTATTGCCCATTTTACAGGTAGTCAAATGCTTTCTCAAAGGGGATTGATGCACAGGGTTCGGCTCAAATCAGTGATTGAACTTAACCTGGTATTTGAAGGTGGATTTTCGATAGTGGCTTGTTTGAAAAAGCTAGGGTGAACCAAACTCTTTTTGGAACTTGATTCTTTGAAAAAACCCTTTGGCTTATTTGACTTGCAGCTATGACAAACAAACCCACATATGGGTGTAATGAAAAATGGAAGGTTGCTTTTAGAAGATATGTAAAACAACCCCCCATATCAAGGGTCACAAGAAAAAGGGTGGTGTTCATACCAGTTGTGATAAAAAACCCACCAATAGATGAGTAATATCAAACAAGGTGCTGTTTTAAGCAGCTTTAACAAAAAATCCCCTAACAGAAGGGTAATAGGGAATGGGGGGTTGTTCAAAGGAGCCAGAACGCATAACCCCCCAACAGAAGGGTAATAGGAAACAGGGGATTGTTCAAAGGAGCCAGAACAAACAATCCCCAACAGAAGGGTAATAGGAAACGGGGGTTTTTTTTGGCAGCTATGACGAACAAACCCCTGTAGGAAGGCTAATAGGAAACGGGTTTTTTTGAAGACGCTAGAACAAACAATCCTGGCAGAAGGGTAATAGGTAACAGGGCGATGTTTGAAGCAGCTAGAATGAACAACCCCCAAACCACCCAGTAGATGAGTAATACCAAACAAGGTGTTGTTTCAAGCAGCTTTAACAAACAATCCCCCAAAAGAAGGGTAATAGGCAACAGGTGGTTGTTCAAAGGAGCCAGAACAAACAATCCCCCAACAGAAGGGTAATAGGCAATGGGGGTTGTTTGAAGGAGCCAGAACAAACAATCCCCGACAGAAGGGTAATAGGAAACGGGGGGTTGTTTGTGGCAGCTATGATGAACAAACCCCCATAGGAAGGCTAATAGGCAATGGGGTTTTTTGAAGACACTAGAACAAACAATCCTGGAAGAAGGGTAATAGGCAAGAGGGGGATGTTTGAAGCAGCTAGAATGAACAACCCCCAAACCACCCAGTAGATGAGTAATACCAAACAAGGTGTTGTTTTAAGCAGCTTTAACAAAAAATCCCCCAAAAGAAGGGTAATAGGCAACAGGGGGTTGTTCAAAGGAGCCAGAACAAACAATCCCCCAACAGAAGGGTAATGAGCAATGGGGGGTTGTTTGAAGGAGCCAGAACAAACAACCCCCGACAGAAGGGTAATAGGAAACGGGGGGTTGTTTGTGGCAGCTATGACAAACAAACCCCGATAGGAAGGCTAATAGGCAACGGGGTTTTTTTGAAGACGCTAGAAAAAACAATGCTGGCAGAAGGGTAATAGGTAACAGGGGGATGTTTGAAGCACCTAGTATGAACAACCCCCAAACCACCCAGTAGATGAGTAATACCAAACAAGGTGTTGTTTCAAGCAGATTTAACAAAAAATCCCCCAAAAGAAGGGTAATAGGGAAGGGGGGGTTGTTCAAAGGAGCCAGAACAAACAATCCCCCAACAGAAGGGTAATAGGCAATGGGGGTTGTTTGAAGGATCCAGAACAAACAATCCCCGAAAGAAGGGTAATAGGAAACGGGGGGTTGTTTGTGGAAGCTATGATGAACAAACCCCCATAGGAAGGCTAATAGGCAACGGGGTTTTTGAAGACACTAGAACAAACAATCCTGGCAGAAGGGTAATAGGCAACAGGGGGATGTTTGAAGCATCTAGAATGAACAACCCCCAAACCACCCAGTAGATGATTAATACCAAACAAGGTGCTGTTTTAAGCAGCTTTAACAAAAAATCCCCCAAAAGAAGGGTAATAGGCAACAGGGGGTTGTTCAAAGGAGCCAGAACAAACAATCCCCCAACAGAAGGGTAATAGGCAATGGGGGGTTGTTTAAAGGAGCCAGAACAAACAACCCCAGACAGAAGGGTAATAGGGAACGGGGGGTTGTTTGTGGCAGCTATGACAAACAAACCCCCATAGGAAGGCTAATAGGCAACGGGGGATTTTTGAAGACACTAGAAAAAACAATCCTGGAAGAAGGGTAATAGGTAACAGGGGGATGTTTGAAGCAGCTAGTATGAACAACCCCCAAACCACCCAGTAGATGAGTAATACCAAACAAGGTGTTGTTTTGAGCGGCTTTAACAAACAATCCCCTAAAAGAAGGGTAATAGGGAACGGGGGGTTGTTCAAAGGAGCCAGAACAAACAATCCCCCAACAGAGGGGTAATAGGCAACGGGGGGTTGTTTGAAGGAGCCAGAACAAACAATCCCCCAACAGAAGGTTAATAGGCAACGGGGGGTTTTTTGAAGGAGCCAGAACAAACAACCCCCGACAGAAGGGTAATAGGAAACAGGGGGTTGTTTGTGGCAGCTATGACAAACAAACCCCCGTAGGAAGGCTAATAGGCAACGGGGGTTTTTTGAAGATGCTAGAACAAACAATCCTGGCAGAAGGGTAATAGGTAACAGGGGGATGTTTGAAGCAGCTAGAATGAACAACCCCCAAAAAGAAGGGAAATGGGCTAAGTGGGGTAGTTCAAACCAGCTATGTCAAACAAACCCCCATGAAAATCTAATACAAAACGGGGGTTGTTCAAAGAAGCTAAAACAAACACCTCCCAAGCTGATGGGTAATGATCCATGGGGGGTTATTAGAAGTAGCTGTAGAAAACAACACCACATTTGGAGGTCAATGGAGAATAGAGATTTTCAGGTTCAGTTGTGGCAAAACCCCATGTTGAGAGGGTAATAATAAACAAGGAATTTTGATTTTTATCAACTGTTTTGAAAAATGACCCATTCAAGGGGTAATTAATCATGAAAGGCTGTTCTAATCATATATTTGAGAGAATCCCCTGTAAAAAGGATAATAATATCAGGGGGCAGTTTCAATGACAAATTATGAAGAACAACACATCAAAAATTAGGTTTTAAACCCACTGAATATGTGGCTTTTGATCAACTATAGTATACAACCCTGTTTGAGCCATTGCATATCAGTACCTTTCCTATCTAAATTTGGAAGCATAGCTGTGAAATGAGTTACTAGTGGGAAAGTCATCTCTGCCATGATATCTTGAAATTAGATTTTTAATAATTTGGTTTGTACCAACTGTACACAGCTGTATTCCAATTGAAAATAAGAATATAAGTATTTATATATAGCCCTTGCATTTGAAAAAAGCCAAGTCAATAGCTTATTTTTTCTCTTTTTAATATTTAATCATACTAATCTCAAGCTAACACCCTACCTCTTAATAGCCCCTGATGAATTTTAAAAGTTATTCAAAACTGAAGATTTGCCTATGTAAGGAATGCATCAAAAAAACACATCATTCACCCTCTGGTATCTCTTGTGGCCTAGCGTTCACCAAAAATGATTATATATATCATATTGACAAGATTTCAAAACAAATTCAAGATAAAACACAAGCTATTGGCTTTAATTCTGATGCTGAAATCAACAATCACAGGTCTTCATGTGCTTCTCTGGTTATAGCATCTGAAAAGTTCCATCAGAAACAGAAATTTGATAATTCAATACATTCTGACCCAATGTCAAATTTGGAACATTTTGATTGCTCATTTTGGTCCTATCAGAATTTGGTACAAAATAACAATTCAGGCATTACAGCAATGATTATCATGGCCATATTGGATAGCTATCATGATATTGGCCGCAAGGCATCCAGGTTCCTCCTCCCAGCTTTAAAAGTCTTAATAGAACAATTGCAGAAGAAGCAAGAAAAAGTATTAAAGGAAAATAAAATGAAAATACCAAAGGATCCAATTTCTATCTATCAATGGTAAAGATTGGATCCTACACTTGTTTCTTATGTTTCCTGTCCTTAATGCTGGGTTTTGGCTTCCCAATGTGAAGTAGAAGGCAATTTAAATATTAAATGTCATATGGACCTTGAGCCCCATGAAATTCAAGCTCCATGTAATGAACCACTTGGAAAAATTATTGATTTACCTCATCTACCCCTGAAAAAGCATTTATCACCCCACAAGCTTTTCTACTATCAAAATTTCAAGTCTTGGCTGGGGCACTTTCTTCAAAGACCAAAGATCCATGAATTGCTATCCTTGCACATTGAAGCTCAAAATAACTCTGAAGTAACAGACATTTGGCAGGGTGAAATTTGGAAGAACTTCAAAGGGAATCAAGAATCTCCATTTCTCACAAAGCCTGGGAATCTTGCATTTTCACTATATGTTAATTGGTTTAATGCCTTTGGAAATTCCAGCCGTACCTCCATTACTGGAGGTATAATGCTGGCTTGTCTCAATCTTCCTCCTGAAGTACATATGAAGCCAGAAAACATTTATATTCCAGCCATCATTCCAGGACCAAAAGAGCCAAATGGTGAACAGCTTAATTACCTGCTGAGACCGCTTGTTAAAGAGCTCAAAGAGCTTTGGAAGGGTGTTCAGTTTTTTCCAACGAGAAATTCCAACTCAGGTGAAACCATTCAATTAGCCATTTTGACTGTTATTGGTGATATTGTGGCTATTAGAAAGATAACTGGGTTCATTTCACATTCAGGTTCAAGATTCTGTAGCTTCTGTACAATCCAAAAAGATCATATTGAAGATATCAAAACATATATATGGCCTAGCAGAAAGTTACGTTCACATAAACAATATGTGGATTCCTGGCTCAATTTCTCAACTGCTACTGAGCAAGCTTCATTTTTCAAGGAGAAAGGTGTACGCTATTCAATCCTTGAAGATCTTCCTTACTGGGATGCAATGAAAATGGTATCTTTAGATATTATGCACAACTTATTATTAGGTGTAGTCAAGGATCATGCATTTTTTAAGCTATGTATTCCCTAGCCAACATGGAAGAATAAAAGAAATAAGTCAGAAGAATTGGGAATTTTTGAGAATGATTCCACAGATAGTGATGATATCGAAGTTATTATTTCCAGAAAAGAATGGAGAGGATTACAGAATGAAGGACAAAGCCGAATCAATCAGTTTAAAGCACAAGAAATCTCAACAAGAAAGATGAAGAGTAGTGATAATATTTATTTTTCCTCCCTGACAGAGCCTTACAATGATGATCCAGACTTTATTCCTATCAGCTCTGAAATCAATGTAGAAGGATTTGATTTATCATTTCATTCATATGGAGTTTTTAACCATGAAAAGATCAAAGACTTACGTCAAATAGTAGAACAAACAACTATTCCTTCTTTCTGGACAAGGGTCCCAAAGAATCTTGGCTCAGCTAAACATGGAAGTCTCAAGGCCGCTGAATGGGAGCTACTATACAAGGTCTACTTACCTTCCTTCTTTTTAGTTTCTCAGCTTGAGGGGAAAGAAGCTTCTTTGGGAATTATGAATAATACATTCTTACTTATCAGCTGTTTAAATATTGCAATGTCTGCAAATGTAACACAGAAGAAGGTTGGTGATTGGACAATACTTTGGTCAAAATTTCAAAAGTCCTGTCAAAAGCTTTTCCCTAATCAGAGAAGCAAACCCAATTATCATTTCGCCAATCATATTCCTGAATTGATGCTTCGATGGGGTCCATGTAGGGGAACAGCTACTTGGGCCTTTGAGCAGATGAATGGTAACTGGAGTAAGCTTTTATCCAACAATAAAATATGTGGGTTTTTTTAAAAAAATTTAAATTTAAATGATCAATTACTATCAATAAATACTAATAAAAGGAATCTTCCAGCAAATATATCTTTAACGATGTTAAAAAAGACATGCCAGAAGTCAAACCTAGCATATCTTTTGCATTCACAAGATTCAACAGAAATGATTTCTCAAATAAATAGTCTCTTGAACTTAAACAATGAAGCAAAGAATTGCTCAAAGAGTCCACAACGGCTTGATGATTGTAGCTATGAAGAAATACTTAAATTCCTTCAAGTCAGGTATCCACTGAAAAAATACATTGCTTGTCACAATGCACATTTATTTAGTGATAATTATAAAGTTCTGTCCCCTTATTACGAATTACACTTGACCTTTAGTTTTAATGGGAACAATTTCTCCACTCATATGAAGAATAGGGGAAACAGCCAAATGACAAATAAAAATAATGGAATAGTAGAATTTGGAATAATAAAAACAATTTATTCCCTGGTTGATCCATACATCACTCAGGAACCATATTTCATTAGAGTTTCTCCTATACAAATAGAAACCAATTTTCTTCTTGATTGGCCATATTTTAATATATACAGGGGTTTCAAATCAAATAATTCAATAATTAATCAATCTTATGATATTCTATCATATTTTGGTCTTCTTGAGTATAAAAAGTACCTCTGCATTGTTCAATTGTATCCATTATTGAATGGTTTGTCATTGTAGGAGATAACATAATTTAGCTTTAATTATGAACTAGTTGAAAAAATATATGTACTGCATTAAGATGGCTCAAAGCAGATCTTTTGGCTGAATAAGGGATTTTTATGCAATTTAGAAAAGCCCCTCTTAACCTATCTATTGGATAGCTCTTACAATCCTAATTTCTAGTACTTTTCATACCCTGTAATATATGCTTTCTCCCCTCTCAGGTCCCTATGAGGTTTTAATCCTTAGGCTCACAGGGTATTTGGAATTGTGACTGTAAAACAGGTCTGTAAAAACTTAGAGTTTATCTGATATAAAATTTTAAAAATTTCCCATCATGTGGTTTCATGATAGCATAGATTTGAGGAATACATGAATGGCTCCAAAAGGGTATTATCCAACCTCAATTCAACTTCCATGTGACTTTGTAATATCCACTTTCAGGAGGCTTAATTCCAAGGCAGAATACTGAGAAAGATATTATGTGGTTCTTAATAATTTCCAATTCAAAATATGTTTATATTTTGCCATCATCTCACTTTCCAAGCTTCAATTAATGTTTTAGAATCCTTAATGATGGGTGTTTATTTTTTTTTTAATTTTAATATTTTCTTTTTGTCATATTCAAGCCATATTTAAGGAACATAATGGTTAGAAATAGGCCATTAAGTTACTACCAATATGTCACATTTCCGTTTTATCAAAGGAATATGTTATTACTGGTCAGCCACTTGGACTAAAAATGCCCTGGTGAATGGAGGACATCCTTAGGAGGTTCTGTGCCTATGGCATGGAATATAAGGAACATGAGGGATATACCCATGACTGGGTTACCCTTCTACCAGAAGTCAAACTGGCTTATAATAAAATTCAGCACTCTACAACAGGAAAAACACCTGCACTGGTAGACAAAGGGTGGAATCCCTTGTTGCCTGTGGATCACTTGAAGAAGAATCTTCTGCCCATCCACCCCACAGCAAAAGACTACCATGATATGTGGAAGAGAGCTTGTGAAACAGATGCTAAATGCATAGCTGAGGCAAAAGATTATAATAAGCAGAGGTGGGACAAGGCACACATGGAACCTGACTTTCAGGAAGGGGACCAGGTGTTAGTGTCTACACTGAACTTTAACAATCTTAAAGGACCCAAGAAGATGACAGACTCATTTGTAGAGCCCTTCACTATCATTAAGTTGATAGGCAGGAATGCAGTGGAAGTCAAGCTCACAGAGGAGTTTTCCGGGAAACACCCAGTATTTCCAGTGAGTTGGGTCAAGCCATACTTCCAAACAGAAGAGGGTGAATTCCCCTCCAGGAAGAAGAACCTCACACCACCAGAAAGAGTGGAAGGAGAGGACTCCGCAGGACCTGTGAGTAAGATCATCAGGGCCAGGAAGATCAGACTTAATGGGAAATATCAAAGACAATATTTGGTCAGATTCAAGAACCAAACAGCTGATAAAGACAAATGGTTGGCAGAAGATGCCATACCAGATTGGAACCTTCATTTAAGGAGATTCAGAGCCTCTAGGAGGAGTGAAAAGTCTCAAAAATAATGAGCCTTTTTTAGACAGAGGGTACATCAGCCTGTGACTCAAAACCAGAGCATAAGCATGACAGCCAAAATACCATAAACCAATGGTATAGCCAAGATACCACAAAAACATGGAGCTGCGCCAAATCAGCTCAAAAGGTATCAAACAAAAGTTGAAACTCACACTGTGGGAACTCCTCTTGTGTGGGATTACAATGAGGCAGTACCTGGAGGGGGAAATCACAGGTAACTAGTTTTGAATTGCTGATAACTCCTGTAACCAAGGGTGGCAAGGGTGTATTGCCTGCCCCTCCTAAAATACTGAACCAAAATCTTCCTTGGAGCTCACAAACCAAAATAAAATTAGTAAGTGGCTTTACAACTGCAGAAGAAAAAATTCAGCAGTCCCAGATACGACCTATTCAATAAATAATAATAAAAGAAATGTCAGTAATTTGGTTAATTTTTTAGATTTAATGAAATACTTTTAATTTTAATCTTTTGGTTAAATTGAGGTGAGTGGTTTCTTCTTGGTGATAAATCCTTGGTAGGATGGTTTTTTTTAAGGTGTTCTGGAAAGCTGGATGAGTGTTGATAAAGGTAATTTTGTTTAAGGTAAAGTTATAATAGAGTAGAATAATTTTTTAAAGGTTTGTTATTTTTTTTAATAGTGTTTAATAATAAGATAAAATTGTATTTGTTAAATTTAAGAGGTAAGATTCTTTAATATTTTATTTTCTTTTTTTTGAAAGGGGTAAGTTAGTTTTAAATCCTGATAAATGGTGTTAATTTTTACTGGATAAAATATTTTGATAGACTAGTAACCCTAAGCTTGGGTACTGGGTAATTTTTTAATAATAATTTTTTTTTAATACTAATATTCCACTTAGCTTAGCTACTGGGTAATTTTCAACACTATACTTCCACTGAGCTTAGCTACTGGGCAAGTAAATTCACTATGATTTTCTGGACTAGCTCCCAGGTGAGAGATGACTTATTCCTGTGCTTGTAATCTGCAGAGGATATATTGTGCATGGGGGGAATTTGAAATTTGGGGGGAGAGAGCCCCTCTATTTATACCTTTTGGGAGCCTAGAGGGCCCTCCATGGGAGCTGTCTTTTTCCACTTTAATTCCTCTTGATTTCATCATGTGACTCTGTTTTTGGTGAGGACCTTTCTTGCATGGGTCAGGTGATTTCAGGTTTGGTGATAATTTTCTCTCTGCACAGCCTCCATTTATCACATGATCATATTTTGGTGGACTGATTATGATGTGATATTCTTGGATTTTCCTTGCATGCATGAGGTGATTTCATTTTGGCTGAGGATTTTTCTTGTGCACAGCCTCTTTTTTGTCACATGATATTCTGTTGGTGGATGCAGTATCACATGTTGAACTTTTAATTCCTTTGCATATGTCCTATTTTAGGTTTGGTAGAAGTGGCTGTGTAATTTATGCAGGAGTCATGTTGTTTTTCTTCTTTTTGAGCTTTAAAATGAAGTCAGGTGATAATTTCTTGCACTGGTGAAATTACTGTTATGTATGAGATGATGTGATTTTTGAGTTTGACACAAGCTGTGCATAGTCATGTGGTTGAGATTTAATTAAAATTGTGTACTGCATGCAGCCTGTTGTAACTAGCTTTGGTTTGCATGAGGTGATGAGTGGTGTAAATAAATCTGATTCTGTTTTAAGGTTTAAAGTGGGGTTACTTTGTATATAAGATAAGGTACTCCTGTGGCTGTGTTGTCAATGAGCTGCAGGAATTCCATGGGGCTGGGCTTTGCATCATGTGACTTTGAATGCAAGTTGGCTGTATAACTAATGCATGTGTCATTTTCTTGCTGCATGAGTCCTATGGCTGTAAGAGGGTGTAAAGCTGGGTGGGGTGTGTAATTTAAAGGGTGGTACCTTATTTGTTGTAACTAGTGTACTATATGTAACTTAATTTTTTACATATGCATAATGAAATTGAATACCTTATTTAAACACATACACTTCCCTTTGGTGCCTGTGCCATGGTTTTATGAGTTAAATCCAGCTTCTTGCTGTAAAATTGACCTTTTGGTGTAAAATTTGAGTGTAAGTCTGCCTGTAGGATGGATTTACTGCTGTTATGGGGTACTATGAGCTTGAGCCTGGTGAAAAAAATGGTATGGAATACCACATCCCCCTCTCCATTTAATGCTGTCCCCAGCATTCCAGGTGAGAGCTCTCTATTCTTCATCTGATTCTGTGGTTTCCTCCAATACCTCTTCCTCATTTATTGATTCATCTTCTTCACTTTCCTCTTCTTCTGTGTCTTCTTTTGTGTCTATCAACTTTCCTTTTGGGTAAAACCTTTTGACTTGAGAGGCAGCAAATCTTCTTGCTAATTCTGTTCCATCCAGCTCCTCAAGTTCATATGGTCCATTGTTTATCTGTCTGATTACTCTGTAGGGTCCATTCCATTTGTTTTTGAAAAGTAGTCCCCAATTAGTTTCTATTGCCTTGTTGTAAACCAGGACCAAATCTCCTGGATTGAGTGGTGATCTTAGTTGGTGTGCCATTCTTCTATCCCAATATTTCATTGAATCTTCCCTTGATTTTTTTAGTTTTTCTGCTGCTTTTCTTCCCCTCTCTTCTTTTCCTTCCAACTGTTTGGCTCTGGCTTCCAATAATTCCTCAGTTGTGGATATTTTGTGCCATTCTACTGCTAAAAATGTTTTTGTTTCAATGTCAATTGGTAATACTGGTAGTTGTCCAAATTGGAGTTCATATGGTGAGAAACCAGTTGTCCTTTTAGTGGAGATTCTGTCAGCCAAGGTAACCAAAGGTAGATATTTTCTCCATTTTCCTCCATTTTCTCCACACATCTTGACTAATGCATCTTTAAGTTGTTTATGGCCTCTTTCAACCATTCCTTGAGACTCTGGGTAATAGGGTGTGGTGATTCTGATCCTTGATCCTGCTTTCTTTACTGCATCTTGTAATTCTTTTCCAAACTCTGGCCCACCATCAACAGTTACTTCTTTTGGTGAGCCATACCTGCATATCCATTCTGAGGTGAACCATTCTGCAACTGCTTTTGCTGTTAATTTGACTAGTCCAACTGTTTCTGGCCATCCTGAAAAATCATCTCTTGCCACGACCATATACTTCAATCTTCCAGATTTGATATGGACTGCATCCATACTGACCCTCTCAAAGATTGTTGATGTTGCTGTAGATTTTCCTTGTTCCCTTTGTAAGTTTTGACTTCTCTTTTGGAAAGCCAGGCAAGATTGAACCCATTTCTTGACTGATTTCTTCATTCCTTCTCACCAAAATCTTGCTTTAATTCTTCTGTAAGTTTCATTTTCCCCTCTGTGGCTCATGTCTTCATGAATTGACTTTAAAATGTAGCTTTGAAGTTCTTTACTTGATATCACCAATTGAGGGTTTGGGTTATTTCTTCTTTTAAGCTGGCCATCTTCCAAGAAAAAGTTGGGTGACCTTCTTTTGATCCTTCTAAATTCTTCTTATTTGCTTGATTCTGGTTTTTTCATTGTACTTAAGTATTCTTGCATCCTCTTCCAAAATCCTTCTTGTTTTGTTGGTACTTGTATTCCTAAAAAATTGAGTGAATTTACATTCTTGGCCCCAAATCCAGGGTGTGGCTTGATCCAATCTTCTTCTTCATCAAATTCTGGTGCATCTTCATCTTCTTCTTCTGTGGTTTTTGGTCTTCTGGATAGCCCATCTGGAATAGTGAAAGTTTTCCCTGGTTTGTGTACCAAATCAAAGGAAAATAGGTGAATGAAAGCCATCCATCTTGTCATGGGGGCATTGGGTAAGCAAGGGGTGTTTATCATTTCAATTAAGGCCTTGGCATCAACCTTTAATTCAAAATGTTGTCCCCAAAGTATTTTCTGAAGCTTCTTGAGAATTCTTGCAACTCCACAGAGTTCCAATTTGGGTTGTGAGTATTTTGATTCTAATTTTGAAAAAGTTATTGATTCATATAATACTGGTCTGTCCTTTCCTTCTTTGTCTTCTTGAGTGAGTACTGCTCCTGCAGCAATGTAGCTTGAATCTACTGCTAGCTTAATTTTTCCTGATCCTTTGTCATAATCCAATTTCTTGAGAGTTATTTCTTCTCCAACTATTCTTCTGAGCTTATGGAAAGCTTTTTCACATTTTTGATCCCAATCCCAGTCAACATCTTCTCTGGTGAGCCTTCTGAGAGGTGATGAAACTTGTGAGAAGTTTTCAATAAACATTCTTACATAGGCACAAAGACCAAGAGATCCTCTTATTTCCTTTTTGTTGAGAGGTGTTGGCCAATTTTGAATCTTGTTGATCTTTTGTTTTGAGATTGTTCTTCCTTTGAATGATACAACATGCCCTAATATGTCCAAAGCTGGAACACAGCATGCAAACTTGGATCCTGAGATAGTAAGTCCTGCTTCTTCAATCCTGAATAAAACTCTTTCTAAGGTTATGGCATATTCCCATATAAATCTTCTGATTGAGGGGTTTTCTGGTAGTGTTTCTTGGTTGTAAAGTGATCTTGGTCCTTTTATTCCTCCATCATCAATAAATATTCCTACACTTTCTGGTATTTCTTCTTGGAGTATCCAGGTCATTTGGGCTTGGTATACTGCTACTGAGTTGGTGGCTCCTTGGGGTAGTCTTGTGAGTTGCATCCTTCCAAGGGGTGTTTCAAAAGTGGTGAGGGGTCTTGTAGTGACATCTAATTCTCTTTCATCATATCCTCCCATGATGTCTCCTAGTCCATAGCATGCTCTTCCTGCAAATGCATCTACAAATTCTTCAATATGAGGTGGTAAGCCAGCATCCTTTATGGTGACTTTGTTGAGTTCTTGAAGGTCATGGACAATTCTGAGTTTCCCATTTTATTTGGCCACACAAAAGATTGGGCTTGTGTAGCTTGAGGTGGATTGCTCATAGAGTCCAGTCCTGATTCTTTCTCTTATTAATTCAGCAAACTGAGGTAAAATTGATTTGGGTATAGGAATAGGGTTCTTCTGCCAAGGTTCATGAGGTATTACTGGTATCTTGTAAGGTTTTCCATATGAGTGTTTGAGTAATCCTCTTTCTTCCTCACAGAAAGCTATTGCTTTTTCCCTTAAGGTAATAACATTTTTGAGTAAATTGATTTCTTCATTTGATAACCATCCTGGTGGGCCAAAATTGACTGCTTGGAGTCTTTCATGGGTGACCTTGAAGGTTTCTTGAAATATAGGTGGGTTTGGTGATAAGGGTGTTTCATAAGGATCTCTTGACAAAGGTGGGTTAAGGTCTTGGGGCGTTGGCTCATTGACTGGTCTCACCTTTTTCAGGACTGATTTTTATTTGTCTGCTAAAATTTGGTGATCCATCTTCAATTAGTTATTTTGTTTTTTCTTCTTTCTTTTTTTGAATGATTTCTAAGAATTTGCTAGTGTTCTGAAATCTTGAGGTCTTCACAGTTCTTCTTTCTTCTTTCTTACATAAAAAATGTAGTTTAAGGTCATACAGGACCTACAACTAGGTGTGTAACGCCTGTATATTAGGTATACAAGTCCTGCAGTTTAAGTCATGCAAGGACCTCCTGGCCTAATCCAAGGGCTTATATTGATTCTTGAGCTCCTTTGGGCTTGATTTTGGATTCCACTTGACTCTTGTTTTATTCTTCAATCTTCATGATTCCCACTTGATGCAAGATTCTTCTGGTTGTTTTATTTCTTGATAAGGAATTTTCTTGTCTTAATTGATGGCTTGAGAATTCACTTTGTTCATTTTGGCCAATTTGATAATGCTAAACACCTGTAAAACCCCTTGTTCCTGTTACACAAAGGGAGCAGTTTATTGTCATGCTAAGGACAAAAATGGTCCTTCAGCACTTCTCCTGACTAGGACAATCCCCTCCAGCTTCTTGGCTGTTATTATTTTATAAGTTTCCCTTCCCAAGTCTACAGGGGAAGCAGTTTACTGTCATGCTGAGGACCTCCTGAGTCTTCAATCTTCTTTAAAATCCCAAGGGCAATTTGAGTTGAGTGTTTTACATCATCTTGTTGGTCCTTCCTGTTAAGTGAGTCCTGAGTCCATAATTATTTCAGTGGGTCATCCTTCAGTCCATAAATCCTGGCCAGTGATTCTTGAATTCCAATTGAGTTTCAATCCAGAATCAAAGAAATCCCCAAGGTCTGGTGTTGTCCAAAGGTCAATCCATAAGGAACTCCTGCTTTTCTTCATGAATAATCTTCTTTATTTTTCAGTATTCTGAATAATTTTCCTATAATGAGTTGTTTCCCAATTCTCTTGCTATTTCCTCAAAATAATTCATGTCCTTTTGTTCTTTTGTATTCCTGAATTTTACCTGTTATAAAGAAATAAAAAAAATTGTAATAATAAGGTGATTTAAAATTGATTTTAATATTAATTTATTGATATTTTTTTTTAATAATATTTGTTTGGATGAGGGCCCCCCTCTCCATTTAAAAATCTTGAGTTGGTTTTTAAATTTTAAAGAGGATATGTTCTCATTCCCCCAAACCTTCCACTATAAGGGATGGTGTAAGAAATAAGTTTACCCACCCCTTATTTTTTATAGTGATTTTGATAAGGATAAATAATGATACATAAGATTTACATATTTTTATTTTTGATTTCTGATTCAATAATAAGTTTTTTTTTGTTTTTTTTAATGTAAGTATAAAATAACCATAAAGTGAGATATCTGAGTGAAAATCACAACTTAAAAGAAATAAACCTGAATCACAATTAGGATCATGGAACTGTTTGGTTGAAGGTGGTAATTTGTTCCAATCAGAAGAAATTGGTGCTCTTGAGAGTATTTATGATTAATATTACATAGTTGAATGATCATAATTTGAGTCCTTTATTCATATAATGACCCTTATGATGCCACAACTCTTCCTTTTGGATTCATCATTGTGACTCAGACTTTATTTCAAGTCCATCCCCTTTATGGTTCAGATTTTCTGTTACCCATAAATGCATTTGAGTTGTTGAAAAAAATATAAACAGTGAAAAATAAGAATTTGTAAAGTTTTTTTTCTTTTAAAAAAAACTCTTGTTTGCTTTTGGGGGGCTTTTTAAAATTCCTTTTGGAATAAATAGCACATTGAGGTGTTATTAATATGTAAATTCCCCAAATTATGTCATCAATTTATGAGTTTTTAATATAAATAACTCCTTCAGAGTTCAATTAATGCCTTCATGGCACAAATAATTCTTCTTTTCAAACAAGTTCCAATCACTCTCTTGTAATTGAAGAAATATTTCAAATAAATGGATCATTTTTTTTTAAAAAAAAATAATACTTGATGTAGAGTTTTTTTTTTTTTTTTATTGTTATTATCGAGTTGAAAAATTAAGCCACCTCATGGCTCTTTTTGTAATAGTAGGAAAAGTATAATAGAATATTCTTTAGCTCATGAATGGGATATGACCCTATTTCTTAGTGAAAATAAATAAATGAGTTTGAAATAAATAAATAAAAAATGTTCAGAACATTCAAGTCAGTAAATATTTCTAATTCTTGTTTATAATAACGTAAAATTAGAAATCAAAAAAATAAGAAATGAAACATTAGGTAGTTTATAGTCTTGCCTAGGACTTATCCTCCTTCTGTAGTCCTTGTCCAATCTTTTTGAATACTTGAAATAGGCAGTTTATGGTCTTGCTAAGGACCATTGGTTGATTGTGTTTTAGCTTTGAGTCCTTGTTGATAATTTGAGTGGGAAGTTTATGGTCTTTCCAAGGACCATTGGTTAATTTACTTTTTTTTATTTTATATTATTTGTTGGTACTTTGAGTGATTTTTTGTTGATATTTGAAGGGGCAGTTTATGGTCTTGCCAAGGACCATTGGTGTATTTTTGATTATTGTTAATAATTTGAGTGGGCAGTTTATGGTCTTGCCAAGGACCATATCTTGTGTCCAGGCACCTGATTGTTGCCTTTGGGGTTTCATGGCATGTGATTTATCTTCAAAGCCAAGTTGTATAAGTAGTTCAAACAGTTTATAGTCTTATTGAGGACTCATTTTCACTTTAAAAGCATACTTAAGCCTATAAAATAAGAGAAATATTTTATTAATGTTGAATACCTGTAGAAGCCAAATAAAATATGTTAGTATAGTTATTATTCAAAATAAGAAATCATAAAAGATAAAAATAGCAGTTTCAAGCCTTGCTTAGGGCTTTTTGTTATTTTGTTTTATTTTTATTTTTATATATATTTTTTAAGCCCATCAGTTTGAAGCCTTGATGAGGGCTTTTCCTTTATAAGTTTTAATTAGAAAATAAAATATAAAATATAAAATCAGCATAAAAAAAGCAAGATAGAAAGCTTCGAACCAGCAGTTTATAGCCATACTTAGGGCTCTTTTTGTATATTGATAACCTGTAGAATTTTGAAAAAATGATTTAGTATGATATAAAAAATAAAATAAATTTAAATGAAAAAGTTTCAGCAGTTTAATGTCTTGCTGAGGACATTTTTAATGTGTTTTTTCTGTCTAAGTCCTGTAGCAATTGAAGATAATAAATGTCAGATAAATTCATAATTTATAAAAATAATAAAAAGAAAAATCATCAGTTTTAAGCCTTGATGAAGGCTTTGGTCAATTTATTATCAATTTCCAAAACATAAATAAAAAATGTCAACAGTTTAAAGTCATGTTGAGGACTTTGTTTGTTATTTGCAGCCCCAGCACATTAAAAAATGAAATATGTCAGCATCATGTAATTATTAAGAAAAAAGAAAAAAATTCCAGCAGTTTAATGTCTTGCTGAGGACATTTTTAATGTGTTTTTTGTTTAATCTTTGTTCTGTTATATATATTTATTCATAAAAAAAAAACATATTTTATGTTGTCTTCTTTTACAGTAATTTCCTTATTGTTACTTTTTATAGATTTTCCATGGTCAAATTGGAAATATTCAGGACTTTTTGTTAGTTTTCCAAAACATAAATCAAAAAATTCAACAGTTTAAAGTCCTGTTGAGGACTTTTCCTTCAATTTATAAAACACATTAGTCAAAAGAAAAAAAAACATCAGTAATATTGAGCTTTAATAATAAAAAATAGAAATTAAACAGTTTTAAGTCTTGTTCAGGACTTATTGCACCCTTTCAGGTGCTACAGATAGGTTTGTTTATTGTTTTGTAAAGCACTTTATTGTGCATTAAACTCCGTGTGTGGTGTGTTCTTCTCTACTGGAATGTCTGTTAAACTGCCTTAGTGCAGTATATTTTGTTACTTAATGGGGGAATCTCAGCCCCTAAATCTCCTCAGAGGCCTTTCGGGTGGGGTGTTGTAGTTTAAATGGGTGTTATAAAACCCTATTGAAGCTTTTAAAACAGTTCGGGCGACTGTTTCTTCCTTGCAAAGACCTCTAAATGGGTCGTACTACTCACCCCCTGCCCTATGTAGAACAGAATCTGGTGAGCTTTCCTCTTTTTATTTTTTTATTTTTTTATTTTTTTTATTATTATTATTATTTTTTTATTGACTATTGATTTATTGATTTAATTTTATTGTTTTATATATATCTAGTTCCTTCCAAAAGCACCTTTAACGTGCTTTAAATCTTTTCACATGGTTTGAACTCGGTTAGTTGGTCCCTTAAACTCTTATATCAGCTTCGGGTCCAGGATGGATTTGACCATTTTGCTGCAATAACCTCCCAAAATCAAGTACTTGGGCCTCTCAATTGCTAGGACGTCATAAACCTAATCCTCTATATTCAAATCAAAGTGGACTGAAATTCTGAGTATTCCTGGTGTCGCTTCACCTTTGTAGTTCTGTATAAAGCATTGGGTGTGTCATTCAATATTTGGCCAGATCAGGGAAGGTACTGATACTCCTGGCTTATTCTGTACGTCATTGTACAGTACGGTGGTTAGATTTGCATCAGGTCGGTGGTTTCAGTGAATTCCACATTTTCACTAATATCGTTTTTATTAATTTTGGTAATAAAAGGTAGTAGTTCCCTTGACAACTTCAGTAAAGGTTGAAAGATTAATTTGTGATCACTAATTCACATTGAAATATTTCAAAAGCCCTTCAGTGTGATCCTAACCCGGTCTGTTGGTAATGGTAGAAAATGATTCCTTTCCCCCAAGCTAAATCCATATCTACCCCTTGGTTCCAGTACCACCTGTATTGATTTGGCTTTAGTCGGCGATTGCTTTAGCATAATTCCAGAATATCTGTCGTGATGGTACAAAAATTATGCCAAATACCCCTCCAATCGCACTTATAATCCTATCTCCCGTGGTGTGCTCTTAAATTGAGTTTACTGCTAGATTTCCAAGCTTGCAGGTGGCTGTACACTGTTCCTACCGTATGATGGCGTTCCACTATGACTTTACTATGTATTGAGCACCTTTTCAAGTAATATCAGTCTTCGAATTGATTCCTTGCCTTTTCTTTCTTTCTTTTCTGGCTACTGAATTCAGCCAGTTTTTGTTCGTATTATAGGAGTCACTCAATGGGCTGCACTAGGAGGAGACTCCGGGGCCAACCAATCTTCACCCGGTGTTCCCTTGATATGCCAGAAATGTGGCTGAGACGTCATTAAGATTTTTTTTTATATTTAATTTTATTATTATTATTATTGTTGTCTTTTCTGATTTACTAATTCAAGGTATCGTAACTCCTAGATTCCAATTGGATCTTACCGGCCTTTGGAAATCTTACCTTTAAGAAGAATAACACAAAACCAGCTTAATCTCATTTTTTGATGCACTCGGACGTCCCAGACGCCCTTTTTGTTTATATGTTTATTTTATTATTATTTTTTCTTTTTGTCAATTATTATTCGATATCTCAAAAAGCAGCGCCACACTTCCCACTCATTGAAGGATCCCCTTCACGCTGATTCGGCCGATGGACCTCTCAGCTTTAGCTAGCCTTCCCTCCATTGTGTTAGTTTATTCCCTCAAAGTCTTGTTCTAACTTGTCACAAATATGCTCTGTATAACCCGTCTTCTTCCCAAAAGCTGAGCTGCTGCAGCCTAGCCAGCACCGTTTTCTTCTTCTGGACCATTACATCTTGGCGGCTGTAGCTCTTCTTCTTTTTTAGTAGTAACGATGGAGGAACTAAACTCTGCTAGGCTTTAGCAGCCATTCATCATGCCGTAGTTCTGTTTGGCATGAGGGCTGCTGGAGATAACTGGGTTTATTCTCTTTTATTCAGCATATAAGGAGGAACCAGAGCATTGTGGAGTGTTGAGCTGCGACTATAAATACCTAGGAGGGGACCTTTCTGAGACAAATCCCGCCACTAGTCACTTGGTTGCATATTTTACTTAATTAAAAAAATTTATAGTATTGTTTTAAAAAATAATAATAATGCCAGGTCTGTAAAGTAATTGTTTATTATTACTTGATAAAGAATTGCTGATCCTTCGAGCTCTCCTTACTGTTACTTTTAGGATGAGCTCTAGTGATTGTTGCTATGGGTCTTGCTTTGAAGACTTCATAAATGCTTTTCCAACCGAGGAAGTAGAGAGGATGATTTTTGGTGATCCTTCTCCTACTTTGCGTAACACATCCTTGTTGGATTGGGCCTTAGCCTTGACAAGAGATCCTTCCTCACCTCCTGCCCTGGCCTCCTTTTCACGAGATCCATCCCCAGCGCTTTTGGAAGGGGTTCCGGAGCCTTCAATGGCTTTTTATGCCTTTATCGAGGGAAAGTACGATCCACGACTTTTTGTTCCCGATCCGTTCAATTACTTCCTAGGAAACGGAACTTCTACGTCTTCTTCTGGTGAGAGCATGAGAACTCATCCTGTTTTCAAAAGAAAACATCATCCCTACTTCCTTTGACCTTGCAACTCTACTGGCCGTGCCATTACTTCTTGTTAGTTACTCTGGGTAGGTTTAATTCTTTTATTCTTATTTTTATCTATCTTGATGTGCATAAAACTAATACCCAGGCAGGGATTTGTTAATACATTATAATTATATATTGTTTCTTTATCACATTGTTTTGTACTTTTATTTCATTATATATATATATATATTGATGTTTTTTTTTCTTGTGTTGTAGCGCTTGTCCATTGTTATTTGATGGGCTAGACTCTTCTGTGTCTAGCTCGCTGCTAGTATTCCAAAACTTTTATGTAAAAGAAATAAAAAAAAATAAAAACAAAAAATTAAAACCAAAAGATAACTAAACATAATTAAATTCCTAAAGTAAGCTCCAGAGGGACTTAAAGCAAAAGAAAACATGTTCAATACAAAATAAGTTAGTATATGATTTTATAACTAAAATTAATTGGTTAATTAATTAATGGTAAGCTCCGACGGAATAAGTACTAAGATTTCCTTTTGATATTTATATTGATAATTTCTATCTTTTGATCATATCCTAATAATAATTCTTCTAAGTAAAATTAATATAAAATTTATCCGAGGAATATTTAAGTAAAAGAAACATTTTTATTTGTTTTTGTAAAGCAAATCCAAGCTTGAAAACCCATTTTAATGAATTAAGCTTGAATTTAAGTAACGTTTAATAAAACAAATTGTTAAGGGTATAGTAAGCCTTCAGCTATCATAGCTAATGGTAAAATACTTTGATAAAATTAGTAATTAAAGCTTTCAAAATACTTTCTCTACCTATTTCAGCTGGGTAGGCCAAATTCTTTAAAGGTAATCTAAATACTTATTTTTTTATTTTTATTTTTTTATTAAAAAAATAAGAAATAAATAAAATTAGGAATAAAATGAAATATTTAAGAGAATAAGAAAAAAGTTAAATTGAAATTCTAATTTCCATGTAAGTTTTTTTTTTTTTTATAGTCATCATCTACTAATATGAATTCAATTGAAACTGATTATGTTTTTATTTTTTTAATATTATTTTTGATAGCTTATTTTCTGTCCCCCCTTTTTTTTGTAAGGAAAACAACAAAAAGAGAAGAAAGAAAGAAGGAAACAAAAAAAAAATATGATAGATAAAATAATGAATAGAGGACTTAGCAGGTGAGATTTATTTCCATTCAATCCCCTTAACCAAGGATTTTCTTCACCAATTCTTGCTTAATAAATCTTCCTCCCCTCCATGTTTCTGTTTTAAGACTTTTAAAAAAGTCTTTTTGACAGAAGAAGTCCCAATCTTCTGCATTAAGCTTAGTTACACCACCTTTAAGGTTGAGGATTGCTGGTATAATTGTTTCCTCCCAGTGGAAATCCCATGTGGCATTACTAATAATATAACCTCTTGAGATCTTGCATATTTTTCCATTTTTAATTTCAAAGTCCTGAAGGTTTAACCAGTCTTGGCATTCCCAGGTCCTCCAAAACAATCATTTTCTGGGGTGTTCATTCATTTCAAATATTTCATTCCAGTATTGGTTTCCAAGGTTGCCTTCAATTCCATCCCAGGTCAGTAACTCTAAGAATTCATACTTTGTAAGGTTGAATCCAGGTAATTCTTTCCATGGATGAGATATGACAGTTTCTGATGGTGATTTTTCTTTTTCAAAGATTTCCTCAAACTCAATATATAAAAGGACAATGGTGGAAATATCAGGACAGGGTTCTGGTTTTATTTTCAAGAACCAGGCAGGATTTTCATCCATTTCTTGTAGATTAATGTAATTGGCCCAGTCTTCTTTTTCTTCTATCCAGCTGATATCTGTGTCCAATGACCAGGGATTTTCTTCCAGTAATGGCCATGATTCCATTTTCAAGGATTTGGTGGGTTTGAAGTGTTAAGGTAAGATGAATTGAGAATAATATCAAATTTATTTATCAAAAATAGTTTGAGGGTAGGTTGAATGGATTTTGGATGATAAATTTGGGTAAGAATTTGGATATTCCTCTTTGATAAGGCAGGAGGTCACTGCCTAGTGATGATTGGGTTTTGGTGAATAAAAATGGTGATTTTGGTTGATAAAATTTAGTTGCCTCTTTGACAAGGCATGAGGTCACTGCCTAGTGATTATTTAATTTGAATTCTGAATATTTTATTTGATTTTTTGGATTTCCTCTTTGATAAGGCAGGAGGTCACTGCCTAGTGAAGATTGATTTTTCTTTGGGTGAGTGTAATTGGTTATTTTTAATTGATAAGAAATTATTTTCCTCTTTGAGAAGGCAGGAGGTCACTGCCTTATGATTTATGAGTTTAAATCTGACTATTTTGTTTGATTTTTGACTTTTAGAGCTTTTATGTGTCTTCAAAATGGGCCTTGATGGTTTGAAATTTAATTGTTCCATTAATTCTTGAGTAATTTGATCATTGGTTTTGTCAGAAACCTCCAAAATTTTCAGCAATTCCTTGATTTCTTCAATTTCTTGCTTTCTTGATATTGATGAAATATCCTTAAAGTTCCAAAGGTTCTCTTCATTGAAATATTCATCTTCTGGTGACCAATGAAGTTCTTCATTGATAATTTGGTCTTCTTTTATTAATTCCTCCCCATAGGATCCAAAAATTGGTGAATTGGCCAGGGTGGAGGTGATTGATATATTTTTGTAAGTTTTTTTTTTTTTAATTTTTGAGGGATAATTTTTTAATGAATTTCTTCTTTGTTAAGGCAGGAAGTCACTGCCATTTGAGAGAAAAAATGAAATAAATAAAAAAAACACTAATGATACATTTTATGAGTGATACTGATACATTTTAAAGAAAAAATCTTGATTTTGTTGGTTTTATTCAAAGTTGAACTCCCCCCAGTGGGAAAGGTGAGTGTCCGTTGAGTAACCTGGCCAAAATCAGGTCTTTGAGGGCTTCCACAAAGTTGTTTCTTTCCTCAATTTCTGGTTCTGATGGAAATTCTGACCACCATAAGTCTTCATCAATGAATATATATCCATCTCCAACCCATTTCAATTTTCCAGTTTGGTATGTTGATCCATTTAATACAAGGTACCACTGGGCCCAAATTTGATTGAAGTAAAGTCCTCTTCTTGGTAGTGTGGCCATTTCAAATATATCATCCCAGAATTTGTTTTCAAGGTTACCTTTAGTTCCCTCTTCATTTAATAGTTCTAGGAATTGGATTTTGTTCAACTTTGCTCCTGGAAGTTGACATAAATATTCATCTTCACATAAAATTTCTTGACCTTCATCTCCATAAATGTCTTCAAAGGTGATGTATGGCAGGTAGATGTAATTGTATTCATTTTCTAAGATGGATTCTGTTTCATCCTCTTCATTGGGAGGTTTCTGGATAAATTCAGGGTTTTCCAGTTGCCATTCATAAGGTTCTTCTTGGTTGTTCAATGGTCTGTCCAAGAAGTTGATATGGTATGTGTCTTTTAAATTTTTGTCTCTTGCTTCCATAATTTTGAGGTGTTTTTCAATTTCATTTATAATTTCTTCATCTGAAAGCTCATGATGTTCACTAAGTCTGACTTTCTTCTTTTTTGGTTTAGGTTTGAAAGGGTTTCCATGTATTTTCTCATTTCCATCTATCAAAATCTGGAAAGTTTCTTCCTTACTGTTAATTGTCTTGTAACTTATATTGGGTAATTCATCTTCAGAGGTTGAGTCTTCAATTTGTCTTTTGAGGTTGTTTGGCCATTGGGTATTTTGTAAATCTTGACCAAATTCATTACTTTTTGGAGATATGGATAAATCTTGGGTCTTATGGGTCAAATTTATCATGGTATTGTCTCTTTTTGCATTTTGAAACTTCTTTCCTGGGGTATGTCTGACCAATTTTGCCATATTGCATAAATCCATTCCTCTAGGTGGTCCATTGTGCCATTCAAGTGCTTGAGGCTTGCATATTGGCATGCATAATCTTCTTCCATCAGGCTCTTGATAACTGAGTATCTCACCTTGTTTATGGGAAAATTCTAGTCTGATATTGTTGTCTGCGAAGAAAGGTCTTCCAAGTACTGTATGGACAGATCCTTTTGCAATGAAGAAGTGAATTAGAGTTTCTTCACCTGAAGCCAAAATGATTGGAGTAAATTCTGAAAGTGCAACCAATGAAGTGGTATGGCCTCCAATTCCTCTGAGGTTCATGTTAAGATTTCTTGTTGTGAGCGAGGCTTTGATTGCTATTTCTTCCGGTATAATGTTGAGTTCTGAACCAGTGTCCACTAATGCTCTGATAGGATATTCTTCCTTTCCAATGAAGATTTCCATGAATCCCAAAGGACAGGCATAATGAATCTTGGGCTTTGATATTTCTTTTAATCCAGATGTTAATAGTCTTTCTTGAAGATCCATTGAGTTGAGTGATTTAATTTTTTCCTTGTCTTTTTCTGATAATTCCTGTAATTTATGGACAAAATTTGTTGACATCCTCAAAATTTCTTCAATGGTGAGGTTGATCTTTTGTTGCATAATTTTCTTAATAATTTTGTCAATTTCCAATTTAGTTTCAACTTGTTTCTTTTGAGGTTTTCTGAACTTTTTTTCTTCTTTTAAAATTTCCTCATCTTCATCCTTATTGGCTATATTCTCAATTTCCTCCTCAGGTTGGTCTGGTTTTGGAATATTTGAATTTTGGAATTTGGTAGGTATTATCACTCTTTATTCCTCCTTTTCTTCTTCAATGTAAGTTCCTGGAATAGCTTCTTTCTTCTTTGGCTCTTGATTTTGGGATTGTCTTTCCATTCTTTGCCTGGTCTGCCTTAGTCCAATGTGTGATTCAAAAGGATCATTGGCTGAGGAAATGGTAGGTGGTTTCCAATTTGACCAATCTTCAACATGAGCAATTGAGGTTGTTTTATCATCTGATTTCTTTTCAGTGGGCTCAACCTCTTCTTCTTCTTTTGCCACAGGTTTCTCCATAAATTTTTTGTTGAGTTCTGCTTGTTATTTTGCAAAAGCCCTGACTATGTTTTTGGCACTTTCATTTACTTCCATAGGTACTCTCTGATAATCGGGGAAGAGGTAAGATGCTCCTTGGGTTCTGACAATTCTTCTGTCCAGATCTTCAGCAAGGTTAGTGCATCTAGTTGCTGAATGGCCTTCTTCCTTGCAGTAAGGACACTTAAATGGTGGTCTTGGAGCCATTTGGGCTGGTATGTAAGGTTGGTAACTGGATGAAAGTGGTGGTAAGGGATTCCTTGGCCTATATGGCTAATTATTTTGAGGGAATCTTTGCTCTTGATTGTTGTTTCAGTTCCTTCTTGGTGGATTAACTGCTTCTGAAAGGCTTTTAAGTTGATTTAACACTTCTTTAACTGATTCTTTTCCCTCATTTCTTGGTTGGGGCTCTGGTTGTGGAGGATCTTTGATCTTTTGGGTGAGTTCTTTTACTTGTTTTAAAACTTCATCCCAGCTTTCATCCTCAAATCTTGTTTCCTTTTCTGGAGGTTTTGGTTTAGAAAATTCTTTTTGTTGAATAAGTACCTTGGCCTCCAAGTCTTGTTCAATGTATAATTTCAAAATATTCAATCTTGGAATGATGTAACCTCCATCCAAGGCTTGAACCATAGCTCTGTCTTTGATCATTTCTTTGTAAATTGATTCTTGAACACCAGTGGAAAGGCTGGCCAATATTTCATGGTTATGATTGATATCACCTTGGATATATTGGTATCTTTTGAGGTAAGTGATGATTGCTTCATATTCCCCAATGAATTTTCTGTATTGAGTCATGTTTCTTATTCCACCTTCTTGTTGAGTTTTTGTGAATGAATCAGTTATTGAGGATAATCTGTATTTTCTTTCAGGTGAGACTGTTCCCCATCTTCTTTTCATATCCACTTTCAATTGATTCCAATCAGCTGTTTCATATCCTGGCATTCCTTCAATATGATAACTAATTTCTTCATGTTTTGTCCAAAATGCTATTTGTCTTGCAATGTCTCTTCCACTTGCTCCTTCAATTTCTGCAATATTTTCAACTTTCTTGATGAATCTTTCAACATCCTTTCCATCAAACCACAGATTATAGTCCTTGGCTCTGATTTTCACTATTGGAGTAGTGTTTCTTGGAATTTCTTGATGTGATGGAGTTGAAATTTGAGCAGAAATGTTTACTCTTCTTGGTAAAGTACTTTGTCTTTGTTCTGTATAAGGTGTTGATGTGGCCATGGGTCTTGGGTAAGGTGAAGGTGATCCATGTTGCCTGAATGATCTTGGAAGGGTGGTTTGTTCTTCAAGTGGACTATTTTGTGGAGTGTAACTTGATGATTTATTTTTACCTTCTTTTTTGATTAATGCTAGTAATTCTGCTTTCATTTCTAGCATCTTCTGCTGAAGTCTCTCTGTTGAAGACATTTCTTCCTGCCCTTCAACAGTTTCTTCATTGAAGTTTTCTTCCTGGATTTCTTCAATACTACCAGGTAATTTTGATGATGAAGGTTTATCCATTTTTGATTTATTTATTTCTTCCTTTGATTTTGGTTTTGAGTTATTGATTTTATTTCTTTCAAGGAGATCAAGGAAGAATTTCTCCATAACCTTCAAGTCCCTTTTATTGGTTCTTGGTGTTGCAATAGGAAAATTAGAATATTTCTTTGATTCCTCCCCTCGTTCTGTCTCTTTCTTTAGTGGATAATAGGAGTGGTCAGAGTGAGTTGATGATTCAGATTTTTGAGATAATGGTTTTTGCTGATTTTGGCTGTTTGAATCCAGTTTTTTGTTATAAAAATAGTACTCTTGGAGTTGTTAAGAACTTTTGAATTGATTGTAATTTAATTGATTTCTATTGAAGTTGAGGTTGTCTACCACTGTTGAGACACCAGATGTGGGAACTCCTCTTGTGGGGGATTAAAATGAGGCAGTACCTGGAGGGGGAAATCACAGGTAACTAGTTTTGAATTGCTAATAACTCCTGTAACCAAGGGTGGCAAGGGTGTATTGCCTGCCCCTCCTAAAATACTGAACCAAAATCTTCCTTGGAGCTCACAAACCAAAATAAAATTGGTAAGTGGCTTTACAACTGCAGAAGAAAAAATTCAGCAGTCCCAGATCAGACCTATTCAATAAATAATAATAAAAGAAATGTCAGTAATTTGGTTAATTTTTTAGATTTAATGAAATACTTTTAATTTTAATCTTTTGGTTAAATTGAGGTGAGTGGTTTCTTCTTGGTGATAAATCCTTGGTAGGATGGTTTTTTTTAAGGTGTTCTGGAAAGCTGGATGAGTGTTGATAAAGGTAATTTTGTTTAAGGTAAAGTTATAATAGAGTAGAATAATTTTTTAAAGGTTTGTTATTTTTTTTAATAGTGTTTAATAATAAGATAAAATTGTATTTGTTAAATTTAAGAGGTAAGATTCTTTAATATTTTATTTTCTTTTTTTTGAAAGGGGTAAGTTAGTTTTAAATCCTGATAAATGGTGTTAATTTTTACTGGATAAAATATTTTGATAGACTAGTAACCCTAAGCTTGGGTACTGGGTAATTTTTTAATAATAATTTTTTTTTTAATACTAATATTCCACTTAGCTTAGCTACTGGGTAATTTTCAACACTATACTTCCACTGAGCTTAGCTACTGGGCAAGTAAACTCACTATGATTTTCTGGACTACCTCCCACGTGAGGGATGACTTATTCCTGTGCTTGTAAGCTGCAGAGGATATATTGTTCATGGGGGGAATTTGAAATTTGGGGGGAGAGAGCCCCTCTATTTATACCTTTTGGGAGCCTAGAGGGCCCTCCATGGGAGCTGTCTTTTTCCACTTTACTTCCTTTTGATTTCATCATGTGACTCTGTTTTTGGTGAGGACCTTTCTTGCATGGGTCAGGTGATTTCAGGTTTTGTGATAATTTTCTCTCTGCACAGCCTCCATTTATCACATGATCATATTTTGGTGGACTGATTATGATGTGATATTCTTGGATTTTCCTTGCATGCATGAGGTGATTTCATTTTGGCTGAGGATTTTTCTTGTGCACAGCCTCTTTTTTGTCACATGATATTCTGTTGGTGGATGCAGTATCACATGTTGACCTTTTAATTCCTTTGCATATGTCCTATTTTAGGTTTGATAGAAGTGGCTGTGTAATTGATGCAGGTGTCATGTTGTTTTTCTTCTTTTTGAGCTTTAAAATGAAGTCAGGTGATAATTTCTTGCACTGGTGAAATTCCTGTTATGTATGAGATGATGTGATTTTTGAGTTTGACACATGCTGTGCATAGTCATGTGGTTGAGATTTAATTAAAGTTGTGTACTGCATGCAGCCTGTTGTAACTAGCTTTGGTTGGCATGAGGTGATGAGTGGTGTAAATAAATCTGATTCTGTTTTAAGGTTTAAAGTGGGGTTACTTTGTATATAAGATAAGGTACTCCTGTGGCTGTGTTGTCAATGAGCTGCAGGAATTCCATGGGGCTGGGCTTTGCATCATGTGACTTTGAATGCAAGTTGGCTGTATAACTAATGCATGTGTCATTTTCTTGCTGCATGAGTCCTATGGCTGTAAGAGGGTGTAAAGCTGGGTGGGGTGTGTAATTTAAAGGGTGGTACCTTATTTGTTGGAACTAGTGTACTATATGTAACTTGATTTTTTTACATATGCATAATGAAATTGAATAATTTATTTAAACACATACACTTCCCTTTGGTGCCTGTGCCATGGTTTTATGAGTTAAATCCAGCTTCTTGCTGTAAAATTGACCTTTTGGTGTAAAATTTGAGTGTAAGTCTGCCTGTAGGCTGGATTTACTGGTGTTATGGGGTACTATGAGCTTGAGCCTGGTGAAAAAAATGGTATGGAATACCACAACACCTTTCTGAAAATATAAGTCCCATCACCATAGGACAAAGAATAACAAAGTTATTCCTGCTCAAAGTTCTTGCTGAGCATAAACCTTAATTTTCACCTCTCATCTAAAATCCAGAAGGAGAGGCTTAACCCCATAAAATGGGTATTCAAAATGAAGCTCTAAGACAGGGCTATCCAATGGTACTAGCCAAACTGAGCTAGCACCAGTATTACTTGAAGTATGGCCAAATTCAGGCCAAATAAGGGTGAACAAAACATTCACGTCTCATCTAACTTTTGCAGTTTTAGCGTGAGATACCTAAAGTGGGGTCTTTTTGAAAAGAGAAAAAACAGGGCTATCCGATGATGACATCCATTTTCCCATATCTCAACTATGTCAGAAGCTATGGGGCAAATAAGCTCAATACAGCTTTTTGCCTATACCATGCAAAGGCACAAAAATCTCGTACATGGGATAACTTTGCCATATTTAATGATACCCATATCAAATGAGGTACCATTGTGTAGAGCACATACAGGGCTACACACCAAACCAATTGTGAGGTTAATATCTCATGAATTGACAGTGTTATGGCTTTTTAAAGGGCAGATTCCCACCTGCTGTCATATATGGCTTTACCATGGGATAATATCCCATGGCCATGAATATGAGGTGTCAAATAGACAAAGAAGCTTGTTTTTACTTCAATACCTCATATGTTAGCCAATACTGGGGTCCCATACAGTTTCTGTACAGCATTCTATGCGTCATACACGTCAGAATCAGGCTGTGAGGTCCCCAGATGAAAACCTTCACCCTGTATTGGTGAAAACTTCCCAGATGTGGTTTCCAAACCACATCCAAGACCAATACAGGCTATACAGGCTGTTTTAAAACCACAAGCCAGTCCTAGAGAGTGAAAATTTTTGACTTCCTCTACAAGGAAAGGTCTAGCACCCTTTCCACCCCATTTCAGGATAAAAAGGAGGCTTTTCACAGCCAGAATTCTTTCCTCATCCTGCTCTTGAATACCCTAGGTAGTAAACTGTCAAAAACAGTCTTACTATTGGGTAATAATCGGGTATAATTATAATTTCAATTATTGCAGCTCATATTATAGTAATCCAACTGGTAAGACTGCACCCAGGGTTCTCAATAGCGCTCACTACCACTATTATTTAATAGTAGAACCCTTTAATTAAATTATAAATTTTTATTTTACTCAACCACTATTATCTTAAATCATTTTTTACGTGTCACAGTCAAAGTTCTAGTTGTAAATAGCCTACTTACTGCTTCAACATAGCCTCTATCTGACAAACACACTACCAAAGGAGGTATGGAATTGTAATTTACAATAGTAAAAACAGGCACATTACCATAGGTAGAAATGCAGAAAGAATTTTCACTTGATATATACAATATTTCTAACCATGAACCTCTAGAAGAATTGCTCAATTAATTCAAAGAGGGCCAATTTATTGCTAACCTCACCAGTAAGCAAAAACTTAGTTTACTGAAAATACTGCAGAAGAAGATACCAGCCTTTTACATTGGTGAAGATCCCTTGTGAAAAATAAGAGGCCATGATATAGAACCATATCTACATGTGGAACAACCTTATTCACCCATGCTCAGAAGACTTCCATATCCAGCAAGCCTGCAAACTAGGAAAGAAGTTCAAAAACACAGCAATGAGCTCCTAGATATGGATGTTATCAGGAAGATAGGAAACAATAAAATAGTGGAAAGAACCACTGCTGTCCCTATTACCTGTTATGATGGCAGATCTAGGTTGTGTGGAGATTTCAGAGGCCTGGACAACTACACAAAAGCTGATAGGCACCCTATACCAAGTATACCTCATTGCCTAGACGAGCTGGCAAAAGCCAATTACATAACCAAGATGTATTGTATGAAATGATTTCACCAAAATGGAGCTAAACCAAACTCCATGAATTTACTCAGCATTTTATGTCATATGTGCATATATGAGTACACTGGAATGCCATTTGGCATCAACAATTCCCCACCCCATTTCCAAAGGATGATGGACCCAATATTTCAAGAATAAATATTGGAAGGCTGGATGGTAGTATCCTTGATGATACAATTATATCTTCATAGACATGGGAAGACCATGTTGTGTACATAGACAGAGTCCTTAGTAAATGTAAACCCATTAATCTTAAAATCTCACTTAAGAAGTGTAATTTTGGTCAACAAAAACTATTGGCACTAGGAAATAAAGTCTCAGGACTTAACCTGGGCATTGATAAGAACAAAGTAGCAGCAGTACTGAAAGATCCAGTACCCAAAAACATCAAAGAGATGCAATCTTTCCTTGGGCTTGCTAGCCAGTATAGACACCACATGAAAAACATTTCCCACATAAATAGTAGTCTATACAAGTTAGGTTCAAAATATGTATTTTTTGAAATTACCAAGGAAAGGAGGGATACATATGAGAGGAGAAAATAAGAACCCAATTGTGGATGTTGAACCAAGGAAGGGAGTAATATGCCAAATCTCTGGGAAATTGAAATAGAGTGTTGGTGAACAAATGTAAGCCCTTACATGTTTTTACCAACCACCTACATGTTTTTACCAATTTATGGACCAAAACACATACGTTTATGGTAAAAACATGTAAGTGACCCTACTCTTTCCAAAGAAGTTCCTCAAGCTCAGTCTTGAGGTTTTTTCAAATTTTTTTGTCATCCTTTTTCTGACATGAAATGTCAAAATCCCAAATTTTTTCCAATTTTTTTTTGCCAATTTGACAAAATGGAATTTTTTTTGAAAATTCATATAAAATCTTCCCACTTGTGAATTTCATTAATTTTTTTCTAAAACAAAGGCTTCAATCTCGACAATAAAGAGCTTGAAGCCCATGATTTTGGAAAAAAAAATGGTGGGACAAGTGAAGGCCCGAGAAAGGGTTTTTTTTCAAATGTTTTCTTATGTGTTTCTAATATGACTATTTTTAAAAAATTAATTTGGAATCTTCCCACTTATCAATTTCCTTCACTTTGTTATGAAAAATGAAGGTTTCAATCTGCAAAATAAAGAACCAGAAGCCCATAATTTTGGGGAATTATTTTGGTTGGACAACAAGTGAAGGTGCCAAAAGTGTTTTTCTTTCAATTTTTTTCTTGTTTGTAATATGACTATTTTTAGGTAGAAAATTGCCACATCTTTGTAAAAAATGAGACTGAGGTGGCATTTAAGCAAGAAATACGGCTGAGGAGGGGGATCATTGGAGTAAATCTTATATACAAAAATCAATCAATATGAATCAACCTCCAAAATTGTTGGTTTTTTCTGAGGGGGGAGGAACATTGGAAATATATAACATCCTGTGTTTCTCAAATTTGTTGGCCCACCCCAGGGCTTGTGTTTGGGAATGAAATTCCCAATTCACAGTGATATGGTGGACTGGATAAACTTTGGAAATGATTATATCCAAAGGCAAAAAGGGAACAGCTATCCAAGAAGCAGATGAAAATGGGAGGATTATCATTTGGAGGACAAAAATCAGGGGAAAAAGAGAAGGATTGGACTTTGGAATAAAATAAAACTGGTCTTTGATAATTATTTGCAATTGGATCCCCCATGTCAGGCATGGACATCCACTTGCTTTTTGGTGCCTGGCCAGCATCTTCATACCACTGAATTCTGTCAAAATAAGAGGATACTGGGGGAATTAAAGTGTTCATGGATTCATAAAGGTCTTGATTCTTGGTATTTCTTCAGCCAAGTCACCTGTTACATAAGCCAATTTATTGAAATTCTTGTAAATGTATTGGGATACTTTTCTGTAGCCACAGTTTCCATCCTTCTGGAAATTAATGTGCTTGAAGGTGTATTTCAATATAAACTTGTGAAAGGCTTCTGAGCCAGATACCTAATAAAATAAGGTCAAAAAATTAATAAATATCAATGTAAACAAGAGAAATATACATTAAAAAGAATCAGAAATTCAACAAGAGCTTGGAGCATTCCTCACTTGTGTGATGATTGATTTGACAATGCTCACACATCAAGTCAATTGCATAACATATCTTCTAGCTGGTGGTAGAATATGGGAATTTCTTTATGATGTTTTGCTTCCAATTGCCAATATTTCGGACCTTTGAAGGGTGACTTCTGATTTTACATATTCATTTCTTTCAGTTTCTGAGGGTAGTAAATCTGATGAACTGATTGATTTGAACAATGAGGCCTCAGAATCTTCAGATGAGTCCAATTCCATACTTGAAGAGGATAAATTTGACTGTGATATTGATGTTTCTGTGCTAGTTCTTTTTGATGGGGGTCTTCCTTTTCTCTTGGATTGACTTTCAATTATTTGAAATCTTGAGGGTTCTCTATTTTCTCATTTTTATTTTTATTATTGGCTCCTTAAGGTCTTCCATGGATATTCTTGCATTCTAGTGGGCCTTCTTAATATTGAACATCCTCATGACTCTTGGGAATTTGATCAAATGGTGCTTTTTAAGCCAAGAGATCTTGAAAATGTTAAAGAATTGGGGTGATTTCTGCCATTGGTCTTTGAAAAAGATATTCCCAATAACTTCAAATATTTTTTTGGCTTCATTCTTCTTTATTTCTATTTCAAAACTTTGATCATCACCTGTGAGCCTTAAAGGTATTTTCCATATACCGAAAAGACCACAAATAACAAAATAAGATACAAATATAAATAGAATAAATTTATTTATATTATCAAAATAAAAATTAAAATATAAGTAAAAATTTATATTCAAAAACAAAAATTCAAATTATGATTGAAAATAAATTTTACATTAAATTTTGAAATTATGAAAAAGATGTTTTACTTGAAAAAATTAAGTAAAAATCAATTTTTATTAAAATTAATGAAATTAAAATATTTTGGATAAAAGGTTACATAAAATATATTATAGCTTTTCATCCAATTAATAAACCTAAGAGAATGACTTCACCATTGGATTCCTCATAAAAAATAAGGTGGGGCCACCTCTGAGTAAAATTTCTGTAACTCAACTCTAAATAAGCTTAAATTAAGTTCTTATTATTTTCTGTACAAAAGTTGAAAATACTCAAAAATTTCATTTGATTCCATCAGTTTATGTGTTAAAATTGAGGTGTTGTGTGTATTTTAGAAGTTATGAGTAATTGAAGTATTTTCAATTGAAATCTCAAAATGTGCACATGTGTTACATAAGTGAAATGTAATTTACATATGAGGTATCAGTCATTAAAGTTGTGTACTGTAAAAGTACATTGAATTGTATTTGTAAATTACAAATGTATTACATGATGGGGAATCAAAGAAAAAATAAATTGGAACTAGCAATTCTGAGGTTAAAAAGGTACTCTAGCTCCAAGGGGAGACAGACCCCCAAAATCCTTGCTGACAGGAATGGTGTGTCAAACTCCACCCAAACGTTGATTAATTTTGGCATGGAATGGAGTAACAGGGTGTGTGACTCAATTGATGATGAGGTTTTGATACCAACCAGGGCAATTTTAAATGTTGCCAGGAGGGTAAAACTACCCTGAAGTTAAAAAAATATTATTAGAAATATATTTAACTGATTTCTACATCTCTTACACACATTATGACGTGTTTTTAAGGCTCTAGACCTGGTATTACTATAGTAATAGCTGATTTGAGGGTCTAAAATGGCTAAAAAGAGCAAAAAATGCCTAAAGCCAGCCCTTTTTTGGTCTAAGCCAGGGTCCAATGATGCCATAATTGGCTTTTCTGTTGTAAGAGTATTTTCCACCAGTGAAAAGAGTAAATATTACTTTTGGAGTAAGAAAATTGATAGCTATAAAAGAATGTCCTCTTTGCCCAACTTTTCTCCACACGTTAGAATCTTTTCCTTTTATAATTAGCTTAAACACTGTTAAACCAATCAATAAAATATTCCAATCACCCTTTTTTAATCATTTTAAAACTTCTAACCACGTGAAAGAATCATTATAATCATTGTTTGTAACTCTTATAATTGTTTTTACCCCTTAAACCACCCCATAAATGAATTAAAGCATCTTTCATCACTGTTAACTTTTTCACTTTGTTTTCAAATTATCTCTGGTCACTTTTGGGAATGTTTTATCTTTAAAGAATCTTTTTAAAAACTTTGTTCTTTAATTAATTTCTGCAGTTCTTTGCTCAATCAATTCCAATTGAAATTTGTCTTGAAGAATTTTCTTTTTTAGCCTTGAATATCCCTTGTAGAGTATTTTTGGATACATTTTTATTTTTGGTAAAACAATAAATCTTTTTAATAGTATTTTTTTATACTTATAAAGTTTAAAACAAAAAATTGGCATTTTTTCTCTTAAAATTACTTTTTGATACTATTTTTAATCATTATTTACCTTATACAAATTTTGAGGACAGGAAAAGTACTTGATTTTTAATTAAAGCTTCATATCCACACCTTACAGGTTTCCTCATCATTCTCTTCAATTGCTCCATAGTACAACTGTTGAAAACAGTTATAATCTAGGAAAATAATCAGGTATAATTTTAATTTTAATTATTGTAATGCAACAGGTAAAGCTGCATCCAGTGCTTTCAGCAGTGCGCACCACCACTATTCTTCAAAATTAAAGGCCTGAATATTCTTTTCTTGACCCTGAGAGTACTAAGTAATTGCACACCCATTAATCTTAAAATTTCACTTAAAAAGTGAAATTTGGGCCAACAAAAATTACTGGAACTGAGACACAAAGTCCCAGGTCTTAGTCTGCCAATTGACCAGAACAAAGTAGAAGCAGTCATGAGAAAGCCAGTACCAAGAAAAATCAAAGAGATTAAATCTTTCCTTGGGTTTACTAGCTACTATAGAGACCACATCAAATTATTTTGCCCACATAACTAGTAGTTTACACAAGTTATGTTCAAAAGATGTAGTTTTTGAAATTACCAAGGATAGAAGTGATGCATATAAGAGGATCAAACATGAACTCACAAATGCACCTGTAATCATCTTGCCTGACTTCAAACTACCATTCAAGTTATCCATAGATGCACCATGTAGCCATGGCTTGGGATCTGCCCTTCAACAAAGACGAATTGTAGATGGTGAACCAAGACAGGGAGTGCTTTGCTACATATTTAGGCAACTGAAAGATTCAGAAGCCAGGTATGGGGCCACCCATACTGCATTTCTATTCTTAGTCTGGGATCTACATAAACTCCAATATTATTTGGAGGGCACAGTCTTTGAAGTCTCCACAGACTGCATGCCCTTGAAATCCTTACTGAACATGAATACTACCAATAGACACATGCTGAGGTGGAAAATAGCCATCCAAGAGTATAGAGACAATATGACCATCATATACAAAGAATGCAAAAGCCACACCAATGCATATGGCCTCAGAATATGGCCACTGGACAATGTCAAAAGCAATCCAGCCTATGAAACTGAAGTAGCAGCCAAAATTCCTATCCATCAAATAGAGATATATAGGAGGAAGAACTTCAGATTTTATGAATGGGAACCAGGAAATGGTACCCCAGACAGTGGAGACACTGGATCAGAAGGTACCTAAGCTCCCATAATGGGATTAAATACCTCAGAACTGCATAATGAGTTCTTCAATACAGTAAGGAAGACATATTCTAAACACAAATAGTGTGGTATATTGTTGCAACTCCTTCAACAGAAATACAGGATCCCAGAGCAGAAATCCGGGTTAGGGACCCCTGGTTGAGGGACTATAAAGACAATAAGTTTTTATTTATAGCTTGCCTGGTCTACAATAGAGATCAGCACACAAGTGAACTCACAGTAGTAGACAGGGACCATATATCCCTGATCCTGCAAGAATGTCATGAATGCCCATATATGGGACACATGAGTGAAGACAGGACCAAGGAAAGGGTAGCAAGAACAGCTTGGTGGCCCAAATGGAAACAAGATTTGAGTGAATATATCATCACTTGTGAAAGATGCCAGAAGGCCAACAGAAAACATGGGGAAAAGTATGGGCTACTCAAACACATAGAAGAACCCAAACACCCATGGGAAACCATCGGCATGGACTGGGTTACAGGACTTGTCCCAGTAGGCAAAGAAAACTTCAATACCTTCTTAATCATAGTTGATAGATTGACCAACAGTGTGAGGTTCCTTCCATGTCACAAGGAGGATACACAAATGGATCCTGCCTTGTTCTTTGGAAATAACATAATATCCACCTGTGGAATCCCTTAAATTATCATTCGTGATAGGTACCCAAAACTCACATCAGAATTTTAGACCAATTTTTATAACACACTTGGTACTAAACAGGCATTCTCCACAGCTTACCACCCACAGACAGATTGGTTAGCTGAAAGGATGATCCAAAAAATGGAGGACATCATCAGAAGATTCTTTGCATATGGCATGGAATACAAGGACCATGAAGGATACACCCATTGTTGGGTTACGCTTTTACCAGAAGTCCAATTGGCTTACAACACAGGCCAAAGCTCCACCACAGGGAAATCACCCTCACTGGTAGAAAAATTGTGCAACCCCCTATTGCCTGTGGATCAACTGAAGAGAAATCTTCTGACTATCCACCCAACAGCAGAACCAGAGGGCAGATAAAGCCAAATGGTTTTCAGAAGATGCCATACCAGATGGAAACCTTATTATAAGGAGATTTTGGGCCTCTAGGAGGACAGAACAGTGTCATTGATAATGAACCTTTTTTGGAGGGAGGGTATGTCAGCCTGTGACTCAAAACCAGAGCATAAGCATGACTGCCAAATACCATAAACCAATGGTAGAGCCAAGATACCACCAAAACATGGAGCTGAGCTAAAACAGCTAAAACAAGCATCAAAAGAAACAGTAAACTCACCTCTTTCCAAATATACAAGGCCCACCATAATAGGACAAGGAATAACAAAGTTATTCCTGGTCAAAGTTGTTGCTTAGCATAAACCTTATTTTTCACCTCTGATATGAAATACAGAGGAAGAGGCTTAACCCCATAAATGGGTATTAAAATTAAGGTATAAGTCAGGGCTAACATATGGCACTAACTAAGTTGAACTAGTATCAGAATTACTGAAGTTATGACCTAAATACAAACAAGGGGGAATAAACTATTCACCTCCCATCTAACTTCTACAGCTTTAGTGTGAGATAACCAAAGTGGGGTACTTTTGGAAAGAGCACAATAAGGGCTACCTTATGGTGCCATTCATTTCCCCATATCTCATCCAGAACAAACATTACAAGGCAAACAAACCCAATACAGCTTTTTTCCTAAAACACGCATGTGTACAAAAATCTTGTACATGGCATCACTTTTCCATATTCAATGGTAGCCATACCAAGCGAGGTACCATTTTGTAGAACACATTTAGGGAAACACAATGAAACAACCTTGACCTTGATATCTCAAAAACTGACAAAGATATGGCAGCTTTCAGATTGAGATCTGTGAGCCTTGAGGTATATTTTACATACCCAAATAGGCCACAATTATCTTAAAAAGAAATTTTGAATTATACACAACTCATAAATCTTGCATATATTCAAAATTCATTGTTTTTCATTTCAGAAAAGATGAATAACTTTTTATTGAGTAAGTAAATCCATGGATTTAAGGCCAGATTTGGATTCTACACAAAAATTCACCAAGGGTAGCTCCATAGAGTGAATAAGCTCAAATTAACTCTTTGAGGTGGTAATATGGAAAATACTTCAATACCACACCATTAATACCACATAAAAGATCCGTGAAAATTTTTGTTTTTCTTAATTTTATGCCAAAATAATGGGAAAGTGAGAAATCTCATGTTACATATACACTAAGAATAGTGTTATACATGTTTTGAGCACTTAATATTATGGTATTCTTACATGCACTTTTGGTACACCCATAGTGGATATCTCACTTGAAGCTTAAATTTCTATTTTGATGTGAAAAATAAGTAAGGGGGACAAAAGACATCAAAGAGAGCCAGGGCCCCCTCTTCTGAGGCCTCAGAGGCGTGGATAGCTCCAAAGCTTGGTTCCATGGCTGATCTTGACCCAATTGGTAAACTAAACCTCTTTGCGAACTTGGTTACCTTGTCACAACTACTGTAAATCTTAAGAAAATAGCAAATAACCTGCTATTTTGACGTGCCAAGGAGGTAAAGAGCTACTTAGACTCCTGTAACCACATCAATTCTTAATGACTTTCCATGGATAAACCCCAAAAGAGGAATTAAAAGCCTTTTTGGACTTGTATCAATTGATTTACCTCATAGCAATCAGTAAAACACTGATATTTGCAATTCTACGTAGAAATGAGGTAAACACTTCAAAAATTCATTAAAAATACAATTCTTAATGAATCCTTCTGAACCTTTCAGGACCAATGGAGAACTGTATTTTATATTTTAAAACCAAAAATAATTACAGTTTTACTAGTAAAATGAAAAGTTTTACTTACAGTGCATTTTTGATCATTCTACGTGAAACACTGAATCTTCAAAAATTCACAGTAATTAAAACCTGGGATGAAATTGGAAATAACATTGATAACTTTGAGAAATAAATTATTATTTTGGAAAAAAAGAAGATTTACAGATTTCACTCCTTTTATTCTTAACCATATTGGGGTTGGTAGTCACGTAAAAGCATCAATTAAGTAATTATGATAATCTTACGTGACAACAGATGATGCAATCATTAATCCAAAAGGGTTTATTGTTTTCTAACTCACTGGTTTTTCAGTTTGCTCCATGGCACGCCTCTGTGAGCTGTTGTTGACTTAAAAGAAGCCTCTTCTTGCTGTTTTTTCCACATCATCATCATCTTATTAATCATTTATATCAGTATTACCAACAAGTAAGTATTAGTCAAAACTTTTGTTAAGTGTTTTATTCTTTCAGAATCAATCAGAAAGACTTGAAATCATAGAAATCAACTATATATTGTTGTAATAAATTTATAAATTCATTTTGATCCTCTAAATCCACAATTCTACGTCAAATCTCTCTATCTTATCTTTCAATAAGCTCTCTGGAATATTAGTGAGTGATTTATATTTAATTCTTAAATTCTTTCTCTAAAAATAGTTTTCTTAAAGAATTATCATTATAATTATTCTTGCAAAAGGTAATTATATATTAAAATAATTTTATTATTTTAATAAAAGAAGCTTTTATTATTAAATCCTTCTTGTAATTGATTCTTGTAGACAATTACTTACTCACTGTTAAAATCACTAGTAGTGCTTAACATGTGAAAGAAATAATTCTTTAATTATTTAATTGTGGTTATAATAATCTTTTATTATTATATTTCATAAGAACAGACATAGTACTGTTGGTTAATAGTAATATTATCATCAGTTTCATAGTCACATCTTACATTTGGGGGCCTGGCCGTGTTTTTTTGAACCTTGTACCCTTAATTAATATATTTTTAAGTTCTAAAATATATTAATTTAATATTTTTTTTCTCTTCAATTTAAAGAAAAAATTATTTTTATTTTTGAAATTGTCTTAAAATCTTATTTCATTGAGGAATTTGGTTTAATTTTGTACTGTTTTTACACGTGGCTTTTTCACATCCAAAAACTTATAAAATGATACTTTGAGTTACTCTGACTTAATTTTTTATTCAAATTCTCAAATTTCAATACCTTTTTCTTTGAAAAGAATATTCTTTTAATATCAAAAAATAATAAAACTTATAAAAAATCGTTTAAAAATATCTTAAATCATAAAAATAATTTATTTTATCATATTTTCTCTTTAAGTGTCTTTAATCAAATACTGTGCAGCTGGTAACAGACTCAGTAAAAGATACATCAATAGTCCTGAATCTTCAGAAGCAGAATCTGAAGAAAGTATTGAGGTTCAAATTGCTAAAATAGGCACCTTATTCAACTCAGAAAAGAATAAATTACCACCAAAAGGTGTGTTTTTATCTTAAAATTTACTCTTTATCCTTAAATTGACGTAAAAATGGTGCACACCAGAAATGGAAGCAACTATTCAGTCTAACCAGATGGATGTGGACAAGGAAAAAGCAAGGCAAAATCCAGAAGTGCCAAATCTTCCACAAGAAAGACACATCTGGAGGATGCCAGAGTTGCCCCCCATTCCCCAAGGTCTGTACCAACAGATTTTGGTGTGAATTCTGAGCCTGAACTAATTCATGATATTATTTCAAGGGCTGAACCATGTTCAAGTGGCAGCAATAGAAATATAACGATGCCAGTACAAGAATTGGTTCAGAGCAGCCAAAGAAGAGGAGTGGGAAATATGCCCAAACCTTTGGCAGGGGGCCATGAACTCCTACTTACACATCAAGAGCTTTCTGGGTCAGGAGAAGACCATAGAACTCTTAGGAGGATGGAGACCCCTTTCTTTCAAAGACAAGGTCAAAAAGATAAAGAATTGGTTGAAGAACCAAAGTCTTTTATCTATAGACCAGAAGAAAGAGTTGGAAATGACTCCAGCTTTGGAAACAGAGGCACCAGTGGCGTCTACCAGCTCCAAACCAGCTCCAGAAGTGTCCAAGGACAAGCCCAAGGGACCTCAGAAGAAGCAGAAAGGTCCCAAGAACCATCAAGGCAAAGGAAAAGGCAAAGCCAATTGGCACAGACCTTACCCACAAGGGTACAGGATCCCCAAATTAGAGCCTTCAGCCATGAACAGTGTCTTCAATATGGCCAGGACTCTGATGGAATTCACAGCCAAGGAGCAGGAAAGGATGAACAGAAACTTTCCATGCAAATAATTTGTGTACAGACTAGTATTAATGTAGAAATTGGTAAACTTGATGGAAAGTTAACTAAAATTGCATCAGATATAGTTGAATTAAAGAAAAATGACAAGAAATACATTGAATTGCACCAAGTGACAAATTCCAGACTTGACTCAATTACCAATTCTTGCAAAAGAATTGAAAACATGTGCCAAGTTCAGCATGATGAGATGGAAGAACTTTCCATTTTTAAAGTGAATAATCAACTTACAATTTTACAAGACCAAGTCTTAAAAATAGTTGAGAATACCAATCAATTTGCTATACACTTAGCAAAAAGTGACAGTGAAAGACAGAAGTTGAAGAATGAAATAATTGCAAGTGTGGAACAAATTCATAAGAATCATGAACCACATATGCCAAGACATTCTACACCTTTAACTGAAGAAAAACTTTCTGTTAAAGAAAGTCTCACCCCATTCTTGGGAGAAAATGCCTACTCTGCAAGAGATATTCCCAAAATAGAAGAATGGACAACATTCTTTGGTGAAGGAGAATATAACCATATTGAATTCATCAGGACTATTGATATGTTGCAAGAAGACTTTAATATACCTGATGACATCATAGTGGGAAAATTACACTGTCTGTTTACCAGAACTGCAAAGAAATGGTATTACAAAATGAGGATTGATCATGGTAAACATGATTGGTCTTGGTGGAAATCTGAAATGATTACCAAATGGGCCAATAATTCTTGGAGGTTTAAAATAAAAAATGCCTTTCAAAGTGCCATTTTTAACTCAGATAAAGATAAACCACTTACTTGGTTCTTCAAAAAAAAAGACGGATTATCTGCCTTACAACCAGATATGTCTGACACTATGATAAATATGAAAATATTAAGAAAGTGAGGAGGAGAATTGTAACATGCTATCAAAAGCAGATGTGTAGAACCCTGTTCAACAGAAGACTACATTAATGCTATGGAAGATATCATTGCTAGAACAAGAATTGGTAAAACTTGGTCTAAAATCCCAACAGAATCCAAGATGACCTCTAAGATTCCCAGAGAAGATAAGAGACCAGAAAAACCTGTCTTAAAGTGTCATAAATGTGGAAGCACTTCAAATTTAGCCAACACTTGCACAAAAAAGAAAATCAATGAAGTTCAAGTCATTGAAGAGATTCAGTGTACTGAAGAGAAGGAAGAATCTGATCAAGATTCTGCAATCTCTGAAGATACACCAGTGGAAGACTATCCCATTGAAAACATCACAGCTGTCTTTGAAGTTACTGAAGTCCATACCCACTTGCCACAGTATAGTTAAGATTGATACAAACTTATTAATGCTCAAGATGCCAGAATGTGTAAAACCAAACCTGCTAAAGGAAAAGGTTATACTGCTGGGGCATCTTGTATCACATCAATTCTGATGAATAATGTTGAAGCCAAAGTCAATTTGGATACAGGAGCATTTTGCACTTGTGTAGGCAAAGATTATCTCCAAACTATACTTCCTGAATGGAAAAACCATCTATTACCAATAGAAGGTGTACAATTTAGTAGTGCCAGTACCAATATGTACCCCTTGGGTATATTGGACACTATTCTTGTATTTCCCCATCCAACAGGAAGTATAAGAATGAAAGCTGAGGTTGTAGTAATGGACAACTGCACATCTCAGCATATCATTCTTGGAAATGATTACTTAAGTATTCATGGTATTGATATCAATAACCATAAAGACAGATATTTCAAAATTGGAGAGAAAAACAGAAAAAATTTTGCTTTCTCCAATATGCCAAAGCAAATATCAGTAGTATCTTCTGAGAGAGATACTTATAAGGAAGAATTTGTGTCCACACAACTTGTTGAAGCACAAATTAATCCATCATTGTCACCACAAATGAAGAATGAACTTATTGTCGTGTTATACACATACAATACTGCATTTGCCTCTGATAATGAACCATTAGGTGCTATAAGAGGACATGAAGTGGATATTACTCTTAATATTGACAGACCATATTCCCCAGTACTTGAAAGACCAGCTTATCCAGCCAGTCCCAGAGCTAGAGAAGCCTTGGAGAAATATATCCAAGAGTTAATTCAACTTGGTGTACTAAGGAAAGTAGGCCATAATGAGGAGGTTGAGGTGACAACACCTGTTATCATTGCTTGGCATAATGATTAGTCAAGAATGGTTGGAGATTTTAGAGCTTTCAATACCTACACAGTTCCAGATAGGTATCCAATCCCTAGAATCCAAGTGTCACAGGGGCTCCTCGAAGTGAAGAGGGCCTGGCACTCAGTAAACTGGGACTCACTTATGGAGGGCTCAAAGATAAGATAAGATGAGATACACTTAAGAGTGTTAAGATGGATTACTACAAGAATGAATATAAGAAAAGCAGAAACAAAGGATAAGAGTAAAAGAATAGAAGAGCCAACCACAAACAAGTCCAAGTCCACTGTTTCAACCTGTCAGAATGGAAAGAGAAGGGTTAATAAGGATATGGCCACCCAACTCATACTGTACAGGCAAAGAGAAAAATGCAAAGACTAACTTAAGATTAAATAATTATAATACCCAAAAAATAAGGATAAGAATAATTATGAAATAATAAATAAACTAAATCAATTAACTGGGGAAAAGTCCCCGGGGAGGAGAAAGAGGGGCTGGTATATGTGAGAATCACCAGCCCTGATCCAGAGAAGAATTTTCATGAGAATAATTGATTATTGAATTGAGTCTGGCCAATACAGGTCCTGTACAGCTGTACAGAACCTGTACAAGAGGTGTGGTGTGTTTGAGTGATCATACAGTTTCATACTGGTGTATTGAAACTGTATTGGGTGAATCCAACCTGTACAAGTATTGACAGGCTGTATTGATGTACCAAACTGTATGCATGCTTCAGAATGAAGATTGCTGAAACTGACTGCTGATGCAGATACTGGATTTGCTGATTTGAGGTGTTTTAGTGGGTGTATGAATGAATACCCTTACCCCTGATGGATGGTTGTTACAGTATCCCCCTCTTGAAACTGGTGGGCTCCTGAACACCATAATACCCTGCCACTGTTGAGTGGCATCTCAATATCCCCACATTTTTTCAAAAAAATTTCTTTTTAATTTTCTTTTCCTCTTGACCATTATCCTGAAAATCCTTCATTATTTCTTCCCTGCCGAATTCAATTGATTCCCCCCTTTTTTTTTCCAAGCTTGAGTGAGTATTCCTTCCAAAATATGCCATTCTTTTCTTTTGATTCAATCAGCCATGCCTTGGGATGTGGCCTTGGGATATATCCCAGAATAAAGGCCATTGAGCACTTGTGCTCAAAAAATGGTGCCTAATGAGTATATGAAGTGTACTCATTGGGCAAGGCTTAATCCAACTAAATATATGAAAAATGTACTCCAAGGGGTCTTGTCCCCATTGTCCAAGGAAATGGCCTCAGACAGCCCTCCAAATGTTTTTTGGGCTGTGGCCTCCATCCTGAGGGATCTTGAGGCAATTTGCTTTTTATGGCCCTTTTGGCCTTTTTGGGTGTTTTAGGGATTAGGCACTTTTTTTTGATTTGTTTGATTTTTTGGTCATAATGGGCCTTTTTGAGTCTTTGGGATCCTACGGTCCGCGGTCCGTGGGCCGTGGACCGTACACTGCGGTCCGTGGGGGCTATTGGAGGCCCCCAGGACCAAAATGGAGCCCCTGGGCCCAAATTTGCTGGGGACCCAGGGTGACCAAGGGGTCCAGAAATGGCCCTTACCCAATTTTCACCCTACATGGCCTGGACCCATTGATGGGGTCCAGGACCATCAAGATCCTGGCCTCCCCAAAGTTGCAGGGGAGGCCCTGGGTGATGAGTTCAGCCCCAAAGGGGTATGAACCTTCACCTTAGAGGCTTTGAGGGGGGGCATAATTGAGTTATGGCCCCATTTCCTTGAGTCAAGTTCTTTTTCTTGATATGGAGTGGATTGATTCTGACGTCTTGAATCTTCTGCTTGCATATTCTTCAGTTATGAGTTCCAAACTGACTGAGCTCACTGAATCTTCCCCTTCTGCACCGCCACCGTCTGTTCTTCATGGTTCTGGCATCTTCAGCCCACTGTCCTCTCCTTCCATGGCGTCTTCTGGCCATTTTTATCCCTCCCAAACTTATGACGGGTTCAGAGCAGTTGAAGTTCTTGATCCTGCCTGTACTGAGTGTTTGGCCAGGGGTAAGGATTGCTTTCAACATTACAATCCTCGATTGTCAAAATGCCATTATTGCTTTATTGGGAAGAAGCCATGTCGCCGTACCGGAAACACTTCGTCCCAGGTCAGGAGGCACTTATGGAGTAGGAAGGATGGGCCTTATGGGCAGGAATTCCCCATTCTTGAGGAACCTACCCCTGATGCAACTTCTGGGTTTTCTCAATGTGAGTGAATTGCATATTTTGATTGAATTGATGCCAATATTTTGATGTAGTGACTGGTTCCAGGCAGAGGGATGTGGCCAGATGGACCAATGTTGGAGGGTCCATTCCAATTGGTGGTAGGCCCATCCACTACAGCTCAGAAGTCCCAATCTCAAGGACCAATGCTGATGGAGTAGTGAAGGTAGTGAAGAAACTAAGAAGAATTGTTGATTCCCCAACAGATCCAGATGGTGAAGGAAGTGATGAGTTGGATGGTGAAGAAGTTCAAGTTATTCCTCATTCAAGTGGCCATCCATCCAGCAATTCCTCTTCTCAACCTCTTGCCAACACCAGATTCAAAAGCCAAATTATTCCCAGCACTCCAAGAAACTTCCAACCAATGCTTGCCTCCATTCCTACAACCCTTCCTCCTCCTTCACTAACTACTTCCCATACCACCAGGCCTGCCTTGAATCCCGCAGTAAGACCATCACCAGTTCAACAGTCTAGAAACTCACCCATAACCACCTCCTGTCAACTCCAACCTGTGGCCAGCTCCAGCAGAAGAAGAGATGGATTATCCCCTTTGCCGTTTCCTGCCGCTCAAGTCTTCCAAAGAAGAGAACGTTGGCCTATCCGGGTTACCAGAGAAGATCCCAATGCAGCTAGTGAAAATCAAGATGCTGTGGCCAGATTGTTCAGGAGGGTTGATAGAAATAGCAGAGAGGTGATTATGTATGCCAATGACAGGACTATTCCAGGTACTGCTTCTGAAGAGATGGCTGCAAAATTTTCCTGTTATGAGGATGAGTTGATAAATGACTTCCAGAGAACTTTTGATGACTTGGGTAGAGATAACTAGTTTTCCTTTGCCTTGTTTGTGTTTGGTTTGGCTTCTATCCCCACTCTTATAAATACTAAAAAATGAAAAATAAAAAGATAATGGAACCTCCCAATACATGACTTGGGGAGGGGATGCTGCTGCTTTAAAGAAATAAAAGAAAGAAAATTATACAAGTAAAGAAAGAAAGAAAAATAATAAGAGAAAATAAGAGTAAAGAAAGAAACAAAGAAAAATTCCTGATGGTTGGTCCTTCTTGTGATGAGTTGCTTGATTCTGGCCAAGAAGTGTCTGAAAAATGAAAACCAAGCATTTGATGCTCACACAGTGGCCAAGGTAATGTTTCTACAAGAAGTAGAATCCTCAGGGATGCATACCAGGAGTTGGAACTTACTTTTACAACTTCCACTCCCCACCAAGCACCACAAAACTGAAATAAATTGCCATAAATGCCTTCTGAAATGAATTGCCATAAATGACTACTGAAATGAATTTCCGGAAATGACTTGAAGTAAAGAACGTCTTGAATTATGATGATCGGCATAAATTGAAATGGTAATAAAGAAAGAAAATAAAAACATAAAGAAAGAAAGAAACATTTGGCCATATCTTGATAAGGTCCAAACGGAGGGTATTGATGTTGTATGCTTCCTGAACCTGTCCAAAAAATTGACAAGTGGTCACAAAGTGGCCAAGGTGATGCTTACAACAACATATGGGTAGAATACCCCCTTAAAGGTGCATGCCAGGAGAGGAACTTACTTTCATAACTTCTTCTCCCCACCAAGCACCATAAAATCAGACTCTTGAGGTATTGGGACCAGGCTTGACTGGATATAATGAATGGAAATCCTTGACAAGGTCTGGTGAGTTGGTAAGGTTGGAAGCTGGTTCCCAAGTGGTTCTTTCTGGGTCTTCACTGAATCCTTTCCACTCTACAAGATACCATAATTTACCTCTTTTGAGTTTTGAGTCCAGAACCTGAGCCACTTCCCATTCTTCTTGCTCCTCCACCAGGATTGGTGTTGGTGGCAATTGATGTCGATTTGGGATAGTTGAATGCTTGACTGGTTCTAATAAGGACACATGGAATACAGGGTGAACTGTCTTCCATTGCTGAGGCAACTTGAGGTGATATGCATGACTTCCAATCTTCTTCAGAACTTCAAAAGGTCCCAACCATCTTTCTGATAACTTCTTGGTTGGTCTTGTGGTCTTGATGTTCCTGGAGGATAGCCATACTTTGTCCCCAGGTTGGAAATCAGGTGGAATTGCCCTATTTCTATCTGCATACTTCTTGAATCTCCTTATTGCTGACTCTAATTCTTCTTTGACAACTTGCTGTACTGATTGGAGTTTTGTTGATAACTTTCCAGCAGGTGAGTCTTGAGAAATGTGGATTGAGTCAAAGCTGGGATTTCTTCCATAAATGGTGAAAAAAGGTGATTGCTTGGTTGATGAATGTTCTGCATTATTATAGGAAAATTCAGCCAGAGGGAGCCAGGTGTACCAGTCATCTTGATGATAGCTGACATACATCCGAAGGTACTGTTCTAGTATCTGATTTACCCTCTCTGTCTGTCCATCTGTTTCAGGGTGAAATGCAGTTGAAAGATCTCTTGATATCTTGAGCTGCTGACACAATTGAGTCCAAAATGATGAAACAAATAAGGATCCTCTATCACTGATGATACTGACTGGAAGGCCATCCTTGTAAAATACATGACTAATGAAGATTTGAGCTAAGTCCAGAGCAGTGATTGTTCCATAGGTTGGAATGAAGATTGCCATTTTTGAGAATCTGTCCACAACTACTAGAATTGAATCGAAGTTGTTTGACAGTGGCAATTGAGTGATGAATTCCATTGATAACGAATTCCAAGGACCAGACGGAATTGAAAGAGGCTTGAGTAGTCCAAACTTCTTGTGGTGAATGTTCTTGTTTCTTGAAAATTGCTGACATGAGGACACATAGTCCTTGATGAATTGACTCATGCCAGCCCAGTAAAAATCCCTCTTGATGAGCTTGAGGGTCTTCTCCTGGCCAGGATAGCCAGCCAATGGTGAGTCATGACGCTTTTGAAGAATATTGAGCTGAAGTTCTTCATTGCTTGGAATTACCACTCTATCTTTGAATAATAACAACTTGGCTTGAGGTTCAAGAGAATAATCTGGAATTGATTCACCTCTTGCTAGTTGCTTGAGTATTTCTTTATAGTCTTTGTCTTGCCATACTTCTTTTTGAATCTTGTCCACTAAATCTGAGAAAATTTCCACTTTGATTGAGAAGAATCTTGACTCTTGAATTCCATCTTGCTTAAGTACTTGATGAAAATTTTGAGGATTCTTGCTGATGAAGTCCACCCCCCTCTCTGGGTATACGTCCTCCCGATGTGACAAGGCATCTGGTAAAGTGGCCAGCCTGCCTGCGCAGTAAGTGATAGTGAAATGAAATTCTGAGAGAAATTCGGCCCAACGGGCCTGATGACGAGTAAGAACTTTGGAAGACATAAAAGTCTGCAAGGAAGAGTGGTCTGTCAAGACCTCAAAAGGATTGGAAAGAGAAAGAAGAAATGCTCTCCAGCGCTTGAGAGCCCAAACTATGCCAAGGAGTTCCTTGTCATGAATTTTATAGTTGAGTTCAGCTGGTAAGAGCTTGCGACTATCAAATGCAATGGGGTGCTTTCCTGAGTCATTCACCTGGCTCAGTACGGCACCCAAAGCATAATCAGAAGCATCAGTCTCTACTATAGTAGGTAGAGAAGGATTAAAGTGAGATAAGATAGGAGCAGAGGTGAAAGCTTCTTTGAGTGCTTGAAACTGACTAAGAGCTTCCTCATTGAAGATGAAAGGAGAATCTTTTTTAAGGAGGGAAGTGAGAGAAGTTATTTTTTTAGAATAATTTTTAATGAAACGTCGATAAAAATTGGCAAAGCCAAGGAAAGATTGAAGGGCCTTGATGTTTTTGGGCTGAGGCCAATTGAGGATTTGCTGAACTTTTGAAGAATCCATCTTGAGGCCATCACTTGAAACAACATAGCCCAAGTATTCTACACTTGAGGCATGGAATACACACTTGGAGGCTTTGGCAAACAAATTATTGTCCCTCAGTCTTTGGAGGACAGAGGCCACATGTTGGACATGTTCCTCCTCAGAGCTGGAAAAGACCATAATATCATCTGAATAGACCACAACAAACACATCCAAAAAATCTGCAAAGATATCATTTACTAGATTCTGGAAAGAAGCAGGAGAATTGGTCAAACCAAATGGCATGACCAAATACTCATAACTACCATACTTGGTTCTAAAGGTAGTTAAGTGCTCATCCCCCTCTTTGATTCTCAGAAGTTTATATGCACCACGCAAGTCTATCTTGGAGAAGATAGTGGAACCGTTGAATACGGTAAGAAGCTGGTTCATAGGAGGAACAGGGTATCTGTTCTTCCTAGTGACAGCATTGAGTTTGCGGTAGTCAACACACAAACAAAGACCTCCATCCTTTTTCTTTACAAAAAGGACAGGTGCTCCTGTTGAAGAGGAGCTTGGTCTAATGAAACCTTTCTCTACATTCTCTGAAATGTAGGCCCGCAGTGTTTCTGACTCTTGATTTGATAATGACTATATAACACCAATTGGAGGTAGAAGACCCTCCAATTAGATATGGTGATCACAGGTGCAGTGTGGAGGAAGTTTCTCAGCTTTCACCTTGGAGAATACATCCAAATATTGGTGATAAGCAGGAGGGACTACCTTCAACACAGTTTCAATTTCTTCTGGCTCTTCCTCCTCATCCCACTGATCCTCCAGGGAGGCATGAAAAGACAAGGGAGGAAGGTCCATATCCCCTTGAAAGAGATGAAGTGAAGATATGGCAACATCTTCTCCAACATCCTTTATCTCTTTGAAGACTTCATCTCTTAATGGAAGTAATGACTGAGAGGGAATTATGGAAGGGATATGGACAGAAGAAGGAATGGAAGGTGTCTTAAGTTCACCAGCCAGAGCAACACTGTTGACAGCAGTGGCTAAGTCATTACTAGTAGAAGGAATAATACCACTAGAATCCTTATGACTAGAATCATAGGTGATCAATCCATTTTTCCAATCAATAATGGGATTAAAATGGTAAAGGAAATCATAGCCCAATATCAGGTCTTCTCCCTTGGGTGAATCTATGATAAAGAAGTCCCATTCAAAGCTTGGGAAGGAAGGCAAGTCAACTACCCACTTGGTATAATGGGTGATGAACAAGGCAGGGGATTCATTAGAATCCAGAATGATAAGAGGAATCTTTTCAGGGAGCTCTGACATAGTCAATGAGTACTTGAGAACAAAATTCTTTGCAATAAAAGAGTTTGTAGCACCAGAATCAATGAGAATACTATAAAAAATATCAGAGACAGAAGAGAAAATAAGAAACTTTAAAGATTTCTTGACACTAGTATTCAGAGTGCACAATTGTGCTCTTGAAGGAAATAAGTGAGAACCATTGAACACATCATGATCCCCACTCAGGCTTTTCCCTGCTTGCTAGGGAAGCCTCTTGATGATGACCCAGGCTTGTTCTGAGGTCTCTTGAAACATTTTTCAATTGGGTGCTTGCCACCACAATAAGTACACAACCCTGCTTGAATCCTCCTCTCCTTTTCAGAACCGATTAATTTATTGTCCTTATTGAGGAGAGAAGCATGGGGTTTGTCCTTTGAAGATTGAAATTGCTTGCCCTTCTTATTCTTCTTCTGATGAGGCCTCTTTGGAAATGAGTTTTGAGGAGGCCTAGACTGATTGGATCCACTGACTGGAGGCTTCTTTTCTTGATTGCCACCCTTTTCCTTTTGCCTCTCATGATATCTTGTGTCTAATTCTAAAGTGACATCCATACGTTCTTGAAGAGTATCAAAAGTTCCAGGGTACGAAGCCAACTGATCCAATAATCTTGATGCCAATCCTCTTCTGTAAACATGGATATAAGCTCTTTCCCCCCAATCTCCAATTCTTGACATTAAGCTTCTGAAATCTGCAATGTACAAGGATACATGACCATTTTCCTTCATCCTCAAATTGTCCAACTCTTGTTCAGCTTTCCTGACTTCATTGGGGTCACCAAACAGAGTGAATAATTGAGATTCAAATAATGGCCAATTATTGAGGAGGTAGGAAGGGTCTTCATTGGAGATATTTGAGAGATAGGGTTCAATCCATTTTCCAGCCCTACCAGTGAGAAAAGAAGTTGAGTAAAGAACTTTCTTCCTGTCAGAGAAGAAATTTGCCGGATCATTATGGAAGATTAATTGACAGGATTGGATAAACCCTCTCAATTTATGAGCTTGAGTACCATCAAAAGAATCAGGTGCCTTCATGGATGGAGTCTTGAAAGAAGGGGCTTTGGAATTGTCCCTCAGGGCAACTGCTTGAGTGAGTTGTCCCATGAATTGAGTCATCTGCTCCATCATCTTGAGGAGACTTGGATCAGTTTGAGAGACAAGAGGTTGACTAGAAAGGGCTAGATTAGAACCCTGAGGCACATCTGGAGCATTTGCCAAGGCATCTGCCACTTCAGTTTCCCCAGAATCTTCCTCTTCCACAGACTCTTCCCCCTCTTCATCTTCAACTTCCCCTAATCTTGCTCTTGCACCTTCAGAAATGCCAGGGTAGCCACCCAAAAGTGCAGAAAAGGATCTTGATCTTCTAGATTTCATTCCACCTCTTCTTGAGGGTGCTGCTCCTTCCATTGGTGGTCCTCTGTCCAAGTTTGCACTCAGTTGATGAACTGATGGTGTGCAGTCAAGAGGAGCCCTTTCTGTAGGAGTGAGAACAGCTGGAATTTTCTGGGATCTAGTATTCTTTGCTGGGGGGCTATGCTGGACTGGCATTATGAAAACAATTAAAATAACTTGATGGTATTAAGAAGAATAATCAGGCTTGACCAAATCAATCACAATAAAATCTTGATGGATCTTGAGGAATCAATTCAAATCTTGAGGTGAAATCAAATTCAATCAACAATCAAATCAATCAACAATCAATTCAAATCAAATATCAATAATCTTGAGTAAATCAATAATCAATAAATCAATAATTCAGTCTCTTCAATATGAAATCAAGGTCTTGAGGAATCAATCAATCAATTTAAAATATTCAGAAATCAATTCAATATCTTGATGAGTCAAAATCAATCAATAAATCAAAATAAATTCTTGAGGATAAATCAATATCTTGAGAGCTCAAAAGTCAATCAATAATTCAAATGAAATCCTGAATCAATAACCCAATCAAACAATGAATCCCAATGGATAATCCAATCAAATAACCAATCAATTACTCCTGAATAAGACCTGAATAAAAACACAGAAAAATTTGATTTGATAAAATAGAATGAAATGATGAAATGGTCAGCATTGATTAAGAAAGAAGAAAGGATCAATTTTCATATAAATGAAATGAATGAGATGAAAATTGATAAAAGAGAAAATCATAATCATTAAAGATTGTTAAATCATAAATGAGATCATAATTGATGGATGAGAGAAAATGAATATAAATGAATGAAAAGAAAGAATCAAATATGAGTTAATTAATTTAATGTCACAGGGGCTCTTCGAAGTGAAGAGGGCCTGGCACTCAGTAAACTGGGACTCACTTATGGAGGGCTCAAAGATAAGATAAGATGAGATACACTTAAGAGTGTTAAGATGGATTACTACAAGAATGAATATAAGAAAAGCAGCAACAAAGGATAAGAGTAAAAGAATAGAAGAGCCAACCACAAACAAGTACAAGTCCACTGTTTCAACCTGTCAGAATGGAAAGAGAAGGGTTAATAAGGATATGGCCACCCAACTCATACTGTACAGGCAAAGAGAAAAATGCAAAGACTAACTTAAGATTAAATAATTATAATACCCAAAAAATAAGGATAAGAATAATTATGAAATAATAAATAAACTAAATTAATTAACTGGGGAAAAGTACCCAGGGGGGAGAAAGAGGGGCTGGTATATGTGAGAATCACCAGCCCTGATCCAGAGAAGAATTTTCATGAGAATAATTGATTATTGAATTGAGTCTGGCCAATACAGGTCCTGTACAGCTGTACAGAACCTGTACAAGAGGTGTGGTGTGTTTGAGTGATCATACAGTTTCATACTGGTGTATTGAAACTGTATTGGGTGAATCCAACCTGTACAAGTATTGACAGGCTGTATTGATGTACCAAACTGTATGCATGTTTCAGAATGAATATTGCTGAAACTGACTGCTGATGCAGATACTGGATTTGCTGATTTGAGGTGTTTGAGTGGGTGTTTGAATGAATACCCTCACCCCTGATGGATGGTTGTTACACCAAGAAACCTTGACTCAATTGTCTAAAGCCAAGTATATAACATCAATGGATGCATTGAAAGGCTTCAATCAAAATGTTTTGACGCCTAAATCTAAGAAACTACTTAGAATTATCACTCAAAGTGGTATTTTTGAGTATCTTAGGATGCCATTTGGCATTAAAAATGCTCACTCTCATTATCAAAGAATGATGAATACCATCTTCCCCACAGAATTGTCTGAAGGATGGCCTATCATTTATATTGATGATATTATCATATGTTCTGACTCATTGTCTTTGCACCTTGAAAGACTTGCAAGAGTACTTCACAAAGGTGCAGAAGTGAATATGAAAATTTCACTTAACAAATGAAACTTTGGTTTTGAAGAACTTAAAGCATTAGGACATGTTGTTTCTGGTTTAAGCTTGGGTATTGACAAAAATAAAGTGGCAGCAGTACTACTTAAGCCAATACCCCAGAATGAAAAAGAAATGATGTCTTTTCTTGGATTCTCTAGGTACTATAGGCAACATTTAAAAGACTTTGCAATTCTAGCCAAATCACTCTATAGAATCTGTGATCAACAGACTGTATTTGAGATGACAGAGGAGACAATTAAAGCTTATGTGAAGATAAAGAAAGCCCTTACAGAAGCACCTTTACTCCTCATGCCTGACTGGAATATTCCTTTTAAGTTGTACATTGATGCATGTGGAGATGGATTGGGGGCAGCCCTACATCAAGTCCAAATTATTGATGACAAACCTACAGAAGGACCAGTTTGTTATATCTCCAGGCAAATCAAACCAACAGAAGCCAGATATGGTGCAAGTCAAATGGAGTGCTTATGTTTGGTATGGGCACTTGAGAAATTACACTATTACCTTGATGGCAGTGTTTTTGAAGTGATAACTGACTGTAATGCAGTAAAATCACTTCTTAACATGAAAACTCCAAACAGACATATGTTGAGATGGCAAATAGCTATTCAAGAATATAGAGGAAACATGACTATAGTTCATAAAGCAGGAAAAATTGACAAGAATGCTGATGGACTTAGTAGATGGGCTTTAGCCCACACTCCTGATAACCCGGCTTATGTACCTTTGGAAGCTGAACCACAGATTCCAATTGAAGGAATTAACATAACTGATATTGGAACTGAATTCTTTGCAGAGGTCAGAGAATCTTATAAACAAGACAAGAATTGCCACATATTGACTTCTTTATTAGATAAGGACTGCAAAGATACATGTTTAGTTAATGCACTTAATGAAGTTTGGAAAAATTCCTATTCTGAGGGAAGATTTCACTTGTTTGATGGGATCATTTACCATAGAACAAAACACTCTCATGTTATGACATTGTGCAGTATATTACTTATCAATACCATTCTTCATGAATGTCATGATAGTATCTACTCTGGACACCTATCAGAAGACAGAACACTTGAAAAAGTGAAGAACTGTGCATGGTGGCCATCTTGGAGAAAAGAAACCATTGAATATTGCCACACCTGTGACAGATGCCAAAAAGCAAACAGGAGTACAGGCAAGAAATTTGGATTAATGATCCATATTCAAGAACCAAAATCCCCTGGGGAAGTTGTTCACATGGATTGGGTCACAGCACTTCCTCCAAGTGGTGACAAAAGTTATAATGCTTTTTTAGTCATTGTAGACAGATATAGCAAAACTCCCATATTCTTACCATGTCATAAAGATGACACTGCCATAGATACAGCTCTTCTTTTATGGAGTAGAGTTATTTCTCATACAGGATTATTTAAGAATATCATAAGTGACAGAGATCCCAAGTTCACATCTGCACTTTGGACCAATCTTCATAGATTGTTTGGGACTAAGTTATCATTCTCTACAGCATATCACCCTCAAACAGATGGGCTAGCAGAGAGGATGATTCAAACTTTAGAAGACATGATCAGGAGATTCTGTGCTTATTGATTAGAATTCAAAGACTCAGATGGCTTTACCAATGACTGGTGCACTCTGATACCTGCATTAGAATTTGCATACAAGACATCAGCCCATTCTTCCACAGGACAACCTCCTGCTATGTTAGAGAAAGGATGAAATCCAAGACTCCCAGCAGACACACTGAGGAAAGACTTGATTTTGAGAAGATTTAGACATGAAAGAAGGCCACAAGCCTGAATATGTCTATAAATGTGCTTTAAATTACTTGATCTGAGTAATGTAAAGAGGTTGGGCAGTGGACATTAACCCCCTTTGGGGCCTTATTCTTTTATCACAAATAAAATTGTAGTACAATTTTATTTTTTGGTGGGAGGGAATATGAGCCTTGAGGTATATTTTACATACCCAAATAGGCCACAATTATCTTAAAAAGAAATTTTGAATTATACACAACTCATAAATCTTGCATATATTCAAAATTCATTGTTTTTGATTTCAGAAAAGATGAATAACTTTTTATTGAGTAGGTGAATCCATGGATATAAGGGCAGATTTGGATTCTACACAAAAATTGACCTAGGGTAGATCCATAAAGTGAATAAGCTCAAATTAACTCTTTGAGGTGGTAATATGGAAAATACTTCAACACCACATCATTAATACCACATAAAAAATCCGTGAAAATTTTTGTTTTTCTTGATTTTACGCCAAAATAATGGGAAAGTGAGAAATCCGATGTTACATTTACACTAAGAATAGTGTTATACATGTTTTGAGCACTTAATATTATGGTATTCGTACATGCACTTTTGGTACACCCATAGTGGATATCTCACTTTAAGCTTAAATTTCTATTTTGACGTGAAAAATAAGTAAGGGGGACAAAAGACATCAAAGAGAGCCACGGTACCCAACTTCTGAGGCCTCAGAGGCGTGGATAGCTCCAAAGCTTGGCTCCATGGCTGATCTTGACCCAATTGGTAAACTAAACCTCTTTGGGAACTTGGTTACCATGTCACAACTACTGTAAATCTTAAGAAAATAGCAAATAACCTGCTATTTTGACGTGCCAAGGAGGTAAAGAGCTACTTAGACTCCTGTAACCACGTCAATTCTTAATGACTTTCCATGGATAAAACCCAAAAGAGTAATTAAGACCCTTTTTGGACTTGTATCCATTGATTTACCTCATAGCAACAAGTGAAACACTGATATTTGCAATTCTATGTAGAAATGAGGTAAACACTTCAAAAATTCATTAAAAGTACAATTCTTAATGAATCCTTCTGAAACTTTCAGGACCAATGGAGAACTGTATTATACATGGTACAACCAAAAATAATTTCAGTTTTACTAGTAAAGTTAAAAGTTTTACTTACAGTCCATTTTTGATCATTCTTCCTGAAACACTGTCACAACCATGGCAATTCACTTCCTTGGATCCCCATATGGCATATCAAGCCACAGCCCTTTTATGGCCAATTGGCCATATCCATCACCAGTGGCCAATATGGCCACGTCATCAGCTCATGGACCATTTATGGCCATTTGTGTTTTGGGGCCTTCATGGCCCTTCACCTCAATCCAGCACCCATAGCGGCAATTTATGGCCAAATGGGTATTTCTGGTCATTTCCCTCAAAACCAGGGGAAATGGCCCAAATGGCTGTTTTTGGCCATTTGGGCTCATAATGGGCATTTGCGCATTTTGCGCACTTTTGCGCATTTGCGCACTTTTTGCGCATTTTGCGCACTTTTGCGCATTTGCGCACTTTTTGCGCACTTTGCGCATTTGCGCATATTTGCGCATTTTGCGCATTTTTGCGCACTTTGCGCATTTGCGCACTTTTGCGCATTTTGCGCATTTTTGCGCACTTTGACGCAAAGTGTCCAAAAGACACTTTCCCGCCTTTTGGGCCAGTTTTTGGCTCAGAACCCAAAAATGGCCAAAAACCCCAAAAGGCCCAGAAACACCATTCCAAGCTCTGAAGCCATTACATCCATCCTTTTCCCTCTGCCTTTCCATCTCAAGACCTTTGGACGTAATCTTCTTGCCAATCAACCAATATGCCATAAATGATGTTATATATCATTGTGCATCATTTTTCAACAGCAATTCAATGGTGGCAATATCAAATGTTCATTTCAACATTCCAACATCTCATCACGTCATCAAGGCACCCAATCATTCAGAGGAATCATCAAGGCTCAAGAGCAAGTGTTTCAGCGTCAAAGACCAATGACGCCATCAAGCAGTCATTGGTTATTCTCACTCCAAGTATTCATTCCAAGGGAATACTTTCAATTCATTCTCAAGTGTATTCAAGAGGCAATTCCAAAAAGAAGTTGTCAAGTGTCAAAGCTCCACTCAATCCATCTTGGCAACCATATTCATTTCAATACAGTCTGGATCCATCAAGACCTGTATTTCATTTTCAATCATGGGAAATTCATTCAACCCAATTCAATTTCAATATTAGCCAGCTGTATCAATTCCCAAAAGAATCAATACAGCCTCAAGGATCAATACAGATCAGTTTTCAGCCTGAAGAACTCAAGCTCCCAACTTTTCACATATAACGGCTACCCTTTCCACCCTGGGGGGTTTTCCCCAGTTAATTAATATATTTTGATTTTATTTTATCTCTATTTTCTTTTCACTTTAGTTAAGCAAATACTGATATTATTAAGTCAGTCATTTAGCACTTTTCTCTTTTCTCTGTCTTCGCCTGTCAATGGATATTTGGTGGTCATATCCTTACTAATTCCATTATTCATTTTTGGCAGGTTGAAACAGTGATTAAGGACTTACTTGGTTGGCTCTTTGGCCATTTGGCTTCCCTTTCCTCTTTTGCATCTCATCTTGTACCTGCATATCTTTTAGAGGAATTCATTCTTATTACTTTTATTCTTTATCCTTTTGGAGTCTTCCAAGTGAGTTCCCTGATTGCTGAGTGCCAGGCCACTCTTGTATTTCTGTCCAAGAGCCCCTGTGACATTATATTAATTAACTCATAATTTCTTTTTCATTCTGTTCATTCTTTCTTTATAATTTCATTCACTCATTTCATCGAAATTATGATTCTTTTACGCTTATGAACTTAATGATTCATCGTCACCTCTCAATTTTCTTTCACTCATTCTTCATTTTGAAAATTGAAAGCTGACCCATTTTCTTATTTTTGTTATTCTTTTTAAAATCTTTTCAAATCATCAAATTTTCATTCTCATTCATAATTCAGGCGTCATCTTTATTTTCTTTGATTTTCAAATTTTTCATCAAGATATTCAGACACGTTATTCACATCAAGATTCATAATTGATTCATTCTTCAAGAATTTTGGTTTTTAAAGAATAATTCACTTGATTTTGATTGATTGATTGATTTGACATATTTGATATTGACCTCAAGAAAATTGATTGACCTGAAGATCTCATTGATTTTGCTGATTTTTTCACATCAAGAATTTTGACATAAATTGACTTTTCTTCAAGATTTTATTTGATTGATTGATTTTTGCAAGATTTTTGATTTTGATTGATTTGATTGATTGATTTATTGACTTGAAGATCTCATTTGACTTTGATTCATTGATTTACTTCAAGACATTGATTTGATTTGACTTCAAGACTTCATTTGATTTTGATTTATTGACGTACTTGAAGATTTTCACTTTTATTCATTGATTTTCCTCAAGATTTGATTGTTGACTCTTTTCACTTCAAGCAAATTTTGGTTTTCAATTCATTTATTTTATTTTATTCCTGATATCATGCCGGTTCAACACTCACCTCCGGCAAGACAGACAAGATCTCAGGCCAGAGCTCAAGCTGTTCTCACTCCAACTCCAAGAGCTCCTCTAGATGGCACCCCAGCAGTTCCTCAACTGAGGGCCCAATTAGATAGAGGACCCTGCATGGAAGGAGCAGCACCATCCAGGAAGGAAGGAAGAGGGCCAAGAAGATCATGTTCATTCTCAGGAGTAGTTGGCGGATTTCCAGGAACTTCAAGGACTATTTTCAAAGGTCCAGGTGAAGATGGTGAAGAGGAGGAGGAGAATTCTGTGGAAGAGGAAGAGTCTGATGGTACTAAAGGTGTCCCTGCTCCGGTGGAGGCATCCCAAGGTACTGGAGGACCAACTCTAGCCCAGTCTAATCAGCCTGTCTCTCATCAGTCTGAACCATCCCTATTGGCCATCATGCAGCAAATGACTCAGATTATGGCCAATCTTCAAGCAGCTTCATCCTCTGAAGCATCAAGACCACCAGCCTTCAAGACTCCATCTATGAAGGCACCGGAATGCTTTGATGGGACTCAGCCCTTCAAAGTTAGAAGCTTTATTCAGTCTTGTCAATTGATTTTTCATAATGATCCGGCAAACTTCGCTCAAGACAGAAAGAAGGTCCTTTATGCCACTTCATTTCTCATTGGCAGGGCTGCAAAATGGATTGAGCCTTATCTTTCCAATCTCACCAATCAAGATTCAAATTACCTTCTCAATTCTTGGCGTTTATTTGAATCTCAACTCTTCACTTTATTTGGTGACCCGAATGAAGTCAGAAAAGCAGAAGCTGAGTTGGATTCTTTAAGAATGAAAGAAGGTGGGCATGTATCCTTATACATTGCTGATTTCAGAAGCTTAGTCTCAAGAATCGGGGATTGGGGTGAAAGAGCTCTCATCCATCATTTCAGGAAGGGATTGCCATCCAGGATCTTGGATCAATTGGCCTCCCATCCTTCAAGAATTGACTCTCTTCAAGACTTAATGGACATTACCCTGGAACTTGATACCAGGTACCATGAGAGGCAAAATGAAAAGGGTCATCATCAAGAGAAGAAGCCAGAAGCCTCAAAGTCAAGTTCTTCTCATCCTCAAAATTCTTCAAGCTCAAGTCAAAAGAAGAAGAAGAATTTTCAGAAGAGGGACAAGCCCCATTCTTCTTTGTTGAATAAAGATTTCAAGCTCATGAACTCTGAAAAAGAAAGAAGAATCAAGGAGGGTCTTTGTACCTATTGTGGTGGGAAGCATAGTCTTGAGTCCTGTTTCAAAAGGCCTCAAAACAAGCTTACCCAACCGTCAGGCAAATTTCCCAGCCAGGGAAAAGCCTGAGTGAAGATCATGTTGTGTTCAATGGTCTTCACAGTTTTCCATCCAGAGCACAATTGTGCATTCTGAATACTGGTGTCAAAAATTCTCTTAAATTTTTTGTTTTTTCTTCTCTCTCTGATATGTTTTACAGTATTCTCATTGATTCTGGTGCTACCAACTCATTTATTGCAAAGCAGTTTGTTCACAAGTATTCTTTGACCATGTCAGAACTCCCGGAGAAGATTCCCCTTATTATTCTTGACTCCTCTGAGTCTCCTTCTTTATTTGTGACTCACCATACTAAATATATGGTTGAGCTCCCTTCCTTCCCAAGCTTTGAATGGGACTTTTTAGTCATTGATACTCCCAAGGGAGAAGACCTCATATTGGGCTTTGACTTTCTTAATCATTTTAATCCGTTTATTGATTGGAGGCAAGGATTGATCACCTTTAATTCTGATCATAGGGACTATAATGATCCTTCAATTTCTTTCAGTAATGACTTTTCTTCTGCCAAATCATGTGCAGCTCTGGTTGGTGATTCTAGAACACCATCATTTCCGTCTTCTGTCCATATTCCTTCCCTTAATTCCCATCAGTCATTACTATCATCTAGAGATGAAGTCTTCAAAGAGATTCAAGATGTTGGAGAAGATAATTCTGTATCTTCACTTCATCTCTTCTTTGGGAATATGGACCTTCCTCCTTCATCTTATCATGACTCCCTGGAGGAGTTGTGGGATGAAGAGGAAGAGCCAGAAGAAATAGAAACCGTGATGAAGGTTGTTCCTTCTGTTTATCACCAATACTTGGATGTATTTTCCAAGGTGAAAGCAGAGAAACTTCCTCCTCACCGCGCCTGTGATCATCATATCGAGCTGGAGGGGTCTCTACCTCCAGTTGGGGTGATCTACTCTTTATCAAACCAAGAGTCAGATACACTCAGGGCCTACATTTCAGAGAATGTAGAGAAAGGTTTCATCCGGCCAAGCTCCTCTTCTACAGGAGCACCTGTTCTTTTTGTCAAAAAGAAAGATGGTGGCCTCCGTTTGTGTGTTGATTACCGCAAACTCAATGCTGTTACTAGGAAGAACAAGTATCCTGTTCCTCCTATGAATCAGCTTCTCACCGTTTTTAATGGTTCTTCTATCTTCTCCAAGATTGATTTGCGTGGTGCATATAACCTGCTCAGAATCAAGGAGGGTGATGAACATTTGACTTGTTTTAGGACCAAATATGGTAGTTATGAGTACTTGGTTATGCCATTTGGGCTTACCAATGCTCCTGCTTCTTTTCAAAATCTCGTCAATGATATTTTTTATGATCTTCTTGATGTTTATGTTGTGGTTTATTTGGATGACATTATGGTTTTTTCCAAATCTGAGGAAGAACATGTCACTCATGTGTCCACTGTTCTTTCCAGACTCAGAGCCAATAACCTCTTTGCTAAGGCGTCCAAATGCCTATTTCATGTTTCAAGTGTGGAATATCTTGGTTATGTAGTTTCTTCTGAAGGCCTCAAGATGGACCAAGCAAAAGTCCAACAAATTCTCAATTGGCCACCTCCAAGAAACCTCAAGGCTCTTCAATCATTCCTTGGCTTTGCCAATTTTTACCGCCGTTTCATCAAGAATTATTCAAAGAAAATTAGTTCACTCACAAGTTTCCTCAAGAAAGATTCCCGTTTTCCCCTCAATGAGGAAGCTCTTAGACAGTTTCATCAACTCAAAGAGGCATTCACCACTGCTCCAATCCTTTCTCACTTCAATCCTTCTCTACCCACCATTGTAGAGACCGATGCATCAGATTATGCCTTGGGTGCTGTACTGAGTCAGGTCTCTGACTCAGGAAAACATCCCATTGCATTTGATAGCCGCAAGCTTCTCCCAGCTGAGCTTAATTATGAGATTCATGACAAGGAACTCCTTGGCATAGTCTGGGCTCTCAAGCGCTGGAGAGCTTTCCTTCTTTCTATTTCTTCCCCTTTTGAAGTTCTCACCGATCATTCATCTCTTCAATATTTCATGTCTTCCAAGATTCTCACTCGCCGTCAAGCCCGCTGGGCTGAATTTTTATCTGAATTTCATTTCTCAATCACTTACCGCCCTGGCCGCTTGGCCACCCTTCCAGATGCCTTGTCACGTCGGGACAACGTTTACCCGGAGAGGGGGGAGGATTTCATCAGCAAGAATCCAATGAACTATCAGAAGATAATCAAGCAAGATGAAATTCAAGCCTCAAAGTTTTTTGCAGTCAAGGTGGATTCATTTTCAAATTTGATTGATTCAATTCAGAAGGCAGTGTGGCAAGATTCTCAATATAGAAGTGTCCTTGAAGATTTGGGTAAAGGTAAATCTGTCCAAGATTATTCTCTTGATTCCTCTTCCAAACTTCTCCTTTTCAAAGATCGAGTGGTGGTCCCAAATGACCCCACAATTCAACTCAATATACTTCAAAAGCGGCATGACTCTCCTCTAGCTGGACACCCTGGCCAAGAGAAGACTCTCAAACTTGTCAAGCGGGATTTCCACTGGTCCGGCATGACTCAATTTATCAAGGATTATGTCTCATCCTGTCAACAGTGTTCAAGAAACAAAAATATTCATCACAAGAAGTTTGGACTCCTCAAGCCTCTTCCAATTCCAAGTGGTCCTTGGATTTGTCTTTCAATGGATTTCATCACTCAATTGCCACTGTCCAATTCCTTTGATTCAATTTTAGTCATAGTGGACAGATTCTCAAAAATGGCGATTTTTATTCCAACAATAGCTTCAATCACTTCATTAGACTTGGCCCATTTATTCATCAAGAATATTTTCTCAAAGCATGGCCTTCCTTCAAGCATTGTTAGTGATCGAGGTTCTCTTTTTGTTTCTTCTTTTTGGACCAACCTTTGTCAGCAGCTCAAGATTTCAAGAGACTTGTCAACTGCTTACCATCCAGAAACTGATGGACAGACAGAGAGGGTAAATCAGATACTAGAACAGTACCTTCGGATGTATGTCAGTTATCATCAAGATGATTGGAACACCTGGCTCCCTCTGGCTGAATTTGCCTACAATAACTCTGACCACTCTTCAACAAAACAATCACCGTTTTTCACTGTTTATGGAAGAGACCCTCATTTTGACTCAGTTCACATCACTCAAGACACTCCGGCTGGAAAGTTATCAACAAAAATCCAATCAGTACAGCAAGATGTCAAGAGAGAACTTGAAGTTGCCATAAACAGGTTTAAGAGGTATGCAGATAAAAGTAGAGCAAGTCCACCTGTTTTCAATCCTGGTGACATGGTATGGCTTTCTTCCAAGAACATCAAATCAACCAGACCCACCAAAAAGCTGTCTGAAAGATGGCTGGGTCCTTTTCCAATCTTGAAGAAAGTCAGCACTCATGCCTACCACCTCAAGCTTCCATCTCAATGGAAATCCATCCACCCAGTTTTCCACATTTCCCTTTTGGAACCAGTCAAGACGTCAACAATCCCAAATAGGCATCAAGAGCCTCCTCCTCCAATCACCATTGAAGAAGAAGAGGAATGGGAAGTCTCTCAAATACTGGACTCAAAGCTCAAGAGAGGAAAATTATGGTATCTGGTGGAATGGAAAGGTTTCAGTCAAGACCCAGAAAGATCCACTTGGGAACCAACCGAAAACCTCAAGAATTGTCCTGAACTTGTCAAAGATTTTCATTCATTATATCCTGACAAGCCTGGGCCAAATTCTTCAAAAGCTTGATTCATTATGGTGCTTGGTGGGGAGAGGAATTACCAAAAGTAAGTCCCACTCCTGGTATGCACCTTTAGGGGTATTCTACTCTGTTTTGTTGTAAGCATCACCTTGGCCACTCTGTGAGCACTTTGCAATTTTGGACACAGATCCCTGGCAGGGCTTTCAACTTCATTTCCAATTTTATGGCCATTCTCACTTGGGACAATGGGTCATTCACTTTTCAATTCATTTCCAAGACTTCAAAATTCAAATTCATTCCTTCAACAGTTTTGTTTTATTTTTATGGCACTGGCGGGAGTGGTAACTACCAAAAGTAAGTTCCTCTCCTGGTGTGCACTTCCCTGAGGGGTCTACAATCTTGTCAAAAACATCACCTTGGCCACTTTGTGAGCACCTGGCATCAAATTTATCTTTCCAGGTCCTTGGCCAATTTCAAAATCAGTTATCAACCTCCGTGATGAAGATTGAAACCTCCTCAAGATTCAATTCATTTCTCTTTTCTTTTTCCTTTTCTTTTCCTAATTTCATTTTCATTCTTTATTATTATTTTATTTTTATTTTAAATTTTCTTTTATCACGTCAATTATCACGTCAAAATTTTTCATTCATTTTAAAATTCAATTCCAATCATGAAGCCAATGTCAAAAGAAGATCAAGCAAGTCCTGCGTCAAATGTCAAATTCTTAATATCAGTTTTCAAATTTTTACATTAATCAGTCCTCTTGAATCACTCTCTCAAAATCCTTCCAATAGCCTCAACAGGCTTCACCTTGTATTGGTGCTCAGGAGCTCACCATTTCAAGGTGGGGGGTACTGTCACAACCATGGCAATTCACTTCCTTGGATCCCCATATGGCATATCAAGCCACAGCCCTTTTATGGCCAATTGGCCATATCCATCACCAGTGGCCAATATGGCCACGTCATCAGCTCATGGACCATTTATGGCCATTTGTGTTTTGGGGCCTTCATGGCCCTTCACCTCAATCCAGCACCCATAGCGGCAATTTATGGCCAAATGGGTATTTCTGGTCATTTCCCTCAAAACCAGGGGAAATGGCCCAAATGGCTGTTTTTGGCCATTTGGGCTCATAATGCGCATTTGCACATTTTTGCGCATTTGCGCATTTTTGCGCATTTTGCGCACTTTTGCGCATTTGCGCACTTTTTGCGCATTTTGCGCACTTTTGCGCATTTGCGCACTTTTTGCGCACTTTGCGCATTTGCGCATATTTGCGCACTTTTGCGCATTTTGCGCATTTTTGCGCACTTTGCGCATTTGCGCACTTTTGCGCATTTTGCGCATTTTTGCGCACTTTGACGCAAAGTGTCCAAAAGACACTTTCCCGCCTTTTGGGCCAGTTTTTGGCTCAGAACCCAAAAATGGCCAAAAACCCCAAAAGGCCCAGAAACACCATTCCAAGCTCTGAAGCCATTACATCCATCCTTTTCCCTCTGCCTTTCCATCTCAAGACCTTTGGACGTAATCTTCTTGCCAATCAACCAATATGCCATAAATGATGTTATATATCATTGTGCATCATTTTTCAACAGCAATTCAATGGTGGCAATATCAAATGTTCATTTCAACATTCCAACATCTCATCACGTCATCAAGGCACCCAATCATTCAGAGGAATCATCAAGGCTCAAGAGCAAGTGTTTCAGCGTCAAAGACCAATGACGCCATCAAGCAGTCATTGGTTATTCTCACTCCAAGTATTCATTCCAAGGGAATACTTTCAATTCATTCTCAAGTGTATTCAAGAGGCAATGCCAAAAAGAAGTTGTCAAGTGTCAAAGCTCCACTCAATCCATCTTGGCAACCATATTCATTTCAATACAGTCTGGATCCATCAAGACCTGTATTTCATTTTCAATCATGGGAAATTCATTCAACCCAATTCAATTTCAATATTAGCCAGCTGTATCAATTCCCAAAAGAATCAATACAGCCTCAAGGATCAATACAGATCAGTTTTCAGCCTGAAGAACTCAAGCTCCCAACTTTTCACATATACCGGCTACCCTTTCCACCCTGGGGGGTTTTCCCCAGTTAATTAATATATTTTGATTTTATTTTATCTCTATTTTCTTTTCACTTTAGTTAAGCAAATACTGATAATATTAAGTCAGTCATTTAGCACTTTTCTCTTTTCTCTTTCTTCGCCTGTCAATGGATATTTGGTGGTCATATCCTTACTAATTCCATTATTCATTTTTGGCAGGTTGAAACAGTGATTAAGGACTTACTTGGTTGGCTCTTTGGCCATTTGGCTTCCCTTTCCTCTTTTGCATCTCATCTTGTACCTGCATATCTTTTAGAGGAATTCATTCTTATTACTTTTATTCTTTATCCTTTTGGAGTCTTCCAAGTGAGTTCCCTGATTGCTGAGTGCCAGGCCACTCTTGTATTTCTGTCCAAGAGCCCCTGTGACAAACACCAAATCTTCAAAAATTCACAGTGATTAAAACCTGTGATGAAATTGGCAATAACATTGATAACTTTGAGAAATAAATGATTATTTTGGAAAAAAAGAAGATTTACAGATGTCACTCCTTTTATTCTTAACCATATTGGGGTTGGTAGTCACGTAAAAGCATCAATTAAGTAATTATGAAAATCTTACGTGACAACAGATGATGCAACCATTAATCCAAAAGGGTTTATTGTTTTCTCACTCACTGGTTTCTCAGTTTGCTCCATGGCATGCCTCTGTGAGCTGTTGTTGACTTAAAAGAAGCCTCTTCTTGCTGTTTTTTCCGCATCATCATCATCTTATTAATCATTTATATCAGTATTACCAACAAGTAAGTACTAGTTAAAACTTTTGTTAAGTGTTTTATTCTTTCAGAATCAATCAAAAAGACGTGAAATCATAGAAATCAACTATATATTGTTGTAATACATTTATAAATTCATTTTGATCCTCTAAATCCACAATTCTACGTCAAATCTCTCTATCTTATCTTTCAATAAGCTCTTTGGAATATTAGTGAGTGATTTATCTTTAATTCTTAAAGTCTTTCTCTAAAAATAGTTTTCTTCAAGAATTATCATTATGATTATTCTTGCAAAAGATAATTATATATTTAAATAATTTTATTATTTTAATAAAAGAAGTTTTTATTATTAAATCCTTCTTGTAGACAATTACTTACTCACTGTTAAAATCACTAGTAGTGCTTAACACGTGAAAGAAATAATTCTTTAATTATTTAATTGTGGTTATAATAATCTTTTATTATTATATTTCATAAGAACAGACATAGTACTGTTAATTAATAGTGATATTATCATCAGTTTCATAGTCACATCTTACAAGATCCCACAATTAGACCAATACAGCCTTACTTTGGGATATTCTGCCATAATTTTGATTATGAAGTGTCAAAAAGACAAAGACCCCTGTTTCTAATTCAATACCTCATAGGTTGGTCAATACTGGGGTCATTTACACGCTCTTTGCAACATTCTATGTGTCATACACGTCAGAAGAGGGCTATGTAGTCCCCAGATGAAAATCTTCACCCTGTATTGGTGAAAACCTGCCAGATGTGGTTTCAAAGCCACATCTGAGCCCAATAAAGGTTATAAAGGCTGTGTTAAAACCACAAGCCAGTCCTTGGAATTGAAAGATCTTCACTTCCTCTACATGGAAAGGTCTAGAAGCCTTTTTCACCCAATTTTAGGATAAAAAGGGACCTTTTCTCCACCAGAAAAGGTTTCCTCATCCTGATGTTCAATTCCTACGTAGTACAACTATCAAAAACAGCCATACTCTTGGAAAATAACCAGGTATAAATATAATCTTAATTATTGTAGTCTTTATTATTGTAACCCAACAGGTGAAGCTACAGCCAGGGCTTTCAACAGTACTAACCACCACTATTACTCAATAGTAAAGCCCTCAATATTCTTTCATTAATCTTTATTATCATTGATAAACTTTTCATCAATAGTCTCATTGTATCACAGCCATGTTTAAAGCTTGTAAAAAGTGATTAATAAGCTTCATCATAGACTAAGCCTGACACTCCTTCTGTCTGTGGCCCAAAGAGGTCTTGTTTTTCCCTTTGTATCATTTTCTCGTCCTGGAAACTACCTGTTATTGTGAAGAATTGTGCCTCTTGGCCACTCATCTCCTGGTGCTTGAATGGTGTGAAGCAACTGAAGATTTTGGTTGTTCTACTCCTTGTGAGCTGGAGGGAAAAAGAGTAAGCTCTGTCTGGCCGAATTGTTCTTCTATAACTTGGATAGTGTGTTTGTTGTCCCTTATACTGGTTGTTCCCTCCTCCAGGAGTTTGGACTGCCTCTTGAGATTCCATGCTTTGATGACTACCATGAGATTCTTTGTCAGATGGAGTCTATGTTGAACTAGTAATTAAGCTATTTACAACTAGAACTTTTACTGTGACACATAAAAGATGATTTAAAATAAGGGTGTTTTGAGTAAAATGATGATTTATAATATAATTAAAGGGCTCTACTATTAAAAAATAGTGGTGGTGAGCACTATTGAGAACCCTGGGTGCAGTCTTGCCAGTTGGATTACTATAATAAGAGCTACAATGATTAAAATTATAATTATACCTGATTTATTACCAAAGAGCAAAACTGTTTTGGACAGTTTACTACGTAGGGTATTCAAGAGCAGGATGAGGAAAGAATTCTGGCTGTGAAAAGCCTCCTTTTTATCCTGAAATGGGGTGGAAAGGGTTCTAGACCTTTCCATGTAGAGGAAGTGAAAATTTTTCACTCTCTAGGACTGGCTTGTGGTTTGCAAACAACCTTTATAGCCTGTATTGGGCTCAGATGTGGTTTTGAAACCACCTCTGGGCAGTTTTCATCAATACAGGGTGAAAATTTTCATCTGGGGACCTCACAGCCTGATTCTGACGTGTATGATGTTTAGAATGCTGTACATAAGCTGTATGGGACCCCAGTATTGACTGACATGTGAGGTGTTGAGGTAATAAAAAGCTCCTTTGTCTATTTGAAACCTGATATTTATGATTATGGGATATTATCGCATGGTGAGGCTGTATATCACAGCAGGTGGGAATCTGACCTTAAAACAGCCATACCTTTGTCAATTCTTGAGATATCAACCTCAAAATTGGTTCAGTGTGTAGCCCTGTATGTGTTCTACACAATGGTACCTCATTTGATATGGGTATCAGTCAATATGGAAAAGCTATCCCATGTACAAGAATTTTGTACCTTTGCATGGTATAGGCAAAAGGCTGTATTGACCTGGCAATTGTGTCAGGAGTTTGTGATTCCTCATTTCAATTCTCATCTGAGGATCAATGGCTTTAAGTCTCTTGGATTGTCTATGACACCACTCATATGGATCCTTGTCCACAGAGTATTTGTCATTTTCAAATGACATGGTCTTCTGCCATATCCAAGTTCCATTACTGTACTTTTGGATGATTTGACTGTTCCACCATGGCCAGTTTCTTCTGCCATGGATTTCTTTCATTTCTGTGTACCATATAGTAGCATGTCCTTTAAATGCAGTATTCAATCTAGCAGTAATCCAGTACTCTGGTATGCTTGGTGCATCAATGAAGAGTCCATCAATATAATCTATGAGTTCCATATGATCATATTCTCCTGATCCAAAGAATTTGGGCCAGTTTGAGGCCTCAGGAAGCTGTTTTAAGGCTTCCTTCTCTGAATAATACATGCCATCTCCATCCTGGTATTGTGATGGGGATCTTTCCCTATTCATCAACATGGCATCTGGTTTGATGTCATCTGGTTGATATGGATTCTCCATAACTTGGCCTTGTGGTTGGGGCTTCAAGTTATGGTAGAAATTAAACAATTTATTTATGTCTTGGTCCAGACAATCCCTGTCCCTTTTGCTGTGGTGTTGTTCTCCAAATACTAGATTCAGTCTTTTGTTAGTTTCTTCAGAGGCTTTTCTCAATTGAGCATGTACTTCTTGAAGATTTTTAACTATTTCTTCCATAGATGCTTGTAATTTTTTCATCCTCTCATGGCTAGCTTCAAGTTCTGAAAACTGGTTTGCGGATTTCTCAGCATATTGGGACATTTGTAACCACAGTGTATCACTGTTGATGTTACTCTCAGATGTGACAATGTTATGTTGAGACTTAGTGGGGCTAATATTTCTATTACTAGGACTAATGATCCTAGAGTGGTTTACAACTATTTCTGGTTCTTGTGCACTTCTTTTACCAAATCCAACAGCTTCTGAATCATAGGGTCTGACTCTTTCCTCCTCTGGTTGAAGGAGGCTTTGTTCTTGCCCTTGTTTCCTTGTCTTCTCCTGGAAGCTTCCTGGAACTGTGAAGAATGGTGACTCTTGGCCACTGATATGCTGGTTTCTGAATGGTGTGAAGCCACTGGAGAGCTTCTTTGGCCTGCTCCTTGTGAGCCTGAAGGAATCTGAGTAGGCCCTGTCTGGGTTAACTGTTCTTCTATAGCTTGGATAGTGGCTTGATTCTCCCTTATCGTCTGTTCCCTTGCCTCCAGGAGTCTGAACTGTCTGGTAGGATTACAACCTTTGGTGATAACCATCAGGTGTTTGAATTCTATCTCTTTAAGACAGATCTTCTGGCAACTTGCTCCAAGTTCTTCCAAATGAGATGCCAGGTTGAACCTCTTGTTGTCCATGCTCCATTGGAATAAGTCCTTGAGGAGTTGGTGGAGATGAAGAACTTTATCCATGTCTTTCCAGTCCTCTGATTGGAGTGTGAATGGCAGGGGTGATATTATCTCCCTCATTGTTTTGCCATCCACTACTATGTCCAAGGTGTCGTATTTCAGGTCTTCTGGTTCTGGACAAACCTTCTCTGTACTCTGGTTGGTTCCTTTGGAAGCCATGATCTCTGAGGTCTACAGGTGAGATGTTATTGTTTTCAAGCAGTCAAAACCTTTATTTTCTTAGGGTATTTACCTTTTACTGTGCCTTGTACAAATTTGTTGTCTGCTGATTTGGGCAATTTACCTTTAGAGGTTACAACTGGGTTAGTTATAGTACTTTTCCCTGTACAAGTTATCAAGGTTGGGTTACCTTGTATTCAAGCAGAATTTTGTGGTTTTCAACTCTTTTGTGTGGCAATGGGTGTCCATTTCTTTGCTGTTATCAGGCCTTCACTGTGCCTCTTTCCTTTGCCTTTGCTGCCCTCTGGTTCTGAGGGTGTCACTATTGTGTTGGCCTGTGACTGGCTTTCAAGTGGTATGAAGCTATCTTCCACTGATTCAAAATAGGAAAAAGAGGGCTTAATGTCAGTTATGACTTCTTAAAATGCTGTTTGCACGTCTAAGACCGGCCTCTGGACTTGGGTATAGCTACAATGTGCCCTTGTACAATGACGGTGTAATTGAATCAACAATTCCACATAAGAAATACAGATTACTGATATTTTGTATACTGTTTGTATACCAATATCGCACAGATTACTTGTAATTAGCAAGTATAATCTGTCAAAAGTGGTGTATAACAGGGCAATTGAGTTAACAATATGTCCAACCACGCCTCAACTGTTGGTTTATCAGTATGAGGTGTCTTATCTTAGTTAAAAATAAGACTGTATTAATGGCCTAAGTGTTTTTATATGTAAAACACACCAAAAATAAGGGTCTTGTGGCTATTAGCCACCCAACAGATACTCTCAAAATATGAGTATTGAGTGGTATATATACCAAAAGAAGGAAAATATATATATAATATATATTTTTTAAGAAAAATTTACTCCTAAAAAGAATAAAACAAATGTCAGAAAGTTAGAAATAAGAGAAAAAACTCACTTATAAGGGTCCAAAAAAAGGCTTAAAACATGGCCAGGCCCCCAAAAAGTCAGATGGAGTCTATGTTGAATATATATTTTTTAAGAAAAATTTACTCCTAAAAAGAATAAAACAAATGTCAGAAAGTTAGAAATAAGAGAAAAAACTCACTTATAAGGGTCCAAAAAAAGGCTTAAAACATGGCCAGGCCCCCAAAAGGTCAGATGGAGTCTATGTTGAAGTAGTAATTAGGGTATTTACAACTAGAACTTTTACTGTGACATGTAAAAGATGATTTAAAATAAGGTTGTTTTGAGTAAAATAATTATTTATAATATAATTAAAGGATTCTCCTATTAAAAAATAGTCGTGGTGAGCGCTATTGAGAACCCTTGGTGCAGTCTTACCAGTTGGATTAATATAATAGGAGCTACAATAATTAAAATTATAATTATACCTGATTTATTACCCAAGAGTAAAACTTTTTTGGACAGTTTACTACGTAGGGTATTCAAGAGCAGGATGAGGAAACAATTCTGGCTGTGAAAAGCCTCCTTTTTATCCTGAAATGGGGTGGAAAGGGTGCTAGACCTTTCCATGTAGAGGAAGTGAAATTTTTTCACTCTCTAGGACTGGCTTGTGGCTTTCAAACAGCCTGTATAGCCTGTAGCGGGCTCAGATGTGGTTTTGAAACCACCTCTGGGCAGTTTTCACCAATGCAGGGTGAAAATATTTATCTGGGGACCTCACAGCCTGATTCTGACGTGTATGACGTGTAGAATGCTGTACAGAAGCTGTATGGTACCCCAGTTATGACTGACATATGAGGTTTTCAAGTAAAAATAAGCTTCTCCGTCTATTTGACACCTCATATTCATAGGTATGGGATATTATCCCATGATAAGGCTGTATATGACAGCAGGTGGGAATCTGACATTGAAACAGCCATACCTTTGTCAATTCTTGAGATATCAAGCGCAAAATTGGTTCGGTTTTTAGCCCTTTATGTGCTCTACACAATGGTACCTCATTTGATATGGGTATCATTAAATATCACAAAGTTATCCCATGTACAACATTTTTGTACATTTGCGTGGTATAGGCAAAAAGCTGTATTGAGCTTACTTGCCGCATAACTTCTGTTAAAGTTTTGGATATGGGAAAATGGATGACACCATCACATAGCCCTGACTGTGCTATTTCCAAAAAGACCCCACTTTAAGTATCTCACACTCAAACTGAAGAAGTTAGATGAGAGTTCAATGTTCTGTTTGCCTTTATTTTCCCTGAAATTGACCATAACTCCAGTAGTATTGGTTCTAGCTCAGTTTTCCTGGTACCATTGGATATCCCTGGCTTAGAGCTTCATTTTGAATACCCATTTGATGGGGTGAAGCCTCTGCTTCTGGATTTTAGATGAGAGGGGAAAATTCAGGTTTATGCTCAGCAATAACTTTGAGCTGGAGTAACTTTGTTATTCCTTGTCCTATGGTAAGGGGACTTATATTTTCAGAAAGAGGTGAGGTTCTTGTTTTGTTTGATACCTTTTGAGCTGATTTTGCTCAGTTCCATGTTTTGGTGGTATCTTGGCTATAACATTGGTTTATGGTATTTTGGCTGTCATGTTTGTGCTCTTGTTTTGAGTCACAGGCTGACATTCTTGAAGGGTATATCTTTGAGAAATATCCTCTGGAAACTTGCTCCAAGTCCTCCCCAGTGGGATGGTAGGTTCAACATCTTGTTTTCCATGATGCATTGGAATAGATATTTGAGGAGTTTGTGGAGCTTAAGAACTTGATCCATATCTCCCAGCCCTCTGGTTTGAGGTTTCTGTTGAATTGGAAGGGTAATGGCAGAGTTGGTATGATTTCCCTCAGTGTCTTGCCATCCACAACTGTGTCCAAGGTATCCTGTTCCTGGTCTTCTGGTTCTGGACAAGCCTTGTCTGTCCTCTGTCTGGTTCCTTTGGATTCCAATGTTCCTGAGGTTTACAAGGGACATATCAGTGTTTGCAAGAAGTCAAAAGCTTTATTTTATTCAATTGATTACCTTTGACTGTGCCTTTTAAAACTTTGTTTTATACTTCTTTAGGGAATTTTCCTTTACAAGTTACAAATGGGTTAATTAATGTAATCTTCCCTGTAAAAGTTATCAAGGTTAGTTTAACTTGTATTCATGCAGAGTTTCTTGGTTTTCTACTCCTCTTAGTGGCAATTGGTTACCACTTCTTGTTGGTATTGAGGCTTTCATTGCACCCTTTTCTTTTCCCTTATTTCTCACTGTTTCTGAAGGTATCACTGGGGTAGTGGCTTGTTCCTGGGTTTCAATGCATTAAGTTTTCTTCCACTGAATCAAAGGAAATGAGGACATATTTCAGCTAATACTTCTTGAATTGCTGTTTTCATGTCTGAAAATAGCCTCTGGGCAATATATTACTATATTATACCTCTGTATTATGATATTTAATTGAAATTATCAATTCCACATCAAAAATATTGGTTTTGGGATGTATGGTGTAAAGTTTGTATCCCAATATCTCAGATATGAACTTTTAATGAACAAGTGTAATATTATCAGTGGCTATAAAATGGAAAATTGAAATTATCAATATTTCCACCACCACCTCTGAACTGTTATTTACAGTACTGAGGGTTCTTTTGAATTGAAAAAGAATTTATTAAGGGTTTTTAAATATTTTGATATCAGAAACATGCCCAAAATAGTTTTGTGGTAATTAAATCATAACAAACCATGTGAAAAAGCAATAAGAAAGAAAAAACACAGTTGTATATGATTATATAAAACTCATAAAAAAGAATGTATAATGTGTAATATATCATTTTTTTCAAGGGTTTTATGCCTAAAAAAGAAACAATAATGCTAAAGAAGAAAAATAAGACATAAAACTCACTCTTACAACCAAAAATAGTCAAAAAGGTTGAACAAAACATGGCCAGGCCCCCAAATTTTCTGGTTGTGTCTATGATGAAGTGGTAAATTAATGTATATAAAATTTCAATTCTGACTTTGACATGCATTATTGAGTTAAGAAAGGTGTCTGAGTGCTTTTGAAAGTCCTGGGTGTAATATTACTGGTCAAGTTACTATAATGAGACCTACAATACACTAAGTAAGGTATACCTGGTTTTTTTCCAATAGTATGACTGTTTTTGGCAGTTGTAATAAATATTAATTCAAGAACAGGATGGGGGTTCCTTTTATGGCAGATAAAAGGCCTCCTTTCATCCTGAAATGCAGTGGAAAGCTCCTCTAGACCATCCACATAGAGAAATTGAGGATTTTGTACTTCAGAGAACAGGAATGTGGTTTACACAAGGACCATATAGTCTGTATTGGGCTCAGATGTGGCTTTGAAACCAGATCGGGGCAAGTTCCCCAGAAAAGGGTAAACATTTTCATCTGGGGACCACACAGCCCCCTTCTGAGGTGTATGAAATGTGAAAAGCTGTAAAAAACCTGTATGGTACCCCAGTATTGAAGTATAAACAAGCTTCTCAAATCTGCTATAGCTTTTTCATATTTTAAAATATGTAGCTCAACATTGGTTCATTGTGTAGTGCTCAATGAGATCTACAAAATGGTTCCTCATTTGGTATGGATAAAATTAAATATGGCTGAGTTATGCCAGGTTCAATCTTTGTTATCAAGATATATGATTTTCTCAAAATCTGTATGCAACTTTTTTTCCCCATACCTTTTGTTCTAGATGTGTGAGCCTTAAAGGTATTTTCATATACTCAAAAGACCACAAATAACAAAATAAGATAAAAATATAAATAAAATGAGTTTTTAATATTATAAAAATATAAATATAAATATAAATACCAATTTATATACAAAAATAAAAATTTAATTATGATTGAAAATAAATTTTACATTAAATTCTAAAATTATGAAAAAGATGTTTTACTTGAAAAAATTAAGTAGAAATGAATTTCTAATAAAATCAATTGAATTAAAATATTTTTGGTAAAAAGTTACATGAAATATATTATAACTTTTTATTCAATAAATAAACTTAAGAAAATGACTTCACCATTGGATTCCTCATAAAAAATTAGGTGGGGTCACCTCTGGGTATAATTTCTGTAACTCAACTCTGAATAAGCTTAGATTAAGTTCTTAGTATTTTCTGTACAAAAGTTGAAAATACTCAAAACTCTAATTTTATTCACACCACCTGTGGTGTTAACCATCAATTTTTGTGTTAAAATTGAGGTGTTGTGTGTAGTTTAGAAGCTATGAGTAATTGAAGTATTTTGAATTGAAATGTCAAAATGTGCACATGTATTACATAAGTGAACTGTAATTTGCAATGAGGTTTTGATACCAACCAGGGCAGTTTTAACTGTTGCCAAGACGGTCAAACTACCTTAAGCTAGAAAAATATCAGTAGAAACAGTTTTAACTAGTTTCTACGTCTCTTACACACATTCTGACTTGTTTTGAAGCTTCTAGATCAGGTATTACTATAGTAAGGGCTGATTTAAGCATCTAAAATGGCTAAAACAAGCCCTTTTTTGGTCTAAACCAGGGTTCAATGATGCCATAATTGGCTATTCTATTTTCAGAATGTTGTCGACAACTGAAAAGAGTAAATTTTACTTTTTGAGTAAGGAAATTGATGGCTATAAAAGAATGTGCCCTTTGGCCCACTTTCCTCTTCATGTTAGAATCTTTTCCTTTTATAATTAGTTTAAAAGCTGTTAAACCAATTGATAAAACATTCCAACCACCCTTTTTAAATAACTTTAAACCTTTTAAACACATGAAAAAGTCATTATAATCATTTTTTGTAACTCTTATAATCATTTTTACCCCTTGAACCACCCCGTAAGTGAATTGAAGCATCTTTCATCACTATTACCTTTGTCACTTCGTTTCCAAATTCACTCTGGTCATATTCATGCCTGTTTTCTCTTTATATATATTTTTAAAGACTTTTTTCTTAAATTAGTTTCTTGCAGTTCTTTGCTCAATTAATTTCAATTTAAATTGCTCTTGAAAAAATTTCATTTTTAGCCTTAAATATCTCTTGTAGAGTATTTTAGAATTAGTTTTTATTTTTGGTAGAACAATATATCTTTAGAAAAATATTTCTTTATACTTATAAAGTTAAAAACAATAAACCTTTTGTGTTTTCTCTTAAAAATACTATTTCATACTATTTTTTAATTATATTTTACCTTACACAAATTTTGAGGACAGGAAAAGTACTTGATTTTTAATCAAAGTTTCATATCCAAACCATACATTTGGGGGCCCAGCCATTATATTCTACCTGTGACATAATTTTTTACTCTATTTAAATCTTTTTTTATTATATTGAAAAATATAAAAATATATAAAAATACTTATAATTTAAAAAATTCATCAAAAATAATTCTTTTCATATTATAAGTGAGGCTTTATTTTTTCATTTCTCTTCTGAAAAAAATCATTTTTACCTAATAAATTGGCTTTTTCATTAATTTGAGTTTCTGAAGATGCGGTAAGACAAGAAATTATTGAAACAGCCTCAACAGTAACAAGCATTATTCCTGCAAGTACTGTGAATTCTGACCATAATAGTACAGTTATTATGAATCAGAATAATCAACCTGAACCAATTTCTTCTGAATTAATTAACTTGGATATAATTAATACCCTTAAGAAGGCAAATACATTGGCCAATAGTAAGTTTTCTGACAAAAAAATACTATTTTCAAGCCTTTTAACAATAAAATATGCCATCAACCAGATCAGGAGCCAGCTATAACCACTAAAGCAGCTCCCAAATATAATTTTTATTATTTTTTTATTATTAAAGGAAATTATTCCACCTTTTTAAGTTTTTGTAACAATAACAAAGTGCCATAAATATTATAGATTATCATATACTGATATATGTATTTTATTGTATCAATATTCTTGATGTGTTTTTTGTATTATTATATTCATTTATTAGTATAAACATTTTATTCCATAATTATAATAATTCATTATTATTATGATCATCTTTTAAGTCATTCTTTAAATTTCATCAGGAAATTGAGAGTACAATTAGTAAAATATTAGTAACTTTCAATTATTGTTTCATGGTCAAACCTTAAAAATACAGTTGGAATGGAAAAGACCAATACCTCAAAGGCCAGGTGATTGGTTTCTTCAAGTGGACTTCTTAGTATCCCTCATCAATCACAATCCTGGGTCCTTGGAAGCCTTCCTTTAAAACAAAATGGGGGAATGGTGGAATGGAGTTTTTAAAATTTATCCATTGTATTTGTGAGAAAAAATGCTGCATAATGATATATAATACCATATATTCCCTGTGAGCCTTAGAGGTATTTTCAGATACCCAAAAGACTACAAATAATAAAATAAGATAAAATTATAAATAATAGAAGATTCTTTATATTATCAAAACAAAAATTAAAATATAAATACAAATTTATACACAAGAATGAAAATTCAATTATAATTTGAAAATAAAATTTCATTGAAATTTAAGATTGTGAAATCACATTTTTACTTGAAAAAATTGTAAATAAAAATGAATTTTCAACAAAAATACCAAAATTGAAATATCTTTGGTAAAAATTCAAATAAGAATTATCATAACTTTTTATCCCACAAATTAACATATGGGAATTATTTCACCATTGAACTCCTCGTAAAAATAAGGTGTTGTCACCTCTGGGTAAAGTTTCTGTAACTCAACTCTAAATAAGCTTAAATTAAGTTTCTATTATTTTCTATACATAAGTTGAATATACTCAAAACCATCATTTAATTCAAAACAAATGGGTTGTTAAACATGAATTTTTTTGGGAGAATTCAGGTGTTGCGTGTAGTTTAGAAGTTATGAGGAACCAAAGTATTTTCAATTGAAATGTCAAAATGTGCGCATGTATTACATAAGTAATCTTTAATTTACATATGAAGTGTCAAGTATTACCTTTTTTACTGTAACACATGATGAGGAAATAAAGAAAAAACCAATTGGAAAAATTGATTCTGGGGGGGAAGAGGAATCTTAGCTCCAAGGGGGAACCAGACCCCCAAACTCCTTGCTGACAGGCATCAGATTTCACTATACATGCAAAGATTCATCACTTCTGGCCTGGAAATGAGTCACAGGGTCTGTGTCTCAATTGATGATCAGGATTTGACACCAACCAGGGCAGGTTTAACTGTTTCCAAGAGCATAAAGCTACCCTTAAGATAACACAAACATTATAAAAATGTTTTAACTCCCATGATGTCTGTTACACACACTTTTACATATTTTCAAGACTTCAAACTAGGTATTACCATAGAAATGGCTGACTTAAGGGTCAAAAATGGCTAAAAATAGCAAAAAATGGCTAAAACCAGCCCTTTCTTGGTCTAAACCAGGGTTCAATGATTCCATGATTGGGTTATATGTTGTCAGAGTTATTTCCACGACCGAAAAGAGTAACTTTTACTTTTGGAGTAAGAAAATTGATGGCTATAAAAGAACTTCTTCTTTGCCAAACTTTTTTCTTCATGTTAGAATCTTTTCCTTTTATATTTAGTTTAAACATTGTTAAATTTTTGATCAAAGTTTCATATCCACACCTTACATACCCCATCAATGGTTGCTGCAGTTTTGAGTTAAGGAATGGGGATTTTTTTCCTGTTTCTTTTGGGTAAAGCCTTTTTAAAGGTTTGCTTGTGGTCTCTGGTGATTTCCAGAGGCTGTTACTTGAATTCTGAGGGTCCATTGGTAACAATGGCCTGTTAAAGATTTTTGGCCATTTTTCCCATTGGGAGTTTATGGCTCAAAATGGGCCAGGTGGCATAACCCATTGGAATCTGAACAGATGGGCCCTCAATTGACCTACAGTCAGTTGTGTACTAACCATATAATTACAGACCCCAAGGTATAGAGGCAATAGTGGTGTCAAATGATCCAAAACCCCTACTGAAAGGGAGTTGGCAATAAATCCTGGAGATATTTGGTTGGGACACAGGCCCTGAGGCCTAATTCCATTAGGATGGCCTGGGGAGCCTGGGTTATGAAAAGGACCTAAAAGTACCTTGTTCCAGGATATGGCTTGTGAGCCATGACTGGGAATTGAGGGAAGAACTGGCCAGAGAAATAGGTGTGGCCCAGAGGCCAATAACACCACAAAGTGCCAATTGGCCATGAAATCTTCAAATGAAATTCTTTTCATAGATCACCAATTGGGGGATCTTTGCCATGGTTTTGAAACCCACCTGTCAATTTCTAAAAATTTTAGACCTCATCCTTATTTGTCAAAATATTATTATTAGATCGTGATACAGTTTTTTTCTCCTGTTCTTGACAAATATGGCTTGTGCCTTGGTAAATTATAATTTAAGGGCAATAAAGGCAGAAATTTTTGAAAATTTCAGAACAATTTACATGAAAAAGGAGCTTATAAGTTATTTTATCTCTCCCGTTATACCTTCACTATAATGTCTGAGTGAACACTGTTTTTGTAGTATATAATCTACTTATTTTAAATGATTTCCATTGTGTTAATTTCTTTTGAGTTTATGCTGGCTAGAAAGGGTTGGTGCTTTTATCTTCCTGGATATTCTGGTTTCAGAAAGTATTCTACCACTTTTTATTCTGATATATTTCCCAAAAGCTACTATCTGATTCATTTATCTCCTTCATTATTTTTGATAAGCATTTGTTACCTTTCTATTCTTTCTGATAGATAGTCACTTAATATCTTACATTAACTAACTAATCCTTCAAAAAACCAGAAATCATGAAGAAAATCTGCCTGATTTGTGGAAATCGAAATCTTTGTTAAACAATTCCATTTTAAAATATGTGACAAACTCAAGTGAAAGATGGAACTTATAAACTCTCATAATTCTTACTTAACCATTAAGATTCATAACATATATGAAAATTAGAAAGACATAAAACACAGAATCACAAAATTTTGACTTAATAATGTAATAAATTACATAATGAAAGGGGATGATTTGAAGAGGACATCAAGAAATACAAATAAAATCAATGATAAACATCCTCAACCAAACCCTCAAATGCTAAGACAAAGTAGAAGCCATAATATACAATAAACAAAGATATGAAAAGACCCACAAAAAACCTGACTTCAATGCAGGAGGCCAAGTCCTCATCTCAACACTGAACTGCAACAATTGGAAATGTCCTAAGAAAATGGGAGAGTCATTGAGGTACCACAACACTAGGTGTGGTGGTAACTCAGGCCTCAGCTCTGGTAATGTTGTGTGCTCATTTCAAAGTATGAGAAAGATATATTAATACCCAGTATTCCCAGATTTGATTCATATGGTACCACCATAATATCTTACTTATCTGGCCTTTTTTCCAACCACTAATCTTAAAAGTAACACAATCTGTATTGAGGATTACCACAAACCTTTGGTACCCATATTGTTTTTTATTTGGTTATTTGAAGTCAGACTCACCTAAAAAACAACAAGCATAATGGGAAAGAGATATTGAAATCTACCTAATTTCTTGAATTCTAGAAATCAGTGATAAACAAGGCTAAAATGCTCTTAAATCATTGAAAAATGGCGATTTTCCCTATTAAGGAGATCAAAGCATTCTTTTTGGGTTCAAATTTTGTATTTCTCAAACAAACATTCAATCAGAAAGATAGAGATGTAATATTAAAAATGAAAGCGAAAATATCTAAATATATTTCCTATAGATCCATATTTCTATTTGATCTCAAGAGTTTTAAAGAAGATATATCATAAAAGAATTCAACAAAGTTTCAAATTAATTGCCAATAAGTCAATTATCACTGAAAAGATATTGATCATTGCCCTCCAAGTTTCATTTAATCTCATTTGAAAGACTTGTTAAATGTTGTTCAAAAAACCATAGATTGTAGTCAGTATATGGTATATCAGATATTACTGGTTTATTATTTCATATTATATCTTGTACTATGAATTAATCACTGAATCTAATATCAGATAAAGTTCAGCTCCCAATCTTCTTTTCATTAACTAAACAATACTCTATATAAATAACTTCTCCTTTTTGAAGTTAATTAAGTTGGGAAATTCTTTAAGAATTAATACTAACTAGTTTCATTAGAAGATCTGGTTAGCTTTCCAAAGAATATGGCTTAAAGACAGGCAGGAATTTTCAAAAGAGGATTACATAATTCTAAATGGATCCTTGAGATATAATGACAAAAAAGCTCTCTTGATTCAATTTGATGACAAAAACGTAAGTTTTTTACAAAGATGTAACATCCAAAAAATGAAATAATTATAATGATATTTTAAAAGGATGTTTCTTCCAAATATTGTAAGGTTTGACTATGAAACAATAAGTAAAAATTACTAATTTATTACTTATTGTACTCTGAATGTCCTTATAATTGAAATAAATAAGATTAAAATAATAATAATAATAAAGAAATATTATTATTATGGCGTAAAAAATATTATATTATTAAATAAATATAATAATATAATTAATATTATATGAAATTATAATATTATAAATAATATATTAATATAAAATAATTAATATATTATAAAGCTCTTTATTATTGTTACCAACAAATAATAAAGGCGTAAAAAATTGTTTTTTATTAATAAAAAACAATTAATAACAATAATATTACTAATATTAAAGTTATGAATTAATATAAATACTATTTATATTAATTAAAGAATTATTAATAGAGTAATAATAGAGAAATTATTATAATAAGAGAAAATAACCTACTTTTAACACTTAATATAATAATTTTGAAGTATTTTACGCCAAAAAATATAAATACAACCTTTTCAAATTGTATTTACAATAAAAATAAAGAAAATTACAAATTATTCAGTATTTTTACGTGGAAATGAGTTTTAGAGATATTTTTAACAAAAACAATTAAATAAATGATTTAATCACGTCAAAATAGATGATTATAGCAAGGTGGTCTTTGGTCTTTAATAATATAACAGTTTTATATATAAAGAATAAAGAAATTACCTTTGATTTAATTGATTTAATGTTTTTGATGTGTCTGAGGGGAAAATAGAGTAAAAAGAGCTCTATTTATAGTAAATACCTCCCTCCTAGAGTCCAACAGGCTTCTAGTAGACGTGTACTGATCATATCCACTGGAATTGATCAATATTTTAAGGTTTGAGGGTGATTACATCATGATCAAACCATATTACATCATTATTACACCATTATTTAGAGTTATCACTATAACTCTAAGTTTGATGACATCAGAGGCTTGGCAGAACCCCAAATTTCGTGGATTTTATTAGTTTTAATCATAAACTAATAGTATTCACCAATTTTATCACTCTTAAGACTGTTAAACTTAATTTAAGGTTACAGTATGTGATCATAACAGCTCAATTTAAGCTCAAACTTTGATCCTCAATAACTTTTAAGGTTTTCACGCTACAGCAATTCAGAGAGTGAATTCTGATAGCCTGACATAACCTTATTATGCTTCCAAGAGCTTTTCATTACATCATCAAAACTCTAATTTTGATGATTTTTCTTGTAACTCATCTTTTCTGTCGAAATTCAATATTTTAAACTTCAAACCTTGATTTCAGGGGGTTATACCCTGAATTTAATAATAAAAATTACATCATTCTTCACGAATGAACTAGTAGAATCCAACTGTGTACTTTTTTTTAAGTTTGGAGCACTTTCACAACAAAGTGGTCAACAGCTCTGTTGATTTTTATCAATATTTCATCATAGGTTTTAACCTTGTTTATAGCTTGTAAAATAAAGTTCATATCTGTGTTCTTACAGTAATTACGTGGTAACTTTATTTTTGGTTCATCATTCTATCATGTATATTTTAGAAGATATTAGCTATGATCACTGAATATATGCGTTGACCAAAAAAGTGCATATATTCAGGATAATTCCTTAAGTATTGATTTTGGGAATTAGCTTATTAATTGTTTTATATGTGGATTTTTGTGGGGAATCCACTGGTACAATTTATTTCACATGTTGTTTCATTAGTTTCTGAGATAAATAAGGTTTTATGATTTTTATAAGGTATTATACCTTATAATTCCTTAAATATTGACTTTACAGATATGCCATAAAAGTGGTATATGTGTATTTTTCCATGGGGAATCCAATGGTATAATTTATTTCACATGTTCATTCATTGGTTTTTAAGTTAAACCAATTTTAGTACCAATTTATGGTATTTTTTGTATATTTGAGTAATTATTTTTAGTGTATAATTATTCTAATTAATTTTAATATAATTATATTAAAGGTATAATTATTATTAATCTTTTTTGTGACCTTATTGGATATGTGGTCATATCTCAAAGGCTCACATTCCCTACCACCAAAAAAGATTGTACCACAATCTGATATATGTGATTAGGGTATCATCCACTGTCCTACCTCTTCAATAGACTTTGTTAGTCTTGAAGCTCAATAATGCTTAACTTTTTATTTTTCAGGTTTTCTTTCATGTCTGAACCTTCTTAGTAATTTATCAGCATTTGTTATATCTTTCTCAAGTAGCCATTCATCTTCTTGAGTTGAATTTCTATACCTTACAAGGTATTCCCTTTCTTTTTTGTTTCTTGTCCTTCTTTCTTTAAGGACTTTTACTATTTTCTTTTCCTCTCCTTCCTCCAAGGGGGGAATTTCAAGTGGGGGTTTATTTCTTAGTGGAAATAACTCCTTGTCACTTGAACTGTAAGGTTTTATCAGACTTACAGGGAAAGTTGGGTGTTTGTTCATTAGTTCACCTGTGAGTTCTAATTGCACAGCATTGGGTCCATGAAGTGCTTTTATCATAAATGGTCCTGCAAAGGAATCTTTCAATTTCTTTGGGCCTTTTATGTTATTGAAATTAAGGGTTGATACTAAAACCAAGTCCCCTATTTTGAAGTCAGGTGGTTTATGACTTTTATCCCATCTTTCTTTTGCATATTTAAAAGAATCTTGCATGCATCTGTTTGCATGGTGTCTTGCTTTGTCAAGCATTATCTTGAATCTGCTTGCTGTTGGATGTATATCCACTAAGTCCTTTTTGAGGGTATCATAAGGAAGTCTTGGATTCCAACCTTTCTCTAGCATTGCTGGTGTTTTGCCAGTAGAAGAATGGATTGATGTCTTATATGCCAGTTCAAGTGCTGGTATTAGTGTACACCAATCATGGGTAAAACCATCAGAATCTTTGAATTCTAGCCCATAAGCACAGAATCTTCTGATCATATCCTCTAGGGTCTGTATCATTCTTTCTGCTAAACCATCAGTTTGAGGATGATAAGCTGTTGAGAATGATAACTTTGTCCCAAACAAGTTATGGAGGTTTGTCCATAATGCTGAAGTGAACTTTGGGTCTCTGTCACTTATAATATTTTGGAATAAGCCTGTGTGGCTAATGACTTTATTCCATATCATTATGGCTGTATCCATAGCTGTGTCATCTTTATGACATGGTAAGAACATGGGAGTTTTACTGTACCTGTCAACTAATACTAGGCATGCATTATAACTCCTGTCTCCTCCTGGAGGTAAGGCTGTTACCCAATCCATATGAACTATTTCCCATGGGGATCTTGGTTCTTGGATTTGGATCATCATTCCAAATTTCTTTCCTGTGGCTCTGTTGGCTTTTTGACATCTGTCACAGGTTTGGCAGTACTCTGCAACATCTTTCTTCCAATTTGGCCACCAAGAGCAGGTTTTCACCCTCTCTAGTGTCCTATCTTCTGAGAGATGTCCAGATGCAACACTATCATGACACTCATGTAAAATAGTGTTTATTAGTGTTCTATCTGTTAAGGCCATAACACATGTGTGTTTTGTTCTATGGTAAAGGATTCCATCAAGGAGGTGAAATCTTCCTTCATCATATGCCTTTTTCCATATTTCATCTAGTTTTGATGAAAGTGATGGATCTTTGCAGTCTTTCATTAGAAGTTGGCTTAAGATATGGCAATTTTTGTCTGTCTTATAGCTTTCTTTAACTTGGTTAAAGAATTCTGTGCCAATGTCTGTAACACATATTCCTTCTATATGGTGCTCTTCTTGTGGTACCCATGCTGGATTGTCAGGGGTATTTGCTAGAGCCCATCTGCTAAGACCATCTGCGTTTTTATGAATATTTCCAGATTTATGAACAATAGTCATATTTCCTCTATATTCTTGGAAAGCAATTTGCCATATCAGCATATGTCTATTTGGAGTCTTCATATTTAATAGTGATTTCACAGCATTACAGTCTGTGATTACATCAAATACTGTGCCATCCAAATAATAGTGCAGTTTTTCTAAAGCCCATACTAGGCATAAGCATTCCATTTGGCTTGCTCCATACCTTTCTTCTGTTGGCTTTATCTGCCTTGAAATGAAACAAATTGGTCCTTCCACTGGTTTATCATTGATAATTTGTGTTTGGTGAAGTGCAGCACCTAGTCCTTCTCCACAAGCATCAATGTACAGTTTGAAGGGTAGTTTCCAATCTGGCATCAGAAGAAATGGGGCATTTGTTAAGGAATTTTTCAATTCTTCATATGCCTTGACTCTTTCTTCTGTCATCTCATAGACTGTTTGTTGGTCACATAGCTTATACAAGGATTTAGCAATCTTTGCAAAGTCTTTTATATTCTGTCTATAGTAACCAGCAAACCCTAGAAATGATTGCATTTCTTTTTTGGTTTGAGGCATTGGTTTAAGTAGTACTGCTGCTACTTTATTTTTGTCTATGCCTAGACTAAGGCCAGATACTACATGTCCTAGGGCTTTTAATTCACTATATGCAAAATGACATTTTTTCAATGAAATTTTCATATTTACTTGGACTATTTTCTGTAGTACCCTTTCTAGTCTTGTCAGGTGATTTTCCCAAGTTTCTGAGCAAACTATGATATCATCAATGTAGATTATTAACCATCCTTCTGATAATTCTTCAGGAAATATGGTATTCATCATTCTTTGATAATGGGAAGGTGCATTTTTTATCCCAAATGGCATTCTTAAGTATTCAAAAATTCCACAATGGACTATTATTCTTAGTAGTTTCTTGGCATTGTCTGTTAAGACATTTTGATGAAAACCCTTAAGAGCATCCATAGCTGTGATGAACTTAGCTTGTGACAATTGGGTCAATGTCTCATGGATTCTGGGTATTGGATATCTGTCTGGAATGGTATAGGTATTCAGGGCTCTGAAGTCTCCTACCATCCTTGATTTTCCATTATGCCAAGTTATAATGACAGGTGTAGTAACTTCTACTTGCTCATTATGTCCAACCTTTCTTAATACTCCAAGGTCTATTAATTATTTAATGTGCACCTCTAAGGCTTCTCTAGCTCTTGGGCTGGCTGGATAAGCAGGTCTTCTTAATAAAGGTGGGTAAGGTTTTTCTACATTAAGAATTATATCCACTTCATGTCCAATTATGGCACCTAGTGGCTCTTTGTCAGTTGCAAAGACATTTTTATACTTAAATAAGAGGTCAATCAATTTTTCTTTCATTTTTTCTGTTAATTCTTGATTGAATTCTGCCTCTCTGAGTTGTTCAGATATAAAAAGTTCTTTTTCTGGAATTTTTTCCTCATTCTTAATAACTGTGATTTGTTTTTTGTTATTTAAGAATCCAAACTTTTGTCTTTTATTATCTCCTATGGTAAAATATCTATCTTTTTGGTTGGAGATATCTATACCATAGATTGATAAGTAGTCATTCCCAAGTATGAAATGATTACTAGTACAGTTGTCCATTACTACAAACTCTACTTTAATTCTGACACATTGTGAGGGATGAGGAAAAATTAGTGTTAAATCAATTATTCCAAGGGGCTTCATGCTCTCACTTGCACTACTAAATTTGACACCTTGTATTGGAATAAGTTTTTCTTGCCAGTCTGGGACAATGGTTTTTAAATAACTTTTACCAACACAAGTGCAATATGCTCCTGTATCCAAGTTAATCTTTCCTTCTTGGTTATCAACCATAAAAATACTTATACTTGATTTTCCAGTTGTATATCCCATTCCTCTTGCAGGTTTGGTTCTATACATTTTGGCATCTTGTATGTTTGTCAGGTTTGTGTCAGATGTTCCAACTTGTGGCAAGTTTGAGTTAACATCCAGTACTTCATAAATTATATCAATATTATTAATTTGTGCATTAATTATATTGATTTCATCACTTTAAGAGCTCTCTGACTCTTCTGTCTCTTTTTCAGAGTCAGATTCCTCTTCTTTGTCATTGTGGTTTTCTGTTTCCACAATTTCATTGATCTTTGCTTTTTTAAGGCAATTATTGGCTAAGTGTCCAATACCTCCACATTTATGGCATTTTCTTTGCTCATTATTGTTGGATGTATTGGGCTTAAAGGATTCTTTTGATTTATCTTTTTTGATAAATGGTTTATTTGGGCTTTTAATGTCCAATTTTTTCCAAGTCCTGCCAATTTTTGTCCTTGTCACTATATCTTCTAGTGCATTTATATACTCTTCTGTGGAGCATGGTTCTATACACCTGCTTCTTAGGGCATGTTCTAGTTCCCCTCCACATTTTTTAAGTATTTTCATATGCACCATCTTCTGTGACATTTCTGGGTACAGTGCATTAAGCCTTTCAACTTGTTTTAAGAACCAAGTTAAAGGTTTATCTTTCTCTGGGTCAAAGAAAGAGTTTTCAAATGCATTTTCTATCTTATACCTCCAGGCATCATTTGCCCACTTGGTGATTATTTCTTGTTTCCACCAAGACCAGGTATTTTTACCATTTGTTTGTCTTATGCCATAATACCATCTTTTTGCAGATTTCTCAAACAATGAATGTAATCTTGCAGTGATTAGTTCATCTGGTATGGCATAGTCTTCTTGTAACATGTCAATTGTTTTAATAAATGACATGTGGTCATATTCACCTTCTCCTGTGAATGTTGGCCATTCCTTCAATTGAGGTGCTTCCTTCATTAAGACTTGGTTATTGTCTTGGTGACTCAAGTCTGTTATGAAAGGATTTGACAATTCCTCTTTTGTTTTAATAGGGCTTCTTATATGGGAAAATGGTGTTGATAACTTTGGCATATTTAAATTAGCCTCATTAATTTTATCCATTTTTTCAGTAATAAGCCTTATTTCACTTTGAATATCATCTTTCAGATGCATTCTTGCTTCATCACTTTTTTCCACATGGTCCAAAAGTAATTTTTGGTGTGATGAAGTCTTTTCTTCAAATTTTTCTACAGAAATACTTAATTTATTTAATTTTTCTGTAAGATTGTCAATACTCACATCACAATTGATTGTCAAAGTCTTGTCTTTGATATCTTTTATGTATTTATACAATTCTTGCTGTCCTTGTATTAATTTTTGAGTATTGTCAATTAAATTTTTTGGTTTATTATTTTCAACAATAAACTTAATGTTGTCAATTTCTTTCTTGTTTTGTACAACAATTTTTGTTAAAGAAGATAAATTGTTATTTATTTCTTGTAGTGATAATAAACTGTCTTTAATTTCTTTTAGAGGTAATATACTATTTTTAATTTCTGTTAAAGTATTTACAACATCTTTGGACAAGGTTATTTCTTTGGGAAATGAGGTTGTCTCATTCTTTGCTCTTCCTTGTCCTTGAATTCCATCAAGGTTCTGGCCATGTTGAAAACATTGTCCATGGCATCCTTTTGGAATCTTGGGATTCTGTAGCTTGGGGAATATGGTTTCCTCCAATGCTTTTTCTTGTTCTTCTTCCCTTCTTGGGGAAGTGGGTTGGCTTGAGGCTTGCTGGTAGAAGCTACTGGGGCTTCTTCCTTGGTTGCCTCCCTCTTTTTGGCATGATAATCCTTGATCTTTTTGATTTGAGGTTTGGATGACAGTGGATTCCATCCATTGGAGTATTTCACTATCTCCTCCTCTTTGAGGAACTTTTTCAGGATGTGCCAGGAGTTCATCACTCCTTGGTGTATTTGAGGCAGCATTTCCCAGTCTTTGTCCTTGTATACTGTGTAATACTGCTTGTACTGGCTCATGTAGATGTCTATTTGAGCCCTCTGAATGTGATTTGTACCTGTTTGAGTTACTCATACTTAGTTCCAATTCAGGCTCAGATATCATGGGCATTTCTGGGACTTGCCTTTGGGATAAGGCACTTCCTTGTGTGGATTCTGTTCCACTGGGGATATTGCCCTTTCTTTTCCCTTTTGAGGGATCAATTCTACTTCTGAGGCCAGCTCCATCTGATTGGATGGAGTATTGGGAACCTCTTCTGGTAGTCATAATTAAAGAATAAGAAAAAATAAAAGTATTTTAGAATAAAATTCTTTTATGGCAATTTAAAAAGAGGTGCTCACCTTCAGAGTCTTGAATGGTGGGCCCTGGAAAGTCTAATTTCTTAGCTTTCTTTCTTTTTGTGATAACTGGTGTTGGAGAACTTTGACAAGTTTCTTCCACCAATCTCTCAACAGTAGCTTGGTTGTCTTCTGTTGGGTTATCTTCAAACACTAAAAAAGACAAATAAATATAAGTCTTTTTATAAGAAGTGTTATTTTTGGCAAGATATGGCAATTTTCCACGTAGAAATTGCTTTTATATCTTAAAAAAATGAAATAAATAAAGAAATAAATAAAAATGAATAAAAATAACTTTTTTTATTGGTTTTTAATATTTTTTAATATTTTTTATGTATGTTTTTATTTTTAAAGAATAAAATAAAAAATGAATATGATTCTTATAAAATTAAATTATAATAAAAATTATTTTTAATTTATAAATTATCTTTTTTAATCACTAGAGTCACTCAAAGAAAGTTCTTGCAAGTCTAAGGATGTGAAAAACCACGTGTAAGACAGTACAATTGCTTTCCAAATGCCTCAATAGCTTTTAAAATCAATAAAATATAAAATTATTATATAATTTTATGATTATCAATATAATTTATTATGGATAAACCCAAATAGAATCTTTTTAAAGGTCTTTTAAGTAAATATCACGGCCAGGCCCCCAAATGTAAGGTTTGACTATGAAACAATAAGTAAAAATTACTAATTTATTACTTATTGTACTCTGAATGTCCTTATAATTGAAATAAATAAGATTAAAATAATAATAATAATAAAGAAATATTATTATTATGGCGTAAAAAATATTATATTATTAAATAAATATAATAATATAATTAATATTATATGAAATTATAATATTATAAATAATATATTAATATAAAATAATTAATATATTATAAAGCTCTTTATTATTGTTACCAACAAATAATAAAGGCGTAAAAAATTGTTTTTTATTAATAAAAAACAATTAATAACAATAATATTACTAATATTAAAGTTATGAATTAATATAAATACTATTTATATTAATTAAAGAATTATTAATAGAGTAATAATAGAGAAATTATTATAATAAGAGAAAATAACCTACTTTTAACACTTAATATAATAATTTTGAAGTATTTTACGCCAAAAAATATAAATACAACCTTTTCAAATTGTATTTACAATAAAAATAAAGAAAATTACAAATTATTCAGTATTTTTATGTGGAAATGAGTTTTAGAGAGATTTTTAACAAAAACAATTAAATAAATGATTTAATCACGTCAAAATAGATGATTATAGCAAGGTGGTCTTTGGTCTTTAATAATATAACAGTTTTATATATAAAGAATAAAGAAATTACCTTTGATTTAATTGATTTAATGTTTTTGATGCGTCTGAGGGGAAAATAGAGTAAAAAGAGCTCTATTTATAGTAAATACCTCCCTCCTAGAGTCCAACAGGCTTCTAGTAGACGTGTACTGATCATATCCACTGGAATTGATCAATATTTTAAGGTTTGAGGGTGATTACATCATGATCAAACCATATTACATCATTATTACACCATTATTTAGAGTTATCACTATAACTCTAAGTTTGATGACATCAGAGGCTTGGCAGAACCCCAAATTTCGTGGATTTTATTAGTTTTAATCATAAACTAATAGTATTCACCAATTTTATCACTCTTAAGACTGTTAAACTTAATTTAAGGTTACAGTATGTGATCATAACAGCTCAATTTAAGCTCAAACTTTGATCCTCAATAACTTTTAAGGTTTTCACGCTACAGCAATTCAGAGAGTGAATTCTGATAGCCTGACATAACCTTATTATGCTGCCAAGAGCTTTTCATTACATCATCAAAACTCTAATTTTGATGATTTTTCTTGTAACTCATCTTTTCTGTCAAAATTCAATATTTTAAACTTCAAACCTTGATTTCAGGGGGTTATACCCTGAATTTAATAATAAAAATTACATCATTCTTCACGAATGAACTAGTAGAATCCAACTGTGTACTTTTTTTTAAGTTTGGAGCACTTTCACAACAAAGTGGTCAACAGCTCTGTTGATTTTTATCAATATTTCATCATAGGTTTTAACCTTGTTTATAACTTGTAAAATAAAGTTCATATCTGTGTTCTTACAGTAATTACGTGGTAACTTTATTTTTGGTTCATCATTCTATCATGTATATTTTAGAAGATATTAGCTATGATCACTGAATATATGCGTTGACCAAAAAAGTGCATATATTCAGGATAATTCCTTAAGTATTGATTTTGGGAATTAGCTTATTAATTGTTTTATATGTGGATTTTTGTGGGGAATCCACTGGTACAATTTATTTCACATGTTGTTTCATTAGTTTCTGAGATAAATAAGGTTTTATGATTTTTATAAGGTATTATACCTTATAATTCCTTAAATATTGACTTTACAGATATGCCATAAAAGTGGTATATGTGTATTTTTCCATGGGGAATCCAATGGTATAATTTATTTCACATGTTCATTCATTGGTTTTTAAGTTAAACCAATTTTAGTACCAATTTATGGTATTTTTTGTATATTTGAGTAATTATTTTTAGTGTATAATTATTCTAATTAATTTTAATATAATTATATTAAAGGTATAATTATTATTAATCTTTTTTGTGACCTTATTGGATATGTGGTCATATCTCAAAGGCTCACAAATATAGAATACCCCCATTGAATAATATACAAGAAAGATGATCTATAAAAAATATTCCACAATCAGATGGGGTCGCAATATGCTTTGCAAGCTTCTACAAACTTATCTCTGCATTTTTTCTTAATTCTATCTCCTTACTTCCTTCATTTCCCTCAAAATGCACTTCTTTTTTCAAAACTTCCAATTATTCCTCTTGATTTTTCTTAACATTGGTTATTCTTGTTGACTTCTTGTATATTCATAGTCATAATACTAATAATTAGCTGGAAAGTCAATTGTAGTTTTTTCTGTAAATAAAATAACCTTCCAATAATTTTTGCAAGAATTTGAAAAGGCCTGAGTTGTTAATAGATTAATATCTTTATTTACTTACTGTGATTGCCTTCCTCTAAATTTGATGAATCTGAAATTATGAAATATATGAATTCAGAATTCTCTGGAAGATCCCAAAAATACTAGAATTCTATAAATCAAATTATACTAATAATCAAGATTTAACAGCTATATCTCCAGTGTTTGAATTATTTTTTGAAATAATTGTGGTATTTCTTAAATACCCAGATGGGCCTCCAATAACTCTATCAGAAGTTTTTGAATATAAAAAGCTCATGAAATGTTTATATGCCAAATTTTCATGAGAGTTTATGAATGTGAAGATGAATAACATTTTTATGAGTAGTAGATGCAATTATTTAAGCCTGAATTTGGATACAAGAAAATAAATTCACATGTGGTATCCCAAGAGGGTGAATAAGATTAAATTAACTTGATGAGGTTAAAATTTGGAAGTTGAATATGCTCTAACTAGCGGTTTAATGTGGTAATATGCAAGATGACCAAACAATTTACCTTTGATACCAAATAAGGGTATGTGAGAGTTTGGTTTTTTCCTTTTCACAAAAACAATGGCATTCTGACAAATCCTATACCAAATATACACAAAACTAGTTTTATGCAATTCTGAGGAGTTACAAATACTGTAATTATACACAAGGTATTTCTTATTCAATAGAGGGGATAGTGTTATGAGATGAATTAGTATGATTACACATGAATTAGTCAAACTGGACCAAACAAATCAAAGAAGGCCAAGATACCCAAATTCTGAGGCATCTTGGTAATACCCAGCTCAAAATATTGTATCCATAGCTGAGTCTTTCTAAAAAAGTTTTTAAAATGATTTGGGAACTATTGCTACTAAGTCTACGTCCCATTGATCATTAGAAAAGAGCATATAGGGTGCTTTTTCAATGTGTCAAGAAGGTAATGAAAGCCTTTGAATCACTTTAAAAATTCAATTCTTAAGTACATATAATGATAAAAGCAGAAATGGTTTATTTCATAGCTTTCATGTCGTTTTCATAAAACTACTTCATAGTCATCAGTTGTTGCTATGCTACTTTAACATAAGAAATAAAAATAGAGTAAGTTTTGAAAAAATCATTTAAATTGAAATTATTCCATAATTTCTCTCAAGCTTTCATATATTTTTAAGGAATTATAAATACCCAATAAAAGAAGAAATCTTTGTGGTCCAGTAAGCTCAATTGAAACATTTACTGAGAGTCTTATAAAAAAGATTCTATCTGAAACAATAAATATTTGTTATCTCACAAAGGCGACCGGCTCAGATAAAGTTTACAATATTATAAATAGACTTTAAGACACCTTTTCTTTATAAGAAATAAGAAACTAATGTTGTAACTCCATTTTTCTTGACCATAAATGGCATGGTATCCATTTAAAATTTCATCATTAAGGAATTGTCATAATTTGACATCAGAAAAAGTGATTCAATCAAGAAGGATAATAGTCTCACTGGCTTATAACTCATTCATTCCTTTTTTTACTCCTTTGGAATCGTCTTTCAGCTGTTTTTGACTTCAAGAAAATCCAAAATCAACTCAAAAGTCTCAACAAAGACACGAATTATATTAAAATGAAAAAGGGTACTATTACACCTTAATCAAAAATCAAATTACCTATAGCCACATATTTCCTCAGCTCCATAAAGTAACTTATTCTCTAGATATTGGTGATAAAAGAATAATAAGAATACAAGTTCTATACTAAAAAAAGAATATGCTTGAAATAGAATGTCTATATGGTTTAGAGATTAAATATTCATGAGAATGTTCAAAGTTTCATAAATGATACCATAACTCTCACAAAATATGTCTTATATTTCTTTGCAGAAGGAAGACAATTACACTTAAATAAACATGGTTTCACGCTACGAAATACCCACTTAAACACCCAAAACTACAAATGAGGTGTATTATTTCCAAATTGAATTTTAAATATCAGTAGAATCAACACAATACAGCTCAAGGCTCTTCAGAAGATAAATGCGGTTAGCAGAAATAGGAATAAAATTCAGAAAAAGGTTGTATCTAAAAAGATCATTCAACATCCATATCAAATCACAAAATTGACAATTTTCTTACCACCAAAATTTTCTCAAGGCTGTGGATCATAGGAATAAATTTCAGTTGAAATATCAGTATATCTTCAAAGAAATGATGTAACATACCAAAAATATGGTGCGCTTTATGTATCAAATGACACCATTAAGGAGTTTCTCACCCAAACGTGTCTCTCAAGGCTATGCATAATAGTAAGGAGTTTTCTTATAAATATCATCATATTTCGAAATTCATGCAACAATCAACCAAAAATATGGTGCAATATTTTGGTCAGACAATACCATTTTAAACTTAACCACTAAAAGAGAGACCAAGGCTGTGTACTGATTATGATAAAGTTCATACTGGTGCAATATCTTGATCCAATGCCACCATTAAAAATGTATCCACCAGAAAGCATATCTCAAAGTGCAAAATTTCCAAGTCCCTTGTCTTTGGAGGGCTCTATGAAGGGTCCAAAAGGTATAAAGGAGTGTAATCCATCCATATTTTTCCTCCATGCTTCTTATTGAGAAAATAGTTTTGAGTATTGATCCATCCCCTTTGTAGTAGGATAATATAGTATTATAATCAAAAGAGGAGCAGAAATTCTCACCATCTTATAGTATTATTCATGATCTATTAACAGATTGAATTTAGAATATTAAACAAGGAGCTTAATATTTCTTGATAGTCTTAGAGTTATCATTACATTTTGTAATCAGTTTTCAAAGATATTGTTATTAGTGTTTTCTTATATCTATCAATAAGATTTATTAATAGAGAGGTTATATGATCACCATATCCTAATAACACTTATTACCAAGCTTATATGAATATCTCATGATTACTGTATTCATCCGGATGGTATTATATTTCTGTGAGGTTCATTACATCAGACCTCTTTATAAATTATAACCACCCTTAAGTTATGAGAGTTATAATAGTAGCTTTAATATCTATAGACAGTATTATTAATGGTGAAGGTGATCTTCCAAAATGGTACTTAAGTTTATTTTGAATATTCTTCTTCTAGCCAAAAGGCCTCCATTATTCCTCATTTGAGAGAAATATGTTGTTATATTTGGAATTTGTGTTGAGTATGATTGACTCTGGTAGAGAAATAATACTCCTATTTTAAAAATTTTTGGTAACCATTTTCTTACTAGGATTATTGCTTTATTTGCGTTTTTTAATAATTATATTCCTATTGATATTGATTATTATATCATTTAATTAAAACTCCTCCCAGAACATGCAACTATAGGTAGATTGATTAATCCATTTTTTCAATACAGATAGGTGTAGTATCCTAATCATATTTGAAAAATTATTTTACAGAAAAACCTTGAAATTTGGGAGGTCTTTGCATGCTTAAATTGTTTTTTTAAATATAAAATATTTTAATTAAAATATCTTTATAAGAATGAGATATGGACAAAATTCACTTGCATAATCCAAGATTTAATATGATCCATTTCTGAGGAACAGCTTTCTTGAGTTCTTGGAGTTATTTCCTGCCTAGCCATAAGGCCTCAAAAATACTTTATATATTTGATCTTGTTTTCAAGTGAATTTGAATATTATGTTGAAGTCAAGAATAATCAAACCCTCTTGAATCTAAATTTTTAATAAAAAAAGTTATAGTTCTTGTGTTATATTTCTTTCCTACCAATCAAATGAACCAGAGTAGCCCCATGGAGATTTGTACCCAAACCTTATCTTTTCAGTGGTTTTTAGCAAAAAAATCATCGTTCACATCCAATTATCAACTCTGTAAAGATTGACAAATATGAAAAATGCTCTCTTGATGAAATATTTCAACATCTTATAACGTAAACATAAAATTACAAAAAAATCTAATATCCAGATGTTGTGTATATTTTATGAGCAGCTAAGCATTTAATAAATAGACTACAAATCCTTCCTTGAATTTATTCAAGCTTTTTCCAAAGAAATGGTACATCATTTACTAAATACATGAATTTAGGATATAATGGATCCCAATTAAGGTTATGGATGTTTTTGAAAATTTACTCAATGTCAACAATTACATATTGGGCAAGAAGAAAGCTTAAAGGTCATCTTCATCATTTTTTCCATGGATTCCAAATTGAATAATTCTGAAGAGAACATAACACCATAAAGGCTTGTAATCAAGGATTTAGAACCTCCAAAATGCTTGAAAAAATTTAACTTCGAAAAAACAATTGAAAGCTGAGGTTTTCTTGTATGGCCATTTGATTTGAAAAAAATAAAGAACTTAAAATTTGGACAAAATAAATATTTAAATTGATACACTTTAAGATTTGAAAAATTTTGAAGTCTCATGTCATCTGTTTACATAACAAAAAGCAATCACATTCCACGATTTTTGCAAAGGAGGAAAAATTTGCGATTCTAAAAAACAGAGGCACATCGCTCTAATTAAAAAAATTAAAATAAGACATAGATGAAAAATATCATATTTTCCCTCAACCTCTAGCACAGATCCGTCGCCCCCTATATATTCAACGAGAGGCTTCTGGGTCAGTTAGAGACACTGGAGTCCCTTTTGTTCTATCAAAAATAAAAGAAGATCCTGAATTATCTCAAGAAACAAAGTCTCTCGGCATTGGATCAAAACAAGGAGTTGTAGATGCCAAACAACAGAATGGAATAAAGAAGGGTGACCTTTACTATTAACCCTATACATACTAAATCACAAGATTTCCAGTGAAGTCCCAAGGTAAATAAAGGGAATTAGAATGGTCCCAAATGAAAAAAGATCAATGGAAAAAAAATTCTGATGGTAACAAACCTTACAAACAAAGGTACAAGATCCCAATATTCAAACCAAGATTAATATATATTTTGATCAGGATAGCAGTAACCCTCATGGAACTCAAATAAAAGAACATAAAAAGAGAAGAAAAAGAACTTTCAAGATAAATAATCAATGAGTTCAGTCATATTAATTGTACTATTACTGGAAAAATTAAAAGCTTCAACAAATAAGTAAAGAAATTAGAATCACAAGCTGAGTAAATATGATAAAGGCATGAGGGATTTGGTTTTTTGAAACTATTGTTTTCAAGTTATGTTTTTTTCTCAGAAAGTGAAGGATCAAGATTTTTCAATAATGCATATTTATTCTATTTACAAGAAAGGAGTTGATAGGGTAAGTTCAATCTCTATTTAGACTTATGTCCATGATGTCTCAGTAGCCATTGTATTTTGTTACTTAACATTTATTTTGTATTTTCTTTCATTTCTTCTATTCATGTTGACTATAAGCTGTGATACCTATCTCTTTGGAGATTTTCTGATTGTGAGAAGCAGGTCAACACTTTTCTTTTTGATACCTTTGTCAAAAGAAATTATCTTATTCTTAATTGATTCTGTATTATAATTGATAAGTCATCTGTGCCTTTCTATAGTTTCTTATAAATAGTCACTAAATACTGCAGATCCAGTAAGTCCTCCTTTGAAATGACCCATCAATTATGAATGTGGGTCATCCTGACTTGTTCTTTTTGGAATAAGGGCTTGAGTAATCCTTTCTTTGGTGATGCTCATTTTCATAATGATTTTTTTTGTTGTTTCTGTCAAGAGATTTTGTTATATATTCTTTTGCTATCTTTCTTGGGGATAATTATTCAAGTCCCACTTCTCATTTGTTGATTGGATCTTGAATACTGCTATTATGAGCCTGTGGGAAATGTATAAATTCCTCATAAGGCCACAAGTGAGCTTTGGATTTTTATAAATTTGTCTAAGCCATAGACAGGAATATCAAATGTATTTAAAACAAGACAGAAGTATAAGTTTATATTTCATAAAAAATTAATATATGTTATTTCATTTTTGGATTCTGCACCAAAAATAACCTAGGATATACTAATAGGGTGAAATGTCCAAAAATGGTTATTTCTAAAATTATTGGAAGTTTTAAGAATGTAAAAGTACAAAAACACAATGAACAAATTTTTACTAAAATATTTATATTGTTAAATTGAAGTTTAATCTTAAATTTGGATATTTTTTAAATAAAATTTCAAAAATCTGTTTTATTTGAGGTTTTGTTTATCTTTACTTCATTGGCCAAGTATTTTACATAAAGGATGCAAATACTTTGTGAGTTCAAATTAAACTCATTATGGTTTCAAATGAATGAGAGAGCCAGATGCACACAAAAATTGCAAAAAAGGAAAAAAGGAGAAAGTAGCCAGGATACCCAACATTTGGGATCTGAAAGATCCCAAATAATCTTTTCCACTTTAAAAATTTTTTTTGGCCAAATTTAAGCTTTAATATTAAACTTCTTTATTCCTCTTTTGGATGTGAATTACAAGCTATCAAATAGTAAATCCCTTTATGCAGGCTTCAAATCAAGATTTTAAGAACTTTGAAAGCTTTTTGGTTTAAATAAACATCAAATTCAATTCAAAACAATTGAAACCATATCAAAAGTTAAGTTCTGGTGTCTATTGCTATTTTTATTCCTGGAAATAGCAGTAACCTCCAAAATTGATATAAAATACAGTTCCTAATGGGCTTACTTGAGAATTTCACACACATTTTAATTCAATGTTGTGTGTATAAATCCAATATTTAGTATGTTGTTCAGTAGTTTTCCTTTTTATTTAGCCTTAAAGATACATCTTTCAAGTATTATTCAAGGAAATCAGTACTTCTTCAAAAATAAATCAAGAATGTTTTTTGAAGTATTTTCTTTTGTATTTCATTATTAAGTTTCCCACGTTATCAAAATTCATATGAATAAATGAAGTTTATATCAAAAGTCAGAATAATAGACTCTATAATCCTCAATGAGCTCAAATCAACAGATGATTTTCATTAATTAAAGTCTCCCTTGATATAGCCTTAATTCATTTTTGAGTATTTAACAAAAACTCCCTTCAGAACATTTGGGACTCTTTCAAAGAAAAAAAATTCATTTCAAAATTTGGTAAAAAATTCTTTTGTAGCTAAAAAGAATTGCTGGGCCTTATTTGGAAAATCAAATCTTTTTGAAGCTTCCTTGAAGATACTTTTAGTAAGACATGTATAATAAAATCAATAAAATAAAAAATTCTTCCCATTCATTATTCCTTTTGCTGATTAAGAGTGATCTGGTCTATTTTTGAGAAATTTTTCTCCAATATTATGTTTTAAATTGTTCTATAGGTGAAAAGGAATATTCAGTTGCTATGCATATAAGAGTCATTTTCAAAACACAGGATTGTAATTTTTTTTATTAAGTCAATTCCATGGATAATTGATGTGAATTTGTATGTGTATTTCTAAAACTTTAAATTGGGATTTAAAAAGAATACATTCCCCATTTATTTTACAGATTTCCTGCTTCAAATTTCATGAGACTGTTTTTTTTGCATATTCACTTCCTGGCTTCTGTGATTAAATAAATGCATATTTGTAAGGGTGAATTCTCTTAAAATGGAGAATTTTGAAGAATTAAAATTTGTTTTTGAGTCAAATTAAGGACTTTGCATCATCTAGAGCTAAGGATAAAAAAACCCGACCTCCATATTTGGTATCCCTTACTAGTGATCATATTTTAAAATATTCTCATTATTAGTTTGTGAATTAATTGGTAATAATACATTTTCAAAAGTTATTAAGGGTGATACTTGAAAAGGGATCCATATAATTCAAGAGGACTGTTTGACATATTTATGTGAAAAATGAGGTTCTCAATATTATTTCGAAAATTTAAACCAATCATTGATATAATAAATTTTGTTGCTTTACATATATCATCTTTAGGAATTCAGAAGATTGCGGGTTGTATTAATCAACTGGAAAAATACACAACATAATACAAAGATTGGTTCAAATAAACAAAGATATGTTAGCGGTCAGGTTGTATTTCTTTTCATTGTAGTTTGATACAATGTTAGACTTGTAGCACCTTACCCCAGGGTATGCTTTTTTTTCATGGGAAGTGTGATCTCCCAATAAGGGATAATTTGAATAATTATAAGGCATAACTTCTTCTTTTTGAGAGGAACTCAAAAAATAAATAGAACAATTGAATTAGTTTTCATTGTGAAACAAATCAGGAAGTATAACAGTTTTACGTTAAGATTCTTTGTCTCCAAAATTTTGGATGGTTTTCAGTTTTTAAAAACTGTTTATCTCCCTCCAAAAGAGCTTTCTCTTCACATTCAGCTGCACTAACCGCTTTAGTTATTCATTGATCTTTTATCAATGTGGGGTTTTCAACGGGATCATATCCTATTGCGGTAGTACAAATTGATCATGGAGTGAGGCAAAACTGTGTCAAATGAAGATAATAATTTTGCGTTTTTCTTGAATAAAATTCAAAGAAAGGGTAAATAAACTTTGAAGATATTGGGTCCAATAAAGATATGAAATTTTTTTGAGATGATATTTCAATCTTTCATTGGTATTTTGACCAATTTGATTTTGATATCAGAAGTAGAGTTCAAAATCAATGTCTTCAACAGGTTTTACATATAATTTCATCATATTCGAAGATGTGGGATCTGATAGATATACGAAAACAGTTTGAGATTTTATTTCAATTTCTTATGGGAATTGAGACCAATTTTCTATTTATATGAACAATAAAAATTAAAATGAATGTGTTATACGTGTTTGACGTACAAATTAGACTTTGTTCATACTAAGAGTGTGAAAAAGATATAAAAAGTGATGCCCAGAAGAAATTCTATGGGAATTTAGCTTGAATTTGATGGTTTTCATACCAGCCAGATAGCTGAGCCAGTGCGGTGGTACCTCAGGCCTCAGATCTGGCAATGTTGTGTGTTCAATTCTGATTGTAACATAGATGTAGGAATACTTGGCATCACCAGATCTGGGGCATGTGGTACCACCGTACTGGCTCAGCTATCAGGCCTTCTTTTTACCGCATCTCTTTGAATTAACAAGATCATTATTCAACCCTAAAAGAATATTTCAATACATGTATGGTTTTTTCTTTGTTTATTTTGGTATCAGGGTAGTCTAGAAAAGGAAAATAAGGACTTTTCTGGAATCTAATCGAATGAGGCTTTGACAAAGATATTATTTATGATATTTATCTAACAGTATCCTATTCATAATTGAATTTTGTGTGATGTGATTTTCAAAGAAAAAAAAATAAGTTTTTTTCTTTTGTTGAATTAGAATTAAATTTCTCCAAATCTTTCTGTTTATCAAGTGATTTCGAAATAAAACAAAATATATGTTTATTTCATTTAAAAAAAAAGTCTCTCTTTGGGTCAGGAATTCTCCATATTTCAATGCTTTTAATAGTTATGTCTGATATAATACTTTCTGAAAAAGATAAAAATATAGTCTTGAAAAGCTCAAAGTAAATATCCAAATGTATACTCTCAATAGCCCATATTATTGAGATATTGAATGATAATTTGGCGTGATATGTTCTGGAATCACTTAATCAACTCACAAATGTTTTTCCCAAAAGTAAATAATGTGAGCCTTAGAGGTAATTTCATATACCCAAAAGACCACAAATACAAAAATAACATATTAATATAAATAAAATAAATTTATTTATATTATTAAAATAAAAATAAAAAATATAAATATAAAATTATATTAAAAATAAAAAATTAATTATAATTAAAAATAAAATTACTTTAAATTTTGTAAATATAAAATTACATTTATACTTGAAAAATTTAAGTAAAAATGAAATTTTAACAAAATTGTGAAAAAATAAATAAATTTGGAAAAAAGTTAAATAAAATTTATTATAACTTTTTATCCAATAAATAAACATATAAATTTTATTTCACCATTGGATTCCTCATAAAAAATCAGGTGGGGTCACCTCTGAGTGAAATTTTTGTAACTCAACTCTAAATAAGCTTAAATTAAGTTTTTAGTATTTTCAATACAAAAGTTGAAAATCCTCAAAACCTTAATTTAATTCACACCACATGTGGTGTTAACCATCAATTTTTGTGTTAAAATTGAGGTGTTGTGTTTAGTTTAGAAGTTATGAGGAATTGAAGTATTTTCAATTGAATTCAATTGAAATGTCAAAATGTGCGCGTGTATTACATAAGTGAACTTTGATTTACATATGAGGTGTCAATTATTACTGTATTGTACTGTACAATTGAATTGAATTACATGTGTAAATTATAAGTATAATACATGATGAGGAATTAAAGGAAAAATAAATTGGAAAGATTAAATTTGGGGGGGAAAAGGAACTCCAGCTCTAAGGGGGAGCTAGACCCCCAAAATCCTTGCTGACAGGCGTGGGATGTCAAAATTCACGCAAAAGTTCATCACTTTTGGCCTGGAATTGAGTTACAGGGTCTGTGGACTCAATTGATGATGAGGTTTTGATACCAACTGGGGTAGTTTTAGCTGTTGCCAAGAAGGTAAAACTACCCTTAAGATAAAACAATCTTAATAAAAACAGTTTTAACTGGTTTCTACGCCTCTGACACACATTCTGACGTGTTTTGAAGGCTCTAGGCCTGGTATTGCTATAGTAATGGCTGATTTAAGGGTCTAAAATGGCTAAAAATGGCTAAAAATGGCTTAAACCAGCCCTTTTTGGTCTAAACCAGGGTTCAATGATGCCATAATTGGCTTTTCTGTTGTCAGACTGTTTTTCACGACTGACAAGAGTAAATTTTACTTTTGGAGTAAGAGAATTGATGGCTATAAAAGAATGTCTTCTTTGCCCCACTTTTCTCTTCATGTTAGAATCTTTTCCTTTTATTAATTAGTTTAAAACTGTTAAACCAATCAATCAAAGATTCCAACCACCACTTTTAAATCATTTTAATCCTTTTAACCACGTGAAAAAATCATTATAATCATTGTTTGTAACTCTTATAATCATTTTTACCCCTGAACCACCCCAAAAGTGAATTAAAGCATCTTTCATCACTGTAAACTTTGTCACTTTGTTTCCAAATTCACTCTGGTCACTTTTGGGCGTGTTTTCTCTTTAATACTCTTTTTAAAGACTTTGTTCTTTAATTAATTGCTTGCAGTTCTTTGCTCAATTAATTCCAATTGAAATTGCTCTTGAAGAAATTTCTTTTGTAGCCTTAAAATATCTCTTGTAGAGTATTTTTTGGATAAATTTTTATTGTTGGTAAAACAATAAATTTTTATAATATTATTGTTTTATACTAATAAAGTTATAAACAATAAAATTGGCGTGTTTTCTCTTAAAAATAATATTTCATACTATTTTTAATTGATTTTACCTTATACAAATTTTGAGGACAGGAAAAGTACTTGATTTTTAATCAAAGTTTCATATCCACACCTTACATTTGGGGGCCCAGCCGTGATATTTTACCTGTGACATGTTTTTTTACTCTTTTTAAATCTTTTTTCTTATATTGAAAAATTTAAAAACATATAAAAAATACTTATAATTCAAAAAATCCATAAAAAATAATTTTTTTTCATAAGTGAGGCTTAAATTTTTATTTCTTTTTTTGAAATATCTTTTTTTTACTTAATTAATTGGCTTTTTCATTAATTTTAGTGTCTGACAACGTGGTAAGACAAGAAAACATTGAAACAGCCTCAACAGTAACCAGCATTATCCCTGCCAGTACTGTTAATTCTGATCATAATAGTACTGTTATTGTGACTCAAAATAATCAACCTGAACCAATATCTTTTGAATTAATTAACTTGGATATAAGTAATACACTTCAGAAAGCCAAAAATTTGGCCAATAGTAAGTTTTTGACGTAAAAATACTATTGTAAGCCTTTTTTAACCATAATTATGCCTTCAACCAGGTCAGGAGCCAGCTACAACCCCTCAAGCAGCTCCCAAAAAGGTAATAGACGTGATTATGGCAGAGGCCAACCAGGTACAGAAGGAAAAGGGTCAGTTGATGACTTCCAAAGAACTAAAATGGGTCATTCTGAAGCTGATAATACCATTTTACCTTCAAAAAGAGCTGACACCGCCACAACAAGCCTCTGTGGACATATAAAAAGCCAGCCACAGTGCATACAACAATGCACTCCAATTCAAGGAGTACCAGATCCTTGCAGACCTGTGGAAGAATTGCATGAATTCTTACCTGACAGTAAGAAAATTCTTGGGCCATCCCAACACTTGCAAATTGCTCAATGGATGGCATCCATTGATGGAGAAGAAAAACATGATGCTTTTGACACTGGAATGGAGGAAAAACAACCCTCCACCACCAAAACCAGTGCCAAAAACAGCCCCAGTGGCCAGCAGCAGCAATTCCAACGTGAAAAAGCAGCCACAAACTCCAAACAAGGGCAAAGGGAAGGCACCAGCCCCAAAACCTTACAGCCAGGGCTACAGGATTCCAAAGATTCAACAGGATGCCATGGAAAATGTATTTCAGATGGCCAGAACCATGATGGAATTACAAAAGAAGGAGGAAGCCAGATTAAAGTTCCAGAAATGATTTCTGATATATTTGATTCCATCCCAGAGTTGTATGATGCTATAAATGACGTGAAAAAACATCTTTCTGATAAAAATGAATCCATTTGTAACAACATTAAAACAAACAACCTGAGTCTGTGCCAAATTAATGAAACACTTATGTGTTTTGAAAAAGTTTTAAGAACAATTAAAAATCCTAATAATGACAATTCTTCTAACAGTAAAATAAATGAACAATCTGCCATTATTAAAGAATTAACAGATAAATATTCTAAATTCAATATTAATGACATGATTGAAACAAGAATTAAACAAGCCATAAATATTATCAAAACAGATAACAAGAAAGTCCTTGATGACATTTCAAATTCATTTACTGAAGTAAAGACATATACCATTGCCTTGAAAAAGTGTTTTGATGCTTCACAAGAAGAAGTATCAAAATTATCAATGAAATTGAATCAAGTCACTGCTGATAATACAAGACAGACAGAGTTATGGCAAGAACTGACACATAAGGAAGACATGTATAAAATTGAAGTAATAAATTTAATACAAAGCTTCCAACATGAATACAGAAATTCCCAAAGGTGTAGCAACAGTAAAATGAATGACATTGAACAATTACTGAACACCTTACCAAGAATGTCTACACCTCTAAATCAAAATGAGGGCACAAGAATTTCAAATCCACAAGTATTGGATCCTGATAATTCACAATTAAAAAATGAATTATCCACTTCTTTTCATAACTTGGAACCATCAATGGGCCAAGCACTCTTGAAAGAAGTTCCAAAACTTAAAGAATGGCCTCACTTCAGTGGTGAAGGAGAGTATGACCATATGGAATTCATTAGAGGTATTGACATGATCAAAGAGGATTTTGAATTACCAGACAGATTGGTAACAGCCAGGTTTAACACCTTGTTTACCAGATCAGCTCACAGATGGTACATCAAAATAAGACAAGCACATGGACACCAGAGTTGGACTTGGTGGAAAACCCAAATCATCAACAAATGGGCAAATGATGCTTGGAGGTTTAAAGTTGAAACAGCCTTTGAATCTGCCAAATTTAATGCTGATAAAGACAAAGCTTTACCATGGTTTTGCCAACAAAAGGACAGATTAACAGCATTATATCCTGACATGTCAGAATTTATGATCCATAGAAAAATTCTGAGACAATGTGGAGGTGACTTAGAGCATGCTGTCAAAAGCAGGACTACTGAACAATCTTCAGCAGAGGATATTATCAATATACTGGAAGAAGTAACCACCAGAACCAAAATTGGTTCTAGTAGGGTGAATCTTAAAACAAGGTTTAATACACCTTGGAAAGATTCTGTGGACAAAAACCCCAAAGAAAATTCTAGTAATATTAAATATAAATCTGCAGATACAGTCAGAAAATGCCATATTTGCCAAAGCACCACCCATTTAGCCAATACATGTCCAAAAAGGGGGAAAATCAATGAAATTGACATTGAAAAAGAACCAGATGTTGAAAAAGAAGACATAATTGAAGACAATTCAGATGATAAGTCATCCATATTCTCTGAATCTTCAAAAGATATAGAAAATATCAATGCCACTTTTGACATCATGGAATCTTATTCCCACTTACCACAATTGAGCAATGGTCAAGTTGATTTATCAAAAGTTCAAGATGCACAACTTATGAAGACAAAACCAAACAGAGGAAAAGGTTATACAGCTGGTAACTCCTGTATAACAGAAGTGGTGATTGACAACAAACCCACCAAACTTTTGCTTGACCCAGGAGCCTTCTGCTCTTGTGTTGGAAAATCTTTTCTTAAGACTTGTGTACCAAATTTTGAAGACCAATTGTTACCAATTGATGGTATAAAATTCAACAGTGCAAGTAACCCAATGAAAGCATTAGGAATCTTTGAGACCAATGTCATATTCCCACACATAAATGGGAATTTAAGGATCACAGTTGAATTTGTTGTTATGGAAAATTGCTCTAGTACCCATTTTATATTGGGAAATGACTATTTAATCATGTATGGGATAGATTTACATAATAACAAAGACAGATACTTTACAATTGGAGACAATAAGCGCCAGAAATTTGCCTTTTTACCCTTTAAAAGACAAATTACAGTAAACAAAGTATCACCAGTCAACTTAGAGTTAGAGAAATTCAAGTCTGAACAGTTAAATGAGGCTGAAATAAGCCTTCATCTGACTGATAAGCAAGAAAATGAACTTTCTTCCCTTTTGTATGACCACAGAGGAGCATTTGCTACAGACAAAGAACCCCTGGGAGCAATTATTGGTCATGAAGTTGACATCATTCTTAACATTGAGAGACCTTATCCACCACTCTTAAGAAGACCTGCTTATCCAGCAAGTCCAAAATCAAGAGAAGCTCTAGAAATTCATATCAAAGAACTTCTATACCTTGGTGTAATAAGAAAAGTAGGCCACAATGAGGAAGTAGAAATAACTACACCAGTCATAGTGGCGTGGCATAATGGAAAATCCAGAATGGTTGGGGACTTTAGAGCTCTGAACACTTACACTGTTCCAGACAGATACCCAATACCAAAAATCCAAATTGCCCTTACTCAAATATCTCAAGCAGTGTATATAACCACTATGGATGCCCTTAAAGGATTCCATCAAAATGTAGTAACACCAAGAGCAAGAAAATACTTGAGAATTATTGTTCATTGTGGAGTGTATGAATACTTAAGGATGCCCTTTGGTATCAAAAATGCACCTTCACACTTCCAAAGAATGATGAATGAAATCTTCCCTGAAGAACTCTCAGAGGGATGGTTAATCATTTACATTGATGACATTATTATCTGTTCAAAGACTTGGGAGGAGCACATGTACAGATTATCAAGAGTTTTGACAAAAATCCAATCAGTAAACATGAAAATCTCCTTGAAGAAATGTCATTTTGGATTTAAAGAACTTAAGGCACTAGGACATGTTGTATCTGGTTTGTCCCTTGGAATTGATAAGAACAAAGTTGCAGCAGTATTGTTAAAACCCATGCCTCAGAATAAGAAGGAAATTCAGTCATTCTTAGGTTTTGCAGGATATTACAGGCAGCACATTAAAGACTTTGCATCCATAGCAAGACCACTTTATAAGTTGTGTGACAAAGACACAGTATTTGAGATGACTGTTGACAGAGTCAAAGCTTTTGAGTCTCTAAGAGAAGCATTGACCACTGCTCCACTCTTACTGATGCCAGACTTTAAATTGCCTTTCAAACTGTATATTGATGCATCAGGGGATGGACTAGGTGCTGCACTTCACCAAGTTCAGATCATAAATGACAAACCTGTAGAAGGACCAATATGTTTCATATCCAGGCAAATCAAACCAACTGAAGCCAGATATGGAGCAAGTCAAATGGAATGTCTATGCCTTGTCTGGGCCTTAGAGAAATTGAACTATTTCTTAGAGGGATGTGTTTTTGAAGTAATAACAGATTGTACAGCTGTGAAATCACTTTTGAACATGAAAACACCTAACAGACACATGCTCAGATGGCAAATAGCCATACAAGAATACAGAGGCAATATGACTATTGTTCATAAGGATGGGAATATTCATAAGAATGCAGATGGACTAAGCAGATGGCCATTACCAAATAACATTGATAATCCTGCTTATGTTCCAGAAGAAGCTTCACCACAAATTCCAATAGAAGGAATAAGTGTTACAGACTTGAACACCACCTTCTTTGAAGAAGTCAGAAATAGTTACACTCAAGATAAGAATTGTAGCATCTTATGCCAATTACTTAACAAAGACTGTAAAGACAACTCTCTAATACATGCCTTGGATGAAGTATGGAGAAAATCTTATAATGAAGGGAGATTTCACCTACTGGATGGTATAATTTACCACAGAACCAAGCACACATGTGTCATGACAGTTGTAGACAGGTCATTAATCAATCTTGTACTGAAAGAATGCCATGATAGTCCCTTTTCAGGACATCTTTCTGAGGACAGAACAAGAGAGAAAGTAAAGACCTGCATATGGTGGCCAATGTGGCAAAAAGATGTTGCAGAATATTGCAAAACCTGTGACAGATGCCAAAAGGCAAATAAATCCACTGGCAAAAGACTTGGAAATATGATGAAAATCCAAGAACCAAACAGACCTTGGGAAATTGTCCATATGGATTGGGTAACTGGCCTACCACCAGGAGATGACAAGAGCTATAATGCTTGCCTAGTAATTGTGGACAGATTCAGTAAAACTCCAATTTTTTTACCATGTCACAAAGATGATACAGCCATGGATACAGCTCTTCTGATATGGAATAGAGTAGTGTCATGGACTGGGATATTTACAAATATCATCAGTGATAGAGATCCCAAATTCACTTCAGCTCTATGGACAAATCTTCACCAATTATTTGGCACAAAACTGTCTTTCTCTACAGCCTACCACCCACAAACTGATGGTCTGGCTGAAAGAATGATCCAAACCTTAGAGGACATGGTGAGAAGATTTTGTGCATATGGCCTTGAATTCAAAGATTGTGATGGATTTACCCATGATTGGTGTACTCTGTTACCAGCACTGGAATTAGCATATAAAACATCAATCCATGCTAGTACCAATCAGACTCCTGCTGTTCTAGAAAAAGGATGGAACCCCAAGTTACCCCAAGACTCCTTGAGGAAAGACTTAATTGAAATACATCCCACAGCTGCTAGCTTCAAAGGAATGCTAGACAAAGCTAGAAAGCATGCAGTAAGGTGCATGGAGGACTCTTTTGCATATGCTAAAGACAAATGGGATAAATCTCATGCAACTCCAGATTTCAAAGTGGGGGACCTAGTTCTTGTATCCACCACTAACTTCAATAACATCAAAGGATGTAAAAAGTTAAAAGACTCCTTTGCAGGACCTTTTGTGATTAAGGCCCTCCATGGAGAAAATGCTGTTGAAGTAGAGTTATCTGAAGAACTTAGCAATAAGCACCCTACATTTCCAGTAAGCTTGATAAAGCCATACAAATCTAGTGATGCTGAGAAATTTCCCTTGAGGAATAAGATTCCCCAAGTTATACCTCCTATTGAGACATCTGGTACTAAGAAAATAACCAAAGTTCTTAAAGAAAGGAAATTAAGAACCAAGAAAGTAAGGGAATACCTTGTTAGGTACAGTGACCCAACTTGTGAAGATGAATGGTTAGAAGAGAAAGATATACCAGAAGCCACCAAACTCCTGAGGAGATTCAGACACACTAGAAACACCAATATTACAAAGTAATATTCTTTTTTAGGGGGAGGGAATGTGAGCCTTAGAGGTAATTTCATATACCCAAAAGACCACAAATACAAAAATAACATATTAATATAAATAAAATAAATTTATTTATATTATTAAAATAAAAATAAAAAATATAAATATAAAATTATATTAAAAATAAAAAATTCATTATAATTAAAAATAAAATTACTTTAAATTTTGTAAATATAAAATTACATTTATACTTGAAAAATTTAAGTAAAAATGAAATTTTAACAAAATTGTGAAAAAATAAATAAATTTGGAAAAAAGTTAAATAAAATTTATTATAACTTTTTATCCAATAAATAAACATATAAATTTTATTTCACCATTGGATTCCTCATAAAAAATCAGGTGGGGTCACCTCTGAGTGAAATTTTTGTAACTCAACTCTAAATAAGCTTAAATTAAGTTTTTAGTATTTTCAATACAAAAGTTGAAAATCCTCAAAACCTTAATTTAATTCACACCACATGTGGTGTTAACCATCAATTTTTGTGTTAAAATTGAGGTGTTGTGTTTAGTTTAGAAGTTATGAGGAATTGAAGTATTTTCAATTGAATTCAATTGAAATGTCAAAATGTGCGCGTGTATTACATAAGTGAACTTTGATTTACATATGAGGTGTCAATTATTACTGTATTGTACTGTACAATTGAATTGAATTACATGTGTAAATTATAAGTATAATACATGATGAGGAATTAAAGGAAAAATAAATTGGAAAGATTAAATTTGGGGGGGAAAAGGAACTCCAGCTCTAAGGGGGAGCTAGACCCCCAAAATCCTTGCTGACAGGCGTGGGATGTCAAAATTCACGCAAAAGTTCATCACTTTTGGCCTGGAATTGAGTTACAGGGTCTGTGGACTCAATTGATGATGAGGTTTTGATACCAACTGGGGTAGTTTTAGCTGTTGCCAAGAAGGTAAAACTACCCTTAAGATAAAACAATCTTAATAAAAACAGTTTTAACTGGTTTCTACGCCTCTGACACACATTCTGACGTGTTTTGAAGGCTCTAGGCCTGGTATTGCTATAGTAATGGCTGATTTAAGGGTCTAAAATGGCTAAAAATGGCTAAAAATGGCTTAAACCAGCCCTTTTTGGTCTAAACCAGGGTTCAATGATGCCATAATTGGCTTTTCTGTTGTCAGACTGTTTTTCACGACTGACAAGAGTAAATTTTACTTTTGGAGTAAGAGAATTGATGGCTATAAAAGAATGTCTTCTTTGCCCCACTTTTCTCTTCATGTTAGAATCTTTTCCTTTTATTAATTAGTTTAAAACTGTTAAACCAATCAATCAAAGATTCCAACCACCACTTTTAAATCATTTTAATCCTTTTAACCACGTGAAAAAATCATTATAATCATTGTTTGTAACTCTTATAATCATTTTTACCCCTGAACCACCCCAAAAGTGAATTAAAGCATCTTTCATCACTGTAAACTTTGTCACTTTGTTTCCAAATTCACTCTGGTCACTTTTGGGCGTGTTTTCTCTTTAATACTCTTTTTAAAGACTTTGTTCTTTAATTAATTGCTTGCAGTTCTTTGCTCAATTAATTCCAATTGAAATTGCTCTTGAAGAAATTTCTTTTGTAGCCTTAAAATATCTCTTGTAGAGTATTTTTTGGATAAATTTTTATTGTTGGTAAAACAATAAATTTTTATAATATTATTGTTTTATACTAATAAAGTTATAAACAATAAAATTGGCGTGTTTTCTCTTAAAAATAATATTTCATACTATTTTTAATTGATTTTACCTTATACAAATTTTGAGGACAGGAAAAGTACTTGATTTTTAATCAAAGTTTCATATCCACACCTTACAAATAATCACTCCATAAATATTGATTCCCACTATGAATTCAACTTGATCTCATTTATAAGGGTCTTCTCACTTCAATTGGTAAGATTTGTAGCTCGTACTAAATCCACATTATATCTGATGGTATCTACTTCTTGGATAATAGGGTATAAAAAACCATCAATTCCCTAATAAATTGTGCATAATATCCAATGGATTCTGTCACCTATTATTCATTTAGCCGATAGTTCTGAGCTGTTCCTTTGTGCTGAGTTATTTTCTTTCTCCCATGAATGAATTATATTGATGGATTTATTTCTATTTTCTACAAAGTTCTCATGCTTTTGAAACCGCATATTAATTGTCATAATTATTTTTTTCTTTCTATGTTGTTGTGAGTTTCACTCCATTGAATCCTTTCTAATTAGTTCATTAATTATGGGTTCTCTGTAGCCTTTAAGGGTAGCAGATAACATCACTTCACGAAATATATTTGAGCTCTATCAGAATTGGTTGTAACTCTAGCTTCCGACTCACTTCAATTATTGGTCACATCATTTTTTTTAAAGATGATCTCCTTATATATTTATTCTTACACTTTGAGGCATAGAACTCGTTGGTGTGACACCTTTGTTTTAGGAGAGACATTTTCTACAAAAAAATATTGAGTCTTTGCGGAGGAATTGATTATTTAACACCTCAATTGGGGTTCTTAATAAACATAATCTTGTGATTTAATCATGAAACTTGGGAATATTGGATGAATAATATTACATTGTTTCCCACTTTTCCATAGTGGTACTTTACAATACAGCTATGAACATGGCTAGAGTTATCCCTGTCAATTAAGTTTGAATTTGGAATGTGTTTCCTTTTATTCTCATTTTGATCAGAGCTTTGAAGTTCAGGATTCAAATATTTGCAAGATGGAGCTTTTATTTGAATAATTTGGCTCAAAAGAATAACACTGATATAAACATAGGACATATTGAAAACGTTTATGATATCTTTTGTAACTGTTTAGAAACTGATTTTCAAGATTTCTTTAGAAACATCCTACTGGAATGACTCATTCAAAATGAGTTTTGCATTTTCAGAAAAAATAATGAACATCTGCTTCAATTCATGGGAGAAAATCAATTTTTTCTATTTTTTTGTATTTTTTGAGTCATGAAGGATAAATGAATTTATATTCACATCAATATATGTCTTTCTTATTCTGGAAATATATAGTTTAATCCAAGAAAGGATTTGATATTTTGGGAATGTTAAATAATTACTCAAAAGGTGACACAAAGACTTTGTTCTATTTGCACTTTTCAATGCGCAAATTTCACAAAAAGTTCTTTATTCATCTATTATGACAAATTATACCTGAACTCTTGTGAAACTGAGTAGGAATACTGAGCCACTAATGATTCCTAAGAATATTTCAACTGTTTATACACTCCAGACTCATTTCTTGTATGCTCAATTGAATCAAATTTGTTGGTAATTAGGAGTGGCTCCATGCCTATTGTATAAAAATCTTTTCACGTTGACAATGTTAAACATCAATGGAATCAAACATTAGTTTATATTTTTTTTTTCAGAGAGATATACCCCATTATTCAAAGTTATAACTTTGCGTTAATCCTATATAATGGCATATAAGTTCCTTGTCTTAAAAAAAGGAATTTGAGTTATCAAAAATTGTTCATCAGTTGAATTTATTGGTTCAAAAATGAAATGTGATAGATTTTTCAAATGGTGTGGCTTTGAACTTTGGAGAACTATCAAAGAAAAGAATCTTTTGCCAAATTTGTCAGAAATTTCCTTCAAAATTCCTTAAAGCTTCAAGACACGCTTGTCTGGTATTCTTCAGAAAAATGCCTGCCAGCAAAAATAATGGCTCCTCTTTGAAGCTTTCAGCCTGTCACAGCTTAATTATACCTGCCAGAATATTTGGATACACCATCATGGTGAAGCCAATCTTGATATTCTTACTTAAACTTCCAAATTTGACTTCTTCAAATTTCGCTCAATGCGTATGCCAATGTTTCAATGCGGTAATTGTCCCATTCATGGAGTGAATTTCTTAACAAAAGGAATTTCTCAGGGGGTATCTCTTTGTAAGTCATGTTTCTTAGTTTGTGACAGTCTAAACTGGATTTTGGGTATATAATTCTCGATGAAAGGAGTTGACTTGTCATAGCATGTTTGAATTTTGCTAAAAAAGTTGATTTTAAATCTTCTTAATATTTTTGATATCCTCTTGAAATGGTTCCCTTTCATTATGTAATTTATTTCATTATTTACCCAAAAGGTTGGTATTCTAGGTTTTTTAGATTTTTAGTGTTCTATATGTTATGAATCTTAATAATGGAGTAAATATTCTGATATTGTTTTGCTTTTCCTCTGGTACTTGATTCTGTTACATCTTTTTGAATGAAATTGTTTCCCACAAATTTGGCTTTACACCAATACAGGGGATTTATACCATCATTTCTAATTTTTCAAGGCGGTAATTACTGAATGTAAAGTATCAAGTGACTATCTATCAAAAAACATATAATAAAAGACTTCTTTTAAATACAAGTGACAAATAATCATTAATCATATAATGGCTTTTGAAAAAGATGTTTAATTCAAAAGTGGTAAGTTTCTTGTTAAAAACAGAAAATCCAGGAAGGGGGAAGTACCATCTCTTTATGGTGGGCATAAACAAAAGAAAATTAAAGCAATAAAAATCATATATAAAAAGGAAATTATACACAACAAAAGAGCGTGCTAACTGACACATTATAGACAAAGTATACATAGAGATGTGAACTACATTATACACTCATTCTTCCAATGTAAAATAATTTTGATTTTTTTTAAAAGTCTTGCCTCCATTTTCTTTGGATAATAATTAACAAAAGCATAAACCATATTAGTCAGGAAAAATAGAAACAATGTTTGAATCAGGAGCTAATAACAAGATGTTTACAAATAAGCACTAGTTCTCAATGTTTTGGGAAATTGACGGTAGGGTAGAAAATAGGTCAGGAGGGATTGAAAGTCAAAATTTAATGGAAGGAAGAGATCATTAAATACTCAAAGTGAAGGGAATTCAACTTTCAAAATGCACTAGAAATATCAACTCTTCCTTATAGCCTTGTCTCTCTAGGTCAAATCTGGAAAAAGGCTAGTTACCTAGTTTGATTTTTAGACAAAAAGCTTGATGTGGTTAGAAGTCAAAACCATATTCCCAATGGGACTGTTAACAAAGAAATTTTACACCCGGAACTAAAATACAACCCCAAACCCAATTTCACCAAACAAAAACATCTAGGTCATTATTGAAAATTCGAAAACTGTGAAAGCTGTTGCCTTGGAAAAGCCAAAAGTAATGTGTTCAGATCAGAAATTGAAAGAGCTACTTAACCTTTGGAAGAAATTTCTGTTGTCTTAATGGGAGCCCTCAGAGTAGAATGACTTGGAGGCGCTAAATACATCTTTGTTACAGTAGACATAGAAGCCCGTTTCAAAAAAAATATTGAAGTAAATTATACAGTTAGCTGGGAGTTGTCTTGAAAGAACAGCCAAAAATCTCATTTTTCATGGAGTCAATGAATTTTTAAATATTGAACTGAATAGAAGTCATTATTACCACCCCTTATGCGCCCCAATACGATTGTATTGCTGAAAGAACAAATATAATGCTAATGGAAAAGGAAAGAACCACAAATATCAAATACAGACTTGGAAAAGGAATGTGGGAAGGATTAGTCAATCTCACCAATCCCATAAAGGTTATAATCCCATATAATAGTGAGAGTTTTTTGAAATTTGTTTTAATAAAAAGATCAATCTAAATATCATTATACTATTTGTGTGCTGAGCCTTCTTGACCAATACTGGATACAAACAAAGCTTGGAAATTAACATTCAAAAGGGATCATTTTTGGATATTAACCCAGCTTTTTAGTCTATTTTATCTTATTGGATGACACTAGGTAAGGTATCCAACTACAGGATGTCTTCTTGAATCAGGAAAACCTGCTCTTTAAATGAGAGAAGCCTGTAGCACCCAAAGAAAGTTAATCAACTTGGGGGGAAGGCAAAAAAATCAAATGAGTAAAAGAAAATGAGCAACTAATATTGCGTGATAGAAACTCAACCATCTCAGATGATATATACCAAGAAGTTGGAAAAATATCACCTCTATTAAATAAGACCACTGTTCATGCTGCAGGGAACAAAAAACCTTTTATTCATGAGAGGCGATGTGAAAAAATAATCTCCATCATTGGTAATTGAGGGAAAGCAATAAGGCTCCTAAAAGCATTAACCCCAAATTTCAAAGAACATAATCAGTAATAGAAATACAAATAAAGGAACAAAGGTAAGACAAAGGGATACTCTCAATCCAACTTACCTCAGCCCAAGCCCTGATTGAAAACAATAAATAATGGCCATGTTCAGTTGAAAATTTTCAAATGAGTCATGAGTCAATGAAATGGAAAGAATCTCTTTTCTCTTAAATTCATTCAATAAAAAAACAACCTGTCTTTAGTGTATAAAAAAAGAAGACTTACCCAAAGGGAAACCCTTCAAAAGTATGCAATTAATATTTACCAAAAAGATTGAAAAAAAGGCAGCTGAAAACATACAAATCCAGGTGTGTAGCAAGGGCTTTCTCAAAAAAATGTCATGCATTCCCACAAAACCTTATTTCCAAAAGGAAGGATTTCCATTATAAAGTTTATTATGAGCTATGAAGTAAAAAAGGTTCAACATGTACATAGAGCTGATGTTTTTACAGCTTATTGAATCTCAAAATTAAAAGCAGATGAATATATATATATATCACTACTAGATATTAAAATGTAATTGAGAAAAGAAACAAAAACACCCCTTTAGAGCTACAATACTATTTGAAAGCTTTTGTGAAATTCTTAAGAGCAGCTAATCAAACATAATGAATCATTTCATTCCTAAAAAATGCCTTTTGTAAGGTGTGGATATGATACTTTGATTAAAAATCAAGTACTTTTCCTGTACTCAAAATTTGTATAAGGTAAAAATCAATTGAAAATGGAAAGAAATATTATTCTTAAGAGAAAACACACCTTTTTTATTGTTTATAACTCTATTAGTATAAAACAATAATACTATAAAGATTTATGGTTTTACCAACAAAAAAAATTTATCCAAAAATACTTTACAAGAGATATTTAAGGCTACAAAAAAAATTTCTTCAAGAGAAATTTCAATTAGAATTAATTGAGAAAAGAACTTCAAGGAATGAATTAAAGAACAAAGTCTTTAAAAAGAATATTAAAGAGAAAACACACCCAAAAGTGACCAGAGTGAATTTGGAAACAAAGTGACAAAGTTAACAGTGATGAAAGATGCTTTAATTCACTTTTGGGGTGGTTCAAGGGTAAAAATGATTATAATGATTTTTTCAAGTAGTTAAAAGGCTTAAGATTACTCAAAAAAGGTGGTTGGAATCTTTTATTGATTGGTTTAACAGTGTTTAAACTAATTATAAAAGGGAAAGATTCTAAAATGAAGAGAAAAGCAGGGCAAAGAAGACATTCTTTTATAGCCATCAAGTTTCATACTCCAAAAGTGAAATTTACTCTTGTCAGTCGTGAAAAACAGTCTGACGACAGAAAAGCCAATTATGGCCACATTGGACCCTGTTTTAGACCAAAAAACGGGTTGTTTAAGCCATTTTTAGGCATTTCTAGCCATTTTAGACCCTTAAATCAGCCATTACTATAATAAGACCTGGTCTAGAGCCTTCAAAAGACGTCAGAATGTGTGTAAGAGGGGTAGAAACCAGCTAAAGCTGTTTTTACCAACATTTTTTCAACTTAAGGGTAAACCACCCTGGTGGGTATCACAACCTCATAAGCAATTGAGTCACAGGGTCTGTGACTCAATTCCAGGCCAAAATTAATGAAATTTTGCGTGGATTTTGACATCTCATGCCAGTCAGAAAGGACTTTGGGGGTCTGGCTCCCCCTTAGAGCTAGAGTTCCTTTTCCCCCCAATTTTAATCTTTCCAATTCATATTTTCCATTAATTCCTCATCATGTATTATACTTGTAATTTACATATGTAATTTAATTTAATTGTACAGTACAATACAGTAATAATTGATACCTCATATGGAAATCAAAGTTCACTAATGCAATACACGGGCACATTTTGACATTTTCACGAAATATATTTGAGCTCTATCAGAATTGGTTGTAACTCTAGCTTCCGACTCACTTCAATTATTGGTCACATCATTTTTTTTAAAGATGATCTCCTTATATATTTATTCTTACACTTTGAGGCATAGAACTTGTTGGTGTGACACCTTTGTTTTAGGAGAGACATTTCCTACAAGAAAATATTGAGTCTTTGCGGAGGAATTGATTATTTAACACCTCAATTGGGGTTCTTAATAAACATAATCTTGTGATTTAATCATGAAACTTGGGAATATTGGATGAATAATATTACATTGTTTCCCACTTTTCCATAGTGGTACTTTACAATACAGCTATGAACATGGCTAGAGTTATCCCTGTCAATTCAGTTTGAATTTGGAATGTGTTTCCTTTTATTCTCATTTTGATCAGAGCTTTGAAGTTCAGGATTCAAATATTTGCAAGATGGAGCTTTTATTTGAATAATTTGGCTCAAAAGAATAACACTGATATAAACATAGGACATATTGAAAACGTTTATGATATCTTTTGTAACTGTTTAGAAACGGATTTTCAAGATTTCTTTAGAAACATCCTACTGGAATGACTCATTCAAAATGAGTTTTGCATTTTCAGAAGAAAATAATGAACATCTGCTTTAATTCATGGGAGAAAATCAATTTTTTTATTTTTTTGTATTTTTTCAGTCATGAAGGATAAATGAATTTATATTCACATTAATATATGTCTTTCTTATTCTGGAAATATATAGTTTAATCCAAGAAAGGATTTGATATTTTGGGAATGTGAAATAATTACTCAAAAGGTGACACAAAGAATTTGTTCTATTTGCACTTTTCAATGCGCAAATTTCACAAAAAGTTCTTTATTCATCGATTATGACAAATTATACCTGAACTCTTGTGAAACTGAGTAGGAATACTGAGCCACTAATGATTCCTAAGAATATTTCAACTGTTTATAGACTCCAGACTCACTTCTTGTATGCTCAATTGAATCAAATTTGTTTGTAATGAGGAGTGGCTCCATTCCTATTGTATAAATATGTTTTCACGTTGGCAATGTTAAACATCAATGGAATGAAACATTAGTTTATATATTTTTTTCCAGAGAGATATAAAAGATCAACTTCAATGTTTGGCCTTGATGCTGACAGCTTTAATTGAATGAAAGTGTTTCAGTTGGAAAAATAATATGGGGACTTCAGTTTTTGTGTAATATCATTGTTGTCAATACTCACTGCAATTTAGCCTTTATGAGAGGATTAAGCCTATGTTGGGCCTCAATAATCCACACAGGTCAGTTTTCTGAGCGGCGAAACCTCAAGTAATTTCTCATGAAGTTTTTTTGATTTTCAATTGAAAAAATTGAACATCTTCCATAAAAACATTCCAAGTTGAGTATTTTCTATTTCTTTCCTTTCAAATTGCTGATGTTTTGATTTTCATAAATCAGTTTCTCAAATGAATTGAGAAATTTTTATGAAAGTGTTTTTAAAATCAATATGAATTTGATGCTTTATCAGAGTCACTTTTTTAAACAATTTCCCCTTTAATCATAAGAGATCTCAACTTTATCACAATCGATATTTTACAATGTGCTCTTTCTTTATTCCAAGTATTCTTTCATCTTTTGTTTAAATCCTAAATTCAGTCATTTTTCTCATGAACTTTAAGCTGGCAGTTTCACTTTACTCTTTACCATGCACAATGGTTCACAAATGAATATAGGTATGGTTTGTTTTTGATGGTTTTTGTGTTATCATGCCTGTTTTTTGTCATTGGATAAATTGATTTTCCAAAATTTTCCATTACAAACCAAACCCTCCTTACTATATCTATCAAATTGGAGTTTCAAAATGAACCCATTACCTTCCACTTTTTTCAACTCTACTCATGGACACAACAGATTTTTTTCACAAGACTCCCAGAATAAATACATCGAAGACCTTCAAATTACAATTGCTCTCTTACATCTTTGTGGGGCAAAAGAAATTAGACACAATTTTTGTGGGCTAATCCCATTACCAATAGCGTTGGATCAGGATAGTCACAAAAGAGGTTTTTTGTGATTTGAGAAGTTGTTTCTCAGACATTGAATACACTAGTGGGAACACACATTTTGTGAGATCTATATGAAGTTAGAAAAATCAGAGGGAGATTAAATTGAGGGGTGGTAAAGGTTTATATGGAAAGGTTCTGGGTAAATGGTTTAAAAAAATTGGAAATCCAGAGAGTGTCAAATTTGTTTCCCTCATTTTGCTACTACTAGGCTCATAAAATTTGTGAGCCTTGAGGTATATTTTACATACCCAAATAGGCCAAAACTATCTTAAAGACAAATTCTGAACTATTCATAACTCATAAGTCATGCATATATCCAAAATTCATCATTTTTGTTTCAGAAAAGATGAATGACCTTTTATTGATCAAGCAAATCCATGGATTTAAGTCCAGATTTGGATTCTACACAAACATTCACCTAGGGTAGCTTCATAGAGTGAATAAGATCAAATAAACGCTTTGAGGTGGTAATATGGAAAATACTTCAATACCACATCATCAATACCACATAAAAGATCCTTGAAAATTTTTGTTTTTCTTAATTTCATGCCAAAATAATGGGAATGTGAGAAATTCCCTGTTACATATACACTAAGAATAGTGTTATGCATGTTTTTCACACTCAATATCATGGTATTCGTACATGGACCTTTGGTACACCCATAGTGGATATCTCACTTGAAGCTTAAATTTCTGTTTTGACATGAAAAATAAGCAAGGGGGACAAAAGACATCAAAGAGAGCCAGGGTACCCAACTTCTGAGGCCTCAGAGGCGTGGACAGCTCCAGAGCTTAGATCCGTGGCTCATCCTGGCCCAATTAGTAAGTAAAACACTTTGGGAACTTGGTTACCATGTTACAAGTACAGTAAATCATAACAAAATAGCAGATAACCTGCCATTTTGAAGTGCCAAGGAGTTAAAGAGCTACTCAGACTCCTGTAACCTTGTCAATTCTTAATTACTTTCCGTTAATAGACCCTAAAAGAGTAATTAAAACCCTTTTTTGTACTTTTATCCATTGATTTACCTCATAGAAACCAGTTAAACACTGATATTTGCAATTCTACATAGAAATGAGGTAAAAACGTCAAAAATTCATTAAAAATACAATTCTTAATGAATCTCTCTAAACCTTCAAGGACCAATGGAGAACTGTATTATCTATGGTACAACCAAAAATAATTATAGTTTTACTAGTGAAATTAAAAGTTTTGTTTACACCCCATTTCTGACTATTCTATGTGAAACACTGAATCTTCAAAAATTCACAGTAATTACAACCTGTGATGAAATTGCCAATAACATTGATAACTTTGAGAAATCAATGATTCTTTTGAAATAAAAGAAGATTTACAGATTTTACTCCTTTTATTCTTAACCATATTGGGGTTGATAGTCACGTAAAAGCACCAATTGAGTAATAATGATAATCTTACGTGACATCAGATGATGCAATCAATAATCCAAAAGGGTATATTGTATTCTCACTCACTTGTTTTTCATTTTGCTCCATGGCATGCCCCTGTGAGCTGTTATTGACTTAAAAGAGGCCTCCTCTTGCTGTTTATTCCAAGAATCATCTTATTATCCATTTATATCATTGTTACCAACATGTAAGTATTAGTTAAACTCTTCTTAAGTGTTTCAATTCTTTCAGAATCATCAGAAAGACGTTAAATGAGAGAATCCAATTATATATTGTTTTACTCCTGCTATAAATCATTTTGATCCCTTAAATCCACAATTCTACATCAAATTTCCCTACGTATATCTTTCAATAAGTTCTTTGGAGTATAAGTGAGTCATTTATCTTTAATTCATAAATTTTTTCTCTAAAATTAGTTTTCTTCAAGAATTATCTTTATAATTATTCTTGAAAAAGATAATTATATATTAAAATAATTTTACTATTTTAATAAAAGAAGTTTTTATTGGCAAATTCTCCTTGTAATTGATTCTTGTAGACAATTACTTCTCACTGTTAAAATCAGTAATAGTGTTTAACATGTGAAAGAAATCATTCATTCATGGTTATAATAGTATTTTATTATTATATTTCATAAGAACAGACATAGTACTGTTGATGAATAGTAATATTATCATCAGTTTCATAGTCAAGTCTGACAAACTTGCTTTGTACTCTCAAGAACAAGTGCACAGGTTCATGAATTACATATCACATAATACTTGACAAAGGCAAGAAACCCAATATTTTTCAATTATTAAGGCTTAATTTAAAAAATATTTAACTTTCTTGTTTAAAATGTGACCAAAGCTCAAAAATATTTTTTGATAAAAGAAAACACAATATCAGAAATCTCATCATTATGAGATGGATACCTTCATATAGAAAAGCCATGAGCTATGATAAGAAATATGTATACAACCAAAAAGAATCTGTTACAAGGTGAGTACTAATTAGAGATATATAAAGTAAATATCTACTGCAATAGGCTTTTATTAAAGCCTTCTTCAAATAATTCTTCATTGCTGTTTCATTGTGCCTTATTGAAATCATTTATAATTCCATAATTCACATCAGGTGTGCATCTAGCTTCAGAATATTGATTTTCTCCAGTTGCTTTCAAATTTCCATCATCACTTTTTTCTTCTTCAGATATATCAAAATTTATTGTGTCTCCAGCAGATAGCAAATTTCTTTCACTATCAGCTTTGTTTCCGTCATCTTCACTACTTTCAACTATCACATGAGATAGATCAAATGGTTCCATCACCAAACACCTGAATTATTCAATGAAGGATTTTTGCAAAGGTTTTCATTTTGATGTAGATTGTTTCTCATGGGAATTTCATTTTTTGGGATGAATCCTACTTGTTTAGTATTTGCTATTGAATATCACTGAACATGGTGAGGGTTGTTGAACCAATTTGGTGGGTAAAATTCCACTGGCAGTTGTTCTAAAGTCTTTTTGAATTTCAAATTCAACGGAACCCATGGCCAACAGCATTGATGCAATAGGGGTGGACCTCCTGCAATTTCATCACTTTCATGCATCTTGCAGGTTAAATTTTAAAAAAAATAATTCATATCCGAGCAATAACTCAAAGTCTTTATGGCATAAGATTTATATTGAGTGGTAAACTCAGCATCAATGGGTGCATTCACATTGAACAAGACTTTGAAATATTGGTTTGAATAATTTTTAGCCACTTAAAATCTGCATTGTTTTCTACAAAGATATTTCAAGCAATGTTGTAACATGTGTCAATAAAACTGTTGATAATATTACTATTAATCAACATTACTATGACTGTTCTTATGAAATATAATAATAAAAATTATTATAACCACAATTGAATAAATAAATAATTAATTATTTCTTTTAGTTGCTATAAAATACAAGTGATTATAACAGTAAGCAGCAATTGTCTACAAGAATCAATTACAAGAAGAATTTAATAATGAAAACTTCTTTATTAAAATAATAAAATTACTTTAATATATAATTATCTTTTACAAGAATAATTATAAATATAATCCTTGAAGAAAACTATTACTAGAGAAAAAATTTAATAATTAAGATTAATCACTCACCAATACTCCAAAGGACTTGTTGAATAATAATTGTAGATGAATTTGATGGTTAATTGTGAATTCAAAATATCAAAAAGGGATATATGACAAAATTACAACAATATATAGTTGATTTCTATGATTTCAAATCTTTCTGATTGATTGTTAAATAAAAAACACTTAAGAAATAGCTTCAACTAATACTTACTTTTTGGAAATAATGGTACAAAGGAATGATGTGATGATTTGGAAAAACAGCAAGAGGAGGTCTCTTTTAAGTCTGAGACAGCTCACAGAGGTGTTCCATGGAGCAGACTTAAAAAACAGTGAGTGAGAAAACAATAAACCTTTTTGGATTATTGATTGCATCATCTGTTGTCACGTAAGATTATCATAATTACTTAATTGAGGTTCTTACATGCCTACCAACCCATTCATGGTTAAGAATAAAAGGAGTAACAACTGTAAATCTTGTTTTATTCCAAAATAATCATTGATTTCTCAAAGTTATGAATTTTATTGGAAATTTAATCACAGAATGTTTTTTCTGTAAATTGTTAAAGATTCTGTGTTTAGCGTGGAATCATCAAAAGTCTCCCACAGATACACTTGTGGTTTTCAAGTGTATTCTGTACAAGTGGTTTTGTATAAGTGTTATTGAGTTAACAATAAACTTAACCACGCCTCAACTGATGGTTTTTCAGTAAGAGGTGTCTTTATTCAGTCAAGAATACAGGACTTATTGATGGCTTATGTGTTTTTATATACAAAACACGCCAAAAATAATCATTTTCAGTGGGTATTAACAACGTGAATGATACTCTTATAATATGAGTATATATAAAGAAAAGGATAAAGATATATAAAATATATATCTTAATAGAGAAATCATGCCTAAAAAAGATAAAACACTTGTTAATAAGTCATAAAAAGAGAAAAGACTTACTTATAAGGTGCAGAAAAAGATTTAAAACATGGCCAGGCCCCCAAAATGTCAGGATGAGTCTATGTTGAAGAAGTAATAAAGCTATTTACAGCTAAAACTATGACTGTGACATGGTAAAAATGGTTTTAAAAGATAATAAAGTTGATAATAGATGATTAAATTAAGATTTTGAGGGCTTTACTATAGAGATATAGTGGTGGTGAGCACTGCTGAAAGCCCTGGGAGCAGCTTTATCTGTTGGGTTACAATAATAAAAGACTAAAATAATTAAATTTATAATTATACCTGATTATTAACCAAGAGTAAAACTGTTTTTGACAGTTTACTATGTAGGTTATTCAAGAGCAGGATGAGGAGATGATTTTGGCTGTGAAAAGCCCTCCTTTTATCCTGAAATTGGGGTGGAAAGGCTGCTAGACCTTTACACGTAGAGGAAGTGAAGATTTTCCACTCTCCAGGACAGGCTTGTGGTTTGCAGACAGCCTGTATACCCTGTATTGGGCTCAGATGTGGTTTTGAAACCACATCTGGGCGATTTTGACCAATACAGGGTGAATGTTTTTATCTGGGGACCTCATAGCCTGCTTCTGACATGTATGACGCGTAGAATGCTGTACAGAAACTGTATGGGACCCCAGTATTGGCTGAAATATGAGGTATTGAAGTAAAAACATGCTTCTTCTTCTATTTGACACTGTCAGCCTGTGACTTAAAACAAAGCACTAGCATGACATCCAAAATACCATAAATAACGGTATGACAAGTATTGAACAAACATAGTCAATACAGGTAATAAATAAGAGGAAAACAATCCTCTTAAATTAAACACCAACCTTATCCAAACAGAATAAGGAAACCTAGAGGAGAATAAACAAGCCAAAACCCTTATTTTCACCTCTCATCTAACTTATGCATATTTAAGTTATCCTATACCAAAATGGTATTTTTCTTGAAGCTCACATAGAGAGCTACACAATGATATCATCCATGTTGTTGTAACACCACTACAACTGGAGATACCATAGGACCCTTATTTCAAAACCAAGACCCCCCTGAAAGTCAAAGAGGGCTTGTACAAAACTGTACAAAAGTATAACCAAATTAAAGACATAAAGAAGAGCTTCAATTTGAAATACATTAGACCTCTGTATCTCTTAAATTGACTGAGGGATCTTGGTTCAAAGGTTTAACAACCAAAAATACAGATATTCTGAAAACAAGAAAGTAAACAAACCCCTGTATCTTTGGCATACACTCATACAACTGTACAGTGTAATATACCAAACTGTAGAGCTAATCAAGCCCTACAAAGCTGTATCATCAGAATACAGATATCTTCCAAATTGGAGAAGATATCTGGCATGGAAGTTTTTGAAGCCTCATACAGATGTACAAAATTACATCCAAAAACTTAAAACCCTTATAACTTTTGCTATTTGAAAGAAGGGTAAACATGAAGCATACTGAATTGAAGAGCTCATCAAGCCCTTCAATTCCGTGCTCTTGGTTTCTTGATATCTCAAAAACTGACTAAGATATCTTGGTTGGAAGTATTTTGACCAATACTGGCCTGTACCAAACCTGTACCAACCAGTACTGTCTTGATACTTGAAATAATGGTTGTTTAGAGCTTAAACCCGCCCAGAATGACTAATATTGATCATACAGACACCAGTACAACGTCATCCAAGTGCTGATGTGGCAGGTGAAAAGTTTTTTCACCCTGTATTGACCCATAATGATCATTTGTGGTTCTAAAACCACAATTCTGCCTATGTTGACGTCAGAATTGAGGATCCAGAACCACAGATTTACCATTGGAGTGAAAGTTTTCACTCCTCTGACGTGTGAAGAGTTAATAACTCTTGACAGTCTTGAAAGATATAAAAAGGAGGGTTTTTTCCTTGAAAACCCATCATCATTATCTTATTTACCCATATTCTTACGTGACAAAACTGTTATCCATCAGTAGTGTCCTTAGAATTATCAAAGATATAATTAGAGTATAATTATTGTAGTACTTCTTTACAGTCAGAGATATTAGAGTATTGCAACCCAGGTCCTCAATAGACTCATCACCACTGTTACCACATAGCAGTAGGACCTGAAGAATTTAATTTATTTATTTTTTGACGTGTCACAGTCATAATACTAGCTTGTATTTACACTTTCTAGCTACTATATAGACTCACCCTGACATTTGGGGGGCCTGGCCATGGGTTTTCAACCTTATTGGACGTGTTTTGAACTGAATTAGGCGTAAAATTCAGTTATTTAGAAGGTATTTTACTAACAGTGAGTAAAATATCTAATTTATTTTATTTTATATTATTATCATTTTTTTTAGCATCATATATTATATATAAATTTGTTTTTTCCTCCAAAGATATATATTACAAAATATTTTTGTTGAGAGTAAGAGTATAAATCCTCTTTTTTCATTATATTGCAATAATTTCCACGAAATTTGATAATAATACATCAGTATTATTTAAATTTCAATATAAATAATGATATACAAACAGTATATTATTTCTTTTACTATTATTTTTCACCAAAGTGCGTGAAAATTAATAAAGAATCATTTATTAATAAATAATTAATAAATATTAAATAATAAAATAATTTTTTATTATTTATAAGGAATATTTTAATTAAATATCTCCTTTATAACAAGACATCACTCAAATTGACGTGAAAACTTGTAATTAATTGATAATTTAAATCAATATCAGGTGTTAAAATAAATATTATTTATGATATTTATAATAAAAAATCAAATTTATCATAATTTAATAAATTTGACGTGTTTATATAAAAAACACAATAATATCCAAGTGAATCATTCACAAAACAATTGGATATTACAGTTTTCACTTATAAAACATAAGTGAAAAACTCAAAAACTGTTATTTTTCAATAAAAAAACATATAAAAACAATAAAAAAACATAAAATACCTCAAAAATTTCGAAAAATAACAGTAGAATTGAATATAATCATTTTGTTTTATCATAAAATACTGATATACAATCTGAAATATCTTTTCTGAATAGTGGAAAAAGACTATATTCCATTAGAAACCCAGTCACAAGGAAATCCATCTGTGACAGCCTCAGAAGACAGAGAGGTGCTGCCAAAAACCAAGGGCAAGCAGAAAAGACACAGTGAAGTGACAATCAACTCAAAAGATTGGACACCAATAGCCGTGCCAAGGGCCAAAAAACCCAGAAAAGCTCCAACAAAACCAGTTGGATCACCAAAACAAATTGAAAAACAGAAAATCACTGTTATCAACCCAGTTGTAATCTCTAAAGGCAAATTGCCAAAGTGTATAGATCATAAATTTGTACAAGGGCCTGCTAAAGGTAAATAAACCTTGAAACATACAACATTTTTCATTGTCTGTCATTTTTTAACATTGTTAACATGACACCTCCACTTCTTAGAGATCTTGGATTCCCAAGAAATCAACCAGAACACTGGCCAAGAAGACACAGAGGAAGAAGACAGCCAATCACTGGATCAAATGACCAGCAAAGGGCTTACCATCAGGGAACTCCTACCCAAGGTCTTATTCCAGATCGAATTCTACCCAGGAGTCCAACCAGGAGATTGGACAGATGCAGAACAGGTCCTTCAAATACACAAACTGCTGAAAGACCTCTTCACATGGAGCATGGACAACAAAATGTTCACTATGGCAGCATCATGGGCAGAAGTGGGGATAACAACTCAGAAGATCTGTCTCAAGCAAATGGCTTGGATGGAGCTTATGACAGAAATGCAAGGTTGGAATCCCAACAAGAATTTCAAACTCTTAGAAGAAAGAGCAATCAGAATCAAAGAGAACCAGGCAGCCATACAAGCCATAGAGAAATCTTGGCACAAGGAAGAGCCCAGTCAGATTCAGGTACCCCCAGAAATGGAAGGAGAAGACCCATACTCCCCACAACCATCCAGCAGTTCCAGGCCTTACAAGCCACAGGAAACTTCATCCAAGGCTCCCCAACCATTCCAGGTAGTTTCCAACAGGAGAAAAGGAGCTCAAGGGAGAAACAAAACTTCTTTCAACCAGAGGAAGAAGGAAGCAGACCCATTGATGACAAAGCTGATGGACTTAGTCCAAGAAGTACACAAAAGCAAAAAATAGTTGTACCTACAAATAGTGTTGATAGTTCTGACTCAATTGATCCAGAATTAATAACTGAGACTACAATCCACACTCATGAGTTTGAAAACAAATTCACATGGACCAAATTGGCCCAATTCATGGATTGGACATATGAAACCTCAGGAAAAATGAGGACAGAAGTGGAAACATTGAAAGAAGAAAATGCTTTCCAAGCAACAGTCATAAAAGACTTAAATACAAATCTGGCCAAAATTTGGACAGAATTTTAAAAAACTAACAGACAGTTGAATTCAATTCTAGAAGAACAACAAACTGTGAGGAGAGATCTGAGGAGTATCCAGCAGCAACAGGATAGCTTTGATAAGGAAATTGATTACCTCTATGACAGAGAAGACAATCAATACCCTCCAACACAAGGTCAACCCACTACCTCTACAAAATTGAAAGAAGAGGATAAAGACTATGACCAGGAACCTGAATATCAGATTCCAAAGTTAAGATCAGAGTCAATGTACCAAGATGGGGAAAATCTCAGCTATTCAGAGAAACAGGCACTAAAACAGTTACCAGAAGTAGCAAACTGGCCAAAGTTCTCAGGAATTGGGGAATATGACCATATGGAAATCATTGACTATATTGATGGACTCTTTGTTGATGTCCCAAAGATACCAGACTACTGGATCACAACAAGACTTAACACAGCATTCAGAGGCCATGCAAACATATGGTATACTGAGATGAAAGAAATAAATGGCAGGAAAAGCTGGCCATGGTGGGGAACCAGATTATACAAAAGTATAGCAATGGTAGTTGGATCTGCCAAAAGGCCATGTCCTTTGAAAGTGATAGATACTCCACAGAAAAAGACCCATATGATTGGTGTCTCAAACAAACAAAAAGGCTAAAATCTATTAATCCCAATATGACAATAGAAATGAGAAACCATAAACTCCTAACAAAATTACCAGGAGATCTAGAACATGTAGTCAAATGCAGATGCAACAACATCAGCAGCATTGATGACATAGCAAATGTCTTACAAGATGTGAGGAAAAAAACCTCCATAGGAAGGTACACATCCTATAAACCAAACATCAAAGACAAGAAGTCTGAAGTTAAAGAAACAAACAGAGAGAAAGGGAAAGAAACCCCAAAAAAGAAATATGTGTGCCACAACTGTGGATCACCAGACCACTATGCTAACAATTGCACAAAACCAAAAAAGAAAATATATGCAATTGATGAAGAATCAGAAGAAGAACAAACAGGTGACAAATCTGATTCTGACAGTATGGGAAATGGTATGAGAGCAGAATCACAAAGTGAACCTGATACCATAGAAGAATACATAGTGGAATGCAATGAAGAAAGTTCACTTGACATACAAGACATTGAATTAGATTCAGGAATACCACAAATGACAACAGACAAAGAGCTCTGTAAGCACACACAGAATGCACAAACATTCCTGGTAACCCCAAATAGAGGGATGGGATTCATTCATGGAACACCTACAAAATTGACAGTTTACATTGAGAACTGTAAACACCCAATGATCATTGACACAGGAGCAGGTTGCTCCATAGTAGCAAAAGAATACTTAAAACAACACTTCCCCAAATGGGAAGAGGATATAATCCCAACAAAAGCTAGAAACTTTAAAAGTGCATCAGGCAAAACGCACTCACTGGGGACAATAATCAAAGAGATAATTATCCCACACCAAAAAGGAAATATCAGACCAGAACCTGATTTTGTAGTTATGGAGAATGCACATGTACAAGGATTCCTACTAGGTACAGAGTACCAAAGAATGTATGGTATGGACATTTGCAGTAGTAAAAATAGATATCTTACCATAGGTACAAACAAAGACAAAAAAATTTCCTTTGACATAAATCATATAACAAATGATAAAACCCTGAAAGAACTAGTGGAAGAATTCAAAGAAGGCCAATATAGCACTCAACTCACCAGTAAAATGAAACTCAACTTACTGAAAGTATTGAGGAAGCATAGAGGAGCTTTTGCAATAGGAGATGAACCACTAGGAAAAATCAAAGGACATGATATAGAATTATATCTGGATGTAGAAAGACCATATCCACCTATGCTTAGGAGACCACTATACCCAGCAAGCATGGAAACTATGAAAGAAATTGAGAAACATATCAATGAACTCCTAGAAATGGGGGTAATAAGGAAAATAGGACATAATGAGATAGTAGAAGTCACTACACCAGTCCTTATAACTTGGCATGATGGTAAATCCAGACTATGTGATGACTTCAGGGCTTTGAATAATTACACCAAGGCAGATAGGTACCCCATCCCAGGGATACCACATGCACTAGATAAGCTAGCAAAAGCCAAGTTTATTACAAAAATGGATTGCATGAAAGGTTTCCACCAGAATGGGGTGAAACCAGATTCCATCAAATTGCTAAGAATTATATGCCATATGGGCATATATGAATATACTAGAATGCCATTTGGCATTAAGAATGCACCAGCCCATTTTCAGAGGATGATGGATACCATATTTCAAGATGAAATAATGGAAGGGTGGATGGTAGTGTACATTGATGATATCATAATATACTCAGAAACATGGGAAGACCATGTGAGGAAAATTGATAAAATATTGGGAAAATGTACACCAACCAACATGAAGATATCTCTTAAAAAATGTAACTTTGGACAGCAAGAACTGCTAGCCCTAGGACACAAAGTTTCAGGTTTGAGTCTAGCTATAGACCAAAATAAAGTTTCTGCAGTACTAAAGAAACCAGTACCAAAAAACATTAAAGAAATGCAATCTTTTTTGGGCTTTGCTAGTTACTACAGCAGCCACATAAAAAACTTTGCACACATCACTAGTAGCCTATACAAACTGTGCTCAAAAGATGTAGTCTTTGAAATTACCAAAGAAAGAAGAGATGCATTTGAAAAGATCAAATATGAACTGACCAATGCCCCTGTCCTGATGATGCCTGATTTTGAACTACCATTCAAGCTATATATAGATGCAGCATGTAGCCAAGGACTAGGGGCAGCACTACACCAGAGGCAACTAGTGGATGGAATACCCAAAGAAGGAGTAATTTGCTATATATCAAGACAACTGAAAGACTCAGAAGCCAGATATGGAGCTACTCAGACAGAATGTCTCTGCTTGGTATGGGCATTAGAAAAACTCCATTACTACTTAGAAGGAGCAGTATTTGAAGTTTTTACTGATTGCACAGCCCTCAAATCACTGTTGAACATGAAGACAACAAACAGACACATGCTTAGGTGGCAAATAGCCATACAAGAATACAGAGGGAAAATGACTATCATCTATAAAGAAGGGAAAAGTCATACTAATGCAGATGGTCTCAGCAGGTGGCCACTGAAAAATGACCAAGAGAATCCAGCATATGACCCAGAAAATGGGGCCAAAATACCCATACAATGCATGGAGATAGATAGGAGAAAGAACTTCAAACTATCAAACTGGGCATTAGGGAATGACCCATCAAACCCAGCACAGAACTATGGGGAGAGCAAAGAGATACCCATATTGGGAATCAGATCCTCTGATCTGAATACAGAGTTCTTTAGCATAGTACAATCATCATACAATAAACACAAACAGTGTAGTATATTGATACAACTATTAAAACAAAAGTACAGGAGTCCTGAACTAGAGAGCCAATTTGAAGAGCCATGGCTCAAAAACTTCAAAGAGAATAGATTTTTTCTGATAGATGATCTACTATACCATAGGGAAAAACACACAAGTGCCCTGGTAATAATAAATAGAGAACATATTTCCCTGATACTACAGGAATGCCATGACTGCCCATACATGGGACATATGAGTGAAGAAAGAACTAAAGAAAGAGTCTTTAGCATAGCTTGGTGGCCAAAGTGGGAACAAGACTTGAGTGAATACATCAACACTTGTACCAGATGCCAGAAAGCCAACAAAGGTCATGGCAAAAGATATGGATTACTCCAGAGTATAGAGGAGCCCAAACACCCCTGGGAAATAATAAACATGGATTGGGTGACAGGCCTGGTCCCTGGAGGAAAAGACAGCTTTAATGCATGCCTAGTAGTAGTGGACAGGTACAGCAAGAGTGTCAGATGTCTCCCCTGTCACAAAGAGGACACAGCAATGGACACAGCCATATTTTTCTGGAACAATGTGATAGCAAACTGTGGAGTCCCAAGAATTATAATTAGTGACAGAGACCCTAAATTCACATCAGAATTTTGGACTAATCTATATGAGATGCTGGGAACCAAACTAGCATTCTCCACAGCTTACCATCCACAAACAGATAGTCTAGCAGAAAGAATGATCCAAACACTAGAAGACATCATTAGAAGGTTTTGTGCATATGGCATGGAATATAAAGACAATGAGGGATATACCCATGACTGGGTAACCCTCCTACAAGCTGTACAATTGGCATACAACACAAGTATACACTCAGTGACAGGAAAAACCCCTGCCACATTAGAGAAAGGATGGAACCCACTACTTCCAGTAGACTACTTGAAGAAGAACCTCCTCTCAGTACACCCTACAGCTAAAGACTTCCACACAATGTGGAAAACTGCCTGTGAAAAAGCAGAACAATGTGTATCTGAAGCCAAATTATACAACAAACAGAGATATGATAAAAGTCACCAAGAACCTGATTTCAAAGAAGGAGACCAAGTTCTAATCTCAACTCTTAACTTCAACAATCTAAGAGGACCCAAGAAGATGAGAGACTCATTCATAGGACCATTCACCATTATTAAATTAATAGGAAAGAATGCAGTAGAAGTCAACCTGACCAAAGAGTTTTCTAGGAAACACCCAGTTTCCCCTGTGAGCCTGGTCAAACCTTATCACCAAACAGATGAGGAAAAATTCCCTGACAGAAAGAAGACAGTCACCCATGAAAGATTGGTAGAGTAAGATGACTCACCTGGACCAGTGAGAAAGATCATTAAAGCCAGGAAAATAAGAATTAATGGGAAAGACAACAGGCAATATCTGGTTAGATTTAAGAATCAACCAGCAGATAAAGATAAATGGTTAACTGAGAAAGAGATCCCAGATGGACAAATACACCTCAGAAGATTCAGAGCCTCCAGAAGGGCTGAAGAGTCTCATCAATGATGAGACTTCTTTTGAGGGAGGGTATGTCAGCCTGTGACTCAAAACAGAGCACTAGCATGACATCCAAAATACCATAAATAATGGTATGACAAGTATTGAACAAACATAGTCAATACAGGTAATAAATAAGAGGAAAACAATCCTCTTAAATTAAACACCAACCTTATCCAAACAGAATAAGGAAACCTAGAGGAGAATAAACAAGCCAAAACCCTTATTTTCACCTCTCATCTAACTTATGCATATTTAAGTTATCCTATACCAAAATGGTATTCTTCTTGAAGCTCACATAGAGAGCTACACAATGATATCATCCATGTTGTTGTAACACCACTACAACTGGAGATACCATAGGACCCTTATTTCAAAACCAAGACCCCCCTGAAAGTCAGAGAGGGCTTGTACGATACTGTACAAAAGTATAACCAAATTAAAGACATAAACAAGAGCTTCAATTTGAGCTACATTAGACCTCTGTATCTCTTAAATTGACTGAGGGATCTTGGTTCAAAGGTTTAACAACCAAAAATACAGATATTCTGAAAACAAGAAAGTAAACAAACCCCTGTATCTTTGGCATACACTCATACAACTGTACAGTGTAATATACCAAACTGTAGAGCTAATCAAGCCCTACAAAACTGTATCATCAGAATACAGATATCTTCCAAATTGGAGAAGATATCTGGCATGGAAGTTTTTGAAGCCTCATACAGATGTACAAAATTACATCCAAAAACTTAAAACCCTTATAACTTTTGCTATTTGAAAGAAGGGTAAACATGAAGCATACTGAATTGAAGAGCTCATCAATTTCTTCAATTCTGTGCTCTTGGATTCTTGATATCTCAAAAACTGACTAAGATATCTTGGTTGGAAGTATTTTGACCAATACTGGCCTGTACCAAACCTGTACCAACCAGTACTGTCTTGATACTTAAAATAATGGTTGTTTAAAGCTTAAAACCGCCCAGAATGACTAATATTGATCATACAGACACCAGTACAACGTCATCCAAGTGCTGACGTGGCAGGTGAAAAGTTTTTTCACCCTGTATTGACCCATAATGATCATTTGTGGTTCTAAAACCACAATTCTGCCTATGTTGACGTCAGAATTGAGGATCCAGAACCACAGATTTACCATTGGAGTGAAAGTTTTCACTCCTCTGACGTGTGAAGAGTTAATAACTCTTGACAGTCTTGAAAGATATAAAAAGGAGGGTTTTTTCCTTGAAAACCCATCATCATTATCTTATTTACCCATATTCTTACGTGACAAAACTGTTATCCATCAGTAGTGTCCTTAGAATTATCAAAGATATAATTAGAGTATAATTATTGTAGTACTTCTTTACAGTCAGAGATATTAGAGTATTGCAACCCAGGTCCTCAATAGACTCATCACCACTGTTACCACGTAGCAGTAGGACCTGAAGAATTTAATTTATTTATTTTTTGATGTGTCACAGTCATAATACTAGCTTGTATTTACACTTTATAGCTACAATATAGACTCACCCTGACAGACACCTCATATTCATGATGATGGGATATTATCCCATGGTAAGGCTGTATATGACAGCAGGTGGGATTTGGACCTTAAACCAGCGATAACTCTGTCAGTGTTTGAGATATCAACCTCAAATATGGTTCATTGGATAGCCCTGTATGAGCTCTACACAATGGTACCCAATTTGGTATGGTTACCATTAAATATGGCAAAGTTATTCCATGTACAAGGTTTTTTGTACATAGGCATGGTTTGGGCAAAAAGCTGTATTGAGCTTGTTTGCCTCATAACGTCTGTTATAGTTGAGATATAAAGGGGTGGATGGCACCATCAGATAGCCCTGATTTTGCTCTTTCCAAAAATACCCCACTTCAGGTATCCCACACTAAAACTGTAGAAGTTAGATGAGAGGTGAATGTTTTGTTCACCCTTATTTGGCCTGAAATTGACCATAACTCCAGTAATATTGGTACTAGCTCAGTTTGGCTGGTACCATTGGATAGCCCTGGCTTAGAGCTTCATTCTGAATACCCATTTGATGGGGTTAAGCCTCTCCTTCTGGATTTTAGATGAGAGGTGAAAATTAAGGTTTATGCTCAGCAATAACTTTGAGCAGGAATAACTTTGTATTTTCTTGTCCTATGGTGATGGGACTTAAATTTTCAGAAAGAGGTGAGTTTCCTCTATCGTTTGATACCTTTTGAGCTAATTTGGCTCAGCTCCATGTTTTGGTGGTATCTTGGCTATACCATTGGTTTATGGTATTTTGGCTGTCATGCTTGTGCTCTGGTTTTGAGTCACAGGCTGACAAGTTACAAATGGGTTAATTAATGTAATCTTCCCTATACAAGTTATCAAGGTTAGTTGACCTTGTGTTCATTCAGAGTTTCTTGGTTTTCTACTCCTCTTAGTGGCAATTGGTTACCACTTCTTGTTGGTATTGAGGCTTTCATTGCACCCTTTTCTTTTCCCTTATTTCTCACTGTTTCTGAAGGTATCACTGGGGTAGTGGCTTGTTCCTGGGTTTCAAGTTGCATTAAGTTTTCTTCCACTGAATAAAAGGAAATGACGACATATTTCAGTTAATACTTCTTGAAATGCTGTTTGCATGTCTGAAAATAGCCTCTGGGCAATATAATACTATATTATACCTCTGTATTATGATATTTAATTGAAATTATCAATTCCACATCAAAAATACTGGTTTTTGGATGTATGGTGTAAAGTTTGTATCCCAATATCTTAGATATTAACTTTTAATGAACAAGTGTAATATTATCAGTGGCTATAAAATGGAAAATTGAAATTATCAATATTTCCACCACCACCTCTGAACTGTTATTTACAGTACTGAGGGTTCTTTTGAATTGAAAGAGAATTTATTAAGGGTTTTTAAATATTTTGATATCAGAAACATGCCCAAAACAGTTTTGAGGTAATTAAATCAGAACAAACCATGTGAAAAAGCAATAAGAAAGAAAAAACACAGTTGTATATGATTATATAAAACTCATAAAAAAGATGTATAATGTGTAATATATCATTTTTTTCAAGGGATTTATGCCTAAAAGAAGAAACAATAATGCTAAAGAAGAAAAATAAGACAGAAAACTCACTCTTACAACCAAAAATAGTCAAAAAAGTTGAAAAAAACATGGCCAGGCCCCCAAATTTTCTGGTTGGGTCTATGATGAAGTGGTAAATTAATGTATATAAAATTTCAATTCTGACTTTGACATGCATTATTGAGTTAAAAAGGGTGTCTGAGTGCTTTTGAAAGTCCTGGGTGTAATATTAGTGGTCAAGTTACTATAATGAGACCTGCAATACACTAAGTAAGGTATACCTGGTTTTTTTCCCATAGTATGACTGTTTTTGGCAGTTATAATAAATATTAATTCAAGAACAGGATGGGGGTTCCTTTTATGGCAGATAAAAGGCCTCCTTTCATCCTGAAATGCAGTGGAAAGATCCTCTAGACCATCCACATAGAGAAATTGAGGATTTTGTACTTCAGAGAACAGGAATGTGGTTTACACAAGGCCTATATAGTCTGTATTGGCCTCAGATGTGGCTTTGAAACCAGATCTGGGAAATTTCCCCAAAAAAGGGTAAACATTTTCATCTGGGGACCACACAGCCCCCTTCTGAGGTGTATGAAATGTGAAAAGCTGTAAAAAACCTGTATGGTACCCCAGTATTGAAGTATGAACAAGCTTCTTAAATCTTCTATAGCTTTGTCATATTTTAAGATATGGAGGTCAACATTGGTTCCTGGTGTAGTGCTCAATGAGATCTACAAAATGGTTCCTCATTTGGTATGGATAAAATTAAATATGGCTGAGTTATGCCAGGTTCAATCTTTGTTATCAAGATATATGATTTTCTCAAAATCTGTATGCAACTTCTTTTCCCCATACCTTTTGTTCTAGATGTGTGAGCCTTAGAGTTATCTTCATATACCCAAAAGACCACAAATAACAAAAAAAGATACAAATATAAATAAAATGAGTTTTTAATATTATCAAAATAAAAATATAAATAAAAATACAAATTCATATACAAAAATAAAAATTTAATTATGATTGAAAATAAATTTTACATTAAATTCTAAAATTATGAAAAAGATGTTTTACTTGAAAAAATTAAGTAAAAATGAATTTGTAATAAAATCAATTAAATTAAATCATTTTTGGTAAAAAGTTACATGAAATATATTATATCTTTTTATCCAATAAATAAACTTAATAAAATGACTCCACCATTGGATCCCTCATCAAAAAATCAGGTGGGGTCACCTCTGGGTAAAATTTCTGGAACTCAACTCTAAATAAGCTTAGATTAAGTTCTTAGTATTTTCTGTACAAAAGTTGAAAACACTCAAAACTCTAATTTTATTCACACCACATGTGGTGTTAACCATCAATTTTTGTGTTAAAATTGAGGTGTTGTGTGTAGTTTAGAAGCTATGAGGAATTGAAGTATTTTGAATTGAAATGTCAAAATGTGCACATGTATTACATAAGTGAACTGTAATTTGCAATGAGGTTTTGATACCAACCAGGGCAGTTTTAACTGTTGCCAAGATGGTCAAACTACCTTAAGCTAGAAAAATATCAGTAGAAAAAGTTTTAACTAGTTTCTACGTCTCTTACACACATTCTGACTTGTTTTGAAGGTTCTATATCGGGTATTACTATAGTAATGGCTGATTTAAGTGTCTAAAATGGCTAAAACCAGCCCTTTTTTGGTCTAAACCAGGGTTCAATGATGCCATAATTGGCTATTCTATTTTCAGAATGTTTTCGACAACTGAAAAGATTAAATTTTACTTTTGGAGTAAGGAAATTGATGGCTATAAAAGAATGTGCTCTTTGGCCCACTTTCCTCTTCATGTTATAATCTTTTCCTTTTATAATTAGTTTAAAAGCTGTTAAACCAATCAATAAAACATTCCAACCACCCTTTTTAAATAATTTTAAACCTTTTAAACACATGAAAAAGTCATTATAATCATTGTTTGTAACTCTTATAATCATTTTTACCCCTTGAACCACCCCGTAAGTGAATTGAAGCATCTTTCATCACTATTAACTTTGTCACTTTGTTTCCAAATTCACTCTGGTCAATTTCGTGCCTGTTTTCTCTTTATATATATTTTTAAAGACTTTTGTCTTAAATTAGTTTCTTGCAGTTCTTTGCTCAATAAATTTCAATTTAAATTGCTCTTGAAAAAATTTCATTTTTAGCCTTAAATATGTCTTGTAGAGTATTTTAGAATTAGTTTTTATTTTTGGTAGAACAATATATCTTTAGAAAAATATTTCTTTATACTTATAAAGTTAAAAACAATAAAACTTTTGTGTTTTCTCTTAAAAATACTATTTCATACTATTTTTTAATTATATTTTACCTTACACAAATTTTGAGGACAGGAAAAGTACTTGATTTTTAATCAAAGTTTCATATCCAAACCATACATTTGGGGGCCCAGCCATTATATTCTACCTGTGACATAATTTTTTCCTCTATTCAAATCTTTTTTTATTATATTGAAAAATATAAAAATATATAAAAATACTTATAATTTAAAAAATTCATAAAAAATAATTTTTTTCATGTTATAAGTGAGGCTTTATTTTTTCATTTCTCTTTTGAAAAAAATCATTTTTACCTAATAAATTGGCTTTTTCATTAATTTGAGTTTCTGAAGATGTGGTAAGACAAGAAAATATTGAAACAGCCTCAACAGTAACAAGCATTATTCCTGCAAGTACTGTGAATTCTGACTATAATAGTACAGTTATCATGAATCAGAATAATCAACCTGAACCAATTTCTTCTGATTTAATTAACTTGGATATAATTAATATTCTTAAGAAGGCAAATAAATTGGCCAATAGTAAGTTTTTTGACAAAAAATACTATTTTCAAGCCTTTTAACCATAAAATATGCCTTCAACCAGATCAGGAGCCAGCTATAACCACTAAAGCAGCTCCCAAATATCATTTTTATTTCTATTTTATTATTAAAGGAAATTATTCCACCTTTTTAATTTTTTGCAACAATAATAAAGGGCCATATATATATTAAATTATCATATACTGATATATGTATTTTATTGTATCAATATTTTTGATGTGTTTTTTGTATTATTTTATTAATTTATTAGTATAAACATTTTATTCCATAATTATAATAATTAATTATTATTATGATCATCTTTTAAGTCATTCTTTAAACTTCATCAGGACATTCAGAGTACAATTAGTAAAATATTAGTAAATTTCAATTAGTGCTTCATGGTCAAACCTTGAAAATACAGTTGGAATGGAAAAGACCAATACCTCAAAGGGCAGTTGATTGGTTTCTTCAAGTGGACTTCTTAGTATCCCTCATCAATCACAATCCTGGGTCCTTGGAAGCCTTCCTTTAAAACAAAATGGGGGACTGATGGAAGGGAGTTTTTAAAATTTATCCATTGTATTTGTGAGAAAAAATGCTGCATAATGATATATAATACCATATATTCGCTGTGAGCCTTAGAGGTATTTTCAGATACCCAAAAGACTACAAATAATAAAATAAGATAAAATTATAAATAATAGAAGATTCTCTATATCATCAAAACAAAAATTGAAATATAAATACAAATTTATACAAAAGAATGAAAATTCAATTATAATTTGAAAATAAAATTTCATTGAAATTTTAGATTGTGAAATCACATTTTTACTTGAAAAAATTGTAAATAAAAATGAATTTTCAACAAAAATACCAAAATTGAAATATCTTTGGAAAAAATTCAAATAAAAATTATCATAACTTTTTATCCCACAAATTGAAATATGAGAATTAGTTCACCATTGAACTCGTCCTAAAAATAAGGTGGGGTCACCTCTGGGTAAAGTTTCTGTAACACAACTCTAAATAAGCTTAAATTAAGTTTCTAGTATTTTCTATACATAAGTTGAATATCCTCAAAACCATCATTTACTTCACAGTGAATGGGGTGTTAAACATGAATTTTTGTGGGAGAATTCAGGTGTTGCATGTAGTTTAGAATTTATGAGGAACCGAAGTATTTTCAATTGAAATGTCATAATGTGCGCATGTATTACATAAGTAAACTTTAATTTACATATGAAGTGTCAATTATTACCTTTTTTTATTGTAACACATGATGAGGAAATAAAGAAAAAACAAATAGGAAAAATTGATTCTGGGGGGGAAGAGGAATCTTAGCTCCATGGGGGAACCAGACCCCCAAACTCCTTAATGACAGGCATCAGATTTCACTATACATGCAAAGGTTCATCACTTCTGGCCTGGAAATGAGTCAAAGGGTCTGTGTCTCAATTGATGATCAGGTTTTGACACCAACCAGGGCAGGTTTAACTGTTTCCAAGAGCATAAAGCTACCCTTAAGATAAAACAAACATTATAAAAATGTTTTAACTCCCATTACCTCTCTTACACACATTTTGACATGTTTTCAAGACTTAAAACTAGGTATTACTATAGAAATAGCTGACTTAAGGGTCAAAAATGGCTAAAAATAGCAAAAAATGGCTAAAACAAGCCCTTTCTTGGTCTAAACCAGGGTTCAATTATTCCATGATTGGGGTTTATGTTGTCAGAGCTATTTCCACGATTGCAAAGAGTAACTTTTACTTTTGGAGTAAGAAAATTGATGGCTATAAAAGAATTTCTTCTTTTCCCAACTTTTTTCTTCATGTTAGAATCTTTTCCTTTTATAATGAGTTTAAACATTGTTAAATGTTTGATCAAAGTGTCATATCCACACCTTACATACCCCATCAATGGTTGCTGCAGTTATGAGTGAAGGAATGGGGATTTTTTTCCTGTTTCTTTTGGGTAAAGCCTTTTTAAAGGTTTGTTTGTGGTCTCTGGTGATTTCCAGAGGCTGTTACTTGAATTCTGAGGGTGCATTGTTAACAATGGCCTGTTAAAGATTTTTGGCCATTTTCCCCATTGGGAGTTTATGGCTCAAAACAGGCCAGGTGGGATAACCCATTGGAATCAGAACACATGGGGCCTCAATTGACCTACAGTCAGTTTTGTACTCACCGTATAATTACAGACCCCAAGGCATAGAGGCCATAGTGGTGTCAAATGATCCAAAACCCCTACTGAAAGGGAGTTGGCAATAAATCCTGGAGATATTTGGTTGGGACACAGGCCCTGAGGTCTAATTCCATTAGGATGGCCTGGGGAGCCTGGGTTATGAAAAGGACCTAAAAGTACCTTGTTCCAGGATATGGCTTGTGAGCCATGACTGGCAATTGAGGGAAGAACTGGCCAGAGAAATAGGTGTGGCCCAGAGGCCAATAACACCACAAAGTGCCAATTGCCCATGAAATCTTCAAATGAAATTCTTTTCATAGATCACCAATTGGGGGATCTTTGCCATGGTTTTGAAACCCACCTGTCAATTTCTAAAAATTTTAGACCTCATCCTTATTTGTCAAAATATTATTATTAGATCGTGATACAGTTTTTTTCTCCTGTTCTTGACAAATATGGCTTGTGCCTTGGTAAATTATAATTTAAGGGCAATAAAGGCAGAAATTTTTGAAAATTTCAGAACAATTTACATGAAAAAGGAGCTTATAAGTTATTTTATCTCTCCCGTTATACCTTCACTATAATGTCTGAGTGAACACTGTTTTTGTAGTATATAATCTACTTATTTTAAATGATTTCCATTGTGTTAATTCCTTTTGAGTTTATGCTGGCTAGAAAGGGTTGGTGCTTTTATCTTCCTGGATATTCTGGTTTCAGAAAGTATTCTACCACTTTTTATTCTGATATATTTCCCAAAAGCTACCATCTGATTCATTTATCTCCTTCATTTTTTTTGATAAGCATTTGTTACCTTTCTATTCTTTCTGATAGATAGTCACTTAATATCTTACATTAACTAACTAATCCTTCAAAAAACCAGAAATCATGAAAAAAATCTGCCTGATTTGTGGAAATCGAAATCTTTGTTAAACAATTCCATTTTAAAATATGTGACAAACTCAAGTGAAAGATGGAAATTATAAACTCTCAGAATTCTTACTTAACCATTAAGATTCATAACATATATGAAAATTAGAAAGACATAAAACACAGAATCACAAAATTTTGACTTAATAATGTAATAAATTACATAATGAAAGGGGATGATTTCAAGAGGACATCAAGAAATACAAATACAATCAGTGATAAACATCCTCAACCAAACCCTCAAATGCTAAGACAAAGTAGAAGCCATAATATACAATAAACAAAGATATGAAAAGACCCACAAAAAACCTGACTTCAATGCAGGAGGCCAAGTCCTCATCTCAACACTGAACTGCAACAATTTGAAATGTCCTAAGAAAATGGGAGAGTCATTGAGGTACCACAACACTAGGTGTGGTGGTAACTCAGGCCTCAGCTCTGGTAATGTTGTGTGCTCATTTCAAAGTATGAGAAAGATATATTAATACCCAGTATTCCCATATTTGATTCATATGGTACCACCATAATATCTTACTTATCTGGCCTTTTTTTTAACCACTAATCTTAAAAGTAACACAATCTGTATTGAGGTTACCACAAACCTTTGGTACCCATATTGTTTTTTATTTGGTTATTTGGTTTCAGACTCACCTAAAAAACAACAAGAATAATGGGAAAGAGATATCAAAATCTACCTAATTTCTTGAATTCTAGAAATCAGTGATAAACAAGGCTACAATGCTCTTATATCATTGAAAAATGGAGATTTCTCCTATTAAGGATATCAAAGCATTCTTTTTGGGTTCAAATTTTGTATTTCTCAAACAAACATGCAATCAGAAAGATAGAGATGTAATATTAAAAATGAAAGAGAAAATATCTAAATATATTTCCTATAGATCCATATTTCTGTTTGATCTCAAGAGTTTTAAAGAAGATATATTATAAAAGAATTCAACAAAGATTCAAATTAATTGCCAATAAGTCAATTATCACTGAACAGATATTGATTTTTGCCCTCCAAGTTTCATTTAATCTCATTTCAAAGACTTGTCAAATGTTGTTCAAAAAACCATAGATTGTAGTCAGTATATGGTATATCAGATCTTACTGGTTTATTATTTCATATTATATCTTGTACTATTAATTAATCACTGAATCCAATATCAGATAACGTTCAGCTCCCAATCTTCTTTTCATTCACTAAACAATACTCTATATAAATAACTTCTCCTTTTTGAAGTTAATTAAGTTGGGCAATTCTTTCAGAATTAATACTAACTAGTTTCATTAGAAAATCTGGTTAACTTTCCAAAGAATATGGCTTAAAGACAGGCAGGAATTTTCAAAAGAGGATTACATAATTCTAAATGGATCCTTGAGATATAATGACAAAAAAGCTCTCTTGATTCAATTTGATGACAAAAACGTAAGTTTTTTACAAAGATGTAACATCTAAAAAATGAAATAATTATAATGATATTTTAAAAGGATATTTCTTCCAAATATAGAATACCCCCATTGAATAATATACAAGAAAGATGATCTATAAAAAATATTCCACAATCAGATGGGGTCGCGATATGCTTTGCAAGCTTCTACAAACTTATTTCTGGATTTTTCTTAATTCTATCTCCTTACTTCCTTCATTTCCATCAAAATGCACTCCTTTTTTCAAAACTTCCAATTATTCCTCTTGATTTTTCTTAACATTGGTTATTCTTGTTGACTTCTTGTATATTCATAGTCATAATACTAATAATTAGTTGGAAAGTCAATTGTAGTTTTTTTTGTAAATAAAATAACCTTCCAATAATTTTTGCAAGAATTTGAAAAGTCCTGAGTTGTTAATAGATTAATATCTTTATTTCCTTATGGGAATTGCCTTTCTCTAAATTTGATGAATCTGCAATTATGAAATATATGAATTCAGAATTCTCTTGAAGATCCCAAAAATACTAGAATTCTATAAATCAAATTATACTAATAATCAAGATTTAACAGCTATATCTCCGGCGTTTGAAGTATTTTTTGAAATCCTTGTGGTATTTCTTAAATACCCAGATGGGCCTCTAATAACTCTATCAGAAGTTTTTGAATATAAAAAGCTCATGAAATATTTATATGCAAAATATTCATGAGTTTTCTGAATGTGAAGATGAATAACATTTTGATGAGTAGTAGATGCAATTATTTAAGCCTGAATTTGGATACAAGAAAATAAATTCACATGTGGTATCCCAAGAGGGTTAATAAGATCAAATTAACTTCATGAGGTGAAAATTTGGAAGTTGAATATGCTCTAACTAGCTCCTTAATGTGGTAATATGAAAGATGACTAAACAATTTACCTTTGATACCAAATAAGGGTATGTGAGAGTTTGTTTTTTCCTTTTCACAAAAACAATGGCATTCTGACAAATCCTATACCAAATATACACAAAACTAGTTTTATTCAATTCTGAGGAGTTACAAATACTGTAATTATACACAAGGTATTTCTTATTCAATAGAGGGGATAGTGTTATGAGATGAATTAGTATGATTACACATAAATTAGTCAAACTGGACCAAACACATCAAAGAAGGCCAAGATACCCAAATTCTGAGGCATCTTGGTAATACCCAGCTCAAAATATTGTATCCATAGCTGAGTCTTTCTAAAACAGTTTTTAAAATGAATTGGGAACTATTCCTACTAAGTCTACGTCCCATTGGTCATTAGAAAAGAGCATATAGGGTGCTTTTTCAATGTGTCAAGAAGGTAATGAAAACCTTTGAATCACTTTAAAAATTCAATTCTTAAGTACATATAATGATAAAAGAAGAAATGGTTTATTTCATAGCTTTCATGTCGTTTTCATAAAACTACTTCATAGTCATCAGTTGTTGCTATGCTACTTTAACATAAGAAATAAAAATAGAGTAAGTTTTAAAAAAATCATTTAGATTGAAATTATTCCATAATTTCTCTCAAGCTTTCATATATTTTTAAGGAAGTATAAATACCCAATAAAAGAAGAAATCTTTGTGGTCCAGTAAGCTCAATTGAAACATTTACTTAGAGTCTTATAAAAAAGATTCTATCTGAAACAATAAATATTCGTTATCTCACAAAGGCGACCGGCTCAGATAAAGTTTACAATATTATAAATAGACTTTAAGACACCTTTTCTTTATAAGAAATAAAAAACTAATGTTGTAACTCCATTTTTCTTGACCATAAATGGCATGGTATCCATTTAAAATTTCATCATTAAGGAATTGTCATAATTTGACTTCAGAAAAAGTGATCCAATCATGAAGGATAATAGTCTCACTGGCTTCTAACTCATTCATTCCTTTTTTTACTCCTTTGGAATCGTCTTTCAGCTGTTTTTGACTTCAAGAAAATCCAAAATCAACTCAAAAGTCTCAACAAAGACACGAATTATATTAAAATGAAAAAGGGTACTATTACACCTTAATCAAAAATCAAATTACCTATAGCCACATATTTCCTCAGCTCCATAAAATAACTTATTCTCTAGATATTGGTGATAAAAGAATAATAAGATTACAAGTTCTATACTAAAAAAAGAATATGCTTGAAATAAAATGTCTATATGGTTTAGAGATTAAATATTCATGAGAATGTTCAAAGCCTCATAAATGATACCATAACTATCACAAAATATGTCTTATATTTCTTCGCAGAAGGAAGACAATTACACTTAAATAAAGATGGTTTCACGCTACTAAATACCCACTTAAACACCCAAAACTACAAATGAGGTGTATTATTTCCAAATTGAATTTTAAATATCAGTAGAATCAACACAATAAAGCTCAAGGCTCTGCAGAAGATAAATGCGGTTAGAAGAAATAGGAATAAAATTCAGAAAAAGGTTGTATCTAAAAAGATCATTCAACATCCATATCAAATCACAAAATTGACAATTTTCTTACCACCAAAATTTTCTCAAGGCTGTGGATCATAGGAATAAATTTCAGTTGAAATATCAGCATATCTTCAAAGAAATGATGTAACATACCAAAAATATGGTGCGCTTTATGTATCAAATGACACCATTGAGGAGTTTCTCACCTAAACGTTTCTCTCAAGGCTATGCATAATAGTAAGGAGTTTTCTTATAAATATCATCATATTTCGAAATTCATGCAACAATCAAACAAAAATATGGTGCAATATTTTGGTCAGACAATACCATTTTAAACTTAACCACTAAAAGAGAGACCAAGGCTGTGTACTGATTATGATAAAGTTCATACTGGTTCAATATCTTGATCCAATGCCACCATTTAAAAAGTATCCACCAGAAAGCATATCTCAAGGTGAAAAATTTCCAAGTCCCTTGTCTTTGGAGGGCTCTATAAAGGGTCCAAAAGGTATAAAGGAGTGTAATCCATCCATATTTTTCCTCCATGCTTCTTATTGAGAGAATAGTTTTGAGTATTCATCCATCCCCTTTGTAGTAGGATAATATAGTATTATAATCAAAAGACGAGCAGAAATTCTCACCATCTTATAGTATTATTCATGATCTATTAACGGATTGAATTCAGAATATTAAACAAGGAGCTTAATATTTCTTGATAGTCTTAGAGTTATCATTACATTTTGTAATTAGTTTTCAAAGATATTGTTATTAGTTTTTTCTTATATCTATCAAGAAGATTTATTAATAGAGAGGTAATATGATAACCATATCCTAATAACACTTATTACCAATCTTATATGAATTTCTCATGATTACTGTATTCATCCGGATGGTATTATATTTCTGTGAGGTTCATTACATCAGACCTCTTTATAAATTATAATCACCCTTAAGCTATGAGAGTTATAATAGTAGCTTTAATATCTGTAAAGAGTATTATTAATGGTGACGGTGATTTTCCAAAATGATACTTAAGTTTCTTTTGAATATTCTTCTTCTAGCCAAAAGGCCTCCATTATTCCTCATTGGAGAGAAATATGTTGTTATGTTTGGAATTTGTGTTGAGTATGATTGACTCTGGTAGAGAAATAATACTCCTATTTTAAAAAGTTTTGGTAACCATTTTCTTACTAGGATGATTGCTTTTTTTGCGTTTTTGAATAATTATATTTCTATTGATATTGATTATTATATCATTTAATTAAAACCACTCCCAGAACATGCAACTATAGGGAGATTGATTAATCCATTTTTTCAATACAGATAGGTGTAGTATCCTAGTCATATTTGAAAAATTATTTTACATAAAAACCTTGAAGTTTGGGAGGTCTTTGCATGCTTAAATTGTTTTTTTAAATATAAAATATTTTAATTAAAATATCTTTATAAGAATGAAATATGAACGAAATTCTCTTGCATAATCCAAGATTTAATATGATCCATTTCTGAGGAACAGTTTTCTTGAGTTCTTGGAGTTATTTCCTGCCTAGCCATAAGGCCTCAGAAATACTTTATATATTTGATCTTGTTTTCAAGTGAATTTGAATATTATGTTGAATTCAAGAATAATCAAACCTTCTTGAATCTACATTTTTAATGAAAAAAGTTATAGTTCTTATGTTTTATTTTTTTCCTACCAATCAAATGAACTAGAGTAGCCCCGTGGAGATTTGTACCCAAACCTTATCTTTTAAGTGGTTTTTAGCAAAAAAATCATTGTTCACATCCCATTATTAACTCTGTAACGATTGACAAATATGAAAAATGTTCTCTTGATGAAATATTTCAACATCTTATAACGTAAACATAAAATTACAAAGAAATCTAATATCCAGATGTTGTGTATATTTTATGAGCAGCTAAGCATTTAATAAATAGACTACAAATCCTTCCTTGAATTTATTCAAGCTTTTTTCAAAGAAATGGTACATCATTTACTAAATACATGAATTTTGGATTTAATGGATCCCAATTAAGGTTATTCACCCATATGGATGTTTTTGAAAATTTACTCAATGTCAACAATTACATATTGGTCAAAGAATAAAGCTTAAAGGTCATTTTCATCCTTTTTTCCATGTATTCCAAATTGAATAATTCTAAAGAGAATATAACACCATAAAGGCTTGTAATCAAGGATTCAGAACCTCCAAAATGCTTGAAAAAATTTAACTTCGAAAAAACAATTGAAAGCTGAGGTTTTCTTGTATGGCCATTTGATTTGAAAAAAAATGAAGAACTTAAAATTTGGACAAAATAAATATTTAAATTGATACACTTTAAGATTTGAAAAATTTTGAAGTCTCATGTCATCTGTTTACATAACAAAAAGCAATCACATTCCATGATTTTTGCAAAGGAGGAAAAATTTGCGATTCTAAAAAACAGAGGCATATCGCTCTAATTAAAAAAAATTAAAATAAGACATAGATGAAAAATATCATATTTTCCCTCAACCTTTAGCAGAGATCCGTCGCCCCCTATATATCCAACGAGAGGCTTCTGGGTCAGTTAGAGATACTGGAGTCCCTTTTGTTCTATCAAAAATAAAAGAAGATCCTGAATTATCTCAAGAAACAAAGTCTCTCGGCATTGGATCAAAACAAGGAGTTGTAGATGCCAAACAACAGAATGGAATAAAGAAGGGTGACCTTTACTATTAACCGTATACATACTACATCACAAGATTTCCAGTGAAGTCCCAAGGTAAATAAAGGGAATTAGAATGGTCCCAAATGAAAAAAGATCAATGGAAAAAAAATTCTGATGGTAACAAACCTTACAAACAAAGGTACAAGATCCCAATATTCAAACAAAGATTAATATATATTCTGATCAGGATAGCAGTAACCCTCATGGAACTCAAATAAAAGAACATAAAAAGAGAAGAAAAAGAACTTTCAAGAAAAATAATCATTGAGTTCAGTCATATCAATTGTACTATTACTGGAAAAATTAAAAGCTTCAGTAAATAAGTAAAGAAATTAGAATCACAAGCTGAGTAAATATGATAAAGGCATGAGGGATTTGGTTTTTTGAAACTATTGTTTTCAAGTTATGTTTTTTTCTCAGAAAGTGAAGGATCAAGATTTTTCAATCATGCATATTTATTCTATTTACAAGAAAGGAGTTGATAGGGTAAGTTCAATCTCTGTTTAGACTTATGTCCATGATGTCTCAGTAGCCATTGTATTTTGTTACTTAACATTTATTTTGTATTTTCTTTCATTTTTTCTATTCATGTTGACTATAAGCTGTGATACCTATCTCTTTGGAGATTTTCTGATGGTGAGAAGCAGGTCAACACTTTTCTTTTTGATACCTTTGTCAAAAGAAACTATCTTATTCTTAATTGATTCTGGATTATAATTGATAAGTCATCTGTGCCTTTCTATAGTTTCTGATAAATAGTCACTAAATACTGCAGATCCAGTAATTCCTCCTTTGAAATGACCCATCAATTATGAATGTGGGTCATCCTGACTTGTTCTTTTTGGAATAAGGGCTTGAGTAATCTTTCCTTTGGTGATCCTCATTTTCATAATGATTTTTTTTGTTGTTTATGTCAAGAGATTTTGTTATAGATTCTTTTGCTATCTTTCTTGGGGCTAATTATTCAAGTTCCACTTCTCATTTCTTGATTGGATCTTGAATACTGCTATTATGAGCCTGTGGGAAATGTATGAAATACTCATAAGGCCACAAGTGAGTTTTGAATTTTATAAATTTGTCTAAGCCATAGACAGGAATATCAAATGTATTTAAAACAAGACAGAAGTATAGGTTTATATTTCATAAAAAATTGATATATGTTATTTCATTTTTGGATTCTGCACCAAAAATAACTTACGATATACCAATAGGATGAAATGTCCAAAAATGGTTATTTCTAAAATTATTGGAAGTTTCAAGAATGTAAAAGAACAAAAACACAATGAACAAATTTTTACTGAAATATTTATATCGTTAAATTGAAGTTTAATCTTAAATTTGGATATTTTTTAAATAAAATTTCAAAAATTCTGTTTTATTTGAGGTTTTGTTTATCTTGACTTCATTGGCCAAGTATTTTACATAAAGGATGCAAATACTTTTTGAGTTCAAATTAAATTCATTATGGTTTCAAATGAATGAGAGAGCCAGATGCACACAAAAGTTTCAAAAAAGGCAAAAAGGAGAAAGTAGCCAGGATACCCAACATTTGGGATCTGAAAGATCCGTAATAATCTTTTCCACTTTAAAAATGTTTTTTGGCCAAATTTAAGCTTTAAGATTAAAGTGCTTTATTCCTCTTTTTGATGTGAATTACAAGCTACCAAATGGTAAGTCCCCTTATGCAGGCTTCAAATCAATATTTTAAGAACTTTGAAAGCTTTTTCGTTTAAATAAACATTAATTTCAATTCAAAACAATTGAAACCATATCAAAAGTTAAGTTCTGGTGTCTATTGCTATTTTTATTCCTGGAAATACCAGTAACCTCCAAAATTGATATAAAATACAGTTCCTAATGGGTTTACTTGAGAATTTCACAAACATTTTAATTCAATGTTGTGTGTATAGATCCAATATTTAGTATGTTTTTCAGTAGTTTTCCTTTTTATTTAGCCTTAAAGATACATCTTTTAATTATTATTCAAGGAAATCAATACTTCTTCAAAAAGAAATCAAGAATGTTTTTTGATGGATTTTCTTTCGTATTTCATTCTTAAGTTTCCCATGTTGTTAAGATTCATATGAATAAATGAATTTTATATCAAATATCAGAATAATAGACTCTATAATCCTCAATGAGCTCAAATCAACAGATGATTTTCATTAAATAAAGTAACCCTTGATGTAGCCTTAATTCATTTTTGAGTATTTAACAAAAATTCCCTCCAGAACATTTGGGACTATTTCAAAGAAAAAAATTCATTTCAAAAGTTGGTAAAAAATTCTTTTGTAGCTAAAAAGAATTGCTGGGCCTTATTTGGAAAATCAAATCTTTTTGAAGCTTCATTGAAGATACTTTCAGTAAGACATGTATAATAACATCAATAAAATAAAAAATTCTTCCCATTCATTATTCCTTTTGCTGATTAAGAGTAATCTGGTCTATTTTTGAGAAATTTTTCTCCAATATTATGTCTTAAATTGTTCTATAGTTGAAAAGGAATATTCAGTCGCTATGCATATAAGAGTCATTTTCAACGCACAGGATTGTAATTTTTTTATTAAGTATATTCCATGGATAATTGATGTGAATTCGTATATGTATTTCTAAAACTTTAAATTGGAATTGAAAAAGAATAAATTCCCCATTTATTTTACAGATTTCCTGCTTCAAATTTCATGAGACTGTTTTTTTTGCATCTTCACTTCCTGGCTTCTGTGATTAAATAAATGCATATTTGTAAGGGTGAATTTTCTTAAAATGGAGAATTTTGAAGAATTGAAATTTGTTTTGGAGTTAAATTGAGGACTTTGTATCATCTAGAGCTAAGGATAAAAAAACCCGACCTCCATATTTGGTATTGCTTACTAGTGATCGTATGTTATAATATTTTCATTATTGGTTTGTGAATTAATTGGTAATAATACATTTTCAAAAGTTATTAAGGGTGATACTTGAAAAGGGCTCCATATAATTCAAGAGGACTGTTTGACATATTTATGTGAAAAATGATGTTTTCAATATTATTTCGAAAATTTCAACCAATCATTGATATAATAAATTTTGTTGCTTTACATATATCATCTTTTGGAAGTCAGAAGATTTCGGGTTGTATTAATCAACTGGAAAAATACACAACATAATACAAAGATTGGTTCAAATAAACAAAGATATGTTAGCGGCCAGGTTGTATTTCTTTTCATTGTAGTTTGATACAATGTTAGACTTGTAGTACCTTACCCCAGGGTATGCTTTTTTTTCATGGGAAGTGTGATATACCAAGAAAGGATAATTTGAATAATTATAAGGCATAACTTCTTCTTTTTGAGAGGAACTCAAAAAATAAATAGAACAATTGAATTAGTTTTCATTGTGAAACAAATCAGGAAGTATAACAGTTTTACGTTAAGATTCTTTGTTTCCAAAATTTTGGATGGTTTTCCGTTTTTAAAAACTGTTTATCTCCCTCCAAAAGAGCTTTTTCTTCACATTCAGCTGCACTAACCGCTTTAGTTATTCATTGATCTTTTATCAATGTGGGGTTTTCAACGGGATCATATCCTATTGCGGTAGTACAAATTGATCATGGAGTGAGGCAAAACTGTGTCAAATGAAGATAATAATTTTGCGTTTTTCTTGAATAAAATTCAAAGAAAGGGTAAATAAACTTTGAAGATATTGGGTCCAATAAAGATATGAAATTTTTTTGAGATGATATTTCAATCTTTCATTGGTATTTTGACCAATTTGATTTTGATATCAGAAGTAGAGTTCAAAATCAATGTCTTCAACAGGTTTTACATGTAATTTCATCATATTCGAAGATGTGGGATCTGATAGATATACGAAAACAGTTTGAGATTTTATTTCAATTTCTTATGGGAATTGAGACCAATTTTCTATTTATATGAACAATAAAAATTAAAATGAATGTGTTATACGTGTTTGACGTACAAATTAGACTTTGTTCATACTAAGAGTGTGAAAAAGATATAAAAAGTGATGCCCAGAAGAAATTCTATGGGAATTTAGCTTGATTTTGATGGTTTTCATACCAGCCAGATAGCTGAGCCAGTGCGGTGGTACCTCAGGCCTCAGATCTGGCAATGTTGTGTGTTCAATTCTGACTGTAACATAGATGTAGGAATACTTGGCATCACCAGATCTGGGGCATGTGGTACCACCGTACTGGCTCAGCTATCAGGCCTTCTTTTTACCGCATCTCTTTGAATTAACAAGATCATTATTCAACCCTAAAAGAATATTTCAATACATGTATGGTTTTTTCTTTGTTTATTTTGGTATCAGGGTAGTCTAGAAAAGGAAAATAAGGACTTTTCTGGAATCTAATCGAATGAGGCTTTGACAAAGATATTATTTATGATATTTATCTAACAGTATCCTATTCATAATTGAATTTTGTGTGATGTGATTTTCAAAGAAAAAAAATAAGTTTTTTTCTTTTGTTGAACTAGAATTAAATTTCTCCAAATCTTTCTGTTTATCAAGTGATTTCGAAATCAAACAAAATATATGTTTATTTCATTTAAAAAAAAGTCTCTCTTTGGGTCAGGAATTCTCCATATTTCAATGCTTTTAATAGTTATGTCTGATATCATACTTTCTGAAAAGGATAAAAATATAGTCTTGAAAAGCTCAAAGTAAATATCCAAATGTATACTCTCAATAGCCCCATATTATTGAGATATTGAATGATAATTTGGCGTGATATGTTCTGGAATCACTTAATCAACTCACAAATGTTTTTCCCAAAAGTAAATAATCACTCCATAAATATTGATTCCCACTATGAATTCAACTTGATCTCATTTATAAGGGTCTTCTCACTTCAATTGGTAAGATTTGTAGCTCGTACTAAATCCAAATTATATCTGATGGTATCTACTTCTTGGATAATAGGGTATCAAAAACCATCAATTCCCTAATAAATTGTGCATAATATCCAATGGATTCTGTCACCTATTATTCATTTAGCCGATAGTTCTGAGCTGTTCCTTTGTGCTGAGCTATTTTCTTTCTCCCATGAATGAATTATATTGATGGATTTATTTCTATTTTCTACAAAGTTCTCATGCTTTTGAAACCGCATATTAATTGTCATAATTATTTTTTTCTTTCTATGTTGTTGTGAGTTTCACTCCATTGAATACTTTCTAATTAGTTCATTAATTATGGGTTCTCTGTAGCCTTTAAGGGTAGCAGATAACATCACTTCACGAAATATATTTGAGCTCTATCAGAATTGGTTGTAACTCTAGCTTCCGACTCACTTCAATTATTGGTCACATCATTTTTTTTAAAGATGATCTCCTTATATATTTATTCTTACACTTTGAGGCATAGAACTCGTTGGTGTGACACCTTTGTTTTAGGAGAGACATTTCCTACAAAAAAATATTGAGTCTTTGCGGAGGAATTGATTATTTAACACCTCAATTGGGGTTCTTAATAAACATAATCTTGTGATTTAATCATGAAACTTGGGAATATTGGATGAATAATATTACATTGTTTCCCACTTTTCCATAGTGGTACTTTACAATAGAGCTATGAACATGGCTAGAGTTATCCCTTTTAATTAAGTTTGAATTTGGAATGTGTTTCCTTTTATTCTCATTTTGATCAAAGCTTTGAAGTTCAGGATTCAAATATTTGCAAGATGGAGCTTTTATTTGAATAATTTGGCTCAAAAGAATAACCCTGATATAAACATAGGACATATTGAAAACGTTTATGATATCTTTTATAACTGTTTAGAAACGAATTTTCAAGATTTCTGTCGAAACATCCTACTGGAATGACTTATTCAAAATGAGTTTTGCATTTTCAGAAAAAATAATGAACATCTGCTTCAATTCATGGGAGAAAATCAATTTTTTCTATTTTTTTTGTATTTTTTCAGTCATGAAGGATAAATGAATTTATATTCACATCAATAAATGTCTTTCTTATTCTGGAAATATATAGTTTAATCCAAGAAAGGATTTGATATTTTGGGAATGTTAAATAATTACTCAAAAGGTGACACAAAGACTTTGTTCTATTTGCACTTTTCATGCGCAAATTTCACAAAAAGTTCTTTATTCATCTATTATGACAAATTAAACCTGAACTCTTGTGAAACTGAGTAGGAATACTGAGCCACTAATGATTCCTAAGAATATTTCAACTGTTTATACACTCCAGACTCATTTCTTGTATGCTCAATTGAATCAAATTTGTTTGTAATTAGGAGTGGCTCCATGCCTATTGTATAAAAATGTTTTCACGTTGACAATGTTAAACATCAATGGAATCAAACATTAGTTTATATTTTTTTTTTCAGAGATATACCCCATTATTCAAAGTTATAACTTTGCGTTAATCCTATATAATGGCATATAAGTTCCTTGTCTTAAAAAAAGGAATTTGAGTTATCAAAAATTGTTCATCAGTTGAATTTATTGGTTTAAAAATGAAATGTGATAGATTTTTCAAATGGTGTGGCTTTGAACTTTGGAGAACTATCAAAGAAAAGAATCTTTTGCCAAATTTGTCAGAAATTTCCTTCAAAATTCCTTAAAGCTTCAAGACACGCTTGTCTGGTATTCTTCAGAAAAATGCCTGCCAGCAAAAATAATGGCTCCTCTTTGAAGCTTTCAGCCTGTCACAGCTTAATTATACCTGCCAGAAGATTTGGATACACCATCATGGTGAAGCCAATCTTGATATTCTTACTTAAACTTCCAAATTTGACTTCTTCAAATTTCGCTCAATGCGTATGCCAATGTTTCAATGCGGGAATTGTCCCATTCATGGAGTGAATTTCTTAACAAAAGGAATTTCTCAGGGGGTATCTCTTTGTAAGTCATGTTTCTTAGTTTGTGACAGTCTAAACTGGATTTTGGGTATATAATTCTCGATGAAAGGAGTTGACTTGTCATAGCATGTTTGAATTTTGCTAAAAAAGTTGATTTTAAATCTTCTTAATATTTTTGATATCCTCTTGAAATGGTTCCCTTTCATTATGTAATTTATTTCATTATTTACCCAAAAGGTTGGTATTCTGGGTTTTTTAGATTTTTAGTGTTCTATATGTTATGAATCTTAATAATGGAGTAAATATTCTGATATTGTTTTGCTTTTCCTCTCGTACTTGATTCTGTTACATCTTTTTGAATGAAATTATTTCCCACAAATTTGGCTTTACACCAATACAGGGGATTTATACCATCATTTCTAATTTTTCAAAGCGGTAATTACTGAATGTAAAGTATCAAGTGACTATCTATCAAAAAACATATAATAAAATACTTCTTATAAATAAAAGTGACAAATAATCATTAATCATATAATGGCTTTTGAAAAAGATGTTTAATTCAAAAGTGGTAAGTTTCTTGTTAAAAACAGAAAATCCAGGAAGGGGGAAGTACCATCTCTTTATGGTGGGCATAAACAAAAGAAAATTAAAGCAATAGAAATCATATATAAAAAGGAAATTATACACAACAAAAGAGCGTGCTAACTGACACATTATAGACAAAGTATACATAGAGATGTGAACTACATTATACACTCATTCTTCCAATGTAAAATAATTTTGATTTTTTTTAAAAGTGTTGCCTCCATTTTCTTTGGATAATAATTAACAAAAGCATAAACCATATTAGTCAGGAAAAATAGAAACAATGTTTGAATCAGGAGCTAATAACAAGATGTTTACAAATAAGCACTAGTTCTCAATGTTTTGGGAAATTGAAGGTAGGGTAGAAAATAGGTCAGGAGGGATTGAAAGTAAAAATTTAATGGAAGGAAGAGATCATTAAATACTCAAAGTGAAGGGAATTCAACTTTCAAAATGCACTAGAAATATCAACTCTTCCTTATAGCCTTGTCTCTCTAGGTCAGTTGGAAAAAGGCTAGTTACCTAGTTTGATTTTTAGACAAAAAGCTTGATGTGGTTAGAAGTCAAAACCATATTCCCAATGGGACTGTTAACAAAGAACTTTTACACCCGGAACTAAAATACAACCCCAAACCCAATTTCACCAAACAAAAACATCTAGGTCATTATTGAAAATTCGAAAACTGTGAAAGCTGTTGCCTTGGAAAAGCCAAAAGTAATGTGTTCAGATCAGAAATTGAAAGAGCTACTTAACCTTTGGAAGAAATTTCTGTTGTCTTAATGGGACCCCTCAGAGTAGAATGACTTGGAGGCGCTAAATACATCTTTGTTACAGTAGACATAGAAGCCCGTTTCAAAAAAACAATTGAAGTAAATTATACAGTTAGCTGGGAGTAGTCTTGAAAGAACAGCCAAAAATCTCATTTTTTATGGAGTCAATGAATTTTTAAATATTGAACTGAATAAAAGTTTGTCAATGAAACTGAATAGAAGTCATTATTACCACCCCTTATGCGCCCCAATACGATTGTATTGCTGAAAGAACAAATATAATGCTAATGGAAAACGAAAGAACCACAAATATCAAATACAGACTTGGAAAAGGAATGTGGGAAGGATTAGTCAATCTCACCAATCCCATAAAGGTTATAATCCCATATAATAGTGAGAGTTTTTTGAAATTTGTTTTAATAAAAAGATCAATCTAAATATCATTATACTATTTGTGTGCTGAGCCTTCTTGACCAATACTGGATACAAACAAAGCTTGGAAATTAACATTCAAAAGGGATCATTTTTGGATATTAACCCAGCTTTTTAGTCTATTTCATCTTATTGGATGACACTAGTTAAGGTATCCAACTACAGGATGTCTTCTTGAATCAGGAAAACCTGCTCTTTGAATGAGAAAAGCCTGTAGCACCCAAAGAAAGTTAATCAACTTGGGGGGAAGGCAAAAAAATCAAATGAGTAAAAGAAAATGAGCAACTAATATTTCGTGATAGAAACTCAACCATCTCAGATGATATATACCAAGAAGTTGGAAAAATATCACCTCTATTAAATAAGACCACTGTTCATGATGCAGGGAACAAAAAACCTTTTATTCATGAGAGGCAATGTGAAAAAATAATCTCCATCATTGGTAATTGAGGGAAAGCAATAAGGCTCCTAAACGCATTAACCCCAAATTTCAAAGAACATAATCAGTAATAGAAATACAAATAAAGGAACAAAGGTAAGACAAAGGGATACTCTCAATCCAACTTACCTCAGCCCAAGCCCTGATTGAAAACAACAAATAATGGCCATGTTCAGTTGAAAATTTTCAAATGAGTCATGAGTCAATGAAATGGAAAGAATCTCTTTTCTCTTAAATTCATTCAATAAAAAAACAACCTGTCTTTAGTGTATAAAAAAAGAAGACTTACCCAAAGGGAAACCCTTCAAAAGTATGCAATTAATATTTACCAAAAAGATTGAAAAAAAGGCAGCTGAAAACATACAAATCCAGGTGTGTAGCAAGGGCTTTCTCAAAAAAATGTCATGCATTCCCACAAAACCTTATTTCCAAAAGAAAAGATTTCCATTATAAAGTTTATTATGAGCTATGAAGTAAAAAAGGTTCAACATGTACATAGAGCTGATGTTTTTACAGCTTATTGAATCTCAAAATTAAAAGCAGATGAATATATATATATATCACTACTAGATATTGAAATGTAATTGAGAAAAGAAACAAAAACACCCCTTTATAGCTACACTACTATTTATAAGCTTTTGTGAAATCCTTAAGAACAGCTAATCAAACATAATGAATCATTTCATTCCTAAAAAATGCCTTGTGTAAGGTGTGGATATGATACTTTGATTAAAAATCAAGTACTTTTCCTGTACTCAAAATTTGTATAAGGTAAAAATCAATTGAAAATGGAAAGAAATATTATTCTTAAGAGAAAACACACCTGTTTTATTGTTTATAACTCTATTAGTATAAAACAATAATACTATAAAGATTTATTGTTTTACCAACAATAAAAATTTATCCAAAAATACTTTACAAGAGATATTTAAGGCTACAAAAGAAATTTCTTCAAGAGGAATTTCAATTAGAATTAATTGAGAAAAGAACTTCAAGGAATGAATTAAAGAACAAAGTCTTTAAAAAGAATATTAAAGAGAAAACACACCCAAAAGTGACCAGAGTGAATTTGGAAACAAAGTGACAAAGTTAACAGTGATGAAAGATGCTTTAATTCACTTTTGGGGTGGTTCAAGGGTAAAAATGATTATAATGATTTTTTCAAGTAGTTAAAAGGCTTAAGATTACTCAAAAAAGGTGGTTGGAATCTTTTATTGATTGGTTTAACAGTGTTTAAACTAATTATAAAAGGGAAAGATTCTAAAATGAAGAGAAAAGCAGGGCAAAGAAGACATTCTTTTATAGCCATCAAGTTTCATACTCCAAAAGTGAAATTTACTCTTGTCAGTCGTGAAAAACAGTCTGACAACACAAAAGCCAATTATGGCATCATTGGACCCTGTTTTAGACCAAAAAACGGCTGGTTTAAGCCATTTTTAGGCATTTCTAGCCATTTTAGACCCTTAAATCAGCCATTACTATAGTAAGACCTGGTCTAGAGCCTTCAAAACACGTCAGAATGTGTGTAAGAGGGGTAGAAATCAGCTAAAGCTGCTTTTACCAACATTGTTTCAACTTAAGGGTAAACCACCCTGGTTGGTATCACAACCTCATAAGCAATTGAGTCACAGGGTCTGTGACTCAATTCCAGGCCAAAATTAATGAAATTTTGCGTGGATTTTGACATCTCATTCCACTAAGAAAGGACTTTGGGGGTCTGGATCCCCCATAGAGCTAGAGTTCCTTGTCACCCCCAATTTTAATCTTTCCAATTCATATTTTCCATTAATTCCTCATCATGTATTATACTTGTAATTTACATATGTAATTTAATTTAATTGTACAGTACAATACAGTAATAATTGATACCTCATATGGAACTCAAAGTTCACTCCTGCAATACATGCGCACATTTTGACATTTTCACGAAATATATTTGAGCTCTATCAGAATTGGTTGTAACTCTAGCTTCCGACTCACTTCAATTATTGGTCACATCATTTTTTTTAAAGATGATCTCCTTATATATTTATTCTTACACTTTGAGGCATAGAACCCGTTGGTGTGACACCTTTGTTTTAGGAGAGACATTTCCTAAAAAACAAAATTGAGTCTTTGCGGAGGAATTGATTATTTAACACCTCAATTGGGGTTCTTAATAAACATAATCTTGTGATTTAATCATGAAACTTGGGAATATTGGATGAATAATATTACATTGTTTCCCACTTTTCCATAGTGGTACTTTACAATACAGCTATGAACATGGCTAGAGTTATCCCCGTCAATTAAGTTTGAATTTGGAATGTATTTCCTTTTATTCTCATTTTGATCAGAGCTTTGAAGTTCAGGATTCAAATATTTGCAAGATGGAGCTTTTATTTGAATAATTTGGCTCAAAAGAATAACACTGATATAAACATAGGACATATTGAAAACGTTTATGATATCTTTCATAACTGTTTAGAAACGGATTTTCAAGATTTCTTTAGAAACATCCTACTGGAATGACTCATTCAAAATGAGTTTTGCATTTTCAGAAGAAAATAATGAACATCTGCTTCAATTCATGGGAGAAAATCAATTTTTTTATTTTTTTGTATTTTTTCAGTCATGAAGGATAAATGAATTTATATTCACATTAATATATGTCTTTCTTATTCTGGAAATATATAGCTTAATCCAAGAAAGGATTTGATATTTTGGGAATGTGAAATAATTACTCAAAAGGTGACACAAAGAATTTGTTCTATTTGCACTTTCCAATGCGCAAATTTCACAAAAAGTTCTTTATTCATCCATTATGACAAATTATACCTGAACACTTGTGAAACTGAGTAGGAATACTGAGCCACTAATGATTCCTAACAATATTTCAACTGTTTATAGACTCCAGACTCACTTCTGATATGCTCAATTGAATCAAATTTGTTTGTAATTAGGAGTGGCTCCATTCCTATTGTATAAATATCTTTTTACGTTGGCAATGTTAAACATCAATGGAATGAAACATTAGTTTATATATTTTTTTCCAGAGAGATGTAAAAGATCAACTTCAATGTTTGGCCTTGATGCTGACAGCTTTAATTTAATGAAAATGTTTCAGTTGGAAAAATAATATGGGGACTTCAGTTTTTGTGCAATATCATTGTTGTCAATACTCACTTCACTTTAGCCTTTATGAGAGGATTAAGCCTATGTTGGGCCTCAATAATCCACACAGGTCAGTTTTCTGAGCGGCGAAACCTCAAGTAATTTCTCATGAAGTTTTTTTGATGTTCAATTGAAAAAATTGAACATCTTCCATAAAAACATTCCAAGTTGAGTATTTTCTATTTCTTTCCTTTCAAATTGCTGATGTTTTGATTTTCATAAATCAGTTTCTCAAATGAATTGAGAAATTTTTATGAAAGTGTTTTTAAAATCAATATGAATTTGATGCTTTATCAGAGTCACTTTTTTAAACAATTTCCCCTTTAATCATAAGAGATCTCAACTTTATCACAATCGATATTTTACAATGTGCTCTTTCTTTATTCCAAGTATTCTTTCATCTTTTGTTTAAATCCTAAATTCAGTCATTTTTCTCATGAACTTTAAGCTGGCAGTTTCACTTTATTCTTTACCATGCACAATGGTTCACAAATTAATATAGGTATGGTTTGTTTTTGATGGTTTTTGTGTTATCATGCCTGTTTTTTGTCATTGGATAAATTTATTTTCCAAAATTTTCCATTACAAACCAAATCCTTACTTACTATATCTATCAAATTGGAGTTTCAAAATGAACCCATTACCTTCCACTTTTTTCAACTCTACTCATGGACACAACAGATTTTTTTCACAAGACTCCCAGAATACATAAATCAAAGACCTTCAAATTACAATTGCTCTCTTACATCTTTGTGGGGCAAAAGAAATTAGACACAATTTTTGTGGGCTACTCCCATTACCAATAGCGTTGGATCAGGATAGTCACAAAAGAGGTTTTTTGTGATTTGAGAAGTTGTTTCTCAGACATTGAATACACTAGTGGGAACACACATTTTGTCAGATCTATATGAAGTTAGAAAAATCAGAGGAAGATTAAATTGAGGGGTGGTAAAGGTTTATATGGAAAGGTTCTGGGTAAATGGTTTAAAAAAATTGGAAATCCAGAGAGTGTCAAATTTTTTTCCCTCATTTTTGTACTACTAGGCTCATAAAATTTGTGAGCCTTGAGGTATATTTTACATACCCAAATAGGCCAAAACTATCTTAAAGACAAATTCTGAACTATTCATAACTCATAAGTCATGCATATATCCAAAATTCATCATTTTTGTTTCAGAAAAGATGAATGACCCTTTATTGATCAAGCAAATCCATGTATTTAAGTCCAGATTTGGATTCTACACAAACATTCACCTAGGGTAGCTTCATAGAGTGAATAAGATCAAATAAACGCTTTGAGGTGGTAATATGGAAAATACTTCAATACCACATCATCAATACCACATAAAAGATCCTTGAAAATTTTTGTTTTTCTTAATTTCATGCCCAAATAATGGGAATGTGAGAAATTCCCTGTTACATATACACTAAGAATAGTGTTATGCATGTTTTGCGCACTCAATATCATGGTATTTGTACATGGACCTTTGGTACACCCATAGTGGATATCTCACTTGAAGCTTAAATTTCTGTTTTGACATGAAAAATAAGCAAGGGGGACAAAAGACATCAAAGAGAGCCAGGGTACCCAACTTCTGAGGCTTCAGAGGCGTGGACAGCTCCAGAGCTTAGATCCGTGGCTCATCCTGGCCCAATTAGTAAGTAAAACACTTTGGGAACTTGGTTACCATGTTACAAGTACAGTAAATCATAAGAAAATAGCAGAAAACCTGCCATTTTGACATGCCAAGGAGTTAAAGAGCTACTCAGACTCCTGTAACCTTGTCAATTCTTAATTACTTTCCATTAATAGACCCTAAAAGAGTAATTAAGACCCTTTTTTGTACTTTTATCCATTGATTTACCTCATAGAAACCAGTTAAACACTGATATTTGCAATTCTACACAGAAATGAGGTAAAAACTTCAAAAATTCATTAAAAATACAATTCTTAATTAATCTCTCTAAACCTTTCAGGACCAATGGAGAACTGTATTATCTATGGTACAACCAAAATTAATTATAGTTTTACTAGTGAAATTAAAAGTTTTGCTTACACTCCATTTCTGACTATTCTATGTGAAACACTGAATCTTCAAAAATTCACAGTAATTACAACCTGTGATGAAATTGCCAATAACATTGATAACTTTGAGAAATCAATGATTCTTTTGAAATAAAAGAAGATTTACAGATTTTACTCCTTTTATTCTTAACCATATTGGGGTTGATAGTCACGTAAAAGCACCAATTGAGTAATAATGATAATCTTACGTGACATCAGATGATGCAATCAATAATCCAAAAGGGTATATTTTATTCTCACTCACTTGTTTTTCAGTTTGCTCCATGGCATGCCCCTGTGAGCTGTTATTGACTTAAAATAGGCCTCCTCTTGCTGTTTATTCCAAGAATCATCTTATTATCCATTTATATCATTGTTACCAACATGTAAGTATTAGTTAAACTCTTCTTAAGTGTTTCAATTCTTTCAGAATCATCAGAAAGACGTTAAATGAGAGAATCCAATTATATATTGCTTTACTCCTGCTATAAATCATTTTGATCCCTTAAATCCACAATTCTACATCAAATGTCCCTACTTATATCTTTCATTAAGTTCTTTGGAGTATAAGTGAGTCATTTATCTTTAATTCATAAATTTTTTCTCTAAAATTAGTTTTCTTCAAGAATTATCTTTATAATTATTCTTGAAAAGGATAATTATATATTAAAATAATTTTACTATTTTAATAAAAGAAGTTTTTATTGGCAAATTCCCCTTGTAATTGATTCTTGTAGACAATTACTTCTCACTGTTAAAATCAAAAATAGTGTTTAACATGTGAAAGAAATAATTCATTCATGGTTATAATAGTATTTTATTATTATATTTCATAAGAACAGACATAGTACTGTTGATGAATAGTAATATTATCATCAGTTTCATAGTCAAATCTGACAAACTTGCTTTGTACTCTCAAGAACAAGTGCACAGGTTCATGAATTACATATCACATAATACTTGACAAAGGCAAGAAACCCAATATTTTTCAATTATTAAGGCTTATTTTAAAAAATATTTAACTTTCTTGTTTAAAATGTGACCAAAGCTCAAAAATATTTTTTGATAAAAGAAAACACAATATCAGAAATCTTATAATTATGAGATGGATACCTTCATATAGAAAAGCCATGAGCTATGATAAGAAATGTGTATACAACCAAAAAGAATCTGTTACAAGGTGAGTACTAATTCGAGATATATAAAGTAAATATCTACTGCAATAGGCTTTTATTAAAGCCTTCTTCAAATAATTCTTCATTGCTGTTTCATTGTGCCTTATTGAAATCATTTATAATTCCATAATTCACATCAGGTGTGCATCTAGCTTCAGAATATTGATTTTCTCCAGTTGCTTTCAAATTCCCATCATCACTTTTTTCTTCTTCAGATATATCAAAATTTATTGTGTCTCCAGAAGATAGCAAATTTCTTTCACTATCAGCTTTGTTTCTGTCATCTTCACTACTTTCAACTATCACATGGGATAGATCAAATGGTTCCATCACCAAACGCCTGAATTTCTCAATGAAGGATTTTTGCAAAGGTTTTCATTTTGATGTAGATTGTTTCTCATGGAAATTTTATTTTTTGGGATGTATCCTACTTGTTTAGTATTTGCTATTGGATATCACTGAACATGGTGAGGGTTGTTGAACCAATTTGGTGGGTAAAATTCCACTGGCAGTTGTTCTAAAGTCTTTTTGAATTTCAAATTCAACGGAACCCATGGCAAACAGCATTGATGCAATAGGGGTGGACCTCCTGTAATTTCATCACTTTCATGCATCTTGCAGGTTAAATTTTTAAAAAAATAATTCATATCCGAGCAATAACTCAAAGTCTTTATGGCATAAGATTTATATTGAGCAGTAAACTCAGCATCAATGGGTGCATTCACATTGAACAAGACTTTTAAATATTGGCTTGAATAATTTTTAGCCACTTAAAATCTGCATTGTTTTCTACAAAGATATTTCAAGCAATGTTGTAACATGTGTCAATGAAACTGTTGATAATATTACTATTAATCAACATTACTATGACTGTTCTTATGAAATATAATAATAAAAATTATTATAACCACAATTAAATAAATAATTAATTGATTATTTCTTTTAGTTGCTATAAAATACAAGTGATTATAACAGTAAGCAGCAATTGTCTACAAGAATCAATTACAAGAAGAATTTAATAATGAAAACTTCTTTATTAAAATAATAAAATTACTTTAATATATAATTATCTTTTACAAGAATAATTATAAATATAATCCTTGAAGAAAACTATTACTAGAGAAAAAATTTAATAATTAAGATTAATCACTCACCAATACTCCAAAGGACTTGTTGAATAATAATTGTAGATGAATTTGATGGTTAATTGTGAATTCAAAATATCAAAAAGGGATATATGACAAAATTACAACAATATATAGTTGATTTCTATGATTTCAAATCTTTCTGATTGATTGTTAAATAAAAAACACTTAAGAAATAGCTTCAACTAATACTTACTTTTTGGAAATAATGGTACAAAGGAATGATGTGATGATTTGGAAAAACAGCAAGAGGAGGTCTCTTTTAAGTCTGAGACAGCTCACAGAGGTGTTCCATGGAGCAGACTTAAAAAACAGTGAGTGAGAAAACAATAAACCTTTTTGGATTATTGATTGCATCATCTGTTGTCACGTAAGATTATCATAATTACTTAATTGAGGTTCTTACATGCCTACCAACCCATTCATGGTTAAGAATAAAAGGAGTAACAACTGTAAATCTTGTTTTCTTCCAAAATAATCATTGATTTCTCAAAGTTATGAATGTTATTGGAAATTTAATCACAGAATGTTTTTTCTGTAAATTGTTAAGGATTCTGCGTTTCGCGTGGAATCATCAAAAATGGACTGTGAGTAGAACTTTGAATTTTAAATATAAAAGTATAGTTTTCTCTGGTCTTTATATGAAATATCCAGTTCTCAATTGGTCCTGAAAGTTTCAGAATGATTCATCAAGAATTGTTTTTTTAATGAATTTTTGAAGTTTTTACCTCATTTCTACGTAGAATTTCAAATAGAATTATATGGCATGCTGCTATGAGGTAAATCAATGGTTACAATTCTAAAAAGGGTTTTACTTACTCTTTTGGGGCTTATCAAATGAGATTCATTGAGAATTGACATGGTTACAGGAGTCTGAGTTGCTCTTTACCTCCTTGGCATGTCAAAATAGCAGCTTATTTGCTATTTTCTTATGATATACTGAAGTTTTGATTTTTTAACCAAGTTCCCAAAAGGGTTTTCTCAGAGGCCTCAGAAGTTGGGTACCCTGGCTCTCTTTGATGTGTTTTGTCCCCTCTAGCTATTTTCATGTCAAAAAAGAGATTCATGCTTCAAGACAGATATCCACCATGGGTGTACCAAAGGTGCATATACAAATCCCATAATATAAAGTGCCAAAAGCATGCATGACACTATTATTAGTATATATGTAACATGGGATTTCTCACATTCCCATTATTTAGGCATGAAATTGAGAAAAACAAAAATTCTCATAGATATTTTATGTGGTATTGATGTATTTTCTATATTACCACCTCAAAGAATTTATTTGAGCTCATTCCCTGAGAATGGCCCTTGGAATAATCCTGAATGAATTGCCCACCCAACTCCTGCAGGGCCAGGTGATTGGGATCCTTTAATGGTCTTCTGATTGCCGCCATGGATTGCCAGACTGATGAGTTAAGAAGTCCTCCTTCAAAATGGTGTTGGATTTTGAGAACTTGATTTGGAAAGATGGAATTGGGTCCTGAAAACATCACCATTGAATTGTGGAGCAAAATGGTGCATAATGGTATATAATACCATATATGCACCAATCCTGAAACCTTGAGTACGGGGTGCAGGGAGGAATGGAACAATTCCCCTTGAGGTGAGGGGAAATCTTGAGTTGAGCTGATCTGGTGGTTACCAGAGGCCATGGGCTGAAAGGTGGTCCATGGTGGTCATTGGCCAAAATTGGGTCCTGAGGGTCTTATGGCCATTTTGGGTTTGATAGGATTTGGGGGCAAAATTGGCTCAGGTGGGCCCAATTGTGGTTTGGGACCCCCCTGGCCTTGGGGGCTAATGGCTTCCCCCTTTGGCCCCTTTTGGCCTCATTGGATTAGGCCAAAAGGGGCCTAATTGGCCCATGGACTGCGGACTGTGGACCGTAAAGGCCATAGGGGGCCTAAATGCCCCAAAGAGGCCATTTAGGCCCTAGATGTGAGCCTTGAGGTATATTTTACATACCCAAATAGGCCACAACTATCTTAAAAAAAAAGAAATTTTTGAATTATGCAAAACTCATAAGTCATGCATATATCCAAAATTCATCATTTTCAATTTCAGAAAAGATGAATAACTTTTAATTGAGTAAGTAAATCCATGGATTTAAGACCAGATTTGGATTCTACACAAAAATTCACCTAGGGTATCTCCATAGAGTGAATAAGCTCAATTTAAGTATTTAAGGTGGTAAAATGGAAAATACTTCAATACCACATCATTAATACCACATAAAAGATCCGTGAAAATTTTTGTTTTTCTTAATTTCACGCAAAAATAATGGGAAAGTGAGAAATCCCATGTTACATATACACTAAGAATAGTGTTATGCATGTTTTGAGCACTTAATATTATGGTATTCTTACATAGACTTTTGGTACACCCATAGTGGATATCTCACTTTAAGCTTAAATTACTATTTTGACGTAAAAAATAAGCAAGGGGGACAAAAGACATCAAAGAGAGCCAGGGTACCCAACTTCTGAGGCCTCAGAGGCATGGATAGCTCCAGAGCATGGATCCATGGCTCATCTTGGCCCAATTGGTAAACTAAAACTCTTTGGGAACTTGGTTACCAAGTTACACCTACTCCAATCATAAGAAAAATAGCAAATAATCTGCTATTTTGACGTGCCAAGGAGGTAATAAGCTACTTAGGCTCCTGTAACCACGTCAATTCTTGATGACTTTCCATGACTAGACCCTAAAAGAGTAATTAAACCCTTTTGGGATCCATATTCATTGATTTACCTCATAGCAACCAGCAAAATACTGCTATTTGCAATTCTACGTAGAAATGAGGTCAAAACTTCAAAAATTCATTCAAAATACAATTCTTAATGAATCTTCCTGAAACTTTCAGGACCAATGAAGGACTGTATTATCTATGGTACAACCAAAAAGATTTATTGTTTTACTAGTAACTTTAAAAGTTTTACTTACAGTCCATTTTTGACCATTCTATGTGAAACACTGAATCTTCAAAAATTCACAGTAATCACAACCTGTGATGAAATTGGCAATAACATTGACAACTTTGAGAAATCAATGATTATTTTAGAATAAAAGAAGATTTACAGATGTTACTCCTTTTATTCTTAACCATATTGGGGTTGGTAGTCATGTAAAAGCATCAATTAAGTAATTATGATAATCTTACGTGACAACAGATGATGCAATCATTAATCCAAAAGGGTTTATTGTTTTCTCACTCACTGGTTTTTCAATTTGCTCCATGGCACGCCTCTGTGGGCTGTTGTTGACTTAAAAGAAGCCTATTCTTGCTGTTTTTTCCGTATCATCATCTTATCAATTTATTAAATCATTATTACCAACAAGTAAGTATTAGTTAAAGCTATTCTTAAGTGTTTTAAATCTTTCCAAATCATCCAGAAAGACGTGAAATCCTAGAATCCAACTATATTGTTGTAATACTGTTATAAATCCTTTTGATCCCTTAATCCACAATTCCACGTCAAATTTCTCTACTTATATCTATCAGTAAGTTCTTTGGAGTATTAGTGAGTCATTTATCTTTAATTCTTAAAGTTTTTCTCTAGTAATAGTTTTCTTCAAGAATTATCTTTATAATTATTCTTGTAAAAGATAATTATATATTAAAATAATTTCATTATTTTAATAAAGAAGTTTTTATTATTAAATTCTTCTTGTAATTGATTCTTGTAGACAATTACTGCTCACAGTTATAATCACTAGTAGTGTATAACACGTGAAAGAAATAATTTTATAATTATTTAATTGTGGTTATAATAATTTTTTTATTATTATATTTCATAAGAACAGACATAGTACTGTTGATTAATAGTAATGTTATCATCAGTTTCATAGTCACATCTTACATTTGGGGGCCTGGCCGTGGTTTTTGAACCTTGTACCCTTAATTAATATATTTTTAAGCTCTAAAATATATTAATTGAATATTTTTTTCTTTCATTTTAAAGTCAAAATAATTCTTATTTTTGAAATTGTTTTGGAAATCTTTTTCATTGAGGAATTTGGTTTAATTTTATACTGTTTTACACGTGGCTTTTTCACATCCAAAAACTTATAAAATTATTCTTTGAGTTACTCTGAATTAATTTTCATTCAAAATCTTAAATTTTAATTTTTTTTCTTTCAAAAGAATAATTTTTTTAATATTAAAAAATAATAAAATTCATAAAAAATCTTTCAAAAATATCTTAAAACACAAAAATAATTTCTTTCATCATATTTTTTCTCTTTAAGTGTCTTTAATCAAATACTGTGCAGCTGGTAACAGACTCAGTAAAAGATACATCAATAGTCCAGAATCTTCAGAAGCAGAATCTGAAGACAGTATTGAGGTGCAGATTGCTAAAAGAGGCACCTTATTCAACTCAGAAGAAGCTAAATTACCACCAAAAGGTGTGTATTTTATCTTATATTTTTCACCTTTTATCTTTAAATTTACGTGAAAATGGTGCATACCTGAAATGGAAGCAACTATTCAGTCCAACCAGATGGATGTGGACAGGGAAGAGGCAAGACCAAATTCAGAAGTGCCAAATCTTCCACAAGAAAGACAAATCTGGAGGATGCCAGAGTTGCCCCCCATTCCCCAAGGTCTGTACCAACAGATTTTGACGTAAATTCTGAGCCTGAACTGATTTATGGTAATATTTCCAGGGCTGAACCACTTTCAGGTGTCAGCAATGGAAATATATCAATGCCAGTACAAAAACTGGTTCAGAGCAGCCAAGGAAGAGGAGTGGGAAATCTGCCCAAGCCTTTGGCAGGGGGCCATGAACTCCTACTTACACATCAAGAGCTTTCTGGGTCAGGAGAAGACCATAGAACTCTTAGGAGGATGGAGCCCCCTGTCTTGCAAAGACAAGGTCAAAAAGATAAAGAATTGGTTGAAGAACCAAAGTCTTTTATCCATAGACCAGAAGAAAGAGTTGGAAATGACTCCAGCTTTGGAGACAGAGGCACCAGTGGCATCTACCAGCTCCAAACCAGCTCCAGAAGCATCCAAGGACAAGCCCAAAGGACCTCAAAAGAAACAGAGAGGTCCCAAGAACCATCAAGGCAAGGGCAAAGGCAAAGCCAATTGGCACAGACCTTACCCCCAAGGGTACAGGATCCCCAAATTGGAACCTTCAGCCGTGGACAGTGTCTTCAATATGGCCAGAACTCTTATGGAATTCACAGCCAAGGAGCAGGAAAGGATGAACAGGACTTTTCCACGCAAATAACTGATGTACATAGAAGTATCAATGTAGAAATTGGCAAACTTGAGTCAAAGTTAAAGCAAATTACATCAGACATAAATGAATTAAAGAAAAATGACAAGCAACATTCTGAATGGCATAAATTGACAACTGTCACCCTTGAGTCAATTAGCAATGCTTGTGAAAGAACTGAGAACCAATGTCAAAATAATGACACAGAGGATCCTTCCATTTTTAAAGTAAATGATAGACTTAAAACTCTTGAAGACCATGTCTTACAAATAGTTAAGAACACCAATCAATTTGCTATACATTTAGCAAAAAGTGACAGTGAGAGGCAGAAATTGAAGAATGATATAATTGCAAGTGTGGAACCAATTCATAAGAATCATGAACCACATATGCCAAGACATTCTACACCTTTGACTGAAGCAAAACTCTCTGTTAAAGAAAGTCTTACACCATTCTTGGGAGAAAATGCCTACTCTGCAAGAGATATTCCAAAAAATAGAAGAATGGCCAACATTCTCTGGTGAAGGAGAATACAACCATATTGAATTCATCAGGACTATTGATATGTTGCAAGAAGACTTTAATATACCTGATGAAATCATAGTGGGAAAACTACACTGTTTGTTTACCAGAACTGCAAAGAAATGGTATTACAAAATGAGGATTGATCATGGTAAACATAACTGGTCTTGGTGGAAATCTGAAGTGATTACCAAATGGGCCAATAATTCTTGGAGGTTTAAAATGGAGAATGCTTTTGAAAGTGCCATTTTTAACTCAGAAAAAGACAAACCACTTACTTGGTTCTTCAAACAAAAAGACAGATTATCTGCTTTACACCCAGATATGTCTGACACTATGATTAATATGAAAATATTAAGAAAGTGTGGAGGAGAACTGGAACATGCTATCAAAAGCAGATGTGTGGAACCTTGTTCAACAGAGGACTACATTAATGCTATGGAAGATATCATTACCAGGACAAGAATTGGTAAGACTTGGATTAAAAACCCAATAGAGTCCAAAATAGTCTCAAAGATTCCTAGAGAGGAAAGAAGACCAGAAAGACCTGTCTTGAAGTGTCATAAATGTGGAAGTACTTCACATTTAGCCAACACTTGTCCTAAGAAGACAAAAATCAATGAAGTTCAAGTCATTGAAGGAATTCAGTGTACTGAGGAGAAAGAGGAGTCTGATCAAGATTCTGCAGTCTCTGAAGATACACCAGTGGAGGACTATCCCATTGAAAACATTTCAGCTTTCTTTGAGGTCACAGAAGTCCATACCCACTTGCCACACTACAGTGAGAATTGCTGCAACCTGATCAATATCCAAGATGCCAGAATGTGTAAAACAAAGCCTGCTAGAGGAAAGGGTTATACTGCTGGAGCATCCTGTATCACATCAGTTCTGATGAGTGATATTGAAGCCAAAGTGAATTTGGATACAGGGGCATTTTGCACTTGTGTTGGCAAAGATTATCTCCAAATTATACTTCCTGAATGGAAAAACCATCTATTACCAATAGAAGGTGTACAATTCAGTAGTGCCAGTAACAATATGTACCCCTTGGGCATATTGGACACTAATATTGTATTCCCACATCCAGCAGGAAGTGTAAGAATGAAAACTGAGATTGTAGTAATGGATAATTGCACATCTCAGCACATTATTCTTGGAAATGATTACTTAAATATTTATGGTGTTGATATAAATAACCATAAAGACAGATATTTCACAATTGGAGATAACAAGAGACAAAAATTTGCTTTCTCCAATATGCCAAAACAGATATCTGTAGTATCTTCTGTCAAGGATACTTACAAAGATGAATTTGTGACTAATCAACTTGTTGAAGCACAAATTAAGCAATCATTGTCACCAAAGATGAGGAATGAGCTTATTAATGTGTTATACACATATAAAAATGCATTTGCCTCTGATAATGAACCATTAGGCACTATAAGAGGACATGAAGTTGATATTACTCTTAATATTGACAGACCATATCCTCCAGTACTTAGAAGACCAGCTTATCCAGCCAGTCCTAGAGCTACAGAGGCCTTGGAAAAACATATCCAAGATTTGATCCAACTTGGTGTGCTAAGGAAAGTAGGCCATAATGAGGAAGTTGAAGTTACAACACCTGTTATTATTGCATGGCATAATGATAAGTCAAGAATGGTTGGAGATTTTAGAGCTTTGAATACCTACACAGTTCCAGATAGGTATCCAATCCCTAGAATTCAAGAAACCTTGACTCAATTGTCTAAAGCCAAGTATATAGCATCAACGGATGCATTGAAAGGCTTCCATCAAAATTTTTTGATGCCTAAAGCTAAGAAATTACTTAGAATTATCACCCACTGTGGCATTTTTGAGTATCTTAGAATTCCATTTGGCATTAAAAATGCTCCATCTCATTATCAAAGAATGATGAATACCATCTTCCCCACAGAATTGTCTGAAGGATGGCTTATCATTTATATTGATGATATTATTATATGTTCTGACTCATGGTCTTTGCACCTTGAAAGACTTGCAAGAGTACTTCATAAAGTTGCAGAAGTGAACATGAAAATTTCACTTAAGAAATGCAATTTTGGTTTTGAAGAACTCAAAGCATTAGGACATGTTGTTTCTGGTTTGAGCTTGGGTATTGACAAGAATAAAGTAGCAGCAGTGTTACTTAAGCCAATACCCCAGAATAAAAAAGAAATGATGTCTTTCCTTGGGTTTGCCAGTTACTATAGGCAACACCTGAAAGATTTTGCAATTCTAGCCAAATCACTCTATAGAATCTGTGATCAACAGACTGTATTTGAGATGACACAGGAAAGAATTAATGCTTATGAGAAGACAAAGAAAGCCCTTACAGAAGCACCTTTACTCCTCATGCCTGACTGGAATATTCCTTTTAAATTATACATTGATGCATGTGGAGATGGACTAGGAGCAGCCCTACATCAAGTCCAGATTATTGATGACAAACCTACAGAAGGACCAGTTTGTTATATCTCAAGACAAATCAAACCAACAGAAGCCAGATATGGTGCAAGCCAAAGGGAGTGCTTATGTTTGGTATGGGCACTTGAGAAACTACACTATTATCTTGATGGCAGTGGTTTTGAAGTGATAACTGACTGTAATGCCGTAAAATCACTTCTTAACATGAAAACTCCCAACAGACATATGTTGAGATGGCAAATAGCCCTTCAAGAATATAGAGGAAACATGACTATAGTTCATAAAGCAGGAAACATTCACAAGAATGCTGATGGACTTAGTAGATGGGCTTTAGCCAACACTCCTGATAACCCAGCTTATGTACCTTTGGAAGCTGAACCACAGATTCCAATTGAAGGAATTAACATAACTGATATTGGGACTGAATTCTTTGAAGAGGTCAGAGAGTCTTATAAACAAGACAAGAATTGCCATATCTTGACTTCTTTATTGGATAAAGACTGCAAAGATACATCTTTGGTTAATGCACTAGATGAAGTTTGGAAAAATTCCTATTCTGAAGGAAGATTTCACTTGTTTGATGGGATTATTTACCATAGAACAAAACATTCTTGTGTGATGACACTGTGTAGTAAATTACTTATCAATGCCATTCTTCATGAATGCCATGATAGCATTTACTCTGGACACCTATCAGAAGACAGAACACTTGAAAAAGTGAAGAACTGTGCATGGTGGCCATCTTGGAGAAAAGAAACCATTGAATATTGCCATACCTGTGATAGATGCCAAAAAACAAACAGGAGTACAGGCAAGAAATTTGGAGTGATGATCCATATTCAAGAACCAAAATCCCCATGGGAAGTTGTTCACATGGATTGGGTCACAGCACTTCCTCCAAGTGGTGACAAAAGTTATAATGCTTGTTTAGTCATTGTAGACAGATATAGCAAAACTCCCATATTCTTACCATGTCATAAAGATGACACTGCTATGGATACAGCTCTTCTTTTATGGAGTAGAGTTATTTCTCATACAGGATTATTTAAGAATATCATAAGTGACAGAGATCCCAAGTTCACATCTGCACTTTGGACCAATCTTCATAGATTGTTTGGGACTAAGTTATCATTCTCTACAGCATATCACCCTCAAACAGATGGGCTAGCAGAGAGGATGATTCAGACTTTAGAAGACATGATCAGGAGATTTTGTGCTTATGGATTAGAATTCAAAGACTCAGATGGCTTTACCCATGACTGGTGCACTCTGATACCTGCATTAGAACTGGCATACAAGACATCAGTCCATTCTTCCACAGGACAAACTCCTTCTATGTTAGAGAAGGGATGGAATCCAAGACTCCCAGCAGACACACTGAGGAAAGACTTGATTGACATTCATCCTACAGCTTCCAGCTTCAAATTAATGCTTGATAAAGTAAAATACCATGCAAAACAGAGTATGGATGATGCTTTTGATTATGCAAAACAGAAGTGGGACAAGATTCATAAAGTACCAGACTTCAAAGTAGGGGACTTAGTTTTAGTTTCAACCTTGAATTTTAATAATATCAAAGGCCCAAAGAAACTTAAAGATTCTTATGTAGGACCTTTTGTTATTGTTGCCTTACATGGAACCAATGCAGTTCAGGTGGAATTGAGTGGTGAATTGGAAAATAAACACCCCACATTTCCAGTCAGCTTGATAAAGCCTTATCAACCAGCTGACAAAGAATTGTTTCCCTTAAGAAACCCAACTCCTTTAACTGTACCACCTGTGGAACAGAATGAAGACAAAAAGATAAAGAAAGTCATTAAAGAAAGGAGACTTAGGGGTAAAAATCAAAGAGAATATCTTGTCAGATATAGAAATCCAGTACATGAAGATGAATGGATGGCAGAATCAGAAATACCTGACTCAGATAAACTCTTAAGAAGATTTAGACATGAAAGAAGGCCACAAGCCTGAATATGTCTATAAATGTGCTTTGAATTACTTGATCTGAGTAATGTGAAGAGGTTGGACAGTGGACATTACCCCCCTTTGGGGCCTTATTCTTTTATCACTAATAAAATTGTAGTACAATTTTATTTTTTGGTGGGAGGGAATGTGAGCCTTGAGGTATATTTCACATACCCAAATAGGCCACAACTATCTTAAAAAAAAGAAATTTTTGAATTATGCAAAACTCATAAGTCATGCATATATCCAAAATTCATCATTGTCAATTTCAGAAAAGATGAATAACTTTTTATTGAGTAAGTAAATCCATGGATTTAAGACCAGATTTGGATTCTACACAAAAATTCACCTAGGGTAGCTCCATAGAGTGAATAAGCTCAATTTAAGTATTTAAGGTGGTAAAATGGAAAATACTTCAATACCACATCATTAATACCACATAAAAGATCCGTGAAAATTTTTGTTTTTCTTGATTTTTAGCCAAAATAATGGGAAAGTGAGAAATCCCATGTTACATATACACTAAGAATAGTGTTATGCATGTTTTGAGCACTTAATATTATGGTATTCTTACATAGACTTTTGGTACACCCATAGTGGATATCTCACTTGAAGCTTAAATTACTATTTTGACGTAAAAAATAAGCAAGGGGCCAAAAGACATCAAAGAGAGCCAGGGTACCCAACTTCTGAGGCCTCAGAGGCGTGGATAGCTCCAGAGCATGGATCCATGGCTCATCTTGGCCCAATTGGTAAACTAAAACTCTTTGGGAACTTGGTTACCAAGTTACACCTACTGTAATCATAAGAAAAATAGCAAATAACCTGCTATTTTGACGTGCCAAGGAGGTAATAAGCTACTTAGGCTCCTGTAACCACGTCAATTCTTGATGGCTTTCCATGACTAGACCCTAAAAGAGTAATTAAACCCTTTTGGGATCCATATTCATTGATTTACCTCATAGCAACCAGCAAAATACTGCTATTTGCAATTCTACGTAGAAATGAGGTCAAAACTTCAAAAATTCATTAAAAATACAATTCTTAATGAATCTTCCTGAAACGTTCAGGACCAATGAAGAACTGTATTATCTATGGTACAACCAAAAAGAATTATGGTTTTACTAGTAACTTTAAAAGTTTTACGTACAGTCCATTTTTGACCATTCTACGTGAAACACTGAATCTTCAAAAATTCACAGTAATTACAACCTGTGATGAAATTGGCAATAACATTGATAACTTTGAGAAATCAATGATTATTTTAGAATAAAAGAAGATTTACAGATGTTACTCCTTTTATTCTTAACCATATTGGGGTTGGTAGTCACGTAAAAGCATCAATTAAGTAATTATGATAATCTTACGTGACAACAGATGATGCAATCATTAATCCAAAAGGGTTTATTATTTTTTCACTCACTGGTTTTTCAGTTTGCTCCATGGCACGCCTCTGTGGGCTGTTGTTGACTTAAAAGAAGCCTATTCTTGCTGTTTTTTCCGTATCATCATCTTATCGATTTATTAAATCATTATTACCAACAAGTAAGTATTAGTTAAAGCTATTCTTAAGTGTTTTAAATCTTTCCAAATGATCCAGAAAGACGTGAAATCCTAGAATCCAACTATATTGTTGTAATACTGTTATAAATCCTTTTGATCCCTTAATCCACAATTCCACGTCAAATTTCTCTACTTATATCTATCAATACGTTCTTTGGAGTATTAGTGAGTCATTTATCTTTAATTCTTAAAGTTTTTCTCTAGTAATAGTTTTCTTCAAGAATTATCTTTATAATTATTCTTGTAAAAGATAATTATATATTAAAATAATTTCATTATTTTAATAAAGAAGTTTTTATTATTAAATTCTTCTTGTAATTGATTCTTGTAGACAATTACTGCTCACAGTTATAATCACTAGTAGTGTATAACACGTGAAAGAAATAATTTTATAATTATTTAATTGTGGTTATAATAATTTTTTTATTATTCTATTTCATAAGAACAGACATAGTACTGTTGATTAATAGTAATGTCATCATCAGTTTCATAGTCACATCTTATACTAGACCCCATAATGAAAACAGGTGGCCCAGAAGGGCTGGTTCTGGCTAGAGGGCCCAGACCCCCCTAGGAAACAAAAGGACACCCCAGGCCCAAAAAAAAGGATAAAGACCTGGGGTTTGGAGATATGAAAGAATTGGCCAGGGGGGCGAAGGATGGCAGGATATGGCCTGCTGCCATCAAAGGCCAGGGAAGAGGTATATGGCCAAAATTCTGTTGATCATGAGAAGGGGCCAAATTGACCACAAAGGTATGGTGTGGCCAATTAGCCCCAACTTGGTCTCAGGTTGGAATTTCCACAACACCAATAGAGGAGGGTCATTCTTTGTGGTTGTTAAAAATATATCTTATAAGCTCCTTTTTTTGTGTAAAATAGTTTCTAATCTTTTTGAAATGTTCTGCCTTGATTACCCTTGCATTATAATCAACTAAGGAACAAGTCATATTGGTCAGGAAAAAGAGAACAAAAAATGAATCAGGAGGTAATACAATTATGTTTACAAATAAGGATGAGTTCTCAAAATTTCAAAAATTGACAGGAGGGCTTCACAAAAATGCGAAACACCCCAATAGGTTGTCTATGGCAATTCTCTTCCTTGAAATATTTATGGCCAATCGGATCTTTGTTGCTTTATTGGCCTCTGCGCTAAACCCACTTCTCTGAACATTTCTGGCATCAACCTTCTGTTATGGCTCACCAGCAATATCCTGATCCAATGGCCTTTTAGGTCATTTGAATGATTCAGGCCCCCAGACCATCATACTGAAGTTGGGCCTGGGGTTTCTACTTAGCCCTGTTGGTACCTATACCCCCTCCAAATATCTGCAGGCCTTCTTGTTAACCCCCTTTAATTAGGGGATTTTATTGCCTTTGTGGCCTATGGTCTGTTATTCTACAGTACGTATTCCATGCACTGTAGGCCCAATTAAAACTTGGCCATGCCCTCTGGCCCCTCTGGACCCATTCTTTCCTATAAAATCCCAATGGTTAAAATGGCCAAAAACCGTTAACATGCTATTTTTCACTAAGGGCCCTCAGCATTTAATTAATGACCTCTGGAAGTAACCAGAGTCCACAAGCCACCCTTTAAAAATGTTTTACTCTCAAGACAAGGGAAAAAAATACCCATTCCTTAACTCACTACTGCAGCTATGATTGATGGGGTATATATAGTATCATATACCATTATGCACCATTTTCTCGCAGCAATGCAATGGTGACATTTGAAGGACTTAATTTCAAAGGAAGGGGTCAAATGACTCAAGCTTTTAATTTATGGGTGATACTCAAAAGACCACTTGAAGAAACCAATCAACTGCACTTTGATGTAAGGTTTGTTAATTTAACCCTTGATAATAGTAGCAAATATCAGCAGTACTCTTACTTTCCTCAGTAGAAAATAGAATATAATGAAATATAATACCCACAAATTTATTATAATTGCTAAAAATAATTATATATACATAAAAAAGAAGTTTAATTGCTATTAAATAGTTTAATAATAGATGAATGATCATCATAATAAATTAGAAGTATTTTATTAGTGCTATAGTCACTAACAATTATAATGATAATAAGTGTAAAGTGCTTAATAAGACAGTTCCATATGGAAAATAATAATTATTATTTACTTAGAATCAATATATAAATATTATTTATGAAATAAATAATCACATGCACTGTGCAGAGATAGTTCTTATAAAAAATTCTATATATAAAAACTATTAATAGATGAAAAAAGATAAAGAAATTGAAAGAAAACTTACTTATAATATTTAGTTAATATAACAAGTCCAAAAACAACAGTTATTGTATTATATGATATTCATAGGTTAACAACATTACAAAAACCAATATTTTAAAAGATAAAAAAGCTTTTTATTCAAAAAAATGGGATTTGAAGAGTTTTTGAGCTATTTGTGGATCTGAAAGATATTTCAAGAAAGAAATTCTATCCAATAAAGTCTATTATTGATGATTACTGAAATATAATCTAAGATCTATGATTTCAGTTCTTTACTTATAGTTTATAAAAATTAAAATAGCTTAAAGATTTCTTGAATAATATAAGACTTCCTACTGAATCACATATTACTTGTTTAAAATGTCTAATTGATTGGAATTATTATTATTTATTGGAAAAAACAGTGTTGCAGGCTGTTGTTAAGCCTGCAGAGCTGCTCTCATGATACATAATGGATATAGAGGTTGTCCTCAGGTCCAAACTGAAAACCATGCTTAAAAAAAGGTTCTTAACTTAAGGTAACTTGTTTTACTTCTAATTTGAACTTACCAGTATAACTATTAAGTTTTAGAAACTTTGATCCTATTTTGGATTTATTATTTAAAGTCTCCATATAAGAAACACTTATGTATATTAAATCTCATCAAATGAAAAAGTTAAAAATAAATTTTCGAGCAAATATATCTTAAGCAAGACTTTTAATCAATTTTCAAAGAAATCCAAATTTCCTTTTCTGAATAATTGAAATTGTTAATTTTAAGATGATTAATGATTAAGCATTTTTGAAAAAGATACTTACAATTTGATGTATAAAAAGCTAAAACTGATTTGTAAGCTGTGTGAACCTCTGAAGAAAATCCATTAAGAATTGGATCTTTAATGAGTTTTTGAAGTTATTTCTATTTTTACATGTATAATAGCAATACACACCAAACCTTAAATTTTGTTCAGGTTTTGATAATTCTAGCTTTAAATTTTTGAGCTTGTTCATGATTTTCAAGCTTTATAAATCTTTTAAAGTTCTTAAAAAGTTTATTTCAAGCTTGCATATTGGGATATACACTTTGGAAGCTTGCAATTCCTTTCCAATATGGCATCAAACCAAGTAAAATTTTAAGGCTGGATCAAAGTCCAATGTTAAAGCTCAAATAAGGTTGAAAATCCTCCAATACAGGTTAAAAACGTTAGTTCAATCCTTGACCCAAAACATTGGGTACCCCAACTCTGTTTTGTCTTTTCCTTTGTCCCACCTTTCTGCATGAAGTTCTCCCTTTTATTATTTCAAAGCCATACTATGGCCCTCAGCCACTTGATATTTAGCTAACACTGGATTTACATTTTTTGTGGAAAATCCTTAGCCAATTCAGTAAATATACAAAATCCCTCAATTTGAACTTAAATTTTGTTAAGTTTTCATAAACCTTATGGCACTTTAGCTTTAAGCATAAATAAGCTGAAGTTCAGCAATTTTAAAAACAATTGAAAAAAATTAAAATTGTACTGTGAGATTCATAAATATTCCAATGACATAAGAATTAACCATCATTTCATATAACACCCCATGGGTCTACCCCAGGTTATTATTGGTTTAAAATCCAAAAATGAGATAATACTTATAGATTTGTTTATCCTAAGAAAGCTATAGTTTTTTGTTATTTTTTATTTAAAATTCAATTGATAACTTTGTTTAATACTGAATCAACTGTGTATAAGGTTGTTTATGGCCTCATGGATGTGTCATACATATCTCACAGTCTCAAATTTGAAGTATTGGTATTTTCCATTCCAAAAGTATTTTACCAAGGTAATAATTTCCAAGGACTTCCAAAGATAATTTAAAGATGTTGTTTATTCTCCAAAAAGTTGAGCTCCAGGCACCTTTGAAAAACCCAATTTATCCATGCAGGCCTTATTTGGGAAAACTCTATGGAGCTTACCTTTTGGATCATTTCAATATTGCACTGTGGGAATACAGCACATGCAGTTTCATTTTGCAAGATAGACCACCTTTATTTCCCAAAATAGTCACTACATCTGAATAAAAATTATACAGCTGGGTGCTCAACCCTCAAATATCAGTCTTCCATATTTTCACATATATTGGCCACTCTTCCCAAAGTAAAGAAATATTGAATTCATCTTTATGATTATTTTCCTTTCATCTTTGGAAGTCAATTCTGAAATTCATAATACACCCATTTACACCTGTTTCTTTGCCTGTCAGTGGATATCAGTGGTCATATCTTTCATTAAGTCCATTGATCTTTCTGGTAGGTTGAAACAGTAAATTCAGGATTTATTTTGTTGGCTCTTTGGCCTTTGAATTACTTATTATTATCTTCTTTACATTTTGACTTTTTCTAATCATTTTTGAAGAATTATATTCTTCAACTATTTCTTGGTTCATTTCTATCCCTAAAAGTGAGTTCTTGATTCCTGAGTTCCAGATCACTATTGTTATTCCCAAGAGCCTCCACAAAAGACGGTTAAGGGGATTCAAAATAAAAATTGAAGGAAAAGGAGAAATAATTCAATACTCAAAATGAAAGAGCCATATCAACTCTTCCTCATATCCTCCTCTCTCTAAGTCAAATATGCAAAAAGGGTACCTACTTTGATTTCCTGACAACGGTTTTGATGTAGTTAGAATTCAGGAAAATATTCTCAATAAAACCGTTACAAATGGATTATAACAGGAGGAACAATAAGACAATCCAAAATTCAATTTCACCAAACAAATACATCTATTAGATCATGGAAAATCAAAAGCTGTGAAAGCTGTTGCCTTTCAAAAGCCTAAAGAGCAATGTTTAGACCTCAAAATGAAAGAGTAACAGAACCTTTGAAAGAAACTTCTTTTCTTTCAATGGGAACCATCATTCCAGAACCCACTGAAGCACTAAAAAAAGTAGACACAGAAGCTTGTTTCTCTTTTTTAAGGATTCATAAGAGAAAACAAGAGGAAAAAATACACTTGGAACAAATAAAACAGTTAGCTGAGAGTAATATTGAAATAAAATTTAAATACCTCATTCATGATGGAGCCAAAGAGTTTGTAAATACTTGACTCAAACAATTATCAAAAAAAGGATAGAAGTCATTGTTCACAATTGGTGAATGGACAAAAGTTTTTTTCTCTGTAATTAATTCAATCAGAAAAAAGGATTTTGTTCTTTTATACAAAAAAGGGGACTTACCAAGAGTATCAACCATCATAAGTGTGCAATGAATATTTACCAAAGAAGTTAACAAAAACAGAGGGCTAAAAGGATACAAATTCATATGTTTAGCAAGATTTTTATAACCAAAATAAGTTATTAATTACCACAAAACACTCTTTCCCCCAGAAAGGCTTTCAGCTTCCATATGCATTATAAGTTATGCAGTACAAAACGCTGAACAAATAAATAAAGATGGATTTGTTAAAGCTTATTTCAGCTCAAAATTAGAAGCAAATGAATATATTTCTACATGAATACCACATAAAAACAAAAAAAAAACCGTTATAGCTACCCTACTATTAACAAACTGTTGTGAAATCCTTAAGAACACCTAATCAAACAAAATTGATCACTTCATGCCTAAACAAATCCTTGAGAAGTTTTATAATAAGTTATCCAACTTGATTATTGAGATCTTTTTTATTATTAGTTATCCAGAACCTTTCCTACTCCTTGGAAATGAAACATTTTCATTTTCATGGGTATATGACATAATATTAGTTCAAGAAGAAACACTGCAAAAAATAGAAAACTAAAATTAAGATTTAAGATCAAATTTCTGTCTATTGCAAGACAAGTAATGGGAAGAAGAAAAATCTGGAAAAGAAGATACCACCTGAAAGTCACTCAAACTCATGAAATTGATTAAATAATGAGAAAATGTGGTAATAACCATTTTAAGACAACCCCCAAACCAATGAAAAGTAATATAGAAATATATATATTGCAACAGACAATGAACAAAAAGAGTACAAAAGCCTACATGAAGAACATAGCTCAGACCTAGAATCATTTCAAAAAGTACCCTTGATAAATGCTGAATTTATTTTGAAGCTTTTTCAATAATTTTATCCATATCTTTGGATCTTATCTCAAAGAAAAAAAATTCCTTACAAAATATTGGAAGTTATTCTGTATTAGTTGGAAACGTATTCATGGGAATTACTGGAAATGTTAAATAAATTTGAAGTTTCCTGGAAGATACTGTTAGTAAGACATGTATGATAACATAAAGAAAACAGAAACTTGTTCCTAGTAACAATTAATGTTTTTTATTTTGGGAGATATGGTCTATTTTTGCAAAATTTTTCTCCAAAATTATTTCTTAGATTGTTCTTCCTCTTCCAAAATGAAATTAAGTGTCTTTTCATATAAGAGTCATTTTCAAAGAATAGGAATTAAACTCTTATTTTAGTCATTTCATTCCCTGAATTAGTGCTATTGAATCATACATATCACTCTAAACATTTACATGGCGATGTGAAAGACAAAGGGATCTTGTGGGAAAGTAGAATTACAGCCAATTGTAATAAAATTAAGAGATATTTCGTTAATTGTGGTTAAAAACTTTTTTTAAATGATTTAAGTTGAGCCAGACGTACAATAACAGAAAATGAAAACTTTGGCTTTTCCCTGATAATTAAGATGTATTTTTAAAATCATGAGAACTTTGTTCAACTGAGAAATGAATGCATCAACATAATTATTGATTGGAGAAATAACTGAATTGTCCATAAAAGAAAAACTAACAATTCTGGTTTAATCAGATAAGAGTTTACAGAATAAATCGTATGCGATGAAAAATTCATTATGGAGTTGATGGTTTTCAATAAACTATTTTTTAGAAATGCGTGGGAACAGATATACTATTTATTGAGTAAAGAATACAGATTTTACCAATTTAAGTGAGAAGACCTTAAGAGATAATATAAGATTGTATTCAGAGTAGGAATCAACATTTATGCAGTTAATATTTAATTTCTTGAAATAAATTTGGGACTTTATTGAGTGATTGTGGAATATAAAAAACCAAATTACCTCCTAATAGCTCAATTACACAGCTATTTGTATATTTACTTTGAGATTTTTGACACTGTATTGTTATCTTTTTTAGAGAAATCTCATATTAAACATTACTATTAAAAGCCTTGAAACATTGAGAAATCCTGACACAGCACGAAATTAGTTTCCCAAATCAGAGAAACATATTTTAGCTTTGATTTATCACTTGTTTGTTAAAAAGGACGATTTGAAGAAATTTAAAATAAGGTTGACACAATGATTAAACATGTTTATTTTCCTTTGGAAATAAAATCTCTCAGAAAATACAAATATTGATAGGATACTGGTAGATAAATATCATCAATAATTTCTAAATCAAAAACTAACCCAATTGGATTCCAGCAAAATCCCTATTTTAATTCGCTAGACTACCATCATAAAAAAATAAACAAAGCAGAAAAGACACATGTATTGAAAGATTTTTTTAGCTTTGAATGATCATTTTGTCTATTTGAAGGGAGGTGGTTAAAAGAAGGCCTGATAACTGAGCTAGTATGGTGGTACCACATGCCTCAGATATGGTGATGCCAAGTATTGCTACATCTATCTTCCAATCAGAATTGAACACACAACATTGCCAGATCTGAGGCCTGTGGTACCACCACACTGGCTCACACATCACGAAAAGGGCTGACGTTTCAGATGCAACGTCGTGCCGATGTTGCAGTGACGTTGCATGAAAATGGTGCTGAGCTGACACTAAATATTTTTGGTATCATCATTCTCCAAAAAAAAACAGAATGTTTGATAAGCTTGTTGAATTGTTTGCGAATCAAAGGAAAATTTGAAACACTTTGCTATCTTCTTGTGAGGAATCATAAATTATGCAAAGAGACAGAAACAACTTAGCAAATGAAAAAGAAGTAAAAGGCACATGACACTAAACAAATTGACAATGGTTTTGCTTATATCTTACACTCTTGGCCAAGTGGTATGCCGTTGATATAAGTCCTTCAGTAGAAAATTGTTACTTCTCCTGGCCTTTACATATTTATCAAATCGTGGTTGCAGAACACATCCAACCGCAAACACATGTTCTGTGTTGATACAATGAACTATGACTACAAAAAAGCATTTGGATCGCAATTCTTGTCTATTGTTCTATTGAAAGCCCTCCTGCAAAGACATGGAATTGAGAATCACATATAATTTTAATAGCCTTTTGATTAGCAATCTGAGATTAGCACTTCTGAAATTGGAAAAAATTAGAAGCATTTGCTTGTCCGTTCATTGTATTTGGATCAACATTGCACAGCCATGTTGACAAGCAAATAACAATAAATGAACAAAAAAAAACTTGGCTGTGTTGAAAACAAAACTGAGTGAATAAGGGTATCAGAAAGGGAGCCTCATCCTGTGCGCGCACAATACAACCTCAGGGTGCTCAAAGGCGCCCATCCAAATACGACTTCACCCTTCAACCGATTCTGATTTCTTCCTCATATCAGAGATTATATCTTTACTTTATCAATCACTTGTTATCGCAATACTTTAGGGTATCTTCCTTATTAGTTGAAAGCTAATTCTCTTGGATCTCAACTCATCTTGCAAGCTTTAATTTTGGGAATGGCTTTCAATTAATTAGCCGCAGTCTTCATAAACTGCTCAAATTAATTTACTTTCTTATGGTTTTATTTTATTCAACTTAATTAACTCCAATTGAAGTAAATTATATAGTTCAAAATCACTATGGGTAGCAACAAAGAAAAATTATGAGTACTCTTTTTCATGTGATACATGGAAATTACCACATCCGAGATAATTATCCAGGCGACTTCTCAAGATAAAACTCAAGTGTGGGAAGGTCAACTCGAATTAGTGTCAGCTCAGAACCATTTGCATGCAACATCACTGCAACATCAGCGCGACGTTGCAAATGCAACGTCAGGATTTTTCCTGATGTGTCAGCTATCTGGCTGGTATCAAAGCCGTCATATTCAACCTAAATTTCCGTAGGATTTTCTTTTGGAATCACTTTATGAAGATTTTTCGCCGTCTAAGTTTAAGCAAAATCTTGTTAGTAGGTCAAACCCATCCAAGAAATTAGTTGCCAATATTTATTGTTGATATCAATAGTAAATTGGTTGCAATAACAATGATAAATTTAATTATAATATCAAACAATTTTCATATCCCTATCAGATCCTACATCGCCGAATTCAATTGAAAAATGTGTAAAATCTGGTGAAGACATTAATTTTTAACTCCTAGTTCTTATATAAATATCACATTGGTCACAATACCAATGAAAGATTAAATTATCATCCCAAAAGAATTGCACATCTTTATTAACTCAAACATCTTCAAAATTGATTTAGCCCTTCTTTGAACCTCCTTCAAGAGAAACACTAAATAATTGTTTTTATTTGAACCAGTGTTTCTTCACTCCAAGGTCAGGTTTTATTACCCATATAAAACTATGATCCCGTTGTATACCACACAATTATAGAAAGTCAATGAAAAAATGAAGCTCTTAGGACAATCGTATATGAGGAAAAATCTCTTTTTGAGGGTCATCAATAGCTTCCAGAAACTGTAAACAATTTTGTAAGATGTGACTATGAAACTGATGATAATATTACTATTAATCAACAGTACTATGTCTGTTCTTATGAAATATAATAATAAAAATTATTATAACCACAATTAAATAATTATAAAATTATTTCTTTCACGTGTTATACACTACTAGTGATTATAACTGTGAGCAGTAATTGTCTACAAGAATCAATTACAAGAAGAATTTAATAATAAAAACTTCTTTATTAAAATAATGAAATTATTTTAATATATAATTATCTTTTACAAGAATAATTATAAAGATAATTCTTGAAGAAAACTATTACTAGAGAAAAGCTTTAATAATTAAAGATAAATGACTCACTAATACTCCAAAGAACTTATTGATAGATAAAAGTAGAGAAATTTGACGTGGAACTGTGGATTTAAGGGATCAAAAGGATTTATAACAGTATTACAACAATATATAGTTGGATTCTAGGATTTCACGTCTTTCTGGATGATTTGGAAAGATTTAAAACACTTAAGAATAGCTTTAACTAATACTTACTTGTTGGTAATAATGATTTAATAAATTGATAAGATGATGATATGGAAAAAACAGCAAGAAGAGGCTTCTTTTAAGTCAACAACAGCTCACAGAGGCGTGCCATGGAGCAAACTGAAAAACCAGTGAGTGAAAAAATAATAAACCCTTTTGGATTAATGATTGCATCATCTGTTGTCACGTAAGATTATCATAATTACTTAATTGATGCTTTTACGTGACTACCAACCCCAATATGGTTAAGAATAAAAGGAGTAACATCTGTAAATCTTCTTTTATTCTAAAATAATCATTGATTTCTCAAAGTTATCAATGTTATTGCCAATTTCATCACAGGTTGTAATTACTGTGAAATTTTGAAGATTCAGTGTTTCACGTAGAATGGTCAAAAATGGACTGTACGTAAAACTTTTAAAGTTACTAGTAAAACCATAATTCTTTTTGGTTGTACCATAGATAATACAGTTCTTCATTGGTCCTGAACGTTTCAGGAAGATTCATTAAGAATTGTATTTTTAATGAATTTTTGAAGTTTTGACCTCATTTCTACGTAGAATTGCAAATAGCAGTATTTTGCTGGTTGCTATGAGGTAAATCAATGAATATGGATCCCAAAAGGGTTTAATTACTCTTTTAGGGTCTAGTCATGGAAAGTCATCAAGAATTGACGTGGTTACAGGAGCCTAAGTAGCTTATTACCTCCTTGGCACGTCAAAATAGCAGGTTATTTGCTATTTTCCTTATGATTACAGTAGGTGTAACTTGGTAACCAAGTTCCCAAAGAGTTTTAGTTTACCAATTGGGCCAAGATGAGCCATGGATCCATGCTCTGGAGCTATCCACGCCTCTGAGGCCTCAGAAGTTGGGTACCCTGGCTCTCTTTGATGTCTTTTGTCCCCCTTGCTTATTTTTTACATCAAAATAGTAATTTAAGCTTCAAGTGAGATATCCACTATGGGTGTACCAAAAGTCCATGTAAGAATACTATGATATTAAGTGCTCAAAACATGCATAACACTATTCTTAGTGTATATGTAACATGGGATTTCTCACTTTCCCATTATTTTGGCGTGAAATTAAGAAAAACAAAAATTTTCACGGATCTTTTATGTGGTATTGATGATGTGGTATTGAAGTATTTTCCATTTTACCACCTCAAATACTTAAATTGAGCTTATTCACTCTATGGGTCTACCCTAGGTGAATTTTTGTGTAGAATCCAAATCTGGTCTTAAATCCATGGATTTACTTACTCAATAAAAAGTTATTCATCTTTTCTGAAATTGAAAATGATGAATTTTGGATATATGCATGACTTATGAGTTTTGCATAATTCAAAATTTCTTTTTGAGATAATTGTGGCCTATTTGGGTATGTAAAATATACCTCAAGGCTCACAAATTTAATATTGTGGAAACAAATGATCACTAACTTCAAATTGTTTGTCTTACTGCTTTCGAGGAAGAAAAAACCTTCAACGTTTGAAAGGTTTTTTTTAAGATTTCTGAAGAAGAAGAAGTGATGATTTTGAATGACTAACCTCATTTCATGTTGATATATCAGATTTTCGATGAAAAAAAGGCATACCCTGGGGTCAGGGGCTGCAGGTTTGTCAGGGTGAGTCTATGATAAAGGTGTATATAAGTATTTACAAGCTTTAACTATGACTGTAACATGGTAAAAATAATTTTAAGAGATGATAAATTTGATAATAGATGATTAATTTAAGATTTTAAGGGCTTTACTATAGAGATATAGTGGTGGTGAGCGCTGTTGAAAGCCCTGGGTGAAACTTTTACCTGTTGGGTTACAATAACAAAAGCTACAATACTTAAATTTAAAGGATACCTGATTATTTTCCAAGAGTATAACTGTTTTGGACAGTTGTACTATGTAGGAATTCAAGATCAGGATGAGGAAAGCTATTCTGGCTGTGAAAAGCCTCCTTTTTATCCTGAAATGGGGTGGAACGGGTGCTAGACCTTTCCACATAGAGGAAGTGAAGATTTTTCACTTTCTAGTACTGGCTTGTGGTTTGCAAACAGCCTGTATAACCTGTATTGGTCTCAGATGTGGTTTTGAAACCACATCTGGGCGGTTTTCACCAATACAGGGTCAAAATTTTCATCTGGGGACCTCACAGCCTGATTCTGACGTGTATGACGCGTAGAATGCTGTACAGAAACTGTATGGGACCCCAGTATTGACTGAAATATGAGGTATTGAAGTAAAAACATGCCTCTTTGTCTATTTGACACCTCATATTCATGGTTATGGGATATTATCCCATGGTAAGGCTGTATATGACAGCAGGTGGGATTTTGACCTCAAAACAGCCATAACTTTGTCAATTCTTGAGATATCAACCTCAAAATTGGTTCAGTTTGTAGCCCTGTATGTGCTCTACACAATGGTACCTCATTTGATATGGGTATCATTAAATATGGCAACGTTATCCCATGTACAAGATTTCTGTACATTTGCGTGTTTTAGGCAAAAAGCTGTATTGAGCTTGTTTGCCCCATACCTTCTGCAGTAGTTGAGATATGGGGAAATGGATGACACCATCAGATAGCCCTGATTGTGCTCTTTCCAAAAATACCCCACTTCAGGTATCCCACACTAAAACTGTAGAAGTTAGATGAGAGGTCAATGTTTTGTCCACCCTTATTTGGCCTGAAATTGACCATAACTCCAGTAATATTGGTGCTAGCTCAGTTTGGCTGGTACCATTGGATAGCCCTGGCTTAGAGCTTCATTTTGAATACCCATTTGATGGGGTTAAGCCTCTCCTTCTAGACTTTAGATGAGAGGTGAAAATTAAGGTTTATGCTCAGCAATAACTTTGAGCAGGAATAAATTTGTTATTTCTTGTCCTATAGTGATGGGACTTATATTTTCAGAACAAGGTGAGCTTCCTCTTTCTTTTGATACCTTTTGAGCTGATTTGGCTCAGTTCCATGTTTTAGTGGTATCTTGGCTATACCATTGGTTTATGGTATTTTGGCTGTCATGCTTGTGCTCTGGTTTTGAGTCACAGGCTGACAAGGTTGAAAATTTTCTCAAGCTGAAATTAAAGTGAATCTACTCCAACTGCTAACATGGAATGGTTTATGTGCACCCATATTTGTATTATTGTGTTTATTTTTCCAGTTGATTGAACAAAAACCGTAATATTATGACTTCCTGAAGATGAGATATATTGATGATTGGTTGAAATTTTTGAAATAATATTCAAAACCTCATTTTTACATGAATATTTAAAAAAGTCCTTTTGCATTATATGGATTCTTTCTAGAGTATAACCCTCACTAATTGATTGAAAGTATTAATATCAATTAATTAACAAAAAGATAATAAGAGTTTGAGATAATAAGATAAGTACCAAAGAATACTTACCATGGACCTCAGGGGTTTTTATTCCAAGCTCTACAGTATGCCAAATCCTCAATTTGATATTACCATACATGTATTATTAATAGTATCTTCAAGGAAGCTCCAAGAATATTTATTTTTTCCATTATCTCGCATCAAGCCTTTATCCAACTGATACAGAATTATGTACACTAATTTTTCAAGAATTTTCTTTCTTTGACATAATCTCCAAATTATCTAGAGGAATTTATTTTCAAATATACAAAAATAATTCAGAAGTTCATTGAGGGGGGTGTTTCTTCATGAAATTCAAAAATTGATTTGAGAGAGGTAGAGATCCTCTCAAAGCACCTTGATGTCATAAAAAATACATGTTTTAGAAGTTTTATTATTAAATGCAGGGAAGTTTAGTTTCAAATCTCAATATAGTTAAACCACAAAAGTCAAAATCTCTCTTTCTCAGGATTATTTGATGAAAAAGAAGCCCCAAAATCAATTTCTACCTATAATGGTACAAATAATAAGTATTGGTGTTAAGAGGAAGTGAAATTAAAGCAATATTTTCATTTGATATGCTTTATAAAAAGGCAGAAATAGTAATATTTTTTATTGAAATTGATTTAATATCAAAACTGAAATCAAATTCTCATTTTGGACAGGATTTTTGTCTAAAATATTGGAAATGTCATATTCCTTTCAAAATCCTTTTGGTAAATTGCCACTAGAACTTCATGTATTTGTTTGAAGTTTCAAAATAGCAAGAGTTATATTCAATGCAGATCAAGATTAAGTGAGAAAACAAATCTTACTTATTATTACCTTCCTTTTTTGAGTGGGTAATTGTGGTTTTTGGTGCACTTCTTACCTGTTAATTTGAATAAATTAACACAAAACTCTTTTGAGAAATATTTCACCAAAGAACTTTTTATATTTACCATTTTCTCCAGAATAAAACTCCACATTTTCTGAAAAGATGAGTCTTGAGTACTTACAAAGATTTTGAAAATTATAGTTCATGGGAGGATATTGGTAGTTTCATTAATTCAAAAAAGAAGAAAAACCAAGCCTTCATGAAGTCCTATTTTGAGTGGCCACATACCAAACTGTCTTATATACATTTTTTGATGGGAAAGATGCTTAATATATTCACTTTAAAAATTCTCTAGTTAGGATAAATTTTCTGAATTGCATATTAATGGATTAAACTGGGAAAGAAAGAGCTTCATTCCAGATACGATTTTTTGCGGAGACTCTCTCTGTATCTTCATTAGTCTCCAGAAGACTAGAAGAATCATAAATAATCTATGGAATAAATCTCAGTTTTTATAAACAAGTCACAAATCTGTGACTTTTTCTCTTTCCTAATTGTATAATTGATAGAACGCTCCCCAAACATTTTGGGCTCAATAATTAGCATTATGAGATTCATCTTATTTCTGGACTCTCAAGAAATATCAGTCAATTTAATGAGGCTTCTTGGGCTTTTCTTCATTTCATATTGAGTATTTGTATAACTTTTAAAATATGTCATCATAATTTTTTCCCTCAAACAAAACACACCATTTCCAGGAATCTTAAAGTATTAAGCGATGAAATCTCCTTAAGATTAAAATAGATAAAGAGTAACTTTGAAAAAACAATTAAAGCATTCAATTGAATCCTAGGTTATGAAAATTCAGTAAAAAATATTTTTTGTATCAAAAGAAGATCAATTCACATACCAACTTCAAAAGATCTTTTGAAGTGGAGAATACAAGACTTTTCTTTTGGTATGAAAAAAATCAATAGAGCTCCTGAATAAGAACATAACTTCTGGAACTGATCAGATGGAAGAGATGTAAAGACAATTAAGATATTCTTTTTTAATATGATGTCATTGATGTGGTTCATATGTAGAATTTGTGATAGAACAAATCTTATAAAGAGTGAAATAAAGATAAAATGAATTGGAATTTATTTTTCCAAAACATGGTTCTTCAATTTTTGGAGCTTTAGCTGTAATATTTCTTATTTTTCTTATTTCCCTTCTGTGGTTACACTGAATCTGTCTTAAAGCTTTGCGGATGATATAAGGACCTTTTCAACAAGGTTTGCAAAACATTCTCCCTATGATATTGCTCAACAATTTCAACCCATTTGATTTTAAAATTTCCCATCCTTCTTAATATAACCAAAACATATTCATTGTGGCCCATATCTCATAATTGAGATAGCTTAAGGGAGAAAAAGGGTTCCTTTTGCATTGTAAATCTTAAATTGAATATGAGAATGTTGAATTATAGGGCATATCTGATCTACAGCATAATTGAACTTAGTTTTCCATTCCTACTGATTTTTGGTGTAGTAGACCTGAAGATTTTTGCAAAGAAAAAGATATCAAATTACTACCAATTACAAAAAGATTGAGCTCAATTGATCATAATAAAGCTAGTATGAAGTCTAGAAACGGTGGAAATATTTATTAGATTACATATTTAGTATAATTTTCTATTCAGAGTAAAATGAGACCAGGTTTGATTTGGCATTATAGGGGAAGAAGGACCTTTTGTTTGGCATTATAGGGAAAGAAGGACCTTTATTTATCACATTTTCAGAAGAGAAAGTGCAAATGGAACAGAAAACGTTTTTCATCTTTCAAGTAAATATTATTTCTTTCCACAAATTGACTCCTTTTTGGGATCAAATATACATTTCAAGCATAAGGAAGAGACATATCAATTTCCATAGAGATTTTCTTATTCTTTTCAAATGGGAAACATGAAAAACTGAAAAAAATTACTTGCTCCTATCCATTGAAGGATATTTGTTTATTTTTTGTTTTAGATACCTTTATTAATTGGAGTTGTCTACTAGATCTAAAGCCTCCTAAGAACTATTAATGAGAAAACTACTTATAAGAAAGTCAACCTAACAGATACCTACAGAAATGGGTTGTTAGAATCGTAGTCAATTAATCTTAGAGAATTCCACAATAATTTTATTTTAATGTCACAATAAAAAAAAATCTTGACGTCATGATTCAGTTAGGTTTTATCACTGTTGGAAATCAAAGAGATCATCCTTTCCTGAATCAATCATTCCTATTTATAATTACGTTGTTTTTCAATTTGATCAGCTATCTATCTCTTACAAATCTATCTCTTCCTTAATTTTTTTGACTTATTCATAAATGTAATTTATCACAAGAGGTATTTATTTATTGTCACAATTTGACTGATAATCTCATTTGATGGCAGAAGTGACCAAGAAGAAAAATTATTGTCACAATTGTGGTTCGAAAGCCGACTATGCCAACAACTGTTTTAAGGCAAGGAAAAAAGTCTATTCCATTGAGAAAGTCCCCAAGGAGGAATCTCCAAACGAGGATTCCGAGTCAGACTCTATGGGTGATGCCATCAGAAAACAATCAGATGAAGAGGAAGACCCAAGAGAAGAACTTATAGTGGAATACTGTAAGGTGTGGATATGAAACTTTGATTAAAACAAAAGTACTTTTCCTGTCCTCAAAATTTGTATAAGGTAAAAAATCAATTAAAAATAATAAAGATATTATTTTTAAGAGAAAACACGCCAATTTTATTGTTTATAACTTCATTAGTATAAAACAATAATATTATAAAAATGTATTGTTTTACCAACAATAAAAATTTATCCAAAAAATACTCTACAAGAGATATTTTAAGGCTACAAAAGAGATTTCTTCAAGAGCAATTTCAATTGGAATTAATTGAGCAAAGAACTGCAAGCACTTAATTAAAGAACAAAGTCTTTAAAAAGAATATTAAAGAGAAAACACGCCCAAAAGTGACCAGAGTGAATTTGGAAACAAAGTGACAAAGTTTACAGTGATGAAAGATGCTTTAATTCACTTTTGGGGTGGTTCAGGGGTAAAAATGATTATAAGAGTCACTAAAAATGATTATAATGATTTTTTCACGTGGTTAAAAGGCTTAAAATGATATAAGAAAGGTGGTTGGAATCTTTTATTGATTGGTTTAACAATGTTTAAACTAATTATAAAAGGAAAAGATTCTAACATGAAGAGAAAAGTGGGGCAAAGAAGACATTCTTTTATAGCCATCAATTGTCTTACTCCAAAAGTAAAATTTACTCTTGTCAGTCGTGAAAAACAGTCTGACAACAGAAAAGCCAATTATGGCATCATTGAACCCTGGTTTAGACCAAAAAAGGGCGGATTTAAGCCCTTTTTAGCCATTTTAGACCCTTAAATCATCCATTACTATAGCAATACCACGTCTAGAGCCTTCAAAACACGTCATAATGTGTTTCAGAGGCGTAAAAACCAGTTAAAACTGTTTTTACTATGATTGTTTCATCTTAAGGGTAGTTTTACCCTCTTGGCAACAGCTAAAACTACCCCAGTTGGTATCAAAACCTCATCATCATTTGAGTCCACAGACCCTGTAACTCAATTCCAGGCCAAAAGTGATGAACTTTTGCGTGAATTTTGACATCCCACGCCTGTCAGCAAGGATTTTGGGGGTCTAGCTCCCCCTTAGAGCTGGAGTTCCTTTTCCCCCCCAAATTTAATCTTTCCAATTTATTTTTCCTTTAATTCCTCATCATGTATTAGTCTTATAGTTTACATATGTAATTCAATTCAATTCTACAGTAAAATACAGTAATAATTGACACCTCATATGTAAATCAAAGTTCACTTATGTAATAAACACGCACATTTTGACATTTCAATTGAATTCAATTGAAAATACTTCAACTCCTCATAACATCTAAACTAAACACAACACCTCAATTTTAACACAAAAATTGATGCTTAACACCACATGTGGTGCGAATTAAATTGAGGTTTTGAGTATTTTCAACTTTTGTATTGAAAATACTAAAAACTTAATTTAAGCTTATTTAGAGTTGAGTTACAAGAATTTCACTCAGAGGTGACCCCACCTAATTTTTTATGAGGAATCCAATGGTGAAATAATTTTTATGTATTTATTTATTGGATAAAAAGTTATAATAAATTTTATTGCACTTTTTTCCAAATTTATTTATTTTTTCACAATTTTGTTAAAATTTCATTTTTACTTAATTTTTTCAAGTATAAATGTAATTTTATACTTTTAAAATTTATTGTATTCTTATTTTTAAATTGTAATTAATTTTTTATTTTTAATTTAATTTTATATTTATATTTTGATTTTCATTTGAATAATATAAATAAAGTTATTTTACTTATATTAATATGTTATTTTTTGTATATGTGGTCTTTTGGGTATATGAAATTACCTCTAAGGCTCACATTCCCTCCCGCTAAAAAAGAATATTACGTTGTAATATTGGTGCTCCTAGTGTGTCTGAATCTCCTGAGGCGTTTGGTAGCTTCTGGTATATTGTTTTCTTCTAACCATTCATCTTCACAAGTTGGGTCACTGTACCTAACATGGTATTCTGTAAGATGTGACTATGAAACTTATGATAATATTACTATTAATCAACAGTACTATGTCTGTTCTTATGAAATATAATAATAAAGTATTATTATAACCACAATTAAATAATTAAAAAATTATTTCTTTCACGTGTTAAGCACTACTAGTGATCTTAACAGTGAGCAAGTAATTGTCTACTAGAATCAATTACAAGAAGAATTTAATAATAAAAACTTCTTTATTAAAATAATAAAATTATTTTAATATATAATTATCTTTTGCAAGAATAATTATAAAGATAATTCTTGAAGAAAACTATTACTAGAGAAAAACTTTAAGAATTAAGAATAAATGACTCACTAATACTCCAAAGAACTTATTGATAGATAAGAGTAGAGAAATTTGACGTAGAATTGTGGATTTAAGGGATCAAAAGGATTTATAACAGTATTACAACAATATATAGTTGGATTCTAGGATTTCACGTCTTTCTGGATGATTTGGAAAGATTTAAAACACTTAAGAATAGCTTTAACTAATACTTACTTGTTGGTAATAATGATTTAATAAATTGATAAGATGATCATACGGAAAAAACAGCAAGAATAGGCTTCTTTTAAGTCAACAACAGCTCACAGAGGCGTGCCATGGAGCAAACTGAAAAGCCAGTGAGTGAGAAAACAATAAACCCTTTTTGGATTAATGATTGAATCATCTGTTGTCACGTAAGATTATCATAATTACTTAATTGATGCTTTTATGTCACTACCAACCCCAATATGGTTAAGAATAAAAGGAGTAAAATCTGTAAATCTTCTTTTATTCTAAAATAATCATTGATTTCTCAAAGTTATCAATGTTATTGCCAATTTCATCACAGGTTTTAATTACTGTGAATTTTTGAAGATTCAGTGTTTCACGTAGAATGGTCAAAAATGGACTGTAAGTAAAACTTTGAATTTTACCAGTAAAACCATAATTCTTTTTGGTTGTACCATAGATAATACAGTTCTCCATTGGTCCTGAACGTTTCAGGAAGATTCATTAAGAATTGTATTTTTAATGAATTTTTGAAGTTTTTACCTCATTTCTACGTAGAATTGCAAATAGCAGTATTTTGCTGGTTGCTATGAGGTAAATCAATGAATATGGATCCCAAAAGGGTTTAATTACTCTTTTAGGGTCTAGTCATGGAAAGTCATCCAGAATTGACGTGGTTACAGGAGCCTAAGTAGCTTATTACCTCCTTGGCACGTCAAAATAGCAGGTTATTTGCTATTTTTCTTATGATTACAGTAGGTGTAACTTGGTAACCAAGTTCCCAAAGAGTTTTAGTTTACCAATTGGGCCAAGATGAGCCATGGATCCATGCTCTGGAGCTATCCACGCCTCTGCGGCCTCAGAAGTTGGGTACCCTGGCTCTCTCTGATGTCTTTTGTTCCCCTTGCCTAATTTTTACGTCAAAATAGTAATTTAAGCTTCAAGTGAGATATCCACTATGGGTGTACCAAAAGTCTATGTAAGAATACCATAATATTAAGTGCTCAAAACATGCATAACACTATTCTTAGTGTATATGTAACATGGGATTTCTCACTTTCCCATTATTTTGGCTAAAAATCAAGAAAAACAAAAATTTTCACGGATCTTTTATGTGGTATCAATGATGTGGTATTGAAGTATTTTCCATTTTACCACCTTAAATACTTAAATTGAGCTTATTCACTCTATGGAGCTACCCTAGGTGAATTTTTGTGTAGAGTCCAAATCTGGCCTTAAATCCATGGATTTACTTACTCAAAAAAAAGTTATTCATCTTTTCCAAAATTGAAAATGACGAATTTTGGATTTCTGCATGACTTATGAGTTATGCATAATTCAAAAGTTCTTTTTAAGATAATTGTGGCCTATTTGGGTATGTAAAATATACCTCAAGGCTCACATATTCCCTTACTTTCTTGGTTCTTAATTTCCTTTCTTTAAGAACTTTGGTAATTTTCTTAGTACCAGACGTCTCAATAGGAGGTATAACTTGGGGAATCTTATTCCTCAAGGGAAATTTCTCAGCATCACTAGATTTATATGGCTTTATCAAGCTTACTGGAAATGTAGGGTGCCTATTGCTAAGTTCTTCAGATAACTCTACTTCAACAGCATTTTCTCAATGGAGGGCCTTAATCACAAAAGGTCCTGCAAAGGAGTCTTTCAACTTTTTACATCCTTTGATGTTATTGAAGTTAGTGGTGGATACAAGAACTAGGTCCCCCACTTTGAAATCTGGAGTTGCATGTGATTTATCCCATTTGTCTTTAGCATATGCAAAAGAGTCCTCCATGCATCTTACTGCATGCTTTCTAGCTTTGTCTAGCATTCCTTCAAAGCTAGCAGCTGTGGGATGTATTTCAATTAAGTCTGTCCTTAAGGAATCTTGGGGTAACTTGGGGTTCCATCCTTTTTCTAGAATAGCAGGATTCTGCTTGGTACTGGCATGGATTGATGTTTTATATGCTAATTCCAGTGCTGGCAACAGAGTACACCAATTATGGGGAAATCCATCACAAGCTTTGAATTCAAGGCTATATGCACAAAATCTTCTCACCATGTCCTCTAAGGTTTGGATCATCCTTTCAGCCAGGCCATCAGTTTGTGGGTGGTAGGCTGTAGAGAAAGACAGTTTAGACCCAAATAATTGGTGAAGATTTGTCCATAGTGCTGAAGTGAATTTGGGATCTCTATCACTGATGATATTTGTAAATATCCCACTCCATGACACTACTCTATTCCATATCAGAAGAGCTGTATCCATGGCTGTATCATATTTGTGACATGGTAAAAAGATTGGAGTTTTACTGAATCTGCCCAAAATTACTAGGCAAGCATTCTTTCTTCTGTCACCTCCTGGTGGTAGGCCAGTTACCCAATCCATATGAATAATTTCACAAGGTCTGTTTGGTTCTTCCATTTTTATCATATTTCCAAGTCTCTTGCCAGTGGATTCTTTTGCCTTTTGGCATCTGTCACAGGTTTTGCAATACTCTGCAACATCTTTCTTCCACATTGGCCACCATATGCAGGTTTTTCCTTTTTCTCTTGTTCTGTCTTCAGACAGATGTCCTGAAAAGGGACTATCATGGCATTCTTTCAGTACAAGATTGATTAATGACCTGTCTACAACTGTCATGACACATGTGTGCTTGGTTCTGTGGTAAATTATACCATCCAGTAGGTTCCAAGGCATGTATTAGAGAGTTGTCTTTACAGTTTTTGTTAAGTAATTGGCATAAGATGCTACAATTCTTATCTTGAGTATAACTGTTTCTGACTTCTTCAAAGAAGGTGGTGTTTAAGTCTGTAACTTTTATTCCTTCTATTGGAATTTGTGGTGAAGCTTCTTCTGGCACATAAGCAGGGTTATCAATATTATTTGGTAATGGCCATCTGCTTAGTCCATCTGCATTCTTATGAATATTCCCATCCTTATGAACAATGGTCATATTGCCTCTGTATTCTTGTATGGCTATTTGCCATCTTAGCATATGTCTGTTGGGTGTTTTCATGTTCAAAAGTGATTTGACAGCTGTACAATCTGTTATCACTTCAAAAACACATCCCTCTAAGAAGTAGTTCAATTTCTCTAAGGCCCAGAAAAGGCATAGACATTCCATCTGACTTGCTCCATACCTGGCTTCAGTTGGTTTGATTTGCCTGGATATGAAACATATGGGTCCTTCTACAGGTTTATCATTTATTATCTGAACTTGGTGAAGTGCAGCACCTAGTCCATCCCCTGATGCATCAATGTACAGTTTGAAAGGCAATTTAAAGTCTGGCATCAGTAAGAGTGGAGCAGTGGTCAGGGCTTCTCTTAGAGACTCAAAAGCTTTGACTCTGTCAACAGTCATTTCAAATACTATGTCTTTGTCACATAGCTTATAAAGTGGTCTTGCTATGGATGCAAAATCTTTAATCTGTTTCCTGTAATATCCTGCAAAACCTAAGAATGACTGAATTTCCTTCTTATTCTGAGGCATGGGTTTTAGCAATACTGCTGCAACTTTGTTTTTGTCAATTCCAAGGGACAAACCAGATACAACATGTCCTAGTGCTTTAAGCTCCTTAAATCCAAAATGACATTTCATCAAGGAGATTTCCATGCTTACTTATTGAATTTTTGTCAAAACTCTGGACAATCTGTACATGTGCTTTTCCCAAGTCTTGGAACAGACAATAATATCATCAATGTAAATGATTAACCATCCCTCTGAGAGTTCTTCAGGGAAAATTTCATTCATCATTCTTTGGAAGTGTGAAGGTGCATTTTTAATACCAAAGGGCATCCTAAAGTATTCATACACTCCACAATGAACTATAATTCTCAAGAATTTTCTTGCTCTTGGTGTCACCACATTTTGATGGAATCGTTTAAGGGCATCCATAGTGGTTATATACACTGCTTGAGATATTTGAGTAAGGGCAATTTGGATTTTTGGTATTGGGTATCTGTCTGGAACAGTGTAAGTGTTCAGAGCTCTAAATTCCCCAACCATTCAGGATTTTCTATTATGCCACGCCACTATGACTGGTGTAGTTATTTCTACTTCTTCATTGTGGCCTACTTTTTTTATTACACCAAGGTCCACAAGTTCTTTGATATGAATTTCTAGAGCTTCCCTTGACTTTGGACTTGCTGGGTAAGCAGGTCTTCTTAACAGTGGTGGATAAGGTCTCTCAATGTTAAGAATGATGTCAACTTCATGACCAATAATTTCTCCTAGAGGTTCTTTGTCTGTAGCAAATGCTCCTCTGTGGTCATACAAAAGGGAAGAAAGTTCATTTTCTTGTTTATCAGTAAGATGAAGGCTTATTTCAGCCTCATTTGACTGTTCAGACTTCAATTTCTCTAACTCTAAGTTGACTGGTGATACTTTGTTTACTGTAATTTGTCTTTCAAACGGTAAAAAGGCAAATTTTTGGAGCTTATTGTCTCCAATAGTAAAGTATCTGTCTTTGTTATTATGTAAATCTATCCCATACATGATTAAATAGTCATTTCCCAATACGAAATGGGTACTAGAGCAATTTTCCATAACAACAAATTCAACTGTGATCCTTAAATTCCCATTTATGTGTGGTAATATGACATTGGTCTCAAAGATTCCTAATGCTTTCATTGGGTTACTTGCACTGTTGAATTTTATACTATCAATTGGTAACAATTGGTCTTCAAAATTTGGTACACAAGTCTTAAGAAAAGATTTTCCAACACAAGAGCAGAAGGCTCCTGGGTCAAGCAAAAGTTTGGTGGGCTTGTTGTCAATCACCACCTCTGTTATACAGGAGTTACCAGCTGTATAACCTTTTCCTCTGTTTGGTTTTGTCTTCATAAGTTGTGCACCTTGAACTTTTGATAAATCAACTTGACCATTGCTCAATTGTGGTAAGTGGGAATAAGATTCCATGATGTCAAAAGTGGCATTGATATTTTCTATATCTTTTGAAGATTCAGAAAATATGGATGACTTATCATCTGAATTGTCTTCAATTATGTCTTCTTTTTCAACATCTGGTTCCTTTTCAATGTCAATCTCATTGATTTTCCCCCTTTTTGGACCTGTATTGGCTAAATGGGTGGTGCTTTGGCAAATATGGAATTTTCTGACTGTATCTGCAGATTTATATTTAATATTACCAGAATTTTCTTTGGGGTTTTTGTCCACAGAATCTTTCCAAGGTGTATTAAACCTTGTTTTGAGATTCACCCTACTAGAACCAATTTTGGTTCTTGTGGTTACTTCTTCTAGTATATTGATGATATCCTCTGCTGAAGATTGTTCAGTAGTCCTGCTTTTAATAGCATGCTCTAAGTCACCTCCACATTGTCTCAGAATTTTTCTATGGATCATAAATTCTGACATGTCAGGATATAATGCTGTTAATCTGTCCTTTTGTTGGAAAAACCATGGTAAAGCTTTGTGTTTATCAGCATTAAATTTGCAAGATTCAAAGGCTGTTTCAACTTTAAACCTCCAAGCATCATTTGCCCATTTGTTGATGATTTGGGTTTTCCACCAAGTCCAACTCTGATGTCCATGTGCTTGTCTTATTTTGATGTACCATCTGTGAGCTGATCCGGGAAACAAGGTGTTAAACCTGGCTGTTACCAATCTGTCTGGTAATTCAAAATCCTCTTTGATCATGCCAATACCTCTAATGAATTCCATATCGTCATTCTCTCCTTCACCACTGAAGTTGTAAGGTGTGGATATGAAACTTTGATTAAAAATCAAGTACTTTTCCTGTGACCAAAATTTGTATAAGGTAAAAATCAATTAAAAATAGTATGAAATATTATTTTTAAGAGAAAACACGCCAATTTTATTGTTTATAACTTTATTAGTATAAAACAATAATATTATAAAAATTTATTGTTTTACCAACAATAAAAATTTATCCAAAAAATACTCTACAAGAGATATTTTAAGGCTACAAAAGAAATTTCTTCAAGAGCAATTTCAATTGGAATTAATTGAGCAAAGAACTGCAAGCAATTAATTAAAGAACAAAGTCTTTAAAAAGAATATTAAAGAGAAAACACGCCCAAAAGTGACCAGAGTGAATTTGGAAACAAAGTGACAAAGTTAACAGTGATGAAAGATGCTTTAATTCACTTTTGGGGTGGTTCAGGGGTAAAAATTATTATAAGAGTTACAAAAAATGATTATAATGATTTTTTCACGTGGTTAAAAGGATTAAATTGATATAAGAAAGGTGGTTGGAATCTTTTATTGATTGGTTTAACAATGTTTAAACTAATTATAAAAGGAAAAGATTCTAACATGAAGAGAAAAGTGGGGCAAAGAAGACATTCTTTTATAGCCATCAATTGTCTTACTCCAAAAGTAAAATTTACTCTTGTCAGTCGTGAAAAACAGTCTGACAACAGAAAAGCCAATTATGGCATCATTGAAACCTGGTTTAGACCAAAAAAGGGCGGATTTAAGCCATTTTTAGCCATTTTAGACCCTTAAATCATCCATTACTATAGCAATACCACGCCTAGAGCCTTCAAAACACGTCATAATGTGTTTCAGAGGCCTAAAAACCAGTTAAAACTGTTTTTACTATGATTGTTTCATCTTAAGGGTAGTTTTACCCTCTTGGCAACAGCTAAAACTACCCCAGTTGGTATCAAAACCTCATCATCAATTGAGTCCACAGACTCTGTAACTCAATTCCAGGCCAAAAGTGATGAACTTTTGCGTGAATTTTGACATCCCACGCCTGTCAGCAAGGATTTTGGGGGTCTAGCTCCCCCTTAGAGCTGGAGTTCCTTTTCCCCCCCAAATTTAATCTTTCCAATTTATTTTTTCCTTTAATTCCTCATCATGTATTATACTTATAATTTACATATGTAATTCAATTCAATTGTACAGTACAATACAGTAATAATTGACACCTCATATGTAAATCAAAGTTCACTTATGTAATACACGCGCACATTTTGACATTTCAATTGAATTCAATTGAAAATACTTCAATTCCTCATAACTTCTAAACTAAACACAACACCTCAATTTTAACACAAAAATTGATGGTTAACACCACATGTGGTGTGAATTAAATTAAAGTTTTGAGGATTTTCAACTTTTGTATTGAAAATACTAAAAACTTAATTTAAGCTTATTTAGAGTTGAGTTACAAGAATTTCACTCAGAGGTGACCCCACCTGATTTTTTATGAGGAATCCAATGGTGAAATAAATTTTATATGTTTATTTATTGGATAAAAAGTTATAATAAATTTTATTTAACTTTTTTCCAAATTTATTTATTTTCTCACAATTTTGTTAAAGTTTCATTTTTACTTAATTTTTTCAAGTATAAATGTAATTTTATATTTACAAAATTTAATGTATTTTTTATTTTTAAATTATAATTAATTTTTTATTTTTTATATTTATATTTTTATTGTTATTTTAATAATATAAATAAATTTATTTTATTTATATTAATATGTTATTTTTTATATTTGTGGTCTTTTGGGTATATGAAATTACCTCTAAGGCTCACAGAAGTGAGGCCATTCTTTAAGTTTTGGAACTTCTTTCAAGAGTGTTTGGCCCATTGATGGTTCCAAGTTATGAAAAGACGTGGATAATTCATTTTTTAATTGTGAATTATCAGGATCCAATACTTGTGGATTTGGAATTCTTGTGCCCTCATTTTGTTTTAGAGGTGTAGACATTCTTGGTAAGGTGTTCAGTATTTGTTCAATGTCATTCATTTTACTGTTGCTACACCTTTGGGAATTTCTGTATTCATGCTGGAAGCTTTGTATTAAATTTATTACTTCAATTTTATACATGTCTTCCTTATGTGTCAGTTCTTGCCATAACTCTTTCTGTCTTGTATTAGCAGCAGCGACTTGATTCAATTTCATTGATAATTTTGATATTTCTTCTTGTGAAGCATCAAAACACTTTTTCAAGGCAATGGTATATGTCTTTACTTCAGTAAATGAATTTGAAATGTCATCAAGGACTTTCTTGTTATCTGTCTTGATAATATTTATGGCTTGTTTAATTCTTGTTTCAATTATGTCATCAATATTGAATTTAGAATATTTATCTGTTAATTCTTTAATAATGGCAGATTGTTCATTTATTTTATTGTTAGAAGAATTATCATTATTGGAATTTTTAATTGTTCTTAAAACTTTTTCAAAACACATAAGTGTTTGATGAATTTGGCACAGACTCAGGTTGTTTGTTTTGATGTTGTTACAAATGGTTTCATTTTTATCAGAAAGATGTTTTTTCACGTCATTTATAGCATCATACAAATCTGGGATGGAATCAAATATATCAGAAATCATTTCTGGAATCTTAATCTGGCTTCCTCCTTCTTGTGTAATTCCATGATGGTTCTGGCCATCTGGAATACATTTTCCATGGCATCCTGCTGAATCTTTGGAATCCTGTAGCCTTGGCTGTAAGGCTTTGGGGCTGGTGCCTTCCCTTTGCCCTTGTTTGGAGCTTGTGGCTGCTTTTTCACATTGGAATTGCTGCTGCTGGCCACTGGGGCTGTTTTTGGCACTGGTTTGGGTGGTGGAGGGTTGTTTTTCCTCCATTCTAGTGTCAAAAGCAGCATGTTTTCTTCTCCATAAATGGATGCCATCCATTGAGCAATTTGAAAGTGTTGGGATGGCCCAGGAATTTTCTTACTGTCAGGTAAGAATTCATGCAATTCTTCCACAGGTCTGCAAGGATCTGGTACTCCTTGAATTGAAGTGCATTGTTGTATGCATTGTGGCTGGCTTTGTATATGTCCACAGAGGCTTGTTGTGGCGGGTGTCAGCTCTTTTTGAAGGTAAAATAGTATTATCAGCTTCAGAATGACCCAATTCAGTTGTTTGGAAGTAATCAACTGACCCTTTTCCTTCTGTACCTGATTGGCCTCTGCCATAATCACGTCTATTACCTTTTTGGGAGCTGCTTGAGGGGTTGTAGCTGGCTCCTGACCTGGTTGAAAGCATAATTATGGTTTAAAAAAGGCTTAAAATAGTATTTTTACGTCAAAAAACTTACTATTGGCCAAATTCTTAGCTTTCTGAAGACTTTTACTTATGTCCAAGCTAATCAATTCAGAAGATATTGGTTCAGGTTGATTATTTTGAGTCACAATAACAGTACTATTATGGTCTGAATTAATAGTGCTTGCAGGAACAATGCTGGTGACTGTTGAGGCTGTTTCAATGTTTTCTTGTCTTACCACGTTGTCAGACACTAAAATTAATGAAAAAGCCAATTAATTTAAGTAAAAAAAAGGTTATTTAAAAAAAGAAATAAAAATATAAGCCTCACTTATAATATGAAAAAAATTATTTTTTATGGACTTTTTGAATTATAAGTATTTTTCATATATTTTTAAATTTTTCAATATAAGAAAAAAGATTTAAAAAGAGTAAAAGAAATATGTCACAGCTAAAATATCACGGCTGGGCCCCCAAATGTAAGGTGTGGATATGAAACTTTGATTGAAAATCAAGTACTTTTCCTGTCCTCAAAATTTGTATAAGGTAAAAATCAATTAAAAATAGTATGAAATATTCTTTTTAAGAGAAAACACGCCAATTTTACTGTTTATAACTTTATTAGTATAAAACAATAATATTATAAAAATTTATTGTTTTACCAACAATAAAAATTTATCCAAAATATACTCTACAAGAGATATTTTAAGGCTAGAAAAGAAATTTCTTCAAGAGCAATTTCAATTGGAATTAATTGAGCAAAGAACTGCAAGCAATTAGTTAAAGAATAAAGTCTCTCAAAGAATATTAAAGAGAAAACACGCCCAAAAGTGACCAGAGTGAATTTGGAAACAAAGTGACAAAGTTAACAGTGATGAAAGATGCTTTAATTCAATTTTGGGGTGGTTCAGGGGTGCAAATGATTAGAAAAGCTACAAACAATGATTATAATGATTTTTTGACGTGGTTAAAAGATTTAAGATGATATAAGAAAGGTGGTTGGAATCCTTTATTGATTGGTTTAACAATGTTTAAACTAATTATAAAAGGAAAAGATTCTAACATGAAGAGAAAAGTGGGGCAAAGAAGACATTCTTATATAGCCATCAATTCTCTTCCTCCAAAAGTAAAATTTGCTCTTGTCAGTCGTGCAAAACAGTCTGACAACAGAAAAGCCAATTATGGCATCATTGAACCCTGTTTTAGACAAAAAAGGGCTGGTTTATGCCATTTTTAGCCATTTTTAGCCATTTTGGACCCTTAAATGAGCCATTACTATAGCAATACCAGGCCTAGAGCCTTCAAAAAACGTCCGAAAGTGTGTCAGAGGCGTAGAAACCAGTTAAAACTGTTTTTACTATGATTGTTTTATCTTAAGGGAAGTTTTACCATCTTGGCAACAGCTAAAACTATCCCAGTTGGTATCAAAACCTCATCATCAATTGAGTCCACAGGCCCTGTAACTCAATTCCAGGCCAAAAGTGATGAACTTTTGCGTGAATTTTTACATCCCACGCCTGTCAGCAAGGATTTTGGGGGTCTAGCTCCCCCTTAGAGCTGGAGTTCCTTTTCCCCCCCAAATTTAATCTTTCCAATTTATTTTTCCTTTAATTCCTCATCATGTATTATACTTATAATTTACATATGTAATTCAACTAAATTGTACAGTACAATACAGTAATAATTGACACCTCATATGTAAATCAAAGTTCACTTATGTAATACACACGCACATTTTGACATTTCAATTGAATTCAATTGAAAATACTTCAATTCCTCATAACTTCTAAACTAAACACAACACCTCAATTTTAACACAAAAATTGATGGTTAACACCACATGTGGTGTGAATTAATTTAAGGTTTTGAGGATTTTCAACTTTTGTATTGAAAATACTAAAAACTTAATTTAAGCTTATTTAGAGTTGAGTTACAAGAATTTCACTCAGAGGTGACCCCACCTAATTTTTTATGAGGAATCCAATGGTGAAATAATTTTTATGTTTTTATTTATTGAATAAAAAGTTATAATGATTTTTATTTAACTTTTTTCCAAATTTATTTATTTTTTCACAATTTTTTTAAAATTTCATTTTTACTTAATTTTTTCAAGTATAAATGTAATTTTATACTTACAAATAATATTGTATTTTTAATTTTAAATTGTAATTAATTTTTTTTTTTCATATAATTTTATATTTATATTTTGATTTTTATTTGAATAATATAAATTTTATTTATATTAACCTGTTATTTTTGTATTTGTGGTCTTTTGGGTATATGAAATTACCTCTAAGGCTCACATACTTAATGAAGAGGTTGAAGGATAACCTTTTGAATTGAATATGATCGAGGGCATTGCGAAATAATGTGGGTTTTCCAAGAAGGAGGGATGCACGAGGGCAATTGGGATCCCAAGGGTGGTATAGATGCCCGAAAAGTCTTGAATTTTTATATGCTCTTCATACTTTAGTATGACTGATACAGTAATACAAAATGGTTACCTGTATGATTAAATGACTCACCATTCATTCAAAAAGTCAAAGAATCTATAGTGCAGACTTTGTTGGTACTTATCTGCATTATAGGTCATCTAACAGGAAAATACAAGCAGAAAAGTTTGTTTAGGTATTTTTACAACAAATAATTTCAGAAAAATCATATTAAAGTTCAATTGGGGAACCAAAACACCTGTACGATCTGCATTTTGCAATGGGGCATTGTTCATGGCAGCTATAATGAACAACCCCCCGTATGAAGAATAATTGGCTACGGGGGGTTGTTTGTGGCAGCTGTAACAAACAACCCCCCGTGTGAACAATAACTGGCTACGGGGGGTTGTTTGTGGCAGCTATAACAAACAACCCCCCGTATGAAGAATAATTGGCTATGGGGGGTTGTTCGTGGAAGCTATAACGAACAACCCCCCGTGTGAACAATAACTGGCTACGGGCGGTTGTTTGTGGCAGATATAACAAACACCCCCCCATATGAAGAATAACTGGCTACGGGGGGTTGTTTGTGGCAGGTATAACAAACAACCCCCCGTATGAACAATAATTGGCTACAGGGGGTTGTTCGTGGCAGCTATAACAAACAACCCCCCGTATGAAGAATAATTGGCTACGGGGGGTTTTTCTTGGCAGCTATAACGAACAACCCCCCGTATGAAGCATAACTGGCTACGGGGGGTCGTTCGTGGCAGCTATAACAAACAACCCCCCGTATGAAGCATAACTGGCTACGGGGGGTTGTTCGTGGCAGCTATAACAAACAAACCCCTGTATGAAGTATAATTGGCTATGGGGGGTTGTTTGTGGCAGCTGTAACAAACAACCCCCCGTGTGAACAATAACTGGCTACAGGGGGTTGTTCGTGGCAGCTATAACAAAAAACCCCCTGTATGAAGAATAACTGGCAACGGTGGGTTGTTTGTGGCGGCTATAAGGAACAACCCCCTGTATGAAGAATAATTGGCTACAGGGGGTTGTTTGTGGCAGCTATCATGAACAACCCCGGTATGAAGAATAACTGGCTATGGGGGGTTGTTCGTGGCAGCTATAACAAACAACCGCCCATGTGAACAATAACTGGCTACGGGGGGTTGTTTGTGGCAGCTATAACAAACAACCCCCCGTAGTCAATTATTCTTCATACAGGGGGTTGTTTGTTATAGCTGCCACAAACAAACCCCTGTATGAAGCATAACTGGCCACAGGGGGTTGTTTGTGGCAGCGATAACGAACAACCCCCCGTATGAAGCATAACTGCCTACAGGGGGTTTTGCAAGATGCTATGAATTTACCCTTCATTGACAGGCTGTCCAAGCATATCTGCTGCAGTCAAACCCTCATGTGATAAGAACACCCTATGGTTCATCAACCCTGATATTAGTGCTATTCAAAGAAGCTGATGTGAACCACCAGACAATTGGAAAAAAGGCTAATTATCCACAGGGGGTTTTCAAATCAAGATGAGACCAACCATTCCTTAATTTGAATCAGCTAGTGCAAACAGAAGGCACAAATATTCTTGATTTTTTAGCTTGTGAAAGTTCAATGCCTGATTTGAAATACACTAAAAAAAGTGTTTTTTCATATTCCCTCTCATCATCAACATTGCATATATAAAGCCTGCCATTAATCGAAAGTTCCTATTTCCCCCGTAGAGGATAGATCCATTTTTTTAAATATCCCTTCCATAGATAATTTAAATATCATGTTATATTGCATTGGTGTTATTAATACAATTTTGTGTGAAGTAACACCTTGTCTTCTTCATATCCCTCCATCAGCCACCTCCACATATTGGATTCAACTATCTCATGATTACAATAATGTGTATGTCTACTTTGCCAATTCAAACAGCATTATTGGGCAATTACCAACAAATCTCTCATCAGCACTTATACCTCACCTCCCAAGTCCCCCCAAAAAAACAACTTATGGTCCAGCTGGTGGACTAAAATGCCTGGATTCAGACGATGAAGCACAATTCCTCTGTGAATGCGCTTTGAACTTGACTAATTCAATTATATCAACAATCAAAATTGGGATTTTACTGTTCACCACCTCTTCATATATGCAATATGCCCTCAAATTGTTTTATCAATATCATGTGCGAGTAAATGTGCCTATTTCTTATCAACCTGAAATGCATATCAACTGGCCAATGAGTCTACAGCTTACTCATATTTCCAAGCAATATTACTCTCCACCTTTATTGATTGATGAGTCATTGGATATTGCAAGTGGTTGTGACTTGCAACCTTTATATCCCCCCACATTCATCATCAAAACTAAGCTACTCTATCATCAAGCACAAGGACTTTCTTCTCTTATAGATTGTGAATCTCCTAATTCTGTCTTGGGAATCGAATTTTTGAAAAGGATTTCTTCTCCCTCTAAAATTCTATGGAAACCTAAGATTACTAACGAAACAATAATCACCTCAAACTCTGATTTTCACCCACCATCACCTTTGGGATCAATCCTTGCTGATGACATGGGCCTGGCAAAATCATTGCAAGCAATTTCTCTGGTAGCCCACACTCTTAATTCTGCAAGAAACTACCAGAAATCCAGTTTATCCACTATCAGTGGTTGCCAAGCAACCATTATTGTGTGTCCTAAAAGATTGATTGAAAACTGGGAAGAAGAAGTAAATAAGCACACACATCCTAATAATTTGCATGTTCTTCGATACCATGGAAGTAATCGTTGCAAAGATTTCATCATTAAATCCGTTGAAAGCAATATCATCATCACAACCTATGAAACCCTCAGAATGGACTTCAGGTTAATACCAAAAGGGCCAGTTTATGATTATCAATGGTATAGATTAATTTTAGATGAAGCACAGTAAGTCAGAGCTGCAAAGTCATTTGGGTTTGAGATGCCATAATCAAAAATAATAACTTCATAATTTGGCTAACAGTGTTATTGGAGATTCTCATGCACATGTTCATGCTGCAATCATGTCCCTTCCAACAAAGAACTGACTATATCTTACAGGGACCCCATTAAATAATTCTCTCAATGATTACATGTTATCGTTTGGATTCATCTCTTGTAATGAGCCATTAGGGGCCCAGCCATGGGATGGTATATTACAAAAGCACCTTGAAACTGGCGATTAGAAGCCCTTTCATATGGTCACACGCCATTTGATGCTACACCAATTGAAAACAGTGGTTCTTCCAAGTTTACCTCTTATATGTGAAGAAGAGGTTTTCAGGCCATTACCTCCAACTATTAGACTGTATTATGATAGAATTTTTATGGAAAACTTTTCTGAATATCTCTATACTGATGAAGCTAAGGAGGAAAAGAAGAAATCCGAGAGAAGAAATTTATTAGTTAGTATTCAGCAATTAAGACACTTATGGAATCATTCCATACTAGCAGAAACAGCCAGTTCAAGGGAGGAAGTTGATTATTCAAACTTCTCAGAAGTTCAAAGTATATCAAGTCAATGTGAAAATGAACCCAATTATTTGATAAAGAAGATCACCACAAGTCAATGCCTTGAAAGCTGGAAGATACTGGAATTAATGAACCTTTTAAAAGAAGAAGTAATAGAAGTGCCAGAAGCCAAGTGTGTGATTTATTCTCAATGGACACAGTTTTTAGATTTGTAAGTATATCTTATACTTCATCTTACATGAACTTTCTGACTTATTTGCTAATATAAAGTCATAGGATTGGAATTGTCTTGGTCCATAAAGTATTAAGTTTTTCTTAAATTGATGGAAAAAACTCATCTAACAATCAACAAAAATCCCTCTCACAGTTTTCTAGTATAAGTGATTGTAAACTTCTGCTTGCATCTCTCATTGCTGCTGGTACAGGTCTCAATATTACGTGTGCACAAATTGTATTTATAATGGTAAGTTTTGTAATAAGCAGAATTAAGTAATTAAGCTAATTACTTGCTTTAAAGGATCCACATTGGAATCCTTCCCAAGAATCACAGGCAATAAACAGACTACATAGAATAGGGCAAAGTAGAATCGTGAAGGTTTTCCGTTTCATATCACAAGATACCATAGAAATAAATATTCAAAGGGTATGATATGGAACCATTCAATCTTTTGGAAGAGAAATCTAATTGAAGGAAATTCTTTTTCATTAGTTAATAGGTTCAAGAGCATAAAAAGAAACTAATGAGGTAATTACTTATTTTTAGTCCACTACTATTTCTTTTAAATATCTAATTTATAATGCTTGATTAATTCAGGTCCACCGTGTTAATGACATTTGATTGGGAGAAATTATTGCTCATATAATAAAAAAAAGTGAGACCACCTTCTATACATTCAAGGAGTCAAATAAAACAGGAATTCCACCAAGTTTTAAGATAATTTAACAAATTCAAAAAAAATTCCAAACTCCTCCTTCAAAGCTACCCTCAAATATTTCATCTTTTTTTATTCCCAGACCTATTATTTGCTGCTGGGTAAGGCTCTTGAGGGCTCCAGAATCATAGGCTCGGTAGCTCAAACAACTAGGAATATTTACATCATCTTCATCATGAGTTGGGGGCTCTCTTGGAGGCTTTACTACCTTTTTGCGACTTTTACCTATGCTTTGGCCTAATCCCATTGACTCATCAATCTTGTACATGATCTTGTTTAAAATTGTTGAACACCAATGTAAATCTAATTTTTGCAGCTTGACCACTCCAGAGTTGTCCATTTATTCCTTGGTAGCTGAACAGACATGAGGGTCATCAAATTGGGAGGCCGATCGGAAATAACCATTCTCATTGCACCATTGTTGTCTTCTCTCTGCCAGCTAAAAAGAGAAACATTAAGTGCACATCAAGAATAATAATTACAAAAAACTTACCATTTTTCTAGCTGCCTCTAACCTTTTCTTTTCTTTCCGTGCTGAAATGAAATCCACACCGTTCTGTTTGTTGCGATACTCATTAGATTAGTATGTGAAATACGTCTCCAGAATTGCTGTAACTATTGCATGATTATTATGGTCAGGAGACCAATAATAATTGTTGTATTCACCAGATCTCAATGCAATATCAAATGTGCAATAGAACAAAGTCGCCATCAGTTCATTATAAGGATGCTTCCATCCACTACACCAATCAAATGTAAAGTGTGTCAACCCTAGTGATTTGACTTGTGTATTGACATAACTCTTGAAGGCCTTGCTTTGTATGTTCTGTGAGGCAGTAGCAGTCAATTGGTGTGGATAGAATGCAATTATTTTCCCACGAATTAAAGCCAGCTGTCTTTCTGCATCATTTGGTGGATCAGGAAGTGTGGTAATGTCCCTGGCTACAATATTGAGGATTTCACGGCAGTGTATCTGAACAATTGTACGCATTGATTTGCTTCCATCTGGAAGTACTCCCTTCAGTTCCTTCAGATGTTCTTTTTGTGATTTTCTCTTTGCTGATGCACTATTTTTTTTTCTCAAACCTTTGTTAGATCGGGCCCTTGCATGTTTAGCATATTGATCTTCATTCCCTGTGTTTTCAATAAATTACCATTAATACATTATTACACCAAACAAATGAATTTATTTACATACCATCTGAGTCACTAAGAAAGGATTCATGTAAATAATTATCTATAGCTAATTCTTGTGAAGTTGATTTCAACTTTCCCTTGTTATTTTTTGAAAGATTGGTCCCACCCTTATGTCTTGAATAATCTGCCATTGTTTTTGGTCCCAGATTATCATTTTTTGGTGGAATCTTAACTTGGCTTGTTGATGCTACTGAGGATGCTGCAACTATCTGCTCCTGATAATTTGAAACTTGATGTTCAGGCTCCTGGGCTCAGCTAAAATGGATAGTTTCAAAGAAGAAATTAAGTTTAATAAATGTTCAGTATGCACTTGAAGAACCATGTTTTAAGCTCACTTGCCGACTCCTTCCCTTTGGAGCTTTTCATTTGGTATATAGGATTTGAAACAGATTTAAGCTGTATGGGTGAAGAGTAACCATCTTCACTACCTGTATTTATCAAGATTCAAAGACCAATAGGGTTTTAGAAAATATAATATGTGATCAATTTTGGGATGAAGAATTACTATCTTCCTCCTCATTACTCTGTTCAATGCATATTCTTTGTTTTTGATTTTCCTTTGTATATGAATTCCTTGAAAATGGAAAAGAAAATAATCCTGGCCTTTGTGTTTCAATGGGTACTTTGGCCTGATACAAATCTTTAGGTTCTGTGGGGATGGAAAATGGGTCAGACATGCGTTTCCTCTTTCTCTCTTTCCCTATTGAATAATTTCTCCAGTTAGCTTCTATTAAATTAATTTTGGATACAAATGGTCACTTTACTAACCAAGCCAACCATGAATTTTCCTAGGCCAGTATCGACCAAACTTTGGAATATCTGGTCCATATGATACCTGATAAATTCATTTGTAATTACAGTAATGAAAAAAGAACATACTTGATAATTCTTCTTCCGAACTTGAGTTAATTCCAAATTCATTGGATTCAAATATCTGGTGCACTCTTTTTGGGACTGAAATCATCTTCCTACCAGGAACTTCTGCACAAACAATTTGAACAGGGATCTGCCTCAAATTTGTTGGTGTAGAAATTTGTGGATTTTCAAATTCCATTGGGAGAAGGACCCCCAGTAGACATCTGGATGGAAGGATGCTCCATAACTGATGACTTTCCTTTAAGACTTGAGGAAGAGCTGGGACCCAGTTTTAAGGTTTCATCAAAATGAACCCTGCTGTTGTTACGTTCTGATGGAACTGAGGCTTTCCCAATTTGCGGATGGTTTCTAGCCTTCTCTTGTTGAATTTGAACTTCTGCCCTCTGGTGAAAAGCCTCAAATTCAACAATTTCAGCCTGGCCTGCAGGTTGAGATTGATTATAATCTATGAAATATATCAAGAATAGTTAAAACCTCCCATTTTGTGGTAATTAATATGTAATTGAAAGTACACCTGTAGATATAGATTGATGGGAAGCTTTTGGCGTCTCCAGATTAAGATCAGACATTCCACTTTCCTCTGATTCCTTGGATTCTGTTCAGCTTACATCAAAAAATAAGTACATAAATATTATTATAATAATTAATTACTTACCTGATCCACTTGTGTAATATTTAACCAATGGTTTTATTTGAACTAGCTTCAATGGGTTTGGAATTGCTGGCCGATTTGCAGCACCAGATACCTTTGGGCATGATGATTTCTCTTGCAAGCTCGTCTTACTGGGACTTGGTGGATATTCCACCCTTGATGAAGGAGATTGTGTCTGATGAATCACACCACTGGGAATTGGGGGTACAATTGATGGACCACCCACTTTTGGTGAGGATATTGGTGGACCAGCCACTTCTGATGAAGATTGATGTATTGAGCTGGTAGTCTGTGGAGGTGGGGTTCGTGTGGTAGATTGATGTATAGCTTCAGGGGCTTCTTTATCTGGAAAAAAATGAATTATGATTAAAAAAGCATATGAAATAAGCTAAAATTCTAAATATGGAGCTCACAATCATCAGAGCTATCTGTCACGCTAGCAGGAAGTGAGATATTATATGGATCTATGTGGTATGAATGATTCAGTTTTAATTGAAAAAATTTGTTTAGAAAATGATGGTAAAGGTATGTGCAAATTATTCAGTTGGAAAGGAAGCGCATGGGATAATCTTAGGCACAGGTATCTTACATATAAGATCAATCATCAATACTATGTATCCCATTATTTAATTATAATAATGAAATCAAGGCTGATTCAATCATTTTCCAAAGATCCATTATTCATCAACCATCTGGACTGCCTTTATATTATTGTTCCCATAGCAAATAATTGTATTCAATCTATGATGACTTGAATTTTGATATGAAAGCCAATCATATGGCTCATTTCTCAGACACTTACTTATCAATTGTTGATTAATATAGGTGATAATGGTATTAATACATGAAGATAATGATTATTTGTGTAAGGAGCCTATCCATAGATCAGGAACAACAAATAAGAAATAATTTGGGAAACCCATCCTCTACACATTATTGCCCCTTGTACAGGTAGTCAAATGCTTTCTCAAAGGGGATTGATGCACAGGGTTTGGCTCAAATCCGTGATTGAATTTAACCTTGTATTTGAAGGTGGATTTTCAATAGTGGCTTGTTTGAAAAAGCTAGGGTGAACCAAACTCTTTTTGGAACTTGATTCTTTGAAAAAACTCTTTGGCTTATTTGACTTGCAGCTATGACAAACAAAACCACATATGGGTGTAATGAAAAATGGAAGGTTGCTTTTAGAAGATATGTAAAACAACCCCCCATATCAAGGGTCACAAGAAAAAGGGTGGTGTTCATACCAGTTGTGATAAAAAACCCACCAATAGATGAGTAATATCAAACAAGGTGCTGTTTTAAGAAGCTTTAACAAAAAATCCCCTAACAGAAGGGTAATAGGGAATGGGGGGTTGTTCAAAGGAGCCAGAAAGCACAATCCCCCAACAGGAGGTTAATAGGCAACAGGGGGTTGTTCAAAGGAGCCAGCACAAACAATCCCCGACAGAAGGGTAATAGGAAACGGGGGGTCTTTCATGGCAGCTATGATGAACAAACCCCCGTAGGAAGGCCAATAGGAAACGGCGTTTTTTGAAGACGCTAGAACAAACAATCCTGGCAGAAGGGTAATAGGCAACAGGGGGATGTTTGGAGCAGCTAGAATGAACAACCCCCAAACCACCCAGTAGATGAGTAATACCAAACAAGGTGTTGTTTCAAGCAGCTTTAACAAACAATCCCCCAAAAGAAGGGTAATAGGCAACAGGGGGTTGTTCAAAGGAGCCAAAACAAACAATCCCCCAACAGAAGGGTAATAGGCAATGGGGGGTTGTTTGAACGAGCCAGAACAAACAACCCCCAACAGAAGGGTAATGGGAAACGGGGGGTTGTTTGTGGCAGCTATGACGAGCAAACCCCTGTAGGAAGGCTAATAGGCAACAGGGTTTTTTGAAGACACTAGAACAAACAATCCTGGAATAAGGGTAATAGGTAGTAGGGGGATGTTTGAAGCAGCTAGAATGAGCAACCCCCAAACCACCCAGTAGATGAGTAATACCAAACAAGGTGTTGTTTCAAGCAGCTTTAACAAACAATTCCCCAAAAGAAGGGTAATAGGCAACAGGGGGTTGTTCAAAGGAGCCAGAACAAACAATCCCCCAACAGAAGGGAAATAGGAAATTGGGGGTTGTTCAAAGGAGCCAGAACAAACATCCCCCGACAGAAGGGTAATAGGAAACGGGGGGTTGTTCATGGCAGCTATGACAAACAAACCCCCATAGGAAGGCTAATAGGCAAGGGGATTTTTGAAGACGCTAGAACAAACAATCCTGGAAGAAGGGTAATAGGTAACAGGGGGATGTTTGAAGCAGCTAGTATGAAAAACCCCCAAACCACCCAGTAGATGAGTAATACCAAACAAGGTGTTGTTTTAAGCAGCTTTAACAAACAATCCCCCAAAAGAAGGGTAATAGGGAACGGGAGGTTGTGCAAAGGAGCCAGAACAAACAGTCCCCCAACAGAAGGGTAATAGGCAACGGGAGGTTGTTTGAAGGAGCCAGAACAAACAACCCCCAACGGAAGGGTAATAGGAAATGGGGGGTTGTTTTTGGCAGCTATGACGAGCAAACCCCCGTAGGAAGGCTAATAGGGAACAGGGGTTTTTGAAGACACTAGAACAAACAATCCTGGAAGAAGGGTAATAGGTAGTAGGGGGATGTTTGAAGCAGCTAGAATGAACAACCCCCAAACCACCCAGTAGATGAGTAATACCAAACAAGGTGTTGTTTCAAGCAGCTTTAACAAACAATTCCCCAAAAGAAGGGTAATAGGCAACAGGGGGTTGTTCAAAGGATCCAGAACAAACAATCCCCCAACAGAAGGGAAATAGGAAATCGGGGGTTGTTCAAAGGAGCCAGAACAAACATCCCCCGACAGAAGGGTAATAGGAAACGGGGGGTTGTTCGTGGCAGCTATGACAAACAAACCCCCATAGGAAGGCTAATAGGCAAGGGGGGTTTTTGAAGATGCTAGAACAAACAATCCTGGAAGAAGGGTAATAGGTAACAGGGGGATGTTTGAAGCAGCTAGTATGAACAACCCCCAAACCACCCAGTAGATTAGTAATACCAAACAAGGTGTTGTTTTAAGCAGCTTTAACAAACAATCCCCCAAAAGAAGGGTAATAGGGCACGGGAGGTTGTGCAAAGGAGCCAGAACAAACAATCCCCCAACAGAAGGGTAATAGGCAACGGGAGGTTGTTTGAAGGAGCCAGAACAAACAACCCCCAACAGAAGGGTCATAGGAAATGGGGGGTTGTTTGTGGCAGCTATGACGAGCAAACCCCCGTAGGAAGGCTAATAGGGAACAGGGGTTTTTTGAAGATGCTAGAACAAACAATCCTGGCAGAAGGGTAATAGGTAACAGGGGGATGTTTGAAGCAGCTAGAATGAACAACCCCCAAACATAAGGGAAATGGGCTAAGTGGGGTAGTTCAAACCAGCTATTTCAAACAAACCCCCATGAAAATCTAATACAAAATGGGGGTTGTTCAAAGAAGCTAAAACAAAAACCTCTCAGACTGATGGGTAATGATCCATGGGGGGTTATTAGAGGTAGCTGTAGAAAACAACGCCACATTTGGAGGTCAATGGAGAATAGGGATTTTTAGATTCAGTTGTGGCAAAACCCCATGTTGAGAGGGTAATAATAAACAAGGAATTTTGATTTTTATCAACTGTTTTGAAAAATGACTCATTTAAGGGGTAATTAATCATGAAAGGCTGTTCCAATCATATATTTGAGAGAATCCCCTGTAAAAAGGATAATAATAGCAGGGGGAAGTTTCAATGACAAATTATGAAGAACAACACATCAAAAATTAGGTTTTAAACCCACTGAATATGTTGCTTTTGATCAACTATAGTATACAACCCTGTTTGAGCCATTGCATATCAGTACCTTTCCTATCTAAATTTGGAAGCATAGCTGTGAAATGAGTTACTAGTTGGAAAGTAATCTCTGCCATGATATCTTGAAATGAGATTTTTAATAATTTGGTTTGTACCAACTGTACACAGGTGTATTCCAATTGAAAATAAGAATATAAGTATTTATATATAGCCCTTGCATTTGAAAAAAGCCAAGTCCATAGCTTATTTTTTCTCTTTTTAATATTTAATAATACTAATATCAAGCTAACACCCTACCTCTTAATAGCCCTTGATGAATTTTAAAAGTTATTCAAAACTGAAGATTTGCCTATGTAAGGAATGCATCAAAAAAACACATCATTCACCCTCTGGTATCTCTTGTGGCCTAGCGTTCACCAAAAAGGATTATATATATCATATTGACAAGATTTCAAAACAAATTCAAGATAAAACACAAGCTATTGGCTTTAATTCTGATGCTGAAATCAACAATCACAGGTCTTCATGTGCTTCTCTGGCTATAGCATCTGAAAAGTTCCATCAGGAACAGACATTTGATAATTCAATACATTCTGACCCAATGTCAAATTTGGAACATTTTGATTGCTCATTTTGGTCCTATCAGCATTTGGTACAAAATAACAATTCAGGTATTACAGCAATGATTATCACCGCCATATTGGGTAGCTATCATGATATTGGCCGCAAGGCATCCAGGTTCCTCCTCCCAGCTTTAAAAGTCTTAATAGAACAATCGCAGAAGAAGCAAGAAAAGGTATTCAAGGAAAATAAAATAAAAATACCAAAGGATCCAATTTCTGTCTATCAATGGTTAAGATTGGATCCTACACTTGTTTCTTATGTTTCCTGTCCTGAATGCTGCATTTTGGCTTCCCAATGTGAAGTAGAAGGCAATTTAAATGTTGAATGTCATAGGTACCTTGTGCCCCATGAAATTCAAGCTCCATGTAATGAACCACTGGGAAACATTATTGATTTACCTCATCTACCCCTGAAAAAGAATTTCTCACCCCACAAGCTTTTCTACTATCAAACTTTCAAGTCTTGGCTGAGGCCCTTTCTTCAAAGACCAAAGATCCATGGATTGCTATCTTTGCACATTGAAGCTCAAAATAACTCTGAGTTAACAGACATTTGGCAAGGTGAAATTTGGAAGAACTTCAAAGGGAATCAAGAATCTCCATTTCTTACAAAGCCTGGGCATCTTGCATTTTCACTATATGTTGATTGGTTTAATGCCTTTGGAAATTCCATCCGTACCTCCAGTACTGGAGGTATAATGCTGGCTTGTCTCAATCTTCCTCCTGAAGTACATATGAAGCCAGAAAACATTCATATTCCAGCCCTCATTCCAGGACCAAAAGATCCAAATGGTGAACAGCTTAATTACCTGCTGAGACCGCTTGTTGAAGAGCTCAAAGAGCTTTGGAAGGGTGTTCACTTTTTTCCAACCAGAAATTCCAAATCAGGTGAAACCATTCGATTAGACATTTTGACTGTTATTGGTGATATTGTGGCTATTAGAAAGATAACTGGGTTCATTTCACATTCAGGTTCAATATTCTGTAGCTTCTGTACAATCCACAAAGATCATATTGAAGATATCAAAACATATATATGGCCTAGCAGAAAGTTACGTTCACATAAATAATATGTGCATTTCTGGCTCAATTTTCCAACTGCTACTGAGCGAGCTTCATTTTTCAAGGAGAAAGGTGTACACTATTCAATCCTTGAAGATCTTCCTTACTGGGATGCAACGAAAATGGTATCTTTAGATATTATGCACAACTTATTATTAGGTGTAGTCAAGGATCATGAATTTTTTAAGCTATGTATTCCCGAGTCAACATGGAAGAATAAAAGAAATAAGTCAGAAGAATTGGGAATTTTTGAGAATGATTCCACAGATAGTGATGATATTGAAGTGGTTATTTCTAGAAAATAATGGAGAGGATTACAGAATGAAGAACAAAACCCAAGCAATCAGTTTAAAGCACAAGAAAGCTCAACAAGCAAGATGAAGAGTAGTGATAATATTTATTTTTCCTCCCTGACAGAGCCTTACAATGATGATCCAGACTTTATTCCTATCAGCTCTGAAATCAATGTAGAAGGATTTGATTTATCATTTCATTCATATGGAGTTCATAACCATGAAAATATGAAAGACTCATCTCAAATAGTAGAACAAAAAACTATTCCTTCTTTCTGGACAAGGGTCCCAAAGAATCATGGCTCAGCAAAACATGGAAGTCTCAAGGCCACTGAATGGGAGCTACTATACAAGGTCTACTTACCTTTCTCCTTTTTAGTTTCTCAGCTTGAGGGGAAAGAAACTTCTTTGGGAATTATGAATAATACATTCTTACTTATCAGATGTTTAAATATTGCAATGTCTTCAAATGTAACACAGAAGAAGGTTGGTAATTGGAAAATACTTTGGTCAAAATCTCAAAAGTCCTGTCAAAAGCTTTTCTGTAAGGATGAGTCTATGTTGAAGAAGTAATAAGGCTATTTACAACTAGAACTATGACTGTGACACGGTAAAAATGTTTTTTAAAATATAATGAAGTTGATAATGGATGATTAAATTAAGATTTTAAGGGCTTTACTATAGAGATATACTGGTGGTGAGCGCTGCTGAAAGCCCTGGGCGCAGCTTTATCTGTTGGGTTACAATAATAAAAGACTACAATAATAAAATTTATAATTATACCTGATTATTAACCCAGAGTAAAACTGTTTTTGACAGTTTACTACATAGGTTAGTCAAGAGCAGGATGAGGAGATGATTTTGGCTGTGAAAAGCCCTCCTTTTATCCTGAAATTGGGGTGGAAAGGCTGCTAGACCTTTACACGTAGAGGAAGTGAAGATTTTTCACTCTCCAGGACAGGCTTGTGGTTTGCAAACAGCCTGTATACCCTGTATTGGGCTCAGATGTGGTTTTGAAACCACATCTGGGCGGTTTTCACCAATACAGGGTGAAAATTTTCATCTGGGGACCTCACAGCCTGATTCTGACATGTATGACGCGTAGAATGCTGTACAGAAACTGTATAGGACCCCAGTATTGGCTGACATATGAGGTATTGAAGTAAAAACATTCTTCTTTGTCTATTTGACACCTCATATTCATGATTATGAGATATTATCCCATGGTAAGGCTGTATATTACAGCAGGTGGGATTTTAACCTTAAACCAGCCATAGCTCTGTCAGATTTTGAGATATCAGCCTCAAAATTGGTTCATTGGATAGCCCTGTATAAGCCCTACACAATGGTGCCCAATTTGGTATGTTTATCATTAAATATGGCAAAGTTATCCCATGTACAAGGTTTTTTGTACATAGGCGTGGTTTGCGCAAAAAGCTGTATTGAGCTTGTTTGCGTCATAACTTCTGTTATAGTTGAGATATGAAGGAGTGGGTGGCACCATCAGATATCCCTGGTTGTTCTCTTTCCAAAGATACCCCACTTCAGGTATCCCACACTAAAACTGTAGAAGCTAGATGACAGGTGAATGTTTTGTTCACCCTTATTTGGCCTGAAATTGACCATAACTCCAGTAATATTGGTTCTAGCTCAGTTTTGCTGGTACCATTGGATAGCCCTGGCTTAGAGCTTCATTCTGAATACCCATTTGATGGGGTTAAGCCTCTCCTTCTGGATTTTAGATGAGAGGTGAAGATTAAGGTTTATGCTCAGCAATAACTTTGAGCAGGAATAACTTTGTTATTTCTTGTCCTATGGTGATGGGACCTATATTTTCAGAAAGAGGTGAGTTTCCTCTATCTTTTGATACCTTTTCAGCTAATTTGGCTCAGTTCCATGTTTTGGTGGTATCTTGGCTATACCATTGGTTTATGGTATTTTGGCTGTCATGCTTGTGCTCTGGTTTTGAGTCACAGGCTGACATACCCTCCCTCCAAAAAAGGCTCATCATTGATGAGACTTTTCAGTCCTCCTAGAGGCTCTGAATCTCCTTAAATGAAGGTTCCCATCTGGTATGGCATCTTCTGCAAACCATTTGTCTTTATCTGCTGTCTGGTTCTTGAATCTGACTAGGTATTGTCTCTGATCCTTCCCATTGAGTCTGATCTTCCTGGTCCTGATGATCTTACTCACAGGTCCAGGGGAGTCCTCCACTTCCACTATCTCTTGTGGTGTGGGATTCTTTCTCCTGGAGGGGAATTTATCCTCCTCTGTCTGGAAGTTTGGTTTGACCAAACTCACTGGAAAGACTGGGTGTTTCCTGGAAAACTCCTCAGTGAGCTTGACCTCTACTGCATTCTTCCCTATCAACTTAATGATAGTGAAGGGCCCTACAAATGAGTCTCTCATTTTCTTGGGTCCCTTGAGATTGTTAAAGTTCATTGTAGACACTAACACCTGGTCCCCTTTCTTAAAGTCAGGTTCCATGTGTGATTTGTCCCACCTCTGCTTGTTATACTCTTTGGCCTCAGCTATGCATTTGGCAGCAGTGTCACAGGCTTTCTTCCACATATCATGGAAGTCTTTGGCTGTGGGGTGGATGGTTAGAAGATTCTTCTTCAAGTGATCCACTGGTAACAGGGGGTTCCACCCTTTCTCCACCAGTGCAGGTGTTTTACCTGTGGTGGAGTGCTGGCTTGTATTATAAGCCAGTTGGACTGCTGGTAAGAGGGTAACCCAATCATGGGTGTATCCCTAATGGTCCTTGTATTCCATGCCATAGGCGCAGAATCTTCTGAGGATGTCCTCCATTGTTTGGATCATCCTTTCAGCTAGGCCATCTGTTTGTGGATGGTAAGCTGTGGAAAAAGCAATTTTGGTGCCAAGCATGTCATATAAGTTAGTCCAGAATTCAGATGTGAATTTTGTGTCCCTATCACTAATGATGATCTTAGGGACTCCACAGGTGGATATGATGTTATTCCAAAACAACAGAGCAGTATCCATGGCTGTGTCTTCTTTATGGGATGGTAGACACCTCATGCTCTTTCTGAACCTATCAACTATGATCAAACAGGCATTGTAGTTTTCTTTGCCTCCTGGGACAAGTCCTGTAACCCAGTCCATGTTGATGGTTTCCCATGGGTGCTTGGGTTCTTCTATGTGTTGAAGTAACCCATACTTCTTCCCATGTTTCCTATTTGCCTTTTGGCATCTTTCACAAGTGTTGATGTATTGAATCAAATCTTGTTCCCACTTGGGCCACATATTTGATTCTCTCATATGCATCCCTCCTCTCCTTGGTTATTTCAAAAACTACATCTTTTGAACATAACTTGTATAAACTACTAGTTATGTGCGCAAATTTTTTGATATGGTTTCTATAGTAGCTAGCAAACCCAAGGAAAGATTGCATATCTTTGATGTTCTTTGGTACTGGCTTTTGCAGTACTGCTGCTACTTTGTTCTGGTCAATTGCCAGACTAAGACCTGAGACTTTATGTCCCAGAGCTAGTAGCTCTTGTTGGCTAAAATTACACTTTTTGAGTGAAATTTTCAGATTGATGGGTATACATTTACTTGGAACTCTGTCTATGTATTGTACATGGTCTTCCCATGTCTTTGGGTATATAATGATATCATCAATATATACTACCATCCAGCCTTCCATCATTTCTTCTTGGAATATGGTGTCCATCATCCTTTGGAAGTGGGCTGGTGCATTCTTAATGCCAAATGGCATTCTGGTGTACTCATATATTCCCATATGGCATATTATTCTGAGTAATTTCATGGAGTTTGGTTTAACTCCATTTTGGTGGAAGCCTTTCATACAATCCATCTTGGTTATGTATTTGGCTTTTGCCAGTTTATCCAAGGCATGGGGTATCCTTGGTATAGGGCACCTGTCTGCTTTTGTGTAGTTATTCAGGGCTCTGAAGTCTCCTCACAATCTAGATTTGCCATCATGCCAAGTGATTAGGACAGGAGTGGTGATTTCCACTATTTCATTATGTCCAATCTTCCTGATAACATCCATATCGAGGAGTTCATTGATGGGTTTCTCAATTTCTTTCCTGGTTTCCAGGCTTGCTGGATAAGGAGGTCTTCTCAGCATGGGTGGATAAGGCCTTTCCACATCCAGATATAGTTCTATATCATGGCATTTGATCTTGCCTAATGGTTCTTCACCAATGGCAAATGCTGGTCTGTTCTTTCTCAGCATCTTCAGTAAACTTAGTTTTTGTTTACTGGTGAGGGTAGTGCTAAACTGTCCCTCTCTGAATTCCTTTGGAAGTTCTTCTAGTGGATCTTCAGAAGATATCTGGTATATGTCAAGTGAAAATTTCTTTTCCTTGTTAGTACCAATGGTGATGTGCCTATTTTTACTGTTGTAAATGTCTATGCCATACATCCTCTGGTAATCTGTTCCCAGTAAAAACCCTTGGATGTGGGAATCATTAAGCACTACAAACTCTGGATTGAGTCTGATATTACCCTACCTGTGGGGTATAATTATCTCCTTGATAATTGTCCCAATGGAAGTCATCTTCCCTGATACACTTTTAAAGTTCTTTGCCTTAGTGGGCAAGAGCTGGTTTTCCCAGTTTGGGAAGTGGGTATCCAGATAGTTTCTGGCCACTATGGAGCAGTGTGCTCCACTATCAATGATCAGTGGATGCTGAGCATTGTCAATACAAACAGTCATTTTTGTGGCTGTTCCATGTATATATGCCATTCCTTTGGTTGGTGTAACCAGGAATGTTTGTGCATCTTGTGTGTGTTTGCACAAGCTCTTGTTAGCAGTGTCCTGTGGCATGCCTGCTTCCAACTGTATGTCCTGGATTTTCAGTGGGGTTTCTTCTTGGTATTCCACTAGAAATTCCTCTCTTGGGTCTTGGTCATCCTCAGATGGTTCTCTGATGGCATCACCCATAGAGTCTGAATCAGAATCCTCTGTTGGAGGTTCTTCCTCAGGGACTTTCTCTATGGCATAGACTTTCTTCTTTGCCTTTGGACAGTTCTTGGCATAGTGGTCTGTTGAACCACAATTGTGACAAGAATTTCTCTTCTTTGCCACTTCTGCCACTCTTTCTTTGGGTTTGTCTTTAAACTCTACCCTGAAAGGTTGTTTCTCTTTGAAACTACTGCTCTTATATGGGGTGAGTTTCCCTATATTTGTCCTCTTCCTTATGTCTTGTAAGGTGTTGGCTATGTCATCTAGAGTGCAATTTTGGTTGCATCTGCATTTTACTGCATGCTCTAGTTCTCCTGGCGGTTGTGTCAGGAGTTTGTGATTCCTCATTTGGATGTTCATCTGAGGATCAATGGCTTTGAGTCTTTTAGACTGTCTAAGACACCACTCATATGGATCTTTGTCCACAGAGTATTTGTCATTTTCAAATGACATGGTCATTTGCCATATCCAAGTTCCATTACTGTAATTTTGGATGATTTGATTCTTCCACCATGGCCAGTTTCTTCTGCCATGGATTTCTTTCATTTCTGTGTACCATATACTTGCATTACCTTTAAATGCAGTATTCAATCTAGCAGTGATCCAGTAGTCTGGTATGCTTGGTACATAAATGAAGAGTCCATCAATATGATCTATGAGTTCCATATGATCATATTCTCCTGATCCAGAGAATTTGGGCCAGTTGGAGGCCTCAGGAAGCTGTTTCAAGGCTTCCTTCTCTGAATAAGACATGCCATCTCCATCCTGGTATTGTGATGGAGATCTTGCCTTATTCAACATCATGGCATCTGGTTTGATGTCATCTGGTTGATATGGATTCTCCATAGCTTGGCCTTGTGGTTGGGGCTTCAAGCTATGATAGGCATCAAACGATTTCTTAATGTCTTGATCCAGACACTCCCTGTCCCTTGTGCTGTGGTGTTGTTCCTCAAAGACTATATTCAGTCTTTTGTTGGTTTCTTCAGAGGCTTTGCTCAGTTGAGCATATCCTTCTTGAAGATTTTCAACTATTTGTTCCAAGGAGGCTTGAGTTTGTTTCATCCTCTCTTGGCTAGCTTTAATTTCTGCAAACTGATTTGCAGATTGTTCAGCATATTGGGACATTTGTAACCAAAGTGTATCACTGTTGATGTTACTCTCAGATGTGACAATGTTATTTTCAGTCTGAGTGGGGGTAATGTTTCTATTACTAGGACTACTGATTCTAGAGTGGTTTACAACTACTTCTGGTTCTTGTGTACTTCTTTTACCAAATCTAACAGCTTCTGGATCATGGGGTCTGACTCTTTCCTCCTCTGGTTGAAGGAGGCTTTGTTCTTGCCCTTGTTTCCTTGTCTTCTCCTGGAAACTTCCTGGAATTGTGAAGAATGGTGACTCTTGGCCACTGATCTGTTGGTTTCTGAATGGTGTGAAGCCACTGGAGAGCTGATTTGGCCTGCTCCTTGTGAACCTGAAGGAATCTGAGTAGGCCCTGTCTGGGTTAATTGTTCTTCTATTGCTTGGATAGTGGCTTTATTCTCCCTTATCCTCTGTGCCCTTGCCTCCAGGAGTCTGTGCTGCCTGGTAGGATTCCAACCTTTGGTGATTTCCATAAGGTCTTTAAAGTCTATCTCTTTGAGACAGATCTTCTGGCAACTTGATCCAAGTTCTGCCCAGTGAGTTGCTAGGTTGAACCTCTTGTTGTCCATGCTCCATTGAAACAAATCTTTGAGGAGTTGGTGGTCTGAAGAACTTCATCCATATCCTTCCAGTCCTCTGGTTTGAGGTTTCTGTTGAATTGGAGTGTGAATGGCAAGGTTGATATTATCTCCCTCATTGTTTTGCCATCCACCACTGTGTCCAAGGTGTCTTCTTCCAGGTCTGCTGTTTCTGGACAATCCTTCTCTGTCCTCTGGCTGGTTCCTTTGGAAGCCAAGATCTCTGAGGTATGCAGGGGACCTATCAGTGTTTGCAAGAAGTCAAAAACTTCATGTTCTTAGGGTATTTACCTTTGACTGTGCCTTGTACAAATTTATTGTCTGCTGACTTGGGCAGTTTGCCTTTGGAAGTTACAACTGGGTTAATAATTGTAATCTTTCCTGTACAAGTGGTTAAGGTTGGTTTACCTTGTATGGATGCAGAGTTTCATGGTTTTCTACTTCTCTGAGTGGCTATGGTTGTCCACATCTTGGCTGTAATGAGACCTTCACTGTGCCTCTTTCCTTTGCCCGTGCTGCCCTCTGGTTCTGAGGGTGTCACTGGTGTGTTGGCCTGTGACTGGGTCTCAAGTGGGATGTAATTTTCTTCCACTGAATCAAGGCAGGAAAAAAGAGGGCTTATGTCAGTTAAGACTTCTCAAGGGTGCTGGTTTTGCATGTCTAAGATTGGCCTCTGGGCTTGTATGTTACTACAATGTGCCCTGTATAATGACAGTGTAATTGAATCAACAATTCCACGTCAGAATTACAGCTTTTGGTACCCTGTCACACTGTTTGTGTGCCAGTATCCCACAGATACACTTGTGGTTTTCAAGTGTATTCTGTACAAGTGGTTTTGTATAAGTGTTATTGAGTTAACAATACACTTAACCACGCCTCAACTGATGATTTTTCAGTCAGAGGTGTCCTTATTCAGTCAAGAATACAGGACTTATTGATGGCTTATGTGTTTTTATATACAAAACACGCCAAAAATAATCATTTTCAGTGGGTATTAACAACGTGAATGATACTCTTATAATATGAGTATATATAAAGAAAAGGATAAAGATATATAAAATATATATCTTAATAGAGAAATCACGCCTAAAAAAGATAAAACACTTGTTAATAAGTCATAAAAAGAGAAATGACTTACTCATAAGGTGCAGAAAAAGATTTAAAACATGGCCAGGCCCCCAAAATGTCAGGATGAGTCTATGTTGAAGAAGTAATAAAGCTATTTACAACTAAAACTATGACTGTAACACGGTAAAAATGGTTTTAAAAGATAATAAAGTTGATAATAGATGATTAAATTAAGATTTTGAGGGCTTTACTATAGAGATATAGTGGTGGTGAGCGCTGCTGAAAGCCCTGGGAGAAGCTTTATCTGTTGGGTTACAATAATAAAAGACTACAATAATTAAATTTATAATTATACCTGATTATTAACCAAGAGTAAAACTTTTTTCAACAGTTTACTATGTAGGTTATTCAAGAGCAGGATGAGGAGATGATTTTGGCTGTGAAAAGCCCTCCTTTTATCCTGAAATTGGGGTGGAAAGGCTGCTAGACCTTTCCACGTAGAGGAAGTGAAGATTTTTCACTCTCCAGGACAGGCTTTTGGTTTGTAAACAGCCTGTATACCCTGTATTGGGCTCAGATGTGGTTTTAAAACCACATCTGGGCGGTTTTCACCAATACAGGGTGAAGATTTTCATCTGGGGACCTCACAGCCTGATTCTGACGTGTATGACTCGTAGAATGCTGTACAGAAACTGTATGGGACCCCAGTATTGGCTGACATATGAGGTATTGAAGTAAAAACATGCTTCTTCCTCTATTTGACACTGTCAGCCTGTGACTTAAAACAAAGCACTAGCATGACATCCAAAATACCATAAATAACGGTATGACAAGTATTGAACAAACATAGTCAATACAGGTAATAAATAAGAGGAAAACAATCCTCTTAAATTAAACACCAACCTTATCCAAACAGAATAAGGAAGCCTAGAGGAGAATAAACAAGCCAAAACCCTTATTTTCACCTCTCATCTAACTTATGCATATTTAAGTTATCCTATACCAAAATGGTATTCTTCTTGAAGCTCACATAGAGAGGTACACAATGATATCATCCATGTTGTTGTAACACCACTACAACTGGAGATACCATAGGACCCTTATTTCAAAACCAAGACCCCCCTGAAAGTCAAAGAGGGCTTGTACAAAACTGTACAAAGGTATAACCAAATTAAAGACATAACCAAGAGCTTTAATTTGAGATACATTAGACCTCTGTATCTCTTAAATTAACTGAGGGATCTTGGTTCAAAGGTTTAACAACCAAAAATACAGATATTCTGAAAACAAGAAAGTAAACAAACCCTTGTATCTTTGGCATACACTCATACAACTGTACAGTGTAATATACCAAACTGTAGAGCTAATCAATCCCTACAAAACTGTATCATCAGAATACAGATATCTTCCAAATTGGAGAAGATATCTGGCATGGAAGTTTTTGAAGCCTCATACAGATGTACAAAATTACATCCAAAAACTTAAAACCCTTATAACTTTTGCTATTTGAAAGAAGGGTAAACATGAAGCATACCAAATTGAAGAGCTCATCAAGACCTTCAATTCCGTGCTCTTGGTTTCTTGATATCTCAAAAACTGACTAAGATATCCTGGTTGGAAGTATTTTGACCAATACTGGCCTGTACCAAACCTGTACCAACCAGTACTGTCTTGATACTTAAAATAATGGTTGTTTAGAGCTTAACCCCGCCCAGAATGACTAATATTGATCATACAGACACCAGTACAACGTCATCCAAGTGCTGACGTGGCAGGTGAAAAGTTTTTTCACCCTGTATTGACCCATAATGATCATTTGTGGTTCTAAAACCACAATTCTGCCTATGTTGACGTCAGAATTGAGGATCCAGAACCACAGATTTACCATTGGAGTGAAAGTTTTCACTCCTCTGACGTGTGAAGAGTTAATAACTCTTGACAGTCTTGAAAGATATAAAAAGGAGGGTTTTTTCCTTGAAAACCCATCATCATTATCTTATTTACCCATATTCTTACGTGACAAAACTGTTATCCATCAGTAGTGTCCTTAGAATTATCAAAGATATAATTAGAGTATAATTATTGTAGTACTTCTTTACAGTCAGAGATATTAGAGTATTGCAACCCAGGTCCTCAATAGACTCATCACCACTGTTACCACGTAGCAGTAGGACCTGAAGAATTTAATTTATTTATTTTTTGACGTGTCACAGTCATAATACTAGCTTGTATTTACACTTTATAGCTACTATATAGACTCACCCTGACATTTGGGGGGCCTGGCCATGGTTTTTCAACCTTATTGGACGTGTTTTGAACTGAATTAGGCGTAAAATTCAGTTATTTAAAAGGTATTTTACTAACAGTGAGTAAAATCTCTAATTTATTTTATTTTATACTATTATCATTTTTTTTAGCATCATATATTATATATAATTTTTTTTTTCCTCCAAAAATATATATTACAAAATATTTTTGTTGAGAGTAAGAGTATAAATCCTCTTTTTTCATTATATTGCAATAATTTCCACGAAATTTGATAATAATACATCAGTATTATTTAAATTTCAATATAAAGAATAATATACAAACAGTGTATTATTTATTTTACTATTATTTTTCACCAAAGTGCGTGAAAATTAATAAAGAATCATTTATTAATAAATAATTAATAAATATTAAATAATAAAATAATTTTTTATTATTTATAAGGAATATTTTAATTAAATATCTCCTTTATAACAAGACATCACTCAAATTGACGTGAAAACTTGTAATTAATTGATAATTTAAATCAATATCAAGTGTTAAAATAAATATTATTTATAATATTTATAATAACAAATCAAATTTATCATAATTTAATAAATTTGACGTGTTTATATAAAAAACACAATAATATCCAAGTGAATCATTCACAAAACAAGTGGATATTACAGTTTTCACTTATAAAACATAAGTGAAAAACTCAAAAACTGTTATTTTTCAATAAAAAAACATATAAAAACAATAAAAAAACATAAAATACCTCAAAAATTTCGAAAAATAACAGTAGAATTGAATATAATCATTTTGTTTTATCATAAAATACTGATATAAAATCTGAAATATCTTTTCTGAAGAGTGGAAAAAGACTATATTCCATTAGAAACCCAGTCACAAGGAAATCCATCTGTGACAGCCTCAGAAGACAGAGAGGTGCTGCCAAAAACCAAGGGCAAGCAGAAAAGACACAGTGAAGTGACAATCAACTCAAAAGATTGGACACCAATAGCCGTGCCAAGGACCAAAAAAACCCAGAAAAGCTCCAAAAAAACCAGTTGGATCACCAAAACAAATTGAAAAACAGAAAATCACTGTTATCAACCCAGTTGTAAACTCTAAAGGCAAATTGCCAAAGAGTATAGATCATAAATTTGTACAAGGGCCTGCTAAAGGTAAATAAACCTTGAAACATACAACATTTTTCATTGTCTGTCATTTTTTAACATTGTTAACATGAAAACTCCACTTCTTAGAGATCTTGGATTCCCAAGAAATCAACCAGAACACTGGCCAAGAAGACACAGAGGAAGAAGACAGCCAATCACTGGAGCAAATGACCAGCAAAGGGCTTACCATCAGGGAACTCCTACCCAAGGTCTTATTCCAGATCAAATTCAACCCAGGAGTCCAACCAGGAGATTGGAAAGATGCAGAACAGGTCCTTCAAATACACAAACTGATGAAAGACCTCTTCACATGGAGCATGGACAACAAAATGTTCACTATGGCAGCATCATGGGCAGAAGTGGGGATAACAACTCAGAAGATCTGTCTCAAGCAAATGGCTTGGATGGAGCTTATGACAGAAATACAACGTTGGAATCCCAACAATAATTTCAAACTCTTAGAAGAAAGAGCAATCAGAATCAAAGAGAACCAGGCAGCCATACAAGCCATAGAGAAATCTTGGCACAAGGAAGAGCCCAGTCAGATTCAGGTACCCCCAGAAATGGAAGGAGAAGCCCCATCTTCCCCACAACCATCCAGCAGTTCCAGGCCTTACAAGCCAAAGGAAACTTCATCCAAGGCTCCCCAACCATTCCAGGTAGTTTCCAACAGGAGAAAAGGAGCTCAAGGGAGAAACAAAACTTCTTTCAACCAGAGGAAGAAGGAATCAGACCCATTGATGAAAAAGCTGATGGACTTAGTCCAAGAAGTACACAAAAGCAAAAAATAGTTGTACCTACAAATAGTGTTGATAGTTCTGACTCAATTGATCCAGAATTAATAACTGAGACTACAATCCACACTCATGAGTTTGAAAACAAATTCACATGGACCAAATTGGTCCAATTCATGGATTGGACATATGAAACCTCAGGAAAAATGAGGACAGAAGTGGAAACATTGAAAGAAGAAAATGCTTTCCAAGCAACAGTCATAAAAGACTTAAATACAAATCTGGCCAAAATTTGGACAGAATTTTAAAAAACTAACAGACAGTTGAATTCAATTCTAGAAGAACAACAAACTGTGAGGAGAGATCTGAGGAGTATCCAGCAGCAACAGGATAGCTTTGATAAGGAAATTGATTACCTCTATGACAGAGAAGACAATCAATACCCTCCAACACAAGGTCAACCCACTACCTCTACAAAATTGAAAGAAGAGGATAAAGATTATGACCAGGAACCTGAATATCAGATTCCAAAGTTAAGATCAGAGTCAATGTACCAAGATGGGGAAAATCTCAGCTATTCAGAGAAACAGGCACTAAAACAGTTACCAGAAGTAGCAAACTGGCCAAAGTTCTCAGGAATTGGGGAATATGACCATATGGAAATCATTGACTATATTGATGGACTCTTTGTTGATTTCCCAAAGATACCAGACTACTGGATCACAACAAGACTTAACACAGCATTCAGAGGCCATGCAAACATATGGTATACTGAGATGAAAGAAATACATGGCAGGAAAAGCTGGCCATGGTGGGGAACCAGATTATACAAAAGTATAGCAATGGTAGTTGGATCTGCCAAAAGACCATGTCCTTTGAAAGTGATAGATACTCCACAGAAAAAGACCCATATGAATGGTGTCTCAAACAAACAAAAAGGCTAAAATCTATTGATCCCAATATGACAATAGAAATGAGAAACCATAAACTCCTAACAAAATTACCAGGAGATCTAGAACATGCAGTCAAATGCAGATGCAACAACATCAGCAGCATTGATGACATAGCAAATGTCATACAAGATGTGAGGAAAAAAACCTCCATAGGAAGGTACACATCCTATAAACCAAACTTCAAAGACAAGAAGTCTGAAGTTAAAGAAACAAACAAAGAGAAAGGGAAAGAAACCCCAAAAAAGAAATATGTGCGCCACAACTGTGGATCACCAGACCACTATGCTAACAATTGCACAAAACCAAAAAAGAAAATATATGCAATTGATGAAGAATCAGAAGAAGAACAAACAGGTGACAAATCTGATTCTGACAGTATGGGAAATGGTATGAGAGCAGAATCACAAAGTGAACCTGATACCATAGAAGAATACATGGTGGAATGCAATGAAGAAAGCTCACTTGACATACAAGACATTGAATTAGATTCAGGAATACCACAAATGACAACAGACAAAGAGCTCTGTAAGCACACACAGAATGCACAAACATTCCTGGTAACCCCAAATAGAGGGATGGGATTCATTCATGGAACACCTACAAAATTGACAGTTTACATTGAGAACTGTAAACACCCAATGATCATTGACACAGGAGCAAGTTGCTCCATAGTAGCAAAAGAATACTTAAAACAACACTTCCCCAAATGGGAAGAGGATATAATCCCAACAAAAGCTAGAAACTTTAAAAGTGCATCAGGCAAAATGCACTCACTGGGGACAATAATCAAAGAGATAATTATCCCACACCAAAAAGGAAATATCAGACTAGAACCTTAATTTGTAGTTCTGGAGAATGCACATGTACAAGGATTCCTACTAGGTACAGAGTACCAAAGAATGTATGGTATGGACCTTTGCAATAGTAAAAATAGATATCTTACCATAGGTACAAACAAAGACAAAAAATGTTCCTTTGACATAAATCATATAACAAATCATAACACCCTGAAAGAACTAGTGGAAGAACTCAAAGAAGCCCAAGATAGCACTCAACTCACCAGTAAAATGAAACTCAACTTACTGAAAGTATTGAGGAAGCATAGAGGAGCTTTTGCAATAGGAGATGAACCACTAGGAAAAATCAAAGGACATGATATATAATTATATCTGGATGTAGAAAGACCATATCCACCTATGCTTAGGAGACCACCATACCCAGCAAGCATGGAAACTAGGAAAGAAATTGAGAAACATATCAATGAACTCCTAGAAATGGGGGTAATAAGGAAAATAGGACATAATGAGATAGTAGAAGTCACTACACCAGTCCTTATAACCTGGCATGATGGTAAATGCAGACTATGTGGTGACTTCAGGGCTTTGAATAATTACACCAAAGCAGATAGGTACCCCATCCCAGGGATACCACATGCACTAAAAAAGCTAGCAAAAGCCAAGTTTATTACAAAAATGGATTGCATGAAAGGTTTCCACCAGAATGGGGTGAAACCAGATTCCATCAAATTGCTAAGAATTATATGCCATATGGGCATATATGAATATACTAGAGTGCCATTTGGCATTAAGAATGCACCAGCCCAATTTCAGATGATGATGGATACCATATTTCAAGATGAAATAATGGAAGGGTGGATGGTAGTGTACATTGATGATATCATAATATACTCAGAAACATGGGAAGACCATGTGAGGAAAATTGATAAAATATTGGGAAAATGTACACCAATCAACATGAAGATATCTCTTAAAAAATGTAACTTTGGACAGCAAGAACTGCTAGCCCTAGGACACAAAGTTTCAGGTTTGAGTCTAGCTATAGACCAAAATAAAGTTGCTGCAGTACTAAAGAAACCAGTACCAAAAAACATTAAAGAAATGCAATCTTTTTTGGGCTTTGCTAGTTACTACAGAAGCCACATAAAAAACTTTGCACACATCACTAGTAGCCTATACAAACTGTGCTCAAAAGATGTAGTCATTGAAATTACCAAAGAAAGAAGAGATGCATTTGAGAAGATCAAATATGAACTGAACAATTCCCCTGTCCTGATGATGCCTGATTTTGAACTACCATTCAAACTATATATAGATGCAGCATGTAGCCAAGGACTAGGGGCAGCACTACACCAGAGGCAACTAGTGGATGGAATACCCAAAGAAGGAGTAATTTGCTATATATCAAGACAACTGAAAGACTCAGAAGCCAGATATGGAGCTACTCAGACAGAATGTCTCTGCTTGGTATGGGCATTAGAAAAACTCCATTACTACTTAGAATGTTCAGTATTTGAAGTTTTTACTGATTGCACAGCCCTCAAATCACTGTTGAACATGAAGACAACAAACAGACACATGCTTAGGTGGCAAATAGCCATACAAGAATACAGAGGGAAAATGACTATCATCTATAAAGAAGGGAAAAGTCATACTAATGCAGATGGTCTCAGCAGGTGGCCACTGAAAAATGACCAAGAGAATCTGGCATATGACCCAGAAAATGGGGCCAAAATACCCATACAATGCATGGAGATAGATAGGAGAAAGAACTTCAAACTATCAAACTGGGCATTAGGGAATGACCCATCAAACCCAGCACAGAGCTATGGGGAGAGCAAAGAGATACCCATATTGGGAATCAGCTCCTCTGATCTGAATACAGAGTTCTTTAGCATAGTACAATCATCATACAATAAACACAAACAGTGTAGTATATTGATACAACTATTAAAACAAAAGTACAGGAGTCCTGAACTAGAGAGCCAATTTGAAGAGCCATGCCTCAAAAACTTCAAAGAGAATAGATTTTTTCTGATAGATGATCTACTATACCATAGGGAAAAACACACAAGTGCCCTGGTAATAATAAATAGAGAACATATTTCCCTGATACTACAGGAATGCCATGACTGCCCATACATGGGATGTAAGGTGTGGATATGAAACTTTGATTAAAAATCAAGTACTTTTCCTGTCCTCAAAATTTGTATAAGGTAAAAATCAATTAAAAATAGTATGAAATATTATTTTTAAGAGAAAACACGCCAATTTTATTGTTTATAACTTTATTAGTATAAAACAATAATATTTTAAAAATTTATTGTTTTACCAACAATAAAAATTTATCCAAAAAATACTCTACAAGAGATATTTTAAGGCTACAAAAGAAATTTCTTCAAGAGCAATTTCAATTGGAATTAATTGAGCAAAGAACTGCAAGCAATTAATTAAAGAACAAAGTTTTTAAAAAGAATATTAAAGAGAAAAACACGCCCAAAAGTGACCAGAGTGAATTTAGAAACAAAGTGACAAAGTTTACAGTGATGAAAGATGCTTTAATTCACTTTTGGGGTGGTTCAGGGGTAAAAATGATTATAAGAGTTACAAACAATGATTATAATGATTTTTTCACGTGGTTAAAAGGATTAAAATGATTTAAAAATGGTGGTTGGAATCTTTGATTGATTGGTTTAACAGTGTTTAAACTAATTAATAAAAGGAAAAGATTCTAACATGAAGAGAAAAGTGGGGCAAAGAAGACATTCTTTTATAGCCATCAATTCTCTTGCTCCAAAAGTAAAATTTACTCTTGTCAGTCGTGAAAAACAGTCTGACAACAGAAAAGCCAATTATGGCATCATTGAACCCTGGTTTAGACCAAAAAGGGCTGGTTTAAGCCATTTTTAGCCATTTTTAGCCATTTTAGACCCTTAAATCAGCCATTACTATAGCAATACCAGGCCTAGAGCCTTCAAAACACGTCAGAATGTGTGTCAGAGGCGTAGAAACCAGTTAAAACTGTTTTTATTATGATTGTTTTATCTTAAGGGTAGTTTTACCCTCTTGGCAACAGCTAAAACTACCCCAGTTGGTATCAAAACCTCATCATCAATTGAGTCCACAGACCCTGTAACTCAATTCCAGGCCAAAAGTGATGAACTTTTGCGTGAATTTTGACATCCCACGCCTGTCAGCAAGGAGTTTGGGGGTCTAGCTCCCCCTTAGAGCTGGAGTTCCTTTCCCCCCCAAATTTAATCTTTCCAATTTATTTTTTCCTTTAATTCCTCATCATGTATTATACTTATAATTTACATATGTAATTCAATTCAATTGTACAGTACAATACAGTAATAATTGACACCTCATATGTAAATCAAAGTTCACTTATGTAATACACGCGCACATTTTGACATTTCAATTGAATTCAATTGAAAATACTTCAATTCCTCATAACTTCTAAACTAAACACAACACCTCAATTTTAACACAAAAATTGATGGTTAACACCACATGTGGTGTGAATTAAATTAAAGTTTTGAGTATTTTCAACTTTTGTATTGAAAATACTAAAAACTTAATTTAAGCTTATTTAGAGTTGAGTTACAAGAATTTCACTCAGAGGTGACCCCACCTGATTTTTTATGAGGAATCCAATGGTGGAATAAATTTTATATGTTTATTTATTGGATAAAAATTTATAATAAATCTTATTTAACTTTTTTCCAAATTTATTTATTTTCTCACAATTTTGTTAAAGTTTCATTTTTACTTAATTTTTTCAAGTATAAATGTAATTTTATATTTACAAAATTTAATGTATTTTTTATTTTTAAATTATAATTAATTTTTTATTTTTAATATAATTTTATATTTATATTTTTATTTTTATTTTAATAATATAAATAAATTTATTTTATTTATATTAATATGTTATTTTTTATATTTGTGGTCTTTTGGGTATATGAAATTACCTCTAAGGCTCACATTCCCTCCCCCTAAAAAAAGAATATTACTTTGTAATATTGGTGTTTCTAGTGTGTCTGAATCTCCTCAGGAGTTTGGTAGCTTCTGGTATATCTTTTTCTTCTAACCATTCATCTTCACAAGTTGGGTCACTGTACCTAACAAGGTATTCCCTTACTTTCTTGGTTCTTAATTCCCTTTCTTTAAGAACTTTGGTTATTTTCTTAGTACCAGATGTCTCAATAGGAGGTATAACTTGGGGAACCTTATTCCTCAAGGAAAATTTCTCAGCATCACTAGATTTATATGGTTTTATCAAGCTCACTGGAAATGTAGGGTGCTTATTGCTAAGTTCTTCAGATAACTCTACTTCAACAGCATTTTCTCCATGGAGGGCCTTAATCACAAAAGGTCCTGCAAAGGAGTCTTTCAAATTTTTACATCCTTTGATGTTATTGAAGTTAGTGGTGGATACAAGAACTAGGTCCCCCACTTTGAAATCTGGAGTTGCATGAGATTTATCCCATTTGTCTTTAGCATATGCAAAAGAGTCCTCCATGCACCTTACTGCATGCTTTCTAGCTTTGTCTAGCATTCCTTTGAAGCTAGCAGCTGTGGGATGTATTTCAATTAAGTCTTTCCTCAAGGAGTCTTGGGGTAACTTGGGGTTCCATCCTTTTTCTAGAACAGCAGGAGTCTGATTGGTACTAGCATGGATTGATGTTTTATATGCTAATTCCAGTGCTGGTAACAGAGTACACCAATCATGGGTAAATCCATCACAATCTTTGAATTCAAGGCCATACGCACAAAATCTTCTCACCATGTCCTCTAAGGTTTGGATCATTCTTTCAGCCAGGCCATCAGTTTGTGGGTGGTAGGCTGTAGAGAAAGACAGTTTAGTGCCAAATAATTGGTGAAGATTTGTCCATAGTGCTGAAGTGAATTTGGGATCTCTATCACTGATGATATTTGTAAATATCCCAGTCCATGACACTACTCTATTCCATATCAGAAGAGCTGTATCCATGGCTGTATCATGTTTGTGACATGGTAAAAAGATTGGAGTTTTACTGAATCTGTCCACAATTACTAGGCAAGCATTATAGCTCCTGTCACCTCCTGGTGGTAGGCCAGTTACCCAATCCATATGGACAATTTCCCAAGGTCTGTTTGGTTCTTGGATTTTCATCATATTTTCAAGTCTTTTGCCAGTGGATTTATTTGCCTTTTGGCATATGTCACAGGTTTTGCAATATTCTGCAACATCTTTTTGCCACATTGGCCACCATATGCAGGTCTTCACTTTCTCTCTTGTTCTGTCTTCAGAAAGATGTCCTGAAAAGGGACTATCATGGCATTCTTTCGGTACAAGATTGATTAATGACCTGTCTACAACTGTCATGACACATGTGTGCTTGGTTCTGTGGTAAATTATACCATCCAGTAGGTGAAATCTTCCTTCATTATAAGATTTTCTCCATACTTCATCCAAGGCATGTATTAGAGAGTTGTCTTTACAGTCTTTGTTAAGTAATTGGCATAAGATGCTACAATTCTTATCTTGAGTGTAACTATTTCTGAATTCTTCAAAGAAGGTGGTGTTCAAGTCTGTAACACTTATTCCTTCTATTGGAATTTGTGGTGAAGCTTCTTCTGGAACATAAGCAGGATTATCAATGTTATTTGGTAATGGCCATCTGCTTAGTCCATCTGCATTTTTATGAATATTCCCATCCTTATGAACAATAGTCATATTGCCTCTGTATTCTTGTATGGCTATTTGCCATCTGAGCATGTGTCTGTTAGGTGTTTTCATGTTCAAAAGTGATTTCACAGCTGTACAATCTGTTATTACTTCAAAAAGACATCCCTCTAAGAAATAGTTCAATTTCTCCAAGGCCCAGACAAGGCATAGACATTCCATTTGACTTGCTCCATATCTGGCTTCAGTTGGTTTGATTTGCCTGGATATGAAACATATTGGTCCTTCTACAGGTTTGTCATTTATGATCTGAACTTGGTGAAGTGCAGCACCTAGTCCATCCCCTGATGCATCAATATACAGTTTGAAAGGTAATTTAAAGTCTGGCATCAGTAAGAGTGGAGCAGTGGTCAATGCTTCTCTTAGAGATTCAAAAGCTTTGACTCTGTCAACAGTCATCTCAAATACTGTGTCTTTGTCACACAACTTATAAAGTGGTCTTGCTATGGATGCAAAGTCTTTAATGTGTTTCCTGTAATATCCTGCAAAACCCAAGAATGACTAAATTTCCTTCTTATTCTGAGGCATGGGTCTTAACAATACTTCTGCAACTTTGTTTTTATCAATTCCAAGGGACAAACCAGATACAACATGTCCTAGTGCCTTAAGTTCTTTAAATCCAAAATGACATTTCTTCAAGGAGATTTTCATGTTTACTGATTGGATTTTTGTCAAAACTCTTGATAATCTGTACATGTGCTCCTCCCAAGTCTTTGAACAGATAATAATGTCATCAATGTAAATGATTAACCATCCCTCTGAGAGTTCTTCAGGGAAGATTTCATTCATCATTCTTTGGAAGTGTGAAGGTGCATTTTTGATACCAAAGGGCATCCTTAAGTATTCATACACTCCACAATGAACAATAATTCTCAAGTATTTTCTTGCTCTTGGTGTTACCACATTTTGATGGAATCCTTTAAGGGCATCCATAGTGGTTATATACACTGCTTGAGATATTTGAATAAGGGCAATTTGGATTTTTGGTATTGGGTATCTGTCTGGAACAGTGTAAGTGTTCAGAGCTCTAAAGTCCCCAACCATTCTGGATTTTCCATTATGCCACGCCACTATGACTGGTGTAGTTATTTCTACTTCCTCATTGTGGCCTACTTTTCTTATTACTCCAAGGTCTAGAAGTTCTTTGATATGAATTTCTAGAGGTTCTCTTGATTTTGGACTTGCTGGATAAGCAGGTCTTCTCAAGAGTGGTGGATAAGGTCTCTCAATGTTAAGAATGATGTCAACTTCATGACCAATAATTGCTCCCAGAGGTTCTTTGTCTGTAGCAAATGCTCCTTTGTGGTCATACAAAAGGGAAGAAAGTTCATTTTCTTGTTTATCAGTCAGATGAAGGCTTATCTCAGCCTCATTTAACTGTTCAGACTTGAATTTTTCTAACTCTAAGTTGACTGGTGATACTTTTTTTACTGTAATTTGTCTTTTAAATGGTAAAAAGGCAAATTTCTGGCGCTTATTGTCCCCAATTGTAAAGTATCTGTCTTTGTTATTATGTAAATCTATCCCATACATGATCAAATAGTCATTTCCCAATATAAAATGGGTACTAGAGCAATTTTCCATAACAACAAATTCAACTGTGATCCTTAACTTCCCATTTATGTGTGGGAATATGACATTGGTCTCAAATATTCCCAATGCTTTCATTGGATTACTTGCACTGTTGAATTTTATACCATCAATTGGTAACAATTGGTCTTCAAAATTTGGCACACAAGTCCCAAGAAAGGATTTTCCAACACAAGAGCAGAAGGCTCATGGGTCAAGCAAAAGTTTGGTGGGCTTGTTGTCAATTACCACTTCTGTTATACAGGAGTTACCAGCTGTATAACCTTTTCCTCTGTTTGGTTTTGTCTTCATAAGTTGTGCATCTTGAACTTTTGATAAATCAACTTGACCATTGCTCAATTGTGGTAAGTGGGAATAAGATTCCATGATGTCAAAAGTGGCATTGATATTTTCTATAACTTTTGAAGATTCAGAAAATATGGATGACTTATCATCTGAATTGTCTTCAATTATGTCTTCTTTTTCAACATCTGGTTCCTTTTCAATGTCAATTTCATTGATTTTCCCCCTCTTTGGACATGTATTGGCTAAATGGGTGGTGCTTTGGCAAATATGGCATTTTCTGACTGTATCTGCAGATTTATATTTAATATTACCAGAATTTTCTTTGGGGTTTTTGTCCACAGAATCTTTCCAAGGTGTATTAAACCTTGTTTTGAGATTCACCCTACTAGAACCAATTTTGGTTCTGGTGGTTACTTCTTCTAGTATATTGATAATATCTTCTGCTGAAGATTGTTCAGTAGTCCTGCTTTTGACAGCATGATCTAAGTCACCTCCACATTGTCTCAGAATTTTTCTATGGATCATAAACTCTGACATGTCAGGATATAATGCTGTTAATCTGTCCTTTTGTTGGCAAAACCATGGTAAAGCTCTGTCTTTATCAGCATTAAATTTGGCAGATTCAAAGGCTGTTTCAACTTTAAACCTCCAAGCATCATTTGCCCATTTGTTGATGATTTGGGTTTTCCACCAAGTCCAACTCTGGTGTCCATGTGCTTGTCTTATTTTGATGTACCATCTGTGAGCTGATCTGGTAAACAAGGTGTTAAACCTGGCTGTTACCAATCTGTCTGGTAATTCAAAATCCTCTTTGATCATGTCAATACCTCTAATGAATTCCATATGGTCATACTCTCCTTCACCACTGAAGTGAGGCCATTCTTTAAGTTTTGGAACTTCTTTCAAGATTGCTTGGCCCATTGATGGTTCCAAGTTATGAAAAGAAGTGGATAATTCATTTTTTAATTGTGAATTATCAGGATCCAATACTTGTGGATTTGGAATTCTTGTGCCCTCATTTTGATTTAGAGGTGTAGACATTCTTGGTAAGGTGTTCAGTATTTGTTCATTGTCATTCATTTTACTGTTGCTACACCTTTGGGAATTTCTGTATTCATGTTGGAAGCTTTGTATTAAATTTATTACTTCAATTTTATACATGTCTTCCTTATGTGTCAGTTCTTGCCATAACTCTGTCTGTCTTGTATTATCAGCAGTGACTTGATTCAATTTCATTGATAATTTTGATACTTCTTCTTGTGAAGCATCAAAACAGTTTTTCAAGGCAATGGTATATGTCTTTACTTCAGTAAATGAATTTGAAATGTCATCAAGGACTTTCTTGTTATCTGTTTTGATAATATTTATGGCTTGTTTAATTCTTGTTTCAATCATGTCATCAATATTGAATTTAGAATATTTATCTGTTAATTCTTTAATAATGGCAGCTTGTTCATTTATTTTAATGTTAGAAGAATTGTCATTATTAGAATTTTTAATTGTTCTTAAAACTTTTTCAAAACACATAAGTGTTTCATTAATTTGGCACAGACTGAGGTTGTTTGTTTTAATGTTGTTACAAATGGTGTCATTTTTATCAGAGAGATGTTTTTTCACGTCATTTATAGCATTATACAACTCTGGGATGGAATCAAATATGTCAGAAAGCATTTCTGGAACCTTAATCTGGCTTCCTCCTTCTTCTGTAATTCCATCATGGTTCTAGCCATCTGAAATACATTTTCCATGGCATCCTGCTGAATCTTTGGGAATCTGTAGCCCTGGCTGTAAGGTTTTGGGGCTGGTGCCTTCCCTTTGCCCTTGTTTGGAGTTTATGGCTGCTTTTTCACGTTGGAATTGCTGCTTCTGGCCACTGGGGCTGTTTTTGTCACTGGTTTGGGTGGTGGAGGGTTGTTTTTCCTCCATTCTAGTGTCAAAAGCATCATGTTTTTCTTCTCCATCAATGGATGCCATCCATTGAGCAATTTGCAAGTGTTGGGATGGCCCAAGAATTTTCTTACTGTCAGGTAAGAATTCATGCAATTCTTCCACAGGTCTGCAAGGATCTGGTACTCTTTGAATTGAAGTGCATTGTTGTATGCACTGTGGCTGGCTTTGTATATGTCCACAGAGGCTTGTTGTGGCGGTGTCAGCTCTTTTTGAAGGTAAAATGGTATTATCAGCTTCAGAATGACCCATTTTAGTTGTTTGGAAGTCATCAACTGACCTTTTTCCTTCTGTACCTGGTTGGCCTCTGCCATAATCACGTCTATTACCTTTTTGGGAACTGCTTGAGGGGTTGTAGCTGGCTCCTGACCTGGTTGAAGGCATAATTATGGTTAAAAAAGGCTTAAAATAGTATTTTTACGTCAAAAACTTACTATTGGCCAAATTTTTAGCTTTCTGAAGGGTATTACTTATGTCCAAGTTAATCAATTCAGAAGATATTGGTTCAGGCTGGTTATTTTGAGTCACAATAACAGTACTATTATGATCAGAATTAACAGTACTGGCAGGGATAATGCTGGTTACTGTTGAGGCTGTTTCAATGTTTTCTTGTCTTACCACGTTGTCAGACACTAAAATTAATGAAAAAGCCAATTAATTAAGTAAAAAAAGGATATTTCAAAAAAGAAATAAAAATATAAGCCTCACTTATAATATGAAAAAAAAAGTTATTTTTTATGGATTTTTTGAATTATAAGTATTTTTTATATGTTTTTAAATTTTTCAATATAAGAAAAAAGATTTAAAAAGAGTAAAAAAAAATATGTCACAGGTAAAATATCACGGCTGGGCCCCCAAATGTAAGGTGTGGATATGAAACTTTGATTAAAAATCAAGTACTTTTCCTGTCCTCAAAATTTGTATAAGGTAAAAATCAATTAAAAATAGTATGAAATATTATTTTTAAGAGAAAACACGCCAATTTTATTGTTTATAACTTTATTAGTATAAAACAATAATATTATAAAAATTTATTGTTTTACCAACAATAAAAATTTATCCAAAAAATACTCTACAAGAGATATTTTAAGGCTACAAAAGAAATTTCTTCAAGAGCAATTTCAATTGGAATTAATTGAGCAAAGAACTGCAAGCAATTAATTAAAGAACAAAGTCTTTAAAAAGAATATTAAAGAGAAAAACACGCCCAAAAGTGACCAGAGTGAATTTAGAAACAAAGTGACAAAGTTTACAGTGATGAAAGATGCTTTAATTCACTTTTGGGGTGGTTCAGGGGTAAAAATGATTATAAGAGTTACAAACAATGATTATAATGATTTTTTCACGTGGTTAAAAGGATTAAAATGATTTAAAAATGGTGGTTGGAATCTTTGATTGATTGGTTTAACAGTGTTTAAACTAATTAATAAAAGGAAAAGATTCTAACATGAAGAGAAAAGTGGGGCAAAGAAGACATTCTTTTATAGCCATCAATTCTCTTGCTCCAAAAGTAAAATTTACTCTTGTCAGTCGTGAAAAACAGTCTGACAACAGAAAAGCCAATTATGGCATCATTGAACCCTGGTTTAGACCAAAAAGGGCTGGTTTAAGCCATTTTTAGCCATTTTTAGCCATTTTAGACCCTTAAATCAGCCATTACTATAGCAATACCAGGCCTAGAGCCTTCAAAACACGTCAGAATGTGTGTCAGAGGCGTAGAAACCAGTTAAAACTGTTTTTATTATGATTGTTTTATCTTAAGGGTAGTTTTACCCTCTTGGCAACAGCTAAAACTAACCCAGTTGGTATCAAAACCTCATCATCAATTGAGTCCACGGACCCTGTAACTCAATTCCAGGCCAAAAGTGATGAACTTTTGCGTGAATTTTGACATCCCACGCCTGTCAGCAAGGATTTTGGGGGTCTAGCTCCCCCTTAGAGCTGGAGTTCCTTCCCCCCCCCAAATTTAATCTTTCCAATTTATTTTTTCCTTTAATTCCTCATCATGTATTATACTTATAATTTACATATGTAATTCAATTCAATTGTACAGTACAATACAGTAATAATTGACACCTCATATGTAAATCAAAGTTCACTTATGTAATACACGCGCACATTTTGACATTTCAATTGAATTCAATTGAAAATACTTCAATTCCTCATAACTTCTAAACTAAACACAACACCTCAATTTTAACACAAAAATTGATGGTTAACACCACATGTGGTGTGAATTAAATTAAAGTTTTGAGGATTTTCAACTTTTGTATTGAAAATACTAAAAACTTAATTTAAGCTTATTTAGAGTTGAGTTACAAGAATTTCACTCAGAGGTGACCCCACCTGATTTTTTATGAGGAATCCAATGGTGAAATAAATTTTATATTTTTATTTATTGGATAAAAAGTTATAATAAATTTTATTTAACTTTTTTCCAAATTTATTTATTTTCTCACAATTTTGTTAAAGTTTCATTTTTACTTAATTTTTTCAAGTATAAATGTAATTTTATATTTACAAAATTTAATGTATTTTTTATTTTTAAATTATAATTAATTTTTTATTTTTAATATAATTTTATATTTATATTTTTATTTTTATTTTAATAATATAAATAAATTTATTTTATTTATATTAATATGTTATTTTTTATATTTGTGGTCTTTTGGGTATATGAAATTACCTCTAAGGCTCACATGGGACATATGAGTGAAGAAAGAACCAAAGAAAGAGTCTTTAGCACAGCTTGGTGGCCAAAGTGGGAACAAGACTTGAGTGAATACATCAACACTTGTACCAGATGCCAAAAAGCCAACAAAGGTCATGGAAAAAGATATGGATTACTCCAGATTATAGAGGAGCCCAAACACCCCTGGGAAATAATAAACATGGATTGGGTGACAGGCCTGGTCCCTGGAGGAAAAGACAGCTTTAATGCATGCCTAGCAGTAGTGGACAGGTACAGCAAGAGTGTCAGATGTCTCCCCTGTCACAAAGAGGACACAGGAATGGACACAGCCATAGTGTTCTGGAACAATGTGATTGCAAAATGTGGAGTCCCAAGAATTATAATTAGTGACAGAGACCCTAAATTCACATCAGAATTTTGGACTAATCTATATGAGATGCTGGGAACCAAACTAGCATTCTCCACAGCTTACCATCCACAAACAGATGGTCTAGCAGAAAGAATGATCCAAACACTAGAAGACATCATTAGAAGGTTTTGTGCATATGGCATGGAATATAAAGACAATGAGGGATATACCCATGACTGGGTAACCCTCCTACAAGCTGTAAAATTGGCATACAACACAAGTATACACTCAGTGACAGGAAAAACCCCTGCCACATTAGAGAAAGGATGGAACCCACTACTTCCAGTAGACTACTTGAAGAAGAACCTCCTCTCAGTACACCCTACAGCTAAAGACTTCCACACAATGTGGAAAACTGCCTGTGAAAAAGCAGAACAATGTGTAGCTGAAGCCAAATTATACAACAAACAGAGATATGATAAAAGTCACCAAGAACCTGATTTCAAAGAAGGAGACCAAGTTCTAATCTCAACTCTTAACTTCAACAATCTAAGAGGACCCAAGAAGATGAGAGACTCATTCATAGGACCATTCACCATTATTAAATTAATAGGAAAGAATGCAGTAGAAGTCAACCTGACCAAAGAGTTTTCTAGGAAACACCCAGTTTTCCCTGTGAGCCTGGTCAAACCTTATCACCAAACAGATGAGGAGAAATTCCCTGACAGAAAGAAGACAGTCACCCATGAAAGATTGGTAGAGGAAGATGACTCACCTGGACCAGTGAGAAAGATCATTAAAGCCAGGAAAATAAGAATTAATGGGAAAGACAACAGGCAATATCTGGTTAGATTTAAGAATCAACCAGCAGATAAAGATAAATGGTTAACTGAGAAAGAGATCCCAGATGGACAAATACACCTCAGAAGATTCAGAGCCTCCAGAAGGGCTGAAGAGTTTCATCAATGATGAGCCTTCTTTTGAGGGAGGGTATGTCAGCCTGTGACTCAAAACAGAGCACTAGCATGACATCCAAAATACCATAAATAATGGTATGACAAGTATTGAACAAACATAGTCAATACAGGTAATAAATAAGAGGAAAACAATCCTCTTAAATTAAACACCAACCTTATCCAAACAAAATAAGGAAACCTAGAGGAGAATAAACAAGCCAAAACCCTTTTTTTTCACCTCTCATCTAGCTTATGCATATTTAAGTTATCCTATACCAAAATGGTATTCTTCTTGAAGCTCACATAGAGAGCTACACAATGATATCATCCATGTTGTTGTAACACCACTACAACTGGAGATACCATAGGACCCTTATTTCAAAACCAAGACCCCCCTGAAGGTCAAAGAGGGCTGGTACAAAACTGTACAAAAGTATAACCAAATTAAAGACATAACCAAGAGCTTTAATTTGAGATACATTAGACCTCTGTATCTCTTAAATTGACTGAGGGATCTTGGTTCAAAGGTTTAACAACCAAAAATACAGATATTCTGAAAACAAGAAAGTAAACAAACCCCTGTATCTTTGGCATACACTCATACAACTGTACAGTGTAATATACCAAACTGTAGAGCTAATCAAGCCCTACAAAACTGTATCATCAGAATACAGATATCTTCCAAATTGGAGAAGATATCTGGCATGGAAGTTTTTGAAGCCTCATACAGATGTACAAAATTACATCCAAAAACTTAAAACCCTTATAACTTTTGCTATTTGAAAGAAGGGTAAACATGAAGCATACCGAATTGAAGACCTCATCAATCACTTCAATTCCGTGCCCTTGGATTCTTGATATCTCAAAAACTGACTAAGATATCTTGGTTGGAAGTATTTTGACCAATACTGGCCTGTACCAAACCTGTACCAACCAGTACTGTCTTGATACTTAAAATAATGGTTGTTTAGAGCTTAAACCCGCCCAGAATGACTAATATTGATCATACAGACACCAGTACAACGTCATCCAAGTGCTGACGTGGCAGGTGAATAGTTTTTTCACCCTGTATTGACCCATAATGATCATTTGTGCTTCTAAAACCACAATTCTGCCTATGTTGACATCAGAATTGAGGATCCAGAACCACAGATTTACCATTGGAGTGAAAGTTTTCACTCCTCTGACGTGTGAAGAGTTAATAACTCTTGACAGTCTTGAAAGATATAAAAAGGAGGGTTTTTTCCTTGAAAACCCATCATCATTATCTTATTTACCCATATTCTTACATGACAAAACTGTTATCCATCAGTAGTGTGCTTAGAATTATCAAAGATATAATTAGAGTATAATTATTGTAGTACTTCTTTACAGTCAGAGATATTAGAGTATTACAACCCAGGTCCTCAATAGACTCATCACCACTGTTACCACGTAGCAGTAGGACCTGAAGAATTTAATTTATTCATTTTTTGACGTCTCACAGTCATAATACTAGCTTGTATTTACACTTTATTGCTTCAATATAGACTCACCCTGACAGACACCTCATATTCATGATTATGGGATATTATCCCATGGTAAGGCTGTATATGACAGCAGGTGGGATTTGGACCTTAAACCAGCCATACCTCTGTCAGTGTTTGAGATATCAACCTCAAATATGGTTCATTGGATAGCCCTGTATGAGCTCTACACAATGGTACCCAATTTGGTATGGTTATCATTGAATATGGCAAAGTTATTCCATGTACAAGGTTTTTTGTACATACGCGTGGTTTGGGCAAAAAGCTGTATTGAGCTTGTTTGCCTCATAACTTCTGTTATAGTTGAGATATAAAGGAGTGGATGGCACCATCAGATAGCCCTGATTTTGCTCTTTCCAAAGATACCCCACTTCAGGTATCCCACACTAAAACTGTAGAAGTTAGATGAGAGGTGAATGTTTTGTTCACCCTTATTTGGCCTGAAATTGACCATAACTCCAGTAATATTGGTACTAGCTCAGTTTGGCTGGTACCATTGGATAGCCCTGGCTTAGAGCTTCATTCTGAATACCCATTTGATGGGGTTAAGCCTCTCCTTCTGGATTTTAGATGAGAGGTGAAAATTAAGGTTTATGCTCAGCAAGAACTTTGAGCAGGAATAACTTTGTATTTTCTTGTCCTATGGTGATGGGACTTATATTTTCAGAAAGAGGTGAGTTTCCTCTATCGTTTGATACCTTTTGAGCTAATTTGGCTCAGCTCCATGTTTTGGTGGTATCTTGGCTATACCATTGGTTTATGGTATTTTGGCTGTCATGCTTGTGCTCTGGTTTTGAGTCACAGGCTGACAAGTTACAAATGGGTTAATTCATGTAATCTTCCCTGTACAAGCTATCAAGGTTAGTTGACCTTGTGTTCATGCAGAGTTTCTTGGTTTTCTACTCCTCTTAGTGGCAATTGGTTACCACTTCTTGTTGGTATTGAGGCTTTCATTGCACCCTTTTCTTTTCCCTTATTTCTCACTGTTTCTGAAGGTATCACTGGGGTAGTGGCTTGTTCCTGGGTTTCAAGTGGTATTAAGTTTTCTTCCACTGAATAAAAGGAAATGACGACATATTTCAGTTAATACTTCTTGAAATGCTGTTTGCATGTCTGAAAATAGCCTCTGGGCAATATATTACTATATTATACCTCTGTATTATGATATTTAATTGAAATTATCAATTCCACATCAAGAATACTGGTTTTTGGATGTATGGTGTAAAGTTTGTATCCCAATATCTTAGATATTAACTTTTGATGAACAAGTGTAATATTATCAGTGGCTACAAAATGGAAAATTGAAATTATCAATATTTCCACCACCACCTCTGAACTGTTATTTACAGTACTGAGGGTTCTTTTGAATTGAAAAAGAATTTATTAAGGGTTTTTAAATATTTTGATATCAGAAACATGCCCAAAATAGTTTTGTGGTAATTAAATCATAACAAACCATGTGAAAAAGCAATAAGAAAGAAAAAACACAGTTGTATATGATTATATAAAACTCATAAAAAAGAGGTATAATGTGTAATATATCATTTTTTTCAAGGGTTTTATGCCTAAAAAAAGAAACAATAATGCTAAAGAAGAAAAATAAGACAGAAAACTCACTCTTACAACCAAAAATAGTCAAAAAAGTTGAAAAAAACATGGCCAGGCCCCCAAATTTTCTGGTTGGGTCTATGATGAAGGGGTAAATTAATGTATATAAAATTTCAATTCTGACTTTGACATGCATTATTGAGTTAAAAAGGGTGTCTGAGTGCTTTTGAAAGTCCTGGGTGTAATATTACTGGTCAAGTTACTATAATGAGACCTGCAATACACTAAGTAAGGTATACCTGGTTTTTTTCCCATAGTATGACTATTTTTGGCAGTTATAATAAATATTAATTCAAGAACAGGATTGGGGTTCCTTTTATGGCAGATAAAAGGCCTCCTTTCATCCTGAAATGCAGTGGAAAGATCCTCTAGACCATCCACATAGAGAAATTGAGGATTTTGTACTTCAGAGAACAGGAATGTGGTTTACACACGGCCTATATGGTCTGTATTGGCCTCAGATGTGGCTTTGAAACCAGATCTGGGAAATTTCCCCAAAAAAGGGTAAACATTTTCATCTGGGGACCACACAGCCCCCTTCTGAGGTGTATGAAATGTGAAAAGCTGTAAAAAACCTGTATGGTACCCCAGTATTGAAGTATGAACAAGCTTCTTAAATCTTCTATAGCTTTGTCATATTTTAAGATATGGAGGTCAACATTGGTTCCTGGTGTAGTGCTCAATGAGATCTACAAAATGGTTCCTCATTTGGTATGGATAAAATTAAATATGGCTGAGTTATTCCAGGTTCAATCTTTGTTATCAAGATATATGATTTTCTCAAAATCTGTATGCAACTTCTTTTCCCCATACCTTTTGTTCTAGATGTGTGAGCCTTAGAGTTATCTTCATATACCCAAAAGACCACAAATAACAAAATAAGATACAAATATAAATAAAATGAGTTTTTAATATTATCAAAATAAAAATATAAATACAAATACAAATTTATATACAAAAATAAAAATTTAATTATGATTGAAAATAAATTTTACATTAAATTCTAAAATTATGAAAAAGATGTTTTACTTGAAAAAATTAAGTAAAAATGAATTTGTAATAAAATCAATTAAATTAAATCATTTTTGGTAAAAAGTTACATGAAATATATTATATCTTTTTATCCAATAAATAAACTTAAGAAAATGACTCCACCATTGGATCCCTCATCAAAAAATCAGGTGGGGTCACCTCTGGGTAAAATTTCTGTAACTCAACTCTAAATAAGCTTAGATTAAGTTCTTAGTATTTTCTGTACAAAAGTTGAAAACAATCAAAACTCTAATTTTATTCACACCACATGTGGTGTTAACCATCAATTTTTGTGTTAAAATTGAGGTGTTGTGTGTAGTTTAGAAGCTATGAGGAATTGAAGTATTTTGAATTGAAATGTCAAAATGTGCACATGTATTACATAAGTGAACTGTAATTTGCAATGAGGTTTTGATACCAACCAGGGCAGTTTTAACTGTTGCCAAGACGGTCAAACTACCTTCAGCTAGAAAAATATCAGTAGAAAAAGTTTTAACTAGTTTCTACGTCTCTTACACACATTCTGACTTGTTTTGAAGGTTCTAGATCAGGTATTACTATAGTAATGGCTGATTTAAGTGTCTAAAATGGCTAAAACCAGCCCTTTTTTGGTCTAAACCAGGGTTCAATGATGCCATAATTGGCTATTCTATTTTCAGAATGTTTTCAACAACTGACAAGATTAAATTTTACTTTTGGAGTAAGGAAATTGATGGCTATAAAAGAATGTGCTCTTTGGCCCACTTTCCTCTTCATGTTAGAATCTTTTCCTTTTATAATTAGTTTAAAAGCTGTTAAACCAATCAATAAAACATTCCAACCACCCTTTTTAAATAATTTTAAACCTTTTAAACACATGAAAAAGTCATTATAATCATTGTTTGTAACTCTTATAATCATTTTTACCCCTTGAACCACCCCGTAAGTGAATTGAAGCATCTTTCATCACTAGTAACTTTGTCACTTTGTTTCCAAATTCACTGTGGTCAATTTCGTGCCTGTTTTCTCTTTATATATATTTTTAAAGACTTTTGTCTTAAATTAGTTTCTTGCAGTTCTTTGCTCAATTAATTTCAATTTAAATTGCTCTTGAAAAAATTTCATTTTTAGCCTTAAATATCTCTTGTAGAGTATTTTAGAATTTGTTTTTATTTTTGGTAGAACAATATATCTTTAGAAAAATATTTCTTTATACTTATAAAGTTAAAAACAATAAACCTTTTGTGTTTTCTCTTAAAAATACTATTTCATACTATTTTTTAATTATATTTTACCTTACACAAATTTTGAGGACAGGAAAAGTACTTGATTTTTAATCAAAGTTTCATATCCAAACCATACATTTTGTGAGCCTGTGAGGTATGTTTAACATACCCATAAGGCCACAAATGATTTTATAAACAATTAAATTTGTCTTAAACAGACTTTTTAGTTGAATTTAAAATAAAAAATAATAAAAAATAAGTATAACTTTTTTTTGGATAAACAAAGTTATAATTATTATGTCATTTTTGGATTCTACACCAAAAATAACCTAGGGTACACCCATAGGGTGTTATACCCAAAAACACTTATTTCTTGTGTTATTAGAAGATTTAAGAATCTCACAGTACTAATGTAACTTTTTTAACATTTTTTTAAATTGTTAAATTTAAGCTTAATTAAGCTTAATTTTAAAGTTACATAAGGTTTATGCAACTTTACCAAAATTTTAGTTAAAATTAAGGTGTGGTGTATATTTACTGAATTGGCTAAGGATTTGCCATACAGAATGTAAATCCTGCGTGAGCTCAATTTAAAAGGGTTTAAGGCCATAGTATGGCTTTAAATAAATAAAAGGGCAAAATCCACGCAAAAAGGTGGGACAAAGGAAAAAGACCAAATAGAGCTGGGGTACCCAACTTTTTGGATCTGCAAGGATTCAATTAAGGTTGTCCACCTGTATTGGAGGATTTTCAACCTTATTTAAACTTTAAGATTAGACTTTGATCCAACCTTAAGGTTTAAACTGGTTTTATCCTAAATTGGACAGGAATTTCAAGCTGCCAAGAGGGTAAATCCCAATAAGCAGGCTTGGAATCAAGGTTTTAAGAACTGTCAAAGCTTAATCAAGCTTAAAAAGCTTAAATAAGCTTAAAACTTTAAGGTTTCAATCATCAAAACCTTATCAAAACTTAAGGTTTTGTGTGTATTGCTATTTTACGTGGAAAAATAGTAATAACTTCAAAAATTCATTAAAAATCCAAATCTTAATGGATTTGCTTGAAAATTTCACACAGCTTAGAATTTAATATTATCCATATATAAATTAAATTTTAAGTATCTTTTATTAATAGGTTTCCTGGGTAATTAGTCTGGAAAATCACTTTTCAATTAAGCTTAAAGAAAATTATGATTTCTTTAAAAATTAATTAAAAATTCAGTTTAAGAGATTTCTGCTTGAAACTCTGATTTTATGTTGTTCATGTGATGAACTTTAATATAAATAAACTTATTTTATATTAAAACTTAAAATAATTAAACTAAATGAGGATTAAAGTTACTTGGAGTTAAGAATAACACTGGTAACTTTAAATTGGAAGTAAAAATAAGTTGCCTTAAGTTAAGAACTTAATTTTTAAGCATGGTTTTTCAGTTTTGACCTGAGCACGCCCTCTACATCCATTATGAATCATGAGAGCTGCTCTGTAGACATAAAAAAGAGTCTTTTCATCACTGTTTTTGTCCATCATTCATAATCAATCCAATCATATTAGACATTTAAACAGGTAAAGTTTTATTAAATATAAAATCTTATTATTAAAAGTAATTCTTAAGTTATTTTTATTCTTTATTTATTAAATTAAAGAATTGAAGTCATAGAATTCAGATTATTGTTGTAATCATCTATAATAACTTTTATTATATAAAATTTTCATCTTAAATATCTTTTAAAATCCACAAATTCCTCTCAAAAACTCTTTAATCATAAATTTTAGTATAAAAAGTTGTTTTATCTTTGATTTTATTGATTTTTGGCGTGTTTTTAACTTATAATCATTATTTAATATAATAACTGTTGTTTTATAACTTGTTGTATTAAATAAATATTATAAGTAAGTTTTCTTTAAAGTTCTATATTTTTTTTTATCTATTATTAGTTTTTTTATATAGAATTTTATTCTATAAAGAATTATTTCTGCACAGTGTGTGATTAATTCTTTTTATAAATAATATTTATATTATTTATAAGTGGTTAATATTCTTATTTTCCACGTGTAATTGTCTCATTAAGAGCTTTACACTTCTTATTGTTATAACTGTCAGTGACTATAACAATAATAGAATAATTATAATTTATTATAATTATTATATTTTTTTTTATTATTATATTATTATAATAATAATTAAATTTATTTTTTTATATAATTATTTTTAATAATTATATTTAAATTTGTGGTTATAATATTTCATTATATTATATTTTTCTACTGAGGACAGTCATAGTACTCTTGATATTGTTACTATTATCAAGAGTTTCATAGACAAACCTTACACATTTGGGGGCCCAGCCATTATATTCTACCTGTGACATAATTTTTTCCTCTATTTAAATCTTTTTTTATTATATTGAAAAATATAAAAATATATAAAAATACTTATAATTTAAAAAATTCATAAAAAATAATTTTTTTCATATTATAAGTGAGGCTTTATTTTTTCATTTCTCTTTTGAAAAAAATCATTTTTACCTAATAAATTGGCTTTTTCATTAATTTGAGTTTCTGAAGATGTGGTAAGACAAGAAAATATTGAAACAGCCTCAACAGTAACAAGCATTGTTCCTGCAAGTACTGTGAATTCTGACTATAATAGTACAGTTATCATGAATCAGAATAATCAACCTGAACCAATTTCTTCTGAATTAATTAACTTGGATATAATTAATATCCTTAAGAAGGCAAATAAATTGGCCAATAGTAAGTTTTTTGACAAAAAATACTATTTTCAAGCCTTTTAACCATAAAATATGCCTTCAACCAGATCAGGAGCCAGCTATAACCACTAAAGCAGCTCCCAAATATCATTTTTATTTCTATTTTATTATTAAAGGAAATTATTCCACCTTTTTAATTTTTTGCAACAATAATAAAGGGCCATAAATATATTAAATTATCATATACTGATATATGTATTTTATTGTATCAATATTTTTGATGTGTTTTTTGTATTATTTTATTAATTTATTAGTATAAACATTTTCTTCCATAATTATAATAATTAATTATTATTATGATCATCTTTTAAGTCATTCTTTAAACTTCATCAGGACATTGAGAGTACAATTAGTAAAATATTAGTAAATTGCAATTATTGTTTCATGGTCAAACCTTAAAAATACAGTTGGAATGGAAAAGACCAATACCTCAAAGGCCAGGTGATTGGTTTCTTCAAGTGGACTTCTTAGTATCCCTCATCAATCACAATCCTGGGTCCTTGGAAGCCTTCCTTTAAAACAAAATGGGGGACTGATGGAAGGGAGTTTTTAAAATTTATCCATTGTATTTGTGAGAAAAAATGCTGCATAATGATATATAATACCATATATTCCCTGTGAGCCTTAGAGGTATTTTCAGATACCCAAAAGACTACAAATAATAAAATAAGATAAAATTATCAATAATAGAAGATTCTCTATATTATCAAAACAAAAATTGAAATATAAATACAAATTTATACACAAGAATGAAAATTCAATTATAATTTGAAAATAAAATTTCATTGAAATTTTAGATTGTGAAATCACATTTTTACTTGAAAAATTGTAAATAAAAATGAATTTTCAACAAAAATACCAAAATTGAAATATCTTTGGAAAAAATTCAAATAAAAATTATCATAACTTTTTATCCCACAAATTAACATATGAGAATTAGTTCACCATTGAACTCATCATAAAAATAAGGTGGGGTCACCTCTGGGTAAAGTTTCTGTAACACAACTCTAAATAAGCTTAAATTAAGTTTCTAGTATTTTCTATACATAAGTTGAATATCCTCAAAACCATCATTTACTTCACAACGAATGGGGTGTTAAACATGAATTTTTGTGGGAGAATTCAGGTGTTGCATGTAGTTTAGAATTTATGAGGAACCAAAGTATTTTCAATTGAAATGTCAAAATGTGCGCATGTATTACATAAGTAAACTTTAATTTACATATGAAGTGTCAATTATTACCTTTTTTTATTGTAACACATGATGAGGAAATAAAGAAAAAACAAATAGGAAAAATTGATTCTGGGGGGGAAGAGGAATCTTAGCTCCATGGGGGAACCAGACCCCCAAACTCCTTAATGACAGGCGTCATATTTCACTATACATGCAAAGGTTCATCACTTCTGGCCTGGAAATGAGTCAAAGGGTCTGTGTCTCAATTGATGATCAGGTTTTGACACCAACCAGGGCAGGTTTAACTGTTTCCAAGAGCATAAAGCTACCCTTAAGATAAAACAAACATTATAAAAATGTTTTAACTCCCATTACGTCTCTTACACACATTTTGACATGTTTTCAAGACTTAAAACTAGGTATTACTATAGAAATGGCTGACTTAAGGGTCAAAAATGGCTAAAAATAGCAAAAAATGGCTAAAACCAGCCCTTTCTTGGTCTAAACCAGGGTTCAATGATTCCATGATTGGGGTTTATGTTGTCAGAGCTATTTCCACGACTGCAAAGAGTAACTTTTACTTTTGGAGTAAGAAAATTGATGGCTATAAAAGAATTTCTTCTTTTCCCAACTTTTTTCTTCATGTTAGAATCTTTTCCTTTTATAATTAGTTTAAACATTGTTAAATGTTTGATCAAAGTGTCATATCCACACCTTACATACCCCATCAATGGTTGCTGCAGTTATGAGTGAAGGAATGGGGATTTTTTTCCTGTTTCTTTTGGGTAAAGCCTTTTTAAAGGTTTGCTTGTGGTCTCTGGTGATTTCCAGAGGCTGTTACTTGAATTCTGAGGGTGCATTGTTAACAATGGCCTGTTAAAGATGTTTGGCCATTTTCCCCATTGGGAGTTTATGGCTCAAAACAGGCCAGGTGGGATAACCCATTGGAATCAGAACAGATGGGGCCTCAATTGACCTACAGTCAGTTTTGTACTCACCGTATAATTACAGACCCCAAGGCATAGAGGCCATAGTGGTGTCAAATGATCCAAAACCCCTACTGAAAGGGAGTTGGCAATAAATCCTGGAGATATTTGGTTGGGACACAGGCCCTGAGGCCTAATTCCATTAGGATGGCCTGGGGAGCCTGGGTTATGAAAAGGACCTAAAAGTACCTTGTTCCAGGATATGGCTTGTGAGCCATGACTGGGAATTGAGGGAAGAACTGGCCAGAGAAATAGGTGTGGCCCAGAGGCCAATAACACCACAAAGTGCCAATTGCCCATGAAATCTTCAAATGAAATTCTTTTCATAGATCACCAATTGGGGAATCTTTGCCATGGTTTTGAAACCCACCTGTCAGTTTCTAAAAATTTTAGACCTCATCCTTATTTGTCAAAATATTATTATTGGATCGTGATACAGTTTTTTTCTCCTGTTCTTGACAAATATGGCTTGTGCCTTGGTAAATTATAATTTAAGGGCAATGAAGGCAGAAATGTTTGAAAATTTCAGAACAATTTACATTAAAAAGGAGCTTATAAGTTATTTTATCTCTCCCGTTATACCTTCACTATAATGTCTGAGTGAACACTGTTTTTGTAGTATAAAATCTACTTATTTTAAATGATTTCCATTGTGTTAATTTCTTTTGAGTTTATGCTGGCTAGAAAGGGTTGGTGCTTTTATCTTCCTGGATATTCTGGTTTCAGAAAGTATTCTACCACTTTTTATTCTGATATATTTCCCAAAAGCTACTATCTGATTCATTTATCTCCTTCATTATTTTTGATAAGCATTTGTTACCTTTCTATTCTTTCTGATAGATAGTCACTTAATATCTTACATTAACTAACTAATCCTTCAAAAAACCAGAAATCATGAAAAAAATCTGCCTGATTTGTGGAAATCGAAATCTTTGTTAAACAATTCCATTTTAAAATATGTGACAAACTCAAGTGAAAGATGGAAATTATAAACTCTCAGAATTCTTACTTAACCATTAAGATTCATAACATATATGAAAATTAGAAAGACATAAAACACAGAATCACAAAATTTTGACTTAATAATGTAATAAATTACATAATGAAAGGGGATGATTTCAAGAGGACATCAAGAAATACAAATACAATCAATGATAAACATCCTCAACCAAACCCTCAAATGCTAAGACAAAGTAGAAGCCATAATATACAATAAACAATAATATGAAAAGACCCACAAAAAACCTGACTTCAATGCAGGAGGCCAAGTCCTCATCTCAACACTGAACTGCAACAATTTGAAATGTCCTAAGAAAATGGGAGAGTCATTGAGGTACCACAACACTAGGTGTGGTGGTAACTCAGGCCTCAGCTCTGGTAATGTTGTGTGCTCATTTCAAAGTATGAGAAAGATATATTAATACCCAGTATTCCCAGATTTGATTCATATGGTACCACCATAATATCTTACTTATCTGGCCTTTTTTTCAACCACTAATCTTAAAAGTAACACAATCTGTATTGAGGATTACCACAAACCTTTGGTACCCATATTGTTTTTATTTGGTTATTTGGTTTCAGACTCACCTAAAAAACAACAAGAATAATGGGAAAGAGATATCGAAATCTACCTAATTTCTTGAATTCTAGAAATCAGTGATAAACAAGGCTACAATGCTCTTATATCATTGAAAAATGGCGATTTCTCCTATTAAGGATATCAAAGCATTCTTTTTGGGTTCAAATTTTTTATTTCTCAAACAAACATTCAATCAGAAAGATAGAGATGTAATATTAAAAATGAAAGAGAAAATATCTAAATATATTTCCTATAGATCCATATTTCTGTTTGATCTCAAGAGTTTTAAAGAAGATATATTATAAAAGAATTCAACAAAGTTTCAAATTAATTGCCAATAAGTCAATTATCACTGAACAGATATTGATTTTTGCCCTCCAAGTTTCATTTAATCTCATTTCAAAGACTTGTCAAATGTTGTTCAAAAAACCATAGATTGTAGTCAGTATATGGTATATCAGATCTTACTGGTTTATTATTTCATATTATATCTTGTACTATGAATTAATCACTGAATGTAATATCAGATAACGTTCAGCTCCCAATCTTCTTTTCATTCACTAAACAATACTCTATATAAATAACTTCTCCTTTTTGAAGTTAATTAATTTGGGCAATTCTTTCAGAATTAATACTAACTAGTTTCATTAGAAAATCTGGTTAACTTTCCAAAGAATATGGCTTAAAGACAGGCAGGAATTTTCAAAAGAGGATTACATAATTCTAAATGGATCCTTGAGATATAATGACAAAAAAGATCTCTTGATTCAATTTGATGACAAAAACGTAAGTTTTTTACAAAGATGTAACATCTAAAAAATGAAATAATTATAATGATATTTTAAAAGGATATTTCTTCCAAATATAGAATACCCCCATTGAATAATATACAAGAAAGATGATCTATAAAAAATATTCCACAATCAGATGGGGTCGCGATATGCTTTGCAAGCTTCTACAAACTTATTTCTGGATTTTTCTTAATTCTATCTCCTTACTTCCTTCATTTCCCTCAAAATGCACTTCTTTTTTCAAAACTTCCAATTATTCCTTTTGATTTTTCTTAACATTGGTTATTCTTGTTGACTTCTTGTATATTCATAGTCATAATACTAATAATTAGTTGGAAAGTCAATTGTAGTTTTTTTTGTAAATAAAATAACCTTCCAATAATTTTTGCAAGAATTTGAAAAGTCCTGAGTTGTTAATAGATTAATATCTTTATTTCCTTATGGGGATTTCCTTTCTCTAAATTTGATGAATCTGCAATTATGAAATATATGAATTCAAAATTCTCTTGAAGATCCCAAAAATACTAGAATTCTATAAATCAAATTATACTAATAATCAAGATTTAACAGCTATATCTCCGGCGTTTGAAGTATTTTTTGAAATCCTTGTGGTATTTCTTAAATACCCAGATGGGCCTCTAATAACTCTATCAGAAGTTTTTGAATATAAAAAGCTCATGAAATATTTATATGCAAAATATTCATGAGTTTTCTGAATGTGAAGATGAATAACATTTTGATGAGTAGTAGATGCAATTATTTAAGCCTGAATTTGGATACAAGAAAATAAATTCACATGTGGTATCCCAAGAGGGTGAATAAGATCAAATTAACTTCATGAGGTGAAAATTTGGAAGTTGAATATGCTCTAACTAGCTCCTTAATGTGGTAATATGAAAGATGACTAAACAATTTACCTTTGATACCAAATAAGGGTATGTGAGAGTTTGGTTTTTTCCTTTTCACAAAAACAATGGCATTCTGACAAATCCTATACCAAATATACACAAAACTAGTTTTATTCAATTCCGAGGAGTTACAAATACTGTAATTATACACAAGGTATTTCTTATTCAATAGAGGGGATAGTGTTATGAGATGAATTAGTATGATTACACATAAATTAGTCAAACTGGACCAAACACATCAAAGAAGGCCAAGTTACCCAAATTCTGAGGCATCTTGGTAATACCCAGCTCAAAATATTGTATCCATAGCTGAGTCTTTCTAAAACAGTTTTTAAAATGATTTGGGAACTATTCCTACTAAGTCTACGTCCCATTGGTCATTAGAAAAGAGCATATAGGGTGCTTTTTCAATGTGTCAAGAAGGTAATAAAAACCTTTGAATCACTTTAAAAATTCAATTCTTAAGTACATATAATGATAAAAGAAGAAATGGTTTATTTCATAGCTTTCATGTCGTTTTCATAAAACTACTTCATAGTCATCAGTTGTTGCTATGCTACTTTAACATAAGAAATAAAAATAGAGTAAGTTTTAAAAAAATCATTTAGATTGAAATTATTCCATAATTTCTCTCAAGCTTTCATATATTTTTAAGGAAGTATAAATACCCAATAAAAGAAGAAATCTTTGTGGTCCAGTAAGCTCAATTGAAACATTTACTTAGAGTCTTATAAAAAAGATTCTATCTGAAACAATAAATATTCGTTATCTCACAAAGGCGACCGGCTCAGATAAAGTTTACAATATTATAAATAGACTTTAAGACACCTTTTCTTTATAAGAAATAAAAAACTAATGTTGTAACTCCATTTTTCTTGACCATAAATGGCATGGTATCAATTTAAAATTTCATCATTAAGGAATTGTCATAATTTGACTTCAGAAAAAGTGATCCAATCATGAAGGATAATAGTCTCACTGGCTTCTAACTCATTCATTCCTTTTTTTACTCCTTTGGAATCGTCTTTCAGCTGTTTTTGACTTCAAGAAAATCCAAAATCAACTCAAAAGTCTCAACAAAGACACGAATTATATTAAAATGAAAAAGGGTACTATTACACCTTAATCAAAAATCAAATTACCTATAGCCACATATTTCCTCAGCTCCATAAAATAACTTATTCTCTAGATATTGGTGATAAAAGAATAATAAGAATACAAGTTCTATACTAAAAAAAGAATATGCTTGAAATAAAATGTCTATATGGTTTAGAGATTAAATATTCATGAGAATGTTCAAAGCCTCATAAATGATACCATAACTATCACAAAATATGTCTTATATTTCTTCGCAGAAGGAAGACAATTACACTTAAATAAAGATGGTTTCACGCTACTAAATACCCACTTAAACACCCAAAACTACAAATGAGGTGTATTATTTCCAAATTGAATTTTAAATATCAGTAGAATCAACACAATAAAGCTCAAGGCTCTGCAGCAGATAAATGCGGTTAGAAGAAATAGGAATAAAATTCAGAAAAAGGTTGTATCTAAAAAGATCATTCAACATCCATATCAAATCACAAAATTGACAATTTTTTTACCACCAAAATTTTCTCAAGGCTGTGGATCATAGGAATAAATTTCAGTTGAAATATCAGCATATCTTCAAAGAAATGATGTAACATACCAAAAATATGGTGCGCTTTATGTATCAAATGACACCATTGAGGAGTTTCTCACCCAAACATTTCTCTCAAGGCTATGCATAATAGTAAGGAGTTTTCTTATAAATATCATCATATTTCAAAATTCATGCAACAATCAAACAAAAATATGGTGCAATATTTTGGTCAGACAATACCATTTTAAACTTAACCACTAAAAGAGAGACCAAGGCTGTGTACTGATTATGATAAAGTTCATACTGGTGCAATATCTTGATCCAATGCCACCATTTAAAAAGTATCCACCAGAAAGCATATCTCAAGGTGAAAAATTTCCAAGTCCCTTGTCTTTGGAGGGCTCTATGAAGGGTCCAAAAGGTATAAAGGAGTGTAATCCATCCATATTTTTCCTCCATGCTTCTTATTGAGAGAATAGTTTTTAGTATTCATCCATCCCCTTTGTAGTAGGATAATATAGTACTATAATCAAAAGACGAGCAGAAATTCTCACCATCTTATAATATTATTCATGATCTATTAATGGATTGAATTCAGAATATTAAAGAAGGAGCTTAATATTTCTTGATAGTCTTAGAGTTATCATTACATTTTGTAATTAGTTTTCAAAGATATTGTTATTAGTGTTTTCTTATATCTATCAAGAAGATTTATTAATAGAGAGGCTATATGATCACCATATCCTAATAACACTTATTACCAATCTTATATGAATATCTCATGATTACTGTATTCATGCGGATGGTATTATATTTCTGTGAGGTTCATTACATCAGACCTCTTTATAAATTATAATCACCCTTAAGTTATGGGAGTTATAATAGTAGCTTTAATATCTATGAAGAGTATTATTAATGGTGACGGTGATTTTCCAAAATGGTACTTAAGTTTATTTTGAATATTCTTCTTCTAGCCAAAAGGCCTCCATTATTCCTCATTGGAGAGAAATATGTTGTTATGTTTGGAATTTGTGTTGAGTATGATTGACTCTGGTAGAGAAATAATACTCCTATTTTAAAAATTTTTGGTAACCATTTTCTTACTAGGATTATTGCTTTATTTGCGTTTTTAAATAATTATATTTCTATTGATATTGATTATTATACCATTTAATTAAAACCACTCCCAGAACATGAAACTATAGGGAGATTGATTAATCCATTTTTTCAATACAGATAGGTGTAGTATCCTAGTCATATTTGAAAAATTATTTTACATAAAAACCTTGAAGTTTGGGAGGTGTTTGCATGCTTAAATTGTTTTTTTAAATATAAAATATTTTAATTAAAATATCTTTATAAGAATGAAATATGAACGAAATTCTCTTGCATAATCCAAGATTTAATATGATCCATTTCTGAGGAACAGTTTTCTTGAGTTCTTGGAGTTATTTCCTGCCTAGCCATAAGGCCTCAAAAATACTTTATATATTTGATCTTGTTTTCAAGTGAATTTGAATATTATGTTGAATTCAAGAATAATCAAACCTTCTTGAATCTACATTTTAATAAAAAAAGTTATAGTTCTTATGTTTTATTTTTTTCCTACCAATCAAATGAACTAGAGTAGCCCCATGGAGATTTGTACCCAAACCTTATCTTTTCAGTGGTTTTTAGCAAAAAAATCATTGTTCACATCCCATTATTAACTCTGTAACGATTGACAAATATGAAAAATGTTCTCTTGATGAAATATTTCAACATCTTATAACGTAAACATAAAATTACAAAAAAATCTAATATCCAGATGTTGTGTATATTTTCTGAGCAGCTAAGCATTTAATAAATAGACTACAAATCCTTCCTTGAATTTATTCAAGCTTTTTTCAAAGAAATGGTACATCATTTACTAAATACATGAATTTTGGATTTAATGGATCCCAATTAAGGTTATTCACCCATATGGATGTTTTTGAAAATTTACTCAATGTCAACAATTACATATTGGTCAAAGAATAAAGCTTAAAGGTCATTTTCATCCTTTTTTCCTTGTATTCCAAATTGAATAATTCTAAAGAGAATATAACACCATAAAGGCTTGTAATCAAGGATTTAGAACCTCCAAAATGCTTGAAAAAATTTAACTTCGAAAAAACAATTGAAAGCTGAGGTTTTCTTGTATGGCCATTTGATTTGAAAAAAAATAAAGAACTTAAAATTTGGACAAAATAAATATTTAAATTGATACACTTTAAGATTTGAAAAATTTTGAAGTCTCATGTCATCTGTTTACATAACAAAAAGCAATCACATTCCATGATTTTTGCAAAGGAGGAAAAATTTGCGATTCTAAAAAACAGAGGCATATCGCTCTAATTAAAAAAAATTAAAATAAGACATAGATGAAAAATATCATATTTTCCCTCAACCTTTAGCAGAGATCCGTCGCCCCCTATATATCCAACGAGAGGCTTCTGGGTCAGTTAGAAACACTGGAGTCCCTTTTGTTCTATCAAAAATAAAAGAAGATCCTGAATTATCTCAAGAAACAAAGTCTCTCGGCATTGGATCAAAACAAGGAGTTGTAGATGCCAAACAACAGAATGGAATAAAGAAGGGTGACCCTTACTATTAACCGTATACATACTACATCACAAGATTTCCAGTGAAGTCCCAAGGTAAATAAAGGGAATTAGAAGGGTCCCAAATGAAAAAAGATCAATGGAAAAAAAATTCTGATGGTAACAAACCTTACAAACAAAGGTACAAGATCCCAATATTCAAACCAAGATTAATATATATTCTGATCAGGATAGCAGTAACCCTCATGGAACTCAAATAAAAGAACATAAAAAGAGAAGAAAAAGAACTTTCAAGAAAAATAATCAATGAGTTCAGTCTTATCAATTGTACTATTACTGGAAAAATTAAAAGCTTCAGTAAATAAGTAAAGAAATTAGAATCACAAGCTGAGTAAATATGATAAAGGCATGAGGGATTTGGTGTTTTGAAACTATTGTTTTCAAGTTATGTTTTTTTCTCAGAAAGTGAAGGATCAAGATTTTTCAATCATGCATATTTATTCTATTTACAAGAAAGGAGTTGATAGGGTAAGTTCAATCTCTATTTAGACTTATGTCCATGATGTCTCAGTAGCCATTGTATTTTGTTACTTAACATTTATTTTGTATTTTCTTTCATTTCTTCTATTCATGTTGACTATAAGCTGTGATACCTATCTCTTTGGAGATTTTCTGATTGTGAGAAGCAGGTCAACACTTTTCTTTTTGATACCTTTGTCAAAAGAAACTATCTTATTCTTAATTGATTCTGGATTATAATTGATAAGTCATCTGTGCCTTTCTATAGTTTCTGATAAATAGTCACTAAATACTGCAGATCCAGTAATTCCTCCTTTGAAATGACCCATCAATTATGAATGTGGGTCATCCTGACTTGTTCTTTTTGGAATAAGGGCTTGAGTAATCCTTTCTTTGGTGATGCTCATTTTCATAATGATTTTGTTTGTTGTTTATGTCAAGAGATTTTGTTATAGATTCTTTTGCTATCTTTCTTGGGGCTAATTATTCAAGTTCCACTTCTCATTTGTTGATTGGATCTTGAATACTGCTATTATGAGCCTGTGGGAAATGTATGAAATACTCATAAGGCCACAAGTGAGTTTTGAATTTTATAAATTTGTCTAAGCCATAGACAGGAATATCAAATGTATTTAAAACAAGACAGAAGTATAGGTTTATATTTCATAAAAAATTGATATATGTTATTTCATTTTTGGATTCTGCACCAAAAATAACTTACGATATACCAATAGGATGAAATGTCCAAAAATGGTTATTTCTAAAATTATTGGAAGTTTTAAGAATGTAAAAGAACAAAAACACAATGAACAAATTTTTACTGAAATATTTATATCGTTAAATTGAAGTTTAATCCTAAATTTGGATATTTTTTAAATAAAATTTCAAAAATTCTGTTTTATTTGAGGTTTTGTTTATCTTGACTTCATTGGCCAAGTATTTTACATAAAGGATGCAAATACTTTTTGAGTTCAAATTAAATTCATTATGGTTTCAAATGAATGAGAGAGCCAGATGCACACAAAAATTTCAAAAAAGGCAAAAAGGAGAAAGTAGCCAGGATACCCAACATTTGGGATCTGAAAGATCCGTAATAATCTTTTCCACTTTAAACATGTTTTTTGGCCAAATTTAAGCTTTAAGATTAAACTTCTTTATTCCTCTTTTGGATGTGAATTACAAGCTACCAAATGGTAAGTCCCCTTATGCAGGCTTCAAATCAATATTTTAAGAACTTTGAAAGCTTTTTCGTTTAAATAAACATTAATTTCAATTCAAAACAATTGAAACCATATCAAAAGTTAAGTTCTGGTGTCTATTGCTATTTTTATTCCTGGAAATACCAGTAACCTCCAAAATTGATATAAAATACAGTTCCTAATGGGTTTACTTGAGAACTTCACAAACATTTTAATTCAATGTTGTGTGTATAGATCCAATATTTAGTATGTTTTTCAGTAGTTTTCCTTTTTATTTAGCCTTAAAGATACATCTTTTAATTATTATTCAAGGAAATCGATACTTCTTCAAAAAGAAATCAAGAATGTTTTTTGATGGATTTTCTTTTGTATTTCATTCTTAAGTTTCCCATGTTGTTAAGATTCATATGAATAAATGAATTTTATATCAAATATCAGAATAATAGACTCTATAATCCTCAATGAGCTCAAATCAACAGATGATTTTCATTAAATAAAGTAACCCTTGATGTAGCCTTAATTCATTTTTGAGTATTTAACAAAAATTCCCTCCAGAACATTTGGGACTATTTCAAAGAAAAAAATTCATTTCAAAATTTGGTAAAAAATTCTTTTGTAGCTAAAAAGAATTGCTGGGCCTTATTTGGAAAATCAAATCTTTTTGAAGCTTCATTGAAGATACTTTTAGTAAGACATGTATAATAACATCAATAAAATAAAAAATTCTTCCCATTCATTATTCCTTTTGCTGATTAAGAGTAATCTGGTCTATTTTTGAGAAATTTTTCTCCAATATTATGTCTTAAATTGTTCTATAGTTGAAAAGGAATATTCAGTCGCTATGCATATAAGAGTCATTTTCAACGCACAGGATTGTAATTTTTTTTATTAAGTATATTCCATGGATAATTGACGTGAATTCGTATATGTATTTCTAAAACTTTAAATTGGAATTGAAAAAGAAAAAATTCCCCATTTATTTTACAGATTTCCTGCTTCAAATTTCATGAGACTGTTTTTTTTGCATATTCACTTCCTGGCTTCTGTGATTAAATAAATGCATATTTGTAAGGGTGAATTTTCTTAAAATGGAGAATTTTGAAGAATTGAAATTTTTTTTGGAGTCAAATTGAGGACTTTGTATCATCTAGAGCTAAGGATAAAAAAATCCGACCTCCATATTTGGTATTCCTTACTAGTGATCGTATGTTATAATATTTTCATTATTGGTTTGTGAATTAATTGGTAATAATACATTTTCAAAAGTTATTAAGGGTGATACTTGAAAAGGGATCCATATAATTCAAGAGGACTGTTTGACATATTTATGTGAAAAATGATGTTTTCAATATTATTTCGAAAATTTCAACCAATCATTGATATAATAAATTTTGTTGCTTTACATATATCATCTTTTGGAAGTCAGAAGATTGCGGGTTGTATTAATCAACTGGAAAAATACACAACATAATACAAAGATTGGTTCAAATAAACAAAGATATGTTAGCGGCCAGGTTGTATTTCTCTTCATTTTAGTTTGATACAATGTTAGACTTGTAGCACCTTACCCCAGGGTATTCTTTTTTTTCATGGGAAGTGTGATATACCAAGAAAGGATAATTTGAATAATTATAAGGCATAACTTCTTATTTTTGAGAGGAACTCAAAAAATAAACAGAACAATTGAATTAGTTTTCATTGTGAAACAAATCAGGAAGTATAACAGTTTTACGTTAAGATTCTTTGTTTCCAAAATTTTGGATGGTTTTCAGTTTTTAAAAACTGTTTATCTCCCTCCAAAAGAGCTTTTTCTTCACATTCAGCTGCACTAACCGCTTTAGTTATTCATTGATCTTTTATCAATGTGGGGTTTTCAACGGGATCATATCCTATTGCGGTAGTACAAATTGATCATGGAGTGAGGCAAAACTGTGTCAAATGAAGATAATACTTTTGCGTTTTTCTTGAATAAAATTCAAAGAAAGGGTAAATAAACTTTGAAGATATTGGGTCCAATAAAGATATGAAATTTTTTTGAGATGACATTTCAATCTTTCATTGGTATTTTGACCAATTTGATTTTGATATCAGAAGTAGAGTTCAAAATCAATGTCTTCAACAGGTTTTACATATAATTTCATCATATTCGAAGATGTGGGATCTGATAGATATACGAAAACAGTTTGAGATTTTATTTCAATTTCTTATGGGAATTGAGACCAATTTTCTATTTATATGAACAATAAAAATTAAAATGAATGTGTTATACGTGTTTGACGTACAAATTAGACTTTGTTCATACTAATAGTGTGAAAAAGATATAAAAAGTGATGCCCAGAAGAAATTCTATGGGAATTTAGCTTGAATTTGATGGTTTTCATACCAGCCAGATAGCTGAGCCAGTGCGGTGGTACCTCAGGCCTCAGATCTGGCAATGTTGTGCGTTCAAATCTGATTGTAACATAGATGTAGGAATACTTGGCATCACCAGATCTGGGGCATGTGGTACCACCGTACTGGCTCAGCTATCAGGCCTTCTTTTTACCGCATCTCTTTGAATTAACAAGATCATTATTCAACCCTAAAAGAATATTTCAATACATGTATGGTTTTTTCTTTGTTTATTTTGGTATCAGGGTGGTATAGAAAAGGAAAATAAGGACTTTTCTGTAATCTAATCGAATGAGGCTTTGACAAAGATATTATTTATGATATTTATCTAACAGTATCCTATTCATAATTGAATTTTGTGTGATGTGATTTTAAAAGAAAAAAAAATAAGTTTTTTTCTTTTGTTGAACTAGAATTAAATTTCTCCAAATCTTTCTGTTTATCAAGTGATTTCGAAATAAAACAAAATATATGTTTATTTCATTTAAAAAAAAGTCTCTCTTTGGGTCAGGAATTCTCCATATTTCAATGCTTTTAATAGTTATGTCTGATATCATACTTTCTGAAAAGGATAAAAATATAGTCTTGAAAAGCTCAAAGTAAATATCCAAATGTATACTCTCAATAGCCCCATATTATTGAGATATTGAATGATAATTTGGCGTGATATGTTCTGGAATCACTTAATCAACTCACAAATGTTTTTCCCAAAAGTAAATAATAACTCCATAAATATTGATTCCCACTATGAATTCAACTTGATCTCATTTATAAGGGTCTTCTCACTTCAATTGGTAAGATTTGTAGCTCGTACTAAATCCACATTATATCTGATGGTATGTACTTCTTGGATAATAGGGTATCAAAAACCATCAATTCCCTAATAAATTGTGCATAATATCCAATGGATTCTGTCACCTATTATTCATTTAGCCGATAGTTCTGAGATGTTCCTTTGTGCTGAGTTATTTTATTTCTCCCATGAATGAATTATATTGATGGATTTATTTCTATTTTCTACAAAGTTCTCATGCTTTTGAAACCGCATATTAATTGTCATAATTATTTTTTTCTTTCTATGTTGTTGTGAGTTTCACTCCATTGAATCCTTTCTAATTAGTTCATTAATTATGGGTTCTCTGTAGCTTTTAAGGGTAGCAGATAACATCACTTCACGAAATATATTTGAGCTCTATCAGAATTGGTTGTAACTCTAGCTTCCGACTCACTTCAATTATTGGTCACATCATTTTTTTTAAAGATGATCTCCTTATATATTTATTCTTACACTTTGAGGCATAGAACTTGTTGGTGTGACACCTTTGTTTTAGGAGAGACATTTCCTACAAAAAAATATTGAGTCTTTGCGGAGGAATTGATTATTTAACACCTCAATTGGGGTTCTTAATAAACATAATCTTGTGATTTAATCATGAAACTTGGGAATATTGGATGAATAATATTACATTGTTTCCCACTTTTCCATAGTGGTACTTTACAATAGAGCTATGAACATGGCTAGAGTTATCCCTTTTAATTAAGTTTGAATTTGGAATGTGTTTCCTTTTATTCTCATTTTGATCAAAGCTTTGAAGTTCAGGATTCAAATATTTGCAAGATGGAGCTTTTATTTGAATAATTTGGCTCAAAAGAATAACCCTGATATAAACATAGGACATATTGAAAACGTTTATGATATCTTTTATAAATGTTTAGAAACGGACTTTCAAGATTTCTGTCGAAACATCCTACTGGAATGACTCATTCAAAATGAGTCTTGCATTTTCAGAAAAAATAATGAACATCTGCTTCAATTCATGGGAGAAAATCAATTTTTTCTATTTTTTTGTATTTTTTCAGTCATGAAGGATAAATGAATTTATATTCACATCAATATATGTCTTTCTTATTGTGGAAATATATAGTTTAATCCAAGAAAGGATTTGATATTTTGGGAATGTTAAATAATTACTCAAAAGGTGACACAAAGACTTTGTTCTATTTGCACTTTTCAATGCGCAAATTTCACAAAAAGTTCTTTATTCATCTATTGTGACAAATTATACCTGAACTCTTGTGAAACTGAGTAGGAATACTGAGCCACTAATGATTCCTAAGAATATTTCAACTGTTTATACACTCCAGACTCATTTCTTGTATGCTCAATTGAATCAAATTTGTTTGTAATTAGGAGTGGCTCCATGCCTATTGTATAAAAATCTTTTGACGCTGACAATGTTAAACATCAATGGAATCAAACATTAGTTTATATTTTTTTTTCAGAGAGATATACCCCATTATTCAAAGTTATAACTTTGCGTTAATCCTATATAATGGCATATAAGTTCCTTGTCTTAAAAAAAGGAATTTGAGTTATCAAAAATTTTTCATCAGTTGAATTTATTGGTTAAAAATGAAATGTGATAGATTTTTCAAATAGTGTGGCTTTGGACTTTGGAGAACTATCAAAGAAAAGAATCTTTTGCTAAATTTGTCAGAAATTTCCTTCAAAATTCCTTAAAGCTTCAAGACACGCTTGTCTGGTATTCTTCAGAAAAATGCCTGCCAGCAAAAATAATGGCTCCTCTTTGAAGCTTTCAGCCTGTCACAGCTTAATTATACCTGCCAGAAGATTTGGATACACCATCATCGTGAAGCCAATCTTGATATTCTTACTTAAACTTCCAAATTTGACTTCTTCAAATTTCGCTCAATGCGTATGCCAATGTTTCAATGCGGGAATTGTCCCATTCATGGAGTGAATTTCTTAACAAAAGGAATTTCTCAGGGGGTATCTCTTTCTAAGTCATGTTTCTTAGTTTGTGACAGTCTAAACTGGATTTTGGGTATATAATTCTCCATGAAAATAGTTGACTTGTCATAGCATGTTTGAATTTTGCTAAAAAAGTTGATTTTAAATCTTCTTAATATTTTTGATATCCTCTTGAAATGGTTCCCTTTCATTATGTAATTTATTTCATTATTTACCCAAAAGGTTGGTATTCTGGGTTTTTTAGATTTTTAGTGTTCTATATGTTATGAATCTTAATAATGGAGTAAATATTCTGATATTGTTTTGCTTTTCCTCTCGTACTTGATTCTGTTACATCTTTTTGAATGAAATTGTTTCCCACAAATTTGGCTTTACACCAATACAGGGGATTTATACCATCATTTCTAATTTTTCAAAGCGGTAATTACTGAATGTAAAGTATCAAGTGACTATCTATCAAAAAACATATAATAAAATACTTCTTATAAATACAAGTGACAAATAATCATTAATCATATAATGGCTTTTGAAAAAGATGTTTAATTCAAAAGTGGTAAGTTTCTTGTTAAAAACAGAAAATCCAGGAAGGGGGAAGTACCATCTCTTTATGGTGGGCATAAACAAAAGAAAATTAAAGCAATAGAAATCATATATAAAAAGGAAATTATACACAACAAAAGAGAGTGCTAACTGACACATTATAGACAAAGTATACATAGAGATGTGAACTACATTATACACTCATTCTTCTAATGTGAAATAATTTTGATTTTTTTTAAAAGTGTTGCCTCCATTTTCTTTGGATAATAATTAACAAAAGCATAAACCATATTAGTCAGGAAAAATAGGAACAATGTTTGAATCAGGAGCTAATAACAAGATGTTTACAAATAAGCACTAGTTCTCAATGTTTTGGGAAATTGACGGTAGGGTAGAAAATAGGTCAGGAGGGATTGAAATTCAAACTTTAATGGAAGGAAGAGATCATTAAATACTCAAAGTGAAGGGAATTCAACTTTCAAAATGCACTAGAAATATCAACTCTTCCTTATAGCCTTGTCTCTCTAGGTCAAATCTGGAGAAAGGCTAGTTACCTAGTTTGATTTTTAGACAAAAAGCTTGATGTGGTTAGAAGTCAAAACCATATTCCCAATGGGACTGTTAACAAAGAACTTTTACACCCGGAACTAAAATACAACCCCAAACCCAATTTCACCAAACAAAAACATCTAGGTCATTATTGAAAATTCGAAAACTGTGAAAGCTGTTGCCTTGGAAAAGCCAAAAGTAATGTGTTCAGATCAGAAATTGAAAGAGCTACTTAACCTTTGGAAGAAATTTCTGTTGTCTTAATGGGACCCCTCAGAGTAGAATGACTTGGAGGCGCTAAATACATCTTTGTTACAGTAGACATAGAAGCCCGTTTCAAAAAAACAATTGAAGTAAATTATACAGTTAGCTGGGAGTAGTCTTGAAAGAAAAGCCAAAAATCTCATTTTTTATGGAGTCAATGAATTTTTAAATATTGAACTGAATAAAAGTTTGTCAATGAAACTGAATAGAAGTCATTATTACCACCCCTTAAGCGCCCCAATACGATTGTATTGCTGAAAGAACAAATATAATGCTAATGGAAAAGGAAAGAACCACAAATATCAAATACAGACTTGGAAAAGGAATGTGGGAAGGATTAGTCAATCTCACCAATCCCATAAAGGTTATAATCCCATATAATAGTGAGAGTTTTTTGAAATTTGTTTTAATAAAAAGATCAATCTAAATATCATTATACTATTTGTGTGCTGAGCCTTCTTGACCAATACTGGATACAAACAAAGCTTGGAAATTAACATTCAAAAGGGATCATTTTTGGATATTAACCCAGCTTTTTAGTCTATTTTATCTTATTGGATGACACTAGTTAAGGTATCCAACTACAGGATGTCTTCTTGAATCAGGAAAACCTGCTCTTTAAATGAGAAAAGCCTGTAGCACCCAAAGAAAGTTAATCAACTTGGGGGGAAGGCAAAAAAATCAAATGAGTAAAAGAAAATGAGCAACTAATATTGCGTGATAGAAACTCAACCATCTCAGATGATATATACCAAGAAGTTGGAAAAATATCACCTCTATTAAATAAGACCACTGTTCATGATGCAGGGAACAAAAAACCTTTTATTAATGAGAGGCGATGTGAAAAAAAAATCTCCATCATTGGTAATTGAGGGAAAGCAATAAGGCTCCTAAAAGCATTAACCCCAAATTTCAAAGAACATAATCAGTAATAGAAATACAAATAAAGGAACAAAGGTAAGACAAAGGGATACTCTCAATCCAACTTACCTCAGCCCAAGCCCTGATTGAAAACAATAAATAATGGCCATGTTCAGTTGAAAATTTTAAAATGAGTCATGAGTCAATGAAATGGAAAGAATCTCTTTTCTCTTAAATTCATTCAATAAAAAAACAACCTGTCTTTAGTGTATAAAAAAAGAAGACTTACCCAAAGGGAAACCCTTCAAAAGTATGCAATTAATATTTACCAAAAAGATTGAAAAAAAGGCAGCTGAAAACATACAAATCCAGGTGTGTAGCAAGGGCTTTCTCAGAAAAATGTCATGCATTCCCACAAAACCTTATTTCCAAAAGGAAGGATTTCCATTATAAGGTTTACTATGAGCTATGAAGTAAAAAAGGTTCAACATGTACATAGAGCTGATGTGTGAGCCTTAGAGGTAATTTCATATACCCAAAAGACCACAAATATAAAAAATAACATATTAATATAAATAAAATAAATTTATTTATATTATTAAAATAAAAATAAAAAATATAAATATAAAATTATATTAAAAATAAAAAATTAATTATAATTTAAAAATAAAATTACTTTAAATTTTGTAAATATATAATTACATTTATACTTGAAAAATTTAAGTAAAAATGAAATTTTAACAAAATTGTGAAAAAATAAATAAATTTGGAAAAAAGTTAAATAAAATTTATTATAACTTTTTATCCAATAAATAAACATATAAATTTTATTTCACCATTGGATTCCTCATAAAAAATCAGGTGGGGTCACCTCTGAGTGAAATTTTTGTAACTCAACTCTAAATAAGCTTAAATTAAGTTTTTAGTATTTTCAATACAAAAGTTGAAAATCCTCAAAACCTTAATTTAATTCACACCACATGTGGTGTTAACCATCAAATTTTGTGTTAAAATTGAGGTGTTGTGTTTAGTTTAGAAGTTATGAGGAATTAAAGTATTTTCAATTGAATTCAATTGAAATGTCAAAATGTGCGCGTGTATTACATAAGTGAACTTTGATTTACATATGAGGTGTCAATTATTACTGTATTGTACTGTATAATTGAATTGAATTACATGTGTAAATTATAAGTATAATACATGATGAGGAATTAAAGGAAAAATAAATTGGAAAGATTAAATTTGGGGGGGAAAAGGAACTCCAGCTCTAAGGGGGAGCTAGACCCCCAAAATCCTTGCTGACAGGCGTGGGATGTCAGAATTCACGCAAAAGTTCATCACTTTTGGCCTGGAATTGAGTTACAGGGTCTGTGGACTCAATTGATGATGAGGTTTTGATACCAACTGGGGTAGTTTTAGCTGTTGCCAAGAGGGTAAAACTACCCTTAAGATAAAACCATCAGAGTAAAAACAGTTTTAACTGGTTTCTACGACTCTGACACACATTCTGACGTGTTTTGAAGGCTCTAGGCCTGGTATTGCTATAGTAATGGCTGATTTAAGGGTCTAAAATGGCTAAAAATGGCTAAAAATGGCTTAAACCAGCCCTTTTTGGTCTAAACCAGGGTTCAATGATGCCATAATTGGCTTTTCTGTTGTCAGACTGTTTTTCACGACTGACAAGAGTAAATTTTACTTTTGGAGTAAGAGAATTGATGGCTATAAAAGAATGTCTTCTTTGTCCCACTTTTCTCTTCATGTTAGAATCTTTTCCTTTTATTAATTAGTTTAAAACTGTTAAAACAATCAATCAAAGATTCCAACCACCACTTTTAAATCATTTTAATCCTTTTAACCACGTGAAAAAATCATTATAATCATTTTTTGTAACTCTTATAATCATTTTTACCCCTGAACCACCCCAAAAGTGAATTAAAGCATCTTTTATCACTGTTAACTTTGTCACTTTGTTTCCAAATTCACTCTGGTCACTTTTGGGCGTGTTTTCTCTTTAATATTCTTTTTAAAGACTTTGTTCTTTAATTAATTGCTTGCAGTTCTTTGCTCAATTAATTCCAATTGAAATTGCTCTTGAAGAAATTTCTTTTGTAGCCTTAAAATATCTCTTGTAGAGTATTTTTTGGATAAATCTTTATTGTTGGTAAAACAATAAATTTTTATATTATTGTTTTATACTAATAAAGTTATAAACAATAAAATTGGCGTGTTTTCTCTTAAAAATAATATTTTTAACTGAATTTTACCTTATACAAATTTTGAGGACAGGAAAAGTACTTGATTTTTAATCAAAGTTTCATATCCACACCTTACATTTGGGGGCCCAGCCGTGATATTTTACCTGTGACATATTTTTTTTTTACTCTTTTTAAATCTTTTTTCTTATATTGAAAAATTTAAAAACATATAAAAAATACTTATAATCCAAAAAAAAAAATCCTTAAAAAATAATTTTTTTCATATTATAAGTGAGGCTTATATTTTTATTTCTTTTTTGAAATAACCTTTTTTTTTACTTAATTAATTGGCTTTTTCATTAATTTTAGTGTCTGACAACGTGGTAAGACAAGAAAACATTGAAACAGCCTCAACAGTTACCAGTATTATTCCTGCAAGCACTGTGATTTCAGACCATAATAGCACTGTTATTGTGACTCAAAATAACCAACCTGAGCCAATAACCTCTGAATTAATTAACTTGGATATAAGTAATACACTTCAGAGAGCTAAAAATTTGACAAATAGTGAGTTTTTTGACGTAAAATTACTATTTTTAACCTTTCTAATCATAAATATGCCTTCAACCAGATCAGGAGCAAGCTATAAACCCTCAAGCAGCTCCCAAAAAGGTCATAGACGTGATTATGGCAGAAGCCAATCAGATACAGAAGGACAAGGGTCAGTAAAAGACTTCCACAACAATAAATTGTCCAATTCTGAAGCTGATGACACTATTTTACCTTCAAAAAGAGCTGACACCGCCACAAGAAGCCTCAGTGGACATTTACAAAGCCAGCCAGAAGGCTTACAACAATGCACTTCAGTACAAAGAATACCAGATCCTTGCAGATCTGTGGAGAAACTGCATGAATTCATACCTAACTGTAAGAAAATTCTTGGGCCATCCCAACACTTGCAAATTGCTCAATGGATGGCATCCATTGATGGAGAAGAAAAACATGATGCTTTTGACACTGGAATGGAGGAAAAACAACCCTCCACCACCAAAACCAGTGCCAAAAACAGCCCCAGTGGCCAGCAGCAGCAATTCCAACGTGAAAAAGCAGCCACAACCTCCAAACAAGGGCAAAGGGAAGGCACAAGCTCCAAAACCTTACAGCCAGGGCTACAGGATTCCAAAGATTCAACAGGATGCCATGGAAAATGTATTTCAGATGGCCAGAACCATGATGGAATTACAAAAGAAGGAGGAAGCCAGATTGAAGTTCCAGAAATGATTTCTGATATATTTGATTCCATCCCAGAGTTGTATGATGCTATAAATGACGTGAAAAAACATCTTTCTGATGAAAATGAATCCATTTGTAACAACATTAAAACAAACAACCTGAGTCTGTGCCAAATTAATGAAACACTTATGTGTTTTGAAAAAGTTTTAAGAACAATTAAAAATTCTAATAATGACAATTCTTCTAACATTAAAATAAATGAACAATCTGCCATTATTAAAGAATTAACAGATAAATATTCTAAATTCAATATTGATGACATGATTGAAACAAGAATTAAACAAGCCATAAATATTATCAAGACAGATAACAAGAAAGTCCTTGATGACATTTCAAATTCATTTACTGAAGTAAAGACATATACCATTGCCTTGAAAAACTGTTTTGATGCTTCACAAGAAGAAGTATCAAAATTATCAATGAAATTGAATCAAGTCACTGCTGATAATACAAGACAGACAGAGTTATGGCAAGAACTTACACATAAAGAAGACATGTATAAAATTGAAGTAATAAATTTAATACAAAGCTTCCAACATGAATACAGAAATTCCCAAAGGTGTAGCAACAGTAAAATGAATGACATTGAACAATTACTGAACACCTTACCAAGAATGTCTACACCTCTAAATCAAAATGAGGGCACAAGAATTTCAAATCCACAAGTATTGGATCCTGATAATTCACAATTAAAAAATGAATTATCCACTTCTTTTCATAACTTGGAACCATCAATGGGACAAGCACTCTTGAAAGAAGTTCCAAAACTTAAAGAATGGCCTCACTTCAGTGGTGAAGGAGAGTATGACCATATGGAATTCATTAGAGGTATTGACATGATCAAAGAGGATTTTGAATTACCAGACAGATTGGTAACAGCCAGGTTTAACACCTTGTTTACCAGATCAGCTCACAGATGGTACATCAAAATAAGACAAGCGCATGGACACCAGAGTTGGACTTGGTGGAAAACCCAAATCATCAACAAATGGGCAAATGATGCTTGGAGGTTTAAAGTTGAAACAGCCTTTGAATCTGCCAAATTTAATGCTGATAAAGACAAAGCTTTACCATGGTTTTGCCAACAAAAGGACAGATTAACAGCATTATATCCTGACATGTCAGAATTTATGATCCATAGAAAAATTCTGAGACAATGTGGAGGTGACTTAGAGCATGCTATCAAAAGCAGGACTACTGAACAATCTTCAGCAGAGGATATTATCAATATACTGGAAGAAGTAACCACCAGAACCAAAATTGGTTCTAGTAGGGTGAATCTTAAAACAAGGTTTAATACACCTTGGAAAGATTCTGTGGACAAAAACCCCAAAGAAAATTCTAGTAATATTAAATATAAATCTGCAGATACAGTCAGAAAATGCCATATTTGCCAAAGCACCACCCATTTAGCCAATACATGTCCAAAAAGGGGGAAAATCAATGAAATTGACATTGAAAAAGAACCAGATGTTGAAAAAGAAGACATAATTGAAGACAATTCAGATGATAAGTCATCCATATTCTCTGAATCTTCAAAAGATATAGAAAATATCAATGCCACTTTTGACATCATGGAATCTTATTCCCACTTACCACAATTGAGCAATGGTCAAGTTGATTTATCAAAAGTTCAAGATGCACAACTTATGAAGACAAAACCAAACAGAGGAAAAGGTTATACAGCTGGTAACTCCTGTATAACAGAAGTGGTGATTGACAACAAACCCACCAAACTTTTGCTTGACCCAGGAGCCTTCTGCTCTTGTGTTGGAAAATCTTTTCTTAAGACTTGTGTACCAAATTTTGAAGACCAATTGTTACCAATTGATGGTATAAAATTCAACAGTGCAAGTAACCCAATGAAAGCATTAGGAATCTTTGAGACCAATGTCATATTCCCACACATAAATGGGAATTTAAGGATCACAGTTGAATTTGTTGTTATGGAAAATTGCTCTAGTACCCATTTTATATTGGGAAATGACTATTTAATCATGTATGGGATAGATTTACATAATAACAAAGACAGATACTTTACAATTGGAGACAATAAGCGCCAGAAATTTGCCTTTTTACCCTTTAAAAGACAAATTACAGTAAACAAAGTATCACCAGTCAACTTAGAGTTAGAGAAATTCAAGTCTGAACAGTTAAATGAGGCTGAAATAAGCCTTCATCTAACTGATAAGCAAGAAAATGAACTTTCTTCCCTTTTGTATGACCACAGAGGAGCATTTGCTACAGACAAAGAACCCCTGGGAGCAATTATTGGTCATGAAGTTGACATCATTCTTAACATTGAGAGACCTTATCCACCACTCTTAAGAAGACCTGCTTATCCAGCAAGTCCAAAATCAAGAGAAGCTCTAGAAATTCATATCAAAGAACTTCTAGACCTTGGTGTAATAAGAAAAGTAGGCCACAATGAGGAAGTAGAAATAACTACACCAGTCATAGTGGCGTGGCATAATGGAAAATCCAGAATGGTTGGGGATTTTAGAGCTCTGAACACTTACACTGTTCCAGACAGATACCCAATACCAAAAATCCAAATTGCCCTTACTCAAATATCTCAAGCAGTGTATATAACCACTATGGATGCCCTTAAAGGATTCCATCAAAATGTAGTAACACCAAGAGCAAGAAAATACTTGAGAATTATTGTTCATTGTGGAGTGTATGAATACTTAAGGATGCCCTTTGGTATCAAAAATGCACCTTCACACTTCCAAAGAATGATGAATGAAATCTTCCCTGAAGAACTCTCAGAGGGATGGTTAATCATTTACATTGATGACATTATTATCTGTTCAAAGACTTGGGAGGAGCACATGTACAGATTATCAAGAGTTTTGACAAAAATTCAATCAGTAAACATGAAAATCTCCTTGAAGAAATGTCATTTTGGATTTAAAGAACTTAAGGCACTAGGACATGTTGTATCTGGTTTGTCCCTTGGAATTGATAAAAACAAAGTTGCAGCAGTATTGTTAAAACCCATGCCTCAGAATAAGAAGGAAATTCAGTCATTCTTGGGTTTTGCAGGATATTACAGGCAACACATTAAAGACTTTGCATCCATAGCAAGACCACTTTATAAGTTGTGTGACAAAGACACAGTATTTGAGATGACTGTTGACAGAGTCAAAGCTTTTGAATCTCTAAGAGAAGCATTGACCACTGCTCCACTCTTACTGATGCCAGACTTTAAATTACCTTTCAAACTGTATATTGATGCATCAGGGGATGGACTAGGTGCTGCACTTCACCAAGTTCAGATCATAAATGACAAACCTGTAGAAGGACCAATATGTTTCATATCCAGGCAAATCAAACCAACTGAAGCCAGATATGGAGCAAGTCAAATGGAATGTCTATGCCTTGTCTGGGCCTTAGAGAAATTGAACTATTTCTTAGAGGGATGTGTTTTTGAAGTAATAACAGATTGTACAGCTGTGAAATCACTTTTGAACATGAAAACACCTAACAGACACATGCTCAGATGGCAAATAGCCATACAAGAATACAGAGGCAATATGACTATTGTTCATAAGGATGGGAATATTCATAAAAATGCAGATGGACTAAGCAGATGGCCATTACCAAATAACATTGATAATCCTGCTTATGTTCCAGAAGAAGCTTCACCACAAATTCCAATAGAAGGAATAAGTGTTACAGACTTGAACACCACCTTCTTTGAAGAAGTCAGAAATAGTTACACTCAAGATAAGAATTGTAGCATCTTATGCCAATTACTTAACAAAGACTGTAAAGACAACTCTCTAATACATGCCTTGGATGAAGTATGGAGAAAATCTTATAATGAAGGGAGATTTCACCTACTGGATGGTATAATTTACCACAGAACCAAGCACACATGTGTCATGACAGTTGTAGACAGGTCATTAATCAATCTTGTACTGAAAGAATGCCATGATAGTCCCTTTTCAGGACATCTTTCTGAGGACAGAACAAGAGAGAAAGTAAAGACCTGCATATGGTGGCCAATGTGGCAAAAAGATGTTGCAGAATATTGCAAAACCTGTGACAGATGCCAAAAGGCAAATAAATCCACTGGCAAAAGACTTGGAAATATGATGAAAATCCAAGAACCAAACAGACCTTGGGAAATTGTCCATATGGATTGGGTAACTGGCCTACCACCAGGAGGTGACAGGAGCTATAATTCTTGCCTAGTAATTGTGGACAGATTCAGTAAAACTCCAATCTTTTTACCATGTCACAAAGATGATACAGCCATGGATACAGCTCTTCTGATATGGAATAGAGTAGTGTCATGGACTGGGATATTTACAAATATCATCAGTGATAGAGATCCCAAATTCACTTCAGCTCTATGGACAAATCTTCACCAATTATTTGGCACAAAACTGTCTTTCTCTACAGCCTACCACCCACAAACTGATGGTCTGGCTGAAAGAATGATCCAAACCTTAGAGGACATGGTGAGAAGATTTTGTGCATATGGCCTTGAATTCAAAGATTGTGATGGATTTACCCATGATTGGTGTACTCTGTTACCAGCACTGGAATTAGCATATAAAACATCAATCCATTCCAGTACCAATCAGACTCCTGCTATTCTAGAAAAAGGATGGAACCCCAAGTTACCCCAATATTCCTTGAGGAAAGACTTAATTGAAATACATCCCACAGCTGCTAGCTTCAAAGGAATGCTAGACAAAGCTAGAAAGCATGCAGTGAGATGCATGGAGGACTCTTTTGCATATGCTAAAGACAAATGGGATAAATCTCATGCAACTCCAGATTTCAAAGTGGGGGACCTAGTTCTTGTATCCACCACTAACTTCAATAACATCAAAGGATGTAAAAAGCTAAAAGACTCCTTTGCAGGACCTTTTGTGATTAAGGCCCTCCATGGAGAAAATGCTGTTGAAGTAGAGTTATCTGAAGAACTTAGCAATAAGCACCCTACATTTCCAGTAAGCTTGATAAAGCCATACAAATCTAGTGATGCTGAGAAATTTCCCTTGAGGAATAAGATTCCCCAAGTTATACCTCCTATTGAGACATCTGGTACTAAGAAAATAACCAAAGTTCTTAAAGAAAGGAAATTAAGAACCAAGAAAGTAAGGGAATACCTTGTTAGGTACAGTGACCCAACTTGTGAAGATGAATGGTTAGAAGAGAAAGATATACCAGAAGCCACCAAACTCCTGAGGAGATTCAGACACACTAGAAACACCAATATTACAAAGTAATATTCTTTTTTAGGGGGAGGGAATGTGAGCCTTAGAGGTAATTTCATATACCCAAAAGACCACAAATATAAAAAATAACATATTAATATAAATAAAATAAATTTATTTATATTATTAAAATAAAAATAAAAAATATAAATATAAAATTATATTAAAAATAAAAAATTAATTATAATTTAAAAATAAAATTACTTTAAATTTTGTAAATATATAATTACATTTATACTTGAAAAATTTAAGTAAAAATGAAATTTTAACAAAATTGTGAAAAAAACAATAAATTTGGAAAAAAGTTAAATAAAATTTATTATAACTTTTTATCCAATAAATAAACATATAAATTTTATTTCACCATTGGATTCCTCATAAAAAATCAGGTGGGGTCACCTCTGAGTGAAATTTTTGTAACTCAACTCTAAATAAGCTTAAATTAAGTTTTTAGTATTTTCAATACAAAAGTTGAAAATCCTCAAAACCTTAATTTAATTCACACCACATGTGGTGTTAACCATCAAATTTTGTGTTAAAATTGAGGTGTTGTGTTTAGTTTAGAAGTTATGAGGAATTAAAGTATTTTCAATTGAATTCAATTGAAATGTCAAAATGTGCGCGTGTATTACATAAGTGAACTTTGATTTACATATGAGGTGTCAATTATTACTGTATTGTACTGTATAATTGAATTGAATTACATGTGTAAATTATAAGTATAATACATGATGAGGAATTAAAGGAAAAATAAATTGGAAAGATTAAATTTGGGGGGGAAAAGGAACTCCAGCTCTAAGGGGGAGCTAGACCCCCAAAATCCTTGCTGACAGGCGTGGGATGTCAAAATTCACGCAAAAGTTCATCACTTTTGGCCTGGAATTGAGTTACAGGGTCTGTGTACTCAATTGATGATGAGGTTTTGATACCAACTGGGGTAGTTTTAGCTGTTGCCAAGAGGGTAAAACTACCCTTAAGATAAAACCATCAGAGTAAAAACAGTTTTAACTGGTTTCTACGACTCTGACACACATTCTGACGTGTTTTGAAGGCTCTAGGCCTGGTATTGCTATAGTAATGGCTGATTTAAGGGTCTAAAATGGCTAAAAATGGCTAAAAATGGCTTAAACCAGCCCTTTTTGGTCTAAACCAGGGTTCAATGATGCCATAATTGGCTTTTCTGTTGTCAGACTGTTTTTCACGACTGACAAGAGTAAATTTTACTTTTGGAGTAAGAGAATTGATGGCTATAAAAGAATGTCTTCTTTGTCCCACTTTTCTCTTCATGTTAGAATCTTTTCCTTTTATTAATTAGTTTAAAACTGTTAAAACAATCAATCAAAGATTCCAACCACCACTTTTAAATCATTTTAATCCTTTTAACCACGTGAAAAAATCATTATAATCATTGTTTGTAACTCTTATAATCATTTTTACCCCTGAACCACCCCAAAAGTGAATTAAAGCATCTTTTATCACTGTTAACTTTGTCACTTTGTTTCCAAATTCACTCTGGTCACTTTTGGGCGTGTTTTCTCTTTAATATTATTTTTAAAGACTTTGTTCTTTAATTAATTGCTTGCAGTTCTTTGCTCAATTAATTCCAATTGAAATTGCTCTTGAAGAAATTTCTTTTGTAGCCTTAAAATATCTCTTGTAGAGTATTTTTTGGATAAATCTTTATTGTTGGTAAAACAATAAATTTTTATATTATTGTTTTATACTAATAAAGTTATAAACAATAAAATTGGCGTGTTTTCTCTTAAAAATAATATTTTTAACTGAATTTTACCTTATACAAATTTTGAGGACAGGAAAAGTACTTGATTTTTAATCAAAGTTTCATATCCACACCTTACATGATGTTTTTACAGCTTATTGAATCTCAAAATTAAAAGCAGATGAATATATATATATATCACTACTAGATATTGAAATGTAATTGAGAAAAGAAACAAAAACACCCCTTTATAGCTACACTACTATTTGTAAGCTTTTGTAAAATCCTTAAGAACAGCTAATCAAACATAATGAATCATTTCATTCCTAAAAAATGCCTTGTGTAAGGTGTGGATATGATACTTTGATTAAAAATCAAGTACTTTTCCTGTACTCAAAATTTGTATAAGGTAAAAATCAATTGAAAATGGAAAGAAATATTATTCTTAAGAGAAAACACACCTTTTTTATTGTTTATAACTCTATTAGTATAAAACAATAATACTATAAAGATTTATTGTTTTACCAACAAAAAAAATTTATCCAAAAATACTTTACAAGAGATATTTAAGGCTACAAAAAAAATTTCTTCAAGAGCAATTTCAATTAGAATTAATTGAGAAAAGAACTTCAAGGAATGAATTAAAGAACAAAGTCTTTAAAAAGAATATTAAAGAGAAAACACACCCAAAAGTGACCAGAGTGAATTTGGAAACAAAGTGACAAAGTTAACAGTGATGAAAGATGCTTTAATTCACTGTTGGGGTGGTTCAAGGGTAAAAATGATTATAATGATTTTTTCAAGTAGTTAAAAGCCTTAAGATGACTCAAAAAAGGTGGTTGGAATCTTTTATTGATTGGTTTAACAGTGTTTAAACTAATTATAAAAGGAAAAGATTCTAAAATGAAGAGAAAAGCGGTGCAAAGAAGACATTCTTTTATAGCCATCAAGTTTCATACTCCAAAAGTGAAATTTACTCTTGTCAGTCGTGAAAAACAGTCTGACAACAGAAAAGCCAATTATGGCATCATTGGACCCTGTTTTAGACCAAAAAACGGCTGGTTTAAGCCATTTTTTCGCATTTCTAGCCATTTTAGACCCTTAAATCAGCCATTACTATAGTAAGACCTGGTCTAGAGCCTTCAAAACACGTCAGAATGTGTGTAAGAGGGGTAGAAATCAGCTAAAGCTGCTTTTACCAACATTGTTTCAACTTAAGGGTAAACCACCCTGGTTGGTATCACAACCTCATAAGCAATTGAGTCACAGGGTCTGTGACTCAATTCCAGGCCAAAATTAATGAAATTTTGCGTGGATTTTGACATCTCATGCCAGTCAGAAAGGGCTTTTGGGGTCTGGCTCCCCCTTAGAGCTAGAGTTCCTTTTCCCCCCAATTTTAATCTTTCCAATGCATATTTTCCATTAATTCCTCATCATGTATTATACTTGTAATTTACATATGTAATTTAATTTAATTGTACAGTACAATACAGTAATAATTGATACCTCATATGGAAATCAAAGTTCACTCATGCAATACATGCGCACATTTTGACATTTTCACGAAATATATTTGAGCTCTATCAGAATTGGTTGTAACTCTAGCTTCCGACTCACTTCAATTATTGGTCACATCATTTTTTTTAAAGATGATCTCCTTATATATTTATTCTTACACTTTGAGGCATAGAACTCGTTGGTGTGACACCTTTGTTTTAGGAGAGACATTTCCTACAAAAAAATATTGAGTCTTTGCGGAGGAATTGATTATTTAACACCTCAATTGGGGTTCTTAATAAACATAATCTTGTGATTTAATCATGAAACTTGGGAATATTGGATGAATAATATTACATTGTTTCCCACTTTTCCATAGTGGTACTTTACAATACAGGTATGAACATGGCTAGAGTTATCCCTGTCAATTAAGTTTGAATTTGGAATGTGTTTCCTTTTATTCTCATTTTGATCAGAGCTTTGAAGTTCAGGATTCAAATATTTGCAAGATGGAGCTTTTATTTGAATAATTTGGCTCAAAAGAATAACACTGATATAAACATAGGACATATTGAAAATGTTTATGATATCTTTTATAACTGTTTAGAAACGGATTTTCAAGATTTCTTTAGAAACATCCTACTGGAATGACTCATTCAAAATGAGTTTTGCATTTTCAGAAGAAAATAATGAACATCTGCTTCAATTCATGGGAGAAAATCAATTTTTTTATTTTTTTGTATTTTTTCAGTCATGAAGGATAAATGAATTTATATTCACATTAATATATGTCTTTCTTATTCTGGAAATATATAGTTTAATCCAAGAAAGGATTTGATATTTTGGGAATGTGAAATAATTACTCAAAAGGTGACACAAAGAATTTGTTCTATTTTCACTTTTCAATGCGCAAAGTGAAACTGAGTAGGAATACTGAGCCACTAATGATTCCTAAGAATATTTCAACTGTTTATAGACTCCAGACTAACTTCTTGTATGCTCAATTGAATCAAATTTGTTTGTAATTAGGAGTGGCTCCATTCCTATTGTATAAATATCTTTTCACATTGGCAATGTTAAACATCAATGGAATGAAACATTAGTTTATATATTTTTTTCCAGAGAGATATAAAAGATAAACTTCAATGTTTGGCCTTGATGCTGACAGCTTTAATTGAATGAAAATGTTTCAGTTGGAAAAATAATATGGGGACTTCAGTTTTTGTGCAATATCATTGTTGTCAATACTCACTGCACTTTAGCCTTTATGAGAGGATTAAGCCTATGTTGGGCCTCAATAATCCACACAGGTCAGTTTTCTGAGCGGCAAAACCTCAAGTAATTTCTCATGAAGTTTTTTTGATGTTCAATTGAAAAAATTGAACATCTTCCATAAAAACATTCCAAGTTGAGTATTTTCTATTTCTTTCCTTTCAAATTGCTGATGTTTTGATTTTCATAAATCAGTTTCTCAAATGAATTGAGAAATTTTTATGAAAGTGTTTTTAAAATCAATATGAATTTGATGCTTTATCAGAGTAACTTTTTTAAACCATTTCCCCTTTAATCATAAGAGATCTCAACTTTATCACAATCTATATTTTACAATGTGCTCTTTCTTTATTCCAAGTATTCTTTCATCTTTTGTTTAAATCCTAAATTCAGTCATTTTTCTCATGAACTTTAAGCTGGCAGTTTCACTTTATTCTTTACCATGCACAATGGTTCACAAATTAATATAGGTATGGTTTGTTTTTGATGGTTTTTGTGTTATCATGCCTGTTTTTTGTCATTGGATAAATTGATTTTCCAAAATTTTCCATTACAAACCAAATCCTTACTTACTATATCTACCAAATTGGAGTTTAAAAATGAACCCATTACCTTCCACTTTTTTCAACTCTACTCATGGACACAACAGTTTTTTTTCACAAGACTCCCAGAATACATAAATTGAAGACCTTCAAATTAAAATTGCTCTCTTACATCTTTGTGGGGCAAAAGAAATTAGACACAATTTTTGTGGGCTAATCCCATTACCAATAGCGTTGGATCAGGATAGTCACAAAAGAGGTTTTTTGTGATTTGAGAAGTTGTTTCTCAGACATTGAATACACTAGTGGGAACACACATTTTGTGAGATCTATATGAAGTTAGAAAAATCAGAGGAAGATTAAATTGAGGGGTGGTAAAGGTTTATATGGAAAGGTTCTGGGTAAATGGTTTAAAAAAATTGGAAATCCAGAGAGTGTCAAATTTTTTTCCCTCATTTTTCTACTACTAGGCTCATAAAATTTGTGAGCCTTGAGGTATATTTTACATACCCAAATAGGCCAAAACTATCTTAAAGACAAATTCTGAACTATTCATAACTCATAAGTCATGCATATATCCAAAATTCATCATTTTTGTTTCAGAAAAGAAGAATGACCTTTTATTGATGAAGCAAATCCATGGATTTAAGTCCAGATTTGGATTCTACACAAACATTCACCTAGGGTAGCTTCATGGAGTGAATAAGATCAAATAAAGGCTTTGAGGTGGTAATATGGAAAATACTTCAATACCACATCATCAATACCACATAAAAGATCCTTGAAAGTTTTTGTTTTTCTTAATTTCATGCCCAAATAATGGGAATGTGAGAAGTTCCCTGTTACATATACACTAAGAATAGTGTTATGCATGTTTTGCGCACTCAATATCATGGTATTCGTACATGGACCTTTGGTACACCCATAGTGGATATCTCACTTGAAGCTTAAATTTCTGTTTTGACATGAAAAATAAGCAAGGGGGACAAAAGAAATCAAAGAGAGCCAGGGTACCCAACTTCTGAGGCCTCAGAGGCATGGACAGCTCCAGAGCTTGGATCCGTGGCTCATCCTGAACCAATTAGTAAGCTAAAACACTTTGGGAACTTGGTTACCATGTTACAAGTACAGTAAATCATAAGAAAATAGCAGAAAACCTGCCATTTTGACGTGCCAAGGAGTTAAAGAGCTACTCAGACTCCTGTAACCTTGTCAATTCTTAATTACTTTCCATTAATAGACCCTAAAAGAGTAATTAAAACCCTTTTTTGTACTTTTATCCATTGATTTACCTCATAGAAACCAGTTAAACACTGATATTTGCAATTCTACATAGAAATGAGGTAAAAACTTCAAAAATTCATTAAAAATACAATTCTTAATGAATCTCTCTAAAACTTTCAGGACCAATGAAGAACTGTATTATCTATGGTACAACCAAAAATAATTATAGTTTTACTAGTAAAATTAAAAGTTTTACTTACAGTCCATTTCTGACTATTCTATGTGAAACACTGAATCTTCAAAAATTCACAGTAATTACAACCTGGGATGAAATTGCCAATAACATTGATAACTCTGAGAAATCAATGATTCTTTTGAAATAAAAGAAGATTTACAGATTTTACTCCTTTTATTCTTAACCATATTGGGGTTGATAGTCACGTAAAAGCACCAATTGAGTAATAATGATACTCTTACGTGACATCAGATGATGCAATCAATAATCCAAAAGGGTATATTGTATTCTCACTCACTTGTTTTTCAGTTTGCTCCATGGCATGCCCCTGTGAGCTGTTATTGACTTAAAAGAGGCCTCCTCTTGCTGTTTATTCCAAGAATCATCTTATTATCCATTTATATCATTGTTACCAACATGTAAGTATTAGTTAAACTCTTCTTAAGTGTTTCAATTCTTTCAGAATCATCAGAAAGACGTTAAATGAGAGAATCCAATTATATATTGTTTTACTCCTGCTATAAATCATTTTGATCCCTTAAATCCACAATTCTACATCAAATGTCCCTACTTATATCTTTCAATAAGTTCTTTGGAGTATAAGTGAGTCATTTATCTTTAATTCATAAATTCTTTCTCTAAAATTAGTTTTCTTCAAGAATTATCTTTATAATTATTCTTGAAAAAGATAATTATATATTAAAATAATTTTACTATTTTAATAAAAGAAGTTTTTATTGGCAAATTCTCCTTGTAATTGATTCTTGTAGACAATTACTTCTCACTGTTAAAATCAGTAATAGTGTTTAACATGTGAAAGAAATAATTCATTCATGGTTATAATAGTATTTTATTATTATATTTCATAAGAACAGACATAGTACTGTTGATGAATAGTAATATTATCATCAGTTTCATAGTCAAATCTGACAAACTTGCTTTGTACTCTCAAGAACAAGTGCACAGGTTCATGAATTACATATCACATAATACTTGACAAAGGCAAGAAACCCAATATTTTTCAATTATTAAGGCTTAATTTAAAAAATATTTAACTTTCTTGTTTAAAATGTGACCAAAGCTCAAAAATATTCTTTGATAAAAGAAAACACAATATCAGAAATCTTATCATTATGAGATGGATACCTTCATATAGAAAAGCCATGAGCTATGATAAGAAATGTGTATACAACCAAAAAGAATCTGTTACAAGGTGAGTACTAATTAGAGATATATAAAGTAAATATCTACTGCAATAGGCTTTTATTAAAGCCTTCTTCAAATAATTCTTCATTGCTGTTTCATTGTGCCTTATTGAAATCATTTATAATTCCATAATTCACATCAGGTGTGCATCTAGCTTCAGAATATTGATTTTCTCCAGTTGCTTTCAAATTCCCATCATCACTTTTTTCTTCTTCAGATATATCAAAATTTATTGTGTCTCCAGCAGATAGCAAATTTCTTTCACTATCAGCTTTGTTTCTGTCATCTTCACTACTTTCAACTATCACATGAGATAGATCAAATGGTTCCATCACCAAACACCTGAATTTCTCAATGAAGGATTTTTGCAAAGGTTTTCATTTTGATGTAGATTTTTTCTCATGGAAATTTTATTTTTTGGGATGAATCCTACTTGTTTAGTATTTGCTATTTGATATCACTGAACATGGTGAGGGTTGTTGAACCAATTTGGTGGGTAAAATTCCACTGGCAGTTGTTCTAAAGTCTTTTTGAATTTCAAATTCAACGGAACCCATGGCAAACAGCATTGATGCAATAGGGGTGGACCTCCTGTAATTTCATCACTTTCATGCATCTTGCAGGTTAAATTTTAAAAAAAATAATTCATATCCGAGCAATAACTCAAAGTCTTTATGGCATAAGATTTATATTGAGCGGTAAACTCAGCATCAATGGGTGCATTCACATTGAACAAGACTTTTAAATATTGGCTTGAATAATTTTTAGCCACTTAAAATCTGCATTGTTTTCTACAAAGATATTTCAAGCAATGTTGTAACATGTGTCAATGAAACTGTTGATAATATTACTATTAATCAACATTACTATGACTGTTCTTATGAAATATAATAATAAAAATTATTATAACCACAATTAAATAAATAATTAATTAATTATTTCTTTTAGTTGCTATAAAATACAAGTGATTATAACAGTAAGCAGCAATTGTCTACAAGAATCAATTACAAGAAGAATTTAATAATGAAAACTTCTTTATTAAAATAATAAAATTACTTTAATATATAATTATCTTTTACAAGAATAATTATAAATATAATCCTTGAAGAAAACTATTACTAGAGAAAAAATTTAATAATTAAGATTAATCACTCACCAATACTCCAAAGGACTTCTTGAATAATAATTGTAGACGAATTTGATGGTTAATTGTGAATTCAAAATATCAAAAAGGGATATATAACAGAATTACAACAATATATAGTTGATTTCCTTGATTTCAAATCTTTCTGATTGATTGTTAAATAAAAAACACTTAAGAAATAGCTTCAACTAATACTTACTTGTTGGAAATAATGGTACAAAGGAATGATGTGATGATTTGGAAAAACAGCAAGAGGAGGTCTCTTTTAAGTCTGAGACAGCTCACAGAGGTGTTCCATGGAGCAGACTTAAAAAACAGTGAGTGAGAAAACAATAAACCTTTTTGGATTATTGATTGCATCATCTGTTGTCACGTAAGATTATCATAATTACTTAATTGAGGTTCTTACATGCCTACCAACCCATTCATGGTTAAGAATAAAAGGAGTAACAACTGTAAGTCTTGTTTTATTCCAAAATAATCATTTATTTCTCAAAGTTATGAATGTTATTGGAAATTTAATCACAGAATGTTTTTTCTGTAAATTGTTAAAGATTCTGTGTTTCGCGTGGAATCATCAAAAATGGACTGTGAGTAGAACTTTGAATTTTAAATATAAAAGTATAGTTTTTTCTGGTCTTTATATGAAATATCCAGTTCTCAATTGGTCCTGAAAGTTTCAGAATGATTCATCAAGAATTGTTTTTTTAATGAATTTTTGAAGTTTTTACCTCATTTCTACGTAGAATTTCAAATAGCATTATATGGCATGCTGCTATGAGGTAAATCAATGGTTACAATTCTAAAAAGGGTTTTACTTACTCTTTTGGGGCTTATCAATTGAGATTCATTGAGAATTGACATGGTTACAGGAGTCTGAGTTGCTCTTTACCTCCTTGGCATGTCAAAATAGCAGCTTATTTGCTATTTTCTTATGATATACTGAAGTTTTGATTTTTTAACCAAGTTCCCAAAAGGGTTTTCTCAGAGGCCTCAGAAGTTGGGTACCCTGGCTCTCTTTGATGTGTTTTGTCCCCTCTAGCTATTTTCATGTCAAAAAAGAGATTCATGCTTCAAGACTGATATCCACCATGGGTGTACCAAAGGTGCATATACAAATCCCATAATATAAAGTGCCAAAAGCATGCATTACACTATTATTAGTATATATGTAACATGGGATTTCTCACATTCCCATTATTTTGGCATGAAATTGAGAAAAACAAAAATTCTCATAGATATTTTATGTGGTATTGATATATTTTCTATATTACCACCTCAAAGAATTTATTTGAGCTCATTCCCTGAGAATGGCCCTTGGAATAATCCTGAATGAATTGCCAACCCAACTCCTGCAGGGCCAGGTGATTGGGATCCTTGAATGGTCTTCTGATTGCTGCCATGGATTGCCAGACTGATGAGTTAAGAGGTCCTCCTTCAAAATGGGCGTTGGATTTTGAGAACTTGATTTGGAAAGATGGAATTGGGTCCTGAAAACATCACCATTGAATTGTGGAGCAAAATGGTGCATAATGGTATATAATACCATATATGCACCAATCCTGAAACCTTGAGTACAGGGTGCATGGAGGAATGGAACAATTCCCCTTGAGGTGAGGGGAAATATTGAGTTGAGCTGATCTGGTGGTTACCAGAGGCCATGGGCTGAAAGGTGGTCCATGGTGGTTATTGGCCAAAATTGGGTCCTGAGGGTCTTATGGCCATTTTGGGTTTGATAGGATTTGGGGGCAAAATTGGCTAAGGTGGGCCCAATTGTGGTTTGGGACCCCCTGGCCTTGGGGGCTAATGGCTTCCCCCTTTGGCCCCTTTTGGCCTCATTGGATTAGGCCAAAAGGGGCCCAATTGTCCCATGGACTGCGGACTGTGGACCGTAAAGGCCATAGGGGGCTTAAACGCCCCAAAGAGGCCATTTAGGCCCTAGATGTGAGCGTTGAGGTATATTTTGCATACACAAATAGGCCACAACTATATTAAAAAAAAGAAGTTTTTGAATTATGCAAAACTCATAAGTCATGCATATATCCAAAATTCATCATTTTCAATTTCAGAAAAGATGAATAACTTTTTATTGAGTAAGTAAATCCATGGATTTAAGACCAGATTTGGATTCTACACAAAAATTCACCTAGGGTAGCTCCATAGAGTGAATAAGCTCAATTTAAGTATTTAAGGTGGTAAAATGGAAAATACTTCAATACCACATCATTAATACCACATAAAAGATCCGTGAAAATTTTTGTTTTTCTTGATTTTTAGCCAAAATAATGGGAAAGTGAGAAATCCCACGTTACATATACAATAATAATAGTGTTATGCATGTTTTGAGCACTTAATATCATAGTATTCTTACATGGACTTTTGGTACACCCATAGTGGATATCTCACTTTAAGCTTAAATTACTATTTTGACGCAAAAAATAAGCAAGGGGGACAAAAGACATCAAAGAGAGCCAGGGTACCCAACTTCTGAGGCCTCAGAGGCGTGGATAGCTCCAGAGCATGGATCCATGGCTCATCTTGGCCCAATTGGTAAACTAAAACTCTTTGGGAACTTGGTTACCAAGTTACACCTACTGTAATCATAAGAAAAATAGCAAATAACCTGCTATTTTGACGTGCCAAGGAGGTAATAAGCTACTTAGGCTCCTGTAACCACGTCAATTCTTGATGAATTTCCATGACTAGACCCTAAAAGAGGAATTAAACCCTTTTGGGATCCATATTCATTGATTTACCTCATAGCAACCAGCAAAATACTGCTATTTGCAATTCTATGTAGAAATGAGGTAAAAACTTCAAAAATTCATTCAAAATACAATTCTTAATGAATCTTCCTGAAACTTTCAGGACCAATGAAGAGCTGTATTATCTATGGTACAACCAAAAAGAATTATGGTTTTACTAGTAAAATTAAAAGTTTTACTTACAGTCCATTTTTGACCATTCTACGTGAAACACTGAATCTTCAAAAATTCACAGTAATTACAACCTGTGATGAAATTGGCAATAACATTGATAACTTTGAGAAATCAATGATTATTTTAGAATAAAAGAAGATTTACTGTTGTTACTCCTTTTATTCTTAACCATATTGGGTTGGTAGTCACATAAAAGCATCAATTAAGTAATTATGATAATCTTACGTGACAACAGATGATGCAATCATTAATCCAAAAGGGTTTATTGTTTTCTCACTCACTGGTTTTTCAGTTTGCTCCATGGCACGCCTCTGTGGGCTGTTGTTGACTTAAAAGAAGCCTATTCTTGCTGTTTTTTCCGTATCATCATCTTATCATTTTATTAAATCATTATTACCAACAAGTAAGTATTAGTTAAAGCTATTCTTAAGTGTTTTAAATCTTTCCAAATCATCCAGAAAGACGTGAAATCCTAGAATCCAACTATATTGTTGTAATACTGTTATAAATCCTTTTGATCCCTTAATCCACAATTCCACGTCAAATTTCTCTACTTATATCTATCAATAAGTTCTTTGGAGTATTAGTGAGTCATTTATCTTTAATTCTTAAAGTTTTTCTCTAGTAATAGCTTTCTTCAAGAATTATCTTTATAATTATTCTTGTAAAAGATAATTATATATTAAAATAATTTCATTATTTTAATAAAGAAGTTTTTATTATTAAATTCTTCTTGTAATTGATTCTTGTAGACAATTACTGCTCACAGTTATAATCACTAGTAGTGTATAACACGTGAAAGAAATAATTTTATAATTATTTAATTGTGGTTATAATAATTTTTTTATTATTCTATTTCATAAGAACAGACATAGTACTGTTGATTAATAGTAATGTTATCATCAGTTTCATAGTCACATCTTACACTAGACCCCATAATGAAAACAGGTGGCCCAGAAGGGCTGGTTCTGGCTAGAGGGCCCAGACCCCCCTAGGAAACAAAAGGACGCCCCAGGCCCAAAAAAAAGGATAAAGACCTGGGGTTTGGTGATATGAAAGAATTGGCCAGGGGGGCAAAGGATGGCAGGATATGGCCTGCGGCCATCAAAGGCCAGGGAAGAGGTATATGGCCAAAATTCTGTTGATCATGAGAAGGGGCCAAATTGACCACAAAGGTATGGTGTGGCCAATTAGCCCCAACTTGGTCTCAGGTTGGAATTTCCACAACACCAATAGAGGAGGGTCATTCTTTGTGGTTGTTAAAAATATATCTTATAAGCTCCTTTTTTTGTGTAAAATAGTTTCTAATCTTTTTGAAATCTTCTGCCTTGATTACCCTTTAATTATAATCAACCAAGGAACAAGTCATATTGGTCAGGAAAAAGAGAACAAAAAATGAATCAGGAGGTAATACAATTATGTTTACAAATAAGGATGAGTTCTCAAAATTTCAAAAATTGACAGGAGGGCTTCACAAAAATGGGAAACACCCCAATAGGTTGTCTATGGCAATTCTCTTCCTTGAAATATTTATGGCCAATCGGATCTTTGTTGCTTTATTGGCCTCTGCGCTAAACCCACTTCTCTGAACATTTCTGGCATCAACCTTCTGTTATGGCTCACCAGCAATATCCTGATCCAATGGCCTTTTAGGTCATTTGAATGATTCAGGCCCCCAGACCATCATACTGAAGTTGGGCCTGGGGTTTCTCCTTAGCCCTGTTGGTACCTATACCCCCTCCAAATATCTGCAGGCCTTCTTGTTAACCCCCTTTAATTAGGGGATTTTATTGCCTTTGTGGCCCATGGTCTGTTATTCTACAGTACGTATTCCATGCACTGTAGGCCCAATTAAAAATTGGCCATGCCCTCTGGCCCCTCTGGACCCATTCTTTCCTATAAAATCCCAATGGTTAAAATGGCCAAAAAGGGTTAACATGCTATTTTTCACTAAGGACCCTCAGCATTTAATTAATGGCCTCTGGAAGTAACCAGAGTCCACAAGCCACCCTTTAAAAATGTTTTACTCTCAAGACAAGGGAAAACAATACCCATTCCTTAACTCACTACTGCAGCTATGATTGATGGGGTATATATAGTATCATATACCATTATGCACCATTTTCTCGCAGCAATGCAATGGTGACATTTGAAGGACTTAATTTCAAAGGAAGGGGTCAAATGACTCAAGCTTTTAATTTATGGGTGATACTCAAAAGACCACTTGAAGAAAGCAATCAACTGCACTTTGATGTAAGGTTTGTTTATTTAACCCTTGATAATAGTAGCAAATATCAGCAGTACTATTACTTTCCTCAGTAGAAAATAGAATATAATGAAATATAATACCCACAAATTTGTTATAATTGCTAAAAATAATTATATATACATAAAAAAGAAGTTTAATTGCTATTAAATAGTTTAATAATGAATGAATGATCATTATAATAAATTATAATTATTTTATTAGTGCTATAGTCACTAACAATTATAATGATAATAAGTGTAAAGTGCTTAATAAGACAGTTCCATATGGAAAATAATAATTCTTATTTACTTAGAATCAATATATAAATATTATTTATGAAATAAATAATCACATGCACTGTTCAGAGATAGTTCTTATAAAAAATTCTATATATAAAAACTATTAATAGATGAAAAAAGATAAAGAAATTGAAAGAAAACTTACTTATAATATTTAGTTAATATAACAAGTCCAAAAACAACAGTTATTGTATTATATGATATTCATAGGTTAACAACATTACAAAAACCAATATTTTAAAAGATAAAAAAGCTTTTTATCCAAAAAAATGGGATTTGAAGAGTTTTTGAGCTATTTGTGGACCTGAAAGATATTTCAAGAAAGAAATTTTATCTAATAAAGTCTATTATTGATGATTACTGAAATATAATCTAAGATCTATGATTTCAGTTCTTTACTTATAATTTATAAAAATTAAAATAGCTTAAAAATTTCTTGAATAATATAAGACTTCCTATTGAATCACATATTACTTGTTTAAAATGTCTAATTGATTGGAATGATTATTATTTATTGGAAAAAACAGTGTTGCAGGCTGTTTTTATGCCTGCAGAGCTGCTCTCATGATACATAATGGATATAGAGGTTGTCCTCAGGTCCAAACTGAAAACCTTGCTTAAAAAAAGGTTCTTAACTTAAGGTAACTTGTCTTACTTCTAATTTGAACTTACCAGTATAACTCTTAAGTCTTAGAAACTTTGATCCTATTTTGGATTTATTATTTAAATTCTCCATATAAGAAACACTTATGTATATTAAATCTCATCAAATGAAAAAGTTAAAAATAAGTTTTCGAGCAAATATATCTTAAGCCAGACTTTTAATCAATTTTCAAAGAAATCCAAATTTCCTTTTCTGAATAATTGAAATTGTTAATTTGAAGATGATTAACGATTAAGCATTTTTGAAAAAGATACTTACAATTTGATGTATAAAAAGCTAAAACTGATTTGTAAGCTGTGTGAACCTCTGAAGAAAATCCATTAAGAATTGGATCTTTAATGAGTTTTTGAAGTTATTTCTATTTTTACATGTATAATAGCAATACACACCAAACCTTAAATTTTGTTCAGGTTTTGATAATTCTAACTTTACATTTTTGAGCTTGTTCATGATTTTCAAGCTTTATCAATCTTTTAAAGTTCTTAAAAAGTTTATTTCAAGCTTGCATATTGGGATATACACTTTGGAAGCTTGAAATTCCTTTCCAATATGGCATCAAACCAAGTAAAATTTTAAGGCTGGATCAAAGTCCAATGTTAAAGCTCAAATAAGGTTGAAAATCCTCCAATACAGGTTAAAAACGTTAGTTCAATCCTTGACCCAAAACATTGGGTACCCCAACTCTGTTTTGTCTTTTCCTTTGTCCCACCTTTCTGCATGAAGTTCTCCCTTTTATTATTTCAAAGCCAAACTATGGCCATCAGCCACTTGATATTTAGCTAACACTGGATTCACATTTTTTGTGGAAAATCCTTAGCCAATTCAGTAAATATACAAAATCCCTCAATTTGAACTTAAATTTTGTTAAGTTTTCATAAACCTTATGGCACTTTAGCTTTAAGCATAAATAAGCTGAAGTTTAGCAATTTCAAAAACAATTGAAAAAAATTGAAATTGTACTGTGAGATTCATAAATATTCCAATGACATAAGAATTAACCATCATTTCATATAACACCCCATGGGTCTACCCCAGGTTATTATTGGTTTAAAATCCAAAAATGAGATAATACTTATAGATTTGTTTATCCTAAGAAAGCTATAGTTTTTTGTTATTTTTTATTTAAAATTCAATTGGTAACTTTGTTTAGTACTGAATCAACTGTGTATAAGGTTGTTTATGGCCTCATGGATGTGTCATACATATCTCACAGTCTCAAATTTGAAGTATTGGTATTTTCCATTCCAAAAGTATTTCACCAAGGTAATAATTTCCAAGGACTTCCAAAGATAATATAAAGATGTTGTTTATTCTCCAAAAAGTTGAGCTCCAGGCACCTTTGAAAAACCCAATTTATCCATGCAGGCCTTATTTGGGAAAACTCTATGGAACTTACCTTTTGGATCATTTCAATATTGCACTGTGGGAATACAGCACATGCAGTTTCATTTTGCAAGATAGACCACCTTTATTTCCCAAAATAGTCAGTACATCTGAATAAAAATTATACAGCTGGGTGCTCAACCCTCAAATATCAGTCTTCCATATTTTCACATATATTGGCCACTCTTCCCAAAGTAAAGAAATATTGAATTCATCTTTATGATTATTTTCCTTTCATCTTTGGAAGTCAATTCTGAAATTCATAATACACCCATTTACACCTGTTTCTTTGCCTGTCAGCGGATATCAGTGGTCATATCTTTCATTAAGTCCATTGATCTTTCTGGTAGGTTGAAACAGTAAATTCAGGATTTATTTTGTTGGCTCTTTGGCCTTTGAATTACTTCTTATTATCTTCTTTACATTTTGACTGTTTCTAATCATTTTTGAAGAATTATATTCTTCAACTATTTCTTGGTTCATTTCTATCCCTAAAAGTGAGTTCTTGATTCCTGAGTGCCAGATCACTATTGTTATTCCCAAGAGCCTCCACAAAAGAGGGTTAAGGGGATTCAAAATAAAAATTGAAGGAAAAGGAGAAATAATTCAATACTCAAAATGAAACAGCCATATCAACTCTTCCTCATATCCTCCTCTCTCTAAGTCAAATATGCAAAAAGGGTACCTACTTTGATTTCCTGACAACGGTTTTGATGTAGTTAGAATTCAGGAAAATATTCTCAATAAAACCGTTACAAATGGATTATAACAGGAGGAACAATAAGACAATCCAAAATTCAATTTCACCAAACAAATACATCTATTAGATCATGGAAATCAAAAGCTGTGAAAGCTGTTGCCTTTCAAAAGCCTAAAGAGCAATGTTTAGACCTCAAAATGAAAGAGTAACAGAACCTTTGAAAGAAACTTCTTTTCTTTCAATGGGACCCATCATTCTAGAACCCACTGAAGCACTAAATAAAGTAGACACAGAAGCTTGTTTCTCTTTTTTAAGGATTCATAAGAGAAAACAAGAGGAAAAAATACACTTGGAACAAATAAAACAGTTAGCTGAGAGTAATATTGAAATAAAATTTAAATACCTCATTTATGATGGAGCCAAAGAGTTTGTAAATACTTGACTCAAACAGTTATCAAAAAAAGGATAGAAGTCATTGTTCACAATTGGTGAATGGACAAAAGTTTTTTTCTCTGTAATTAATTCAATCAGAAAAAAGGATTTTGTTCTTTTATACAAAAAAGGGGACTTACCAAGAGTATCAACCATCATAAGTGTGCAATGAATATTTACAAAAGAAGTTAACAAAAACAGAGGGCTAAAAGGATACAAATTCATATGTTTAGCAAGATTTTTATAACCAAAATAAGTTATTAATTACCACAAAACACTCTTTCCCCCAGAAAGGCTTTCAGCTTCCATATGCATTATAAGCTATGCAGTACAAAACGCTGAACAAATAAATAAAGATGGATTTGTTACAGCTTATTTCAGCTCAAAATTAGAAGCAAATGAATATATTTCTACATGAATACCACATAAAAACAAAAAAAAACCGTTATAGCTACCCTACTATTAACAAACTGTTGTGAAATCCTTAAGAACACCTAATCAAACAAAATTGATCACTTCATGCCTAAACAACTCCTTGAGAAGTTTTATAATAAGTTATCCAACTTGATTATTGAGATCTTTTTTATTATTAGTTATCCAGAACCTTTCCTACTCCTTGGAAATGAAACATTTTCATTTTCATGGGTATATGACATAATATTAGTTCAAGAAGAAACACTGCAAAAAATAGAAAAACTAAAATTAAGATTTAAGATCAAATTTCTGTCTATTGCAAGACAAGTAATGGGAAGAAGAAAAATCTGGAAAAGAAGATACCACCTGAAAGTCACTCAAACTCATGAAATTGATTAAATAATGAGAAAATGTGGTAATAACCATTTTAAGACAACCCCCAAACCAATGAAAAGTAATATAGAAATATATATATTGCAACAGACAATGAACAAAAAGAGTACAAAAGCCTACATGAAGAACATAGCTCAGACCTAGAATCATTTCAAAAAGTACCCTTGATAAATGCTGAATTTATTTTGAAGCTTTTTCAATAATTTTATCCATATCTTTGGATCTTATCTCAAAGAAAAAAAATTCCTTACAAAATATTGGAAGTTATTCTGTATTAGTTGGAAACGTATTCATGGGAATTACTGGAAATGTTAAATAAATTTGAAGTTTCCTGGAAGATACTGTTAGTAAGACATGTATGATAACATAAAGAAAACAGAAACTTGTTCCTAGTAACAATTAATGTTTTTTATTTTGGGAGATATGGTCTATTTTTGCAAAATTTTTCTCCAAAATTATTTCTTAGATTGTCCTTCCTCTTCCAAAATGAAATTAAGTGTCTTTTCATATAAGAGTCATTTTCAAAGAATAGGAATTAAACTCTTATTTTAGTCATTTCATTCCCTGAATTAGTGCTATTGAATCATACATATCACTCTAAACATTTACATGGCGATGTGAAAGACAAAGGGATCTTGTGGGAAAGTAGAATTACAGCCAATTGTAATAAAATTAAGAGATATTTCGTCAATTGTGGTTAAAAACTTTTTTTAAATGATTTAAGTTGAGCCAGACGTACAATAACAGAAAATGAAAACTTTGGCTTTTTCCTGATAATTGAGATGTATTTTTAAAATCATGAGAACTTTGTTCAACTGAGAAATGAATGCATCAACATAATTATTGATTGGAGAAATAACTGAATTGTCCATAAAAGAAAAACTAACAATTCTGGTTTAATCAGATAAGAGTTTACAGAATAAATCGTATGCGATGAAAAATTCATTATGGAGTTGATGATTTTCAATAAACTATTTTTTAGAAAGGCGTGGGAACAGATATACTATTTATTGAGTAAAGAATACAGATTTTACCAATTTAAGTGAGAAGACCTTAAGAGATAATATAAGATTGAATTCAGAGTAGGAATCAACATTTATGCAGTTAATATTTAATTTCTTGAAATCAATTTGGGACTTTATTGAGTGATTGTGGAATATAAAAAACCAAATTACCTCCTAATAGCTCAATTACACAGCTATTTGTATATTTACTTTGAGATTTTTGACACTGTATTGTTATCTTTTTTAGAGAAATCTCATATTAAACATTAACATTAAAAGCCTTGAAACATTGAGAAATCCTGACACAGCACGAAATTAGTTTCCCAAATCAGAGAAACATATTTTAGCTTTGATTTATCACTTGTTTGTTGAAAAGGACGATTTGAAGAAATTTAAAATAAGGTTGACCAAATGATTAAACATGTTTATTTTCCTTTGGAAATAAAATCTCTCAGAAAATACAAATATTGATAGGATACTGGTAGATAAATATCATCAATAATTTCTAAATCAAAAACTAACCCAATTGGATTCCAGAAAAATCCCTATTTTAATTCGCTAGACTACCATCATTAAAAAATAAACAAAGCAGAAAAGACACATTTATTGAAAGATTTTTTTAGCTTTGAATGATCATTTTGTCTATTTGAAGGGAGGTGGTTAAAAGAAGGCCTGATAACTGAGCTAGTAGGGTGGTACCACATGCCTCAGATATGGTGATGCCAAGTATTGCTACATCTATCTTCCAATCAGAATTGAACACACAACATTGCCAGATCTGAGCCCTGTGGTACCACCACACTGGCTCACACATCATGAAAAGGGCTGACGTTTCAGATGCAACGTCGTGCCGATGTTGCAGTGACGTTGCATGAAAATGGTGCTGAGATGACACTAAATATTTTTGTTATCATCATTCTCCAAAAAAAAAACAGAATGTTTGATAAGCTTGTTGAATTGTTTTCGAATCAAAGGAAAATTTGAAACACTTTGCTATCTTCTTGTGAGGAATCATAAATTATGCAAAGAGACAGAAACAACTTAGCAAATGAAAAAGAAGTAAAAGGCGCATGACACTAAAAAGATAGACAATGGTTTTGCTTATATCTTACACTCTTGGCCAAACGGTATGCCGCTGATATAAGTCCTTCAGTAGAAAATTGTTACTTCTCCTGGCCTTTACATATTTATCAAATCGTGGTTGCAGAACACATCCAACCGCAAACACATGTTCTGTGTTGATACAATGAACTATGACTACAAAAAAGAATTTGGATCGCAATTCTTGTCTATTGTTCTATTGAAAGCCCTCCTGCAAAGACATGGAATTGAGAATCACATATAAATTTAATAGCCTTTTGATTAGCAATCTGAGATTAGCACTTCTGAAATTGGAAAAAGTTAGAAGCATTTGCTTGTCCGTTCATTGTATTTGGATCAAAATTGCACAGCCTTGTTGACAAGCAAATAACAATAAATGAACAAAAAAAAACTTGGCTGTGTTGAAAACAAAACTGAGTGAATAAGGGTATCAGAAAGGGAGCCTCATCCTGTGCCCGCACAATACAACCTCAGGGTGCTCAAAGGCGCCCATCCAAATACGACTTCACCCTTCAACCGATTCTGATTTCTTCCTCATATCAGAGATTATATCTTTACTTTATCAATCACTTGTTATTGCAATACTTTAGGGTATCTTCCTTATTAGTTGAAAGCTAATTCTCTTGGATCTCAACTCATCTTGAAAGCTTTAATTTTGGGAATGGCTTTCAATTAATTAGCCGCATTCTTCATAAACTGCTCAAATTAATTTACTTTCTTATGGTTTTATTTTATTCAACTTAATTAACTCCAATTGAAGTAAATTATATAATTCAAAATCACTATGGGTAGCAACAAAGAAAAATTATGAGTACTCTATTTCATGTGATACATGAAAATTACCACATCCGACATAATTATCCAGGCGACTTCTCAAGATAAAACTCAAGTGTGGGAAGGTCAACTCGAATTAGTGTCAGCTCAGAACCATTTGCATGCAACATCACTGCAACATCAGCGCGACGTTGCAAATGCAACTTCAGGATTTTTCCTGATGTGTCAGCTATCTGGCTGGTATCAAAGCCGTCATATTCAACCTAAATTTCCGTAGGATTTTCTTTTGGAATCACTTTATGAAGATTTTTCGCCGTCTAAGTTTAAACAAAATCTTGTTAGTAGGTCAAACCCATCCAAGAAATTAGTTGCCAATATTTATTGTTGATATGAATAGTAAATTGGTCGCAATAACAATGATAAATTTAATTATAATATCAAACAATTTTCATATCCCTATCAGATCCTACATTGCCGAATTCAATTGAAAAATGTGTAAAACCTGGTGAAAACATTAATTTTTAACTCCTAGTTCTTATATAAATATCACATTGGTCACAATACCAATGAAAGATTAAATTATCATCCCAAAAGAATTGCACATCTTTATTAACTCAAACATCTTCAAAATTAATTTAGCCCTTATTTGAACCTCCTTCAAGAGAAACACTAAATAATTGTTTTTATTTGAACCAGTGTTTCTTCACACCAAGGTCAGGTTTTATTACCCATATAAAACTATGATCCCGTTGTATACCACACAATTATAAAAAGTCAATGAAAAAATGAAGCTCTTAGGACAATCGTATATGGCGAAAAAGCTCTTTTTGAGGGTCATCAATAGCTTTCAGAAACTGTAAACAATTTTGTAAGATGTGACTATGAAACTGATGATAATATTACTATTAATCAACAGTACTATGTCTGTTCTTATGAAATATAATAATAAAAATTATTATAACCACAATTAAATAATTATAAAATTATTTCTTTCACGTGTTATACACTACTAGTGATTATAACTGTGAGCAGTAATTGTCTACAAGAATCAATTACAAGAAGAATTTAATAATAAAAACTTCTTTATTAAAATAATGAAATTATTTTAATATATAATTATCTTTTACAAGAATAATTATAAAGATAATTCTTGAAGAAAACTATTACTAGAGAAAAACTTTAAGAATTAAAGATAAATGACTCACTAATACTCCAAAGAACTTATTGATAGATAAAAGTAGAGAAATTTGACGTGGAATTGTGGATTTAAGGGATCAAAAGGATTTATGACAGTATTACAACAATATATAGTTGGATTCTAGGATCTCACGTCTTTCTGGATGATTTGGAAAGATTTAAAACACTTAAGAATAGCTTTAACTAATACTTACTTGTTGGTAATAATGATTTAATAAATTGATAAGATGATGATACGGAAAAAACAGCAAGAAGAGGCTTCTTTGAAGTCAACAACAGCTCACAGAGGCATGCCATGGAGCAAACTGAAAAACCAGTGAGTGAGAAAACAATAAACCTTTTTGGATTAATGATTGCATCATCTGTTGTCACGTAAGATTATCATAATTACTTAATTGATGCTTTTATGTGACTACCAACCCCAATATGGTTAAGAATAAAAGGAGTAACAACAGTAGATCTTCTTTTATTCTAAAATAATCATTGATTTCTCAAAGTTATCAATGTTATTGCCAATTTCATCACAGAATTTAGCTACTGTGAATTTTTGAAGATTCAGTGTTTCACGTAGAATGGTCAAAAATGGACTGTAAGTAAAACTTTGAATTTTACCGATAAAACTGTAATTCTTTTTGGTTGTACCATAGATAATACAGTTCTTCATTGGTCCTGAAAGTTTCAGAAAGATTAATTAAGAATTGTATTTTTAATGAATTTTTGAAGTTTTTACCTCATTTCTACGTAGAATTGCAAATAGCAGTATTTTGCTGGTTGCTATGAGGTAAATCAATGAATATGAGTCCCAAAAGGGTTTTAATTACTCTTTTAGGGTCTATTCATGGAAAGTCATCAAGAATTGACGTGGTTACAGGAGTCTAAGTAGCTCATTACCTCCTTGGCACGTCAAAATAGCAGGTTATTTGCTATTTTCTTGTGATTACAGTAGGTGTAACTTGGTAACCAAGTTACCAAAGAGTTTTAGTTTACCAATTGGGCCAAGATGAGCCATGGATCCATGCTCTGGAGCTATCCACGCCTCTGAGGCCTCAGAAGTTGGGTACCCTGGCTCTCTTTGATGTCTTTTGTCCCCCTTGCCTAATTTTTACGTCAAAATAGTAATTTAAGCTTAAAGTGAGATATCCACTATGGGTGTACCAAAAGTCCATGTAAGAATACTATGATATTAAGTGCTCAAAACATGCATAACACTATTCTTAGTGTATATGTAACATGGGATTTCTCACTTTCCCATTATTTTGGCGTGAAATTAAGAAAAACAAAAATTTTCACGGATCTTTTATGTGGTATTGATGATGTGGTATTGAAGTATTTTCCATTTTACCACCTCAAATACTTAAATTGAGCTTATTCACTCTATGGGTCTACCCTAGGTGAATTTTTGTGTAGAATCCAAATCTGGTCTTAAATCCATGGATTTACTTACTCAATAAAAAGTTATTCATCTTTTCTGAAATTGAAAATGATGAATTTTGGATATATGCATGACTTATGAGTTTTGCATAATTCAAAATTTCTTTTTAAGATAATTGTGGCCTATTTGGGTATGTAAAATATACCTCAAAGCTCACATTCCCTCCCACCAAAAAATAAAATTGTACTACAATTTTATTAGTGATAAAAGAATAAGGCCCCAAGGGGGGTTAATGTCCACTGTCCAACCTCTTCACATTACTCAGATCAAGTAATTTAAAGCACATTTATAGACATATTCAGGCTTGTGGCCTTCTTTCATGTCTAAATCTTCTTAAGAGTTTATCTGAGTCAGGTATTTCTGATTCTGCCATCCATTTGTCTTCATGTACTGGATTTCTATATCTGACAAGATATTCTCTTTGATTTTTACCCCTAAGTCTCCTTTCTTTAATGACTTTCTTTATCTTTTTGTTTTCATTTTGTTCCACAGGTGGTACAGTTAAAGGAGTTGGGTTTCTTAAAGTAAACAATTCTTTATCAGCTGGTTGATAAGGCTTTATCAAGCTGACTGGAAATGTGGGGTGTTTATTTTCCAATTCACCATTCAATTCCACTTGAACTGCATTGGTTCCATGTAAAGCAATAATGACAAAAGGTCCTACATAAGAATCTTTAAGTTTCTTTGGGCCTTTGATATTATTAAAATTCAAGGTTGAAACTAGAACTAAGTCCCCTACTTTGAAGTCTGGTACTTTATGACTCTTGTCCCACTTCTGTTTTGCATAATCAAAAGCATCATCCATACTTTGTTTTGCGTGGTGTTTTACTTTATCAAGCATTATCTTGAAGCTGGAAGCTGTAGGATGAATGTCAATCAAGTCTTTCCTCAGTGTGTCTGCTGGGAGTCTTGGATTCCATCCTTTTTCTAACATAGCAGGGGTTTGTCCTGTGGAAGAGTGGACTGATGTCTTGTATGCCAATTCTAGTGCAGGTATCAGAGTGCACCAGTCATGGGTAAAGCCATCTGAGTCTTTGAATTCTAATCCATAAGCACAAAATCTCCTGATCATGTCTTCTAAAGTTTGAACCATCCTCTCTGCTAGCCCATCTGTTTGAGGGTGATATGCTGTAGAGAATGATAACTTAGTCCCAAACAATCTATGAAGATTGGTCCAAAGTGCAGATGTGAATTTGGGATCTCTGTCACTTATGATATTCTTAAATAACCCTGTATGAGAAATAACTCTACTCCATAAAAGAAGAGCTGTATCCATAGAAGTGTCATCTTTATGACATGGTAAGAATATGAGAGTTTTGCTATATCTGTCTACAATGACTAAACAAGCATTATAACTTTTGTCACCACTTGGAGGAAGTGCTGTGACCCAATCCATGTGAACAACTTCCCAAGGGGATTTTGGTTCTTGAATATGGATCATTAATCCAAATTTCTTGCCTGTGCTCCTGTTTGCTTTCTGGCATCTATCACAGGTATGGCAATATTCAATGGTTTCTTTCCTCCAAGATGGCCACCATGCACAGTTATTCACTTTTTCAAGTGTTTTGTCTTCTGACAGGTGTCCAGAGTAGATACTATCATGAAATTCATGAAGAATGGTATTGATAAGTAATCTACTACATAGTGTCATCACACAAGAATGTTTTGTTCTATGGTAAATAATCCCATCAAACAAGTGAAATCTTCCTTCAGAATAGGAATTTTTCCAAACTTAATCAAGTGCATTAACTAAAAATGTATCTTTGCAGTCTTTATCTAATAAAGAAGTCAAGATATGGCAATTCTTGTCTTGTTTATAAGATTCTCTGACTTCTTCAAAGAATTCAGTCCCAATATCAGTTATGTTAATTCCTTCAATTGGAATCTGTGGTTCAGCTTCCAAAGGTACATAAGCTGGGTTATCAGGAGTGTTGGCTAAAGCCCATCTACTAAGTCCATCAGCATTCTTGTGAATGTTTCCTGCTTTATGAACTATAGTCATGTTTCCTCTATATTCTTGAATGGCTATTTGCCATCTCAACATATGTCTGTTGGGAGTTTTCATGTTAAGAAGTGATTTCACGGCATTACAGTCAGTTATCACTTCAAAAACACTGCCATCAAGATAATAGTGTAGTTTCTCAAGTGCCCATACCAAAAATAAGCACTCCATTTGGCTTGCACCATATCTGGCTTCTGTTGGTTTGATTTGTCTTGAGATATAACAAACTGGTCCTTCTGTAGGTTTGTCATCAATAATTCGGACTTGATGTAGGGCTGCCCCTAATCCATCTCCACATGCATCAATGTACAACTTAAAAGGAATATTCCAGTCAGGCATGAGGAGTAAAGGTGCTTCTGTAAGGGCTTTCCTTATCTTCTCATAAGCTTTAATTCTCTCTTGTGTCATCTCAAATACAGTCTGTTGATCACAGATTCTATAAAGTGACTTGGCTAGAATTGCAAAGTCTTTCAGGTGTTTCCTATAGTAACTGGAAAACCCAAGAAAAGACCTCATTTCTTTTTTATTCTGGGGTATTGGTTTAAGTAACACTGCTGCTACTTTTTTCTTGTCAATACCCAAGCTTAAACCAGAAACAATATGTCCTAATGCTCTGAGTTCCTCACAACCAAAATTGCATTTCTTAAGTGAAATTTTCATGTTCACTCCTGCAACTTTATGAAGTACTCTTGCAAGTCTTTCAAGGTGCAAAGACCATGAATCAGAACATATGATAATATCATCAATATAAATGATAAGCCATCCTTCAGACAATCCTTTTGGAAAGATGGTGTTCATCATCCTTTGATAATGGGATGGAGCATTTTTAATGCCAAATGGCATTCTAAGATACTCAAAAATACCACAGTGAGTGATAATTCTAAGTAATTTCTTAGCTTTGGGCGTCAAAACATTTTGATGGAAGCCTTTCAATGCATCCATTGATGTTATATACTTGGCTTTGGATAATTGAGTCAAGGTTTCTTGGATCCTAGGGATTGGATACCTATCTGGAACTGTGTACGTATTCAATGCTCTGACATCTCCAACCATTCTTGACTTATCATTATACCAAGCAATGATAACAGGTGTTGTCACCTCAACTTCCTCATTATGGCCTACTTTCCTTAGTACACCAAGTTGGATCAACTCTTGGATATGTTTTTCCAAGGCTTCTCTAGCTCTGGGACTGGCTGGATAAGCTGGTCTTCTAAGTACTGGAGGATATGGTCTGTCAATATTAAGAGTAATATCAACTTCATGTCCTCTTATAGCGCCTAATGGTTCATTATCAGAGGCAAATGCATTTTTATATGTGTATAACACATTAATAAGCTCATTCCTCATCTTTGGTGACAATGATTGACTAATTTGTGCTTCAACAAGTTGATTAGTCACAAATTCATCTTTGTAAGTATCCTTGACAGAAGATACTGCAGATATCTGTTTTGGCATATTGGAGAAAGCAAATTTTTGTCTCTTGTTATCTCCAATTGTGAAATATCTGTCCTTATGGTTATTTATATCAATACCATAAATATTTAAGTAATCATTTCCAAGAATGATGTGCTGAGATGTGCAATTATCCATTACTACAATATCAGTTTTCATTCTTACACTTCCTGCTGGATGTGGGAATACAATATTAGTGTCCAATATGTCCAGGGGGTACATATTGTTACTGGCACTACTTAATTGTACACCTTCTATTGGTAATAGATGGTTTTTCCATTCGGGAAGTATAATTTGGAGATAATCTTTGCCCACACAAGTGCAAAATGCCCCTGTATCCAAATTTACTTTGGCTTCAATATCACTCATCAGAACTGATGTGATACAGGATGCCCCAGCAGTATAACCCTTTCCTCTAGCAGGTTTTGTTTTACACATTCTGGCATCTTGGATATTGGTCAGGTTGCAGCAATCTTCACTGTACTGTGGCAAGTGGGTATGGACTTCTATGACCTCAAAGAAAGCTGAAATGTTTTCAATGGGATAGTCCTCCACTGGTGTATCTTCAGAGACTGCAGAATCTTGATCAGACTCCTCTTTCTCTTCAGTACACTGAATTTCTTCAATGACTTGATCTTCATTGTTTTTTGTCTTCTTAGGACAAGTGTTGGCTAAATGTGAAGTACTTCCACATTTATGACACTTAAAGACAGGTCTTTCTGGTCTTCTTTCCTCTCTAGGAATCTTTGAGACTATTTTTGACTCTATTGGGTTTTTAATCCAAGTCTTACCAATTCTTGTTCTGGTAATGATATCTTCCATAGCATTAATGTAGTCCTCTGTTGAACAAGGCTCCACACATCTGCTTTTGATAGCATGTTCCAGTTCTCCTCCACACTTTCTTAATATTTTCATATTAATCATAGTGTCAGACATATCTGGGTGTAAAGCAGATAGTCTGTCTTTTTGTTTGAAGAACCAAGTAAGTGGTTTGTCTTTTTCTGAGTTAAAAATGGCACTTTCAAAAGCATTCTCCATTTTAAACCTCCAAGAATTATTAGCCCATTTGGTAATCACTTCAGATTTCCACCAAGACCAGTCATGTTTACCATGATCAATCCTCACTTTGTAATACCATTTCTTTGCAGTTTTGGTAAACAAACAGTGTAATTTTCCCACTATGATTTTATCAGGTATATTAAAGTGTTCTTGCAACATATCGATAGTCCTGATGAATTCAATATGGTTGTATTCTCCTTCACCAGAGAATGTTGGCCATTCTTCTATTTTGGGAATATCTCTTGCAGAGTAGGCATTTTCTCCTAAGAATGGTGTAAGACTTTCTTTAACAGAGAGTTTTTCTTCAGTTAAAGGTGTAGAATGTCTTGGCATATGTGGTTCATGATTCTTATGAATTTGTTCCACACTTGCAATTATCTCATTCTTCAATTTTTGCCTTTCACTGTCACTTTTTGCTAAATGTATAGCAAATTGATTGGTGTTCTTAACTATTTGTAAGACATGGTCTTCAAGAGTTTTAAGTCTATCATTTACTTTAAGAATGGAAAGATCTTCTGTGTCATTATTCTGAGTTTGACATTGGTTCTCAATTCTTTCACAAGCATTGCCAATTGACTCAAGGGTGACAGTTGTCAATTGATGCCATTCAAAATGTTTCTTGTCATTTGTCTTTAAACTATTTATGTCTGATGGAATTTGCTTTAACTTTGACTCAAGTTTGCCAATTTCTACATTAATACTTCTATGTACATCAGTTATTTGCGTGGAAAAGTCCTGTTCATCCTTTCCTGCTCCTTGGCTGTGAATTCCATAAGAGTTCTGGCCATATTGAAGACACTGTCCACGGCTGAAGGTTCCAATTTGGGGATCCTGTACCCTTGTGGGTAAGGTCTGTGCCAATTGGCTTTGCCTTTGCCCTTGGCTTGATGGTTCTTGGGACCTCTCTGTTTCTTTTGAGGTCCTTTGGGCTTGTCCTTGGATGCTTCTGCAGCTGGTTTGGAGCTGGTAGATGCCACTGGTGCCTCTGTCTCCAAAGTTGCAGTCATTTCCAACTCTTTCTTCTGGTCTATGGATACAAGACTCTGGTTCTTCAACCAATTCTTTATCTTTTTGACCTTGTCTTTGCAAGACAGGGGGCTCCCTCCTCCTAAGAGTTCTATGGTCTTCTCCTGACCCAGAAAGCTCTTGATGTGTAAGTAGGAGTTCATGGCCCCCTGCCAAAGGCTTGGGCAGATTTCCCACTCCTCTTCTTTGGCTTCTCTGAACCAATTTTTGTACTGGCTCTGATATATTTCTATGGCTGCCACTTGAAAATGGTTCAGCCCTGGAAATATTATCATAAATTAGTTCAGGCTCAGAATTTGCATCAAAATCTGTTGGTACAGACCTTGGGGAATGGGGGGCAACTCTGGCATCCTCCAGATGTGTCTTTCTTGTGGAAGATTTGGCACTTCTGGATTTGGTCTTGCCTCTTCCTTGTCCACATCCATCTGGTTGGACTGAATAGTTGCTTCCATTTCTGGTATGCACCAGTTTTACGTCAATTTAAGGATAAAGAGTAAAAAAAAAGATAAAAACACACCTTTTGGTGGTATTTTATTCTTTTCAGAATTAAATAAGGTGCCTCTTTTAGCAATTTGCACCTCAATACTTTCTTCAGATTCTTCTTCTGAAGATTCTGGACTAGTGATATATCTTTTACTGAGTCTGTTTCCAGCTGCACAGTATTTGATTAAAGACACTAGAAAAAATTTATAAAAGAGAAAAAATTATTTTTTATACTTTTTAATATATTTTTTTTTTTAGAGATTTTTTATAAGTTTTATATTTTTTAATATTAAAAAAATTATTCTTTTTAAAGAAAAAAAGATTAAAATTTTAAGATTTTGAATTAAAATTAATTCAGAGTAACTCAAAGAATAATTTTATAAGTTTTTGGATGTGAAAAAGCCACGTGTAAAAACAGTATAAAATTAAACCAAATTCCTCAATGAAAAAGATTTCCAAAACAATTTCAAAAATAAGAATTATTTTAACTTTAAAATGAAAGAAAAAATTATCAAATTAATATATTTTAGAGCTTAAAAATATATTAATTAAGGGTACAAGGTTCAAAAAACACAGCCAGGCCCCCAAATGTAAGATGTGGCTATGAAACTGATGATAATATTACTATTAATCAACAGTGCTATGTCTGTTCTTATGAAATATAATAATAAAAATTATTATAACCACAATTAAATAATTATAAAATTATTTCTTTCACGTGTTATACACTACTAGTGATTATAACTGTGAGCAGTAATTGTCTACAAGAATCAATTACAAGAAGAATTTAATAATAAAAACTTCTTTATTAAAATAATGAAATTATTTTAATATATAATTATCTTTTACAAGAATAATTTTAAAGATAATTCTTGAAGAAAGCTATTACTAGAGAAAAACTTTAAGAATTAAAGATAAATGACTCACTAATACTCCAAAGAGCTTATTGATAGATAAAAGTAGAGAAATTTGACGTGGAATTGTGGATTTAAGGGATCAAAAGGATTTATAACAGTATTACAACAATATATAGTTGGATTATAGGATTTCACGTCTTTCTGGATGATTTGGAAAGATTTAAAACACTTAAGAATAGCTTTAACTAATACTTACTTGTTGGTAATAATGATTTAATAAATTGATAAGATGATGATACGGAAAAAACAGCAAGAAGAGGCTTCTTTTAAGTCAACAACAGCTCACAGAGGTGTGCCATGGAGCAAACTGAAAAACCAGTGAGTGAGAAAACAATAAACCTTTTTGGATTAATGATTGCATCATCTGTTGTCACGTAAGATTATCATAATTACTTAATTGATGCTTTTACCTGACTACCAACCCCAATATGGTTAAGAATAAAAGGAGTAACAACAGTAAATCTTCTTTTATTCTAAAATAATCATTGATTTCTCAAAGTTATCAATGTTATTTCCAATTTCATCACAGAATTTAATTACTGTGAATTTTTGAAGATTCAGTGTTTCACGTAGAATGGTCAAAAATGGACTGTAAGTAAAACTTTTAATTTTACTAATAAAACTGTAATTCTTTTTGGTTTTACCATAGATAATACAGTTCTTCATTGGTCCTGAAAGTTTCAGAAAGATTCATTAAGAATTGTATTTTTAATGAATTTTTGAAGTTTTTACCTCATTTCTACATAGAATTGCAAATAGCAGTATTTTGCTGGTTGCTATGAGGTAAATCAATGAATATGAGTCCCAAAAGGATTTTAATTACTCTTTTGGGGTCTAGTCATGGAAAGTCATCAAGAATTGACGTGGTTACAGGAGTCTAAGTAGCTCATTACCTCCTTGGCACGTCAAAATAGCAGGTTATTTGCTATTTTCTTGTGATTACAGTAGGTGTAACTTGGTAACCAAGTTCCCAAAGAGTTTTAGTTTACCAATTGGGCCAAGATGAGCCATGGATCTATGCTCTGGAGCTGTCCACGCCTGTGAGCCTGTGAGGTATGTTTAACATACCCATAAGGCCACAAATGATTTTATAAACAATTAAATTTGTCTTAAACAGACTTTTTTAGTTGAATTTAAAATAAAAAATAATAAAAAATAAGTATAACTTTTTTTTGGATAAACAAAGTTATAATTATTATGTCATTTTTGGATTCTACACCAAAAATAACCTAGGGTACACCCATAGGGTGTTATACCCAAAAACACTTATTTCTTGTGTTATTAGAAGATTTAAGAATCTCACAGTACTAATGTAACTTTTTTAACATTTTTTTAAAATTGTTAAATTTAAGCTTAATTAAGCTTAAATTTAAAGTTACATAAGGTTTATGCAACTTTACCAAAATTTTAGTTAAAATTGAGGTGTGGTGTATATTTACTGAATTGGCTAAGGATTTGCCATACAGAATGTAAATCCTGCGTGAGCTCAATTTAAAAGGGTTTAAGGCCATAGTATGGCTTTAAATAAATAAAAGGGCAAAATCCACGCAAAAAGGTGGGACAAAGGAAAAAGACCAAATAGAGCTGGGGTACCCAACTTTTTGGATCTGCAAGGATTCAATTAAGGTTGTCCACCTGTATTGGAGGATTTTCAACCTTATTTAAACTTTAAGATTAGACTTTGATCCAACCTTAAGGTTTAAACTGGTTTTATCCTAAATTGGACAGGAATTTCAAGCTGCCAAGAGGGTAAATCCCAATAAGCAGGCTTGGAATCAAGGTTTTAAGAACTGTCAAAGCTTAATCAAGCTTAAAAAGCTTAAATAAGCTTAAAACTTTAAGGTTTCAATCATCAAAACCTTATCAAAACTTAAGGTTTTGTGTGTATTGCTATTTTACGTGGAAAAATAGTAATAACTTCAAAAATTCATTAAAAATCCAAATCTTAATGGATTTGCTTGAAACTTTCACACAGCTTAGAATTTAATATTATCAATATATAAATTAAATTTTAAGTATCTTTTATTAATAAGTTTCCTGGGTAATTAGCCTGGAAATTTACTCTTTTAATTAAGCTTAAAGAAAATTATGATTTCTTCAAAAATTAATTAAAAATTGAGTTTAAAAGATTTCTGCTTGAAACTCTGATTTTATGTTGTTCATGTGATGAACTTTAATGTAAATAAACTTATTTTATATTAAAACTTAAAATAATTAAACTAAATGAGGATTAAAGTTACTTGGAGTTAAGAATAACACTGGTAACTTTAAATTGGAAGTAAAAATAAGTTGCCTTAAGCTAAGAACTTAATTTTTAAGCATGGTTTTGCAGTTTTGACCTGAGCACGCCCTCTACATCCATTATGAATCATGAGAGCTGCTCTGTAGACATAAAAAGAGTCTTTTCATCACTGTTTTTGTCCATAATTCATAATCAATCCAATCATATTAGACATTTAAACAGGTAAAGTTTTATTAAATATAAAATCTTATTATTAAAAGTAATTCTTAAGTTATTTTTATTCTTTATTTATTAAATTAAAGAATTGAAGTCATAGAATTCAGATTATTGTTGTAATCATCTATAATAACTTTTATTATATAAAATTTTCATCTTAAATATCTTTTAAAATCCACAAATTCCTCTCAAAAACTCTTTAATCATAAATTTTAGTATAAAAAGTTGTTTTATCTTTGATTTTATTGATTTTTGGCGTGTTTTTAACTTATAATCATTATTTAATATAATAACTGTTGTTTTATAACTTGTTGTATTAAATAAATATTATAAGTAAGTTTTCTTTAAAGTTCTATATTTTTTTTATCTATTATTAGTTTTTTTATATAGAATTTTATTCTATAAAGAATTATTTCTGCACAGTGTGTGATTAATTCTTTTTATAAATAATATTTATATTATTTATAAGTGGTTAATATTCTTATTTTCCACATGTAATTGTCTCATTAAGAGCTTTACACTTCTTATTGTTATAACTGTCAGTGACTATAACAATAATAGAATAATTATAATTTATTATAATTATTATATTATTATAATAATAATTAAATTTATTTTTTTATATAATTATTTTTAATAATTATATTTAAATTTGTGGTTATAATATTTCATTATATTATATTTTTCTAGTGAGGACAGTCATAGTACTCTTGATATTGTTACTATTATCAAGAGTTTCATAGACAAACCTTACAACGCCTCTGAGGCCTCAGAAGTTGGGTACCCTGGCTCTCTTTGATGTCTTTTGTCCCCCTTGCCTAATTTTTATGTCAAAATAGTAATTTAAGCTTAAAGTGATATATCCACTATGGGTGTACCAAAAGTCCATGTAAGAATACTATGATATTAAGTGCTCAAAACATGCATAACACTATTCTTAGTGTATATGTAACATGGGATTTCTCACTTTCCCATTATTTTGGTGTGAAATTAAGAAAAACAAAAATTTTCACGGATCTTTTATATGGTATTGATGATGTGGTATTGAAGTATTTTCCATTTTACCACCTCAAATACTTAAATTGAGCGTATTCACTCTATGGGTCTACCCTAGGTGAATTTTTGTGTAGAATCCAAATCTGGTCTTAAATCGATGGATTTACTTACTCAATAAAAAGTTATTCATCTTTTCTGAAATTGAAAATGATGAATTTTGGATATATGCATGACTTATGAGTTTTGCATAATTCAAAATTTCTTTTTAAGATAATTGTGGCCTATTTGGGTATGTAAAATATACCTCAAGGCTCACAAATTTAATATTGTGAAAACAAATGATCACTAACTTCAAATTGTTTGTCTTACTGCTTTTGAGGAAGAAAAAACCTTCAACGTTTGAAAGGTTTTTTTTAAGATTTCTGAAGAAGAAGAAGTGATGATTTTGAATGACTAACCTCATTTCATGTTGATATATCAGATTTTCAATGAAAAAAAGGCATACCCTGGGGTCAGGGGCTGCAGGTTTGTCAGGGTGAGTCTATGATAAAGGTGTATATAAGTATTTACAAGCTTTAACTATGACTGTAACACGGTAAAAATAATTTTAAGAGATGATAAATTTGATAATAGATGATTAATTTAAGATTTTAAGGGCTTTACTGTAGAGATATAGTGGTGGTGAGCGCTGTTGAAAGCCCTGGGTGGAACTTTTACCTGTTGGGTTACAATAACAAAAGCTACAATACTTAAATCTAAAGGATACCTGATTATTTTCCAAGAGTATAACTGTTTTGGACAGTTGTACTATGTAGGAATTCAAGAGCAGGATGAGGAAAGCTATTCTGGCTGTGAAAAGCCTCCTTTTTATCCTGAAATGGGGTGGAAAGGGTGCTAGACCTTTCCACATAGAGGAAGTGAAGATTTTTCACTTTCTAGTACTGGATTGTGGTTTAAAAACAGCCTGTATAACCTGTATTGGTCTCAGATGTGGTTTTGAAACCACATCTGGGCGGTTTTCACCAATACAGGGTGAAAATTTTCATCTGGGGACCTCACAGCCTGATTCTGACGTGTATGACGCGTAGAATGCTGTACAGAAACTGTATGGGACCCCAGTATTGACTGACATATGAGGTATTGAAGTAAAAACATGCCTCTTTGTCTATTTGACACCTCATATTCATGGTTATGGGATATTATCCCATGGTAAGGCTGTATATGACAGCAGGTGGGATTTTGACCTTAAACCAGCCATAAATCAGTCAGTTTTTGAGATATCATGCTCAACGTTGGTTCATTGGATATCCCTGTATGTGCTCTACACAATGGTACCCAATTTGGTATGTCTATCATTGAATATCGCAAAGGTATCCCATGTACAAGGTTTTTTTTGTACATAGGTGTGGTTTGGGCAAAAGGTGTATTGAGCTTGTTTGCCTCATAACTTCTGTTATAGTTGAGATATGCAGAAGTGGATGGCACCATCAGATAGCCCTGATTGTTCTCTTTCCAAAGATACCCCACTTCAGGTATCCCACACTAAAACTGTAGAAGTTAGATGAGAGGTGAATGTTTTGTTCACCCTTATTTGGCCTGAAATTGACCATAACTCCAGTAATATTGGTGCTGGCTCAGTTTGGCTGGTACCATTGGATAGCCCTGGCTTAGAGCTTCATTTTTAATACCCATTTGATGGGGTTAAGCCTCTCCTTCTAGATTTTAGATGAGAGGTGAAAATTAAGGTTTATGCTCAGCAATAAATTTGAGCAGGAATAACTTTGTTATTTCTTGTCCTATAGTGATGGGACTTATATTTTCAGAACGAGGTGAGTTTCCTCTTTCTTTTGATACCTTTTGAGCTGATTTGGCTCAGCTCCATGTTTTAGTGGTATCTTGGCTATACCATTGGTTTATGGTATTTTGGCTGTCATGCTTGTGCTCTGGTTTTGAGTCACAGGCTGACAAGGTTGAAAATTTTCTCAAGCTGAAATTAAAGTGAATCTAATCCAACTGCTAACATGGAATGGTTTATGTGCACCCATATTTGTATTATTGTGTTTATTTTTCCAGTTGATTGAACAAAAACCGTAATCTTATGACTTCCTGAAGATGAGATATATTGATGATTGGTTGAAATTTTTGAAATAATATTAAAAACCTCATTTTTACATGAATATTTAAAAAAGTCCTTTTGCATTATATGGATTCTTTCTAGAGTATAACGCTCACTAATTGATTGAAAGTATTAATATCAATTAATTAACAAAAAGATAATAAGAGTTTGAAATAATAAGATAAGTACCAAAGAATACTTACCATGGAGCTCAGGGGTTTTTATTCCAAGCTCTACAGTATGCCAAATACTCAATTTGATATTACCATACATGTATTATTAATAGTATCTTCAAGGAAGCTCCAAGAATATTTATTTTTTCCATTATCTTGCATCAAGCCTTTATCCAACTGATACAGAATTATGTACACTACTTTTTCAAGAATTTTCTTTCTTTGACATAATCTCCAAATTATCTGGAGGAATTTATTTTCAAATCTACAAAAATAATTCAGAAGTTCATTGAGGGGGGTGTTTCTTCATGAAATTCAAAAATTGATTTGAGAGAGGTAGAGATCCTCTCAAAGCACCTTGATGTCATAAAAAATCAATGTTTTGGAAGTTTTATTATTAAATGCAGGGAAGTTTAGTTTCAAATCTCAATATAGTTAAACCACAAAAGTCAAAATCTCTCTTTCTCAGGATTATTTGATGAAAAAGAAGCCCCAAAATCAATTTCTACCTATAATGGTACAAATAATAAGTATTGGTGTTAAGAGGAAGTGAAATTAAAGCAATATTTTCATTTGATATGCTTTATAAAAAGGCAGAAATAGTAATATTTTTTATTGAAATTGATTTAATATCAAAACTGAAATCAAATTCTCATTTTGGACAGGATTTTTGTCTAAAATATTGGAAATGTCATATTCCTTTCAAAATCCTTTTGGTAAATTGCCACTAGAACTTCATATATTTGTTTGAAGTTTCAAAATAGCAAGAGTTATATCCAATGCAGATCAAGATTAAGTGAGAAAACAAATCTTACTTATTATTATCTTCCTTTTTTGAGTGGGTAATTGTGGTTTTTGGTGCACTTCTTACCTGTTAATTTGAATAAATTAACGCAAAACTCTTTTGAGAAATATTTCACCAAAGAACTTTTTATATTTACCATTTTCTCCAGAATAAAACTCCACATTTTCTGAAAAGATGAGTCTTGAGTACTTAAAAAGATTTTGAAAATTATAGTTCATGGGAGGATATTGGTAGTTTCATTAATTCAAAAAAGAAGAAAAACCAAGCCTTCATGAAGTCCTATTTTGAGTGGCCACATACCAAACTGTCTTATATACATTTTTTCATGGGAAAGATGCTTAATATATTCACTTTAAAAATTCTCTAGTTAGGATAAATTTTCCGAATTGCATATTAATGGATTAAACTGGCAAAGAAAGAGCTTCATTCCAGATACGATTTTTTGCGGAGACTCTCTCTGTATCTTCATTAGTCTCCAGCAGACTAGAAGAATCATAACTAATCTATGGAATAAATCTCAGTTTTTATAAACAAGTCACAAATCTGTGACTTTTTCTCTTTCCTAATTGTATAATTGATAGAACGCTCCCCAAACATTTTGGGCTCAGTAATTAGCATTATGAGATTCATCTTATTTCTGGACTCTCAAGAAATATCAGTCAATTTAATGAGGCTTCTTGGGCTTTTCTTCATTTCATATTGAGTATTTGTATAACTTTTAAAATATGTCATCATAATTTTTTCCCTCAAACAAAACACACCATTTCCAGGAATCTTAAAGTATTAAGCGATGAAATCTCCTTAAGATTAAAATAGATAAAGAGTAACTTTGAAAAAACAATTAAAGCATTCAATTGAATCCTAGGTTATGAAAATTCAGTAAAAAATATTTTTTGTATCAAAAGAAGATCAATTCACATACCAACTTCAAAAGATCTTTTGAAGTGAAGAATACAAGACTTTTCTTTTGGTATGAAAAAAATCAATAGAGCTCCTGAATAAGAACATAACTTCTGGAACTGATCAGATGGAAGAGATGTAAAGACAATTAAGATATTCTTTTTTAATATGATGTCATTGATGTGGTTAATATGTAAAATTTGTGATAGAACAAATCTTATAAAGAGTGAAATAAAGATAAAATGAATTGGAATTTATTTTTCCAAAACATGGTTCTTCAATTTTTGGAGCTTTAGCTGTAATATTTCTTATTTTTCTTATTCCCCTTCTGTGGTTCAACAGGTGACTCTGTCTTAAAGCTTTGAGGATGATATAAGGACCTTTTCAACAAGGTTTGCAAAACATTCTCCCTATGATATTGCTCAAAAATTTCAACCCATTTCATTTTAAAATTCCCCATCCTTCTTAATATAACCAAAACATATTAATTGTGGCCCATATCTCATAATTGAGACAGCTTAAGGGAGAAAAAGTGTTCCTTTTGCATTGTAAATCTTAAATTGAATATGAGAATGTTGAATTATAGGGCATATCTGATCTACAGCATAATTGAACTTAGTTTTCCATTCCTACTGATTTTTGGTGTAGTAGACCTGAAGATTTTTGCAAAGAAAAAGATATCAAATTACTACCAATTACAAAAAGATTGAGCTCAATTGATCATAATAAAACTAGTATGAAGTCTAGAAACGGTGGAAATATTTATTAGATTACATATTTAGTATAATTTTCTATTCAGAGTAAAATGAGACCAGGTTTGATTTGGCATTATAGGGGAAGAAGGACCTTTTGTTTGGCATTATAGGGAAAGAAGGACCTTTATTTATCACATTTTCAGAAGAGAAAGTGCAAATGCAACAGAAAACGTTTTTCATCTTTCAAGTAAATATTATTTCTTTCCACAAATTGACTCCTTTTTGGGATCAAATATACATTTCAAGCATAAGGAAGAGACATATCAATTTCCATAGAGATTTTCTTATTCTTTTCAAATGGAAAATATGAAAAACTGAAAAAAATTACTTGCTCCTATCCATTGAAGGATATTTGTTTATTTTTTGTTTTAGATACCTTTATTAATTGGAGTTGTCTACTAGATCTAAAGCCTCCTAAGAACTATTAATGAGAAAACTACTTATAAGAAAGTCAACCTAACAGATACGTACAGAAATGGGTTGTTAGAATCGTAGTCAATTAATCTTAGAGAATTCCACAATAATTTTATTTTAATGTCACAACAAAAAAAAAATCTTGACATCATGATTCAGTTAGGTTTTATCACTGTCGGAAATCAAAGAGATCATCCTTTCCTGAATCAATCATTCCTATTTATAATTACGTTGTTTTTCAATTTGATCAGCTATCTATCTCTTCCTTAATTTTTTTGACTTATTCATAAATGTAATTTATCACAAGAGGTATTTATTTATTGTCACAATTTGACTGATAATCTCATCTGATGGCAGAAGTGACCAAGAAGAAAAATTCTTGTCACAATTGTGGTTTGAAAGCCGACTATGCCAACAACTGTTCAAAGGCAAGGAAAAAAGTCTATTCCATTGAGAAAGTCCCCAAGGAGGAATCTCCAAACGAGGATTCCGAGTCAGACTCTATGGGTGATGCCATCAGAAAACAATCAGATGAAGAGCAAGACCTAAGAGAAGAACTTATAGTGGAATACTGTAAGGTGTGGATATGAAACTTTGATTAAAACTCAAGTACTTTTCCTGTCCTCAAAATTTGTATAAGGTAAAAAATCAATTCAAAATAATAAAGATATTATTTTTAAGAGAAAACACGCCAATTTTATTGTTTATAACTTCATGAGTATAAAACAATAATATTATAAAAATGTATTGTTTTACCAACAATAAAAATTTATCCAAAAAATACTCTACAAGAGATATTTTAAGGCTACAAAAGAAATTTCTTCAAGAGCAATTTCAATTGGAATTAATTGAGCAAAGAACTGCAAGCAATTAATTAAAGAACAAAGTCTTTAAAAAGAATATTAAAGAGAAAACACGCCCAAAAGTGACCAGAGTGAATTTGGAAACAAAGTGACAAGGTTTACAGTGATGAAAGATGCTTTAATTCACTTTTGGGGTGGTTCAGGGGTAAAAATGATTATAAGAGTCACTAACAATTATTATAATGATTATTTCACGTGGTTAAAAGTTTTAAGATGATATAAGAAAGGTGGTTGGAATCTTTTATTGATTGGTTTAACAATGTTTAAACTAATTATAAAAGGAAAAGATTCTAACATGAAGAGAAAAGTGGGGCAAAGAAGACATTCTTTTATAGCCATCAATTCTCTTACTCAAAAAGTAAAATTTACTCTTGTCAGTCGTGAAAAACAGTCTGACAACAGAAAAGCCAATTATGGCATCATTGAACCCTGGTTTAGACCAAAAAAGGGCTGATTTAAGCCATTTTTAGCCATTTTAGACCCTTAAATCATCCATTACTATAGCAATACCACGCCTAGAGCCTTCAAAACACGTCATAATGTGTTTCAAAGGCGTAAAAACCAGTTAAAACTGTTTTTACTATGATTGTTTTATCTTAAGGGTAGTTTTACCCTCTTGGCAACAGCTAAAACTACCCCAGTTGGTATCAAAACCTCATCATCAATTGAGTCCACAGACCCTGTAACTCAATTCCAGGCCAAAAGTGATGAACTTTTGCGTGAATTTTGACATCCCACGCCTGTCAGCAAGGATTTTGGGGGTCTAGCTCCCCCTTAGAGCTGGGGTTCCTTTTCCCCCCCAAATTTAATCTTTCCAATTTATTTTTCCTTTAATTCCTCATCATGTATTATACTTATAATTTACATATGTAATTCAATTCAATTCTACGGTAAAATACAGTAATAATTGAAAACTCATATGTAAATAAAAGTTCACTTATATAATACACACGCACATTTTGACATTTCAATTGAATTCAATTGAAAATACTTCAACTCCTCATAACTTCTAAACTAAACACAACACCTCAATTTTAACACAAAAATTGATGGTTAACACCACATGTGGTGTGAATTAAATTGAGGTTTTGAGGATTTTCAACTTTTGTATTAAAAATACTAAAAACTTAATTTAAGCTTATTTAGAGTTGAGTTACAAGAATTTCACTCAGAGGTGACCCCACCTGATTTTTTATGAGGAATCCAATGGTGAAATAATTTTTATGTATTTATTTATTGGATAAAAAGTTATAATAATTTTTATTGCACTTTTTTCCAAATTTATTTATTTTTTCACAATTTTGTTAAAATTTCATTTTTACTTAATTTTTTCAAGTATAAATGTAATTTTATACTTTTAAAATTTATTGTATTCTTATTTTTAAATTGTAATTAATTTTTTATTTTTAATATAATTTTATATTTATATTTTGATTTTCATTTGAATAATATAAATAAAGTTATTTTACTTATATTAATATGTTATTTTTTGTATATGTGGTCGTTTGGGTATATGAAATTACCTCTAAGGCTCACATTCCCTCCCCCTAAAAAAGAATATTACTTTGTAATATTGGTGTTTCTAGTGTGTCTGAATCTCCTGAGAAGTTTGGTAGCTTCTGGTATATTGTTTTCTTCTAACCATTCATCTTCACAAGTTGGGTCACTGTACCTAACATGGTATTCCCTTACTTTCTTGGTTCTTAATTTCCTTTCTTTAAGAACTTTGGTAATTTTCTTAGTACCAGATGTCTCAATAGGAGGTATAACTTGGGGAATCTTATTCCTCAAGGGAAATTTCTCAGCATCACTAGATTTATATGGCTTTATCAAGCTTACTGGAAATGTAGGGTGCTTATTGCTAAGTTCTTCAGATAACTCTACTTCAACAGCATTTTCTCCATGGAGGGCCTTAATCACAGAAGGTCCTGCAAAGGAGGCTTTCAACTTTTCACATCCTTTGATGTTATTGAAGTTAGTGGTGGATACAAGAACTAGGTCCCCCACTTTGAAATCTGGAGTTGCATGTGATTTATCCCATTTGTCTTTAGCATATGCAAAAGAGTCCTCCATGCATCTTACTGCATGCTTTCTAGCTTTGTCTAGCATTCCTTCAAAGCTAGCAGCTGTGGGATGTATTTCACTTAAGTCTGTCCTTAAGGAATCTTGGGGTAACTTGGGGTTCCATCCTTTTTCTAGAATAGCAGGAGTCTGATTGGTACTGGCATGGATTGATGTTTTATATGCTAATTCCAGTGCTGGCAACAGAGTACACCAATCATGGGTAAATCCATCACAAGCTTTGAATTCAAGGCTATATGCACAAGATCTTCTCACCATTTCCTCTAAGGTTTGGATCATCCTTTCAGCCAGGCCATCAGTTTGTGGGTGGTAGGCTGTAGAGAAAGACAGTTTAGACCCAAATAATTGGTGAAGATTTGTCCATAGTGCTGAAGTGAATTTGGGATCTCTATCACTGATGATATTTGTAAATATCCCACTCCATGACATACTCTATTCCATATCAGAAGAGCTGTATCCATGGCTGTATCATCTTTGTGACATGGTAAAAAGATTGGAGTTTTACTGAATCTGTCCAAAATTACTAGGCAAGCATTATTTCTTCTGTCACCTCCTGGTGGTAGGCCAGTTACCCAATCCATATGGATAATTTCCCAAGGTCTGTTTGGTTCTTCGATTTTTATCATATTTCCAAGTCTCTTGCCAGTGGATTTATTTGCCTTTTGGCATCTGTCACAAGTTTTGCAATACTCTGCAACATCTTTCTTCCACATTGGCCACCATATGCAGGTTTTTCCTTTTTCTCTTGTTCTGTCTTCAGACAGATGTCCTGAAAAGGGACTATCATGGCATTCTTTCAGTACAAGATTGATTAATGACCTGTCTACAACTGTCATGACACATGTGTGCTTGGTTCTGTGGTAAATTATACCATCCAGTAGGTTCCAAGGCATGTATTAGAGAGTTGTCTTTACAGTTTTTGTTAAGTAATTAGAATAAGATGCTACAATTCTTATCTTGAGTATAACTGTTTCTGACTTCTTCAAAGAAGGTGGTGTTTAAGTCTGTAACACTTATTCCTTCCATTGGAATTTGTGGTGAAGCTTCTTCTGGCACATAAGCAGGGATATCAATATTATTTGGTAATGGCCATCTGCTTAGTCCATCTGCATTCTTATGAATATTCCCATCCTTATGAGCAATGGTCATATTGCCTCTGTATTCTTGTATAGCTATTTGCCATCTGAGCATATGTCTGTTGGGTGTTTTCATGTTCAAAAGTGATTTGACAGCTGTACAATCTGTTATCACTTCAAAAACACATCCCTCTAAGAAGTCGTTCAATTTCTCTAAGGCCCAGAAAAGGCATAGACATTCCATCTGACTTGCTCCATACCTGGCTTCAGTTGGTTTGATTTGCCTGCATATGAAACATATGGGTCCTTCTACAGGTTTATCATTTATTATCTGAACTTGGTGAAGTGCAGCACCTAGTCCATCCCCTGATGCATCAATGTACAGTTTGACAGGCAATTTAAAGTCTGGAATCAGTAAGAGTGGAGCAGTGGTCAGGGCTTCTCTTAGAGACTCAAAAGCTTTGACTCTGTCAACAGTCATTTCAAATACTATGTCTTTGTCACATAACTTATAAAGTGGTCTTGCTATGGATGCAAAATATTTAATGTGTTGCCTGTAATATCCTGAAAAACCTAAGAATGACTGAATTTCCTTCTTATTCTGAGGCATGGGTTTTAGCAATACTGCTGCAACTTTGTTTTTGTCAATTCCAAGGGACAAACCAGATACAACATGTCCTAGTGCTTTAAGCTCCTTAAATCCAAAATGACATTTCTTCAAGGAGATTTTCATGCTTACTGATTGAATTTTTGTCAAAACTCTGGACAATCTGTACATGTGCTTTTCCCAAGTCTTGGAACAGACAATAATATCATCAATGTAAATGATTAACCATCCCTCTGAGAGTTCTTCAGGGAAAATTTCATTCATCATTCTTTGGAAGTGTGAAGGTGCATTTTTAATACCAAAGGGCATCCTAAAGTATTCATACACTCCACAATGAACTATAATTCTCAAGTATTTTCTTGCTCTTGGTGTCACCACATTTTGATGGAATCCTTTAAGGGCATCCATAGTGGTTATATACACTGATTGAGATATTTGAGTAAGGGCAATTTGGATTTTTGGTATTGGGTATCTGTCTGGAACAGTGTAAGTGTTCAGAGCTTTAAAGTCCCCAACCATTCAGGATTTTCCATTATGCCATGCCACTATGACTGGTGTAGTTATTTCTACTTCTTCATTGTGGCCTACTTTTCTTATTACACCAAGGTCCAGAAGTTCTTTGATATGAATTTCTAGAGCTTCCCTTGACTTTGGAATTGCTGGGTAAGCAGGTCTTCTTAACAGTGGTGGATAAGGTCTCTCAATGTTAAGAATGATGTCAACTTCATGACCAATAATTGCTCCTAGAGGTTCTTTGTCTGTAGCAAATGCTCCTCTGTGGTCATACAAAAGGGAAGAAAGTTCATTTTCTTGTTTATCAGTCAGATGAAGGCTTATTTCAGCCTCATTTAACTGTTCAGACTTGAATTTCTCTAACTCCAAGTTGACTGGTGATACTTTGTTTACTGTAATTTGTCTTTTAAATGGTAAAAAGGCAAATTTTTGGCACTTATTGTCTCCAATAGTAAGGTATCTGTCTTTGTTATTATGTAAATCTATCCCATACATGATTAAATAGTCATTTCCCAATACGAAATGGGTACTAGAGCAATTTTACATAACAACAAATTCAACTGTGATCCTTAAATTCCCATTTATGTGTGGGAATATGACATTGGTCTCAAAGATTCCTAATGCTTTCATTGGGTTACTTGCACTGTTGAATTTTATACCATCAATTGGTAACAATTGGTCTTCAAACTTTGGTACACAAGTCTTAAGAAAAGATTTTCCAACACAAGAGCAGAAGGCTCCTGGGTCAAGCAAAAGTTTGGTGGGCTTGTTGTCAATCACCACCTCTGTTATACAGGAGTTACCAGCTGTATAACCTTTTCCTCTGTTTGGTTTTGTCTTCATAAGTTGTGCACCTTGAACTTTTGATAAATCAACTTGACCATTGCTCAATTGTGGTAAGTGGGAATAAGATTCCATGATGTCAAAAGTGGCATTGGTATTTTCTATATCTTTTGAAGATTCAGAAAATATGGATGACTTATCATCTGAATTGTCTTCAATTATGTCTTCTTTTTCAACATCTGGTTCCTTTTCAATGTCAATCTCATTGATTTCCCCCCTTTTTGGACCTGTATTGGCTAAATGGGTGGTGCTTTGGCAAATATGGAATTTTCTGACTGTATCTGCAGATTTATATTTAATATTACCAGAATTTTCTTTGGGGTTTTTATCCACAGAATCTTTCCAAGGTGTATTAAACCTTGTTTTGAGATTCACCCTACTAGAACCAATTTTGATTCTTGTGGTTACTTCTTCTAGTATATTGATAATATCCTCTTCTGAAGATTGTTCAGTAGTCCTGCTTTTGATAGCATGCTCTAAGTCACCTCCACATTGTCTCAGAATTTTTCTATGGATCATAAATTCTGACATGTCAGGATATAATGCTGTTAATCTGTCCTTTTGTTGGAAAAACCATGGTAAAGCTTTTTCTTTATCAGCATTAAATTTGGAAGATTCAAAGGCTATTTCAACTTTAAACCTCCAAGCATCATTTGCCCATTTGTTGATGATTTGGGTTTTCCACCAAGTCCAACTCTGGTGTCCATGTGCTTGTCTTATTTTGATGTACCATCTGTGAGCTGATTTGGTAAACAAGGTGTTAAACCTGGCTGTTACCAATCTGTCTGGAAATTCAAAATCCTCTTTGATCATGCCAATACCTCTAATGAATTCCATATGGTCATACTCTCCTTCACCACTGAAGTGAGGCCATTCTTTAAGTTTTGGAACTTCTTTCAAGAGTGTTTGGCCCATTGATGGTTCCAAGTTATGAAATGAGGTGGATAATTCATTTTTTAATTGTGAATTATCAGGATCCAATACTTGTGGATTTGGAATTCTTGTGCCCTCATTTTGTTTTAGAGGTGTAGACATTCTTGGTAAGGTGTTCAGTATTTGTTCAATGTCATTCATTTTACTGTTGCTACACCTTTGGGAATTTCTGTATTCATGTTGGAAGCTTTGTATTAAATTTATTACTTCACTTTTATACATGTCTTCCTTATGTGTCAGTTCTTGCCATAACTCTTTCTGTCTTGTATTAGCAGCAGTGACTTGATTCAATTTCATTGATAATTTTGATATTTCTTCTTGTGAAGCATCAAAACACTTTTTCAAGGCAATGGTATATGTCTTTACTTCAGTAAATGAATTTGAAATGTCATCAAGGACTTTCTTGTTATCTGTATTGATAATATTTATGGCTTGTTTAATTCTTGTTTCAATTATGTCATCAATATTGAATTTAGAATATTTATCTGTTAATTCTTTAATAATGGCAGATTGTTCATTTATTTTATTGTTAGAAGAATTATCATTATTGGAATTTTTAATTGTTCTTAAAACTTTTTCAAAACACATAAGTGTTTCATGAATTTGGCACAGACTCAGGTTGTTTGTTTTGATGTTGTTACAAATGGTTTCATTTTTATCAGAAAGATGTTTTTTCATGTCATTTATAGCATCATACAAATCTGGGATGGAATCAAATATATCAGAAATCATTTCTGGAATCTTAATCTGGCTTCCTCCTTCTTGTGTAATTCCATCATGGTTCTGGCCATCTGGAATACATTTTCCATGGCATCCTGCTGAATCTTTGGAATCCTGTAGCCTTGGCTGTAAGGCTTTGGGGCTGGTGCCTTCCCTTTGCCCTTGTTTGGAGCTTGTGGCTGCTTTTTCACATTGGAATTGCTGCTGCTGGCCACTGGGGCTGTTTTTGGCACTGGTTTGGGTGGTGGAGGGTTGTTTTTCCTCCATTCTAGTGTCAAAAGCATCATGTTTTCTTCTCCATAAATGGATGTCATCCATTGAGCAATTTGAAAGTGTTGGGATGGCCCAGGAATTTTCTTACTGTCAGGTAAGAATTCATGCAATTCTTCCACAGGTCTGCAAGGATCTGGTACTCCTTGAATTGAAGTGCATTGTTGTATGCATTGTGGCTGGCTTTGTATATGTCCACAGAGGCTTGTTGTGGCGGTGTCAGCTCTTTTTGAAGGTAAAATAGTATGATCAGCTTCAGAATGACCCAATTTAGTTGTTTGGAAGTAATCAACTGACCCTTTTCCTTCTGTACCTGATTGCCTCTGCCATAATCACGTCTATTACCTTTTTGGGAGCTGCTTGAGGGGTTGTAGCTGGCTCCTGACCTGGTTGAAAGCATAATTATGGTTTAAAAAAGGCTTAAAATAGTATTTTTACGTCAAAAAACTTACTATTGGCCAAATTCTTAGCTTTCTGAAGACTATTACTTATGTCCAAGCTAATCAATTCAGAAGATATTGGTTCAGGTTGATTATTTTGAGTCACAATAACAGTGCTATTATGGTCTGAATTAATAGTGCTTGCAGGAACAATTCTGGTGACTGTTGAGGCTGTTTCAATGTTTTCTTGTCTTACCACGTTGTCAGACACTAAAATTAATGAAAAAGCCAATTAATTCAAGTAAAAAAAGGTTATTTCAAAAAAGAAATAAAAATATAAGCCTCACTTATAATATGAAAAAAATTATTTTTTATGGACTTTTTGAATTATAAGTATTTTTTATATATTTTTAAATTTTGCAATATAAGAAAAAAGATTTAAAATGAGTAAAAGAAATATGTCACAGCTAAAATATCACGGCTGGGCCCCCAAATGTAAGGTGTGGATATGAAACTTTGATTGAAAATCAAGTACTTTTCCTGTCCTCAAAATTTGTATAAGGTAAAAATCAATTAAAAATAGTATGAAATATTATTTTCAAGAGAAAACATGCCAATTTTACTGTTTATAACTTTATTAGTGTAAAACAATAATATTATAAAAATTTATTGTTTTACCAACAATAAAAATTTATCCAAAAATACTCTACAAGTGATATTTTAAGGCTACAAAAGAAATTTCTTCAAGAGCAATTTCAATTGGAATTAATTGAGCAAAGAACTTCAAGGAATCAATTAAAGAACAAAGTCTTTAAAAAGAATATTAAAGAGAAAACACACCCAAAAGTGACCAGAGTGAATTTGGAAACAAAGTGACAAAGTTAACAGTGATGAAAGATGCTTTAATTCAAATTTTGGGGTGGTTCAGGGGTAAAAATGATTAGAAAAGTTACAAACAATGATTATAATGATTTTTTGACGTGGTTAAAAGATTTAAGATGATATAAGAAAGGTGGTTGGAATCTTTTATTGATTGGTTTAACAATGTTTAAACTAATTATAAAAGGAAAAGATTCTAACATGAAGAGAAAAGTGGGGCAAAGAAGACATTCTTATATAGCCATCAATTCTCTTCCTCCAAAAGTAAAATTTGCTCTTGTCAGTCGTGAAAAACAGTCTGACAACAGAAAAGCCAATTATGGCATCATTGAACCCTGTTTTAGACCAAAAAGGGCTGGTTTATGCCATTTTTAGCCATTTTTAGCCATTTTGGACCCTTAAATGAGCCATTACTATAGCAATACCAGGCCTAGAGCCTTCAAAACACGTCAGAATGTGTGTCAGAGGCGTAGAAACCAGTTAAAACTGTTTTTACTATGATTGTTTTATCTTAAGGGAAGCTTTACCATCTTGGCAACAGCTAAAACTACCCCAGTTGGTATCAAAACCTCATCATCAATTGAGTCCACAGGCCCTGTAACTCAATTCCAGGCCAAAAGTGATGAACTTTTGCGTGAATTTTGACATCCCACGCCTGTCAGCAAGGATTTTGGGGGTCTAGCTCCCCGTTAGAGCTGGAGTTCCTTTTCCCCCCCCAAATTTAATCTTTCCAATTTATTTTTCCTTTAATTCCTCATCATGTATTATACTTATAATTTACATATGTAATCCAATTAAATTGTACAGTACAATACAGTAATAATTGACACCTCATATGTAAATCAAAGTTCACTTATGTAATACACACGCACATTTTGACATTTCAATTGAATTCAATTGAAAATACTTCAACTCCTCATAACTTCTAAACTAAACACAACACCTCAATTTTAACACAAAAATTGATGATTAACACCACATGTGGTGTGAATTAATTTAAGGTTTTGAGGATTTTCAACTTTTGTATTGAAAATACTAAAAACTTAATTTAAGCTTATTTAGAGTTGAGTTACAAGAATTTCACTCAGAGGTGACCCCACCTGATTTTTTATGAGGAATCCAATGGTGAAATAATTTTTATGTGTTTATTTATTGAATAAAAAGGTATAATGATTTTTATTTAACTTTTTTCCAAATTTATTTATTTTTTCACAATTTTTTTAAAATTTCATTTTTACTTAATTTTTTCAAGTATAAATGTAATTTTATACTTACAAAATTTATTGTATTTTTATTTTTAAATTGTAATTAATTTTTTATTTTTAATGTAATTTTATATTTATATTTTTATTTTTATTTGAATAATATAAATTTTATTTATATTAACCTGTTATGTTTGTATTTGTGGTCTTTTGGGTATATGAAATTACCTCTAAGGCTCACATACTTAATGAAGAGTTTGAAGGATAACCTTTTGAATTGAATATGATTGAGGGCATTGCGAACTAATGTGGGTTTTCCAAGAAGGAGGGATGCACAAGGGCAATTGGGATCCCAAGGGTGGTATGTATGCCCAAAAAGTCTTGAATTTTTATATGCTCTTCATACTTTAGTATGACTGATACAGTAATACAAACTGGTTACCTGTATGATTAAATGACTCACCATTCATTCAAAAAGTCAAAGAATCTATAGTGCAGACTTTGTTGGTACTTATCTGCATTATAGGTCATCTAACAGGAAAATACAAGCAGAAAAGTTTGTTTAGGTATTTTTACAACAAAAAATTTCAGAAAAATCATATTAAAGTTCAATTAGGGAACCAAAACACCTGTACGATCTGCATTTTGCAATGGGGCATTGTACATGGCAGCTATAATTAACAACCCCCCGTATGAAGAATAATTGGCTACGGGGGGTTGTTTGTGGCAGCTGTAACAAACAACCCCCCGTTGAACAATAACTGGCTACGGGGGGTTGTTCGGGCAGCTATAACAAACAACCCCCCGTATGAAGAATAATTGGCTATGGGGGGTTGTTCGTGGAAGCTATAACAAACAACCCCCCGTATGAACAATAACTGGCTACGGGGGGTTGTTTGTGGCAGCTATAACAAACACCCCCCATATGAAGAATAACTGGCTACAGGGGGTTGTTTGTGGCAGCTATAACAAACAACCCCCCGTATGAAGAATAATTGGCTACTGGGGGGTTGTTCGTGGCAGCTATAACAAACAACCCCCTGTATGAAGAATAATTGGCTGCGGGGGGTTTTTCTTGGCAGCTATAACGAACAACCCCCCGTATGAAGCATAACTGGCTACAGGGGGTTGTTCGTGGCAGCTATAACAAACAACCCCCCGTATGAAGCATAACTGGCTACGGGGGGTTGTTTGTGGCAGCTATAACAAACAAACCCCTGTATGAAGAATAATTGGCTATGGGGGGTTGTTTGTGCCAGCTGTAACAAACAACCCCCTGTGTGAACAATAACTGGCTACGGGGGGTTGTTCGTGGCAGCTATAACAAACAACCCCCTGTATGAAGAATAACTGGCAACGGTGGGTTGTTTGTGGCGGCTATAAGGAACAACCCCCTGTATGAAGAATAATTGGCTACAGGGGGTTGTTCGTGGCAGCTATCATGAACAACCCCGGTATGAAGAATAACTGGCTATGGGGGGTTGTTCGTGGCAGCTATAACAAACAACCGCCCGTGTGAACAATAACTGGCTACGGGGGGTTGTTTGTGGCAGCTTTAACAAACAACCCCCCGTAGTCAATTATTCTTCATACAGGGGGTTGTTTGTTATAGCTGCCACAAACAAACCCCTGCATTAAACATAACTGGCAACAGGGGGTTGTTCGTGGCAGCGATAACAAACAACCCCCCGTATGAAGCATAACTGCCTACAGGGGGGTTTTGAAGATGCTATGAATTTACCCTTCATTGAAAGGCTGTCCAAGCATATCTGCTGCAGTCAAACCCTCATGTGATAAGAACACCCTATGGTTCATCAACCCTGATATTAGTGTTATTCAAAGAAGCTGATGTGAACCACCAGACAATTGGAAGAAAGGCTAATTATCCACAGGGGGTTTTCAAATCAAGATGACACCAACCATCCCTTACTTTGAATCAGTTAGTGCAAACAGAAGGCACACCTATTCTTGATTTGTTAGCTTGTGAAATTTCAATGCCTGATTTGAAATACACTAAAAAAAGTGTTTTTTCATATTCCCTCTCATCATCAACATTGCATATATAAAGCCTGCCATTAATCAAAAGTTCCTATTTCCCCCGTAGAGGATAGATCCATATTTTTAAATATCCCTTCCATAGATAATTTGAATATCATGTTATATTGCATTGGTGTTATTAATACAATTTTGTGTGAAGTAACACCTTGTCTTCTTCATATCCCTCCATCAGCCACCTCCACATATTGGATTCAACCATCTCATGATTACAATAATGTGTATGTCTACTTCGCCAATTCAAACAGCATCATTGGGCAATTACCAACAAATCTCTCATCAGCACTTATACCTCACCTCCCAAGTCCCCCCCAAAAAACAACTTATGGTCCAGCTGGTGGACTAAGATGCCTGGATTCAGAAGATGAAGCACAATTCCTCTGTGAATGCGCTTTGAACTTGACTAATTCAATGATATCAACAATCAAAATTGGGATTTTACTGTTCACCACCTCTTCATATATGCAATATGCCCTCAAATTGTTTTATCAATATCATGTGCGAGTAAATGTGCCTATTTCTTATCAACCTGAAATGCATATCAACTGCCCAATGAGTCTACAGCTTACTCATATTTCCAAGCAATATTACTCTCCACCTTTATTGATTGATGAGTCATTGGATATTGCAAGTGGTTGTGACTTGCAACCTTTATATCCCCCCACCTTCATCATCAAAACTAAGCTACTCTATCATCAAGCGCAAGGACTTTCTTTTCTTATAGATTGTGAATCTCCTAATTCTGTCTCGGGCATTGCATTTTCGAAAAGGATTTCTTCTCCCTCTAAAATTCTATGGAAACATAAGATTACTAACGAAACAATAATCACCTCAAACTCTGATTTTCACCCACCATCACCTTTGGGATCAATCCTTGCTGATGACATGGGCCTGGCAAAATCATTGCAAGCAATTTCTCTGGTAGCCCACACTCTTAATTCTGCAAGAAACTACCAGAAATCCAGTTTATCCACTATCAGTGGATGCCAAGCAACCATTATTGTGTGTCCTAAAAGATTGATTGAAAACTGGGAAGAAGAAGTAAATAAGCACACACATCCTAATAATTTGCATGTTCTTCGATACCATGGAAGTAATCGTCGCAAAGATTTCATCATTAAATCCATTCAAAGCAATATCATCATCAAAACCTATGAAACCCTCAGAATGGACTTCAGGTTAATACCAAAAGGGCAAGTTTATGATTATCAATGGTATAGATTAATTTTAGATGAAGCACAGTAAGTCAGAGCTGCAAAGTCATTTGGGTTTGAGATGCCATAATCAAAACTAATAACTTCATAATTTGGCTAACAGTGTTATTGGAGATTCTCATGCACATGTTCATGCTGCAATCATGTCCCTTCCAACAAAGAACCGACTATATCTTACAGGGACGGCATTAAATAATTCTCTCAATGATTACATGTCATTGTTTGGATTCATCTCTTGTAATGAGCCATTAGGGGCCCAGCCATGGGATGGTATATTACAAAAGCACCTTGAAACTGGCGATTAGAAGCCCTTTCATATGGTCACATGCCATTTGATGCTACACCAATTGAAAACAGTGGTTCTTCCAAGTTTACCTCTTATATGTGAAGAAGAGGCTTGCAGGCCATTACCTCCAACTATTAGACTGTATTATGATAGAATTTTTATGGAAAACTTTTCTGAATATCTCTATACTGATGAAGCTAAGGAGGAAAAGAAGAAATCCGAGAGAAGAAATTTATTAGTTAGTATTCAGCAATTAAGACGCTTATGGAATCAGCCCATACTAGCAGAAACAACCAGTCCAAGGGAGGAAGTTGATTATTCAAGCTTCTCAGAAGTTCAAAGTATGTCAAGTCAATGTGAAAATGAACCCAATTATTTGATAAAGAAGATCACCACAAGTCAATGCCTTGAAAGCTGGAAGATACTGGAATTAATGAACCTTTTAAAAGAAGAAGTAATAGAAGTTCCAGAAGCCAAGTGTGTGATTTATTCTCAATGGACACAGTTTTTAGATTTGTAAGTATATCTTATACTTCATCTTACATGAACTTTCTGACTTATTTGCTAATATAAAGTCATAGGATTGGAATTGTCTTGGTCCATAAAGTATTAAGTTTTTCTCAAATTAATGGAAAAAACTCATCTAACAATCAACAAAAAGCCCTCTCGCAGTTTTCTAGTCTAAGTGATTGTAAAATTCTACTTGCATCTCTCATTGCTGCTGGTACAGGTCTCAATATTACGTGTGCACAAATTGTATTTATAATGGTAAGTTTTGTAATAAGCAGAATTAAATAATTAAGCTAATTACTTGCTTTAAAGGATCCACATTGGAATCCTTCCCAAGAATCACAGGCAATAAACAGACTACATAGAATTGGGCAAAGTAGAATCGTGAAGGTTTTCCGTTTCATATCACAAGATACCATAGAAATAAATATTCAAAGGGTATGATATGGAACCATTCAATCTTTTGAAAGAGAAATCTAATTGAAGGAAATTCTTTTTCATTAGTTAATAGGTTCAAGAGCATAAAAAGAAACTAATGAGGTAATTACTTATTTTTAGTCCACTACTATTTCTTTTAAATATCTAATTTATAATGCTTGATTAATTCAGGTCTACCGTGTTGATGACATTTGATTGGGAGACATTATTGCTCATATAATAAAAAAAAGTGAGACCACCTTCTATACATTCAAGGAGTCAAATAAAACAGGAATTCCACCAAGTTTTAAGATAATTTAACAAATTCAAAAAAAATTCCAAACTCCTCCTTCAAAGCTACCCTCAAATATTTCATCTTTTTTTATTCCCAGACCTATTTTTTGCTGCTGGGTAAGGCTCTTGAGGGCTCCAGAATCATAGGCTCGGTAGCTCAAACAACTAGGAATATTTACATCATCTTCATCATGAGTTGGGTGCTCTCTTGGAGGCTTTACTACCTTTTTTGCGACTTTTACCTATGCTTTGGCCTAATCCCATTGACTCATCAATCTTGTACATGATCTTGTTTAAAATTGTTGAACACCAATGTAAATCTAATTTTTGCAGCTTGACCACTCCAGAGTTGTCAATGTATTCCTTGGTAGCTGAACAGACATGAGGGTCATCAAATTGGGAGGCCAATCGGAAATAACCATTCTCATTGCACCATTGTTGTCTTCTCTCTGCCAGCTAAAAAGAGAAACATTAAGTGTACATCAAGAATAATAATTACAAAAAACTTACCCTTTTTCTAGCTGCCTCTAACCTTTTTTTTCTTTCCGTGCTGAAATGAAATCCACACCTTTCTGTTTGTTGGGATACTCATTAGATTAGTATGTGAAATACGTCTCCAGAATTGCTGTAACTATTGCATGATTATTATGGTCAGGAGACCAATAATAATTGTTGTATTCACCAGATCTCAATGCCATATCAAATGTGCAATAGAACAAAGTCGCCATAAGCTCATTATAAGGATGCTTCCATCCACTACACCAATCAAATGTAAAGTGTGTCAACCCTAGTGATTTGACTTGTGTATTGACATAACTCTTGAAGGCCTTGCTTTGTATGTTCTGTGAGGCAGTAGCAGTCAATTGGTGTGGATAGAATGCAATTATTTTCCCACGAATTAAAGCCAGCTGTCTTTCTGCATCATTTGGTGGATCAGGAAGTGTGGTAATGTCCCTGGCTACCATATTGAGGATTTCACGGCAGTGTATCTGAACAATTGTACGCATTGATTTGCTTCCATCTGGAAGTACTCCCTTCAGTTCCTTCAGATGTTCTTTTTGTGATTTTCTCTTTGCTGATGCACTATTTTTTTTTCTCAAATCTTTGTTAGATCGGACCCTTGCATGTCTAGCATATTGATCTTCATTCCCTGTGTTTTCAATAAATTACCATTAATACATTATTAAACCAAACAAAGGAATTTATTTACATACCATCTGAGTCCATAAAAAAGGATTCATGTAAATAATTATCTATAGCTAATTCTTGTGAAGTTTATTTCAACTTTCCCTTGTTATTTTTTGAAAGATTGGTCCCACCCTTATGTCTTGAATAATCTGCCATTGTTTTTGGTCCCAGATTATCATTTTTTGGTGGAATCTTAACTTGGCTTGTTTATGCTACTGAGGATTCTGCAACTATCTGCTCCTGATAATTTGAAACTTGATGTTCAGGCTCCTGGGCTCAGCTAAAATGGATAGTTTCAAAGAAGAAATTAAGTTTAATAAATGTTCAGTATGCACTTGAAGAACCATGTTTTAAGCTCACTTGCCCACTCCTTCCCTTTGGAGCTTTTCATTTGGTATATAGGATTTGAAACAGATTTAAGCTGTATGGGTGAAGAGTAACCATCTTCACTACCTGTATTTATCAAGATTCAAAGACCAATAGGGTTTTAGAAAATATAATATTTGATCAATTTTGGGATGAAGAACTACTATCTTCCACCTCATTACTCTGTTCAATGCGTATTCTTTGTTTTTGATTTTCCTTTGTATATGAATTCCTTGAAAATGGAAAAGAAAATAATCCTGGCCTTTGTGTTTCAATGGGTACTTTGGCCCGATACAAATCTTTGGGTTCTGTGGGGATGGAAAATGGGTCAGACATGCGTTTCCTCTTTCTCTCTTTCCCTATTGAATAATTTCTCCAGTTAGCTTCTATTAAATTAATTTTGGATACAAATGGTCACTTTACTAACCAAGCCAACCATGAATTTTCCTAGGCCAGTATTGACCAAACTTTGGAATATCTGGTCCATATGATACCTGATAAATTCATTTGTAATTACAGTAATGAAAAAAGAACATACTTCATAATTCTTCTTCCGAACTTGCGTTAATTCCACATTCATTGGATTCGAATATCTGGTGCACTCTTTTTGGGACTGAAATCATCTTCCTACCAGGAACTTCTGCACAAACAATTTGAACAGGGATCTGCCTCAAATTTGTTGGTGTAGAAATTTGTGGATTTTCAAATTCCATTGGGAGAAGGACCCCCAGTAGACATCTGGATGGAAGGATGCTCCATAACTGTTGACCTTCCTTTAAGACTTGAGGAAGAGCTGGGACCCGGTTTCAAGGTTTCATCAAAATGAACCCTGCTGTTGTTACATTCTGATGGAACTGAGGCTTTCCAAATTTGCGGATGGTTTCTAGTGTTCTCTTCTTGAATTTGAACTTCTGCCCTCTGGTGAAAAGCCTCAAATTCAACAATTTCAGCCTGGCCTGCAGGTTGAGATTGATTATAATCTATGAAATATATCAAGAATAGTTAAAACCTCCTATTTTGTGGTAATTAATATGTAATTGAAAGTACACCTGTAGATATAGATTGATGGGAAGCTTTTGGCGTCTCCAGATTAAGATCAGACATTCCACTTTCCTCTGATTCCTTGGATTCTGTTCAGCTTACATCAAAAAATAGGTTGTTCAAATGAGCCAGCACAAACAATCCGCGACAGAAGGGTAATAGGAAACGGGGGGTCTTTGGTGGCAGCTATGATGAACAAACCCCCATAGGAAGGCCAATAGGAAACGGGGTTTTTTGGAGACGCTAGAACAAACAATCCTGGCAGAAGGGTAATAGGCAACAGGGGGATGTTTGAAGCAGCTAGAATGAACAACCCCCAAACCACCCAGTAGATGAGTAATACCAAACAAGGTGTTGTTTCAAGCAGCTTTAACAAACAATCCCCCAAAAGAAGGGTAATAGGCAACAGGGGGTTGTTCAAAGGAGCCAGAAAAAACAATCCCCCAACAGAAGGGTAATAGGCAATGGGGGGTTGTTTGAAGGAGCCAGAACAAACAACACCCAACAGAAGGGTAATGGGAAACGGGGGGTTGTTTGTGGCAGCTATGATTAACAAACCCCCGTAGGAAGGCTAATAGGCAACAGGGTTTTTTGAAGACACTAGAACAAACAATCCTGGAAGAAGGGTAATAGGTAGTAGGGGGATGTTTGAAGCAACTAGAATGAACAACCCCCAAACCACCCAGTAGATGAGTAATACCAAACAAGGTGTTGTTTCAAGCAGCTTTAACAAACAATTCCCCAAAAGAAGGGTAATAGGCAACAGGGGGTTGTTCAAAGGAGCCAGAACAAACAATCCCCCAACAGAAGGGAAATAGGAAATCGGGGGTTGTTCAAAGGAGCCAGAACAAACATCCCCCGACAGAAGGGTAATAGGAAACGGGGGGTTGTTCGTGGCAGCTATGACAAACAAACCCCCATAGGAAGGCTAATAGGCAAGGGGGGTTTTTGAAGACGCTAGAACAAACAATCCTGGAAGAAGGGTACTAGGTAACAGGGGGATGTTTGAAGCAGCTAGTATGAACAACCCCCAAACCACCCAGTAGATGAGTAATACCAAGCAAGGTGTTGTTTTAACAAGCTTTAACAAACAATCCCCCAAAAGAAGGGTAATAGGGAACGGGAGGTTGTGCAAAGGAGCTAGAACAAACCGTCCCCCAACAGAAGGGTAATAGGCAATGGGAGGTTGTTTGAAGGAGCCAGAAAAAACAACCCCCAACAGAAGGGTAATAGGAAACGGGGGGTTGTTTGTGGCAGCTATGACGAGCAAACCCCCGTAGGAAGGCTAATAGGGAACAGGGGTTTTTTGAAGATGCTAGAACAAACAATCCTGGCAGAAGGGTAATAGGTAACAGGGGGATGTTTGAAGCAGCTAGAATGAACAACCCCCAAACATAAGGGAAATGGGCTAAGTGGGGTAGTTCAAACCAGCTATTTCAAACAAACCCCCATGAAAATCTAATACAAAATGGGGGTTGTTCAAAGAAGCTAAAACAAACACCTCCCAGACTGATGGGTAATGATCCATGGGGGGTTATTAGAAGTAGCTGTAGAAAACAACGCCACATTTGGAGGTCAATGGAGAATAGGGATTTTTAGCTTTAGTTGTGGCAAAACCCCATGTTGAGAGGGTAATAATAAACAAGGAATTTTGATTTTTATCAACTGTTTTGAAAAATGACTCATTCAAGGAGCAATTAATCATGAAAGGCTGTTCCAATCATATATTTGAGAGAATCCCCTGTAAAAAGGATAATAATAGCAGGGGGAAGTTTCAATGACAAATTATGAAGAACAACACATCAAAAATTAGGTTTTAAACCCAATGAATATGTTGCTTTTGATCAACTATAGTATACAACCCTGCTTGAGCCATTGCATATCAGTACCTTTCCTATCTAAATTTGGAAGCATAGCTGTGAAATGAGTTACTAGTTGGAAAGTAATCTCTGCCATGATATCTTGAAATGAGATTTTTAATAATTTGGTTTGTACCAACTGTACACAGGTGTATTCCAATTGAAAATAAGAATATAAGTATTTATATATAGCCCTTGCATTTGAAAAAAGCCAAGTCCATAGCTTATTTTTTCTCTTTTTAATATTTAATCATACTAATCTCAAGCTAACACCCTACCTCTTAATAGCCCTTGATGAATTTTAAAAGTTATTCAAAACTGAAGATTTGCCTATGTAAGGAATGCATCAAAAAAACACATCATTCACCCTCTCGTATCTCTTGTGGCCTAGCGTTCACCAAAAATGATTATATATATCATATTGACAAGATTTCAAAACAAATTCAAGATAAAACACAAGCTATTGGCTTTAATTCTGATGCTGAAATCAACAATCACAGGTCTTCATGTGCTTCTCTGGTTAAAGCATCTGAAAAGTTCCATCAGGAACAGACATTTGATAATTCAATACATTCTGACCCAATGTCAAATTTGGAACATTTTGATTGCTCATTTTGGTCCTATCAGCATTTGGTACAAAATAACAATTCAGGCATTACAGCAATGATCATCAACGCCATATTGGGTAGCTATCATGATATTGGCCGCAAGGCATCCAGGTTCCTCCTCCCAGCTTTAAAAATCTTAATAGAACAATCACAGAAGAAGCAAGAAAAGGTATTCAAGGAAAATGAAATAAAAATATCAAAGGATCCAATTTCTTTCTATCAATGGTTAAGATTGGATCCTACACTTGTTTCTTATGTTTCCTGTCCTGAATGCTGGGTTTTGGCTTCCCAATGTGAAGTAGCAGGCAATTTAAATATTAAATGTCATAGGTACCTTGAGCCCAATGAAATTCAAGCTCCATGTAATGAACCACTGGGAAAAATTATTGATTTACCTCATCTACCCCTGAAAAAGAATTTCTCACCCCACAAGCTTTTCTACTATCAAACTTTCAAGTCTTGCCTGAGGTGCTTTCTTCAAAGACCAAAGATCCATGGATTGCTATCCTTGCACATTGAAGCTCAAAATAACTCTGAGTTAACAGACATTTGGCAAGGTGAAATTTGGAAGAACTTCAAAGGGAATCAAAAATCTCCATTTCTTACAAAGCCTGGGTATCTTGCATTTTCACTATATGTTGATTGGTTTAATGCCTTTGCAAATTCCATCCGTACCTCCAGTACTGGAGGTATAATGCTGGCTTGTCTCAATCTTCCTCCTGAAGTACATATGAAGCCAGAAAACATTCATATTCCAGCCATCATTCCAGGACCAAAAGATCCAAATGGTGAACAGCTTAATTACCTGCTGAGACCGCTTGTTGAAGAGCTCAAAGAGCTTTGGAAGGGTGTTCACTTTTTTCCAACCAGAAATTCCAACTAAGGTGAAACCATTCAATTAGTCATTTTGACTGTTATTGGTGATATTGTGGCTATTAGAAAGATAACTGGGTTCATTTCACATTAAGGTTCAATATTCTGTAGCTTCTGTACAATCCACAAAGATCATATTGAAGATATCAAAACATATATATGGCCTAGCAGAAAGTTACGTTCACATAAATAATATGTGGATTGCTGGCTCAATTTCTCAACTGCTACTGAGCGAGCTTCATTTTTCAAGGAGAAAGGTGTACACTATTCAATCCTTAAAGATCTTCCTTACTGGGATGCAACAAAAATGGTATCTTTAGATATTATGCACAACTTATTATTAGGTGTAGTCAAGGATCATGAATTTTTTAAGCTATGTATTCCCGAGTCAACATGCAAGAATAAAAGAAATAAGTCAGAAGGATTGGGAATTTTTGAGAATGATTCCACAGATAGTGATGATATTGAAGTGATTATTTCTAGAAAATAATGGAGAGGATTACAGAATGAAGCACAAAACCCAAGCAATCAGTTTAAAGCACAAGAAAGCTCAACAAGCAAGATGAAGAGTAGTGATAATATTTATTTTTCCTCCCTGACAGAGCCTTACAATGATGATCCAGACTTTATTCCTATCAGCTCTGAAATCAATGTAGAAGGATTTGATTTATCATTTCATTCATATGGAGTTTTTAACCATGAAAATATCAAAGACTTATCTCAAATAGTAGAAAAAACAACTATTCCTTCTTTCTGGACAAGGGTCCCAAAGAATCTTGGCTCAGCAAAACATGGAAGTCTCAAGGCCACTGAATGGGAGCTACTATACAAGGTCTACTTACCTTTCTCCTTTTTAGTTTCTCAGCTTGAGGGGAAAGAAACTTCTTTGGGAATTATGAATAATACATTCTTGCTTCTCAGCTGTTTAAATATTGCAATGTCTGCAAATGTAACACAGAAGAAGGTTGGTGCTTGGAAAATACTTTGGTAAAAATCTCAAAAGTCCTGTCAAAAGCTTTTCTGTAAGGATGAGTCTATGTCGAAGAAGTAATAAGGCTATTTACAACTAGAACTATGACTGTGACATGGTAAAAATGGTTTTTAAAATATAATAAAGTTGATAATGGATGATTAGATTAAGATTTTAAGGGCTTTACTATAGAGATATAGTGGTGGTGAGCACTGCTGAAAGCCCTGGGTGCAGCTTTATCTGTTGGGTTACAATAATAAAAGACTACAATAATTAAATTTATAATTATACCTGATTATTAGCCAAGAGTAAAACTGTTTTTGACAGTTTACTACGTAGGTTATTCAAGACAAGGATGAGGAGATGATTTTGGCTGTGAAAAGCCCTCCTTTTATCCTGAAATTGGGGTGGAAAGGCTGCTAAACCTTTCCACGTAGAGGAAGTGAAGATTTTTCACTCTCCAGGACAAGCTTGTGGTTTGCAAACAGCCTGTATACCCTGTATTGGGCTCAGATGTGGTTTTGAAACCACATCTGGGCGGTTTTCACCAATACAGGGTGAAGATTTTCATCTGGGGACCTCACAGCCTGATTCCGATGTGTATGACACGTAGAATGCTGTACAGAAACTGTATGGGACCCCAGTATTGGCTGACATATGAGGTATTCAAGTAAAAACATGCTTCTTCGTCTATTTGACACCTCATATTCATGATTATGAGATATTATCCCATGGTAAGGCTGTATGTGACAGCAGGTGGGATTTTAACCTTAAACCAGCCATAACTCTGTCAGATTTTGAGATATCAGCCGCAAAATTGGTTCATTGGATAGCCCTGTATAAGCTCTACACAATGGTGCCCAATTTGGTATGGTTATCATTCAATATGGCAAGGTTATCCCATGTACAAGGTTTTTGTACATAGGCGTGGTTTGCACAAAAAGCTGTATTGAGCTTGTTTGCGTCATAACTTCTGTTATAGTTGAGATATGAAGGAGTGGATGGCACCATCAGATATCCCTGATTGTTCTCTTTCCAAAGATACCCCACTTCAGGTATCCCACACTAAAACTGTAGAAGTTAGATGAAAGGTGAATGTTTTGTTCACCCTCATTTGGCCTGAAATTGACCATAACTCCAGTAATATTGGTTCTAGCTCAGTTTGGCTGGTACCATTGGATAGCCCTGGCTTAGAGCTTCATTTTGAATACCCATTTGATGGGGTTAAGCCTCTCCTTCTGGATTCTAGATGGGAGGTGAAAATTAAGGTTTATGCTCAGCAATAACTTTGAGCAGGAATAACTTTGTTATTTCTTGTCCTATGGTGATGGGACCTATATTTTCAGAAATAGGTGAGTTTCCTCTATCTTTTGATACCTTTTCAGCTAATTTGGCTCAGCTCCATGTTCTGGTGGTATCTTGGCTATACCATTGGTTTATGGTATTTTGGCTGTCATGCTTGTGCTGAGATTTTGAGTCACAGGCTGACATACCCTCCCTCCAAAAAAGGCTCATCATTGATGAGACTTTTCAGTCCTCTCAGAGGCTCTGAATCTCCTTAAATAAAGGTTCCCATCTGGTATGGCATCTTCTGCAAACCATTTGTCTTTATCTGCTGTCTGGTTCTTGAATCTGACTAGGTATTGTCTCTGATCCTTCCCATTGAGTCTGATCTTCCTGGCCCTGATGATCTTACTCACAGGTCCCGGGGAGTCCTCCACTTCCACTATCTCTTGTGGTGTGGGATTCTTCCTCCTGGAGGGGAATTTATCCTCCTCTGTCTGGAAGTATCGTTTGACCAAACTCACTGGAAAGACTGGGTGTTTCCTTGAAAACTCCTCAGTGAGCTTGACCTCTACTGCATTCTTCCCTATCAACTTAATGATAGTGAAGGGCCCTACAAATGAGTCTCTCATTTTCTTGGGTCCCTTGAGATTGTTAAAGTTCAGTGTAGACACTAACACCTGGTCCCCTTCCTTAAAGTCAGGTTCCATGTGTGATTTGTCCCACCTCTGCTTGTTATACTCTTTGGCCTCAGCTATGCATTTGGCAGCAGTGTCACAGGCTTTCTTCCACATATCATGGAAGTCTTTGGCTGTGGGGTGGATGGTTAGAAGATTCTTCTTCAAGTGATCCACTGGTAACAGGGGGTTCCACCCTTTCTCCACCAGTGCAGGTGTTTTACCTGTGGTGGAGTGCTGGCTTGTATTATAAGCCAGTTTGACTGCTGGTAAGAGGGTAACCCAATAATGGGTGTATCCCTCATGGTCCTTGTATTCCATGCCATAGGCACAGAATCTTCTGAGGATGTCCTCCATTGTTTGGATCATCCTTTCAGCTAGGCCATCTGTGTCAGGATGATACTATGATAAAGGTATAACTAGGCTAATTACAACTTTAACTGTGTATGTGACACGGCAGAAAATGATTTAAAAAAGATTTATAAGGGTTTTATAATAAAATAAAAGGGTTCTACTATTGAGGAATAGTGGTGGTGAGCGCTATTGAGAACCCTGGGTGCAGGCTTTATCTGTTGGATTACAATAATAGAGTCTACAATAATTAAGATTATAATTATACCTGATTATTAACCAAGAGTAAAACTGTTTTTGACAGTCTACTACGTAGGTTATTCAAGAGCAGGATGAGGAAAGGGTTTTGGCTGTGAAAAAGCCCTCCTTTTATCCTGAAATTGAGGTGGAAAGGCTGCTAGACCTTTCCACGTAGAGGAAGTGAAGATTTTTCACTCTCCAGGACAGGCTTGTGGTTTGCAAACAGCCTGTATACCCTGTATTGGGCTCAGATGTGGTTTTGAAACCACATCTGAGCAGTTTTCACCAATACAGGGTGAAAATTTTCATCTGGGGACCTCACAGCCTGATTCTGACGTGTATGACACGTAGAATGCTGTACAGAGACTGTATGGGACCCCAGTATTGACTGACATATGAGGTATTGAAGTAAAAACATGCTTCTTCGTCTATTTGACACCTCATATTCATGGTTATGGGATATTATCCCATGGTAAGGCTGTATCTGACAACAGGTGGGATTTTGACCTTAAAATGGTCATAACTCTGTCAGTTTTTGAGATATCAAGCTCAAAGTTGGTTCATTGAATAGCCCTGTATGAGCTCTACACAATGGTACCCAACTTGACATGGTTATCATTAAATATGACAAAGTTATCCCATGTACAAGTATTTTTGTACAGTGGCGTGGTCTGGTCAAAAGCTGTATTAAGCTTGTTTGGCCAATAACTTCTGTTGTAGTTGAGTTATGAGGAAATGGAAGGCACCATCAGATAGCCCTGATTGTGCTCTTTCCAAAAAGACCCCACTTTAAGTATCTCACACTAAAACTGTAAAAGTTAGATGAGGGGTGAATGTTTTGTTCACCCTTATTTGGTCTGAATTTGACCATAACTCAAGTAATACTGGTGCTAGCTCAGTTTGGCTGGCACCATTGGATAGCCCTGGCTTAGAGCCTCATTTTGAATACCCATTCGATGGGGTTAAGCCTCTCCTTCTAGATTTTAGATGAGAGGTGAAAATTAAGGTTTATGCTCAGCAATAACTTTGAGCAGGAATAACTTTGTTATTTCTTGTCCTATGGTGATGGGACTTATATTTTCAGAAAGGGGTGAGTTTCCTCTTTCCTTTGATACCTTCTGAGCTAATTTGGCTCAGCTCCATGTTTTGGTGGTATCTTGGCTATACCATTGGTTTATGGTATTTTGGCTGTCATGCTTATGCTCTGGTTTTGAGTCACAGGCTGACATACCCTCCCTCTAAAAAAGGCTCATCATTGATGAGACTGTTCAGTCCTCCTAGAGGCTCTGAATCTCCTTAAATGAAGGTTCCCATCTGGTATGGCATCCTCTTCCAACCATTTGTCTTTGTCAGCTGTCTGGTTCTTGAATCTGACTAGATATTGTCTCTGATCCTTCCCATTAAGTCTGATTTTTCTGGCCCTTATGATTTTACTCACAGGTCCAGGAGAGTCTTCTACTTCCACTATTTCTGGTGGAGTGGTGCTCTTCTTCCTGGAGGGGAATTTATCCTCCTCTGTTTGGAAGTATGGTTTCACCAGGCTTACTGGAAAGACTGGGTGTTTCCTAGAAAACTCCTCAGTGAGCTTGACCTCTACTGCATTCTTCCCTATCAACTTAATGATAGTGAAGGGCCCTACAAATGAGTCTCTCATTTTCTTGGGTCCTTTGAGATTGTTAAAGTTCAGTGTAGACACTAACACCTGGTCCCCTTCCTTGAAGTCAGGTTCCATATGTGATTTATCCCACATCTGTTTATTGTACTCTTTGGCTTCAGCTATGAATTTGGCTGCAGTATCACAGGCTTTCTTCCACATATCATGGAAGTCTTTGGCTGTGGGGTGGATGGTCAGAAGATTCTTCTTCAAGTGATCCACAGGTAACAGGGGATTCCACCCTTTCTCTACCAGTGCAGGTGTTTTTCCTGTGGTAGAGTGTTGGCTTGTATTATAAGCCAGTTGGACTGCTGGTAAGAGGGTGACCCAATCATGGGTATATCCCTCATGGTCCTTATATTCCATGCCATAGGCACAGAACCTCCTGAGGATGTCCTCCATTGTTTGGATCATCCTCTCAGCTAGGCCATCTGTTTGTGGATGGTAAGCTGTGGAAAAAGCAAGCTTGGTGCCTAGCATGTCATATAAATTGGTCCAAAATTCAGATGTGAATTTTGGGTCCCTGTCACTAATTATGATCTTGGGGACTCCACAGGTGGATATGATGTTATTCCAAAATAACAGAGCAGTGTCCATGGCTGTGTCCTCTTTATGGCATGGTAGACATCTCATGCTCTTGCTGAACCTATCAACTATGATTAGGCAGGCATTGTAGTTTTCTTTGCCTCCTGGGACAAGTCCTGTGACCCAGTCCATGTTGATGGTTTCCCATGGGTGTTTGGGTTCTTCTATGTGTTGAAGCAACCCATATTTCTTCCCATGTTTTCTATTTGCCTTTTGGCATCTTTCACAAGTGTTGATGTATTCACTCAACTCTTGCTCCCACTTGGGCCACCAAGCTGCGCTTGCTACCCTCTCTTTAGTCCTGTCCTCACTCATGTGTCCCATATAGGGGCAGTCATGGCATTCCTGCAGGATTAAAGAGATGTGGTCTCTGTCTATCACTGTGAGTGCACTGGTGTGCTTTTCTCTGTGATAAATCAGGCCATCTATAAGGAAGAATTTATTGTCCTTATAGGCCCTCAACCAGGGTTCCTCCAGCTGGGTTTCCAGTTCTGGGCTCCTGTATTTTTGTTGAAGGAGTTGGAGTAGTATGCTACACTGTTTGTGTTTAGCATAAGATTTCAGTACTGCATTAAAAAATTCATTGTGCAGTTCTGAGGAGCTTATTCCCAGTATGGGGGTTTCTTTCCCTTCTGAATCAGTGTTTCCACTGTCAAGGGTACCACTCCCTGGTGCCCATTCAGAGAATCTGAAGTTCTTCTTCCTATTTATTTCCATAAAATGGATAGGAATTTTTGCAGCAACTTCAGGGTCATAAGCTGGATTGCTTTTGACATTGTCCAGTGGCCATCTGCTAAGGCCATCTGCATTGGTATGGCTTTTACCTTCCTTGTATATGATGGTCATGTTCCCTCTATACTCCTGGATGGCTATTTGCCATCTCAGCATGTGTCTATTGGTAGTCTTCATGTTCAGTAAAGACTTCAAGGCTGTGAAGTCTGTGTAGACTTCAAAGACTGCACCCTCCAAATAATAATGGAGTTTTTCTAGAGCCCAGACTAGACATAGACATTCTGTCTGGGTGGCCCCATACCTGGCTTCTGAATCTTTCAGCTGCCTGGAGATGTAACATATTACACCTTCTCTTGGTTCACCATCCACAATTTGTCTTTGGTGAAGGGCTGCTCCTAGGCCTTGACTGCATGCTGCATCTATGTATAACTTGAATGGTAGTTCAAAGTCAGGTAATATGAGCACAGGTGCATTAGTGAGTTCATAGTTGATCCTCTCATATGCATCCCTTCTTTCCTTGGTAATTTCAAGAACTACATCCTTTGAGCATAACTTGTCTAAACTACTAGTTATGTGTGCAAAGTTTTTGATGTGGTTTCTATAGTAGCTAGCAAATCCAAGGAAAGATTGCATCTCTTTGATGTTCTTTGGTACTGGCTTTTGAAGTACTGCTGCTACTTTGTGCTGGTCAATTGCCAGACTAAGGCCTGAGACTTTATGTCCTAGAGCTAGTAGCTCTTGTTGGCCAAAATTACACTTTTTGAGTGAAATTTTCAGATTGATGGGTGTACATTTACTTAGCACTCTGTCTAGGTATTGTACATGGTCTTCCCATGTCTCTGAGTATATAATGATATCATCAATATATACTACCATCCAGCCTTCCATTATTTCTTCTTGAAATATGGTGTCCATCATCCTTTGGAAGTGGGCTGGTGCATTTTTGATGCCAAATGGCATCCTGGTATACTCATATATGCCCATATGACATATGATTCTGAGTAATTTCATGGAGTTTGGTTTAACTCCATTTTGGTGGAAGCCCTTCATACAATCCATCTTGGTTATGTATTTGGCTTTGGCTAGCTTATCCAAGTCATGAGGTATCCTTGGTATAGGGTACCTGTCTGCTTTTGTGTAGTTGTTCAGGGCTCTGAAGTCTCCACACAATCTAGACTTGCCATCATGCCAGGTGATCAGGACAGGAGTGGTGATTTCCACTATTTCATTATGTCCAATCTTCCTGATGACATCCATGTCCAGGAGTTCATTGATGTGTTTCTCAATCTCTTTCCTGGTCTCCAGACTTGCTGGGTAAGGAGGTCTCCTTAACATGGGTGGATAAGGCCTTTCTACATCCAGATATAGTTCTATATCATGGCCTTTGATCTTGCCTAATGGTTCTTCACCAATGGCAAATGCTGGTCTATTCTTCCTCAGCATCTTTAGTAAACTCAGTTTTTGTTTACTGGTGAGGGTAGTGCTAAACTGTCCCTCTCTGAATTCTCTCAGAAGTTCTTCCAGTGGGTCCTGAGAAGATATCTGGTATATATCAAGAGAAAATTTCTTTTCCTTGTTAGTACCAATGGTAATATGCCTATTTTTACTATTGTAAATATCTATGCCATACATCCTCTGGTAATCTGTTCCCAGTAAAAACCCTTGGATGTGGGCATCTTCAAGCACTACAAACTCTGGGTTGAGTCTGATATTACCTTTTCTGTGGGGTATAATTATCTCTTTGATAATTGTCCCAATAGAGGTCATCTTTCCAGATGCACTCTTAAAGTTCTTTGCCCTGGGGGGCAAGAGTTCTTTTTCCCAGTTTGGGAAGTGGTTATCCAGATAATTTCTGGCCACTATGGAGCAGTGTGCTCCACTGTCAATGATCAGTGGGTGCTGAGCATTGTCAATACATACAGTCATTTTTGTGGCTGTTCCATGTATATATGCCATTCCTTTGGTTGGTGTGACTAGGAATGTCTGTGCATCTTGTGTGTGTTTACACAAGTTCTTGTTGGCAGTGTCTTGTGGCATGCCTGCTTCCAACTGTATATCCTGGATTTCTAGTGGGGTTTCCTCTTGGTATTCCACTAGAAATTCCTCTCTTGGGTCTTGATCCTCATCAGATGGTTCTCTGATGGCATCTCCCATAGAGTCTGATGCAGAATCCTCTGTTGGGGGTTCTTCTTCAGGGACTTTTTCTATAGCATAGACTTTCTTCTTTGCTTTGGGACAGTTGTTGGCATAGTGGTCTGTTGAACCACAATTGTGACAAGAATTCTTTTTCCTTGCCACTTCTGCCACTCTTTCTCTGGGTTTGTCTTTAAACTCCACCCTGAAAGGTCGTTTCTCTTTGAAACTGTTGCTTCTATATGGGGTGAATTTCCCTATATTAGTCCTTTTCCTTATGTCTTGTAAGGTATTGGCTATATCATCTAGAGTGCAATTTTGGTTGCATCTGCACTTTACTGCATGCTCTAGTTCTCCTGGCACTTGTGTCAGAAGTTTATGATACCTCATTTGAATGTTCATTTGAGGATCAATGGCTTTAAGTCTTTTAGACTGTCTAAGACACCACTCATATAGATCTTTGTCCACAGAGTATTTGTCATTTTCAAATGACATGGTCTTTTGCCATATCCAAGTTCCATTACTGTACTTTTGGATTATTTGACTCTTCCACCATGGCCAATTTCTTCTGCCATGGATTTCTTTCATTTCTGTGTACCATATACTTGCATGACCTTTAAATGCAGTATTCAGTCTAGCAGTAATGCAGTAATCTGGTATGCTTGGTACATCAATGAAGAGTCCATCAATATAATCTATGAGTTCCATATGATCATATTCTCCTGATCCAGAGAATTTGGGCCAGCTTGAGGCCTCAGGAAGCTGTTATTGTGATGGAGATCTTGCCTTATTCAACAACATGGCATCTGGTTTGATGTCATCTGGTTGATATGGATTCTCCATAGCTTGGCCTTGTGGTTGGGGCTTTAAGCTATGGTAGGCATCAAACAATTTGTTGATGTCTTGGTTCAGACACTCCCTGTCCCTGCTACTATGGTGTTGTTCTTCAGAGACTTGGTTCAGTCTCTTGTTGGTTTCTTCAGAGGCTTTGCTCAGTTGAGCATATCCTTCCTGAAGGTTTTTGAATATCTGCTCCAATGAGGCTTGAGTTTTTCTCATCCTCTGTTGGGCAGCTGCAAATTCTGTAGCCTGCTTTGCAGATTGCTCAGAATATTGGGACATTTGTAACCACAGTGTGTCACTGTTGATGTTACTCTCAGATGTGATAATGTTATTTTCAGTCTGAGTGGGGGTAATGTTTCTATTACTAGGACTACTGATTCTAGAGTGGTTTACAACTACTTCTGGTTCTTGTGTACTTCTTTTACCAAATCTAACAGCTTCTGGATCATGGGGTCTGACTCTTTCCTCCTCTGGTTGAAGGAGGCTTTGTTCTTGCCCTTGTTGCCTTGTCTTCTCCTGGAAACTTCCTGGAATTGTGAAGAATGGTGACTCTTGGCCACTGATCTGCTGGTTTCTGAATGGTGTGAAGCCACTGGAGAGCTGATTTGGCATGCTCCTTGTGAACCTGAAGGAATCTGAGTAGGCCCTGTCTGGGTTAACTGTTCTTCTATAGCTTGGATAGTGGCTTGATTCTCCCTTATCCTCTGTGCCCTTGCCTCCAGGAGTCTGTGCTGCCTGGTAGGATTCCAACCCTTGGTGATTACCATAAGGTCTTTGAAGTCTATCTCTTTGAGACAGATCTTCTGGCAACTTGATCCCAGTTCTGCCCAGTGAGTTGCTAGGTTGAACCTCTTGTTGTCCATGCTCCATTGAAACAAATCTTTGAGGAGTTGGTGGATTTGAAGAACTTGATCCATATCCTTCCAGTCCTCTGGTTTGAGGTTTCTGTTGAATTGGAGTGTGAATGGCAAGGTTGATATTATCTCCCTCATTGTTTTGCCATCCACCACTGTGTCCAATGTGTCTTCTTTCAGGTCTTCTGGTTCTAGACATTCCTGCTCTATCCTCTGGCTGGTTCCTGTGGAAGCCAAGGTCTCTGAGGTATGCAAGGGACATATATGTGTTTGCAAGCAGTCAAAAACTTTATGTTCTTAGGGTATTTACCTTTGACTGTGCCTTGTACAAATTTTTTATCTGCTGATTTGGGCAGTTTGCCTTTGGAGGTTACAACTGGGTTAATAATTGTAATCTTCCCTGTACAAGTGGTTAAGGTTGGTTTACCTTGTATTGAAGCAGAGTTTCGTGGTTTTCTACTCCTCTGAGTGGCTATTGGTGTCCACTTCTTGGCTGTAATGAGGCCTTCACTAAGCATTTTTCGTTTACCCTTGCTGCCCTCTGGTTCTGAGGGTGTCACTGGTGTGTTGGCCTGTGACTGGGTTTCAAGTGGGATGTAGTTTTCTTCCACTGAATCAAGACAGGAAAAAGAGGGCTTATGTCAGTTAAGACTTCTTAAAAGGCTGGTTTTGCACGTCTAAGAATGGCCTCTGGGCTTGTATATTATTACAATATGCCCTTGTATGATGACAGTGTAATTGAATTAACAATTTCACGTCAAAAATACAGCTTATGGTGCCCTGTCACACTGTTTGTGTGAGCCTTTGAGATATGAGCACATACCCAATAAGGTCACAAAAAAGACTCAGAATAATTATACCTTTAATATAATTATATTAAAATTAATTAGAATAATTATACACTAAAAATAATTACTCAAATATACAAAAATACCATAAATCGGTACTAAAATTGGTTTAACTTAAAAACCAATGAATCAACATGTAAAACAAATTATACCATTGGATTCCCCATGGAAAAATACACATATACCATTTTTATGGCATATCTGTAAAGTCAATATTTAAGGAATTATAAGGTATAATACCTTATAAAAGCCATAAAAGTTTCTTTATCTCAGAAACTAATGAAACAACATGTGAAATAAATTGTACCAGTGGATTTCCCACAAAAGTCCACATATAAAACAATTAATAAGCTAATTCCCAAAATCAATACTTAAGGAATTATCCTGAATATATGCACTTTTTTGGTCAACGCATATATTCAGGGATCATAGCTAATATCTTCTAAACTATACATGCTAGAATGATGAACCAAAAATAAAGTTACCATGTAATTACTGTAAGAACACAGATATGAACTTTATTTTGCAAATTATAAACAAGGTTAAGACTTATGAGGAAATATTGATAAAAATCAACAGAGCTGTTGACCACTTTGTTGTGAAAGTAGTCCAAAATTAAAAAAAAGTATACAGTTGGATTCTACTAGTTTATTCGAGAATAATGACGTAATTTTTATTATTAAATTCAGGGTATAACCCCCTGAAATCAAGGTTTGAAGTTTAAAATATTGAATTTCAACAGAAAAGATGAGTTACAAGAAAAATCATCAAAATTAGAGTTTTGATGATGTAATGAAAGGCTCTTGGCAGCATAATAAGGTTATGTCAGGCTATCAGAATTCACTCTCTGAATTGCTGTAGCGTGAAAACCTTAAAAGTTATTGAGGATAAAAGTTTGAGCTTAAATTGAGCTGTTATGATCACATACTGTAACCTTAAATTCAGTTTAACAGTCTTAAGAGTGATAAAATTGGTGAATACTATTAGTTTATGATTAAAGCTAATAAAATCCACGAAATTTGGGGTTCTGCCAAGCCTCTGATGTCATCAAACTTAGAGTTATAGTGATAACTCTAAATAATGGTGTAATAATGATGTAATATGGTTTGATCATGATGTAATCACCCTCAAACCTTAAAATATTGATCAATTCCAGTGGATATGATCAGTACACATCTACTAGAAGCCTGTTGGACTCTAGGAGGGAGGTATTTACTATAAATAGAGCTCTTTTTACTCTCTTTACCCCTCAGACGCATCAAAAACATTAAATCAATTAAATCAAAGGTCATTTCTTTATTCTTTATATATAAAAGCATTATATCATTAAAGACCAAAGACCTCCTTGCTATAATCATCTATTTTGACGTGATTAAATCATTTATTTAATTGTTTTTGTTAAAAAATCTCTATAAAACTCATTTCCACGTAAAAATCCAGAATAATTTGTAATTTTCTTTATTTTTATTTTAAATACAATTTGAAAAGGTTGTATTTATTTTTTTTGGCGTAAAATACTTCAAAATTATTATATTAAGTGTTAAAAGTAGGTTATTTTCTCTTATTATAATAATTTCTCTATTATTACTCTCTTAATAATTCTTTAATTAATATAAATAGTATTTATATTAATTCATAACTTTAATATTAGTAATATTATTGTTATTAATTGTTTTTTATTAATCAAAAACAATTTTTTACGCTTTTATTATTTGTTGGTAACAATAATAAAGAGCTTTTTAAATATATTAATTATCTTATATTAATATATTTATTTATTATATTATATTTTTATAATATAAATTATATTATTATATTTATTTAATAATATAATTATTTTACGCCATAAATAATAATAATTATTTATTATTATTATATTTTTAATCTTATTTATTCAATTTATAAGGACATTCAGAGTACAATAAGTAATAAATTAGTAAATTTTACTTATTGTTTCATAGTCAAACGTTACATTTGCGGGCCTGGCCGTGATATTTACTTAAAAGACCTTTAAAAAGATTCTATTTGGGTTTATCCAATAATAAATTATATTTATAATCATAAAAATTATATAATAATCTTATTTTTTATTGATTTTAAAGCTATTGAGGCATTTGGAAAGCAATTGTACTGTCTTACACGTGGTTTTTCACATCCTTAGACTTGCAAGAACTTTCTTTGAGTGACTCTAGTGATTAAAAGAGATATTTTATAAATCAAAAAGAATTTTTATTATAATTTAATTTTATAAGAATCATATTCATTTTTTATTTTATTCTTTAAAAAATAAAAATAAAAAAATATATAAAAAATATTAAAAAATATTAAAAACCAATAAAAAAGTTATTTTTATTCATTTTTATTCATTTCTTTATTTATTTCAATTTTTCAAAGATATAAAAGCAATTTCTACGTGGAAAATTGCCTATCTTGCCAAAAATAACACTTATTATAAAAAGACTTATATTTATTTGTCTTTTTTAGTGTTTGAAGATAACCCAACAGAAGACAACCAAGCTACTGTTGAGAGATTGGTGGAAGAAACTTGTCAAAGTTCTCAAACACCAGTTATCACCAAAAGAAAGAAAGCTAAGAAATTAGACTTTCCAGGGCCCACCATTCAAGACTCTGAAGGTGAGCACCTTTTTTTAAATTTCCATAAAAGAATTTTATTCTAAAATACTTTTATTTTTTCTTATTCTTTAATTATGACTACGAGAAGAGGTTCCCAATAGTCCATCCAATCAGATGGAGCTGGACTCAGAAGTAGAATTGATCCCTCAAAAGGGAAAAGAAAGGGCAATATCCCCAGTGGAACAGAATCCACACAAGGAAGTGCCTTATCCCAAAGGCAAGTCCCAGAAATGCCCATGATATCTGAGCCTGAATTGGAACTAAGTATGAGTAACTCAAATAGGTACAAATCACATTCAGAGGGCTCAAATAGACATCTACATGAGCCAGTACAAGCAGTATTACACAGTATACAAGGACAAAGACTGGGAAATGCTGCCTCAAATACACCAAGGAGTGATGAACTCCTGGCACATCCTGAAAAAGTTCCTCAAAGAGGAGGAGATAGTGAAATACTCCAATGGATGGAATCCACTGTCATCCAAACCTCAAATCAAAAAAATCAAGGATTATCATGCCAAAAAGAGGGAGGCAACCAAGGAAGAAGCCCCAGTAGCTTCTACCAGCAAGCCTCAAGCCAACCCACTTCCCCAAGAAGGGAAGAAAAACAAGAAAAAGCATTGGAGGAAACCATATTCCCCAAGCTACAGAATCCCAAGAATCCAAAAGGATGCCATGGACAATGTTTTCAACATGGCCAGAACCTTGATGGAATTCAAGGACAAGGAAGAGCAAAGAATGAGACAACCTCATTTCCCAAATAAATAACCTTGTCCAAAGATGTTGTAAATACTTTAACAGAAATTAAAAATAGTATATTACCTCTAAAAGAAATTAAAGACAGTTTATTATCACTACAAGAAATAAATAACAATTTATCTTCTTTAACAAAAATTGTTGTGCAAAACAAGAAAGAAATTGACAACATTAAGTTTATTGTTGAAAATAATAAACCAAAGAATTTAATTGACAATACTCAAAAATTAATACAAGGACAACAAGAATTGTATAAATACATAAAAGATATCAAAGATAAGACTTTGACAATCAATTATGATGTGAGTATTGACAATCTTACAGAAAAATTAAATAAATTAAGTATTTCTGTAGAAAAATTTGAAGAAAAGACTTCATCACACCAAAAATTACTTTTGGACCATGTGGAAAAAAGTGATGAAGCAAGAATGCATCTGAAAGATGATATTCAGAGTGAAATAAGGCTTATTACTGAAAAAATGGATAAAATTAATGAGGCTAATTTGAATATGCCAAAGTTATCAACAACATTTTCTCATATAAGAAGCCCTGTTAAAACAAAAGAGGAATTTTCAAATCCTTTCATAACAGACTTGAGTCATCAAGACAACAACCAAGTCTTAATGAAAGAAGCACCTCAATTAAAGGAATGGCCAACATTCACAGGAGAAGGTGAATATGACCACATGTCATTTATTAAAACAATTGACATGTTACAAGAAGACTATGCCATACCAGATGAATTAATCACTGCAAGATTACATTCATTGTTTGAGAAATCTGCAAAAAGATGGTATTATGGCATAAGACAAACAAATGGTAAAAATACCTGGTCTTGGTGGAAACAAGAAATAATCACCAAGTGGGCAAATGATGCCTGGAGGTATAAGATAGAAAATTCATTTGAAAACTCTTTCTTTGACCCAGAGAAAGATAAACCTCTAACTTGGTTCTTAAAACAAGTTGAAAGGCTTAATGCACTGTACCCAGAAATGTCACAGAAGATGGTGCATATGAAAATACTTAAAAAATGTGGAGGGGAACTAGAACATGCCCTAAGAAGCAGGTGTATAGAACCATGCTCCACAGAAGAGTATATAAATGCACTAGAAGATATAGTGACAAGAACAAAAATTGGCAGGACTTGGAAAAAATTGGACATCAAAAGCCCAAATAAACCATTTATCAAAAAAGATAAGTCAAAAGAATCCTTTAAGCCCAATACATCCAACAATAATGAGAAAAGAAAATGCCATAAATGTGGAGGTACTGGACACTTAGCCAATAATTGCCTTAAAAAAGCAAAGATTAATGAAATTGTGGAAACAGAGAGCCACAATGACAAAGAAGAGAAATCTGACTCTGAAAAAGAGACAGAAGAGTCAGAAAGCTCTGAAAGTGATGAAATCCATATAATTAATGCACAAATTAATAATATTGATATAATTTATGAAGTACTGGATATTAATTCAAACTTGCCACAAGTTGGAACATCTGACACAAACCTGACAAACATACAAGATGCCAAAATGTATAGAACCAAACCTGCAAGAGGAATGGGATATACAGCTGGAAAATCAAGTATTAGTATTGTTATGGTTGATAACCAAGAAGGAAAGGTTAACTTGGATACAGGAGCATATTGCACCTGTGTTGGCAAAAGTTACTTAAAAACCATTGTCCCAGACTGGCAAGAAAAACTTATGCCAATACAAGGTGTCAAATTTAGTAGTGCAAGTGAGAGCATGAAGCCCCTTGGAATAATTGATTTAACACTAATTTTTCCTCATCCCTCACAATGTGTCAGAATCAAAGTAGAGTTTGTAGTAATGGACAACTGTACTAGTAATCATTTCATACTTGGGAACGACTACTTATCAATCTATGGTATAGATATCTCCAACCAAAAGGATAGATATTTTACCATAGGAGATAATAAAAGACAAAAGTTTGGATTCTTAAATAACAAAAAACAAATCACAGTTATTAAGAATGAGGAAAAAATTCCAGAAAAAGAACTTTTTATATCTGAACAACTCAAAGAGGCAGAATTCAATCAAGAATTAACAGGAAAAATGAAAGAAAAATTGATTGACCTCTTATTTAAGTATAAAAATGCCTTTGCAACTGACAAAGAGCCACTAGGTGCCATAATTGGACATGAAGTGGATATAATTCTCAATGTAGAAAAACCTTACCCACCTTTATTAAGAAGACCTGCTTATCCAGCCAGTCCAAGAGCTAGAGAAGCCCTAGAGGTGCACATTAAAGAATTAATGGACCTTGGAGTATTAAGAAAGGTTGGACACAATGAACAAGTAGAAGTTACTACACCTGTCATTATAACTTGGCATAATGGAAATTCAAGGATGGTAGGAGACTTCAGAGCCCTGAATACCTATACCATTCCAGACAGATATCCAATACCCAGAATCCATGAGACATTAACCCAATTGTCACAAGCTAAGTTCATCACAGCTATGGATGCTCTGAAGGGTTTTCATCAAAATGTCTTAACAGACAATGCCAAGAAATTACTAAGAATAATAGTCCATTGTGGAATTTTTGAATACTTAAGAATGCCATTTGGAATGAAAAATGCACCTTCCCATTATCAAAGAATGATGAATACAATATTCCCTGAAGAATTATCAGAAGGATGGTTAATTATCTATATTGATGATATCATAGTTTGCTCAGAAACTTGGGAAAATCACCTTACAAGACTAGAAAGAGTATTACAGAAAATAGTCCAAGTAAATATGAAAATTTCCTTGAAAAAATGTCATTTTGCATACAGTGAATTAAAGGCACTAGGACATGTAGTATCTGGCCTTAGTCTAGGCATAGACAAAAATAAAGTAGCAGCAGTACTACTTAAACCAATGCCTCAAACCAAAAAAGAAATGCAATCATTTCTAGGATTTGCTGGTTACTATAGACAGCATATAAAAGACTTTGCAAAGATTGCTAAATCCTTGTATAAGCTATGTGACCAACAAACAGTCTATGAGATGACAGAAGAAAGAGTCAAGGCATATGAAGAATTGAGAAAATTCCTTATGATGCCCCATTTCTTCTGATGCCAGATTGGAAACTACCCTTCAAACTGTACATTGATGCTTGTGGAGAAGGACTAGGTGCTGCACTTCACCAAACACAAATTATCAATGATAAACCAGTGGAAGGACCAATTTGTTTAATTTCAAGGCAGATAAAGCCAACAGAAGCAAGGTAAGGAGCAAGCCAAATGGAATGCTTATGCCTAGTATGGGCTTTAGAAAAACTGCATTATTATTTGGATGGCACAGTATTTGATGTAATCACAGACTGTAATGCTGTGAAATCACTATTAAATATGAAGACTCCAAATAGACATATGCTGAGATGGCAAATTGCTATCCAAGAATATAGAGGAAATATGACTATTGTTCATAAATCTGGAAATATCCATAAAAATGCAGATGGTCTTAGCAGATGGGCTCTAGCAAATACCCCTGACAATCCAGCATGGGTACCACAAGAAGAGCACCATATAGAAGGAATATGTGTTACAGACATTGGCACAGAATTCTTTAACCAAGTTAAAGAAAGCTATAAGACAGACAAAAATTGCCATATCTTAAGCCAACTTCTAATGAAAGACTGCAAAGATCCATCACTTTCATCAAAACTAGATGAAATATGGAAAAAGGCATATGATGAAGGAAGATTCCACCTCCTTGATGGAATCCTTTACCATAGAACAAAACACACATGTGTTATGGCCTTAACAGACAGAACACTAATAAACACTATTTTACATGAGTGTCATGATAGTGTTGCATCTGGACATCTCTCAGAAGATAGGACACTAGAGAGGGTGAAAACCTGCTCTTGGTGGCCAAATTGGAAGAAAGATGTTGCAGAGTACTGCCAAACCTGTGACAGATGCCAAAAAGCCAACAGAGCCACAGGAAAGAAATTTGGAATGATGATCCAAATCCAAGAACCAAAATCCCCATGGGAAATAGTTCATATGGATTGGGTAACAGCCTTACCTCCAGGAGGAGACATGAGTTATAATGCATGTCTAGTGTTAGTTGACAGGTACAGTAAAACTCCCATGTTCTTACCATGTCATAAAGATGACACAGCTATGGATACAGCCATAATGATCTGGAATAAAGTCATTAGCCACACAGGCTTATTCCAAAATATTATAAGTGACAGAGACCCAAAGTTCACTTCAGCATTATGGACAAATCTCCATAACTTGTTTGGGACAAAATTATCATTCTCAACAGCTTATCATCCTCAAACTGATGGTCTAGCAGAAAGAATGATACAGACCCTAGAGGATATTATCAGAAGATTCTGTGCTTATGGGCTAGAATTCAAAGATTCTGATGGTTTTACCCATGATTGGTGTACACTAATACCAGCACTTGAACTGGCATATAAGACATCAATCCATTCTTCTACTGGCAAAACACCAGCAATGCTAGAGAAAGGTTGGAATCCAAGACTTCCTTATGACACCCTCAAAAAGGACTTAGTGGATATACATCCAACAGCAAGCAGTTTCAAGATAATGCTTGACAAAGCAAGACACCATGCAAACAGATGCATGCAAGATTCTTTTAAATATGCAAAAGAAAGATGGGATAAAAGTCATAAACCACCTGATTTCAAAGTAGGAGACTTGGTTTTAGTATCAACCCTTAATTTCAATAACATAAAAGGCCCAAAGAAATTGAAAGATTCCTTTGCAGGACCATTTATGATAAAAGCACTCCATGGACCCAATGCTGTGCAATTAGAACTCACAGGTGAACTAATGAACAAACACCCAACTTTCCCTGTAAGTCTGATAAAACCTTACAGTTCAAGTGACAAGGAGTTATTTCCACTAAGAAATAAACCCCCACTTGAAATTCCCCCCTTGGAGGAAGGAGAGGAAAAGAAAATAGTAAAAGTCCTTAAAGAAAGAAGGACAAGAAACAAAAAAGAAAGGGAATACCTTGTGAGGTATAGAAATTCAACTCAAGAAGATGAATGGCTACTTGAGAAAGATATAACAAATGCTGATAAATTACTAAGAAGGTTCAGACATGAAAGAAAACCTGAAAAATAAAAAAAGTTAAGCATTATTGAGCTTCAAGACTAACAAAGTCTATTGAAGAGGTAGGACAGTGGATGATACCCTAATCACATATATCAGATTGTGGTACAATCTTTTTTGGTGGTAGGGAATGTGAGCCTTTGTGATATGACCACATACCGAATAAGGTCACAAAAAAGACTCAGAATAATTATACCTTTAATATAATTATATTAAAATTAATTAGAATAATTATACACTAAAAATAATTACTCAAATATACAAAAATACCATTAATTGGTACTAAAATTGGTTTAACTTAAAAACCAATGAATCAACATGTAAAACAAATTATACCATTGGATTCCCCATGGAAAAATACACATATACCATTTTTATGGCATATCTGTAAAGTCAATATTTAAGGAATTATAAGGTATAATACCTTATAAAAACCATAAAAACTTATTTATCGCAGAAGCTAATTAAACAACATGTGAAATAAATTGTACCAGTGGATTCCCCACAAAAATCCACATATAAAACAATTAATAAGCTAATTCCCAAAATCAATACTTAAGGAATTATCCTGAATATATGCACTTTTTTGGTCAACGCATATATTCAGGGATCATAGCTAATATCTTCTAAACTATACATGCTAGAATGATGAACCAAAAATAAAGTTACCACGTAATTACTGTAAGAGCACAGATATGAACTTTATTTTGCAAATTATAAACAAGGTTAAGACTTATGAGGAAATATTGATAAAAATCAACAGAGCTGTTGACCACTTTGTTGTGAAAGTAGTCCAAAATTAAAAAAAAGTATACAGTTGGATTCTACTAGTTTATTCGAGAAGAATGAAGTAATTCTTATTATTAAATTCAGGGTATAACCCCCTGAAATCAAGGTTTGAAGTTTAAAATATTGAATTTCGACAGAAAAGATGAGTTACAAGAAAAATCATCAAAATTAGAGTTTTGATGATGTAATGAAAGGCTCTTGGCAGCATAATAAGGTTATGTCAGGCTATCAGAATTCACTCTCTGAATTGCTTTAGCGTGAAAACCTTAAAAGTTATTGAGGATCAAAGTTTGAGCTTAAATTGAGCTGTTATGATCACATACTGTAACCTTAAATTAAGTTTAACAGTCTTAAGAGTGATAAAATTGGTGAATACTATTAGTTTATGATTAAAGCTAATAAAATCCACGAAATTTGGGGTTCTGCCAAGCCTCTGATGTCATCAAACTTAGAGTTATAGTGATAACTCTAAATAATGGTGTAATAATGATGTAATATGGTTTGATCATGATGTAATCACCCTCAAACCTTAAAATATTGATCAATTCCAGTGGATATGATCAGTACACGTCTACTAGAAGCCTGTTGGACTCTAGGAGGGAGGTATTTACTATAAATAGAGCTCTTTTTACTCTATTTACCCCTCAGACGCATCAAAAACATTAAATCAATTAAATCAAAGGTAATTTCTTTATTCTTTATATATAAAAGCATTATATTATTAAAGACCAAAGACCTCCTTGCTATAATCATCTATTTTGACGTGATTAAATCATTTATTTAATTGTTTTTGTTAAAAAATCTCTATAAAACTCATTTCCACGTAAAAATCCAGAATAATTTGTAATTTTCTTTATTTTTATTGTAAATACAATTTGAAAAGGTTGTATTTATATTTTTTGGCGTAAAATACTTCAAAATTATTATATTAAGTGTTAAAAGTAGGTTATTTTCTCTTATTATAATAATTTCTCTATTATTACTCTCTTAATAATTCTTTAATTAATATAAATAGTATTTATATTAATTCATAACTTTAATATTAGTAATATTATTGTTATTAATTGTTTTTTATTAATAAAAAACAATTTTTTACGCTTTTATTATTTGTTGGTAACAATAATAAAGAGCTTTTTAAATATATTACTTATCTTATATTAATATATTTATTTATTATATTATATTTTTATAATATAAATTATATTATTATATTTATTTAATAATATAATTATTTTACGCCATAAATAATAATAATTATTTATTATTATTATATTTTTAATCTTATTTATTCAATTTATAAGGACATTCAGAGTACAATAAGTAATAAATTAGTAAATTTTACTTATTGTTTCATAGTCAAACCTTACAGTTTGTGTGCCAGTATCCCACAGATACACTTGTGGTTTGCAAGTGTACTCTGTAAAAGTGGTTTGTATACAAGTGTTATTGAATTAACAATACACTTGACCACGCCTCAACTGATGGTTTTTCAGTCAGAGGTGTCCTTATTCAGTCAAGAATACAGGACTTTATTGTTGGCTTATGTGTTTTTATATAGAAAACACGCCAAAAATAATCAAATTCAGTGGGTATTAGCCACGTGAATAATACTCTTTAAAATATGAGTATGTATAAAAAAGAATAAATATATATAATATATATATTTAAATAAAGAAATTACGCCTAAAAAAGATAAAAACAATGGTTAATAAGTCATAAAAAAGAGAAAAGACTTACTTGTAAGGTCCAAAAAGTCAAAAAAAACACGGCCAGGCCCCCAAAATGTCAGGATGATACTATGATAAAGGTATAACTAGGCTAATTACAACTTTAACTGTGTATGTGACACGGCAGAAAATGATTTAAAAAAGATTTATAAGGGTTTTATAATAAAATAAAAGGGTTCTACTATTGAGGAATAGTGGTGGTGAGCGCTATTGAGAACCCTGGGTGCAGGCTTTATCTGTTGGATTACAATAATAGAGTCTACAATAATTAAGATTATAATTATACCTGATTATTAACCAAGAGTAAAACTGTTTTTGACAGTCTACTACGTAGGTTATTCAAGAGCAGGATGAGGAAAGGGTTTTGGCTGTGAAAAAGCCCTCCTTTTATCCTGAAATTGAGGTGGAAAGGCTGCTAGACCTTTCCACGTAGAGGAAGTGAAGATTTTTCACTCTCCAGGACAGGCTTGTGGTTTGCAAACAGCCTGTATACCCTGTATTGGGCTCAGATGTGGTTTTGAAACCACATCTGAGCAGTTTTCACCAATACAGGGTGAAAATTTTCATCTGGGGACCTCACAGCCTGATTCTGACGTGTATGACGCGTAGAATGCTGTACAGAGACTGTATGGGACCCCAGTATTGACTGACATATGAGGTATTGAAGTAAAAACATGCTTCTTCGTCTATTTGACACCTCATATTCATGGTTATGGGATATTATCCCATGGTAAGGCTGTATCTGACAACAGGTGGGATTTTGACCTTAAAATGGTCATACCTCTGTCAGTTTTTGAGATATAAAGCTCAAAGTTGGTTCATTGAATAGCCCTGTATGAGCTCTACACAATGGTACCCAACTTGACATGGTTATCATTAAATATGACAAAGTTATGCCATGTACAAGTGATTTGTACAGTGGCGTGGTCTGGTCAAAAGCTGTATTAAGCTTGTTTGGCCAATAACTTCTGTTGTAGTTGAGCTATGAGGAAATGGAAGGCACCATCAGATAGCCCTGACTGTGCTCTTTCCAAAAAGACCCCACTTTAAGTATCTCACACTAAAACTGTAAAAGTTAGATGAGGGGTGAATGTTTTGTTCACCCTTATTTGGTCTGAATTTGACCATAACTCAAGTAATACTGGTGCTAGCTCAGTTTGGCTGGCACCATTGGATAGCCCTGGCTTAGAGCTTCATTTTGAATACCCATTTGATGGGGTTAAGCCTCTCCTTCTAGATTTTAGATGAGAGGTGAAAATTAAGGTTTATGCTCAGCAATAACTTTGAGCAGGAATAACTTTGTTATTTCTTGTCCTATGGTGATGGGACTTATATTTTCAGAAAGGGGTGAGTTTCCTCTTTCTTTTGATACCTTCTGAGCTAATTTGGCTCAGTTCCATGTTTTGGTGGTATCTTGGCTATACCATTGGTTTATGGTATTTTGGCTGTCATGCTTGTGCTCTGGTTTTGAGTCACAGGCTGACAATCTGTTTGTGGATGGTAAGCTGTGGAAAAAGCAATTTTGGTGCCAAGCATGTCATATAAGTTAGTCCAGAATTCAGATGTGAATTTTGGGTCCCTATCACTAATGATGATCTTAGGGACTCCACAGGTGGATATGATGTTATTCCAAAACAACAGAGAAGTATTCATGGCTGTGTCTTCTTTATGGCATGGTAGACACCTCATGCTCTTGCTGAACCTATCAACTATGATCAAACAGGCATTGTAGTTTTCTTTGCCTCCTGGGACAAGTCCTGTAACCCACTCCATGTTGATGGTTTCCCATGGGTGCTTGGGTTCTTCTATGTGTTGAAGTAACCCATACTTCTTCCCATGTTTCCTATTTGCCTTTTGGCATCTTTCACAAGTGTTTATGTATTGAATCAAATCTTGTTCCCACTTGGGCCACATATTTGATTCTCTCATATGCATCCCTCATCTCCTTGGTTATTTCAAAAACTACATCTTTTGAACATAACTTGTATAAACTACTAGTTATGTGTGCAAAATATTTGATATGGTTTCTATAGTAGCTAGCAAACCCAAGGAAAGATTGCATCTCTTTGATGTTCTTTGGTACTGGCTTTTGCAGTACTGCTGCTTCTTTGTTCTGGTCAATTGCCAGACTAAGACCTGAGACTTTATGTCCCAGAGCTAGTAGCTCTTGTTGGCCAAAATTACAATTTTTGAGTGAAATTTTCAGCTTGATGGGTATACATTTACTTAGAACTCTGTCTATGTATTTTACATGGTCTTCCAATGTCTTTGGGTATATAATGATATCATCAATATATACTACCATCCAGCCTTCCATTATTTCTTCTTGGAATATGGTGTCCATCATCCTTTGGAAGTGGGCTGGTGCATTCTTAATGCCAAATGGCATTCTGGTGTACTCATATATGCCCATATGGCATATTATTCTGAGTAATTTAATGGAGTTTGGTTTAACTCCATTTTGGTGGAAGCCTTTCATACAATCCATCTTGGTTATGTATTTGGCTTTTGCCAGTTTATCCAAGGCATCGGGTATCCTTGGTATAGGGCACCTGTCTGCTTTTGTGTAGTTATTCAGGGCTCTGAAATCTCCTCACAATGTAGATTTGCCATCATGCCAAGTGATTAGGACAGGAGTGGTGATTTCCACTATTTCATTATGTCCAATCTTCCTGATAACATCCATATCCAGGAGTTCATTGATGTGTTTCTCAATTTCTTTCCTGGTTTCCAGGCTTGATGGATAAGGAGGTCTTCTCAGCATGGGTGGATAAGGCCTTTCCACATCCAGATATAGTTCTATATCATGGCATTTGATCTTGCCTAATGGTTCTTCACCAATGGCAAATGCTGGTCTGTTCTTTCTCAGCATCTTCAGTAAACTTAGTTTTTGTTTACTGGTGAGGGTAGTGCTAAACTGTCCCTCTCTGAATTCCTTCGGAAGTTCTTCTAGTGGATCTTCAGAAGATATCTGGTATATGTCAAGTGAAGATTTCTTTTCCTTGTTAGTACCAATGGTGATGTGCCTATTTTTACTGTTGTAAATGTCTATGCCATACATCCTCTGGTAATCTGTCCCCAGTAAAAACCCTTGGATGTGGGCATCATTAAGCACTACAAGCTCTGGATTGAGTCTGATATTACCCTACCTGTGGGGTATAATTATCTCCTTGATAATTGTCCCAATGGAAGTCATCTTCCCTGATACACTTTTAAAGTTCTTTGCCTTAGTGGGAAAGAGCTGTTTTTCCCAGTTTGGGAAGTGGGTATCCAGATAGTTTCTGGCCACTATGGAGCAGTGTGCTCCACTATCAATGATCAGTGGATGCTGAGCATTGTCAATACAAACAGTCATTTTTGTGGCTGTTCCATGTATATATGCCATTCCTTTGGTTGGTGTAACCAGGAATGTTTGTGCATCTTGTGTGTGTTTGCACAAGTTCTTGTTAGCAGTGTCCTGTGAAATGCCTGCTTCCAACTGTATGTCCTGGATTTCCAGTGGGGTTTCTTCTTGGTATTCCACTAGAAATTTCTCTCTTGGGTCTTGGTCATCCTCAGATGGTTCTCTGATTGCATCACCCATAGAGTCTGAATCAGAATTGTCTGTTGGAGGTTCTTCCTCAGGGACTTTCTCTATGGCATAGACTTTCTTCTTTGCCTTTGGACAGTTGTTGGCATAGTGGTCTGTTGAACCCCAATTGTGACAAGAATTTCTCTTCTTTGCCACTTCTGCCACTCTTTCTTTGGGTTTGTCTTTAAGCTCTACCCTGAAAGGTTGTTTCTCTTTGAAACTACTGCTCTTATATGGGGTGAATTTCCCTATATTTGTCCTCTTCCTTATGTCTTGTAAGGTGTTGGCTATGTCATCTAGAGTGCAATTTTGGTTGCATCTGCATTTTACTGCATGCTCTAGTTCTCCTGGCGGTTGTGTCAGGAGTTTGTGATTCCTCATTTGGATGTTCATCTGAGGATCAATGGCTTTAAGTCTTTTAGACTGTCTAAGAGACCACTCATATGGATCTTTGTCAACAGAGTATTTGTCTTTCTCAAATGACATGGTCTTTTGCCATATCCAAGTTCCATTACTGTACTTTTGGATGATTTGATTCTTCCGCCATGGCCAGTTTCTTCTGCCATGGATTTCTTTCATTTCTGTGTACCATATACTTGCATTACCTTTAAATGCAGTATTCAATCTAGCAGTGATCCAGTAGTCTGGTATGCTTGGTACATAAATGAAGAGTCCATCAATATGATCTATGAGTTCCATATGATCATATTCTCCTGATCGAGAGAATTTGGGCCAGGTGGAGGCCTCAGGAAGCTGTTTCAAGGCTTCCTTCTCTGAATAAGACATGCCATATCCATCCTGGTATTGTGATGGAGATCTTGCCTTATTCAACATCATGGGATCTGGTTTGATGTCATCTGGTTGATATGGATTCTCCATAGCTTGGCCTTGTGGTTGGGGCTTCAAGCTATGATAGGCATTAAACGATTTGTTAATGTCTTGATCCAGACACTCCTTGTCCCTTATGCTGTGGTGTTGTTCTTCAAAGACTATATTCAGTCTTTTGCTGGTTTCTTCAGAGGCTTTGCTCAGTTGAGCATATCCTTCTTGAAGATTTTTAACTATTTGTTCCAAGGAGGCTTGAGTTTGTTTCATCCTCTCTTGGCTAGCTTTAATTTCTGAAAACTGATTTGCAGATTGTTCAGCATATTGGGACATTTTTAACCAAAGTGTATCACTGTTGATGTTACTCTCAGATGTGACAATGTTATTTTCAGTCTGAGGGGGGGTAATGTTTCTATTACTAGGACTACTGATTCTAGAGTGTTTTACAACTACTTCTGGTTCTTGTGTACTTCTTTTACCAAATCTAACAGCTTCTGGATCATGGGGTCTGACTCTTTCCTCCTCTGGTTGAAGGAGGCTTTGTTCTTGCCCTTGTTTCCTTGTCTTCTCCTGGGAACTTCCTGGAATTGTGAAGAATGGTGACTCTTGGCCACTGATCTGTTGGTTTCTGAATGGTGTGAAGCCACTGGAGAGCTGATTTGGCCTGCTCCCTGTGAACCTGAAGGAATCTGAGTAGGCCCTGTCTGGGTTAATTGTTCTTCTATTGCTTGGATAGTGGCTTGATTCTCCCTTATCCTCTGTGCCCTTGCCTCCAGGAGTCTGTGCTGCCTGGTAGGATTCCAACCTTTGGTGATTTCCATAAGGTCTTTAAAGTCTATCTCTTTGAGACAGATCTTCTGGCAACTTGATCCAAGTTCTGCCCAGTGAGTTGCTAGGTTGAAGCTCTTGTTTTCCATGCTCCATTGAAACAAATCTTTGAGGAGTTGGTGGGCTGAAGAACTTGATCCATATCCTTCCAGTCCTCTGGTTTGAGGTTTCTGTTGAATTGGAGTGTGAATGGCAAGGTTGATATTATCTCCCTCATTGTTTTGCCATCCACCACTGTGTCCAAGGTGTCTTCTTCCAGGTCTGCTGGTTCTGGACAATCCTTCTCTGTCCTCTGGCTGGTTCCTTTGGAAGCCAAGATCTCTGAGGTATGCAGGGGACATATCAGTGTTTGCAACCAGTCAAACACTTTATGCTCTTAGGGTATTTACCTTTGACTTTGCCTTGTACAAGTTTATTGTCTGCTGACTTGGGAAGTTTGCCTTTGGAAGTTACAACTGGGTTAATAATTGTAATCTTTCCTGTACAAGTGGTTAAGGTTGGTTTACCTTGTATGGATGCAGAGTTTTGTGGTTTTCTACTTCTCTGAGTGGCTATGGGTGTCCACTTCTTGGCTGTAATGAGACCTTCACTGTGCATCTTTCCTTTGCCCTTGCTGCCCTCTGGTTCTGAGGGTGTCACTGGTGTGTTGGCTTGTGACTGGGTCTCAAGTGGGATGTAATTTTCTTCCACTGAATCAAGGCAGGAAAAAAGAGGGCTTATGTCAGTTAACACTTCTCAAGGGTGCTGGTTTTGCATGTCTAAGATTGGCCTCTGGGCTTGTATGTTACGACAATGTGCCCTGTATAATGACAGTGTAATTGAATCAACAATTCCACGTCAGAATTACAGCTTTTGGTACCCTGTCACACTGTTTGTGTGCCAATATCCCACAGATACACTTGTGGTTTTCAAGTGTATTCTGTACAAGTGGTTTTGTATAAGTGTTATTGAGTTAACAATACACTTAACCACGCCTCAACTGATGGTTTTTCAGTCAAGAATACAGGACTTATTGATGGCTTATGTGTTTTTATATGCAAAACACGCCAAAAATAATCATTTTCAGTGGGTATTAACAACGTGAATGATACTCTTATAATATGAGTATATATAAAGAAAAGGATAAAGATATATAAAATATATATCTTAATAGAGAAATCACGCCTAAAAAAGATAAAACACTTGTTAATAAGTCATAAAAAGAGAAAAGACTTACTTATAAGGTCCAAAAAAAGATTTAAAACACGGCCACGCCCCCAAAATGTCAGGATGAGTCTATGTTGAAGAAGTAATAAAGCTATTTACAACTAAAACTATGACTGTGACACGGTAAAAATGGTTTCAAAAGATAATAAAGTTGATAATGGATGATTAGATTAAGATTTTAAGGGCTATACTATAGAGATATAGTGGTGGTGAGCGCTGCTGAAACCCCTGGGAGCAGCTTTATCTGTTGGGTTACAATAATAAAAGACTACAATAATTCAATTTATAATTATACCTGATTATTAACCAAGAGTAAAACTGTTTTTGACAGTTTACTATGTAGGTTATTCAAGAGCAGGATGAGGAGATGATTTTGGCTGTGAAAAGCCCTCCTTTTATCCTGAAATTGGGGTGGAAAGGCTGCTAGACCTTTCCACGTAGAGGAAGTGAAGATTTTTCACTCTCCAGGACAGGCTTGTGGTTTGTAAACAGCCTGTATACCCTGTATTGGGCTCAGATGTGGTTTTGAAACCACATCTGGGCGGTTTTCACCAATACAGGGTGAAAATTTTCATCTGGGGACCTCACAGCCTGCTTCTGATGTGTATGGCGCGTAGAATGCTGTACAGAAACTGTATGGGACCCCAGTATTGGCTGACATATGAGGTATTGAAGTAAAAACATGCTTCTTCGTCTATTTGACACTGTCAGCGTGTGACTCAAAACAGAGCACTAGCATGACATCCAAAATACCATAAATAATGGTATGACAAGTATTGAACAAACATAGTCAATACAGGTAATAAATAAGAGGAAAACAATCCTCTTAAATTAAACACCAACCTTATCCAAACAGAATAAGGAAACCTAGAGGAGAATAAACAAGCCAAAACCCTTATTTTCACCTCTCATCTAACTTATGCATATTTAAGTTATTCTATACCAAAATGGTATTTTTCTTAAAGCTCACATAGAGAGCTACACAATGATATCATCCATGTTGTTGTAACACCACTACAACTGGAGATACCATAGGACCCTTATTTCAAAACCAAGACCCCCCTGAAAGTCAAAGAGGGCTTGTACAAAACTGTACAAAAGTATAACCAAATTAAAGACATCAACAAGAGCTTTAATTTGAGATAAATTAGACCTCTGTATCTCTTAAATTGACTGAGGGATCTTGGTTCAAAGGTTTAACAACCAAAAATACAGATATTCTGAAAACAAGAAAGTAAACAAACCCCTGTATCTTTGGCATACACTCATACAACTGTACAGTGTAATATACCAAACTGTAGAGCTAATCAAGGCCTACAAAACTGTATCATCAGAATACAGATATCTTCCAAATTGGAGAAGATATCTGGCATGGAAGTTTTTGAAGCCTCATACAGATGTACAAAATTACATCCAAAAACTTAAAACCCTTATAACTTTTGCTATTTGAAAGAAGGGTAAACATGAAGCATACAAAATTGAAGAGCTCATCAAGCCCTTCAATTCCGTGCTCTTGGTTTCTTGATATCTCAAAAACTGACTAAGATATCTTGGTTGGAAGTATTTTGACCAATACTGGCCTGTACCAAACCTGTACCAACCAGTACTGTCTTGATACTTAAAATAATGGTTGTTTAAAGCTTAAACCCGCCCAGAATGACTAATATTGATCATACAGACACCAGTACAACATCATTCAAGTGCTGACGTGGCAGGTGAAAAGTTTTTTCACCCTGTATTGACCCATAATGATCATTTGTGGTTCTAAAACCACAATTCTGCCTCTGTTGACGTCAGAATTGAGGATCCAGAACCACAGATTTACCATTGGAGTGAAAACTTTCACTCCTCTGACGTGTGAAGAGTGATTAACTCTTGACAGTCTTGAAAGATATAAAAAGGAGGGTTTTTTCCTTGAAAACCCATCATCATTATCTTATTTACCCATATTCTTACATGACAAAACTGTTATCCATCAGTAGTGTCCTTAGAATTATCAAAGATATAATTAGAGTATAATTATTTTAGTACTTCTTTACAGTCAGAGATATTAGAGTATTGCAACCCAGGTCCTCAATAGACTCATCACCACTGTTACCACGTAGCAGTAGGACCTGCAGAATTTAATTTATTTATTTTTTGACGTGTCACAGTCATAATACTAGCTTGTATTTACACTTTATAGCTACTATATAGACTCACCCTGACATTTTGGGGGCCTGGCCATGGGTTTCCAACCTTATTGGACGTGTTTTGAACTGAATTAGGCGTAAAATTCAGTTATTTAAAAGGTATTTTACTAACAGTGAGTAAAATCTCTAATTTATTTTATTTTATATTATTATCATTCTTTTTAGCATCATATATTATATATAAACTTTTTTTTCCCTCCAAAAATATATATTACAAAATATTTTTGTTGAGAGTAAGAGTATAAATCCTCTTTGTTCATTATATTGCAATAATTTCCACGAAATTTGATAATAATACATCAGTATTATTTAAATTTCAATATAAATAATAATACACAAACAGTATATTATTCATTTTACTATCATTTTTCACCAAAGTGCGTCAAAATTAATAAAGAATCATTTATTAATAAATAATTAATAAATATTAAATAATAAAATAATTTTTTATTATTTATAAGGAATATTTTAATTAAATATCTCCTTTATAACAAGACATCACTCAAATTGACGTGAAAACCTGTAATTAATTGATAATTTAAATCAATATCCAGTGTTAAAATAAATATTATTTATAATATTTATAATAACAAATCAAATTTATTATAATTTAATAAATTTGACGTTTTTATATAAAAAACACAATAATATCCAAGTGAATCATTCACAAAACACTTGGATATTACAGTTTTTCCTTATAAAACATAAGTGAAAAACTCAAAAACTGTTATTTTTCAATAAAAAAACATATAAAAACAATAAAAAAACATAAAATACCTCAAAAATTTCGAAAAATAACAGTAGAATTGAATATAAGCATTTTGTTTTATCATAAAATACTGATATACAATCTGAAATATCTTTTCTGAATAGTGGAAAAAGACTATATTCCATTAGAAACCCAGTCACAAGGAAATCCATCTGTGACAGCCTCAGAAGACAGAGAGGTGCTGCCAAAAACCAAGAGCAAGCAGAAAAGACACAGTGAAGTGACAATCAACTCAAAAGATTGGACACCAATAGCCGTGCCAAGGGCCAAAAAACCCAGAAAAGCTCCAACAAAACCAGTTGGATCACCAAAACAAATTGAAAAACAGAAAATCACTGTTATCAACCCAGTTGTAAACTCTGAAAGGCAAATTTCCAAAGAGTATAGATCATAAATTTGTACAAGGGCCTGCTAAAGGTAAATAAACCTTGAAACATACAACATTTTTCATTGTCTGTCATTTTTTAACATTGTTAACATGACACCTCCGCTTCTTAGAGATCTTGGATTCCCAAGAAATCAACCAGAACACTGGCCAAGAAGACACAGAGGAAGAAGACAGCCAATCACTGGATCAAATGACCAGCAAAGGGCTTAACATCAGGGAACTCCTACCCAAGGTCTTATTCCAGATCAAATTCAACCCAGGAGTCCAACCAGGAGATTGGACAGATGCAGAACAGGTCCTTCAAATACACAAACTGCTGAAAGACCTCTTCACATGGAGCATGGACAACAAAATGTTCACTATGGCAGCATCATGGGCAGAAGTGGGGATAACAACTCAGAAGATCTGTCTCAAGCAAATGGCTTGGATGGAGCTTATGACAGAAATGCAAGGTTGGAATCCCAACAAGAATTTCAAACTCTTAGAAGAAAGAGCAATCAGAATCAAAGAGAACCAGGCAGCCATACAAGCCATAGAGAAATCTTGGCACAAGGAAGAGCCCAGTCAGATTCAGGTACCCCCAGGAATGGAAGGAGAAGCCCCATCTTCCCCACAACCATCCAGAAGTTCCAGGCCTTACAAGCCAAAGGAAACTTCATCCAAGGCTCCCCAACCATTCCAGGTAGTTTCCAACAGGAGAAAAGGAGCTCAAGGGAGAAACAAAACTTCTTTCAACCAGAGGAAGAAGGAAGCAGACCCATTGATGAAAAAGCTGATGGACTTAGTCCAAGAAGTACACAAAAGCAAAAAATAGTTGTACCTACAAATAGTGTTGATAGTTCTGACTCAATTGATCCAGAATTAATAACTTAGACTACAATCCACACTCATGAGTTTGAAAACAAATTCATATGGACCAAATTGGCCCAATTCATGGATTGGACATATGAAACCTCAGGAAAAATGAGGACAGAAGTGGAAACATTGAAAGAAGAAAATGCTTTCCAAGCAACAGTCATAAAAGACTTAAATACAAATCTGGCCAAAATTTGGACAGAATTTGAAAAAACTAACAGACAGTTGAATTCAATTCTAGAAGAACAACAAACTGTGAGGAGAGATCTGAGGAGTATCCAGCAGCAACAGGATAGCTTTGATAAAGAAATTGATTACCTCTATGACAGAGAAGACAATCAATATCCTCCAACACAAGGTCAACCCACTACCTCTACAAAATTGAAAGAAGAGGATAAAGACTATGACCAGGAACCTGAATATCAGATTCCAAAGTTAAGATCAGAGTCAATGTACCAAGATGGGGAAAATCTCAGCTATTCAGAGAAACAGGCACTAAAACAGTTACCAGAAGTAGCAAACTGGCCAAAGTTCTCAGGAATTGGGGAATATGACCATATGGAAATCATTGACTATATTGATGGACTCTTTGTTGATGTCCCAAAGATACCAGACTACTGGATCACAACAAGACTTAACACAGCATTCAGAGGCCATGCAAACATATGGTATACTGAGATGAAAGAAATACATGGCAGGAAAAGCTGGCCATGGTGGAGGAACCAGATTATACAAAAGTATAGCAATGGTAGTTGGATCTGGCAAAAGACCATGTCCTTTGAAAGTGATAGATACTCCACAGAAAAAGACCCATATGAATGGTGTCCCAAACAAACAAAAAGGCTAAAAGCTATTGATCCCAATATGACAATAGAAATGAGAAACTATAAACTCCTAACAAAATTACCAGGAGATCTAGAACATGCAGTCAAATGCAGATGCAACAACATCAGCAGCATTGATGAGATAGGAAATGTCATACAAGATGTGAGGAAAAAAACCTCCATAGGAAGGTACACATCCTATAAACCAAACTTCAAAGACAAGAAGTCTGAAGTTAAAGAAACAAACAAAGAGAAAGGGAAAGAAACCCCAAAAAAGAAATATGTGTGCCACAGCTGTGGATCACCAGACCACTATGCTAACAATTGCACAAAACCAAAAAAGAAAATATATGCAATTGATGAAGAATCAGAAGAAGAACAAACAGGTGACAAATCTGATTCTGACAGTATGGGAAATGGTATGAGAGAAGAATCACAAAGTGAACCTGATACCATAGAAGAATACTTAGTGGAATGCAATGAAGAAAGTTCACTTGACATACAAGACATTGAATTAGATTCAGGAATACCACAAATGACAACAGAAAAAGAGCTCTGTAAGCACACACAGAATGCACAAACATTCCTGGTAACCCCAAATAGAGGGATGGGATTCATTCATGGAACACCTACAAAATTGACAGTTTACATTGAGAACTGTAAACACCCAATGATCATTGACACAGGAGCAAGTTGCTCCATAGTAGCAAAAGAATACTTAAAACAACACTTCCCCAAATGGGAAGAGGATATAATCCCAACAAAAGCTAGAAACTTTAAAAGTGCATCAGGCAAAATGCACTCACTGGGGACAACAATCAAAGAGATAATTATCCCACACCAAAAAGGAAATATCAGACTAGAACCTGAATTTGTAGCTCTGGAGAATGCACATGTACAAGGATTCCTACTAGGTACAGAGTACCAAAGAATGTATGGTATGGACATTTGCAATAGTAAAAATAGATATCTTACCATAGGTACAAACAAAGACAAAAAATTTTCCTTTGACATAAATCATATAACAAATGATAACACCCTGAAAGAACTAGTGGAAGAATTCAAAGAAGCCCAATATAGCACTCAACTCGCCAGTAAAATGAAACTCAACTTACTGAAAGTATTGAGGAAGCATAGAGGAGCTTTTGCAATAGGAGATGAACCACTAGGAAAAATCAAAGGACATTATATAGAATTATATCTGGATGTAGAAAGACCATATCCACCTATGCTTAGGAGACCACCATACCCAGCAAGCATGGAAACTAGGAAAGAAATGGAGAAACATATCAATGAACTCCTAGAAATGGGGGTAATAAGGAAAATAGGACATAATGAGATAGTAGAAGTCACTACACCAGTCCTTATAACTTGGCATGATGGTAAATCCAGATTATGTGGTGACTTCAGGGCTTTGAATAATTACACCAAAGCAGATAGGTACCCCATCCCAAGGATACCACATGCACTAGATAAGCTAGAAAAAGCCAAGTTTATTCCAAAAATGGATTGCATGAAAGGTTTCCACCAGAATGGGGTGAAACCAGATTCCATCAAATTGCTAAGAATTATATGCCATATGGGCATATATGAATATACTAGAATGCCATTTGGCATTAAGAATGCACCAGCCCATTTTCAGAGGATGATGGATACCATATTTCAAGATGAAATAATGGGAGGGTGGATGGTAGTGTACATTGATGATATCATAATATACTCAGAAACATGGGAAGACCATGTGAGGAAAATTGATAAAATATTGGGAAAATGTACACCAATCAACATGAAGATATCTCTTAAAAAGAGTAACTTTGGACAGCAAGAACTGCTAGCCCTAGGACACAAAGTTTCAGGTTTGAGTCTAGCTATAGACCAAAATAAAGTTGCTGCAGTACTAAAGAAACCAGTACCAAAAAACATTAAAGAAATGCAATCTTTTTTGGGCTTTGCTAGTTACTACAGAAGCCACATAAAAAACTTTGCACACATCACTAGTAGCCTATACAAACTGTGCTCAAAAGATGTAGTCTTTGAAATTACCAAAGAAAGAAGAGATGCATTTGAGAAGATCAAATATGAACTGACCAATGCCCCTGTCCTGAGGATGCCTGATTTTGAACTACCATTCAAACTATATATAGATGCAGCATGTAGCCAAGGACTAGGGGCAGCACTACACCAGAGGCAACTAGTGGATGGAATACCCAAAGAAGGAGTAATTTGCTATATATCAAGACAACTGAAAGACTCAGAAGCCAGATATGGAGCTACTCAGACAGAATGTCTCTGCTTGGTATGGGCATTAGAAAAACTCCATTACTACTTAGAAGGAGCAGTATTTGAAGTTTTTACTGATTGCACAGCCCTCAAATCACTGTTGAACATGAAGACAACAAACAGACACATGCTTAGGTGGCAAATAGCCATACAAGAATACAGAGGGAATATGACTATCATCTATAAAGAAGGGAAAAGTCATACTAATGCAGATGGTCTCAGCAGGTGGCCACTGAAAAATGACCAAGAGAATCCAGCATATGACCCAGAAAATGGGGCCAAAATACCCATACAATGCATGGAGATAGATAGGAGAAAGAACTTCAAACTATCAAACTGGGCATTAGGGAATGACCCATCAAACCCAGCACAGAGCTATGGGGAGAGCAAAGAGATACCCATATTGGGAATCATCTCCTCTGATCTGAATACAGAGTTCTTTAGCATAGTACAATCATCATACAATAAACACAAACAGTGTAGTATATTGATACAACTATCAAAAAAAAGTACAGGAGTCCTGAACTAGAGAGCCAATTGGAAGAGCCATGGCTCAAAAACTTCAAAGAGAATAGATTTTTCTGATAGATGATCTACTATACCATAGGGAAAAACACACAAGTGCCCTGGTAATAATAAATAGAGAACATATTTCCCTGATACTACAGGAATGCCATGACTGCCCATACATGAGACATATGAGTGAAGAAAGAACTAAAGAAAGAGTCTTTAGCACAGCTTGGTGGCCAAAGTGGGAACAAGACTTGAGTGAATACATCAACACTTTTACCAGATGCCAAAAAGCCAACAAAGTTCATGGCAAAAGATATGGATTACTCCAGAGTATAGAGGAGCCCAAACACCCCTGGGAAATAATAAACATGGATTGGGTGACAGGCCTGGTCCCTGGAGGAAAAGACAGCTTTAATGCATGCCTAGTAGTAGTGGACAGGTACAGCAAGAGTGTCAGATGTCTCCCCTGTCACAAAGAGGACACAGCAATGTACACAGCCATATTGTTCTGGAACAATGTGATCGCAAACTGTGGAGTCCCAAGAATTATAATTAGTGACAGAGACCCTAAATTCACATCAGAATTTTGGACTAATCTATATGAGATTCTGGGAGCCAAACTAGCATTCTTCACAGCTTACCATCCACAAACAGATGGTCTAGCAGAAAGAATGATCCAAACACTAGAAGACATCATTAGAAGGTTTTGTGCATATGGCATGGAATATAAAGACAATGAGGGATATACCCATGACTGGGTAACCCTCCTACCAGCCGTACAATTGGCATACAACACAAGTATACACTCAGTGACAGGAAAAACCCCTGCCACATTAGAGAAAGGATGGAACCCACTACTTCCAGTAGACTACTTGAACAAGAACCTCCTCTCAGTACACCCTACAGCTAAAGACTTCCACACAATGTGGAAAACTGCCTGTGAAAAAGCAGAACAATGTGTAGCTGAATCCAAATTATACAACAAACAGAGATATGATAAAAGTCACCAAGAACCTGATTTCAAAGAAGGAGACCAAGTTCTAATCTCAACTCTTAACTTCAACAATCTAAGAAGACCCAAGAAGATGAGAGACTCATTCATAGGACCATTCACCATTCTTAAATTAATAGGAAAGAATGCAGTAGAAGTCAACCTGACCAAAGAGTTTTCTAGGAAACACCCAGTTTTCCCTGTGATCCTGGTCAAACCTTATCACCAAACAGATGAGGAGAAATTCCCTGACAGAAAGAAGACAGTCACCCATGAAAGATTGGTAGAGGAAGATGACTCACCTGGACCAGTGAGAAAGATCATTAAAGCCAGGAAAATAAGAATTAATGGGAAAGACAACAGGCAATATCTGGTTAGATTTAAGAATCAACCAGCAGATAAAGATAAATGGTTAACTGAGAAAGAGATCCTAGATGGACAAATACACCTCAGAAGATTCAGAGCCTCCAGAAGGGCTGAATAGTCTCATCAATGATGAGCCTTCTTTTGAGGGAGGGTATGTCAGCCTGTGACTCAAAACAGAGCACTAGCATGACATCCAAAATACCATAAATAATGGTATGACCAGTATTGAACAAACATAGTCAATACAGGTAATAAATAAGAGGAAAACAACCCTCTTAAATTAAACACCAACCTTATCCAAACAGAATAAGGAAACCTAGAGGAGAATAAACAAGCCAAAACCCTTATTTTCACCTCTCATCTAACTTATGCATATTTAAGTTATTCTATACCAAAATGGTATTTTTCTTAAAGCTCACATAGAGAGCTACACAATGATATCATCCATGTTGTTGTAACACCACTACAACTGGAGATACCATAGGACCCTTATTTCAAAACCAAGACCCCCCTGAAAGTCAAAGAGGGCTTGAACAAAACTGTACAAAAGTATAACCAAATTAAAGACATCAACAAGAGCTTTAATTTGAGATAAATTAGACCTCTGTATCTCTTAAATTGACTTAGGGATCTTGGTTCAAAGGTTTAACAACCAAAAATACAGATATTCTGAAAACAAGAAAGTAGACAAACCCCTGTATCTTTGGCATACACTCATACAACTGTACAGTGTAATATACCAAACTGTAGAGCTAATCAAGCCCTACAAAAATGTATCATCAGAATACAGATATCTTCCAAATTGGAGAAGATATCTGGCATGGAAGTTTTTGAAGCCTCATACAGATGTACAAAATTACATCCAAAAACTTAAAACCCTTATAACTTTTGCTATTTGAAAGAAGGGTAAACATCAAGCATACCAAATTGAAGAGCTCATCAAGCCCTTCAATTCCGTGCTCTTGGTTTCTTGATATCTCAAAAACTGACTAAGATATCTTGGTTGGAAGTATTTTGACCAATACTGGCCTGTACCAAACCTGTACCAACCAGTACTGTCTTGATACTTAAAATAATGGTTGTTCAAAGCTTAAACCCGCCCAGAATGATTAATATTGATCATACAGACACCAGTACAACGTCATCCAAGTGCTGACGTGGCAGGTGAAAAGTTTTTTCACCCTGTATTGACCCATAATGATCATTTGTGGTTCTAAAACCACAATTCTGCCTATGTTGACGTCAGAATTGAGGATCCAGAACCACAGATTTACCATTGGAGTGAAAACTTTCACTCCTCTGACGTGTGAAGAGTTAATAACTCTTGACAGTCTTGAAAGATATAAAAAGGAGGGTTTTTTCCTTGAAAACCCATCATCATTATCTTATTTACCCATATTCTTACATGACAAAACTGTTATCCATCAGTAGTGTCCTTAGAATTATCAAAGATATAATTAAAGTATAATTTTTGTAGTACTTCTTTACAGTCAGAGATATTAGAGTATTGCAACCCAGGTCCTCAATAGACTCATCACCACTGTTACCACGTAGCAGTAGGACCTGAAGAATTTAATTTATTTATTTTTTGACGTGTCACAGTCATAATACTAGCCTGTATTTACACTTTATAGCTACTATATAGACTCACCCTGACAGACACCTCATATTCATGATTATGGGATATTATCCCATGGTAAGGCTGTATATGACAGCAGGTGGGATTTGGAGCTTAAACCAGCCATAACTCTGTCAGTGTTTGAGATATCAACCTCAAATATGGTTCATTGGATAGCCCTGTATGAGCTCTACACAATGGTACCCAATTTAGTATGGTTATCATTAAATATGGCAAAGTTATTCCATGTACAAGGTTTTTTGTACATAGGCGTGGTTTGGGAAAAAAGCTGTATTGAGCTTGTTTGCCTCATAACTTCTGTTATAGTTGAGATATAAAGGAGTGGATGGCACCATCAGATAGCCCTGATTGTGCTCTTTCCAAAGATACCCCAATTCAGGTATCCCACACTAAAACTGTAGAAGTTAGATGAGAGGTGAATGTTTTGTTCACCCTTATTTGGCCTGAAATTGACCATAACTCCAGTAATATTGGTACTAGCTCAGTTTGGCTGGTACCATTGGATATCCCTGGCTTAGAGCTTCATTTTGAATACCCATTTGATGGGGTTAAGCCTCTCCTTCTGGATTTTAGATGAGAGGTGAAAATTAAGGTTTATGCTCAGCAATAACTTTGAGCAGGAATAACTTTGTATTTTCTTGTCCTATGGTGATGGGACTTATATTTGCAGAAAGAGGTGAGTTTCCTCTATCGTTTGATACCTTTTGAGCTAATTTGGCTCAGCTCCATGTTTTGGTGGTATCTTGGCTATACCATTGGTTTATGGTATTTTGGCTGTCATGCTTGTGCTCTGGTTTTGAGTCACAGGCTGACAAGTTACAAATGGGTTAATTAATGTAATCTTCCCTGTACAAGCTATCAAGGTTAGTTGACCTTGTGTTCATGCAGAGTTTCTTGGTTTTCTACTCCTCTTAGTGGCAATTGGTTACCACTTCTTGTTGGTATTGAGGCTTTCATTGCACCCTTTTCTTTTCCCTTATTTCTCACTGTTTCTGAAGGTATCACTGGGGTAGTGGCTTGTTCCTGGGTTTCAAGTGGTATTAAGTTTTCTTCCACTGAATAAAAGGAAATGACGACATATTTCAGTTAATACTTCTTGAAATGCTGTTTGCATGTCTGAAAATAGCCTCTGGGCAATATATTACTATATTATACCTCTGTATTATGATATTTAATTGAAATTATCAATTCCACATCAAAAATACTGGTTTTTGGATGTATGGTGTAAAGTTTGTATCCCAATATCTTAGATATTAACTTTTAATGAACAAGTGTAATATTATCAGTGGCTATAAAATGGAAAATTGAAATTATCAATATTTCCACCACCACCTCTGAACTGTTATTTACAGTACTGAGGGTTCTTTTGAATTGAAAAAGAATTTATTAAGGGTTTTTAAATATTTTGATATCAGAAACATGCCCAAAATAGTTTTGTGGTAATTAAATCATAACAAACCATGTGAAAAAGCAATAAGAAAGAAAAAACACAGTTGTATATGATTATATAAAACTCATAAAAAAGATGTATAATGTGTAATATAGTATTTTTTTTCAAGGTTTTTATGCCTAAAAAAAGAAACAATAATGCTAAAGAAGAAAAATAAGACAGAAAACTCACTCTTACAACCAAAAATAGTCAAAAAAGTTGAAAAAAACATGGCCAGGCCCCCAAATTTTCTGGTTGGGTCTATGATGAAGTGGTAAATTAATGTATATAAAATTTCAATTCTGACTTTGACATGCATTATTGAGTTAAAAAGGGTGTCTTAGTGCTTTTGAAAGTCCTGGGTGTAATATTACTGGTCAAGTTACTATAATGAGACCTGCAATACACTAAGTAAGGTATACCTGGTTTTTTTCCCATAGTATGACTGTTTTTGGCAGTTATAATAAATATTAATTCAAGAACAGGATGGGGGTTCCTTTTATGGCAGATAAAAGGCCTCCTTTCATCCTGAAATGCAGTGGAAAGATCCTCTAGACCATCCACATAGAGAAATTGAGGATTTTGTACTTCAGAGAACAGGAATGTGGTTTACACAAGGCCTATATAGTCTTTATTGGCCTCAGATGTGGCTTTGAAACCAGATCTGGGAAATTTCCCCAAAAAAGGGTAAACATTTTCATCTGGGGACCACACAGCCCCCTTCTGAGGTGTATGAAATGTGAAAAGCTGTAAAAAAACCTGTATGGTAACCCAGTATTGAAGTATAAACAAGCTTCTTAAATCTTCTATAGCTTTGTCATATTTTAAGATATGGAGGTCAACATTGGTTCCTGGTGTAGTGCTCAATGAGATCTACAAAATGGATCCTCATTTGTTATGGATAAAATTAAATATGGCTGAGTTATGCCAGGTTCAATCTTGGTTATCAAGATATATGATTTTCTCAAAATCTGTATGCAACTTCTTTTCCCCATACCTTTTGTTCTAGATGTGTGAGCCTTAGAGTTATCTTCATATACCCAAAAGACCACAAATAACAAAATAAGATACAAATATAAATAAAATGAGTTTTTAATATTATCAAAATAAAAATATAAATATAAATACAAATTTATATACAAAAATAAAAATTTAATTATGATTGAAAATAAATTTTACATTAAATTCTAAAATTATGAAAAAGATGTTTTACTTGAAAAAATTAAGTAAAAATGAATTTGTAATAAAATCAATTAAATTAAATCATTTTTGGTAAAAAGTTACATGAAATATATTATATCTTTTTATCCAATAAATAAACTTAAGAAAATGACTCCACCATTGGATCCCTCATCAAAAAATCAGGTGGGGTCACCTCTGGGTAAAATTTCTGTAACTCAACTCTAAATAAGCTTAGATTAAGTTGTTAGTATTTTCTTTACAAAAGTTGAAAACACTCAAAACTCTAATTTTATTCACACCACATGTGGTGTTAACCATCAATTTTTGTGTTAAAATTGAGGTGTTGTGTGTAGTTTAGAAGCTATGAGGAATTGAAGTATTTTGAATTGAAATGTCAAAATGTGCACATGTATTACATAAGTGAACTGTAATTTGCAATGAGGTTTTGATACCAACCAGGGCAGCTTTAACTGTTGCCAAGACGGTCAAACTACCTTAAGCTAGAAAAATATCAGTAGAAAAGTTTTAACTAGTTTCTACGTCTCTTACACACATTCTGACTTGTTTTGAAGGTTCTAGATCAGGTATTACTATAGTAATGGCTGATTTAAGCGTCTAAAATGGCTAAAACCAGCCCTTTTTTGGTCTAAACCAGGGTTCAATGATGCCATAATTGGCTATTCTATTTTCAGAATGTTTTCGACAACTGACAAGATTAAATTTTACTTTTGGAGTAAGGAAATTGATGGCTATAAAAGAATGTGCTCTTTGGCCCACTTCCTCTTCATGTTAGAATCTTTTCCCTTTATAATTAGTTTAAAAGCTGTTAAACCAATCAATAAAACATTCCAACCACCCTTTTTAAATAATTTTAAACCTTTTAAACACATGAAAAAGTCATTATAATCATTGTTTGTAACTCTTATAATCATTTTTACCCCTTGAACCACCCCGTAAGTGAATTGAAGCATCTTTCATCACTATTAACTTTGTCACTTTGTTTCCAAATTCACTCTGGTCAATTTTGTGCCTGTTTTCTCTTTTTATATATTTTTAAAGACTTTTGTCTTAAATTAGTTTCTTGTAGTTCTTTGGTCAATTAATTCCAATTTAAATTTCTCTTGAAAAAATTTCAGTTTTTATTTTTGGTAAAACATTATATCTTTAGAAAAATATTTTTTTATACTTATAAAGTTAAAAGCAACAAACCTTTTGTGTTTTCTCTTAAAAATACTATTTCATACTATTTTTTAATTATATTTTACCTTATACAAATTTTGAGGACAGGAAAAGTACTTGATTTTTAATCAAAGTTTCATATCCAAACTGTAAATTTGGGGGCCCAGCCATTATATTTTACCTGTGACATATTTTTTTACTGTATTTAAATCTTTTTTTATTATATTGAAAAATATAAAAATATATAAAAATACTTTTAATTTAAAAAATTCATAAAAAATAATTTTTTTCATATTATAAGTGAGGCTTTATTTTTTCATTTCTCTTTTGAAAAAATCATTTTTACCTAATAAATTGGCTTTTTAATTAATTTGAGTTTCTGAAAATGTGGTAAGACAAGAAAATATTGAAACAGCCGCAACAGTAACAAGCATTATTCCTGCAAGTACTGTGAATTCTGACCATAATAGTACAGTTATTATGAATCAGAATAATAAACCTGAACCAATTTCTTCTGAATGAATTAACTTGGATATAATTAATATCCTTAAGAAGGCAAATAAATTGGCCAATAGTAAGTTTTTTGACAAAAAATACTATTTTCAAGCCTTTCAACCATAAAATATGCCTTCAACCAGATCAGGAGCCAGCTATAACCACTAAAGCAGCTCCCAAATATCATTTTAATTTTTATTTTATTATTAAAGGAAATTATTCCACCTTTTTAATTTTTTGCAACAATAATAAAGGGCCATAAATATATTAAATTATCATATACTGATATATGTATTTTATTGTATCAATATTTTTGATGTGTTTTTTGTATTATTATATTGGTTTATTAGTATAAACATTGTATTCCATAATTATAATAATTAATTATTATTATGATCATCTTTTAAGTCATTCTTTAAACTTCATCAGGACATTGAGAGTACAATTAGTAAAATATTAGTAAATTTCAATTATTGTTTCATGGTCAAACCTTAAAAATACAGTTGGAATGGAAAAGACCAATACCTCAAAGGCCAGGTGATTGGTTTCTTCAAGTGGACTTCTTAGTATCCCTCATCAATCACAATCCTGGGTCCTTGGAAGCCTTCCTTTAAAACAAAATGGGGGACTGATGGAAGGGAGTTTTTAAAATTTATCCATTGTATTTGTGAGAAAAAATGCTGCATAATGATATATGATACCATATATTCCCTGTGAGCCTTAAAGGTATTTTCAGATACCCAAAAGACTAAAAATAATAAAATAAGATAAAATTATAAATAAAAGAAGATTCTCTATATTATCAAAACAAAAATTGAAATATAAATACAAATTTATACACAAGAATGAAAATTCAATTATAATTTGAAAATAAAATTTCATTGAAATTTTAGATTGTGAAATCACATTTTTACTTGAAAAAATTGTAAATAAAAATGAATTTTCAACAAAAATACCAAAATTGAAATATCTTTGGAAAAAGTTCAAATAAAAATTATCATAACTTTTTATCCCACAAATTAACATATGAGAATTATTTCACCATTGAACTTGTCATAAAACAAAGGTGGGGTCACCTCTGGGTAAAGTTTCTGTAACACAACTCTAAATAAGCTTAAATTAAGTTTCTAGTATTTTCTATACATAATTTGAATATCCTCAAAACCATCATTTACTTCACAACAAATGGGGTGTTAAACATGAATTTTTGTGGGAGAATTCAGGTGTTGCGTGTAGTTTAGAATTTATGAGGAACCAAAGTATTTTCAATTGAAATGTCAAAATGTGCGCATGCATTACATAAGTAAACTTTAATTTACATATTAAGTGTCAATTATTAACTTTTTTTATTGTAACACATGATGAGGAAATAAAGAAAAAACAAATAGGAAGAATTGATTCTGGGGGGGAAGAGGAATCTTAGCTCCATGGGGGAACCAGACCCCCAAACTCCTTAATGACAGGCGTCAGATTTCACTATACATGCAAAGGTTCATCACTTCTGGCCTGGAAATGAGTCAGAGGGTCTGTGTCTCAATTGATGATCAGGTTTTGACACCAACCAGGGCAGGTTTAACTGTTTCCAAGAGCATAAAGCTACCCTTAAGATAAAACAAACATTATAAAAATGTTTTAACTCCCATTACGTCTCTTACACACATTTTGACATGTTTTCAAGACTTAAAACTAGGTATTACTATAGAAATGGCTGACTTAAGGGTCAAAAATGGCTAAAAATAGCAAAAAATGGCTAAAACCAGCCCTTTCTTGGTCTAAACCAGGGTTCAATGATTCCATGATTGGGTTTTATGTTGTCAGAGCTATTTCCACGACTGAAAAGAGTAACTTTTACTTTTGGAGTAAGAAAATTGATGGCTATAAAAGAATTTCTTCTTTTCCCAGCTTTTTTCTTCATGTTAGAATCTTTTCCTTCTATAATTAGTTTAAACATTGTTAAATGTTTGATCAAAGTGTCATATCCACACCTTACATACCCCATCAATGGTTGCTGCAGTTATGAGTGAAGGAATGGGGATTTTTTTCCTGTTTCTTTTGGGTAAAGCCTTTTTAAAGGTTTGCTTGTGGTCTCTGGTGATTTCCAGAGGCTGTTACTTGAATTCTGAGGGTGCATTGTTAACAATGGCCTGTTAAAGATTTTTGGCCATTTTCCCCATTGGGAGTTTATGGCTCAAAACAGGCCAGGTGGGATAACCCATTGGAATCAGAACAGATGGGGCCTCAATTGACCTACATTCAGTTTTGTACTCACCGTATAATTACAGACCCCAAGGCATAGAGGCCATAGTGGTGTCAAATGATCCAAAACCCCTACTGAAACGGAGTTGGCAATAAATCCTGGAGATATTTGGTGGGGACACAGGCCCTGAGGCCTAATTCCATTAGGATGGTCTGGGGGGCCTGGGTTATGAAAAGGACCTAAAAGTACCTTGTATCAGGATATGGCCTGTGAGCCATGACTGGGAATTGAGTGAAGAACTGGCCAGAGAAGTAGGTGTGGCCCAGAGGCCAATAACACCACAAAGTGCCAATTGGCCATGAAATCTTCAAATGAAATTCTTTTCATAGATCACCAATTGGGGGATCTTTGCCATGGTTTTGAAACCCACCTGTCAATTTCTAAAAATTTTAGACCTCATCCTTATTTGTCAAAATATTATTATTAGATCTTGATACAGTTTTTTTTCTCCTGTTCGTGACAAATATGGCTTGTGCCTTGGTAAATTGTAATTTAAGGGCAATAAAGGCAGAAATTTTTGAAAAATTCAGAACAATTCACATGAAAAAGGAGCTTATAAGTTATTTTATCTCTCCCTTTATACCTTCACTATAATTTCTGAGTGAACACTGTTTTTGTAGTATATAATCTACTTATTTTAAATGATTTCCATTGTATTAATTTCTTTTGAGTTTATGCTGGCTAGAAAGGGTTGGTGCTTTTATCTTCCTGGATATTCTGGTTTCAGAAAGTATTCTACCACTTTTTATTCTGATATATTTCCCAAAAGCTACTATCTGATTCATTTATCTCCTTCATTATTTTTGATAAGCATTTGTTACCTTCCTATTCTTTCTGATAGATAGTCACTTAATATTTTACATTAACTAACTAATCCTTCAAAAAACCATAAATCATGAAAAAAATCTGCCTGATTTGTGGAAATCGAAATCTTTGTTAAACAATTCCATTTTAAAATATGTGACAAACTCAAGTGAAAGATGGAAATTATAAACTCTCAGAATTCTTACTTAACCATTAAGATTCATAACATATATGAAAATTAGAAAGACATAAAACACAGAATCACAAAGTTTTGACTTAATAATGGAATAAATTACATAATGAAAGGGGATGATTTCAAGAGGACATCAAGAAATACAAATACAATCAATGATAAACATCCTCAACCAAACCCTCAAATTCTAAGACAAAGTAGAAACCATAATATACAATAAACAAAGATATGAAAAGACCCACAAAAAACCTGACTTCAATGCAGGAGGCCAAGTCCTCCTCTCAACACTGAACTGCAACAACTTGAAATGTCCTAAGAAAATGGGAGAGTCATTGAGGTACCACAACACTAGGTGTGGTGGTAACTCAGGCCTCAGCTCTGGTAATGTTGTGTGCTCATTTCAAAGTATGAGAAAGATATATTAATACCCAGTATTCCCAGATTTGATTCATATGGTACCACCATAATATCTTACTTATCTGGCCTTTTCTTCAACCACTAATCTTAAAAGTAACACAATCTGTATTGAGGATTACCACAAACCTTTGGTACCCATATTGTTTTTTATTTGGTTATTTGGCTTCAGACTCACCTAAAAAACAACAAGAATAATGGGAAAGAGATATCGAAATCTACCTAATTTCTTGAATTCTAGAAATCAGTGATAAGCAAGGCTACAATGCTCTTATATCATTGAAAAATGGCGATTTCTCCTATTAAGGATATCAAAGAATTCTTTTTGGGTTCAAATTTTGTATTTCTCAAACAAACATTCAATCAGAAAGATAGAGATGTAATATTAAAAATGAAAGAGAAAATATCTAAATATATTTCCTATAGATCCATATTTCTGTTTGATCTCAAGAGTTTTAAAGAAGATATATTATGAAAGAATTCAACAAAGTTTCAAATTAATTGCCAATAAGTCAATTATCACTGAACAGATATTGATTTTTTCCCTCCAAGTTTCATTTAATCTCATTTCAAAGACTTGTCAAATGTTGTTCAAAAAACCATAGATTGTAGTCAGTAAGTATATCAGATCTTACTGGTTTATTATTTCATATTATATCTTGTACTATGAATTAATCACTGAATCTAATATCAGATAACGTTCAGCTCCCAATCTTCTTTTCATTCACTAAAAAATACTCTATATAAATAACTTCTCCTTTTTGAAGTTAATTAAGTTGGGCAATTCTTTCAGAATTAACACTAACTAGTTTCATTAGAAAATCTGGTTAACTTTCCAAAGAATATGGCTTCAAGACAGGCAGGAATTTTCAAAAGAGGATTACATAATTCTAAATGGATCCTTGAGATATAATGACAAAAAAGCTTTCTTGATTCAATTTGATGACAAAAACGTAAGTTTTTTACAAAGATGTAACATCTAAAAAATGAAATAATTATAATGATATTTTAAAAGGATATTTCTTCCAAATATAGAATACCCCCATTGAATAATATACAAGAAAGATGATCTATAAAAAATATTCCACAATCAGATGGGGTCGCGATATGCTTTGCAAGCTTCTACAAACTTATTTCTGTATTTTTCTTAATTCTATCTCCTTACTTCCTTCATTTCCCTCAAAATGCACTTCTTTTTTCAAAACTTCCAATTATTCCTCTTGATTTTTCTTAACATTGGTTATTCTTGTTGACTTCTTGTATATTCATAGTCATAATACTAATAATTAGTTGGAAAGTCAATTGTAGTTTTTTTTCGTAAATAAAATAACCTTCCAATAATTTTTGCAAGAATTTGAAAAGTCCTGAGTTGTTAATAGATTAATATCTTTATTTCCTTATGGGGATTGCCTTTCTCTAAATTTGATGAATCTGCAATTATGAAATATATGAATGCAGAATTCTCTTGAAGATCCCAAAAATACTAGAATTCTATAAATCAAATTATACTAATAATCAAGATTTAACAGCTATATCTCCGGCGTTTGAAGTATTTTTTGAAATACTTGTGGTATTTCTTAAATACCCAGATGGGCCTCTAATAACTCTATCAGAAGTTTTTGAATATAAAAAGCTCATGAAATATTTATATGCAAAATATTCATGAGATTTCTGAATGTGAAGATGAATAACATTTTGATGAGTAGTAGATGCAATTATTTAAGCCTGAATTTGGATACAAGAAAATAAATTCACATGTGGTATCCCAAGAGGGTGAATAAGATCAAATTAACTTCATGAGGTGAAAATTTGGAAGTTGAATATGCTCTAACTAGCTCCTTAATGTGGTAATATGAAAGATGACTAAACAATTTACCTTTGATACCAAATAAGGGTATGTGAGAGTTTGGTTTTTTCCTTTTCACAAAAACAATGGCATTCTGACAAATCCTATACCAAATATACACAAAACTAGTTTTATTCAATTCTGAGGAGTTACAAATACTGTAATTATACACAACGTATTTCTTATTCAATAGAGGGGATAGTGTTATGAGATGAATTAGTATGATTACACATAAATTAGTCAAACTGGACCAAACACATCAAAGAAGGCCAAGATACCCAAATTCTGAGGCATCTTGGTAATACCCAGCTCAAAATATTGTATCCATAGCTGAGTCTTTCTAAAACAGTTTTTAAAGTGATTTGGGAACTATTCCTACTAAGTCTACGTCCCATTGGTCATTAGAAAAGAGCATATAGGGTGCTTTTTCAATGTGTCAAGAAGGTAATGAAAACCTTTGAATCACTTTAAAAATCCAATTCTTAAGTACATATAATAATAAAAGAAGAAATGGTTTATTTCATAGCTTTCATTTCGTTTTCATAAAACTACTTCATAGTCATCAGTTGTTGCTATGCTACTTTAACATAAGGAATAAAAATAGAGTAAGTTTTAAAAAAATCATTTAGATTGAAATTATTCCATAATTTCTCTCAAGCTTTCATATATTTTTAAGGAAGTATAAATACCCAATAAAAGAAGAAATCTTTGTGGTCCAGTAAGCTCAATTGAAACATTTACTTAGAGTCTTATAAAAAAGATTCTATCTGAAACAATAAATATTCGTTATCTCACAAAGGCGACCGGCTTAGATAAAGTTTACAATATAATAAATAGACTTTAAGACACCTTTTCTTTATAAGAAATAAAAAACTAATGTTGTAACTCCATTTTTCTTGACCATAAATGGCATGGTATCCATTTAAAATTTCATCATTAAGGAATTGTCATAATTTGACTTCAGAAAAAGTTATCCAATCATGAAGGATAATAGTCTCACTGGCTTCTAACTCATTCATTCCTTTTTTTACTCCTTTGGAATCGTCTTTCAGCTGTTTTTGACTTCAAGAAAATCCAAAATAAACTCAAAAGTCTCAACAAAGACACGAATTATATTAAAATGAAAAAGGGTACTATTACACCTTAATCAAAAATCAAATTACCTATAGCCACATATTTCCTCAGCTCCATAAAATAACTTATTCTCTAGATATTGGTGATAAAAGAATAATAAGAATACAAGTTCTATACTAAAATAAGAATATGCTTGAAATAAAATGTCTATATGGTTTAGAGATTAAATATTCATGAGAATGTTCAAAGTCTCATAAATGATACCATAACTATCACAAAATATGTCTTATATTTCTTCGCAGAAGGAAGACAATTACACTTAAATAAAGATGGTTTCACGCTACTACATACCCACTTAAACACCCAAAACTACAAATGAGGTGTATTATTTCCAAATTGAATTTTAAATATCAGTAGAATCAACACAATAAAGCTCAAGGCTCTGCAGAAGATAAATGCGGTTAGAAGAAATAGGAATAAAATTCAGAAAAAGGTTGTATCTAAAAAGATCATTCAACATCCATATCAAATCACAAAATTGACAATTTTCTTACCACCAAAATTTTCTCAAGGCTGTGGATCATAGGAATAAATTTCAGTTGAAATATCAGCATATCTTCAAAGAAATGATGTGACATACCAAAAATATGGTGCGCTTTATGTATCAAATGACACCATTGAGGAGTTTCTCACCCAAACGTTTCTCTCAAGGCTATGCATAATAGTAAGGAGTTTTCTTATAAATATCATCATATTTCGAAATTCATTCAACAATCAAAGAAAAAAATGGTGCAATATTTTGGTCAGACAATACCATTTTAAACTTAACCACTAAAAGAGAGACCAAGGCTGTGTACTGATTATGATAAAGTTCATACTGGTGCAATATCTTGATCCAATGCCACCATTTAAAAAGTATCCACCAGAAAGCATATCTCAAGGTGCAAAATTTCCAAGTCCCTTGTCTTTGGAGGGCTCTATGAAGGGTCCAAAAGGTATAAAGGAGTGTAATCCATCCAAATTTTTCCTCCATGCTTCTTATTGAGAGAATAGTTTTGAGTATTCATCCATCCCCTTTGTAGTAGGATAATATAGTATTATAATCAAAAGACGAGCAGAAATTCTCACCATCTTATAGTATTATTCATGATCTATTAACGGATTGAATTCAGAATATTAAACAAGGAGCTTAATATTTCTTGATAGTCTTAGAGTTATCATTACATTTTGTAATTAGTTTTCAAAGATATTGTTATTAGTGTTTTCTTATATCTATCAAGAAGATTTATTAATAGAGAGGCTATATGATCACCATACCCTAATAACACTTATTACCAATCTTATATGAATATCTCATGATTACTGTATTCATGCGGATGGTATTATATTTCTGTGAGGTTCATTACATCAGACCTCTTTATAAATTATAATCACCCTTAAGTTATGAGAGCTATAATAGTAGCTTTAATATCTATAAAGAGTATTATTAATGGTGACGGTGATTTTCCAAAATGGTCCTTAAGTTTATTTTGAATATTCTTCTTCTAGCCAAAAGGCCTCCATTATTCCTCATTGGAGAGAAATATGTTGTTATGTTTGGAATTTGTGTTGAGTATGATTGACTCTGGTAGAGAAATAATACTCCTATTTTAAAAAATTTTGGTAACCATTTTCTTACTAGGATTATTGCTTTATTTGCGTTTTTGAATAATTATATTTCTATTGATATTGATTATTATATCATTTAATTAAAACTCCTCCCAGAACATGTAACTATAGGGAGATTGATTAATCCATTTTTTCAATACAGATAGGTGTAGTATCCTAGTCATATTTGAAAAATTATTTTACATAAAAACCTTGAAGTTTGGGAGGTCTTTGCATGCTTAAATTGTTTTTTTAAATATAAAATATTTTAATTAAAATATCTTTATAAGAATGAAATATGAACGAAATTCTCTTGCATAATCCAAGATTTAATATGATCCATTTCTGAGGAACAGTTTTCTTGAGTTCTTGGAGTTATTTCCTGCCTAGCCATAAGGCCTCAAAAATACTTTATATATTTGATCTTGTTTTCAAGTGAATTTGAATATTATGTTGAATTCAAGAATAATCAAACCTTCTTGAATCTACATTTTTAATAAAAAAAGTTATAGTTATGTTTTATTTTTTTCCTACCAATCAAATGAACTAGAGTAGCCCCATGGAGATTTGTACCCAAACCTTATCTTTTCAGTGGTTTTTAGCAAAAAAATCATTGTTCACATCCCATTATTAACTCTGTAAAGATTTACAAATATGAAAAATGTTCTCTTGATGAAATATTTCAACAACTTATAACGTAAACATAAAATTACAAAAAAATCTAATATCCAGATGTTGTGTATATTTTATGAGCAGCTAAGCATTTAATAAATAGACTACAAATCCTTCCTTGAATTTATTCAAGCTTTTTTCAAAGAAATGGTACATCATTTACTAAATACATGAATTTTGGATTTAATGGATCCCAATTAAGGTTATTCACCTATATGGATGTTTTTGAAAATTTACTCAATGTCAACAATTACATATTGGTCAAAGAATAAAGCTTAAAGGTCATTTTCATCCTTTTTTCCATGTATTTCAAATTGAATAATTCTAAGGAGAATATAACACCATAAAGGCTTGTAATCAAGGATTTAGAACCTCCAAAATGCTTGAAAAAATTTAACTTCGAAAAAACAATTGAAATCTGAGGTTTTCTTGTATGGCCATTTGATTTGAAAAAAAATAAAGAACTTAAAATTTGGACAAAATAAATATTTAAATTGATACACTTCAAGATTTGAAAAATTTTGAAGTCTCATGTCATCTGTTTACATAACAAAAAGCAATCACATTCCATGATTTTTGCAAAGGAGGAAAAATTTGCGATTCTAAAAAACAGAGGCATATCGCTCTAATTAAAAAAAATTAAAATAAGACATAGATGAAAAATATCATATTTTCCCTCAACCTTTAGCAGAGATCCGTCGCCCCCTATATATCCAACGAGAGGCTTCTGCGTCAGTTAGAGACACTGGAGTCCCTTTTGTTCTATCAAAAACAAAAGAAGATCCTGAATTATCTCAAGAAACAAAGTCTCTCGGCATTGGATCAAAACAAGGAGTTGTAGATGCCAAACAACAGAATGGAATAAAGAAGGGTGACCTTTACTATTAACCGTATACATACTACATCACAAGATTTCCAGTGAAGTCTCAAGGTAAATAAAGGGAATTAGAATGGTCCCAAATGAAAAAAGATCAATGGAAAAAAAATTCTGATGGTAACAAACCTTACAAACAAAGGTACAAGATCCCAATATTCAAACCAAGATTAATATATATTCTGATCAGGATAGCAGTAACCCTCATGGAACTCAAATAAAAGAACATAAAAAGAGAAGAAACAGAACTTTCAAGAAAAATAATCAATGAGTTTAGTCATATTAATTGTACTATTACTGGAAAAATTAAAAGCTTCAGTAAATAAGTAAAGAAATTAGAATCACAAGCTGAGTAAATATGATAAAGGCATGAGGGATTTGGCTTTTTGAAACTATTGTTTTCAAGTTATGTTTTTTTCTCAGAAAGTGAAGGATCAAGATTTTTCAATCATGCATATTTATTCTATTTACAAGAAAGGAGTTGATAGGGTAAGTTCAATCTCTATTTAGACTTATGTCCATGATGTCTCAGTAGCCATTGTATTTTGTTACTTAACATTTATTTTGTATTTTCTTTCATTTCTTCTATTCATGTTGACTATAAGCTGTGATACCTATCTCTTTGGAGATTTTCTGATTGTGAGAAGCAGGTCAACACTTTTCTTTTTGATACCTTTGTCAAAAGAAACTATCTTATTCTTAATTGATTCTGGATTATAATTGATAAGTCATCTGTGCCTTTCTATAGTTTCTGATAAATAGTCACTAAATACTGCAGATCCAGTAATTCCTCCTTTGAAATGACCCATCAATTATGAATGTGGGTCATCCTGACTTGTTCTTTTTGGAATAAGGGCTTGAGTAATCCTTACTTTGGTGATGCTCATTTTCATAATGATTTTTTTTGTTGTTTATGTCAAGAGATTTTGTTACAGATTCTTTTGCTATCTTTCTTGGGGCTAATTATTCAAGTTCCACTTCTCATTTGTTGATTGGATCTTGAATACTGCTATTATGAGCCTGTGGGAAATGTATGAAATACTCATAAGGCCACAAGTGAGTTTTGAATTTTATAAATTTGTCTAAGCCATAGACAGGAATATCAAATGTATTTAAAACAAGACAGAAGTATAGGTTTATATTTCATAAAAAATTGATATATTTTATTTCATTTTTGGATTCTGCACCAAAAATAACTTACGATATACCAATAGGATGAAATGTCCAAAAATGGTTATTTCTAAAATTATTGGAAGTTTTAAGAATGTAAAAGAACAAAAACACAATGAACAAATTTTTACTGAAATATTTATATCGTTAAATTGAAGTTTAATCTTAAATTTGGATATTTTTTAAATAAAATTTCAAAAATTCTGTTTTATTTGAGGTTTTGTTTATCTTGACTTCATTGGCCAAGTATTTTACATAAAGGATGCAAATACTTTTTGAGTTCAAATTAAACTCATTATGGTTTCAAATGAATGAGAGAGCCAGATGCACACAAAAATTTCAAAAAAGGCAAAAAGGAGAAAGTAGCCAGGATACCCAACATTTGGGATCTGAAAGATCCCAAATAATATTTTCCACTTTAAAAATGTTTTTTGGCCAAATTTAAGCTTTAAGATTAAACTGCTTTATTCCTCTTTTGGATGTGAATTACAAGCTACCAAACGGTAAATCCCCTTATGCAGGCTTCAAATCAATATTTTAAGAACTTTGAAAGCTTTTTTGTTTAAATAAACATTAAATTCAATTCAAAACAATTGAAACCATATCAAAAGTTAATTTCTGATGTCTATTGCTATTTTTATTCCTGGAAATACCAGTAACCTCCAAAAATGATATAAAATACAGTTCCTAATGGGTTTACTTGAGAATTTCACACACATTTTAATTCAATGTTGTGTGTATAGATCCAATATTTAGTATATTTTTCAGTAGTTTTCCTTTTTATTTAGCCTTAAAGATACATCTTTTAATTATTATTCAAGGAAATCAATACTTCTTCAAAAAGAAATCAAGAATGTTTTTTGATGGATTTTCTTCCGTATTTCATTATTAAATTTCCCATGTTGTTAAAATTCATATGAATAAATGAATTTTATATCAAATATCAGAATAATAGACTCTATAATCCTCAATGAGCTCAAATCAACAGATGATTTTCATTAAATAAAGTCCCCCTTGATGTAGCCTTAATTCATTTTTGAGTATTTAACAAAAATTCCCTCCAGAACATTTGGGACTATTTCAAAGAAAAAAAATTCATTCCAAAATTTGGTAAAAAATTCTTTTGTAGCTAAAAAGAATTGCTGGGCCTTATTTGGAAAATCAAATGTTTTTGAAGCTTCATTGAAGATACTTTTAGTAAGACATGTATAATAACATCAATAAAAAAAAATTCTTCCCATTCATTATTCCTTTTGCTGATTAAGAGTAATCTGGTCTATTTTTGAGAAATTTTTCTCCAATATTATGTCTTAAATTGTTCTATAGTTGAAAAGGAATATTCAGTCGCTATGCATATAAGAGTCATTTTCAACGCACAGGATTGTAATTTTTTTTATTAAGTAGATTCCATGGATAATTGATGTGAATTTGTATATGTATTTCTAAAACTTTAAATTGGAATTGAAAAAGAATAAATTCCCCATTTATTTTACAGATTTCCTGCTTCAAATTTCATGAGACTGTTTTTTTTGCATATTCACTTCCTGGCTTCTGTGATTAAATAACTGCATATTTGTAAGGGTGAATTTTCTTAAAATGGAGAATTTTGAAGAATTGAAATTTGTTTTGGAGTCAAATTGAGGACTTTGTATCATCTAGAGCTAAGGATAAAAAAACCCGACCTCCATATTTTGTATTCCTTACTAGTGATCGTATGTTATAATATTTTCATTATTGGTTTGTGAATTAATTGGTAATAATACATTTTCAAAAGTTATTAAGGGTGATACTTGAAAAGGGATCCATATAATTCAAGAGGACTGTTTGACATATTTATGTGAAAAATGAGGTTTTCAATATTATTTCGAAAATTTCAACCAATCATTGATATAATAAATTTTGTTGCTTTACATATATCATCTTTTGGAAGTCAGAAGATTGCGGGTTGTATTAATCAACTGGAAAAATACACAACATAATACAAAGATTGGTTCAAATAAACAAAGATATGTTAGCGGCCAGGTTGTATTTCTTTTCATTGTAGTTTGATACAATGTTAGACTTGTAGCACCATACCCCAGGGTATGCTTTTTTTTCATGGGAAGTGTGATATACCAAGAAAGGATAATTTGAATAATTATAAGGCATAACTTCTTCTTTTTGAGAGGAACTCAAAAAATAAATAGAACAATTGAATTAGTTTTTATTGTGAAACAAATCAGGAAGTATAACAGTTTTACGTTAAGATTCTTTGTTTCCAAAATTTTGGATGGTTTTCAGTTTTTAAAAACTGTTTATCTCCCTCCAAAAGAGCTTTTTCTTCACATTCAGCTGCACTAACAGCTTTAGTTATTCATTGATCTTTTATCAATGTGGGGTTTTCAACGGAATCATATCCTATTGCGGTAGTACAAATTGATCATGGAGTGAGGCAAAAATGTGTCAAATGAAGATAATAATTTTGCGTTTTTCTTGAATAAAATTCAAAGAAAGGGTAAATAAACTTTGAAGATATTGGGTCCAATAAAGATATGAAATTTTTTTGAGATGATATTTCAATCTTTCATTGGTATTTTGACCAATTTGATTTTGATATCAGAAGTAGAGTTCAAAATCAATATCTTCGACAGGTTTTACATATAATTTCATCATATTCGAAGATGTGGGATCTGATAGATATACGAAAACAGTTTGAGATTTTATTTCAATTTCTTATGGGAATTGAGACCAATTTTCTATTTATATGAACAATAAAAATTAAAATGAATGTGTTATACGTGTTTGACGTACAAATTAGACTTTGTTCATACTAAGAGTGTGAAAAAGATATAAAAAGTGATGCCCAGAAGAAATTCTATGGGAATTTAGCTTGAATTTGATGGTTTTCATACCAGCCAGATAGCTGAGCCAGTGCGGTGGTACCTCAGGCCTCAGATCTGGAAATGTTGTGCGTTCAATTCTGATTGTAACATAGATGTAGGAATACTTGGCATCACCAGATCTGGGGCATGTGGTACCACCGTACTGGCTCAGCTATCAGGCCTTCTTTTTACCGCATCTCTTTGAATTAACAAGATCATTATTCAACCCTAAAAGAATATTTCAATACATGTATGGTTTTTTCTTTGTTTATTTTGGTATCAGGGTAGTCTAGAAAAGGAAAGTAAGGACTTTTCTGGAATCTAATCGAATGAGGCTTTGACAAAGATATTATTTATGATATTTATCTAACAGTATCCTATTCATAATTGAATTTTGTGTGATGTGATTTTCAAAGAAAAAAAAATAAGTTTTTTTCTTTTGTTGAACTAGAATTAAATTTCTCCAAATCTTTCTGTTTATCAAGTGATTTCGAAATAAAACAAAATATATGTTTATTTCATTTAAAAAAAAAGTCTCTCTTTGGGTCAGGAATTCTCCATATTTCAATGCTTTTAATAGTTATGTCTGATATCATACTTTCTGAAAAGGATAAAAATATAGTCTTGAAAAGCTCAAAGTAAATATCCAAATGTATACTCTCAATAGCCCCATATTATTGAGATATTGAATGATAATTTGCCGTGATATGTTCTGGAATCACTTAATCAACTTACAAATGTTTTTCCCAAAAGTAAATAATCACTCCATAAATATTGATTCCCACTATGAATTCAACTTGATCTCATTTATAAGGGTCTTCTCACTTCAATTGGTAAGATTTGAAGCTCGTACTAAATCCACATTATATCTGATGGTATCTACTTCTTGGATAATAGGGTATCAAAAACCATCAATTCCCTAATAAATTGTGCATAATATCCAATGGATTCTGTCACCTATTATTCATTTAGCCGATAGTTCTGAGCTGTTCCTTTGTGCTGAGTTATTTTCTTTCTCCCATGAATGAATTATATTGATGGATTTATTTCTATTTTCTACAAAGTTCTCATGCTTTTGAAACCGCATATTAATTATCATAATTATTTTTTTCTTTCTATGTTGTTGTGAGTTTCACTCCATTGAATCCTTTCTAATTAGTTCATTAATTATGGGTTCTCTGTAGCTTTTAAGGGTAGCAGATAACATCACTTCACGAAATATATTTGAGCTCTATCAGAATTGGTTGTAACTCTAGCTTCCGACTCACTTCAATTATTGGTCACATCATTTTTTTTAAAGATGATCTCCTTATATATTTATTCTTACACTTTGAGGCATAGAACTTGTTGGTGTGACACCTTTGTTTTAGGAGAGACATTTCCTACAAGAAAATATTGAGTCTTTGCGGAGGAATTGATTATTTAACACCTCAATTGGGGTCCTTAATAAACATAATCTTGTGATTTAATCATGAAACTTGGGAATATTGGATGAATAATATTACATTGTTTCCCACTTTTCCATAGTGGTAATTTACAATACAGCTATGAACATGGCTAGAGTTATCCCTTTTAATTAAGTTTGAACTTGGAATGTGTTTCCTTTTATTCTCATTTTGATCAAAGCTTTGAAGTTCAGGATTCAAATATTCGCAAGATGGAGCTTTTATTTGAATAATTTGGCTCAAAAGAATAACCCTGATATAAACATAGGACATATTGAAAAGGTTTATGATATCTTTTATAGCTGTTTAGAAACGGATTTTCAAGATTTCTGTCGAAACATCCTACTGGACTGACTCATTCAAAATGAGTTTTGCATTTTCAGAAAAAATAATGAACATCTGCTTCAATTCATGGGAGAAAAGCAATTTTTTCTATTTTTTTGTATTTTTTCAGTCATGAAGGATAAATGAATTTATATTCACATCAATATATGTCTTTCTTATTCTGGAAATATATAGTTTAATCCAAGAAAGGATTTGATATTTTGGGAATGTTAAATAATTACTCAAAAGGTGACACAAAGACTTTGTTCTATTTGCACTTTTCAATGCGCAAATTTCACAAAAAGTTCTTTATTCATCTATTATGACAAATTATACCTGAACTCTTGTGAAACTGAGTAGGAATACTGAGCCACTAATGATTCCTAAGAATATTTCAACTGTTTATAGACTCCAGACTCATTTCTTGTATGCTCAATTGAATCAAATTTGTTTGTAATTAGGAGTGGCTCCATGCCTATTGTATAAAAATCTTTTCACGTTGACAATGTTAAACATCAATGGAATCAAACATTAGTTTATATTTTTTTTCCAGAGAGATATACCCCATTATTCAAATTTATAACTTTGCGTTAATCCTATATAATGGCATATAAGTTCCTTGTCTTAAAAAAAGGAATTTGAGTTATCAAAAATTGTTCATCAGTTGAATTTATTGGTTTAAAAATGAAATGTGATAGATTTTTCAAATAGTGTGGCTTTGAACTTTGGAGAACTATCAAAGAAAAGAATCTTTTGCTAAATTTGTCAGAAATTTCCTTCAAAATTCCTTAAACCTTCAAGACACGCTTGTCTGGTATTCTTCAGAAAAATGCCTGCCAGCAAAAGTAATGGCTCCTCTTTGAAGCTTTCAGCCTGTCACAGCTTAATTATACCTGCCAGAAGATTTGGATACACCATCATGGTGAAGCCAATCTTGATATTCTTACTTAAACTTACAAATTTGACTTCTTCAAATTTCGCTCAATGCGTATGCCAATGTTTCAATGCGGGAACTGTCCCATTCATGGAGTGAATTTCTGAACAAAAGGAATTTCTCAGGGGGTATCTCTTTGTAAGTCATGTTTCTTAGTTTGTGACAGTCTAAACTGGATTTTGGGTATATAATTCTCCATGAAAGGAGTTGACTTGTCATAGCATGTTTGAATTTTGCTAAAAAAGTTGATTTTAAATCTTCTTAATATTTTTGATATCCTCTTGAAATGGTTCCCTTTCATTATGTAATTTATTTCATTATTTACCCAAAAGGTTGGTATTCTGGGTTTTTTAGATTTTTAGTGTTCCATATGTTATGAATCTTAATAATGGAGTAAATATTCTGATATTGTTTTGCTTTTCCTCTGGTACTTGATTCTGTTACATCTTTTTGAATGAAATTGTTTCCCACAAATTTGGCTTTACACCAATACAGGGGATTTATACCATCATTTCTAATTTTTCAAAGCGGTAATTACTGAATGTAAAGTATCAAGTGACTATCTATCAAAAAACATATAATAAAAGACTTCTTATAAATACAAGTGACAAATAATCATTAATCATATAATGGCTTTTGAAAAAGATGTTTAATTCAAAAGTGGTAAGTTTCTTGTTAAAAACAGAAAATCCAGGAAGGGGGAAGTACCATCTCTTTATGGTGGGCATAAACAAAAGAAAATTAAAGCAATAAAAATCATATATAAAAAGGAAATTATACACAACAAAAGAGCGTGCTAACTGACACATTATAGACAAAGTATACATAGAGATGTGAACTACATTATACACTCATTGTTCCAATGTAAAATAATTTTGATTTTTTTTAAAAGTGTTGCCTCCATTTTCTTTGGATAATAATTAACAACAGCATAAACCATATTAGTCAGGAAAAATAGAAACAATGTTTGAATCAGGAGCTAATAACAAGATGTTTACAAATAAGCACTAGTTCTCAATGTTTTGGGAAATTGGCGGTAGGGTAGAAAATAGGTCAGGAGGGATTGAAAGTCAAAATTTAATGGAAGGAAGAGATCATTAAATACTCAAAGTGAAGGGAATTCAACTTTCAAAATGCACTAGAAATATCAACTCTTCCTTATAGCCTTGTCTCTCTAGGTCAAATCTGGAAAAAGGCTAGTTACCTAGTTTGATTTTTAGACAAAAAGCTTGATGTGGTTAGAAGTCAAAACCATATTCCCAATGGGACTGTTAACAAAGAACTTTTACACCTGGAACTAAAATACAACCCCAAATCCAATTTCACCAAACAAAAACATCTAGGTCATTATTGAAAATTCGAAAACTGTGAAAGCTGTTGCCTTGGAAAAGCCAAAAGTAATGTGTTCAGATCAGAAATTGAAAGAGCTACTTAACCTTTGGAAGAAATTTCTGTTGTCTTAATGGGACTCCTCAGAGTAGAATGACTTGGAGGCGCTAAATACATCTTTGTTACAGTAGACATAGAAGCCCGTTTCAAAAAAACAATTGAAGTAAATTATACAGTTAGCTGGGAGTAGTCTTGAAAGAACAGCCAAAAATCTCATTTTTTATGGAGTCAATGAATTTTTAAATATTGAACTGAATCAAAGTTTGTCAATGAAACTGAATAGAAGTCATTATTACCACCCTTATGCGCCCCAATACGATTGTATTGCTGAAAGAACAAATATAATGCTAATGGAAAAGGAAAGAACCACAAATATCAAATACAGACTTGGAAAAGGAATGTGGGAAGGATTAGTCAATCTCACCAATCCCATAAAGGTTATAATCCCATATAATAGTGAGAGTTTTTTGAAATTTGTTTTAATAAAAAGATCAATCTAAATATCATTATACTATTTGTGTGCTGAGCCTTCTTGACCAATACTGGATACAAACAAAGCTTGGAAATTAACATTCAAAAGGGATCATTTTTGGATATTAACCCAGCTTTTTAGTCTATTTTATCTTATTGGATGACACTAGTTAAGGTATCCAACTACAGGATGTCTTCTTGAATCAGGAAAACCTGCTCTTTAAATGAGAGAAGCCTGTAGCACCCAAAGAAAGTTAATCAACTTGGGGGGAAGGCAAAAAAATCAAATGAGTAAAAGAAAATGAGCAACTAATATTGCGTGATAGAAACTCAACCATCTCAGATGATATATACCAAGAAGTTGGAAAAATATCACCTCTATTAAATAAGACCACTGTTCATGATGCAGGGAACAAAAAACCTTTTATTCATGAGAGGCGATGTGACAAAATAATCTCCATCATTGGTAATTGAGGGAAAGCAATAAGGCTCCTAAAAGCATTAACCCCAAATTTCAAAGAACATAATCAGTAATAGAAATACAAATAAAGGAACAAAGGTAAGACAAAGGGATACTCTCAATCCAACTTACCTCAGCCCAAGCCCTGATTGAAAACAATAAATAATGGCCATGTTCAGTTGAAAATTTTCAAATGAGTCATGAGTCAATGAAATGGAAAGAATCTCTTTTCTCTTAAATTCATTGAATAAAAAAACAACCTGTCTTTAGTGTATAAAAAAAGAAGACTTACCCAAAGGGAAACCCTTCAAAAGTATGCAATTAATATTTACCAAAAATATTGAAAAAAAGGCAGCTGAAAACATACAAATCCAGGTGTGTAGCAAGGGCTTTCTCAAAAAAATGTCATGCATTCCCACAAAACCTTATTTCCAAAAGGAAGGATTTCCATTATAAAGTTTATTATGAGCTATGAAGTAAAAAAGGTTCAACATATACATAGAGCTGATTTTTTTACAGCTTATTGAATCTCAAAATTAAAAGCAGATGAATATATATATATATCACTACTAGATATTAAAATGTAATTGAGAAAAGAAAAAAAAACACCCCTTTAAAGCTACACTACTATTTGTAAGCTTTTGTGAAATCCTTAAGAACACCTAATCAAACATAATGAATCATTTCATTCCTAAAAAATGCCTTGTGTAAGGTGTGGATATGATACTTTGATTAAAAATCAAGTACTTTTCCTGTACTCAAAATTTGTATAAGGTAAAAATCAATTGAAAATGGAAAGAAATATTATTCTTAAGAGAAAACACACCTGTTTTATTGTTTATAACTCTATTAGTATAAAACAATAATACTATAAAGATTTATTGTTTTACCAACAATAAAAATTTATCCAAAAATACTTTACAAGAGATATTTAAGGCTACAAAAGAAATTTCTTCAAGAGCAATTTCAATTAGAATTAATTGAGAAAAGAACTTCAAGGAATGAATTAAAGAACAAAGTCTTTAAAAAGAATATTAAAGAGAAAACACACCCAAAAGTGACCAGAGTGAATTTGGAAACAAAGTGACAAAGCTAACAGTGATGAAAGATGCTTTAATTCACTTTTGGGGTGGTTCAAGGGTAAAAATGATTATAATGATTTTTTCAAGTAGTTGAAAGGCTTAAGATGACTCAAAAAAGGTGTTTGGAATCTTTTATTGATTGGTTTAACAGTGTTTAAACTAATTATAAAAGGAAAAGATTCTAAAATGAAGAGAAAAGCGGGGCAAAGAAGACATTCTTTTATAGCCATCAAGTTTCATACTCCAAAAGTGAAATTTACTCTTGTCAGTCGTGAAAAACAGTCTGACAACAGAAAAGCCAATTATTGCATCATTGGACCCTGTTTTAGACCAAAAAACGGCTGGTTTAAGCCATTTTTAGGCATTTCTAGCCATTTTAGACCCTTAAATCAGCCATTACTATAGTAAGACCTGGTCTAGAGCCTTCAAAACACGTCAGAATGTGGGTAAGAGGGGTAGAAATCAGCTAAAGCTGTTTTTACCAACATTGTTTCAACTTAAGGGTAAACCACCCTGGTTCGTATCACAACCTCATAAGCAATTGAGTCACAGGGTCTGTGACTGAATTCCAGGCCAAAATTAATGAAATTTTGCGTGGATTTTGACATCTAATGCCAGTCAGAAAGGACTTTGGGGGTCTGGCTCCCCCTTAGAGCTAGAGTTCCTTTTCCCCCCAATTTGAATCTTTCCAATTCATATTTTCCATTAATTCCTCATCATGTATTATACTTGTAATTTACATATGTAATTTAATTTAATTGTACAGTACAATACAGTAATAATTGATACCTCATATGGAAATCAAAGTTCACTCATGCAATACACGCGCACATTTTGACATTTCAATTTAATTCAATTGAAAATACTTCAATTCCTCATAACTTCTAAAATGAACACAATACCTCAATTTTAACACAAAAAATGATGGTTAACACCACATGTGGTGTGAATTAAATTGAATTTTTGGGGATTTTCCATTTTTGTATCAAAAATACTGAAAACTTAATTTAAGCTTATTTAGAGTTGAGTTACAAAAATTTCATCCAGAGGTGACCCCACTTTATTTTTTATGTGGAATTCAATGGTGTGATAATTTCTTTATGTTTATTTATTGGATAAAAATTTATGATATATTTTATACAACTTTTTACCGAAAATATTTTAATATCACAATTTTTATTAAAAATTCATTTTTACTCAATTTTTACAAGTAAAAATATAATATCATAATTTTGAATTTTATTGTAATTTTATTTTTAAACTATAATTAAAGTTTTATTTTTAAATATAAATTTGTATTTATATTTTGATTTTGATTTTTATAATATAAATAAATTTATTTTATTTATATTTGTATCTTAATTTATCATTTGTGGTCTTTTGGGTATATGAAAATACCTCTAAGGCCCACACCTTGGGAAGCTGTATAATACCTTATACAACTGAATCATTAAGAATCTTCTTATTATCAGAAATCCTGATCCTTCTCCATTCCTGGGAAATGAAACAATTTTCTTCCCATGGGTAGATGCAATAATATAACTCAATAATTGCTTGAGCAAAGGCCAAAGATTTTATCGAGCTAAGTGAAAACATCTTGACCATTGAGATTTAATTGATTTCAGAGTATGAATCAATCTTTATAGGGTCATCATCTGCTTTTTGCAAATAAATTTGTGACTTTATTGAGTGATCCCAGAATATATAAACCCAAAAATAACATTCAATAATGCAATAATGTGGTTCCATTGAGATTATATATTTGGATATATACTTTAAGATTTTGAAGACCATAGTTTTATCTTTTTGGGAGAAATCTCAAAATAAACATAAATATTAGAAGACTTATAAGATTGAGAAATCCTGAACCAGAACAAAATCAGTCTTTTAAATGAGAGAAACATATTCTAGATTTCAAAAGGATTTGCAGAAATTTCAATATATGTCTACAGGATAATAAAACCTATTTATTTTCCTTTTGAGATGAAACCTCTCAGAAGATCCAATATCAATAGTTAAATTTTAAATCAATATCATCAATTGTTTATGTATCAATAACTTACCCAATTAAATTCTATAAAAATCCTTATTTTAATCTGTTAGACTACCCTGATACGAAAATAAACAAAAGAAAGACAATACATGTATTGCAAGGTTTTTTTTGTGTTGAGTAATGATTGTGTCAATTTGAAGTGTGGTGGGTAAAAGAAGGCCTGATACATGAGCCAGTAGGTTGGTACCACATTCCCCAGATCTGGTGATTCCAAGTATTTCAAAATCTATGTTACAATCAGAATAGAACACACAAAATTTCCAAATATCAGGCCTGTGGTACAACCACAATGTCTGAAACATCAGGGAAAAGGTTGACATTGAATTTAATCATATAACTATTTTGCTTAGTAACAATGTTTAATTATTCAATTTCTGTATTATCAAGATCTTTACTCATAGCTTTGCAATACCAATTCCTTTTTTAATCTATATACATTATCTGAAGCTACAGTACATATGTAAAAATCCATTCAGATGAATTTTTTGAATCCTACTTTATTGAAATGCCTGTTCCAAAGTTGTGTGATTCAACATATTCATCAAGGGAGCTCACATAAAATTGAAAGTTAAAGTTGATCAAATACATTATAAATTTCAGGGAAAATAGCATGTTTAAACATCCTACACATATGGGCCATTGGTACCACTTTTCAAAAGATTTATTCCCAGAAAGCTGCTAATCTTCTCATTCAAACAAAATTTTAAAAAAATCTCTCAAAAAATGGGCAAGAATCATATATAAGCCTACTAAAGTTTTCCCTGATTCTTTTTTGTATGTAGAGAATGTCTTGAGTTCTTCCATTTTGGAGGACAATGTTTTAATCTTTTTTCTGCTCATAATATCTATTGGGTGGTGCTAAGTATTTCTGGCCCAAAGTTGCAATTGTCCAATTTTTCTGGTTTAGTTGATAAATATTTTTAAACACTGCTATAAAAGCAATAAAGAACTATATTAAATTATGTTGGATTAAAAGATTTCAACCAAGGAGAAAATGGGAGATTAGAAATAATGAATAACAGAAATGTGGTATCAAGTCACAAGGAAGTAAGAAGATACACAATACCAGTATATGATGAAATGTTGAAAAGACGACAGGCAATGCAAAGTAAACAATGAGATATGAGAAAATTAGGGGGAGTAGCATGAAATTTCTTTTCTGAGAATAGTGAAGTATAACAATAAAAAAGGAAATAATGTTAATTAAAAGCCAGTGTGAGAATGTATAGAGGGAGAAAAGGAATGATTACCAACACTTTAATCTATTTTCTATGGTATTTAAATGGTAATTTGCATCTTTATCCTTTGAGTAGATGTGTGACACTTTTTTAATTCCAAGCTGCAGTATCCTTTGATATCTAATTTTTATGTTTCACTGTGAAAAATAAAAGATCAACTTCAATGTTTGGCCTTGATGCTGACAACTTTAATTGAATGAAAATGTTTCAGTTGAAAAAATAATATGGGGACTTCAGTTTTTGTGCAATATCATTGTTGTCAATACTCGCTGCACTTTAGCCTTTATGAGAGGATTAAGCCTATGTTAGGCCTCAATAATCCACAAAGGTCAGTTTTCTGAGCGGTGAAACCTCAAGTAATTTCTCATGAAGTTTTTTTGATGTTCAATTGAAAAAATTGAACATCTTCCATAAAAACATTCCAGGTTGACTATTTTCCATTTCTTTCATTTCAAATTGGTGATGTTTTGATTTTCATTCATCAGTTTCTCAAATGAATTGAGAAATTTTTATGAAAGTGTTTTTAAAATCAATATGAATTTGATGCTTTATCACAGTCACATTTTTAAACCATTTCCCCTTCAATCATAAGAAATCTCAGCTTTATCACAATCAATATTTTACAATGTGCTCTTTCTTTATTCCAAGTATTCTTTCATCTTTTATTTAAATCCTAAATTCAGTCATTTTTCTCATGAACTTTCAGCTGGCAGTTTCACTTGATTCTTTACCATGCACAATGGTTCCCAAATTAATATAGGTATGGTTTGTTTTCGATGGTTTTTGTGTTATAATGCCTGTTTTTTGTCACTGGATAAATTGATTTTCCAAAATTTTCCATTACAAACCAAATCCTTACTTACTATATCTATCAAATTTAAATTTCAAAATGAATCCATTACCTTCCACTTTTTTCAACTCTACTCATGGACACAACAGTTTTCTTTCACAAGACTCCCAGAATAAAGACATCAAAGACCTTCAAATTACAACTGCTCTCTTACATCTTTGTGGGGCAAAAGCAATTAGACACAGTTTTGGGGGCTAATCCCATTACCAATAGCGTTGGATCAGGATAGTCATAAAAGAGGTTTTTTGTGATTTGAGAAGTTGTTTCTCAGACATTGAATACACTAGTAGGAACACACATTTTGTGAGATCTATATGAAGTTAGAAAAATAAGAGGAAGAGTAAATTGAGGGGTGGTAAAGGTTTATATGGAAAGGTTCTGGGTAAATGGTTTGAAAAAATTGGAAATCCAGAGAGTGTCAAATTTTTTTCCCTCATTTTTCTACTACTATGCTCATACAATTTGTGAGCCTTGAGGTATATTTTACATACCCAAATAGGCCAAAACTATCTTAAAGACAAATTCTGAACTATTCATAACTCATAAGTCATGCATATATCCAAAATTCATCATTTTTGTTTCAGAAAAGATGAATGACCTTTTATTGATCAAGCAAATCCATGTATTTAAGTCCAGATTTGGATTCTACACAAACATTCACCTAGGGTAGCTTCATATAGTGAATAAGATCAAATAAACTCTTTCAGGTGGTAATATGGAAAATACTTCAATACCACATAAAAGATCCATGAAAATTTTTGTTTTTCTTAATTTCATGCCAAAATAATGGGAATGTGAGAAATTCCCTGTAACATATACACTAAGAATAGTGTTATGCATGTTTTGCGCACTCAATATCATGGTATTCGTACATGGACCTTTGGTACACCCATAGTGGATATCTCACTTGAAGCTTAAATTTCTGTTTTGACATGAAAAATAAGCAAGGGGGACAAAAGACATCAAAGAGAGCCAGGGTACCCAACTTCTGAGGCCTCAGAGGCGTGGACAGCTCCAGAGCTTGGATCTGTGGCTCATCCTGGCCCAATTAGTAAGCTAAAACACTTTGGGAACTTAGTTACCATGTTACAAGTACAGTAAATCATAAGAAAATAGCGGATAACCTGCTATTTTGATGTGCCAAGGAGTTAAAGAGCTACTAAGACTCCTGTAACCTTGTCAATTCTTAATTAATTTCCATTAATAGACCCCAAAAGAGTAATTCAAGCCCTTTTTTGTACTTTTATCCATTGATTTACCTCATAGAAACCAGTTGAACACTGATATTTGCAATTCTACATAGAAATGAGGTAAAAACTTCAAAAATTCATTAAAAATACAATTCTTAATTAATCTCTCTAAACCTTTCAGGACCAATGGAGAACTTTATTATCTATGGTACAACCAAAAATAATTATAGTCTCACTAGTGAAATTAAAAGTTTTGCTTAAACTCCATTTTTGACTATTCAATGTGAAACACTGAATCTTCAAAAATTCACAGTAATTACAACCTGTGATGAAATTGCCAATAAGATTGATAACTTTGAGAAATCAATGATTCTTTTGAAATAAAAGAAGATTTACATATTTTACTCCTGTTATTCTCAACCATATTGGGGTTTTTCGTCACGTAAAAGCACCAATTGAGTAATTATGATAATCTTACGTGACATCAGATGATGCAATGATTAATCCAAAAGGGTATATTGTTTTCTAACTCACTTGTTTTTCAGTTTGCTCCATGGCATGCCCATGTGAGCTGTTATTGACTTAAAAGAGGCCTCCTCTTGCTGTTTATTCCAAGAATCATCTTATTATCCATTTATATCATTGTTACCAACAAGTAAGTATTAGTTAAACTCTTCTTAAGTGTTTTAATTCTTTCAGAATAATCAGGAAGACGTTAAATGAGAGAATCCAACTATATATTGTTGTAATCCTGCTATAAATCATTTTGATCCCTTAAATCCACAATTCTACATCAAATTTCCCTACTTATATCTTTCAATAAGTTCTCTGGAGTATAAGTGAGTCATTTATCTTTAATTATTAAATTTTTTCTCTAAAATTAGTTTTCTTCAAGAATTATCTTTATAATTATTCTTGAAAAAGATAATTATATATTAAAATAATTTTACTATTTTAATAAAAGAAGTTTTTATTCGCAAATTCTCCTTGTAATTGATTCTTGTAGAAAATTACTTCTCACTGTTAAAATCAGTAATAGTGCTTAACATGTGAAAGAAATAATTCATTAATGGTTATCATAATATTTTATTATTATTTTTCATAAGAACAGACATAGTGCTGTTGATGAATAGTAATATTATCATCAGTTTCATAGTCAAATCTGACAAACTTGCTTAGTACTCTCAAGAACAAGTGCACAGGTTCACGCATTACATATCACATAATACTTGACAAAGGCAAGAAACCCAATATTGTTCAATTATTAAGGCTTAATTTAAAAAATATTTAGCTTTCTTGTTTAAAATGTGACCAAAGCTCAAAAATATTTTTTGATAAAAGAAAACACAATATCAGAAGTCTTATCATTATGAGATGGGTACCTTCATATAGAAAAGCCATGAGCTATGATAAGAAATGTGTATACAACCAAAAAGAATCTGTTACAAGGTGAGTACTAATTAGAGAGATATAAAGTAAATATCTACTGCAATAGGCTTTTATTAAAGCCTTCTTCAAATAAATCTTCATTGCTGTTTCATTGTGCCTTATTGAAATCATTTATAATTCCATAATCCACATCAGGTGTGCATCTAGCTTTGCAATATTGATTTTCCCCAGTTGCTTTCAAATTCCCATCATCACTTTTGTCTTCTTCAGATATTTAAAAATTTATTGTGTCTCCAGCAGATAGCAAATTTCTTTCACTATCAGCTTTGTTTCCGTCATCTTCACTACTTTCAGCTATCTCATGAGATAGATCAAATGGTTCCATCACCAAACGCCTGAATTTCTCAATGAAGGATTTTTGCAAAGGTTTTCATTTTGGTGTAGATTGTTTCTCATGGGAATTTCATTTTTTGGGATGAGTCCTACTTGTGTAGTATTTGCTATTGGATATCACTGAACATGGTGAGGGTTGTTGAACCAATTTGGTGGGTAAAATCCCACTGGCAGTTGTTCTGAAGTCTTTTTGAATTTCAAATTCAAAGGAACCCATGGCCAACGGCATTGATGCAATAGGGGTGGACCTCCTGCAATTTCATTACTTTCATGCATCTTGCAGGTTAAATTTTAAAAAAAATAATTCATATCCAAGCAATAACTCAAAGTCTTTAAGGCATAAGCTTTATATTGAGGGGTAAACTCAGCATCAATGGGTGCATTCACATCAAACAAGACTTTTAAATATTGGTTTGGGTAATTTTTAGCCACTTAAAATCTGCATTGTTTTCTACAAAGATATTTCAAGCAATGTTGTAACATGTGTCAATGAAACTGTTGATAATATTACTATTAATCAACATTACTATGACTTTTCTTATGAAATATAATAATAAAAACTATTATAACCACAATTAAATAAATAATTAGTTAATTATTTCTTTTAGTTGTTATAAAATACAAGTGATTATAACAGTAAGCAGCAATTGTCTACAAGAATCAATTACAAGAAGAATTTAATAATGAAAACTTCTTTATTAAAATAATGAAATTATTTTAATATATAATTATCTTTTACAAGAATAATTATAAATATAATCCTTGAAGAAAACTATTACTAGAGGAAAAATATAATAATTAAGATTAATCACTCACCAATACTCCAAAGAACTTCTTGAATAATAATAGTAGACGAATTTGATGGTTAATTGTGAATTCAAAATATCAAAAAGGGATATATAACAGAATTACAACAATATATAGTTGATTTCTATGATTTTAAATCTTTCAGATTGATTGTTAAATAAAAAAACACCTAATAAATAGCTTCAACTAACACTTACTTTTTGGAAATAATGGTACAAAGGAATGATGTGATGATTTGGAAAAACAGCAAGAGGAGGTCTCTTTTAAGTCTGAGACAGCTCACAGAGGTGTTCCATGGAGCAGACTCAAAAAACAGTGAGTGAGAAAACAATAAACCTTTTTGGATTATTGATTGCATCATCTGTTGTCACGTAAGATTATCATAATTACTTAATTGAGGTTTTTACATGACTACCAACCCATTCATGGTTAAGAATAAAAAGAGTAACAACTGTAAATCTTGTTTTATTCCAAAATAATCATTGATTTCTCAAAGTTATGAATGTTATTGGAAATTTAATCACAGAATGTTTTTTCTGTAAATTTTTAAAGATTCTGTGTTTCGCATGGAATCATCAAAAATGGACTGTGAGTAGACCTTTGAATTTTACATATAAAAGTATAGTTTTTTTGGTCTTTATATGAAATATCCAGTTCTCAATTGGTCCTGAAAGTTTCAGAATGATTCATCAAGAATTGTTCTTTTAATGAATTTTTGAAGTTTTTACCTCATTTCTACGTAGAATTTCAAATAGCATTATATGGCATGCTGCTATGAGGTAAATCACTGGTTACAATTCCAAAAAGGGTTTTACTTACTCTTTTGGGGCTTATCAATTGAGATTCATTGACAATTGACATGGTTACAGGAGTCTGAGTTGCTCTTTACCTCCTTGGCATGTCGAAATAGCAGCTTATTTGCTATTTTCTTATGATATACTGAAGTTTTGATTTGGTAACCAAGTTCCCAAAAGGGTTTTCTCAGAGGCCTCAGAAGTTGGGTACTCTGGTTCTCTTTGATTTCTTTTGTCCCCTCTAGCTATTTTCATGTCAAAAAAGAGATTCATGCTTCAAGACTGATATCCACCATGGGTGTACCAAAAGTGCATATACAAATCCCATAATATAAAGTGCCAAAAACATGCATGACACTATTATTAGTATATATGTAACATGGGATTTCTCACATTCCCATTATTTTGGCATGAAATTGAGAAAAACAAAAATTCTCATAGATATTTTATGTGGTATTGATGTATTTTCTATATTACCACCTCAAAGAGTTTATTTGAGCTCATTCCCTGAGAATGGCCCTTGGAATAATCCTGAATGAATTGCCAACCCAACTCCTGCAGGGCCAGGTGATTGGGATCCTTGAATGGTCTTCTGATTGCCGCCATGGATTGCCAGACTGATGAGTTAAGAAGTCCTCCTTCGAAATGGGCGTTGGATTTTGAGAACTTGATTTGGAAAGATTGAATTGGGTCCTGAAAACATCACCATTGAATTGTGGAGCAAAATGGTGCATAATGGTATATAATACCATATATGCACCAATCCTGCAACCTTGAGTACGGGGTGCATGGAGGAATGGAACAATTCCCCTTGAGGTGAGGGGAAAGCTTCAGTTGAGCTGATCTGGTGGTTACCAGAGGCCATGGGCTGAAAGGTGGTCCATGGTGGTTATTGGCCAAAATTGGGTCCTGAGGGTCTTATGGCCATTTTGGGTTTGATAGGATCTGGGGGCAAAATTGGCTCAGGTGGGCCCAATTGTGGTTTGGGACCCCCCTGGCCTTAGGGGCTAATGGGCTTCCCCCTTTGGCCCCTTTTGGCCTCATTGGATTAGGCCAAAAGGGGCCTAATTGGCCCACGGACTATAGACTGTGGACCATAAAGGCCATAGGGGGCCTAAATGCCCCAAAAAGGCCATTTAGGCCCTAGACCCCATAATGAAAACGGGTGGACCAGAAGGGCTGGTTGTGGCTAGAGGGCCCAGACCCCCCAGGCCCAAAAACAAGGATAAAGACCTGGGGTTTGGTGATATGAAAGAATTGGCCAGGGAGGCAGAGGATGGCAGGATATGGCCTGCGGCCATCAAAGGCCAGGGAAGAGGGATATGGCCAAAATTCTGTTGATCATGAGAAGGGGCCAAATTGACCACAAAGGTATGGTATGGCCAATTAGCCCCAACTTGGTCTCAGGTTGGAATTGCCGCAACACCAATAGAGGAGGGTAATTCTTTGTGGTTGTTAAAAATATATCTTATAAGCTCCTTTTTTTGTGTAAAATAATTTCTAATCTTTTTGAAATGTTCTGCCTTGATTACTCTTGCATTATAATCAACCAAGGAACAAGTCATATTGGTCAGGAAAAAGAGAACAAAAAATGAATCAGGAGGTAATACAATTATGTTTACAATTAAGGATGAGTTCTCAAAATTTCAAAAATTGACAGGAAGGCTTCACAAAAATGGAAAACAACCCAATAGGCTGTCTATGGCAATTCTCTTCCTTGAAATATTTATGGCCAATTGGATCTTTGTGGCTTTATTGGCCTCTGCGCTACACCCACTTCTCTGAACATTTCTGGCATCAACCTTCTGTTATGGCTCACAAGAAATATCCTGATCCAATGGCCTTTTAGGTCATTTGAATGATTCAGGCCCCCAGACCATCATACTGAAGTTGGGCCTGGGGTTTTTCTTCAGCCCTGTTGGTACCTATACCCCCTCCAAATATCTGCAGGCCTTCTTGTTAACCCCCTTTAATTAGGGTATTTTATTGCCTTTGTGGCCTATGGTCTGTTATTCTACAGTACGTATTCCATGCACTGTAGGCCCAATTGAAAATTGGCCATGCCCTCTGGCCCCTCTGGACCCATTCTTTCCTATAAAATCCCAATTGTTAAAATGGCCAAAAAGCGTTAACATGCTATTTTTCACTAAGGACCCTCAGCATTTAATTAATGGCCTCTGGAAGTAACCAGAGTCCACAAGCCACCCTTTAAAAATGTTTTACTCTCAAGACAAGGGAAAACAATACCCATGCCTTAACTCACTACTGCAGCTATGATTGATGGGGTATATATAGTATCATATACCATTATGCACCATTTTCTCGCAGCAATGCAATGGTGACATTTGAAGGACTTAATTTCAAAGGAAGGGGTCAAATGACTCAAGCTTTTAATTGATGGGTGATACTCAAAAGACCACTTGAAGAAACCAATCAACTGCACTTTGATGTAAGGTTTGTTTATTTAACCCTTGATAATAGTAGCAAATATCAGGAGTACTATTTCTTTCCTCAGTAGAAAATAGAATAGAATGAAATATAATACCCACAAATTTATTATAATTTCTAAGAATAATTATATATACATAAAAAAGAAATTTAATTGCTATTAAATAATTTAATAATAAATGAATGATCATTATAATAAATTATAATTATTCTATTAGTGCTATAGTCACTAACAATTATAATGATAATAAGTGTAAAGTGCTTAATAAGACAATTCCATATGGAAAATATCAATTCTTATTTACTTAGAATCAATATATAAATATTATTTATGAAATAAATAATCACATGCACTGTGCAGAGATAGTTCTTATAGAAAAATGCTATATATAAAAGTTATTAATAGATGAAAAAACATAAAGAACTTGGAAGAAAACTTACTTATAATATTTGGTTAATATAACAAGTCCAAAAACAACAGTTATTGTATTATATGATATTCATAGGTTAACAAAATTACAAAAACCAATATTTGAAAAGATAAAAAAGCTTTTTATTCAAAAAAATGGGATTTGAAGAGTTTTTGAGCTATTTGTGGATCTGAAAGATATTTCAAGATAGAAATTTTATCTAATAAAGTCTATTATTGATCATTACTGAATTTTAATCTAAGATCTATGATTTTAGTTGTTTACTTATAATTTATAAAAATTAAAATAGCTTAAGAATTTCTTGAATAATATAAGACTTCCTATTGAATCACATATTCCTTGTTTAAAATGTCTAATTGATTGGAATGATTATTATTTATTGGAAAAAACAGTGTCGTAGGCTGTTTTTATGCCTGCAGAGCTGCTCTCATGATACATAATGGATATAGAGGTTGTCCTCAGGTCCAAACTGAAAACCATTCTTAAAAAAAGGTTCTTAAATTAAGTTAACTTGTTTTACTTCTAATTCAAACTTACCAGTATAACTCTTAAGTCTTAGAAACTTTGATCCTATTTTGGATTTATTATTTAAAGTCTTCATATAAGAAGCGCTTATGTATATTAAATCTCATCAAATGAAAAAGTAAAAAATAAACTTTTCAGAAAATATATCTTAAGCCAGACTTTTAATCAATTTTCAAAGAAATCCAAATTTCCTTTCCTGAATAATTGAAATTGTTAATTTAAAGGATGATTAACAATTAAGCATTTTTGAAAAAGATACTTACAATTTGATGTATAAAAAGCTAAAACTGATTTGTAAGCTGTGTGAACCTCTGAAGAAAATCCATTAAGAATTGGATATTTAATGAGTTTTTGAAGTTATTTCTATTTTTACATGTATAATAGCAATACACACCAAACCTTAAATTTTGTTCAGGTTTTGATAATTCTAATTTTGCATTTTTGAGCTTGTTCATGATTTTCAAGCTTTATCAATCTTTTAAAGTTCTTAAAAAGTTTATTTCAAGCTTGCATATTGGGATTTACACTTTTGAAGCTTGAAATTCCTTTCCAATATGGCATCAAACCAAGTAAAATTTGAAGGCTGGATCAAAGTCCAATGTTAAAGCTCAAATAAGGTTGAAAATCCTCCAATACAGGTTAAAACCCTTAGTTAAATCCTTGACCCAAAACATTGGGTACCCCAGCTCTGTTTTGTCTTTTCCTTTGTCCCACCTTTCTGCATGAAGTTCTCCCTTTTATTTTTTCAAAGCCATACTATGGCCCTCAGCCACTTGATATTTAGCTAACACTGGATTTACATTTTCAGTGGAAAATCCTTAGCCAATTCAGTAAATATACAAAATCCCTCAATTTGAACTTAAATTTTGTTAAGGTTTCATAAACCTTATGAAACTTTAACTTTAAGCATAAATAAGCTTAAGTTTAGCAATTTTAAAAACAATTGAAAAAATTGCAATTGTACTGTGAGATTCATAAATATTCCAATGAAATAAGAATTAACCATCATTTCATATAACACCCCATGGGTCTACCCTAGGTTATTATTGGTTTAAAATCTAAAAATGAAATAATATTTATAGCTTTGTTTATCCTAAGAAAGCTATAGTTTTTTGTTATTTTTTATATAAAATTCAACTGATAACTTTGTTTAATACTGAATCAACTGTGTATAAGGTTGTTTGTGGCCTCATGGATGTGTCATACATATCTCACAGTCTCACATTTGAAGTATTGGTATTTTCCATTCCAACAGTATTTTACCAAAGTAATAATTTCCAAGGACTTCCAAAGATAATTTAAAGATGTTGTTTATTCTCCAAAAAGTTGAGCTCCAGGCACCTTTGAAAAACCAAATTTATCCATGCAGGCCTTATTTGGGAAAACTCTATGGAACTTACCTTTTGGATCATTTCAATATTGCACTGTGGAAATATAGCACATGCAGTTTCATTTTGCAAGATAGACTACCTTTATTTCCCAAAATAGTCAGTACATCTGAATAAAAATTATACAGCTGGGTGCTCAACCCCCAAATATCAGTCTTCCATATTTTCACATATATTGGCCACTCTTCCCAAAGTAAAGAAATATTGAATTCATCTTTATGATTATTTTCCTTTCATCTTTGGAAGTCATTTCTGATATTCATAAAACACCCATTTACACCTGTTTCTTTGCCTGTCAGTGGATATCAGTGGTCATATCTTTCATTAAGTCCATTGATCTTTCTGGGAGGTTGAAACAGTAAATTCAGGATTTATTTTGTTGGCTCTTTGGCCTTTGCATTGCTTCTTATTATCTTCTTCACATTTTGACTTTTTCTAATCATTTTTGAAGAATTATATTCTTCAACTATTTCTTGGTTCATTTCTATCCTTAAAAGTGAGTTCTTGATTCCTGAGTGCCAGATCACTATTGTTATTCCCAAGAGCCCCCACAAAAGAGGGTTAAGGGGATTCAAAAGAAAATTGAAGGAAAAGGAGAAATAATTCAATACTCAAAATGAAAGAGCAATATCAACTCTTCCTCATATCCTCCTCTCTCCAAGTCAAATATGCAAAAAGGGTACCTACTTTGATTTCCTGACAACGGTTTTGATGTAGTTAGAATTCAGAAAAATATTCTCAATAAAACCGTTACAAATGGATTATAACAGGAGGAACAATAAGACAATCCAAAATTCAATTTCACCAAACAAATACATCTATTACATCATGGAAAATCAAAATCTGTGAAAGCTGTTGAGTTTCAAAAGCCTAAACAGCAATGTTTAGACCTCAAAATGAAAGAGTAACAGAACCTTTGAAAGAAACTTCTTTTCTTTCAATGGGACCCATCATTCCAGAACCCACTGAAGCACTGAAAAAAGTAGACACAGAAGCTTGTTTCTCTTTTTTAAGGATTCATAAGAGAAAACAAGAGGAAAAAATACACTTGGAACAAATAAAACAGTTAGCTGAGAGTAATATTTAAATAAAATTTAAATACCTCATTTATGATGGAGCCAAAGAGTTTGTAAATACTTGACTCAAACAATTATCAAAAAAAGGATAGAAGTCATTGTTCACACCCCTTATACACCCCAATCCAATGTTTTTGGTGAAAGAACAAATAAATTTCTAATGGGAAAAGCACAAAACATGCCTATCAGAGCTGTACTTGGAAAGGAAATGTGGGAAGAATGAGTCATTACCCGAAATCTCTTCAAAGGAAGAACCCCATACAATAATGAAAGTTTCTTGTATTTTTATTTGAAAAAAAGCCCAATCTATATACCATTATACTATCTAGGTTCTAAGACTATTTAACCAATACTGGATACAAAAAAAGGTTGGAAACAAATCTTCAAAAGGGATTGATGTTGGATATGAACCAAACTATCAAGTCTATGATATATTAATTGAGGACTCTAGTAACATCTTCTTTGATCAGGACAGCCTTCTCTTTACATCAGAAAATCCTTTGTCACACAAAGACAATTCATCAAATTGAGAGGAATACAAAAAAATCAAACAATGAAAAAAGAATAATACACTAATATTTTGAGCTACAAACTCAACCATTTCAGAATAGATGTACCAAGAAGCAAGAGAAACCTCATCTGCATTAAACAACACCACTGTTCATGATTCTGGGAGAAAATATTTTTTAATTCATGGGGGCCATGTGAAAAACCAAGTGTGCCTCATTGGAAATGAAGGCAAGTCGATGCGGCTCCTGCAAAAATTAACCCAAGATTTTGACAAAAGTCATACTCAGTAAGAGAACCAGAAATTAAGGAATAAAGGGAAGACATACACAGAGGCTCAATTCGACAAATCTCATCAAAAGATGTAATGCAAAAAAATAAAGAATGGCCAAGTTCAGTTCCAAATGCTTACTTGACTCCTTCATTGGTGAATGGACAAAAGCTTTTTTCTCTGTAATTAATTCAATCAGAATAAAGGATGTTGTTCTTTTATACAAAAAAGGGGACTTACCAAAAGTATCAACCATCATAAGTGTGCAATGAATATTTACCAAAGAAGTTAACAAAAACAGAGGGCTAAAAGGATACAAATTCATATGTTTAGCAAGATTTTTATAACAAAAATAAGTTATTAATTACCACAAAACACTCTTTCCCCCAGAAAGGCTTTCAGCTTTAATATGCATTATAAGTTATGCAGTACAGAACGCTGAACAAATAAATAAAGATGGATTTGTTACATCTTATTTCAGCGCAAAATTAAAAGCAAATGAATATATTTCTACATGAATGCCACATAAAAACAAAAACACCCCTTTATAGCTACCCAACTATTAACAAACTGTTGTGAAATCCTTAATAACACCTAATCAAACAAAATTGATCACTTCATGCCTAAACAAATCCTTGAGAAGTTTTATAATAAATTATCCAACTTGATTATTGAGATCTTTTTTATTATTAGTTATCCAGAGCCTTTCCTACTCCTTGGAAATGAAACATTTTCATTTTGATGGGTATATGACATAATATTAGTTCAAGAAGAAACACTGCAAAAAATAGACAAACTAAAATTAAGATTTAAGATCAAATTTCTGTCTATTGCAAGACAAGTAATGGGAAGAAGAAAAATCTGGAAAAGAAGATACCACCTGAAAGTCACTCAAACTCATGAAATTGATTAAATAATGAGAAAATGTGGTAATAACCATTTTAAGACAACTCTCACACCAATGAAAAGTAATATAGAAATATATATATTGCAACAGACAATGAACAAAAAGAGTACAAAAGCCTACATGAAGAACATAGCTCAGACCTAGAATCATTTCAAAAAGTACCCTTGATAAATGCTGAATTTATTTTGAAGCTTTTTCAATAATTTTATCCATATCTTTGGATCTTATCTCAAAGAAAAAAAATTCCTTACAAAATATTGGAAGTTATTCTGTAGTAGTTGGAAACTTATTCATGGGAATTACTGGAAATATTAAATAAATTTGAAGTTTCCTGGAAGATACTGTTAGTAAGACATGTATCAAAACATAAAGAAAACAAAAACTTGTTCCTAGTAACAATTAATGATTCTTATTTTGGGAGATATGGTCTATTTTTGCAAAATTATTCTCCAAAATTATTTCTTAGATTGTCCTTCCTCATCCAAAATGAAATTAAGTGTCTTTTCATATAAGAGTCATTTTCAAAGAACAGGAATTAAACTCTTATTTTAGTCATTTCATTCCCTGAATTAGTACTATTGAATCATACATATCACTCTAAACATTTAAATGGCAATGTGAAAGACAAAGGGATCTTATGGGAAAGTAGAATCACAGCCAATTGTAATGAAATCAAAACATATTTTGTTAATTGTGGTTAAAAACTTTTTTTAAATGATTTAAGTTGAGCCAGACGTACAATAACAGAAAATGAAAACTTTGGCTTTTTCCTGATAATTAAGATGTATTTTTAAAATCATGAGAACTTTGTTCAACTGAGAAATGAATGCATCAACATAATTATTGATTGGAGAAATAACTTAATTGTCCATAAAAGAGAAACTCACAATTCTGGTTTAATCAGATAAGAGTTTACAGAATAAATCGTATGCGATGAAAAATTCATTATGGAGTTGATGGTTTTCAATAAACTATTTTTTAGAAATGGGTGGGAACATATATACTATTTATTGAGTAAAGAATACAGATTTTACCAATTTAAGTGAGAAGACCTTAAGAGATAATATAAGATTGAATTCAGAGTAGGAATCAACATTTATGCAGTTAATATTTACTTTCTTGAAATAAATTTGGGACTTTATTGAGTGATTGTGGAATATAAAAAACCAAATTACCTCCTAATAGCTCAATTACACAGGTATTTGTATATTTACTTTGAGATTTTTGACACTGTATTGTTATCTTTTTTAGAGAAATCTCATATTAAACATTACTATTAAAAGCCTTGAAACATTGAGAAATCCTGAAACAGCACAAAAATATTTTCCCAAATCAGAGAAACATATTTTAGCTTTGATTTATCACTTGTTTGTTGAAAAGGACGATTTGAAGAAATTTAAAATAAGGTTGACACAATTATTAAACATGTTTATTTTCCTTTGGAAATAAAATCTCTCAGAAAATACACATATTGATAGGATACTGGTAGATAAATATCATCAATAATTTCTAAATCAAAAACTCACCCAATTGGATTCCAGCAAAATCCCTATTTTAATTTGCTAGACTACCATCATAAAAAAATAAACAAAGCAGAAAAGACACATGTATTGAAAGATTTTTTTAGCTTTGAATGATCATTTTGTCTATTTGAAGGGAGGTGGTTAAAAGAAGGCCTGATAACTGAGCTAGTAGGGTGGTACCACATGCCTCAGATATGGTGATGCCAAGTATTGCTACATCTATCTTACAATCAGAATTGAACACACAACATTGCCAGATCTGAGGCCTGTGGTACCACCGCACTGGCTCACACATCACTAAAAGGGCTGACGTTTCAGATGCAACGTCGCGCCGATGTTGCAGTGACGTTGCATGAAAATGGTGCTGAGCTGACACTAAATATTGTTGTTATCACCATTCTCCAAAAAAACAGAATGTTTGATAAGATTGTTGAATGGTTTGCGAATCAAAGGAAAATTTGAAACACTTTGCTATCTTCTTGTGAGGAATCATAAATTATGCAAAGAGACAGAAACAACTTAGCAAATGAAAAAGAAGTAAAAGGCACATGACAATAAAAAAATAGACAATGGTTTTTCTTATATATTAAACTCTTGGCCAAGTGGTATGCCGCTGATATAAGTCCTTCAGTAAAAAATTGTTACTTCTCCTGGGCTTTACATATTTATCAAATCCTGGTTGTAGAACACATCCAACCGCAAACACATGTTTTGTGTTAATACAATGAGCTGGGACTACAACAAAGCATTTGGATGGCAATTCTGGTCTATGGTTCCATTGAAAGCCCTCCTGCAAAGACATGGCATTGAGAATCACATATAATTTTAATAGCCTTTCGATTAGCGATTTGAGATTAGCACTTTTGAAATTGGAAAAGGTTAGAAGCATTTGCTTGTCCGTTAATTGTATTTGGATCAACATTGCACAGCCTTGTTGTCAAGCAAATAACAATAAATGAAAAACAAAAACTTGACTGTGTTGAAAACAAAACTGAGTGAATATGTCAGCCTGTGACTCAAAACCAGAGCACAAGCATGACAACCAAAATACCATAAACCAATGGTATAGCCAAGATACCACCAAAACATGGACCTGAGCCAAATAAGCTCAAAAGGTATCAAAAGAAAGAGGAAACTCACCTCTTTCTGAAAATACAAGTCCCATCACCATAGGACAAGAAATAACAAAGTTATTCCTGCTCAAAGTTATTGCTGAGCATAAACCTTAATTTTCACCTCTCATCTGAAATCTAGAATGAGAGGCTTAACCCCATCAAAGGGGTATTAAGAATAAAGCTCTAAGCCAGGGCTATCCAATGGTACCAGCCAAACTGAGCTAGCACCAATATTACTAGAGTTATCGTCAATTTCAGGCCAAATAAGGGTGAACAAAACATTCACCTCTCATTTAACTTCTACAGTTTTAGTGTGGGATACCTGAAGTGGGGTATTTTTGGAAAGAGCACAATCAGGGCTATCTGATGGTGTCATTCATTTCCCGATATCTCCACTCGAACAAAAGTTATGGGGCAAACAAGCTCAATACAGCTTTTTGCCTAAAACACGCAAATGTACAAATATTTTGTACATGGGATAACTTTGCCATATTTAATGATACCCATATCAAATGAGGTACCATTGTGTAGAGCACATACAGGGATACACACTGAACCAACCTTGAGGTTGATATCTCAAGAATTGACAAAGTTATGGCTGTTTTAAGGTCAAAATCCCACCTGCTGTCATATACAGCCTTACCGTGTGACAATATCCCATAACCATGAATATGAGGTGTCAAATAGACGAAGAAGAATGTTTTACTTCAATACCTCATATGTCAGTCAATACTGGGGTCCCATACAGTTTCTGTACAGCATTCTACGTGTCATACACGTCAGAATCAGGCTGTGAGGTCCCCAGATGAAAATTTTCACCCTGTATTGGTGAAAACGGCCCAGATGTGGTTTTGAAGCCACATCTGAGCCCAATACAGGTTATACAGGTTGTTTGAAAACCACAAGCCAGTACCAGAAAGTGAAAAAATCTTCACTCCCTCTACATGGAAAGGTCTAGTACCCTTTCCACCCCATTTCAGGATAAAAAGGAGGCTTTTCACTGCCAGAACAGCTTTCCTCATCCTGCTCTTGAATAACCTACGTATTAAACTGTCAAAAACAGTTTTACTCTTGGTTAAGAATCAGGTATACTCTTAAATTCAAAGTATTGTAATCTTTATTATTGTAACCCAACAGGTAAAGCTGCACCCAGGGCTTTCAACAGCGCTCACCACCACTATATCTCTATAGTAAAGCCCTTAATATCTTCATTTAATCATTTATTATCAACTTTATTATCTTTTAAAAGCTATTTTTTTACTGTCACAGTCATAGTTAAAGCCTGTAAATACTTATATACACCTTCATCATAGACTCATCCTGACACTTTGGGGGCCTGGCCATGTTTTAAACTTTTTTGGACCTTATAAGTAAGTTTTTTCTCTTATTTTCTATTTTCTGACAATTTTTTTACATTTTTTAGGCATATTTTCTTTTAAAATATATATTTTTTATATATATTTTACTTTATTACTCATATTATAAGAGTATTTACGACGTGGTTAATACCCACTGGAACCTTTATTTTTGGCCTGTTTACATATAAAACACTTAAGCCATCAATAGGTCCTGTATTCTTGATTGAATAAGGACACCTCTGACTGAAAAACCATCAGTTGAGGCGTGTTTAAGTGTATTGTTAACTCAATTACACTTATACAGAGCCACTTATTCAGATTACACTTGAAAACCACAAGTGTATCTGTGGGATACTGGCACACAAACAGTGTGACAGGGTACCAAAAGCTGTAATTCTGACGTGGAATTGTTGATTCGATTACACTGTCATTATACAGGGCATATTGTAGTAACATACAAGCCCAGAGGCCAATCCCAGACGTAAAAAAACAGCATTCTTGAGAAGTCTTAACTGACATAAGCCCTCTTTTTCCTGCCTTTATTCATTGGAAGAAAATTACATCCCACTTGAGACCCAGTCACAGGCCAACACATCAGTGACACCCTCAGAAACAGAGGGCAGCAAGGGCAAAGGAAAGAGGCACAGTGAAGGTCTCATTACAGCCAAAATGTGGACACCCATAGCCACTCAGAGGAGTAGAAAACCACAAAACTCTGCTTCAATACAAGGTAAACCAACCTTAACCACTTGTACAGGAAAGATTACAATTATTAACCCAGTTGTAACTTCCAAAGGAAAACTGCCCAGTCAGCAGACAATAAATTGGTACAAGGCACAGTCAAAGGTAAATACCCTAAGAACATAAAGTTTTTGACTGCTTGCAAACACTGATATGTCCCCTGCATACCTCAGAGATCTTGGCTTCCAAAGGAACCAGCCAGAGGACAGAGAAGGATTGTCCAGAACCAGAAGACCAGGAAGAGGACACCTTGGACACAGTGGTGGATGGCAAAACAATGAGGGAGATAATATCAACCTTGCCATTCACACTCCAATTCAACAGAGACCTCAAACCAGAGGACTGGAAGGATATGGATCAAGTTCTTCAGATCCACCAACTCCTCAAAGACTTATTTCAATGGAGCATGGACAACAAGAGGTTCAACCTAGCAAATCCCTGGGCAGAACTTGGATCAAGTTGCCAGAAGATCTGTCTCAAAGAGATAGACTTCAAAGACCTTATGGTAATCACCAAAGGTTGGAATCCTACCAGGCAGCACAGACTCCTGGAGGGAAGGGCACAGAGGATAAGGGATAATCAAGCCACTATCCAAGCAATAGAAGAACAATTAACCCAGACAGGGCGTACTCAGATGCCTTCAGGTTCACAAGGAGCAGGCCAAATCAGCTCTCCAGTGGCTTCAGACCATTCAGAAACCATCAGATCAGTGTCCAAGAGTCACCATTCTTCACAATTCCAGGAAGTTTCCAGGAGAATACAACGAAACAAGGGCAAGAACAAAGCCACCTTCAACAAGAGGAGGAAAGAGTCAGACCCCATGATCCAGAAGCTGTTAGATTTGGTAAAAGAAGTACACAAGAACCAGAAGTAGTTGTAAACCACTCTAGAATCAGTAGTCCTAGTAATAGAAACATTACCCCCACTCAGACTGAAAATAACATTGTCACATCTGAGAGTAACACAACAGTGATACACTGTGGTTACAAATGTCCCAATATGCTGAACAATCTGCAAAGCAGTTTGCAGAAATTAAAGCTAGCCAAGAGAGGATGAGACAAACTCAAGCCTCCTTGGAACAAATAGTTAAGAATCTTCAAGAAGGATATGCTCAACTGAGAAAAGCCTCTGAAAAAACCAACAAGAGACTGAATATAGTCTTTGAAGAACAACACCACAGCACAAGGGACAGGGAGTGCCTGGATCAAGACATTAACAAATTGTTTAATGCCTATCATAGCTTGAAGCCCCAACCACAAGGCCAAGCTATGGAGAATCCATATCAACAAGATGACATCAAACCAGATGCCATGTTGTTGAATAAGGCAAGATCTCCATCACAATACCAGGATGGAGATGGCATGTCTTATTCAGAGAAGGAAGCCTTGAAACAGCTTCCTGAGGCCTCAAACTGGCCCAAATTCTCTGGATCAGGAGAATATTATCATATGGAACTCATAGATTATATTGATGGACTCTTCATTGATGTACCAAGCATACCAGACTACTGGATTACTGCTAGATTGAATACTGCATTTAAAGGTCATGCAAGTATATGGTACACAGAAATGAAAGAAATCCATGGCAGAAGAAACTGGCCTTGGTGGAAGAGTCAAATCATCCAAAAGTACAGTAATGGAACTTGGATATGGCAAAAGACCATGTCATTTGAGAAAGACAAATACTCTGTGGACAAAGATCCATATGAGTGGTCTCTTAGACAGTCTAAAAGACTTAAAGCCATTGATCCTCAGATGAACATCCAAATGAGGAATCACAAACTTCTGAAACAACTGCCAGGAGAACTAGAACATGCAGTAAAATGCAGGTGAAACCAAAATTGCACTCTAGATGACATTGCCAACACTTTACAAGACATAAGGAAAAGGAGAAATATAGGGAAATTCACCACATATAAGAGCAGTGGTTTCAAAGAGAAACAACCTTTCAGGGTAGAGTTTAAAGACAAACCCAAAGAAAGAGTGGCAGAAGTGGCAAAGAAGAGAAATTCTTGTTACAATTGGGGTTCAACAGACCACTATGCCAACAACTGTCCAAAGGCAAAGAAAAACGTCTATGCCATAGAGAAAGTCCCTGAGGAAGAACCTCCAACAGAGGATTCTGATTCAGACTCTATGGATGATGCCATCGGAGAACCATCTGAGGATGATCAAGACCCAAGAGAAGAATTTCTAGTGGAATACCAAGAAGAAACCCCACCGGAAATCCAGGACATACAGTTGGAAGCAGGCACGCCACAGGACACAGCTAACAAGAACTTGTGCAAACACACACAAGATGCACAAACATTCCTGGTTACACCAACCAAAGGAATGGCATATATACATGGGACAGCCACAAAAATGACTCTTTGTATTGACAATGCTCAGCATCCACTGATCATTGATAGTGGAGCACACTTCTCCATAGTGGCCAGAAACTATCTGGATACCCACTTCCCAAACTGGGAAAAACAGCTCTTGCCCAGTAAGGCAAAGAACTTTAAAAGTGCATCAGGGAAGATGACTTCCATTGGGACAATTATCAAAGAGATAATTATACCCCACAGGAAGGGTAATATCAGACTCAACCCAGAGTTTGTAGTGCTTAATGATGCCCACATCCAAGGGTTCTTACTGGGAACAGAATACCAGAGGATGTATGGCATAGATATTTATAACAGTAAAAACAGGCACATTACCATTGGTACCAACAAGGAAAAGAAATTTTCACTTGATATATACCACATATCTTCTCAAGATGGACTAGAAGAACTTATGAATGAATTCAGAGAGGGACAGTTTAACACTACCTTCACCAGTAAACAAAAACTAAGTTTACTGAAGATTCTGAGAAAGAAAAGACCAGCATTTGCCATTGGGCAAGATCAAAGGCCATGATATAGAACTATATCTGGATGTGGAAAGACCTTATCCACCCAAGCTTAGGAGACCTCCTTATCCAGCAAGCATGGAAACCAGGAAAGAAATTGAGAAACATATCAATAAACCCTTGGACATGGATGTCATCAGGAAGATTGGACATAATGAAATAGTGGAAATCACCACCCCAGTCGTAATCACCGTGCATGATGGCAAGTCTGTACTGTATGGAGACTTCAGAGGTCTGAATAACTACACAAAAGCAGACAGGTACCCTATACCCAGGATACCCCATGCCTTGGATAAACTGGAAAAAGCCAAATACATGACCAAAATGGATCGTATGAAAGGCTTCCACCAAAATGGAGTTAAACCAAACTCCATGAAATTACTCAGAATAATATGCCATATGGGTATATATGAGTATATCAGGATGCCATTTGCATCAAAAATGCACCAGCCCACTTCCAAAGGATGATGGACACAATATTTCAAGAAGAAATATTGGAAGGCTGGATGGTGGTATATATTGATGATATCATTATAAGCTCACAAACATGGGAAGACGATGTACATTAAATAGACAGAGTTGTAAGAAAATGTACACCCATGAATCTGAAAATTTTACTGAAAAAGTGTAATTTTGGCCAACAAGAGCTACTGGCTCTAGGACATAAATTCTCATGTCTTAGTCTGGCAATTGACCAGAATAAAGTAACAGCAGTACTGCAAAAGCCAGTACCAAAGAGCATCAAAGAGATGCAATCTACTATAGAAAACAAATCAAGAATTTTTCCCACATAACTACTAGTTTATACAAGTTGTGTTCAAAAGTTGTAGTTTTTGAAATCACCAAGGAAAGGAGAGATGCATATGAGAGGATCAAATATGAACTCACAAATGCACCTGTGCTCATCTTACCTGACTTTCAACTACCATTCAAGTTATACATAGATGCAGCATGTAGTCAAGGCCTAGGAGCAGCCCTTCAGCAAAGACAAATTGTGTATGGTGAACCAAGAGAAGGAGTAATTGCTACATCTCTACGCAACTGAAGGATTCAGAAGCCAGGTATAGGGCCACCCAGACTGAGTGTCTATGTCTAGTCTGGGCTCTAGAAGAACTCCATTATTATCTGGAGGGTGCAGTCTTTGAAGTCTACACAGCCTGCACAGCCTTGAAGTCTTTACTGAACAAGAAGACTACAAATAGACACATGCTGAGATGGCAAATAGCCATCCAGGAGTATAGAGGGAACGTGACCATCATATAAAAAGAAGGTAAAAGTCATACCAATGTAGATGGCCTTAGCAGATGACCACTGGATAATGTCAAGAGAAATCCAGCTTAAGACCCTGAAGTTGCAGCCAAAATCCCTATCCATTTCATGGAAATAGATAGGAGGAAGAGCTTCAGATTTTCTGAATGGGCACCAGAAAGTGGTACTCTTGACAGTGGAAACACTGATTCAGAGGGGACAGAAACTCCCATATTGGGAATAAGTTCCTCTGAACTGCACAATGAATTTTTTAGTGCAGTACTGAAGTATTATGCCAAACACAAACAGTGTGGCATACTACTACAACTCCTTCAAAAAAAGTACAGGAGTCCAGAACTGGAATCCCAGATGGCAGAACCCTGGTTGAAAGCCTTTAAAAATAACAAGTTATTCCCCATAGATGGCCTGCTCTACCACAGAGAGAAACACACAAGTGCACTCACAGTGGTAGACAGAGACCACAACTCCTTGATCCTGCAGGAATGCCATGACTGCCCCTATATGGGACACATGAGTGAAGACAGGACCAAGGAGAGGGTAGCAAGCACAGCTTGGTGGCCCAAGAGGGAACAACAGTTGAGTGAATACATCAACACTTGTGAAAGATGCCAAAAGGAAAATAGGAAACATGGGAAGGAGTATGGGTTACTTCAACACATAGAAGAACCCAAACACCCATGGGAAACCATCAACATGGACTGGGTTACAGGACTTGTCACAGGAGGCAAAGAAAACTACAATGCCTGCTTAATCATAGTTGATAGGTTCAGCAAGAGCATGAGGTGTCTACCATGCCACAAGGAGGACACAGCCATGGATACTGCTCTGCTCTTTTGGAATAACATCATATCAACCTGTGGAGTCCCTAAGATCATCATTAGCGATAGGGACCCAAAATTCACATCTGAATTTTGGACTAACTTGTATGACATGCTTGGAACCAAGGTTGCTTTTTCCACAGCTTACCATCCGCAAATAGATGGCCTAGCAGAGAGGATGATTCAAAAAATCACCAGGGCATTTTCTGTGTGACTGGCAGGCCAGTCATACCTTATGCCTCAAATGAGCCTGGAATCTTGCTTATAAGTTCCTGAGGGGTGAAATATAACTATGTCATGAAAAAGCAATAGTTTGGAAATTCCATCATATTGAGCTTGGGGGAAGTTCATATTATATTAGAGGAAACTATTTGAAGTTTCTATAATTTTAATCATGTTCAAATGAAAATATCATAGCTATCAAAACTCTTTTCTTGGTATTAGAGGTTTAATTATCTATCCCTGTGATTTATTGAATTATTTTTAGCTTCATTAAAGTGAGATAACTTTGTGAATATCTTTTTTTGGATGTGCATAATGGAGTGCCATAGAAAACATAGAATCACACCACAATTATAGAATATATGAAAGGGAAATATTGATATAACTAGAGAGGAGAGCTTTCTATCCAGAACGGTTAACTAATATGGACTAAAAAATGTATTAAGATCACAAAAAAAAAGTATTTTAGTTCTTAATAATGTCAAATATAAGTAATAAATTAAACCCTCTACCATACTTAAGGTACATGAAATCACATTTCAGGTTGAGAAATTGGTTTCAGGGATTAACTGAAGGCCAAACTGCCAACATGCTTTAATAATTTTTAGGAGCTCTTACTAAAATGAGATATTTCAATGAATTCTTTACCAATAAAACTTTCAGAGCTATTTAGACCCCCCAAACCCATATAGATTTGACCTTTTCACAGGGTTTCACTGAGGATTTCATGCTAAATACCCCTAACAGAGTTTTACAAAAGGATCAGGGAGCTTATTGGAGCAGCTGGAGAAAACAAGCCTCAAAACATGGAAGAATAGAAGGGGGATTTCCTGAGGTCCAAAAGTAGCTATTTTGGCTAGGTTTGAGAGTTTTATTCAATTGGACATAGTAGAACCCAAGAAAAAGTTCCCACTTAATGGAATGAATATTCTATACATTTCTGTGAAAGTGATTATATATTATACAGGTATTCAGACACCCAGAACCTATTATTTTTCCAAGTTTGGCAATTTCACAGGGTTTTCACTTGGTTTTGCATGGTAAAACACCCTAAATAAGAGCTCCCACTGTTTTTGGGGGGTTGTTTGCAGTATCTGGAGCGAACAACTCCCCGAAACCATGGGAGAATACACCAGGGGGATTCCCCAGGGTCCAGAAAACCTGTATTTGACAGTTTTGGGGGTTTTTTACTCACTTGAGCATAGTACATCTCAAATAAAAAATACTTCATAGAGTACTGTGAAATGTAGTCTGTATTCAAAATACATTTATACTCCAAAAAACTATACTATGGCACAAATCTGGCCATTTTATAGGGATTTCAGGGTAAAGCCCCCAAAATAAGGTTGCCTATGGGTGTAGGTTTTTTTTATAGTAGCAATAGTGAAAACGCCCCCAACCCTGTGGGAGAAAACACTAGAGGTATGTCCCAGAGTCTAGAAAACCCATTTTTGCCAGTTTTGGGGTATTTGACCTGATTGGCCACAATAAACCCCAAGAAAAATGGCTAATTTGTTGGAAAAATATACTAAAAGGTTCCTTGCCAATTATTCAGTATTTGAAAGCCTTTTGAACACAAAAAACACTTTTGTGGTGCAAATTAAGCCATTTTACAGGGCTTTCACCAAGATTTAAAAATCAATTCTTCCCAAATAAGCCTTGCAAAAGTCCAGGGGTCTATTTTGGTCGCATGATAAAACAAGTCCCTAAACCCAAGGGATGGTCCTGGGTTCTAAGACTCTATGTTTGTCCATTTTGGAAGGGGGTTCAATTAATTAAACGTATTAAACCCCCAAATATAAATGATTAACAAAATTATATCAAGAGAATTCTTGAGAGATTTTCAAAGCCCCAAAATCTATTTAAAGGCACAAATCTGGGCAGTTAATGGGGGTTTCACTGATTTTTCCATAGTAAAACCCCTAAAAAGGGGTCTCCTCTTCATTTATTGTTTTATTCCATTTTTTATTTTTCAATACTTTTAGGTATTTCCAAAAAAATAAATTTTATCAAAATGTTTCTCTGTGGGTGATCTTAACAAGCAAGCATTTCAATTTTTTAAATAAGCTTGATGATCCTATGAAAGAAAATAGTTTTAATAATAGCTATTTAAATAAACTATAGATTGAAAGTATTGGGAATTTACAGAATGATTTCATGGTATTTAATATGAACTTTTATGCTCAAAAGCTATAGAAATAAAATTAATATTTTACCTACAAGAATAAAGATTTATTTTGACATATTGATCATGAAGGGAAATGTTCAAAAAAAGGCATTTCAGGCTTGAGTAACAGGTTTAATTGATTTTCCATATTTTACTATATTTATTGCTTTTGAGCTCATGTAAGGTATATTTTCTGAATGATTTCATTTATTGTCAGTATATAGCCTCATGAACTTTATCTTTTAGGGCAAGATGCAAAAATAACTTGTAAAATAGTGCAGAAACATTAATAATAATTTTATATCAGGGGAACTTTAAAGAAACGTTTTAAAAATTATTTGTACTGCGCTTTCAGATAAAGTTTTGATTGCTTGTTGATCCAAGGAAGCTCGAGCGGATGTAGAAGCGGCTTTAGCAGCAATGGCAGCAAGTCGCTCCTTAAAACTTTGTCGACTAAGTATTATTTTTGACTTCTCCAATTCTTCATCGGCATTGGGAGCCTTTTGTGCTATATCATTTGTTGACTCGACTTGAGGCATAATATTGATTGAACTAGTTGTCACATTGGATGCGTCTTGAGCCACAATAACTTGAGCAGATGAACTGGTAACAAGTGATGAGGGACTCCCTTCTGATTAGTAGCTAATGCCGTCAGTCGTTGGCTCAGTGTCAATTTGGGAGGTTGAGATGGGTTTGGAGAGGATGTTTCAGTCACTGTTTCAGATGGTAATAAATAACGACTGAGGACTCAATGAAGAGTGGTGACTTCTTTGAGCAGGTTCTCTAGATAAGGATTTGGATCACTTGACAAGCTCTCGAGACTTTCCCAATCTATTGCTTGTAAGGTTTGAAGGCGCATAGCCAAGCGATCAGACATGATTGAAACCAATTTGGCATGTATTTTGTTCTGATGCTCTTGATAATCTCTCTTTAGTTTATCAAAATCCACGGGCATGACGGCCTGTTTTGGGCTCAAGTGACGTCTTAAACACTCCCGAACATAAGGCATTAAGCTGATCAATGTCGACAAAGGTTGTGATGCTAGAGCTAAGAGGGGATGGAAATGAGATCAAGATTATGTCAATATTTTGTGAATTGAAAAATAAAAAAAAACTTACTAAGATGTTTGGCTGTAATATTTTTTAAACCTGCGGATCGGATGGCGCCTGCCCCTAATACCACTTGGCAAGCTCTTGAATTGAATGCTTTGAGAAATTCAATTATTTTTCCCATTGTATCGGTTGTTAATATTGAAAAGTTCATTACAATCTTTCTCTCCATTTTTGATAAGTTAGATAAGGTTCTTCAAACTTTACTTTCCAAAAGATTGCAGGGTGAGGATCATTAAGTGAGTCAAGGGTAGTTTGATTAGGAGCAGCTCTAACGACTATACCTTCAAGAGGGGTATGAAGATTGGGCCAACCATCAAGTGGGATTTGAGAGGAATGATCTTTAACTTGATTTAAGCTATTCAAACTGATACAAGGAGTTTGATGGAAACCCCAACGTTTTGCACATTGAGCGACTACACTTGGGGGGTAAGTAGTGAATTGTTCTTCAAATTCATCATTGGTTAATTCAGCGATATGAGGCCTAGTTAAAGAGACAGAATTAAGATGACGATCGAGCCAACGTTGAGCAATCAAAGAATGAGTTTGAGGTTGATCTAAATCATAAGGGCTTGATTCAATGGTAGCATGTTGATGTGATTAATAGATTAGATGAATCAATAGCTGAGATGAAAATGATGCAACCATTTGTTTTAAGAGTTAGATGATAAGGAGGTAACGTGTTTTTTTCTAAATTTTCCCACTAAAATAATAATAATCAATGAAACGTAAGTTAAAAAACAGAATGAATGAATAAAAAAAGAATTTGAATACCTAAGTTGAATTGATATCATTAATATCAAAGAATCTATTATAACCGTGAGTTAAAATTTTATATTTCCCAAGACCTAATTGAAGATTTGATTGAGGGGATTGATGAGTAAATAAACCATGAGCTAGAGTAGGAAAAGGACAAGTCTTATTTAGATAAATATTTTCTAATATGATGCAAGATTTGATAGAAATAAAAGCGATTGAAGTATTTGAGGTATTTGGATTGACTAAAGGTACATTAAAAATCCTAGAGCAAATGAATTTTTGAATTTTTAAATTTTGAATATTATGAATATTCTGATTATGTGGATCTTGTAGATCATGATGATTTTGAGATTGATTTAACTGATTTAATAAAGGTTTGGTTTTGTTAATTTGAAGATAAATTTTGACAATTGGATGTTTTTTGATTAGATTGTGGTTGGTTTTGATGTGATAGTTTTGAATCAGAGGAGCGTTTGAACTAATAAATCAATTAAAAGAAACCAGCAGAGAAGCTAACTGCTATCTATTATACCGTGCAATGTAGCTGATATACCATACAGGAAAACAGTTGATACTTTCAGTGTATAACTGTGATGGATGCGATGGAATAATATTTAATTTTGCATGAATTTGTTATGTTTAGGAATGATTCAAAGAGTGACCTAAAAAATTTGAACTGATTAAAATCAATTTCGACCAATTTGAATGTAATAGAAATACCCTACTTAGCTAATCTTTTACTTTTTGTTTTTTGTCATATTTCATTATTCTCTCAGGTCGGCTGAAAGTTTTGGTCATTATGATTGAAGGATCTAAATATTTTAAATTGTGTCCTTGAGTGAAGAGGGCTTTTGAAATTTGAAATGAGGCTCCAAAGTGTATTATCGATGGATAGTTTTTGAGTATCAAAGGGGGTGATGTAGTTTGATGTTTGATTTCTGAGGTTTTCCACAAAACCTCTATGATTCCATTGGACTTTGCAAAATCAAGGAGAAAATTATAATTGGGAAAAAATAATCCATGCCCAAAAGTGTTATGAGGTGATTGGAGGCATTAAAAAGTATCTGCATTAATGAAAGAAAACAATCCATAGGTCCAGGGATTGAAATCATGTTGATCAACATGGACTTCATTGTGAAATCCATTATGAGTGATGATAACGTTCAAAAAAATCTGTTTATTTTCTTCTATTGCAGCTAAGGGCCATTGAGATTAATGCCAAGATGGTAAAGAGGCATCTAGCATGAGTCTTGAGTTACTGGCTGGGGCAACCTGGGTGAACTCAGCAATACAATTAAAAATAAAGTTATTATATGAAGATAACTTTTCATGATTTATAGTGTCTTCTTGAAGTTGCTCAGGTGTAAGACCTTTCTTGAAGGCATAAACACCTGTATTCCGAATAAGTGATCTCATTAGTTTTGAATCGTGGAAGGTTAGTATTTCCCTACCTGCACTCTTGTCCTTGTCTGATCCAGCTCGGAACCCAACTCCTTTCATTATACCAGAAATTTTATTTTTATTTTTAATTGGCTGACGATTTTGACCTAATTTCATTAGAGTTGAAATTATATTTTCAAGCTCTTGAGTTGTTTTTGATGAATTGACTAAGTTGAGAACACAAAAAATCATCAGTGACTTTTTATTAGCACAGTCAAAAACAAATTTAGGTGTTTCAGAAATTGAGGCCCTAGGTAAGAATAGCAGATTGGTTTTTGCTTTTGGGTAGACCTGAATCAAACAATCTTCAGTTGTTTGATCAGGATTTACTTGTAGTTCAGATTATACTTGATGGATGGCTGCTTGATGTCGTTGCTGATCTTGGGTTCTTTTTTTATTAAATTTAGGATTTTGTTGCAAGGAACCTTCAAACTTAAATTCAACAAGTGGGCCCTGGCGGCACCAATCAAGTGAATTTAAATTGTTAGATGATTTTGATCCTTCGGTAGAGTATTTTTGTTCATTTTGAGTTGGATGAGGTGAAATTAAAGAGTCATTATTTTTTGAAAAGATCTGTGGGCCCTGGCGGCACCAATCAGATATTTTTGAAGAGGGGGGATTTCTTGGAAGCATTTTGAGGTTGGATCTAGAAATTTTGTTAAATTCAGTAATTCATTGTTTGGGAAGGAAAAACTCTTTGTATGGATGAGCAGAAGTAGGGTTAGGGTTATTAAATGATCTGTACACTGTGTAAAATGTGCAAAGTGCAAAATTCAGTTCTAACACTGACAATGTACAGTGCCCTCCAATATAGATCTGAACACAAACTAGCACGCATGACTTTTGAAGCTCAACTCCTACCATCCACTGCTCTCTGACAACTACATCATCTTCAACATTCACTTTTTTCTTGATCGATTTTTCGGTTTTCATCTCTTTTATCGCATCATCAAGGTTTTTTTCATTTTTCACTGTAAATTGTTCAAAAGTATCAAGCCAAAAATAACATGTTGAAGGACTCTAAAACAACTCTTCTCACATGTTGGTGCAATGATACTTGCAAGATGTTTTAAAGGAATCTTCGGTTGGAAAGTGAGACATATATAATATTTATTCTTTTAAAGACGATGATTCAATTTGAATAAAACTGACTTTATCAACTTTTAAGTTTTTAGTCTTGTAAAATGGCAGTGCAATTAATTTTGCCCTCAGAACATGGAATCCTCTCAAAATAACTTCAAAGCGAGCTGAAGAGGTGTATCGATCCAATTTCAAAGAGAAGAAAAGTTTATCACATTGTTATAATTGATATATAAAGTTGAAATTAATTCAGGGATAAAGAAAAGCCAGATTATTCATTTGAGCTAAGCAAGTGAAATGCACTCAAAATAGTTTTTGAAATCTCCTTTTGTTTTAAGCTCAACCATGCATGTTTTTCATTAATTTATCAGTTGGTTTTATCTGTTCAACTTTTTATTTACTGTTGAGGGTTAAATTTTAGTTTATTTCTCATAATAATGTTAAATAATTGCAAAAAACTTCATTGCATGTGTAAAAGTTGTTGAGAGAGTCTCAGGACAAAAAACAAGCCAGCAAGCAGTTTATTTTTTTGAAAAAAGCAGCTATTGAATAGCAGGAGGGCAAAAAAATGGAAAAAAAACTCCAATTTTAGGAGTGTTTGAAGGTTTGTTGGAGGGCACTGAAAAGCAGTACAAAAACCATATTTCTGATTTAAGACTCAGTGATTCAAATTGAATTTAGATTAAAGTACTCTACTTTACTTTACTTTATTTTACTTTCATATAGTTTAATTGAATAAGATTAAATTTAATGAAATTTGAACCCAACAAAATGAAATCAAATCAAATCAAATCAAATTTAAATTCTATTGAAATTCTATTGGAGCTCAAAGAAACTAAAAAATTGATTAAAAAACTGTACAGTACTACATTTATACTGTCAATATAATTTCTCAATTTGGATCACTATGATGGGCTCTGTTTAATTTATATATAATCACATGAGCTATTTAAGAGCTTGTTCAACAAGAAATTTACATAAAATATAAAAGGAATTTTAATATATACTTTATTTGGAAATAATTTTTGCTCAAACCTGAAAAATTCAAAATAAATTATTATCATTTGTGCTGAGCAAAGTAAGGCAGAGCTAACCAGAATGTTTGTGTATTGCTTCTCACTTTTGTTTAATTCTTTGGTTTTGAATTTTCCCTTTTAAAAAAAAATTCATTAACATGTAGTGTATTTATTGCACAGATTTTGACTTTAACTATCTTCAATAATGTAGTATTGTACATGACTATTTGTTTGTGAAATCATATCATTAATTTTTCACACAATTATTTTTGGAACCAAACAAAACATAAGCTCTCACTCATTTATATCCAATTTGGAATTTTGGTATAAAGGTTCACCAAGGATTCATTCTTCCTCATCTCAGATTCTTCAGAAAGATATGATTGTAAGTACAATGTGTATTCTCATTACTTGATTCGGGATTAAAAAGAGTTTGTATTCCAATTTGTGCTGCTCATATTAAAAAATCATCAGGAATTTTATTCAAAAGTTAAATTTCTCATAAGATGAAAATAACTTACAACTATCCTTGTTCACATTGTTCTCCGGGTTTTCCTGTACACCTTTGAATTGGGTGCATTTTTGTGTCTTATCTTTTTTCTTTGAGAATTTTTTACATTTTGGCAATAGGCTAGTATTACCTATCCTTATACCACTTTCTGGCGGAAGTGTGCTTCTGTCTTCAATACCTAGGGAATTTATTGAGGTGAATAAGTATTAATAAAGGTCAGATTGAATCACAAGGAAGGCTCACATTTGATCTTTGAGATGAATGAGCTCATAAGAGTTTCCATGATCTTTCGGTCATCAAACAGGGTCAAAGGATCCTCAATCATTTTTTGGAGTTGCTTAACCTTCTTTTCCATGGATAACAAAAACTCTTCCTGTGTTAACTAAACCTTTTCAACATTGAAAATGGGTGGTTGATTTGTGGATTTAGTCAAATAGGTTTGGTTTTCATTCAAAAAAGGAGGTTGTGTTGGATATGTTGATTCCAAAAATTGTTCCCATGATGGACATGCTGGAATGAGATCAGGATCTGGAACACAGGGATTTCTTGATAAATCCAGCTCATCAGTTGACATTGACAGTCTATGATGTTCGGCACTGGATATTAGACTATTTGTTATAGATTCTGTAGTGAGGGGATGTGGTTCAGGATTAGATGAGGATTGGGTTTCTGAGGTGTGAGAGTCACTAGAATCACAATCCATGTTATTAGAGGCTGATGCTGGTTAAATACTTAATAAAGAGGTTGAAGGATAACCTTTTGAATTGAATATCATTGAGGGAATTGCGAAATAATGTGGGTTTTCCAAGAAGGAGGGATGCACGAGGGCAATTGGGATCCCAAGGGTGGTATATATGCCCGAAAAGTCTTGAACTTTTATATGCTCTTCATACTTTAGTATGACTGATACAGTAATACACAATGGTTACCTGTATGATTAAATGACTCACCATTCATTCAAAAACGTCAAAGAATCTATAGTGCAGACTTTGTTGGTACTTACCTGTATTATAGGTCATCTAACAGGAAAATACAATCAGAAAAGTTTGTTTAGGTATTTTTACAACAAACAATTTCAGAAAAATCATATTAAATTTCAATTGGGGAACCAAAACACCTGTACGATCTGCATTTTGCAATGGGGAATTGTTTGTAGCAGCTATAACAAACAACCCCCCGTATGAAGAATAATTGGCTATGGGGGGTTGTTCGTGGCAGCTGTAAAAAACAACCCCCCGTGTGAACAATAACTGGCTATGGGGGGTTGTTCGTGGCAGCTATAACAAAAAACCCCCCATATGAGGAATAATTGGCTATGGGGGGTTTTTTGTGGCAGCTGTAACAAACAACCCCCCGTGTAAACAATAACTGGCTACAGGGGGTTGTTTGTGGCAGCTATAATGAACAACCCCCCATATAAAGAATAATTGGCTACGGGGGCTTGTTTGTGGCAGCTATAACAAACAACCCCCCATATGAAGAATAATTTGCTATGGGGGGTTGCTTGTGGCAGCTATAATGAACAACCCCCCGTATGAAGAATAACAGGCTATGGGGGGTTGTTCGTGGCAGCTATAATGAACAACCCCCCGTGTGAACAATAACTGGCTACGGGGGGTTGTTTGTGGCAGCTATAACAAACAACCCCCTGTAGCCAATTATTCCTGATACACGGGGTTGTTTGTTATAGCTGCCACGAACAACCCCCTGTATGAAGCATAACTGGCAACAGGGGGTTGTTCATGGCAGCTATAACGAACAACCCCCCATATGAAGCATAACTGCCTACAGGGGGTTTTTGAAGATGCTATGAATTTACCCTTCATTGACAGGGTGTCCAAGCATATCTGCTGCAGTCAAACCCTCATGTGATAAGAACACCCTATGGTTCATCAACCCTGCTATTAGTGTTATTCAAAGAAGCTGATGTGAACCACCAGAAAATTGGAAAAAAGGCTAATTATCCACAGGGGGTTTTCAAATCAACATGACACCAACCATCCCTTACTTTGAATCAGTTAGTGCAAACAGAAGGCACACCTATTCTTGATTTGTTAGCTTGTGAAATTTCAATGCCTGATTTTAAATAAACTAAAAAAGTGTTTTTTCATATTCCCTCTCATCATCCACATTGCATATATAAAGCCTGCCATTAATCAAAAGTTCCTATTTCCGCCGTAGAGGATAGATCCATTTTTTTAAATATCCATTCCATAGATAATTTGAATATCATGTTATATTGCATTGGTGTTATTAATACAATTTTGTGTGAAGTAACACCTTGTATTCTTCATATCCCTCCATCAGCCACCTCCACATATTGGATTCAACTATCTCATGATTACAATAATGTGTATGTCTACTTCTACAATTTAAACAGCATCATTGGGCAATTACCAACAAATTTCTCATCAGCACTTATACCTCACCTCCCAAGTCCCCCCAAAAAACAACTTATGGTCCACCTGGTGGACTAAAATGCCTGGATTCAGACGATGAAGCACAATTCCTCTGTGAATGCGCTTTGAACTTGACTAATTCAATGATATCAACAATCAAAAGTGGGATTTTACTGTTCACCACCTCTTCATATATGCAATATGCCCTCAAATTGTTTTATCAATATCATGTGAGAGTAAATGTGCCTATTTCCTATCGACCTGGAATGCATGTCAACTGCCCAATGAGTCTACAGCTTACTCATATTTCCAAGCAATATTACTCTCCACATTTATTGATTGATGAGTCATTGGATATTGCAAGTGGTTGTGACTTGCAACCTTTATATCCCCCCACCTTCATCAACAAAACTAAGCTACTCTATCATCAAGCACAAGGACTTTCTTTTCTTATAGATCATGAATCTCCTAATTCTGTCTCAGCCATTGCATTTTGGAAAAGGATTTCTTCTCCCTCTAAGATTCTATGGCAGCATAAGATTACTAACGAAACAATAATCACCTCAAACTCTGATTTGCACCCACCATCACCTTTGGGATCAATCCTTGCTGATGACATGGGCCTGGGAAAATCATTGCAAGCAATTTCTCTGTTAGCCCACACTCTTAATTCTGCAAGAAACTACCAGAAATCCAGTTTATCCACTATCAGTGGATGCCAAGCAACCATTATTGTGTGTCCTAAAAGATTGATTGAAAACTGGGAAGAAGAAATAAATAAGCACACACATCCTAATAATTTGCATGTTCTTTGATACCATGGAAGTAATCGTCGCAAAGATTTCATCATTAAATCCATTCAAAGCAATATCATTATCACAACCTATGAAGCCCTCAGAATGGACTTCAGGTTAACACCAAAAGGGTCAGTTTATGATTATCAATGGTATAGAGTAATTTTAGAGGAAGCACAGTAAGTCAGAGCTGCAAAGTCATTTGGGTTTGAGATTCCATAATCAAAACTAATAACTTCATAATTTGGCTAACAGTGTTATTAGAAATTCTCATGCACATGTTCATGCTGCAATCATGTCCCTTCAAACACAGAACCTACTATGTCTTACAGGGAACCCATTGAATAATTCTCTCAATGATTACATGTCATTGTTTGGATTCATCTCTTGTAATCAGCCATTAGGGGCCCAGCCATGGGATGGTATATTACAAAAGCAACTTGAAATTGGCGATTTGAAGCCCTTTCATATGTTCACATGCCATTTGATGCTACGCCAATTGAAAACAGTGGTTCTTCCAAGTTTACCTATTATATGTGAAGAAGAGGTTTGCAGGCCATTACCTCCAACTATTAGACTGTATTATGATAGAATTTTTATGGAAACCTTTTCTGAATATCTCTATACTGATGAAGCTAAGGAGGAAAAGAAGAAATCCGAGAGAAGAAATTTATTAGTTAGTATTCAGCAATTAAGACGCTTATGGAATAATCCCATACTAGCAGAAACAACCAGTTCAAGGGAGGAAGTTGATTATTCAAACTTCTCAGAAGTTCAAAGTATGTCAAGTCAATGTGAAAATGAACCCAATTATTTGATAAAGAAGATCACCACAAGTCAATGCCTTGAAAGCTGGAAGATACTGGAATTAATGAACCTTTTAAAAAAGGAAGTAATAGAAGTGCCAGAAGCCAAGTGTGTGATTTATTCTCAATGGACACAATTTTTAGATTTGTAGGTATATCTTATACTTCATCTTACATGAGCTTTCTGACTTATTTGCTAATATAAACTCATAGGATTGGAATTGTCTTGGTCCATAAAGGATTAAGTTTTTCTCGAATTGATGGAAAAAACTCATCCAAAAATCAACAAAAATCCCTCTCACAGTTTTCTAGTCAAAGTGATTGTAAAATTCTACTTGCATCTCTCCTTGCTGCTGGTACAGGTCTCAATATTACGTGTGCACAAATTGTATTTATAATGGTAAGTTTTGTAATAAGCATAATTAAATAGTTAAGCTAATTACTTGCATTAAAGGATCCACATTAGAATCCTTCCCAAGAATCACAGGCAATAGACAGACTACATAGAGTAGGGCAAAGTAGCATCGTGAAGGTTTTCCATTTCATATCACAAGATACCATAGAAATAAATATTCAAAGGGTATGATATGGAACCATTCAATCTTTTGGGAGAGAAATCTAATTGAAGGAAATTCTTTTTCATTATTTAATAGGTTCAAGAGCATAAAAAGAAACTAATGAGGTAATTACTTATTTTTATTCCACTACTATTTCTTTTAAATATCTCATTTATAATGCTTGATTAATTCAGGTCCACCATGTTAATGACATTTTATTGGGAGACATTATTGCTCAAGGAGATAATGAGTTATAATAAAAAAAAGTGAGACCACCTTCTATACATTCAAGGAGTCAAATAAAACAGGAATTCCACCAAGTTTCAAGATAATTGAACAAATTCAAAAAAAATTCCAAACTCCTCCTTCAAAGCTACCATCAAATATTTCATCTTTTTTTATTCCCAGACCTATTATTTGCTGCTGGGTAAGGCTCTTGAGGGCTCCAGAATCATAGGCTCCGTAGCTCCAACAACTAGGAATATGTACATCATCCTCATCATGAGTTGTGGGCTCTCTTGGAGGCTTTACTACCTTTTTGCCACTTTTACCTATGCTTTGGCCTAATCCCATTGACTCATCAATCTTGTACATGATCTTGTTTAAAAGTGTTGAACGCCAATGTAACCCTAATTTTCGCAGCTTAACCACTCCAGAGTTTTCAATGTATTCCTTGGTAGCTGAAAAGACATGTGGTTCATCAAATTGGGAGGCCAATCGGAAATAACCATTCTCATTGCACCATTGTTGTCTTCTCTCTGCCAGCTAAAAAGAGAAACATTAAGTGCACATCAAGAATAATAATTACAAAAAACTTACCCTTTTTCTAGCTGCTTCTAATCTTTTCTTTTCTTTGCGTGCTGAAATGAAATTGACACCTTTCTGTTTGTTGCGATACTCATTAGATAAGTATGTGAAATACGTCTCCGGAATTACTGTAACTATTGCATGATTATTATGGTCAGGAGACCAATAATAATTGTTGTATTCACCAGATCTCAATGCCATATCAAATGTGCAATAGAACAAAGTGGCCATCAGTTCATTATAAGGATGCTTCCATCCACTACACCAATCAAATGTACAGTGTGTCAACCCTAGTGATTTCACTTGTGTATTGACATAACTCTTGAAGGCCTTGCTTTGTATGTTCTGTGAGGCAGTAGAAGTCAATTGGTGTGGATAGAATGCAATTATTTTCCCACGAATTAAAGCCAGCTGTCTTTCTGCATCATTTGGTGGATCAGGAAGTGTGGTAATGTCCTTGGCTACCATATTGAGGATTTCATGGCAGTGTATCTGAACAATTGTACGCATTGATTTGCTTCCATCTGGAAGTACTCCCTTCAGTTCCTTCAGATGTTCTTTTGGTGATTTTCTCTTTGCTGATGCACTATTTTTTTTTCTCAAACCTTTGTTAGATTGGGCCCTTGCATATCTAGCATATTGATCTTCATTCCCTGTGTTTTCAATAAATTACCATTAATACATTATTACACCAAACAAAGGAATTTATTTACATACCATCTGAGTCACTAAACAAGGATTCATGGAAATAATTATCTGGAGCTAATTCTTGTGAAGTTGATTTCAAATTTCCCTTGTTATTTTTTGAAAGATTGGTCCCACCCTTATGTCTTGAATAATCTGCCATTGTTTTTAGTCCCAGATTATCATTTTTTGCTGGAATCTTAACTCGGCTTGTTGATGCTACTGAGGATGCTGCAACTATCTGCTCCTGATAATTTGAAACTTGATGTTCAGGATCCTTGGGCTCAGCTAAAATGGATAGTTTCAAAGAAGAAATTAAGTTTAATAAATGTTCAGTATGCACTTGAAGAACCATGTTTTAAGCTCACTTGCCCACTCCTTCCCTTTGGAGCTTTTCATTTGGATCATAGGATTTGAAACAGATTTAAGCTGTATGGGTGAAGAGTAACCATCGTCACTACCTGTGTTTATCAAGATTCAAAGACCAATAGGGTTTTAGAAAATATAATATTTGATCAATTTTGGGATGAAGAATTACTATCTTCCTCCTCATTACTCTGTTCAATGCGTATTCTTTGTTTTTGATTTTCCTTTGTATTTGAATGGCTTGAAAATGGAAAAGAAAATAATCCTGGCCTTTGTGTTTCAATGGGTACTTTGGCCTGATACAAATCTTTGGGTTCTGTGGGGATGGAAAATGGGTCAGACATGCTTTTCCTCTTTCTCTCTTGTGCTATTGAATAATTTCTCCAGTTAGCTTCTATTAAATTAATGTTGGATACAAATGGTCACTTTACTAACCAAGCCAACCATGAATTTTCCTAGGCCAGTATTGACCAAACTTTGGAATTTCTGGTCCATATGATACCTGATAAATTCATTTGTAATTACAGTAATGAAAAAAGAACATACTTGATAATTCTTCTTCCGAACTTGATGTAATTCCACCTTCATTGGCTTCAAATATCTGGTGCACTCTTTTTGGTACTGAAATCATCTTCCTACCAGGAACTTCTGCACGAACAATTTGAACAGGGATCTGCCTCAAATTTGTTGGTGTAGAAATTTGTGGATTTTCAAATTCCATTGGGAGAAGGACCCCCAGTAGATATTTGGATGGAAGGATGCTCCATAACTGTTGACTTTCTTTTAAGACTTGAGGAAGAGCTGGGACCCGGTTTCAAGCTTTCATCATAATGAACCCTGCATTTGTTACGTTCTGATGGAACTGAGGCTTTCCCAATTTGCGGATGGCTTCTAGCATGCTCTTCTTGAATGTGAACTTCTTCCCTCTGGCGAAAAGCCTCAAATTCATCGATTTCAGCCTGGCCTGCAGGTTGAGATTGATTATAATCTATGAAATATATCAAGAATAGTTAAAACCTCCTATTTTGTGGTAATTAATATGTAATTGAAAGTACACCTTTATATATAGATTGATGGGAAGCTTTTGGCGTCTCCAGATTAAGATCAGACATTCCACTTTCCTCTGATTCCTTGGATTCTGTTCAGTTTACATCAAAAAATAAGTACATAAATATTATTATAATAATTAATTACTTACCTGATCCACTTGAGGAATATGTAACCAATGGTTTTATTTGAACTAGCTTCAATGGGTTTGGAATTGCTGGCCTATTTGCAGGACCAGATACCTTTGGGGATGATGATTTCTCTTGCAAGCTCGTCTTACTGGGACTTGGTGGATATGCCACCCTTGATGAAGGAGATTGTGTCTGATGAATCGCACCACTGGGAAGTGGGGGTACAATTGATGGACCACCCACTTTTGGTGAGGATATTGGTGGACCAGCCACTTTTGGTGAAGATAGATTTATTGAGCTGGTAGTCTGTGGAGGTGGGGTTGGTGTGGTAGATCGATGTATAGCTTCAGGGGCTTCTTTATCTGGAAAAAAATGAATTATGATTAGAAAAGCATATGAAATAAGCTAAAATTTTAGATATGGAGCTCACAATCATCAGAGCTATCTGTCACGCTAGCAGGAAGTGAGATATTATATGGATCCATGTGGTATGAATGATTCAGTTTTGATTGAAAATTTTTGTTTAGAAAATGATTGTAAAGGTATGTGCAAATTATTCAGTTGGAAAGGAAGCGCATGGGATAATCTTAGGCACAGGTATCTTATATATAAGATCAATCCTCAATACTATGTATCCCATTATTTAATTATAATAATGAAATCAAGGATAATGAAATCAAGGATGATTCAATCATTTTCCAAAGATCCATTATTCATCAACCATCTGGATTGCTTTTATATTATTGTTTCCATAGCAATTAATTGTATTCAATATATGATGACTTGAATTTTGATATGAAAGCCAATCATATGGCTCATTTCTCAGACACTTACTTATCAATTGTTGATTAATATAGGTGATAATGGTATTGATACATACAGATAATGATTATTTGCGTAAGTCTTGTGGTATCCCAAGGAGTGTAGGGTTAGTACCTATCCATAGACCAGGAACAACAACTAAGAATAATTTGGGAAACCCATCCTTTACACATTATTGCCCATTTTACAGGTAGTCAAATGCTTTCTCAAAGGGGATTGATGCACAGGGTTTGGCTCAAATCAGTGATTGAACTTAACCTTGTATTTGAAGGTGGATTTTCAATAGTGGCTTGTTTGAAAAAGCTAGGGTGAACCAAACTCTTTTTGGAACTTGATTCTTTGAAAAAACCCTTTGGCGTATTTGACTTGCAGCTATGACAAACAAACCCACATATGGGTGTAATGAAAAATGGAAGGTTGCTTTTAGAAGATATGTAAAACAACCCCCCATATCAAGGGTCACAAGAAAAAGGGTGTTGTTCATACCAGTTGTGATAAAAAACCCACCAATAGATGAGTAATATCAAACAAGGTGCTGTTTTAAGCAGCTTTAACAAAAAATCCCCTAACAGAAGGGTAATAGGGAGTGGGGGGTTGTTCAAAGGAGCCAGAACGCATAACCCCCCAACAGAAGGGTAATAGGAAACAGGGGGTTGCTCAAAGGAGCAAGAACAAACAATCCCCAACAGAAGGGTAATAGGAAACGGGGAGTTTTTTGTGGCAGCTATGACGAAAAAACCCCTGTAGGAAGGCTAATAGGAAACGGGGTTTTTTGAAGACGCTAGAACAAACAATCCTGGCAGAAGGGTAATAGGTAACAGGGCGATGTTTGAAGCAGCTAGAATGAACAACCCCCAAACCACCCAGTAGATGAGTAATACCAAACAAGGTGTTGTTTTGAGCAGCTTTAACAAAAAATCCCCCAAAAGAAGGGTAATAGGCAACAGGGGGTTGTTCAAAGGAGCCAGAACAAACAATCCCCCAACAGAAGGGTAATGAGCAACGGGGGGTTGTTTGAAGGAGCCAGAACAAACAACCCCCGACAGAAGGGTAATAGGAAATGGGGGGTTGTTCGTGGCAGCTATGACAAACAAACCCCGATAGGAAGGCTAATAGGCAACGGGGGTTTTTTGAAGACGCTAGAAAAAACAATGCTGGCAGAAGGGTAATAGGTAACAGGGGGATGTTTGAAGCACCTAGTATGAACAACCCCAAACCACCCAGTAGATGAGTAATACCAAACAAGGTGTTGTTTTAAGCAGATTTAACAAAAGATCCCCCAAAAGAAGGGTAATAGGGAAGGGGGGGTTGTTCAAAGGAGCCAGAACAAACAATCCCCCAACAGAAGGGTAATAGGCAATGGGGGTTGTTTGAAGGATCCAGAACAAACAATCCCCGACAGAAGGGTAATAGGAAACGGGGGGTTGTTTGTGGAAGCTATGATGAACAAACCCCCATAGGAAGGCTAATAGGCAACAGGGTTTTTTGAAGACACTAGAACAAACAATCCTGGCAGAAGGGTAATAGGCAACAGGGGGATGTTTGAAGCATCTAGAATGAACAACCCCCAAACCACCCAGTAGATGAGTAATACCAAACAAGGTGTTGTTTTAAGCAGCTTTAACAAAAAATCCCCCAAAAGAAGGGTAATAGGCAACAGGGGGTTGTTCAAAGGAGCCAGAACAAACAATCCCCCAACAGAAGGGTAATAGGCAATGGGGGGTTGTTTGAAGGAGCCAGAACAAACAACCCCAGACAGAAGGGTAATAGGGAACGAGGGGTTGTTTGTGGCAGCTATGACAAACAAACCCCCATAGGAAGGCTAATAGGCAACGGGGGTTTTTTGAAGACACTAGAAAAAACAATCCTGGAAGAAGGGTAATAGGTAACAGGGGGATGTTTGAAGCAGCTAGTATGAACAACCCCCAAACCACCCAGTAGATGAGTAATACCAAACAAGGTGTTGTTTTGAGCGGCTTTAACAAACAATCCCCTAAAAGAAGGGTAATAGGGAACGGGGGGTTGTTCAAAGGAGCCAGAACAAACAATCCCCCAACAGAGGGGTAATAGGCAACGGGGGGTTGTTTGAAGGAGCCAGAACAAACAATCCCCCAACAGAAGGTTAATAGGCAACGGGGGGTTTTTTGAAGGAGCCAGAACAAACAACCCCCGACAGAAGGGTAATAGGAAACAGGGGGTTGTTTGTGGCAGCTATGACAAACAAACCCCCGTAGGAAGGCTAATAGGCAACGGGGGTTTTTTGAAGATGCTAGAACAAACAATCCTGGCAGAAGGGTAATAGGTAACAGGGGGATGTTTGAAGCAGCTAGAATGAACAACCCCCAAAAAGAAGGGAAATGGGCTAAGTGGGGTAGTTCAAACCAGCTATGTCAAACAAACCCCCATGAAAATCTAATACAAAACGGGGGTTGTTCAAAGAAGCTAAAACAAACACCTCCCAAGCTGATGGGTAATGATCCATGGGGGGTTATTAGAAGTAGCTGTAGAAAACAACACCACATTTGGAGGTCAATGGAGAATAGAGATTTTCAGGTTCAGTTGTGGCAAAACCCCATGTTGAGAGGGTAATAATAAACAAGGAATTTTGATTTTTATCAACTGTTTTGAAAAATGACCCATTCAAGGGGTAATTAATCATGAAAGGCTGTTCTAATCATATATTTGAGAGAATCCCCTGTAAAAAGGATAATAATATCAGGGGGCAGTTTCAATGACAAATTATGAAGAACAACACATCAAAAATTAGGTTTTAAACCCACTGAATATGTGGCTTTTGATCAACTATAGTATACAACCCTGTTTGAGCCATTGCATATCAGTACCTTTCCTATCTAAATTTGGAAGCATAGCTGTGAAATGAGTTACTAGTGGGAAAGTCATCTCTGCCATGATATCTTAAAATTAGATTTTTAATAATTTGGTTTGTACCAACTGTACACAGCTGTATTCCAATTGAAAATAAGAATATAAGTATTTATATATAGCCCTTGCATTTGAAAAAAGCCAAGTCAATAGCTTATTTTTTCTCTTTTTAATATTTAATCATACTAATCTCAAGCTAACACCCTACCTCTTAATAGCCCCTGATGAATTTTAAAAGTTATTCAAAACTGAAGATTTGCCTATGTAAGGAATGCATCAAAAAAACACATCACTCACCCTCTGGTATCTCTTGTGGCCTAGCGTTCACCAGAAATGATTATATATATCATATTGACAAGATTTCAAAACAAATTCAAGATAAAACACAAGCTATTGGCTTTAATTCTGATGCTGAAATCAACAATCACAGGTATTCATGTGCTTCTCTGGTTATAGCATCTGAAAAGTTCCATCAGAAACAGACATTTGATAATTCAATACATTCTGACCCAATGTCAAATTTGGAACATTTTGATTGCTCATTTTGGTCCTATCAGCATTTGGTACAAAATAACAATTCAGGCATTACAGCAATGATTATCATGGCCATATTGGATAGCTATCATGATATTGGCCGCAAGGCATCCAGGTTCCTCCTCCCAGCTTTAAAAGTCTTAATAGAACAATTGCAGAAGAAGCAAGAAAAAGTATTAAAGGAAAATAAAATGAAAATACCAAAGGATCCAATTTCTATCTATCAATGGTTAAGATTGGATCCTACACTTGTTTCTTATGTTTCCTGTCCTTAATGCTGGGTTTTGGCTTCCCAATGTGAAGTAGAAGGCAATTTAAATATTAAATGTCATATGGACCTTGAGCCCCATGAAATTCAAGCTCCATGTAATGAACCACTTGGAAAAATTATTGATTTACCTCATCTACCCCTGAAAAAGCATTTCTCACCCCACAAGCTTTTCTACTATGAAAATTTCAAGTCTTGGCTGGGGCACTTTCTTCAAAGACCAAAGATCCATGAATTGCTATCCTTGCACATTGAAGCTCAAAATAACTCTGAAGTAACAGACATTTGGCAAGGTGAAATTTGGAAGAACTTCAAAGGGAATCAAGAATCTCCATTTCTTACAAAGCCTGGGAATCTTGCATTTTCACTATATGTTAATTGGTTTAATGCCTTTGGAAATTCCAGCCGTACCTCCATTACTGGAGGTATAATGCTGGCTTGTCTCAATCTTCCTCCTGAAGTACATATGAAGCCAGAAAACATTTATATTCCAGCCATCATTCCAGGACCAAAAGAGCCAAATGGTGAACAGCTTAATTACCTGCTGAGACCGCTTGTTGAAGAGCTCAAAGAGCTTTGGAAGGGTGTTCAGTTTTTTCCAACCAGAAATTCCAACTCAGGTGAAACCATTCAATTAGCCATTTTGACTGTTATTGGTGATATTGTGGCTATTAGAAAGATAACTGGGTTCATTTCACATTCAGGTTCAAGATTCTGTAGCTTCTGTACAATCCACAAAGATCATATTGAAGATATCAAAACATATATATGGCCTAGCAGAAAGTTACGTTCACATAAACAATATGTGGATTCCTGGCTCAATTTCTCAACTGCTACTGAGCAAGCTTCATTTTTCAAGGAGAAAAGTGTACGCTATTCAATCCTTGAAGATCTTCCTTACTGGGATGCAACGAAAATGGTATCTTTAGATATTATGCACAACTTATTATTAGGTGTAGTCAAGGATCATGTATTTTTTAAGCTATGTGTTCCCTAGCCAACATGGAAGAATAAAAGAAATAAGTCAGAAGAATTGGGAATTTTTGAGAATGATTCCACAGATAGTGATGATATTGAAGTTATTATTTCCAGAAAAGAATGGAGAGGATTACAGAATGAAGCACAAAGCCGAATCAATCAGTTTAAAGCACAAGAAATCTCAACAAGAAAGATGAAGAGTAGTGATAATATTTATTTTTCCTCCCTGACAGAGCCTTACAATGATGATCCAGACTTTATTCCTATCAGCTCTGAAATCAATGCAGAAGGATTTGATTTATCATTTCATTCATATGGAGTTTTTAACCATGAAAATATCAAAGACTTACGTCAAATAGTAGAACAAACAACTATTCCTTCTTTCTGGACAAGGGTCCCAAAGAATCTTGGCTCAGCTAAACATGGAAGTCTCAAGGCCTCTGAATGGGAGCTACTATACAAGGTCTACTTACCTTCCTTCTTTTTAGTTTCTCAGCTTGAGGGGAAAGAAGCTTCTTTGGGAATTATGAATAATACATTCTTACTTATCAGCTGTTTAAATATTGCAATGTCTGCAAATGTAACACAGAAGAAGGTTGGTGATTGGACAATACTTTGGTCAAAATTTCAAAAGTCCTGTCAAAAGATTTTCCCTAATCAGAGAAGCAAACCCAATTATCATTTCGCCAATCATATTCCTGAATTGATGCTTCGATGGGGTCCATGTAGGGGAACAGCTACTTGGGCCTTTGAGCAGATGAATGGTAACTGGAGTAAGCTTTTATCCAACAATAAATTATGTGGGTTTTTTTAAAAAAATTTGAATTTAAATGATCAATTCCTATCAATAAATACTAATAAAAGGAATCTTCCAGCAAATATATCTTTAACGATGTTAAAAAAGACATGCCAGAAGTCAAACCTAGCATATGTTTTGCATTCACAAGATTCAACAGAAATGATTTCTCAAATAAATAGTCTCTTGAGCTTAAACAATGAAGCAAAGAATTGCTCAAAGAGTCCACAATGGCTTGATGATTGTAGCTATGAAGAAATACTTAAATTCCTTCAAGTCAGGTATCCACTCAAAAAATACATTGCTTGTCACAATGCACATTTATTTAGTGATAATTATAAAGTTCTGTCCCCTTATTACGAATCACACTTGACCTTTAGTTTTAATGGGAACAATTTCTCCACTCATATGAAGAATAGGGGAAACAGCCAAATAACATATAAAAATAATGGAATAGTAGAATTTGGAATAATAAAAACAATTTATTCCCTGGTTGATCCATACATCACTCAGGAACAATATTTCATTAGAGTTTCTCCTATACAAATAGAAACCAATTTTCTTCTTGATTGGCCATATTTTAATATATACAGGGGTTTCAAATCAAATAATTCAATAATTAATCAATCTTATGATATTCTATCATATTTTGGTCTTCTTGAGTATAAAAAGTACCTCTGCATTGTTCAATTGTATCCATTATTGAATGGTTTGTCATTGTAGGAGATAACATAATTTAGCTTTAATTATGAACTAGTTGAAAAAATATATGTACTGCATTAAGATGGCTCAAAGCAGATCTTTTGGCTGCATAAGGGATTTTTATGCAATTTAGAAAAGCCCCTCTTAACCTATCTATTGGATAGCTCTTACAATCCTAATTTCTAGTACTTTTCATACCCTGTAATATATGCTTTCTCCCCTCTCAGGTCCCTATGAGGTTTTAATCCTTAGGCTCACAGGGTATTTGGAATTGTGACTGTAAAACAGGTCTGTAAAAACTTAGAGTTTATCTGATATAAAATTTTAAAAATTTCCCATCATGTGGTTTCATGATAGCATAGATTTGAGGAATACATGAATGGCTCCAAAAGGGTATTATCCAACCTCAATTCAACTTCCATGTGACTTTGTAATATCCACTTTCAGGAGGCTTAATTCCAAGGCAGAATACTGAGAAAGATATTATGTGGTTCTAAATAATTTCCAATTCAAAATATGTTTATATTTTGCCATCATCTCACTTTCCAAGCTTCAATTAATGTTTTAGAATCCTTAATGATGGGTGTTTATTTTTTTTTTAATTTTAATATTTTCTTTTTGTCATATTCAAGCCATATTTAAGGAACATAATGGTTAGAAATAGGCCATTAAGTTACTACCAATATGTCACATTTCCGTTTTATCAAAGGAATATGTTATTACTGGTCAGCCACTTGGACTAAAAATGCCCTGGTGAATGGAGGACATCCTTAGGAGGTTCTGTGCCTATGGCATGGAATATAAGGAACATGAGGGATATACCCATGACTGGGTTACCCTTCTACCAGCAGTCAAACTGGCTTATAATAAAATTCAGCACTCTACAACAGGAAAAACACCTGCACTGGTAGACAAAGGGTGGAATCCCTTGTTGCCTGTGGATCACTTGAAGAAGAATCTTCTGCCCATCCACCCCACAGCAAAAGACTACCATGATATGTGGAAGAGAGTTTGTGAAACAGATGCTAAATGCATAGCTGAGGCAAAAGATTATAATAAGCAGAGGTGGGACAAGGCACACATGGAACCGGACTTTCAGGAAGGGGACCAGGTGTTAGTGTCTACACTGAACTTTAACAATCTTAAAGGACCCAAGAAGATGACAGACTCATTTGTAGAGCCCTTCACTATCATTAAGTTGATAGGCAGGAATGCAGTGGAAGTCAAGCTCACAGAGGAGTTTTCCGGGAAACACCCAGTATTTCCAGTGAGTTGGGTCAAGCCATACTTCCAAACAGAAGAGGGTGAATTCCCCTCCAGGAAGAAGAACCTCACACCACCAGAAAGAGTGGAAGGAGAGGACTCCGCAGGACCTGTGAGTAAGATCATCAGGGCCAGGAAGATCAGACTTAATGGGAAATATCAAAGACAATATTTGGTCAGATTCAAGAACCAAACAGCTGATAAAGACAAATGGTTGGAAGAAGATGCCATACCAGAAGGGAACCTTCATTTAAGGAGATTCAGAGCCTCTAGGAGGAGTGAAAAGTCTCAAAAATAATGAGCCTTTTTTAGACAGAGGGTACATCAGCCTGTGACTCAAAACCAGAGCATAAGCATGACAGCCAAAATACCATAAACCAATGGTATAGCCAAGATACCACAAAAACATGGAGCTGAGCCAAATCAGCTCAAAAGGTATCAAACAAAAGTGGAAACTCACACTGTGGGAACTCCTCTTGTGTGGGATTAACATGAGGCAGTACCTGGAGGGGGAAATCACAGGTAACTAGTTTTGAATTGCTGATAACTCCTGTAACCAAGGGTGGCAAGGGTGTATTGCCTGCCCCTCCTAAAATACTGAACCAAAATCTTCCTTGGAGCTCACAAACCAAAATAAAATTAGTAAGTGGCTTTACAACTGCAGAAGAAAAAATTCAGCAGTCCCACATCAGACCTATTCAATAAATAATAATAAAAGAAATGTCAGTAATTTGGTTAATTTTTTAGATTTAATGAAATACTTTTAATTTTAATCTTTTGGTTAAATTGAGGTGAGTGGTTTCTTCTTGGTGATAAATCCTTGGTAGGATGGTTTTTTTAAGGTGTTCTGGAAAGCTGGATGAGTGTTGATAAAGGTAATTTTGTTTAAGGTAAAGTTATAATAGAGTAGAATAATTTTTTAAAGGTTTGTTATTTTTTTTAATAGTGTTTAATAATAAGATAAAATTGTATTTGTTAAATTTAAGAGGTAAGATTCTTTAATATTTTATTTTCTTTTTTTTGAAAGGGGTAAGTTAATTTTAAATCTTGATAAATGGTGTTAATTTTTACTGGATAAAATATTTTAATAGACTAGTAACCCTAAGCTTGGGTACTGGGTAGTTTTTTAATAATAATTTTTTTTTAATACTAAGATTCCACTGAGCTTAGCTACTGGGTAATTTTCAACACTATACTTCCACTGAGCTTAGCTACTGGGCAAGTAAATTCACTATGATTTTCTGGACTACCTCCCAGGTGAGAGATGACTTATTCCTGTGCTTGTAATCTGCAGAGGATATATTGTGCATGGGGGGAATTTGAAATTTGGGGGGAGAGAGCCCCTCTATTTATACCTTTTGGGAGCCTAGAGGGCCCTCCATGGGAGCTGTCTTTTTCCACTTTAATTCCTCTTGATTTCATCATGTGACTCTGTTTTTGGTGAGGACCTTTCTTACATGGGTCAGGTGATTTCAGGTTTTGTGATAATTTTCTCTCTGCACAGCCTCCATTTATCACATGATCATATTTTGGTGGACTGATTATGATGTGATATTCTTGGATTTTCCTTGCATGCATGAGGTGATTTCATTTTGGCTGAGGATTTTTCTTGTGCACAGCCTCTTTTTTGTCACATGATATTCTGTTGGTGGATGCAGTATCACATGTTGACCTTTTAATTCCTTTGCATATGTCCTATTTTAGGTTTGATAGAAGTGGCTGTGTAATTTATGCAGGTGTCATGTTGTTTTTCTTCTTTTTGAGCTTTAAAATGAAGTCAGGTGATAATTTCTTGCACTGGTGAAATTACTGTTATGTATGAGATGATGTGATTTTTGAGTTTGACACATGCTGTGCATAGTCATGTGGTTGAGATTTAATTAAAATTGTGTACTGCATGCAGCCTGTTGTAACTATCTTTGGTTTGCATGAGGTGATGAGTGGTGTAAATAAATCTGATTCTGTTTTAAGGTTTAAAGTGGGGTTACTTTGTATATAAGATAAGGTACTCCTGTGGCTGTGTTGTCAATGGGCTGCAGGAATTCCATGGGGCTGGGCTTTGCATCATGTGACTTTGAATGCAAGTTGGCTGTATAACTAATGCATGTGTCATTTTCTTGCTGCATGAGTCCTATGGCTGTAAGAGGGTGTAAAGCTGGGTGGGGTGTGTAATTTAAAGGGTGGTACCTTATTTGTTGGAACTAGTGTACTATATGTAACTTGATTTTTTTACATATGCATAATGAAATTGAATAATTTATTTAAACACATACACTGCCCTTTGGTGCCTGTGCCATGGTTTTATGAGTTAAATCCAGCTTCTTGCTGTAAAATTGACCTTTTGGTGTAAAATTTGAGTGTAAGTCTGCCTGTAGGCTGGATTTACTGGTGTTATGGGGTACTATGAGCTTGAGCCTGGTGAAAAAAATGGTATGGAATACCACAACACCTTTCTGAAAATATAAGTCCCATCACCATAGGACAAAGAATAACAAAGTTATTCCTGCTCAAAGTTCTTGCTGAGCATAAACCTTAATTTTCACCTCTCATCTAAAATCCAGAAGGAGAGGCTTAACCCCATAAAATGGGTATTCAAAATGAAGCTCTAAGACAGGGCTATCCAATGGTACTAGCCAAACTGAGCTAGCACCAGTATTACTTGAAGTATGGCCAAATTCAGGCCAAATAAGGGTGAACAAAACATTCACGTCTCATCTAACTTTTGCAGTTTTAGCGTGAGATACCTAAAGTGGGGTCTTTTTCAAAAGAGAAAAAACACGGCTATCTTATGATGACATCCATTTTCCCATATCTCAACTATGTCAGAAGTTATGGGGCAAATAAGCTCAATACAGCTTTTTGCCTATACCATGCAAAGGCACAAAAATCTTGTACATGGGATAACTTTGCCATATTTAATGATACCCATATCAAATGAGGTACCATTGTGTAGAGCACATACAGGGCTACACACCGAATCAATTGTGAGGTTAATATCTCATGAATTGACAGAGTTATGGCTTTTTAAAGGGCAGATTCCCACCTGCTGTCATATATGGCCTTACCATGGGATAATATCCCATAACCATGAATATGAGGTGTCAAATAGACAAAGAAGCTTGTTTTTACTTCAATACCTCATATGTTAGCCAATACTGGGGTCCCATACAGTTTCTGTACAGCATTCTATGCGTCATACACGTCAGAATCAGGCTGTGAGGTCCCCACATGAAAACCTTCACCCTGTATTGGTGAAAACTTCCCAGATGTGGTTTCCAAACCACATCCAAGACCAATACAGGCTATACAGGCTGTTTTAAAACCACAAGCCAGTCCTAGAGAGTGAAAATTTTTGACTTCCTCTACAAGGAAAGGTCTAGCACCCTTTCCACCCCATTTCAGGATAAAAAGGAGGCTTTTCACAGCCAGAATTCTTTTCTCATCCTGCTCTTGAATACCCTACGTAGTAAACTGTCAAAAACAGTCTTACTATTGGGTAATAATCGGGTATAATTATAATTTCAATTATTGCAGCTCATATTATAGTAATCCAACTGGTAAGACTGCACCCAGGGTTCTCAATAGCGCTCACTACCACTATTATTTAATAGTAGAACCCTTTAATTACATTATAAATTTTTATTTTACTCAACCACTATTATCTTAAATCATTTTTTACGTGTCACAGTCAAAGTTCTAGTTGTAAATAGCCTACTTACTGCTTCAACATAGCCTCTATCTGACAAACACACTACCAAAGGAGGTATGGAATTGTAATTTACAATAGTAAAAACAGGCACATTACCATAGGTAGAAATGCAGAAAGAATTTTCACTTGATATATACAATATTTCTAACCATGAACCTCTAGAAGAATTGCTCAATTAATTCAAAGAGGGCCAATTTATTTCTAACCTCACCACTAAGCAAAAACTTAGTTTACTGAAAATACTGCAGAAGAAGATACCAGCCTTTTACATTGGTGAAGATCCCTTGTGAAAAATCAGAGGCCATGATATAGAACCATATCTGCATGTGGAACAACCTTATTCACCCATGCTCAGAAGACTTCCATATCCAGCAAGCCTGCAAACTAGGAAAGAAGTTCAAAAACACAGCAATGAGCTCCTAGATATGGATGTTATCAGGAAGATAGGAAACAATAAAATAGTGGAAAGAACCACTGCTGTCCCTATTACCTGTTATGATGGCAGATCTAGGTTGTGTGGAGATTTCAGAGGCCTGGACAACTACACAAAAGCTGATAGGCACCCTATACCAAGTATACCTCATTGCCTAGACGAGCTGGCAAAAGCCAATTACATAACCAAGATGTATTGTATGAAATGATTTCACCAAAATGGAGCTAAACCAAACTCCATGAATTTACTCAGCATTTTATGTCATACGTGCATATATGAGTACACTGGAATGCCATTTGGCATCAACAATTCCCCACCCCATTTCCAAAGGATGATGGACCCAATATTTCAAGAATAAATATTGGAATGCTGGATGGTAGTATCCTTGATGATACAATTATATCTTCATAGACATGGGAAGACCATGTTGTGTAAATAGACAGAGTCCTTAGTAAATGTAAACCCATTAATCTTAAAATCTCACTTAAGAAGTGTAATTTTGGTCAACAAAAACTATTGGCACTAGGAAATAAAGTCTCAGGACTTAACCTGGGCATTGATAAGAACAAAGTAGCAGCAGTACTGAAAGATCCAGTACCCAAAAACATCAAAGAGATGCAATCTTTCCTTGGGCTTGCTAGCCAGTATAGACACCACATGAAAAACATTTCCCACATAAATAGTAGTCTATACAAGTTAGGTTCAAAATATGTATTTTTTGAAATTACCAAGGAAAGGAGGGATACATATGAGAGGAGAAAATAAGAACCCAATTGTGGATGTTGAACCAAGGAAGGGAGTAATATGCCAAATCTCTGGGAAATTGAAATAGAGTGTTGGTGAACAAATGTAAGCCCTTACATGTTTTTACCAACCACCTACATGTTTTTACCAATTTATGGACCAAAACACATAGGTTTATGGTAAAAACATGTAAGTGACCCTACTCTTTCCAAAGAAGTTCCTCAAGGTCAGTCTTGAGGTTTTTTCAAATTTTTTTGTCATCCTTTTTCTGACATGAAATGTCAAAATCCCAAATTTTTTCCAATTTTTTTTTTCCAATTTGACAAAATGGAATTTTTTTTAAAAATTCATATAAAATCTTCCCACTTGTGAATTTCATTAATTTTTTTCTAAAACAAAGGCTTCAATCTCGACAATAAAGAGCTTGAAGGCCATGATTTTGGAAAAAAAAATGGTGGGACAAGTGAAGGCCCGAGAAAGGGTTTTTTTTCAAATGTTTTCTTATGTGTTTCTAATATGACTATTTTTAAAAAATTAATTTGAAATCTTCCCACTTATTAATTTCCTTCACTTTTTTATGAAAAATGAAGGTTTCAATCTGGAAAATAAAGAACCAGAAGCCCATAATTTTGGGAATTATTTTGGTTGGACAACAAGTGAAGGTGCCAAAAGTGTTTTTCTTTCAATTTTTTTTCTTGTTTGTAATATGACTATTTTTAGGTAGAAAATTGCCACATCTGTGTAAAAAATGAGACTGAGGTGGCATTTAAGCAAGAAATACGGCTGAGGAGGGGGATCATTGGCGTAAATCCTATATACAAAAATCAATCAATATGAATCAACCTCCAAAATTGTTGGTTTTTTCTGAGGGGGGAGGAACATTGGAAATATATAACATCCTGTGTTTCTCAAATTTGTTGGCCCACCCCAGGGCTTGTGTTTGGGAATGAAATTCCCAATTCACAGTGATATGGTGGACTGGATAAACTTTGGAAATGATTATATCCAAAGGCAAAAAGAGAACAGCTATCCAAGAAGCAGATGAAAATGGGGGGATTATCATTTGGAGGACAAAAATCAGGGGAAAAAGAGAAGGATTGAACTTTGGAATAAAATAAAACGGGTCTTTGATAATTATTTGCAATTGGATCCCCCATGTCAGGCATGGACATCCACTTGCTTTTTGGTGCCTGGCCAGCATCTTCATACCACTGAATTCTGTCAAAATAAGAGGATACTGGGGGAATTCAAGTGTTCATGGATTCATAAAGGTCTTGATTCTTTGTATTTCTTCAGCCAAGTCACCTGTTACATAAGCCAATTTATTGAAAGTCTTGTAAATGTATTGGGATACTTTTCTGTAGCCACAGTTTCCATCCTTCTGGAAATTAATGTGCTTGAAGGTGTATTTCAATATAAACTTGTGAAAGGCTTCTGAGCCAGATACCTAATAAAATAAGGTCAAAAAATTAATAAATATCAATGTAAACAAGAGAAATATACATTAAAAAGAATCAGAAATTCAACAAGAGCTTGGAGCATTCCTCACTTGCGTGATGATTGATTTGACAATGCTCACACATCAAGTCAATTGCATAACATATCTTCTAGCTGGTGGTAGGAATATGGGAATTTCTTTATGAGGTTTTGCTTCCAATTGCCAATATTTCGGACCTTCTAAGGGTGACTTCTGATTTTACATATTCATTTCTTTCAGTTTCTGAGGGTAGTAAATCTGATGAACTGATTGATTTGAACAATGAGGCCTCAGAATCTTCAGATGAGTCCAATTCCATACTTGAAGAGGATAAATTTGACTGTGATATTGATGTTTCTGTGCTAGTTCTTTTTGATGGGGGTCTTCCTTTTCTCTTGGATTGACTTTCAATTATTTAAAATCTTGAGGGTTCTCTATTTTCTCATTTTTATTTTTATTATTGGCTCCTTAAGGTCTTCCATGGATATTCTTGCATTCTAGTGGGCCTTCTCAATATTGAACATCCTCATGACTCTTGGGAATTTGATCAAATGGTGCTTTTTAAGCCAAGAGATCTTGAAAATGTTAAAGAATTGGGGTGATTTCTGCCATTGGTCTTTGAAAAAGATATTCCCAATAACTTCAAATATTTTTTTGGCTTCATTCTTCTTTATTTCTATTTCAAAACTTTGATCATCACCTGTGAGCCTTAAAGGTATTTTCCATATACCAAAAAGACCACAAATAACAAAATAAGATACAAATATAAATAGAATAAATTTATTTATATTATCAAAATAAAAATTAAAATATAAGTAAAAATTTATATTCAAAAACAAAAATTCAAATTATGATTGAAAATAAATTTTACATTAAATTCTGAAATTATGAAAAAGATGTTTTACTTGAAAAAATTAAGTAAAAATCAATTTTTATTAAAATTAATGAAATTAAAATATTTTGGATAAAAGGTTACATAAAATATATTATAGCTTTTCATCCAATTAATAAACCTAAGAGAATGACTTCACCATTGGATTCCTCATAAAAAATAAGGTGGGGCCACCTCTGAGTAAAATTTCTGTAACTCAACTCTAAATAAGCTTAAATTAAGTTCTTATTATTTTCTGTACAAAAGTTGAAAATACTCAAAAATTTCATTTGATTCCATCAGTTTATGTGTTAAAATTGAGGTGTTGTGTGTATTTTAGAAGTTATGAGTAATTGAAGTATTTTCAATTGAAATCTCAAAATGTGCACATGTGTTACATAAGTGAAATGTAATTTACATATGAGGTATCAGTCATTAAAGTTGTGTACTGTAAAAGTCCATTGAATTGTATTTGTAAATTACAAATGTATTACATGATGGGGAATCAAAGAAAAAATAAATTGGAAATAGCAATTCTGAGGTTAAAAAGGTACTCTAGCTCCAAGGGGGAGACAGACCCCCAAAATCCTTGCTGACAGGAATGGTGTGTCAAACTCCACCCAAACGTTGATTAATTTTGGCATGGAATGGAGTAACAGGGTGTGTGACTCAATTGATGATGAGGTTTTGATACCAACCAGGGCAATTTTAAATGTTTCCAAGAGGGTAAAACTACCCTTAAGTTAAAAAAATATTATTAGAAACATATTTAACTGATTTCTACATCTCTTACACACATTATGACGTGTCTTTAAGGCTCTAGACCTGGTATTACTATAGTAATAGCTGATTTGAGGGTCTAAAATGGCTAAAAAGAGCAAAAAATGCCTAAAGCCAGCCCTTTTTTGGTCTAAGCCAGGGTCCAATGATGCCATAATTGGCTTTTCTGTTGTAAGAGTATTTTCCACCAGTGAAAAGAGTAAATATTACTTTTGGAGTAAGAAAATTGATAGCTATAAAATAATGTCCTCTTTGCCCAACTTTTCTCCACACGTTGGAATCTTTTCCTTTTATAATTAGTTTAAACACTGTTAAACCAATCAATAAAATATTCCAATCACCCTTTTTTAATCATTTTAAAACTTCTAACCACGTGAAAGAATCATTATAATCATTGTTTGTAACTCTTATAATTGTTTTTACCCCTTAAACCACCCCATAAATGAATTAAAGCATCTTTCATCACTGTTAACTTTTTCACTTTGTTTTCAAATTATCTCTGGTCACTTTTGGGAATGTTTTATTTTTAAAGAATCTTTTTAAAAACTTTGTTCTTTAATTAATTTCTGCAGTTCTTTGCTCAATTAATTCCAATTGAAATTTGTCTTGAAGAATTTTCTTTTTTAGCCTTGAATATCCCTTGTAGAGTATTTTTGGATACATTTTTATTTTTGGTAAAACAATAAATCTTTTTAATAGTATTTTTTTATACTTATAAAGTTTAAAACAAAAAATTGGCATTTTTTCTCTTAAAATTACTTTTTGATACTATTTTTAATCATTATTTACCTTATACAAATTTTGAGGACAGGAAAAGTACTTGATTTTTAATTAAAGCTTCATATCCACACCTTACAGGTTTCCTCATCCTTCTCTTCAATTCCTCCATAGTACTACTGTTGAAAACAGTTATAATCTAGGAAAATAATCAGGTATAATTTTAATTTTAATTATTGTAATGCAACAGGTAAAGCTGCATCCAGTGCTTTCAGCAGTGCGCACCACCACTATTCTTCAAAATTAAAGGCCTGAATATTCTTTTCTTGACCCTGAGAGTACTAAGTAATTGCACACCCATTAATCTTAAAATTTCACTTAAAAAGTGAAATTTGGGCCAACAAAAATTACTGGAACTGAGACACAAAGTCCCAGGTCTTAGTCTGGCAATTGACCAGAACAAAGTAGAAGCAGTCATGAGAAAGCCAGTACCAAGAAAAATCAAAGAGATTAAATCTTTCCTTGGGTTTACTAGCTACTATAGAGAACACATCAAATTATTTTGCCCACATAACTAGTAGTTTACACAAGTTATGTTCAAAAGATGTAGTTTTTGAAATTACCAAGGATAGAAGTGATGCATATAAGAGGATCAAACATGAACTCACAAATGCACCTGTAATCATCTTGCCTGACTTCAAACTACCATTCAAGTTATCCATAGATGCACCATGTAGCCATGGCTTGGGAGCTGCCCTTCAACAAAGACGAATTGTAGATGGTGAACCAAGACAGGGAGTGCTTTGCTACATATTTAGGCAACTGAAAGATTCAGAAGCCAGGTATGGGGCCACCCATACTGCATTTCTATGCTTAGTCTGGGATCTACATAAACTCCAATATTATTTGGAGGGCACAGTCTTTGAAGTCTCCACAGACTGCGTGCCCTTGAAATCCTTACTGAACATGAATACTACCAATAGACACATGCTGAGGTGGAAAATAGCCATCCAAGAGTATAGAGACAATATGACCATCATATACAAAGAATGCAAAAGCCACACCAATGCATATGGCCTCAGAAGATGGCCACTGGACAATGTCAAAAGCAATCCAGCCTATGAAACTGAAGTAGCAGCCAAAATTCCTATCCATCAAATAGAGATATATAGGAGGAAGAACTTCAGATTTTATGAATGGGAACCAGGAAATGGTACCCCAGACAGTGGAGACACTGGATCAGAAGGTACCTAAGCTCCCATAATGGGATTAAATACCTCAGAACTGCATAATGAGTTCTTCAATACAGTAAGGAAGACATATTCTAAACACAAATAGTGTGGTATATTGTTGCAACTCCTTCAACAGAGATACAGGATCCCAGAGCAGAAATCCGGGTTAGGGACCCATGGTTGAGGGACTATAAAGGCAATAAGTTTTTATTTATAGCTTGCCTGGTCTACAATAGAGATCAGCACACAAGTTAACTCACAGTAGTAGACAGGGACCATATATCCCTGATCCTGCAAGAATGTCATGAATGCCCATATATGGGACACATGAGTGAAGACAGGACCAAGGAAAGGGTAGCAAGAACAGCTTGGTGGCCCAAATGGGAACAAGATTTGAGTGAATATATCATCACTTGTGAAAGATGCCAGAAGGCCAACAGAAAACATGGGGAAAAGTATGGGCTACTCAAACACATAGAAGAACCCAAACACCCATGGGAAACCATCGGCATGGACTGGGTTACAGGACTTGTCCCAGTAGGCAAAGAAAACTTCAATACCTTCTTAATCATAGTTGATAGATTGACCAACAGTGTGAGGTTCCTTCCATGTCACAAGGAGGATACACAAATGGATCCTGCCTTGTTCTTTGGGAATAACATCATATCCACCTGTGGAATCCCTTAAATTATCATTCGTGATAGGCACCCAAAACTCACATCAGAATTTTAGACCAATTTTTATAACACACTTGGTACTAAACAGGCATTCTCCACAGCTTACCACCCACAGACAGATTGTTTAGCTGAAAGGATGATCCAAAAAATGGAGGACATCATCAGAAGATTCTTTGCATATGGCATGGAATACAAGGACCATGAAGGATACACCCATTGTTGGGTTACGCTTTTACCAGAAGTCCAATTGGCTTACAACACAGGCCAGAGCTCCACCACAGGGAAATCACCCTCACTGGTAGAAAAATTGTGCAACCCCCTATTGCCTGTGGATCAACTGAAGAGAAATCTTCTGACTATCCACCCAACAGCAGAACCAGAGGGCAGATAAAGCCAAATGGTTTTCAGAAGATGCCATACCAGATGGAAACCTTATTATAAGGAGATTTTGGGCCTCTAGGAGGACAGAACAGTGTCATTGATAATGAACCTTTTTTGGAGGGAGGGTATGTCAGCCTGTGACTCAAAACCAGAGCATAAGCATGACTGCCAAATACCATAAACCAATGGTAGAGCCAAGATACCACCAAAACATGGAGCTGAGCCAAAACAGCTAAAACAAGCATCAAAATAAACAGTAAACACACCTCTTTCCAAATATACAAGGCCCACCATAATAGGACAAGGAATAACAAAGTTATTCCTGGTCAAAGTTGTTGCTTAGCATAAACCTTATTTTTCACCTCTGATATGAAATACAGAGGAAGAGGCTTAACCCCATAAATGGGTATTAAAATTAAGGTATAAGTCAGGGCTAACATGTGGCACTAACTAAGTTGAGCTAGTATCAGAATTACTGAGGTTATGACCTAAATACAAACAAGGGGGAATAAACTATTCACCTCCCATCTAACTTCTACAGCTTTAGTGTGAGATAACCAAAGTGGGGTACTTTTGGAAAGAGCACAATAAGGGCTACTTTATGGTGCCATTCATTTCCCCATATCTCATCCAGAACAAACATTACAAGGCAAACAAACCCAATACAGCTTTTTTCCTAAAACACGCATGTGTACAAAAATCTTGTACATGGCATCACTTTGCCATATTCAATGGTAGCCATACCAAGCGAGGTACCATTTTTGTAGAACACATTTAGGGAAACACAATGAAACAACCTTGACCTTGATATCTCAAAAACTGACAAAGATATGGCAGCTTTCAGGTTGAGATCTGTGAGCCTTGAGGTATATTTTACATACCCAAATAGGCCACAATTATCTTAAAAAGAAATTTTGAATTATACACAACTCATAAATCTTGCATATATTCAAAATTCATTGTTTTTGATTTCAGAAAAGATGAATAACTTTTTATTGAGTAAGTAAATCCATGGATTTAAGGCCAGATTTGGATTCTACACAAAAATTCACCAAGGGTAGCTCCATAGAGTGAATAAGCTCAAATTAACTCTTTGAGGTGGTAATATGGAAAATACTTCAACACCACACCATTAATACCACATAAAAGATCCGTGAAAATTTTTGTTTTTCTTAATTTTACGCCAAAATAATGGGAAAGTGAGAAATCCCATGTTACATATACACTAAGAATAGTGTTATACATGTTTTGAGCACTTAATATTATGGTATTCTTACATGCACTTTTGGTACACCCATAGTGGATATCTCACTTGAAGCTTAAATTTCTATTTTGATGTGAAAAATAAGTAAGGGGGACAAAAGACATCAAAGAGAGCCAGGGCCCCCTCTTCTGAGGCCTCAGAGGCGTGGATAGCTCCAAAGCTTGGTTCCATGGCTGATCTTGACCCAATTGGTAAACTAAACCTCTTTGCGAACTTGGTTACCTTGTCACAACTACTGTAAATCTTAAGAAAATAGCAAATAACCTGCTATTTTGACATGCCAAGGAGGTAAAGAGCTACTTAGACTCCTGTAACCACGTCAATTCTTAATGACTTTCCATGGATAAACCCCAAAAGAGTAATTAAAAGCCTTTTTGGACTTGTATCAATTGATTTACCTCATAGCAATCAGTAAAACACTGATATTTGCAATTCTACGTAGAAATGAGGTAAACACTTCAAAAATTCATTAAAAATACAATTCTTAATGAATCCTTCTGAACCTTTCAGGACCAATGGGGAACTGTATTATATATTTTAAAACCAAAAAGAATTACAGTTTTACTAGTAAAATGAAAAGTTTTACTTCCAGTGCATTTTTGATCATTCTACGTGAAACACTGAATCTTCAAAAATTCACAGTAATTAAAACCTGTGATGAAATTGGAAATAACATTGATAACTTTGAGAAATAAATGATTATTTTGGAAAAAAAGAAGATTTACAGATGTCACTCCTTTTATTCTTAACCATATTGGGGTTGGTAGTCACGTAAAAGCATCAATTAAGTAATTATGATAATCTTACGTGACAACAGATGATGCAATCATTAATCCAAAAGGGTTTATTGTTTTCTAACTCACTGGTTTTTCAGTTTGCTCCATGGCACGCCTCTGTGAGCTGTTGTTGACTTAAAAGAAGCCTCTTCTTGCTGTTTTTTCCACATCATCATCATCTTATTAATCATTTATATCAGTATTACCAACAAGTAAGTATTAGTCAAAACTTTTGTTAAGTGTTTTATTCTTTCAGAATCAATCAGAAAGACGTGAAATCATAGAAATCAACTATATATTGTTGTAATAAATTTATAAATTCATTTTGATCCTCTAAATCCACAATTCTACATCAAATCTCTCTATCTTATCTTTCAATAAGCTCTTTGGAATATTAGTGAGTGATTTATATTTAATTCTTAAAGTCTTTCTCTAAAAATAGTTTTCTTAAAGAATTATCATTATAATTATTCTTGCAAAATATAATTATATATTAAAATAATTTTATTATTTTAATAAAAGAAGTTTTTATTATTAAATCCTTCTTGTAATTGATTCTTGTAGACAATTACTTACTCACTGTTAAAATAACTAGTAGTGCTTAACACGTGAAAGAAATAATTCTTTAATTATTTAATTGTGGTTATAATAATCTTTTATTATTATATTTCATAAGAACAGACATTGTACTGTTGATTAATAGTAATATTATCATCAGTTTCATAGTCACATCTTACATTTGGGGGCCTGGCCGTGTTTTTTTGAACCTTGTACCCTTAATTAATATATTTTTAAGTTCTAAAATATATTAATTTAATATTTTTTTTCTCTTCAATTTAAAGAAAAAATTATTTTTATTTTTGAAATTGTCTTAAAATCTTATTTCATTGAGGAATTTGGTTTAATTTTGTACTGTTTTTACACGTGGCTTTTTGTAAGGTTTGACTATGAAACAATAAGTAAAAATTACTAATTTATTACTTATTGTACTCTGAATGTCCTTATAATTGAAATAAATAAGATTAAAATAATAATAATAATAAAGAAATATTATTATTATGGCGTAAAAAATATTATATTATTAAATAAATATAATAATATAATTAATATTATATGAAATTATAATATTATAAATAATATATTAATATAAAATAATTAATATATTATAAAGCTCTTTATTATTGTTACCAACAAATAATAAAGGCGTAAAAAATTGTTTTTTATTAATAAAAAACAATTAATAACAATAATATTACTAATATTAAAGTTATGAATTAATATAAATACTATTTATATTAATTAAAGAATTATTAATAGAGTAATAATAGAGAAATTATTATAATAAGAGAAAATAACCTACTTTTAACACTTAATATAATAATTTTGAAGTATTTTACGCCAAAAAATATAAATACAACCTTTTCAAATTGTATTTACAATAAAAATAAAGAAAATTACAAATTATTCAGTATTTTTACGTGGAAATGAGTTTTAGAGAGATTTTTAACAAAAACAATTAAATAAATGATTTAATCACGTCAAAATAGATGATTATAGCAAGGTGGTCTTTGGTCTTTAATAATATAACAGTTTTATATATAAAGAATAAAGAAATTACCTTTGATTTAATTGATTTAATGTTTTTGATGCGTCTGAGGGGAAAATAGAGTAAAAAGAGCTCTATTTATAGTAAATACCTCCCTCCTAGAGTCCAAAAGGCTTCTAGTAGACGTGTACTGATCATATCCACTGGAATTGATCAATATTTTAAGGTTTGAGGGTGATTTCATCATGATCAAACCATATTACATCATTATTACACCATTATTTAGAGTTATCACTATAACTCTAAGTTTGATGACATCAGAGGCTTGGCAGAACCCCAAATTTCGTGGATTTTATTAGTTTTAATCATAAACTAATAGTATTCACCAATTTTATCACTCTTAAGACTGTTAAACTTAATTTAAGGTTACAGTATGTGATCATAACAGCTCAATTTAAGCTCAAACTTTGATCCTCAATAACTTTGAAGGTTTTCACGCTACAGCAATTCAGAGAGTGAATTCTGATAGCCTGACATAACCTTATTATGCTTCCAAGAGCTTTTCATTACATCATCAAAACTCTAATTTTGATGATTTTTCTTGTAACTCATCTTTTCTGTCGAAATTCAATATTTTAAACTTCAAACCTTGATTTCAGGGGGTTATACCCTGAATTTAATAATAAAAATTACATCATTCTTCACGAATGAACTAGTAGAATCCAACTGTGTACTTTTTTTTAAGTTTGGAGCACTTTCACAACAAAGTGGTCAACAGCTCTGTTGATTTTTATCAATATTTCATCATAGGTTTTAACCTTGTTTATAACTTGTAAAATAAAGTTCATATCTGTGTTCTTACAGTAATTACGTGGTAACTTTATTTTTGGTTCATCATTCTATCATGTATATTTTAGAAGATATTAGCTATGATCACTGAATATATGCGTTGACCAAAAAAGTGCATATATTCAGGATAATTCCTTAAGTATTGATTTTGGGAATTAGCTTATTAATTGTTTTATATGTGGAATTTTGTGGGGAATCCACTGGTACAATTTATTTCACATGTTGCTTCATTAGTTTCTGAGATAAATAAGGTTTTATGATTTTTATAAGGTATTATACCTTATAATTCCTTAAATATTGACTTTACAGATATGCCATAAAAGTTGTATATGTGTATTTTTCCATGGGGAATCCAATGGTATGATTTATTTCACATGTTCATTCATTGGTTTTTAAGTTAAACCAATTTTAGTACCAATTTATGGTATTTTTTGTATATTTGAGTAATTATTTTTAGTGTATAATTATTCTAATTAATTTTAATATAATTATATTAAAGGTATAATTATTATTAATCTTTTTTGTGACCTTATTGGATATGTGGTCATATCTCAAAGGCTCACATTCCCTACCACCAAAAAAGATTGTACCACAATCTGATATATGTGATTAGGGTATCATCCACTGTCCTACCTCTTCAATAGACTTTGTTAGTCTTGAAGCTCAATAATGCTTAACTTTTTATTTTTCAGGTTTTCTTTCATGTCTGAACCTTCTTAGTAATTTATCAGCATTTGTTATATCTTTCTCAAGTAGCCATTCATCTTCTTGAGTTGAATTTCTATACCTTACAAGGTATTCCCTTTCTTTTTTGTTTCTTGTCCTTCTTTCTTTAAGGACTTTTACTATTTTCTTTTCCTCTCCTTCCTCCAAGGGGGGAATTTCAAGTGGGGGTTTATTTCTTAGTGGAAATAACTCCTTGTCACTTGAACTGTAAGGTTTTATCAGACTTACAGGGAAAGTTGGGTGTTTGTTCATTAGTTCACCTGTGAGTTCTAATTGCACAGCATTGGGTCCATGAAGTGCTTTTATCATAAATGGTCCTGCAAAGGAATCTTTCAATTTCTTTGGGCCTTTTATGTTATTGAAATTAAGGGTTGATACTAAAACCAAGTCCCCTATTTTGAAGTCAGGTGGTTTATGACTTTTATCCCATCTTTCTTTTGCATATTTAAAAGAATCTTGCATGCATCTGTTTGCATGGTGTCTTGCTTTGTCAAGCATTATCTTGAAACTGCTTGCTGTTGGATGTATATCCACTAAGTCTCTTTTGAGGGTATCATAAGGAAGTCTTGGATTCCAACCTTTCTCTAGCATTGCTGGTGTTTTGCCAGTAGAAGAATGGATTGATGTCTTATATGCCAGTTCAAGTGCTGGTATTAGTGTACACCAATCATGGGTAAAACCATCAGAATCTTTGAATTCTAGCCCATAAGCACAGAATCTTCTGATCATATCCTCTAGGGTCTGTATCATTCTTTCTGCTAAACCATCAGTTTGAGGATGATAAGCTGTTGAGAATGATAACTTTGTCCCAAACAAGTTATGGAGGTTTGTCCATAATGCTGAAGTGAACTTTGGGTCTCTGTCACTTATAATATTTTGGAATAAGCCTGTGTGGCTAATGACTTTATTCCATATCATTATGGCTGTATCCATAGCTGTGTCATCTTTATGACATGGTAAGAACATGGGAGTTTTACTGTACCTGTCAACTAATACTAGGCATGCATTATAACTCCTGTCTCCTCCTGGAGGTAAGGCTGTTACCCAATCCATATGAACTATTTCCCATGGGGATTTTGGTTCTTGGATTTGGATCATCATTCCAAATTTCTTTCCTGTGGCTCTGTTGGCTTTTTGACATCTGTCACAGGTTTGGCAGTACTCTGCAACATCTTTCTTCCAATTTGGACACCAAGAGTAGGTTTTCACCCTCTCTAGTGTCCTATCTTCTGAGAGATGTCCAGATGCAACACTATCATGACACTCATGTAAAATAGTGTTTATTAGTGTTCTATCTGTTAAGGCCATAACACATGTGTGTTTTGTTCTATGGTAAAGGATTCCATCAAGGAGGTGGAATCTTCCTTCATCATATGCCTTTTTCCATATTTCATCTAGTTTTGATGAAAGTGATGGATCTTTGCAGTCTTTCATTAGAAGTTGGCTTAAGATATGGCAATTTTTGTCTGTCTTATAGCTTTCTTTAACTTGGTTAAAGAATTCTGTGCCAATGTCTGTAACACATATTCCTTCTATATGGTGCTCTTCTTGTGGTACCCATGCTGGATTGTCAGGGGTATTTGCTAGAGCCCATCTGCTAAGACCATCTGCATTTTTATGAATATTTCCAGATTTATGAACAATAGTCATATTTCCTCTATATTCTTGGATAGCAATTTGCCATCTCAGCATATGTCTATTTGGAGTCTTCATATTTAATAGTGATTTCACAGCATTACAGTCTGTGATTACATCAAATACTGTGCCATCCAAATAATAGTGCAGTTTTTCTAAAGCCCATACTAGGCATAAGCATTCCATTTGGCTTGCTCCATACCTTGCTTCTGTTGGCTTTATCTGCCTTGAAATGAAACAAATTGGTCCTTCCACTGGTTTATCATTGATAATTTGTGTTTGGTGAAGTGCAGCACCTAGTCCTTCTCCACAAGCATCAATGTACAGTTTGAAGGGTAGTTTCCAATCTGGCATCAGAAGAAATGGGGCATTTGTTAAGGAATTTTTCAATTCTTCATATGCCTTGACTCTTTCTTCTGTCATCTCATAGACTGTTTGTTGGTCACATAGCTTATACAAGGATTTAGCAATCTTTGCAAAGTCTTTTTTATGCTGTCTATAGTAACCAGCAAACCCTAGAAATGATTGCATTTCTTTTTTGGTTTGAGGCATTGGTTTAAGTAGTACTGCTGCTACTTTATTTTTGTCTATGCCTAGACTAAGGCCAGATACTACATGTCCTAGGGCTTTTAATTCACTATATGCAAAATGACATTTTTTCAATGAAATTTTCATATTTACTTGGACTATTTTCTGTAGTACCCTTTCTAGTCTTGTCAGGTGATTTTCCCAAGTTTCTGAGCAAACTATGATATCATCAATGTAGATTATTAACCAGCCTTCTGATAATTCTTCAGGAAATATGGTATTCATCATTCTTTGATAATGGGAAGGTGCATTTTTTATCCCAAATGGCATTCTTAAGTATTCAAAAATTCCACAATGGACTATTATTCTTAGTAGTTTCTTGGCATTGTCTGTTAAGACATTTTGATGAAAACCCTTAAGAGCATCCATAGCTGTGATGAACTTAGCTTGTGACAATTGGGTCAATGTCTCATGGATTCTGGGTATTGGATATCTGTCTGGAATGGTATAGGTATTCAGGGCTCTGAAGTCTCCTACCATCCTTGATTTTCCATTATGCCAAGTTATAATGACAGGTGTAGTAACTTCTACTTGCTCATTATGTCCAACCTTTCTTAATACTCCAAGGTCTATTAATTCTTTAATGTGCACCTCTAAGGCTTCTCTAGCTCTTGGGCTGGCTGGATAAGCAGGTCTTCTTAATAAAGGTGGGTAAGGTTTTTCTACATTAAGAATTATATCCACTTCATGTCCAATTATGGCACCTAGTGGCTCTTTGTCAGTTGCAAAGGCATTTTTATACTTAAATAAGAGGTCAATCAATTTTTCTTTCATTTTTTCTGTTAATTCTTGATTGAATTCTGCCTCTCTGAGTTGTTCAGATATAAAAAGTTCTTTTTCTGGAATTTTTTCCTCATTCTTAATAACTGTGATTTGTTTTTTGTTTTTTAAGAATCCAAACTTTTGTCTTTTATTATCTCCTATGGTAAAATATCTATCTTTTTGGTTGGAGATATCTATACCATAGATTGATAAGTAGTCATTCCCAAGTATGAAATGATTACTAGTACAGTTGTCCATTACTACAAACTCTACTTTAATTCTGACACATTGTGAGGGATGAGGAAAAATTAGTGTTAAATCAATTATTCCAAGGGGCTTCATGCTCTCACTTGCACTACTAAATTTGACACCTTGTATTGGCATAAGTTTTTCTTGCCAGTCTGGGACAATGGTTTTTAAATAACTTTTACCAACACAAGTGCAATATGCTCCTGTATCCAAGTTAATCTTTCCTTCTTGGTTATCAACCATAACAATACTTATACTTGATTTTCCAGCTGTATATCCCATTCCTCTTGCAGGTTTGGTTCTATACATTTTGGCATCTTGTATGTTTGTCAGGTTTGTGTCAGATGTTCCAACTTGTGGCAAGTTTGAGTTAACATCCAGTACTTCATAAATTATATCAATATTATTAATTTGTGCATTAATTATATTGATTTCATCACTTTCAGAGCTCTCTGACTCTTCTGTCTCTTTTTCAGAGTCAGATTCCTCTTCTTTGTCATTGTGGTTTTCTGTTTCCACAATTTCATTGATCTTTGCTTTTTTAAGGCAATTATTGGCTAAGTGTCCAATACCTCCATATTTATGGCATTTTCTTTGCTCATTATTGTTGGATGTATTGGGCTTAAAGGATTCTTTTGATTTATCTTTTTTGATAAATGGTTTATTTGGGCTTTTAATGTCCAATTTTTTCCAAGTCCTGCCAATTTTTGTCCTTGTCACTATATCTTCTAGTGCATTTATATACTCTTCTGTGGAGCATGGTTCTATACACCTGCTTCTTAGGGCATGTTATAGTTCCCCTCCACATTTTTTAAGTATTTTCATATGCACCATCTTCTGTGACATTTCTGGGTACAGTGCATTAAGCCTTTCAACTTGTTTTAAGAACCAAGTTAAAGGTTTATCTTTCTCTGGGTCAAAGAAAGAGTTTTCAAATGCATTTTCTATCTTATACCTCCAGGCATCATTTGCCCACTTGGTGATTATTTCTTGTTTCCACCAAGACCAGGTATTTTTAGCATTTGTTTGTCTTATGCCATAATACCATCTTTTTGCAGATTTCTCAAACAATGAATGTAATCTTGCAGTGATTAATTCATCTGGTATAGCATAGTCTTCTTGTAACATGTCAATTGTTTTAATAAATGACATGTGGTCATATTCACCTTCTCCTGTGAATGTTGGCCATTCCTTCAATTGAGGTGCTTCCTTCATTAAGACTTGGTTATTGTCTTGGTGACTCAAGTCTGTTATGAAAGGATTTGACAATTCCTCTTTTGTTTTAATAGGGCTTCTTATATGGGAAAATGGTGTTGATAACTTTGGCATATTTAAATTAGCCTCATTAATTTTATCCATTTTTTCAGTAATAAGCCTTATTTCACTTTGAATATCATCTTTCAGATGCATTCTTGCTTCATCACTTTTTTCCACATGGTCCAAAAGTAATTTTTGGTGTGATGAAGTCTTTTCTTCAAATTTTTCTACAGAAATACTTAATTTATTTAATTTTTCTGTAAGATTGTCAATACTCACATCATAATTGATTGTCAAAGTCTTGTCTTTGATATCTTTTATGTATTTATACAATTCTTGTTGTCCTTGTATTAATTTTTGAGTATTGTCAATTAAATTTTTTGGTTTATTATTTTCAACAATAAACTTAATGTTGTCAATTTCTTTCTTGTTTTGTACAACAATTTTTGTTAAAGAAGATAAATTGTTATTTATTTCTTGTAGTGATAATAAACTGTCTTTAATTTCTTTTAGAGGTAATATACTATTTTTAATTTCTGTTAAAGTATTTACAACATCTTTGGACAAGGTTATTTCTTTGGGAAATGAGGTTGTCTCATTCTTTGCTCTTCCTTGTCCTTGAATTCCATCAAGGTTCTGGCCATGTTGAAAACATTGTCCATGGCATCCTTTTGGATTCTTGGGATTCTGTAGCTTGGGGAATATGGTTTCCTCCAATGCTTTTTCTTGTTCTTCTTCCCTTCTTGGGGAAGTGGGTTGGCTTGAGGCTTGCTGGTAGAAGCTACTGGGGCTTCTTCCTTGGTTGCCTCCCTCTTTTTGGCATGATAATCCTTGATCTTTTTGATTTGAGGTTTGGATGACAGTGGATTCCATCCATTGGAGTATTTCACTATCTCCTCCTCTTTGAGGAACTTTTTCAGGATGTGCCAGGAGTTCATCACTCCTTGGTGTATTTGAGGCAGCATTTCCCAGTCTTTGTCCTTGTATACTGTGTAATACTGCTTGTACTGGCTCATGTAGATGTCTATTTGAGCCCTCTGAATGTGATTTGTACCTGTTTGAGTTACTCATACTTAGTTCCAATTCAGGCTCAGATATCATGGGCATTTCTGGGACTTGCCTTTGGGATAAGGCACTTCCTTGTGTGGATTCTGTTCCACTGGGGATATTGCCCTTTCTTTTCCCTTTTGAGGGATCAATTCTACTTCTGAGTCCAGCTCCATCTGATTGGATGGAGTATTGGGAACCTCTTCTGGTAGTCATAATTAAAGAATAAGAAAAAATAAAAGTATTTTAGAATAAAATTCTTTTATGGCAATTTAAAAAGAGGTGCTCACCTTCAGAGTCTTGAATGGTGGGCCCTGGAAAGTCTAATTTCTTAGCTTTCTTTCTTTTGGTGATAACTGGTGTTGGAGAACTTTGACAAGTTTCTTCCACCAATCTCTCAACAGTAGCTTGGTTGTCTTCTGTTGGGTTATCTTCAAACACTAAAAAAGACAAATAAATATAAGTCTTTTTATAAGAAGTGTTATTTTTGGCAAGATATGGCAATTTTCCACGTAGAAATTGCTTTTATATCTTAAAAAAATGAAATAAATAAAGAAATGAATAAAAATGAATAAAAATAACTTTTTTTATTGGTTTTTAATATTTTTTAATATTTTTTATGTATGTTTTTATTTTGAAAGAATAAAATAAAAAATGAATATGATTCTTATAAAATTAAATTATAATAAAAATTATTTTTAATTTATAAATTATCTTTTTTAATCACTAGAGTCACTCAAAGAAAGTTCTTGCAAGTCTAAGGATGTGAAAAACCACGTGTAAGACAGTACAATGGCTTTCCAAATGCCTCAATAGCTTTTAAAATCAATAAAATATAAAATTATTATATAATTTTATGATTATAAATATAATTTATTATGGATAAACCCAAATAGAATCTTTTTAAAGGTCTTTTAAGTAAATATCACGGCCAGGCCCCCAAATGTAAGGTTTGACTATGAAACAATAAGTAAAAATTACTAATTTATTACTTATTGTACTCTGAATGTCCTTATAATTGAAATAAATAAGATTAAAATAATAATAATAATAAAGAAATATTATTATTATGGCGTAAAAAATATTATATTATTAAATAAATATAATAATATAATTAATATTATATGAAATTATAATATTATAAATAATATATTAATATAAAATAATTAATATATTATAAAGCTCTTTATTATTGTTACCAACAAATAATAAAGGCGTAAAAAATTGTTTTTTATTAATAAAAAACAATTAATAACAATAATATTACTAATATTAAAGTTATGAATTAATAGAAATACTATTTATATTAATTAAAGAATTATTAATAGAGTAATAATAGAGAAATTATTATAATAAGAGAAAATAACCTACTTTTAACACTTAATATAATAATTTTGAAGTATTTTACGCCAAAAAATATAAATACAACCTTTTCAAATTGTATTTACAATAAAAATAAAGAAAATTACAAATTATTCAGTATTTTTACGTGGAAATGAGTTTTAGAGAGATTTTTAACAAAAACAATTAAATAAATGATTTAATCACGTCAAAATAGATGATTATAGCAAGGTGGTCTTTGGTCTTTAATAATATAACAGTTTTATATATAAAGAATAAAGAAATTACCTTTGATTTAATTGATTTAATGTTTTTGATGCGTCTGAGGGGAAAATAGAGTAAAAAGAGCTCTATTTATAGTAAATACCTCCCTCCTAGAGTCCAACAGGCTTCTAGTAGACGTGTACTGATCATATCCACTGGAATTGATCAATATTTTAAGGTTTGAGGGTGATTACATCATGATCAAACCATATTACATCATTATTACACCATTATTTAGAGTTATCGTTATAACTCTAAGTTAGATGACATCAGAGGCTTGGCAGAACCCCAAATTTCGTGGATTTTATTAGTTTTAATCATAAACTAATAGTATTCACCAATTTTATCACTCTTAAGACTGTTAAACTTAATTTAAGGTTACAGTATGTGATCATAACAGCTCAATTTAAGCTCAAACTTTGATCCTCAATAACTTTTAAGGTTTTCACGCTACAGCAATTCAGAGAGTGAATTCTGATAGCCTGACATAACCTTATTATGCTGCCAAGAGCTTTTCATTACATCATCAAAACTCTAATTTTGATGATTTTTCTTGTAACTCATCTTTTCTGTCGAAATTCAATATTTTAAACTTCAAACCTTGATTTCAGGGGGTTATACCCTGAATTTAATAATAAAAATTACATCATTCTTCACGAATGAACTAGTAGAATCCAACTGTGTACTTTTTTTTAAGTTTGGAGCACTTTCACAACAAAGTGGTCAACAGCTCTGTTGATTTTTATCAATATTTCATCATAGGTTTTAACCTTGTTTATAACTTGTAAGATAAAGTTCATATCTGTGTTCTTACAGTAATTATGTGGTAACTTTATTTTTGGTTCATCATTCTATCATGTATATTTTAGAAGATATTAGCTATGATCACTGAATATATGCGTTGACCAAAAAAGTGCATATATTCAGGATAATTCCTTAAGTATTGATTTTGGGAATTAGCTTATTAATTGTTTTATATGTGGAGTTTTGTGGGGAATCCACTGGTACAATTTATTTTACATGTTGTTTCATTAGTTTCTGAGATAAATAAGGTTTTATGATTTTTATAAGGTATTATACCTTATAATTCCTTAAATATTGACTTTACAGATATGCCATAAAAGTGGTATATGTGTATTTTTCCATGGGGAATCCAATGGTATAATTTATTTCACATGTTCATTCATTGGTTTTTAAGTTAAACCAATTTTAGTACCAATTTATGGTATTTTTTGTATATTTGAGTAATTATTTTTAGTGTATAATTATTCTAATTAATTTTAATATAATTATATTAAAGGTATAATTATTATTAATCTTTTTTGTGACCTTATTGGATATGTGTTCATATCTCAAAGGCTCACACTTTTTCACATCCAAAAACTTATAAAATGATACTTTGAGTTACTCTGACTTAATTTTTTATTTAAATTCTCAAATTTCAATACCTTTTTCTTTGAAAAGAATATTCTTTTAATATCAAAAAATAATAAAACTTATAAAAAATTGTTTAAAAATATCTTAAATCATAAAAATAATTTCTTTTATCATATTTTCTCTTTAAGTGTCTTTAATCAAATACTGTGCAGCTGGTAACAGACTCAGTAAAAGATACATCAATAGTCCTGAATCTTCAGAAGCAGAATCTGAAGAAAGTATTGAGGTTCAAATTGCTAAAATAGGCACCTTATTCAACTCAGAAAAGAATAAATTACCACCAAAAGGTGTGTTTTTATCTTAAAATTTACTCTTTATCCTTAAATTGACGTAAAAATGGTGCACACCAGAAATGGAAGCAACTATTCAGTCTAACCAGATGGATGTGGACAAGGAAAAAGCAAGGCCAAATCCAGAAGTGCCAAATCTTCCACAAGAAAGACACATCTGGAGGATGCCAGAGTTGCCCCCCATTCCCCAAGGTCTGTACCAACAGATTTTGGTGTGAATTCTGAGCCTGAACTAATTCATGATATTATTTCAAGGGCTGAACCATGTTCAAGTGGCAGAAATAGAAATATATCAATGCCAGTACAAGAATTGGTTCAGAGCAGCCAAAGAAGAGGAGTGGGAAATATGCCCAAACCTTTGGCAGGGGGCCATGAACTCCTACTTACACATCAAGAGCTTTCTGGGTCAGTAGAAGACCATAGAACTCTTAGGAGGATGGAGACCCCTTTCTTTCAAAGACAAGGTCAAAAAGATAAAGAATTGGTTGAAGAACCAAAGTCTTTTATCTATAGACCAGAAGAAAGAGTTGGAAATGACTCCAGCTTTGGAAACAGAGGCACCAGTGGCGTCTACCAGCTCCAAACCAGCTCCAGAAGTGTCCAAGGACAAGCCCAAGGGACCTCAGAAGAAGCAGAAAGGTCCCAAGAACCATCAAGGCAAAGGAAAAGGCAAAGCCAATTGGCACAGAACTTACCCACAAGGGTACAGGATCCCCAAATTAGAGCCTTCAGCCGTGAACAGTGTCTTCAATATGGCCAGGACTCTGATGGAATTCACAGCCAAGGAGCAGGAAAGGATGAACAGAAACTTTCCATGCAAATAATTGGTGTACAGACTAGTATTAATGTAGAGATTGGTAAACTTGATGGAAAGTTAACTAAAATTGCATCAGATATAGTTGAATTAAAGAAAAATGACAAGAAATACATTGAATTGCACCAAGTGACAAATTCCAGACTTGACTCAATTACCAATTCTTGCAAAAGAATTGAAAACATGTGCCAAGTTCAGCATGATGAGATGGAAGAACTTTCCATTTTTAAAGTGAATAATCAACTTACAATTTTACAAGACCAAGTCTTAAAAATAGTTGAGAATACCAATCAATTTGCTATACACTTAGCAAAAAGTGACAGTGAAAGACAGAAGTTGAAGAATGAAATAATTGCAAGTGTGGAACAAATTCATAAGAATCATGAACCACATATGCCAAGACATTCTACACCTTTAATTGAAGAAAGACTTTCTGTTAAAGAAAGTCTCACCCCATTCTTGGGAGAAAATGCCTACTCTGCAAGAGATATTCCCAAAATAGAAGAATGGACAACATTCTTTGGTGAAGGAGAATATAACCATATTGAATTCATCAGGACTATTGATATGTTGCAAGAAGACTTTAATATACCTGATGACATCATAGTGGGAAAATTACACTGTCTGTTTACCAGAACTGCAAAGAAATGGTATTACAAAATGAGGATTGATCATGGTAAACATGATTGGTCTTGGTGGAAATCTGAAATGATTACCAAATGGGCCAATAATTCTTGGAGGTTTAAAATAAAAAATGCCTTTGAAAGTGCCATTTTTAACTCAGATAAAGATAAACCACTTACTTGGTTCTTCAAACAAAAAGACGGATTATCTGCCTTACAACCAGATATGTCTGACACTATGATTAATATGAAAATATTAAGAAAGTGAGGAGGAGAATTGTAACATGCTATCAAAAGCAGATGTGTAGAACCCTGTTCAACAGAAGACTACATTAATGCTATGGAAGATATCATTGCTAGAACAAGAATTGGTAAAACTTGGTCTAAAATCCCAACAGAATCCAAGATGACCTCTAAGATTCCCAGAGAAGATAAGAGACCAGAAAAACCTGTCTTAAAGTGTCATAAATGTGGAAGCACTTCAAATTTAGCCAACACTTGCATAAAAAAGAAAATCAATGAAGTTCAAGTCATTGAAGAGATTCAGTGTACTGAAGAGAAGGAAGAATCTGATCAAGATTCTGCAATCTCTGAAGATACACCAGTGGAAGACTATCCCATTGAAAACATCACAGCTGTCTTTGAAGTTACTGAAGTCCATACCCACTTGCCACAGTATAGTTAAGATTGCTACAAACTTATTAATGCTCAAGATGCCAGAATGTGTAAAACCAAACCTGCTAAAGGAAAAGGTTATACTGCTGGGGCATCTTGTATCACATCAATTCTGATGAATAATGTTGAAGCCAAAGTCAATTTGGATACAGGAGCATTTTGCACTTGTGTAGGCAAAGATTATCTCCAAACTATACTTCCTGAATGGAAAAACCATCTATTACCAATAGAAGGTGTACAATTTAGTAGTGCCAGTACCAATATGTACCCCTTGGGTATATTGGACACTATTCTTGTATTTCCCCATCCAACAGGAAGTATAAGAATGAAAGCTGAGGTTGTAGTAATGGACAACTGCACATCTCAGCATATCATTCTTGGAAATGATTACTTAAGTATTCATGGTATTGATATCAATAACCATAAAGACAGATATTTCACAATTGGAGAGAAAAACAGAAAAAAATTTGCTTTCTCCAATATGCCAAAGCAAATATCAGTAGTATCTTCTGAGAGAGATACTTATAAGGAAGAATTTGTGTCCACACAACTTGTTGAAGCACAAATTAATCCATCATTTTCACCACAAATGAAGAATGAACTTATTGTCGTGTTATACACATACAATACTGCATTTGCCTCTGATAATGAACCATTAGGTGCTATAAGAGGACATGAAGTGGATATTACTCTTAATATTGACAGACCATATTCCCCAGTACTTAGAAGACCAGCTTATCCAGCCAGTCCCAGAGCTAGAGAAGCCTTGGAGAAATATATCCAAGAGTTAATTCAACTTGGTGTACTAAGGAAAGTAGGCCATAATGAGGAGGTTGAGGTGACAACACCTGTTATCATTGCTTGGCATAATGATAAGTCAAGAATGGTTGGAGATTTTAGAGCTTTGAATACCTACACAGTTCCAGATAGGTATCCAATCCCTAGAATCCAAGTGTCACAGGGGCTCCTCGAAGTGAAGAGGGCCTGGCACTCAGTAAACTGGGACTCACTTATGGAGGGCTCAAAGATAAGATAAGATGAGATACACTTAAGAGTGTTAGGATGGATTACTACAAGAATGAATATAAGAAAAGCAGAAACAAAGGATAAGAGTAAAAGAATAGAAGAGCCAACCACAAACAAGTCCAAGTCCACTGTTTCAACCTGTCAGAATGGAAAGAGAAGGGTTAATAAGGATATGGCCACCCAACTCATACTGTACAGGCAAAGAGAAAAATGCAAAGACTAACTTAAGATTAAATAATTATAATACCCAAAAAATAAGGATAAGAATAATTTTGAAATAATAAATAAACTAAATTAATTAACTGGGGAAAAGTCCCCGGGGAGGAGAAAGAGGGGCTGGTATATGTGAGAATCACCAGCCCTGATCCAGAGAAGAATTTTCATGAGAATAATTGATTATTGAATTGAGTCTGGCCAATACAGGTCCTGTACAGCTGTACAGAACCTGTACAAGAGGTGTGGTGTGTTTGAGTGATCATACAGTTTCATACTGGTGTATTGAAACTGTATTGGGTGAATCCAACCTGTACAAGTATTGACAGGCTGTATTGATGTACCAAACTGTATGCATGTTTCAGAATGAATATTGCTGGAACTGACTGCTGATGCAGATACTGGATTTGCTGATTTGAGGTGTTTGAGTGGGTGTTTGAATGAATACCCTTACCCCTGATGGATGGTTGTTACAGTATCCCCCTCTTGAAACTGGTGGGCTCCTGAACACCATAATACCCTGCCACTGTTGAGTGGCATCTCAATATCCCCACATTTTTTCAAAAAATTTCTTTTTAATTTTCTTTTCCTCTTGACCATTATCCTGAAAATCCTTCATTATTTCTTCCCTGCCGAATTCAATTGATTCCCCCCTTTTTTTTTCCAAGCTTGAGTGAGTATTCCTTCCAAAATATGCCATTCTTTTCTTTTGATTCAATCGGCCATGCCTTGGGATGTGGCCTTGGGATATATCCCAGAATAAAGGCCATTGAGCACTTGTGCTCAAAAAATGGTGCCTAATGAGTATATGAAGTGTACTCATTGGGCAAGGCTTAATCCAACTAAAAATATGAAAAATGTACTCCAAGGGGTCTTGTCCCCATTGTCCAAGGAAATGGCCTCAGACAGCCCTCCAAATGTTTTTTGGGCTGTGGCCTCCATCCTGAGGGATCTTGAGGCAATTTGCTTTTTATGGCCCTTTTGGCCTTTTTGGGTGTTTTAGGGATTAGGCACTTTTTTTGATTTGTTTGATTTTTTGGTCATAATGGGCCTTTTTGAGTCTTTGGGATCCTACAGTCCGCGGTCCGTGGGCCGTGGACCGTACACTGCGGTCCGTGGGGCCTATTGGAGGCCCCCAGGACCAAAATGAAGCCCCTGGGCCCAAATTTGCTGGGGACCCAGGGTGACCAAGGGGTCCAGAAATGGCCCTTACCCAATTTTCACCCTACATGGCCTGGACCCATTGATGGGGTCCAGGACCATCAAGATCCTGTCCTCCCCAAAGTTGCAGGGGAGGCCCTGGGTGATGAGTTCAGCCCCAAAGGGGTATGAACCTTCACCTTAGAGGCTTTGAGGGGGGGGCATAATTGAGTTATGGCCCCATTTCCTTGAGTCAAGTTCTTTTTCTTGATATGGAGTGGATTGATTCTGACGTCTTGAATCTTCTGCTTGCATATTCTTCAGTTATGAGTTCCAAACTGACTGAGCTCACTGAATCTTCCCCTTCTGCACTGCCACCGTCTGTTCTTCATGGTTCTGGCATCTTCAGCCCACTGTCCTCTCCTTCCATGGCGTCTTCTGGCCATTTTATCCCTCCCAAACTTATGACGGGTTCAGGGCAGTTGAAGTTCTTGATCCTGCCTGCACTGAGTGTTTGGCCAGGGGTAAGGATTGCTTTCAACATTACAATCCTCGATTGTCAAAATGCCATTATTGCTTTATTGGGAAGAAGCCATGTCGCCGTACCGGAACCACTTCGTCCCAGGTCAGGAGGCACTTATGGAGTAGGAAGGATGGGCCTTATGGGCAGGAATTCCCCATTCTTGAGGAACCTACCCCTGATGCAACTTCTGGGTTTTCTCAATGTGAGTGAATTGCATATTTTGATTGAATTGATGCCAATATTTTGATGTAGTGACTGGTTCCAGGCAGAGGGATGTGGCCAGATGGACCAATGTTGGAGGGTCCATTCCAATCGGTGGTAGGCCCATCCACTACAGCTCAGAAGTCCCAATCTCAAGGACCAATGCTGATGGAGTAGTGAAGGTAGTGAAGAAACTAAGAAGAATTGTTGATTCCCCAACAGATCCAGATGCTGAAGGAAGTGATTAGTTGGATGGTGAAGAAGTTCAAGTTATTCCTCATTCAAGTGGCCATACATCCAGCAATTCCTCTTCTCAACCTCTTGGCAACACCAGATTCAAAAGCCAAATTATTCCAGCACTCCAAGAAACTTCCAACCAATGCTTGCCTCCATTCCTACAACCCTTCCTCCTCCTTCACCAACTACTTCCCATACCACCAGGCCTGCCTTCAATCCAGCAGTAAGACCATCACCAGTTCAACAGTCTAGAAACTCACCCATAACCACCTCCTGTCAACTCCAACCTGTGGCCAGCTCCAGCAGAAGAAGAGATGGATTATCCCCTTTGCCGTTTCCTGCCGCTCAAGTCTTCCAAAGAAGAGAACGTTGGCCTATCCGGGTTACCAGAGAAGATCCCAATGCAGCTAGTGAAAATCAAGATGCTGTGGCCAGATTGTTCAGGAGGGTTGATAGAAATAGCAGAGAGGTGATTATGTATGCCAATGACAGGACTATTCCAGGTACTGCTTCTGAAGAGATGGCTGCAAAATTTTCCTGTTATGAGGATGAGTTGATAAATGACTTCCAGAGAACTTTTGATGACTTGGGTAGAGATAACTAGTTTTCCTTTGCCTTGTTTGTGTTTGGTTTGGCGTCTATCCCCACTCTTATAAATACTAAAAAATGAAAAATAAAAAGATAATGGAACCTCCCAATACATGACTTGGGGAGGGGATGCTGCTGCTTTAAAGAAATAAAAGAAAGAAAATTATACAAGTAAAGAAAGAAAGAAAAATAATAAGAGAAAATGAGAGTAAAGAAAGAAACAAAGAAAAATTCCTGATGGTTGGTCCTTCTTGTGATGAGTTGCTTGATTCTGGCCAAGAAGTGTCTGAAAAATGAAAACCAAGCATTTGATGCTCACAGAGTGGCCAAGGTAATGTTTCTACAAGAAGTAGAACCCTCAGGGATGCATACCAGGAGTTGGAACTTACTTTTACAACTTCCACTCCCCACCAAGCACCATAAAACTGAAATAAATTGCCATAAATGCCTTCTGAAATGAATTGCCATAAATGACTACTGAAATGAATTGCCGGAAATGACTTGAAGTGAAGAACGTCTTGAATTATGATGATTGGCATAAATTGAAATGGTAATAAAGAAAGAAAATAAAAACATAAAGAAAGAAAGAAACATTTGGCCATATCTTGATAAGGTCCAAACGGAGGGTATTGATGTTGTATGCTTCCTGAACCTGTCCAAAAAATTGACAAGTGCTCACAAAGTGGCCAAGGTGATGCTTACAACAACATATGGGTAGAATACCCCCTTAAAAGTGCATTCCAGGAGAGGAACTTACTTTCATAACTTCTTCTCCCCACCAAGCACCATAAAATCAAACTCTTGAGGTATTGGGACCAGGCTTGACTGGATATAATGAATGGAAATCCTTGACAAGGTCTGGTGAGTTGGTAAGGTTGGAAGCTGGTTCCCAAGTGGTTCTTTCTGGGTCTTCACTGAATCTTTTCCACTCTACAAGATACCATAATTTACCTCTTTTGAGTTTTGAGTCCAGAACCTGAGCCACTTCCCATTCTTCTTGCTCCTCCACCAGGATTGGTGTTGGTGGCAATTGATGTTGATTTGGGATAGTTGAATGCTTGACTGGTTCTAATAAGGACACATGGAATACAGGGTGAACTGTCTTCCATTGCTGAGGCAACTTGAGGTGATATGCATGACTTCCAATCTTCTTCAGAACTTCAAAAGGTCCCAACCATCTTTCTGATAACTTCTTGGTTGGTCTTGTGGTCTTGATGTTCCTGGAGGATAGCCATACTTTGTCCCCAGGTTGGAAATCAGGTGGAATTGCCCTATTTCTATCTGCATACTTCTTGAATCTCCTTATTGCTGACTCTAATTCTTCCTTGACAACTTGCTGTACTGATTGGAGTTTTTTTGATAACTTTCCAGCAGGTGAGTCTTGAGAAATGTGGATTGAGTCAAAGCTGGGATTTCTTCCATAAATGGTGAAAAAAGGTGATTGCTTGGTTGATGAATGTTCTGCATTATTATAGGCAAATTCAGCCAGAGGGAGCCAGGTGTACCAGTCATCTTGATGATAGCTGACATACATCCGAAGGTACTGTTCTAGTATCTGATTTACCCTCTCTGTCTGTCCTTCTGTTTCAGGGTGAAATGCAGTTGAAAGATCTCTTGATATCTTGAGCTGCTGACACAATTGAGTCCAAAATGATGAAACAAATAAGGATCCTCTATCACTGATGATACTGACTGGAAGGCCATGCTTGTAAAATACATGACTAATGAAGATTTGAGCTAAGTCCAGAGCAGTGATTGTTCCATAGGTTGGAATGAAGATTGCCATTTTTGAGAATCTGTCCACAACTACTAAAATTGAATCGAAGTTGTTTGACAGTGGCAATTGAGTGATGAAGTCCATTGATAACAAATTCCAAGGACCAGACGGAATTGAAAGAGGCTTGAGTAGTCCAAACTTCTTGTGGTGAATGTTCTTTTTTCTTGAACATTGCTGACATGAGGACACATAGTCCTTGATGAATTGATTCATGCCAGCCCAGTAAAAATCCCTCTTGATGAGCTTGAGGGTCTTCTCCTGGCCAGGATGGCCAGCCAATGGTGAGTCATGACTCTTTTGAAGAATATTGAGTTGAAGTTCTTCATTGCTTGGAATTACCACTCTATCTTTGAATAATAACAACTTGGCTTGCGGTTCAAGAGAATAATCTGGAATTGATTCACCTCTTGCTAGTTGCTTGAGTATTTCTTTATAGTCTTTGTCTTGCCATACTTCTTTTTGAATCTTGTCCACTAAATCTGAGAAAATTTCCACTTTGATTGAGAAGAATCTTGACTCTTGAATTCCATCTTGCTTAAGTACTTGATGAAAATTTTGAGGATTCTTGCTGATGAAGTCCACCCCCCTCTCTGGGTACACGTCGTCCCGACATGACAAGGCATCTGGTAAAGTGGCCAGCCTGCCTGGGCAGTAAGTGATAGTGAAATGAAATTCTGAGAGAAATTCGGCCCAACGGGCCTGATGATGAGTAAGAACTTTGGAATACATAAAAGTCTGCAAGGAAGAGTGGTCTGTCAAGACCTCAAAAGGATTGGAAAGAGAAAGAAGAAATGCTCTCCAGCGCTTGAGAGCCCAAACTATGCCAAGGAGTTCCTTGTCATGAATTTTATAGTTGAGTTCAGCTGGTAAGAGCTTGCGACTATCAAATGCAATGGGGTGCTTTCCTGAGTCATTCACCTGGCTCAGTACGGCACCCAAAGCATAATCAGAAGCATCAGTCTCTACTATAGTAGGTAGAGAAGGATTAAAGTGAGATAAGATAGGAGCAGAGGTGAAAGCTTCTTTGAGTGCTTGAAACTGACTAAGAGCTTCCTCATTGAAGATGAAAGGAGAATCTTTTTTAAGGAGGGAAGTGAGAGAAGTGATTTTTTTAGAATAATTTTTAATGAAACGTTGATAAAAATTGGCAAAGCCAAGGAAAGATTGAAGGGCCTTGATGTTTTTGGGCTGAGGCCAATTGAGGATTTGCTGAACTTTTGAAGAATCCATCTTGAGGCCATCACTTGAAACAACATAGCCCAAGTATTCTACACTTGAGGCATGGAATACACACTTGGAGGCTTTGGCAAACAAATTATTGTCCCTCAGTCTTTGGAGGACAGAGGCCACATGTTGGACATGTTCCTCCTCAGAGCTGGAAAAGACCATAATATCATCTAAATAGACAACAACAAACACATCCAAAAAATCTGCAAAGATATCATTTACTAGATTCTGGAAAGAAGCAGGAGCATTGGTCAAACCAAATGGCATGACCAAATACTCATAACTACCATACTTGGTTCTAAAGGTAGTTAAGTGCTCATCCCCCTCTTTGATTCTCAGAAGTTTATATGCACCACGCAAGTCTATCTTGGAGAAGATAGTGGAACCGTTGAATACGGTAAGAAGATGGTTCATAGGAGGAACAGGGTATCTGTTCTTCCTAGTGACAGCATTGAGTTTGCGGTAGTCAACACACAAACGAAGACCTCCATCCTTTTTCTTTACAAAAAGGACAGGTGCTCCTGTTGAAGAGGAGCTTGGTCTAATGAAACCTTTCTCTACATTCTCTGAAATGTAGGCCCACAGTGTTTCTGACTCTTGATTTGATAATGACTATATAACACCAATTGGAGGTAGAAGACCCTCCAATTCGATATGGTGATCACAGGTGCGGTGTGGAGGAAGTTTCTCAGCTTTCACCTTGGAGAATACATCCAAACATTGGTGATAAGCAGGAGGGACTACCTTTAACACAGTTTCAATTTCTTCTGGCTCTTCCTCCTTGTGAGCCTTAGAGGTAATTTCATATACCCAAAAGACCACAAATACAAAAATAACATATTAATATAAATAAAATAAATTTATTTATATTATTAAAATAAAAATAAAAAATATAAATATAAAATTATATTAAAAATAAAAAATTAATTATAATTAAAAATAAAATTACTTTAAATTTTGTAAATATAAAATTACATTTATACTTGAAAAATTTAAGTAAAAATGAAATTTTAACAAAATTGTGAAAAAATAAATAAATTTGGAAAAAAGTTAAATAAAATTTATTATAACTTTTTATCCAATAAATAAACATATAAATTTTATTTCACCATTGGATTCCTCATAAAAAATCAGGTGGGGTCACCTCTGAGTGAAATTTTTGTAACTCAACTCTAAATAAGCTTAAATTAAGTTTTTAGTATTTTCAATACAAAAGTTGAAAATCCTCAAAACCTTAATTTAATTCACACCACATGTGGTGTTAACCATCAATTTTTGTGTTAAAATTGAGGTGTTGTGTTTAGTTTAGAAGTTATGAGGAATTGAAGTATTTTCAATTGAATTCAATTGAAATGTCAAAATGTGCGCGTGTATTACATAAGTGAACTTTGATTTACATATGAGGTGTCAATTATTACTGTATTGTACTGTACAATTGAATTGAATTACATGTGTAAATTATAAGTATAATACATGATGAGGAATTAAAGGAAAAATAAATTGGAAAGATTAAATTTGGGGGGGAAAAGGAACTCCAGCTCTAAGGGGGAGCTAGACCCCCAAAATCCTTGCTGACAGGCGTGGGATGTCAAAATTCACGCAAAAGTTCATCACTTTTGGCCTGGAATTGAGTTACAGGGTCTGTGGACTCAATTGATGATGAGGTTTTGATACCAACTGGGGTAGTTTTAGCTGTTGCCAAGAAGGTAAAACTACCCTTAAGATAAAACAATCTTAATAAAAACAGTTTTAACTGGTTTCTACGCCTCTGACACACATTCTGACGTGTTTTGAAGGCTCTAGGCCTGGTATTGCTATAGTAATGGCTGATTTAAGGGTCTAAAATGGCTAAAAATGGCTAAAAATGGCTTAAACCAGCCCTTTTTGGTCTAAACCAGGGTTCAATGATGCCATAATTGGCTTTTCTGTTGTCAGACTGTTTTTCACGACTGACAAGAGTAAATGTTACTTTTGGAGTAAGAGAATTGATGGCTATAAAAGAATGTCTTCTTTGCCCCACTTTTCTCTTCATGTTAGAATCTTTTCCTTTTATTAATTAGTTTAAAACTGTTAAACCAATCAATCAAAGATTCCAACCACCACTTTTAAATCATTTTAATCCTTTTAACCACGTGAAAAAATCATTATAATCATTGTTTGTAACTCTTATAATCATTTTTACCCCTGAACCACCCCAAAAGTGAATTAAAGCATCTTTCATCACTGTAAACTTTGTCACTTTGTTTCCAAATTCACTCTGGTCACTTTTGGGCGTGTTTTCTCTTTAATACTCTTTTTAAAGACTTTGTTCTTTAATTAATTGCTTGCAGTTCTTTGCTCAATTAATTCCAATTGAAATTGCTCTTGAAGAAATTTCTTTTGTAGCCTTAAAATATCTCTTGTAGAGTATTTTTTGGATAAATTTTTATTGTTGGTAAAACAATAAATTTTTATAATATTATTGTTTTATACTAATAAAGTTATAAACAATAAAATTGGCGTGTTTTCTCTTAAAAATAATATTTCATACTATTTTTAATTGATTTCACCTTATACAAATTTTGAGGACAGGAAAAGTACTTGATTTTTAATCAAAGTTTCATATCCACACCTTACATTTGGGGGCCCAGCCGTGATATTTTACCTGTGACATATTTTTTTACTCTTTTTAAATCTTTTTTCTTATATTGAAAAATTTAAAAACATATAAAAAATACTTATAATTCAAAAAATCCATAAAAAATAATTTTTTTCATAAGTGAGGCTTAAATTTTTATTTCTTTTTTTGAAATATCTTTTTTTTACTTAATTAATTGGCTTTTTCATTAATTTTAGTGTCTGACAACGTGGTAAGACAAGAAAACATTGAAACAGCCTCAACAGTAACCAGCATTATCCCTGCCAGTACTGTTAATTCTGATCATAATAGTACTGTTATTGTGACTCAAAATAATCAACCTGAACCAATATCTTCTGAATTAATTAACTTGGATATAAGTAATACACTTCAGAAAGCCAAAAATTTGGCCAATAGTAAGTTTTTGACGTAAAAATACTATTGTAAGCCTCTTTTAACCATAATTATGCCTTCAACCAGGTCAGGAGCCAGCTACAACCCCTCAAGCAGCTCCCAAAAAGGTAATAGACGTGATTATGGCAGAGGCCAACCAGGTACAGAAGGAAAAGGGTCAGTTGATGACTTCCAAACAACTAAAATGGGTCATTCTGAAGCTGATAATACCATTTTACCTTCAAAAAGAGCTGACACCGCCACAACAAGCCTCTGTGGACATATACAAAGCCAGCCACAGTGCATACAACAATGCACTCCAATTCAAGGAGTACCAGATCCTTGCAGACCTGTGGAAGAATTGCATGAATTCTTACCTGACAGTAAGAAAATTCTTGGGCCATCCCAACACTTGCAAATTGCTTAATGGATGGCATCCATTGATGGAGAAGAAAAACATGATGCTTTTGACACTGGAATGGAGGAAAAACAACCCTCCACCACCAAAACCAGTGCCAAAAACAGCCCCAGTGGCCAGCAGCAGCAATTCCAACGTGAAAAAGCAGCCACAAACTCCAAACAAGGGCAAAGGGAAGGCACCAGCCCCAAAACCTTACAGCCAGGGCTACAGGATTCCAAAGATTCAACAGGATGCCATGGAAAATGTATTTCAGATGGCCAGAACCATGATGGAATTACAAAAGAAGGAGGAAGCCAGATTAAAGTTCCAGAAATGATTTCTGATATATTTGATTCCATCCCAGAGTTGTATGATGCTATAAATGACGTGAAAAAACATCTTTCTGATAAAAATGAATCCATTTGTAACAACATTAAAACAAACAACCTGAGTCTGTGCCAAATTAATGAAACACTTATGTGTTTTGAAAAAGTTTTAAGAACAATTAAAAATCCTAATAATGACAATTCTTCTAACAGTAAAATAAATGAACAATCTGCCATTATTAAAGAATTAACAGATAAATATTCTAAATTCAATATTGATGACATGATTGAAACAAGAATTAAACAAGCCATAAATATTATCAAAACAGATAACAAGAAAGTCCTTGATGACATTTCAAATTCATTTACTGAAGTAAAGACATATACCATTGCCTTGAAAAAGTGTTTTGATGCTTCACAAGAAGAAGTATCAAAATTATCAATGAAATTGAATCAAGTCACTGCTGATAATACAAGACAGACAGAGTTATGGCAAGAACTGACACATAAGGAAGACATGTATAAAATTGAAGTAATAAATTTAATACAAAGCTTCCAACATGAATACAGAAATTCCCAAAGGTGTAGCAACAGTAAAATGAATGACATTGAACAATTACTGAACACCTTACCAAGAATGTCTACACCTCTAAATCAAAATGAGGGCACAAGAATTTCAAATCCACAAGTATTGGATCCTGATAATTCACAATTAAAAAATGAATTATCCACTTCTTTTCATAACTTGGAACCATCAATGGGCCAAGCACTCTTGAAAGAAGTTCCAAAACTTAAAGAATGGCCTCACTTCAGTGGTGAAGGAGAGTATGACCATATGGAATTCATTAGAGGTATTGACATGATCAAAGAGGATTTTGAATTACCAGACAGATTGGTAACAGCCAGGTTTAACACCTTGTTTACCAGATCAGCTCACAGATGGTACATCAAAATAAGACAAGCACATGGACACCAGAGTTGGACTTGGTGGAAAACCCAAATCATCAACAAATGGGCAAATGATGCTTGGAGGTTTAAAGTTGAAACAGCCTTTGAATCTGCCAAATTTAATGCTGATAAAGACAAAGCTTTACCATGGTTTTGCCAACAAAAGGACAGATTAACAGCATTATATCCTGACATGTCAGAATTTATGATCCATAGAAAAATTCTGAGACAATGTGGAGGTGACTTAGAGCATGCTGTCAAAAGCAGGACTACTGAACAATCTTCAGCAGAGGATATTATCAATATACTGGAAGAAGTAACCACCAGAACCAAAATTGGTTCTAGTAGGGTGAATCTTAAAACAAGGTTTAATACACCTTGGAAAGATTCTGTGGACAAAAACCCCAAAGAAAATTCTAGTAATATTAAATATAAATCTGCAGATACAGTCAGAAAATGCCATATTTGCCAAAGCACCACCCATTTAGCCAATACATGTCCAAAAAGGGGGAAAATCAATGAAATTGACATTGAAAAAGAACCAGATGTTGAAAAAGAAGACATAATTGAAGACAATTCAGATGATAAGTCATCCATATTCTCTGAATCTTCAAAAGATATAGAAAATATCAATGCCACTTTTGACATCATGGAATCTTATTCCCACTTACCACAATTGAGCAATGGTCAAGTTGATTTATCAAAAGTTCAAGATGCACAACTTATGAAGACAAAACCAAACAGAGGAAAAGGTTATACAGCTGGTAACTCCTGTATAACAGAAGTGGTGATTGACAACAAACCCACCAAACTTTTGCTTGACCCAGGAGCCTTCTGCTCTTGTGTTGGAAAATCTTTTCTTAAGACTTGTGTACCAAATTTTGAAGACCAATTGTTACCAATTGATGGTATAAAATTCAACAGTGCAAGTAACCCAATGAAAGCATTAGGAATCTTTGAGACCAATGTCATATTCCCACACATAAATGGGAATTTAAGGATCACAGTTGAATTTGTTGTTATGGAAAATTGCTCTAGTACCCATTTTATATTGGGAAATGACTATTTAATCATGTATGGGATAGATTTACATAATAACAAAGACAGATACTTTACAATTGGAGACAATAAGCGCCAGAAATTTGCCTTTTTACCCTTTAAAAGACAAATTACAGTAAACAAAGTATCACCAGTCAACTTAGAGTTAGAGAAATTCAAGTCTGAACAGTTAAATGAGGCTGAAATAAGCCTTCATCTGACTGATAAGCAAGAAAATGAACTTTCTTCCCTTTTGTATGACCACAGAGGAGCATTTGCTACAGACAAAGAACCCCTGGGAGCAATTATTGGTCATGAAGTTGACATCATTCTTAACATTGAGAGACCTTATCCACCACTCTTAAGAAGACCTGCTTATCCAGCAAGTCCAAAATCAAGAGAAGCTCTAGAAATTCATATCAAAGAACTTCTAGACCTTGGTGTAATAAGAAAAGTAGGCCACAATGAGGAAGTAGAAATAACTACACCAGTCATAGTGGCGTGGCATAATGGAAAATCCAGAATGGTTGGGGACTTTAGAGCTCTGAACACTTACACTGTTCCAGACAGATACCCAATACCAAAAATCCAAATTGCCCTTACTCAAATATCTCAAGCAGTGTATATAACCACTATGGATGCCCTTAAAGGATTCCATCAAAATGTAGTAACACCAAGAGCAAGAAAATACTTGAGAATTATTGTTCATTGTGGAGTGTATGAATACTTAAGGATGCCCTTTGGTATCAAAAATGCACCTTCACACTTCCAAAGAATGATGAATGAAATCTTCCCTGAAGAACTCTCAGAGGGATGGTTAATCATTTACATTGATGACATTATTATCTGTTCAAAGACTTGGGAGGAGCACATGTACAGATTATCAAGAGTTTTGACAAAAATCCAATCAGTAAACATGAAAATCTCCTTGAAGAAATGTCATTTTGGATTTAAAGAACTTAAGGCACTAGGACATGTTGTATCTGGTTTGTCCCTTGGAATTGATAAGAACAAAGTTGCAGCAGTATTGTTAAAACCCATGCCTCAGAATAAGAAGGAAATTCAGTCATTCTTAGGTTTTGCAGGATATTACAGGCAGCACATTAAAGACTTTGCATCCATAGCAAGACCACTTTATAAGTTGTGTGACAAAGACACAGTATTTGAGATGACTGTTGACAGAGTCAAAGCTTTTGAGTCTCTAAGAGAAGCATTGACCACTGCTCCACTCTTACTGATGCCAGACTTTAAATTGCCTTTCAAACTGTATATTGATGCATCAGGGGATGGACTAGGTGCTGCACTTCACCAAGTTCAGATCATAAATGACAAACCTGTAGAAGGACCAATATGTTTCATATCCAGGCAAATCAAACCAACTGAAGCCAGATATGGAGCAAGTCAAATGGAATGTCTATGCCTTGTCTGGGCCTTAGAGAAATTGAACTATTTCTTAGAGGGATGTGTTTTTGAAGTAATAACAGATTGTACAGCTGTGAAATCACTTTTGAACATGAAAACACCTAACAGACACATGCTCAGATGGCAAATAGCCATACAAGAATACAGAGGCAATATGACTATTGTTCATAAGGATGGGAATATTCATAAGAATGCAGATGGACTAAGCAGATGGCCATTACCAAATAACATTGATAATCCTGCTTATGTTCCAGAAGAAGCTTCACCACAAATTCCAATAGAAGGAATAAGTGTTACAGACTTGAACACCACCTTCTTTGAAGAAGTCAGAAATAGTTACACTCAAGATAAGAATTGTAGCATCTTATGCCAATTACTTAACAAAGACTGTAAAGACAACTCTCTAATACATGCCTTGGATGAAGTATGGAGAAAATCTTATAATGAAGGGAGATTTCACCTACTGGATGGTATAATTTACCACAGAACCAAGCACACATGTGTCATGACAGTTGTAGACAGGTCATTAATCAATCTTGTACTGAAAGAATGCCATGATAGTCCCTTTTCAGGACATCTTTCTGAGGACAGAACAAGAGAGAAAGTAAAGACCTGCATATGGTGGCCAATGTGGCAAAAAGATGTTGCAGAATATTGCAAAACCTGTGACAGATGCCAAAAGGCAAATAAATCCACTGGCAAAAGACTTGGAAATATGATGAAAATCCAAGAACCAAACAGACCTTGGGAAATTGTCCATATGGATTGAGTAACGGGCCTACCACCAGGAGGTGACAAGAGCTATAATGCTTGCCTAGTAATTGTGGACAGATTCAGTAAAACTCCAATTTTTTTACCATGTCACAAAGATGATACAGCCATGGATACAGCTCTTCTGATATGGAATAGAGTAGTGTCATGGACTGGGATATTTACAAATATCATCAGTGATAGAGATCCCAAATTCACTTCAGCTCTATGGACAAATCTTCACCAATTATTTGGCACAAAACTGTCTTTCTCTACAGCCTACCACCCACAAACTGATGGTCTGGCTGAAAGAATGATCCAAACCTTAGAGGACATGGTGAGAAGATTTTGTGCATATGGCCTTGAATTCAAAGATTGTGATGGATTTACCCATGATTGGTGTACTCTGTTACCAGCACTGGAATTAGCATATAAAACATCAATCCATGCTAGTACCAATCAGACTCCTGCTGTTCTAGAAAAAGGATGGAACCCCAAGTTACCCCAAGACTCCTTGAGGAAAGACTTAATTGAAATACATCCCACAGCTGCTAGCTTCAAAGGAATGCTAGACAAAGCTAGAAAGCATGCAGTAAGGTGCATGGAGGACTCTTTTGCATATGCTAAAGACAAATGGGATAAATCTCATGCAACTCCAGATTTCAAAGTGGGGGACCTAGTTCTTGTATCCACCACTAACTTCAATAACATCAAAGGATGTAAAAAGTTAAAAGACTCCTTTGCAGGACCTTTTGTGATTAAGGCCCTCCATGGAGAAAATGCTGTTGAAGTAGAGTTATCTGAAGAACTTAGCAATAAGCACCCTACATTTCCAGTAAGCTTGATAAAGCCATACAAATCTAGTGATGCTGAGAAATTTCCCTTGAGGAATAAGATTCCCCAAGTTATACCTCCTATTGAGACATCTGGTACTAAGAAAATAACCAAAGTTCTTAAAGAAAGGAAATTAAGAACCAAGAAAGTAAGGGAATACCTTGTTAGGTACAGTGACCCAACTTGTGAAGATGAATGGTTAGAAGAGAAAGATATACCAGAAGCCACCAAACTCCTGAGGAGATTCAGACACACTAGAAACACCAATATTACAAAGTAATATTCTTTTTTAGGGGGAGGGAATGTGAGCCTTAGAGGTAATTTCATATACCCAAAAGACCACAAATACAAAAATAACATATTAATATAAATAAAATAAATTTATTTATATTATTAAAATAAAAATAAAAAATATAAATATAAAATTATATTAAAAATAAAAAATTAATTATAATTAAAAATAAAATTACTTTAAATTTTGTAAATATAAAATTACATTTATACTTGAAAAATTTAAGTAAAAATGAAATTTTAACAAAATTGTGAAAAAATAAATAAATTTGGAAAAAAGTTAAATAAAATTTATTATAACTTTTTATCCAATAAATAAACATATAAATTTTATTTCACCATTGGATTCCTCATAAAAAATCAGGTGGGGTCACCTCTGAGTGAAATTTTTGTAACTCAACTCTAAATAAGCTTAAATTAAGTTTTTAGTATTTTCAATACAAAAGTTGAAAATCCTCAAAACCTTAATTTAATTCACACCACATGTGGTGTTAACCATCAATTTTTGTGTTAAAATTGAGGTGTTGTGTTTAGTTTAGAAGTTATGAGGAATTGAAGTATTTTCAATTGAATTCAATTGAAATGTCAAAATGTGCGCGTGTATTACATAAGTGAACTTTGATTTACATATGAGGTGTCAATTATTACTGTATTGTACTGTACAATTGAATTGAATTACATGTGTAAATTATAAGTATAATACATGATGAGGAATTAAAGGAAAAATAAATTGGAAAGATTAAATTTGGGGGGGAAAAGGAACTCCAGCTCTAAGGGGGAGCTAGACCCCCAAAATCCTTGCTGACAGGCGTGGGATGTCAAAATTCACGCAAAAGTTCATCACTTTTGGCCTGGAATTGAGTTACAGGGTCTGTGGACTCAATTGATGATGAGGTTTTGATACCAACTGGGGTAGTTTTAGCTGTTGCCAAGAAGGTAAAACTACCCTTAAGATAAAACAATCTTAATAAAAACAGTTTTAACTGGTTTCTACGCCTCTGACACACATTCTGACGTGTTTTGAAGGCTCTAGGCCTGGTATTGCTATAGTAATGGCTGATTTAAGGGTCTAAAATGGCTAAAAATGGCTAAAAATGGCTTAAACCAGCCCTTTTTGGTCTAAACCAGGGTTCAATGATGCCATAATTGGCTTTTCTGTTGTCAGACTGTTTTTCACGACTGACAAGAGTAAATTTTACTTTTGGAGTAAGAGAATTGATGGCTATAAAAGAATGTCTTCTTTGCCCCACTTTTCTCTTCATGTTAGAATCTTTTCCTTTTATTAATTAGTTTAAAACTGTTAAACCAATCAATCAAAGATTCCAACCACCACTTTTAAATCATTTTAATCCTTTTAACCACGTGAAAAAATCATTATAATCATTGTTTGTAACTCTTATAATCATTTTTACCCCTGAACCACCCCAAAAGTGAATTAAAGCATCTTTCATCACTGTAAACTTTGTCACTTTGTTTCCAAATTCACTCTGGTCACTTTTGGGCGTGTTTTCTCTTTAATACTCTTTTTAAAGACTTTGTTCTTTAATTAATTGCTTGCAGTTCTTTGCTCAATTAATTCCAATTGAAATTGCTCTTGAAGAAATTTCTTTTGTAGCCTTAAAATATCTCTTGTAGAGTATTTTTTGGATAAATTTTTATTGTTGGTAAAACAATAAATTTTTATAATATTATTGTTTTATACTAATAAAGTTATAAGCAATAAAATTGGCGTGTTTTCTCTTAAAAATAATATTTCATACTATTTTTAATTGATTTTACCTTATACAAATTTTGAGGACAGGAAAAGTACTTGATTTTTAATCAAAGTTTCATATCCACACCTTACACTCCTCATCCCACTGATCCTCCAGGGAGGCATGAAAAGACAAGGGAGGAAGGTCCATATCCCCTTGAAAGAGATGAAGTGAAGATATGGCAACATCTTCTCCAACATCCTTTATCTCTTTGAAGACTTCATCTCTTAATGGAAGTAATGACTGAGAGGGAATTATGGAAGGGATATGGAAAGAAGAAGGAATTGAAGGTGTCTTAAGTTCACCAGCCAGAGCAACACTGTTGACAGCAGTGGCTAAGTCATTACTAGTAGAAGGAATAATACCACTAGAATCCTTATGACTAGAATCATAGGTGATCAATCCATTTTTCCAATCAATAATGGGATTAAAATGGTAAAGGAAATCATAGCCCAATATCAGGTCTTCTCCCTTGGGTGAATCTATGATAAAGAAGTCCCATTCAAAGCTTGGGAAGGAAGGCAAGTCAACTACCCACTTGGTATAATGGGTGATGAACAAGGCAGGGGATTCATTCGAATCCAGAATGAAAAGAGGAATCTTTTCAGGGAGCTCTGACATAGTCAATGAGTACTTCAGAACAAAATTCTTTGCAATAAAAGAGTTTGTAGCACCAGAATCAATGAGAATACTATAAAAAATATCAGACACAGAAGAGAAAATAAGAAACTTTAAAGATTTCTTGACACTAGTATTCAGAGTGCACAATTGTGCTCTTGAAGGAAATAAGTGAGAACCATTGAACACATCATGATCCCCACTCAGGCTTTTCCCTGCTTGCTAGGGAAGCCTCTTGATGATGACCCAGGCTTGTTCTGAGGTCTCTTGAAACATTTTTCAATTGGGTGCTTGCCACCACAATAAGTACACAACCCTGCTTGAATCCTCCTCTCCTTTTCAGAACCGATTAATTTATTGTCCTTATTGAGGAGAGCAGCATGGGGTTTGTCCTTTGAAGATTGAAATTGCTTGCCCTTCTTATTCTTCTTCTGATGAGGCCTCTTTGGAAATGAGTTTTGAGGAGGCCTAGAATGATTGGATCCACTGACTGGAGGCTTCTTTTCTTGATTGCCACCATTTTCCTTTTGCCTCTCATGATATCTTGTGTCTAATTCTAAAGTGACATCCATACGTTCTTGAAGAGTATCAAAAGTTCCAGGGTGAGAAGCCAACTGATCCAATAATCTTGATGCCAATCCTCTTCTGTAAACATGGATATAAGCTCTTTCCCCCCGATCTCCAATTCTTGACATTAAGCTTCTGAAATCTGCAATGTACAAGGATACATGACCATTTTCCTTCATCCTCAAATTGTCGAACTCTTGTTCAGCTTTCCTGACTTCATTGGGGTCACCAAACAGAGTGAATAATTGAGATTCAAATAATGGCCAATCATTGAGGAGGTAGGAAGGGTCTTCATTGGAGATATTTGAGAGATAGGGTTCAATCCATTTTCCAGCCCTACCAGTGAGAAAAGAAGTTGAGTAAAGAACTTTCTTCCTGTCAGAGAAGAAATTTGCTGGATCATTATGGAAGATTAATTGACAGGATTGGATAAACCCTCTCAATTTATGAGCTTGAGTACCATCAAAAGAATCAGGTGCCTTCATGGATGGAGTCTTGAAAGCAGGGGCTTTGGAATTGTCCCTTGGGGCAACTGCTTGAGTGAGTTGTCCCATGAATTGAGTCATCTGCTCCATCATCTTGAGGAGACTTGGATCAGTTTGAGAGACAAGAGGTTGACTAGAAAGGGCTAGATTAGAACCCTGAGGCACATCTGGAGCATTTGCCAAGGCATCTGCCACTTCAGTTTCCCCAGAATCTTCCTCTTCCACAGACTCTTCCCCCTCTTCATCTTCAACTTCCCCTAATCTTGCTCTTGCACCTTCAGAAATGCCAGGGTAGCCACCCAAAAGTGCAGAAAAGGATCTTGATCTTCTAGATTTCATTCCACCTCTTCTTGAGGGTGCTGCTCCTTCCATTGGTGGTCCTCTGTCCAAGTTTGCACTCAGTTGATGAACTGATGGTGTGTGGTCAAGAGGAGCCCTTTCTGTAGGAGTGAGAACAGCTGGAATTTTCTGGGATCTAGTATTCTTTGCTGGGGGGCTATGCTGGACTGGCATTATGAAAACAATTAAAATAACTTGATGGTATTAAGAAGAATAATCAGGCTTGACCAAATCAATCACAATAAAATCTTGATGGATCTTGAGGAATCAATTCAAATCTTGAGGTGAAATCAAATTCAATCAACAATCAATTCAAATCAAATATCAATAATCTTGAGTAAATCAATAATCAATAAATCAATAATTCAGTGTCTTCAATATGAAATCAAGGTCTTGAGGAATCAATCAATCAATTCAAAATATTCAGAAATCAATTCAATATCTTGATGAGTCAAAATCAATCAATAAATCAAAATAAATTCTTGAGGATCAATCAATATCTTGAGAGTTCAAAAGTCAATCAATAATCCAAATGAAATCCTGAATCAATAACCCAATCAACCAATGAATCCCAATGAATAATCCAATCAAATAACCAATCAATTACTCCTCAATAAGACCTGAATAAAAACACAGAAAAATTTGATTTGATAAAATAGAATGAAATGATGAAATGGTCAGCATTGATTAAGAAAGAAGAAAGGATCAATTTTCATATAAATGAAATGAATGAGATGAAAATTGATAAAAGAGAAAATCATAATCATTAAAGATTGTTAAATCATAAATGAGATCATAATTGATGAATGAGAGAAAATGAATATAAATGAAGGAAAAGAAAGAATCAAATATGAGTTAATTAATTTAATGTCACAGGGGCTCTTCGAAGTGAAGAGGGCCTGGCACTCAGTAAACTGGGACTCACTTATGGAGGGCTCAAAGATAAGATAAGATGAGATACACTTAAGAGTGTTAAGATGGATTACTACAAGAATGAATATAAGAAAAGCAGCAACAAAGGATAAGAGTAAAATAATAGAAGAGCCAACCACAAACAAGTACAAGTCCACTGTTTCAACCTGTCAGAATGGAAAGAGAAGGGTTAATAAGGATATGGCCACCCAACTCATACTGTACAGGCAAAGAGAAAAATGCAAAGACTAACTTAAGATTAAATAATTATAATACCCAAAAAATAAGGATAAGAATAATTATGAAATAATAAATAAACTAAATTAATTAACTGGGGAAAAGTCCCCAGGGGGGAGAAAGAGGGGCTGGTATATGTGAGAATCACCAGCCCTGATCCAGAGAAGAATTTTCATGAGAATAATTGATTATTGAATTGAGTCTGGCCAATACAGGTCCTGTACAGCTGTACAGAACCTGTACAAGAGGTGTGGTGTGTTTGAGTGATCATACAGTTTCATACTGGTGTATTGAAACTGTATTGGGTGAATCCAACCTGTACAAGTATTGACAGGCTGTATTGATGTACCAAACTGTATGCATGTTTCAGAATGAATATTGCTGAAACTGACTGCTGATGCAGATACTGGATTTGCTGATTTGAGGTGTTTGAGTGGGTGTTTGAATGAATACCCTTACCCCTGATGGATGGTTGTTACACCAAGAAACCTTGACTCAATTGTCTAAAGCCAAGTATATAACATCAATGGATGCATTGAAAGGCTTCCATCAAAATGTTTTGACGCCTAAATCTAAGAAACTACTTAGAATTATCACTCAAAGTGGTATTTTTGAGTATCTTAGGATGCCATTTGGCATTAAAAATGCTCAATCTCATTATCAAAGAATGATGAATACCATCTTCCCCACAGAATTGTCTGAAGGATGGCCTATCATTTATATTGATGATATTATCATATGTTCTGACTCATTGTCTTTGCACCTTGAAAGACTTGCAAGAGTACTTCACAAAGGTGCAGAAGTGAATATGAAAATTTCACTTAACAAATGCAACTTTGGTTTTGAAGAACTTAAAGCATTAGGACATGTTGTTTCTGGTTTAAGCTTGGGTATTGACAAAAATAAAGTGGCAGAAGTACTACTTAAGCCAATACCCCAGAATAAAAAAGAAATGATGTCTTTTCTTGGATTTTCTAGGTACTATAGGCAACATTTAAAAGACTTTGCAATTCTAGCCAAATCACTCTATAGAATCTGTGATCAACAGACTGTATTTGAGATGACAGAGGAGACAATTAAAGCTTATGAGAAGATAAAGAAAGCCCTTACAGAAGCACCTTTACTCCTCATGCCTGACTGGAATATTCCATTTAAGTTGTACATTGATGCATGTGGAGATGGATTGGGGGCAGCCCTACATCAAGTCCAAATTATTGATGACAAACCTACAGAAGGACCAGTTTGTTATATCTCCAGGCAAATCAAACCAACAGAAGCCAGATATGGTGCAAGTCAAATGGAGTGCTTATGTTTGGTATGGGCACTTGAGAAATTACACTATTACCTTGATGGCAGTGTTTTTGAAGTGATAACTGACTGTGATGCAGTAAAATCACTTCTTAACATGAAAACCCCAAACAGACATATGTTGAGATGGCAAATAGCTATTCAAGAATATAGAGGAAACATGACTATAGTTCATAAAGCAGGAGAAATTCACAAGAATGCTGATGGACTTAGTAGATGGGCTTTAGCCCACACTCCTGATAACCCGGCTTATGTACCTTTGGAAGCTGAACCACAGATTCCAATTGAAGGAATTAACATAACTGATATTGGAACTGAATTCTTTGAAGAGGTCAGAGAATTTATAAACAGGACAAGAATTGCCACATATTGACTTCTTTATTAGATAAGGACTGCAAAGATACATCTTTAGTTAATGCACTCAATGAAGTTTGGAAAAATTCCTATTCTGAGGGAAGATTTCACTTGTTTGATGGGATCATTTACCATAGAACAAAACACTCTCATGTTATGACATTGTGCAGTATATTAATTATCAATACCATTCTTCATGAATGTCATGATAGTATCAACTCTGGACACCTATCAGAAGACAGAACACTTGAAAAAGTGAAGAACTGTGCATGGTGGCCATCTTGGAGAAAAGAAACCATTGAATATTGCCACACCTGTGACAGATGCCAAAAAGCAAACAGGAGTACAGGCAAGAAATTTGGATTAATGATCCATATTCAAGAACCAAAATCCCCTTGGGAAGTTGTTCACATGAATTGGATCACAGCACTTCCTACAAGTGGTGACAAAAGTTATAATGCTTGTTTAGTCATTGTAGACAGATATAGAAAAACTCCCATATTCTTACCATGTCATAAAGATGACACTGCCATAGATACAGCTCTTCTTTTATGGAGTAGAGTTATTTCTCATACAGGATTATTTAAGAATATCATAAGTGACAGAGATCCCAAGTTCACATCTGCACTTTGGACCAATCTTCATAGATTGTTTGGGACTAAGTTATCATTCTCTACAGCATATCACCCTCAAACAGATGGGCTAGCAGAGAGGATGATTCAAACTTTAGAAGACATGATCAGGAGATTCTGTGCTTATGGATTAGAATTCAAAGACTCAGATGGCTTTACCAATGACTGGTGCACTCTGATACCTGCATTAGAATTGGCATACAAGACATCAGCCCATTCTTCCACAGGACAACCTCCTGCTATGTTAGAGAAAGGATGAAATCCAAGACTCCCAGCAGACACACTGAGGAAAGACTTGATTGACATTCATCCTACAGCTTCCAGCTTCAAGATAATGCTTGATAAAGTAAAACACCATGCAAAACAAAGTATTGATGATGCTTTTGATTATGCAAAGCAGAAGTGGGACAAGAGTCATAAAGTACCAGACTTCAAAGTAGGGGACTTAGTTTTGCTTTCAACCTTGAATTTTAATAATATCAAAGGCCCAAAGAAACTTAAAGATTCTTATGTAGGACCTTTTGTTATTGTTGCTTTACATGGAACCAATGCAGTTCAAGTGAAATTGAGTGGTGAATTGGAAAATAAACACCCCACCTTTCCAGTCAGCTTGATAAAGCCTTATCAACCAGCTGACAAAGAATTGTCTCCTTTAAGAAACCCAACTCCTTTAACTATACCACCTGTGGAACAGAATGAAGACAAAAAGATAAAGAAAGTCATTAAAGAAAGGAGACTTAGGGGTAAAAATCAAAGAGAATATCTTGTCAGATATATAAATGCAGTACATGAAGATGAAAGGATGGCAGAATCAGAAATACCTGACGCAGATAAACTCTTGAGAAGATTTAGACATGAAAGAAGGCCACAAGGCTGAATATGTCTATAAATGTGCTTTAAATTACTTGATCTGAGTAATGTAAAGAGGTTGGACAGTGGACATTAACCCCCTTTGGGGCCTTATTCTTTTATCACTAATAAAATTGTAGTACAATTTTATTTTTTGGTGGGAGGGAATGTGAGCCTTGAGGTATATTTTACATACCCAAATAGGCCACAATTATCCTGAAAAGAAATTTTGAATTATACACAACTCATAAATCTTGCATATATTCAAAATTCATCATTTTTGATTTCAGAAAAGATGAATAACTTTTTATTGAGTAGGTGAATCCATGGATATAAGGGCAGATTTGGATTCTACACAAAAATTCACCTAGGGTAGATCCATAAAGTGAATAAGCTCAAATTAACTCTTTGAGGTGGTAATATGGAAAATACTTCAACACCACATCATTAATACCACATAAAAAATCCGTGAAAATTTTTGTTTTTCTTGATTTTACGCCAAAATAATGGGAAAGTGAGAAATCCGATATTACATTTACACTAAGAATAGTGTTATACATGCTTTGAGCACTTAATATTATGGTATTCTTACATGCACTTTTGGTACACCCATAGTGGATATCTCACTTTAAGCTTAAATTTCTATTTTGACGTGAAAAATAAGTAAGGGGGACAAAAGACATCAAAGAGAGCCACGGTACCCAACTTCTGAGGCCTCAGAGGCGTGGATAGCTCCAAAGCTTGGTTCCATGGCTGAGCTTGACCCAATTGGTAAACTAAACCTCTTTGGGAACTTGGTTACCATGTCACAACTACTGTAAATCTTAAGAAAATAGCAAATAACCTGCTATTTTGACGTGCCAAGGAGGTAAAGAGCTACTTAGACTCCTGTAACCACGTCAATTCTTAATGACTTTCCATGGATAAAACCCAAAAGAGTAATTAAGACCCTTTTTGGACTTGTATCCATTGATTTACCTCATAGCAACAAGTGAAACGCTGATATTTGCAATTCTATGTAGAAATGAGGTAAACACTTCAAAAATTCATTAAAAGTACAATTCTTAATGAATTCTTCTGAAACTTTCAGGACCAATGTAGAACTGTATTATCTATGGTACAACCAAAAATAATTACAGTTTTACTAGTAAAGTTAAAAGTTTTACTTACAGTCCATTTTTGATCATTCTTCCTAAAACACTGAATCTTCAAAAATTCACAGTGATTAAAACCTGTGATGAAATTGGCAATAACATTGATAACTTTGAGAAATAAATGATTATTTTGGAAAAAAAGAAGATTTACAGATGTCACTCCTTTTATTCTTAACCATATTGGGGTTGGTAGTCACGTAAAAGCATCAATTAAGTAATTATGAAAATCTTACGTGACAACAGATGATGCAACCATTAATCCAAAAGGTTTTATTGTTTTCTCACTCACTGGTTTCTCAGTTTGCTCCATGGCATGCCTCTGTGAGCTGTTGTTGACTTAAAAGAAGCCTCTTCTTGCTGATTTTTCCGCATCATCATCATCTTATTAATCATTTATATCAGTATTACCAACAAGTAAGTACTAGTTAAAACTTTTGTTAAGTGTTTTATTCTTTCAGAATCAATCAAAAAGACGTGAAATCATAGAAATTAACTATATATTGTTGTAATACATTTATAAATTCATTTTGATCCTCTAAATCCACAATTCTACGTCAAATCTCTCTATCTTATCTTTCAATAAGCTCTTTGGAATATTAGTGAGTGATTTATCTTTAATTCTTAAAGTCTTTCTCTAAAAATAGTTTTCTTCAAGAATTATCATTATGATTATTCTTGCAAAAGATAATTATATATTTAAATAATTTTATTATTTTAATAAAAGAAGTTTTTATTATTAAATCCTTCTTGTAATTGATTCTTGTAGACAATTACTTACTCACTGTTAAAATCACTAGTAGTGCTTAACACGTGAAAGAAATAATTCTTTCATTATTGAATTGTGGTTATAATAATCTTTTATTATTATATTTCATAAGAACAGACATAGTACTGTTAATTGATAGTGATATTATCATCAGTTTCATAGTCACATCTTACAAGATCCCACAATTAGACCAATACAGCCTTACTTTGGGATATTCTGCCATAATTTTGATTATGAAGTGTCAAAAAGACAAAGACCCCTGTTTCTAATTCAATACCTCATAGGTTGGTCAATACTGGGGTCATTTACACGCTCTTTGCAACATTCTATGTGTCATACATGTCAGAAGAGGGCTATGTAGTCCCCAGATGAAAATCTTCACCCTGTATTGGTGAAAACCTGCCAGATGTGGTTTCAAAGCCACATCTGAGCCCAATAAAGGTTATAAAGGCTGTGTTAAAACCACAAGCCAGTCCTTGGAATTGAAAGATCTTCACTTCCTCTACATGGAAAGGTCTAGAAGCCTTTTTCACCCAATTTTAGGATAAAAAGGGACCTTTTCTCCACCAGAAAAGGTTTCCTCATCCTGATGTTCAATTCCTACGTAGTACAACTAGCAAAAACAGCCATACTCTTGGAAAATAACCCGGTATAAATATAATCTTAATTATTGTAGTCTTTATTATTGTAACCCAACAGGTGAAGCTACAGCCAGGGCTTTCAACAGTACTAACCACCACTATTACTCAATAGTAAAGCCCTCAATATTCTTTCATTAATCTTTATTATCATTGATAAACTTTTCATCAATAGTCTCATTGTATCACAGCCATGTTTAAAGCTTGTAAAAAGTGATTAATAAGCTTCATCATAGACTAAGCCTGACACTCCTTCTGTCTGTGGCCCAAAGAGGTCTTGTTTTTCCCTTTGTATCATTTTCTCGTCCTGGAAACTACCTGTTATTGTGAAGAATTGTGCCTCTTGGCCACTCATCTCCTGGTGCTTGAATGGTGTGAAGCAACTGGAGATTTTGGTTGTTCTACTCCTTGTGAGCTGGAGGGAAAAAGACTAAGCTCTGTCTGGCTGAATTGTTCTTCTATAACTTGGATAGTGTGTTTGTTGTCCCTTATACTGGTTGTTCCCTCCTCCAGGAGTTTGGACTGCCTCTTGAGATTCCATGCTTTGATGACTACCATGAGATTCTTTGTCAGATGGAGTCTATGTTGAACTAGTAATTAAGCTATTTACAACTAGAACTTTTACTGTGACACATAAAAGTTGATTTAAAATAAGGGTGTTTTGAGTAAAATGATGATTTCTAATATAATTAAAGGGCTCTACTATTAAAAAATAGTGGTGGTGAGCACTATTGAGAACCCTGGGTGCAGTCTTGCCAGTTGGATTACTATAATAAGAGCTACAATGATTAAAATTATAATTATACCTGATTTATTACCAAAGAGCAAAACTGTTTTGGACAGTTTACTACGTAGGGTATTCAAGAGCAGGATGAGGAAAGAATTCTGGCTGTGAAAAGCCTCCTTTTTATCCTGAAATGGGGTGGAAAGGGTGCTAGACCTTTCCATGTAGAGGAAGTGAAAATTTTTCACTCTCTAGGACTGGCTTGTGGTTTGCAAACAACCTGTATAGCCTGTATTGGGCTCAGATGTGGTTTTGAAACCACATCTGGGCAGTTTTCATCAATACAGGGTGAAAAGTTTCATCTGGGGACCTCACAGCCTGATTCTGACGTGTATGACGTTTAGAATGCTGTACAGAAGCTGTATGGGACCCCAGTATTGACTGACATGTGAGGTGTTGAGGTAATAAAAAGCTCCTTTGTCTATTTGACACCTCATATTTATGATTATGGGATATTATCGCATGGTGAGGCTGTATATCACAGCAGGTGGGAATCTGACCTTAAAACAGCCATACCTTTGTCAATTCTTGAGATATCAACCTCAAAATTGGTTCAGTGTGTAGCCCTGTATGTGCTCTACACAATGGTACCTGATTTGATATGGGTATCATTCAATATGGAAAAGCTATCCCATGTACAAGAATTTTGTACCTTTGCATGGTATAGGCAAAAAGCTGTATTGACCTGGCAGTTGTGTCAGGAGTTTGTGATTCCTCATTTCAATTCTCATCTGAGGATCAATGGCTTTAAGTCTCTTGGATTGTCTATGACACCACTCATATGGATCCTTGTCCACAGAGTATTTGTCATTTTCAAATTACATGGTCTTCTGCCATATCCAAGTTCCATTACTGTACTTTTGGATGATTTGACTGTTCCACCATGGCCAGTTTCTTCTGCCATGGATTTCTTTCATTTCTGTGTACCATATAGTAGCATGTCCTTTAAATGCAGTATTCAATCTAGCAGTAATCCAGTACTCTGGTATGCTTGGTACATCAATGAAGAGTCCATCAATATAATCTATGAGTTCCATATGATCATATTCTCCTGATCCAAAGAATTTGGGCCAGTTTGAGGCCTCAGGAAGCTGTTTTAAGGCTTCCTTCTCTGAATAATACATGCCATCTCCATCCTGGTATTGTGATGGGGATCTTTCCCTATTCATCAACATGGCATCTGGTTTGATGTCATCTGGTTGATATGGATTCTCCATAACTTGGCCTTGTGGTTGGGGCTTCAAGTTATGGTAGAAATTAAACAATTTATTTATGTCTTGGTCCAGACAATCCCTGTCCCTTTTGCTGTGGTGTTGTTCTTCAAATACTAGATTCAGTCTTTTGTTAGTTTCTTCAGAGGCTTTGCTCAATTGAGCATGTCCTTCTTGAAGATTTTTAACTATTTCTTCCATAGAGGCTTGTAATTTTTTCATCCTCTCATGGCTAGCTTCAAGTTCTGAAAACTGGTTTGCGGATTTCTCAGCATATTGGGACATTTTTAACCATAGTGTATCACTGTTGATGTTACTCTCAGATGTGACAATGTTATGTTCAGACTTAGTGGGGGTAATGTTTCTATTACTAGGACTAATGATCCTAGAGTGGTTTACAACTATTTCTGGTTCTTGTGCACTTCTTTTACCAAATCCAACAGCTTCTGAATCATAGGGTCTGACTCTTTCCTCCTCTGGTTGAAGGAGGCTTTGTTCTTGCCCTTGTTTCCTTGTCTTCTCCTGGAAGCTTCCTGGAACTGTGAAGAATGGTGACTCTTGGCAACTGATATGCTGGTTTCTGAATGGTTTGAAGCCACTGGAGAGCTTCTTTGGCCTGCTCCTTGTGAGCCTGAAGGAATCTGAGTAGGCCCTGTCTGGGTTAACTGTTCTTCTATAGCTTGGATAGTGGCTTGATTCTCCCTTATCGTCTGTTCCCTTGCCTCCAGGAGTCTGAACTGTCTGGTAGGATTACAACCTTTGGTGATAACCATCAGGTGTTTGAATTCTCTCTCTTTAAGACAGATCTTCTGGCAACTTGCTCCAAGTTCTTCCAAATGAGATGCCAGGTTGAACCTCTTGTTGTCCATGCTCCATTGGAATAAGTCCTTGAGGAGTTGGTGGAGATGAAGAACTTTATCCATGTCTTTCCAGTCCTCTGATTGGAGTTCTCCATTTAATTGGAGTGTGAATGGCAGGGGTGATATTATCTCCCTCATTGTTTTGCCATCCACTACTATGTCCAAGGTGTCGTATTTCAGGTCTTCTGGTTCTGGACAAACCTTCTCTGTACTCTGGTTGGTTCCTTTGGAAGCCATGATCTCTGAGGTCTACAGGTGAGATGTTATTGTTTTCAAGCAGTCAAAACCTTTCTTTTCTTAGGGTATTTACCTTTTACTGTGCCTTGTACAAATTTGTTGTCTGCTGATTTGGGCAATTTACCTTTAGAGGTTACAACTGGGTTAGTTATAGTACTTTTCCCTGTACAAGTTATCAAGGTTGGGTTACCTTGTATTCAAGCAGAATTTTGTGGTTTTCAACTCTTCTGTGTGGCAATGGGTGTCCATTTCTTTGCTGTTATCAGGCCTTCACTGTGCCTCTTTCCTTTGCCTTTGCTGCCCTCTGGTTCTGAGGGTGTCACTATTGTGTTGGCCTGTGACTGGCTTTCAAGTGGTATGAAGCTATCTTCCACTGATTCAAAATAGGAAAAAGAGGGCTTAATGTCAGTTATGACTTCTTAAAATGCTGTTTGCACGTCTAAGACCGGCCTCTGGACTTGGGTATAGCTACAATATGCCCTTGTACAATGACGGTGTAATTGAATCAACAATTCCACATAAGAAATACAGATTACTGATATTTTGTATACTGTTTGTATACCAATATCGCACAGATTACTTGTAATTAGAAAGTATAATCTGTCAAAAGTGGTGTATAACAGGGCAATTGAGTTAACAATATGTCCAACCACGCCTCAACTGTTGGTTTATCAGTATGAGGTGTCTTATCTTAATTAAAAAATAAGACTGTATTAATGGCCTAAGTGTTTTTATATGTAAAACACACCAAAAATAAGGGTCTTGTGGCTATTAGCCACCCAACAGATACTCTCAAAATATGAGTATTGAGTGGTATATATACCAAAAGAAGGAAAATATATATATAATATATATTTTTTAAGAAAAATTTACTCCTAAAAAGAATAAAACAAATGTCAGAAAGTTAGAAATAAGAGAAAAAACTCACTTATAAGGGTCCAAAAAAAGGCTTAAAACATGGCCAGGCCCCCAAAAAGTCAGATGGAGTCTATGTTGAATATATATTTTTTAAGAAAAATTTACTCCTAAAAAGAATAAAACAAATGTCAGAAAGTTAGAAATAAGAGAAAAAAATCACTTATAAGGGTCCAAAAAAAGGCTTAAAACATGGCTAGGCCCCCAAAAAGTCAGATGGAGTCTATGTTGAAGTAGTAATTAGAGTATTTACAACTAGAACCTTTACTGTGACATGTAAAAGATGATTTAAAATAAGGTTGTTTTGAGTAAAATAATTATTTATAATATAATTAAAGGAGTCTCCTATTAAAAAATAGTCGTGGTGAGCGCTATTGAGAACCCTTGGTGCAGTCTTACCAGTTGGATTAATATAATAGGAGCTACAATAATTAAAATTATAATTTTACCTGATTTATTACCCAAGAGTAAAACTTTTTTGGACAGTTTACTACGTAGGGTATTCAAGAGCAGGATGAGGAAACAATTCTGGCTGTGAAAAGCCTCCTTTTTATCCTGAAATGGGGTGGAAAGGGTGCTAGACCTTTCCATGTAGAGGAAGTGAAATTTTTTCACTCTCTAGGACTGGCTTGTGGTTTGCAAACAGCCTGTATAGCCTGTAGCGGGCTCAGATGTGGTTTTGAAACCACCTCTGGGCAGTTTTCACCAATGCAGGGTGAAAATATTTATCTGGGGACCTCACAGCCTGATTCTGACGTGTATGACGTGTAGAATTCTGTACAGAAGCTGTATGGTACCCCAGTTATGACTGACATATGAGGTTTTCAAGGAAAAATAAGCTTCTCCGTCTATTTGACACCTCATATTCATAGTTATAGGATATTATCCCATGGTAAGGCTGTATATGACAGCAGGTGGGAATCTGACATTGAAACAGCCATACCTTTGTCAATTCTTGAGATATCAAGCTCAAAATTGGTTCGGTTTTTAGCCCTGTATGTGCTCTACACAATGGTACCTCATTTGATATGGGTATCATTAAATATCACAAAGTTATCCCATGTACAACATTTTTGTACATTTGCGTGGTATAGGCAAAAAGCTGTATTGAGCTTACTTGCCGCATAACTTCTGTTAAAGTTTGGATATAAGAAAATGGATGACACCATCACATAGCCCTGACTGTGCTATTTCCAAAAAGACCCCACTTTAAGTATCTCACACTCAAACTGAAGAAGTTAGATGAGAGTTCAATGTTCTGTTTGCCTTTATTTTCCCTGAAATTGACCATAACTCCAGTAATATTGGTTCTAGCTCAGTTTTCCTGGTACCATTGGATAGCCCTGGCTTAGAGCTTCATTTTGAATACCCATTTGATGGGGTGAAGCCTCTGCTTCTTGATTTTAGATGAGAGGGGAAAATTCAGGTTTATGCTCAGCAATAACTTTGAGCTGGAGTAATTTTGTTATTCCTTGTCCTATGGTAAGGGGACTTATATTTTCAGAAAGAGGTGAGGTTCTTGTTTCGTTTGATACCTTTTGAGCTGATTTTGCTCAGCTCCATGTTTTGGTGGTATCTTGGCTATAACATTGGTTTATGGTATTTTGGCGGTCATGTTTGTGCTCTTGTTTTGAGTCACAGGCTGACATTCTTGAAGGGTATATCGTTGAGAAATATCCTCTGGAAACTTGCTCCAAGTCCTCCCCAGTGGGATGCTAGGTTCAACATCTTGTTTTCCATGATGCATTGGAATAGATATTTGAGGAGTTTGTGGAGCTTAAGAACTTGATCCATATCTCCCAGCCCTCTGGTTTGAGGTTTCTGTTGAATTGGAAGGGTAATGGCAGAGTTGGTATGATTTCCCTCAGTGTCTTGCCATCCACAACTGTGTCCAAGGTATCCTGTTCCTGGTCTTCTGGTTCTGGACAAGCCTTGTCTGTCCTCTGTCTGGTTCCTTTGGATTCCAATGTTCCTGAGGTTTACAAGGGACATATCAGTGTTTGCAAGAAGTCAAAAGCTTTATTTTATTCAATTGATTACCTTTGACTGTGCCTTTTAAAACTTTGTTTTATACTTCTTTAGGGAATTTGCCTTTACAAGTTACAAATGGGTTAATTAATGTAATCTTCCCTGTACAAGTTATCAAGGTTAGTTTACCTTGTATTCATGCAGAGTTTCTTGGTTTTCTACTCCTCTTAGTGGCAATTGGTTACCACTTCTTGTTGGTATTGAGGCTTTCATTGCACCCTTTTCTTTTCCCTTATTTCTCACTGTTTCTGAAGGTATCACTGGGGTAGTGGCTTGTTCCTGGGTTTCAATGCATTAAGTTTTCTTCCACTGAATCAAAGGAAATGAGGACATATTTCAGCCAATACTTCTTTAATTGCTGTTTTCATGTCTGAAAATAGCCTCTGGGCAATATATTACTATATTATACCTCTGTATTATGATATTTAATTGAAATTATCAATTCCACATCAAAAATACTGGTTTTGGGATGTATGGTGTAAAGTTTGTATCCCAATATCTCAGATATTAACTTTTAATGAACAAGTGTAATATTATCAGTGGCTATAAAATGGAAAATTGAAATTATCAATATTTCCACCACCACCTCTGAACTGTTATTTACAGTACTGAGGGTTCTTTTGAATTGAAAAAGAATTTATTAAGGGTTTTTAAATATTTTGATATCAGAAACATGCCCAAAATAGTTTTGTGGTAATTAAATCATAACAAACCATGTGAAAAAGCAATAAGAAAGAAAAAACACAGTTGTATATGATTATATAAAACTCATAAAAAAAGATGTATAATGTGTAATATATCATTTTTTTCAAGGGTTTTATGCCTAAAAAAAGAAACAATAATGCTAAAGAAGAAAAATAAGACAGAAAACTCACTCTTACAACCAAAAATAGTCAAAAAAGTTGAAAAAAACATGGCCAGGCTCCCAAATTTTCTGGTTGTGTCTATGATGAAGTGGTAAATTAATGTATATAAAATTTCAATTCTGACTTTGACATGCATTATTGAGTTAAGAAAGGTGTCTGAGTGCTTTTGAAAGTCCTGGGTGTAATATTACTGGTCAAGTTACTATAATGAGACCTACAATACACTAAGTAAGGTATACCTGGTTTTTTTCCAATAGTATGACTGTTTTTGGCAGTTGTAATAAATATTAATTCAAGAACAGGATGGGGGTTCCTTTTATGGCAGATAAAAGGCCTCCTTTCATCCTGAAATGCAGTGGAAAGCTCCTCTAGACCATCCACATAGAGAAATTGAGGATTTTGTACTTCAGAGAACAGGAATGTGGTTTACACAAGGACCATATAGTCTGTATTGGGCTCAGATGTGGCTTTGAAACCAGATCGGGGCAATTTCCCCAGAAAAGGGTAAACATTTTCATCTGGGGACCACACAGCGCCCTTCTGAGGTGAATGAAATGTGAAAAGCTGTAAAAAACCTGTATGGTACCCCAGTATTGAAGTATAAACAAGCTTCTCAAATCTGCTATAGCTTTGTCATATTTTAAAATATGTAGCTCAACATTGGTTCATTGTGTAGTGCTCAATGAGATCTACAAAATGGTTCCTCATTTGGTATGGATAAAATTAAATATGGCTGAGTTATGCCAGGTTCAATCTTTGTTATCAAGATATATGATTTTCTCAAAATCTGTATGCAACTTTTTTTCCCCATACCTTTTGTTCTAGATGTGTGAGCCTTAAAGGTATTTTCATATACTCAAAAGACCACAAATAACAAAATAAGATAAAAATATAAATAAAATGAGTTTTTAATATTATAAAAATATAAATATAAATATAAATACCAATTTATATACAAAAATAAAAATTTAATTATGATTGAAAATAAATTTTACATTAAATTCTAAAATTATGAAAAAGATGTTTTACTTGAAAAAATTAAGTAAAAATGAATTTCTAATAAAATCAATTGAATTAAAATATTTTTGGTAAAAAGTTACATGAAATATATTATAACTTTTTATCCAATAAATAAACTTAAGAAAATGACTTCACCATTGGATTCCTCATAAAAAATTAGGTGGGGTCACCTCTGGGTATAATTTCTGTAACTCAACTCTGAATAAGCTTAGATTAAGTTCTTAGTATTTTCTGTACAAAAGTTGAAAATACTCAAAACTTTGATTTTATTCACACCACATGTGGTGTTAACCATCAATTTTTGTGTTAAAATTGAGGTGTCGTGTGTAGTTTAGAAGCTATGAGTAATTGAAGTATTTTGAATTGAAATGTCAAAATGTGCACATGTATTACATAAGTGAACTGTAATTTGCAATGAGGTTTTGATACCAACCAGGGCAGTTTTAACTGTTGCCAAGACGGTCAAACTACCTTAAGCTAGAAAAATATCAGTAGAAACAGTTTTAACTAGTTTCTACGTCTCTTACACACATTCTGACTTGTTTTGAAGCTTCTAGATCAGGTATTACTATAGTAATGGCTGATTTAAGCATCTAAAATGGCTAAAACCAGCCCTTTTTTGGTCTAAACCAGGGTTCAATGATGCCATAATTGGCTATTCTATTTTAAGAATGTTGTTGACAACTGAAAAGAGTAAATTTTACTTTTTGAGTAAGGAAATTGATGGCTATAAAAGAATGTGCCCTTTGGCCCACTTTCCTCTTCATGTTAGAATCTTTTCCTTTTATAATTAGTTTAAAAGCTGTTAAACCAATCGATAAAACATTCCAACCACCCTTTTTAAATAACTTTAAACCTTTTAAACACATGAAAAAGTCATTATAATCATTGTTTGTAACTCTTATAATCATTTTTACCCCTTGAACCACCCCGTAAGTGAATTGAAGCATCTTTCATCACTATTACCTTTGTCACTTTGTTTCCAAATTCACTCTGGTCAATTTCGTGCCTGTTTTCTCTTTATATATATTTTTAAAGACTTTTTTCTTGAATTAGTTTCTTGCAGTTCTTTGCTCAATTAATTTCAATTTAAATTGCTCTTGAAAAAATTTCATTTTTAGCCTTAAATATCTCTTGTAGAGTATTTTAGAATTAGTTTTTATTTTTGGTAGAACAATATATCTTTAGAAAAATATTTCTTTATACTTATAAAGTTAAAAACAATAAACCTTTTGTGTTTTCTCTTAAAAATACTATTTCATACTATTTTTTAATTATATTTTACCTTACACAAGTTTTGAGGACAGGAAAAGTACTTGATTTTTAATCAAAGTTTCATATCCAAACCATACATTTGGGGGCCCAGCCATTATATTCTACCTGTGACATAATTTTTTACTCTATTTAAATCTTTTTTTATTATATTGAAAAATATAAAAATATATAAAAATACTTATAATTTAAAAAATTCATAAAAAATAATTTTTTTCTATTATAAGTGAGGCTTTATTTTTTCATTTCTCTTCTGAAAAAAATCATTTTTACCTAATAAATTGGCTTTTTCATTAATTTGAGTTTCTGAAGATGTGGTAAGACAAGAAAATATTGAAACAGCCTCAACAGTAACAAGCATTATTCCTGCAAGTACTGTGAATTCTGACCATAATAGTACAGTTATTATGAATCAGAATAATCAACCTGAACCAATTTCTTCTGAATTAATTAACTTGGATATAATTAATACCCTTAAGAAGGCAAATAAATTGGCCAATAGTAAGTTTTCTGACAAAAAAATACTATTTTCAAGCCTTTTAACAATAAAATATGCCTTCAACCAGATCAGGAACCAGCTATAACCACTAAAGCAGCTCCCAAATATAATTTTTATTTTTTTTTTATTATTAAAGGAAATTATTCCACCTTTTTAAGTTTTTGTAACAATAACAAAGTGCCATAAATATTATAGATTATCATATACTGATATATGTATTTTATTGTATCAATATTCTTGATGTGTTTTTTGTATTATTATATTCATTTATTAGTATAAACATTTTATTCCATAATTATAATAATTCATTATTATTATGATCATCTTTTAAGTCATTCTTTAAATTTCATCAGGACATTGAGAGTACAATTAGTAAAATATTAGTAACTTTCAATTATTGTTTCATGGTCAAACCTTAAAAGTACAGTTGGAATGGAAAAGACCAATACCTCAAAGGCCAGGTGATTGGTTTCTTCAAGTGGACTTCTTAGTATCCCTCATCAATCACAATCCTGGGTCCTTGGAAGCCTTCCTTTAAAACAAAATGGGGGAATGGTGGAATGGAAATTTTAAAATTTATCCATTGTATTTGTGAGAAAAAATGCTGCATAATGATATATAATACCATATATTCCCTGTGAGCCTTAGAGGTATTTTCAGATACCCAAAAGACTACAAATAATAAAATAAGATAAAATTATAAATAATAGAAGATTCTTTATATTATCAAAACAAAAATTAAAATATAAATACAAATTTATACACAAGAATGAAAATTCAATTATAATTTGAAAATAAAATTTCATTGAAATTTAAGATTGTGAAATCACATTTTTACTTGAAAAAATTGTAAATAAAAATGAATTTTCAACAAAAATACCAAAATTGAAATATCTTTGGAAAAAATTCAAATAAGAATTATCATAACTTTTTATCCCACAAATTAACATATGGGAATTATTTCACCATTGAACTCCTCGTAAAAATAAGGTGGGGTCACCTCTGGGTAAAGTTTCTGTAACTCAACTCTAAATAAGCTTAAATTAAGTTTCTATTATTTTCTATACATAAGTTGAATATACTCAAAACCATCATTTAATTCAAAACAAATGGGTTGTTAAACATGAATTTTTGTGGGGGAATTCAGGTGTTGCGTGTAGTTTAGAAGTTATGAGGAACCAAAGTATTTTCAATTGAAATGTCAAAATGTGCGCATGTATTACATAAGTAATCTTTAATTTACATATGAAGTGTCAAGTATTACCTTTTTTTACTGTAACACATGATGAGGAAATAAAGAAAAAACCAATTGGAAAAATTGATTCTGGGGGGGAAGAGGAATCTTAGCTCCAAGGGGGAACCAGACCCCCAAACTCCTTGCTGACAGGCGTCAAATTTCACTATACATGCAAAGATTCATCACTTCTGGCCTGGAAATGAGTCACAGGGTCTGTGTCTCAATTGATGATCAGGATTTGACACCAACCAGGGCAGGTTTAACTGTTTCCAAGAGCATAAAGCTACCCTTAAGATAACACAAACATTATAAAAATGTTTCAACTCCTATGATGTCTCTTACACACACTTTTACATATTTTCAAGACTTCAAACTAGGTATTACCATAGAAATGGCTGACTTAAGGGTCAAAAATGGCTAAAAATAGCAAAAAATGGCTAAAACCAGCCCTTTCTTGGTCTAAACCAGGGTTCAATGATTCCATGATTGGGTTATATGTTGTCAGAGTTATTTCCACGACCAAAAAGAGTAACTTTTACTTTTGGAGTAAGAAAATTGATGGCTATAAAAGAACTTCTTCTTTGCCAAACTTTTTTCTTCATGTTAGAATCTTTTCCTTTTATAGTTAGTTTAAACATTGTTAAATTTTTGATCAAAGCTTCATATCCACACCTTACATACCCCATCAATGGTTGCTGCAGTTATGAGTGAAGGAATGCGGATTTTTTTCCTGTTTCTTTTGGGTAAAGCCTTTTTAAAGGTTTGCTTGTGGTCTCTGGTGATTTCCAGAGGCTGTTACTTGAATTCTGAGGGTCCATTGGTAACAATGGCCTGTTAAAGATTTTTGGCCATTTTTCCCATTGGGAGTTTATGGCTCAAAATGGGCCAGGTGGCATAACCCATTGGAATCTGAACAGATGGGCCCTCAATTGACCTACAGTCAGTTGTGTACTAACCATATAATTACAGACCCCAAGGTATAGAGGCCATAGTGGTGTCAAATGATCCAAAACCCCTACTGAAAGGGAGTTGGCAATAAATCCTGGAGATATTTGGTGGGGACACAGGCCCTGAGGCCTAATTCCATTAGGATGGCCTGGGGAGCCTGGGTTATGAAAAGGACCTAAAAGTACCTTGTTCCAGGATATGGCTTGTGAGCCATGACTGGGAATTGAGGGAAGAACTGGCCAGAGAAATAGGTGTGGCCCAGAGGCCAATAACACCACAAAGTGCCAATTGGCCATGAAATCTTCAAATGAAATTCTTTTCATAGATCACCAATTGGGGGATCTTTGCCATGGTTTTGAAACCAACCTGTCAATTTCTAAAAATTTTAGACCTCATCCTTATTTGTCAAAATATTATTATTAGTTCGTGATACAGTTTTTTTCTCCTGTTCTTGACAAATATGGCTTGTGCCTTGGTAAATTATAATTTAAGGGCAATAAAGGCAGAAATTTTTGAAAATTTCAGAACAATTCACATGAAAAAGGAGCTTATAAGTTATTTTATCTCTCCCGTTATACCTTCACTATAATGTCTGAGTGAACACTGTTTTTGTAGTATATAATCTACTTATTTTAAATGATTTCCATTGTGTTAATTTCTTTTGAGTTTATGCTGGCTAGAAAGGGTTGGTGCTTTTATCTTCCTGGATATTCTGGTTTCAGAAAGTATTCTACCACTTTTTATTCTGATATATTTCCCAAAAGCTACTATCTGATTCATTTATCTCCTTCATTATTTTTGATAAGCATTTGTTACCTTTCTATTCTTTCTGATAGATAGTCGCTTAATATCTTACATCAACTAACTAATCCTTCAAAAAACCAGAAATCATGAAGAAAATCTGCCTGATTTGTGGAAATCGAAATCTTTGTTAAACAATTCCATTTTAAAATGTGACAAACTCAAGTGAAAGATGGAACTTATAAACTCTCAGAATTCTTACTTAACCATTAAGATTCATAACATATATGAAAATTAGAAAGACATAAAACACAGAATCACAAAATTTTGACTTAATAATGTAATAAATTACATAATGAAAGGGGATGATTTCAAGAGGACATCAAGAAATACAAATACAATCAATGATAAACATCCTCAACCAAACCCTCAAATGCTAAGACAAAGTAGAAGCCATAATATAAAATAAACAAAGATATGAAAAGACCCACAAAAAACCTGACTTCAATGCAGGAGGCCAAGTCCTCATCTCAACACTGAACTGCAACAATTTGAAATGTCCTAAGAAAATGGGAGAGTCATTGAGGTACCACAACACTAGGTGTGGTGGTAACTCAGGCCTCAGCTGTGGTAATGTTGTGTGCTCATTTCAAAGTATGAGAAAGATATATTAATACCCAGTATTCCCATATTTGATTCATATGGTACCACCATAATATCTTACTTATCTGGCCTTTTTTTTAACCACTAATCTTAAAAGTAACACAATCTGTATTGAGGATTACCACAAACCTTTGGTACCCATATTGTTTTTATTTGGTTATTTGGTTTCAGACTCACCTAAAAAACAACAAGAATAATGGGAAAGAGATATCGAAATCTACCTAATTTCTTGAATTCTAGAAATCAGTGATAAACAAGGCTACAATGCTCTTATATCATTGAAAAATGGCGATTTCTCCTATTAAGGATATCAAAGCATTCTTTTTGGGTTCAAATTTTGTATTTCTCAAACAAACATTCAATCAGAAAGATAGAGATGTAATATTAAAAATGAAAGAGAAAATATCTAAATATATTTCCTATAGATCCATATTTCTGTTTGATCCCAAGAGTTTTAAAGAAGATATATTATAAAAGAATTCAACAAAGTTTCAAATTAATTGCCAATAAGTCAATTATCACTGAACAGATATTGATTTTTGCCCTCCAAGTTTCATTTAATCTCATTTCAAAGACTTGTCAAATGTTGTTCAAAAAACCATAGATTGTAGTCAGTATATGGTATATCAGATCTTACTGGTTTATTATTTCATATTATATCTTGTACTATGAATTAATCACTGAATCTAATATCAGATAACGTTCAGCTCCCAATCTTCTTTTCATTCACTAAACAATACTCTTAATAAATAACTTCTCCTTTTTGAAGTTAATTAAGTTGGGCAATTATTTCAGAATTAATACTAACTAGTTTCATTAGAAAATCTGGTTAACTTTCCAAAGAATATGGCTTAAAGACAGGCAGGAATTTTCAAAAGAGGATTACATAATTCTAAATGGATCCTTGAGATATAATGACAAAAAAGCTCTCTTGATTCAATTTGATGACAAAAACGTAAGTTTTTTACAAAGATGTAACATCTAAAAAATGAAATAATTATAATGATATTTTAAAAGGATATTTCTTCCAAATATAGAATACCCCCATTGAATAATATACAAGAAAGATGATCTATAAAAAATATTCCACAATCAGATGGGGTCGCGATATGCTTTGCAAGCTTCTACAAACTTATTTCTGGATTTTTCTTAATTCTATCTCCTTACTTCCTTCATTTCCCTCAAAATGCACTTCTTTTTTCAAAACTTCCAATTATTCCTCTTGCTTTTTCTTAACATTGGTTATTCTTGTTGACTTCTTGTATATTCATAGTCATAATACTAATAATTAGTTGGAAAGTCAATTGTAGTTTTTTTTGGAAATAAAATAACCTTCCAATAATTTTTGCAAGAATTTGAAAAGTCCTGAGTTGTTAATAGATTAATATCTTTATTTCCTTATGGGGATTGCCTTTCTCTAAATTTGATGAATCTGCAATTATGAAATATATGAATTCAGAATTCTCTTGAAGATCCCAAAAATACTAGAATTCTATAAATCAAATTATACTAATAATCAAGATTTAACAGCTATATCTCCGGCGTTTGAAGTATTTTTTGAAATCCTTGTGGTATTTCTTAAATACCCAGATGGGCCTCTAATAACTCTATCAGAAGTTTTTGAATATAAAAAGCTCATGAAATATTTATATGCAAAATATTCATGAGTTTTCTGAATGTGAAGATGAATAACATTTTGATGAGTAGTAGATGCAATTATTTAAGCCTGAATTTGGATACAAGAAAATAAATTCACATGTGGTATCCCAAGAGGGTGAATAAGATCAAATTAACTTCATGAGGTGAAAATTTGGAAGTTGAATATGCTCTAACTAGCTCCTTAATGTGGTAATATGAAAGATGACTAAACAATTTACCTTTGATACCAAATAAGGGTATGTGAGAGTTTGGTTTTTTCCTTTTCACAAAAACAATGGCATTCTGACAAATCCTATACCAAATATACACAAAACTAGTTTTATTCAATTCTGAGGAGTTACAAATACTGTAATTATACACAAGGTATTTCTTATTCAATAGAGGGGATAGTGTTATGAGATGAATTAGTATGATTACACATAGATTAGTCAAACTGGACCAAACACATCAAAGAAGGCCAAGATACCCAAATTCTGAGGCATCTTGGTAATACCCAGCTCAAAATATTGTATCCATAGCTGAGTCTTTCTAAAACAGTTTTTAAAATGATTTGGGAACTATTCCTACTAAGTCTACGTCCCATTGGTCATTAGAAAAGAGCATATAGGGTGCTTTTTCAATGTGTCAAGAAGGTAATGAAAACCTTTGAATCACTTTAAAAATTCAATTCTTAAGTACATATAATGATAAAAGAAGAAATGGTTTATTTCATAGCTTTCATGTCGTTTTCATAAAACTACTTCATAGTCATCAGTTGTTGCTATGCTACTTTAACATAAGAAATAAAAATAGAGTAAGTTTTAAAAAAATCATTTAGATTGAAATTATTCCATAATTTCTCTCAAGCTTTCATATATTTTTAAGGAAGTATAAATACCCAATAAAAGAAGAAATCTTTGTGGTCCAGTAAGCTCAATTGAAACATTTACTTGAAGTCTTATAAAAAAGATTCTATCTGAAACAATAAATATTCGTTATCTCACAAAGGCGACCGGCTCAGATAAAGTTTACAATATTATAAATAGACTTTAAGACACCTTTTCTTTATAAGAAATAAAAAACTAATGTTGTAACTCCATTTTTCTTGACCATAAATGGCATGGTATCCATTTAAAATTTCATCATTAAGGAATTGTCATAATTTGACTTCAGAAAAAGTGATCCAATCATGAAGGATAATAGTCTCACTGGCTTCTAACTCATTCATTCCTTTTTTTACTCCTTTGGAATCGTCTTTCAGCTGTTTTTGACTTCAAGAAAATCCAAAATCAACTCAAAAGTCTCAACAAAGACACGAATTATATTAAAATGAAAAAGGGTACTATTATACCTTAATCAAAAATCAAATTACCTATAGCCACATATTTCCTCAGCTCCATAAAATAACTTATTATCTAGATATTGGTGATAAAAGAATAATAAGAATACAAGTTCTATACTAAAAAAAGAATATGCTTGAAATAAAATGTCTATATGGTTTAGAGATTAAATATTCATGAGAATGTTCAAAGCCTCATAAATCATACCATAACTATCACAAAATATGTCTTATATTTCTTCGCAGAAGGAAGACAATTACCATTAAATAAAGATGGTTTCACGCTACTAAATACCCACTTAAACACCCAAAACTACGAATGAGGTGTATTATTTCCAAATTGAATTTTAAATATCAGTAGAAGGTATTTCTTAAATACCCAGATGGGCCTCCAATAACTCTATCAGAAGTTTTTGAATATAAAAAGCTCATGAAATGTTTATATGCCAAATTTTCATGAGAGTTTATGAATGTGAAGATGAATAACATTTTGATGAGTAGTAGATGCAATTATTTAAGCCTGAATTTGGATACAAGAAAATAAATTCACATGTGGTATCCCAAGAGGGTGAATAAGATTAAATTAACTTGATGAGGTTAAAATTTGGAAGTTGAATATGCTCTAACTAGCTGTTTAATGTGGTAATATGCAAGATGACCAAACAATTTACCTTTGATACCAAATAAGGGTATGTGAGAGTTTGGTTTTTTCCTTTTCACAAAAACAATGGCATTCTGACAAATCCTATACCAAATATACACAAAACTAGTTTTATGCAATTCTGAGGAGTTACAAATACTGTAATTATACACAAGGTATTTCTTATTCAATAGAGGGGATAGTGTTATGAGATGAATTAGTATGATTACACATAAATTAGTCAAACTGGACCAAACAAATCAAAGAAGGCCAAGATACCCAAATTCTGAGGCATCTTGGTAATACCCAGCTCAAAATATTGTATCCATAGCTGAGTCTTTCTAAAAAAGTTTTTAAAATGATTTGGGAACTATTTCTACTAAGTCTACGTCCCATTGATCATTAGAAAAGAGCATATAAGGTGCTTTTTCAATGTGTCAAGAAGGTAATGAGAGCCTTTGAATCACTTTAAAAATTCAATTCTTAAGTACATATAATGATAAAAGAAGAAATGGTTTATTTCATAGCTTTCATGTCGTTTTCATAAAACTACTTCATAGTCATCAGTTGTTGCTATGCTACTTGAACATAAGAAATAAAAATAGAGTAAGTTTTAAAAAAATCATTTAAATTGAAATTATTCCATAATTTCTCTCAAGCTTTCATATATTTTTAAGGAATTATAAATACCCAATAAAAGAAGAAATCTTTGTGGTCCAGTAAGCTCAATTGAAACATTTACTGAGAGTCTTATAAAAAAGATTCTATCTGAAACAATAAATATTTGTTATCTCACAAAGGCGACCGGCTCAGATAAAGTTTACAATATTATAAATAGACTTTAAGACACCTTTTCTTTATAAGAAATAAGAAACTAATGTTGTAACTCCATTTTTCTTGACCATAAATGGCATGGTATCCATTTAAAATTTCATCATTAAGGAATTGTCATAATTTGACATCAGAAAAAGTGATTCAATCAAGAAGGATAATAGTCTCACTGGCTTATAACTCATTCATTCCTTTTTTTACTCCTTTGGAATCGTCTTTCAGCTGTTTTTGACGCCAAGAAAATCCAAAATCAACTCAAAAGTCTCAACAAAGACACGAATTATATTAAAATGAAAAAGGGTACTATTACACCTTAATCAAAAATCAAATTACCTATAGCCACATATTTCCTCAGCTCCATAAAGTAACTTATTCTCTAGATATTGGTGATAAAAGAATAATAAGAATACAAGTTCTACACTAAAAAAAGAATATGCTTGAAATAGAATGTCTATATGGTTTAGAGATTAAATATTCATGAGAATGTTCAAAGTTTCATAAATGATACCATAACTCTCACAAAATATGTCTTATATTTCTTTGCAGAAGGAAGACAATTACACTTAAATAAACATGGTTTCACGCTACGAAATACCCACTTAAACACCCAAAACTACAAATGAGGTGTATTATTTCCAAATTGAATTTTAAATATCAGTAGAATCAACACAATACAGCTCAAGGCTCTTCAGAAGATAAATGCGGTTAGCAGAAATAGGAATAAAATTCAGAAAAAGGTTGTATCTAAAAAGATCATTCAACATCCATATCAAATCACAAAATTGACAATTTTCTTACCACCAAAATTCTCTCAAGGCTGTGGATCATAGGAATAAATTTCAGTTGAAATATCAGTATATCTTCAAAGAAATGATGTAACATACCAAAAGTATGGTGCGCTTTATGTATCAAATGACACCATTGAGGAGTTTCTCACCCAAACGTGTCTCTCAAGGCTATGCATAATAGTAAGGAGTTTTCTTATAAATATCATCATATTTCGAAATTCATGCAACAATCAACCAAAAATATGGTGCAATATTTTGGTCAGACAATACCATTTTAAACTTAACCACTAAAAGAGAGACCAAGGCTGTGTACTGATTATGATAAAGTTCATACTGGTGCAATATCTTGATCCAATGCCACCATTAAAAATGTATCCACCAGAAAGCATATCTCAAAGTGCAAAATTTCCAAGTCCCTTGTCTTTGGAGGGCTCTATGAAGGGTCCAAAAGGTATAAAGGAGTGTAATCCATCCATATTTTTCCTCCATGCTTCTTATTGAGAAAATAGTTTTGAGTATTGATCCATCCCCTTTGTAGTAGGATAATATAGTATTATAATCAAAAGAGGAGCAGAAATTCTCACCATCTTATAGTATTATTCATGATCTATTAACGGATTGAATTTAGAATATTAAACAAGGAGCTTAATATTTCTTGATAGTCTTAGAGTTATCATTACATTTTGTAATTAGTTTTCAAAGATATTGTTATTAGTGTTTTCTTATATCTATCAATAAGATTTATTAATAGAGAGGTTATATGATCACCATATCCTAATAACACTTATTACCAAGCTTATATGAATATCTCATGATTACTGTATTCATCCGGATGGTATTATATTTCTGTGAGGTTCATTACATCAGACCTCTTTATAAATTATAACCACCCTTAAGGTATGAGAGTTATAATAGTAGCTTTAATATCTATAAAGAGTATTATTAATGGTGACGGTGATCTTCCAAAATGGTACTTAAGTTTATTTTGAATATTCTTCTTCTAGCCAAAAGGCCTCCATTATTCCTCATTTGAGAGAAATATTTTGTTATATTTGGAATTTGTGTTGAGTATGATTGACTCTGGTAGAGAAATAATACTCCTATTTTAAAAATTTTTGGTAACCATTTTCTTACTAGGATTATTGCTTTATTTGCGTTTTTTAATAATTATATTCCTATTGATATTGATTATTATATCATTTAATTAAAACTCCTCCCAGAACATGCAACTATAGGGAGATTGATTAATCCATTTTTTCAATACAGATAGGTGTAGTATCCTAGTCATATTTGAAAAATTATTTTACAGAAAAACCTTGAAATTTGGGAGGTCTTTGCATGCTTAAATTTTTTTTTTAAATATAAAATATTTTAATTAAAATATCTTTATAAGAATGAAATATGAACAAAATTCTCTTGCATAATCCAAGATTTAATATGATCCATTTCTGAGGAACAGTTTTCTTGAGTTCTTGGAGTTATTTCCTGCCTAGCCATAAGGCCTCAAAAATACTTTATATATTTGATCTTGTTTTCAAGTGAATTTGAATATTATGTTGAAGTCAAGAATAATCAAACCCTCTTGAATCTAAATTTTTAATAAAAAAAGTTATAGTTCTTGTGTTATATTTCTTTCCTACCAATCAAATGAACCAGAGTAGCCCCATGGAGATTTGTACCCAAACCTTATCTTTTCAGTGGTTTTTAGCAAAAAAATCATCGTTCACATCCAATTATCAACTTTGTAAAGATTGACAAATATGAAAAATGCTCTCTTGATGAAATATTTCAACATCTTATAACGTAAACATAAAATTACAAAAAAATGTAATATCCAGATGTTGTGTATATTTTATGAGCAGCTAAGCATTTAATAAATAGACTACAAATCCTTCCTTGAATTTATTCAATCTTTTTCCAAAGAAATGGTACATCATTCACTAAATACATGAATTTAGGATATAATGGATCCCAATTAAGGTTATGGATGTTTTTGAAAATTTACTCAATGTCAACAATTACATATTGGGCAAGAAGAAAGCTTAGAGGTCATCTTCATCATTTTTTCCATGGATTCCAAATTGAATAATTCTGAAGAAAACATAACACCATAAAGGCTTGTAATCAAGGATTTAGAACCTCCAAAATTCTTGAAAAAATTTAACTTCGAAAAAACAATTGAAAGCTGAGGTTTTCTTGTATGGCCATTTGATTTGAAAAAAATAAAGAACTTAAAATTTGGACAAAATAAATATTTAAGTTGATACACTTTAAGATTTGAAAAATTTTGAAGTCTCATGTCATCTGTTTACATAACAAAAAGCAATCACATTCCATGATTTTTGCAAAGGAGGAAAAATTTGCGATTCTAAAAAACAGAGGCACATCGCTCTAATTAAAAAAATTAAAATATGACATAGATGAAAAATATCATATTTTCCCTCAACCTCTAGCACAGATCCGTCGCCCCCTATATATTCAACGAGAGGCTTCTGGGTCAGTTAGAGACACTGGAGTCCCTTTTGTTCTATCAAAAATAAAAGAAGATCCTGAATTATCTCAAGAAACAAAGTCTCTCGGCATTGGATCAAAACAAGGAGTTGTAGATGCCAAACAACAGAATGGAATAAAGAAGGGTGACCTTTACTATTAACCGTATACATACTACATCACAAGATTTCCAGTGAAGTCTCAAGGTAAATAAAGGGAATTAGAATGGTCCCAAATGAAAAAAGATCAATGGAAAAAAAATTCTAATGGTAACAAACCTTACAAACAAAGGTACAAGATCCCAATATTCAAACCAAGATTGATATATATTTTGATCAGGATAGCAGTAACCCTCATGGAACTCAAATAAAAGAACATAAAAAGAGAAGAAAAAGAACTTTCAAGAAAAATAATCAATGAGTTCAGTCATATTAATTGTACTATTACTGGAAAAATTAAAAGCTTCAACAAATAAGTAAAGAAATTAGAATCACAAGCTGGGTAAATATGATAAAGGCATGAGGGATTTGGTTTTTTGAAACTATTGTTTTCAAGTTATGTTTTTTTCTCAGAAAGTGAAGGATCAAGATTTTTCAATCTTGAATATTTATTCTCTTTACAAGAAAGGAGTTGATAGGGTAAGTTCAATCTCTATTTAGACTTATGTCCATGATGTCTCAGTAGCCATTGTATTTTGTTACTTAACATTTATTTTGTATTTTCTTTCATTTCTTCTATTCATGTTGACTATAAGCTGTGATACCTATCTCTTTGGAGATTTTCTGATTGTGAGAAGCAGGTCAACACTTTTCTTTTTGATACCTTTGTCAAAAGAAATTATCTTATTCTTAATTGATTCTGTATTATAATTGATAAGTCATCTGTGCCTTTCTATAGTTTCTTATAAATAGTCACTAAATACTGCAGACCCAGTAATTCCTCCTTTGAAATGACCCATCAATTATGAATGTGGGTCATCCTGACTTGTTCTTTTTGGAATAAGGGCTTGAGTAATCCTTTCTTTGGTGATGCTCATTTTCATAATGATTTTTTTTGTTGTTTCTGTCAAGAGATTTTGTTATAGATTCTTTTGCTATCTTTCTTGGGGATAATTATTCAAGTTCCACTTCTCATTTGTTGATTGGATCTTGAATACTGCTATTATGAGCCTGTGGGAAATGTATGAAATACTCATAAGGCCACAAGTGAGCTTTGGATTTTTATAAATTTGTCTAAGCCATAGACAGGAATATCAAATGTATTTAAAACAAGACAGAAGTATAAGTTTATATTTCATAAAAAATTAATATATGTTATTTCATTTTTGGATTCTGAACCAAAAATAACCTAGGATATACTAATAGGGTGAAATGTCCAAAAATGGTTATTTCTAAAATTATTGGAAGTTTTAAGAATGTAAAAGTACAAAAACACAATGAACAAATTTTTACTAAAATATTTATATTGTTAAATTGAAGTTTAATCTTAAATTTGGATATTTTTTAAATAAAATTTCAAAAATCTGTTTTATTTGAGGTTTTGTTTATCTTGACTTCATTGGCCAAGTATTTTACATAAAGGATGCAAATACTTTGTGAGTTCAAATTAAACTCATTATGGTTTCAAATGAATGAGAGAGCCAGATGCACACAAAAATTGCAAAAAAGGAAAAAAGGAGAAAGTAGCCAGGATACCCAACATTTGGGATCTGAAAGATCCCAAATAATCTTTTCCACTTTAAAAATTTTTTTTGGCCAAATTTAAGCTTTAAGATTAAACTTCTTTATTCCTCTTTTGGATGTGAATTACAAGCTATCAAATAGTAAATCCCTTTATGCAGGCTTCAAATCAAGATTTTAAGAACTTTGAAAGCTTTTTGGTTTAAATAAACATTAAATTCAATTCAAAACAATTGAAACCATATCAAAAGTTAAGTTCTGGTGTCTATTGCTATTTTTATTCCTGGAAATAGCAGTAACCTCAAAAATTGATATAAAATACAGTTCCTAATGGGCTTACTTGAGAATTTCACACACATTTTAATTCAATGTTGTGTGTATAAATCCAATATTTAGTATGTTGTTCAGTAGTTTTCCTTTTTATTTAGCCTTAAAGATACATCTTTCAAGTATTATTCAAGGAAATCAATACTTCTTCAAAAATAAATCAAGAATGTTTTTTGAAGTATTTTCTTTCATATTTAATTATTAAGTTTCCCACGTTATCAAAATTCATATGAATAAATGAAGTTTATATCAAAAGTCAGAATAATAGACTCTATAATCCTCAATGAGCTCAAATCAACAGATGATTTTCATTAAATAAAGTCCCCCTTGATATAGCCTTAATTCATTTTTGAGTATTTAACAAAAACTCCCTCCAGAACATTTGGGACTATTTCAAAGAAAAAAAATTCATTTCAAAATTTGGTAAAAAATTCTTTTGTAGCTAAAAAGAATTGCTGGGCCTTATTTGGAAAATCAAATCTTTTTGAAGCTTCCTTGAAGATACTTTTAGTAAGACATGTATAATAAAATCAATAAAATAAAAAATTCTTCCCATTCATTATTCCTTTTGCTGATTAAGAGTGATCTGGTCTATTTTTGAGAAATTTTTCTCCAATATTATGTTTTAAATTGTTCTATAGGTGAAAAGGAATATTCAGTTGCTATGCATATAAGAGTCATTTTCACAGCACAGGATTGTAATTTTTTTTATTAAGTCAATTCCATGGATAATTGATGTGAATTTGTATGTGTATTTCTAAAACTTTAAATTGGGATTTAAAAAGAATAAATTCCCAATTTATTTTACAGATTTCCTGCTTCAAATTTCATGAGACTGATTTTTTTGCATATTCACTTCCTGGCTTCTGTGATTAAATAAATGCATATTTGTAAGGGTGAATTTTCTTAAAATGGAGAATTTTGAAGAATTAAAATTTGTTTTTGAGTCAAATTAAGGACTTTGCATCATCTAGAGCTAAGGATAAAAAAACCCGACCTCCATATTTGGTATCCCTTACTAGTGATCATATTTTAAAATATTCTCATTATTGGTTTGTGAATTAATTGGTAATAATACATTTTCAAAAGTTATTAAGGGTGATACTTGAAAAGGGATCCATATAATTCAAGAGGACTGTTTGACATATTTATGTGAAAAATGAGGTTCTCAATATTATTTCGAAAATTTCAACCAATCATTGATATAATAAATTTTGTTGCTTTACATATATCATCTTTAGGAATTCAGAAGATTGCGGGTTGTATTAATCAACTGGAAAAATACACAACATAATGCAAAGATTGGTTCAAATAAACAAAGATATGTTAGCGGTCAGGTTGTATTTCTTTTCATTGTAGTTTGATACAATGTTAGACTTGTAGCACCTTACCCCAGGGTATGCTTTTTTTTCATGGGAAGTGTGATATCCCAATAAGGGATAATTTGAATAATTATAAGGCATAACATCTTCTTTTTGAGAGGAACTCAAAAAATAAATAGAAAAATTGAATTATTTTTCATTGTGAAACAAATCAGGAAGTATAACAGTTTTACGTTAAGATTCTTTGTTTCCAAAATTTTGGATGGTTTTCAGTTTTTAAAAACTGTTTATCTCCCTCCAAAAGAGCTTTTTCTTCACATTCAGCTGCACTAACCGCTTTAGTTATTCATTGATCTTTTATCAATGTGGGGTTTTCAACGGGATCATATCCTATTGCGGTAGTACAAATTGATCATGGAGTGAGGCAAAACTGTGTCAAATGAAGATAATAATTTTGCGTTTTTCTTGAATAAAATTCAAAGAAAGGGTAAATAAACTTTGAAGATATTGGGTCCAATAAAGATATAAAATTTTTTTGAGATGATATTTCAATCTTTCATTGGTATTTTGACCAATTTGATTTTGATATCAGAAGTAGAGTTCAAAATCAATGTCTTCAACAGGTTTTACATATAATTTCATCATATTCAAAGATGTGGGATCTGATAGATATACGAAAACAGTTTGAGATTTTATTTCAATTTCTTATGGGAATTGAGACCAATTTTATATTTATATGAACAATAAAAATTAAAATGAATGTGTTATACGTGTTTGACGTACAAATTAGACTTTGTTCATACTAAGAGTGTGAAAAAGATATAAAAAGTGATGCCCAGAAGAAATTCTATGGGAATTTAGCTTGAATTTGATGGTTTTCATACCAGCCAGATAGCTGAGCCAGTCACCCCCGGCAAACATTTGATGCGGGGGATATGACATTGCACTGTTGTGATCGCGTGAATTTGAGCAACAGTTTTTGCACATTAAATCAGCTAACTACATCTTACATCAAATCGTTCAAGTCCTTTCATTGCACTTTCCCCTTCAAATTCAAAAATTACTCAAGTCAATTCATTAATTTCATGTCAAAATCCCTTGTCGTAAGTCGTTTCATCCTTATCTCTTGTCTTTTCGATCCATTGAGAAAGGATCATTAAATATCAAATAAATCCTCTACTTGATGCCTCCGCTTCCCAATTATCTTGAGTAGTATCCCAAACCATCAACAATCATAACTTCCTTTTTTTATTTCTATTACTTTATTGAAAAAACTGCTCTGATGAATTTTAATAAATCATCCAGCTTTAATTACATTGATCCAGATGACCCTCTAGGAGAACCTGATCCTAGTCACGTAATTGAACAGCAAAATCAGGAAATTTATCTCCTACGGCAGCAACTTCAAGAATCGCAAAATGCTTTTCAAGTTATTGTAGAAAAACTCAACCGCCTCGAACTTCAGCACAATTCACAAGAAAAAGGCAATAATAAAAAAAATACCATACAATTTCCAGGAAGTCACAAGCAAAAAAAAGGAAAACCAAAGCTGCACCATCATTCAAAATCATTCAAAAAAGACAATACCAAGAAACACAAGTCAAACCCCTATCATTTGATCATGAGCGAGACACCTGCTGATTTTGAGCCCACTAAGGCAAGTGATTTTTTTAAAAGATTGGATTAAATTTAGGACACAACTGATAAAACCTTGTAACTTTAGAATTCATTTTATATACATATAAAAGTCCTCTGGGGAATGGTTCATCCACATTCAGTTCCAGTTGCACCTGACACATCTTTGCTTCAACAGTTCAACACTCGTTTTAAAACCCCTGAGGAAATTCACAGGACAGCAGAAAGCGAAACCAGTGTACCACTCATTCCTCAAAGTCAAGTTTTGACACTAAAAGGCGTTCAACCTGGACGAAAGAAGGTTGGTCGAGGTATAGTTTACATAAAAGATTTTTTTATTTTATATATCCAGTCCTTGCTAGCAAAGCTTGGAATTCATCAATGGGCACCAAACCTGGAAGAAGCAAGTGACACTTTATACAATGAAGCGTGCCAAATTAGTGCTATTCAAAGTTTTCGTCAGGTTGCTATTGGGGGTGCATATGAGCATATGAATGTAAATCTTCGCTATCTCAATGAAATCCAATTGCTCAATGCCACATACAATCATTACGTTCATTATTACATGACTCAACGATTCAAGAAGGAGATGAAAGAAGCTGGAAAACATAGAAAAGACCAAGAAAAGGGAGCAATTTCAATCTCAAAGAAACGCGTAAGGTTTTCACCTTTTTCCCCCTGTTTTTAATTTACTAAGACACATTTTTACACAGCTTCGTGATCTTCGCTATAAGTTTGGGGTGGCCAACAATTTTCCAAAATGATACTTGAAGATACTGTCAGAAACTGATGCTCATAGTGATGATGAGTATATCTCGAAGAACACCTACAAAATCAACAAGCTGGATTTCCGTTCACAAAAGGCCAATATATTCATGAGAAGAGTTGATGAGGAAATCGAGAAAGCAGAATTGATTGAAGGGAAGAGATCAAAAAGACGAAACCGAATCAAAGTTGACTCACCAAACGTTTCAACTAATTCCCAACCGCCAAAGGGCTTGCCAATAGATTTTTATGATCCCACCTGGTTCAATAATTGCCCCGTTGGTAAAAAGACGATTTTAGCAGATGCATTCAAAGTTGCCTTTTTACCTAATGCATCCCAATCCATTAGGGGTGTAAAGCATCTGGATGAAAGGCTTAGTGACCGGAATTTTACAGAAAAATATTGGGAAATAAACACTGAGAAGTATGACCTTTCACATGAGATTGCAAGAGAAGATGAAGATTCAGAAAGCGATTACAATGAAGCTGAAAGTATTGAAGAAAGTGATCAAAGCAATAGCAATTCTGAGGCGGACAATTCTGAAATGGAGGAAGAACCGGAAATTAGTTTTTCCTTTGATAGAGATACTGACATGGCGCATGCACAAGATCCAAGTCAATTCATTGTAGGGGACTCAAGTTTTCTTTCAGGAAACCAGTGGCAATCGTGATGGTGATTTTGGTTTGCATCTCCATCAACAATTGTATTCTTTTCGGTCTTATTTATTTTCAATGTTTTAGAATATTTTACATCATATACACGGGCTATTCCTTTCAACTTGTAAATAATAATTATTCTTGAGAGTTGTATCTTTTGTCAAATCACAGTGGATAAACAGAACCTTCTCACTGTTTGAGTATCAAACATCTAACAAATCTTTGCAAATTTGTTATTTATTATCTCTCGGAAAAATTTCAAAATTCAATAAAAAAACTTTGTTATCTTATGCTGAGACCCATGTCGGTCATTTGTTTTGGCTCAGGAAAAGGAAATGTATTTTTTAATTAACAAAAAGATAAATTGTTCGAGATCCACCACAAAGGGGTTGCAAGTCAAAGGAAAAAATTGCCTTCATCTGTATAAATTTTTGAACAAATTCCTTCAAACAATTATCCACGACATCTTAATAAAAAAACCGATTTGTTAATCATAACCAAATCTTACTTTTTACCCAAAACGTTCACTCATACCCAGACTCAACAATGCCGGCAGCTCTTACAAGCTTTGTCAACCTTTCTGCAGCCACGGTACACTTCACAAAGGTTGTTTTCTGTAATTGCAAGGACCCTACATTTGCTTCCATGAGCCTGGATGTCAAAAAGCGAATTTATCTGCATTGCCCTCGTCAAGTTCCAACAATCCTTGATTCACATACTGGCTGTAACTTTTTTGGTAACTATCTTTCAACCTTTCACTTGCTCCTTAATATTCAATACTTACAAAGGAAAATTCTCATTAAGCTTGGATGGACGACTATGTTTGGGAAAACCAATTATTAAAGGTCCCAGTTTTAGTTACAGTATGCCCAAACCTTTGGGAAAAAAGACCAGGGACTTTACTCGATGATTACAATCTTAGGGATTTTAATTTCACTTCAGGGAAAAAAAAAGGTGAGCCTTTTTTCGTCAAACAAATTAGCCATTGAAGAGAATTTTGCTGAACAGAAAGTTTTGAATATTTTATGCGAGAACTCTAGAATTTCATCGTTCTGTACAAGGCAGTCAAATTCGTGATATTCGTGCATTAATTGACTTGATTGATAGTACCACCGATCCAACCAACAGACGTCTGGATGCATCAATGCTGATTGGAAGGATGCATGTGATTAGAAGGGTCTTACGTACGATTGTAGAAGATGCTGACTTGTTAGTTTGAAGAAATCAACCTTTCTTTGTTGAGCTTAGTGGCGAGCTAATTAGATGATGTTTTTAGTAGAGTTTTGGTATGAATGATTGGCTTGTTTATGTCTTATATGGAAGCGCTTTTTAAATACCAAGATGATTCTTTGTGTCACATTATTCTGGATTTTGTGAAGTGATAATCAAAACTTAATATGAAAAGAGTAATAATGAGTTGAATTTTACTTGTCATCCTCTGACAAGGTGAATAAAACCGATGAGACAAATGAACTTGAAGATACACAATATAGCTCAAAATCGTTGGATGACCATGAACAGCCCAACATGAATTTCAAAAAGACTCGATAAAACAAGCGACTCATCCTATAATTTTCTTAGTTTCAATTGGACTAACACACAAACACATAAAAAAATATTCAAAATACAATTTCGGGAAAACCAATACCTCAAATTTTGTTTGAGCATCAAACATCAAGTGCCATGTCTGGGTCATAGTAAAGTGTCAGTTAGAATAAAAAAATAATAATTGTCACTTAAAAAAACTTACTTGTCAAACAAGCAATCCTGTGGACTCGCAAGCATCCTGAAATTCAGTGTTCAAGACAGCAATGTTGTGCGTTATTATGGTTGCTGCCAACATGAATCTTGTTCGCAACCATGGGCTGTCCCTTGGTCTATGAGGGAATCTTGGGAGATTCTCTATAAAGTGTCCTAAGTCGTATAAATAATTGATTGTACGTATATGTTCTTCCTCAACGATTTCAAAGCTGGGATTGTAGTAGTCTAATCTACCAACAGCTGCCTATAAAAAATGTGAGTTATTGAGATTTAAACGAAAAAATATCACTTACTATGCAAGCCCCTTCAACCAATTTGAGTATACGTATCCATGCGTTGGAGGTGGAAGGTGGAGTTATTCTATTTGCTTGCGGTACTTGGTAGTCGTGAACATTAAAGTAACGGTTGAATTCTTCCATTTTTCAGCTTCAATTAAGTTCAATAGGACAGGAGAGTCAAAATGATGATTTTCGAATCAATGTAATAAAAATTTTGATTTTTATTGAATTGATGTAATGAACAGAAAAATTGGAAATTCAAAAGGATTTTTTTGAATCTTTGTAATATGCCGACCAAAAAAAATAATGATAGAGAGAAGATGAGAAATAGGTTTGAAAAGCTAAAAAACAAGAGTTAGGTTTTTGAAAGTGGGGGTAAAAATTAGAATTCGGTTGGTGAAGTTAGAGAAGAAGTGGGGTTTTATAGTAAATGTTGTAATGCGATGAGGATATATGGGAATGATAGTGAGAAATGAGTTTTTGTTGGGCGAAGTCAAATGCGATTGGATGTTGGTTAAGAAATCTAAAATTGTGACAAAATTAGTGACGGATTCATCTTTTCCACAAGATGAATGATGAATCTGTAAACAGGTATACACACAGCAAAAGAAGAGAATGAACTACAGTGTAAGAGCTGAACCTTCCTTCCTCTCAAGACCAACAAACTTGTTAATAAACCGCAAAAGAAAACTGCCTTGTCTGCAGCCTAGCGACCAAGCTGGGAGTTGAAGATAAGCAGCCAAACCCACAACATCATTCAGCGCAACAAATATCAGCCTTTGAGTTGGCACAACATGTGCCAGCTCCAAACCATTTAAAAAGGTCTCGATTTGTTCAAAATCACGTTCTCGGTGGCTCACAATCTCATACTCTTCAAGAACTATCAATGGACCTGCATGCACTTCTGGGTCTCTTAGATCCAAAATATTCATGATTCTCCCAAAATGTTCATTTGATCCACTTCTGAACTTGATGCAGTTATTAGGACGCTCTGTTGATAGTTTCAATCCCATGATCCAGTTGATTGATTTCAAATTGATTGCAAACTTTTGAAGTACCAATGAGTTCAAAGGATGAGGGAGAATACTGCAGTCACGTAAATCTGGATGCCTTTGTTGTAAGAATTTCAATAATGCAATGTATGTTTCATCGTTCATTTCCAGTTTCTCATGTGTTGGCTTGTCTTCGGGATCTGATTCTTTGAGCTTGAGGGCTTGGAGCCTTTGCCTTTGACAGAACTTTGCCATAAATGTTTCCTCCATCGCACCTGTACTTCAAAAGAAAATAATCAAAACACAGTTAATCAATTTAACTAAAAAAAGAAATACCAGCCTTGTAAAAAGTTGCATCGGAGGTTTTGAATGTCCCCAATTAGACGCTCTCCAGAAAACTCTGAAATTCCCATTGGTGGGCCCCAATACTGTAGCTGCTCCGGTATGTGCATTGCATAGTGGTGATTGGGAACATGTCGGCATTGGGGAAATATCCTCAACGATGTGTGCTGGTATGTATTGTAGCATTCAGTGAATTTGGTTGAATGATTCTTTTCAACTGATTTTGCACCAACAATGTTTGTGCATTGCACAAGTGCACCAAAATTTAAAAGCAAATCAAACAACTTCCCTGAATGATCCTTAACTGCATTTCCCCACATGACTTCAATAAATACCATTGGGAGATATACTGAAAACAAGGAGTTCCACTCGCTTGCTTTGAGTTTTCCAATCTGAGATTTTCCAACCAAAGGTGGTATCCGTGTGACCCCTTTTGGAACAATCACTTCGCAAATTCTCTCTCGGATCCTTTTCTTGATATCTTCTGAAAGGTAACCTGAGTTTTCATCATTACTTTCAAAAATCTGATCTTCATTGGTAGACATCTCGATATCTTCTCCTTGTGACTGCTGCGATGATTCCAAAGTTTCTGAATTTCCATCCTCCTCTGAAGTCTTGAAATCAAAGCCCCAGCGGGTTATGAAATGATGCTGAAGAACGCCCTCAAACCAATTGTGCATCACCCCTAGAGCAACATTGACAACGGGATCCCAGTAAGGCAAGCGATTTAGCTCTGACCAGCGAACCCCCGTCTTCATAGCTACTTTCTCCCTGCTAAAGTCAGATTGAGTGTCTTTCCAGTGCCACGCAGCAGCCAACACATTTCGGCCTTTGCAAGGACGGCCTAGCTCCAGTTTATGTCTTTCAGATGCTTTGATTTCACACCATGAACAGAATTTTGTTGCTGAATGTGATTTGAAACCAGCAGCTTTGTGAGCTGCAACAATATCGCCAACCAATGTGACTAATTTTACAATTATCTTGCCTCCATGAGGATATCTTGGTGTCACAATTCCGATTCCCTTATTTAATTCGTACAGTTCATTCACTAACGGTATTAATACGTTGTTAATGGTTATCATTGTTGGTTGATTGGGTGAAGGAATAATGCCTGCTAGGCAAGTGTATTGTGTTTGATATCGGAGACGTGGTGGGAGATTGAGGCAATTAAGAGCAATAAGCCCCATTGATAATTGACGACCAGCAAGCTTGTTTTTAAGTGGATTGAACCAATCGATAAACAGTGAGAGCCCCAAGCAAAGTCCAGACCCTGTAGAGCTCAATGAGAAAAGCTTTTTCCAAATGGTTCCTTGAGCCACATCACAAATGGAGTCGGAATCTTCACTATCTAAGTCATTTGCCCATTGATCAATATATTTTTCAATCATCGGTAAGCTCAAGAACCACTTCAGCCATTCGGTTACACTTTGTGTTACAAATGTTGAAATCGGGTCTCTTGGTCGATGCTGCTTTGCAAGTCGAAGCAGCCCATGAGATTGAGTTTGCCTTATTGATTGAGGTTCAATAAAAATTGGTGCTTTGAGTGATCCTAATATTTGATTTGATTTGAATAGCTCCGCACTGCATGGTTGGCTCTTTGATGAGGCTTGATACCCACAGTCTGCTGGTGCTGTTTCAATATCATACAATGAAAAACACTTTGGACAAGAAACATATCGCTCAAGGGATGCCTCCAATTTCAAACGCCTATTGATAGTTCGGACATCATGAGGAATGGATGAGATAAACTTGCAATCAATTGCAAACCTTTGAGAAACTGATTCAATGATTTCAATAAGTTGATCCCGGGCTCTTCTGCAATTCAGTTTGCTGAGCCCACAAACTAAGTGGAGCCACATGATGAAATGCATTATAAGGCCTATGGATACCACATAAATCATAAATTAGAGCTTGGTCAAGAACAAAGATCAAAACATTAAACCTACAAATAATTTCGGATTCAGTTTTTCTTTCTGGTGGGGTCTCGTTTTCATCTTCAAAATCAAGCATTTTGTTTTTGACCTTTTCAGAAGATGGAATGATTTTTTGTGGAATTTTTTTCAAGGATAGCTTTGGAAGCCTTTCAGTAATTGTATCGGCTTCGTCTTGTGAAAATTTGGCCCAATGTCTGGCCCGAGTAGTTTGATGAACAAAGCATCCTTGGCGTGTATGACCCTTTCCATCTGTAATGGTATACTGTTGACATTTTGGGCATGTACAGAGTTCCATTGAGTGGCTTGATCACTAGACTTTTGCCTTCGTTTCTGGTTATATATAATGTAAAACCAAATCAACTAAGTGCTTCTGGCTTTGAGATTGTGTTTTTTTGATCAAAGCAAAGGAAAAGAAACAGAATTAGTTTGTCATAAAAAAAAAAGCAAGCTACAAACAAAAAAATTAGTATTGATGTGGTATGTAATACTATGTATGGTAAAAAAGAGGAAGGGAGCCGCACTCCTGAGTGCTGCAGACACAGTGCCACAGGGAGCAAGAAGACCTATTCTGAAAGATCTGCCCCACCGGTTCTCAACAGTTCAACTTTTGCAACTAATTACGCATTCACCAAAAAATAAAAAAATTCTTCTAATTTGTTAAGAACTAAGACAAATTGGAAAACAGCTGTACGTTCATCCTCCTTTTTTCCTCTCTTTCATTTATTATGATAGCTTATACCATTCGGTCCAAAGGTCTTGTTACAGTGGTTTTGAATGAAGGCCCTTAGTGGGTCCTGAGGTCAAACTGCTAAATACAAGTTGTTTAGCTTGGCTTTTTTTTTCTAATAAGCAAGTTCATAGGGCCGTTCTGAAAGGAAAAAGTAATTAACTTGAGTTTGAAATGGAATTGTGCACTCAGCAACAATCAAATTATGATGGAAATAGGTAACGTTCATCATTTAACTTATTTTTGCTGGTGAACAGGTCAGCTTTTTGGTCAGCTTTTTCCAACTCAGCAAAATAAGGAAGTGCACACTCAGTAATTTTCACTTTTTCTTTATTCTAAATTACCAGCTCAGTCAAGAATTAGCTGATAAAAATCTTCAGCGCTATGAAAGGCCTGGTGTCTAAAAGTCAAACATTCAGATTGGAAATGGATTTAGCCCAGTCAGCCTTCAATATTTAAATACCCTTGCTTTTCAAAATTTATCAAAAACATCTAACCCTTGAGCCCATCACAGCTGCTCTAGCTTTTTTTTCATTTATTCTAATTCGTTTCCTATTTTTCAATTGACATCACTCACCTTTTTGAAAAGCACTTATGCAGATCAAGCCAATTTTACTCACTATAATTGCTATCTTTTACTTTGGATTTGCTTTTATCTACTCAGCTCTCCATTATATCTTTGTCTTCTTTTCATTATTGCTCATTTTTGATTTGATAACACACATTTTTCATTCGATTTTTCTTATTTGTCATTCAGTTCTCTTTCTCTATCTTATAATCCAAAACAATCCAATATACCTTTCTCTTTATCTACTTGTGGTACTCAAACATATTTATCAACCAGTCTGGTCAAACAACTTAATTCAAATCTTCAATTTTAGATAAAAAAAAAGTATTTATCTATCGAGCTAAAAGAACTGGAGCAAACTCAGGTCAGTTTTCTTATCTCTTATTGTGTTCCTTGTTTGGCTATGAAGCTGAAGGTCAAATAAATAAGAAACCCAATATTGCCTAATAATTCGGAACCTTGACAATTCCACCGGAATTTCATATAAAACCATATGCTTTCCAAAAAAAACTGTCAAACACCATGCGATTGTCCTCAGGAATTTCTTTTGTGATTTCTTAAAAAATGATTTCCACTGAATCAACATGTAGGTCCATGACTGATCTAACACTTTCCTCTTACATAAGCTAATGCTACTAATATTCTTATTTAAGCAGCTTCAACGCAGGCATTTCAAAAAGATCGGTGTTCATGGTGTATCATGTTTTAAAGAAAATCATTGTACATATTGGTGTCTTGGAAAAAGTAATTGCATGTTGTGAATTTCAAAATTGGACAATGATTTCTCAAAAATCATCATGAGAGCCGAAAAGGAATTGTTTCCTTTTTCATTTGAGTCATATATCCTCGCTCTTTGGTAAGAATGCAACATCAGCTGTTGTCAATCCGAATGCATTGTTTGATGTAAGCAATATTCATCAGCTGGCTGACTGTGCGATGCGGGGGGTTTCACAACAGCTTTTTGCTGGCGGTGCAGTGTGGTGGTACCTCAGGCCTCAGATCTGGCAATGTTGTGTGTTCAATTCTGATTGTAACATAGATGTAGGAATACTTGGCATCACCAGATCTGGGGCATGTGGTACCACCGTACTGGCTCAGCTATCAGGCCTTCTTTTTACCGCATCTCTTTGAATTAACAAGATCATTATTCAACCCTAAAAGAATATTTCAATACATGTATGGTTTTTTCTTTGTTTATTTTGGTATCAGGGTAGTCTAGAAAAGGAAAATAAGGACTTTTCTGGAATCTAATCGAATGAGGCTTTGACAAAGATATTATTTATGATATTTATCTAACAGTATCCTATTCATAATTGAATTTTGTGTGATGTGATTTTCAAAGAAAAAAAAATAAGTTTTTTTCTTTTGTTGAACTAGAATTAAATTTCTCCAAATCTTTCTGTTTATCAAGTGATTTCGAAATAAAACAAAATATATGTTTATTTCATTTAAAAAAAAAGTCTCTCTTTGGGTCAGGAATTCTCCATATTTCAATGCTTTTAATAGTTATGTCTGATATAATACTTTCTGAAAAAGATAAAAATATAGTCTTGAAAAGCTCAAAGTAAATATCCAAATGTATACTCTCAATAGCCCATATTATTGAGATATTGAATGATAATTTGGCGTGATATGTTCTGGAATCACTTAATCAACTCACAAATGTTTTTCCCAAAAGTAAATAATCACTCCATAAATATTGATTCCCACTATGAATTCAACTTGATCTCATTTATAAGGGTCTTCTCACTTCAATTGGTAAGATTTGTAGCTCGTACTAAATCCACATTATATCTGATGGTATCTACTTCTTGGATAATAGGGTATCAAAAACCATCAATTCCCTAATAAATTGTGCATAATATCCAATGGATTCTGTCACCTATTATTCATTTAGCCGATAGTTCTGAGCTGTTCCTTTGTGCTGAGTTATTTTCTTTCTCCCATGAATGAATTATATTGATGAATTTATTTCTATTTTCTACAAAGTTCTCATGCTTTTGAAACCGCATATTAATTGTCATAATTATTTTTTTCTTTCTATGTTGTTGTGAGTTTCACTCCATTGAATCCTTTCTAATTAGTTCATTAATTATGGGTTCTCTGTAGCTTTTAAGGGTAGCAGATAACATCACTTCACGAAATATATTTGAGCTCTATCAGAATTGGTTGTAACTCTAGCTTCCGACTCACTTCAATTATTGGTCACATCATTTTTTTTAAAGATGATCTCCTTATATATTTATTCTTACGCTTTGAGGCATAGAACTCGTTGGTGTGACACCTTTGTTTTAGGAGAGACATTTCCTACAAAAAAATATTGAGTCTTTGCGGAGGAATTGATTATTTAACACCTCAATTGGGGTTCTTAATAAACATAATCTTGTGATTTAATCATGAAACTTGGGAATATTGGATGAATAATATTACATTGTTTCCCACTTTTCCATAGTGGTACTTTACAATACAGCTATGAACATGGCTAGAGTTATCCCTGTCAATTAAGTTTGAATTTGGAATGTGTTTCCTTTTATTCTCATTTTGATCAGAGCTTTGAAGTTCAGGATTCAAATATTTGCAAGATGGAGCTTTTATTTGAATAATTTGGCTCAAAAGAATAACACTGATATAAACATAGGACATATTGAAAACGTTTATGATATCTTTTGTAACTGTTTAGAAACGGATTTTCAAGATTTCTTTAGAAACATCCTACTGGAATGACTCATTCAAAATGAGTTTTGCATTTTCAGAAAAAATAATGAACATCTGCTTCAATTCATGGGAGAAAATCAATTTTTTCTATTTTTTTGTATTTTTTGAGTCATGAAGGATAAATGAATTTATAGTCACATCAATATATGTCTTTCTTATTCTGGAAATATATAGTTTAATCCAAGAAAGGATTTGATATTTTGGGAATGTTAAATAATTACTCAAAAGGTGACACAAAGACTTTGTTCTATTTGCACTTTTCAATGCGCAAATTTCACAAAAAGTTCTTTATTCATCTATTATGACAAATTATACCTGAACTCTTGCGAAACTGAGTAGGAATACTGAGCCACTAATGATTCCTAAGAATATTTCAACTGTTTATAGACTCCAGACTCACTTCTTGTATGCTCAATTGAATCAAATTTGTTTGTAATTAGGAGTGGCTCCATTCCTATTGTATAAAAATCTTTTCACGTTGACAATGTTAAACATCAATGGAATGAAACATTAGTTTATATATTTTTTTTCAGAGAGATATACCCCATTATTCAAAGTTATAACTTCGCGTTAATCCTATATAATGGCATATAAGTTCCTTGTCTTAAAAAAAGGAATTTGAGTTATCAAAAATTGTTCATCAGTTGAATTTATTGGTTTAAAAATGAAATGTGATAGATTTTTCAAATAGTGTGGCTTTGAACTTTGGAGAACTATCAAAGAAAAGAATCTTTTGCCAAATTTGTCAGAAATTTCCTTCAAAATTCCTTAAAGCTTCAAGACACGCTTGTCTGGTATTCTTCAGAAAAATTCCTGCCAGCAAAAATAATGGCTCCTCTTTGAAGCTTTCAGCCTGTCACAGCTTAATTATACCTGCCAAAAGTTTTGGATACACCATCATGGTGAAGCCAATCTTGATATTCTTACTTAAACTTCCAAATTTGACTTCTTCAAATTTCGCTCAATGCGTATGCCAATGTTTCAATGCGGGAATTGTCCCATTCATGGAGTGAATTTCTTAACAAAAGGAATTTCTCAGGGGGTATCTCTTTGTAAGTCATGTTTCTTAGTTTGTGACAGTCTAAACTGGATTTTGGGTATATAATTCTCCATGAAAGGAGTTGACTTGTCATAGCATGTTTGAATTTTGCTAAAAAAGTTGATTTTAAATCTTCTTAATATTTTTGATATCCTCTTGAAATGGTTCCCCTTCATTATGTAACTTATTTCATTATTTACCCAAAAGGTTGGTATTCTAGGTTTTTTAGATTTATAGTGTTCTATATGTTATGAATCTTAATGATGGAGTAAATATTCTGATATTGTTTTGCTTTTCCTCTGGTACTTGATTCTGTTACATCTTTTTGAATGAAATTGTTTCCCACAAATTTGGCTTTACACCAATACAGGGGATTTATACCATCATTTCTAATTTTTCAAAGCGGTAATTACTGAATGTAAAGTATCATGAAATGGTTCCCTTTCATTATTTAATTTATTTCATTATTTACCCAAAAGGTTGGTATTCTGGGTTTTTTAGATTTTTAGTGTTCTATATGTTATGAATCTTAATAATGGAGTAAATATTCTCATATTGTTTTGCTTTTCCTCTGGTACTTGATTCTGTTACATCTTTTTGAATGAAATTGTTTCCCACAAATTTGGCTTTGCACCAATACAGGGGATTTATACCATCATTTCTAATTTTTCAAGGCGGTAATTACTGAATGTAAAGTATCAAGTGACTATCTATCAAAAAACATATAATAAAAGACTTATTATAAATACAAGTGACAAATAATCATTAATCATATAATGGCTTTTGAAAAAGATGTTTAATTCAAAAGTGGTAAGTTTCTTGTTAAAAACAGAAAATCCAGGAAGGGGGAAGTACCATCTCTTTATGGTGGGCATAAACAAAAGAAAATTAAAGCAATAAAAATCATATATAAAAAGGAAATTATACACAACAAAAGAGCGTGCTAACTGACACATTATAGACAAAGTATACATAGAGATGTGAACTACATTATACACTCATTCTTCCAATGTAAAATAATTTTGATTTTTTTTAAAAGTGTTGCCCCCATTTTCTTTGGATAATAATTAACAAAAGCATAAACCATATTAGTCAGGAAAAAAAGAAACAATGTTTGAATCAGGAGCTAATAACAAGATGTTTACAAATAAGCACTAGTTCTCAATGTTTTGGGAAATTGACGGTAGGGTAGAAAATAGGTCAGGAGGGATTGAAAGTCAAAATTTAATGGAAGGAAGAGATCGTTAAATACTCAAAGTGAAGGGAATTCAACTTTCAAAATGCACTAGAAATATCAACTCTTCCTTATAGCCTTGTCTCTCTAGGTCAAATCTGGAAAAAGGCTAGTTACCTAGTTTGATTTTTAGACAAAAAGCTTGATGTGGTTAGAAGTCAAAACCATATTCCCAATGGGACTGTTAACAAAGAACTTTTACACCCGGAACTAAAATACAACCCCAAACCCAATTTCACCAAACAAAAACATCTAGGTCATTATTGAAAATTCGAAAACTGTGAAAGCTGTTGCCTTGGAAAAGCCAAAAGTAATGTGTTCAGATCAGAAATTGAAAGAGCTACTTAACCTTTGGAAGAAATTTCTGTTGTCTTAATGGGACCCCTCAGAGTAGAATGACTTGGAGGCGCTAAATACATCTTTGTTACAGTAGACATAGAAGCCCGTTTCAAAAAAACAATTGAAGTAAATTATACAGTTAGCTGGGAGTAGTCTTGAAAGAACAGCCAAAAATCTCATTTTTTATGGAGTCAATGAATTCTTAAATATTGAACTGAATCAAAGTTTGTCAATGAAACTGAATAGAAGTCATTATTACCACCCTTATGCGCCCCAATACGATTGTATTGCTGAAAGAACAAATATAATGCTAATGGAAAAGGAAAGAACCACAAATATCAAATACAGACTTGGAAAAGGAATGTGGGAAGGATTAGTCAATCTCACCAATCCCATAAAGGTTATAATCCCATATAATAGTGAGAGTTTTTTGAAATTTGTTTTAACAAAAAGATCAATCTAAATATCATTATATTATTTGTGTGCTGAGCCTTCTTGACCAGTACTGGATACAAACAAAGCTTGGAAATTAACATTCAAAAGGGATCATTTTTGGATATTAACCCAGCTTTTTAGTCTATTTTATCTTATTGGATGACACTAGTTAAGGTATCCAACTACAGGATGTCTTCTTGAATCAGGAAAACCTGCTCTTTAAATGAGAAAAGCCTGTAGCACCCAAAGAAAGTTAATCAACTTGGGGGGAAGGCAAAAAAATCAAATGAGTAAAAGAAAATGAGCAACTAATATTGCGTGATAGAAACTCAACCATCTCAGATGATATATACCAAGAAGTTGGAAAAATATCACCTCTATTAAATAAGACCACTGTTCATGATGCAGGGAACAAAAAACCTTTTATTCATGAGAGGCGATGTGAAAAAATAATCTCCATCATTGGTAATTGAGGGAAAGCAATAAGGCTCCTAAAAGCATTAAACCCAAATTTCAAAGAACATAATCAGTAATAGAAATACAAATAAAGGAACAAAGGTAAGACAAAGGGATACTCTCAATCCAACTTACCTCAGCCCAAGCCCTGATTGAAAACAATAAATAATAGCCATGTTCAGTTGAAAATTTTCAAATGAGTCATGAGTCAATGAAATGGAAAGAATCTCTTTTCTCTTAAATTCATTCAAAAAAAAAACAACCTGTCTTTAGTGTATAAAAAAAGAAGACTTACCCAAAGGGAAACCCTTCAAAAGTATGCAATTAATATTTACCAAAAAGATTGAAAAAAAGGCAGCTGAAAACATACAAATCCAGGTGTGTAGCAAGGGCTTTCTCAAAAAAATGTCATGCATTCCCACAAAACCTTATTTCCAAAAGGAAGGATTTCCATTATAAAGTTCATTATGAGCTATGAAGTAAAAAAGGTTCAACATGACATAGAGCTGATGTTTTTACAGCTTATTGAATCTCAAAATTAAAAGCAGATGAATATATATATATATCACTACTAGATATTAAAATGTAATTGAGAAAAGAAACAAAAACACCCCTTTAGAGCTACAATACTATTTGTAAGCTTTTGTGAAATCCTTAAGAACAGCTAATCAAACATAATGAATCATTTCATTCCTAAAAAATGCCTTGTGTAAGGTGTGGATATGATACTTTGATTAAAAATCAAGTACTTTTCCTGTACTCAAAATTTGTATAAGGTAAAAATCAATTGAAAATGGAAAGAAATATTATTCTTAAGAGAAAACACACCTGTTTTATTGTTTATAACTCTATTAGTATAAAACAATAATACTATAAAGATTTATTGTTTTACCAACAAAAAAAATTTATCCAAAAATACTTTACAAGAGATATTTAAGGCTACAAAAAAAATTTCTTCAAGAGCAATTTCAATTAGAATTAATTGAGAAAAGAACTTCAAGGAATGAATTAAAGAACAAAGTCTTTAAAAAGAATATTAAAGAGAAAACACACCCAAAAGTGACCAGAGTGAATTTGGAAAGAAAGTGACAAAGTTAACAGTGATGAAAGATGCTTTAATTCACTTTTGGGGTGGTTCAAGGGTAAAAATGATTATAATGATTCTTTAAAGTAGTTAAAAGGCTTAAGATTACTCAAAAAAGGTGGTTGGAATCTTTTATTGATTGGTTTAACAGTGTTTAAACTAATTATAAAAGGGAAAGATTCTAAAATGAAGAGAAAAGCAGGGCAAAGAAGACATTCTTTTATAGCCATCAAGTTTCATACTCCAAAAGTGAAATTTACTCTTGTCAGTCGTGAAAAACAGTCTGACAACAGAAAAGCCAATTATGGCCACATTGGACCCTGTTTTAGACCAAAAAACGGGTTGTTTAAGCCATTTTTAGGCATTTCTAGCCATTTTAGACCCTTAAATCAGCCATTACTATAGACCTGGTCTAGAGCCTTCAAAACACGTCAGAATGTGTGTAAGAGGGGTAGAAACCAGCTAAAGCTGTTTTTACCAACATTGTTTCAACTTAAGGGTAAACCACCCTGGTGGGTATCACAACCTCATAAGCAATTGAGTCACAGGGTCTGTGACTCAATTCCAGGCCAAAATTAATGAAATTTTGCGTGGATTTTGACATCTCATGCCAGTCAGAAAGGACTTTGGGGGTCTGGCTCCCCCTTAGAGCTAGAGTTCCTTTTCCCCCCAATTTTAATCTTTCCAATTCATATTTTCCATTAATTCCTCATCATGTATTATGCTTGTAATTTACATATGTAATTTAATTTAATTGTACAGTACAATACAGTAATAATTGATACCTCATATGGAAATCAAAGTTCACTCATGCAATACACGCGCACATTTTGACATTTTCACGAAGTATATTTGAGCTCTATCAGAATTGGTTGTAACTCTAGCTTCCGACTCACTTCAATTATTGGTCACATCATTTTTTTTAAAGATGATCTCCTTATATATTTATTCTTACACTTTGAGGCATAGAACTCGTTGGTGTGACACCTTTGTTTTAGGAGAGACATTTCCTACAAGAAAATATTGAGTCTTTGCGGAGGAATTGATTATTTAACACCTCAATTGGGGTTCTTAATAAACATAATCTTGTGATTTACTCATGAAACTTGGGAATATTGGATGAATAATATTACATTGTTTCCCACTTTTCCATAGTGGTACTTTACAATACAGCAATGAACATGGCTAGAGTTATCCCTGTCAATTAAGTTTGAATTTGGAATGTGTTTCCTTTTATTCTCATTTTGATCAGAGCTTTGAAGTTCAGGATTCAAATATTTGCAAGATGGAGCTTTTATTTGAATAATTTGGCTCAAAAGAATAACACTGATATAAACATAGGACATATTGAAAACGTTTATGATATCTTTTGTAACTGTTTAGAAACGGATTTTCAAGATTTCTTTAGAAACATCCTACTGGAATGACTCATTCAAAATGAGTTTTGCATTTTCAGAAGAAAATAATGAACATCTGCTTTAATTCATGGGAGAAAATCAATTTTTTTATTTTTTTGTATTTTTTCAGTCATGAAGGATAAATGAATTTATATTCACATTAATATATGTCTTTCTTATTCTGGAAATATATAGTTTAATCCAAGAAAGGATTTGATATTTTGGGAATGTGAAATAATTACTCAAAAGGTGACACAAAGAATTTGTTCTATTTGCACTTTTCAATGCGCAAATTTCACAAAAAGTTCTTTATTCATCTATTATGACAAATTATACCTGAACTCTTGTGAAACTGAGTAGGAATACTGAGCCACTAATGATTCCTAAGAATATTTCAACTGTTTATAGACTCCAGACTCACTTCTTGTATGCTCAATTGAATCAAATTTGTTTGTAATTAGGAGTGGCTCCATTCCTATTGTATAAATATGTTTTCACGTTGGCAATGTTAAACATCAATGGAATGAAACATTAGTTTATATATTTTTTTCCAGAGAGATATAAAAGATCAACTTCAATGTTTGGCCTTGATGCTGACAGCTTTAATTGAATGAAAATGTTTCAGTTGGAAAAATAATATGGGGACTTCAGTTTTTGTGTAATATCATTGTTGTCAATACTCACTGCAATTTAGCCTTTATGAGAGGATTAAGCCTATGTTGGGCCGCAATAATCCACACAGGTCAGTTTTCTGAGCGGCGAAATCTCAAGTCATTTCTCATGAAGTTTTTTTGATGTTCAATTGAAAAAATTGAACATCTTCCATAAAAACATTCCAAGTTGAGTATTTTCTATTTCTTTCCTTTCAAATTGCTGATGTTTTGATTTTCATAAATCAGTTTCTCAAATGAATTGAGAAATTTTTATGAAAGTGTTTTTAAAATCAATATGAATTTGATGCTTTATCAGAGTCACTTTTTCAAACCATTGCCCCTTTAATCATAAGAGATCTCAACTTTATCACAATCAATATTTTACAATGTGCTCTTTCTTTATTCCAAGTATTCTTTCATCTTTTGTTTAAATCCTAAATTCAGTCATTTTTCTCATGAACTTTAAGCTGGCAGTTTCACTTTACTCTTTACCATGCACAATGGTTCACAAATTAATATAGGTATGGTTTGTTTTTGATGGTTTTTGTGTTATCATGCCTGTTTATTGTCATTGGATAAATTGATTTTCCAAAATTTTCCATTACAAACCAAACCCTCCTTACTATATCTATCAAATTGGAGTTTCAAAATGAACCCATTACCTTCCACTTTTTTCAACTCTACTCATGGACACAACAGATTTTTTTCACAAGACTCCCAGAATAAATACATTGAAGACCTTCAAAATTCAATTGCTCTCTTACATCTTTGTGGGGCAAAAGAAATTAGACACAATTTTTGTGGGCTAATCCCATTACCAATAGCGTTGGATCAGGATAGTCACAAAAGAGGTTTTTTCTGATTTGAGAAGTTGTTTCTCAGACATTGAATACACTAGTGGGAACACACATTTTGTGAGATCTATATGAAGTTAGAAAAATCAGAGGAAGATTAAATTGAGGGGTGGTAAAGGTTTATATGGAAAGGTTCTGGGTAAATGGTTTAAAAAAATTGGAAATCCAGAGAGTGTCAAATTTTTTTCCCTCATTTTTCTACTACTAGGCTCATAAAATTTGTGAGCCTTGAGGTATATTTTACATACCCAAATAGGCCAAAACTATCTTAAAGACAAATTATGAACTATTCATAACTCATAAGTCATGCATATATCCAAAATTCATCATTTTTGTTTCAGAAAAGATGAATGACCTTTTATTGATCAAGCAAATCCATGGATTTAAGTCCAGATTTGGATTCTACACAAACATTCACCTAGGGTAGCTTCATAGAGTGAATAAGATCAAATAAACGCTTTGAGGTGGTAATATGGAAAATACTTCAATACCACATCATCAATACCACATAAAAGATCCTTGAAAATTTTTGTTTTTCTTAATTTCATGCCAAAATAATGGGAATGTGAGAAATTCCCTGTTACATATACACTAAGAATAGTGTTATGCATGTTTTGCACACTCAATATCATGGTATTCGTACATGGACCTTTGGTACACCCATAGTGGATATCTCACTTGAAGCTTAAATTTCTGTTTTGACATGAAAAATAAGCAAGGGGGACAAAAGACATCAAAGAGAGCCAGGGTACCCAACTTCTGAGGCCTCAGAGGCGTGGACAGCTCCAGAGCTTGGATCCGTGGCTCATCCTGGCCCAATTAGTAAGCTAAAACACTTTGGGAACTTGGTTACCATGTTACAAGTACAGTAAATCATAAGAAAATAGCAGATAACCTGCCATTTTGACGTGCCAAGGAGTTAAAGAGCTACTCAGACTCCTGTAACCTTGTCAATTCTTAATTACTTTCCATCAATAGACCCTAAAAGAGTAATTAAGACCCTTTTTTGTACTTTTATCCATTGATTTACCTCATAGAAACCAGTTAAACACTGATATTTGCAATTCTACATAGAAATGAGGTAAAAACTTCAAAAATTCATTAAAAATACAATTCTTAATGAATCTCTCTAAACCTTTAAGGACCAATGTAGAACTGTATTATCTATGGTACAACCAAAAATAATTATAGTTTTACTGAAGAAATTAAAAGTTTTGTTTACACTCCATTTCTGACTATTCTATGTGAAACACTGAATCTTCAAAAATTCACAGTAATTACAACCTGTGATGAAATTGCCAATAACATTGATAACTTTGAGAAATCAATGATTCTTTTGAAATTAAAGAAAATTTACAGATTTTACTCCTTTTATTCTTAACCATATTGGGGTTGATAGTCATGTAAAAGCACGAATTGAGTAATAATGATAATCTTACGTGACATCAGATGATGCAATCAATAATCCAAAAGGGTATATTGTATTCTCACTCACTTGTTTTTCATTTTGCTCCATGGCATGCCCCTGTGAGCTGTTATTGACTTAAAAGAGGCCTCCTCTTGCTGTTTATTCCAAGAATCATCTTATTATCCATTTATATCATTGTTACCAACATGTAAGTATTAGTTAAACTCTTCTTAAGTGTTTCAATTCTTTCAGAATCATCAGAAAGACGTTAAATGAGAGAATCCAATTATATATTGTTTTACTCCTGCTATAAATCATTTTGATCCCTTAAATCCACAATTCTACATCAAATTTCCCTACTTATATCTTTCAATAAGTTCTTTGGAGTATAAGTGAGTCATTTATCTTTAATTCATAAATTTTTTCTCTAAAATTAGTTTTCTTCAAGAATTATCTTTATAATTATTCTTGAAAAAGATAATTTTATATTAAAATAATTTTACTATTTTAATAAAAGAAGTTTTTATTGGCAAATTCTCCTTGTAATTGATTCTTGTAGACAATTACTTCTCACTGTTAAAATCAGTAATAGTGTTTAACATGTGAAAGAAATCATTCATTCATGGTTATAATAGTATTTTATTATTATATTTCATAAGAACAGACATAGTACTGTTGATGAATAGTAATATTATCATCAGTTTCATAGTCAAATCTGACAAACTTGCTTTGTACTCTCAAGAACAAGTGCACAGGTTCATGAATTACATATCACATAATACTTGACAAAGGCAAGAAACCCAATATTTTTCAATTATTAAGGCTTAATTTAAAAAATATTTAACTTTCTTGTTTAAAATGTGACCAAATCTCAAAAATATTTTTTGATAAAAGAAAACACAATATCAGAAATCTTATCATTATGAGATGGATACCTTCATATAGAAAAGACATGAGCTATGATAAGAAATGTGTATACAACCAAAAAGAATCTGTTACAAGGTGAGTACTAATTAGAGATATATAAAGTAAATATCTACTGCAATAGGCTTTTATTAAAGCCTTCTTCAAATAAATCTTCATTGCTGTTTCATTGTGCCTTATTGAAATCATTTATAATTCCATAATTCACATCAGGTGTGCATCTAGCTTCAGAATATTGATTTTCTCCAGTTGCTTTCAAATTTCCATCATCACTTTTTTCTTCTTCAGATATATAAAAGTTTATTGTGTCTCCAGCAGATAGCAAATTTCTTTCACTATCAGCTTTGTTTCCGTCATCTTCACTACTTTCAACTATCACATGAGATAGATCAAATGGTTCCATCACCAAACACCTGAATTTCTCAATGAAGGGTTTTTGCAAAGGTTTTCATTTTGATGTAGATTGTTTCTCATGGAAATTTCATTTTTTGGAATGAATCCTACTTGTTCAGTATTTGCTATTGGATATCACTGAACATGGTGAGGGTTGTTGAACCAATTTGGTGGGTAAAATTCCACTGGCAGTTATTCTAAAGTCTTTTTGAATTTCAAATTCAACGGAACCCATGGCCAACAGCATTGATGCAATAGGGGTGGACCTCCTGCAATTTCATCACTTTCATGCATCTTGCAGGTTAAATTTTAAAAAAAATAATTCATATCCGAGCAATAACTCAAAGTCTTTATGGCATAAGATTTATATTGAGCGGTAAACTCAGCATCAATGGGTGCATTCACCTTGAACAAGACTTTGAAATATTGGTTTTAATAATTTTTAGCCACTTAAAATCTGCATTGTTTTCTACAAAGATATTTCAAGCAATGTTGTAACATGTGTCAATAAAACTGTTGATAATATTACTCTTAATCAACATTACTATGACTGTTCTTATGAAATATGATAATAAAAATTATTATAACCACAATTAAATAAATAAATAATTAATTATTCCTTTTAGTTGCTATAAAATACAAGTGATTATAACAGTAAGCAGCAATTGTCTACAAGAATCAATTACAAAAAGAATTTAATAATGAAAACTTCTTTATTAAAATAATAAAATTACTTTAATATATAATTATCTTTTACAAGAATAATTATAAATGTAATCCTTGAAGAAAACTATTACTAGAGAAAAAATTTAATAATTAAGATTAATCACTCACCAATACTCCAAAGGACTTGTTGAATAATAATTGTAGATGAATTTGATGGTTAATTGTGAATTCAAAAAATCAAAAAGGGATATATAACAGAATTACAACAATATATAGTTGATTTCTATGATTTCAAATCTTTCTGATTGATTGTTAAATAAAAAACACTTAAGAAATAGCTTCAACTAATACTTACTTGTTGGAAATAATGGTACAAAGGAATGATGTGATGATTTGGAAAAACAGCAAGAGGAGGTCTCTTTTAAGTCTGAGACAGCTCACAGAGGTGTTCCATGGAGCAGACTTAAAAAACAGTGAGTGAGAAAACAATAAACCTTTTTGGATTATTGATTGCATCATCTGTTGTCACGTAAGATTATCATAATTACTTAATTGAGGTTCTTACATGCCTACCAACCCATTCATGGTTAAGAATAAAAGGAGTAACAACTGTAAATCTTGTTTTATTCCAAAATAATCATTGATTTCTCAAAGTTATGAATTTTATTGGAAATTTAATCACAGAATGTTTTTTCTGTAAATTGTTAAAGATTCTGTGTTTAGCGTGGAATCATCAAAAATGGACTGTGAGTAGAACTTTGAATCTTAAATATAAAAGTATAGTTTTTTCTGGTCTTTATATGAAATATCCAGTTCTCAATTGCTCCTGAAATTTTCAGAATGATTCATCAAGAATTGTTTTTTTAATGAATTTTGGAAGTTTTTACCTCATTTCTACGTAGAATTTCAAATAGCATTATATGGCATGCTGCTATGAGGTAAATCAATGGTTACAGTTCCAAAAAGGGTTTTACTTACTCTTTTGGGGCTTATCAATTGAGATTCATTGAGAATTGACATGGTTACAGGAGTCTGAATTGCTCTTTACCTCCTTGGGATGTCAAAATAGCAGCTTATTTGCTATTTTCTTATGATATACTGAAGTTTTGATTTTTTAACCAAGTTCCCAAAAGGGTTTTCTCAGAGGCCTCAGAAGTTGGGTACCCTGGCTCTCTTTGATGTCTTTTGTCCCCTCTAGCTATTTTCATGTCAAAAAAGAGATTCATGCTTCAAGACTGATATCCACCATGGGTGTACCAAAGGTGCATATACAAATCCCATAATATAAAGTGCCAAAAGCATGCATGACACTATTATTAGTATATATGTAACATGGGATTTCTCAAATTCCCATTATTTTGGCATGAAATTGAGAAAAACAAAAATTCTCATAGATATTTTATGTGGTATTGATGTATTTTCTATATTACCACCTCAAAGAATTTATTTGAGCTCATTCCCTGAGAATGGCCCTTGGAATAATCCTGAATGAATTGCCAACCCAACTCTTGCAGGGCCAGGTGATTGGGATCCTTGAATGGTCTTCTGATTTCCGCCATGGATTGCCAGACTGATGAGTTAAGAAGTCCTCCTTCAAAATGGGCGTTGGATTTTGAGAACTTGATTTGGATCGAATTGGGTCCTGAAAACATCACCATTGAATTGTGGAGCAAAATGGTGCATAATGGTATATAATACCATATTTGCACCAATCCTGAAACCTTGAGTACGGGGTGCATGGAGGAATGGAACAATTCCCCTTGAGGTGAGGGGAAATCTTGAGTTGAGCTGATCTGGTGGTTACCAGAGGCCATGGGCTGAAAGGTGGTCCATGGTGGTTATTGGCCAAAATTGGGTCCTGAGGGTCTTATGGCCATTTTGGGTTTGATAGGATCTGGGGGCAAAATTGGCTCAGGTGGGCCCAATTGTGGTTTGGGACCCCCCTGGCCTTGGGGGCTAATGGCTTCCCCCTTTGGCCCCTTTTGGCCTCATTGGATTAGGCCAAAAGGGGCCTAATTGGCCCATGGACTGCGTACTGTGGACCGTAAAGGCCATAGGGGGCCTAAATGCCCCAAAGAGGCCATTTAGGCCCTAGACCCCATAATGAAAAGGGGTGGCCCAGAAGGGCTGGTTCTGGCTAGAGGGCCCAGACCCCCCTAGGAAACAAAAGGACGCTCCAGGCCCAAAAACAAGGATAAAGACCTGGGGTTTGGTGATATGAAAGAATTGGCCAGGGGGGCGAAGGATGGCAGGATATGGCCTGCGGCCATCAAAGGCCAGGGAAGAGGTATATGGCCAAAGTTCTGTTGATAATGAGAAGGGGCCAAATTGACCACAAAGGTATGGTGTGGCCAATTAGCCCCAACTTGGTCTCAGGCTGGAATTTCCGCAACACCAATAGAGGAGGGTCATTCTTTGTTGTTGTTAAAAATATATCTTATAAGCTCCTTTTTTGTGTAAAATAGCTTCTAATCTTTTTGAAATCTTCTGCCTTTATTACCCTTTAATTATAATCAACCAAGGAACAAGTCATATTGGTCAGGAAAAAGAGAAAAAAAAATGAATCAGGAGGTAATACAATTATGTTTACAAATAAGGATGAGTTCTCAAAATTTCAAAAATTGACAGGAGGGCTTCACAAAAATGGGAAACACCCCAATAGGTTGTCTATGGCAATTCTCTTCCTTGAAATATTTATGGCCAATCGGATCTTTGTTGCTTTATTGGCCTCTGCGCTAAACCCACTTCTCTGAACATTTCTGGCATCAACTTTCTGTTATGGCTCACAAGAAATATCCTGATCCAATGGCCTTTTAGGTCATTTGAATGATTCAGGCCCCCAGACCATCATACTGAAGTTGGGCCTGGGGTTTCTCCTTAGCCCTGTTGGTACCTATACCCCCTCCAAATATCTGCAGGCCTTCTCGTTAACCCCCTTTAATTAGGGGATCTTATTGCCTTTGTGGCCTATGGTCTGTTATTCTACAGTACGTATTCCATGCACTGTAGGCCCAATTAAAAATTGGCCATGCCCTCTGGCCCCTCTGGACCCATTCTTTCCTATAAAATCCCAATGGTTAAAATGGCCAAAAAGAGTTAACATGCTATTTTTCACTAAGGACCCTCAGCATTTAATTAATGGCCTCTGGAAGTAACCAGAGTCCACAAGCCACCCTTTAAAAATGTTTTAATCTCAAGAAAAGGGAAAACAATACCCATACCTCAACTCACCACTGCAGCTATGATTGATGGGGTATATATAGTATCATATACCATTATGCACCATTTTCTCGCAGCAATGCAATGGTGACATTTGAAGGACTTAATTTTAAAGGAAGGGGTCAAATGACTCAAGCTTTTAATTTATGGGTGATACTCAAAAGACCACTTGAAGAAACCAATCAACTGCAATTTGATGTAAGGTTTGTTTATTTAACCCTTGATAATAGTAGCAAATATCAGTAGTACTATTACTTTCCTCAGTAGAAAATAGAATATAATGAAATATAATACCCACAAATTTATTATAATTGCTAAAAATAATTATATATACATAAAAAAGAAGTTTAATTGCTATTAAATAATTTAATAATAAATGAATGATCATTATAATAAATTTTAATTATTTTATTAGTGCTATAGTCACTAACAATTATAATGATAATAAGTGTAAAGTGCTTAATAAGACAATTCCATATGGAAAATAATAATTCTTATTTACTTAGAATCAATATATAAATATTATTTATGGAATAAATAATCACATGCACTGTGCAGAGATAGTTATAAAAAATTCTATATATAAAAACTATTAATAGATGCAAAAAGAGAAAGAAATTGAAAGAAAACTTACTTATAATATTTAGTTAATATAAAAAGTCCAAAAACAACAGTTATTGTATTATATGATATTCATAGGTTAACAACATTACAAAAACCAATATCTTAAAAGATAAAAAAGCTTTTTATTCAAAAAAATGGGATTTGAAGAGTTTTTGAGCTATTTGTGGATCTGAAAGATATTTCAAGAAAGAAATTTTATCTAATAAAGTCTATTATTAATGATTACTGAAATATAATCTAAGATCTATGATTTCAGTTCTTTACTCATAATTTATAAAAATTAAAATAGCTTAAAAATTTCTTGAATAATATAAGACTTCCTATTGAATCACATATTACTTGTTTAAAATGTCTAATTGATTGGAATGATTATTATTTATTGGAAAAAACAGTGTTGTAGGCTGTTTTTATGCCTGCAGAGCTGCTCTCATTATACATAATGGATATAGAGGTTGTCCTCAGGTCCAAACTGAAAACCATGCTTAAAAAAAGGTTCTTAACTTAAGGTAACTTGTTTTACTTCTAATTTCAACTTACCAGTATAACTCTTAAGTCTTAGAAACTTTGATCCTATTTTGGATTTATTATTTAAAGTCTCCATATAAGAAACACTTATGTATATTAAATCTCATCAAACGAAAAAGTTAAAAATAAATTTTCGAGAAAATATATCTTAAGCCAGACTTTTAATCAATTTTCAAAGAAATCCCCATTTCCTTTTCTGAATAATTGAAATTGTTAATTTAAAGGATGATTAACGATTAAGCATTTTTGAAAAAGATACTTGAAATTTGATGTATAAAAAGCTAAAACTGATTTGTAAGCTGTGTGAACCTCTGAAGAAAATCCATTAAGAATTGGATCTTTAATGAGTTTTTGAAGTTATTTCTATTTTTACATGTATAATAGCAATACACACCAAACCTTAAATTTTGTTCAGGTTTTGATAATTCTAACTTTACATTTTTGAGCTTGTTCATGATTTTCAAGCTTTATCAATCTTTTAAAGTTCTTAAAAAGTTTATTTCAAGCTTGCATATTGGGATATACACTTTGGAAGCTTGAAATTCCTTTCCAATATGGCATCAAACCAAGTAAAATTTTAAGGCTGGATCAAAGTCCAATGTTAAAGCTCAAATAAGGTTGAAAATCGTCTAATACAGGTTAAAAACGTTAGTTCAATCCTTGACCCAAAATATTGGGTACCCCAACTCTGTTTTGTCTTTTCCTTTGCCCCACCTTTCTGCATGAAGTTCTACCTTTTATTATTTCAAAGCCATACTATGGCCCTCAGCCACTTGATATTTAGCTAACACTGGATTTACATTTTGTGTGGAAAATCCTTAGCCAATTCAGTAAATATACAAAATCCCTCAATTTGAACTTAAATTTTGTTAAGTTTTCATAAAACTTATGGCACTTTAACTTTAAACATAAATAAGCTGAAGTTTATCAATTTTAAAAACAATTGAAAAAAATTGAAATTGTACTGTGAGATTCATAAATATTCCAATGACATAAGAATTAACCATCATTTCATATAACACCCCATGGGTCTACCCCAGGTTATTATTGGTTTAAAATCCAAAAATGAAATAATACTTATAGATTTGTTTATCCTAAGAAAGCTATAGTTTTTTGTTATTCTTTATTTAAAATTCAATTGATAACTTTGTTTAATACTGAATCAACTGTGTATAAGGTTGTTTATGGCCTCATGGATGTGTCATACATATCTCACAGTCTCAAATTTGAAGTATTGGTATTTTCCATTCCAAAAGTATTTTACCAAGGTAATAATTTCCAAGGACTTCCAAAGATAATTTAAAGATGTTGTTTATTCTCCAAAAAGTTGAGCTCCAGGCACCTTTGAAAAACCCAATTTATCCATGCAGGCCTTATTTGGGAAAACTCTATGGAACTTACCTTTTGGATCATTTCAATATTGCACTGTGGGAATACAGCACATGCAGTTTCATTTTGCAAGATAGACCACCTTTATTTCCCAAAATAGTCAGTACATCTGAATAAAAATTATACAGCTGGGTGCTCAACCCTCAAATATCAGTCTTCCATATTTTCACATATATTGGCCACTCTTCCCAAAGTAAAGAAATATTGAATTCATCTTTATGATTATTTTCCTTTCATCTTTGGAAGTCAATTCTGAAATTCATAATACACCCATTTACACCTGTTTCTTTGCCTGTCAGTGGATATCAGTGGTCATATCTTTCATTAAGTCCATTGATCTTTGTGGTAGGTTGAAACAGTAAATTCAGGATTTATTTTGTTGGCTCTTTGGCCTTTGAATTGCTTCTTATTATCTTCTTTACATTTTGACTTTTTCTAATCATTTTTGAAGAATTATATTCTTCAACTATTTCTTGGTTCATTTCTATCCCTAAAAATGATTTCTTGATTCCTGAGTGCCAGATCACTATTGTTATTCCCAAGAGCCTCCACAAAAGAGGGTTAAGAGAATTCAAAATAAAAATTGAAGGAAAAGGAGAAATAATTCAATACTCAAAATGAAAGAGCCATATCAACTCTTCCTCATATCCTCCTCTCTCTAAGTCAAATATGCAAAAAGGGTACCTACTTTGATTTCCTGACAACGGTTTTGATGTAGTTAGAATTCAGGAAAATATTCTCAATAAAACCGTTACAAATGGATTATAACAGGAGGAACAATAAGACAATCCAAAATTCAACTTCACCAAACAAATACATCTATTAGATCATGGAAAATCAAAAGCTGTGAAAGCTGTTGCCTTTCAAAAGCCTAAAGAGAAATGTTTAGACCTCAAAATGAAAGAGTAACAGAACCTTTGAAAGAAACTTCTTTTCTTTCAATGGGAACCATCATTCCAGAACCCACTGAAGCACTAAAAAAAAGTAGACACAGAAGCTTTTTTCTCTTTTTTAAGGATTCATAAGAGAAAACAAGAGGAAAAAATACACTTGGAACAAATAAAATAGTTAGCTGAGAGTAATATTGAAATAAAATTTAAATACCTCATTTATGATGGAGCCAAAGAGTTTGTAAATACTTGACTCAAACAATTATCAAAAAAAAGGTTAGAAGTCATTGTTCACAATTGGTGAATGGACAAAAGTTTTTTTCTCTGTAATTAATTCAATCAGAAAAAAGGATTTTGTTCTTTTATACAAAAAAGGGGACTTACCAAAAGTATCAACCATCATAATTGTGCAATGAATATTTACCAAAGAAGTTAACAAAAACAGAGGGCTAAAAGGATACAAATTCATATTTTTAGCAAGATTTTTATAACCAAAATAAGTTATTAATTACCACAAAACACTCTTTCCCCCAGAAAGGCTTTCAGCTTCCATATGCATTATAAGTTATGCAGTACAAAACGCTGAACAAATAAATAAAGATGGATTTGTTACAGCTTATTTCAGCTCAAAATTAGAAGCAAATGAATATATTTCTACATGAATACCACATAAAAACAAAAAAAAACCGTTATAGCTACCCTACTATTAACAAACTGTTGTGAAATCCTTAAGAACACCTAATCAAACAAAATTGATCACTTCATTCCTAAACAAATCCTTGAGAAGTTTTATAATAAGTTATCCAACTTGATTATTGAGATCTTTTTTATTATTAGTTATCCAGAACCTTTCCTACTCCTTGGAAATGAAACATTTTCATTTTAATGGGTATATGACATAATATTAGTTCAAGAAGAAACACTGCAAAAAATAGAAAAACTAAATTTAAGATTTAAGATCAAATTTCTGTCTATTGCAAGACAAGTAATGGGAAGAAGAAAAATCTGGAAAAGAAGATACCACCTGAAAGTCACTCAAACTCATGAAGTTGATTAAATAATGAGAAAATGTGGTAATAACCATTTTAAGACAACCCCCAAACCAATGAAAAGTAATATAGAAATATATATATTGCAACAGGCAATGAACAAAAAGAGTACAAAAGCCTACATGAAGAACATAGCTCAGACCTAGAATCATTTCAAAAAGTACCCTTGATAAATGCTGAATTTATTTTGAAGCTTTTTCAATAATTTTATCCATATCTTTGGATCTTATCTCAAAGAAAAAAAATTCCTTACAAAATATTGGAAGTTATTCTGTATTAGTTGGAAACGTATTCATGGGAATTACTGGAAATGTTAAATAAATTTGAAGTTTCCTGGAAGATACTGTTAGTAAGACATGTATGATAACATAAAGAAAACAGAAACTTGTTCCTAGTAACAATTGATGTTTTTTATTTTGGGAGATATGGTCTATTTTTTCAAAATTTTTCTCCAAAATTATTTCTTAGATTGTCCTTCCTCTTCCAAAATGAAATTAAGTGTCTTTTCATATAAGAGTCATTTTCAAAGAATAGGAATTAAACTCTTATTTTAGTCATTTCATTCCCTGAATTAGTGCTATTGAATCATACATATCACTCTAAACATTTACATGGCGATGTGAAAGACAAAGGGATCTTGTGGGAAAGTAGAATTACAGCCAATTGTAATAAAATTAAGAGATATTTCGTTAATTGTGGTTAAAAACTTTTTTTAAATGATTTAAGTTGAGCCAGACGTACAATAACAGAAAATGAAAACTTTGGCTTTTTCCTGATAATTAAGATGTATTTTTAAAATCATGAGAACTTTGTTCAACTGAGAAATGAATGCATCAACATAATTATTGATTGGATAAATAACTGAATTGTCCATAAAAGAAAAACTAAAAATTCTGGTTTAATCAGATAAGAGTTTACAGAATAAATCGTATGCGATGAAAAATTCATTATGGAGTTGATGGTTTTCAATAAACTATTTTTTAGAAATGCGTGGGAACAGATATACTATTTATTGAGTAAAGAATACAGATTTCACCAATTTAAGTGAGAAGACCTTAAGAGATAATATAAGATTGAATTCAGAGTAGGAATCAACATTTATGCAGTTAATATTTAATTTCTTGAAATAAATTTGGGACTTTATTGAGTGATTGTGGAATATAAAAAACCAAATTACCTCCTAATAGCTCAATTACACAGCTATTTGTATATTTACTTTGAGATTTTTGACACTGTATTGTTATCTTTTTTAGAGAAATCTCATATTAAACATTACTATTAAAAGCCTTGAAACATTGAGAAATCCTGACACAGCACGAAATTAGTTTCCCAAATCAGAGAAACATATTTTAGCTTTGATTTATCACTTGTTTGTTGAAAAGGACAATTTGAAGAAATTTAAAGTAAGGTTGACACAATGATTAAACATGTTTATTTTCCTTTGGAAAGAAAATCTCTCAGAAAATACAAATATTGATAGGATACTGGTAGATAAATATCATCAATAATTTCTAAATCAAAAACTCACCCAATTGGATTCCAGCAAAATCCCTATTTTAATTTTCTAGACTACCATCATAAAAAAATAAACAAAGCAGAAAAGACACATGTATTGAAAGATTTTTTTAGCTTTGAATGATCATTTTATCTATTTGAAGGGAGGTGGTTAAAAGAAGGCCTGATAACTGAGCTAGTAGGGTGGTACCACATGCCTCAGATCTGGTGATGCCAAGTATTGCTACATCTATCTTCCAATCAGAATTGAACACACAACATTGCCAGATCTGAGGCCTGTGGTACCACCACACTGGCTCACACATCACAAAAAGGGCTGACGTTTCAGATGCAACGTCGTGCCGATGTTGCAGTGACGTTGCATGAAAATGGTGCTGAGCTGACACTAAATACTTTTGTTATCATCATTCTCCAAAAAAAAACAGAATTTTTGATAAGCTTGTTGAATTGTTTGCGAATGAAAGGAAAATTTGAAACACTTTGCTATCTTCTTGTGAGGAATCATAAATTATGCAAAGAGACAGAAACAACTTAGCAAATGAAAAAGAAGTTAAAGGCGCATAACACTGAAAAAATAGACAATGGTTTTGCTTATATCTTACACTCTTGGCCAAGTGGTATGCCGCTGATATAAGTCCTTCAGTAGAAAATTGTTACTTCTCCTGGCCTTTACATATTTATCAAATCGTGGTTGCAGAACACATCCAACCGCAAACACATGTTCTGTGTTGATACAATGAACTATGACTACAAAAAAGCATTTGGATCACAATTCTTGTCTATTGTTCTATTGAAAGCCCTCCTGAAAAGAAATGGAATTGAGAATCACATATAATTTTAATAGCCTTTTGATTAGCGATCTGAGATTAGCACTTCTGAAATTGGAAAAAGTTAGAAGCATTTGCTTGTCCGTTCATTGTATTTGGATCAACATTGCACAGCCTTGTTGACAAGCAAATAACAATAAATGAACAAAAAAAAACTTGGCTGTGTTGAAAACAAAACTTAGTGAATAAGGGTATCAGAAAGGGAGCTTCATCCTGTGTGCGCACAATACAACCTCAGGGTGCTCAAAGGCGCCCATCCAAATACGACTTCACCCTTCAACCGATTCTGATTTCTTCCTCATATCAGAGATTATATCTTTACTTTATCAATCACTTGTTATCACAATACTTTAGGGTATCTTCCTTATTAGTTGAAAGCTAATTCTCTTGGATCTCAACTCATCTTGCAAGCTTTAATCTTGGGAATGGCTTTCAATTAATTAGCCGCAGTCTTCATAAACTGTTCAAATTAATTTACTTTCTTATTGTTTTATTTTATTCAACTTAATTAACTCCAATTGAAGTAAATTATATAATTCAAAATCACTATGGGTAGCAACAAAGAAAAATTATGAGTACTCTTTTTCATGTGATACATGAAAATTACCACATCCGAGATAATTATCCAGGCGACTTCTCAAGATAAAACTCAAGTGTGGGAAGTTCAACTCAAATTCGTGTAAGCTCAGAACCATTTGCATGCAACATCACTGCAACATCAGCGCGACGTTGCAAATGCAACGTCAGGATTTGTGAGCCTTTGAGATATGACCACATACCCAATAAGGTCACAAAAAAGACTCAGAATAAATATAACTTTAATATAATTATATTAAAATTACTTAGAATAAACATACATTAAGAATAATTACTTAAATATACAAAAAATACCATAAATTGGTATAAAAATTGGTTTAACTTAAAAACCAATGAATCAACATGTAAATTAAATTATACCATTGGATTCCCCATGGAAAAATACACATATACCACTTTTATGGCATATCTGTAAAGCCAATATTTAAGGAATTATAAGGTATAATATCTTATAAAAACCATAAAACCTTCTTTAACTCAGGAATTAATGAAACAACATGTGAAATAAATTGTACCAGTGGATTCCCCACAAAAATCCACATATAAAACAATTAATAAGCTAATTCCCAAAATCAATACTTGGGGAATTATCCTGAATATATGCACTTTTTTGGTCAACGCATATATTCAGTGATCATAGCTAATATCTTCTAAACTATACATGCTAGAATGATGAACCAAAAATAAAGTTACCACGTAATTACTGTAAGAACACAGATATGAACTTTATTTTGCAAATTATAAACCAGGTTAAGACTTATGAGGAAATATTGATAAAAATCAACAGAGCTGTTGACCACTTTGTTGTGAAAGTAGTCCAAACTTAAAAAAAAGTATACAGTTGGATTCTACTAGTTTATTTGAGAAGAATGACGTAATTCCTATTGTTAAATTCAGGGTATAACCCCCTGAAATCAAGGTTTGAAGTTTAAAATATTGAATTTCGACAGAAAAGATGAGTTACAAGAAAAATCATCAAAATTAGAGTTTTGATGATGTAATGAAAAGCTCTTGGCAGCATAATAAGGTTATGTCAGGCTATCAGAATTCACTCTCTGAATTGCTGTAGCGTGAAAACCTTAAAAGTTATTAAGGATCAAAGTTTGAGCTTAAATTGAGCTGTTATGATCACATACTGTAACCTTAAATTAAGTTTAACAGTCTTAATAGTGATAAAATTGGTGAATACTATTAGTTTATGATTAAAACTAATAAAATCCACGAAATTTGGGGTTCTGCCAAGCCTCTGATGTCATCACACTTAGAGTTATAGTGATAACTCTAAATAATGGTGTAATAATGATGTAATATGGTTTGATCATGATGTAATCACCCTCAAACCTTAAAATATTGATCAATTCCAGTGGATATGATCAGTAAACGTCTACTAGAAGCCTGTTGGACTCTAGGAGGGAGGTATTTACTATAAATAGAGCTCTTTTTACTCTGTTTTCCCCTCAGACACATCAAAAACATTAAATCAATTAAATCAAAGGTAATTTCTTTATTCTTTATATATAAAACTGTTATATTATTAAAGACCAAAGACCACCTTGCTATAATCATCTATTTTGACGTGATTAAATCATTTATTTAATTGTTTTTGTTAAAAAATCTCTCTAATAACTCATTTCCACGTAAAAAATCCAGAATAATTTGTAATTTTCTTTATTTTTATTGTAAATACAATTTGAAAAAGGTTGTATTTATATTTTTTGGCGTAAAATACTTCAAAATTATTATATTAAGTGTTAAAAGTAGGTTATTTTCTCTTATTATAATAATTTCTCTATTATTACTCTCTTAATAATTCTTTAATTAATATAAATAGTATTTATATTAATTCATAACTTTAATATTAGTAATATTATTGTTATTAATTGTTTTTTATTAATAAAAAACAATTTTTTACGCCTTTATTATTTGTTGGTAACAATAATAAAGAGCTTTATAATATATTAATTATTTTATATTAATATATTATTTATAATATTATAATTTCATATAATATTAATTATATTATTATATTTATTTAATAATATAATATTTTTACGCCATAATAATAATATTTCTTCATTATTATTATTATTTCAATCTTATTTATTTCAATTATAAGGACATTCAGAGTACAATAAGTAATAAATTAGTAATTTTTACTTATTGTTTCATAGTCAAACCTTACAGGATTTTTCCTGATGTGTCAGCTATCTGGCTGGTATCAAAGCCGTCATATTCAACCTAAATTTCCGTAGGATTTTCTTTTGGAATCACTTTATGAAGATTTTTTGCCGTCTAAGTTTAAACAAAATCTTGTTAGTAGGTCAAACCCATCCAAGAAATTAGTTGCCAATATTTATTGTTGATATCAATAGTAAATTAGTCGCAATAACAATGATAAATTTAATTATAATATCAAACAATTTTCATATCCCTATCAGATCCTACATCGCCGAATTCAATTGAAAAATGTGTAAAACCTGGTGAAGACATTAATTTTTAACTCCTAGTTCTTATATAAATATCACATTGGTCACAATACCAATGAAAGATTAAAGTATCATCCCAAAAGAATTGCACATCTTTATTAACTCAAACTGTAAGGTTTGACTATGAAACAATAAGTAAAAATTACTAATTTATTAGTTATTGTACTCTGAATGTCCTTATAATTAAAATAAATAAGATTAAAATAATAATAATAATAAAGAAATATTATTATTATGGCGTAAAAATATTATATTATTAAATAAATATAATAATATAAATTAATATTATATGAAATTATAATATTATAAATAATATATTAATATAAAATAATTAATATATTATAAAGCTCTTTATTATTGTTACCAACAAATAATAAAGGCATAAAAAACTGTTTTTTATAAATAAAAAACGATTAATAACAATAATATTACCAATATTAAAGTTATATATTAATATAAATACTATACATATTAATTAAGAATTATTAAAAGTAATAATAAGAGAGAAACTATTATAATAAGATGAAATAACCTACCTTTAACACTTAAAATAATAATTTTGAGATATTTTACGCCAAAAAAAGATAATACAACCCTTTCAAATTGTAGTTACAATAAAAATAAAGAAAATTTACTAAATTTCTTGATTTTATGTGGAAATGAGTTTATAGAGAGATTTATGACAAAAACAATTAAAGAATTGATATAATCACACAAAAATAGTGATTAATATTAAGATGGTCTTTGGTCTTTAATAATATAAGAGTTTTATATATAAAGAATAAAGAAATTACCTTTTATTTAATTGATTTAATGTTTTTGATGCGTCTGAGGGGTAAATAGAGTAAAAAGAGCTCTATTTATAGTAAATACCTCCCTCCTAGAGTCCAAAAGGCTTCTAGTAGACGTGTACTGATCATATCCACTGGAATTGATCAATTCTTTAAGGTTTGAGGGTGATTACATCATGATCAAACCATATTACATCATTATTACACCATTATTTAGAGTTATCACTATAACTCTAAGTTTGATGACATCAGAGGCTTGGCAGAACCCCAAATTTCGTGGATTTTATTAGTTTTAATCATAAACTAATAGTATTCACCAATTCTATCACTCTTAAGACTGTTAAACTTATATTAAGGTTACAGTGTGTGATCATAACTGCTCAAATTAAGCTCAAACTTTGATCCTCAATAACCTTTAAGATTTACACGCTACAGCAATTCAGAGAGTGAATTCTGATAGCCTGACATGACCTTATTATGCTGCCAAGAGCTTTTCATTACATCATCAAAACTCTAATTTTGATGATTTTTCTCGTAACTCATCTTTTCTGTCGAAATTCAATATTTTAAACTTCAAACCTTGATTTCAGGGGGTTATACCCTGAATTTAATAATAAACATTACATCATTCTTCACGAATGAACTAGTAGAATCCAACTGTATACTTTTTTTTAAGTTTGGAGCACTTTCACAACAAAGTGGTCAACAGCTCTGTTGATTTTTATCAATATTTCATCATAGGTTTTAACCTTGTTTATAATTTGTAAAATAAAGTTCATATCTGTGTTCCTACAGTAATTACGTGGTAGCTTTATTTTTGGTTCATCATTCTATCATGTATAGTTTAGAAGATATTAGCTATGATCCTTGAATATATGCGTTGACCAAAAAAGTGCATATATTCAGGTTAATTCCTTAAGTATTAACATTGGAAATTAGCTTATTAATTGTTTTATGTGTGTATTTTCATGGAAAACTCACTGGTACAATTTATTTTACATGTTGTTTCATTAGTTCTTGAGATAAACAAGGTTTTATGGTTTTTATAAGGTATTATACCTTATAATTCCTTAAATATTGACTTTACAGATATGCCATAAAAATGGTATATGTGTATTTCTCCATGGGGAATCCAATGGTATAATTTATTTTACATGTTGATTCATTGGTTTTTAAGTTAAACCAATTTTTGTACCAATTTATGGTATTTTTTTCATATTTAAGTAATTATTCTTAATGTATAATTGTTCTAAGTAATTTTAATATGATTATATTAAAGGTATAATTATTCTGAGTCTTTTTTGTGACCTTATTGGGTATGTGGTCATATCTCAAAGGCTCACACAAACATCTTCAAAATTGATTTAGCCCTTATTTGAACCTCCTTCAAGAGAAACACTAAATAATTGTTTTTATTTGAACCAGTGTTTCTTCACTCCAAGGTCAGGTTTTATTACCCGTATAAAACTATGATCCCGTTGTATACCACACAATTATAAAAAGTCAATGAAAAAATGAAGCTCTTAGGACAATTGTTTATTAGGAAAAAGCTCTTTTTGAGGGTCATCAATAGCTTTCAGAAACTGTAAACAATTTAATATTGTGGAAACAAATGATCACTAACTTCAAATTGTTTGTCTTACTTCTTTCGAGGAAGAAAAAACTTTCAACGTTTGAAAGGTTTTTTTTAAGATTTCTGAAGAAGAAGAAGTGATGATTTTGAATGACTAACCTCATTTCATGTTGATTTATCAGATTTTCAATGAAAAAAAGGCATAGCCTGGGGTCAGGGGCTGCAGGTTTGTCAGGGTGAGTCTATGATAAAGGTGTATATAAGTATTTACAAGCTTTAACTATGACTGTGACACGGTAAAAATAATTTTAAGAGATGATAAATTTGATAATAGATGATTAATTTAAGATTTTAAGGGCTTTACTATAGAGATATAGTGGTGGTGAGCGCTGTTGAAAGCCCTGGGTGGAACTTTTACCTGTTGGGTTACAATAACAAAAGCTACAATACTTAAGTTTAAAGAATACCTGATTATTTTTCAAGAGTATAACTGTTTTGGACAGTTGTACTATCTAGGAATTCAAGAGCAGGATGAGGAAAGCTATTCTGGCTGTGAAAAGCCTCCTTTTTATCCTGAAATGGGGTGGAAAGGGTGCTAGACCTTTCCACATAGAGGAAGTGAAGATTTTTCACTTTCTAGTACTGGCTTGTGGTTTGCAAACAGCCTGTATAACCTGTATTGGTCTCAGATGTGGTTTTGAACCCACATCTGGGCGGTTTTCACCAATACAGGGTGAAAATTTTCATCTGGGGGCCTCACAGCCTGATTCTGACGTGTATGACGCGTAGAATGCTGTACAGAAACTGTATGGGACCCCAGTATTGACTGACATATGAGGTATTGAAGTAAAAACATGTCTCTTCGTCTATTTGACACCTCATATTCATGGTTATGGGATATTATCCCATGGTAAGGCTGTATATGACAGCAGGTGGGATTTTGACCTTAAAACAGCCATAACTTTGTCAATTCTTGAGATATCAACCTCAAAATTAGTTTGGTTTGTAGCCCTGTATGTGCTCTACAAAATGGTACCTCATTTGATATGGGTATCATTAAATATGGCAAAGTTATCCCATGTACAAGATTTCTGTACATTTGCGTGTTTTAGGCAAAAAGCTGTATTGAGCTTGTTTGCCCCATAACTTCTGCAGTAGTTGAGATATGGGGAAATGGATGACACCATCAAATATCCCTGATCGTGCTCTTTCCAAAAATACCCCTCTTCAGGTATCCCACACTAAAACTGTAGAAGTTAGATGAGAGGTCAATGTTTTGTCCACCCTTATTTGGCCTGAAATTGACCATAACTCCAGTAATATTGGTGCTAGCTCAGTTTGGCTGGTACCATTGGATAGCCCTGGCTTAGAGCTTCATTTTGAATACCCATTTGATGGGGTTAAGCCTCTCTTTCTAGATTTTAGATGAGAGGTGAAAATTAAGGTTTATGCTCAGCAATAACTTTGAGCAGGAATAAATTTGTTATTTCTTGTCCTATAGTGATGGGACTTATATTTTCAGAACGAGGTGAGTTTCCTCTTTCTTTTGATACCTTTTGAGCTGATTTGGCTCAGTTCCATTTTTTAGTGGTATCTTGGCTATACCATTGGTTTATGGTATTTTGGCTGTCATGCTTGTGCTCTGGTTTTGAGTCACAGGCTGACAAGGTTGAAAATTTTCTCAAGCTGAAATTAAAGTGAATCTAATCCCACTGCTAACATGGAATGGTTTATGTGCACCCATATTTGTATTATTGTGTTTATTTTTCCAGTTGATTGAACAAAAACCGTAATCTTATGACTTCCTGAAGATGACATATATTGATGATTGGTTGAAATTTTTGAAATAATATTAAAAACCTCATTTTTACATGAATATTTAAAAAATTCCTTTTGCATTATATGGATTCTTTCTAGAGTATAACCCTCACGAATTGATTGAAAGTATTAATACCAATTAATTAACAAAAAGATAATATAAGTTAGAAATAATAAGATAAGGACCAAAGAATACTTACCATGGAGCTCAGGGATTTTTATTCCAAGCTCTACAGTATGCTAAATCCTCAATTTGATATTACCATACCTGTATTGTTAATAGTATCTTCAAGGAAGCTCCAAGAATATTTATTTTTTCAATTATCTCGCATCAAGCCTTTATCCAACTGATACAGAATTATGTACACTACTTTTTCAAGAATTTTCTTTCTTTGACATAATCTCCAAATTATCTGGAGGGATTCATTTTCAAATCTACAAAAATAATTCAGAAGTTCATTGAGGGGGGTGTTTCTTCATGAAATTCAAAAATTGATTTGAGAGAGGTAGAGATCCTCTCAAAGCACCTTGATGTCATAAAAAATCAATGTTTTAGAAGTTTTATTATTAAATGCAGGGAAGTTTAGTTTCAAACCTCAATGTAGTTAAACCACAAAAGTCAAAATCTCTCTTACTCAGGATTATTTGATGAAAAAGAAGCCCCAAAATCAATTTCTACCTATAATGGTACAAATAATAAGTATTGGTGTTAAGAGGAAGTGAAATTAAAGCAATATTTTCATTTGATATGCTTTATAAAAAGGCAGAAATAGTAATATTCTTTATTGAAATTGATTTAATATCAAAACTGAAATCAAATTCTCATTTTGGACAGGATTTTTGTCTAAAATATTGGAAATGTCATATTCCTTGTAAATCCTTTTGGTAAATTGCCACTAGAACTTCATGTATTTGTTTGAAGTTTCAAAATAGCAAGAGTTATATCCAATGCAGATCAAGATTAAGTGAGAAAACAAATCTTACTTATTATTACCTTCCTTTTTTGAGTGGGTAATTGTGGTTTTTGGTGCACTTCTTACCTGTTAATTTGAATAAATTAACACAAAACTCTTTTGAGAAATATTTCACCAAAGAACTTTTTATATTTACCATTTTCTGCAGAATAAAACTCCACATTTTCTGAAAAGATGAGTCTTGAGTACTTACAAAGCTTTTGGAAATCATAGTTCATGGGAGGATATTGGTAGTTTCATTAATTCAAAAAAGAAGAAAAACCAAGCCTTCATGAAGTCCTATTTTGAGTGGCCACATACCAAACTGTCTTATATACATTTTTTCATGGGAAAGATGCTTAATATATTCACTTTAAAAATTCTCTACTTAGGATAAATTTTCTGAATTGCATATTAATGAATTGAATTGGGAAAGAAAGAGCTTCATTCCAGATACGATTTTTTGCGGAGACTCTCTCTGTATCTTCATTAGTCTCCAGCAGACTAGAAGAATCATAACTAATCTATGGAATAAATCTCAGTTTTTATAAACAAGTCACAAATCTGTGACTTTTTCTCTTTCCTAATTGTATAATTGATAGAACGCTCCCCAAACATTTTGGGCTCAATAATTAGCATTATGAGATTCATCTCATTTCTGGACTCTCAAGAAATAGAAGTCAATTTAATGAGGCTTCTTGGGCTTTTCTTCATTTCATATTGAGTATTTGTATAACTTTTAAAATATGTCATCATAATTTTTTCCCTCAAACAAAACACACCATTTCCAGGAATCTTAAAGTATTAAGCGATGAAATCTCCTTAAGATTAAAATAGATAAAGAGTAACTTTTAAAAAACACTTAAAGCATTCAATTGAATCCTAGGTTATGAAAATTCAGTAAAAAATATTTTTTGTATCAAAAGAAGATCAATTCACATACCAACTTCAAAAGATCTTTTGAAGTGGAGAATACAAGACTTTTCTTTTGGTATGAAAAAAATCAATAGAGCTCCTGAATAAGAATATAACTTCTGGAACTAATCAGATGGAAGAGATGTAAAGACAATTAAGATATTCTTTTTTAATATGATGTCATTGATGTGGTTCATATGTAAAATTTGTGATAGAACAAATCTTATAAAGAGTGAAATAAAGATAAAATGAATTGGAATTTATTTTTCCAAAACATGGTTCTTCAATTTTTGGAGCTTTAGCTGTAATATTTCTTATTTTTCTTGTTTCCCTTCTGTGGTTCAACAGGTGAATCTGTCTTAAAGCTTTGAGGATGATATAAGGACCTTTTCAACAAGGTTTGCAAAACATTCTCCCTATGATATTGCTCAACAATTTCAACCCATTTCATTTTAAAATTCCCCATCCTTCTTAATATAACCAAAACATATTAATTGTGGCCCATATCTCATAATTGAGATAGCTTAAGGGAGAAAAAGGGTTCCTTTTGCATTGTAAATCTTAAATTGAATATGAGAATGTTGAATTATAGGGCATATCTGATCTACAGCATAATTGAACTTAGTTTTCCATTCCTACTGATTTTTGGTGTAGTAGACCTGAAGATTTTTGCAAAGAAGAAGATATCAAATTACTACCAATTACAAAAAGATTGAGCTCAATTGATCATAATAAAGCTAGTATGAAGTCTAGAAACGGTGGAAATATTTATTAGATTACATAATTAGTATAATTTTCTATTCAGAGTAAAATGAGACCATGTTTGATTTGGCATTATAGGGGAAGAAGGACCTTTTGTTTGGCATTATAGGGAAAGAAGGACCTTTATTTATCACATTTTTAGAAGAGAAAGTGCAAATGGAACAGAAAACGTTTTTCATCTTTCAAGTAAATATTATTTCTTTCCACAAATTGACTCCTTTTTGGGATCAAATATACATTTAAAGCCTAAGGAAGAGACATCTCAATTTCCATAGAGATTTTCTTATTCTTTTCAAATGGAAAATATGAAAAACTGAAAAAAATTACTTGCTCCTATCCATTGAAGGATATTTGTTTATTTTTTGTTTTAGATACCTTTATTAATTGGAGTTGTCTACTAGATCTAAAGCCTCCTAAGAACTATTAATGAGAAAACTACTTATAAGAAAGTCAACCTAACAGATACCTACAGAAATGGGTTGTTAGAATTGTAGTCAATTAATCTTAGAGAATTCCACAATAATTTTATTTTAATGTCACAATAAAAAAAAAATCTTGACGTCATGATTCAGTTAGGTTTTATCACTGTCGGAAATCAAAGAGATCATCCTTTCCTGAATCAATCATTCCTATTTATAATTACGTTGTTTTTCAATTTGATCAGCTATCTATCTCTTACAAATCTATCTCTTCCTTAATTTTTTTGACTTATTCATAAATGTAATTTATCACAAGAGGTATTTATTTATTGTCACAATTTGACTGATAATCTCATTTGATGGCAGAAGTGACCAAGAAGAAAAATTCTTGTCACAATTGTGGTTCGAAAGCTGACTATGCCAACAACTGTTCAAAGGCAAGGAAAAAAGTCTATTCCATTGAGAAAGTCCCCAAGGAGGAATCTCCAAACGAGGATTCCGAGTCAGACTCTATGGGTGATGCCATCAGAAAACAATCAGATGAAGAGCAAGACCCAAGAGAAGAACTTATAGTGGACTACTGTAAGGTGTGGATATGAAACTTTGATTAAAACTCAAGTACTTTTCCTGTCCTCAAAATTTGTATAAGGTAAAAAATCAATTAAAAATAATGAAGATATTATTTTTAAGACAAAACACGCCAATTTTGTTGTTTATAACTTCATTAGTATAAAACAATAATATTATAAAAATGTATTGTTTTACCAACAATAAAAATTTATCCAAAAAATACTCTACAAGAGATATTTTAAGGCTACAAAAAAAATTTCTTCAAGAGCAATTTCAATTGGAATTAATTGAGCAAAGAACTGCAAGCAATTAATTAAAGAACAAAGTCTTTAAAAAGAATATTAAAGAGAAAACACGCCCAAAAGTGACCAGAGTGAATTTGGAAACAAAGTGACAAAGTTTACAGTGATGAAAGATGCTTTAATTCACTTTTGGGGTGGTTCAGGGGTAAAAATGATTATAAGAGTCACTAACAATGATTATAATGATTTTTTCACGTGGTTAAAAGGTTTAAAATGATATAAGAAAGGTGGTTGGAATCTTTTATTGATTGGTTTAACAATGTTTCAACTAATTATAAAAGGAAAAGATTCTAACATGAAGAGAAAAGTGGGGCAAAGAAGACATTCTTTTATAGCCATCAATTCTCTTACTCCAAAAGTAAAATTTACTCTTGTCAGTCGTTAAAAACAGTATGACAACAGAAAAGCCAATTATGGCATCATTGAACCCTGGTTTAGACCAAAAAAGGGCTGATTTAAGCCATTTTTAGCCATTTTAGACCCTTAAATCATCCATTACTATAGCAATACCACGCCTAGAGCCTTCAAAACACGTCATAAGGTGTTTCAGAGGCGTAAAAACCAGTTAAAACTGTTTTTACTATGATTGTTTCATCTTAAGGGTAGTTTTACCCTCTTGGCAACAGCTAAAACTACCCCAGTTGGTATCAAAACCTCATCATCAATTGAGTCCACAGACCCTGTAACTCAATTCCAGGCCAAAAGTGATGAACGTTTGCGTGAATTTTGACATCCCACGCCTGTCAGCAAGGATTTTGGGGGTCTAGCTCCCCCTTAGAACTGGAGTTCCTTTTCCCCCCCAAATTTAATCTTTCCAATTTATTTGTCCTTTAATTCCTCATCATGTATTATACTTATAATTTACATATGTAATTCAATTCAATTCTACAGTAAAATACAGTAATAATTGACACCTCATATGTAAATCAAAGTTCACTTATGTAATAAACACGCACATTTTGACATTTCAATTGAATTCAATTGAAAATACTTCAACTCCTCATAACATCTAAACTAAACACAACACCTCAATTTTAACACAAAAATTGATGCTTAACACCACATGTGGTGCGAATTAAATTGAGGTTTTGAGGATTTTCAACTTTTGTATTGAAAATACTAAAAACTTAATTTAAGCTTATTTAGAGTTGAGTTACAAGAATTTCACTCAGAGGTGACCCCACCTGATTTTTTATGAGGAATCCAATGGTGAAATAATTTTTATGTATTTATTTATTGGATAAAAAGTTATAATAATTTTTATTTCACTTTTTTCCAAATTTATTTATTTTTTCACAATTTTGTTAAAATTTCATTTTTACTTAATTTTTTCAAGTATAAATGTAATTTTATACTTTTAAAATTTATTGAATTCTTATTTTTAAATTGTAATTAATTTTTTATTTTTAATATAATTTTATATTTATATTTTGATTTTCATTTGAATAATATAAATAAATTTATTTTACTTATATTAATATGTTATTTTTTGTATATGTGGTCTTTTGGGTATATGAAATTACCTCTAAGGCTCACATTCCCTCCCCCTAAAAAAGAATATTACTTTGTAATATTGGTGTTTCTAGTGTGTCTGAATCTCCTGAGGAGTTTGGTAGCTTCTGGTATATTGTTTTCTTCTAACCATTCATCTTCACAAGTTGGGTCACTGTACCTAACATGGTATTCCCTTACTTTCTTGGTTCTTAATTTCCTTTCTTTAAGAGCTTTGGTAATTTTCTTAGTACCAGATGTCTCAATAGGAGGTATAACTTGGGGAATCTTATTCCTCAAGGGAAATTTCTCAGCATCACTAGATTTATATGGCTTTATCAAGCTTACTGGAAATGTAGGGTGCTTATTGCTAAGTTCTTCAGATAACTCTACTTCAACAGCATTTTCTCAATGGAGGGCCTTAATAACAAAAGGTCCTGCAAAGGAGTCTTTCAACTTTTTACATCATCTGATGTTATTGAAGTTAGTGGTGGATACAAGAACTAGGTCCCCCACTTTGAAATCTGGAGTTGCATGTGATTTATCCCATTTGTCTTTAGCATATGCAAAAGAGTCCTCCATGCATCTTACTGCATGCTTTCTAGCTTTGTCTAGCATTCCTTCAAAGCTAGCAGCTGTGGGATGTATTTCAATTAAGTCTGTCCTTAAGGAATCTTGGGGTAACTTGGGGTTCCATCCTTTTTCTAGAATAGCAGGAGTCTGCTTGGTACTGGCATGGATTGATGTTTTATATGCTAATTCCAGTGCTGGCAACAGAGTACACCAATCATGGGTAAATCCATCCCAAGCTTTGAATTCAAGGCTATATGCACAAAATCTTCTCACCATGTCCTCTAAGGTTTGGATCATCCTTTGAGCCAGGCCATCAGTTTGTGGGTGGTAGGCTGTAGAGAAAGACAGTTTAGACCCAAATAATTGGTGAAGATTTGTCCATAGTGCTGAAGTGAATTTGGGATCTCTATCACTGATGATATTTGTAAATATCCCAGTCCATGACACTACTCTATTCCATATCAGAAGAGCTGTATCCATTGCTGTATCATCTTTGTGACATGGTAAAAAGATTGGAGTTTTACTGAATCTGTCCAAAATTACTAGGCAAGCATTATTTCTTCTGTCACCTCCTGGTGGTAGGCCAGTTACCCAATCCATATGGATAATTTCCCAAGGTCTGTTTGGTTCTTCCATTTTTATCATATTTCCAAGTCTCTTGCCAGTGGATTTATTTGCCTTTTGGCATCTGTCACAGGTTTTGAAATACTCTGCAACATCTTTCTTCCACATTGGCCACCATATGCAGGTTTTTCCTTTTTCTCTTGTTCTGTCTTCAGACAGATGTCCTGAAAAGGGACTATCATGGCATTCTTTCAGTACAAGATTGATTAATGACCTGTCTACAACTGTCATGACACATGTGTGCTTGGTTCTGTGGTAAATTATACCATCCAGTAGGTTCCAAGGCATGTATTAGAGAGTTGTATTTACAGTTTTTGTTAAGTAATTGGCATAAGATGCTACAATTCTTATCTTGAGTATAACTGTTTCTGACTTCTTCAAAGAAGGTGGTGTTTAAGTCTGTAACTTTTATTCCTTCTATTGGAATTTGTGGTGAAGCTTCTTCTGGCACATAAGCAGGGTTATCAATATTATTTGGTAATGGCCATCTGCTTAGTCCATCTGCATTCTTATGAATATTCCCATCCTTATGAACAATGGTCATATTGCCTCTGTATTCTTGTATGGCTATTTGCCATCTGAGCATATGTCTGTTGGGTGTTTTCATGTTCAAAAGTGATTTGACAGCTGTACAATCTGTTATCACTTCAAAAACACATCCCTCTAAGAAGTAGTTCAATTTCTCTAAGGCCCAGAAAAGGCATAGACATTCCATCTGACTTGCTCCATACCTGGCTTCAGTTGGTTTGATTTGCCTGTATATGAAACATATGGGTCCTTCTACAGGTTTATCATTTATTATCTGAACTTGGTGAAGTGCAGCACCTAGTCCATCCCCTGATGCATCAATGTACAGTTTGAAAGGCAATTTAAAGTCTGGCATCAGTAAGAGTGGAGCAGTGTTCAGGGCTTCTCTTAGAGACTCAAAAGCTTTGACTCTGTCAACAGTCATTTAAAATACTATGTCTTTGTCACATAACTTATAAAGTGGTCTTGCTATGGATGCAAAATCTTTAATGTGTTTCCTGTAATATCCTGCAAAACCTAAGAATGACTGAATTTCCTTCTTATTCTGAGGCATGGGTTTTAGAAATACTGCTGCAACTTTGTTTTTGTCAATTACAAGGGACAAACCAGATACAACATGTCCTAGTGCTTTAAGCTCCTTAAATCCAAAATGACATTTAATCAAGGAGATTTTCATGCTTACTTATTTAATTTTTGTCAAAACTCTGGACAATCTGTACATGTGCTTTTCCCAAGTCTTGGAACAGACAATAATATCATCAATGTAAATGATTAACCATCCCTCTGAGAGTTCTTCAGGGAAAATTTCATTCATCATTCTTTGGAAGTGTGAAGGTGCATTTTTAATACCAAAGGGCATCCTAAAGTATTCATACACTCCACAATGAACTATAATTCTCAAGAATTTTCTTGCTCTTGGTGTCACCACATTTTGATGGAATCGTTTAAGGGCATCCATAGTGGTTATATACACTGCTTGAGATATTTGAGTAAGGGCAATTTGGATTTTTGGTATTGGGTATCTGTCTGGAACAGTGTAAGTGTTCAGAGCTCTAAAGTCCCCAACCATTCAGGATTTTCTATTATGCCACGCCACTATGACTGGTGTAGTTATTTCTACTTCTTCATTGTGGCCTACTTTTCTTATTACACCAAGGTCCAGAAGTTCTTTGATATGAATTTCTAGAGCTTCCCTTGACTTAGGACTTGCTGGGTAAGCAGGTCTTCTTAACAGTGGTGGATAAGGTCTCTCAATGTTAAGAATGATGTCAACTTCATGACCAATAATTGCTCCTAGAGGTTCTTTGTCTGTAGCAAATTCTCCTCTGTGGTCATAAAAAAGGGAAGAAAGTTCATTTTCTTGTTTATCAGTCAGATGAAGGCTTATTTCAGCCTCATTTAACTGTTCAGACTTGACTTTCTCTAACTCTAAGTTGACTGGTGATACTTTGTTTACTGTAATTTGTCTTTTAAATGGTAAAAAGGCAAATTTTTGGCGCTTATTGTCTCCAATAGTAAAGTATCTGTCTTTGTTATTATGTAAATCTATCCCATACATGATTAAATAGTCATTTCCCAATACGAAATGGGTACTAGACCAATTTTCCATAACAACAGATTCAACTGTGATCCTTAAATTCCCATTTATGTGTGGGAATATGACATTGGTCAAAAAGATTCCTAATACTTTCATTGGGTTACTTGCACTGTTGAATTTTATACCATCAATTGGTAACAATTGGTCTTCAAAATTTGGTACACAAGTCTTAAGAAAAGATTTTCCAACACAAGAGCAGAAGGCTCCTGGGTCAAGCAAAAGTTTGGTGGGCTTGTTGTCAATCACCACCTCTGTTATACAGGAGTTACCAGCTGTATAACCTTTTCCTCTGTTTGGTTTTGTCTTCATACGTTGTGCACCTTTAACTTTTGATAAATCAACTTGACCATTGCTCAATTGTGGTAAGTGGGAATAAGATTCCATGATGTCAAAAGTGGCATTGATATTTTCTATATCTTTTGAAGATTCAGAAAATCTGGATGACTTATCATCTGAATTGTCTTCAATTATGTCTTCTTTTTCAACATCTGGTTCCTTTTCAATGTCAATCCCATTGATTTTCCCCCTTTTTGGACCTGTATTGGCTAAATGGGTGGTGCTTTGGCAAATATGGAATTTTCTGACTGTATCTGCAGATTTATATTTAATATTACCAGAGTTTTCTTTGGGGTTTTTGTCCACAGAATCTTTCCAAGGTGTATTAAACCTTGTTTTGAGATTCACCCTACTAGAACCAATTTTGGTTCTTGTGGTTACTTCTTCTAGTATATTGATAATATCCTCTGCTAAAGATTGTTCAGTAGTCCTGCTTTTGATAGCATGCTCTAAGTCACCTCCACATTGTCTCAGAATTTTTCTATGGATCATAAATTCTGACATGTCAGGATATAATGCTGTTAATCTGTCCTTTTGTTGGAAAAACCATGGTAAAGCTTTGTCTTTATCAGCATTAAATTTGGAAGATTCAAAGGCTGTTTCAACTTTAAACCTCCAAGCATCATTTGCCCATTTGTTGATGATTTGGGTTTTCCACCAAGTCCAACTCTGGTGTCCATGTGCTTGTCTTATTTTGATGTACCATCTGTGAGCTGATCCGGTAAACAAGGTGTTAAACCTGGCTGTGACCAATCTGTCTGGTAATTCAAAATCCTCTTTGATCATGCCAATACCTCTAATGAATTCCATATGGTCATACTGTCCTTCACCACTGAAGTGAGGCCATTCTTTAAGTTTTGGAACTTCTTTCAAGAGTGTTTGGCCCATTGATGGTTCCAAGTTATGAAAAGACGTGGATAATTCATTTTTTAATTGTGAATTATCAGGATCCAATACTTGTGGATTTGGAATTCTTGTGCCCTCATTTTGTTTTAGAGGTGTAGACATTCTTGGTAAGGTGTTCAGTATTTGTTCAATGTCATTCATTTTACTGTTGCTACACATTTGGGAATTTATGTATTCATGTTGGAAGCTTTGTATTAAATTTATTACTTCAATTTTATACATGTCTTCCTTATGTGTCAGTTCTTGCCATAACTCTTTCTGTCTTGTATTAGCAGCAGTGACTTGATTCAATTTCATTGATAATTTTGATATTTCTTCTTGTGAAGCATCAAAACACTTTTTCAAGGCAATGGTATATGTCTTTACTTCAGTAAATGAATTCGAAATGTCATCAAGGACTTTCTTGTTATCTGTCTTGATAATATTTATGGCTTGTTTAATTCTTGTTTCAATTATGTCATCAATATTGAATTTAGAGTATTTATCTGTTAATTCTTTAATAATGGCAGATTGTTCATTTATTTTATTGTTAGAAGAATTATCATTATTGGAATTTTTAATCGTTCTTAAAACTTTTTCAAAACACATAATTGTTTCATTAATTTGGCACAGACTCAGGTTTTTTGTTTTGATGTTGTTACAAATGGTTTCATTTTTATCAGAAAGATGTTTTTTCACGTCATTTATAGCATCATACAACTCTGGGATGGAATCAAATATATCAGAAATCATTTCTGGAATCTTAATCTGGCTTCCTCCTTCTTGTGTAATTCCATCATGGTTCTGGCTATCTGGAATACATTTTCCATGGCATCCTGCTGAATCTTTGGAATCCTGTAGCCTTGGCTGTAAGGCTTTGGGGCTGGTGCCTTCCCTTTGCCCTTGTTTGGAGCTTGTGGCTGCTTTTTCACATTGGAATTGCTGCTGCTGGCCACTGGGGCTGTTTTTGGCACTGGTTTGGGTGGTGGAGGGTTGTTTTTCCTCCATTCTAGTGCCAAAAGCATCATGTTTTCTTCTCCATCAATGGATGCCATCCATTGAGCAATTTGAAAGTGTTGGGATGGCCCAGGAATTTTCTTACTGTCAGGTAAGAATTCATGCAATTCTTCCACAGGTCTGCAAGGATCTGGTACTCCTTGAATTGAAGTGCATTGTTGTATGCATTGTGGCTGGCTTTGTATATGTCCACAGAGGCTTGTTGTGGCGGTGTCAGCTCCTTTTGAAGGTAAAATAGTATTATCAGCTTCAGAATGACCCAATTCAGTTGTTTGGAAGTAATCAACTGACCCTTTTCCTTCTGTACCTGATTGGCCTCTGCCATAATCACGTCTATTACCTTTTTGGGAGCTGCTTGAGGGGTTGTAGCTGGCTCCTGACCTGGTTGAAAGCATAATTATGGTTTAAAAAAGGCTTAAAATAGTATTTTTACGTCAAAAAACTTACTATTGGCCAAATTCTTAGCTTTCTGAAGACTATTACTTATGTCCAAGCTAATCAATTCAGAAGATATTGGTTCAGGTTGATTATTTTGAGTCACAATAACAGTACTATTATGGTCTGAATTAATAGTGCTTGCAGGAACAATGCTGGTGACTGTTGAGGCTGTTTCAATGTTTTCTTGTCTTACCACGTTGTCAGACACTAAAATTAATGAAAAAGCCAATTAATTTAAGTAAAAAAAAGGTTATTTCAAAAAAGAAATAAAAATATAGGCCTCACTTATAATATGAAAAAAATTATTTTTTATGGACTTTTTGAATTATAAGTATTTTTTATATATTTTTAAATTTTTCAATATAAGAAAAAAGATTTAAAAAGAGTAAAAGAAATATGTCACAGCTAAAATATCACGGCTGGGCGCCCAAATGTAAGGTGTGGATATGAAACTTTGATTGAAAATCAAGTACTTTTCCTGTCCTCAAAATTTGTATAAGGTAAAAATCAATTAAAAATAGTATGAAATATTATTTTTAAGAGAAAACACACCAATTTTACTGTTTATAACTTTATTAGTATAAAACAATAATATTATAAAAATTTATTTTTTTACCAACAATAAAAATTTATCCAAAAAATACTCTACAAGAGATATTTTAAGGCTACAAAAGAAATTTCTTCAAGAGCAATTTCAATTGGAATTAATTGAGCAAAGAACTGCAAGCAATTAATTAAAGAATAAAGTCTCTAAAAGAATATTAAAGAGAAAACACACCCAAAAGTGACCAGAGTGAATTTGGAAACAAAGTGACAAAGTTAACAGTGATGAAAGATGCTTTAATTCAATTTTGGGGTGGTTCAGGGGTAAAAATGATTAGAAAAGCTACAAACAATGATTATAATGATTTTTTGACGCGGTTAAAAGATTTAAGATGATATAAGAAAGGTGGTTGGAATCTTTTATTGATTGGTTTAACAATGTTTAAACTAATTATAAAAGGAAAAGATTCTAACATGAAGAGAAAAGTGGGGCAAAGAAGACATTCTTATATAGCCATCAATTCTCTTCCTCCAAAAGTAAAATTTGCTCTTGTCAGTCGTGAAAAACAGTCTGACAACAGAAAAGCCAATTATGGCATCATTGAACCCTGTTTTAGACCAAAAAGGGCTGGTTTATGCCATTTTTAGCCATTTTTAGCCATTTTGGACCCTTAAATGAGCCATTACTATAGCAATACCAGGCCTAGAGCCTTCAAAACACGTCGGAATGTGTCTCAGAGGTGTAGAAACCAGTTAAAACTGTTTTTACTATGATTGTTTTATCTTAAGGGAAGTTTTACCATCTTGGCAACAGCTAAAACTACCCCAGTTGGTATCAAAACCTCATCATCAATTGAGTCCACAGGCCCTGTAACTCAATTCCAGGCCAAAAGTGATGAACTTTCGCGTGAATTTTTACATCCCACGCCTGTCAGCAAGGATTTTGGGGTCTAGCTCCCCCTTAGAGCTGGAGTTCCTTTTCCCCCGCAAATTTAATCTTTCCAATTTATTTTTCCTTTAATTCCCCATCATGTATTATACTTATAATTTACATATGTAATTCAATTAAATTATACAGTACAATACAGTAATAATTGACACCTCATATGTAAATCAAAGTTCACTTATGTAATACACACGCACATTTTGACATTTCAATTGAATTCAATTGAAAATACTTCAATTCCTCATAACTTCTAAACTAAACACAACACCTCAATTTTAACACAAAAATTGATGGTTAACACCACATGTGGTGTGAATTAATTTAAGGTTTTGAGGATTTTCAACTTTTGTATTGAAAATACTAAAAACTTAATTTAAGCTTATTTAGAGTTGAGTTACAAGAATTTCACTCAGAGGTGACCCCACCTGATTTTTTATGAGGAATCCAATGGTGAAATAATTTTTATGTGTTTATTTATTGAATAGTAAGTTATAATGATCTTTATTTAACTTTTTTCCAAATTTATTTATTTTTTCACAATTTTTTTAAAATTTCATTTTTACTTAATTTTTTCAAGTATAAATGTAATTTTATACTTACAAAATTTATTGTATTTTTATTTTTAGATTGTAATTAATTTTTTATTTTTAATATAATTTTATATTTATATTTTTATTTTTATTTGAATAATATAAATTTTATTTATATTAACCTGTTATTTTTGTATTTGTGGTCTTTTGGGTATATGAAATTACCTCTAAGGCTCACATACTTAATGAAGAGGTTGAAGGATAGCCTTTTGAATTGAATATCATTGAGGGAATTGCGAAATAATGTGGGTTTTCCAAGAAGGAGGGATGCACGAGGGAAATTGGGATCCCAAGGGTGGTATATATGCCCGAAAAGTCTTGAATTTTTATATGCTCTTCATACTTTAGTATGACTGATACAGTAATACAAAATGGTTACCTGTATCATTAAATGACTCACCATTCATTCAAAAAGTCAAAGAATCTATAGTGCAGACTTTGTTGGTACTTATCTGCATTATAGGTCATCTAACAGGAAAATACAAGCAGAAAAGTTTGTTTAGGTATTTTTACAACAAAAAATTTCAGAAAAATCATATTAAAGTTCAATTGGGGAACCAAAACACCTGTACAATCTGCATTTTGCAATGGGGCATTGTTCATGGCAGCTATAATGAACAACCCCCCGTATGAAGAATAATTGGCTATGGGGGGTTTTTTGTGGCAGCTGTAACAAACAACCCCCCGTGTGAACAATAACTGGCTATGGGGGGTTGTTTGTGGCAGCTATAACAAACAACCCCCCGTATGAAGAATAATTGGCTATGGGGGGTTGTTTGTGGAAGCTATAACAAACAACCCCCCGTGTGAACAATAACTGGCTACAGGGGGTTGTTTGTGGCAGCTATAACAAACACCCCCCCATATGAAGAATAACTGGCTACGGGGGGTTGTTTGTGGCAGGTATAACAAACAACCCCCCGTATGAACAATAATTAGCTACGGGGGGTTGTTTGTGGCAGCTATGTCAAACAACCCCCCGTATGAAGAATAATTGGCTACGGGGGGTTTTTCTTGGCAGCTATAACGAACAACCCCCCATATGAAGCATAACTGGCTACGGGGGGTTGTTCGTGGCAGCTATAACAAACAACCCCCCGTATGAAGCATAACTGGCTACGGGGGGTTGTTTGTGGCAGCTATAACAAACAAACCCCTGTATGAAGTATATTTGGCTATGGGGGGTTGTTTGTGGCAGCTGTAACAAACAACCCCCTGTGTGAACAATAACTGGCTACAGGGGGTTGTTTGTGGCAGCTATAACAAAAAACCCCCTGTATGAAGAATAACTGGCGACGGTGGGTTGTTTGTGGCAGCTATAACAAACAACCCCCTGTATGAAGAATAATTGGCTACAGGGGGTTGTTCGTAGCAGGTATCATGAACAACCCTGGTATGAAGAATAACTGGCTATGGGGGGTTGTTCGTGGCAGCTATAACGAACAACCGCCCGTGTGAACAATAACTGGCTACAGGGGGTTGTTTGTGACAGCTATAACAAACAAACCCCTGTAGTCAATTATTCTTCATACAGGGGGTTGTTTGTTATAGCTGCCACAAACAAACCCCTGTATGAAGCATAACTGTCAACAGGGGGTTGTTTGTGGCAGCGATAACGAACAACCCCCCATATGAAGCATAACTGCCTACAGGGGGTTTTTGAAGATGCTATGAATTTACCCTTCATTGACAGGCTGTCCAAGCATATCTGCTGCAGTCAAACCCTCATGTGATAAGAACACCCTATGGTTCATCAACCCTGATATTAGTGTTATTCAAAGAAGCTGATGTGAACCACCAGACAATTGGAAAAAAGGCTAATTATCCACAGGGGGTTTTCAAATCAAGATGAGACCAACCATCCCTTACTTTGAATCAGCTAGTGCAAACAGAAGGCACAAATATTCTTGATTTTTTAGCTTGTGAAATTTCAATGCCTGATTTGAAATACACTAAAAAAAGTGTTTTTTCATATTCCCTCTCATCATCAACATTGCATATATAAAGCCTGCCATTAATCGAAAGTTCCTATTTCCCCCGTAGAGGATAGATCCATTTTTTTAAATATCCCTTCCATAGATAATTTGAATATCATGTTATATTGCATTGGTGTTATTAATACAATTTTGTGTGAAGTAACACCTTGTCTTCTTCATATCCCTCCATCAGCCACCTCCACATATTGGATTCAACTATCTCATGATTACAATAATGTGTATGTCTACTTTGCCAATTCAAACAGCATCATTGGGAAATTACCAACAAATCTCTCATCAGCACTTATACCTCACCTCCCAAGTCCCCCCAAAAAAACAACTTATGGTCCAGCTGGTGGACTAAAATGCCTGGATTCAGACGATGAAGCACAATTCCTCTGTGAATGCGCTTTGAACTTGACTAATTCAATGATATCAACAATCAAAATTGGGATTTTACTGTTCACCACCTCTTCATATATGCAATATGCCCTCAAATTGTTTTATCAATATCATGTGCGAGTAAATGTGCCTATTTCTTATCAACCTGAAATGCATATCAACTGGCCAATGAGTCTACAGCTTACTCATATTTCCAAGCAATATTACTCTCCACCTTTATTGATTGATGAGTCATTGGATATTGCAAGTGGTTGTGACTTGCAACCTTTATATCCCCCCACCTTCATCATCAAAACTAAGCTACTCTATCATCAAGCACAAGGACTTTCTTTTCTTATAGATTGTGAATCTCCTAATTCTGTCTCGGGAATTGAATTTTCGAAAAGGATTTCTTCTCCCTCTAAAATTCTATGGAAACCTAAGATTACTAACGAAACAATAATCACCTCAAACTCTGATTTTCACCCACCATCACCTTTGGGATCAATCCTTGCTGATGACATGGGCCTGGCAAAATCATTGCAAGCAATTTCTCTGGTAGCCCACACTCTTAATTCTGCAAGAAACTACCAGCAATACAGTTTATCCACTATCAGTGGATGCCAAGCAACCATTATTGTGTGTCCTAAAAGATTGATTGAAAACTGGGAAGAAGAAGTAAATAAGCACACACATCATAATAATTTGCATGTTCTTCGATACCATGGAAGTAATTGTTGCAAAGATTTCATCATTAAATCCATTCAAAGCAATATCATAATCACAACCTATGAAACCCTCAGAATGGACTTCAGGTTAATACCAAAAGGCCCAGTTTATTATTATCAATGGTATAGATTAATTTTAGATGAAGCACAGTAAGTCAGAGCTGCAAAGTCATTTGGGTTTGAGATGCCATAATCAAAAATAATAACTTCATAATTTGGCTAACAGTGTTATTGGAGATTCTCATGCACATGTTCATGCTGCAATCATGTCCCTTCCAACCAAGAACCGACTATATCTTACAGGGACCCCATTAAATAATTCTCTCAATGATTACATGTTATTGTTTGGATTCATCTCTTGTAATGAGCCATTAGGGGCCCAGCCATGGGATGGTATATTACAAAAGCACCTTGAAACTGGCGATTAGAAGCCCTTTCATATGGTCACACGCCATTTGATGCTACACCAATTGAAAACAGTGGTTCTTCCAAGTTTACCTCTTATATGTGAAGAAGAGGTTTGCAGGCCATTACCTCCAACTATCAGACTGTATTATGATAGAATTTTTATGAAAAACCTTTCTGAATATCTCTATACTGATGAAGCTAAGGAGGAAAAGAAGAAATCTGAGAGAAGAAATTTATTAGTTAGTATTCAGCAATTAAGACGCTTATGGAATCATCCCATACTAGCAGAAACGGCCAGTCCAAGGGAGGAAGTTGATTATTCAAACTTCTCAGAAGTTCAAAGTATGTCAAGTCAATGTGAAAATGAACCCAATTATTTGATAAAGAAGATGACCACAAGTCAATGCCTTGAAAGCTGGAAGATACTGGAATTAATGAACCTTTTAAAAGAAGAAGTAATAGAAGTGCCAGAAGCCAAGTGTGTGATTTATTCTCGATGGACACAGCTTTTAGATTTGTAAGTATATCTTATACTTCATCTTACATGAACTTTCTGACTTATTTGCTAATATAAAGTCATAGGATTGGAATTGTCTTGGTCCATAAAGTATTAAGTTTTTCTCAAATTGATGGAAAAAACTCATCTAACAATCAACAAAAAGCCCTCTCGCAGTTTTCTAGTCTAAGTGATTGTAAAATTCTACTTGCATCTCTCATTGCTGCTGTTACAGGTCTCAATATTACGTGTGCACAAATTGTATTTATAATGGTAAGTTTTGTAATAAGCAGAATTAAATAATTAAGCTAATTACTTGCTTTAAAGGATCCACATTGGAAACCTTCCCAAGAATCACAGGCAATAAACAGACTACATAGAATAGGGAAAAGTAGAATCGTGAAGGTTTTCCGTTTCATATCACAAGATACCATAGAAATAAATATTCAAAGGGTATGATATGGAACCATTCAATCTTTTGGAAGAGAAATCTAATTGAAGGAAATTCTTTTTCATTAGTTAATAGGTTCAAGAGCATAAAAAGAAACTAATGAGGTAATTACTTATTTTTAGTCCACTACTATTTCTTTTAAATATCTAATTTATAATGCTTGATTAATTCAGGTCCACCATGTTAATGACATTTGATTGGGAGACATTATTGCTCATATAATAAAAAAAAGTGAGACCACCTTCTATACATTCAAGGAGTCAAATAAAACAGGAATTTCACCAAGTTTTAAGATAATTTAACAAATTCAAAAAAAATTCCAAACTCCTCCTTCAAAGCTACCCTCAAATATTTCATCTTTTTTTATTCCAAGACCTATTATTTGCTGCTGGGTAAGGCTCTTGAGTGCTCCAGAATCATAGGCTCGTTAGCTCAAACAACTAGGAATATTTACATCATCTTCATCATGAGTTGGGGGCTCTCTTGGAGGCTTTACTACCTTTTTGCGACTTTTACCTATGCTTTGGCCTAATCCCATTGACTCATCAATCTTTTACATGATCTTGTTTAAAATTGTTGAACACCAATGTAAATCTAATTTTCGCAGCTTGACCACTCCAGAGTTGTCAATGTATTCCTTGGGAGCTGAACAGACATGAGGGTCATCAAATTGGGAGGCCAATCGGAAATAACCATTCTCATTGCACCATTGTTGTCTTCTCTCTGCCAGCTAAAAAGAGAAACATTAAGTGCACATCAAGAATAATAATTACAAAAAACTTACCCTTTTTCTAGCTGCCTCTAACCTTTTCTTTTCTTTCCGTGCTGAAATGAAATCCACACCTTTCTGTTTGTTGCAATACTCATTAGATTAGTATGTGAAATACGTCTCCAGAATTGCTGTAACTATTGCATGATTATTATGGTCAGGAGACCAATAATAATTGTTGTATTCACCAGATCTCAATGCCATATCAAATGTGCAATAGAACAAAGTCGCCATCAGTTCATTATAAGGATGCTTCCATCCACTACACCAATCAAATGTAAAGTGTGTCAACCCTAGTGATTTGACTTGTGTATTGACATAACTCTTGAAGGCCTTGCTTTGTATGTTCTGTGAGGCAGTAGCAGTCAATTGGTGTGGATAGAATGCAATTATTTTCCCACAAATTAAAGCCAGCTGTCTTTCTGCATCATTTGGTGGATCAGGAAGTGTGGTAATGTCCCTGGCTACCATATTGAGGATTTCACGGCAGTGTATCTGAACAATTGTACGCATTGATTTGCTTCCATCTGGAAGTACTCCCTTCAGTTCCTTCAGATGTTCTTTTTGTGATTTTCTCTTTGCTGATGCACTATTTTTTTTCTCAAACCTTTGTTAGATCGGGCCCTTGCATGTCTAGCATATTGATCTTCATTCCCTGTATTTTCAATAAATTACCATTAATACATTATTACACCAAACAAATGAATTTATTTACATACCATCTGAGTCACTAAACAAGGATTCATGTAAATAATTATCTATAGCTAATTCTTGTGAAGTTGATTTCAACTTTCCCTTGTTATTTTTTGAAAGATTGGTCCCACCCTTATGTCTCGAATAATCTGCCATTGTTTTTGGTCCCAGATTATCATTTTTTGGTGGAATATTAACTCGGCTTGTTGATGCTACTGAGGATGCTGCAACTATCTGCTCCTGATAATTTAAAACTTGATGTTCAGGCTCCTGGGCTCAGCTAAAATGGATAGTTTCAAAGAAGAAATTAAGTTTAATAAATGTTCAGTATGCACTTGAAGAACCATGTTTTAAGCTCACTTGCCCACTCCTTCCCTTTGGAGCTTTTCATTTGGTATATAGGATTTGAAACAGATTTAAGCTGTATGGGTGAAGAGTAACCATCTTCACTACCTGTATTTATCAAGATTCAAAGACCAATAGGGTTTTAGAAAATATAATATTTGATCAATTTTGGGATGAAGAATTACTATCTTACTCCTCATTACTCTGTTCAATGCGTATTCTTTGTTTTTGATTTTCCTTTGTATATGAATTCCTTGAAAATGGAAAAGAAAATAATCCTGGCCTTTGTGTTTCAATGGGTACTTTGGCCTGATACAAATCTTTGGGTTCTGTGGGGATGGAAAATGGGTCAGACATGCGTTTCCTCTTTCTCTCTTTCCCTATTGAATAATTTCTCCAGTTACCTTCTATTAAATTAATTTTGGATACAAATGGTCACTTTACTAACCAAGCCAACCATGAATTTTCCTAGGCCAGTATCGACCAAACTTTGGAATATCTGGTCCATATGATACCTGATAAATTCATTTGTAATTACAGTAATGAAAAAAGAACATACTTGATAATTCTTCTTCCGAACTTGAGTTAATTCCACATTCATTGGATTCAAGTATCTGGTGCACTCTTTTTGGGACTGAAATCATCTTCCTACCAGGAACTTCTGCACAAACAATTTGAACAGGGATCTGCCTCAAATTTGTTGGTGTAGAAATTTGTGGATTTTCAAATTCCATTGGGAGAAGGACCCCCAGTAGACATCTGGATGGAAGGATGCTCCATAACTGATGACTTTCCTTTAAGACTTGAGGAAGAGCTGGGACCCGGTTTCAAGGTTTCATCAAAATGAACCCTGCCATTGTTACGTTCTGATGGAACTGAGGCTTTCCCAATTTGCGGATGGTTTCTAGCGTTCTCTTCTTGAATTTGAACTTCTGCCCTCTGGTGAAAAGCCTCAAATTCAACAATTTCAGCCTGGCCTGCAGGTTGAGATTGATTATAATCTATGAAATATATCAAGAATAGTTAAAACCTCCTATTTTGTGGTAATTAATATGTAATTGAAAGTACACCTGTAGATATAGATTGATGGGAAGCTTTTGGTGTCTCCAGATTAAGATCAGACATTCCACTTTCCTCTGATTCCTTGGATTCTGTTCAGCTTACATCAAAAAATAAGTACATAAATATTATCATAATAATTAATTACTTACCTGATCCACTTGTGGAATATTTAACCAATGGTTTTATTTGAACTAGCTTCAATGGGTTTGGAATTGCTGGCCTATTTGCAGGACCAGATACCTTTGGGCATGATGATTTCTCTTGCAAGCTCGTCTTACTGGGACTTGGTGGATATTCCACCCTTGATGAAGGAGATTGTGTCTGATGAATCACACCACTGGGAATTGGGGGTACAATTGATGAACCACCCACTTTTGGTGAGGATATTGGTGGACCAGCCACTTCTGATGAAGATTGATGTATTGAGCTGGTAGTCTGTGGAGGTGGGGTTGGTGTGGTAGATTGATTTATAGCTTCAGGGGCTTCTTTATCTGGAAAAAAATGAATTATGTTTAAAAAAGCATATGAAATAAGCTAAAATTCTAAATATGGAGCTCACAATCATCAGAGCTATCTGTCACGCTAGCAGGAAGTGAGATATTATATGGATCTATGTGGTATAAATGATTCAGTTTTAATTGAAAAACTTTGTTTAGAAAATGATGGTAAAGGTATGTGAAAATTATTCAGTTGGAAAGGAAGCGCAAGGGATAATCTTAGGCACAGGTATCTTACATTTAAGATCAATCCTCAATACTATGTATCCCATTATTTAATTATAATAATGAATACAAGGCTGATTCAATCATTTTCCAAAGATCCATTATTCATCAACCATCTGGACTGCCTTTATATTATTGTTTCCATAGCAATTAATTGTATTCAATCTATGATGACTTGAATTTTGATATGAAAGCCAATCATATGGCTCATTTCTCAGACACTTACTTATCAATTGTTGATTAATATAGGTGATAATGGTATTAATACATGCAGATAATGATTATTTGTGTAAGGAACCTATCCATAGATCAGGAACAACAAATAAGAAATAATTTGGGAAACCCGTCCTCTACACATCATTGCCCATTGTACAGGTAGTCAAATGCTTTCTCAAAGGGGATTGATGCACAGGGTTTGGCTCAAATCCGTGATTGAACTTAACCTCGTATTTGAAGGTGGATTTTCGATAGTGGCTTGTTTGAAAAAGCTAGGGTGAACCAAACTCTTTTTGGAACTTGATTCTTTGAAAAAACTCTTTGGCTTATTTGACTTGCAGCTATGACAAACAAAACCAAATATGGGTGTAATGAAAAATGGAAGGTTGCTTTTAGAAGATATGTAAAACAACCCCCCATATCAAGGGTCACAAGAAAAAGGGTGGTGTTCATACCAGTTGTGATAAAAAACCCACCAATAGATGAGTAATATCAAACAAGGTGATGTTTTAAGAAGCTTTAACAAAAAATCCCCTAACAGAAGGGTAATAGGGAATGGGGGGTTGTTCAAAGGAGCCAGAAAGCACAATCCCCCAACAGAAGGTTAATAGGCAACAGGGGGTTGTTCAAAGGAGCCAGCACAAACAATCCCGGACAGAAGGGTAATAGGAAACGGGGGGTCTTTCATGGCAGCTATGATGAACAAACCCCTGTAGGAAGGCCAATAGGAAACGGGGTTTTTTGAAGACGCTAGAACAAACAATCCTGGCAGAAGGGTAATAGGCAACAGGGGGATGTTTGAAGCAGCTAGAATGAACAACCCCCAAACCACCCAGTAGATGAGTAATACCAAACAAGGTGTTGTTTCAAGCAGCTTTAACAAACAATCCCCCAAAAGAAGGGTAATAGGCAACAGGGGGTTGTTCAAAGGAGCCAGAACAAACAATCCCCCAACAGAAGGGTAATAGGCAATGGGGGGTTGTTTGAAGGAGCCAGAACAAACAACCCCCAACAGAAGGGTAATGGGAAACGGGGGGTTGTTTGTGGCAGCTATGATGAACAAACCACCGTAGGAAGGCTAATAGGCAACAGGGTTTTTTGAAGACACTAGAACAAACAATCCTGGAAGAAGGGTAATAGGTAGTAGGGGGATGTTTGAAGCAGCTAGAATGAACAACCCCCAAACCACCCAGTAGATTAGTAATACCAAACAAGGTGTTGTTTCAAGAATCTTTAAAAAACAATTGCCCAAAAGAAGGGTAATAGGCAAATGGGGGTTGTTCAAAGGAGCCAGAACAAACAATCCCCCAACAGAAGGGAAATAGGAAATCAGGGGTTGTTCGAAGGAGCCAGAACAAACATCCCCCAACAGAAGGGTAATAGGAAACGGGGTGTTGTTAGTGGCAGCTATGACAAACAAACCCCCATAGGAAGGCTAATAGGCAAGGGGGGTTTTTGAAGACGCTAGAACAAACAATCCTGGAAGAAGGGTAATAGGTAACAGGGGGATGTTTGAAGCAGCTAGTATGAACAACCCCCAAACCACCCAGTAGATGAGTAATACCAAACGAGGTGCTTTTTTAAGCAGCTTTAACAAACAATCCCCCAAGAGAAGGGTAATAGGGAACGGGAGGTTGTGCAAAGGAGCCAGAACAAACAGTCCCCCAACAGAAGGGTAATAGGCAATGGGAGGTTGTTTGAAGGAGCCAGAACAAACAACCCCCAACAGAAGGGTAATAGGAAATGGGGGGTTGTTTGTGGCAGCTATGACGAGCAAACCCCCGTAGGAAGGCTAATAGGGAACAGGGGTTTTTTGAAGACACTAGAACAAACAATCCTGGAAGAAGGGTAATAGGTAGTAGGGGGATGTTTGAAGCAGCTAGAATGAACAACCCCCAAACCACCCAGTAGATGATTAATACCAAACAAGGTGTTGTTTCAAGCAGCTTTAACAAACAATTCCCCAAAAGAAGGGTAATAGGCAACAGGGGGTTGTTCAAAGGAGCCAGAACAAACAATCCCCAACAGAAGGGAAATAGGAAACAGGGGTTGTTCGAAGGAGCCAGAACAAACATCCCCCGACAGAAGGGTAATAGGACACGGGGGGTTGTTTGTGGCAGCTATGACAAACAAACCCCCATAGGAAGGCTAATAGGCAAGGGGGGTTTTTGAAGATGCTAGAACAAACAATCCTGGAAGAAGGGTAATAGGTAACAGGGGGATGTTTGAAGCAGCTAGTATGAACAACCCCCAAACCACCCAGTAGATGAGTAATACCAAACAAGGTGTTGTTTTAAGCAGCTTTAACAAACAATCCCCCAAAAGAAGGGTAATAGGGAACAGGAGGTTGTGCAAAGCAGCCAGAACAAACAATCCCCCAACAGAAGGGTAATAGGCAACGGGAGGTTGTTTGAAGGAGCCAGAACAAACAACCCCCAACAGAAGGGTAATAGGAAATGGGGGGTTGTTTGTGGCAGCTATGACGAGCAAACCCCCGTAGGAAGGCTAATAGGGAACAGGGGTTTTTTGAAGATGCTAGAACAAACAGTCCTGGCAGAAGGGTAATAGGTAACAGGGGGATGTTTGAAGCAGCTAGAATGAACAACCCCCAAACATAAGGGAAATGGGCTAAGTGGGGTAGTTCAAACCAGCTATTTCAAACAAACCCCCATGAAAATCTAATACAAAATGGGGGTTGTTCAAAGAAGCTAAAACAAACACCTCTCAGACTGATGGGTAATGATCCATGGGGGGTTATTAGAAGTAGCTGTAGAAAACAACGCCACATTTGGAGGTCAATGGAGAATAGGGATTTTTAGCTTCAGTTGTGGCAAAACCCCATGTTGAGAGGGTAATAATAAACAAGGAATTTTGATTTTTATCAACTGTTGCGAAAAATGACTCGTTCAAGGGGTAATTAATCATGAAAGGCTGTTCCAATCATATATTTGAGAGAATCCCCTGTAAAAAGGATAATAATAGCAGGGGGAAGTTTCAATGACAAATTATGAAGAACAACACATCAAAAATTCGGTTTTAAACCCACTGAATATGTTGCTTTTGATCAACTATAGTATACAACCCTGTTTGAGCCATTGCATATCAGTACCTTTCCTATCTAAATTTGGAAGCATAGCTGTGAAATGAGTTACTAGTTGGAAAGTAATCTCTGCCATGATATCTTGAAATGAGCTTTTTGATAATTTGGTTTGTACCAACGGTACAAAGGTGTATTCCAATTGAAAATAAGAATATAACTATTTATATATAGCCCTTGCATTTGAAAAAAGCCAAGTCCATAGCTTATTTTTTCTCTTTTTAATATTTAATCATACTAATCTCAAGCTAACACCCTACCTCTTAATAGCCCTTGATGAATTTTAAAAGTTATTCAAAACTGAAGATTTGCCTATTTAAGGAATGCATCAAAAAAACACATCATTCACCCTCTGGTATCTCTTGTGGCCTAGCGTTCACCAAAAATGATTATATATATCATATTGACAAGATTTCAAAATAAATTTAAGATAAAACACAAGCTATTGGCTTTAATTCTGATGCTGAAATCAACAATCACAGGTCTTCATGTGCTTCTCTGGTTATAGCATCTGAAAAGTTCCATCAGGAACAGACATTTGATAATTCAATACATTCTGAACCAATATCAAATTTGGAACATTTTGATTGCTCATTTTGGTCCTATCAGCATTTGGTACAAAATAACAATTCAGGCATTACAGCAATGATTATCACCGCCATATTGGGTAGCTATCATGATATTGGCCGCAAGGCATCCAGGTTCCTCCTCCCAGCTTTAAAAGTCTTAATAGAACAATCGCAGAAGAAGAAAGAAAAGGTATTCAAGGAAAATGAAATAAAAATATCAAAGGATCCAATTTCTGTCTATCAATGGTTAAGATTGGATCCTACACTTGTTTCTTATGTTTCCTGTCCTGAATGCTGGGTTTTGGCTTCCCAATGTGAAGTAGAAGGCAATTTAAATATTAAATGTCATAGGTACCTTGAGCCCCATGAAATTCAAGCTCCATGTAATGAACCACTGGGAAACATTATTGATTTACCTCATCTACCCCTGAAAAAGAATTTTTCACCCCACAAGCTTTTCTACTATCAAACTTTCAAGTCTTGGCTGAGGAGCTTTCTTCAAAAACCAAAGATCCATGGATTGCTATCCTTGCACATTGAAGCTCAAAATAACTCTGAGTTAACAGACATTTGGCAAGGTGAAATTTGGAAGAACTTCAAAGGGAATCAAGAATCTCCATTTCTTACAAAGCCTGGGCATCTTGCATTTTCACTATATGTTGATTGGTTTAATGCCTTTGGAAATTCCATCCGTACCTCCAGTACTGGAGGTATAATGCTGGCTTGTCTCAATCTTCCTCCTGAAGTACATATGAAGCCAGAAAACATTCATATTCCAGCCATCATTCCAGGACCAAAAGATCCAAATGGTGAACAGCTTAATTACCTGCTGAGACCGCTTGTTCAAGAGCTCAAAGAGCTTTGGAAGGGTGTTCACTTTTTTCCAACCAGAAATTCCAACTCAGGTGAAACCATTCGATTAGTCATTTTGACTGTTATTGGTGATATTGTGGCTATTAGAAAGATAACTGGGTTCATTTCACATTCAGGTTCAATATTCTGTAGCTTCTGTACAATCCACAAAGATCATATTGAAGATATCAAAACATATATATGGCCTAGCAGAAAGTTACGTTCACATAAATAATATGTGGATTGCTGGCTCAATTTCTCAACTGCTACTGAGCGAGCTTCATTTTTCAAGGAGAAAGGTGTACACTATTCAATCCTTGAAGATCTTCCTTACTGGGATGCAATGAAAATGGTATCTTTAGATATTATGCACAACTTATTATTAGGTGTAGTCAAGGATCATGAATTTTTTAAGCTATTTATTCCCAAGTCAACATGGAAGAATAAAAGAAATAAGTCAGAAGAATTGGGAATTTTTGAGAACGATTCCACAGATAGTGATGATATTGAAGTGATTATTTCTAGAAAATAATGGAGAGGATTACAGAATGAAGCACAAAACCCAAGCAATCAGTTTAAAGCACAAGAAAGCTCAACAAGCAAGATGAAGAGTAGTGATAATATTTATTTTTCCTCCCTGACAGAGCCTTACAATGAGGATCCAGACTTTATTCCTATCAGCTCTGAAATCAATGTAGAAGGATTTGATTTATCATTTCATTCATATGGAGTTTATAACCATGAAAATATCAAAGACTTATCTCAAATAGTAGAACAAACAACTATTCCTTCTTTCTGGACAAGGGTCCCAAAGAATCTTGGCTCAGCAAAACATGGAAGTCTCAAGGCCACTGAATGGGAGCTACTATACAAGGTCTACTTACCTTTCTCCTTTTTAGTTTCTCAGCTTGAGGGGAGAGAAACTTCTTTGGGAATTATGAATAATACATTCTTACTTATCAGATGTTTAAATATTGCAATGTCTGCAAATGTAACACAGAAGAAGGTTGGTGATTGGAAAATACTTTGGTCAAAATCTCAAAAGTCCTGTCAAAAGCTTTTCTGTAAGGATGAGTCTATGTTGAAGAAGTAATAAGGCTATTTACAACTAGAACTATGACTGTGACACGGTAAAAATGGTTTTTAAAATATAATGAAGTTGATAATGGATGATTAAATTAAGATTTTAAGGGCTTTACTATAGAGATATAGTGGTGGTGAGCGCTGCTGAAAGCCCTGGGTGCAGCTTTATCTGTTGGGTTACAATAATAAAAGACTACAATAATGAAATTTATAATTATACCTGATTATTAACCAAGAGTAAAACTGTTTTTGACAGTTTACTATGTAGGTTATTCAAGAGCAGGATGAGGAGATGAGTTTGGCTGTGAAAAGCCCTCCTTTTATCCTGAAATTGGGGTGGAAAGGCTGCTAGACCTTTACACGTAGAGGAAGTGAAGATTTTTCACTCTCCAGGACAGGCTTGTGGTTTGCAAACATCCTGTATACCCTGTATTGGGCTCAGATGTGGTTTTGAAACCACATCTGGGCGGTTTTCACCAATACAGGGTGAAGATTTTCATCTGGGGACCTCACAGCTTGATTCTGACGTGTATGACGCGTAGAATGCTGTACAGAAACTGTATAGGACCCCAGTATTGTCTGACATATGAGGTATTGAAGTATAAACATTCTTCTTCATCTATTTGACACCTCATATCCATGATTATGAGATATTATCCCATGTTAAGGCTGTATATGACAGCAGGTGGGAGGTTAACCTTAAACCAGCCATAACTCTGTCAGATTTTGAGATATCAGCCTCAAAATTGTTTCATTGGATAGCCCTGTATAAGCTCTACACAATGGTGCCCAATTTGGTATGGTTATCATTAAATATGGCAAAGTTATCCCATGTACAAGGTTTTTTGTACATAGGCGTGGTTTGGGCAAAAAGCTGTATTGAGCTTGTTTGCGTCATAACTTCTGTTATAGTTGAGATATGAAGGAGTGGATGGCACCATCAGATATCCCTGATTGTTCTCTTTCCAAAGATACCCCACTTCAGGTATCCCACACTAAAACTGTAGAAGTTAGATGAGAGGTGAATGTTTTGTTCACCCTTATTTGGCCTGAAATTGACCATAACTCCAGTAATATTGGTTCTAGCTCAGTTTGGCTGGTTCCATTGGATAGCCCTGGCTTAGAGCTTCATTTTGAATACCCATTTTATGGGGTTAAGCCTCTCCTTCTGGATTTTAGATGAGAGGTGAAAATTAAGGTTTATGCTCAGCAATAACTTTGAGCAGGAATAACTTTGTTATTTCTTGTCCTATGGTGATGGGACCTATATTTTCAGAAAGAGGTGAGTTTCCTCTATCTTTTGATACCTTTTCAGCTAATTTGGCTCAGCTCCATTTTTTGGTGGTATCTTGGCTATACCATTGGTTTATGGTATTTTGGCTGTCATGCTTGTGCTCTGGTTTTGAGTCACAGGCTGACATACCCTCCCTCCAAAAAAGGCTCATCATTGATGAGACTGTTAAGTCCTCCTAGAGGCTCTCAATCTCCTTAAATGAAGGTTCCCATCTGGTATGGCATCTTCTGCAAACCATTTGTCTTTATCTGCTGTCTGGTTCTTGAATCTGACTAGGTATTGTCTCTGATCCTTCCCATTGAGTCTGATCTTCCTGGCCCTGATGATCTTACTCACAGGTCCAGGGGAGTCCTCTACTTCCACTATCTCTTGTGGTGTAGGATTCTTCCTCCTGGAGGGGAATTTATCCTCCTCTGTCTGGAAGTATGGTTTGACCAAACTCACTGGAAAGACTGGGTGTTTCCTGGAAAACTCCTCAGTGAGCTTGACCTCTACTGCATTATTCCCTATCAACTTAATGATAGTGAAGGGCCCTACAAATGAGTCTCTCATTTTCTTGGGTCCCTTGAGATTGTTAAAGTTCAGTGTAGACACTAACACCTGGTCCCCTTCCTTCAAGTCAGGTTCCATGTGTGATTTGTCCCACCTCTGCTTGTTATACTCTTTGGCCTCAGCTATGCATTTGGCAGCAGTGTCACAGGCTTTCTTCCACATATCATGGAAGTCTTTGGCTGTGGGGTGGATGGTTACAAGATTCTTCTTCAAGTGATCCACTGGTAACAGGGGGTTCCACCCTTTCTCCACCAGTGAAGGTGTTTTACCTGTGGTGGAGTGCTGGCTTGTATTATAAGCCAGTTGGACTGCTGGTAAGAGGGTAACCCAATCATGGGTGTATCCCTCATGGTCCTTGTATTCCATGCCATAGGCACAGAATCTTCTGAGGATGTCCTCCATTGTTTGGATCATCCTTTCAGCTAGGCCATCTGTTTGTGGATGGTAAGCTGTGGAAAAAGCAATTTTGGTGCCAAGCATGTCATATAAGTTAGTCCAGAATTCAGATGTGAATTTTGGGTCCCTATCACTAATGATGATCTTAGGGACTCCACAGGTGGATATGATGTTATTCCAAAACAACAGAGCAGTATCCATGGCTGTGTCTTCTTTATGGCATGGTAGACACCTCATGCTCTTGCTGAACCTATCAACTATGATCAAACAGGCATTGTAGTTTTCTTTGCCTCCTGGGACAAGTCCTGTAACCCACTCCATGTTGATGGTTTCCCATGGGTGCTTGGGTTCTTCTATGTGTTGAAGTAACCCATACTTCTTCCCATGTTTCCTATTTGCCTTTTGGCATCTTTCACAAGTGTTTATGTATTGAATCAAATCTTGTTCCCACTTGGGCCACATATTTGATTCTCTCATATGCATCCCTCCTCTCCTTGGTTATTTCAAAAACTACATCTTTTGAACATAACTTGTATAAACTACTAGTTATGTGCGCAAATTTTTTGATATGGTTTCTATAGTACCTAGCAAACCCAAGGAAAGATTGCATCTCTTTGATGTTCTTTGGTACTGGCTTTTGCAGTACTGCTGCTACTTTGTTCGGGTTAATTGCCAGACTAAGACCTGAGACTTTATGTCCCAGAGCTAGTAGCTCTTGTTGGCCAAAATTACACTTTTTGAGTGAAATTTTCAGATTGATGGGTATACATTTACTTAGAACTCTGTCTATGTATTGTACATGGTCTTCCCATGTCTTTGGGTATATAATGATATCATCAATATATACTACCATCCAGCCTTCCATTATTTCTTCTTGGAATATGGTGTCCATCATCCTTTGGAAGTGGGCTGGTGCATTCTTAATGCCAAATGGCATTCTGGTGTACTCATATATGCCCATATGGCATATTATTCTGAGTAATTTCATGGAGTTTGGTTTAACTCCATTTTGGTGGAAGCCTTTCATACAATCCATCTTGGTTATGTATTTGGCTTTTTCCAGTTTATCCAAGGCATGGGGTATCCTTGGTATAGGGCACCTGTCTGCTTTTGTGTAGTTATTCAGGGCTCTGAAATCTCCTCACAATCTAGATTTGCCATCATGCCAAGTGATTAGGACAGGAGTGGTGATTTCCACTATTTCATTATGTCCAATCTTCCTGATAACATCCATATCCAGGAGTTCATTGATGTGTTTCTCAATTTCTTTCCTGGTTTCCAGGCTTGCTGGATAAGGAGGTCTTCTCAGCATGGGTGGATAAGGCTTTTCCACATCCAGATATAGTTCTATATCATGGCATTTGATCTTGCCTAAGGGTTCTTCACCAATGGCAAATGCTGGTCTGTTCTTTCTCAGCATCTTCAGTAAAATTAATTTTTGTTTACTGGTGAGGGTAGGGCTAAACTGTCCCTCTCTGAATTCCTTCAGAAGTTCTTCTAGTGGATCTTCAGAAGATATCTGGTATATGTCAAGTAAAAATTTCTTTTCCTTGTTAGTACCAATGGTGATGTGCCTATTTTTACTGTTGTAAATGTCTATGCCATACATCCTCTGGTAATCTGTTCCCAGTAAAAACCCTTGGATGTGGGAATCATTAAGCACTACAAACTCTGGATTGAGTCTGATATTACCCTACCTGTGGGGTATAATTATCTCCTTGATAATTGTCCCAATGGAAGTCATCTTCCCTGATACACTTTTAAAGTTCTTTGCCTTAGTGGGCAAGAGCTGTTTTTCCCAGTTTGGGAAGTGGGTATCCAGATAGTTTCTGGCCACTATGGAGCAGTGTGCTCCACTATCAATGATAAGTGGATGCTGAGCATTGTCAATACAAAAAGTCATTTTTGTGGCTGTTCCATGTATATATGCGATTCCTTTGGCTGGTGTAACCAGGAATGTTTGTGCATCTTGTGTGTGTTTGCACAAGTTCTTGTTAGCAGTGTCCTGTGGCATGCCTGCTTCCAACTGTATGTCCTGGATTTCCAATGGGGTTTCTTCTTGGTATTCCACTAGAAATTCCTCTCTTGGGTCTTGGTCATCCTCAGATGGTTCTCTGATGGCATCACCCATAGAGTCTGAATCAGAATCCTCTGTTGGAGGTTCTTCCTCAGGGACTTTCTCTATGGCATAGATTTTCTTCTTTGCCTTTGGACAGTTGTTGGCATAGTGGTCTGTTGAACCACAATTGTGACAAGAATTTCTCTTCTTTGCCACTTCTGCCACTCTTTCTTTGGGTTTGTCTTTAAACTCTACCCTGAAAGGTTGTTTCTCTTTGAAACTACTGCTCTTATATGGGGTGAATTTCCCTATATTTGTCCTCTTCCTTATGTCTTGTAAGGTGTTGGCTATGTCATCTAGAGTGCAATTTTCATTGCATCTGCATTTTACTGCATGCTCTAGTTCTTCTGGCGGTTGTGTCAGGAGTTTGTGATTCCTCATTTGGATGTTCATCTGAGGATCAATGGCTTTGAGTCTTTTAGACTGTCTAAGACACCACTCATATGGATGTTTGTCCACAGAGTATTTGTCATTTTCAAATGACATGGTCTTTTGCCATATCCAAGTTCCATTACTGTACTTTTGGATGATTTGATTCTTCCACCATGGCCAGTTTCTTCTGCCATGGATTTCTTTCATTTCTGTGTACCATATACTTGCATTACCTTTAAATGAAGTATTCAATCTAGCAGTGATCCAGTAGTCTGGTATGCTTGGTACATAAATGAAGAGTCCATCAATATGATCTATGAGTTCCATATGATCATATTCTCCTGATCCAGAGAATTTGGGCCAGTTGGAGGCCTCAGGAAGCTGTTTCAAGGCTTCCTTCTCTGAATAAGACATGCCATCTCCATCCTGGTATTGTGATGGAGATCTTGCCTTATTCAACATCATGACATCTGGTTTGATGTCATGTGGTTGATATGGATTCTCCATAGCTTGGCCTTGTGGTTGGGGCTTCAAGCTATGATAGGCATTAAACGATTTGTTAATGTCTTGATCCAGACACTCCCTGTCCCTTGTGCTGTGGTGTTGTTCCTCAAAGACTATATTCAGTCTTTTGTTGGTTTCTTCAGAGGCTTTGCTCAGTTGAGCATATCCTTCTTGAAGATTTTTAACTATTTGTTCCAAGGAGGCTTGAGTTTGTCTCATCCTCTCTTGGCTAGCTTTAAGTTCTGCAAACTGATTTGCAGATTGTTCAGCATATTGGGACATTTGTAACCACAGTGTATCACTGTTGATGTTACTCTCAGATGTGACAATGTTATTTTCAGTCTGAGTGGGGGTAATGTTTCTATTACTAGGACTACTGATTCTAGAGTGGTTTACAACTACTTCTGGTTCTTGTGTACTTCTTTTACCAAATCTAACATCTTCTGGATCATTGGGTCTGACTCTTTCCTCCTCTGGTTGAAGGAGGCTTTGTTCTTGCCCTTGTTTCCTTGTCTTCTCCTGGAAACTTCCTGGAATTGTGAAGAATGGTGACTCTTGGCCACTGATCTGTTGGTTTCTGAATGGTGTGAAGCCACTTGAGAGCCTGAAGGAATCTGAGTAGGCCCTGTCTGGGTTAATTGTTCTTCTATTGCTTGGATAGTGGCTTGATTCTCCCTTATCCTCTGTGCCCTTGCCTCCAGGAGTCTGTGCTGCCTGGTAGGATTCCAACCTTTGGTGATTTCCATAAGGTCTTTAAAGTCTATCTCTTTGAGACAGATCTTCTGGAAACTTGATCCAAGTTCTGCCCAGTGAGTTGCTAGGTTGAACCTCTTGTTGTCCATGCTCCATTGAAACAAATCTTTGAGGAGTTGGTGGTCTGAAGAACTTCATCCATATCCTTCCAGTCCTCTGGTTTGAGGTTTCTGTTGAATTGGAGTGTGAATGGCAAGGTTGATATTATCTCCCTCATTGTTTTGCCATCCACCACTGTGTCCAAGGTGTCTTCTTCCAGGTCTGCTGGTTCTGGACAATCCTTCTCTGTCCTCTGGCTGGTTCCTTTGGAAGCCAAGATCTCTGAGGTATGCAGGGGACATATCAGTGTTTGCAAGCAGTCAAAAACTTTATGTTCTTAGGGTATTTACCTTTGACTGTGCCTTGTACAAATTTATTGTCTGCTGACTTGGGCAGTTTGCCTTTGGAAGTTACAACTGGGTTAATAATTGTAATCTTTCCTGTACAAGTGGTTGAGGTTGGTTTACCTTGTATGGATGCAGAGTTTCGTGGTTTTCTACTTCTCTGAGTGGCTATGGGGGTCCACTTCTTGGCTGTAATGAGACCTTCACTGTGCCTCTTTCCTTTGCCCTCGCTGCCCTCTGGTTCTGAGGGTGTCACTGGTGTGTTGGCCTGTGACTGGGTCTCAAGTGGGATGTAATTTTCTTCCACTGAATCAAGGCAGGAAAAAAGAGGGCTTATGTCAGTTAAGACTTCTCAAGGGTGCTGGTTTTGCACGTCTAAGATTGGCCTCTGGGCTTGTATGTTACTACAATGTGCCCTGTATAATGACAGTGTGATTGAATCAACAATTCCACGTCAGAATTACAGCTTTTGGTACCCTGTCACACTGTTTGTGTGCCAGTCTCCCACAGATACACTTGTGGTTTTCAAGTGTATTCTGTACAAGTGGTTTTGTATAAGTGTTATTGAGTTAAAAATACACTTAACCACGCCTCAACTGATGGTTTTTCAGTCAGAGGTGTCTTTATTCAGTCAAGAATACAGGACTTATTGATGGCTTATGTGTTTTTATATACAAAACACGCCAAAAATAATCATTTTCAGTGGGTATTAACAACATGAATGATACTCTTATAATATGAGTATATATAAAGAAAAGGATAAAGATATATAAAATATATATCTTAATAGAGAAATCACGCCTAAAAAAGATAAAACACTTGTTAATAAGTCATAAAAAGAGAAAAGACTTACTTATAAGGTGCAGAAAAAGATTTAAAACACGGCCAGGCCCCCAAAATGTCAGGATGAGTCTATGTTGAAGAAGTAATAAAGCTATTTACAACTAAAACTATGACTGTGACATGGTAAAAATGGTTTTAAAAGATAATAAAGTTGATAATAGATGATTAAATTAAGATTTTGAGGGCTTTACTATAGAGATATAGTGGTGGTGAGCGCTGCTGAAAGCCCTGGGAGCAGCTTTATCTGTTGGGTTACAATAATAAAAGACTACAATAATTAAATTTATAATTATACCTGATTATTAACCAAGAGTAAAACTGTTTTTGACAGTTTACTATGTAGGTTATTCAGGAGCAGGATGAGGAGATGATTTTGGCTGTGAAAAGCCCTCCTTTGATCCTGAAATTGGGGTGGAAAGGCTGCTAGACCTTTCCACGTAGAGGAAGTGAAGATTTTTCACTCTCCAGGACAGGCTTGTGGTTTGTGAACAGCCTGTATACCCTGTATTGGGCTCAGATGTGGTTTTGAAACCACATCTGGGCGATTTTCACCAATACAGGGTGAAAATTTTCATCTGGGGACCTCACAGCCTGCTTCTGACGTGTATGACGCGTAGAATGCTGTACAGAAACTGTATGGGACCCCAGTATTGGCTGAAATATGAGGTATTGAAGTAAAAACATGCTTCTTCTTCTATTTGACACTGTCAGCCTGTGACTTAAAACAAAGCACTAGCATGACATCCAAAATACCATAAATAACGGTATGCCAAGTATTGAACAAACATAGTCAATACAGGTAATAAATAAGAGGAAAACAATCCTCTTAAATTAAACACCAACCTTATCCAAACAGAATAAGGAAACCTAGAGGAGAATAAACAAGCCAAAACCCTTATTTTCACCTCTCAACTAACTTATGCATATTTAAGTTATCCTATACCAAAATGGTATTTTTCTTGAAGCTCACATAGAGAGCTACACAATGATATCATCCATGTTGTTGTAACACCACTACAACTGGAGATACCATAGGACCCTTATTTCAAAACCAAGACCCCCCTGAAAGTCAAAGAGGGCTTGTAAAAAACTGTACAAAAGTATAACCAAATTAAAAACATAAACAAGAGCTTCAATTTGAGATACATTAGACCTCTGTATCTCTTAAATTGACTGAGGGATCTTGGTTCAAAGGTTTAACAACCAAAAATACAGATATTCTGAAAACAAGAAAGTAAACAAACCCCTGTATCTTTGGCATACACTCATACAACTGTACAGTGTAATATACCAAACTGTAGAGCTAATCAAGCCCTACAAAAACTGTATCATCAGAATACAGATATCTTCCAAATTGGAGAAGATATCTGGCATGTAAGTTTTTAAAGCCTCATACAGATGTACAAAATTATATCCAAAAACTTAAAACCCTTATAACTTTTGCTATTTGAAAGAAGGATAAACATGAAGCATACCAAATTGAAGAGCTCATCAAGCCCTTCAATTCCGTGCTCTTGGTTTCTTGATATCTCAAAAACGGACCAAGATATCTTGGTTGGAAGTATTTTGACCAATACTGGCCTGTACCAAACCTGTACCAACCAGTACTGTCTTGATACTTAAAATAATGGTTGTTTAGAGCTTAAACCCGCCCAGAATGACTAATATTGATCATACAGACACCAGTACAACGTCATCCAAGTGCTGACGTGGCAGGTGAAAAGTTTTTTCACCCTGTATTGACCCATAATGATCATTTGTGGTTCTAAAACCACAATTCTGCCTATGTTGACGTCAGAATTGAGGATCCAGAAGCACAGATTTACCATTGGAGTGAAAGTTTTCACTCCTCTGACGTGTGAAGAGTTAATAACTCTTGACAGTCTTGAAAGATATAAAAAGGAGGGGTTTTTCCTTGAAAACCCATCATCATTATCTTATTTACCCATATTCTTACGTGACAAAACTGTTATCCATCAGTAGTGTCCTTAGAATTATCAAAGATATAATTAGAGTATAATTATTGTAGTAATTCTTTAAAGTCAGAGATATTAGAGTATTGCAACCCAGGTCCTCAATAGACTCATCACCACTGTTACCACGTAGCAGTAGGACCTGAAGAATTTAATTTATTTATTTTTTGACGTGTCACAGTCATAATACTAGCTTGTATTTACACTTTCTAGCTACTATATAGACTCACCCTGACATTTGGGGGGCCTGGCCGTGGTTTTTCAACCTTATTGGACGTGTTTTGAATTGAATTAGGCGTAAAATTCAGTTATTTAAAAGGTATTTTACTAACAGTGAGTAAAATATCTAATTTATTTTATTTTATATTATTATCATTTTTTTTAGCATCATATATTATATATAAATTTTTTTTTTTCCTCCAAAAATATATATTACAAAATATTTTTGTTGAGAGTAAGAGTATAAATCCTCTTTTTTCATTATAATGCAATAATTTCCACGAAATTTGATAATAATACATCAGTATTATTTAAATTTCAATATAAATAATAATATACAAACAGTATATTATTTATTTTACTATTATTTTTCACCAAAGTGCGTGAAAATTAATAAAAAATCATTTATTAATAAATAATTAATAAATATTAAATAATAAAATAATTTTTTATTATTTATAAGGAATATTTTAATTAAATATCTCCTTTATAACAAGACATCACTCAAATTGACGTGAAAACTTGTAATTAATTGATAATTTAAATCAATATCAGGTGTTAAAATAAATATTATTTATAATATTTATAATAACAAATCAAATTAATCATAATTTAATAAATTTGACGTGTTTATATAAAAAACACAATAATATCCAAGTGAATCATTCACAAAAAAATTGGATATTACAGTTTTCACTTATAAAACATAAGTGAAAAACTCAAAAAATGTTATTTTTCAATAAAAAAACATATAAAAACAATAAAAAAACATAAAATACCTCAAAAATTTCGAAAAATAACAGTAGAATTGAATATAATCATTTTGTTTTATCATAAAATACTGATATACAATCTGAAATATCTTTTCTGCATAGTGGAAAAAGACTATATTCCATTAGAAACCCAGTCACAAGGAAATCCATCTGTGACAGCCTCAGAAGACAGAGAGGTGCTGCCAAAAACCAAGGGCAAGCAGAAAAGACACAGTGAAGTGACAATCAACTCAAAAGATTGGACACCAATAGCCGTGCCAAGGGCCAAAAAACCCAGAAAAGCTCCAACAAAACCAGTTGGATCACCAAAACAAATTGAAAAACAGAAAATCACTGTTATCAACCCAGTTGTAATCTCTAAAGGCAAATTGCCAAAGTGTATAGATCATAAATTTGTACAAGGGCCTGCTAAAGGTAAATAAACCTTGAAACATACAACATTTTTCATTGTCTGTCATTTTTTAACATTGTTAACATGACACCTCCACTTCTTAGAGATCTTGGATTCCCAAGAAATCAACCAGAACACTGGCCAAGAAGACACAGAGGAAGAAGACAGCCAATCACTGGATCAAATGACCAGCAAAGGGCTTACCATCAGGGAACTCCTACCCAAGGTCTTATTCCAGATCAAATTCAACCCAGGAGTCCAACCAGGAGATTGGACAGATGCAGAACAGGTCCTTCAAATACACAAACTGCTGAAAGACCTCTTCACATGGAGCATGGACAACAAAATGTTCACTATGGCAGCATCATGGGCAGAAGTGGGGATAACAACTCAGAAGATCTGTCTCAAGCAAATGGCTTGGATGGAGCTTATGACAGAAATGCAAGGTTGGAATCCCAACAAGAATTTCAAACTCTTAGAAGAAAGAGCAATCAGAATCAAAGAGAACCAGGCAGCCATACAAGCCATAGAGAAATCTTGGCACAAGGAAGAGCCCAGTCAGATTCAGGTACCCCCAGAAATGGAAGGAGAAGCCCCATCTTCCCCACAACCATCCAGCAGTTCCAGGCCTTACAAGCCAAAGGAAACTTCATCCAAGGCTCCCCAACCATTCCAGGTAGTTTCCAACAGGAGAAAAGGAGCTCAAGGGAGAAACAAAACTTCTTTCAACCAGAGGAAGAAGGAAGCAGACCCATTGATGAAAAAGCTGATGGACTTAGTCCAAGAAGTACACAAAAGCAAAAAATAGTTGTACCTACAAATAGTGTTGATAGTTCTGACTCAATTGATCCAGAATTAATAACTGAGACTACAATCCACACTCATGAGTTTGAAAACAAATTCACATGGACCAAATTGGCCCAATTCATGGATTGGACATATGAAACCTCAGGAAAAATGAGGACAGAAGTGGAAACATTGAAAGAAGAAAATGCTTTCCAAGCAACAGTCATAAAAGACTTAAATACAAATCTGGCCAAAATTTGGACAGAATTTTAAAAAACTAACAGACAGTTGAACTCAATTCTAGAAGAACAACAAACTGTGAGGAAAGATCTGAGGAGTATCCAGCAGCAACAGGATAGCTTTGATAAGGAAATTGATTACCTCTATGACAGAGAAGACAATCAATACCCTCCAACACAAGGTCAACCCACTACCTCTACAAAATTGAAAGAAGAGGATAAAGACTATGACCAGGAACCTGAATATCAGATTCCAAAGTTAAGATCAGAGTCAATGTACCAAGATGGGGAAAATCTCAGCTATTCAGAGAAACAGGCACTAAAACAGTTACAAGAAGTAGAAAACTGGCCAAAGTTCTCACGAATTGGGGAATATGACCATATGGAAATCATTGACTATATTGATGGACTCTTTGTTAATATCCCAAAGATACCAGACGACTGGATCACAACAAGACTTAACACAGCATTCAGAGGCCATGCAAACATATGGTATACTGAGATGAAAGAAATAAATGGCAGGAAAAGCTGGCCATGGTGGGGAACCAGATTATACAAAAGTATAGCAATGGTAGTTGGATCTGCCAGAAGACCATGTCCTTTGAAAGTGATAGATACTCCACAGAAAAAGACCCATATGAATGGTGTCTCAAACAAACAAAAAGGCTAAAAGCTATTGATCCCAATATGACAATAGAAATGAGAAACCATAAACTCCTAACAAAATTACCAGGAGATCTAGAACATGCAGTCAAATGCAGATGCAACAACATCAGCAGCATTGATGACATAGCAAATTTCTTACAAGATGTGAGGAAAAAAACCTCCATAGGAAGGTACACATCCTATAAACCAAACTTCAAAGACAAGAAGTCTGAAGTTAAAGAAACAAACAGAGAGAAAGGGAAAAAAACCCCAAAAAGGAAATATGTGTGCCACAACTGTGGATCACCAGACCACTATGCTAACAATTGCACAAAACCAAAAAAGAAAATATATGCAATTGATGAAGAATCAGAAGAAGAACAAACAGGTGACAAATCTGATTCTGACAGTATGGGAAATGGTATGAGAGCAGAATCACAAAGTGAACCTGATACCATAGAAGAATACATAGTGGAATGGAATGAATAAAGTTCACTTGACATACAAGAAATTGAATTAGATTCAGGAATACCACAAATGACAACAGACAAAGAGCTCTGTAAGCACACACAGAATGCACAAACATTCCTGGTAACCCCAAATAGAGGGATGGGATTCATTCATGGAACACCTACAAAATTGACAGTTTACATTGAGAACTGTAAACACCCAATGATCATTGACACAGGAGCAATTTTCTCCATAGTAGCAAAAGAATACTTAAAACAACACTTCCCCAAATGGGAAGAGGATATAATCCCAACAAAAGCTAGAAACTTTAAAAGTGCATCAGGCAAAATGCACTCACTGGGGACAATAATCAAAGAGATAATTATCCCACACCAAAAAGGAAATATCAGACTAGAACCTGAATTTGTAGTTCTGGAGAATGCACATGTACAAGGATTCCTACTAGGTACAGAGTACCAAAGAATGTATGGTATGGACATTTGCAATAGTAAAAATAGATATCTTACCATAGGTACAAACAAAGACAAAAAATTTTCCTTTGACATAAATCATATAACAAATGATGACACCCTGAAAGAACTAGTGGAAGAATGCAAAGAAGCCCAATATAGCACTCAACTCACCCGTAAAATGAAACTCAACTTACTGAAAGTATTGAGGAAGCATAGAGGAGCTTTTGCAATAGGAGATGAACCACTAGGAAAAATCAAAGGACATGATATAGAATTATATCTGGATGTAGAAAGACCATATCCACCTATGCTTAGGAGACCACCATACCCAGCAAGCATGGAAACTAGGAAAGAAATTGAGAAAAATATCAATGAACTCCTAGAAATGGGGGTAATAAGGAAAATAGGACATAATGAGATAGTAGAAGTCACTACACCAGTCCTTATAACTTGGCATGATGGTAAATCCAGACTATGTGATGACTTCAGGGCTTTGAATAATTACACCAAAGCAGATAGGTACCCCATCCCAGGGATACCACATGCACTAGATAAGCTAGCAAAAGCCAAGTTTATTACAAAAATGGATTGCATGAAAGGTTTCCACCAGAATGGGGTGAAACCAGATTCTATCAAATTGCTAAGAATTATATGCCATATGGGCATATATGAATATACTAGAATGCCATTTGGCATTAAGAATGCACCAGCCCATCTTCAGAGGATGATGGATACCATATTTCAAGATGAAATAATGGAAGGGTGGATGGTAGTGTACATTGATGATATCATAATATACTCAGAAACATGGGAAGACCATGTGAGGAAAATTGATAAAATATTGGGAAAATGTACACCAACCAACATGAAGATATCTCTTAAAAAATGTAACTTTGGACAGCAAGAACTGCTAGCCCTAGGACACAAAGTTTCAGGTTTGAGTCTAGCTATAGACCAAAATAAAGTTTCTGCAGTACTAAAGAAACCAGTACCAAAAAACATTAAAGAAATGCAATCTTTTTTGGGCTTTGCTAGTTACTACAGCAGCCACATAAAAAACTTTGCACACATCACTAGTAGCCTATACAAACTGTGCTCAAAAGATGTAGTCTTTGAAATTACCAAAGAAAGAAGAGATGCATTTGAAAAGATCAAATATGAACTGACCAATGCCCCTGTCCTGATGATGCCTGATTTTGAACTACCATTCAAACTATATATAGATGCAGCATGTAGCCAAGGACTAGGGGCAGCACTACACCAGAGGCAACTAGTGGATGGAATACCCAAAGAAGGAGTAATTTGCTATATATCAAGACAACTGAAAGACTCAGAAGCCAGATATGGAGCTACTCAGACAGAATGTCTCTGCTTGGTATGGAAATTAGAAAAACTCCATTACTACTTAGAAGGAGCAGTATTTGAAGTTTTTACTGATTGCACAGCCCTCAAATCACTTTTGAACATGAAGACAACAAACAGACACATGCTTAGGTGGCAAATAGCCATACAAGAATACAGAGGGAAAATGACTATCATCTATAAAGAAGGGAAAAGTCATACTAATGCAGATGGTCTCAGCATGTGGCCACTGAAAAATGACCAAGAGAATCCAGCATATGACCCAGAAAATGGGGCCAAAATACCCATACAATGCATGGAGATAGATAGGGGAAAGAACTTCAAACTATCAAACTGGGCATTAGGGAATGACCCATCAAACCCAGCACAGAGCTATGGGGAGAGCAAAGAGATACCCATAATGGGAATCAGCTCCTCTGATCTGAATACAGAGTTCTTTAGCATAGTACAATCATCATACAATAAACACAAACAGTGTAGTATATTGATACAACTATTAAAACAAAAGTACAGGAGTCCTGAACTAGAGAGCCAATTTGAAGAGCCATGGCTCAAAAACTTCAAAGAGAATAGATTTTTTCTGATAGATGATCTACTATACCATAGGGAAAAACACACAAGTGCCCTGGTAATAATAAATAGAGAACATATTTCCCTGATACTACAGGAATGCCATGACTTCCCATACATGGGACATATGAGTGAAGAAAGAACTAAAGAAAGAGTCTTTAGCACAGCTTGGTGGCCAAAGTGGGAACAAGACTTGAGTGAATACATCAACACTTGTACCAGATGCCAAAAAGCCAACAAAGGTCATGGCAAAAGATATGGATTACTCCAGAGTATAGAGGAGCCCAAACACCCCTGGGAAATAATAAACATGGATTGGGTGACAGGCCTGGTCCCTGGAGGAAAAGACAGCTTTAATGCATGCCTAGTAGTAGTGGACAGGTACAGCAAGAGTGTCAGATGTCTCCCCTGTCACAAAGAGGACACAGCAATGGACACAGCCATATTGTTCTGGAACAATGTGATAGCAAACTGTGGAGTCCCAAGAATTATAATTAGTGACAGAGACCCTAAATTCACATCAGAATTTTGGACTAATCTATATGAGATGCTGGGAACCAAACTAGCATTCTCCACAGCTTACCATCCACAAACAGATGGTCTAGCAGAAAGAATGATCCCAACACTAGAAGACATCATTAGAAGGTTTTGTGCATATGGCATGGAATATAAAGACAATGAGGGATATACCCATGACTGGGTAACCCTCCTACAAGCTGTACAATTGGCATACAACACAAGTATACACTCAGTGACAGGAAAAACCCCTGCCACATTAGAGAAAGGATGGAACCCACTACTTCCAGTAGACTACTTGAAGAAGAACCTCCTCTCAGTACACCCTACAGCTAAAGACTTCCACACAATGTGGAAAACTGCCTGTGAAAAAGCAGAACAATGTGTATCTGAAGCCAAATTATACAACAAACAGAGATATGATAAAAGTCACCAAGAACGTGATTTCAAAGAAGGAGACCAAGTTCTAATATCAACTCTTAACTTCAACAATCTAAGAGGACCCAAGAAGATGAGAGACTCATTCATAGGACCATTCACCATTATTAAATTAATAGGAAATAATGCAGTAGAAGTCAACCTGACCAAAGAGTTTCTAGGAAACACCCAGTCTTCCCTGTGAGCCTGGTCAAACCTTATCACCAAACAGATGAGGAGAAATTCCCTGACAGAAAGAAGACAGTCACCCATGAAAGATTGGTAGAGGAAGATGACTCACCTGGACCAGTGAGAAAGATCATTAAAGCCAGGAAATTAAGAATTAATGGGAAAGACAACAGGCAATATCTGGTTAGATTTAAGAATCAACCAGCAGATAAAGATATATGGTTAACTGAGAAAGAGATCCCAGATGGACAAATACACCTCAGAAGATTCAGAGCCTCCAGAAGGGCTGAAGAGTCTCATCAATGATGAGCCTTCTTGTAAGGTGTGGATATGAAACTTTGATTAAAAATCAAGTACTTTTCCTGTCCTCAAAATTTGTATAAGGTAAAATTCAGTTAAAAATAGTATGAAATACTATTTTTAAGAGAAAACACGCCAATTTTATTGTTTATAACTTTATTAGTATAAAACAATAATATTATAAAAATTTATTGTTTTACCAACAATAAAAATTTATCCTAAAAATACTCTACAAGAGATATTTTAAGGCTACAAAAGAAATTTCTTCAAGAGCAATTTCAATTGGAATTAATTGAGCAAAGAACTGCAAGCAATTAATTAAAGAACAAAGTCTTTAAAAAGATTATTAAAGAGAAAACACGCCCAAAAGTGACCAGAGTGAATTTGGAAACAAAGTGACAAAGTTAACAGTGATGAAAGATGCTTTAATTCACTTTTGGGGTGGTTCAGGGGTAAAAATGATTATAAGAGTTACAAACAATGATTATAATGATTTTTTCACGTGGTTAAAAGGTTTAAAATGATTTAAAAGTGGTGGTTGGAATCTTTGATTGATTGGTTTAACAGTTTTAAACTAATTAATAAAAGGAAAAGATTCTAACATGAAGAGAAAAGTGGGGCAAAGAAGACATTCTTTTATCGCTATCAATTCTCTTACTCCAAAAGTAAAATTTACTCTTGTCAGTCGTGAAAAACAGTCTGACAACAGAAAAGCCAATTATGGCATCATTGAACCCTGGTTTAGACCAAAAAGGGCTGGTTTGAGCCATTTTTAGCCATTTTTAGCCATTTTAGACCCTTAAATCAGCCATTACTATAGCAATACCAGGCCTAGAGCCTTCAAAACACGTCAGAATGTGTGTCAGAGGCGTAGAAACCAGTTAAAACTGTTTTTATTATGATTGTTTTATCTTAAGGGTAGTTTTACCTTCTTGGCAACAGCTAAAACTACCCCAGTTGGTATCAAAACCTCATCATCAATTGAGTTCACAGACCCTGTAACTCAATTCCAGGCCAAAAGTGATGAACTTTTGCGTGAATTTTGACATCTCACGCCTGTCAGCAAGGATTTTGGGGGTCTAGCTCCCCCTTAGAGCTGGAGTTCCTTTTCCCCCCCAAATTTAATCTTTCCAATTTATTTTTCCTTTAATTCCTCATCATGTATTATACTTATAATTTACATATGTAATTCAATTCAATTGTACAGTACAATACAGTAATAATTGACACCTCATATGTAAATCAAAGTTCACTTATGTAATACACGCGCACATTTTGACATTTCAATTGAATTCAATTGAAAATACTTCAATTCCTCATAACTTCTAAACTAAACACAACACCTCAATTTTAACACAAAAATTGATGGTTAACACCACATGTGGTGTGAATTAAATTAAGGTTTTGAGGATTTTCAACTTTTGTATTGAAAATACTAAAAACTTAATTTAAGCTTATTTAGAGTTGAGTTACAAAAATTTCACTCAGAGGTGACCCCACCTGATTTTTTATGAGGAATCCAATGGTGAAATAAAATTTATATGTTTATTTATTGGATAAAAAGTTATAATAAATTTTATTTAACTTTTTTCCAAATTTATTTATTTTTTCACAATTTTGTTAAAATTTCATTTTTACTTAAATTTTTCAAGTATAAATGTAATTTTATATTTACAAAATTTAAAGTAATTTTATTTTTTAATTATAATTAATTTTTTATTTTTAATATAATTTTATATTTATATTTTTTATTTTTATTTTAATAATATAAATAAATTTATTTTATTTATATTAATATGTTATTTTTTATATTTGTGGTCTTTTGGGTATATGAAATTACCTCTAAGGCTCACATTCCCTCCCCCTAAAAAAGAATATTACTTTGTAATATTGGTGTTTCTAGTGTGTCTGAATCTCCTCAGGAGTTTGGTGGCTTCTGGTATATATTTCTCTTCTAACCATTCATCTTCACAAGTTGGGTCACTGTACCTAACAAGGTATTCCCTTACTTTCTTGGTTCTTAATTTCCTTTCTTTAAGAACTTTGGTTATTTTCTTAGTACCAGATGTCTCAATAGGAGGTATAACTTGGGGAATCTTATTCCTCAAGGGAAATTTCTCAGCATCACTAGATTTGTATGGCTTTATCAAGCTTACTGGAAATGTAGGGTGCTTATTGCTAAGTTCTTCAGATAACTCTACTTCAACAGCATTTTCTCCATGGAGGGCCTTAATCACAAAAGGTCCTGCAAAGGAGTCTTTTAACTTTTTACATCCTTTGATGTTATTGAAGTTAGTGGTGGATACAAGAACTAGGTCCCCCACTTTGAAATCTGGAGTTGCATGAGATTTATCCCATTTGTCTTTAGCATATGCAAAAGAGTCCTCCATGCATCTCACTGCATGCTTTCTAGCTTTGTCTAGCATTCCTTTGAAGCTAGCAGCTGTGGGATGTATTTCAATTAAGTCTTTCCTCAAGGAATCTTGGGGTAACTTGGGGTTCCATCCTTTTTCTAGAATAGCAGGAGTTTGATTGGTACTGGAATGGATTGATGTTTTATATGCTAATTCCAGTGCTGGTAACAGAGTACACCAATCATGGGTAAATCCATCACAATCTTTGAATTCAAGGCCATATGCACAAAATCTTCTCACCATGTCCTCTAAGGTTTGGATCATTCTTTCAGCCAGACCATCAGTTTGTGGGTGGTAGGCTGTAGAGAAAGACAGTTTTGTGCCAAATAATTGGTGAAGATTTGTCCATAGAGCTGAAGTGAATTTGGGATCTCTATCACTGATGATATTTGTAAATATCCCAGTCCATGACACTACTCTATTCCATATCAGAAGAGCTGTATCCATGGCTGTATCATCTTTGTGACATGGTAAAAAGATTGGAGTTTTACTGAATCTGTCCACAATTACTAGGCAAGCATTATAGCTCCTGTCACCTCCTGGTGGTAGGCCAGTTACCCAATCCATATGGACAATTTCCCAAGGTCTGTTTGGTTCTTGGATTTTCATCATATTTCCAAGTCTTTTGCCAGTGGATTTATTTGCCTTTTGGCATCTGTCACAGGTTTTGCAATATTCTGCAACATCTTTTTGCCACATTGGCCACCATATGCAGGTCTTTACTTTCTCTCTTGTTCTGTCCTCAGAAAGATGTCCTGAAAAGGGACTATCATGGCATTCTTTCAGTACAAGATTGATTAATGACCTGTCTACAACTGTCATGACACATGTGTGCTTGGTTCTGTGGTAAATTATACCATCCAGTAGGTGAAATCTCCCTTCATTATAAGATTTTCTCCATACTTCATCCAAGGCATGTATTAGAGAGTTGTCTTTACAGTCTTTGTTAAGTAATTGGCATAAGATGCTACAATTCTTATCTTGAGTGTAACTATTTCTGACTTCTTCAAAGAAGGTGGTGTTCAAGTCTGTAACACTTATTCCTTCTATTGGAATTTGTGGTGAAGCTTCTTCTGGAACATAAGCAGGATTATCAATGTTATTTGGTAATGGCCATCTGCTTAGTCCATCTGCATTCTTATGAATATTCCCATCCTTATGAACAATAGTCATATTGCCTCTGTATTCTTGTATGGCTATTTGCCATCTGAGCATGTGTCTGTTAGGTGTTTTCATGTTCAAAAGTGATTTCACAGCTGTACAATCTGTTATTACTTCAAAAACACATCCCTCTAAGAAATAGTTCAATTTCTCTAAGGCCCAGACAAGGCATAGACATTCCATTTGACTTGCTCCATATCTGGCTTCAGTTGGTTTGATTTGCCTGGATATGAAACATATTGGTCCTTCTACAGGTTTGTCATTTATGATCTGAACTTGGTGAAGTGCAGCACCTAGTCCATCCCCTGATGCATCAATATACAGTTTGAAAGGCAATTTAAGGTCTGGCATCAGTAAGAGTGGAGCAGTGGTCAATGCTTCTCTTAGAGACTCAAAAGCTTTGACTCTGTCAACAGTCATCTCAAATACTGTGTCTTTGTCACACAACTTATAAAGTGGTCTTGCTATGGATGCAAAGTCTTTAATGTGCTGCCTGTAATATCCTGCAAAACCTAAGAATGACTGAATTTCCTTCTTATTCTGAGGCATGGGTTTTAACAATACTGCTGCAACTTTGTTTTTATCAATTCCAAGGGACAAACCAGATACAACATGTCCTAGTGCCTTAAGTTCTTTAAATCCAAAATGACATTTCTTCAAGGAGATTTTCATGTTTACTGATTGGATTTTTGTCAAAACTTTTGATAATCTGTACATGTGCTCCTCCCAAGTCTTTGAACAGATAATAATGTCATCAATGTAAATGATTAACCATCCCTCTGAGAGTTCTTCAGGGAAGATTTCATTCATCATTCTTTGGAAGTGTGAAGGTGCATTTTTGATACCAAAGGGCATCCTTAAGTATTCATACACTCCACAATGAACAATAATTCTCAAATATTTTCTTGCTCTTGGTGTTACTACATTTTGATGGAATCCTTTAAGGGCATCCATAGTGGTTATATACACTGCTTGAGATATTTGAGTAAGGGCAATTTGGATTTTTGGTATTGGGTATCTGTCTGGAACAGTGTAAGTGTTCAGAGCTCTAAAATCCCCAACCATTCTGGATTTTCCATTATGCCACGCCACTATGACTGGTGTAGTTATTTCTACTTCCTCATTGTGGCCTACTTTTCTTATTACACCAAGGTCTAGAAGTTCTTTGATATGAATTTCTAGAGCTTCTCTTGATTTTGGACTTGCTGGATAAGCAGGTCTTCTTAAGAGTGGTGGATAAGGTCTCTCAATGTTAAGAATGATGTCAACTTCATGACCAATAATTGCTCCCAGGGGTTCTTTGTCTGTAGCAAATGCTCCTCTGTGGTCATACAAAAGGGAAGAAAGTTCATTTTCTTGCTTATCAGTCAGATGAAGGCTTATTTCAGCCTCATTTAACTGTTCAGACTTGAATTTCTCTAACTCTAAGTTGACTGGTGATACTTTGTTTACTGTAATTTGTCTTTTAAAGGGTAAAAAGGCAAATTTCTGGCGCTTATTGTCTCCAATTGTAAAGTATCTGTCTTTGTTATTATGTAAATCTATCCCATACATGATTAAATAGTCATTTCCCAATATAAAATGGGTACTAGAGCAATTTTCCATAACAACAAATTCAACTGTGATCCTTAAATTCCCATTTATGTGTGGGAATATGACATTGGTCTCAAAGATTCCTAATGCTTTCATTGGGTTACTTGCACTGTTGAATTTTATACCATCAATTGGTAACAATTGGTCTTCAAAATTTGGTACACAAGTCTTAAGAAAAGATTTTCCAACACAAGAGCAGAAGGCTCCTGGGTCAAGCAAAAGTTTGGTGGGTTTGTTGTCAATCACCACTTCTGTTATACAGGAGTTACCAGCTGTATAACCTTTTCCTCTGTTTGGTTTTGTCTTCATAAGTTGTGCATCTTGAACTTTTGATAAATCAACTTGACCATTGCTCAATTGTGGTAAGTGGGAATAAGATTCCATGATGTCAAAAGTGGCATTGATATTTTCTATATCTTTTGAAGATTCAGAGAATATGGATGACTTATCATCTGAATTGTCTTCAATTATGTCTTCTTTTTCAACATCTGGTTCTTTTTCAATGTCAATTTCATTGATTTTCCCCCTTTTTGGACATGTATTGGCTAAATGGGTGGTGCTTTGGCAAATATGGCATTTTCTGACTGTATCTGCAGATTTATATTTAATATTACTAGAATTTTCTTTGGGGTTTTTGTCCACAGAATCTTTCCAAGGTGTATTAAACCTTGTTTTAAGATTCACCCTACTAGAACCAATTCTGGTTCTGGTGGTTACTTCTTCCAGTATATTGATAATATCCTCTGCTGAAGATTGTTCAGTAGTCCTGCTTTTGACAGCATGCTCTAAGTCACCTCCACATTTTCTCAGAATTTTTCTATGGATCATAAATTCTGACATGTCAGGATATAATGCTGTTAATCTGTCCTTTTGTTGGCAAAACCATGGTAAAGCTTTGTCTTTATCAGCATTAAATTTGGCAGATTCAAAGGCTGTTTCAACTTTAAACCTCCAAGCATCATTTGCCCATTTGTTGATGATTTGGGTTTTCCACCAAGTCCAACTCTGGTGTCCATGTGCTTGTCTTATTTTGATGTACCATCTGTGAGCTGATCTGGTAAACAAGGTGTTAAACCTGGCTGTTACCAATCTGTCTGGTAATTCAAAATCCTCTTTGATCATGTCAATACCTCTAATGAATTCCATATGGTCATACTCTCCTTCACCACTGAAGTGAGGCCATTCTTTAAGTTTTGGAACTTCTTTCAAGAGTGCTTGTCCCATTGATGGTTCCAAGTTATGAAAAGAAGTGGATAATTCATTTTTTAATTGTGAATTATCAGGGTCCAATACTTGTGGATTTGAAATTCTTGTGCCCTCATTTTGATTTAGAAGTGTAGACATTCTTGGTAAGGTGTTCAGTAATTGTTCAATGTCATTCATTTTACTGTTGCTACACCTTTGGGAATTTCTGTATTCATGTTGGAAGCTTTGTATTAAATTTATTACTTCAATTTTATACATGTCTTCTTTATGTGTAAGTTCTTGCCATAACTCTGTCTGTCTTGTATTATCAGCAGTGACTTGATTCAATTTCATTGATAATTTTGATACTTTTTCTTGTGAAGCATCAAAACACTTTTTCAAGGCAATGGTATATGTCTTTACTTCAGTAAATGAATTTGAAATGTCATCAAGGACTTTCTTGTTATCTGTCTTGATAATATTTATGGCTTGTTTAATTCTTGTTTCAATCATGTCATCAATATTGAATTTAGAATATTTATCTGTTAATTCTTTAATAATGGCAGATTGTTCATTTATTTTAATGTTAGAAGAATTGTCATTATTAGAATTTTTAATTGTTCTTAAAACTTTTTCAAAACACATAAGTGTTTCATTAATTTGGCACAGACTCAGGTTGTTTGTTTTAATGTTGTTACAAATGGTGTCATTTTTATCAGAAAGATGTTTTTTCACGTCATTTATAGCATTATACAACTCTGGGATGGAATCAAATATGTCAGAAATCATTTCTGGAACCTTAATCTGGCTTCCTCCTTCTTCTGTAATTCCATCATGGTTCTGGCCATCTGAAATACATTTTCCATGGCATCCTGCTGAATCTTTGGGATTCTGTAGCCCTGGCTGTAAGGTTTTGGGGCTGGTGCCTTCCCTTTGCCCTTGTTTGGAGTTTGTGGCTGCTTTTTCACGTTGGAATTGCTGCTGCTGGCCACTGGGGCTGTTTTTGGCACTGGTTTGGCTGGTGGAGGGTTGTTTTTCCTCCATTCTAGTGTCAAAAGCATCATGTTTTTCTTCTCCATCAATGGATGCCATCCATTGAGCAATTTGCAAGTGTTGGGATGGCCCAAGAATTTTCTTACTGTCAGGTAAGAATTCATGCAATTCTTCCACAGGTCTGCAAGGATCTGGTACTCCTTGAATTGGAGTGCATTTTTGTATGCACTGTGGCTGGCTTTGTATATGTCCACAGAGGCTTGTTGTGGCGGTGTCAGCTCTTTTTGAAGGTAAAATGGTATTATCAGCTTCAGAATGACCCATTTTAGTTGTTTGGAAGTCATCAACTGACCCTTTTCCTTCTGTACCTGGTTGGCCTCTGCCATAATCACGTCTATTACCTTTTTGGGAGCTGCTTGAGGGGTTGTAGCTGGCTCCTGACCTGGTTGAAGGCATAATTATGGTTAAAAAAGGCTTAAAATAGTATTTTTACGTCAAAAACTTACTATTGGCCAAATTTTTGGCTTTCTGAAGGGTATTACTTATATCCAAGTTAATTAATTCAGAGGTTATTGGCTCAGGTTGGTTATTTTGAGTCACAATAACAGTGCTATTATGGTCTGAAATCACAGTGCTTGCAGGAATAATACTGGTAACTGTTGAGGCTGTTTCAATGTTTTCTTGTCTTACCACGTTGTCAGACACTAAAATTAATGAAAAAGCCAATTAATTAAGTAAAAAAAAGGTTATTTCAAAAAAGAAATAAAAATATAAGCCTCACTTATAATATGAAAAAAATTATTTTTTAAGGATTTTTTTGGATTATAAGTATTTTTTATATGTTTTTAAATTTTTCAATATAAGAAAAAAAAGATTTAAAAAGAGTAAAAAATATGTCACAGGTAAAATATCACGGCTGGGCCCCCAAATGTAAGGTGTGGATATGAAACTTTGATTAAAAATCAAGTACTTTTCCTGTCCTCAAAATTTGTATAAGGTAAAATTCAGTTAAAAATAGTATGAAATACTATTTTTAAGAGAAAACACGCCAATTTTATTGTTTATAACTTTATTAGTATAAAACAATAATATTATAAAAATTTATTGTTTTACCAACAATAAAAATTTATCCTAAAAATACTCTACAAGAGATATTTTAAGGCTACAAAAGAAATTTCTTCAAGAGCAATTTCAATTGGAATTAATTGAGCAAAGAACTGCAAGCAATTAATTAAAAAACAAAGTCTTTAAAAAGATTATTAAAGAGAAAACACGCCCAAAAGTGACCAGAGTGAATTTGGAAACAAAGTGACAAAGTTAACAGTGATGAAAGATGCTTTAATTCACTTTTGGGGTGGTTCAGGGGTAAAAATGATTATAAGAGTTACAAACAATGATTATAATGATTTTTTCACGTGGTTAAAAGGTTTAAAATGATTTAAAAGTGGTGGTTGGAATCTTTGATTGATTGGTTTAACAGTTTTAAACTAATTAATAAAAGGAAAAGATTCTAACATGAAGAGAAAAGTGGGGCAAAGAAGACATTCTTTTATAGCTATCAATTCTCTTACTCCAAAAGTAAAATTTACTCTTGTCAGTCGTGAAAAACAGTCTGACAACAGAAAAGCCAATTATGGCATCATTGAACCCTGGTTTAGACCAAAAAGGGCTGGTTTAAGCCATTTTTAGCCATTTTTAGCCATTTTAGACCCTTAAATCAGCCATTACTATAGCAATACCAGGCCTAGAGCCTTCAAAACACGTCAGAATGTGTGTCAGAGGCGTAGAAACCAGTTAAAACTGTTTTTATTATGATTGTTTTATCTTAAGGGTAGTTTTACCTTCTTGGCAACAGCTAAAACTACCCCAGTTGGTATCAAAACCTCATCATCAATTGAGTTCACAGACCCTGTAACTCAATTCCAGGCCAAAAGTGCTGAACTTTTGCGTGAATTTTGACATCTCATGCCTGTCAGCAAGGATTTTGGGGGTCTAGCTCCCCCTTAGAGCTGGAGTTCCTTTTCCCCCCCAAATTTAATCTTTCCAATTTATTTTTCCTTTAATTCCTCATCATGTATTATACTTATAATTTACATATGTAATTCAATTCAATTGTACAGTACAATACAGTAATAATTGACACCTCATATGTAAATCAAAGTTCACTTATGTAATACACGCGCACATTTTGACATTTCAATTGAATTCAATTGAAAATACTTCAATTCCTCATAACTTCTAAACTAAACACAACACCTCAATTTTAACACAAAAATTGATGGTTAACACCACATGTGGTGTGAATTAAATTAAGGTTTTGAGGATTTTCAACTTTTGTATTGAAAATACTAAAAACTTAATTTAAGCTTATTTAGAGTTGAGTTACAAAAATTTCACTCAGAGGTGACCCCACCTGATTTTTTATGAGGAATCCAATGGTGAAATAAAATTTATATGTTTATTTATTGGATAAAAAGTTATAATAAATTTTATTTAACTTTTTTCCAAATTTATTTATTTTTTCACAATTTTGTTAAAATTTCATTTTTACTTAAATTTTTCAAGCATAAATGTAATTTTATATTTACAAAATTTAAAGTAATTTTATTTTTTAATTATAATTAATTTTTTATTTTTAATATAATTTTATATTTATATTTTTTATTTTTATTTTAATAATATAAATAAATTGATTTTATTTATATTAATATGTTATTTTTTATATTTGTGGTCTTTTGGGTATATGAAATTACCTCTAAGGCTCACACTTCTTTTGAGGGAGGGTATGTCAGCCTGTGACTCAAAACAGAGCACTAGCATGACATCCAAAATACCATAAATAATGGTATGACAATTATTAAACAAACATAGTCAATACAGGTAATAAATAAGAGGAAAACAATCCTCTTAAATTAAACACCAACCTTATCCAAACAGAATAAGGAAACCTAGAGGAGAATAAACAAGCCAAAACCCTTATTTTCACCTCTCATCTAACTTATGCATATTTAAGTTATCCTATACCAAAATGTTATTCTTCTTGAAGCTCACATAGAGAGCTACACAATGAGATCATCCATGTTGTTGTAACACCACTACAACTGGAGATACCATAGGACCCTTATTTCAAAACCAAAACCCCCCTGAAAGTCAAAGAGGGCTTGTACAAAACTGTACAAAAGTATAACCAAATTAAAGACATAAACAAGAGCTTTAATTTGAGATACATTAGACCTCTGTATCTCTTAAATTGACTGAGGGATCTTGGTTCAAAGGTTTAACAACCAAAAATACAGATATTCTGAAAACAAGAAAGTAAACAAACCCCTGTATCTTTGGCATACACTCATACAACTGTACAGTGTAATATACCAAACTGTAGAGCTAATCAAGCCCTACAAAACTGTATCATCAGAATACAGATATCTTCCAAATTGGAGAAGATATCTGGCATGGAAGTTTTTGAAGCCTCATACAGATGTACAAAATTACATCCAAAAACTTAAAACCCTTATAACTTTTGCTATTTGAAAGAAGGGTAAACATGAAGCATACCGAATTGAAGAGCTAATCAATCCCTTCAATTCCGTGCTCTTGGATTCTTGATATCTCAAAAACTGACTAAGATATCTTGGTTGGAAGTATTTTGACCAATACTGGCCTGTACCAAACCTGTACCAACCAGTACTGTCTTGATACTTAAAATAATGGTTGTTTAAAGCTTAAAACCGCCCAGAATGACTAATATTGATCATACAGACACCAGTACAACGTCATCCAAGTGCTGACGTGGCAGGTGAAAAGTTTTTTCACCCTGTATTGACCCATAATGATCATTTGTGGTTCTAAAACCACAATTCTGCCTATGTTGACGTCAGAATTGAGGATCCAGAAGCACAGATTTACCATTGGAGTGAAAGTTTTCACTCCTCTGACGTGTGAAGAGTTAATAACTCTTGACAGTCTTGAAAGATATAAAAAGGAGGGGTTTTTCCTTGAAAACCCATCATCATTATCTTATTTACCCATATTCTTACGTGACAAAACTGTTATCCATCAGTAGTGTCCTTAGAATTATCAAAGATATAATTAGAGTATAATTATTGTAGTACTTCTTTACAGTCAGAGATATTAGAGTATTGCAACCCAGGTCCTCAATAGACTCATCACCACTGTTACCACGTAGCAGTAGGACCTGAAGAATTTAATTTATTTATTTTTTGACGTGTCACAGTCATAAGACTAGCTTGTATTTACACTTTATAGCTACAATATAGACTCACCCTGACAGACACCTCATATTCATGATTATGGGATATTATCCCATGGTAAGGCTGTATATGACAGCAGGTGGGATTTGGACCTTAAACCAGCGATAACTCTGTCAGTGTTTGAGATATCAACCTCAAATATGGTTCATTGGATAGCCCTGTATGGGCTCTACACAATGGTACCCAATTTGGTATGGTTATCATTCAATATGGCAAAGTTATTCCATGTACAAGGTTTTTTGTACATAGGCATGGTTTGGGCAAAAAGCTGTATTGAGCTTGTTTGCCTCATAACGTCTGTTATAGTTGAGATATAAAGGGGTGGATGGCACCATCAGATAGCCCTGATTTTGCTCTTTCCAAAGATACCCCACTTCAGGTATCCCACACCAAAACTGTAGAAGTTAGATGAGAGGTGAATGTTTTGTTCACCCTTATTTGGCCTGAAATTGACCATAACTCCAGTAATATTGGTACTAGCTCAGTTTGGCTGGTACCATTGGATAGCCCTGGCTTAGAGCTTCATTCTGAATACCCATTTGATGGGGTTAAGCCTCTCCTTCTGGATTTTAGATGAGAGGTGAAAATTAAGGTTTATGCTCAGCAATAACTTTGAGCAGGAATAACTTTGTATTTTCTTGTCCTATGGTGATGGGACTTAAATTTTCAGAAAGAGGTGAGTTTCCTCTATCGTTTGATACCTTTTGAGCTAATTTGGCTCAGCTCCATGTTTTGGTGGTATCTTGGCTATACCATTGGTTTATGGTATTTTGGCTGTCATGCTTGTGCTGTGGTTTTGAGTCACAGGCTGACAAGTTACAAATGGGTTAATTAATGTAATCTTCCCTGTACAAGTTATCAAGGTTAGTTGACCTTGTGTTCATGCAGAGTTTCTTGGTTTTCTACTCCTCTTAGTGGCAATTGGTTACCACTTCTTGTTGGTATTGAGGCTTTCATTGCACCCTTTTCTTTTCCCTTATTTCTCACTGTTTCTGAAGGTATCACTGGGGTAGTGGCTTGTTCCCGGGTTTCAAGTGGCATTAAGTTTTCTTCCACTGAAGAAAAGGAAATGACGACATATTTCAGTTAATACTTCTTGAAATGCTGTTTGCCTGTCTGAAAATAGCCTCTGGGCAATATATTACTATATTATACCTCTGTATTATGATATTTAATTGAAATTATCAATTCCACATCAAAAATACTGGTTTTTGGATGTATGGTGTAAAGTTTGTATCCCAATATCTTAGATATTAACTTTTAATGAACAAGTGTAATATTATCAGTGGCTATAAAATGGAAAATTGAAATTATCAATATTTCCACCACCACCTCTGAACTGTTATTTACAGTACTGAGGGTTCTTTTGAATTGAAAAAGAATTTATTAAGGGTTTTTAAATATTTTGATATCAGAAACATGCCCAAAATAGTTTTGTGGTAATTAAATCAGAACAAACCATGTGAAAAAGCAATAAGAAAGAAAAAACACAGTTGTATATGATTATATAAAACTCATAAAAAAGATGTATAATGTGTAATATATCATTTTTTTCAAGGGTTTTATGCCTAAAAAAAGAAACAATAATGCTAAAGAAGAAAAATAAGACAGAAAACTCACTCTTACAACCAAAAATAGTCAAAAAAGTTGAAAAAAACATGGCCAGGCCCCCAAATTTTCTGGTTGGGTCTATGATGAAGTGGTAAATTAATGTATATAAAATTTCAATTCTGACTTTGACATGCAGTATTGAGTTAAAAAGGGTGTCTGAGTGCTTTTGAAAGTCCTGGGTGTAATATTACTGGTCAAGTTACTATAATGAGACCTGCAATACACTAAGTAAGGTATACCTGGTTTTTTTCCCATAGTATGACTGTTTTTGGCAGTTATAATAAATATTAATTCAAGAACAGGATGGGGGTTCCTTTTATGGCAGATAAAAGGCCTCCTTTCATCCTGAAATGCAGTGGAAAGATCCTCTAGACCATCCACATAGAGAAATTGAGGATTTTGTACTTCAGAGAACAGGAATGTGGTTTACACAAGGCCTATATAGTCTGTATTGGCCTCAGATGTGGCTTCGAAACCAGATCTGGGAAATTTCCCCAAAAAAGGGTAAACATTTTCATCTGGGGACCACACAGCCCCCTTCTGAGGTGTATGAAATGTGAAAAGCTGTAAAAAACCTGTATGGTACCCCAGTATTGAAGTATGAACAAGCTTCTTAAATCTTCTATAGCTTTGTCATATTTTAAGATATGGAGGTCAACATTGGTTCCTGGTGTAGTGCTCAATGAGATCTACAAAATGGTTCCTCATTTGGTATGGATAAAATTAAATATGGCTGAGTTATGCCAGGTTCAATCTTTGTTATCAAGATATATGATTTTCTCAAAATCTGTATGCAACTTCTTTTCCCCATACCTTTTGTTCTAGATGTGTGAGCCTTAGAGTTATCTTCATATACCCAAAAGACCACAAATAACAAAATAAGATACAAATATAAATAAAATGAGTTTTTAATATTATCAAAATAAAAATATAAATATAAATACAAATTTATATACAAAAATAAAAATTTAATTATGATTGAAAATAAATTTTACATTAAATTCTAAAATTATGAAAAAGATGTTTTACTTGAAAAAATTAAGTAAAAATGAATTTTTAATAAAATCAATTAAATTAAATCATTTTTGGTAAAAAGTTACATGAAATATATTATATATTTTTATCCAATAAATAAACTTAAGAAAATGACTCCACCATTGGATCCCTCATCAAAAAATCAGGTGGGGTCACCTCTGGGTAAAATTTCTGGAACTCAATTCTAAATAAGCTTAGATTAAGTTCTTAGTATTTTCTGTACAAAAGTTGAAAACACTCAAAACTCTAATTTTATTCACACCACATGTGGTGTTAACCATCAATTTTTGTGTTAAAATTGAGGTGTTGTGTGTAGTTTAGAAGCTATGAGTAATTGAAGTATTTCGAATTGAAATGTCAAAATGTGCACATGTATTACATAAGTGAACTGTAATTTGCAATGAGGTTTTGATACCAACCAGGGCAGTTTTAACTGTTGCCAAGATGGTCAAACTACCTTAAGCTAGAAAAATATCAGTAGAAAAAGTTTTAACTAGTTTCTACGTCTCTTACACACATTCTGACTTGTTTTGGAGGTTCTAGATCAGGTATTACTATAGTAATGGCTGATTTAAGTGTCTAAAATGGCTAAAACCAGCCCTTTTTCGGTCTAAACCAGGGTTCAATGATGCCATAATTGGCTATTCTATTTTCAGAATGTTTTTGACAACTGACAAGATTAAATTTTACTTTTGAAGTAAGGAAATTTATGGCTATAAAAGAATGTGCTCTTTGGCCCACTTTCCTCTTCATGTTATAATCTTTTCCTTTTATAATTAGTTTAAAAGCTGTTAAACCAATCAATAAAACATTCCACCCACCCTTTTTAAATAATTTTAAACCTTTTAAACACATGAAAAAGTCATTATAATCATTGTTTGTAACTCTTATAATCATTTTTACCCCTTGAACCACCCCGTAAGTGAATTGAAGCATCTTTCATCACTATTAACTTTGTCACTTTGTTTCCAAATTCACTCTGGTCAATTTCGTGCCTGTTTTCTCTTTATATATATTTTTAAATACTTTTGTCTTAAATTACTTTCTTGCAGTTCTTTGCTCAATTAATTTCAATTTAAATTGCTCTTGAAAAATTTCATTTTTAGCCTTAAATATCTCTTGTAAAGTATTTTAGAATTAGTTTTTATTTTTGGTAGAACAATATATCTTTAGAAAAATATTTCTTTATACTTATAAAGTTAAAAACAAGAAAACTTTTGTGTTTTCTCTTAAAAATACTATTTCATACTATTTTTTAATTATATTTTACCTTACACAAATTTTGAGGACAGGAAAAGTACTTGATTTTTAATCAAAGTTTCATATCCAAACCATACATTTGGGGGCCCAGCCATTATATTCTACCTGTGACATAATTTTTTCCTCTATTCAAATCTTTTTTTATTATATTGAAAAATATAAAAATATATAAAAATACTTATAATTTAAAAAATTCATAAAAAATAATTTTTTTCATGTTATAAGTGAGGCTTTATTTTTTCATTTCTCTTTTGAAAAAAATGATTTTACCTAATAAATTGGCTTTTTCATTAATTTGAGTTTCTGAAGATGTGGTAAGACAAGAAAATATTGAAACAGCCTCAACAGTAACAAGCATTATTCCTGCAAGTACTGTGAATTCTGACTATAATAGTACAGTTATCATGAATCAGAATAATCAACCTGAACCAATTTCTTCTGAATTAATTAACTTGGATATAATTAATATCCTTAAGAAGGCAAATAACTTGGCCAATAGTAAGTTTTTTGACAAAAAATACTATTTTCAAGCCTTTTAACCATAAAATATGCCTTCAACCAGATCAGGAGCCAGCTATAACCACTAAAGCAGCTCCCAAATATCATTTTTATTTATATTTTATTATTAAAGGAAATTATTCCACCTTTTTAATTTTTTGCAACAATAATAAAGGGCCATAAATATATTAAATTATCATATACTGATATATGTATTTTATTGTATCAATATTTTTGATGTGTTTTTTGTATTATTTTATTAATTTATTAGTATAAACATTTTATTCCATAATTATAATAATTAATTATTATTATGATCATCTTTTAAGTCATTCTTTAAACTTCATCAGGACATTCAGAGTACAATTAGTAAAATATTAGTAAATTTCAATTAGTGTTTCATGGTCAAACCTTGAAAATACAGTTGGAATGGAAAAGACCAATACCTCAAAGGCCAGGTGATTGGTTTCTTCAAGTGGACTTCTTAGTATCCCTCATCAATCACAATCCTGGGTCCTTGGAAGCCTTCCTTTAAAACAAAATGGGGGACTGATGGAAGGGAGTTTTTAAAATTTATCCATTGTATTTGTGAGAAAAAATGCTGCATAATGATATATAATACCATATATTCGCTGTGAGCCTTAGAGGTATTTTCAGATACCCAAAAGACTACAAATAATAAAATAAGATAAAATTATAAATAATAGAAGATTCTCTATATCATCAAAACAAAAATTGAAATATAAATACAAATTTATACACAAGAATGAAAATGCAATTATAATTTGAAAATAAAATTTCATTGAAATTTTAGATTGTGAAATCACATTTTTACTTGAAAAAATTGTAAATAAAAATGAATTTTCAACAAAAATACCAAAATTGAAATATCTTTGGAAAAAATTCAAATAAAAATTATCATAACTTTTTATCCCACAAATTAACATATGAGAATTAGTTCACCATTGAACTCATCATAAAAATAAGGTGGGGTCACCTCTGGGTAAAGTTTCTGTAACACAACTCTAACTAAGCTCAAATTAAGTTTCTAGTATTTTCTATACATAAGTTGAATATCCTCAAAACCATCATTTACTTCACAACGAATGGGGTGTTAAACATGAATTTTTGTGGGAGAATTCAGGTGTTGCATTTAGTTTAGAATTTATGAGGAACCGAAGTATTTTCAATTGAAATGTCAAAATGTGCGCATGTATTACATAAGTAAACTTTAATTTACATATGAAGTGTCAATTATTACCTTTTTCTATTGTAACACATGATGAGGAAATAAAGAAAAAACAAATAGGAAAAATTGATTCTGGGGGGGAAGAGGAATCTTAGCTCCATGGGGGAACCAGACCCCCAAACTCCTTAATGACAGGCGTCAGATTTCACTATACATGCAAAGGTTCATCACTTCTGGCCTGGAAATGAGTCAAAGGGTCTGTGTCTCAATTGATGATCAGGTTTTGACACCAACCAGGGCAGGTTTAACTGTTTCCAAGAGCATAAAGCTACCCTTAAGATAAAACAAACATTATAAAAATGTTTTAACTCCCATTACGTCTCTTACACACATTTTGACATGTTTTCAAGACTTAAAACTAGGTATTACTATAGAAATGGCTGACTTAAGGGTCAAAAATGGCTAAAAATAGCAAAAAATGGCTAAAACCAGCCCTTTCTTGGTCTAAACCAGGGTTCAATTATTCCATGATTGGGGTTTATGTTGTCAGAGCTATTTCCACGACTGCAAAGAGTAACTTTTAGTTTTGGAGTAAGAAAATTGATGGCTATAAAAGAATTTCTTCTTTTCCCAACTTTTTTCTTCATGTTAGAATCTTTTCCTTTTATAATGAGCTTAAACATTGTTAAATGTTTGATCAAAGTGTCATATCCACACCTTACATACCCCATCAATGGTTGCTGCAGTTATGAGTGAAGGAATGGGGATTTTTTTCCTGTTTCTTTTGGGTAAAGCCTTTTTAAAGGTTTGTTTGTGGTCTCTGGTGATTTCCAGAGGCTGTTACTTGAATTCTGAGGGTGCATTGTTAACAATGGCCTGTTAAAGATTTTTGGCCATTTTCCCCATTGGGAGTTTATGGCTCAAAACAGGCCAGGTGGGATAACCCATTGGAATCAGAACACATGGGGCCTCAATTGACCTACAGTCAGTTTTGTACTCACCGTAAAATTACAGACCCCAAGGCATAGAGGCCATAGTGGTGTCAAATGATCCAAAACCCCTACTGAAAGGGAGTTGGCAATAAATCCTGGAGATATTTGGTTGGGACACAGGCCCTGAGGCCTAATTCCATTAGGATGGCCTGGGGGGCCTGGGTTATGAAAAGGACCTAAAAGTACCTTGTTCCTGCATATGGCTTGTGAGCCATGACTGGCAATTGAGGGAAGAACTGGCCAGAAAAATAGGTGTGGCCCAGAGGCCAATAACACCACAAAGTGCCAATTGCCCATGAAATCTTCAAATGAAATTCTTTTCATAGATCACCAATTGGGGGATCTTTGCCATGGTTTTGAAACCCACCTGTCAATTTCTAAAAACTTTAGACCTCATCCTTATTTGTCAAAATATTATTATTAGATCGTGATACAGTTTTTTTCTCCTGTTCTTGACAAATATGGCTTGTGCCTTGGTAAATTATAATTTAAGGGCAATAAAGGCAGAAATTTTTGAAAATTTCAGAACAATTTACATGAAAAAGGAGCTTATAAGTTATTTTATCTCTCCCGTTATACCTTCACTATAATGTCTGAGTGAACACTGTTTTTGTAGTATATAATCTACTTATTTTAAATGATTTCCATTTTGTTAATTTCTTTTGAGTTTATGCTGGCTAGAAAGGGTTGGTGCTTTTATCTTCCTGGATATTCTGGTTTCAGAAAGTATTCTACCACTTTTTATTCTGATATATTTCCCAAAAGCTACTATCTGATTCATTTATCTTGTAAGGTGTGGATATGAAACTTTGATTAAAAATCAAGTACTTTTCCTGTCCTCAAAATTTGTATAAGGTAAAAATCAATTAAAAATAGTATGAAATATTATTTTTAAGAGAAAACACGCCAATTTTATTGTTTATAACTTTATTAGTATAAAACAATAATATTATAAAAATTTATTGTTTTACCAACAATAAAAATTTATCCAAAAAATACTCTACAAGAGATATTTTAAGGCTACAAAAGAAATTTCTTCAAGAGCAATTTCAATTGGAATTAATTGAGCAAAGAACTGCAAGCAATTAATTAAAGAACAAAGTCTTTAAAAAGAATATTAAAGAGAAAACACGCCCAAAAGTGACCAGAGTGAATTTGGAAACAAAGTGACAAAGTTAACAGTGATGAAAGATGCTTTAATTCACTTTTGGGGTGGTTCAGGGGTAAAAATGATTATAAGAGTTACAAACAATGATTATAATGATTTTTTCACGTGGTTAAAAGGTTTAAAATGATTTAAAAGTGGTGGTTGGAATCTTTTATTGATTGGTTTAACAGTTTTTAAACTAATTAATAAAAGGAAAAGATTCTAACATGAAGAGAAAAGTGGGACAAAGAAGACATTCTTTTATAGCCATCAATTCTCTTACTCCAAAAGTAAAATTTACTCTTGTCAGTCGTGAAAAACAGTCTGACAACAGAAAAGCCAATTATGGCATCATTGAACCCTGGTTTAGACCAAAAAGGGCTGGTTTAAGCCATTTTTAGCCATTTTTAGCCATTTTAGACCCTTAAATCAGCCATTACTATAGCAATACCAGGCCTAGAGCCTTCAAAACACGTCAGAATGTGTGTCAGAGTCGTAGAAACCAGTTAAAACTGTTTTTACTCTGATGGTTTTATCTTAAGGGTAGTTTTACCCTCTTGGCAACAGCTAAAACTACCCCAGTTGGTATCAAAACCTCATCATCAATTGAGTCCACAGACCCTGTTACTCAATTCCAGGCCAAAAGTGATGAACTTTTGCGTGAATTTTGACATCCCACGCCTGTCAGCAAGGATTTTGGGGGTCTAGCTCCCCCTTAGAGCTGGAGTTCCTTTTCCCCCCCAAATTTAATCTTTCCAATTTATTTTTCCTTTAATTCCTCATCATGTATTATACTTATAATTTACACATGTAATTCAATTCAATTATACAGTACAATACAGTAATAATTGACACCTCATATGTAAATCAAAGTTCACTTATGTAATACACGCGCACATTTTGACATTTCAATTGAATTCAATTGAAAATACTTTAATTCCTCATAACTTCTAAACTAAACACAACACCTCAATTTTAACACAAAATTTGATGGTTAACACCACATGTGGTGTGAATTAAATTAAGGTTTTGAGGATTTTCAACTTTTGTATTGAAAATACTAAAAACTTAATTTAAGCTTATTTAGAGTTGAGTTACAAAAATTTCACTCAGAGGTGACCCCACCTGATTTTTTATGAGGAATCCAATGGTGAAATAAAATTTATATGTTTATTTATTGGATAAAAAGTTATAATAAATTTTATTTAACTTTTTTCCAAATTTATTTGTTTTTTCACAATTTTGTTAAAATTTCATTTTTACTTAAATTTTTCAAGTATAAATGTAATTATATATTTACAAAATTTAAAGTAATTTTATTTTTAAATTATAATTAATTTTTTATTTTTAATATAATTTTATATTTATATTTTTTATTTTTATTTTAATAATATAAATAAATTTATTTTATTTATATTAATATGTTATTTTTTATATTTGTGGTCTTTTGGGTATATGAAATTACCTCTAAGGCTCACATTCCCTCCCCCTAAAAAAGAATATTACTTTGTAATATTGGTGTTTCTAGTGTGTCTGAATCTCCTCAGGAGTTTGGTGGCTTCTGGTATATCTTTCTCTTCTAACCATTCATCTTCACAAGTTGGGTCACTGTACCTAACAAGGTATTCCCTTACTTTCTTGGTTCTTAATTTCCTTTCTTTAAGAACTTTGGTTATTTTCTTAGTACCAGATGTCTCAATAGGAGGTATAACTTGGGGAATCTTATTCCTCAAGGGAAATTTCTCAGCATCACTAGATTTGTATGGCTTTATCAAGCTTACTGGAAATGTAGGGTGCTTATTGCTAAGTTCTTCAGATAACTCTACTTCAACAGCATTTTCTCCATGGAGGGCCTTAATCACAAAAGGTCCTGCAAAGGAGTCTTTTAACTTTTTACATCCTTTGATGTTATTGAAGTTAGTGGTGGATACAAGAACTAGGTCCCCCACTTTGAAATCTGGAGTTGCATGAGATTTATCCCATTTGTCTTTAGCATATGCAAAAGAGTCCTCCATGCATCTCACTGCATGCTTTCTAGCTTTGTCTAGCATTCCTTTGAAGCTAGCAGCTGTGGGATGTATTTCAATTAAGTCTTTCCTCAAGGAATCTTGGGGTAACTTGGGGTTCCATCCTTTTTCTAGAATAGCAGGAGTCTGATTGGTACTGGAATGGATTGATGTTTTATATGCTAATTCCAGTGCTGGTAACAGAGTACACCAATCATGGGTAAATCCATCACAATCTTTGAATTCAAGGCCATATGCACAAAATCTTCTCACCATGTCCTCTAAGGTTTGGATCATTCTTTCAGCCAGACCATCAGTTTGTGGGTGGTAGGCTGTAGAGAAAGACAGTTTTGTGCCAAATAATTGGTGAAGATTTGTCCATAGAGCTGAAGTGAATTTGGGATCTCTATCACTGATGATATTTGTAAATATCCCAGTCCATGACACTACTCTATTCCATATCAGAAGAGCTGTATCCATGGCTGTATCATCTTTGTGACATGGTAAAAAGATTGGAGTTTTACTGAATCTGTCCACAATTACTAGGCAAGCATTATAGCTCCTGTCACCTCCTGGTGGTAGGCCAGTTACCCAATCCATATGGACAATTTCCCAAGGTCTGTTTGGTTCTTGGATTTTCATCATATTTCCAAGTCTTTTGCCAGTGGATTTATTTGCCTTTTGGCATCTGTCACAGGTTTTGCAATATTCTGCAACATCTTTTTGCCACATTGGCCACCATATGCAGGTCTTTACTTTCTCTCTTGTTCTGTCCTCAGAAAGATGTCCTGAAAAGGGACTATCATGGCATTCTTTCAGTACAAGATTGATTAATGACCTGTCTACAACTGTCATGACACATGTGTGCTTGGTTCTGTGGTAAATTATACCATCCAGTAGGTGAAATCTCCCTTCATTATAAGATTTTCTCCATACTTCATCCAAGGCATGTATTAGAGAGCTGTCTTTACAGTCTTTGTTAAGTAATTGGCATAAGATGCTACAATTCTTATCTTGAGTGTAACTATTTCTGACTTCTTCAAAGAAGGTGGTGTTCAAGTCTGTAACACTTATTCCTTCTATTGGAATTTGTGGTGAAGCTTCTTCTGGAACATAAGCAGGATTATCAATGTTATTTGGTAATGGCCATCTGCTTAGTCCATCTGCATTCTTATGAATATTCCCATCCTTATGAACAATAGTCATATTGCCTCTGTATTCTTGTATGGCTATTTGCCATCTGAGCATGTGTCTGTTAGGTGTTTTCATGTTCAAAAGTGATTTCACAGCTGTACAATCTGTTATTACTTCAAAAACACATCCCTCTAAGAAATAGTTCAATTTCTCTAAGGCCCAGACAAGGCATAGACATTCCATTTGACTTGCTCCATATCTGGCTTCAGTTGGTTTGATTTGCCTGGATATGAAACATATTGGTCCTTCTACAGGTTTGTGATTTATGATCTGAACTTGGTGAAGTGCAGCACCTAGTCCATCCCCTGATGCATCAATATACAGTTTGAAAGGCAATTTAAAGTCTGGCATCAGTAAGAGTGGAGCAGTGGTCAATGCTTCTCTTAGAGACTCAAAAGCTTTGACTCTGTCAACAGTCATCTCAAATACTGTGTCTTTGTCACACAACTTATAAAGTGGTCTTGCTATGGATGCAAAGTCTTTAATGTGCTGCCTGTAATATCCTGCAAAACCTAAGAATGACTGAATTTCCTTCTTATTCTGAGGCATGGGTTTTAACAATACTGCTGCAACTTTGTTTTTATCAATTCCAAGGGACAAACCAGATACAACATGTCCTAGTGCCTTAAGTTCTTTAAATCCAAAATGACATTTCTTCAAGGAGATTTTCATGTTTACTGATTGGATTTTTGTCAAAACTTTTGATAATCTGTACATGTGCTCCTCCCAAGTCTTTGAACAGATAATAATGTCATCAATGTAAATGATTAACCATCCCTCTGAGAGTTCTTCAGGGAAGATTTCATTCATCATTCTTTGGAAGTGTGAAGGTGCATTTTTGATACCAAAGGGCATCCTTAAGTATTCATACACTCCACAATGAACAATAATTCTCAAGTATTTTCTTGCTCTTGGTGTTACTACATTTTGATGGAATCCTTTAAGGGCATCCATAGTGGTTATATACACTGCTTGAGCTATTTGAGTAAGGGCAATTTGGATTTTTGGTATTGGGTATCTGTCTGGAACAGTGTAAGTGTTCAGAGCTCTAAAATCCCCAACCATTCTGGATTTTCCATTATGCCACGCCACTATGACTGGTGTAGTTATTTCTACTTCCTCATTGTGGCCTACTTTTCTTATTACACCAAGGTCTAGAAGTTCTTTGATATGAATTTCTAGAGCTTCTCTTGATTTTGGACTTGCTGGATAAGCAGGTCTTCTTAAGAGTGGTGGATAAGGTCTCTCAATGTTAAGAATGATGTCAACTTCATGACCAATAATTGCTCCCAGGGGTTCTTTGTCTGTAGCAAATGCTCCTCTGTGGTCATACAAAAGGGAAGAAAGTTCATTTTCTTGCTTATCAGTTAGATGAAGGCTTATTTCAGCCTCATTTAACTGTTCAGACTTGAATTTCTCTAACTCTAAGTTGACTGGTGATACTTTGTTTGCTGTAATTTGTCTTTTAAAGGGTAAAAAGGCAAATTTCTGGCGCTTATTGTCTCCAATTGTAAAGTATCTGTCTTTGTTATTATGTAAATCTATCCCATACATGATTAAATAGTCATTTCCCAATATAAAATGGGTACTAGAGCAATTTTCCATAACAACAAATTCAACTGTGATCCTTAAATTCCCATTTATGTGTGGGAATATGACATTGGTCTCAAAGATTCCTAATGCTTTCATTGGGTTACTTGCACTGTTGAATTTTATACCATCAATTGGTAACAATTGGTCTTCAAAATTTGGTACACAAGTCTTAAGAAAAGATTTTCCAACACAAGAGCAGAAGGCTCCTGGGTCAAGCAAAAGTTTGGTGGGTTTGTTGTCAATCACCACTTCTGTTATACAGGAGTTACCAGCTGTATAACCTTTTCCTCTGTTTGGTTTTGTCTTCATAAGTTGTGCATCTTGAACTTTTGATAAATCAACTTGACCATTGCTCAATTGTGGTAAGTGGGAATAAGATTCCATGATGTCAAAAGTGGCATTGATATTTTCTATATCTTTTGAAGATTCAGAGAATATGGATGACTTATCATCTGAATTGTCTTCAATTATGTCTTCTTTTTCAACATCTGGTTCTTTTTCAATGTCAATTTCATTGATTTTCCCCCTTTTTGGACATGTATTGGCTAAATGGGTGGTGCTTTGGCAAATATGGCATTTTCTGACTGTATCTGCAGATTTATATTTAATATTACTAGAATTTTCTTTGGGGTTTTTGTCCACAGAATCTTTCCAAGGTGTATTAAACCTTGTTTTAAGATTCACCCTACTAGAACCAATTTTGGTTCTGGTGGTTACTTCTTCCAGTATATTGATAATATCCTCTGCTGAAGATTGTTCAGTAGTCCTGCTTTTGACAGCATGCTCTAAGTCACCTCCACATTTTCTCAGAATTTTTCTATGGATCATAAATTCTGACATGTCAGGATATAATGCTGTTAATCTGTCCTTTTGTTGGCAAAACCATGGTAAAGCTTTGTCTTTATCAGCATTAAATTTGGCAGATTCAAAGGCTGTTTCAACTTTAAACCTCCAAGCATCATTTGCCCATTTGTTGATGATTTGGGTTTTCCACCAAGTCCAACTCTGGTGTCCATGTGCTTGTCTTATTTTGATGTACCATCTGTGAGCTGATCTGGTAAACAAGGTGTTAAACCTGGCTGTTACCAATCTGTCTGGTAATTCAAAATCCTCTTTGATCATGTCAATACCTCTAATGAATTCCATATGGTCATACTCTCCTTCACCACTGAAGTGAGGCCATTCTTTAAGTTTTGGAACTTCTTTCAAGAGTGCTTGTCCCATTGATGGTTCCAAGTTATGAAAAGAAGTGGATAATTCATTTTTTAATTGTGAATTATCAGGATCCAATACTTGTGGATTTGAAATTCTTGTGCCCTCATTTTGATTTAGAGGTGTAGACATTCTTGGTAAGGTGTTCAGTAATTGTTCAATGTCATTCATTTTACTGTTGCTACACCTTTGGGAATTTCTGTATTCATGTTGGAAGCTTTGTATTAAATTTATTACTTCAATTTTATACATGTCTTCTTTATGTGTAAGTTCTTGCCATAACTCTGTCTGTCTTGTATTATCAGCAGTGACTTGATTCAATTTCATTGATAATTTTGATACTTTTTCTTGTGAAGCATCAAAACACTTTTTCAAGGCAATGGTATATGTCTTTACTTCAGTAAATGAATTTGAAATGTCATCAAGGACTTTCTTGTTATCTGTCTTGATAATATTTATGGCTTGTTTAATTCTTGTTTCAATCATGTCATCAATATTGAATTTAGAATATTTATCTGTTAATTCTTTAATAATGGCAGATTGTTCATTTATTTTAATGTTAGAAGAATTGTCATTATTAGAATTTTTAATTGTTCTTAAAACTTTTTCAAAACACATAAGTGTTTCATTAATTTGGCACAGACTCAGGTTGTTTGTTTTAATGTTGTTACAAATGGATTCATTTTCATCAGAAAGATGTTTTTTCACGTCATTTATAGCATCATACAACTCTGGGATGGAATCAAATATATCAGAAATCATTTCTGGAACTTTAATCTGGCTTCCTCCTTCTTTTGTAATTCCATCATGGTTCTGGCCATCTGAAATACATTTTCCATGGCATCCTGCTGAATCCTTGGGATTCTGTAGCCCTGGCTGTAAGGTTTTGGAGCTTGTGCCTTCCCTTTGCCCTTGTTTGGAGGTTGTGGCTGCTTTTTCACGTTGGATGTGCTGCTGCTGGCCACTGGGGCTGTTTTTGGTACTGGTTTTGGTGGTGGAGGGTTGTTTTTCCTCCATTCCAGTGTCAAAAGCATCATGTTTTTCTTCTCCATCAATGGATGCCATCCATTGAGCAATTTGCAAGTGTTGGGATGGCCCAAGAATTTTCTTACTGTCAGGTAAGAATTCATGCAATTCTTCCACAGGTCTGCAAGGATCTGGTACTCCTTGAATTGGAGTGCATTGTTGTATGCACTGTGGCTGGCTTTGTATATGTCCACAGAGGCTTGTTGTGGCGGTGTCAGCTCTTTTTGAAGGTAAAATGGTATTATCAGCTTCAGAATGACCCATTTTAGTTGTTTAGAAGTCATCAACTGACCCTTTTCCTTCTGTACCTGGTTGGCCTCTGCCATAATCACGTCTATTACCTTTTTGGGAGCTGCTTGAGGGGTTGTAGCTGGCTCCTGACCTGGTTGAAGGCATAATTATGGTTAAAAAAGGCTTAAAATAGTATTTTTACGTCAAAAACTTACTATTGGCCAAATTCTTAGCCTTCTGAAGAGTATTACTTATGTCCAAGTTAATTAATTCAGAAGATATTGGTTCAGGCTGGTTATTTTGAGTCACAATAACAGTGCTATTATGATCAGAATTAACAGTACTGGCAGGGATAATGCTGGTTACTGTTGAGGCTGTTTCAATGTTTTCTTGTCTTACCACGTTGTCAGACACTAAAATTAATGAAAAAAGCCAATTAATTAAGTAAAAAAAGGTTATTTCAAAAAAGAAATAAAAATATAAGCCTCACTTATAATATGAAAAAAATTATTTTTTAAGGATTTTTTGGATTATAAGTATTTTTTATATGTTTTTAAATTTTTCAATATAAGAAAAAAGATTTAAAAAGAGTAAAAAAATATGTCACAGGTAAAATATCACGGCTGGGCCCCCAAATGTAAGGTGTGGATATGAAACTTTGATTAAAAATCAAGTACTTTTCCTGTCCTCAAAATTTGTATAAGGTAAAAATCAATTAAAAATAGTATGAAATATTATTTTTAAGAGAAAACATGCCAATTTTATTGTTTATAACTTTATTAGTATAAAACAATAATATTATAAAAATTTATTGTTTTACCAACAATAAAAATTTATCCAAAAAATACTCTACAAGAGATATTTTAAGGCTACAAAAGAAATTTCTTCAAGAGCAATTTCAATCGGAATTAATTGAGCAAAGAACTGCAAGCAATTAATTAAAGAACAAAGTCTTTAAAAAGAATATTAAAGAGAAAACACGCCCAAAAGTGACCAGAGTGAATTTGGAAACAAAGTGACAAAGTTAACAGTGATGAAAGATGCTTTAATTCGCTTTTGGGGTGGTTCAGGGGTAAAAATGATTATAAGAGTTACAAACAATGATTATAATGATTTTTTCACGTGGTTAAAAGGATTAAAATGATTTAAAAGTGGTGGTTGGAATCTTTTATTGATTGGTTTAACAGTTTTTAAACTAATTAATAAAAGGAAAAGATTCTAACATGAAGAGAAAAGTGGGACAAAGAAGACATTCTTTTATAGCCATCAATTCTCTTACTCCAAAAGTAAAATTTACTCTTGTCAGTCGTGAAAAACAGTCTGACAACAGAAAAGCCAATTATGGCATCATTGAACCCTGGTTTAGACCAAAAAGGGCTGGTTTAAGCCATTTTTAGCCATTTTTAGCCATTTTAGACCCTTAAATCAGCCATTACTATAGCAATACCAGGCCTAGAGCCTTCAAAACACGTCAGAATGTGTGTCAGAGTCGTAGAAACCAGTTAAAACTGTTTTTACTCTGATGGTTTTATCTTAAGGGTAGTTTTACCCTCTTGGCAACAGCTAAAACTACCCCAGTTGGTATCAAAACCTCATCATCAATTGAGTCCACAGACCCTGTAACTCAATTCCAGGCCAAAAGTGATGAACTTTTGCGTGAATTTTGACATCCCACGCCTGTCAGCAAGGATTTTGGGGGTCTAGCTCCCCCTTAGAGCTGGAGTTCCTTTTCCCCCCCAAATTTAATCTTTCCAATTTATTTTTCCTTTAATTCCTCATCATGTATTATACTTATAATTTACACATGTAATTCAATTCAATTATACAGTACAATACAGTAATAATTGACACCTCATATGTAAATCAAAGTTCACTTATGTAATACACGCGCACATTTTGACATTTCAATTGAATTCAATTGAAAATACTTTAATTCCTCATAACTTCTAAACTAAACACAACACCTCAATTTTAACACAAAATTTGATGGTTAACACCACATGTGGTGTGAATTAAATTAAGGTTTTGAGGATTTTCAACTTTTGTATTGAAAATACTAAAAACTTAATTTAAGCTTATTTAGAGTTGAGTTACAAAAATTTCACTCAGAGGTGACCCCACCTGATTTTTTATGAGGAATCCAATGGTGAAATAAAATTTATATGTTTATTTATTGGATAAAAAGTTATAATAAATTTTATTTAACTTTTTTCCAAATTTATTTATTTTTTCACAATTTTGTTAAAATTTCATTTTTACTTAAATTTTTCAAGTATAAATGTAATTATATATTTACAAAATTTAAAGTAATTTTATTTTTAAATTATAATTAATTTTTTATTTTTAATATAATTTTATATTTATATTTTTTATTTTTATTTTAATAATATAAATAAATTTATTTTATTTATATTAATATGTTATTTTTTATATTTGTGGTCTTTTGGGTATATGAAATTACCTCTAAGGCTCACATATCTCCTTCATTATTTTTGATAAGCATTTGTTACCTTTCTATTCTTTCTGATAGATAGTCACTTAATATCTTACATTAACTAACTAATCCTTCAAAAAACCAGAAATCATGAAAAAAATCTGCCTGATTTGTGGAAATCAAAATCTTTGTTAAACAATTCCATTTTAAAATATGTGACAAACTCAAGTGAAAGATGGAAATTATAAACTCTCAGAATTCTTACTTAACCATTAAGATTCATAACATATATGAAAATTAGAAAGACATAAAACACAGAATCACAAAATTTTGACTTAATAATGTAATAAATTACATAATGAAAGGGGATGATTTCAAGAGGACATCAAGAAATACAAATACAATCAATGATAAACATCCTCAACCAAACCCTCAAATGCTAAGACAAAGTAGAAGCCATAATATAAAATAAACAAAGATATGAAAAGACCCACAAAAAACCTGACTTCAATGCAGGAGGCCAAGTCCTCATCTCAACACTGAACTGCAACAATTTGAAATGTCCTAAGAAAATGGGAGAGTCATTGAGGTACCACAACACTAGGTGTGGTGGTAACTCAGGCCTCAGCTGTGGTAATGTTGTGTGCTCATTTCAAAGTATGAGAAAGATATATTAATACCCAGTATTCCCATATTTGATTCATATGGTACCACCATAATATCTTACTTATCTGGCCTTTTTTTTAACCACTAATCTTAAAAGTAACACAATCTGTATTGAGGATTACCACAAACCTTTGGTACCCATATTGTTTTTTATTTGGTTATTTGGTTTCAGACTCACCTAAAAAACAACAAGAATAATGGGAAAGAGATATTGAAATCTACCTAATTTCTTGAATTCTAGAAATCAGTGATAAACAAGGCTACAATGCTCTTATATCATTGAAAAATAGAGATTTCTCCTATTAAGGATATCAAAGCATTCTTTTTGGGTTCAAATTTTGTATTTCTCAAACAAACATTCAATCAGAAAGATAGAGATGTAATATTAAAAATGAAAGAGAAAATATCTAAATATATTTCCTATAGATCCATATTTCTGTTTGATCCCAAGAGTTTTAAAGAAGATATATTATAAAAGAATTCAACAAAGTTTCAAATTAATTGCCAATAAGTCAATTATCACTGAACAGATATTGATTTTTGCCCTCCAAGTTTCATTTAATCTCATTTCAAAGACTTGTCAAATGTTGTTCAAAAAACCATAGATTGTAGTCAGTATATGGTATATCAGATCTTACTGGTTTATTATTTCATATTATATCTTGTACTATGAATTAATCACTGAATCTAATATCAGATAACGTTCAGCTCCCAATCTTCTTTTCATTCACTAAACAATACTCTTAATAAATAACTTCTCCTTTTTGAAGTTAATTAAGTTGGGCAATTATTTCAGAATTAATACTAACTAGTTTCATTAGAAAATCTGGTTAACTTTCCAAAGAATATGGCTTAAAGACAGGCAGGAATTTTCAAAAGAGGATTACATAATTCTAAATGGATCCTTGAGATATAATGACAAAAAAGCTCTCTTGATTCAATTTGATGACAAAAACGTAAGTTTTTTACAAAGATGTAACATCTAAAAAATGAAATAATTATAATGATATTTTAAAAGGATATTTCTTCCAAATATAGAATACCCCCATTGAATAATATACAAGAAAGATGATCTATAAAAAATATTCCACAATCAGATGGGGTCGCGATATGCTTTGCAAGCTTCTACAAACTTATTTCTGGATTTTTCTTAATTCTATCTCCTTACTTCCTTCATTTCCCTCAAAATGCACTTCTTTTTTCAAAACTTCCAATTATTCCTCTTGCTTTTTCTTAACATTGGTTATTCTTGTTGACTTCTTGTATATTCATAGTCATAATACTAATAATTAGTTGGAAAGTCAATTGTAGTTTTTTTTGGAAATAAAATAACCTTCCAATAATTTTTGCAAGAATTTGAAAAGTCCTGAGTTGTTAATAGATTAATATCTTTATTTCCTTATGGGGATTGCCTTTCTCTAAATTTGATGAATCTGCAATTATGAAATATATGAATTCAGAATTCTCTTGAAGATCCCAAAAATACTAGAATTCTATAAATCAAATTATACTAATAATCAAGATTTAACAGCTATATCTCCGGCGTTTGAAGTATTTTTTGAAATCCTTGTGGTATTTCTTAAATACCCAGATGGGCCTCTAATAACTCTATCAGAAGTTTTTGAATATAAAAAGCTCATGAAATATTTATATGCAAAATATTCATGAGTTTTCTGAATGTGAAGATGAATAACATTTTGATGAGTAGTAGATGCAATTATTTAAGCCTGAATTTGGATACAAGAAAATAAATTCACATGTGGTATCCCAAGAGGGTGAATAAGATCAAATTAACTTCATGAGGTGAAAATTTGGAAGTTGAATATGCTCTAACTAGCTCCTTAATGTGGTAATATGAAAGATGACTAAACAATTTACCTTTGATACCAAATAAGGGTATGTGAGAGTTTGGTTTTTTCCTTTTCACAAAAACAATGGCATTCTGACAAATCCTATACCAAATATACACAAAACTAGTTTTATTCAATTCTGAGGAGTTACAAATACTGTAATTATACACAAGGTATTTCTTATTCAATAGAGGGGATAGTGTTATGAGATGAATTAGTATGATTACACATAGATTAGTCAAACTGGACCAAACACATCAAAGAAGGCCAAGATACCCAAATTCTGAGGCATCTTGGTAATACCCAGCTCAAAATATTGTATCCATAGCTGAGTCTTTCTAAAACAGTTTTTAAAATGATTTGGGAACTATTCCTACTAAGTCTACGTCCCATTGGTCATTAGAAAAGAGCATATAGGGTGCTTTTTCAATGTGTCAAGAAGGTAATGAAAACCTTTGAATCACTTTAAAAATTCAATTCTTAAGTACATATAATGATAAAAGAAGAAATGGTTTATTTCATAGCTTTCATGTCGTTTTCATAAAACTACTTCATAGTCATCAGTTGTTGCTATGCTACTTTAACATAAGAAATAAAAATAGAGTAAGTTTTAAAAAAATCATTTAGATTGAAATTATTCCATAATTTCTCTCAAGCTTTCATATATTTTTAAGGAAGTATAAATACCCAATAAAAGAAGAAATCTTTGTGGTCCAGTAAGCTCAATTGAAACATTTACTTGAAGTCTTATAAAAAAGATTCTATCTGAAACAATAAATATTCGTTATCTCACAAAGGCGACCGGCTCAGATAAAGTTTACAATATTATAAATAGACTTTAAGACACCTTTTCTTTATAAGAAATAAAAAACTAATGTTGTAACTCCATTTTTCTTGACCATAAATGGCATGGTATCCATTTAAAATTTCATCATTAAGGAATTGTCATAATTTGACTTCAGAAAAAGTGATCCAATCATGAAGGATAATAGTCTCACTGGCTTCTAACTCATTCATTCCTTTTTTTACTCCTTTGGAATCGTCTTTCAGCTGTTTTTGACTTCAAGAAAATCCAAAATCAACTCAAAAGTCTCAACAAAGACACGAATTATATTAAAATGAAAAAGGGTACTATTATACCTTAATCAAAAATCAAATTACCTATAGCCACATATTTCCTCAGCTCCATAAAATAACTTATTATCTAGATATTGGTGATAAAAGAATAATAAGAATACAAGTTCTATACTAAAAAAAGAATATGCTTGAAATAAAATGTCTATATGGTTTAGAGATTAAATATTCATGAGAATGTTCAAAGCCTCATAAATCATACCATAACTATCACAAAATATGTCTTATATTTCTTCGCAGAAGGAAGACAATTACCATTAAATAAAGATGGTTTCACGCTACTAAATACCCACTTAAACACCCAAAACTACAAATGAGGTGTATTATTTCCAAATTGAATTTTAAATATCAGTAGAATCAACACAATAAAGCTCAAGGCTCTGCAGAAGATAAATGCGGTTAGAAGAAATAGGAATAAAATTCAGAAAAAGGTTGTATCTAAAAAGATCATTCAACATCCATATCAAATCACAAAATTGACAATTTTCTTACCACCAAAATTTTCTCAAGGCTGTGGATCATAGGAATAAATTTCAGTTGAAATATCAGCATATCTTCAAAGAAATGATGTAACATACCAAAAATATGGTGCGCTTTATGTATCAAATGACACCATTGAGGAGTTTCTCACCTAAACGTTTCTCTCAAGGCTATGCATAATAGTAAGGAGTTTTCTTATAAATATCATCATATTTCGAAATTCATGCAACAATCAAACAAAAATATGGTGCAATATTTTGGTCAGACAATACCATTTTAAACTTAACCACTAAAAGAGAGACCAAGGCTGTGTACTGATTATGATAAAGTTCATACTGGTTCAATATCTTGATCCAATGCCACCATTTAAAAAGTATCCACCAGAAACCATATCTCAAGGTGAAAAATTTCCAAGTCCCTTGTCTTTGGAGGGCTCTATAAAGGGTCCAAAAGGTATAAAGGAGTGTAATCCATCCATATTTTTCCTCCATGCTTCTTATTGAGAGAATAGTTTTGAGTATTCATCCATCCCCTTTGTAGTAGGATAATATAGTATTATAATCAAAAGACGAGCAGAAATTCTCACCATCTTATAGTATTATTCATGATATATTAACGGATTGAATTCAGAATATTAAACAAGGAGCTTAATATTTCTTGATAGTCTTAGAGTTATCATTACATTTTGTAATTAGTTTTCAAAGATATTGTTATTAGTGTTTTCTTATATCTATCAAGAAGATTTATTAATAGAGAGGTTATATGATAACCATATCCTAATAACACTTATTACCAATCTTATATGAATATCTCATGATTACTGTATTCATGCGGATGGTATCATATTTCTGTGAGGTTCATTACATCAGACCTCTTTATAAATTATAATCACCCTTAAGTTATGAGAGTTATAATAGTAGCTTTAATATCTATAAAGAGTATTATTAATGGTGACGGTGATTTTCCAAAATGATACTTAAGTTTATTTTGAATATTCTTCTTCTAGCCAAAAGGCCTCCATTATTCCTCATTGGAGAGAAATATGTTGTTATGTTTGGAATTTGTGTTGAGTATGATTGACTCTGGTAGAGAAATAATACTCCTATTTTAAAACGTTTTGGTAACCATTTTCTTACTAGGATGATTGCTTTATTTGCGTTTTTGAATAATTATATTTCTATTGATATTGATTATTATATCATTTAATTAAAACCACTCCCAGAACATGCAACTATAGGGAGATTGATTAATCCATTTTTTCAATACAGATAGGTGTAGTATCCTAGTCATATTTGAAAAATTATTTTACATAAAAACCTCGAAGTTTGGGAGGTCTTTGCATGCTTAAATTGTTTTTTTAAATATAAAATATTTTAATTAAAATATCTTTATAAGAATGAAATATGAAAGAAATTCTCTTGCATAATCCAAGATTTAATATGATCCATTTCTGAGGAACAGTTTTCTTGAGTTCTTGGAGTTATTTCCTGCCTAACCATAAGGCCTCAGAAATACTTTATATATTTGATCTTGTTTTCAAGTGAATTTGAATATTATGTTGAATTCAAGAATAATCAAACCTTCTTGAATCTACATTTTTAATAAAAAAAGTTATAGTTCTTATGTTTTATTTTTTTCCTACCAATCAAATGAACTAGAGTAGCCCCTTGGAGATTTGTACCCAAACCTTATCTTTTCAGTGGTTTTTAGCAAAAAAATCATTGTTCACATCCCATTATTAACTCTGTAACGATTGACAAATATGAAAAATGTTCTCTTTATGAAATATTTCAACATCTTATAACATAAACATAAGATTACAAAAAAATCTAATATCCAGATGTTGTGTATATTTTATGAGCAGCTAAGCATTTAATAAATAGACTACAAATCCTTCCTTGAATTTATTCAAGCTTTTTTCAAAGAAATGGTACATCATTTACTAAATACATGAATTTTGGATTTAATGGATCCCAATTAAGGTTATTCACCCATATGGATGTTTTTGAAAATTTACTCAATGTCAACAATTACATATTGGTCAAAGAATAAAGCTTAAAGGTCATTTTCATCCTTTTTTCCATGTATTCTAAATTGAATAATTCTAAAGAGAATATAACACCATAAAGGCTTGTAATCAAGGATTTAGAACCTCCAAAATGCTTGAAAAAATTTAACTTCGAAAAAACAATTGAAAGCTGAGGTTTTCTTGTATGGCCATTTGATTTGAAAAAAAATAAAGAACTTAAAATTTGGACAAAATCAATATTTAAATTGATACACTTTAAGATTTGAAAAATTTTGAAGTCTCATGTCATCTGTTTACATAACAAAAAGCAATCACATTCCATGATTTTTGCAAAGGAGGAAAAATTTGCGATTCTAAAAAACAGAGGCATATCGCTCTAATTTAAAAAAATTAAAATAAGACATAGATGAAAAATATCATATTTTCCCTCAACCTTTAGCAGAGATCCGTCGCCCCCTATATATCCAACGAGAGGCTTCTGCGTCAGTTAGAGACACTGGAGTCCCTTTTGTTCTATCAAAAATAAAAGAAGATCCTGAATTATCTCAAGAAACAAAGTCTCTCGGCATTGGATCAAAACAAGGAGTTGTAGATGCCAAACAACAGAATGGAATAAAGAAGGGTGACCTTTACTATTAACCGTATACATACTACATCACAAGATTTCCAGTGAAGTCCCAAGGTAAATAAAGGGAATTAGAATGGTCCCAAATGAAAAAAGATCAATGGAAAAAAAATTCTGATGGTAACAAACCTTACAAACAAAGGTACAAGATCCCAATATTCAAACCAAGATTAATATATATTCTGATCAGGATAGCAGTAACCCTCATGGAACTCAAATAAAAGAACATAAAAAGAGAAGAAAAAGAACTTTCAAGAAAAATAATCAATGAGTTCAGTCATATCAATTGTACTATTACTGGAAAAATTAAAAGCTTCAACAAATAAGTAAAGAAATTAGAATCACAAGCTGAGTAAATATGATAAAGGCATGAGGGATTTGGTTTTTTGAAACTATTGTTTTCAAGTTATGTTTTTTTCTCAGAAAGTGAAGGATCAAGATTTTTCAATCATGCATATTTATTCTATTTACAAGAAAGGAGTTGATAGGGTAAGTTCAATCTCTATTTAGACTTATGTCCATGATGTCTCAGTAGCCATTGTATTTTGTTACTTAACATGTATTTTGTATTTTCTTTCATTTCTTCTATTCATGTTGACTATAAGCTGTGATACCTATCTCTTTGGAGATTTTCTGATTGTGAGAAGCAGGTCAACACTTTTCTTTTTGATACCTTTGTCAAAAGAAACTATCTTATTCTTAATTGATTCTGGATTATAATTGATAAGTCATCTGTGCCTTTCTATAGTTTCTGATAAATAGTCACTAAATACTGCAGATCCAGTAATTCCTCCTTTGAAATGACCCATCAATTATGAATGTGGGTCATCCTGACTTGTTCTTTTTGGAATAAGGGCTTGAGTAATCTTTCCTTTGGTGATGCTCATTTTTGTAATGATTTTTTTTGTTGTTTATGTCAAGAGATTTTGTTATAGATTCTTTTGCTATCTTTCTTGGGGCTAATTATTCAAGTTCCACTTCTCATTTGTTGATTGGATCTTGAATACTGCTATTATGAGCCTGTGGGAAATGTATGAAATACTCATAAGGCCACAAGTGAGTTTTGAATTTTATAAATTTGTCTAAGCCATAGACAGGAATATCAAATGTATTTAAAACAAGACAGAAGTATAGGTTTATATTTCATAAAAAATTGATATATGTTCTTTCATTTTTGGATTCTGCACCAAAAATAACTTACGATATACCAATAGGATGAAATGTCCAAAAATGGTTATTTCTAAAATTATTGGAAGTTTCAAGAATGTAAAAGAACAAAAACACAATGAACAAATTTTTACTGAAATATTTATATCGTTAAATTGAAGTTTAATCTTAAATTTGGATATTTTTTAAATAAAATTTCAAAAATTCTGTTTTATTTGAGGTTTTGTTTATCTTGACTTCATTGGCCAAGTATTTTACATAAAGGATGCAAATACTTTTTGAGTTCAAATTAAATTCATTATGGTTTCAAATGAATGAGAGAGCCAGATGCACACAAAAATTTCGAAAAAGGCAAAAAGGAGAAAGTAGCCAGGATACCCAACATTTGGGATCTGAAAGATCCGTAATAATCTTTTCCACTTTAAAAATGTTTTTTGGCCAAATTTAAGCTTTAAGATTAAAGTGCTTTATTCCTCTTTTGGATGTGAATCACAAGCTACCAAATGGTAAGTCCCCTTATGCAGGCTTCAAATCAATATTTTAAGAACTTTGAAAGCTTTTTTGTTTAAATAAACATTAAATTCAATTCAAAACAATTGAAACCATATCAAAAGTTAAGTTCTGGTGTCTATTGCTATTTTTATTCCTGGAAATACCAGTAACCTCCAAAATTGATATAAAATACAGTTCCTAATGGGTTTACTTGAGAATTTCACACACATTTTAATTCAATGTTGTGTGTATAGATCCAATATTTAGTATGTTTTTCAGTAGTTTTCCTTTTTATTTAGCCTTGATGATACATCTTTTAATTATTATTCAAGGAAATCAATACTTCTTCAAAAAGAAATCAAGAATGTTTTTTGATGGATTTTCTCTCGTATTTCATTCTTAAGTTTCCCATGTTGTTAAGATTCATATGAATAAATGAATTTTATATCAAATATCAGAATAATAGACTCTATAATCCTCAATGAGGTCAACTCAACAGATGATTTTCATTAAATAAAGTAACCCTTGATGTAGCCTTAATTCATTTTTGAGTATTTAACAAAAATTCCCTCCAGAACATTTGGGACTATTTCAAAGAAAAAAATTCATTTCAAAATTTGGTAAAAAATTCTTTTGTAGCTAAAAAGAATTGCTGGGCCTTATTTGGAAAATCAAATCTTTTTGAAGCTTCATTGAAGATACTTTTAGTAAGACATGTATAATAACATCAATAAAATAAAAAATTCTTCCCATTCATTAATCCTTTTGCTGATTAAGAGTAATCTGGTCTATTTTTGAGAAATTTTTCTCCAATATTAGGTCTTAAATTGTTCTATAGTTGAAAAGGAATATTCAGTCGCTATGCATATAAGAGTCATTTTCAACGCACAGGATTGTAATTTTTTTTATTAAGTATATTCCATGGATAATTGATGTGAATTCGTATATGTATTTCTAAAACTTTAAATTGGAATTGAAAAAGAATAAATTCCCCATTTATTTTACAGATTTCCTGCTTCAAATTTCATGAGACTGTTTTTTTTGCATATTCACTTCCTGGCTTCTGTGATTAAATAAATGCATATTTGTAAGGGTGAATTTTCTTAAAATGGAGAATTTTGAAGAATTGAAATTTGTTTTGGAGTCAAATTGAGGACTTTGTATCATCTAGAGCTAAGGATAAAAAAACCCGACCTCCATATTTGGTATTGCTTACTAGTGATCGTATGTTATAATATTTTCATTATTGGTTTGTGAATTAATTGGTAATAATACATTTTCAAAAGTTATTAAGGGTGATACTTGAAAAGGGATCCATATAATTCAAGAGGACTGTTTGACATACTTATGTGAAAAATGATGTTTTCAATATTATTTCGAAAATTTCAACCAATCATTGATATAATAAATTTTGTTGCTTTACATATATCATCTTTTGGAAGTCAGAAGATTTCGGGTTGTATTAATCAACTGGAAAAATACACAACATAATACAAAGATTGGTTCAAATAAACAAAGATATGTTAGCGGCCAGGTTGTATTTCTTTTCATTGTAGTTTGATACAATGTGAGACTTGTAGCACCTTACCCCAGGGTATGCTTTTTTTTCATGGGAAGTGTGATATACCAAGAAAGGATAATTTGAATAATTATAAGGCATAACTTCTTCTTTTTGAGAGGAACTCAAAAAATAAATAGAACAATTGAATTAGTTTTCATTGTGAAACAAATCAGGAAGTATAACAGTTTTACGTTAAGATTCTTTGTTTCCAAAATTTTGGATGGTTTTCAGTTTTTAAAAACTGTTTATCTCGCTCCAAAAGAGCTTTTTCTTCACATTCAGCTGCACTAACCGCTTTAGTTATTCATCGATCTTTTATCAATGTGGGGTTTTCAACGGGATCATATCCTATTGCGGTAGTACAAATTGATCATGGAGTGAGGCAAAACTGTGTCAAATGAAGATAATAATTTTGCGTTTTTCTTGAATAAAATTCAAAGAAAGGGTAAATAAACTTTGAAGATATTGGGTCCAACAAAGATATGAAATTTCTTTGAGATGATATTTCAATCTTTCATTGGTATTTTGACCAATTTGATTTTGATATCAGAAGTAGAGTTCAAAATCAATGTCTTCAACAGGTTTTACATATAATTTCATCATATTCGAAGATGTGGGATCTGATAGATATACGAAAACAGTTTGAGATTTTATTTCAATTTCTTATGGGAATTGAGACCAATTTTCTATTTATATGAACAATAAAAATTAAAATGAATGTCTAATACGTGTTTGACGTACAAATTAGACTTTGTTCATACTAAGAGTGTGAAAAAGATATAAAAAGTGATTCCCAGAAGAAATTCTATGGGAATTTAGCTTGAATTTGATGGTTTTCATACCAGCCAGATAGCTGAGCCAGTGCGGTGGTACCTCAGGCCTCAGATCTGGCAATGTTGTGTGTTCAATTCTGATTGTAACATAGATGTAGGAATACTTGGCATCACCAGATCTGGGGCATGTGGTACCACCGTACTGGCTCAGCTATCAGGCCTTCTTTTTACCGCATCTCTTTGAATTAACAAGATCATTATTCAACCCTAAAAGAATATTTCAATACATGTATGGTTTTTTCTTTGTTTATTTTGGTATCAGGGTAGTCTAGAAAAGGAAAATAAGGACTTTTCTGGAATCTAATCGAATGAGGCTTTGACAAAGATATTATTTATGATATTTATCTAACAGTATCCTATTCATAATTGAATTTTGTGTGATGTGATTTTCAAAGAAAAAAAAATCAGTTTTTTTCTTTTGTTGAACTAGAATTAAATTTCTCCAAATCTTTCTGTTTATCAAGTGATTTCGAAATAAAACAAAATATATGTTTATTTCATTTAAAAAAAAGTCTCTCTTTGGGTCAGGAATTCTCCATATTTCAATGCTTTTAATAGTTATGTCTGATATCATACTTTCTGAAAAGGATAAAAATATAGTCTTGAAAAGCTCAAAGTAAATATCCAAATGTATACTCTCAATAGCCCCATATTATTGAGATATTGAATGATAATTTGGCGTGATATGTTCTGGAATCACTTAATCAACTCACAAATGTTTTTCCCAAAAGTAAATAATCACTCCATAAATATTGATTCCCACTATGAATTCAACTTGATCTCATTTATAAGGGTCTTCTCACTTCAATTGGTAAGATTTGTAGCTCGTACTAAATCCACATTATATCTGATGGTATCTACTTCTTGGATAATAGGGTATCAAAAACCATCAATTCCCTAATAAATTGTGCATAATATCCAATGGATTCTGTCACCTATTATTCATTTAGCCGATAGTTCTGAGCTGTTCCTTTGTGCTGAGTTATTTTATTCCTCCCATGAATGAATTATATTGATGGATTTAGTTCTATTTTCTACAAAGTTCTCATGCTTTTGAAACCGCATATTAATTGTCATAATTATTTTTTTCTTTCTATGTTGTTGTGAGTTTCACTCCATTGAATCCTTTCTAATTAGCTCATTAATTATGGGTTCTCTGTAGCTTTTAAGGGTAGCAGATAACATCACTTCACGAAATATATTTGAGCTCTATCAGAATTGGTTGTAACTCTAGCTTCCGACTCACTTCAATTATTGGTCACATCATTTTTTTTAAAGATGATCTCCTTATATATTTATTCTTACACTTTGAGGCATAGAACTCGTTGGTGTGACACCTTTGTTTTAGGAGAGACATTTCCTACAAAAAAATATTGAGTCTTTGCGGAGGAATTGATTATTTAACACCTCAATTGGGGTTCTTAATAAACATAATCTTGTGATTTAATCATGAAACTTGGGAATATTGGATGAATAATATTACATTGTTTCCCACTTTTCCATAGTGGTACTTTACAATACAGCTATGAACATGGCTAGAGTTATCCCTGTCAATTAAGTTTGAATTTGGAATGTGTTTCCTTTTATTCTCATTTTGATCAAAGCTTTGAAGTTCAGGATTCAAATATTTGCAAGATGGAGCTTTTATTTGAATAATTTGGCTCAAAAGAATAACCCTGATATAAACATAGGACATATTGAAAACGTTTATGATATCTTTTATAACTGTTTAGAAACGAATTTTCAAGATTTCTGTCGAAACATCCTACTGGAATGACTTATTCAAAATGAGTTTTGCATTTTCAGAAAAAATAATGAACATCTGCTTCAATTCATGGGAGAAAATCAATTTTTTCTAATTTTTTTGTATTTTTTCAGTCATGAAGGATAAATGAATTTATATTCACATCAATATATGTCTTTCTTATTCTGGAAATATATAGTTTAATCCAAGAAAGGATTTGATATTTTGGGAATGTTAAATAATTACTCAAAAGGTGACACAAAGACTTTGTTCTATTTGCACTTTTCAATGCGCAAATTTCACAAAAAGTTCTTTATTCATCTATTATGACAAATTATACCTGAACTCTTGTGAAACTGAGTAGGAATACTGAGCCACTAATGATTCCTAAGAATATTTCAACTGTTTATACACTCCAGACTCATTTCTTGTATGCTCAATTGAATCAAATTTGTTTGTAATTAGGAGTGGCTCCATGCCTATTGTATAAAAATGTTTTCACGTTGACAATGTTAAACATCAATGGAATCAAACATTAGTTTATATTTTTTTTTTCAGAGAGATATACCCCATTATTCAAAGTTATAACTTTGCGTTAATCCTATATAATGGCATATAAGTTCCTTGTCTTAAAAAAAGGAATTTGAGTTATCAAAAATTGTTCATCAGTTGAATTTATTGGTTTAAAAATGAAATGTGATAGATTTTTCAAATAGTGTGGCTTTGGACTTTGGAGAACTCTCAAAGAAAAGAATCTTTTGCTAAATTTGTCAGAAATTTCCTTCAAAATTCCTTAAAGCTTCAAGACACGCTTCTCTGGTATTCTTCAGAAAAATGCCTGCCAGCAAAAATAATGGCTCCTCTTTGAAGCTTTCAGCCTGTCACAGCTTAATTATACCTGCCAGAAGATTTGGATACACCATCATGGTGAAGCCAATCTTGATATTCTTACTTAAACTTCCAAATTTGACTTCTTCAAATTTCGCTCAATGCGTATGCCAATGTTTCAATGCGGGAATTGTCCCATTCATGGAGTGAATTTCTTAACAAAAGGAATTTCTCAGGGGGTATCTCTTTGTAAGTCATGTTTCTTAGTTTGTGACAGTCTAAACTGGATTTTGGGTATATAATTCTCCATGAAAGGAGTTGACTTGTCATAGCATGTTTGAATTTTGCTAAAAAAGTTGATTTTAAATCTTCTTAATATTTTTGATATCCTCTTGAAATGGTTCCCTTTCATTATGTAATTTATTTCATTATTTACCCAAAAGGTTGGTATTCTGGGTTTTTTAGATTTTTAGTGTTCTATATGTTATGAATCTTAATAATGGAGTAAATATTCTGATATTGTTTTGCTTTTCCTCTGGTACTTGATTCTGTTACATCTTTTTGAATGGAATTGTTTCCCACACATTTGGCTTTACACCAATACAGGGGATTTATACCATCATTTCTAATTTTTCAAAGCGGTAATTACTGAATGTAAAGTATCAAGTGACTATCTATCAAAAAACATATAATAAAAGACTTCTTATAAATACAAGTGACAAATAATCATTAATAATATAATGGCTTTTGAAAAAGATGTTTAATTCAAAAGTGGTAAGTTTCTTGTTAAAAACAGAAAATCCAGGAAGGGGGAAGTACCATCTCTTTATGGTGGGCATAAACAAAAGAAAATTAAAGCAATAGAAATCATATATGAAAAGGAAATTATACACAACAAAAGAGCGTGCTAACTGACACATTATAGACAAAGTATACATAGAGATGTGAACTACATTATACACTCATTCTTCCAATGTAAAATAATTTTGATTTTTTTTAAAAGTGTTGCCTCCATTTTCTTTGGATAATAATTAACAAAAGAATAAACCATATTAGTCAGGAAAAATAGAAACAATGTTTCAATCAGGAGCTAATAACAAGATGTTTACAAATAAGCACTAGTTCTCAATGTTTTGGGAAATTGACGGTAGGGTAGAAAATAGGTCAGGAGGGATTTAAAGTCAAAATTTAATGGAAGGAAGAGATCATTAAATACTCAAAGTGAAGGGACTTCAACTTTCAAAATGCACTAGAAATATCAACTCTTCCTTATAGCCTTGTCTCTCTAGGTCAAATCTGGAAAAAGGCTAGTTACCTAGTTTGATTTTTAGACAAAAAGCTTGATGTGGTTAGAAGTCAAAACCATATTCCCAATGGGACTGTTAACAAAGAACTTTTACACCCGGAACTAAAATACAACCCCAAACCCAATTTCACCAAACAAAAACATCTAGGTCATTATTGAAAATTCGAAAACTGTGAAAGCTGTTGCCTTGGAAAAGCCAAAAGTAATGTGTTCAGATCAGAAATTGAAAGAGCTACTTAACCTTTGGAACAAATTTCTGTTGTCTTAATGGGACCCCTCAGAGTAGAATGACTTGGAGGCGCTAAATACATCTTTGTTACAGTAGACATAGAAGCCCGTTTCAAAAAAACAATTGAAGTAAATTATACAGTTAGCTGGGAGTAGTCTTGAAAGAACAGCCAAAAATCTCATTTTTTATGGAGTCAATGAATTTTTAAATATTGAACTGAATAAAAGTTTGTCAATGAAACTGAATAGAAGTCATTATTACCACCCCTTATGCGCCCCAATACGATTGTATTGCTGAAAGAACAAATAAAATGCTAATGGAAAAGGAAAGAACCACAAATATCAAATACAGACTTGGAAAAGGAATGTGGGAAGGATTAGTCAATCTCACGAATCCCATAAAGGTTATAATCCCATATAATAGTGAGAGTTTTTTGAAATTTGTTTTAATAAAAAGATCAATCTAAATATCATTATACTATTTGTGTGCTGAGCCTTCTTGACCAATACTGGATACAAACAAAGCTTGGAAATTAACATTCAAAAGGGATCATTTTTGGATATTAACCCAGCTTTTTAGTCTATTTTATCTTATTGGATGACACTAGCTAAGGTATCCAACTACAGGATGTCTTCTTGAATCAGGAAAACCTGCTCTTTAAATGAGAAAAGCCTGTAGCACCCAAAGAAAGTTAATCAACTTGGGGGGAAGGCAAAAAAATCAAATGAGTAAAAGAAAATGAGCAACTAATATTTCGTGATAGAAACTCAACCATCTCAGATTATATATACCAAGAAGTTGGAAAAATATCACCTCTATTAAATAAGACCACTGTTCATGATGCAGGGAACAAAAAACCTTTTATTCATGAGAGGCGATGTGAAAAAATAATCTCCATCATTGGTAATTGAGGGAAAGCAATAAGGCTCCTAAAAGCATTAACCGCAAATTTCAAAGAACATAATCAGTAATAGAAATACAAATAAAGGAACAAAGGTAAGACAAAGGGATACTCTCAATCCAACTTACCTCAGCCCAAGCCCTGATTGAAAACAATAAATAATGGCCATGTTCAGTTGAAAATTTTCAAATGAGTCATGAGTCAATGAAATGGAAAGAATCTCTTTTCTCTTAAATTCATTCAATAAAAAAACAACCTGTCTTTAGTGTATAAAAAAAGAAGACTTACCCAAAGGGAAACCCTTCAAAAGTATGCAATTAATATTTACCAAAAAGATTGAAAAAAAGGCAGCTGAAAAAATACAAATCCAGGTGTGTAGCAAGGGCTTTCTCAAAAAAATGTCATGCATTCCCACAAAACCTTATTTCCAAAAGGAAGGATTTCCATTATAAAGTTTATTATGAGCTATGAAGTAAAAAAGGTTCAACATGTACATAGAGCTGATGTTTTTACAGCTTATTGAATCTCAAAATTAAAAGCAGATGAATATATATATATATCACTACTAGATATTGAAATGTAATTGAGAAAAGAAACAAAAACACCCCTTTATAGCTACACTACTATTTGTAAGCTTTTGTGAAATCCTTAAGAACAGCTAATCAAACATAATGAATCATTTCATTCCTAAAAAATGCCTTGTGTAAGGTGTGGATATGATACTTTGATTAAAAATCAAGTACTTTTCCTGTACTCAAGATTTGTATAAGGTAAAATCAATTGAAAATGGAAAGAAATATTATTCTTAAGAGAAAACACACCTGTTTTATTGTTTATAACTCTATTAGTATAAAACAATAATACTATAAAGATTGATTGTTTTACCAACAATAAAAATTTATCCAAAAATACTTTACAAGAGATATTTAAGGCTACAAAAGAAATTTCTTCAAGAGCAATTTCAATTAGAATTAATTGAGAAAAGAACTTCAAGGAATGAATTAAAGAACAAAGTCTTTAAAAAGAATATTAAAGAGAAAACACACCCAAAAGTGACCAGAGTGAATTTGGAAACAAAGTGACAAAGTTAACAGTGATGAAAGATGCTTTAATTCACTTTTGGGGTGGTTCAAGGGTAAAAATGATTATAATGATTTTTTCAAGTAGTTAAAAGGCTTAAGATGACTCAAAAAAGGTGGTTGGAATCTTTTATTGATTGGTTTAACAGTGTTTAAACTAATTATAAAAGGAAAAGATTCTAAAATGAAGAGAAAAGCAGGGCAAAGAAGACATTCTTTTATAGCCATCAAGTTTCATACTCCAAAGGTGAAATTTACTCTTGTCAGTCGTGAAAAACAGTCTGACAACAGAAAATCCAATTATGGCATCATTGGACCCTGTTTTAGACCAAAAAAAACGGCTGGTTTAAGCCATTTTTAGGCATTTCTAGCCATTTTAGACCCTTAAATCAGCCATTACTATAGTAAGACCTGGTCTAGAGCCTTCAAAACACGTCAGAATGTGTGTAAGAGGGGTAGAAATCAGCTAAAGCTGCTTTTACCAACATTGTTTCAACTTAAGGGTAAACCACCCTGGTTGGTATCACAACCTCATAAGCAATTGAGTCACAGGGTCTGTGACTCAATTCCAGGCCAAAATTAATGAAATTTTGCGTGGATTGTGACATCTCATTCCAGTCAGAAAGGACTTTGGGGGTCTGGATCCCCCTTAGAGCTAGAGTTCCTTGTCACCCCAATTTTAATCTTTCCAATTCATATTTTCCATTAATTCCTCATCATGTATTATACTTGTAATTTACATATGTAATTTAATTTAATTGTACAGTACAATACAGTAATAATTGATACCTCATATGGAAATCAAAGTTCACTCATGCAATACATGCGCACATTTTGACATTTTCACAAAATATATTTGAGCTCTATCAGAATTGGTTGTAACTCTAGCTTCCGACTCACTTCAATTATTGGTCACATCATTTTTTTTAAAGATGATCTCTGTATATATTTATTCTTACACTTTGAGGCATAGAACCCGTTGGTGTGACACCTTTGTTTTAGGAGAGACATTTCCTACAAAAAAATATTGGGTATTTGCGGAGGAATTTATTATTTAACACCTCAATTGGGGTTCTTAATAAACATAATCTTGTGATTTAATCATGAAACTTGGGAATATTGGATGAATAATATTACATTGTTTCCCACTTTTCCATAGTGGTACTTTACAATACAGCTATGAACATGGCTAGAGTTATCCCTGTCAGTTAAGTTTGAATTTGGAATGTGTTTCCTTTTATTCTCATTTTGATCAGAGCTTTGAAGTTCAGGGTTCAAATATTTGCAAGATGGAGCTTTTATTTGAATAATTTGGCTCAAAAGAATAACACTGATATAAACATAGGACATATTGAAAACGTTTATGATATCTTTCATAACTGTTTAGAAACGGATTTTCAAGATTTCTTTAGAAACATCCTACTGGAATGACTCATTCAAAATGAGTTTTGCATTTTCAGAAGAAAATAATGAACATCTGCTTCAATTCATGGGAGAAAATCAATTTTTTTATTTTTTTGTATTTTTTCACTCATGAAGGATAAATGAATTTATATTCACATTAATATATGTCTTTCTTATTCTGGAAATATATAGCTTAATCCAAGAAAGGATTTGATATTTTGGGAATGTGAAATAATTACTCAAAAGGTGACACAAAGAATTTGTTCTATTTGCACTTTTCAATGCGCAAATTTCACAAAAAGTTCTTTATTCATCCATTATGACAAATTATACCTGAACTCTTGTGAAACTGAGTAGGAATACTGAGCCACTAATGATTCCTAAGAATATTTCAACTGTTTATAGACTCCAGACTCACTTCTTGTATGCTCAATTGAATCAAATTTGTTTTTAATTAGGAGTGGCTCCATTCCTATTGTATAAATATCTTTTCACGTTGGCAATGTTAAACATCAATGGAATGAAACATTAGTTTATATATTTTTTTCCAGAGAGATATAAAAGATCAACTTCAATGTTTGGCCTTGATGCTGACAGCTTTAATTTAATGAAAATGTTTCAGTTGGAAAAATAATATGGGGACTTCAGTTTTTGTGCAATATCATTGTTGTCAATACTCACTGCACTTTAGCCTTTATGAGAGGATTAAGCCTATGTTGGGCCTCAATAATCCACACAGGTCAGTTTTCTGAGCGGCAAAACCTCAAGTAATTTCTCATGAAGTTTTTTTGATGTTCAATTGAAAAAATTGAACATCTTCCATAAAAACATTCCAAGTTGAGTATTTTCTATTTCTTTCCTTTCAAATTGCTGATGTTTTGATTTTCATAAATCAGTTTCTCAAATGAATTGAGAAATTTTTATGAAAGTGTTTTTAAAATCAATATGAATTTGATGCTTTATCAGAGTCACTTTTTTAAAAAATTTCCCCTTTAATCATCAGAGATCTCAACTTTATCACAATCGATATTTTACAATGTGCTCTTTCTTTATTCCAAGTATTCTTTCATCTTTTGTTTAAATCCTAAATTCCGTCATTTTTCTCATGAACTTTAAGCTGGCAGTTTCACTTTATTCTTTACCATGCACAATGGTTCACAAATTAATATAGGTATGGTTTGTTTTTGATGGTTTTTGTGTTATCATGCCTGTTTTTTGTCATTGGATAAATTGATTTTCCAAAATTTTCCATTACAAACCAAATCCTTACTTACTATATCTATCAAATTGGAGTTTCAAAATGAACCCATTACCTTCCACTTTTTTCAACTCTACTCATGGACACAACAGATTTTTTTCACAAGACTCCCAGAATACATAAATCGAAGACCTTCAAATTACAATTGCTCTCTTACATCTTTGTGGGGCAAAAGAAATTAGACACAATTTTTGTGGGCTAATCCCATTACCAATAGCGTTGGATCAGGATAGTCACAAAAGAGGTTTTTTGTGATTTGAGAAGTTGTTTCTCAGACATTGAATACACTAGTGGGAACACACATTTTGTGAGATCTATATGAAGTTAGAAAAATCAGAGGAAGATTAAATTGAGGGGTGGTAAAGGTTTATATGGAAAGGTTCTGGGTAAATGGTTTAAAAAAATTGGAAATCCAGAGAGTGTCAAATTTTTTTCCCTCATTTTTGTACTACTAGGCTCATAAAATTTGTGAGCCTTGAGGTATATTTTACATACCCAAATAGGCCAAAACTATCTTAAAGACAAATTCTGAACTATTCATAACTCATAAGTCATGCATATATCCAAAATTCATCATTTTTGTTTCAGAAAAGATGAATGACCTTTTATTGATCAAGCAAATCCATGTATTTAAGTCCAGATTTGGATTCTACACAAACATTCACCTAGGGTAGCTTCATAGAGTGAATAAGATCAAATAAACGCTTTGAGGTGGTAATATGGAAAATACTTCAATACCACATCATCAATACCACATAAAAGATCCTTGAAAATTTTTTGTTTTTCTTAATTTCATGCCCAAATAATGGGAATGTGAGAAATTCCCTGTTACATATACACTAAGAATAGTGTTATGCATGTTTTGCACACTCAATATCATGGTATTCGTACATGGACCTTTGGTACACCCATAGTGGATATCTCACTTGAAGCTTAAATTTCTGTTTTGACATGAAAAATAAGCAAGGGGGACAAAAGACATCAAAGAGAGCCAGGGTACCCAACTTCTGAGGCCTCAGAGGCGTGGACAGATCCAGAGCTTAGATCCGTGGCTCATCCTGGCCCAATTAGTAAGCTAAAACACTTTGGGAACTTGGTTACCATGTTACAAGTACAGTAAATCATAAGAAAATAGCAGAAAACCTGCCATTTTGACATGCCAAGGAGTTAAAGCGCTACTCAGACTCCTGTAACCTTGTCAATTCTTAATTACTTTCCATTAATAGACCCTAAAAGAGCAATTAAGACCCTTTTTTTTACTTTTATCCATTGATTTACCTCATAGAAACCAGTTAAACACTGATATTTGCAATTCTACATAGAAATGAGGTAAAAACTTCAAAAATTCATTAAAAATACAATTCTTAATCAATCTCTCTAAACCTTTCAGGACCAATGGAGAACTGTATGATCTATGGTACAACCAAAAATAATTATAGTTTTACTAGTGAAATTAAAAGTTTTGCTTACACTCCATTTCTGACTATTCTATGTGAAACACTGAATCTTCAAAAATTCACAGTAATCACAACCTGTGATGAAATTGGCAATAACATTGACAACTTTGAGAAATAAATGATTATTTTAGAATAAAAGAAGATTTACAGATGTTACTCCTTTTATTCTTAACCATATTGGGGTTGGTAGTCACGTAAAAGCATCAATTAAGTAATTATGATAATCTTACATGACAACAGATGATGCAATCATTAATCCAAAAGGGTTTATTGTTTTCTAACTCACTGGTTTTTCAATTTGCTCCATGGCACGCCTCTGTGGGCTGTTGTTGACTTAAAAGAAGCCTATTCTTGCTGTTTTTTCCATATCATCATCTTATCAATTTATTAAATCATTATTACCAACAAGTAAGTATTAGTTAAAGCTATTCTTAAGTGTTTTAAATCTTTCCAAATCATCCAGAAAGACCTGAAATCCTAGAATCCAACTATATTGTTGTAATACTGTTATAAATCCTTTTGATCCCTTAATCCACAATTCCACGTCAAATTTCTCTACTTATATCTATCAATAAGTTCTTTGGAGTATTAGTGAGTCATTTATCTTTAATTCTTAAAGTTTTTCTCTAGTAATAGTTTTCTTCAAGAATTCTCTTTATAATTATTCTTGTAAAAGATAATTATATATTCAAATAATTTCATTATTTTAATAAAGAAGTTTTTATTATTAAATTCTTCTTGTAATTGATTCTTGTAGACAATTACTGCTCACAGTTATAATCACTAGTAGTGTATAACACGTGAAAGAAATAATTTTAAAATTATTTAATTGTGGTTATAATAATTTTTTTATTATTATATTTCATAAGAACAGACATAGTACTGTTGATTAATAGTAATGTTATCATCAGTTTCATAGTCACATCTTACATTTGGGGGCCTGGCCGTGGTTTTTGAACCTTGTACCCTTAATTAATATATTTTTAAGCTCTAAAATATATTAATTGAATATTTTTTTCTTTCATTTTAAAGTCAAAATAATTCTTATTTTTGAAATTGTTTTGGAAATCTTTTTCATTGAGGAATTTGGTTTAATTTTATACTGTTTTACACGTGGCTTTTTCACATCCAAAAACTTATAAAATTATTCTTTGAGTTACTCTGAATTAATTTTCATTCAAAATCTTAAATTTTGATTTTTTTTCTTTCAAAAGAATAATTTTTTTAATATTAAAAAATAATAAAATTCATAAAAAATCTTTTAAAAATATCTGAAAACACAAAAATAATTTCTTTCATCATATTTTTTCTCTTTAAGTGTCTTTAATCAAATACTGTGCAGCTGGTAACAGACTCAGTAAAAGATACATCAATAGTCCAGAATCTTCAGAAGCAGAATCTGAAGACAGTATTGAGGTGCAGATTGCTAAAAGAGGCACCTTATTCAAGTCAGAAGAAGCTAAATTACCACCAAAAGGTGTGTATTTTATCTTATATTTTTCACCTTTTATCTTTAAATTGACGTGAAAATGGTGCATACCTGAAATGGAAGCAACTATTCAGTCCAACCAGATGGATGTGGACAGGGAAGAGGCAAGACCAAATCCAGAAGTGCCAAATCTTCCACAAGAAAGACAAATCTGGAGGATGCCAGAGTTGCCCCCCATTCCCCAAGGTCTGTACCAACAGATTTTGACGTAAATTCTGAGCCTGAACTGATTTATGGTAATATTTCCAGGGCTGAACCACTTTCAGGTGGCAGCAATAGAAATATATCAATGCCAGTACAAAAACTGGTTCAGAGCAGCCAAGGAAGAGGAGTGGGAAATCTTCCCAAGCCTTTGGCAGGGGGCCATGAACTCCTACTTACACATCAAGAGCTTTCTGGGTCAGGAGAAGACCATAGAACTCTTAGGAGGATGGAGCCCCCTGTCTTGCAAAGACAAGGTCAAAAAGATAAAGAATTGGTTGAAGAACCAAAGTCTTTTATCCATAGACCAGAAGAAAGAGTTGGAAATGACTCCAGCTTTGGAGACAGAGGCACCAGTGGCATCTACCAGCTCCAAACCAGCTCCAGAAGCATCCAAGGACAAGCCCAAAGGACCTCAAAAGAAACAGAGAGGTCCCAAGAACCATCAAGGCAAGGGCAAAGGCAAAGCCAATTGGCACAGACCTTACCCCCAAGGGTACAGGATCCCCAAATTGGAACCTTCAGCCGTGGACAGTGTCTTCAATATGGCCAGAACTCTTATGGAATTCATAGCCAAGGAGCAGGAAAGGATGAACAGGACTTTTCCATGCAAATAACTGATGTACATAGAAGTATTAATGTAGAAATGGGCAAACTTGAGTCAAAGTTAAAGCAAATTACATCAGACATAAATGAATTAAAGAAAAATGACAAGCAACATTCTGAATGGCATAAATTGACAACTGTCACCCTTGAGTCAATTAGCAATGCTTGTGAAAGAACTGAGAACCAATGTCAAAATAATGACACAGAGGATACTTCCATTTTTAAAGTAAATGATAGACTTAAAACTCTTGAAGACCATGTCTTACAAATAGCTAAGAACACCAATCAATTTGCTATACATTTAGCAAAAAGTGACAGTGAGAGGCAGAAATTGAAGAATGATATAATTGCAAGTGTGGAACAAATTCATAAGAATCATGAACCACATATGCCAAGACATTCTACACCTTTGACTGAAGCAAAACTCTCTGTTAAAGAAAGTCTTACACCATTCTTGGGAGAAAATGCCTACTCTGCAAGAGATATTCCAAAAAATAGAAGAATGGCCAACATTCTCTGGTGAAGGAGAATACAACCATATTGAATTCATCAGGACTATTGATATGTTGCAAGAAGACTTTAATATACCTGATGAAATCATAGTGGGAAAACTACACTGTTTGTTTACCAGAACTGCAAAGAAATGGTATTACAAAATGAGGATTTATCATGGTAAACATGACTGGTCTTTGTGGAAATCTGAAGTGATTACCAAATGGGCCAAGAATTCTTGGAGGTTTAAAATGGAGAATGCTTTTGAAAGTGCCATTTTTAACTCAGAAAAAGACAAACCACTTACTTGGTTCTTCAAACAAAAAGACAGATTATCTGCTTTACACCCAGATATGTCTGACACTAAGATTAATATGAAAATATTAAGAAAGTGTGGAGGAGAACTGGAACATGCTATCAAAAGCAGATGTGTGGAACCTTGTTCAACAGAGGACTACATTAATGCTATGGAAGATATCATTACCAGGACAAGAATTGGTAAGACTTGGATTAAAAACCCAATAGAGTCCAAAATAGTCTCAAAGATTCCTAGAGAGGAAAGAAGACCAGAAAGACCTGTCTTGAAGTGTCATAAATGTGGGAGTATTTCACATTTAGCCAACACTTGTCCTAAGAAGACAAAAATCAATGAAGTTGAAGTCATTGAAGGAATTCAGTGTACTGAGGAGAAAGAGGAGTCTGATCAAGATTCTGCAGTCTCTGAAGATACACCAGTGGAGGACTATCCCATTGAAAACATTTCAGCTTTCTTTGAGGTCACAGAAGTCCATACCCACTTGCCACAGTACAGTGAGAATTGCTGCAACCTGATCAATATCCAAGATGCCAGAATGTGTAAAACAAAGCCTGCTAGAGGAAAGGGTTATACTGCTGGAGCATCCTGTATCACATCAGTTCTGATGAGTGATATTGAAGCCAAAGTGAATTTGGATACAGGGGCATTTTGCACTTGTGTTGGCAAAGATTATCTCCAAATTATACTTCCTGAATAGAAAAACCATCTATTACCAATAGAAGGTGTACAATTCAGTAGTGCCAGTAACAATATGTACCCCTTGGGCATATTGGACACTAATATTGTATTCCCACATCCAGCAGGAAGTGTAAGAATGAAAACTGAGATTGTAGTAATGGATAATTGCACATCTCAGCACATTATTCTTGGAAATGATTACTTAAATATTTATGGTGTTGATATAAATAACCATAAAGACAGATATTTCACAATTGGAGATAACAAGAGACAAAAATTTGCTTTCTCCAATATGCCAAAACAGATATCTGTAGTATCTTCTGTCAAGGATACTTACAAAGATGAATTTGTGACTAATCAACTTGTTGAAGCACAAATTAATCAATCATTGTCACCAAAGATGAGGAATGAGCTTATTAATGTGTTATACACATATAAAAATGCATTTGCCTCTGATAATGAACCATTAGGCGCTATAAGAGGACATGAAGTTGATATTACTCTTAATATTGACAGACCATATCCTCCAGTACTTAGAAGACCAGCTTATCCAGCCAGTCCTAGAGCTACAGAGGCCTTGGAAAAACATATCCAAGAGTTGATCCAACTTGGTGTGCTAAGGAAAGTAGGCCATAATGAGGAAGTTGAAGTTACAACACCTGTTATTATTGCATGGCATAATGATAAGTCAAGAATGGTTGGAGATTTTAGAGCTTTGAATACCTACACAGTTCCAGATAGGTATCCAATCCCTAGAATTCAAGAAACCTTGACTCAATTGTCTAAAGCCAAGTATATAGCATCAATGGATGCATTGAAAGGCTTCCATCAAAATTTTTTGACGCCTAAAGCTAAGAAATTACTTAGAATTATCACCCACTGTGGCATTTTTGAGTATCTTAGAATGCCATTTGGCATTAAAAATGCTCCATCTCATTATCAAAGAATGATGAATACCATCTTCCCCACAGAATTGTCTGAAGGATGGCTTATCATTTATATTGATGATATTATTATATGTTCTGACTCATGGTCTTTGCACCTTGAAAGACTTGCAAGAGTATTTCATAAAGTTGCAGAAGTGAACATGAAAATTTCACTTAAGAAATGCAATTTTGGTTTTGAAGAACTCAAAGCATTAGGACATGTTGTTTCTGGTTTGAGCTTGGGTATTGACAAGAATAAAGTAGCAGCAGTGTTACTTAAACCAATACCCCAGAATAAAAAAGAAATGATGTCTTTCCTTGGGTTTGCCAGTTACTATAGGCAACACCTGAAAGATTTTGCAATTCTAGCCAAATCACTCTATAGAATCTGTGATCAACAGACTGTATTTGAGATGACACAGGAAAGAATTAATGCTTATGAGAAGATAAAGAAAGCCCTTACAGAAGCACCTTTACTCCTCATGCCTGACTGGAATATTCCTTTTAAATTATACATTGATGCATGTGGAGATGGACTAGGAGCAGCCCTACATCAAGTCCAGATTATTGATGACAAACCTACAGAAGGACCAGTTTGTTATATCTCAAGACAAATCAAACCAACAGAAGCCAGATATGGTGCAAGCCAAATGGAGTGCTTATGTTTGGTATGGGCACTTGAGAAACTACACTATTATCTTGATGGCAGTGGTTTTGAAGTGATAACTGACTGTAATGCCGTAAAATCACTTCTTAACATGAAAACTCCCAACAGACATATGTTGAGATGGCAAATAGCCCTTCAAGAATATAGAGGAAACATGACTATAGTTCATAAAGCAGGAAACATTCACAAGAATGCTGATGGACTTAGTAGATGGGCTTTAGCCAACACTCCTGATAACCCAGCTTATGTACCGTTGGAAGCTGAACCACAGATTCCAATTGAAGGAATTAACATAACTGATATTGGGACTGAATTCTTTGAAGAGGTCAGAGAGTCTTATAAACAAGACAAGAATTGCCATATCTTGACTTCTTTATTGGATAAAGACTGCAAAGATACATCTTTGGTTAATGCACTAGATGAAGTTTGGAAAAATTCCTATTCTGAAGGAAGATTTCACTTGTTTGATGGGATTATTTACCATAGAACAAAACATTCTTGTGTGATGACACTGTGTAGTAAATTACTTATCAATACCATTCTTCATGAATGCCATGATAGCATTTACTCTGGACACCTATCAGAAGACAGAACACTTGAAAAAGTGAAGAACTGTGCATGGTGGCCATCTTGAAGAAAAGAAACCATTGAATATTGCCATACCTGTGATAGATGCCAAAAAGCAAACAGGAGTACAGGCAAGAAATCTGGATTGATGATCCATATTCAAGAACCAAAATCCCCTTGGGCAGTTGTTCACATGGATTGGGTCACAGCACTTCCTCCAAGTGGTGACAAAAGCTATAATGCTTGTTTAGTCATTGTAGACAGATATAGCAAAACTCCCATATTCTTACCATGTCATAAAGATGACACTGCTATGGATACAGCTCTTCTTTTATGGAGTAGAGTTATTTCTCATACAGGGTTATTTAAGAATATCATAAGTGACAGAGATCCCAAGTTCACATCTGCACTTTGGACCAATCTTCATAGATTGTTTGGGACTAAGTTATCATTCTCTACAGCATATCACCCTCAAACAGATGGGCTAGCAGAGGGGATGATTCAAACTTAGAAGACATGATCAGGAGATTTTGTGCTTATGGATTAGAATTCAAAGACTCAGATGGCTTTACCCATGACTGGTGCACTCTGATACCTGCATTAGAACTGGCATACAAGACATCAGTCCATTCTTCCACAGGACAAACTCCTGCTATGTTAGAGAAGGGATGGAATCCAAGACTCCCAGCAGACACACTGGGGAAAGACTTGATTGACATTCATCCTACAGCTTCCAGCTTCAAATTAATGCTTGATAAAGTAAAACACCATGCAAAACAGAGTATGGATGATGCTTTTGATTATGCAAAACAGAAGTGGGACAAGAGTCATAAAGTACCAGACTTCAAAGTAGGGGACTTAGTTTTAGTTTCAACCTTGAATTTTAATAATATCAAAGGCCCAAAAAAACTTAAAGATTCTTATGTAGGACCTTTTGTTATTGTTGCCTTACATGGAACCAATGCAGTTCAGGTGGAATTGAGTGGTGAATTGGAAAATAAACACCACACATTTCCAGTCAGCTTGATAAAGCCTTATCAACCAGCTGACAAAGAATTGTTTCCCTTAAGAAACCCAACTCCTTTAACTGTACCACCTGTGGAACAGAATGAAGACAAAAAGATAAAGAAAGTCATTAAAGAAAGGAGACTTACGGGTAAAAATCAAAGAGAATATCTTGTCAGATATAGAAATCCAGTACATGAAGATGAATGGATGGCAGAATCAGAAATACCTGACTCAGATAAACTCTTAAGAAGATTTAGACATGAAAGAAGGCCACAAGCCTGAATATGTCTATAAATGTGCTTTGAATTACTTGATCTGAGTAATGTGAAGAGGTTGGACAGTGGACATTAACCCCCTTTGGGGCCTTATTCTTTTATCACTAATAAAATTGTAGTACAATTTTGTTTTTTGGTGGGAGGGAATGTGAGCCTTGAGGTATATTTCACATACCCAAATAGGCCACAACTATCTTAAAAAAAAGAAATTTTTGAATTATGCAAAACTCATAAGTCATGCATATATCCAAAATTCATCATTTTCAATTTCAGAAAAGATGAATAACTTTTTATTGAGTAAGTAAATCCATGGATTTAAGACCAGATTTGGATTCTACACAAAAATTCACCTAGGGTAGCTCCATAGAGTGAATAAGCTCAATTTAAGTATTTAAGGTGGTAAAATGGAAAATACTTCAATACCACATCATTGATACCACATAAAAGATCCGTGAAAATTTTTGTTTTTCTTGATTTTTAGCCAAAATAATGGGAAAGTGAGAAATCCCATGTTACATATACACTAAGAATAGTGTTATGCATGTTTTGAGCACTTAATATTATGGTATTCTTACATAGACTTTTGGTACACCCATAGTGGATATCTCACTTGAAGCTTAAATTACTATTTTGACGTAAAAATTAGGCAAGGGGGACAAAAGACATCAAAGAGAGCCAGGGTACCCAACTTCTGAGGCCTCAGAGGCGTGGATAGCTCCAGAGCATGGATCCATGGCTCATCTTGGCCCAATTGGTAAACTAAAACTCTTTGGAAACTTGGTCACCAAGTTACACCTACTGTAATCATAAGAAAAATAGCAAATAACCTGCTATTTTGACGTGCCAAGGAGGTAATAAGCTACTTAGGCTCCTGTAACCATGTCAATTCTTGATGACTTTCCATGACTAGACCCTAAAAGAGTAATTAAACCCTTTTGGGATCCATATTCATTGATTTACCTCATAGCAACCAGCAAAATACTGCTATTTGCAATTCTACGTAGAAATGAGGTCAAAACTTCAAAAATTCATTAAAAATTCAATTCTTAATGAATCTTCCTGAAACTTTCAGGACCAATGAAGACCTGTATTATCTATGGTACAACCAAAAAGAATTATGGTTTACTAGTAGCTTTAAAAGTTTTACTTACAGTCCATTTTTGACCATTCTACGTGAAACACTGAATCTTCAAAAATTCACAGTAATTACAACCTGTGATGAAATTGGCAATAACATTGACAACTTTGAGAAATAAATGATTATTTTAGAATAAAAGAAGATTTACAGATGTTACTCCTTTTATTCTTAACCATATTGGGGTTGGTAGTCACGTAAAAGCATCAATTAAGTAATTATGATAATCTTACGTGACAACAGATGATGCAATCATTAATCCAAAAGGGTTTATTATTTTTTCACTCACTGGTTTTTCAGTTTGCTCCATGGCACGCCTCTGTGGGCTGTTGTTTACTTAAAAGAAGCCTATTCTTGCTGTTTTTTCTGCATCATTATCTTATCAATTTATTAAATCATTATTACCAACAAGTAAGTATTAGTTAAAGCTATTCTTAAGTGTTTTAAATCTTTCCAAATCATCCAGAAAGACGTGAAATCCTAGAATCCAACTATATTGTTGTAATACTGTTATAAATCCTTTTGATCCCTTAATCCACAATTCCACGTCAAATTTCTCTACTTATATCTATCAATAAGTTCTTTGGAGTATTAGTGAGTCATTTATCTTTAATTCTTAAAGTTTTTCTCTAGTAATAGTTCTCTTCAAGAATTATCTTTATAATTATTCTTGTAAAAGATAATTATATATTAAAATAATTTCATTATTTTAATAAAGAAGTTTTTATTATTAAATTCTTCTTGTAATTGATTCTTGTAGACAATTACTGCTCACAGTTATCATCACTAGTAGTGTATAACACGTGAAAGAAATAATTTTATAATTATTTAATTGTGGTTAAAATAATTTTTTTATTATTATATTTCATAAGAACAGACATAGTACTGTTGATTAATAGTAATGTTATCATCAGTTTCATAGTCACATCTTACACTAGACCCCATAATGAAAACAGGTGGCCCAGAAGGGCTGGTTCTGGCTAGAGGGCCCAGACCCCCCTAGGAAACAAAAGGACGCCCCAGGCCCAAAAACAAGGATAAAGACCTGGGGTTTGGTGATATGAAAGAATTGGCCAGGGGGGCGAAGGATGGCAGGATATGGCCTGCGGCCATCAAAGGCTAGGGAAGAGGTATATGGCCAAAATTCTGTTGATCATGAGAAGGGGCCAAATTGACCACAAAGGTATGGTGTGGCCAATTAGCCCCAACTTGGTCTCAGGTTGGAATTTCCACAACACCAATAGAGGAGGTTCATTCTTTGTGGTTGTTAAAAATATATCTTATAAGCTCCTTTTTTTGTGTAAAATAGTTTCTAATCTTTTTGAAATGTTCTGCCTTGATTACCCTTGCATTATAATCAACCAAGGAACAAGTCATATTGGTCAGGAAAAAGAGAACAAAAAATGAATCAGGAGGTAATACAATTATGTTTACAAATAAGGATGAGCTCTCAAAATTTCAAAAATTGACAGGAGGGCTTCACAAAAATGCGAAACACCCCAATAGGTTGTCTATGGCAATTCTCTTCCTTGAAATATTTATGGCCAATCGGATCTTTCTTGCTTTATTGGCCTCTGCGCTAAACCCACTTCTCTGAACATTTCTGGCATCAACCTTCTGTTATGGCTCACCAGCAATATCCTGATCCAATGGCCTTTTAGGTCATTTGAATGATTCAGGCCCCCAGACCATCATACTGAAGTTGGGCCTGGGGTTTCTACTTAGCCCTGTTGGTACCTATACCCCCTCCAAATATCTGCAGGCCTTCTTGTTAACCCCCTTTAATTAGGGGATTTTATTGCCTTTGTGGCCTATGGTCTGTTATTCTACAGTACGTATTCCATGCACTGTAGGCCCAATTAAAAATTGGCCATGCCCTCTGGCCCCTCTGGACCCATTCTTTCCTATAAAATCCCAATGGTTAAAATGGGCAAAAAGCGTTAACATGCTATTTTTCACTAAGGACCCTCAGCATTTAATTAATGACCTCTGGAAGTAACCAGAGTCCACAAGCCACCCTTTAAAAATGTTTTACTCTCAAGACAAGGGAAAACAATACCCATTCCTTAACTCACTACTGCAGCTATGATTGATGGGGTATATATAGTATCATATACCATTATGCACCATTTTCTCGCAGCAATGCAATGGTGACATTTGAAGGACTTAATTTCAAAGGAAGGGGTCAAATGACTCAAGCTTTTAATTTATGGGTGATACTCAAAAGACCACTTGAAGAAACCAATCAACTGCACTTTGATGTAAGGTTTGTTTATTTAACCCTTGATAATAGTAGCAAATATCAGCAGTACTCTTACTTTCCTCAGTATAAAATAGAATATAATGAAATATAATACCCACAAATTTATTATAATTGCTAAAAATAATTATATATACATAAAAAAGAAGTTTAATTGCTATTAAATAGTTTGATAATAAATGAATGATCATTATAATAAATTAGAATTATTTTATTAGTGCTATAGTCACTAACAATTATAATGATAATAAGTGTAAAGTGCTTAATAAGACAGTTCCATATGGAAAATAATGATTATTATTTACTTAGAATCAATATATAAATATTATTTATGAAATAAATAATCACATGCACTGTGCAGAGATAGTTCTTATAAAAAATTCTATATATAAAAACTATTAATAGATGAAAAAAGATAAAGAAATTGAAAGAAAACTTACTTTTAATATTTAGTTAATATAACAAGTCCAAAAACAACAGTTATTGTATTATATGATATTCATAGGTTAACAACATTACAAAAACCAATATTTTAAAAGATAAAAAAGCTTTTTATTCAAAAAAATGGGATTTGAAGAGTTTTTGAGCTATTTGTGCATCTGAAAGATATTTCAAGAAAGAAATTTTATCCAATAAAGTCTATTATTTATGATTACTGAAATATAATCTAAGATCTATGATTTCAGTTCTTTACTTATAGTTTATAAAAATTAAAATAGCTTAAAGATTTCTTGAATAATATAAGACTTCCTACTGAATCACATATTACTTGTTTAAAATGTCTAATTGATTGGAATTATTATTATTTATTGGAAAAAACAGTGTTGCAGGCTGTTTTTATGCCTGCAGAGCTGCTCTCATGATACATAATGGATATAGAGGTTGTCCTCAGGTCCAAACTGAAAACCATGCTTAAAAAAAGGTTCTTAACTTAAGGTAACTTGTTTTACTTCTAATTTGAACTTACCAGTATAACTCTTAAGTCTTAGAAACTTTGATCCTATTTTGGATTTATTATTTAAAGTCTCCATATAAGAAACACTTATGTATATTAAATCTCATCAAATGAAAAAGTTAAAAATAAATTTTCGAGCAAATATATCTTAAGCAAGACTTTTAATCAATTTTCAAAGAAATCCAAATTTCCTTTTCTGAATAATTGAAATTGTTAATTTTAAGATGATTAATGATTAAGCATTTTTGAAAAAGATACTTGCAATTTGATGTATCAAAAGCTAAAACTGATTTGTAAGCTGTGTGAACCTCTGAAGAAAATCCATTAAGAATTGGATCTTTAATGAGTTTTTGAAGTTATTTCTATTTTTACATGTATAATAGCAATACACACCAAACCTTAAATTTTGTTCAGGTTTTGATAATTCTAACTTTACATTTTTGAGCTTGTTCATGATTTTCAAGCTTTATCAATCTTTTAAAGTTCTTAAAAAGTTTATTTCAAGCTTGCATATTGGGATATACACTTTGGAAGCTTGAAATTCCTTTCCAATATGGCATCAAACCAAGTAAAATTTTAAGGCTGGATCAAAGTCCAATGTTAAAGCTCAAATAAGGTTGAAAATCCTCCAATACAGGTTAAAAACGTTAGTTCAATCCTTGACCCAAAACATTCGGTACCCCAACTCTGTTTTGTCTTTTCCTTTGTCCCACCTTTCTGCATGAAGTTCTCCCTTTTATTATTTCAAAGCCATACTATGGCCCTCAGCCACTTGATATTTAGCTAACACTGGATTTACATTTTTTGTGGAAAATCCTTAGCCAATTCAGTAAATATACAAAATCCCTCAATTTGAACTTAAATTTTGTTAAGTTTTAATAAACCTTATGGCACTTTAGCTTTAAGCATAAATAAGCTGAAGTTCAGCAATTTTAAAAACAATTGAAAAAAATTGAAATTGTACTGTGAGATTCATAAATATTCCAATGACATAAGAATTAACCATCATTTCATATAACACCCCATGGGTCTACCCCAGGTTATTATTGGTTTAAAATCCAAAAATGAGATAATACTTATAGATTTGTTTATCCTAAGAAAGCTATAGTTTTTTGTTATTTTTTATTTAAAATTCAATTGATAACTTTGTTTAATACTGAATCAACTGTGTATAAGGTTTTTTATGGCCTCATGGATGTGTCATACATATCTCACAGTCTCAAATTTGAAGTATTGGTATTTTCCATTCCAAAAGTATTTTACCAAGGTAATAATTTCCAAGGACTTCCAAAGATAATTTAAAGATGTTGTTTATTCTCCAAAAAGTTGAGCTCCAGGCACCTTTGAAAAACCCAATTTATCCATGCAGGCCTTATTTGGGAAAACTCTATGGAACTTACCTTTTGGATCATTTCAATATTGCACTGTCGGAATACAGCACATGCAGTTTCATTTTGCAAGATAGACCACCTTTATTTCCCAAAATAGTCAGTACATCTGAATAAAAATTATACAGCTGGGTGCTCAACCCTCAAATATCAGTCTTCCATATTTTCACATATATTGGCCACTCTTCCCAAAGTAAAGAAATATTGAATTCATCTTTATGATTATTTTCCTTTCATCTTTGGAAGTCAATTCTGAAATTCATAATACACCCATTTACACCTGTTTCTTTGCCTGTCAGTGGATATCAGTGGTCATATCTTTCATTAAGTCCATTGATCTTTCTGGTAGGTTGAAACAGTAAATTCAGGATTTATTTTGTTGGCTCTTTGGCCTTTGAATTACTTATTATTATCTTCTTTACATTTTGACTTTTTCTAATCATTTTTGAAGAATTATATTCTTCAACTATTTCTTGGTTCATTTCTATCCCTAAAAGTGAGTTCTTGATTCCTGAGTGCCAGATCACTATTGTTATTCCCAAGAGCCTCCACAAAAGAGGGTTAAGGGGATTCAAAATAAAAATTGAAGGAAAAGGAGAAATAATTCAATACTCAAAATGAAAGAGCCATATCAACTCTTCCTCATATCCTCCTCTCTCTAAGTCAAATATGCAAAAAGGGTACCTACTTTGATTTCCTGACAACGGTTTTGATGTAGTTAGAATTCAGGAAAATATTCTCAATAAAACCGTTACAAATGGATTATAACAGGAGGAACAATAAGACAATCCAAAATTCAATTTCACCAAACAAATACATCTATTAGATCATGGAAAATCAAAAGCTGTGAAAGCTGTTGCCTTTCAAAAGCCTAAAGAGCAACGTTTAGACCTCAAAATGAAATAGTAACAGAACCTTTGAAAGAAACTTCTTTTCTTTCAATGGGAACCATCATTCCAGAACCCACTGAAGCACTAAAAAAAGTAGACACAGAAGCTTGTTTCTCTTTTTTAAGGATTCATAAGAGAAAACAAGAGGAAAAAATACACTTGGAACAAATAAAACAGTTAGCTGAGAGTAATGTTGAAATAAAATTTAAATACCTCATTTATGATGGAGCCAAAGAGTTTGTAAATACTTGACTCAAACAATTATCAAAAAAAGGATAGAAGTCATTGTTCACAATTGGTGAATGGACAAAAGTTTTTTTCTCTGTAATTAATTCAATCAGAAAAAAGGATTTTGTTCTTTTATACAAAAAAGGGGACTTACCAAGAGTATCAACCATCATAAGTGTGCAATGAATATTTACCAAAGAAGTTAACAAAAACAGAGGGCTAAAAGGATACAAATTCATATGTTTAGCAAGATTTTTATAACCAAAATAAGTTATTAATTACCACAAAACACTCTTTCCCCCAGAAAGGCTTTCAGCTTCCATATGCATTATAAGTTATGCAGTACAAAACGCTGAACAAATAAATAAAGATGGATTTGTTACAGCTTATTTCAGCTCAAAATTAGAAGCAAATGAATATATTTCTACATGAATACCACATAAAAACAAAAAAAAAACGTTATAGCTACCCTACTATTAACAAACTGTTGTGAAATCCTTAAGAACACCTAATCAAACAAAATTGATCACTTCATGCCTAAACAAATCCTTGAGAAGTTTTATAATAAGTTATCCAACTTGATTATTGAGATCTTTTTTATTATTAGTTATCCAGAACCTTTCCTACTCCTTGGAAATGAAACATTTTCATTTTCATGGGTATATGACATAATATTAGTTCAAGAAGAAACACTGCAAAAAATAGAAAACTAAAATTAAGATTTAAGATCAAATTTCTGTCTATTGCAAGACAAGTAATGGGAAGAAGAAAAATCTGGAAAAGAAGATACCACCTGAAAGTCACTCAAACTCATGAAATTGATTAAATAATGAGAAAATGTGGTAATAACTATTTTAAGACAACCCCCAAACCAATGAAAAGTAATATAGAAATATATATATTGCAACAGACAATGAACAAAAAGAGTACAAAAGCCTACATGAAGAACATAGCTCAGACCTAGAATCATTTCAAAAAGTACCCTTGATAAATGCTGAATTTATTTTGAAGCTTTTTCAATAATTTTATCCATATCTTTGGATCTTATCTCAAAGAAAAAAAATTCCTTACAAAATATTGGAAGTTATTCTGTATTAGTTGGAAACGTATTCATGGGAATTACTGGAAATGTTAAATAAATTTGAAGTTTCCTGGAAGATACTGTTAGTAAGACATGTATGATAACATAAAGAAAACAGAAACTTGTTCCTAGTAACAATTAATGTTTTTTATTTTGGGAGATATGGTCTATTTTTGCAAAATTTTTCTCCAAAATTATTTCTTAGATTGTTCTTCCTCTTCCAAAATGAAATTAAGTGTCTTTTCATATAAGAGTCATTTTCAAAGAATAGGAATTAAACTCTTATTTTAGTCATTTCATTCCCTGAATTAGTGCTATTGAATCATACATATCACTCTAAACATTTACATGGCGATTTGAAAGACAAAGGGATCTTGTGGGAAAGTAGAATTACAGCCAATTGTAATAAAATTAAGAGATATTTCGTTAATTGTGGTTAAAAACTTTTTTTAAATGATTGAAGTTGAGCCAGACGTACAATAACAGAAAATGAAAACTTTGGCTTTTTCCTGATAATTAAGATGTATTTTTAAAATCATGAGAACTTTGTTCAACTGAGAAATGAATGCATCAACATAATTATTGATTGGAGAAATAACTGAATTGTCCATAAAAGAAAAACTAACAATTCTGGTTTAATCAGATAAGAGTTTACAGAATAAATCGTATGCGATGAAAAATTCATTATGGAGTTGATGGTTTTCAATAAACTATTTTTTAGAAATGCGTGGGAACAGATATACTATTTATTGAGTAAAGAATACAGATTTTACCAATTTAAGTGAGAAGACCTTAAGAGATAATATAAGATTGAATTCAGAGTAGGAATCAACATTTATGCAGTTAATATTTAATTTCTTGAAATAAATTTGGGACTTTATTGAGTGATTGTGGAATATAAAAAACCAAATTACCTCCTAATAGCTCAATCACACAGCTATTTGTATATTTACTTTGAGATTTTTGACACTGTATTGTTATCTTTTTTAGAGAAATCTCATATTAAACATTACTATTAAAAGCCTTGAAACATTGAGAAATCCTGACACAGCACGAAATTAGTTTCCCAAATCAGAGAAACATATTTTAGCTTTGATTTATCACTTGTTTGTTGAAAAGGACGATTTGACGAAATTTAAAATAAGGTTGACACAATGATTAAACATGTTTATTTTCCTTTGGAAATAAAATCTGTCAGAAAATACAAATATTGAAAGGATACTGGTAGATAAATATCATCAATAATTTCTAAATCAAAAACTAACCCAATTGGATTCCAGCAAAATCCCTATTTTAATTCGCTAGACTACCATCATAAAAAAATAAACAAAGCAGAAAAGACACATGTATTGAAAGATTTTTTTAGCTTTGAATGATCATTTTGTCTATTTGAAGGGAGGTGGTTAAAAGAAGGCCTGATAACTGAGCTAGTAGGGTGGTACCACATGCCTCAGATATGGTGATGCCAAGTATTGCTACATCTATCTTCCAATCAGAATTGAACACACAACATTGCCAGATCTGAGGCCTGTGGTACCACCACACTGGCTCACACATCACGAAAAGGGCTGACGTTTCAGATGCAACGTCGTGCCGATGTTGCAGTGACGTTGCATGAAAATGGTGCTGAGCTGACACTAAATATTTTTGTTATCATCATTCTCAAAAAAAAAACAGAATGTTTGATAAGGTTGTTGAATTGTTTGCGAATCAAAGGAAAATTTGAAACACTTTGCTATCTTCTTGTGAGGAATCATAAATTATGCAAAGAGACAGAAACAACTTAGCAAATGAAAAAGAAGTAAAAGGCACATGACACTAAAAAAATTGACAATGGTTTTGCTTATATCTTACACTCTTGGCCAAGTCTCCTGGCCTTTACATATTTATCAAATCGTGGTTGCAGAACACATCCAACCGCAAACACATGTTCTGTGTTGATACAATGAACTATGACTACAAAAAAGCATTTGGATCGCAATTCTTGTCTATTGTTCTATTGAAAGCCCTCCTGAAAAGACATGGAATTGAGAATCACATATAATTTTAATAGCCTTTTGATTAGCAATCTGAGATTAGCACTTCTGAAATTGGAAAAAATTAGAAGCATTTGCTTGTCCGTTCATTGTATTTGGATCAACATTGCACAGCCTTGTTGACAAGCAAATAACAATAAATGAACAAAAAAAACTTGGCTGTGTTGAAAACAAAACTGAGTGAATAAGGGTAACCGAAAGGGAGCCTCATCCTGTGCGCGCACAATACAACCTCAGGGTGCTCAAAGGCGCCCATCCAAATACGACTTCACCCTTCAACCGATTCTGATTTCTTCCTCATATCAGAGATTATATCTTTACTTGATCAATCACTTGTTATCGCAATACTTTAGGGTATCTTCCTTATTAGTTGAAAGCTAATTCTCTTGGATCTCAACTCATCTTGCAAGCTTTAATTTTGGGAATGGCTTTCAATTAATTAGCCGCAGTCTTCATAAACTGCTCAGATTAATTTACTTTCTTATGGTTTCATTTTATTCAACTTAATTAACTCCAATTGAAGTAAATTATATAATTCAAAATCACTATGGGTAGCAACAAAGAAAAATTATGAGTACTCTTTTTCATGTGATACATGAAAATTACCACATCCGAGATAATTATCCAGGCGACTTCTCAAGATAAAACTCAAGTGTGGGAAGGTCAACTCGAATTAGTGTCAGCTCAGAACCATTTGCATGCAACATCACTGCAACATCAGCGCGACGTTGCAAATGCAACGTCAGGATTTTTCCTGATGTGTCAGCTATCTGGCTGGTATCAAAGCCGTCATATTCAACCTAAATTTCCGTAGGATTTTCTTTTGGAATCACTTTATGAAGATTTTTCGCCGTCTAAGTTTAAACAAAATCTTGTTAGTAGGTCAAACCCATCCAAGAAATTAGTTGCCAATATTTATTGTTGATATCAATAGTAAATTGGTCGCAATAACAATGATAAATTTAATTATAATATAAAACAGTTTTCATATCCCTATCAGATCCTACATCGCCGAATTCAATTGAAAAATGTGTAAAACCTGGTGAAGACATTAATTTTTAACTCCTAGTTCTTATATAAATATCACATTGGTCACAATACCAATGAAAGATTAAATTATCCTCCCAAAAGAATTGCACATCTTTATTAACTCAAACATCTTCAAAATTGATTTAGCCCTTATTTGAACCTCCTTCAAGAGAAACACTAAATAATTGTTTTTATTTGAACCAGTGTTTCTTCACTCCAAGGTCAGGTTTTGTTACCCATATAAAACTATGATCCCGTTGTATACCACACAATTATAAAAAGTCAATGAAAAAATGAAGCTCTTAGGACAATCGTATATGAGGAAAAATCTCTTTTTGAGGGTCATCAATAGCTTTCAGAAACTGTAAACAATTTTGTAAGATGTGACTATGAAACTGATGATAATATTACTATTAATCAACAGTACTATGTCTGTTCTTATGAAATATAATAATAAAAATTATTATAACCACAATTAAATAATTATAAAATTATTTCTTTCACGTGTTATACACTACTAGTGATTATAACTGTGAGCAGTAATTGTCTACAAGAATCAATTACAAGAAGAATTTAATAATAAAAACTTCTTTATTAAAATAATGAAATTGTTTTAATATATAATTATCTTTTACAAGAATAATTATAAAGATAATTCTTGAAGAAAACTATTACTAGAGAAAAAGTTTAATAATTAAGATTAATCACTCACCAATACTCCAAAGGACTTGTTGAATAATAATTGTAGATGAATTTGATGGTTAATTGTGAATTCAAAAAATCAAAAAGGGATATATAACAGAATTACAACAATATATAGTTGATTTCTATGATTTCAAATCTTTCTGATTGATTGTTAAATAAAAAACACTTAAGAAATAGCTTCAACTAATACTTACTTGTTGGAAAATACTCCAAAGAACTTATTGATAGATAAAAGTAGAGAAATTTGACGTGGAATTGTGGATTTAAGGGATCAAAAGGATTTATAACAGTATTACAACAATATATAGTTGGATTATAGGATTTCACGTCTTTCTGGATGATTTGGAAAGATTTAAAACACTTAAGAATAGCTTTAACTAATACTTACTTGTTGGTAATAATGATTTAATAAATTGATAAGATGATGATACGGAAAAAACAGCAAGAAGAGGCTTCTTTTAAGTCAACAACAGCTCACAGAGGCGTGCCATGGAGCAAACTGAAAAACCAGTGAGTGAGAAAACAATAAACCTTTTTGGATTAATGATTGCATCATCTGTTGTCACGTAAGATTATCATAATTACTTAATTGATGCTTTTACGTGACTACCAACCCCAATATGGTTAAGAATAAAAGGAGTAACAACAGTAAATCTTCTTTTATTCTAAAATAGTAATTGATTTCTCAAAGTTATCAATGTTATTGCCAATTTCATCACAGAATTTAATTACTGTGAATTTTTGAAGATTCAGTGTTTCACGTAGAATGGTCAAAAATGGACTGTAAGTAAACCTTTGAATTTTACTGATAAAACTGTAATTCTTTTTGGTTGTACCATAGATAATACAGTTCTTCATTGGTCCTGAAGGTTTCAGAAAGATTCATTAAGAATTGTATTTTTAATGAAGTTTTGAAGTTTTTACCTCATTTCTACGTAGAATTGCAAATAGAAGTATTTTGCTGGTTGCTATGAGGTAAATCAATGAATATGAGTCCCAAAAGGGTTTTAATTACTCTTTTACGGTCTATTCATGGAAAGTCATCAAGAATTGACGTGGTTACAGGAGTCTAAGTAGCTCATTACCTCCTTGGCACGTCAAAATAGCAGGTTATTTGCTATTTTCTTGTGATTACAGTAGGTGTAACTTGGTAACCAAGTTCCCAAAGAGTTTTAGTTTACCAATTGGGCCAAGATGAGCCATGGATCCATGCTCTGGAGCTATCCACGCCTCTGAGGCCTCAGAAGTTGGGTACCCTGGCTCTCTTTGCTGTCTTTTGTCCCCCTTGCTTATTTTTTACGTCAAAATAGTAATTTAAGCTTCAAGTGAGATATCCACTATGGGTGTACCAAAAGTCCATGTAAGAATACTATGATATTAAGTGCTCAAAACATGCATAACACTATTCTTAGTGTATATGTAACATGGGATTTCTCACTTTCCCATCATTTTGGCGTGAAATTAAGAAAAACAAAAGTTTTCACGGATCTTTTATGTGGTATTGATGATGTGGTATTGAAGTATTTTCCATTTTACCACCTCAAATACTTAAATTGAGCTTATTCACTCTATGGGTCTACCCTAGGTGAATTTTTGTGTAGAATCCAAATCTGGTCTTAAATCCATGGATTTACTTACTCAATAAAAAGTTATTCATCTTTTCTGAAATTGAAAATGATGAATTTTGGATATATGCATGACTTATGAGTTTTTCATAATTCAAAATTTCTTTTTAAGATAATTGTGGCCTATTTGGGTATGTAAAATATACCTCAAGGCTCACAAATTTAATATTGTGGAAACAAATGTCACTAACTTTAAATTGTTTGTCTTACTGCTTTCGAGGAAGAAAAAACCTTCAACGTTTGAAAGGTTTTTTTTAAGATTTCTGAAGAAGAAGAAGTGATGCTTTTGAATGACTAACCTCATTTCATGTTGATATATCAGATTTTCGATGAAAAAAAGGCATACCCAGGGGTCAGGGGCTACAGGTTTGTCAGGGTGAGTCTCTGATAAAGGTGTATATAAGTATTTACAAGCTTTAACTATGACTGTAACACGGTAAAAATTATTTTAAGAGATGATAAATTTGATAATAGATGATTAATTTAAGATTTTAAGGGCTTTACTATAGAGATATAGTGGTGGTGAGCGCTGTTGAAAGCCCTGGGTGGAAATTTTACCTGTTGGGTTACAATAACAAAAGCTACAATACTTAAATTTAAAGGATACCTGATTATTTTCCAAGAGTATAACTGTTTTGGACAGTTGTACTATGTAGGAATTCAAGAGCAGGATGAGGAAAGCTATTCTGGCTGTGAAAAGCCTCCTTTTTATCCTGAAATGGGGTGGAAAGGGTGCTAGACCTTTCCACATAGAGGAAGTGAAGATTTTTCACTTTCTAGTACTGGCTTGTGGTTTGCAAACAGCCTGTATAACCTGTATTGGTCTCAGATGTGGTTTTGAAACCACATCTGGGCGGTTTTCACCAATACAGGGTGAAAATTTTCATCTGGGGACCTCACAGCCTGATTCTGACGTGTATGACGCGTAGAATGCTGTACAGAAACTGTATGGGACCCCAGTATTGACTGAAATATGAGGTATTGAAGTAAAAACATGCCTCTTCGTCTATTTGAGACCTCATATTCATGGTTATGGGATATTATCCCATGGTAAGGCTGTATATGACAGCAGGTGGGAGTTTGACCTTAACACAGCCATAACTTTGTCAATTCTTGAGATATCAACCTCAAAATTGGTTCAGCTTGTAGCCCTTTATGCGCTCTACACAATGGTACCTCATTTGATATGAGTATCATTAAATACGGCAAAGTTATCCCATGTACAAGATTTCTGTACATTTGCGTGTTTTAGGCAAAAAGCTGTATTGAGCTTGTTTGCCCCATACCTTCTGCAGTAGTTGAGATATGGGGAAATGGATGACACCATCAGATAGCCCTGATTGTGCTCTTTCCAAAAATACCCCACTTCAGGTATCCCACACTAAAACTGTAGAAGTTAGATGAGAGGTCAATGTTTTGTCCACCCTTATTTGGCCTGAAATTGACCATAACTCCAGTAATATTGGTGCTAGCTCAGTTTGGCTGGTACCATTGGATAGCCCTGGCTTAGAGCTTCATTTTGAATACCCATTTGATGGGGTTAAGCCTCTCCTTCTAGACTTTAGATGAGAGGTGAAAATTAAGGTTTATGCTCAGCAATAACTTTGAGCAGGAATAAATTTGTTATTTCTTGTCCTATAGTGATGGGACTTATATTTTCAGAACGAGGTGAGCTTCCTCTTTCTTTTGATACCTTTTGAGCTGATTTGGCTCAGTTCCATGTTTTAGTAGTATCTTGGCTATACCATTGGTTTATGGTATTTTGGCTGTCATGCTTGTGCTCTGGTTTTGAGTCACAGGCTGACAAGGTTGAAAATTTTCTCAAGCTGAAATTAAAGTAAATCTACTCCAACTGCTAACATGGAATGGTTTATGTGCACCCATATTTGTATTATTGTGTTTATTTTTCCAGTTGATTGAACAAAAACCGTAATCTTATGACTTCCTGAAGATGAGATATATTGATGATTGGTTGAAATTTTTGAAATAATATTCAAAACCTCATTTTTACATGAATATTTAAAAAAGTCCTTTTGCATTATATGGATTCTTTCTAGAGTATAACCCTCACTAATTGATTGAAAGTATTAATATCAATTAATTAACAAAAAGATAATAAGAGTTTGAAATAATAAGATAAGTACCAAAGAATACTTACCATGGACCTCAGGGGTTTTTATTCCAAGCTCTACAGTATGCCAAATCCTCAATTTGATATTACCATACATGTATTATTAATAGTATCTTCAAGGAAGCTCCAAGAATATTTATTTTTTCCATTATCTCGGATCAAGCCTTTATCCAACTGATACAGAATTATGTACACTACTTTTTCAAGAATTTTCTTTCTTTGACATAATCTCCAAATTATCTGGAGGAATTTATTTTCAAATCTACAAAAATAATTCAGAAGTTCATTGAGGGGGGTGTTTCTTCATGAAATTCAAAAATTGATTTGAGAGAGGTAGAGATCCTCTCAAAGCACCTTGATGTCATAAAAAATCAATGTTTTAGAAGTTTTATTATTAAATGCAGGGAAGTTTAGTTTCAAATCTCAATATAGTTAAACCACAAAAGTCAAAATCTCTCTTTCTCAGGATTATTTGATGAAAAAGAAGCCCCAAAATAAATTTCTACCTATAATGGTACAAATAATAAGTATTGGTGTTAAGAGGAAGTGAAATTAAAGCAATATTTTCATTTGATATGCTTTATAAAAAGGCAGAAATAGTAATATTTTTTATTGAAATTGATTTAATATCAAAACTGAAATCAAATTCTCATTTTGGACAGGATTTTTGTCTAAAATATTGGAAATGTCATATTCCTTTCAAAATCCTTTTGGTAAATTGCCACTAGAACTTCATGTATTTGTTTGAAGTTTCAAAATAGCAAGAGTTATATTCAATGCAGATCAAGATTAAGTGAGAAAACAAATCTTACTTATTATTACCTTCCTTTTTTGAGTGGGTAATTGTGGTTGTTGGTGCACTTCTTACCTGTTAATTTGAATAAATTAACACAAAACTCTTTTGAGAAATATTTCACCAAAGAACTTTTTATATTTACCATTTTCTCCAGAATAAAACTCCACATTTTCTGAAAAGATGAGTCTTGAGTACTTACAAAGATTTTGAAAATTATAGTTCATGGGAGGATATTGGTAGTTTCATTAATTCAAAAAAGAAGAAAAACCAAGCCTTCATGAAGTCCTATTTTGAGTGGCCACATACCAAACTGTCTTATATACATTTTTTCATGGGAAAGATGCTTAATATATTCACTTTAAAAATTCTCTAGTTAGGATAAACTTTCTGAATTGCATATTAATGGATTAAACTGGGAAAGAAAGAGCTTCATTCCAGATACGATTTTTTGCGGAGACTCTCTCTGTATCTTCATTAGTCTCCAGCAGACTAGAAGAATCATAACTAATCTATGGAATAAATCTCAGTTTTTATAAACAAGTCACAAATCTGTGACTTTTTCTCTTTCCTAATTGTATAATTGATAGAACGCTCCCCAAACATTTTGGGCTCAATAATTAGCATTATGAGATTCATCTTATTTCTGGACTCTCAAGAAATATCAGTCAATTTAATGAGGCTTCTTGGGCTTTTCTTCATTTCATATTGAGTATTTGTATAACTTTTAAAATATGTCATCATAATTTTTTCCCTCAAACAAAACACACCATTTCCAGGAATCTTAAAGTATTAAGCGATGAAATCTCCTTAAGATTAAAATAGATAAAGAGTAACTTTGAAAAAACAATTAAAGCATTCAATTGAATCCTAGGTTATGGAAATTCAGTAAAAAATATTTTTTGTATCAAAAGAAGATCAATTCACATACCAACTTCAAAAGATCTTTTGAAGTGGAGAATACAAGACTTTTCTTTTGGTATGAAAAAAATCAATAGAGCTCCTGAATAAGAACATAACTTCTGGAACTGATCAGATGGAAGAGATGTAAAGACAATTAAGATATTCTTTTTTAATATGATGTCATTGATGTGGTTCATATGTAAAATTTGTGATAGAACAAATCTTATAAAGAGTGAAATAAAGATAAAATGAATTGGAATTTATTTTTCCAAAACATGGTTCTTCAATTTTTGGAGCTTTAGGTGTAATATTTCTTATTTTTCTTATTTCCCTTCTGTGGTTACACTGAATCTGTCTTAAAGCTTTGCGGATGATATAAGAACCTTTTCAACAAGGTTTGCAAAACATTCTCCCTATGATATTGCTCAACAATTTCAACCCATTTGATTTTGAAATTCCCCATCCTTCTTAATATAACCAAAACATATTAATTGTGGCCCATATCTCATAATTGAGATAGCTTAAGGGAGAAAAAGGGTTCCTTTTGCATTGTAAATCTTAAATTGAATATGAGAATGTTGAATTATAGGGCATATCTGATCTACAGCATAATTGAACTTAGTTTTCCATTCCTACTGATTTTTGGTGTAGTAGACCTGAAGATTTTTGCAAAGAAAAAGATATCAAATTACTACCAATTACAAAAAGATTGAGCTCAATTGATCATAATAAAGCTAGTATGAAGTCTAGAAACGGTGGAAATATTTATTAGATTACATATTTAGTATAGTTTTCTATTCAGAGTAAAATGAGACCAGGTTTGATTTGGCATTATAGGGGAAGAAGGACCTTTTGTTTGGAATTATAGGGAAAGAAGGACCTTTATTTATCACATTTTCAGAAGAGAAAGTGCAAATGGAACAGAAAACGTTTTTCATCTTTCAAGTAAATATTATTTCTTTCCACAAATTGACTCCTTTTTGGGATCAAATATACATTTCAAGCATAAGGAAGAGACATATCAATTTCCATAGAGATTTTCTTATTCTTTTCAAATGGAAAACATGAAAAACTGAAAAAAATTACTTGCTCCTATCCATTGAAGGATATTTGTTTATTTTTTGTTTTAGATACCTTTATTAATTGGAGTTGTCTACTAGATCTAAAGCCTCCTAAGAACTATTAATGAGAAAACTACTTATAAGAAAGTCAACCTAACAGATACCTACAGAAATGGGTTGTTAGAATCGTAGTCAATTAATCTTAGAGAATTCCACAATAATTTTATTTTAATGTCACAATAAAAAAAAATCTTGACGTCATGATTCAGTTAGGTTTTATCACTGTTGGAAATCAAAGAGATCATCCTTTCCTGAATCAATCATTCCTATTTATAATTACGTTGTTTTTCAATTTGATCAGCTATCTATCTCTTACAAATCTATCTCTTCCTTAATTTTTTTGACTTATTCATAAATGTAATTTATCACAAGAGGTATTTATTTATTGTCACAATTTGACTGATAATCTCATTTGATGGCAGAAGTGACCAAGAAGAAAAATTCTTGTCACAATTGTGGTTCGAAAGCCGACTATGCCAACAACTGTTTTAAGGCAAGGAAAAAAGTCTATTCCATTGAGAAAGTCCCCAAGGAGGAATCTCCAAACGAGGATTCCGAGTCAGACTCTATGGGTGATGCCATCAGAAAACAATCAGATGAAGAGCAAGACCCAAGAGAAGAACTTATAGTGGAATACTGTAAGGTGTGGATATGAAACTTTGATTAAAACAAAAGTACCTTTCCTGTCCTCAAAATTTGTATAAGGTAAAAAATCAATTAAAAATAATAAAGATATTATTTTTAAGAGAAAACATGCCAATTTTATTGTTTATAACTTCATTAGTATAAAACAATAATATTATAAAAATGTATTGTTTTACCAACAATAAAAATTTACCCAAAAAATACTCTACAAGAGATATTTTAAGGCTACAAAAGAAATTTCTTCAAGAGCAATTTCAATTGGAATTAATTGAGCAAAGAACTGCAAGCAATTAATTAAACAACAAAGTCTTTAAAAAGAATATTAAAGAGAAAACACACCCAAAAGTGACCAGAGTGAATTTGGAAACAAAGTGACAAAGTTTACAGTGATGAAAGATGCTTTAATTCACTTTTGGGGTGGTTCAGGGGTAAAAATGATTATAAGAGTCACTAACAATGATTATAATGATTTTTTCACGTGGTTAAAAGGTTTAAAATGATATAAGAAAGGTGGTTGGAATCTTTTATTGATTGGTTTAACAATGTTTAAACTAATTATAAAAGGAAAAGATTCTAACATGAAGAGAAAAGTGGGGCAAAGAAGACATTCTTTTATAGCCATCAATTCTCTTACTCCAAAAGTAAAATTTACTCTTGTCAGTCGTGAAAAACAGTCTGACAACAGAAAAGCCAATTATGGCATCATTGAACCCTGGTTTAGACCAAAAAAGGGCGGATTTAAGCCATTTTTAGCCATTTTAGACCCTTAAATCATCCATTACTATAGCAATACCACGCCTAGAGCCTTCAAAACACGTCATAATGTGTTTCAGAGGCGTAAAAACCAGTTAAAACTGTTTTTACTATGATTGTTTCATCTTAAGGGTAGTTTTCCCCTCTTGGCAACAGCTAAAACTACCCCAGTTGGTATCAAAACCTCATCATCAATTGAGTCCACAGACCCTGTAACTCAATTCCAGGCCAAAAGTGATGAACTTTTGCGTGAATTTTGACATCCCACGCCTGTCAGCAAGGATTTTGGGGGTCTAGCTCCCCCTTAGAGCTGGAGTTCCTTTTCCCCCCCAAATTTAATCTTTCCAATTTATTTTTCCTTTAATTCCTCATCATGTATTAGACTTATAATTTACATATGTAATTCAATTCAATTCTACAGTAAAATACAGTAATAATTGACACCTCATATGTAAATCAAAGTTCACTTATGTAATAAACACGCACATTTTGACATTTCAATTGAATTCAATTGAAAATACTTCAACTCCTCATAACATCTAAACTAAACACAACACCTCAATTTTAACACAAAAATTGATGCTTAACACCACATGTGGTGCGAATTAAATTGAGGTTTTGAGGATTTTCAACTTTTGTATTGAAAATACTAAAAACTTAATTTAAGCTTATTTAGAGTTGAGTTACAAGAATTTCACTCAGAGGTGACCCCACCTGATTTTTTATGAGGAATCCAATGGTGAAATAATTTTTATGTATTTATTTATTGGATAAAAAGTTGTAATAGTTTTTATTGCAATTTTTTCCAAATTTATTTATTTTTTCACAATTTTGTTAAAATTTCATTTTTACTTAATTTTTTCAAATATAAATGTAATTTTATACTTTTAAAATTTATTGTATTCTTATTTTTAAATTGTAATTAATTTTTTTTTTTAATATAATTTTATATTTATATTTTTATTTTCATTTGAATAATATAACTAAAGTTATTTTACTTATATTAATATGTTATTTTTTGTATATGTGGTCTTTTGGGTATATGAAATTACCTCTAAGGCTCACATTCCCTCCCGCTAAAAAAGAATATTACGTTGTAATATTGGTGTTTCTAGTGTGTCTGAATCTCCTGAGGAGTTTGGTAGCTTCTGGTATATTGTTTTCTTCTAACCATTCATCTTCACAAGTTGGGTCACTGTACCTAACATGGTATTCTGTAAGATGTGACTATGAAACTGATGATAATATTACTATTAATCAACAGTACTATGTCTGTTCTTATAAAATATAATAATAAAGTATTATTATAACCACAATTAAATAATTAAAAAATTATTTCTTTCACGTGTTAAGCACTACTAGTGATTTTAACAGTGAGCAAGTAATTGTCTACTAGAATCAATTAAAAGAAGAATTTAATAATAAAAACTTCTTTATTAAAATAATAAAATTATTTTAATATATAATTATCTTTTGCAAGAATAATTATAAAGATAATTCTTGAAGAAAACTATTACTAGAGAAAAACTTTAAGAATTAAGAATAAATGACTCACTAATACTCCAAAGAACTTATTGATAGATAAGAGTAGAGAAATTTGACGTAGAATTGTGGATTTAAGGGATCAAAAGGATTTATAACAGTATTACAACAATATATAGTTGGATTCTAGGATTTCACGTCTTTCTGGATGATTTGGAAAGATTTAAAACACTTAAGAATAGCTTTAACTAATACTTACTTGTTGGTAATAATGATTTAATAAATTGATAAGATGATCATACGGAAAAAACAGCAAGAATAGGCTTCTTTTAAGTCAAAAACAGCCCACAGAGGCGTGCCATGGAGCAAACTGAAAAACCAGTGAGTGAGAAAACAATAAACCCTTTTTGGATTAATGATTGCATCATCTGTTGTCACGTAAGATTATCATAATTACTTAATTGATGCTTTTACGTGACTACCAACCCCAATATGGTTAAGAATAAAAGGAGTAAAATCTGTAAATCTTCTTTTATTCTAAAATAATCATTGATTTCTCAAAGTTATCAATGTTATTGCCAATTTCATCACAGGTTGTAATTACTGTGAATTTTTGAAAATTCAGTGTTTCACGTAGAATGGTCAAAAATGGACTGTAAGTAAAACTTTTAATTTTACCAGTAAAACCATAATTCTTTTTGGTTGTACCATAGATAATACAGTTCTCCATTGGTCCTGAAAGTTTCAGGAAGATTCATTAAGAATTGTATTTTTAATGAATTTTTGAAGTTTTTACCTCATTTCTACGTAGAATTGCAAATAGCAGTATTTTGCTGGTTGCTATGAGGTAAATCAATGAATATGGATCCCAAAAGGGTTTAATTACTCTTTTAGGGTCTATTCATGGAAACTCATCCAGAATTGACGTGGTTACAGGAGCCTAAGTAGCTTATTACCTCCTTGGCATGTCAAAATAGCAGGTTATTTGCTATTTTTCTTATGATTACAGTAGGTGTAACTTGGTAACCAAGTTCCCAAAGAGTTTTAGTTTACCAATTGGGCCAAGATGAGCCATGGATCCATGCTCTGGAGCTATCCACGCCTCTGAGGCCTCAGAAGTTGGGTACCCTGGCTCTCTTTGATGTCTTTTGTCCCCCTTGCCTAATTTTTACGTCAAAATAGTAATTTAAGCTTCAAGTGAGATATCCACTATGGGTGTACCAAAAGTCTATGTAAGAATACCATAATATTAAGTGCTCAAAACATGCATAACACTATTCTTAGTGTATATGTAACATGGGATTTCTCACTTTCCCATTATTTTGGCTAAAAATCAAGAAAAACAAAAATTTTCACGGATCTTTTATGTGGTATTAATGATGTGGTATTGAAGTATTTTCCATTTTACCACCTTAAATACTTAAATTGAGCTTATTCACTCTATGGAGCTACCCTAGGTGAATTTTTGTGTAGAATCCAAATCTGGCCTTAAATCCATGGATTTACTTACTCAATAAAAAGTTATTCATCTTTTCCGAAATTGAAAATGACGAATTTTGGATATATGCATGACTTATGAGTTATGCATAATTCAAAATTTCTTTTTAAGATAATTGTGGCCTATTTGGGTATGTAAAATATACCTCAAGGCTCACATATTCCCTTACTTTCTTGGTTCTTAATTTCCTTTCTTTAAGAACTTTGGTAATTTTCTTAGTACCAGACGTCTCAATAGGAGGTATAACTTGGGGAATCTTATTCCTCAAGGGAAATTTCTCAGCATCACTAGATTTATATGGCTTTATCAAGCTTACTGGAAATGTAGGGTGCCTATTGCTAAGTTCTTCAGATAACTCTACTTCAACAGCATTTTCTCAATGGAGGGCCTTAATCACAAAAGGTCCTGCAAAGGAGTCTTTCAGCTTTTTACATCCTTTGATGTTATTGAAGTTAGTGGTGGATACAAGAACTAGGTCCCCCACTTTGAAATCTGGAGTTGCATGTGATTTATCCCATTTGTCTTTAGCATATGCAAAAGAGTCCTCCATGCATCTTACTGCATGCTTTCTAGCTTTGTCTATCATTCCTTCAAAGCTAGCAGCTGTGGGATGTATTTCAATTAAGTCTGTCCTTAAGGAATCTTGGGGTAACTTGGGGTTCCATCCTTTTTCTAGAATAGCAGGAGTCTGCTTGGTACTGGCATGGATTGATGTTTTATATGCTAATTCCAGTGCTGGCAACAGAGTACACCAATCATGGGTAAATCCATCACAAGCTTTGAATTCAAGGCTATATGCACAAAATCTTCTCACCATGTCCTCTAAGGTTTGGATCATCCTTTCAGCCAGGCCATCAGTTTGTGGGTGGTAGGCTGTAGAGAAAGACAGTTTAGACCCAAATAATTGGTGAAGATTTGTCCATAGTGCTGAAGTGAATTTGGGATCTCTATCACTGATGATATTTGTAAATATCCCAGTCCATGACACTACTCTATTCCATATCAGAAGAGCTGTATCCATGGCTGTATCATCTTTGTGACATGGTAAAAATATTGGAGTTTTACTGAATCTGTCCAAAATTACTAGGCAAGCATTATTTCTTCTGTCACCTCCTGGTGGTAGGCCAGTTACCCAATCCATATGGATAATTTCCCAAGGTCTGTTTGGTTCTTCCATTTTTATCATTTTTCCAAGTCTCTTGCCAATGGATTTATTTGCCTTTTGGCATCTGTCACAGGTTTTGAAATACTCTGCAACATCTTTCTTCCACATTGGCCACCATATGCAGGTTTTTCCTTTTTCTCTTGTTCTGTCTTCAGACAGATGTCCTGAAAAGGGACTATCATGGCATTCTTTCAGTACAAGATTGATTAATGACCTGTCTACAACTGTCATGACACATGTGTGCTTGGTTCTGTGGTAAATTATACCATCCAGTAGGTTCCAAGGCATGTATTAGAGAGTTGTATTTACAGTTTTTGTTAAGTAATTGGCATAAGATGCTACAATTCTTATCTTGAGTATAACTGTTTCTGACTTCTTCAAACAAGGTGGTGTTTAAGTCTGTAACTTTTATTCCTTCTATTGGAATTTGTGGTGAAGCTTCTTCTGGCACATAAGCAGGGTTATCAATATTATTTGGTAATGGCCATCTGCTTAGTCCATCTGCATTCTTACTGTATTCTTGTATGGCTATTTGCCATCTGAGCATATGTCTGTTGGGTGTTTTCATGTTCAAAAGTGATTTGACAGCTGTACAATCTGTTATCACTTCAAAAACACATCCCTCTAAGAAGTAGTTCAATTTCTCTAAGGCCCAGAAAAGGCATAGACATTCCATCTGACTTGCTCCATACCTGGCTTCAGTTGGTTTGATTTGCCTGTATATGAAACATATGGGTCCTTCTACAGGTTTATCATTTATTATCTGAACTTGGTGAAGTGCAGCACCTAGTCCATCCCCTGATGCATCAATGTACAGTTTGAAAGGCAATTTAAAGTCTGGCATCAGTAAGAGTGGAGCAGTGGTCAGGACTTCTCTTAGAGACTCAAAAGCTTTGACTCTGTCAACAGTCATTTCAAATACTATGTCTTTGTCACATAACTTATAAAGTGGTCTTGCTATGGATGCAAAATCTTTAATGTGTTTCCTGTAATATCCTGCAAAACCTAAGAATGACTGAATTTCCTTCTTATTCTGAGGCATGGGTTTTAGCAATACTGCTGCAACTTTGTTTTTGTCAATTCCAAGGGACAAACCAGATACAACATGTCCTAGTGCTTTAAGCTCCTTAAATCCAAAATGACATTTCATCAAGGAGATTTTCATGCTTACTTATTTAATTTTTGTCAAAACTCTGGACAATCTGTAAATGTGCTTTTCCCAAGTCTTGGAACAGACAATAATATCATCAATGTAAATGATTAACCATCCCTCTGAGAGTTCTTCAGGGAAAATTTCATTCATCATTTTTTGGAAGTGTGAAGGTGCATTTTTAATACCAAAGGGCATCCTAAAGTATTCATACACTCCACAATGAACTATAATTCTCAAGAATTTTCTTGCTCTTGGTGTCACCACATTTTGATGGAATCGTTTAAGGGCATCCATAGTGGTTATATACACTGCTTGAGATATTTGAGTAAGGGCAATTTGGATTTTTGGTATTGGGTATCTGTCTGGAACAGTGTAAGTGTTCAGAGCTCTAAAGTCCCCAACCATTCAGGATTTTCTATTATGCCACGCCACTATGACTGGTGTAGTTATTTCTACTTCTTCATTGTGGCCTACTTTTCTTATTACACCAAGGTCCAGAAGTTCTTTGATATGAATTTCTAGAGCTTCCCTTGACTTAGGACTTGCTGGGTAAGCAGGTCTTCTTAACAGTGGTGGATAAGGTCTCTCAATGTTAAGAATGATGTCAACTTCATGACCAATAATTGCTCCTAGAGGTTCTTTGTCTGTAGCAAATGCTCCTCTGTGGTCATACAAAAGGGAAGAAAGTTCATTTTCTTGTTTATCAGTCAGATGAAGGCTTACTTCAGCCTCATTTAACTGTTCAGACTTGAATTTCTCTAACTCTAAGTTGACTGGTGATACTTTGTTTACTGTAATTTGTCTTTTAAATGGTAAAAAGGCAAATTTTTGGCGCTTATTGTCTCCAATAGTAAAGTATCTGTCTTTGTTATTATGTAAATCTATCCCATACATGATTAAATAGTCATTTCCCAATACGAAATGGGTACTAGAGCAATTTTCCATAACAACAAATTCAACTGTGATCCTTAAATTCCCATTTATGTGTGGGAATATGACATTGGTCAAAAAGATTCCTAATGCTTTCATTGGGTTACTTGCACTGTTGAATTTTATACCATCAATTGGTAACAATTGGTCTTCAAAATTTGGTACACAAGTCTTAAGAAAAGATTTTCCAACACAAGAGCAGAAGGCTCCTGGGTCAAGCAAAAGCTTGGTGGGCTTGTTGTCAATCACCACCTCTGTTATACAGGAGTTACCAGCTGTATAACCTTTTCCTCTGTTTGGTTTTGTCTTCATAAGCTGTGCACCTTGAACTTTTGATAAATCAACTTGACCATTGCTCAATTGTGGTAAGTGGGAATAAGATTCCATGATGTCAAAAGTGGCATTGATATTTTATATATCTTTTGAAGATTCAGAAAATATGGATGACTTATCATCTGAATTGTCTTCAATTATGTCTTCTTTTTCAACATCTGGTTCCTTTTCAATGTCAATCTCATTGATTTTCCCCCTTTTTGGACCTGTATTGGCTAAATGGGTGGTGCTTTGGCAAATATGGAATTTTCTGACTGTATCTGCAGATTTATATTTAATATTACCAGAATTTTCTTTGGGGTTTTTGTCCATAGAATCTTTCCAAGGTGTATTAAACCTTGTTTTGAGATTCACCCTACTAGAACCAATTTTGGTTCTTGTGGTTACTTCTTCTAGTATATTGATGATATCCTCTGCTGAAGATTGTTCAGTAGTCCTGCTTTTGATAGCATGCTCTAAGTCACCTCCACATTGTCTCAGAATTTTTCTATGGATCATAAATTCTGACATGTCAGGATAAAATGCTGTTAATCTTTCCTTTTGTTGAAAAAACCATGGTAAAGCTTTGTCTTTATCAGCATTAAATTTGCAAGATTCAAAGGCTGTTTCAACTTTAAACCTCCAAGCATCATTTGCCCATTTGTTGATGATTTGGGTTTTCCACCAAGTCCAACTCTGGTGTCCATGTGCTTGTCTCATTTTGATGTACCATCTGTGAGCTGATCCGGTAAACAAGGTGTTAAACCTGGCTGTTACCAATCTGTCTGGTAATTCAAAATCCTCTTTGATCATGCCAATACCTCTAATGAATTCCATATGGTCATACTCTCCTTCACCACTGAAGTGAGGCCATTCTTTAAGTTTTGGAACTTCTTTCAAGAGTGTTTGGCCCATTGATGGTTCCAAGTTATGAAAAGAAGTGGATAATTCATTTTTTAATTGTGAATTATCAGGATCCAATACTTGTGGATTTGGAATTCTTGTGCCCTCATTTTGTTTTAGAGGTGTAGACATTCTTGGTAAGGTGTTCAGTATTTGTTCAATGTCATTCATTTTACTGTTGCTACACCTTTGGGAATTTCAGTATTCATGTTGGAAGCTTTGTATTAAATTTATTACTTCAATTTTATACATGTCTTCCTTATGTGTCAGTTCTTGCCATAACTCTTTCTGTCTTGTATTAGCAGCAGTGACTTGATTCAATTTCATTGATAATTTTGATATTTCTTCTTGTGAAGCATCAAAACACTTTTTCAAGGCAATGGTATATGTCTTTACTTCAGTAAATGAATTTGAAATGTCATCAAGGACTTTCTTGTTATCTCTCTTGATAATATTTATGGCTTGTTTAATTCTTGTTCCAATTATGTCCTCAATATTGAATTTAGAATATTTATCTGTTAATTCTTTAATAATGGCAGATTGTTCATTTATTTTATTGTTAGAAGAATTATCATTATTGGAATTTTTAATTGTTCTTAAAACTTTTTCAAAACACATAAGTGTTTCATGAATTTGGCACAGACTCAGGTTGTTTGTTTTGATGTTGTTACAAATGGTTTCATTTTTATCAGAAAGATGTTTTTTCACGTCATTTATAGCATCATACAAATCTGGGATGGAATCAAATATATCAGAAATCATTTCTGGAATCTTACTCTGGCTTCCTCCTTCTTGTGTAATTCCATCATGGTTCTGGCCATCTGGAATACATTTTCCATGGCATCCTGCTGAATCTTTGGAATCCTGTAGCCTTGGCTGTAAGGCTTTGGGGCTGGTGCCTTCCCTTTGCCCTTGTTTGGAGCTTGTGGCTGCTTTTTCACATTGGAATTGCTGCTGTTGGCCACTGGGGCTGTTTTTGGCACTGGTTTGGGTGGTGGAGGGTTGTTTTTCCTCCATTCTAGTGTTAAAAGCATCATGTTTTCTTCTCCATAAATGGATGCCATCCATTGAGCAATTTGAAAGTGTTGGGATGGCCCAGGAATTTTCTTACTGTCAGGTAAGAATTCATGCAATTCTTCCACAGGTCTGCAAGGATCTGGTACTCCTTGAATTGAAGTGCATTGTTGTATGCATTGTGGCTGGCTTTGTATATGTCCACAGAGGCTTGTTGTGGCGGTGTCAGCTCTTTTTGAAGGTAAAATAGTATTATCAGCTTCAGAATGACCCAATTCAGTTGTTTGGAAGTAATCAACTGACCCTTTTCCTTCTGTACCTGATTGGCCTCTGCCATAATCATGTCTATTACCTTTTTGGGAGCTGCTTGAGGGGTTGTAGCTGGCTCCTGACCTGGTTGAAAGCATAATTATGGTTTAAAAAAGGCTTAAAATAGTATTTTTACGTCAAAAAACTTACTATTGGCCAAATTCTTAGCTTTCTGAAGACTTTTACTTATGTCCAAGCTAATCAATTCAGAAGATATTGGTTCAGGTTTATTATTTTGAGTCACAATAACAGTACTATTATGGTCTGAATTAATAGTGCTTGCAGGAACAATGCTGGTGACTGTTGAGGCTGTTTCAATGTTTTCTTGTCTTACCACGTTGTCAGACACTAAAATTAATGAAAAAGCCAATTAATTTAAGTAAAAAAAAGGTTATTTAAAAAAAGAAATAAAAATATAAGCCTCACTTATAATATGAAAAAAATTATTTTTTATGGACTTTTTGAATTATAAGTATTTTTTATATATTTTTAAATTTTTCAATATAAGAAAAAAGATTTAAAAAGAGTAAAAGAAATATGTCACGGCTAAAATATCACGGCTGGGCCCCCAAATGTAAGGTGTGGATATGAAACTTTGATTGAAAATCAAGTACTTTTCCTGTCCTCAAAATTTGTATAAGGTAAAAATCAATTAAAAATAGTATGAAATATTATTTTTAAGAGAAAACACGCCAATTTTACTGTTTATAACTTTATTAGTATAAAACAATAATATTATAAAAATTTATTGTTTTACCAACAATAAAAATTTATCCAAAAAATATTCTACAAGAGATATTTTAAGGCTACAAAAGAAATTTCTTCAAGAGCAATTTCAATTGGAATTAATTGAGCAAAGAACTGCAAGCAATTAATTAAAGAATAAAGTCTCTCAAAGAATATTAAAGAGAAAACACGCCCAAAAGTGACCAGAGTGAATTTGGAAACAAAGTGACAAAGTTAACAGTGATGAAAGATGCTTTAATTCAATTTTGGGGTGGTTCAGGGGTAAAAATGATTAGAAAAGCTACAAACAATGATTATAATAATTTTTTGACGTGGTTAAAAGATTTAAGATGATATAAGAAAGGTGGTTGGAATCCTTTATTGATTGTTTAACAATGTTTAAACTAATTATAAAAGGAAAAGATTCTAACATGAAGAGAAAAGTGGGGCAAAGAAGACATTCTTATATAGCCATCAATTCTCTTCCTCCAAAAGTAGAATTTGCTCTTGTCAGTCGTGAAAAACAGTCTGACAACAGAAAAGCCAATTTGGGCATCATTGAACCCTGTTTTAGACCAAAAAGGGCTGGTTTATGCCATTTTTAGCCATTTTTAGCCATTTTGGACCCTTAAATGAGCCATTACTATAGCAATACCAGGCCTAGAGCCTTCAAAACACGTAAGAATGTGTGTCAGAGGCGTAGAAACCAGTTAAAACTGTTTTTACTATGATTGTTTTATCTTAAGGGAAGTTTTACCATCTTGGCAACAGCTAAAACTACCCCAGTTGGTATCAAAACCTCATCATCAATTGAGTCCACAGGCCCTGTAACTCAATTCCAGGCCAAAAGTGATGAACTTTTGAGTGAATGTTTACATCCCACGCCTGTCAGCAAGGATTTTGGGGGTCTAGCTCCCCCTTAGAGCTGGAGTTCCTTTTCCCCCCCAAATTTAATCTTTCCAATTTATTTTTCCTTTAATTCCTCATCCTGTATTATACTTATAATTTACATATGTAATTCAACTAAATTGTACAGTACAATACAGTAATAATTGACACCTCATATGTAAATCAAAGTTCACTTATGTAATACACACGCACATTTTGACATTTCAATTGAATTCAATTGAAAATACTTCAATTCCTCATAACTCCTAAACTAAACACAACACCTCAATTTTAACACAAAAATTGATGGTTAACACCACATGTGGTGTGAATTAATTTAAGGTTTTGAGGATTTTCAACTTTTGTATTGAAAATACTAAAAACTTAATTTAAGCTTATTTAGAGTTGAGCTACAAGAATTTGACTCAGAGGTGACCCCACCTGATTTTTTATGAGGAATCCAATGGTGAAATAATTTTTATGTGTTTATTTATTGAATAAAAAGTTATAATGATTTTTATTTAACTTTTTTCCAAATTTATTTATTTTTTCACAATTTTTTTAAAATTTCATTTTTACTTAATTTTTTCAAGTATAAATGTAATTTTATACTTACAAATAATATTGTATTTTTAATTTTAAATTGTAATTAATTTTTTTTTTCATATAATTTTATATTTATATTTTGATTTTTATTTGAATAATATAAATTTTATTTATATTAACCTGTTATTTTTGTATTTGTGGTCTTTTGGGTATATGAAATTACCTCTAAGGCTCACATACTTAATGAAGAGGTTGAAGGATAACCTTTTGAATTGAATATGATTGAGGGCATTGCAAAATAATGTGGGTTTTCCAAGAAGGAGGGATGCACGAGGGCAATTGGGATCCCAAGGGTGGTATATATGCCCAAAAAGTCTTGAACTTTTATATGCTCTTCATACTTTAGTATGACTGATACAGTAATACAAAATGGTTACCTGTATGATTAAATGACTCACCATTCATTCAAAAAGTCAAAGAATCTATAGTGCAGACTTTGTTGGTACTTATCTGTATTATAGGTCATCTAACAGGAAAATACAAGCAGAAAAGTTTGTTTAGGTATTTTTACAACAAATAATTTCAGAAAAATCATATTAAAGTTCAATTGGGGAACCAAAACACCTGTACAATCTGCATTTTGCAATGGGGCATTGTTCATGGCAGCTATAATGAACAACCTCCCGTATGAAGAATAATTGGCTACGGGGGGTTGTTTGTGGCAGCTGTAACAAACAACCCCCCGTGTGAACAATAACTGGCTACGGGGGGTTGTTTGTGGCAGCTATAACAAACAACCCCCCGTATGAAGAATAATTGGCTATGGGGGGTTGTTTGTGGAAGCTATAACAAACAACCCCCCTTGTGAACAATAACTGGCTACGGGCGGTTGTTTGTGGCAGCTATAACAAACACCCCCCCATCTGAAGAATAACTGGCTACGGGGGGTTGTTTGTGGCAGGTATAACAAACAACCCCCCGTATGAACAATAATTGGCTACAGGGGGTTGTTCGTGGCAGCTATAACAAACAACCCCCCATATGAAGAATAATTGGCTACGGGGGGTTTTTCTTGGCAGCTATAACGAACAACCCCCTGTATGAAGCATAACTGGCTACGGGGGGTTGTTCGTGGCAGCTATAACAAACAACCCCCCGTATGAAGCATAACTGGCTATGGGGGGTTGTTCGTGGCAGCTATAACAAACAACCCCCCGTATGAAGCATAACTGGCTACGGGGGGTTGTTCGTGGCAGCTATAACAAACAAACCCCTGTATGAAGTATAATTGGCTATGGGGGGTTGTTTGTTGCAGCTGTAACAAACAACCCCCCGTGTGAACAATAACTGGCTACAGGGGGTTGTTTGTGGCAGCTATAACAAAAAACCCCCTGTATGAAGAATAACTGGCGACAGTGGGTTGTTTGTGGCAGCTATAACAAACAGCCCCCTGTATGAAGAATAATTGGCTATGGGGGGTTGTTCGTGGCAGCTATAACAAACAACCGCCCATGTGAACAATAACTGGCTATGGGGGGTTGTTTGTGGCAGCTATAACAAACAAACCCCCATAGTCAATTATTCTTCATACAGGGGGTTGTTTGTTATAGCTGCCACAAACAAACCCCTGTATGAGAAGCATAACTGGCAACAGGGGGTTGTTTGTGGCAGCGATAACGAACAACCCCCCGTATGAAGCATAACTGCCTACAGGGGGTTTTTGAAGATGCTATGAATTTACCCTTCATTGACAGGCTGTCCAAGCATATCTGCTGCAGTCAAACCCTCATGTGATAAGAACACCCTATGGTTCATCAACCCTGATATTAGTGTTATTCAAAGAAGCTGATGTGAACCACCAGACAATTGGAAAAAAGGCTAATTCTCCACAGGGGGTTTTCAAATCAAGATGAGACCAACCATCCCTTACTTTGAATCAGCTAGTGCAAACAGAAGGCACAAATATTCTTGATTTTTTAGCTTGTGAAATTTCAATGCCTGATTTGAAATACACTAAAAAAAGTGTTTTTTCATATTCCCTCTCAGCATCAACATTGCATATATAAATCCTGCCATTAATCGAAAGTTCCTATTTCCCCCGTAGAGGATAGATCCATTTTTTTAAATATCCCTTCCATAGATAATTTGAATATCATGTTATATTGCATTGGTGTTATTAATACAATTTTGTGTGAAGTAACACCTTGTCTTCTTCATATCCCTCCATCAGCCACCTCCACATATTGGATTCAACTATCTCATGATTACAATAATGTGTCTGTCTACTTTGCCAATTCAAACAGCATTATTGGGAAATTACCAACAAATCTCTCATCAGCACTTATACCTCACCTCCCAAGTCCCCCCAAAAAAACAACTTATGGTCCAGCTGGTGGACTGAAATGCCTGGATTCAGACGATGAAGCACAATTCCTCTGTGAATGCGCTTTGAACTTGACTAATTCAATGATATCAACAATCAAAATTGGGATTTTACTGTTCACCACCTCTTCATATATGCAATATGCCCTCAAATTGTTTTATCAATATCATGTGCGAGTAAATGTGCCTATTTCTTATCAACCTGAAATGCATATCAACTGCCCAATGAGTCTACAGCTTACTCATATTTCCAAGCAATATTACTCTCCACCTTTATTGATTGATGAGTCATTGGATATTGCAAGTGGTTGTGACTTGCAACCTTTATATCCCCCCACCTTCATCATCAAAACTAAGCTACTCTATCATCAAGCACAAGGACTTTCTTTTCTTATAGATTGTGAATCTCCTAATTCTGTCTCGGGAATTGAATTTTCGAAAAGGATTTCTTCTCCCTCTAAAATTCTATGGAAACCTAAGATTACTAATGAAACAATAATCACCTCAAACTCTGATTTTCACCCACCATCACCTTTGGGATCAATCCTTGCTGATGACATGGGCCTGGCAAAATCATTGCAAGCAATTTCTCTGGTAGCCCACACTCTCAATTCTGCAAGAAACTACCAAAAATCCAATTTATCCACTATCAGTGGATGCCAAGCAACCATTATTGTGTGTCCTAAAAGATTGATTGAAAACTGGGAAGAAGAAGTAAATAAGCACACACATCCTAATAATTTGCATGTTCTTCGATACCATGGAAGTAATCGTTGCAAAGATTTCATCATTAAATCCGTTCAAAGCAATATCATCATCACAACCTATGAAACCCTCAGAATGGACTTCAGGTTAATACCAAAAGGGCCAGTTTATGATTATCAATGGTATAGATTAATTTTAGATGAAGCACAGTAAGTCAGAGCTGCAAAGTCATTTGGGTTTGAGATGCCATAATCAAAACTAATAACTTCATAATTTGGCTAACAGTGTTATTGGAGATTCTCATGCACATGTTCATGCTGCAATCATGTCCCTTCCAACAAAGAACCGACTATATCTTACAGGGACCCCATTAAATAATTCTCTCAATGATTACATGTTATTGTTTGGATTCATCTCTTGTAATGAGCCATTAGGCGCCCAGCCATGGGATGGTATATTACAAAAGCACCTTGAAACTGGCGATTAGAAGCCCTTTCATATGGTCACACGCCATTTGATACTACACCAATTGAAAACAGTGGTTCTTCCAAGTTTACCTCTTATATGTGAAGAAGAGGTTTGCAGGCCATTACCTCCAACTATTAGACTGTATTATGATAGAATTTTTATGGAAAACTTTTCTGAATATCTCTATACTGATGAAGCTAAGGAGGAAAAGAAGAAATCCGAGAGAAGAAATTTATTAGTTAGTATTCAGCAATTAAGACACTTATGGAATCATCCCATACTAGCAGAAACAGCCAGTTCAAGGGAGGAAGTTGATTATTCAAACTTCTCAGAAGTTCAAAGTATGTCAAGTCAATGTGAAAATGAACCCAATTATTTGATAAAGAAGATCACCACAAGTCAATGCCTTGAAAGCTGGAAGATACTGGAATTAATGAACCTTTTAAAAGAAGAAGTAATAGAAGTGCCAGAAGCCAAGTGTGTGATTTATTCTCAATGGACACAGTTTTTAGATTTGTAAGTATATCTTATACTTCATCTTACATGAACTTTCTGACTTATTTGCTAATATAAAGTCATAGGATTGGAATTGTCTTGGTCCATAAAGTATTAAGTTTTTCTCAAATTGATGGAAAAAACTCATCTAACAATCAACAAAAATCCCTCTCGCAGTTTTCTAGTATAAGTGATTGTAAAATTCTACTTGCATCTCTCATTGCTGCTGGTACAGGTCTCAATATTACGTATGCACGAATTGTATTTATAATGGTAAGTTTTGTAATAAGCAGAATTAAGTAATTAAGCTAATTACTTGCTTTAAAGGATCCACATTGGAATCCTTCCCAAGAATCACAGGCAATAAACAGACTACATAGAATAGGGCAAAGTAGAATCGTGAAGGTTTTCCGTTTCATATCACAAGATACCATAGAAATAAATATTCAAAGCGTATGATATGGAACCATTCAATCTTTTGGAAGAGAAATCTAATTGAAGGAAATTCTTTTTCATTAGTTAATAGGTTCAAGAGCATAAAAAGAAACTAATGAGGTAATTACTTATTTTTAGTCCACTACTATTTCTTTTAAATATCTAATTTATAATGCTTGATTAATTCAGGTCCACCGTGTTAATGACATTTGATTGGGAGAAATTATTGCTCATATAATAAAAAAAAGTGAGACCACCTTCTATACATTCAAGGAGTCAAATAAAACAGGAATTCCACCAAGTTTTAAGATAATTTAACAAATTCAAAAAAAATTCCAAACTCCTCCTTCAAAGCTACCCTCAAATATTTCATCTTTTTTTATTCCCAGACCTATTATTTGCTGCTGGGTAAGGCTCTTGAGGGCTCCAGAATCATAGGCTCGGTAGCTCAAACAACTAGGAATATTTACATCATCTTCATCATGAGTTGGGGGCTCTCTTGGAGGCTTTACTACCTTTTTGCGACTTTTACCTATGCTTTGGCCTAATCCCATTGACTCATCAATCTTGTACATGATCTTGTTTAAAATTGTTGAACACCAATGTAAATCTAATTTTCGCAGCTTGACCACTCCAGAGTTGTCAATTTATTCCTTGGTAGCTGAACAGACATGAGGGTCATCAAATTGGGAGGCCAATCGGAAATAACCATTCTCATTGCACCATTGTTGTCTTCTCTCTGCCAGCTAAAAAGAGAAACATTAAGTGCACATCAAGAATAATAATTACAAAAAACTTACCCTTTTTCTAGCTGCCTCTAACCTTTTCTTTTCTTTCCGTGCTGAAATGAAATCCACACCTTTCTGTTTGTTGCGATACTCATTAGATTAGTATGTGAAATACGTCTCCAGAATTGCTGTATCTATTGCATGATTATTATGGTCAGGAGACCAATAATAATTGTTGTATTCACCAGATCTCAATGCAATATCAAATGTGCAATAGAACAAAGTCGCCATCAGTTCATTATAAGGATGCTTCCATCCACTACACCAATCAAATGTAAAGTGTGTCAACTCTAGTGATTTGACTTGTGTATTGACATAACTCTTGAAGGCCTTGCTTTGTATGTTCTGTGAGGCAGTAGCAGTCAATTGGTGTGGATAGAATGCAATTATTTTCCCACGAATTAAAGCCAGCTGTTTTTCTGCATCATTTGGTGGATCAGGAAGTGTGGTAATGTCCCTGGCTACCATATTGAGGATTTCACGGCAGTGTATCTGAACAATTGTACGCATTGATTTGCTTCCATCTGGAAGTACTCCCTTCAGTTCCTTCAGATGTTCTTTTTGTGATTTTCTCTTTGCTGATGCACTATTTTTTTTCTCAAACCTTTGTTAGATTGGGCCCTTGCATGTCTAGCATATTGATCTTCATTCCCTGTGTTTTCAATAAATTACCATTAATACATTATTACACCAAACAAATGAATTTATTTACATACCATCTGAGTCACTAAAAAAGGATTCATGTAAATAATTATCTATAGCTAATTCTTGTGAAGTTGATTTCAACTTTCCCTTGTTATTTTTTGAAAGATTGGTCCCACCCTTATGTCTTGAATAATCTGCCATTGTTTTTGGTCCCAGATTATCATTTTTTGGTGGAATCGTAACGCGGCTTGTTGATGCTACTGAGGATGCTGCAACTATCTGCTCCTGATAATTTGAAACTTGATGTTCAGGCTCCTGGGCTCAGCTAAAATGGATAGTTTCAAAGAAGAAATTAAGTTTAATAAATGTTCAGTATGCACTTGAAGAACCATGTTTTAAGCTCACTTGCCCACTCCTTCCCTTTGGAGCTTTTCATTTGGTATATAGGATTTGAAACAGATTTAATCTGTATGGGTGAAGAGTAACCATCTTCACTACCTGTATTTATCAAGATTCAAAGACCAATAGGGTTTTAGAAAATATAATATTTGATCAATTTTGGGATGAAGAATTACTATCTTACTCCTCATTACTCTGTTCAATGCGTATTCTTTGTTTTTGATTTTCCTTTGTATATGAATTCCTTGAAAATGGAAAAGAAAATAATCCTGGCCTTTGTGTTTCAATGGGTACTTTGGCCTGATACAAATCTTTAGGTTCTGTGGGGATGGAAAATGGGTCAGACATGCGTTTCCTCTTTCTCTCTTTCCCTATTGAATAATTTCTCCAGTTAGCTTCTATTAAATTAATTTTGGATACAAATGGTCACTTTAATAACCAAGCCAACCATGAATTTTCCTAGGCCAGTATCGACCAAACCTTGGAATATCTGGTCCATATGATACCTGATAAATTCATTTGTAATTACAGTAATGAAAAAAGAACATACTTGATAATTCTTCTTCCGAACTTGAGTTAATTCCACATTCATTGGATTCAAATATCTGGTGCACTCTTTTTGGGACTGAAATCATCTTCCTACCAGGAACTTCTGCACAAACAATTTGAACAGGGATCTGCCTCAAATTTGTTGGTGTAGAGATTTGTGGATTTTCAAATTCCATTGGGAGAAGGACCCCGAGTAGACATCTGGATGGAAGGATGCTCCATAACTGATGAATTTCCTTTAAGACTTGAGGAAGAGCTGGGACCCGGTTTCAAGGTTTCATCAAAATGAACCCTGCCGTTGTTACGTTCTGATGGAACTGAGGCTTTCCCAATTTGCGGATGGTTTCTAGCGTTCTCTTCTTGAATTTGAACTTCTGCCCTCTGGTGAAAAGCCTCAAATTCAACAATTTCAGCCTGGCCTGCAGGTTGAGATTGATTATAATCTATGAAATATATCAAGAATAGTTAAAACCTCCTATTTTGTGGTAATTAATATGTAATTGAAAGTACACCTGTAGATATAGATTGATGGGAAGCTTTTGGCGTCTCCAGATTAAGATCAGACATTCCACTTTCCTCTGATTCCTTGGATTCTGTTCAGCTTACATCAAAAAATAAGTACATAAATATTATTATAATAATTAATTACTTACCTGATCCACTTGTGGAATATTTAACCAATGGTTTTATTTGAACTAGCTTCAATGGGTTTGGAATTGCTGGCCTATTTGCAGCACCAGATACTTCTGGGCATGATGATTTCTCTTGCAAGCTCGTCTTACTGGGACTTGGTGGATATTCCACCCTTGATGAAGGAGATTGTGTCTGATGAATCACACCACTGGGAATTGGGGGTACAATTGATGGACCACCCACTTTTGGTGAGGATATTGGTGGACCAGCCACTTCTGATGAAGATTGATGTATTGAGCTGGTAGTCTGTGGAGGTGGGGTTCGTGTGGTAGATTGATGTATAGCTTCAGGGGCTTCTTTATCTGGAAAAAAAGGAATTATGATTAAAAAAGCATATGAAATAAGCTAAAATTCTAAATATGGAGCTCACAATCATCAGAGCTATCTGTCATGCTAGCAGGAAGTGAGATATTATATGGATCTATGTGGTATGAATGATTCAGTTTTAATTGAAAAAATTTGTTTAGAAAATGATGGTAAAGGTATGTGCAAATTATTCACTTGGAAAGGAAGCGCATGGGATAATCTTAGGCACAGGTATCTTACATATAAGATCAATCCTCAATACTATGTATCCCATTATTTAATTATAATAATGAAATCAAGGCTGATTCAATCATTTTCCAAAGATCCATTATTCATCAACCATCTGGACTGCCTTTATATTATTGTTTCCATAGCAATTAATTGTATTCAATCTATGATGACTTGAAGTTTGATATGAAAGCCAATCATATGGCTCATTTCTCAGACACTTACTTATCAATTGTTGATTAATATAGGTGATAATGGTATTAATACATGCAGATAATGATTATTTGTGTAAGGAGCCTATCCATAGATCAGGAACAACAAATAAGAAATAATTTGGGAAACCCATCCTCTACACATTATTGCCCATTGTACAGGTAGTCAAATGCTTTCTCAAAGGGGATTGATGCACAGGGTTTGGCTCAAATCCGTGATTGAATTTAACCTCGTATTTGAAGGTGGATTTTCGATAGTGGCTTGTTTGAAAAAGCTAGGGTGAACCAAACTCTTTTTGGAACTTGATTCTTTGAAAAAACTCTTTGGCTTATTTGACTTGCAGCTATGACAAACAAAACCACATATGGGTGTAATGAAAAATGGAAGGTTGCTTTTAGAAGATATGTAAAACAACCCCCCATATCAAGGGTCACAAGAAAAAGGGTGGTGTTCATACCAGTTGTGATAAAAAACCCACCAATAGATGAGTAATATCAAACAAGGTGCTGTTTTAAGAAGCTTTAACAAAAAATCCCCTAACAGAAGGGTAATAGGGAATGGGGGGTTGTTCAAAGGAGCCAGAAAGCACAATCCCCCAACAGAAGGTTAATAGGCAACAGGGGGTTGTTCAAAGGAGCCAGCACAAACAATCCCCGACAGAAGGGTGATAGGAAACGGGGGGTCTTTCATGGCAGCTATGATGAACAAACCCCCGTAGGAAGGCCAATAGGAAACGGGGTTTTTTGAAGACGCTAGAACAAACAATCCTGGCAGAAGGGTAATAGGCAACAGGGGGATGTTTGAAGCAGCTAGAATGAACAACCCTCAAACCACCCAGTAGATGAGTAATACCAAACAAGGTGTTGTTTCAAGCAGCTTTAACAAACAATCCCCCAAAAGAAGGGTAATAGGCAACAGGGGGTTGTTCAAAGGAGCCAGAACAAACAATCCCACAACAGAAGGGTAATAGGCAATGGGGGGTTGTTTGAACAAGCCAGAACAAACAACCCCCAACAGAAGGGTAATGGGAAACGGGGGGTTGTTTGTGGCAGCTATGACGAGCAAACCCCCGTAGGAAGGCTAATAGGCAACAGGGTTTTTTGAAGACACTAGAACAAACAATCCTGGAATAAGGGTAATAGGTAGTAGGGGGATGTTTGAAGCAGCTAGAATGAACAACCCCCAAACCACCCAGTAGATGAGTAATACCAAACAAGGCGTTGTTTCAAGCAGCTTTAACAAACAATTCCCCAAAAGAAGGGTAATAGGCAACAGGGGGTTGTTCAAAGGAGCCAGAACAAACAATCCCCCAACGGAAGGGAAATAGGAAATCGGGGGTTGTTTGAAGGAGCCAGAACAAACATCCCCCAACAGAAGGGTAATAGGAAACGGGGGGTTGTTTGTGGCAGCTATGACAAACAAACCCCCATAGGAAGGCTAATAGGCAAGGGGGGTTTTTGAAGACGCTAGAACAAACAATCCTGGAAGAAAGGTAATAGGTAACCGGGGGATGTTTGAAGCAGCTAGTATGAACAACCCCCAAACCACCCAGTAGATGAGTAATACCAAACAAGGTGTTGTTTTAAGCAGCTTTAACAAACAATCCCCCAAAAGAAGGGTAATAGGGAGCGGGAGGTTGTGCAAAGGAGCCAGAACAAACAGTCCCCCAACAGAAGGGTAATAGGCAACGGGAGGTTGTTTGAAGGAGCCAGAACAAACAACCCCCAACGGAAGGGTAATAGGAAATGGGGGGTTGTTTGTGGCAGCTATGACGAGCAAACCCCCATAGGAAGGCTAATAGGGAACAGGGGTTTTTGAAGACACTAGAACAAACAATCCTGGAAGAAGGGTAATAGGTAGTAGGGGGATGTTTGAAGCAGCTAGAATGAACAACCCCCAGACCACCCAGTAGATGAGTAATACCAAACAAGGTGTTGTTTCAAGCAGCTTTAACAAACAATTCCCCAAAAGAAGGGTAATAGGCAACAGGGGGTTGTTCCAAGGATCCAGAACAAACAATCCCCCAACAGAAGGGAAATAGGAAATCGGGGGTTGTTCGAAGGAGCCAGAACAAACATCCCCCGACAGAAGGGTAATAGGAAACGGGGGGTTGTTCGTGGCAGCTATGACAAACAAACCCCCATAGGAAGGCTAATAGGCAAGGGGGGTTTTTGAAGACGCTAGAACAAACAATCCTGGAAGAAGGGTAATAGGTAACAGGGGGATGTTTGAAGCAGCTAGTATGAACAACCCCCAAACCACCCAGTAGATTAGTAATACCAAACAAGGTGTTGTTTTAAGCAGCTTTAACAAACAATCCCCCAAAAGAAGGGTAATAGGGAACGGGAGGTTGTGCAAAGGAGCCAGAACAAACAATCCCCCAACACAAGGGTAATAGGCAACGGGAGGTTGTTTGAAGGAGCCAGAACAAACAACCCCCAACAGAAGGGTCATAGGAAATGGGGGGTTGTTTGTGGCAGCTATGACAAGCAAACCCCCGTAGGAAGGCTAATAGGGAACAGGGGTTTTTTGAAGATGCTAGAACAAACAATCCTGGCAGAGGGGTAATAGGTAACAGGGGCATGTTTGAAGCAGCTAGAATGAACAACCCCCAAACATAAGGGAAATGGGCTAAGTGGGGTAGCTCAAACCAGCTATTTCAAACAAACCCCCATGAAAATCTAATACAAAATGGGGGTTGTTCAAAGAAGCTAAAACAAAAACCTCTCAGACTGATGGGTAATGATCCATGGGGGGTTATTAGAAGTAGCTGTAGAAAACAACACCACATTTGGAGGTCAATGGAGAATAGGGATTTTTAGCTTCAGTTGTGGCAAAACCCCATGTTGAGAGGGTAATAATAAACAAGGAATTTTTATTTTTATCAACTGTTTTGAAAAATGACTCATTCAAGGGGTAATTAATCATGAAAGGTTGTTCCAATCATATATTTGAGAGAATCCCCTGTAAAAAGGATAATAATAGCAGGGGGAAGTTTCAATGACAAATTATGAAGAACAACACATCAAAAATTAGGTTTTAAACCCACTGAATATGTTGCTTTTGATCAACTATAGTATACAACCCTGTTTGAGCCATTGCATATCACTACCTTTCCTATCTAAATTTGGAAGCATAGCTGTGAAATGAGTTACTAGTTGGAAAGTAATCTCTGCCATGATATCTTGAAATGAGATTTTTAATAATTTGGTTTGTACCAGCTGTACACAGGTGTATTCCAATTGAAAATAAGAATATAAGTATTTATATATAGCCCTTGCATTTGAAAAAAGCCAAGTCCATAGCTTATTTTTTCTCTTTTTAATATTTAATCATACTAATCTCAAGCTAACACCCTACCTCTTAATAGCCCTTGATGAATTTTAAAAGTTATTCAAAACTGAAGATTTGCCTATGTAAGGAATGCATCAAAAAAACACATCATTCACCCTCTGGTATCTCTTGTGGCCTAGCGTTCACCAAAAATGATTATATATATCATATTGACAAGATTTCAAAACAAATTCAAGATAAAACACAAGCTATTGGCTTTAATTCTGATGCTGAAATCAACAATCACAGGTCTTCATGTGCTTCTCTGGTTATAGCATCTGAAAAGTTCCATCAGGAACAGACATTTGATAATTCGATACATTCTGACCCAATGTCAAATTTGGAACATTTTGATTGCTCATTTTGGTCCTATCAGCATTTGGTACAAAATAACAATTCAGGCATTACAGCAATGATTATCACCGCCATAATGGGTAGCTATCATGATATTGGCCGCAAGGCATCCAGGTTCCTCCTCCCAGCTTTAAAAGTCTTAATAGAACAATCGCAGAAGAAGCAAGAAGAGGTATTCAAGGAAAATAAAATAAAAATACCAAAGGATCCAATTTCTGTCTATCAATGGTTAAGATTGGATCCTACACTTGTTTCTTATGTTTCCTGTCCTGAATGCTGGGTTTTGGCTTCCCAATGTGAAGTAGAAGGCAATTCAAATATTGAATGTCATAGGTACCTTGAGCCCCATGAAATTCAAGCTCCATGTAATGAACCACTGGGAAACATTATTGATTTACCTCATCTACCCCTGAAAAAGAATTTCTCACCCCACAAGCTTTTCTACTATCAAACTTTCAAGTCTTGGCTGAGGCGCTTTCTTCAAAGACCAAAGATCCATTGATTGCTATCTTTGCACATTGAAGCTCAAACTAACTCTGAGTTAACAGACATTTGGCAAGGTGAAATTTGGAAGAACTTCAAATGGAATCAAGAATCTCCATTTCTTACAAAGCCTGGGCATCTTGCATTTTCACTATATGTTGATTGGTTTAATGCCTTTGGAAATTCCATCCGTACCTCCAGTACTGGAGGTATAATGCTGGCTTGTCTCAATCTTCCTCCTGAAGTACATATGAAGCCAGAAAACATTCATATTCCAGCCATCATTCCAGGACCAAAAGATCCAAATGGTGAACAGCTTAATTACCTGCTGAGACCGCTTGTTGAAGAGCTCAAAGAGCTTTGGAAGGGTGTTCACTTTTTTCCAACCAGAAATTCCAACTCAGGTGAAACCATTCGATTAGTCATTTTGACTGCTATTGGTGATATTGTGGCTATTAGAAAGATAACTGGGTTCATTTCACATTCAGGTTCAATATTCTGTAGCTTCTGTACAATCCACAAAGATCATATTGAAGATATCAAAACATATATATGGCCTAGCAGAAAGTTACGTTCACATAAATAATATGTGGATTGCTGGCTAAATTTCTTAACTGCTACTGAGCGAGCTTCATTTTTCAAGGAGAAAGGTGTACACTATTCAATCCTTGAAGATCTTCCTTACTGGGATGCAACGAAAATGGTATCTTTAGATATTATGCACAACTTATTATTAGGTGTAGTCAAGGATCATGAATTTTTTAAGCTATGTATTCCTGAGTCAACATGGAAGAATAAAAGAAATAAGTAAGAAGAATTGGGAATTTTTGAGAATGATTCCACAGATAGTGATGATATTGAAGTGATTATTTCTAGAAAATAATGGAGAGGATTACAGAATGAAGCACAAAACCCAAGCAATCAGTTTAAAGCACAAGAAAGCTCAACAAGCAAGATGAAGAGTAGTGATAATATTTATTTTTCCTCCCTGACAGAGCCTTACAATGATGATCCAGACTTTATTCCTATCAGCTCTGAAATCAATGTAGAAGGATTTGATTTATCATTTCATTAATATGGAGTTTATAACCATGAAAATATGAAAGACTTATCTCAAATAGTAGAACAAACAACTATTCCTTCTTTCTGGACAAGGGTCCCAAAGAATCTTGGCTCAGCAAAACATGGAAGTCTCAAGGCCACTGAATGGGAGCTACTATACAAGGTCTACTTACCTTTCTCCTTTTTAGTTTCTCAGATTGAGGGGAAAGAAACTTCTTTGGGAATTATGAATAATACATTCTTACTTATCAGATGTTTAAATATTGCAATGTCTGCAAATGTAACACAGAAGAAGGTTGGTGATTGGAAAATACTTTGGTCAAAATCTCAAAAGTCCTGTCAAAAGCTTTTCTGTAAGGATGAGTCTATGTTGAAGAAGTAATAAGGCTATTTACAACTAGAACTATGACTGTGACACGGTAAAAATAGTTTTTAAAATATAATGAAGTTGATAATGGATGATTAAATTAAGATTTTAAGGGCTTTACTATAGAGATATACTGGTGGTGAGCGCTGCTGAAAGCCCTGGGTGCAGCTTTATCTGTTGGGTTACAATAATAAAAGACTACAATAATGAAATTTATAATTATACCTGATTATTAACCAAGAGTAAAACTGTTTTTGACAGTTTACTACATAGGTTATTCAAGAGCAGGATGAGGAGATGATTTTGGCTGTGAAAAGCCCTCCTTTTATCCTGAAATTGGGGTGGAAAGGCTGCTAGACCTTTCCACGTAGAGGAAGTCAAGATTTTTCACTCTCCAGGACAGGCTTGTGGTTTGCAAACAGCCTGTATACCATGTATTGGGCTCAGATGTGGTTTTGAAACCACATCTGGGCGGTTTTCACCAATACAGGGTGAAATTTTTCATCTGGGGACCTCACAGCCTGATTCTGACATGTATGACGCGTAGAATGCTGTACAGAAACTGTATAGGACCCCAGCATTGGCTGACATATGAGGTATTGAAGTAAAAACATTCTTCTTTGTCTATTTGACACCTCATATTCATGATTATGAGATATTATCCCATGGTAAGGCTGTATATGACAGCAGGTGGGATTTTAACCTTAAACCAGCCATAACTCTGTCAGATTTTGAGATATCAGCCTCAAAATTGGTTCATTGGATAGCCCTGTATAAGCCCTACACAATGGTGCCCAATTTGGTATGGTTATCATTAAATATGGCAAAGTTATCCCATGTACAAGGTTTTTTGTACATAGGCGTGGTTTGCGCAAAAAGCTGTATTGAGCTTGTTTGCCTCATAACTTCTGTTATAGTTGAGATATGAAGGAGTGGATGGCACCATCAGATATCCCTGGTTGTTCTCTTTCCAAAGATACCCCACTTCAGGTATCCCACACTAAAACTGTAGAAGTTAGATGAGAGGTGAATGTTTTGTTCACCCTTATTTGGCCTGAAATTGACCATAACTCCAGTAATATTGGTTCTAGCTCAGTTTGGCTGGTACCATTGGATAGCCCTGGCTTAGAGCTTCATTTTGAATACCCATTTGATGGGGTTAAGCCTCTCCTTCTGGATTTTAGATGAGAGGTGAAAATTAAGGTTTATGCTCAGCAATAACTTTGAGCAGGAATAACTTTGTTATTTCTTGTCCTATGGTGATGAGACCTATATTTTCAGAAAGAGGTGAGTTTCCTCTATCGTTTGATACCTTTTCAGCTAATTTGGCTCAGTTCCATGTTTTGGTGGTATCTTGGCTATACCATTGGTTTATGGTATTTTGGCTGTCATGCTTGTGCTCTGGTTTTGAGTCACAGGCTGACATACCCTCCCTCCAAAAAATGCTCATCATTGATGAGACTGTTCAGTCCTCCTAGAGGCTCTGAATCTCCTTAAATGAAGGTTCCCATCTGGTATGGCATCTTCTGCAAACCATTTGTCTTTATCTGCTGTCTGGTTCTTGAATCTGACTAGGTATTGTCTCTGATCCTTCCCATTGAATCTGATCTTCCTCGTCCTCATGATCTTACTCACAGGTCCAGGGGAGTCCTCCACTTCCACTATCTCTTGTGGTGTGGGATTCTTCCTCCTGGAGGGGAATTTATCCTCCTCTGTCTGGAAGTATGGTTTGACCAAACTCATTGGAAAGACTGGGTGTTTCCTGGAAAACTCCTCAGTGAGCTTGACCTCTACTGCATTCTTCCCTATCAACTTAATTATATTGAAGGGCCCTACAAATGAGTCTCTCATTTTCTTGAGTCCCTTGAGATTGTTAAAGTTCAGTGTAGACACTAACACCTGGTCCCCTTTCTTAAAGTCAGGTTCCATGTGTGATTTGTCCCACCTCTGCTTGTTATACTCTTTGGCCTCAGCTATGCATTTGGCAGCAGTGTCACAGGCTTTCTTCCACATATCATGGAAGTCTTTGGCTGTGGGGTGGATGGTTAGAAGATTCTTCTTCAAGTGATCCACTGGTAACAGGGGGTTCCACCCTTTCTCCACCAGTGCAGGTGTTTTACCTGTGGTGGAGTGCTGGCTTGTATTATAAGCCAGTTGGACTGCTGGTAAGAGGGTAACCCAATCATGGGTGTATCCCTCATGGTCCTTGTATTCCATGCCATAGGCACAGAATCTTCTGAGGATGTCCTCCATTGTTTGGATCATCCTTTCAGCTAGGCCATCTGTTTGTGGATGGTAAGCTGTGGAAAAAGCAATTTTGGTGCCAAGCATGTCATATAAGTTAGTCCAGAATTCAGATGTGAATTTTGGGTCCCTATCACTAATGATGATCTTAGGGACTCCACAGGTGGATATGATGTTATTCCAAAACAACAGAGCAGTATCCATGGCTGTGTCTTCTTTATGGCATGGTAGACACCTCATGCTCTTTCTGAACCTATCAACTATGATCAAACAGGCATTGTAGTTTTCTTTGCCTCCTGGGACAAGTCCTGTAACCCAGTCCATGTTGATGGTTTCCCATGGGTGCTTGGGTTCTTCTATGTGTTGAAGTAACCCATACTTCTTCCCATGTTTCCTATTTGCCTTTTGGCATCTTTCACAAGTGTTGATGTATTGAATCAAATCTTGTTCCCACTTGGGCCACATATTTGATTCTCTCATATGCATCCCTCCTCTCCTTGGTTATTTCAAAAACTACATCTTTTGAACATAACTTGTATAAACTACTAGTTATGTGCGCAAAATATTTGATATGGTTTCTATAGTAGCTAGCAAACCCAAGGAAAGATTGCATCTCTTTGATGTTCTTTGGTACTGGCTTTTGCAGTACTGCTGCTACTTTGTTCTGGTCAATTGCCAGACTAAGACCTGAGACTTTATGTCCCAGAGCTAGTAGCTCTTGTTGGCCAAAATTACACTTTTTGAGTGAAATTTTCAGATTGATGGGTATACATTTACTTAGAACTCTGTCTATGTATTGTACATGGTCTTCCCATGTCTTTGGGTATATAATGATATCATCAATATATACTACCATCCAGCCTTCCATTATTTCTTCTTGGAATATGGTGTCCATCATCCTTTGGAAGTGGGCTGGTGCATTCTTAATGCCAAATGGCATTCTGGTGTACTCAAATATTCCCATATGGCATATTATTCTGAGTAATTTCATGGAGTTTGGTTTAACTCCATTTTGGTGGAAGCCTTTCATACAATCCATCTTGGTTATGTATTTGGCTTTTGCCAGTTTATCCAAGGCATGGGGTATCCTTGGTATAGGGCACCTGTCTGCTTTTGTGTAGTTATTCAGGGCTCTGAAATCTCCTCACAATCTAGATTTGCCATCATGCCAAGTGATTAGGACAGGAGTGGTGATTTCCACTATTTCATTATGTCCAATCTTCCTGATAACATCCATATCGAGGAGTTCATTGATGTGTTTCTCAATTTCTTTCCTGGTTTCCAGGCTTGCTGGATAAGGAGGTCTTCTCAGCATGGGTGGATAAGGCCTTTCCACATCCAGATATAGTTCTATATCATGGCATTTGATCTTGCCTAATGGTTCTTCACCAATGGCAAATGCTGGTCTGTTCTTTCTCAGCATCTTCAGTAAACTTAGTTTTTGTTTACTGGTGAGGGTAGTGCTAAATTGTCCCTCTCTGAATTCCTTCGGAAGTTCTTCTAGTGGATCTTCAGAAGATATCTGGTATATGTCAACTGAAAATTTCTTTTCCTTGTTAGTACCAATGGTTATGTGCCTATTTTTACTGTTGTAAATGTCTATGCCATACATCCTCTGGTAATCTGTTCCCAGTAAAAACCCTTGGATGTGGGAATCATTAAGCACTACAAACTCTGGATTGAGTCTGATATTACCCTACCTGTGGGGTATAATTATCTCCTTGATAATTGTCCCAATGGAAGTCATCTTCCCTGATACACTTTTAAAGTTCTTTGCCTTAGTGGGCAAGAGCTGGTTTTCCCAGTTTGGGAAGTGGGTATCCAGATAGTTTCTGGCCACTATGGAGCAGTGTGCTCCACTATCAATGATCAGTGGATGCTGAGCATTGTCAATAGAAACAGTCATTTTTGTGGCTGTTCCATGTATATATGCCATTCCTTTGGTTGGTGTAACCAGGAATGTTTGTGCATCTTGTGTGTGTTTGCACAAGTTCTTGTTAGCAGTGTCCTGTGGCATGCCTGCTTCCAACTGTATGTCCTGGATTTCCAGTGGGGTTTTTTCTTCGTATTCCACTAGAAATTCCTCTCTTGGGTCTTGGTCATCCTCAGATGGTTCTCTGATGGCATCACCCATAGAGTCTGAATCAGAATCCTCTGTTGGAGGTTCTTCCTCAGGGACTTTCTCTATGGCATAGACTTTCTTCTTTGCCTTTGGACAGTTGTTGGCATAGTGGTCTGTTGAACCACAATTGTGACAAGAATTTCTCTTCTTTGCCACTTCTGCCACTCTTTCTTTGGGTTTGTCTTTAAACTCTACCCTGAAAGGTTGTTTCTCTTTGAAACTACTGCTCTTATATGGGGTGAGTTTCCCTATATTTGTCCTCTTCCTTATGTCTTGTAAGGTGTTGGCTATGTCATCTAGAGTGCAATTTTGGTTGCATCTGCATTTTACTGCATGCTCTAGTTCTCCTGGCGGTTGTGTCAGGAGTTTGTGATTCCTCATTTGGATGTTCATCTGAGGATCAATGGCTTTGAGTCTTTTATACTGTCTAAGACACCACTCATATGGATCTTTGTCCACAGAGTATTTGTCATTTTCAAATGACATGGTCTTTTGCCATATCCAAGTTCCATTACTGTAATTTTGGATGACTTGATTCTTCCACCATGGCCAGTTTCTTCTGCCATGGATTTCTTTCATTTCTGTGTACCATATACTTGCATTACCTTTAAATTCAGTATTCACTCTAGCAGTGATCCAGTAGTCTGGTATGCTTGGTACATAAATGAAGAGTCCATCAATATGATCTATGAGTTCCATATGATCATATTCTCCTGATCCAGAGAATTTGGGCCAGTTGGAGGCCTCAGGAAGCTGTTTCAAGGCTTCCTTCTCTGAATAAGACATGCCATCTCCATCCTGGTATTGTGATGGAGATCTTGCCTTATTCAACATCATGGCATCTGGTTGATATGGATTCTGCATAGCTTGGCCTTGTGGTTGGGGCTTCAAGTTATGATAGGCATCAAACGATTTCTTAATGTCTTGATCCAGACACTCCCTGTCCCTTGTGCTGTGGTGTTGTTCCTCAAAGACTATATTCAGTCTTTTGTTGGTTTCTTCAGAGGCTTTGCTCAGTTGAGCATATCCTTCTTGAAGATTTTTAACTATTTGTTCCAAGGAGGCTTGAGTTTGTTTCATCCTCTCTTGGCTAGCTTTAATTTCTGCAAACTGATTTGCAGATTGTTCAGCATATTGGGACATTTGTAACCAAAGTGTATCACTGTTGATGTTACTCTCAGATGTGACAATGTTATTTTCAGTCTGAGTGGGGGTAATGTTTCTATTACTAGGACTACTGATTCTAGAGTGGTTTACAACTACTTCTGGTTCTTGTGTACTTCTTTTACCAAATCTAACAGCTTCTGGATCATGGGGTCTGACTCTTTCCTCCTCTGGTTGAAGGAGGCTTTGTTCTTGCCCTTGTTTCCTTGTCTTCTCCTGGAAACTTCCTGGAATTGTGAAGAATGGTGACTCTTGGCCACTGATCTGTTGGTTTCTGAATGGTGTGAAGCCACTGGAGAGCTGATTTGGCCTGCTCCTCGTGAACCTGAAGGAATCTGAGTAGGCCCTGTCTGGGTTAATTGTTCTTCTATTGCTTGGATAGTGGCTTGATTCTCCCTTATCCTCTGTGCCCTTGCCTCCAGGAGTCTGTGCTGCCTGGTAGGATTCCAACCTTTGGTGATTTCCATAAGATCTTTAAAGTCTATCTCTTTGAGACAGATCTTCTGGCAACTTGATCCAAGTTCTGCCCAGTGAGTTGCTAGGTTGAACCTCTTGTTGTCCATGCTCCATTGAAACAAATCTTTGAGGAGTTGGTGGTCTGAAGAACTTGATCCATATCCTTCCAGTCCTCTGGTTTGAGGTTTCTGTTGAATTGAAGTGTGAATGGCAAGGTTGATATTATCTCCCTCATTGTTTTGCCATCCACCACTGTGTCCAAGGTGTCTTCTTCCAGGTCTGCTGGTTCTGGACAATCCTTCTCTGTCCTCTGGCTGGTTCCTTTGGAAGCCAAGATCTCTGAGGTATGCAGGGGACATATCAGTGTTTGCAAGAAGTCAAAAACTTTATGTTCTTAGGGTATTTACCTTTGACTGTGCCTTGTACAAATTTATTGTCTGCTGACTTGGGCAGTTTGCCTTTGGAAGTTACAACTGGGTTAATAATTGTAATCTTTCCTGTACAAGTGGTTAAGGTTGGTTTACCTTGTATGGATGCAGAGTTTCGTGGTTTTCTACTTCTCTGAGTGGCTATGGGGGTCCACTTCTTGGCTGTAATGAGACCTTCACTGTGCCTCTTTCCTTTGCCCTTGCTGCCCTCTGGTTCTGAGGGTGTCACTGGTGTGTTGGCCTGTGACTGGGTCTCAAGTGGGATGTAATTTTCTTCCACTGAATCAAGGCAGGAAAAAAGAGGGCTTATGTCAGTTAAGACTTCTCAAGGGTGCTGGTTTTGCATGTCTAAGATTGGCCTCTGGGCTTGTATGTTACTACAATGTGCCCTGTATAATGACAGTGTAATTGAATCAACAATTCCACGTCAGAATTACAGCTTTTGGTACCCTGTCACACTGTTTGTGTGCCAGTATCCCACAGATACACTTGTGGTTTTCAAGTGTATTCTGTACAAGTGGTTTTGTATAAGTGTTATTGAGTTAACAATACACTTAACCACGCCTCAACTGATGGTTTTTCAGTCAGAGGTGTCCTTATTCAGTCAAGAATACAGGACTTATTGATGGCTTATGTGTTTTTATATACAAAACACGCCAAAAATAATCATTTTCAGTGGGTATTAACAACGTGAATGATACTCTTATAATATGAGTATATATAAAGAAAAGGATAAAGATATATAAAATATATATCTTAATAGAGAAATCACGCCTAAAAAAGATAAAACACTTGTTAATAAGTCATAAAAAGAGAAAAGACTTACTTATAAGGTCCGAAAAAAAGATTTAAAACACGGCCAGGCCCCCAAAATGTCAGGATGAGTCTATGTTGAAGAAGTAATAAAGCTATTTACAACTAAAACTATGACTGTGACACGGTAAAAATGGTTTTAAAAGATAATAAAGTTGATAATAGATGATTAAATTAAGATTTTGAGGGCTTTACTATAGAGATATAGTGGTGGTGAGCGCTGCTGAAAGCCCTGGGAGCAGCTTTATCTGTTGGGTTACAATAATAAAAGACTACAATAATTAAATTTATAATTATACCTGATTATTAACCAAGAGTAAAACTGTTTTTGACAGTTTACTATGTAGGTTATTCAAGAGCAGGATGAGGAGATGATTTTGGCTGTGAAAAGCCCTCCTTTTATCCTGAAATTGGGGTGGAAAGGCTGCTAGACCTTTCCACGTAGAGGAAGTGAAGATTTTTCACTCTCCAGGACAGGCTTGTGGTTTGTAAACAGCCTGTATACCCTGTATTGGGCTCAGATGTGGTTTTGAAACCACATCTGGGCGGTTTTCACCAATACAGGGTGAAATTTTTCATCTGGGGACCTCACAGCCTGATTCTGACGTGTATGACGCGTAGAATGCTGTACAGAAACTGTATGGGACCCCAGTATTGGCTGACATATGAGGTATTGAAGTAAAAACATGCTTCTTCCTCTATTTGACACTGTCAGCCTGTGACTTAAAACAAAGCACTAGCATGACATCCAAAATACCATAAATAACGGTATGACAAGTATTGAACAAACATAGTCAATACAGGTAATAAATAAGAGGAAAACAATCCTCTTCAATTAAACAACAACCTTATCCAAACAGAATAACGAAACCTAGAGGAGAATAAACAAGCCAAAACCCTTATTTTCACCTCTCATCTAACTTATGCATATTTAAGCTATCCTATACCAAAATGGTATTCTTCTTGAAGCTCACATAGAGAGCTACACAATGATATCATCCATGTTGTTGTAACACCACTACAACTGGAGATACCATAGGACCCTTATTTCAAAACCAAGACCCCCCTGAAAGTCAAAGAGGGCTGGTACAAAACTGTACAAAAGTATAACCAAATGAAAGACATAACCAAGAGCTTTAATTTGAGATACATTAGACCTCTGTATCTCTTAAATTGACTGAGTGATCTTGGTTCAAAGGTTTAACAACGAAAAATACAGATATTCTGAAAACAAGAAAGTAAACAAACCCCTGTATCTTTGGCATACACTCATACAACTGTACAGTGTAATCTACCAAACTGTAGAGCTAATCAAGCCCTACAAAACTGTATCATCAGAATACAGATATCTTCCAAATTGGAGAAGATATCTGGCATGGAAGTTTTTGAAGCCTCATACAGATGTACAAAATTACATCCAAAAACGTAAAACCCTTATAACTTTTGCTATTTGAAAGAAGGGTAAACATGAAGCATACCGAATTGAAGACCTCATCAATCCCTTCAATTCCGTGCTCTTGGTTTCTTGATATCTCAAAAACTGACTAAGATATCTTGGTTGGAAGTATTTTGACCAATACTGGCCTGTACCAAACCTGTACCAACCAGTACTGTCTTGATACTTAAAATAATAGTTGTTTAGAGCTTAAACCCGCCCAGAATGACTAATATTGATCATACAGACACCAGTACAACGTCATCCAAGTGCTGACGTGGCAGGTGAAAAGTTTTTTCACCCTGTATTGACCCATAATGATCATTTGTGGTTCTAAAACCACAATTCTGCCTATGTTGACGTCAGAATTGAGGATCCAGAACCACAGATTTACCATTGGAGTGAAAATTTTCACTCCTCTGACGTGTGAAGAGTTAATAACTCTTGACAGTCTTGAAAGATATAAAAAGGAGGGTTTTTTCCTTGAAAACCCATCATCATTATCTTATTTACCCATATTCTTACGTGACAAAACTGTTATCCATCAGTAGTGTCCTTAGAATTATCAAAGATATAATTAGAGTATAATTATTGTAGTACTTCTTTACAGGCAGAGATATTAGAGTATTGCAACCCAGGTCCTCAATAGACTCATCACCACTTTTACCACGTAGCAGTAGGACCTGAAAAATTTAATTTATTTATTTTTTGACGTGTCACAGTCATAATACTAGCTTGTATTTACACTTTATAGCTACTATATAGACTCACCCTGACATTTGGGGGGCCTGGACGTGGTTTTTCAGCCTTATTGGACGTGTTTTGAACTGAATTAGGCGTAAAATTCAGTTATTTAAAAGGTATTTTACTAACAGTGAGTAAAATCTCTAATTTATTTTATTTTATATTATTATCATTTTTTTTAGCATCATATATTATATATAATTTTTTTTTTCCTCCAAAAATATATATTACAAAATATTTTTGTTGAGAGTAAGAGTATAAATCCTCTTTTTTCATTATATTGCAATAATTTCCACGAAATTTGATAATAATACATCAGTATTATTTAAATTTTAATATAAATAATAATATACAAACAGTGTATTATTTATTTTACTATTATTTTTCACCAAAGTGCGTGAAAATTAATAAAGAATCATTTATTAATAAATAATTAATAAATATTAAATAATAAAATAATTTTTTATTATTTATAAGGAATATTTTAATTAAATATCTCCTTTATAACAAGACATCACTCAAATTGACGTGAAAACTTGTAATTAATTGATAATTTAAATCAATATCAAGTGTTAAAATAAATATTATTTATAATATTTATAATAACAAATCAAATTTATCATAATTTAATAAATTTGACATGTTTATATAAAAAACACAATAATATCCAAGTGAATCATTCACAAAACAAGTGGATATTACAGTTTTCACTTATAAAACCTAAGTCAAAAACTCAAAAACTGTTCTTTTTCAATAAAAAAACATATAAAAACAATAAAAAAACATAAAATACCTCAAAAATTTCGAAAAATAACAGTAGAATTGAATATAATCATTTTGTTTTATCCTAAAATACTGATATACAATCTGAAATATCTTTTCTGAATAGTGGAAAAAGACTATATTCCATTAGAAACCCAGTCACAAGGAAATCCATCTGTGACAGCCTCAGAAGACAGAGAGGTGCTGCCAAAAACCAAGGGCAAGCAGAAAAGACACAGTGAAGTGACAATCAACTCAAAAGATTGGACACCAATAGCCGTGCCAAGGACCAAAAAAACCCAGAAAAGCTCCAAAAAAACCAGTTGGATCACCAAAACAAATTGAAAAACAGAAAATCACTGTTATCAACCCAGTTGTAAACTCTAAAGGCAAATTGCCAAAGAGTATAGATCATAAATTTGTACAAGGGCCTGCTAAAGGTAAATAAACCTTGAAACATACAACATTTTTCATTGTCTGTCATTTTTTAACATTGTTAACATGACAACTCCACTTCTTAGAGATCTTGGATTCCCAAGAAATCAACCAGAACACTGGCCAAGAAGACACAGAGGAAGAAGACAGCCAATCACTGGGGCAAATGACCAGCAAAGGGCTTACCATCAGGGAACTCCTACCCAAGGTCTTATTCCAGATCAAATTCAACCCAGGAGTCCAACCAGGAGATTGGACAGATGCAGAACAGGTCCTTCAAATACACAAACTGCTGAAAGACCTCTTCACATGGAGCATGGACAACAAAATGTTCACTATGGCAGCATCATGGGCAGAAGTGGGGATAACAACTCAGAAGATCTGTCTCAAGCAAATGGCTTGGATGGAGCTTATGACAGAAATGCAAGGTTGGAATCCCAAAAATAATTTCAAACTCTTAGAAGAAAGAGCAATCAGAATCAAAGAGAACCAGGCAGCCATACAAGCCATAGAGAAATCTTGGCACAAGGAAGAGCCCAGTCAGATTCAGGTACCCCCAGAAATGGAAGGAGAAGCCCCATCTTCCCCACAACCATCCAGCAGTTCCAGGCCTTACAAGCCAAAGGAAACTTCATCCAAGGCTCCCCAACCATTCCAGGTAGTTTCCAACAGGAGAAAAGGAGATCAAGGGAGAAACAAAACTTCTTTCAACCAGAGGAAGAAGGAAGCAGACCCATTGATGAAAAAGCTGATGGACTTAGTCCAAGAAGTACACAAAAGCAAAAAATAGTTGTACCTACAAATAGTGTTGATAGTTCTGACTCAATTGATCCAGAATTAATAACTGAGACTACAATCCACACTCATGAGTTTGAAAACAAATTCACATGGACCAAATTGGCCCAATTCATGGATTGGACATATGAAACCTCAGGAAAAATGAGGACAGAAGTGGAAACATTGAAAGAAGAAAATGCTTTCCAAGCAACAGTCATAAAAGACTTAAATACAAATCTGGCCAAAATTTGGACAGAATTTTAAAAAACTAACAGACAGTTGAATTCAATTCTAGAAGAACAACAAATTGTGAGGAGAGATCTGAGGAGTATCCAGCAGCAACAGGATAGCTTTGATAAGGAAATTGATTACCTCTATGACAGAGAAGACAATCAATACCCTCCAACACAAGGTCAACCCACTACCTCTGCAAAATTGAAAGAAGAGGATAAAGACTATGACCAGGAACCTGAATATCAGATTCCAAAGTTAAGATCAGAGTCAATGTACCAAGATGGGGAAAATCTCAGCTATTCAGAGAAACAGGCACTAAAACAGTTACCAGAAGTAGCAAACTGGCCAAAGCTCTCAGGAATTGGGGAATATGACCATATGGAAATCATTGACTATATTGATGGACTCTTTGTTGATGTCCCAAAGATACCAGACTACTGGATCACAACAAGACTTAACACAGCATTCAGAGGCCATGCAAACATATGGTATACTGAGATGAAAGAAATACATGGCAGGAAAAGCTGGCCATGGTGGGGAACCAGATTATACAAAAGTATAGCAATGGTAGTTGGATCTGCCAAAAGACCATGTCCTTTGAAAGTGATAGATACTCCACAGAAAAAGACCCATATGAATGGTGTCTCAAACAAACAAAAAGGCTAAAAGCTATTGATCCCAATATGACAATAGAAATGAGAAACCATAAACTCCTAACAAAATTACCAGGAGATCTAGAACATGCAGTCAAATGCAGATGCAACAACATCAGCAGCATTGATGACATAGCAAATGTCATACAAGATGTGAGGAAAAAAACCTCCATAGGAAGGTACACATCCTATAAACCAAACTTCAAAGACAAGAAGTCTGAAGTTAAAGAAACAAACAAAGAGAAAGGGAAAGAAACCCCAAAAAAGAAATATGTGCGCCACAACTGTGGATCACCAGACCACTATGCTAACAATTGCACAAAACCAAAAAAGAAAATATATGCAATTGATGAAGAATCAGAAGAAGAACAAACAGGTGACAAATCTGATTCTGACAGTATGGGAAATGGTATGAGAGCAGAATCACAAAGTGAACCTGATACCATAGAAGAATACATAGTGGAATGCAATGAAGAAAGTTCACTTGACATACAAGACATTGAATTAGATTCAGGAATACCACAAATGACAACAGACAAAGAGCTCTGTAAGCACACACAGAATGCACAAACATTCCTGGTAACCCCAAATAGAGGGATGGGATTCATTCATGGAACACCTACAAAATTGACAGTTTACATTGAGAACTGTAAACACCCAATGATCATTGACACAGGAGCAAGTTGCTCCATAGTAGCAAAAGAATACTTAAAACAACACTTCCCCAAATGGGAAGAGGATATAATCCCAACAAAAGCTAGAAACTTTAAAAGTGCATCAGGCAAAATGCACTCACTGGGGACAATAATCAAAGAGATAATTATCCCACACCAAAAAGGAAATATCAGACTAGAACCTGAATTTGTAGTTCTGGAGAATGCACATGTACAAGGATTCCTACTAGGTACAGAGTACCAAAGAATGTATGGTATGGACATTTGCAATAGTAAAAATAGATATCTTACCATAGGTACAAACAAAGACAAAAAATTTTCCTTTGACATAAATCATATAACAAATGATAACACCCTGAAAGAACTAGTGGAAGAATTCAAAGAAGCCCAATATAGCACTCAACTCACCAGTAAAATGAAACTCAACTTACTGAAAGTATTGAGGAAGCATAGAGGAGCTTTTGCAATAGGAGATGAACCACTAGGAAAAATCAAAGGACATGATATAGAATTATATCTGGATGTAGAAAGACCATATCCACCTATGCTTAGGAGACCACCATACCCAGCAAGCATGGAAACTAGGAGAGAAATTGAGAAACATATAAATGAACTCCTAGAAATGGGGGTAATAAGGAAAATAGGACCTAATGAGATAGTAGAAGTCACTAAACCAGTCCTTATAACTTGGCATGATGGTAAATCCAGACTATGTGGTGACTTCAGGGCTTTGAATAATTACACCAAAGCAGATAGGTACCCCATCCCAGGGATACCACATGCACTAGATAAGCTAGCAAAAGCCAAGTTTATTACAAAAATGGATTGCATGAAAGGTTTCCACCAGAATGGGGTGAAACCAGATTCCATCAAATTGCTAAGAATTATATGCCATATGGGCATATATGAATATACTAGAATGCCATTTGGCATTAAGAATGCACCAGCCCATTTTCAGATGATGATGGATACCATATTTCAAGATGAAATAATGGAAGGGTGGATAGTAGTGTACATTAATGATATCATAATATACTCAGAAACATGGGAAGACCATGTGAGGAAAATTGATAAAATATTGGGAAAATGTACACCAATCAACATGAAGATATCTCTTAAAAAATGCAACTTTGGACAGCAAGAACTGCTAGCCCTAGGACACAAAGTTTCAGGTTTGAGTCTAGCTATAGACCAAAATAAAGTTGCTGCAGTACTAAAGAAACCAGTACCACAAAACATTAAAGAAATGCAATCTTTTTTGGGCTTCGCTAGTTACTACAGAAGCCACATAAAAAACTTTGCACACATCACTAGTAGCCTATACAAACTGTGCTCAAAAGATGTAATCATTGAAATTACCAAAGAAAGAAGAGATACATTTGAGAAGATCAAATATGAACTGAACAATGCCCCTGTCCTGATGATGCCTGATTTTGAACTACCATTCAAACTATATATAGATGCAGCATGTAGCCAAGGACTAGGGGCAGCACTACACCAGAGGCAACTAGTGGATGGAATACCCAAAGAAGGAGTAATTTGCTATATATCAAGACAACTGAAAGACTCAGAAGCCAGATATGGAGCTACTCAGACAGAATGTCTCTGCTTGGTATGGGCATTAGAAAAACTCCATTACTACTTAGAAGGAGCAGTATTTGAAGTTTTTACTGATTGCACAGCCCTCAAATCACTGTTGAACATGAAGACAACAAACAGACACATGCTTAGGTGGCAAATAGCCATACAAGAATACAGAGGGAAAATGACTATCATCTATAAAGAAGGGAAAAGTCATACTAATGCAGATGGTCTCAGCAGGTGGCCACTGAAAAATGACCAAGAGAATCCAGCATATGACCCAGAAAATGGGGCCAAAATACCCATACAATGCATGGAGATAGATAGGAGAAAGAACTTCAAACTATCAAACTGGGCATTAGGGAATGACCCATCAAACCCAGCACAGAGCTATGGGGAGAGCAAAGAGATACCCATATTGGGAATCAGCTCCTCTAATCTGAATACAGAGTTCTTTAGCATAGTACAATCATCATACAATAAACACAAACAGTGTAGTATATTGATACAACTATTAAAACAAAAGTACAGGAGTCCTGAACTAGAGAGCCAATTTGAAGAGCCATGGCTCAAAAACTTCAAAGAGAATAGATTTTTTCTGATAGATGATCTACTATACCATAGGGAAAAACACACAAGTGCCCTGGTAATAATAAATAGAGAACATATTTCCCTGATACTACAGGAATGCCATGACTGCCCATACATGGGACATATGAGTGAAGAAAGAACTAAAGAAAGAGTCTTTAGCACAGCTTGGTGGCCAAAGTGGGAACAAGACTTGAGTGAATACATCAACACTTGTACCAGATGCCAAAAAGCCAACAAAGGTCATGGAAAAAGATATGGATTACTCCAGAGTATAGAGGAGCCCAAACACCCCTGGGAAATAATAAACATGGATTGGGTGACAGGCCTGGTCCCTGGAGGAAAAGACAGCTTTAATGCATGGCTAGTAGTAGTGGACAGGTACAGCAAGAGTGTCAGATGTCTTCCCTGTCACAAAGAGGACACAGCAATGGACACAGCCATATTGTTCTGGAACAATGTGATAGCAAACTGTGGAGTCCCAAGAATTATAATTAGTGACAGAGACCCTAAATTCACATCAGAATTTTGGACTAATCTATATGAGATGCTGGGAACCAAAGTAGCATTCTCCACAGCTTACCATCCACAAACAGATGGTCTAGCAGAAAGAATGATCCAAACACTAGAAGACATCATTAGAAGGTTTTGTGCATATGGCATGGAATATAAAGACAATGAGGGATATACCCATGACTGGGTAACCCTCCTACAAGCTGTACAATTGGCATACAACACAAGTATACACTCAGTGACAGGAAAAACCCCTGCCACATTAGATAAAGGATGGAACCCACTACTTCCAGTAGACTACTTGAAGAAGAACCTCCTCTCAGTACACCCTACAGCCAAAAGACTTCCACACAATGTGGAAAACTGCCTGTGAAAAAGCAGAACAATGTGTAGCTGAAGCCAAATTATACAACAAACAGAGATATGATAAAAGTCACCAAGAACCTGATTTCAAAGAAGGAGACCAAGTTCTAATCTCAACTCTTAACTTCAACAATCTAAGAGGACCCAAGAAGATGAGAGACTCATTCATAGGACCATTCACCATTATTAAATTAATAGGAAAGAATGCAGTAGAAGTCAACCTGACCAAAGAGTTTTCTAGGAAACACCCAGTTTTCCCTGTGAGCCTGGTCAAACCTTATCACCAAACAGATGAGGAGAAATTCCCTGACAGAAAGAAGACAGTCACCCATGAAAGATTGGTAGAGGAAGATGACTCACCTGGACCAGTGAGAAAGATCATTAAAGCCAGGAAAATAAGAATTAATGGGAAAGACAACAGGCAATATCTGGTTAGATTTAAGAATCAACCAGCAGATAAAGATAAATGGTTAACTGAGAAAGAGATCCCAGATGGACAAATACACCTCAGAAGATTCAGAGCCTCCAGAACGGCTGAAGAGTCTCATCAATGATGAGCCTTCTTTTGAGGGAGGGTATGTCAGCCTGTGACTCAAAACAGAGCACTAGCATGACATCCAAAATACCATAAATAATGGTATGACAAGTATTGAACAAACATAGTAAATACAGGTAATAAATAAGAGGAAAACAATCCTCTTAAATTAAACACCAACCTTATCCAAACAAAATAAGGAAACCTAGAGGAGAATAAACAAGCCAAAACCCTTTTTTTTCACCTCTCATCTAACTTATGCATATTTAAGTTATTGTATACCAAAATGGTATTTTTCTTGAAGCTCACATAGAGAGCTACACAATGATATCATCCATGTTGTTGTAACACCACTACAACTGGAGATACCATAGGACCCTTATTTCAAAACCAAGACCCCCCTGAAAGTCAAAGAGTGCTGGTACAAAACTGTACAAAAGTATAACCAAATTAAAGACATGAACAAGAGCTTTAATTTGAGATACATTAGACCTCTGTATCTCTTAAATTGACTGAGGGATCTTGGTTCAAAGGTTTAACAACGAAAAATACAGATATTCTGAAAACAAGAAAGTAAACAAACCCCTGTATCTTTGGCATACACTCATACAACTGTACAGTGTAATCTACCAAACTGTAGAGCTAATCAAGCCCTACAAGACTGTATCATCAGAATACAGATATCTTCCAAATTGGAGAAGATATCTGGCATGGAAGTTTTTGAAGCCTCATACAGATGTACAAAATTACATCCAAAAACGTAAAACCCTTATAACTTTTGCTATTTGAAAGAAGGGTAAACATGAAGCATACCGAATTGAAGACCTCATCAATCCCTTCAATTCCGTGCTCTTGGTTTCTTGATATCTCAAAAACTGACTAAGATATCTTGGTTGGAAGTATTTTGACCAATACTGGCCTGTACCAAACCTGTACCAACCAGTACTGTCTTGATACTTAAAATAATGGTTGTTTAAAGCTTAAAACCGCCCAGAATGACTAATATTGATCATACAGACACCAGTACAATGTCATCCAAGTGCTGACATGGCAGGTGAAAAGTTTTTTCACCCTGTATTGACCCATAATGATCATTTGTGCTTCTAAAACCACAATTCTGCCTATGTTGACATCAGAATTGAGGATCCAGAACCACAGATTTACCATTGGAGTGAAAGTTTTCACTCCTCTGACGTGTGAAGAGTTAATAACTCTTGACAGTCTTGAAAGATATAAAAAGGAGGGTTTTTTCCTTGAAAACCCATCATCATTATCTTATTTACCCATATTCTTACGTGACAAAACTGTTATCCATCAGTAGTGTCCTTAGAATTATCAAAGATATAATTATTGTAGTACTTCTTTACAGTCAGAGATATTAGAGTATTGCAACCCAGGTCCTCAATAGACTGATCACCACTGTTACCACGTAGCAGTAGGACCTGAAGAATTTAATTTATTTATTTTTTGATGTGTCACAGTCATAATACTAGCTTGTATTTACACTTTATTGCTTCAATATAGACTCACCCTGACAGACACCTCATATTCATGATTATGGGATATTATCCCATGGTAAGGCTGTATATGACAGCAGGTGGGATCTGGACGTTAAACCAGCCATACCTCTGTCAGTGTAATATGGTTCATTGGATAGCCCTGTATGATCTCTACACAATGGTACCCAATTTGGTATGGTTATCATTGAATATGGCAAAGTTATTCCATGTACAAGGTTTTTTGTACATACGCGTGGTTTGGGCAAAAAGCTGTATTGAGCTTGTTTGCCTCATAACTTCTGTTATAGTTGAGATATAAAGGAGTGGATGGCACCATCAGATAGCCCTGATTTTGCTCTTTCAAAAGATACCCCACTTCAGGTATCCCACACTAAAACTGTAGAAGTTAGATGAGAGGTGAATGTTTTGTTCACCCTTATTTGGCCTGAAATTGACCATAACTCCAGTAATATTGGTACTAGCTCAGTTTGGCTGGTACCATTGGATAGCCCTGGCTTAGAGCTTCATTCTGAATACCCATTTGATGGGGTTAAGCCTCTCCTTCTGGATTTTAGATGAGAGGTGAAAATTAAGGTTTATGCTCAGCAAGAACTTTGAGCAGGAATAACTTTGTATTTTATTTTCCTATGGTGATGGGGCTTATATTTTCAGAAAGAGGTGAGTTTCCTCTATCGTTTGATACCTTTTGAGCTAATTTGGCTCAGCTCCATGTTTTGGTGGTATCTTGGCTCTACCATTGGTTTATGGTATTTTGGCTGTCATCCTTGTGCTCTGGTTTTGAGTCACAGGCTGACAAGTTACAAATGGGTTAATTCATGTAATCTTCCCTGTACAAGCTATCAAGGTTAGTTGACCTTGTGTTCATGCAGAGTTTCTTGGTTTTCTACTCGTCTTAGTGGCAATTGGTTACCACTTCTTGTTGGTATTGAGGCTTTCATTGCACCCTTTTTTCTTTTCCCTTATTTCTCACTGTTTCTGAAGGTATCACTGGAGTAGTGGCTTGTTCCTGGGTTTCAAGTGGTATTAAGTTTTCTTCCATTGAATAAAAGGAAATGACGACATATTTCAGTTAATACTTCTTGAAATGCTGTTTGCATGTCTGAAAATAGCCTCTGGGCAATATATTACTATATTATACCTCTGTATTATGATATTTAATTGAAATTATCAATTCCACATCAAAAATACTGGTTTTTGGATGTATGGTGTAAAGTTTGTATCCCAATATCTTAGATATTAACTTTTAATGAACAAGTGTAATATTATCGGTGGCTATAAAATGGAAAATTGAAATTATCAATATTTCCACCACCACCTCTGAACTGTTATTTACAGTACTGAGGGTTCTTTTGAATTGAAAAAGAATATATTAAGGGTTTTTAAATATTTTGATATCAGAAACATGCCCAAAATAGTTTTGTGGTAATTAAATCATAACAAACCATGTGAAAAAGCAATAAGAAAGAAAAAACACAGTTGTATATGATTATATAAAACTCATAAAAAAGATGTATAATGTGTAATATATCATTTTTTTCAAGGGGTTTATGCCTAAAAAAAGAAACAATAATGCTAAAGAAGAAAAATAAGACAGAAAACTCACTCTTACAACCAAAAATAGTCAAAAAAGCTGAAAAAAACATGGCCAGGCCCCCAAATTTTCTGGTTGGGTCTATGATGAAGTGGTAAATTAATGTATATAAAATTTCAATTCTGACTTTGACATGCATTATTGAGTTAAAAAGGGTGTCTGAGTGCTTCTGAAAGTCCTGGGTGTAATATTACTGGTCAAGTTACTATAATGAGACCTGCAATACACTAAGTAAGGTATACCTGGTTTTTTTCCCATAGTATGACTGTTTTTGGCAGTTATAATAAATATTAATTCAAGAACAGGATGGGGATTCCTTTTATGGCAGATAAAAGGCCTCCTTTCATCCTGAAATGCAGTGGAAAGATCCTCTAGACCATCCACATAGAGAAATTGAGGATTTTGTACTTCAGAGAACAGGAATGTGGTTTACACAAGGCCTATATAGTCTGTATTGGCCTCAGATGTGGCTTCGAAACCAGATCTGGGAAATTTCCCCAAAAAAGGGTAAACATTTTCATCTGGGGACCACACAGCCCCCTTCTGAGGTGTATGAAATGTGAAAAGCTGTAAAAAACCTGTATGGTACCCCAGTATTGAAGTATGAACAAGCTTCTTAAATCTTCTATAGCTTTGTCATATTTTAAGATATGGAGGTCAACATTGGTTCCTGGTGTAGTGCTCAATGAGATCTACAAAATGGATCCTCATTTGTTATGGATAGAATTAAATATGGCTGAGTTATGCCAGGTTCAATCTTTGTTATCAAGATATATGATTTTCTCAAAATCTGTATGCAACTTCTTTTCCCCATACCTTTTGTTCTAGATGTGTGAGCCTTAGAGTTATCTTCATATACGCAAAAGACCACAAATAACAAAATAAGATACAAATATAAATAAAATGAGTTTTTAATATTATCAAAAAAAAATATAAATATAAATACAAATTTATATACAAAAATAAAAATTTAATTATGATTGAAAATAAATTTTACATTAAATTCTAAAATTATGAAAAAGATGTTTTACTTGAAAAAATTAAGTAAAAATGAATTTGTAATAAAATCAATTAAATTAAATCATTTTTGGTAAAAAGTTACATGAAATATATTATTTCTTTTTATCCAATAAATAAACTTAAGAAAATGACTCCACCATTGGATCCCTCATCAAAAAATCAGTTGGGGTCACCTCTGGGTAAAATTTCTGTAACTCAACTCTAAATAAGCTTAGATTAAGTTCTTAGTATTTTCTGTACAAAAGTTGAAAACACTCAAAACTCTAATTTTATTCACACAACATGTGGTGTTAACCATCAATTTTTGTGTTAAAATTGAGGTGTTGTGTGTAGTTTAGAGGCTATGAGGAATTGAAGTATTTTGAATTGAAATGTCAAAATGTGCACATGTATTACATAAGTGAACTGTAATTTGCAATGAGGTTTTGATACCAACCAGGGCAGTTTTAACTGTTGCCAAGACGGTAAAACTACCTTCAGCTAGAAAAATATCAGTAGAAAAAGTTTTAACTAGTTTCTACGTCTCTTACACACATTCTGACTTGTTTTGAAGGTTCTAGATCAGGTATTACTATAGTAATGGCTGATTTAAGTGTCTAAAATGGCTAAAACCAGCCCTTTTTTGGTCTAAACCAGGGTTCAATGATGCCATAATTGGCTATTCTATTTTCAGAATGTTTTCGACAACTGACAAGATTGAATTTTAATTTTTGAGTAAGGAAATTGATGGCTATAAAAGAATGTGCTCTTTGGCCCACTTTCCTCTTCATGTTAGAATCTTTTCCTTTTATAATTAGTTTAAAAGCTGCTAAACCAATCAATAAAACATTCCAACCACCTTTTTAAATAATTTTAAACCTTTTAAACACATGAAAAAGTCATTATAATCATTGTTTGTAACTCTTATAATCATTTTTATCCCTTGAACCACCCCGTAAGTGAATTGAAGCATCTTTCATCACTATTAACTTTGTCACTTTGTTTCCAAATTCACTCTGGTCAATTTCGTGCCTGTTTTCTCTTTATATATATTTTTAAAGACTTTTGTCTTAAATTAGTTTCTTGCAGTTCTTTGCTCAATTAATTTCAATTTAAATTGCTCTTGAAAAAATTTCATTTTTAGCCTTAAATATCTCTTGTAGAGTATTTTAGAATTTGTTTTTATTTTTGGTAGAACAATATATCTTTAGAAAAATATTTCTTTATACTTATAAACTTAAAAACAATAAACCTTTTGTGTTTTCTCTTAAAAATACTATTTCATACTATTTTTTAATTATATTTTACCTTACACAAATTTTGAGGACAGGAAAAGTACTTGATTTTTAATCAAAGTTTCATATCCAAACCATACATTTGGGGGCCCAGCCATTATATTCTACCTGTGACATAATTTTTTCCTCTATTTAAATCTTTTTTTATTATATTGAAAAATATAAAAATATATAAAAATACTTATAATTTAAAAAATTCATAAAAAATAATTTTTTTCATATTATAAGTGAGGCTTTATTTTTTCATTTCTCTTTTGAAAAAAATCATTTTTACCTAATAAATTGGCTTTTTCATTAATTTGAGTTTCTGAAGATGTGGTAAGACAAGAAAATAATGAAACAGCCTCAACAGTAACAAGCATTATTCCTGCAAGTACTGTGAATTCTGACTATAATAGTACAGTTATCATGAATCAGAATAATCAACCTGAACCAATTTCTTCTGAATTAATTAACTTGGATATAATTAATATCCTTAAGAAGGCAAATAAATTGGCCAATAGTAAGTTTTTTGACAAAAAATACTATTTTCAAGCCTTTTAACCATAAAATATGCCTTCAACCAGATCAGGAGCCAGCTATAACCACTAAAGCAGCTCCCAAATATCATTTTTATTTCTATTTTATTATTAAAGGAAATTATTCCACCTTTTTAATTTTTTGCAACAATAATAAAGGGCCATAAATATATTAAATTATCATATACTGATATATGTATTTTATTGTATCAATATTTTTGATGTGTTTTTTGTATTATTTCATTAATTTATTAGTATAAACATTTTCTTCCATAATTATAATAATTAATTATTATTATGATCATCTTTTAAGTCATTCTTTAAACTTCATCAGGACATTGAGAGTACAATTAGTAAAATATTAGTAAATTGCAATTATTGTTTCATGGTCAAACCTTAAAAATACAGTTGGAATGGAAAAGACCAATACCTCAAAGGCCAGGTGATTGGTTTCTTCAAGTGGACTTCTTAGTATCCCTCATCAATCACAATCCTGGGTCCTTGGAAGCCTTCCTTTAAAACAAAATGGGGGACTGATGGAAGGGAGTTTTTAAAATTTATCCATTGTATTTGTGAGAAAAGATGCTGCATAATGATATATAATACCATATATTCCCTGTGAGCCTTAGAGGTATTTTCAGATACCCAAAAGACTACAAATAATAAAATAAGATAAAATTATAAATAATAGAAGATTCTCTATATTATTAAAACAAAAATTGAAATATAAATACAAATTTTTACACAAGAATGAAAATTCAATTATAATTTGAAAATAAAATTTCATTGAAATTTTAGATTGTGAAATCACATTTTTACTTGAAAAAATTGTAAATAAAAATGAATTTTCAACAAAAATACCAAAATTGAAATATCTTTGGAAAAAATTCAAATAAAAATTATCATAACTTTTTATCCCACAAATTAACATATGAGAATTAGTTAACCATTGAACTCGTCATAAAAATAAGGTGGGGTCACCTCTGGGTAAAGTTTCTGTAACACAACTCTAAATAAGCTTAAATTAAGTTTCTAGTATTTTCTATACATAAGTTGAATATCCTCAAAACCATCATTTACTTCACAACGAATGGGGTGTTAAACATGAATTTTTGTGGGAGAATTCAGGTGTTGCGTGTAGTTTAGAATTTATGAGGAACCAAAGTATTTTCAATTGAAATGTCAAAATTTGCGCATGTATTACATAAGTAAACTTTAATTTACATATGAAGTGTCAATTATTACCTTTTTTTATTGTAACACATGATGAGGAAATAAAGAAAAAACAAATAGGAAAAATTGATTCTGGGGGGGAAGAGGAATCTTAGCTCCATGGGGGAACCAGACCCCCAAACTCCTTAATTACAGGCGTCAGATTTCACTATACATGCAAAGGTTCATCACTTCTGGCCTGGAAATGAGTCAAAGGGTCTGTGTCTCAATTGATGATCAGGTTTTGACACCAACCAGGGCAGGTTTAACTGTTTCCAAGAGCATAAAGCTACCCTTAAGATAAAACAAACATTATAAAAATGTTTTAACTCCCATTACGTCTCTTACACACATTTTGACATGTTTTCAAGACTTAAAACTAGGTATTACTATAGAAATGGCTGACTTAAAGGTCAAAAATGGCTAAAAATAGCAAAAAATGGCTAAAACCAGCCCTTTCTTGGTCTAAACCAGGGTTCAATGATTCCATGATTGGGGTTTATGTTGTCAGAGCTATTTCCACGACTGCAAAGAGTAACTTTTACTTTTGGAGTAAGAAAATTGATGGCTATAAAAGAATTTCTTCTTTTCCCAACTTTTTTCTTCATGTTAGAATCTTTCCCTTTTATAATTAGTTTAAACATTGTTAAATGTTTGATCAAAGTGTCATATCCACACCTTACATACCCATCAATGGTTGCTGCAGTTATGAGTGAAGGAATGGGGATTTTTTTCCTGTTTCTTTTGGGTAAAGCCTTTTTAAAGGTTTGCTTGTGGTCTCTGGTGATTTCCAGAGGCTGTTACTTGAATTCTGAGGGTGCATTGTTAACAATGGCCTGTTAAAGATTTTTGGCCATTTTCCCCATTGGGAGTTTATGGCTCAAAACAGGCCAGGTGGGATAACCCATTGGAATCAGAACAGATGGGGCCTCAATTGACCTACAGTCAGTTTTGTACTCACCGTATAATTACAGACCCCAAGGCATAGAGGCCATAGTGGTGTCAAATGATCCAAAACCCCTACTGAAAGGGAGTTGGCAATAAATCCTGGAGATATTTGGTTGGGACACAGGCCCTGAGGCCTAATTCCATTAGGATGGCCTGGGGAGCCTGGGTTATGAAAAGGACCTAAAAGTACCTTGTTCCAGGATATGGCTTGTGAGCCATGACTGGGAATTGAGGGAAGAACTGGCCAGAGAAATAGGTGTGGCCCAGAGGCCAATAACACCACAAAGTGCCAATTGCCCATGAAATCTTCAAATGAAATTCTTTTCATAGATCACCAATTGGGGGATCTTTGCCATGGTTTTGAAACCCACCTGTCAATTTCTAAAAATTTTAGACCTCATCCTTATTTGTCAAAATATTATTATTAGATCGTGATACAGTTTTGTTCTCCTGTTCTTGACAAATATGGCTTGTGCCTTGGTAAATTATAATTTAAGGGCAATGAAGGCAGAAATGTTTGAAAATTTCAGAACAATTTACATGAAAAAGGAGCTTATAAGTTATTTTATCTCTCCCGTTATACCTTCACTATAATGTCTGAGTGAACACTGTTTTTGTAGTATATAATCTACTTATTTTAAATGATTTCCATTGTGTTAATTTCTTTTGAGTTTATGCTGGCTAGAAAGGGTTGGTGCTTTTATCTTCCTGGATATTCTGGTTTCAGAAAGTATTCTACCACTTTTTATTCTGATATATTTCCCAAAAGCTACTATCTGATTCATTTATCTCCTTCATTATTTTTGATAAGCATTTGTTACCTTTCTATTCTTTCTGATAGATAGTCACTTAATATCTTACATTAACTAACTAATCCTTCAAAAAACCAGAAATCATGAAAAAAATCTGCCTGATTTGTGGAAATCGAAATCTTTGTTAAACAATTCCATTTTAAAATATGTGACAAACTCAAGTGAAAGATGGAAATTATAAACTCTCAGAATTCTTACTTAACCATTAAGATTCATAACATATATTAAAATTAGAAAGACATAAAATACAGAATCACAAAATTTTGACTTAATAATGTAATAAATTACATAATGAAAGGGGATGATTTCAAGAGGACATCAAGAAATACAAATACAATCAATGATAAACATCCTCAACCAAACCCTCAAATGCTAAGACAAAGTAGAAGCCATAATATACAATAAACAATAATATGAAAAGACCCACAAAAAACCTGACTTCAATGCAGGAGGCCAAGTCCTCATCTCAACACTGAACTGCAACAATTTGAAATGTCCTTAGAAAATGGGAGAGTCATTGAGGTACCACAACACTAGGTGTGGTGGTAACTCAGGCCTCAGCTGTGGTAATGTTGTGTGCTCATTTCAAAGTATGAGAAAGATATATTAATACCCAGTATTCCCAGATTTGATTCCTATGGTACCACCATAATATCTTACTTATCTGGCGTTTTTTTCAACCACTAATCTTAAAAGTAACACAATCTGTATTGAGGATTACCACAAACCTTTGGTACCCATATTGTTTTTATTTGGTTATTTGGTTTCAGACTCACCTAAAAAACAACAAGAATAATGGGAAAGAGATATCGAAATCTACCTAATTTCTTGAATTCTAGAAATCAGTGATAAACAAGGCTACAATGCTCTTATATCATTGAAAAATGGCGATTTCTCCTATTAAGGATATCAAAGCATTCTTTTTGGGTTCAAATTTTGTATTTCTCAAACAAACATTCAATCAGAAAGATAGAGATGTAATATTAAAAATGAAAGAGAAAATATCTAAATATATTTCCTATAGATCCATATTTCTGTTTGATCTCAAGAGTTTTAAAGAAGATATATTATAAAAGAATTCAACAAAGTTTCAAATTAATTGCCAATAAGTCAATTATCACTGAACAGATATTGATTTTTGCCCTCCAAGTTTCATTTAATCTCATTTCAAAGACTTGTCAAATGTTGTTCAAAAAACCATAGATTGTAGTCAGTATATGGTATATCAGATCTTACTGGTTTATTATTTCATATTATATCTTGTACTATGAATTAATCACTGAATCTAATATCAGATAACGTTCAGCTCCCAATCTTCTTTTCATTCACTAAACAATACTCTATATAAATAACTTCTCCTTTTTGAAGTTAATTAAGTTGGGCAATTCTTTCAGAATTAATACTAACTAGTTTCATTGGAAAAGCTGGTTAACTTTCCAAAGAATATGGCTTAAAGACAGGCAGGAATTTTCAAAAGAGGATTACATAATTCTAAATGGATCCTTGAGATATAATGACAAAAAAGCTCTCTTGATTCAATTTGATGACAAAAACGTAAGTTTTTTACAAAGATGTAACATCTAAAAAATGAAATAATTATAATGATATTTTAAAAGGATATTTCTTCCAAATATAGAATACCCCCATTGAATAATATACAAGAAAGATGATCTATAAAAAATATTCCACAATCAGATGGGGTCGCGATATGCTTTGCAAGCTTCTACAAACTTATTTCTGGATTTTTCTTAATTCTATCTCCTTACTTCCTTCATTTCCCTCAAAATGCACTTCTTTTTTCAAAACTTCCAATTATTCCTCTTGCTTTTTCTTAACATTGGTTATTCTTGTTGACTTCTTGTATATTCATAGTCATAATACTAATAATTAGTTGGAAAGTCAATTGTAGTTTTTTTTGGAAATAAAATAACCTTCCAATAATTTTTGCAAGAATTTGAAAAGTCCTGAGTTGTTAATAGATTAATATCTTTATTTCCTTATGGGGATTGCCTTTCTCTAAATTTGATGAATCTGCAATTATGAAATATATGAATTCAGAATTCTCTTGAAGATCCCAAAAATACTAGAATTCTATAAATCAAATTATACTAATAATCAAGATTTAACAGCTATATCTCCGGCGTTTGAAGTATTTTTTGAAATCCTTGTGGTATTTCTTAAATACCCAGATGGGCCTCTAATAACTCTATCAGAAGTTTTTGAATATAAAAAGCTCATGAAATATTTATATGCAAAATATTCATGAGTTTTCTGAATGTGAAGATGAATAACATTTTGATGAGTAGTAGATGCAATTATTTAAGCCTGAATTTGGATACAAGAAAATAAATTCACATGTGGTATCCCAAGAGGGTGAATAAGATCAAATTAACTTCATGAGGTGAAAATTTGGAAGTTGAATATGCTCTAACTAGCTCCTTAATGTGGTAATATGAAAGATGACTAAACAATTTACCTTTGATACCAAATAAGGGTATGTGAGAGTTTGGTTTTTTCCTTTTCACAAAAACAATGGCATTCTGACAAATCCTATACCAAATATACACAAAACTAGTTTTATTCAATTCTGAGGAGTTACAAATACTGTAATTATACACAAGGTATTTCTTATTCAATAGAGGGGATAGTGTTATGAGATGAATTAGTATGATTACACATAGATTAGTCAAACTGGACCAAACACATCAAAGAAGGCCAAGATACCCAAATTCTGAGGCATCTTGGTAATACCCAGCTCAAAATATTGTATCCATAGCTGAGTCTTTCTAAAACAGTTTTTAAAATGATTTGGGAACTATTCCTACTAAGTCTACGTCCCATTGGTCATTAGAAAAGAGCATATAGGGTGCTTTTTCAATGTGTCAAGAAGGTAATGAAAACCTTTGAATCACTTTAAAAATTCAATTCTTAAGTACATATAATGATAAAAGAAGAAATGGTTTATTTCATAGCTTTCATGTCGTTTTCATAAAACTACTTCATAGTCATCAGTTGTTGCTATGCTACTTTAACATAAGAAATAAAAATAGAGTAAGTTTTAAAAAAATCATTTAGATTGAAATTATTCCATAATTTCTCTCAAGCTTTCATATATTTTTAAGGAAGTATAAATACCCAATAAAAGAAGAAATCTTTGTGGTCCAGTAAGCTCAATTGAAACATTTACTTGAAGTCTTATAAAAAAGATTCTATCTGAAACAATAAATATTCGTTATCTCACAAAGGCGACCGGCTCAGATAAAGTTTACAATATTATAAATAGACTTTAAGACACCTTTTCTTTATAAGAAATAAAAAACTAATGTTGTAACTCCATTTTTCTTGACCATAAATGGCATGGTATCCATTTAAAATTTCATCATTAAGGAATTGTCATAATTTGACTTCAGAAAAAGTGATCCAATCATGAAGGATAATAGTCTCACTGGCTTCTAACTCATTCATTCCTTTTTTTACTCCTTTGGAATCGTCTTTCAGCTGTTTTTGACTTCAAGAAAATCCAAAATCAACTCAAAAGTCTCAACAAAGACACGAATTATATTAAAATGAAAAAGGGTACTATTATACCTTAATCAAAAATCAAATTACCTATAGCCACATATTTCCTCAGCTCCATAAAATAACTTATTATCTAGATATTGGTGATAAAAGAATAATAAGAATACAAGTTCTATACTAAAAAAAGAATATGCTTGAAATAAAATGTCTATATGGTTTAGAGATTAAATATTCATGAGAATGTTCAAAGCCTCATAAATCATACCATAACTATCACAAAATATGTCTTATATTTCTTCGCAGAAGGAAGACAATTACCATTAAATAAAGATGGTTTCACGCTACTAAATACCCACTTAAACACCCAAAACTACAAATGAGGTGTATTATTTCCAAATTGAATTTTAAATATCAGTAGAATCAACACAATAAAGCTCAAGGCTCTGCAGAAGATAAATGCGGTTAGAAGAAATAGGAATAAAATTCAGAAAAAGGTTGTATCTAAAAAGATCATTCAACATCCATATCAAATCACAAAATTGACAATTTTCTTACCACCAAAATTTTCTCAAGGCTGTGGATCATAGGAATAAATTTCAGTTGAAATATCAGCATATCTTCAAAGAAATGATGTAACATACCAAAAATATGGTGCGCTTTATGTATCAAATGACACCATTGAGGAGTTTCTCACCTAAACGTTTCTCTCAAGGCTATGCATAATAGTAAGGAGTTTTCTTATAAATATCATCATATTTCGAAATTCATGCAACAATCAAACAAAAATATGGTGCAATATTTTGGTCAGACAATACCATTTTAAACTTAACCACTAAAAGAGAGACCAAGGCTGTGTACTGATTATGATAAAGTTCATACTGGTTCAATATCTTGATCCAATGCCACCATTTAAAAAGTATCCACCAGAAACCATATCTCAAGGTGAAAAATTTCCAAGTCCCTTGTCTTTGGAGGGCTCTATAAAGGGTCCAAAAGGTATAAAGGAGTGTAATCCATCCATATTTTTCCTCCATGATTCTTATTGAGAGAATAGTTTTGAGTATTCATCCATCCCCTTTGTAGTAGGATAATATAGTATTATAATCAAAAGACGAGCAGAAATTCTCACCATCTTATAGTATTATTCATGATATATTAACGGATTGAATTCAGAATATTAAACAAGGAGCTTAATATTTCTTGATAGTCTTAGAGTTATCATTACATTTTGTAATTAGTTTTCAAAGATATTGTTATTAGTGTTTTCTTATATCTATCAAGAAGATTTATTAATAGAGAGGTTATATGATAACCATATCCTAATAACACTTATTACCAATCTTATATGAATATCTCATGATTACTGTATTCATGCGGATGGTATCATATTTCTGTGAGGTTCATTACATCAGACCTCTTTATAAATTATAATCACCCTTAAGTTATGAGAGTTATAATAGTAGCTTTAATATCTATAAAGAGTATTATTAATGGTGACGGTGATTTTCCAAAATGATACTTAAGTTTATTTTGAATATTCTTCTTCTAGCCAAAAGGCCTCCATTATTCCTCATTGGAGAGAAATATGTTGTTATGTTTGGAATTTTTGTTGAGTATGATTGACTCTGGTAGAGAAATAATACTCCTATTTTAAAACGTTTTGGTAACCATTTTCTTACTAGGATGATTGCTTTATTTGCGTTTTTGAATAATTATATTTCTATTGATATTGATTATTATATCATTTAATTAAAACCACTCCCAGAACATGCAACTATAGGGAGATTGATTAATCCATTTTTTCAATACAGATAGGTGTAGTATCCTAGTCATATTTGAAAAATTATTTTACATAAAAACCTCGAAGTTTGGGAGGTCTTTGCATGCTTAAATTGTTTTTTTAAATATAAAATATTTTAATTAAAATATCTTTATAAGAATGAAATATGAAAGAAATTCTCTTGCATAATCCAAGATTTAATATGATCCATTTCTGAGGAACAGTTTTCTTGAGTTCTTGGAGTTATTTCCTGCCTAACCATAAGGCCTCAGAAATACTTTATATATTTGATCTTGTTTTCAAGTGAATTTGAATATTATGTTGAATTCAAGAATAATCAAACCTTCTTGAATCTACATTTTTAATAAAAAAAGTTATAGTTCTTATGTTTTATTTTTTTCCTACCAATCAAATGAACTAGAGTAGCCCCTTGGAGATTTGTACCCAAACCTTATCTTTTCAGTGGTTTTTAGCAAAAAAATCATTGTTCACATCCCATTATTAACTCTGTAACGATTGACAAATATGAAAAATGTTCTCTTGATGAAATATTTCAACATCTTATAACATAAACATAAGATTACAAAAAAATCTAATATCCAGATGTTGTGTATATTTTATGAGCAGCTAAGCATTTAATAAATAGACTACAAATCCTTCCTTGAATTTATTCAAGCTTTTTTCAAAGAAATGGTACATCATTTACTAAATACATGAATTTTGGATTTAATGGATCCCAATTAAGGTTATTCACCCATATGGATGTTTTTGAAAATTTACTCAATGTCAACAATTACATATTGGTCAAAGAATAAAGCTTAAAGGTCATTTTCATCCTTTTTTCCATGTATTCTAAATTGAATAATTCTAAAGAGAATATAACACCATAAAGGCTTGTAATCAAGGATTTAGAACCTCCAAAATGCTTGAAAAAATTTAACTTCGAAAAAACAATTGAAAGCTGAGGTTTTCTTGTATGGCCATTTGATTTGAAAAAAAATAAAGAACTTAAAATTTGGACAAAATCAATATTTAAATTGATACACTTTAAGATTTGAAAAATTTTGAAGTCTCATGTCATCTGTTTACATAACAAAAAGCAATCACATTCCATGATTTTTGCAAAGGAGGAAAAATTTGCGATTCTAAAAAACAGAGGCATATCGCTCTAATTTAAAAAAATTAAAATAAGACATAGATGAAAAATATCATATTTTCCCTCAACCTTTAGCAGAGATCCGTCGCCCCCTATATATCCAACGAGAGGCTTCTGCGTCAGTTAGAGACACTGGAGTCCCTTTTGTTCTATCAAAAATAAAAGAAGATCCTGAATTATCTCAAGAAACAAAGTCTCTCGGCATTGGATCAAAACAAGGAGTTGTAGATGCCAAACAACAGAATGGAATAAAGAAGGGTGACCTTTACTATTAACCGTATACATACTACATCACAAGATTTCCAGTGAAGTCCCAAGGTAAATAAAGGGAATTAGAATGGTCCCAAATGAAAAAAGATCAATGGAAAAAAAATTCTGATGGTAACAAACCTTACAAACAAAGGTACAAGATCCCAATATTCAAACCAAGATTAATATATATTCTGATCAGGATAGCAGTAACCCTCATGGAACTCAAATAAAAGAACATAAAAAGAGAAGAAAAAGAACTTTCAAGAAAAATAATCAATGAGTTCAGTCATATCAATTGTACTATTACTGGAAAAATTAAAAGCTTCAACAAATAAGTAAAGAAATTAGAATCACAAGCTGAGTAAATATGATAAAGGCATGAGGGATTTGGTTTTTTGAAACTATTGTTTTCAAGTTATGTTTTTTTCTCAGAAAGTGAAGGATCAAGATTTTTCAATCATGCATATTTATTCTATTTACAAGAAAGGAGTTGATAGGGTAAGTTCAATCTCTATTTAGACTTATGTCCATGATGTCTCAGTAGCCATTGTATTTTGTTACTTAACATGTATTTTGTATTTTCTTTCATTTCTTCTATTCATGTTGACTATAAGCTGTGATACCTATCTCTTTGGAGATTTTCTGATTGTGAGAAGCAGGTCAACACTTTTCTTTTTGATACCTTTGTCAAAAGAAACTATCTTATTCTTAATTGATTCTGGATTATAATTGATAAGTCATCTGTGCCTTTCTATAGTTTCTGATAAATAGTCACTAAATACTGCAGATCCAGTAATTCCTCCTTTGAAATGACCCATCAATTATGAATGTGGGTCATCCTGACTTGTTCTTTTTGGAATAAGGGCTTGAGTAATCTTTCCTTTGGTGATGCTCATTTTTGTAATGATTTTTTTTGTTGTTTATGTCAAGAGATTTTGTTATAGATTCTTTTGCTATCTTTCTTGGGGCTAATTATTCAAGTTCCACTTCTCATTTGTTGATTGGATCTTGAATACTGCTATTATGAGCCTGTGGGAAATGTATGAAATACTCATAAGGCCACAAGTGAGTTTTGAATTTTATAAATTTGTCTAAGCCATAGACAGGAATATCAAATGTATTTAAAACAAGACAGAAGTATAGGTTTATATTTCATAAAAAATTGATATATGTTCTTTCATTTTTGGATTCTGCACCAAAAATAACTTACGATATACCAATAGGATGAAATGTCCAAAAATGGTTATTTCTAAAATTATTGGAAGTTTCAAGAATGTAAAAGAACAAAAACACAATGAACAAATTTTTACTGAAATATTTATATCGTTAAATTGAAGTTTAATCTTAAATTTGGATATTTTTTAAATAAAATTTCAAAAATTCTGTTTTATTTGAGGTTTTGTTTATCTTGACTTCATTGGCCAAGTATTTTACATAAAGGATGCAAATACTTTTTGAGTTCAAATTAAATTCATTATGGTTTCAAATGAATGAGAGAGCCAGATGCACACAAAAATTTCGAAAAAGGCAAAAAGGAGAAAGTAGCCAGGATACCCAACATTTGGGATCTGAAAGATCCGTAATAATCTTTTCCACTTTAAAAATGTTTTTTGGCCAAATTTAAGCTTTAAGATTAAAGTGCTTTATTCCTCTTTTGGATGTGAATCACAAGCTACCAAATGGTAAGTCCCCTTATGCAGGCTTCAAATCAATATTTTAAGAACTTTGAAAGCTTTTTTGTTTAAATAAACATTAAATTCAATTCAAAACAATTGAAACCATATCAAAAGTTAAGTTCTGGTGTCTATTGCTATTTTTATTCCTGGAAATACCAGTAACCTCCAAAATTGATATAAAATACAGTTCCTAATGGGTTTACTTGAGAATTTCACACACATTTTAATTCAATGTTGTGTGTATAGATCCAATATTTAGTATGTTTTTCAGTAGTTTTCCTTTTTATTTAGCCTTGATGATACATCTTTTAATTATTATTCAAGGAAATCAATACTTCTTCAAAAAGAAATCAAGAATGTTTTTTGATGGATTTTCTCTCGTATTTCATTCTTAAGTTTCCCATGTTGTTAAGATTCATATGAATAAATGAATTTTATATCAAATATCAGAATAATAGACTCTATAATCCTCAATGAGGTCAACTCAACAGATGATTTTCATTAAATAAAGTAACCCTTGATGTAGCCTTAATTCATTTTTGAGTATTTAACAAAAATTCCCTCCAGAACATTTGGGACTATTTCAAAGAAAAAAATTCATTTCAAAATTTGGTAAAAAATTCTTTTGTAGCTAAAAAGAATTGCTGGGCCTTATTTGGAAAATCAAATCTTTTTGAAGCTTCATTGAAGATACTTTTAGTAAGACATGTATAATAACATCAATAAAATAAAAAATTCTTCCCATTCATTAATCCTTTTGCTGATTAAGAGTAATCTGGTCTATTTTTGAGAAATTTTTCTCCAATATTAGGTCTTAAATTGTTCTATAGTTGAAAAGGAATATTCAGTCGCTATGCATATAAGAGTCATTTTCAACGCACAGGATTGTAATTTTTTTTATTAAGTATATTCCATGGATAATTGATGTGAATTCGTATATGTATTTCTAAAACTTTAAATTGGAATTGAAAAAGAATAAATTCCCCATTTATTTTACAGATTTCCTGCTTCAAATTTCATGAGACTGTTTTTTTTGCATATTCACTTCCTGGCTTCTGTGATTAAATAAATGCATATTTGTAAGGGTGAATTTTCTTAAAATGGAGAATTTTGAAGAATTGAAATTTGTTTTGGAGTCAAATTGAGGACTTTGTATCATCTAGAGCTAAGGATAAAAAAACCCGACCTCCATATTTGGTATTGCTTACTAGTGATCGTATGTTATAATATTTTCATTATTGGTTTGTGAATTAATTGGTAATAATACATTTTCAAAAGTTATTAAGGGTGATACTTGAAAAGGGATCCATATAATTCAAGAGGACTGTTTGACATACTTATGTGAAAAATGATGTTTTCAATATTATTTCGAAAATTTCAACCAATCATTGATATAATAAATTTTGTTGCTTTACATATATCATCTTTTGGAAGTCAGAAGATTTCGGGTTGTATTAATCAACTGGAAAAATACACAACATAATACAAAGATTGGTTCAAATAAACAAAGATATGTTAGCGGCCAGGTTGTATTTCTTTTCATTGTAGTTTGATACAATGTGAGACTTGTAGCACCTTACCCCAGGGTATGCTTTTTTTTCATGGGAAGTGTGATATACCAAGAAAGGATAATTTGAATAATTATAAGGCATAACTTCTTCTTTTTGAGAGGAACTCAAAAAATAAATAGAACAATTGAATTAGTTTTCATTGTGAAACAAATCAGGAAGTATAACAGTTTTACGTTAAGATTCTTTGTTTCCAAAATTTTGGATGGTTTTCAGTTTTTAAAAACTGTTTATCTCCCTCCAAAAGAGCTTTTTCTTCACATTCAGCTGCACTAACCGCTTTAGTTATTCATCGATCTTTTATCAATGTGGGGTTTTCAACGGGATCATATCCTATTGCGGTAGTACAAATTGATCATGGAGTGAGGCAAAACTGTGTCAAATGAAGATAATAATTTTGCGTTTTTCTTGAATAAAATTCAAAGAAAGGGTAAATAAACTTTGAAGATATTGGGTCCAACAAAGATATGAAATTTCTTTGAGATGATATTTCAATCTTTCATTGGTATTTTGACCAATTTGATTTTGATATCAGAAGTAGAGTTCAAAATCAATGTCTTCAACAGGTTTTACATATAATTTCATCATATTCGAAGATGTGGGATCTGATAGATATACGAAAACAGTTTGAGATTTTATTTCAATTTCTTATGGGAATTGAGACCAATTTTCTATTTATATGAACAATAAAAATTAAAATGAATGTCTAATACGTGTTTGACGTACAAATTAGACTTTGTTCATACTAAGAGTGTGAAAAAGATATAAAAAGTGATGCCCAGAAGAAATTCTATGGGAATTTAGCTTGAATTTGATGGTTTTCATACCAGCCAGATAGCTGAGCCAGTGCGGTGGTACCTCAGGCCTCAGATCTGGCAATGTTGTGTGTTCAATTCTGATTGTAACATAGATGTAGGAATACTTGGCATCACCAGATCTGGGGCATGTGGTACCACCGTACTGGCTCAGCTATCAGGCCTTCTTTTTACCGCATCTCTTTGAATTAACAAGATCATTATTCAACCCTAAAAGAATATTTCAATACATGTATGGTTTTTTCTTTGTTTATTTTGGTATCAGGGTAGTCTAGAAAAGGAAAATAAGGACTTTTCTGGAATCTAATCGAATGAGGCTTTGACAAAGATATTATTTATGATATTTATCTAACAGTATCCTATTCATAATTGAATTTTGTGTGATGTGATTTTCAAAGAAAAAAAAATCAGTTTTTTTCTTTTGTTGAACTAGAATTAAATTTCTCCAAATCTTTCTGTTTATCAAGTGATTTCGAAATAAAACAAAATATATGTTTATTTCATTTAAAAAAAAGTCTCTCTTTGGGTCAGGAATTCTCCATATTTCAATGCTTTTAATAGTTATGTCTGATATCATACTTTCTGAAAAGGATAAAAATATAGTCTTGAAAAGCTCAAAGTAAATATCCAAATGTATACTCTCAATAGCCCCATATTATTGAGATATTGAATGATAATTTGGCGTGATATGTTCTGGAATCACTTAATCAACTCACAAATGTTTTTCCCAAAAGTAAATAATCACTCCATAAATATTGATTCCCACTATGAATTCAACTTGATCTCATTTATAAGGGTCTTCTCACTTCAATTGGTAAGATTTGTAGCTCGTACTAAATCCACATTATATCTGATGGTATCTACTTCTTGGATAATAGGGTATCAAAAACCATCAATTCCCTAATAAATTGTGCATAATATCCAATGGATTCTGTCACCTATTATTCATTTAGCCGATAGTTCTGAGCTGTTCCTTTGTGCTGAGTTATTTTATTCCTCCCATGAATGAATTATATTGATGGATTTAGTTCTATTTTCTACAAAGTTCTCATGCTTTTGAAACCGCATATTAATTGTCATAATTATTTTTTTCTTTCTATGTTGTTGTGAGTTTCACTCCATTGAATCCTTTCTAATTAGTTCATTAATTATGGGTTCTCTGTAGCTTTTAAGGGTAGCAGATAACATCACTTCACGAAATATATTTGAGCTCTATCAGAATTGGTTGTAACTCTAGCTTCCGACTCACTTCAATTATTGGTCACATCATTTTTTTTAAAGATGATCTCCTTATATATTTATTCTTACACTTTGAGGCATAGAACTCGTTGGTGTGACACCTTTGTTTTAGGAGAGACATTTCCTACAAAAAAATATTGAGTCTTTGCGGAGGAATTGATTATTTAACACCTCAATTGGGGTTCTTAATAAACATAATCTTGTGATTTAATCATGAAACTTGGGAATATTGGATGAATAATATTACATTGTTTCCCACTTTTCCATAGTGGTACTTTACAATACAGCTATGAACATGGCTAGAGTTATCCCTGTCAATTAAGTTTGAATTTGGAATGTGTTTCCTTTTATTCTCATTTTGATCAAAGCTTTGAAGTTCAGGATTCAAATATTTGCAAGATGGAGCTTTTATTTGAATAATTTGGCTCAAAAGAATAACCCTGATATAAACATAGGACATATTGAAAACGTTTATGATATCTTTTATAACTGTTTAGAAACGAATTTTCAAGATTTCTGTCGAAACATCCTACTGGAATGACTTATTCAAAATGAGTTTTGCATTTTCAGAAAAAATAATGAACATCTGCTTCAATTCATGGGAGAAAATCAATTTTTTCTAATTTTTTTGTATTTTTTCAGTCATGAAGGATAAATGAATTTATATTCACATCAATATATGTCTTTCTTATTCTGGAAATATATAGTTTAATCCAAGAAAGGATTTGATATTTTGGGAATGTTAAATAATTACTCAAAAGGTGACACAAAGACTTTGTTCTATTTGCACTTTTCAATGCGCAAATTTCACAAAAAGTTCTTTATTCATCTATTATGACAAATTATACCTGAACTCTTGTGAAACTGAGTAGGAATACTGAGCCACTAATGATTCCTAAGAATATTTCAACTGTTTATACACTCCAGACTCATTTCTTGTATGCTCAATTGAATCAAATTTGTTTGTAATTAGGAGTGGCTCCATGCCTATTGTATAAAAATGTTTTCACGTTGACAATGTTAAACATCAATGGAATCAAACATTAGTTTATATTTTTTTTTTCAGAGAGATATACCCCATTATTCAAAGTTATAACTTTGCGTTAATCCTATATAATGGCATATAAGTTCCTTGTCTTAAAAAAAGGAATTTGAGTTATCAAAAATTGTTCATCAGTTGAATTTATTGGTTTAAAAATGAAATGTGATAGATTTTTCAAATAGTGTGGCTTTGGACTTTGGAGAACTCTCAAAGAAAAGAATCTTTTGCTAAATTTGTCAGAAATTTCCTTCAAAATTCCTTAAAGCTTCAAGACACGCTTCTCTGGTATTCTTCAGAAAAATGCCTGCCAGCAAAAATAATGGCTCCTCTTTGAAGCTTTCAGCCTGTCACAGCTTAATTATACCTGCCAGAAGATTTGGATACACCATCATGGTGAAGCCAATCTTGATATTCTTACTTAAACTTCCAAATTTGACTTCTTCAAATTTCGCTCAATGCGTATGCCAATGTTTCAATGCGGGAATTGTCCCATTCATGGAGTGAATTTCTTAACAAAAGGAATTTCTCAGGGGGTATCTCTTTGTAAGTCATGTTTCTTAGTTTGTGACAGTCTAAACTGGATTTTGGGTATATAATTCTCCATGAAAGGAGTTGACTTGTCATAGCATGTTTGAATTTTGCTAAAAAAGTTGATTTTAAATCTTCTTAATATTTTTGATATCCTCTTGAAATGGTTCCCTTTCATTATGTAATTTATTTCATTATTTACCCAAAAGGTTGGTATTCTGGGTTTTTTAGATTTTTAGTGTTCTATATGTTATGAATCTTAATAATGGAGTAAATATTCTGATATTGTTTTGCTTTTCCTCTGGTACTTGATTCTGTTACATCTTTTTGAATGGAATTGTTTCCCACACATTTGGCTTTACACCAATACAGGGGATTTATACCATCATTTCTAATTTTTCAAAGCGGTAATTACTGAATGTAAAGTATCAAGTGACTATCTATCAAAAAACATATAATAAAAGACTTCTTATAAATACAAGTGACAAATAATCATTAATAATATAATGGCTTTTGAAAAAGATGTTTAATTCAAAAGTGGTAAGTTTCTTGTTAAAAACAGAAAATCCAGGAAGGGGGAAGTACCATCTCTTTATGGTGGGCATAAACAAAAGAAAATTAAAGCAATAGAAATCATATATGAAAAGGAAATTATACACAACAAAAGAGCGTGCTAACTGACACATTATAGACAAAGTATACATAGAGATGTGAACTACATTATACACTCATTCTTCCAATGTAAAATAATTTTGATTTTTTTTAAAAGTGTTGCCTCCATTTTCTTTGGATAATAATTAACAAAAGAATAAACCATATTAGTCAGGAAAAATAGAAACAATGTTTCAATCAGGAGCTAATAACAAGATGTTTACAAATAAGCACTAGTTCTCAATGTTTTGGGAAATTGACGGTAGGGTAGAAAATAGGTCAGGAGGGATTTAAAGTCAAAATTTAATGGAAGGAAGAGATCATTAAATACTCAAAGTGAAGGGACTTCAACTTTCAAAATGCACTAGAAATATCAACTCTTCCTTATAGCCTTGTCTCTCTAGGTCAAATCTGGAAAAAGGCTAGTTACCTAGTTTGATTTTTAGACAAAAAGCTTGATGTGGTTAGAAGTCAAAACCATATTCCCAATGGGACTGTTAACAAAGAACTTTTACACCCGGAACTAAAATACAACCCCAAACCCAATTTCACCAAACAAAAACATCTAGGTCATTATTGAAAATTCGAAAACTGTGAAAGCTGTTGCCTTGGAAAAGCCAAAAGTAATGTGTTCAGATCAGAAATTGAAAGAGCTACTTAACCTTTGGAGCAAATTTCTGTTGTCTTAATGGGACCCCTCAGAGTAGAATGACTTGGAGGCGCTAAATACATCTTTGTTACAGTAGACATAGAAGCCCGTTTCAAAAAAACAATTGAAGTAAATTATACAGTTAGCTGGGAGTAGTCTTGAAAGAACAGCCAAAAATCTCATTTTTTATGGAGTCAATGAATTTTTAAATATTGAACTGAATAAAAGTTTGTCAATGAAACTGAATAGAAGTCATTATTACCACCCCTTATGCGCCCCAATACGATTGTATTGCTGAAAGAACAAATAAAATGCTAATGGAAAAGGAAAGAACCACAAATATCAAATACAGACTTGGAAAAGGAATGTGGGAAGGATTAGTCAATCTCACGAATCCCATAAAGGTTATAATCCCATATAATAGTGAGAGTTTTTTGAAATTTGTTTTAATAAAAAGATCAATCTAAATATCATTATACTATTTGTGTGCTGAGCCTTCTTGACCAATACTGGATACAAACAAAGCTTGGAAATTAACATTCAAAAGGGATCATTTTTGGATATTAACCCAGCTTTTTAGTCTATTTTATCTTATTGGATGACACTAGCTAAGGTATCCAACTACAGGATGTCTTCTTGAATCAGGAAAACCTGCTCTTTAAATGAGAAAAGCCTGTAGCACCCAAAGAAAGTTAATCAACTTGGGGGGAAGGCAAAAAAATCAAATGAGTAAAAGAAAATGAGCAACTAATATTTCGTGATAGAAACTCAACCATCTCAGATTATATATACCAAGAAGTTGGAAAAATATCACCTCTATTAAATAAGACCACTGTTCATGATGCAGGGAACAAAAAACCTTTTATTCATGAGAGGCGATGTGAAAAAATAATCTCCATCATTGGTAATTGAGGGAAAGCAATAAGGCTCCTAAAAGCATTAACCGCAAATTTCAAAGAACATAATCAGTAATAGAAATACAAATAAAGGAACAAAGGTAAGACAAAGGGATACTCTCAATCCAACTTACCTCAGCCCAAGCCCTGATTGAAAACAATAAATAATGGCCATGTTCAGTTGAAAATTTTCAAATGAGTCATGAGTCAATGAAATGGAAAGAATCTCTTTTCTCTTAAATTCATTCAATAAAAAAACAACCTGTCTTTAGTGTATAAAAAAAGAAGACTTACCCAAAGGGAAACCCTTCAAAAGTATGCAATTAATATTTACCAAAAAGATTGAAAAAAAGGCAGCTGAAAAAATACAAATCCAGGTGTGTAGCAAGGGCTTTCTCAAAAAAATGTCATGCATTCCCACAAAACCTTATTTCCAAAAGGAAGGATTTCCATTATAAAGTTTATTATGAGCTATGAAGTAAAAAAGGTTCAACATGTACATAGAGCTGATGTTTTTACAGCTTATTGAATCTCAAAATTAAAAGCAGATGAATATATATATATATCACTACTAGATATTGAAATGTAATTGAGAAAAGAAACAAAAACACCCCTTTATAGCTACACTACTATTTGTAAGCTTTTGTGAAATCCTTAAGAACAGCTAATCAAACATAATGAATCATTTCATTCCTAAAAAATGCCTTGTGTAAGGTGTGGATATGATACTTTGATTAAAAATCAAGTACTTTTCCTGTACTCAAGATTTGTATAAGGTAAAAATCAATTGAAAATGGAAAGAAATATTATTCTTAAGAGAAAACACACCTGTTTTATTGTTTATAACTCTATTAGTATAAAACAATAATACTATAAAGATTGATTGTTTTACCAACAATAAAAATTTATCCAAAAATACTTTACAAGAGATATTTAAGGCTACAAAAGAAATTTCTTCAAGAGCAATTTCAATTAGAATTAATTGAGAAAAGAACTTCAAGGAATGAATTAAAGAACAAAGTCTTTAAAAAGAATATTAAAGAGAAAACACACCCAAAAGTGACCAGAGTGAATTTGGAAACAAAGTGACAAAGTTAACAGTGATGAAAGATGCTTTAATTCACTTTTGGGGTGGTTCAAGGGTAAAAATGATTATAATGATTTTTTCAAGTAGTTAAAAGGCTTAAGATGACTCAAAAAAGGTGGTTGGAATCTTTTATTGATTGGTTTAACAGTGTTTAAACTAATTATAAAAGGAAAAGATTCTAAAATGAAGAGAAAAGCAGGGCAAAGAAGACATTCTTTTATAGCCATCAAGTTTCATACTCCAAAGGTGAAATTTACTCTTGTCAGTCGTGAAAAACAGTCTGACAACAGAAAATCCAATTATGGCATCATTGGACCCTGTTTTAGACCAAAAAAACGGCTGGTTTAAGCCATTTTTAGGCATTTCTAGCCATTTTAGACCCTTAAATCAGCCATTACTATAGTAAGACCTGGTCTAGAGCCTTCAAAACACGTCAGAATGTGTGTAAGAGGGGTAGAAATCAGCTAAAGCTGCTTTTACCAACATTGTTTCAACTTAAGGGTAAACCACCCTGGTTGGTATCACAACCTCATAAGCAATTGAGTCACAGGGTCTGTGACTCAATTCCAGGCCAAAATTAATGAAATTTTGCGTGGATTGTGACATCTCATTCCAGTCAGAAAGGACTTTGGGGGTCTGGATCCCCCTTAGAGCTAGAGTTCCTTGTCACCCCAATTTTAATCTTTCCAATTCATATTTTCCATTAATTCCTCATCATGTATTATACTTGTAATTTACATATGTAATTTAATTTAATTGTACAGTACAATACAGTAATAATTGATACCTCATATGGAAATCAAAGTTCACTCATGCAATACATGCGCACATTTTGACATTTTCACAAAATATATTTGAGCTCTATCAGAATTGGTTGTAACTCTAGCTTCCGACTCACTTCAATTATTGGTCACATCATTTTTTTTAAAGATGATCTCTGTATATATTTATTCTTACACTTTGAGGCATAGAACCCGTTGGTGTGACACCTTTGTTTTAGGAGAGACATTTCCTACAAAAAAATATTGGGTATTTGCGGAGGAATTTATTATTTAACACCTCAATTGGGGTTCTTAATAAACATAATCTTGTGATTTAATCATGAAACTTGGGAATATTGGATGAATAATATTACATTGTTTCCCACTTTTCCATAGTGGTACTTTACAATACAGCTATGAACATGGCTAGAGTTATCCCTGTCAGTTAAGTTTGAATTTGGAATGTGTTTCCTTTTATTCTCATTTTGATCAGAGCTTTGAAGTTCAGGGTTCAAATATTTGCAAGATGGAGCTTTTATTTGAATAATTTGGCTCAAAAGAATAACACTGATATAAACATAGGACATATTGAAAACGTTTATGATATCTTTCATAACTGTTTAGAAACGGATTTTCAAGATTTCTTTAGAAACATCCTACTGGAATGACTCATTCAAAATGAGTTTTGCATTTTCAGAAGAAAATAATGAACATCTGCTTCAATTCATGGGAGAAAATCAATTTTTTTATTTTTTTGTATTTTTTCACTCATGAAGGATAAATGAATTTATATTCACATTAATATATGTCTTTCTTATTCTGGAAATATATAGCTTAATCCAAGAAAGGATTTGATATTTTGGGAATGTGAAATAATTACTCAAAAGGTGACACAAAGAATTTGTTCTATTTGCACTTTTCAATGCGCAAATTTCACAAAAAGTTCTTTATTCATCCATTATGACAAATTATACCTGAACTCTTGTGAAACTGAGTAGGAATACTGAGCCACTAATGATTCCTAAGAATATTTCAACTGTTTATAGACTCCAGACTCACTTCTTGTATGCTCAATTGAATCAAATTTGTTTTTAATTAGGAGTGGCTCCATTCCTATTGTATAAATATCTTTTCACGTTGGCAATGTTAAACATCAATGGAATGAAACATTAGTTTATATATTTTTTTCCAGAGAGATATAAAAGATCAACTTCAATGTTTGGCCTTGATGCTGACAGCTTTAATTTAATGAAAATGTTTCAGTTGGAAAAATAATATGGGGACTTCAGTTTTTGTGCAATATCATTGTTGTCAATACTCACTGCACTTTAGCCTTTATGAGAGGATTAAGCCTATGTTGGGCCTCAATAATCCACACAGGTCAGTTTTCTGAGCGGCAAAACCTCAAGTAATTTCTCATGAAGTTTTTTTGATGTTCAATTGAAAAAATTGAACATCTTCCATAAAAACATTCCAAGATGAGTATTTTCTATTTCTTTCCTTTCAAATTGCTGATGTTTTGATTTTCATAAATCAGTTTCTCAAATGAATTGAGAAATTTTTATGAAAGTGTTTTTAAAATCAATATGAATTTGATGCTTTATCAGAGTCACTTTTTTAAAAAATTTCCCCTTTAATCATCAGAGATCTCAACTTTATCACAATCGATATTTTACAATGTGCTCTTTCTTTATTCCAAGTATTCTTTCATCTTTTGTTTAAATCCTAAATTCCGTCATTTTTCTCATGAACTTTAAGCTGGCAGTTTCACTTTATTCTTTACCATGCACAATGGTTCACAAATTAATATAGGTATGGTTTGTTTTTGATGGTTTTTGTGTTATCATGCCTGTTTTTTGTCATTGGATAAATTGATTTTCCAAAATTTTCCATTACAAACCAAATCCTTACTTACTATATCTATCAAATTGGAGTTTCAAAATGAACCCATTACCTTCCACTTTTTTCAACTCTACTCATGGACACAACAGATTTTTTTCACAAGACTCCCAGAATACATAAATCGAAGACCTTCAAATTACAATTGCTCTCTTACATCTTTGTGGGGCAAAAGAAATTAGACACAATTTTTGTGGGCTAATCCCATTACCAATAGCGTTGGATCAGGATAGTCACAAAAGAGGTTTTTTGTGATTTGAGAAGTTGTTTCTCAGACATTGAATACACTAGTGGGAACACACATTTTGTGAGATCTATATGAAGTTAGAAAAATCAGAGGAAGATTAAATTGAGGGGTGGTAAAGGTTTATATGGAAAGGTTCTGGGTAAATGGTTTAAAAAAATTGGAAATCCAGAGAGTGTCAAATTTTTTTCCCTCATTTTTGTACTACTAGGCTCATAAAATTTGTGAGCCTTGAGGTATATTTTACATACCCAAATAGGCCAAAACTATCTTAAAGACAAATTCTGAACTATTCATAACTCATAAGTCATGCATATATCCAAAATTCATCATTTTTGTTTCAGAAAAGATGAATGACCTTTTATTGATCAAGCAAATCCATGTATTTAAGTCCAGATTTGGATTCTACACAAACATTCACCTAGGGTAGCTTCATAGAGTGAATAAGATCAAATAAACGCTTTGAGGTGGTAATATGGAAAATACTTCAATACCACATCATCAATACCACATAAAAGATCCTTGAAAATTTTTTGTTTTTCTTAATTTCATGCCCAAATAATGGGAATGTGAGAAATTCCCTGTTACATATACACTAAGAATAGTGTTATGCATGTTTTGCACACTCAATATCATGGTATTCGTACATGGACCTTTGGTACACCCATAGTGGATATCTCACTTGAAGCTTAAATTTCTGTTTTGACATGAAAAATAAGCAAGGGGGACAAAAGACATCAAAGAGAGCCAGGGTACCCAACTTCTGAGGCCTCAGAGGCGTGGACAGCTCCAGAGCTTAGATCCGTGGCTCATCCTGGCCCAATTAGTAAGCTAAAACACTTTGGGAACTTGGTTACCATGTTACAAGTACAGTAAATCATAAGAAAATAGCAGAAAACCTGCCATTTTGACATGCCAAGGAGTTAAAGCGCTACTCAGACTCCTGTAACCTTGTCAATTCTTAATTACTTTCCATTAATAGACCCTAAAAGAGCAATTAAGACCCTTTTTTTTACTTTTATCCATTGATTTACCTCATAGAAACCAGTTAAACACTGATATTTGCAATTCTACATAGAAATGAGGTAAAAACTTCAAAAATTCATTAAAAATACAATTCTTAATCAATCTCTCTAAACCTTTCAGGACCAATGGAGAACTGTATGATCTATGGTACAACCAAAAATAATTATAGTTTTACTAGTGAAATTAAAAGTTTTGCTTACACTCCATTTCTGACTATTCTATGTGAAACACTGAATCTTCAAAAATTCACAGTAATCACAACCGGTGATGAAATTGGCAATAACATTGACAACTTTGAGAAATAAATGATTATTTTAGAATAAAAGAAGATTTACAGATGTTACTCCTTTTATTCTTAACCATATTGGGGTTGGTAGTCACGTAAAAGCATCAATTAAGTAATTATGATAATCTTACATGACAACAGATGATGCAATCATTAATCCAAAAGGGTTTATTGTTTTCTAACTCACTGGTTTTTCAATTTGCTCCATGGCACGCCTCTGTGGGCTGTTGTTGACTTAAAAGAAGCCTATTCTTGCTGTTTTTTCCATATCATCATCTTATCAATTTATTAAATCATTATTACCAACAAGTAAGTATTAGTTAAAGCTATTCTTAAGTGTTTTAAATCTTTCCAAATCATCCAGAAAGACCTGAAATCCTAGAATCCAACTATATTGTTGTAATACTGTTATAAATCCTTTTGATCCCTTAATCCACAATTCCACGTCAAATTTCTCTACTTATATCTATCAATAAGTTCTTTGGAGTATTAGTGAGTCATTTATCTTTAATTCTTAAAGTTTTTCTCTAGTAATAGTTTTCTTCAAGAATTCTCTTTATAATTATTCTTGTAAAAGATAATTATATATTAAAATAATTTCATTATTTTAATAAAGAAGTTTTTATTATTAAATTCTTCTTGTAATTGATTCTTGTAGACAATTACTGCTCACAGTTATAATCACTAGTAGTGTATAACACGTGAAAGAAATAATTTTAAAATTATTTAATTGTGGTTATAATAATTTTTTTATTATTATATTTCATAAGAACAGACATAGTACTGTTGATTAATAGTAATGTTATCATCAGTTTCATAGTCACATCTTACATTTGGGGGCCTGGCCGTGGTTTTTGAACCTTGTACCCTTAATTAATATATTTTTAAGCTCTAAAATATATTAATTGAATATTTTTTTCTTTCATTTTAAAGTCAAAATAATTCTTATTTTTGAAATTGTTTTGGAAATCTTTTTCATTGAGGAATTTGGTTTAATTTTATACTGTTTTACACGTGGCTTTTTCACATCCAAAAACTTATAAAATTATTCTTTGAGTTACTCTGAATTAATTTTCATTCAAAATCTTAAATTTTGATTTTTTTTCTTTCAAAAGAATAATTTTTTTAATATTAAAAAATAATAAAATTCATAAAAAATCTTTTAAAAATATCTGAAAACACAAAAATAATTTCTTTCATCATATTTTTTCTCTTTAAGTGTCTTTAATCAAATACTGTGCAGCTGGTAACAGACTCAGTAAAAGATACATCAATAGTCCAGAATCTTCAGAAGCAGAATCTGAAGACAGTATTGAGGTGCAGATTGCTAAAAGAGGCACCTTATTCAAGTCAGAAGAAGCTAAATTACCACCAAAAGGTGTGTATTTTATCTTATATTTTTCACCTTTTATCTTTAAATTGACGTGAAAATGGTGCATACCTGAAATGGAAGCAACTATTCAGTCCAACCAGATGGATGTGGACAGGGAAGAGGCAAGACCAAATCCAGAAGTGCCAAATCTTCCACAAGAAAGACAAATCTGGAGGATGCCAGAGTTGCCCCCCATTCCCCAAGGTCTGTACCAACAGATTTTGACGTAAATTCTGAGCCTGAACTGATTTATGGTAATATTTCCAGGGCTGAACCACTTTCAGGTGGCAGAAATAGAAATATATCAATGCCAGTACAAAAACTGGTTCAGAGCAGCCAAGGAAGAGGAGTGGGAAATCTTCCCAAGCCTTTGGCAGGGGGCCATGAACTCCTACTTACACATCAAGAGCTTTCTGGGTCAGGAGAAGACCATAGAACTCTTAGGAGGATGGAGCCCCCTGTCTTGCAAAGACAAGGTCAAAAAGATAAAGAATTGGTTGAAGAACCAAAGTCTTTTATCCATAGACCAGAAGAAAGAGTTGGAAATGACTCCAGCTTTGGAGACAGAGGCACCAGTGGCATCTACCAGCTCCAAACCAGCTCCAGAAGCATCCAAGGACAAGCCCAAAGGACCTCAAAAGAAACAGAGAGGTCCCAAGAACCATCAAGGCAAGGGCAAAGGCAAAGCCAATTGGCACAGACCTTACCCCCAAGGGTACAGGATCCCCAAATTGGAACCTTCAGCCGTGGACAGTGTCTTCAATATGGCCAGAACTCTTATGGAATTCATAGCCAAGGAGCAGGAAAGGATGAACAGGACTTTTCCATGCAAATAACTGATGTACATAGAAGTATTAATGTAGAAATGGGCAAACTTGAGTCAAAGTTAAAGCAAATTACATCAGACATAAATGAATTAAAGAAAAATGACAAGCAACATTCTGAATGGCATAAATTGACAACTGTCACCCTTGAGTCAATTAGCAATGCTTGTGAAAGAACTGAGAACCAATGTCAAAATAATGACACAGAGGATACTTCCATTTTTAAAGTAAATGATAGACTTAAAACTCTTGAAGACCATGTCTTACAAATAGTTAAGAACACCAATCAATTTGCTATACATTTAGCAAAAAGTGACAGTGAGAGGCAGAAATTGAAGAATGATATAATTGCAAGTGTGGAACAAATTCATAAGAATCATGAACCACATATGCCAAGACATTCTACACCTTTGACTGAAGCAAAACTCTCTGTTAAAGAAAGTCTTACACCATTCTTGGGAGAAAATGCCTACTCTGCAAGAGATATTCCAAAAAATAGAAGAATGGCCAACATTCTCTGGTGAAGGAGAATACAACCATATTGAATTCATCAGGACTATTGATATGTTGCAAGAAGACTTTAATATACCTGATGAAATCATAGTGGGAAAACTACACTGTTTGTTTACCAGAACTGCAAAGAAATGGTATTACAAAATGAGGATTTATCATGGTAAACATGACTGGTCTTTGTGGAAATCTGAAGTGATTACCAAATGGGCCAAGAATTCTTGGAGGTTTAAAATGGAGAATGCTTTTGAAAGTGCCATTTTTAACTCAGAAAAAGACAAACCACTTACTTGGTTCTTCAAACAAAAAGACAGATTATCTGCTTTACACCCAGATATGTCTGACACTAAGATTAATATGAAAATATTAAGAAAGTGTGGAGGAGAACTGGAACATGCTATCAAAAGCAGATGTGTGGAACCTTGTTCAACAGAGGACTACATTAATGCTATGGAAGATATCATTACCAGGACAAGAATTGGTAAGACTTGGATTAAAAACCCAATAGAGTCCAAAATAGTCTCAAAGATTCCTAGAGAGGAAAGAAGACCAGAAAGACCTGTCTTGAAGTGTCATAAATGTGGGAGTATTTCACATTTAGCCAACACTTGTCCTAAGAAGACAAAAATCAATGAAGTTGAAGTCATTGAAGGAATTCAGTGTACTGAGGAGAAAGAGGAGTCTGATCAAGATTCTGCAGTCTCTGAAGATACACCAGTGGAGGACTATCCCATTGAAAACATTTCAGCTTTCTTTGAGGTCACAGAAGTCCATACCCACTTGCCACAGTACAGTGAGAATTGCTGCAACCTGATCAATATCCAAGATGCCAGAATGTGTAAAACAAAGCCTGCTAGAGGAAAGGGTTATACTGCTGGAGCATCCTGTATCACATCAGTTCTGATGAGTGATATTGAAGCCAAAGTGAATTTGGATACAGGGGCATTTTGCACTTGTGTTGGCAAAGATTATCTCCAAATTATACTTCCTGAATAGAAAAACCATCTATTACCAATAGAAGGTGTACAATTCAGTAGTGCCAGTAACAATATGTACCCCTTGGGCATATTGGACACTAATATTGTATTCCCACATCCAGCAGGAAGTGTAAGAATGAAAACTGAGATTGTAGTAATGGATAATTGCACATCTCAGCACATTATTCTTGGAAATGATTACTTAAATATTTATGGTGTTGATATAAATAACCATAAAGACAGATATTTCACAATTGGAGATAACAAGAGACAAAAATTTGCTTTCTCCAATATGCCAAAACAGATATCTGTAGTATCTTCTGTCAAGGATACTTACAAAGATGAATTTGTGACTAATCAACTTGTTGAAGCACAAATTAATCAATCATTGTCACCAAAGATGAGGAATGAGCTTATTAATGTGTTATACACATATAAAAATGCATTTGCCTCTGATAATGAACCATTAGGCGCTATAAGAGGACATGAAGTTGATATTACTCTTAATATTGACAGACCATATCCTCCAGTACTTAGAAGACCAGCTTATCCAGCCAGTCCTAGAGCTACAGAGGCCTTGGAAAAACATATCCAAGAGTTGATCCAACTTGGTGTGCTAAGGAAAGTAGGCCATAATGAGGAAGTTGAAGTTACAACACCTGTTATTATTGCATGGCATAATGATAAGTCAAGAATGGTTGGAGATTTTAGAGCTTTGAATACCTACACAGTTCCAGATAGGTATCCAATCCCTAGAATTCAAGAAACCTTGACTCAATTGTCTAAAGCCAAGTATATAGCATCAATGGATGCATTGAAAGGCTTCCATCAAAATTTTTTGACGCCTAAAGCTAAGAAATTACTTAGAATTATCACCCACTGTGGCATTTTTGAGTATCTTAGAATGCCATTTGGCATTAAAAATGCTCCATCTCATTATCAAAGAATGATGAATACCATCTTCCCCACAGAATTGTCTGAAGGATGGCTTATCATTTATATTGATGATATTATTATATGTTCTGACTCATGGTCTTTGCACCTTGAAAGACTTGCAAGAGTATTTCATAAAGTTGCAGAAGTGAACATGAAAATTTCACTTAAGAAATGCAATTTTGGTTTTGAAGAACTCAAAGCATTAGGACATGTTGTTTCTGGTTTGAGCTTGGGTATTGACAAGAATAAAGTAGCAGCAGTGTTACTTAAACCAATACCCCAGAATAAAAAAGAAATGATGTCTTTCCTTGGGTTTGCCAGTTACTATAGGCAACACCTGAAAGATTTTGCAATTCTAGCCAAATCACTCTATAGAATCTGTGATCAACAGACTGTATTTGAGATGACACAGGAAAGAATTAATGCTTATGAGAAGATAAAGAAAGCCCTTACAGAAGCACCTTTACTCCTCATGCCTGACTGGAATATTCCTTTTAAATTATACATTGATGCATGTGGAGATGGACTAGGAGCAGCCCTACATCAAGTCCAGATTATTGATGACAAACCTACAGAAGGACCAGTTTGTTATATCTCAAGACAAATCAAACCAACAGAAGCCAGATATGGTGCAAGCCAAATGGAGTGCTTATGTTTGGTATGGGCACTTGAGAAACTACACTATTATCTTGATGGCAGTGGTTTTGAAGTGATAACTGACTGTAATGCCGTAAAATCACTTCTTAACATGAAAACTCCCAACAGACATATGTTGAGATGGCAAATAGCCCTTCAAGAATATAGAGGAAACATGACTATAGTTCATAAAGCAGGAAACATTCACAAGAATGCTGATGGACTTAGTAGATGGGCTTTAGCCAACACTCCTGATAACCCAGCTTATGTACCGTTGGAAGCTGAACCACAGATTCCAATTGAAGGAATTAACATAACTGATATTGGGACTGAATTCTTTGAAGAGGTCAGAGAGTCTTATAAACAAGACAAGAATTGCCATATCTTGACTTCTTTATTGGATAAAGACTGCAAAGATACATCTTTGGTTAATGCACTAGATGAAGTTTGGAAAAATTCCTATTCTGAAGGAAGATTTCACTTGTTTGATGGGATTATTTACCATAGAACAAAACATTCTTGTGTGATGACACTGTGTAGTAAATTACTTATCAATACCATTCTTCATGAATGCCATGATAGCATTTACTCTGGACACCTATCAGAAGACAGAACACTTGAAAAAGTGAAGAACTGTGCATGGTGGCCATCTTGAAGAAAAGAAACCATTGAATATTGCCATACCTGTGATAGATGCCAAAAAGCAAACAGGAGTACAGGCAAGAAATCTGGATTGATGATCCATATTCAAGAACCAAAATCCCCTTGGGCAGTTGTTCACATGGATTGGGTCACAGCACTTCCTCCAAGTGGTGACAAAAGCTATAATGCTTGTTTAGTCATTGTAGACAGATATAGCAAAACTCCCATATTCTTACCATGTCATAAAGATGACACTGCTATGGATACAGCTCTTCTTTTATGGAGTAGAGTTATTTCTCATACAGGGTTATTTAAGAATATCATAAGTGACAGAGATCCCAAGTTCACATCTGCACTTTGGACCAATCTTCATAGATTGTTTGGGACTAAGTTATCATTCTCTACAGCATATCACCCTCAAACAGATGGGCTAGCAGAGGGGATGATTCAAACTTAGAAGACATGATCAGGAGATTTTGTGCTTATGGATTAGAATTCAAAGACTCAGATGGCTTTACCCATGACTGGTGCACTCTGATACCTGCATTAGAACTGGCATACAAGACATCAGTCCATTCTTCCACAGGACAAACTCCTGCTATGTTAGAGAAGGGATGGAATCCAAGACTCCCAGCAGACACACTGGGGAAAGACTTGATTGACATTCATCCTACAGCTTCCAGCTTCAAATTAATGCTTGATAAAGTAAAACACCATGCAAAACAGAGTATGGATGATGCTTTTGATTATGCAAAACAGAAGTGGGACAAGAGTCATAAAGTACCAGACTTCAAAGTAGGGGACTTAGTTTTAGTTTCAACCTTGAATTTTAATAATATCAAAGGCCCAAAAAAACTTAAAGATTCTTATGTAGGACCTTTTGTTATTGTTGCCTTACATGGAACCAATGCAGTTCAGGTGGAATTGAGTGGTGAATTGGAAAATAAACACCACACATTTCCAGTCAGCTTGATAAAGCCTTATCAACCAGCTGACAAAGAATTGTTTCCCTTAAGAAACCCAACTCCTTTAACTGTACCACCTGTGGAACAGAATGAAGACAAAAAGATAAAGAAAGTCATTAAAGAAAGGAGACTTACGGGTAAAAATCAAAGAGAATATCTTGTCAGATATAGAAATCCAGTACATGAAGATGAATGGATGGCAGAATCAGAAATACCTGACTCAGATAAACTCTTAAGAAGATTTAGACATGAAAGAAGGCCACAAGCCTGAATATGTCTATAAATGTGCTTTGAATTACTTGATCTGAGTAATGTGAAGAGGTTGGACAGTGGACATTAACCCCCTTTGGGGCCTTATTCTTTTATCACTAATAAAATTGTAGTACAATTTTGTTTTTTGGTGGGAGGGAATGTGAGCCTTGAGGTATATTTCACATACCCAAATAGGCCACAACTATCTTAAAAAAAAGAAATTTTTGAATTATGCAAAACTCATAAGTCATGCATATATCCAAAATTCATCATTTTCAATTTCAGAAAAGATGAATAACTTTTTATTGAGTAAGTAAATCCATGGATTTAAGACCAGATTTGGATTCTACACAAAAATTCACCTAGGGTAGCTCCATAGAGTGAATAAGCTCAATTTAAGTATTTAAGGTGGTAAAATGGAAAATACTTCAATACCACATCATTGATACCACATAAAAGATCCGTGAAAATTTTTGTTTTTCTTGATTTTTAGCCAAAATAATGGGAAAGTGAGAAATCCCATGTTACATATACACTAAGAATAGTGTTATGCATGTTTTGAGCACTTAATATTATGGTATTCTTACATAGACTTTTGGTACACCCATAGTGGATATCTCACTTGAAGCTTAAATTACTATTTTGACGTAAAAATTAGGCAAGGGGGACAAAAGACATCAAAGAGAGCCAGGGTACCCAACTTCTGAGGCCTCAGAGGCGTGGATAGCTCCAGAGCATGGATCCATGGCTCATCTTGGCCCAATTGGTAAACTAAAACTCTTTGGAAACTTGGTCACCAAGTTACACCTACTGTAATCATAAGAAAAATAGCAAATAACCTGCTATTTTGACGTGCCAAGGAGGTAATAAGCTACTTAGGCTCCTGTAACCATGTCAATTCTTGATGACTTTCCATGACTAGACCCTAAAAGAGTAATTAAACCCTTTTGGGATCCATATTCATTGATTTACCTCATAGCAACCAGCAAAATACTGCTATTTGCAATTCTACGTAGAAATGAGGTCAAAACTTCAAAAATTCATTAAAAATACAATTCTTAATGAATCTTCCTGAAACTTTCAGGACCAATGAAGACCTGTATTATCTATGGTACAACCAAAAAGAATTATGGTTTACTAGTAACTTTAAAAGTTTTACTTACAGTCCATTTTTGACCATTCTACGTGAAACACTGAATCTTCAAAAATTCACAGTAATTACAACCTGTGATGAAATTGGCAATAAAATTGATAACTTTGAGAAATCAATGATTATTTTAGAATAAAAGAAGATTTACAGATGTTACTCCTTTTATTCTTAACCATATTGGGGTTGGTAGTCACGTAAAAGCATCAATTAAGTAATTATGATAATCTTACGTGACAACAGATGATGCAATCATTAATCCAAAAGGGTTTATTATTTTTTCACTCACTGGTTTTTCAGTTTGCTCCATGGCACGCCTCTGTGGGCTGTTGTTTACTTAAAAGAAGCCTATTCTTGCTGTTTTTTCTGCATCATTATCTTATCAATTTATTAAATCATTATTACCAACAAGTAAGTATTAGTTAAAGCTATTCTTAAGTGTTTTAAATCTTTCCAAATCATCCAGAAAGACGTGAAATCCTAGAATCCAACTATATTGTTGTAATACTGTTATAAATCCTTTTGATCCCTTAATCCACAATTCCACGTCAAATTTCTCTACTTATATCTATCAATAAGTTCTTTGGAGTATTAGTGAGTCATTTATCTTTAATTCTTAAAGTTTTTCTCTAGTAATAGTTCTCTTCAAGAATTATCTTTATAATTATTCTTGTAAAAGATAATTATATATTAAAATAATTTCATTATTTTAATAAAGAAGTTTTTATTATTAAATTCTTCTTGTAATTGATTCTTGTAGACAATTACTGCTCACAGTTATCATCACTAGTAGTGTATAACACGTGAAAGAAATAATTTTATAATTATTTAATTGTGGTTAAAATAATTTTTTTATTATTATATTTCATAAGAACAGACATAGTACTGTTGATTAATAGTAATGTTATCATCAGTTTCATAGTCACATCTTACACTAGACCCCATAATGAAAACAGGTGGCCCAGAAGGGCTGGTTCTGGCTAGAGGGCCCAGACCCCCCTAGGAAACAAAAGGACGCCCCAGGCCCAAAAACAAGGATAAAGACCTGGGGTTTGGTGATATGAAAGAATTGGCCAGGGGGGCGAAGGATGGCAGGATATGGCCTGCGGCCATCAAAGGCTAGGGAAGAGGTATATGGCCAAAATTCTGTTGATCATGAGAAGGGGCCAAATTGACCACAAAGGTATGGTGTGGCCAATTAGCCCCAACTTGGTCTCAGGTTGGAATTTCCACAACACCAATAGAGGAGGTTCATTCTTTGTGGTTGTTAAAAATATATCTTATAAGCTCCTTTTTTTGTGTAAAATAGTTTCTAATCTTTTTGAAATGTTCTGCCTTGATTACCCTTGCATTATAATCAACCAAGGAACAAGTCATATTGGTCAGGAAAAAGAGAACAAAAAATGAATCAGGAGGTAATACAATTATGTTTACAAATAAGGATGAGCTCTCAAAATTTCAAAAATTGACAGGAGGGCTTCACAAAAATGCGAAACACCCCAATAGGTTGTCTATGGCAATTCTCTTCCTTGAAATATTTATGGCCAATCGGATCTTTCTTGCTTTATTGGCCTCTGCGCTAAACCCACTTCTCTGAACATTTCTGGCATCAACCTTCTGTTATGGCTCACCAGCAATATCCTGATCCAATGGCCTTTTAGGTCATTTGAATGATTCAGGCCCCCAGACCATCATACTGAAGTTGGGCCTGGGGTTTCTACTTAGCCCTGTTGGTACCTATACCCCCTCCAAATATCTGCAGGCCTTCTTGTTAACCCCCTTTAATTAGGGGATTTTATTGCCTTTGTGGCCTATGGTCTGTTATTCTACAGTACGTATTCCATGCACTGTAGGCCCAATTAAAAATTGGCCATGCCCTCTGGCCCCTCTGGACCCATTCTTTCCTATAAAATCCCAATGGTTAAAATGGGCAAAAAGCGTTAACATGCTATTTTTCACTAAGGACCCTCAGCATTTAATTAATGACCTCTGGAAGTAACCAGAGTCCACAAGCCACCCTTTAAAAATGTTTTACTCTCAAGACAAGGGAAAACAATACCCATTCCTTAACTCACTACTGCAGCTATGATTGATGGGGTATATATAGTATCATATACCATTATGCACCATTTTCTCGCAGCAATGCAATGGTGACATTTGAAGGACTTAATTTCAAAGGAAGGGGTCAAATGACTCAAGCTTTTAATTTATGGGTGATACTCAAAAGACCACTTGAAGAAACCAATCAACTGCACTTTGATGTAAGGTTTGTTTATTTAACCCTTGATAATAGTAGCAAATATCAGCAGTACTCTTACTTTCCTCAGTATAAAATAGAATATAATGAAATATAATACCCACAAATTTATTATAATTGCTAAAAATAATTATATATACATAAAAAAGAAGTTTAATTGCTATTAAATAGTTTGATAATAAATGAATGATCATTATAATAAATTAGAATTATTTTATTAGTGCTATAGTCACTAACAATTATAATGATAATAAGTGTAAAGTGCTTAATAAGACAGTTCCATATGGAAAATAATGATTATTATTTACTTAGAATCAATATATAAATATTATTTATGAAATAAATAATCACATGCACTGTGCAGAGATAGTTCTTATAAAAAATTCTATATATAAAAACTATTAATAGATGAAAAAAGATAAAGAAATTGAAAGAAAACTTACTTTTAATATTTAGTTAATATAACAAGTCCAAAAACAACAGTTATTGTATTATATGATATTCATAGGTTAACAACATTACAAAAACCAATATTTTAAAAGATAAAAAAGCTTTTTATTCAAAAAAATGGGATTTGAAGAGTTTTTGAGCTATTTGTGCATCTGAAAGATATTTCAAGAAAGAAATTTTATCCAATAAAGTCTATTATTTATGATTACTGAAATATAATCTAAGATCTATGATTTCAGTTCTTTACTTATAGTTTATAAAAATTAAAATAGCTTAAAGATTTCTTGAATAATATAAGACTTCCTACTGAATCACATATTACTTGTTTAAAATGTCTAATTGATTGGAATTATTATTATTTATTGGAAAAAACAGTGTTGCAGGCTGTTTTTATGCCTGCAGAGCTGCTCTCATGATACATAATGGATATAGAGGTTGTCCTCAGGTCCAAACTGAAAACCATGCTTAAAAAAAGGTTCTTAACTTAAGGTAACTTGTTTTACTTCTAATTTGAACTTACCAGTATAACTCTTAAGTCTTAGAAACTTTGATCCTATTTTGGATTTATTATTTAAAGTCTCCATATAAGAAACACTTATGTATATTAAATCTCATCAAATGAAAAAGTTAAAAATAAATTTTCGAGCAAATATATCTTAAGCAAGACTTTTAATCAATTTTCAAAGAAATCCAAATTTCCTTTTCTGAATAATTGAAATTGTTAATTTTAAGATGATTAATGATTAAGCATTTTTGAAAAAGATACTTGCAATTTGATGTATCAAAAGCTAAAACTGATTTGTAAGCTGTGTGAACCTCTGAAGAAAATCCATTAAGAATTGGATCTTTAATGAGTTTTTGAAGTTATTTCTATTTTTACATGTATAATAGCAATACACACCAAACCTTAAATTTTGTTCAGGTTTTGATAATTCTAACTTTACATTTTTGAGCTTGTTCATGATTTTCAAGCTTTATCAATCTTTTAAAGTTCTTAAAAAGTTTATTTCAAGCTTGCATATTGGGATATACACTTTGGAAGCTTGAAATTCCTTTCCAATATGGCATCAAACCAAGTAAAATTTTAAGGCTGGATCAAAGTCCAATGTTAAAGCTCAAATAAGGTTGAAAATCCTCCAATACAGGTTAAAAACGTTAGTTCAATCCTTGACCCAAAACATTCGGTACCCCAACTCTGTTTTGTCTTTTCCTTTGTCCCACCTTTCTGCATGAAGTTCTCCCTTTTATTATTTCAAAGCCATACTATGGCCCTCAGCCACTTGATATTTAGCTAACACTGGATTTACATTTTTTGTGGAAAATCCTTAGCCAATTCAGTAAATATACAAAATCCCTCAATTTGAACTTAAATTTTGTTAAGTTTTAATAAACCTTATGGCACTTTAGCTTTAAGCATAAATAAGCTGAAGTTCAGCAATTTTAAAAACAATTGAAAAAAATTGAAATTGTACTGTGAGATTCATAAATATTCCAATGACATAAGAATTAACCATCATTTCATATAACACCCCATGGGTCTACCCCAGGTTATTATTGGTTTAAAATCCAAAAATGAGATAATACTTATAGATTTGTTTATCCTAAGAAAGCTATAGTTTTTTGTTATTTTTTATTTAAAATTCAATTGATAACTTTGTTTAATACTGAATCAACTGTGTATAAGGTTTTTTATGGCCTCATGGATGTGTCATACATATCTCACAGTCTCAAATTTGAAGTATTGGTATTTTCCATTCCAAAAGTATTTTACCAAGGTAATAATTTCCAAGGACTTCCAAAGATAATTTAAAGATGTTGTTTATTCTCCAAAAAGTTGAGCTCCAGGCACCTGTGAAAAACCCAATTTATCCATGCAGGCCTTATTTGGGAAAACTCTATGGAACTTACCTTTTGGATCATTTCAATATTGCACTGTCGGAATACAGCACATGCAGTTTCATTTTGCAAGATAGACCACCTTTATTTCCCAAAATAGTCAGTACATCTGAATAAAAATTATACAGCTGGGTGCTCAACCCTCAAATATCAGTCTTCCATATTTTCACATATATTGGCCACTCTTCCCAAAGTAAAGAAATATTGAATTCATCTTTATGATTATTTTCCTTTCATCTTTGGAAGTCAATTCTGAAATTCATAATACACCCATTTACACCTGTTTCTTTGCCTGTCAGTGGATATCAGTGGTCATATCTTTCATTAAGTCCATTGATCTTTCTGGTAGGTTGAAACAGTAAATTCAGGATTTATTTTGTTGGCTCTTTGGCCTTTGAATTACTTATTATTATCTTCTTTACATTTTGACTTTTTCTAATCATTTTTGAAGAATTATATTCTTCAACTATTTCTTGGTTCATTTCTATCCCTAAAAGTGAGTTCTTGATTCCTGAGTGCCAGATCACTATTGTTATTCCCAAGAGCCTCCACAAAAGAGGGTTAAGGGGATTCAAAATAAAAATTGAAGGAAAAGGAGAAATAATTCAATACTCAAAATGAAAGAGCCATATCAACTCTTCCTCATATCCTCCTCTCTCTAAGTCAAATATGCAAAAAGGGTACCTACTTTGATTTCCTGACAACGGTTTTGATGTAGTTAGAATTCAGGAAAATATTCTCAATAAAACCGTTACAAATGGATTATAACAGGAGGAACAATAAGACAATCCAAAATTCAATTTCACCAAACAAATACATCTATTAGATCATGGAAAATCAAAATCTGTGAAAGCTGTTGCCTTTCAAAAGCCTAAAGAGAAATGTTTAGACCTCAAAATGAAAGAGTAACAGAACCTTTGAAAGAAACTTCTTTTCTTTCAATGGGAACCATCATTCCAGAACCCACTGAAGCACTAAAAAAAGTAGACACAGAAGCTTGTTTCTCTTTTTTAAGGATTCATAAGAGAAAACAAGAGGAAAAAATACACTTGGAACAAATAAAACAGTTAGCTGAGAGTAATATTGAAATAAAATTTAAATACCTCATTTATGATGGAGCCAAAGAGTTTGTAAATACTTGACTCAAACAATTATCAAAAAAAGGATAGAAGTCATTGTTCACAATTGGTGAATGGTCAAAAGTTTGTTTCTCTGTAATTAATTCAATCAGAAAAAAGGATTTTGTTCTTTTATACAAAAAAGGGGACTTACCAAGAGTATCAACCATCATAAGTGTGCAATGAATATTTACCAAAGAAGTTAACAAAAACAGAGGGCTAAAAGGATACAAATTCATATGTTTAGCAAGATTTTTATAACCAAAATAAGTTATTAATTACCACAAAACACTCTTTCCCCCAGAAAGGCTTTCAGCTTCCATATGCATTATAAGTTATGCAGTACAAAACGCTGAACAAATAAATAAAGATGGATTTGTTACAGCTTATTTCAGCTCAAAATTAGAAGCAAATGAATATATTTCTACATGAATACCACATAAAAACAAAAAAAAACCGTTATAGCTACCCTACTATTAACAAACTGTTGTGAAATCCTTAAGAACACCTAATCAAACAAAATTGATCACTTCATGCCTAAACAAATCCTTGAGAAGTTTTATAATAAGTTATCCAACTTGATTATTGAGATCTTTTTTATTATTAGTTATCCAGAACCTTTCCTACTCCTTGGAAATGAAACATTTTCATTTTCATGGGTATATGACATAATATTAGTTCAAGAAGAAACACTGCAAAAAATAGAAAACTAAAATTAAGATTTAAGATCAAATTTCTGTCTATTGCAAGACAAGTAATGGGAAGAAGAAAAATCTGGAAAAGAAGATACCACCTGAAAGTCACTCAAACTCATGAAATTGATTAAATAATGAGAAAATGTGGTAATAACTATTTTAAGACAACCCCCAAACCAATGAAAAGTAATATAGAAATATATATATTGCAACAGACAATGAACAAAAAGAGTACAAAAGCCTACATGAAGAACATAGCTCAGACCTAGAATCATTTCAAAAAGTACCCTTGATAAATGCTGAATTTATTTTGAAGCTTTTTCAATAATTTTATCCATATCTTTGGATCTTATCTCAAAGAAAAAAAATTCCTTACAAAATATTGGAAGTTATTCTGTATTAGTTGGAAACGTATTCATGGGAATTACTGGAAATGTTAAATAAATTTGAAGTTTCCTGGAAGATACTGTTAGTAAGACATGTATGATAACATAAAGAAAACAGAAACTTGTTCCTAGTAACAATTAATGTTTTTTATTTTGGGAGATATGGTCTATTTTTGCAAAATTTTTCTCCAAAATTATTTCTTAGATTGTTCTTCCTCTTCCAAAATGAAATTAAGTCTCTTTTCATATAAGAGTCATTTTCAAAGAATAGAAATTAAACTCTTATTTTAGTCATTTCATTCCCTGAATTAGTGCTATTGAATCATACATATCACTCTAAACATTTACATGGCGATTTGAAAGACAAAGGGATCTTGTGGGAAAGTAGAATTACAGCCAATTGTAATAAAATTAAGAGATATTTCGTTAATTGTGGTTAAAAACTTTTTTTAAATGATTGAAGTTGAGCCAGACGTACAATAACAGAAAATGAAAACTTTGGCTTTTTCCTGATAATTAAGATGTATTTTTAAAATCATGAGAACTTTGTTCAACTGAGAAATGAATGCATCAACATAATTATTGATTGGAGAAATAACTGAATTGTCCATAAAAGAAAAACTAACAATTCTGGTTTAATCAGATAAGAGTTTACAGAATAAATCGTATGCGATGAAAAATTCATTATGGAGTTGATGGTTTTCAATAAACTATTTTTTAGAAATGCGTGGGAACAGATATACTATTTATTGAGTAAAGAATACAGATTTTACCAATTTAAGTGAGAAGACCTTAAGAGATAATATAAGATTGAATTCAGAGTAGGAATCAACATTTATGCAGTTAATATTTAATTTCTTGAAATAAATTTGGGACTTTATTGAGTGATTGTGGAATATAAAAAACCAAATTACCTCCTAATAGCTCAATCACACAGCTATTTGTATATTTACTTTGAGATTTTTGACACTGTATTGTTATCTTTTTTAGAGAAATCTCATATTAAACATTACTATTAAAAGCCTTGAAACATTGAGAAATCCTGACACAGCACGAAATTAGTTTCCCAAATCAGAGAAACATATTTTAGCTTTGATTTATCACTTGTTTGTTGAAAAGGACGATTTGACGAAATTTAAAATAAGGTTGACACAATGATTAAACATGTTTATTTTCCTTTGGAAATAAAATCTGTCAGAAAATACAAATATTGAAAGGATACTGGTAGATAAATATCATCAATAATTTCTAAATCAAAAACTAACCCAATTGGATTCCAGCAAAATCCCTATTTTAATTCGCTAGACTACCATCATAAAAAAATAAACAAAGCAGAAAAGACACATGTATTGAAAGATTTTTTTAGCTTTGAATGATCATTTTGTCTATTTGAAGGGAGGTGGTTAAAAGAAGGCCTGATAACTGAGCTAGTAGGGTGGTACCACATGCCTCAGATATGGTGATGCCAAGTATTGCTACATCTATCTTCCAATCAGAATTGAACACACAACATTGCCAGATCTGAGGCCTGTGGTACCACCACACTGGCTCACACATCACGAAAAGGGCTGACGTTTCAGATGCAACGTCGTGCCGATGTTGCAGTGACGTTGCATGAAAATGGTGCTGAGCTGACACTAAATATTTTTGTTATCATCATTCTCCAAAAAAAAACAGAATGTTTGATAAGGTTGTTGAATTGTTTGCGAATCAAAGGAAAATTTGAAACACTTTGCTATCTTCTTGTGAGGAATCATAAATTATGCAAAGAGACAGAAACAACTTAGCAAATGAAAAAGAAGTAAAAGGCACATGACACTAAAAAAATTGACAATGGTTTTGCTTATATCTTACACTCTTGGCCAAGTCTCCTGGCCTTTACATATTTATCAAATCGTGGTTGCAGAACACATCCAACCGCAAACACATGTTCTGTGTTGATACAATGAACTATGACTACAAAAAAGCATTTGGATCGCAATTCTTGTCTATTGTTCTATTGAAAGCCCTCCTGAAAAGACATGGAATTGAGAATCACATATAATTTTAATAGCCTTTTGATTAGCAATCTGAGATTAGCACTTCTGAAATTGGAAAAAATTAGAAGCATTTGCTTGTCCGTTCATTGTATTTGGATCAACATTGCACAGCCTTGTTGACAAGCAAATAACAATAAATGAACAAAAAAAAACTTGGCTGTGTTGAAAACAAAACTGAGTGAATAAGGGTAACCGAAAGGGAGCCTCATCCTGTGCGCGCACAATACAACCTCAGGGTGCTCAAAGGCGCCCATCCAAATACGACTTCACCCTTCAACCGATTCTGATTTCTTCCTCATATCAGAGATTATATCTTTACTTGATCAATCACTTGTTATCGCAATACTTTAGGGTATCTTCCTTATTAGTTGAAAGCTAATTCTCTTGGATCTCAACTCATCTTGCAAGCTTTAATTTTGGGAATGGCTTTCAATTAATTAGCCGCAGTCTTCATAAACTGCTCAGATTAATTTACTTTCTTATGGTTTCATTTTATTCAACTTAATTAACTCCAATTGAAGTAAATTATATAATTCAAAATCACTATGGGTAGCAACAAAGAAAAATTATGAGTACTCTTTTTCATGTGATACATGAAAATTACCACATCCGAGATAATTATCCAGGCGACTTCTCAAGATAAAACTCAAGTGTGGGAAGGTCAACTCGAATTGGTGTCAGCTCAGAACCATTTGCATGCAACATCACTGCAACATCAGCGCGACGTTGCAAATGCAACGTCAGGATTTTTCCTGATGTGTCAGCTATCTGGCTGGTATCAAAGCCGTCATATTCAACCTAAATTTCCGTAGGATTTTCTTTTGGAATCACTTTATGAAGATTTTTCGCCGTCTAAGTTTAAACAAAATCTTGTTAGTAGGTCAAACCCATCCAAGAAATTAGTTGCCAATATTTATTGTTGATATCAATAGTAAATTGGTCGCAATAACAATGATAAATTTAATTATAATATAAAACAGTTTTCATATCCCTATCAGATCCTACATCGCCGAATTCAATTGAAAAATGTGTAAAACCTGGTGAAGACATTAATTTTTAACTCCTAGTTCTTATATAAATATCACATTGGTCACAATACCAATGAAAGATTAAATTATCCTCCCAAAAGAATTGCACATCTTTATTAACTCAAACATCTTCAAAATTGATTTAGCCCTTATTTGAACCTCCTTCAAGAGAAACACTAAATAATTGTTTTTATTTGAACCAGTGTTTCTTCACTCCAAGGTCAGGTTTTGTTACCCATATAAAACTATGATCCCGTTGTATACCACACAATTATAAAAAGTCAATGAAAAAATGAAGCTCTTAGGACAATCGTATATGAGGAAAAATCTCTTTTTGAGGGTCATCAATAGCTTTCAGAAACTGTAAACAATTTTGTAAGATGTGACTATGAAACTGATGATAATATTACTATTAATCAACAGTACTATGTCTGTTCTTATGAAATATAATAATAAAAATTATTATAACCACAATTAAATAATTATAAAATTATTTCTTTCACGTGTTATACACTACTAGTGATTATAACTGTGAGCAGTAATTGTCTACAAGAATCAATTACAAGAAGAATTTAATAATAAAAACTTCTTTATTAAAATAATGAAATTGTTTTAATATATAATTATCTTTTACAAGAATAATTATAAAGATAATTCTTGAAGAAAACTATTACTAGAGAAAAAGTTTAATAATTAAGATTAATCACTCACCAATACTCCAAAGGACTTGTTGAATAATAATTGTAGATGAATTTGATGGTTAATTGTGAATTCAAAAAATCAAAAAGGGATATATAACAGAATTACAACAATATATAGTTGATTTCTATGATTTCAAATCTTTCTGATTGATTGTTAAATAAAAAACACTTAAGAAATAGCTTCAACTAATACTTACTTGTTGGAAAATACTCCAAAGAACTTATTGATAGATAAAAGTAGAGAAATTTGACGTGGAATTGTGGATTTAAGGGATCAAAAGGATTTATAACAGTATTACAACAATATATAGTTGGATTATAGGATTTCACGTCTTTCTGGATGATTTGGAAAGATTTAAAACACTTAAGAATAGCTTTAACTAATACTTACTTGTTGGTAATAATGATTTAATAAATTGATAAGATGATGATACGGAAAAAACAGCAAGAAGAGGCTTCTTTTAAGTCAACAACAGCTCACAGAGGCGTGCCATGGAGCAAACTGAAAAACCAGTGAGTGAGAAAACAATAAACCTTTTTGGATTAATGATTGCATCATCTGTTGTCACGTAAGATTATCATAATTACTTAATTGATGCTTTTACGTGACTACCAACCCCAATATGGTTAAGAATAAAAGGAGTAACAACAGTAAATCTTCTTTTATTCTAAAATAGTAATTGATTTCTCAAAGTTATCAATGTTATTGCCAATTTCATCACAGAATTTAATTACTGTGAATTTTTGAAGATTCAGTGTTTCACGTAGAATGGTCAAAAATGGACTGTAAGTAAACCTTTGAATTTTACTGATAAAACTGTAATTCTTTTTGGTTGTACCATAGATAATACAGTTCTTCATTGGTCCTGAAGGTTTCAGAAAGATTCATTAAGAATTGTATTTTTAATGAAGTTTTGAAGTTTTTACCTCATTTCTACGTAGAATTGCAAATAGAAGTATTTTGCTGGTTGCTATGAGGTAAATCAATGAATATGAGTCCCAAAAGGGTTTTAATTACTCTTTTACGGTCTATTCATGGAAAGTCATCAAGAATTGACGTGGTTACAGGAGTCTAAGTAGCTCATTACCTCCTTGGCACGTCAAAATAGCAGGTTATTTGCTATTTTCTTGTGATTACAGTAGGTGTAACTTGGTAACCAAGTTCCCAAAGAGTTTTAGTTTACCAATTGGGCCAAGATGAGCCATGGATCCATGCTCTGGAGCTATCCACGCCTCTGAGGCCTCAGAAGTTGGGTACCCTGGCTCTCTTTGCTGTCTTTTGTCCCCCTTGCTTATTTTTTACGTCAAAATAGTAATTTAAGCTTAAAGTGAGATATCCACTATGGGTGTACCAAAAGTCCATGTAAGAATACTATGATATTAAGTGCTCAAAACATGCATAACACTATTCTTAGTGTATATGTAACATGGGATTTCTCACTTTCCCATCATTTTGGCGTGAAATTAAGAAAAACAAAAGTTTTCACGGATCTTTTATGTGGTATTGATGATGTGGTATTGAAGTATTTTCCATTTTACCACCTCAAATACTTAAATTGAGCTTATTCACTCTATGGGTCTACCCTAGGTGAATTTTTGTGTAGAATCCAAATCTGGTCTTAAATCCATGGATTTACTTACTCAATAAAAAGTTATTCATCTTTTCTGAAATTGAAAATGATGAATTTTGGATATATGCATGACTTATGAGTTTTTCATAATTCAAAATTTCTTTTTAAGATAATTGTGGCCTATTTGGGTATGTAAAATATACCTCAAGGCTCACAAATTTAATATTGTGGAAACAAATGTCACTAACTTTAAATTGTTTGTCTTACTGCTTTCAAGGAAGAAAAAACCTTCAACGTTTGAAAGGTTTTTTTTAAGATTTCTGAAGAAGAAGAAGTGATGCTTTTGAATGACTAACCTCATTTCATGTTGATATATCAGATTTTCGATGAAAAAAAGGCATACCCAGGGGTCAGGGGCTACAGGTTTGTCAGGGTGAGTCTCTGATAAAGGTGTATATAAGTATTTACAAGCTTTAACTATGACTGTAACACGGTAAAAATTATTTTAAGAGATGATAAATTTGATAATAGATGATTAATTTAAGATTTTAAGGGCTTTACTATAGAGATATAGTGGTGGTGAGCGCTGTTGAAAGCCCTGGGTGGAAATTTTACCTGTTGGGTTACAATAACAAAAGCTACAATACTTAAATTTAAAGGATACCTGATTATTTTCCAAGAGTATAACTGTTTTGGACAGTTGTACTATGTAGGAATTCAAGAGCAGGATGAGGAAAGCTATTCTGGCTGTGAAAAGCCTCCTTTTTATCCTGAAATGGGGTGGAAAGGGTGCTAGACCTTTCCACATAGAGGAAGTGAAGATTTTTCACTTTCTAGTACTGGCTTGTGGTTTGCAAACAGCCTGTATAACCTGTATTGGTCTCAGATGTGGTTTTGAAACCACATCTGGGCGGTTTTCACCAATACAGGGTGAAAATTTTCATCTGGGGACCTCACAGCCTGATTCTGACGTGTATGACGCGTAGAATGCTGTACAGAAACTGTATGGGACCCCAGTATTGACTGAAATATGAGGTATTGAAGTAAAAACATGCCTCTTCGTCTATTTGACACCTCATATTCATGGTTATGGGATATTATCCCATGGTAAGGCTGTATATGACAGCAGGTGGGAGTTTGACCTTAACACAGCCATAACTTTGTCAATTCTTGAGATATCAACCTCAAAATTGGTTCAGTTTGTAGCCCTTTATGCGCTCTACACAATGGTACCTCATTTGATATGGGTATCATTAAATATGGCAAAGTTATCCCATGTACAAGATTTCTGTACATTTGCGTGTTTTAGGCAAAAAGCTGTATTGAGCTTGTTTGCCCCATACCTTCTGCAGTAGTTGAGATATGGGGAAATGGATGACACCATCAGATAGCCCTGATTGTGCTCTTTCCAAAAATACCCCACTTCAGGTATCCCACACTAAAACTGTAGAAGTTAGATGAGAGGTCAATGTTTTGTCCACCCTTATTTGGCCTGAAATTGACCATAACTCCAGTAATATTGGTGCTAGCTCAGTTTGGCTGGTACCATTGGATAGCCCTGGCTTAGAGCTTCATTTTGAATACCCATTTGATGGGGTTAAGCCTCTCCTTCTAGACTTTAGATGAGAGGTGAAAATTAAGGTTTATGCTCAGCAATAACTTTGAGCAGGAATAAATTTGTTATTTCTTGTCCTATAGTGATGGGACTTATATTTTCAGAACGAGGTGAGCTTCCTCTTTCTTTTGATACCTTTTGAGCTGATTTGGCTCAGCTCCATGTTTTAGTAGTATCTTGGCTATACCATTGGTTTATGGTATTTTGGCTGTCATGCTTGTGCTCTGGTTTTGAGTCACAGGCTGACAAGGTTGAAAATTTTCTCAAGCTGAAATTAAAGTAAATCTACTCCAACTGCTAACATGGAATGGTTTATGTGCACCCATATTTGTATTATTGTGTTTATTTTTCCAGTTGATTGAACAAAAACCGTAATCTTATGACTTCCTGAAGATGAGATATATTGATGATTGGTTGAAATTTTTGAAATAATATTCAAAACCTCATTTTTACATGAATATTTAAAAAAGTCCTTTTGCATTATATGGATTCTTTCTAGAGTATAACCCTCACTAATTGATTGAAAGTATTAATATCAATTAATTAACAAAAAGATAATAAGAGTTTGAAATAATAAGATAAGTACCAAAGAATACTTACCATGGACCTCAGGGGTTTTTATTCCAAGCTCTACAGTATGCCAAATCCTCAATTTGATATTACCATACATGTATTATTAATAGTATCTTCAAGGAAGCTCCAAGAATATTTATTTTTTCCATTATCTCGGATCAAGCCTTTATCCAACTGATACAGAATTATGTACACTACTTTTTCAAGAATTTTCTTTCTTTGACATAATCTCCAAATTATCTGGAGGAATTTATTTTCAAATCTACAAAAATAATTCAGAAGTTCATTGAGGGGGGTGTTTCTTCATGAAATTCAAAAATTGATTTGAGAGAGGTAGAGATCCTCTCAAAGCACCTTGATGTCATAAAAAATCAATGTTTTAGAAGTTTTATTATTAAATGCAGGGAAGTTTAGTTTCAAATCTCAATATAGTTAAACCACAAAAGTCAAAATCTCTCTTTCTCAGGATTATTTGATGAAAAAGAAGCCCCAAAATAAATTTCTACCTATAATGGTACAAATAATAAGTATTGGTGTTAAGAGGAAGTGAAATTAAAGCAATATTTTCATTTGATATGCTTTATAAAAAGGCAGAAATAGTAATATTTTTTATTGAAATTGATTTAATATCAAAACTGAAATCAAATTCTCATTTTGGACAGGATTTTTGTCTAAAATATTGGAAATGTCATATTCCTTTCAAAATCCTTTTGGTAAATTGCCACTAGAACTTCATGTATTTGTTTGAAGTTTCAAAATAGCAAGAGTTATATTCAATGCAGATCAAGATTAAGTGAGAAAACAAATCTTACTTATTATTACCTTCCTTTTTTGAGTGGGTAATTGTGGTTGTTGGTGCACTTCTTACCTGTTAATTTGAATAAATTAACACAAAACTCTTTTGAGAAATATTTCACCAAAGAACTTTTTATATTTACCATTTTCTCCAGAATAAAACTCCACATTTTCTGAAAAGATGAGTCTTGAGTACTTACAAAGATTTTGAAAATTATAGTTCATGGGAGGATATTGGTAGTTTCATTAATTCAAAAAAGAAGAAAAACCAAGCCTTCATGAAGTCCTATTTTGAGTGGCCACATACCAAACTGTCTTATATACATTTTTTCATGGGAAAGATGCTTAATATATTCACTTTAAAAATTCTCTAGTTAGGATAAACTTTCTGAATTGCATATTAATGGATTAAACTGGGAAAGAAAGAGCTTCATTCCAGATACGATTTTTTGCGGAGACTCTCTCTGTATCTTCATTAGTCTCCAGCAGACTAGAAGAATCATAACTAATCTATGGAATAAATCTCAGTTTTTATAAACAAGTCACAAATCTGTGACTTTTTCTCTTTCCTAATTGTATAATTGATAGAACGCTCCCCAAACATTTTGGGCTCAATAATTAGCATTATGAGATTCATCTTATTTCTGGACTCTCAAGAAATATCAGTCAATTTAATGAGGCTTCTTGGGCTTTTCTTCATTTCATATTGAGTATTTGTATAACTTTTAAAATATGTCATCATAATTTTTTCCCTCAAACAAAACACACCATTTCCAGGAATCTTAAAGTATTAAGCGATGAAATCTCCTTAAGATTAAAATAGATAAAGAGTAACTTTGAAAAAACAATTAAAGCATTCAATTGAATCCTAGGTTATGGAAATTCAGTAAAAAATATTTTTTGTATCAAAAGAAGATCAATTCACATACCAACTTCAAAAGATCTTTTGAAGTGGAGAATACAAGACTTTTCTTTTGGTATGAAAAAAATCAATAGAGCTCCTGAATAAGAACATAACTTCTGGAACTGATCAGATGGAAGAGATGTAAAGACAATTAAGATATTCTTTTTTAATATGATGTCATTGATGTGGTTCATATGTAAAATTTGTGATAGAACAAATCTTATAAAGAGTGAAATAAAGATAAAATGAATTGGAATTTATTTTTCCAAAACATGGTTCTTCAATTTTTGGAGCTTTAGGTGTAATATTTCTTATTTTTCTTATTTCCCTTCTGTGGTTACACTGAATCTGTCTTAAAGCTTTGCGGATGATATAAGAACCTTTTCAACAAGGTTTGCAAAACATTCTCCCTATGATATTGCTCAACAATTTCAACCCATTTGATTTTGAAATTCCCCATCCTTCTTAATATAACCAAAACATATTAATTGTGGCCCATATCTCATAATTGAGATAGCTTAAGGGAGAAAAAGGGTTCCTTTTGCATTGTAAATCTTAAATTGAATATGAGAATGTTGAATTATAGGGCATATCTGATCTACAGCATAATTGAACTTAGTTTTCCATTCCTACTGATTTTTGGTGTAGTAGACCTGAAGATTTTTGCAAAGAAAAAGATATCAAATTACTACCAATTACAAAAAGATTGAGCTCAATTGATCATAATAAAGCTAGTATGAAGTCTAGAAACGGTGGAAATATTTATTAGATTACATATTTAGTATAGTTTTCTATTCAGAGTAAAATGAGACCAGGTTTGATTTGGCATTATAGGGGAAGAAGGACCTTTTGTTTGGAATTATAGGGAAAGAAGGACCTTTATTTATCACATTTTCAGAAGAGAAAGTGCAAATGGAACAGAAAACGTTTTTCATCTTTCAAGTAAATATTATTTCTTTCCACAAATTGACTCCTTTTTGGGATCAAATATACATTTCAAGCATAAGGAAGAGACATATCAATTTCCATAGAGATTTTCTTATTCTTTTCAAATGGAAAACATGAAAAACTGAAAAAAATTACTTGCTCCTATCCATTGAAGGATATTTGTTTATTTTTTGTTTTAGATACCTTTATTAATTGGAGTTGTCTACTAGATCTAAAGCCTCCTAAGAACTATTAATGAGAAAACTACTTATAAGAAAGTCAACCTAACAGATACCTACAGAAATGGGTTGTTAGAATCGTAGTCAATTAATCTTAGAGAATTCCACAATAATTTTATTTTAATGTCACAATAAAAAAAAATCTTGACGTCATGATTCAGTTAGGTTTTATCACTGTTGGAAATCAAAGAGATCATTCTTTCCTGAATCAATCATTCCTATTTATAATTACGTTGTTTTTCAATTTGATCAGCTATCTATCTCTTACAAATCTATCTCTTCCTTAATTTTTTTGACTTATTCATAAATGTAATTTATCACAAGAGGTATTTATTTATTGTCACAATTTGACTGATAATCTCATTTGATGGCAGAAGTGACCAAGAAGAAAAATTCTTGTCACAATTGTGGTTCGAAAGCCGACTATGCCAACAACTGTTTTAAGGCAAGGAAAAAAGTCTATTCCATTGAGAAAGTCCCCAAGGAGGAATCTCCAAACGAGGATTCCGAGTCAGACTCTATGGGTGATGCCATCAGAAAACAATCAGATGAAGAGCAAGACCCAAGAGAAGAACTTATAGTGGAATACTGTAAGGTGTGGATATGAAACTTTGATTAAAACAAAAGTACCTTTCCTGTCCTCAAAATTTGTATAAGGTAAAAAATCAATTAAAAATAATAAAGATATTATTTTTAAGAGAAAACATGCCAATTTTATTGTTTATAACTTCATTAGTATAAAACAATAATATTATAAAAATGTATTGTTTTACCAACAATAAAAATTTACCCAAAAAATACTCTACAAGAGATATTTTAAGGCTACAAAAGAAATTTCTTCAAGAGCAATTTCAATTGGAATTAATTGAGCAAAGAACTGCAAGCAATTAATTAAACAACAAAGTCTTTAAAAAGAATATTAAAGAGAAAACACACCCAAAAGTGACCAGAGTGAATTTGGAAACAAAGTGACAAAGTTTACAGTGATGAAAGATGCTTTAATTCACTTTTGGGGTGGTTCAGGGGTAAAAATGATTATAAGAGTCACTAACAATGATTATAATGATTTTTTCACGTGGTTAAAAGGTTTAAAATGATATAAGAAAGGTGGTTGGAATCTTTTATTGATTGGTTTAACAATGTTTAAACTAATTATAAAAGGAAAAGATTCTAACATGAAGAGAAAAGTGGGGCAAAGAAGACATTCTTTTATAGCCATCAATTCTCTTACTCCAAAAGTAAAATTTACTCTTGTCAGTCGTGAAAAACAGTCTGACAACAGAAAAGCCAATTATGGCATCATTGAACCCTGGTTTAGACCAAAAAAGGGCGGATTTAAGCCATTTTTAGCCATTTTAGACCCTTAAATCATCCATTACTATAGCAATACCACGCCTAGAGCCTTCAAAACACGTCATAATGTGTTTCAGAGGCGTAAAAACCAGTTAAAACTGTTTTTACTATGATTGTTTCATCTTAAGGGTAGTTTTCCCCTCTTGGCAACAGCTAAAACTACCCCAGTTGGTATCAAAACCTCATCATCAATTGAGTCCACAGACCCTGTAACTCAATTCCAGGCCAAAAGTGATGAACTTTTGCGTGAATTTTGACATCCCACGCCTGTCAGCAAGGATTTTGGGGGTCTAGCTCCCCCTTAGAGCTGGAGTTCCTTTTCCCCCCCAAATTTAATCTTTCCAATTTATTTTTCCTTTAATTCCTCATCATGTATTAGACTTATAATTTACATATGTAATTCAATTCAATTCTACAGTAAAATACAGTAATAATTGACACCTCATATGTAAATCAAAGTTCACTTATGTAATAAACACGCACATTTTGACATTTCAATTGAATTCAATTGAAAATACTTCAACTCCTCATAACATCTAAACTAAACACAACACCTCAATTTTAACACAAAAATTGATGCTTAACACCACATGTGGTGCGAATTAAATTGAGGTTTTGAGGATTTTCAACTTTTGTATTGAAAATACTAAAAACTTAATTTAAGCTTATTTAGAGTTGAGTTACAAGAATTTCACTCAGAGGTGACCCCACCTGATTTTTTATGAGGAATCCAATGGTGAAATAATTTTTATGTATTTATTTATTGGATAAAAAGTTGTAATAGTTTTTATTGCAATTTTTTCCAAATTTATTTATTTTTTCACAATTTTGTTAAAATTTCATTTTTACTTAATTTTTTCAAATATAAATGTAATTTTATACTTTTAAAATTTATTGTATTCTTATTTTTAAATTGTAATTAATTTTTTTTTTTAATATAATTTTATATTTATATTTTTATTTTCATTTGAATAATATAACTAAAGTTATTTTACTTATATTAATATGTTATTTTTTGTATATGTGGTCTTTTGGGTATATGAAATTACCTCTAAGGCTCACATTCCCTCCCGCTAAAAAAGAATATTACGTTGTAATATTGGTGTTTCTAGTGTGTCTGAATCTCCTGAGGAGTTTGGTAGCTTCTGGTATATTGTTTTCTTCTAACCATTCATCTTCACAAGTTGGGTCACTGTACCTAACATGGTATTCTGTAAGATGTGACTATGAAACTGATGATAATATTACTATTAATCAACAGTACTATGTCTGTTCTTATAAAATATAATAATAAAGTATTATTATAACCACAATTAAATAATTAAAAAATTATTTCTTTCACGTGTTAAGCACTACTAGTGATTTTAACAGTGAGCAAGTAATTGTCTACTAGAATCAATTAAAAGAAGAATTTAATAATAAAAACTTCTTTATTAAAATAATAAAATTATTTTAATATATAATTATCTTTTGCAAGAATAATTATAAAGATAATTCTTGAAGAAAACTATTACTAGAGAAAAACTTTAAGAATTAAGAATAAATGACTCACTAATACTCCAAAGAACTTATTGATAGATAAGAGTAGAGAAATTTGACGTAGAATTGTGGATTTAAGGGATCAAAAGGATTTATAACAGTATTACAACAATATATAGTTGGATTCTAGGATTTCACGTCTTTCTGGATGATTTGGAAAGATTTAAAACACTTAAGAATAGCTTTAACTAATACTTACTTGTTGGTAATAATGATTTAATAAATTGATAAGATGATCATACGGAAAAAACAGCAAGAATAGGCTTCTTTTAAGTCAAAAACAGCCCACAGAGGCGTGCCATGGAGCAAACTGAAAAACCAGTGAGTGAGAAAACAATAAACCCTTTTTGGATTAATGATTGCATCATCTGTTGTCACGTAAGATTATCATAATTACTTAATTGATGCTTTTACGTGACTACCAACCCCAATATGGTTAAGAATAAAAGGAGTAAAATCTGTAAATCTTCTTTTATTCTAAAATAATCATTGATTTCTCAAAGTTATCAATGTTATTGCCAATTTCATCACAGGTTGTAATTACTGTGAATTTTTGAAAATTCAGTGTTTCACGTAGAATGGTCAAAAATGGACTGTAAGTAAAACTTTTAATTTTACCAGTAAAACCATAATTCTTTTTGGTTGTACCATAGATACGACAGTTCTCCATTGGTCCTGAAAGTTTCAGGAAGATTCATTAAGAATTGTATTTTTAATGAATTTTTGAAGTTTTTACCTCATTTCTACGTAGAATTGCAAATAGCAGTATTTTGCTGGTTGCTATGAGGTAAATCAATGAATATGGATCCCAAAAGGGTTTAATTACTCTTTTAGGGTCTATTCATGGAAACTCATCCAGAATTGACGTGGTTACAGGAGCCTAAGTAGCTTATTACCTCCTTGGCATGTCAAAATAGCAGGTTATTTGCTATTTTTCTTATGATTACAGTAGGTGTAACTTGGTAACCAAGTTCCCAAAGAGTTTTAGTTTACCAATTGGGCCAAGATGAGCCATGGATCCATGCTCTGGAGCTATCCACGCCTCTGAGGCCTCAGAAGTTGGGTACCCTGGCTCTCTTTGATGTCTTTTGTCCCCCTTGCCTAATTTTTACGTCAAAATAGTAATTTAAGCTTCAAGTGAGATATCCACTATGGGTGTACCAAAAGTCTATGTAAGAATACCATAATATTAAGTGCTCAAAACATGCATAACACTATTCTTAGTGTATATGTAACATGGGATTTCTCACTTTCCCATTATTTTGGCTAAAAATCAAGAAAAACAAAAATTTTCACGGATCTTTTATGTGGTATTAATGATGTGGTATTGAAGTATTTTCCATTTTACCACCTTAAATACTTAAATTGAGCTTATTCACTCTATGGAGCTACCCTAGGTGAATTTTTGTGTAGAATCCAAATCTGGCCTTAAATCCATGGATTTACTTACTCAATAAAAAGTTATTCATCTTTTCCGAAATTGAAAATGACGAATTTTGGATATATGCATGACTTATGAGTTATGCATAATTCAAAATTTCTTTTTAAGATAATTGTGGCCTATTTGGGTATGTAAAATATACCTCAAGGCTCACATATTCCCTTACTTTCTTGGTTCTTAATTTCCTTTCTTTAAGAACTTTGGTAATTTTCTTAGTACCAGACGTCTCAATAGGAGGTATAACTTGGGGAATCTTATTCCTCAAGGGAAATTTCTCAGCATCACTAGATTTATATGGCTTTATCAAGCTTACTGGAAATGTAGGGTGCCTATTGCTAAGTTCTTCAGATAACTCTACTTCAACAGCATTTTCTCAATGGAGGGCCTTAATCACAAAAGGTCCTGCAAAGGAGTCTTTCAGCTTTTTACATCCTTTGATGTTATTGAAGTTAGTGGTGGATACAAGAACTAGGTCCCCCACTTTGAAATCTGGAGTTGCATGTGATTTATCCCATTTGTCTTTAGCATATGCAAAAGAGTCCTCCATGCATCTTACTGCATGCTTTCTAGCTTTGTCTATCATTCCTTCAAAGCTAGCAGCTGTGGGATGTATTTCAATTAAGTCTGTCCTTAAGGAATCTTGGGGTAACTTGGGGTTCCATCCTTTTTCTAGAATAGCAGGAGTCTGCTTGGTACTGGCATGGATTGATGTTTTATATGCTAATTCCAGTGCTGGCAACAGAGTACACCAATCATGGGTAAATCCATCACAAGCTTTGAATTCAAGGCTATATGCACAAAATCTTCTCACCATGTCCTCTAAGGTTTGGATCATCCTTTCAGCCAGGCCATCAGTTTGTGGGTGGTAGGCTGTAGAGAAAGACAGTTTAGACCCAAATAATTGGTGAAGATTTGTCCATAGTGCTGAAGTGAATTTGGGATCTCTATCACTGATGATATTTGTAAATATCCCAGTCCATGACACTACTCTATTCCATATCAGAAGAGCTGTATCCATGGCTGTATCATCTTTGTGACATGGTAAAAATATTGGAGTTTTACTGAATCTGTCCAAAATTACTAGGCAAGCATTATTTCTTCTGTCACCTCCTGGTGGTAGGCCAGTTACCCAATCCATATGGATAATTTCCCAAGGTCTGTTTGGTTCTTCCATTTTTATCATTTTTCCAAGTCTCTTGCCAATGGATTTATTTGCCTTTTGGCATCTGTCACAGGTTTTGAAATACTCTGCAACATCTTTCTTCCACATTGGCCACCATATGCAGGTTTTTCCTTTTTCTCTTGTTCTGTCTTCAGACAGATGTCCTGAAAAGGGACTATCATGGCATTCTTTCAGTACAAGATTGATTAATGACCTGTCTACAACTGTCATGACACATGTGTGCTTGGTTCTGTGGTAAATTATACCATCCAGTAGGTTCCAAGGCATGTATTAGAGAGTTGTATTTACAGTTTTTGTTAAGTAATTGGCATAAGATGCTACAATTCTTATCTTGAGTATAACTGTTTCTGACTTCTTCAAACAAGGTGGTGTTTAAGTCTGTAACTTTTATTCCTTCTATTGGAATTTGTGGTGAAGCTTCTTCTGGCACATAAGCAGGGTTATCAATATTATTTGGTAATGGCCATCTGCTTAGTCCATCTGCATTCTTACTGTATTCTTGTATGGCTATTTGCCATCTGAGCATATGTCTGTTGGGTGTTTTCATGTTCAAAAGTGATTTGACAGCTGTACAATCTGTTATCACTTCAAAAACACATCCCTCTAAGAAGTAGTTCAATTTCTCTAAGGCCCAGAAAAGGCATAGACATTCCATCTGACTTGCTCCATACCTGGCTTCAGTTGGTTTGATTTGCCTGTATATGAAACATATGGGTCCTTCTACAGGTTTATCATTTATTATCTGAACTTGGTGAAGTGCAGCACCTAGTCCATCCCCTGATGCATCAATGTACAGTTTGAAAGGCAATTTAAAGTCTGGCATCAGTAAGAGTGGAGCAGTGGTCAGGACTTCTCTTAGAGACTCAAAAGCTTTGACTCTGTCAACAGTCATTTCAAATACTATGTCTTTGTCACATAACTTATAAAGTGGTCTTGCTATGGATGCAAAATCTTTAATGTGTTTCCTGTAATATCCTGCAAAACCTAAGAATGACTGAATTTCCTTCTTATTCTGAGGCATGGGTTTTAGCAATACTGCTGCAACTTTGTTTTTGTCAATTCCAAGGGACAAACCAGATACAACATGTCCTAGTGCTTTAAGCTCCTTAAATCCAAAATGACATTTCATCAAGGAGATTTTCATGCTTACTTATTTAATTTTTGTCAAAACTCTGGACAATCTGTAAATGTGCTTTTCCCAAGTCTTGGAACAGACAATAATATCATCAATGTAAATGATTAACCATCCCTCTGAGAGTTCTTCAGGGAAAATTTCATTCATCATTCTTTGGAAGTGTGAAGGTGCATTTTTAATACCAAAGGGCATCCTAAAGTATTCATACACTCCACAATGAACTATAATTCTCAAGAATTTTCTTGCTCTTGGTGTCACCACATTTTGATGGAATCGTTTAAGGGCATCCATAGTGGTTATATACACTGCTTGAGATATTTGAGTAAGGGCAATTTGGATTTTTGGTATTGGGTATCTGTCTGGAACAGTGTAAGTGTTCAGAGCTCTAAAGTCCCCAACCATTCAGGATTTTCTATTATGCCACGCCACTATGACTGGTGTAGTTATTTCTACTTCTTCATTGTGGCCTACTTTTCTTATTACACCAAGGTCCAGAAGTTCTTTGATATGAATTTCTAGAGCTTCCCTTGACTTAGGACTTGCTGGGGAAGCAGGTCTTCTTAACAGTGGTGGATAAGGTCTCTCAATGTTAAGAATGATGTCAACTTCATGACCAATAATTGCTCCTAGAGGTTCTTTGTCTGTAGCAAATGCTCCTCTGTGGTCATACAAAAGGGAAGAAAGTTCATTTTCTTGTTTATCAGTCAGATGAAGGCTTACTTCAGCCTCATTTAACTGTTCAGACTTGAATTTCTCTAACTCTAAGTTGACTGGTGATACTTTGTTTACTGTAATTTGTCTTTTAAATGGTAAAAAGGCAAATTTTTGGCGCTTATTGTCTCCAATAGTAAAGTATCTGTCTTTGTTATTATGTAAATCTATCCCATACATGATTAAATAGTCATTTCCCAATACGAAATGGGTACTAGAGCAATTTTCCATAACAACAAATTCAACTGTGATCCTTAAATTCCCATTTATGTGTGGGAATATGACATTGGTCAAAAAGATTCCTAATGCTTTCATTGGGTTACTTGCACTGTTGAATTTTATACCATCAATTGGTAACAATTGGTCTTCAAAATTTGGTACACAAGTCTTAAGAAAAGATTTTCCAACACAAGAGCAGAAGGCTCCTGGGTCAAGCAAAAGCTTGGTGGGCTTGTTGTCAATCACCACCTCTGTTATACAGGAGTTACCAGCTGTATAACCTTTTCCTCTGTTTGGTTTTGTCTTCATAAGCTGTGCACCTTGAACTTTTGATAAATCAACTTGACCATTGCTCAATTGTGGTAAGTGGGAATAAGATTCCATGATGTCAAAAGTGGCATTGATATTTTATATATCTTTTGAAGATTCAGAAAATATGGATGACTTATCATCTGAATTGTCTTCAATTATGTCTTCTTTTTCAACATCTGGTTCCTTTTCAATGTCAATCTCATTGATTTTCCCCCTTTTTGGACCTGTATTGGCTAAATGGGTGGTGCTTTGGCAAATATGGAATTTTCTGACTGTATCTGCAGATTTATATTTAATATTACCAGAATTTTCTTTGGGGTTTTTGTCCATAGAATCTTTCCAAGGTGTATTAAACCTTGTTTTGAGATTCACCCTACTAGAACCAATTTTGGTTCTTGTGGTTACTTCTTCTAGTATATTGATGATATCCTCTGCTGAAGATTGTTCAGTAGTCCTGCTTTTGATAGCATGCTCTAAGTCACCTCCACATTGTCTCAGAATTTTTCTATGGATCATAAATTCTGACATGTCAGGATAAAATGCTGTTAATCTTTCCTTTTGTTGAAAAAACCATGGTAAAGCTTTGTCTTTATCAGCATTAAATTTGCAAGATTCAAAGGCTGTTTCAACTTTAAACCTCCAAGCATCATTTGCCCATTTGTTGATGATTTGGGTTTTCCACCAAGTCCAACTCTGGTGTCCATGTGCTTGTCTCATTTTGATGTACCATCTGTGAGCTGATCCGGTAAACAAGGTGTTAAACCTGGCTGTTACCAATCTGTCTGGTAATTCAAAATCCTCTTTGATCATGCCAATACCTCTAATGAATTCCATATGGTCATACTCTCCTTCACCACTGAAGTGAGGCCATTCTTTAAGTTTTGGAACTTCTTTCAAGAGTGTTTGGCCCATTGATGGTTCCAAGTTATGAAAAGAAGTGGATAATTCATTTTTTAATTGTGAATTATCAGGATCCAATACTTGTGGATTTGGAATTCTTGTGCCCTCATTTTGTTTTAGAGGTGTAGACATTCTTGGTAAGGTGTTCAGTATTTGTTCAATGTCATTCATTTTACTGTTGCTACACCTTTGGGAATTTCAGTATTCATGTTGGAAGCTTTGTATTAAATTTATTACTTCAATTTTATACATGTCTTCCTTATGTGTCAGTTCTTGCCATAACTCTTTCTGTCTTGTATTAGCAGCAGTGACTTGATTCAATTTCATTGATAATTTTGATATTTCTTCTTGTGAAGCATCAAAACACTTTTTCAAGGCAATGGTATATGTCTTTACTTCAGTAAATGAATTTGAAATGTCATCAAGGACTTTCTTGTTATCTCTCTTGATAATATTTATGGCTTGTTTAATTCTTGTTCCAATTATGTCCTCAATATTGAATTTAGAATATTTATCTGTTAATTCTTTAATAATGGCAGATTGTTCATTTATTTTATTGTTAGAAGAATTATCATTATTGGAATTTTTAATTGTTCTTAAAACTTTTTCAAAACACATAAGTGTTTCATGAATTTGGCACAGACTCAGGTTGTTTGTTTTGATGTTGTTACAAATGGTTTCATTTTTATCAGAAAGATGTTTTTTCACGTCATTTATAGCATCATACAAATCTGGGATGGAATCAAATATATCAGAAATCATTTCTGGAATCTTACTCTGGCTTCCTCCTTCTTGTGTAATTCCATCATGGTTCTGGCCATCTGGAATACATTTTCCATGGCATCCTGCTGAATCTTTGGAATCCTGTAGCCTTGGCTGTAAGGCTTTGGGGCTGGTGCCTTCCCTTTGCCCTTGTTTGGAGCTTGTGGCTGCTTTTTCACATTGGAATTGCTGCTGTTGGCCACTGGGGCTGTTTTTGGCACTGGTTTGGGTGGTGGAGGGTTGTTTTTCCTCCATTCTAGTGTTAAAAGCATCATGTTTTCTTCTCCATAAATGGATGCCATCCATTGAGCAATTTGAAAGTGTTGGGATGGCCCAGGAATTTTCTTACTGTCAGGTAAGAATTCATGCAATTCTTCCACAGGTCTGCAAGGATCTGGTACTCCTTGAATTGAAGTGCATTGTTGTATGCATTGTGGCTGGCTTTGTATATGTCCACAGAGGCTTGTTGTGGCGGTGTCAGCTCTTTTTGAAGGTAAAATAGTATTATCAGCTTCAGAATGACCCAATTCAGTTGTTTGGAAGTAATCAACTGACCCTTTTCCTTCTGTACCTGATTGGCCTCTGCCATAATCATGTCTATTACCTTTTTGGGAGCTGCTTGAGGGGTTGTAGCTGGCTCCTGACCTGGTTGAAAGCATAATTATGGTTTAAAAAAGGCTTAAAATAGTATTTTTACGTCAAAAAACTTACTATTGGCCAAATTCTTAGCTTTCTGAAGACTTTTACTTATGTCCAAGCTAATCAATTCAGAAGATATTGGTTCAGGTTTATTATTTTGAGTCACAATAACAGTACTATTATGGTCTGAATTAATAGTGCTTGCAGGAACAATGCTGGTGACTGTTGAGGCTGTTTCAATGTTTTCTTGTCTTACCACGTTGTCAGACACTAAAATTAATGAAAAAGCCAATTAATTTAAGTAAAAAAAAGGTTATTTAAAAAAAGAAATAAAAATATAAGCCTCACTTATAATATGAAAAAAATTATTTTTTATGGACTTTTTGAATTATAAGTATTTTTTATATATTTTTAAATTTTTCAATATAAGAAAAAAGATTTAAAAAGAGTAAAAGAAATATGTCACAGCTAAAATATCACGGCTGGGCCCCCAAATGTAAGGTGTGGATATGAAACTTTGATTGAAAATCAAGTACTTTTCCTGTCCTCAAAATTTGTATAAGGTAAAAATCAATTAAAAATAGTATGAAATATTATTTTTAAGAGAAAACACGCCAATTTTACTGTTTATAACTTTATTAGTATAAAACAATAATATTATAAAAATTTATTGTTTTACCAACAATAAAAATTTATCCAAAAAATATTCTACAAGAGATATTTTAAGGCTACAAAAGAAATTTCTTCAAGAGCAATTTCAATTGGAATTAATTGAGCAAAGAACTGCAAGCAATTAATTAAAGAATAAAGTCTCTCAAAGAATATTAAAGAGAAAACACGCCCAAAAGTGACCAGAGTGAATTTGGAAACAAAGTGACAAAGTTAACAGTGATGAAAGATGCTTTAATTCAATTTTGGGGTGGTTCAGGGGTAAAAATGATTAGAAAAGCTACAAACAATGATTATAATAATTTTTTGACGTGGTTAAAAGATTTAAGATGATATAAGAAAGGTGGTTGGAATCCTTTATTGATTGTTTAACAATGTTTAAACTAATTATAAAAGGAAAAGATTCTAACATGAAGAGAAAAGTGGGGCAAAGAAGACATTCTTATATAGCCATCAATTCTCTTCCTCCAAAAGTAAAATTTGCTCTTGTCAGTCGTGAAAAACAGTCTGACAACAGAAAAGCCAATTTGGGCATCATTGAACCCTGTTTTAGACCAAAAAGGGCTGGTTTATGCCATTTTTAGCCATTTTTAGCCATTTTGGACCCTTAAATGAGCCATTACTATAGCAATACCAGGCCTAGAGCCTTCAAAACACGTAAGAATGTGTGTCAGAGGCGTAGAAACCAGTTAAAACTGTTTTTACTATGATTGTTTTATCTTAAGGGAAGTTTTACCATCTTGGCAACAGCTAAAACTACCCCAGTTGGTATCAAAACCTCATCATCAATTGAGTCCACAGGCCCTGTAACTCAATTCCAGGCCAAAAGTGATGAACTTTTGAGTGAATGTTTACATCCCACGCCTGTCAGCAAGGATTTTGGGGGTCTAGCTCCCCCTTAGAGCTGGAGTTCCTTTTCCCCCCCAAATTTCATCTTTCCAATTTATTTTTCCTTTAATTCCTCATCCTGTATTATACTTATAATTTACATATGTAATTCAACTAAATTGTACAGTACAATACAGTAATAATTGACACCTCATATGTAAATCAAAGTTCACTTATGTAATACACACGCACATTTTGACATTTCAATTGAATTCAATTGAAAATACTTCAATTCCTCATAACTCCTAAACTAAACACAACACCTCAATTTTAACACAAAAATTGATGGTTAACACCACATGTGGTGTGAATTAATTTAAGGTTTTGAGGATTTTCAACTTTTGTATTGAAAATACTAAAAACTTAATTTAAGCTTATTTAGAGTTGAGCTACAAGAATTTGACTCAGAGGTGACCCCACCTGATTTTTTATGAGGAATCCAATGGTGAAATAATTTTTATGTGTTTATTTATTGAATAAAAAGTTATAATGATTTTTATTTAACTTTTTTCCAAATTTATTTATTTTTTCACAATTTTTTTAAAATTTCATTTTTACTTAATTTTTTCAAGTATAAATGTAATTTTATACTTACAAATAATATTGTATTTTTAATTTTAAATTGTAATTAATTTTTTTTTTCATATAATTTTATATTTATATTTTGATTTTTATTTGAATAATATAAATTTTATTTATATTAACCTGTTATTTTTGTATTTGTGGTCTTTTGGGTATATGAAATTACCTCTAAGGCTCACATACTTAATGAAGAGGTTGAAGGATAACCTTTTGAATTGAATATGATTGAGGGCATTGCAAAATAATGTGGGTTTTCCAAGAAGGAGGGATGCACGAGGGCAATTGGGATCCCAAGGGTGGTATATATGCCCAAAAAGTCTTGAACTTTTATATGCTCTTCATACTTTAGTATGACTGATACAGTAATACAAAATGGTTACCTGTATGATTAAATGACTCACCATTCATTCAAAAAGTCAAAGAATCTATAGTGCAGACTTTGTTGGTACTTATCTGTATTATAGGTCATCTAACAGGAAAATACAAGCAGAAAAGTTTGTTTAGGTATTTTTACAACAAATAATTTCAGAAAAATCATATTAAAGTTCAATTGGGGAACCAAAACACCTGTACAATCTGCATTTTGCAATGGGGCATTGTTCATGGCAGCTATAATGAACAACCTCCCGTATGAAGAATAATTGGCTACGGGGGGTTGTTTGTGGCAGCTGTAACAAACAACCCCCCGTGTGAACAATAACTGGCTACGGGGGGTTGTTTGTGGCAGCTATAACAAACAACCCCCCGTATGAAGAATAATTGGCTATGGGGGGTTGTTTGTGGAAGCTATAACAAACAACCCCCCTTGTGAACAATAACTGGCTACGGGCGGTTGTTTGTGGCAGCTATAACAAACACCCCCCCATCTGAAGAATAACTGGCTACGGGGGGTTGTTTGTGGCAGGTATAACAAACAACCCCCCGTATGAACAATAATTGGCTACAGGGGGTTGTTCGTGGCAGCTATAACAAACAACCCCCCATATGAAGAATAATTGGCTACGGGGGGTTTTTCTTGGCAGCTATAACGAACAACCCCCTGTATGAAGCATAACTGGCTACGGGGGGTTGTTCGTGGCAGCTATAACAAACAACCCCCCGTATGAAGCATAACTGGCTATGGGGGGTTGTTCGTGGCAGCTATAACAAACAACCCCCCGTATGAAGCATAACTGGCTACGGGGGGTTGTTCATGGCAGCTATAACAAACAAACCCCTGTATGAAGTATAATTGGCTATGGGGGGTTGTTTGTTGCAGCTGTAACAAACAACCCCCCGTGTGAACAATAACTGGCTACAGGGGGTTGTTTGTGGCAGCTATAACAAAAAACCCCCTGTATGAAGAATAACTGGCGACAGTGGGTTGTTTGTGGCAGCTATAACAAACAGCCCCCTGTATGAAGAATAATTGGCTATGGGGGGTTGTTCGTGGCAGCTATAACAAACAACCGCCCATGTGAACAATAACTGGCTATGGGGGGTTGTTTGTGGCAGCTATAACAAACAAACCCCCATAGTCAATTATTCTTCATACAGGGGGTTGTTTGTTATAGCTGCCACAAACAAACCCCTGTATGAGAAGCATAACTGGCAACAGGGGGTTGTTTGTGGCAGCGATAACGAACAACCCCCCGTATGAAGCATAACTGCCTACAGGGGGTTTTTGAAGATGCTATGAATTTACCCTTCATTGACAGGCTGTCCAAGCATATCTGCTGCAGTCAAACCCTCATGTGATAAGAACACCCTATGGTTCATCAACCCTGATATTAGTGTTATTCAAAGAAGCTGATGTGAACCACCAGACAATTGGAAAAAAGGCTAATTCTCCACAGGGGGTTTTCAAATCAAGATGAGACCAACCATCCCTTACTTTGAATCAGCTAGTGCAAACAGAAGGCACAAATATTCTTGATTTTTTAGCTTGTGAAATTTCAATGCCTGATTTGAAATACACTAAAAAAAGTGTTTTTTCATATTCCCTCTCAGCATCAACATTGCATATATAAATCCTGCCATTAATCGAAAGTTCCTATTTCCCCCGTAGAGGATAGATCCATTTTTTTAAATATCCCTTCCATAGATAATTTGAATATCATGTTATATTGCATTGGTGTTATTAATACAATTTTGTGTGAAGTAACACCTTGTCTTCTTCATATCCCTCCATCAGCCACCTCCACATATTGGATTCAACTATCTCATGATTACAATAATGTGTCTGTCTACTTTGCCAATTCAAACAGCATTATTGGGAAATTACCAACAAATCTCTCATCAGCACTTATACCTCACCTCCCAAGTCCCCCCAAAAAAACAACTTATGGTCCAGCTGGTGGACTGAAATGCCTGGATTCAGACGATGAAGCACAATTCCTCTGTGAATGCGCTTTGAACTTGACTAATTCAATGATATCAACAATCAAAATTGGGATTTTACTGTTCACCACCTCTTCATATATGCAATATGCCCTCAAATTGTTTTATCAATATCATGTGCGAGTAAATGTGCCTATTTCTTATCAACCTGAAATGCATATCAACTGCCCAATGAGTCTACAGCTTACTCATATTTCCAAGCAATATTACTCTCCACCTTTATTGATTGATGAGTCATTGGATATTGCAAGTGGTTGTGACTTGCAACCTTTATATCCCCCCACCTTCATCATCAAAACTAAGCTACTCTATCATCAAGCACAAGGACTTTCTTTTCTTATAGATTGTGAATCTCCTAATTCTGTCTCGGGAATTGAATTTTCGAAAAGGATTTCTTCTCCCTCTAAAATTCTATGGAAACCTAAGATTACTAATGAAACAATAATCACCTCAAACTCTGATTTTCACCCACCATCACCTTTGGGATCAATCCTTGCTGATGACATGGGCCTGGCAAAATCATTGCAAGCAATTTCTCTGGTAGCCCACACTCTCAATTCTGCAAGAAACTACCAAAAATCCAATTTATCCACTATCAGTGGATGCCAAGCAACCATTATTGTGTGTCCTAAAAGATTGATTGAAAACTGGGAAGAAGAAGTAAATAAGCACACACATCCTAATAATTTGCATGTTCTTCGATACCATGGAAGTAATCGTTGCAAAGATTTCATCATTAAATCCGTTCAAAGCAATATCATCATCACAACCTATGAAACCCTCAGAATGGACTTCAGGTTAATACCAAAAGGGCCAGTTTATGATTATCAATGGTATAGATTAATTTTAGATGAAGCACAGTAAGTCAGAGCTGCAAAGTCATTTGGGTTTGAGATGCCATAATCAAAACTAATAACTTCATAATTTGGCTAACAGTGTTATTGGAGATTCTCATGCACATGTTCATGCTGCAATCATGTCCCTTCCAACAAAGAACCGACTATATCTTACAGGGACCCCATTAAATAATTCTCTCAATGATTACATGTTATTGTTTGGATTCATCTCTTGTAATGAGCCATTAGGCGCCCAGCCATGGGATGGTATATTACAAAAGCACCTTGAAACTGGCGATTAGAAGCCCTTTCATATGGTCACACGCCATTTGATACTACACCAATTGAAAACAGTGGTTCTTCCAAGTTTACCTCTTATATGTGAAGAAGAGGTTTGCAGGCCATTACCTCCAACTATTAGACTGTATTATGATAGAATTTTTATGGAAAACTTTTCTGAATATCTCTATACTGATGAAGCTAAGGAGGAAAAGAAGAAATCCGAGAGAAGAAATTTATTAGTTAGTATTCAGCAATTAAGACACTTATGGAATCATCCCATACTAGCAGAAACAGCCAGTTCAAGGGAGGAAGTTGATTATTCAAACTTCTCAGAAGTTCAAAGTATGTCAAGTCAATGTGAAAATGAACCCAATTATTTGATAAAGAAGATCACCACAAGTCAATGCCTTGAAAGCTGGAAGATACTGGAATTAATGAACCTTTTAAAAGAAGAAGTAATAGAAGTGCCAGAAGCCAAGTGTGTGATTTATTCTCAATGGACACAGTTTTTAGATTTGTAAGTATATCTTATACTTCATCTTACATGAACTTTCTGACTTATTTGCTAATATAAAGTCATAGGATTGGAATTGTCTTGGTCCATAAAGTATTAAGTTTTTCTCAAATTGATGGAAAAAACTCATCTAACAATCAACAAAAATCCCTCTCGCAGTTTTCTAGTATAAGTGATTGTAAAATTCTACTTGCATCTCTCATTGCTGCTGGTACAGGTCTCAATATTACGTATGCACGAATTGTATTTATAATGGTAAGTTTTGTAATAAGCAGAATTAAGTAATTAAGCTAATTACTTGCTTTAAAGGATCCACATTGGAATCCTTCCCAAGAATCACAGGCAATAAACAGACTACATAGAATAGGGCAAAGTAGAATCGTGAAGGTTTTCCGTTTCATATCACAAGATACCATAGAAATAAATATTCAAAGCGTATGATATGGAACCATTCAATCTTTTGGAAGAGAAATCTAATTGAAGGAAATTCTTTTTCATTAGTTAATAGGTTCAAGAGCATAAAAAGAAACTAATGAGGTAATTACTTATTTTTAGTCCACTACTATTTCTTTTAAATATCTAATTTATAATGCTTGATTAATTCAGGTCCACCGTGTTAATGACATTTGATTGGGAGAAATTATTGCTCATATAATAAAAAAAAGTGAGACCACCTTCTATACATTCAAGGAGTCAAATAAAACAGGAATTCCACCAAGTTTTAAGATAATTTAACAAATTCAAAAAAAATTCCAAACTCCTCCTTCAAAGCTACCCTCAAATATTTCATCTTTTTTTATTCCCAGACCTATTATTTGCTGCTGGGTAAGGCTCTTGAGGGCTCCAGAATCATAGGCTCGGTAGCTCAAACAACTAGGAATATTTACATCATCTTCATCATGAGTTGGGGGCTCTCTTGGAGGCTTTACTACCTTTTTGCGACTTTTACCTATGCTTTGGCCTAATCCCATTGACTCATCAATCTTGTACATGATCTTGTTTAAAATTGTTGAACACCAATGTAAATCTAATTTTCGCAGCTTGACCACTCCAGAGTTGTCAATTTATTCCTTGGTAGCTGAACAGACATGAGGGTCATCAAATTGGGAGGCCAATCGGAAATAACCATTCTCATTGCACCATTGTTGTCTTCTCTCTGCCAGCTAAAAAGAGAAACATTAAGTGCACATCAAGAATAATAATTACAAAAAACTTACCCTTTTTCTAGCTGCCTCTAACCTTTTCTTTTCTTTCCGTGCTGAAATGAAATCCACACCTTTCTGTTTGTTGCGATACTCATTAGATTAGTATGTGAAATACGTCTCCAGAATTGCTGTATCTATTGCATGATTATTATGGTCAGGAGACCAATAATAATTGTTGTATTCACCAGATCTCAATGCAATATCAAATGTGCAATAGAACAAAGTCGCCATCAGTTCATTATAAGGATGCTTCCATCCACTACACCAATCAAATGTAAAGTGTGTCAACTCTAGTGATTTGACTTGTGTATTGACATAACTCTTGAAGGCCTTGCTTTGTATGTTCTGTGAGGCAGTAGCAGTCAATTGGTGTGGATAGAATGCAATTATTTTCCCACGAATTAAAGCCAGCTGTTTTTCTGCATCATTTGGTGGATCAGGAAGTGTGGTAATGTCCCTGGCTACCATATTGAGGATTTCACGGCAGTGTATCTGAACAATTGTACGCATTGATTTGCTTCCATCTGGAAGTACTCCCTTCAGTTCCTTCAGATGTTCTTTTTGTGATTTTCTCTTTGCTGATGCACTATTTTTTTTCTCAAACCTTTGTTAGATCGGGCCCTTGCATGTCTAGCATATTGATCTTCATTCCCTGTGTTTTCAATAAATTACCATTAATACATTATTACACCAAACAAATGAATTTATTTACATACCATCTGAGTCACTAAAAAAGGATTCATGTAAATAATTATCTATAGCTAATTCTTGTGAAGTTGATTTCAACTTTCCCTTGTTATTTTTTGAAAGATTGGTCCCACCCTTATGTCTTGAATAATCTGCCATTGTTTTTGGTCCCAGATTATCATTTTTTGGTGGAATCGTAACGCGGCTTGTTGATGCTACTGAGGATGCTGCAACTATCTGCTCCTGATAATTTGAAACTTGATGTTCAGGCTCCTGGGCTCAGCTAAAATGGATAGTTTCAAAGAAGAAATTAAGTTTAATAAATGTTCAGTATGCACTTGAAGAACCATGTTTTAAGCTCACTTGCCCACTCCTTCCCTTTGGAGCTTTTCATTTGGTATATAGGATTTGAAACAGATTTAATCTGTATGGGTGAAGAGTAACCATCTTCACTACCTGTATTTATCAAGATTCAAAGACCAATAGGGTTTTAGAAAATATAATATTTGATCAATTTTGGGATGAAGAATTACTATCTTACTCCTCATTACTCTGTTCAATGCGTATTCTTTGTTTTTGATTTTCCTTTGTATATGAATTCCTTGAAAATGGAAAAGAAAATAATCCTGGCCTTTGTGTTTCAATGGGTACTTTGGCCTGATACAAATCTTTAGGTTCTGTGGGGATGGAAAATGGGTCAGACATGCGTTTCCTCTTTCTCTCTTTCCCTATTGAATAATTTCTCCAGTTAGCTTCTATTAAATTAATTTTGGATACAAATGGTCACTTTAATAACCAAGCCAACCATGAATTTTCCTAGGCCAGTATCGACCAAACCTTGGAATATCTGGTCCATATGATACCTGATAAATTCATTTGTAATTACAGTAATGAAAAAAGAACATACTTGATAATTCTTCTTCCGAACTTGAGTTAATTCCACATTCATTGGATTCAAATATCTGGTGCACTCTTTTTGGGACTGAAATCATCTTCCTACCAGGAACTTCTGCACAAACAATTTGAACAGGGATCTGCCTCAAATTTGTTGGTGTAGAGATTTGTGGATTTTCAAATTCCATTGGGAGAAGGACCCCGAGTAGACATCTGGATGGAAGGATGCTCCATAACTGATGAATTTCCTTTAAGACTTGAGGAAGAGCTGGGACCCGGTTTCAAGGTTTCATCAAAATGAACCCTGCCGTTGTTACGTTCTGATGGAACTGAGGCTTTCCCAATTTGCGGATGGTTTCTAGCGTTCTCTTCTTGAATTTGAACTTCTGCCCTCTGGTGAAAAGCCTCAAATTCAACAATTTCAGCCTGGCCTGCAGGTTGAGATTGATTATAATCTATGAAATATATCAAGAATAGTTAAAACCTCCTATTTTGTGGTAATTAATATGTAATTGAAAGTACACCTGTAGATATAGATTGATGGGAAGCTTTTGGCGTCTCCAGATTAAGATCAGACATTCCACTTTCCTCTGATTCCTTGGATTCTGTTCAGCTTACATCAAAAAATAAGTACATAAATATTATTATAATAATTAATTACTTACCTGATCCACTTGTGGAATATTTAACCAATGGTTTTATTTGAACTAGCTTCAATGGGTTTGGAATTGCTGGCCTATTTGCAGCACCAGATACTTCTGGGCATGATGATTTCTCTTGCAAGCTCGTCTTACTGGGACTTGGTGGATATTCCACCCTTGATGAAGGAGATTGTGTCTGATGAATCACACCACTGGGAATTGGGGGTACAATTGATGGACCACCCACTTTTGGTGAGGATATTGGTGGACCAGCCACTTCTGATGAAGATTGATGTATTGAGCTGGTAGTCTGTGGAGGTGGGGTTCGTGTGGTAGATTGATGTATAGCTTCAGGGGCTTCTTTATCTGGAAAAAAAGGAATTATGATTAAAAAAGCATATGAAATAAGCTAAAATTCTAAATATGGAGCTCACAATCATCAGAGCTATCTGTCATGCTAGCAGGAAGTGAGATATTATATGGATCTATGTGGTATGAATGATTCAGTTTTAATTGAAAAAATTTGTTTAGAAAATGATGGTAAAGGTATGTGCAAATTATTCACTTGGAAAGGAAGCGCATGGGATAATCTTAGGCACAGGTATCTTACATATAAGATCAATCCTCAATACTATGTATCCCATTATTTAATTATAATAATGAAATCAAGGCTGATTCAATCATTTTCCAAAGATCCATTATTCATCAACCATCTGGACTGCCTTTATATTATTGTTTCCATAGCAATTAATTGTATTCAATCTATGATGACTTGAAGTTTGATATGAAAGCCAATCATATGGCTCATTTCTCAGACACTTACTTATCAATTGTTGATTAATATAGGTGATAATGGTATTAATACATGCAGATAATGATTATTTGTGTAAGGAGCCTATCCATAGATCAGGAACAACAAATAAGAAATAATTTGGGAAACCCATCCTCTACACATTATTGCCCATTGTACAGGTAGTCAAATGCTTTCTCAAAGGGGATTGATGCACAGGGTTTGGCTCAAATCCGTGATTGAATTTAACCTTGTATTTGAAGGTGGATTTTCGATAGTGGCTTGTTTGAAAAAGCTAGGGTGAACCAAACTCTTTTTGGAACTTGATTCTTTGAAAAAACTCTTTGGCTTATTTGACTTGCAGCTATGACAAACAAAACCACATATGGGTGTAATGAAAAATGGAAGGTTGCTTTTAGAAGATATGTAAAACAACCCCCCATATCAAGGGTCACAAGAAAAAGGGTGGTGTTCATACCAGTTGTGATAAAAAACCCACCAATAGATGAGTAATATCAAACAAGGTGCTGTTTTAAGAAGCTTTAACAAAAAATCCCCTAACAGAAGGGTAATAGGGAATGGGGGGTTGTTCAAAGGAGCCAGAAAGCACAATCCCCCAACAGAAGGTTAATAGGCAACAGGGGGTTGTTCAAAGGAGCCAGCACAAACAATCCCCGACAGAAGGGTGATAGGAAACGGGGGGTCTTTCATGGCAGCTATGATGAACAAACCCCCGTAGGAAGGCCAATAGGAAACGGGGTTTTTTGAAGACGCTAGAACAAACAATCCTGGCAGAAGGGTAATAGGCAACAGGGGGATGTTTGAAGCAGCTAGAATGAACAACCCTCAAACCACCCAGTAGATGAGTAATACCAAACAAGGTGTTGTTTCAAGCAACTTTAACAAACAATCCCCCAAAAGAAGGGTAATAGGCAACAGGGGGTTGTTCAAAGGAGCCAGAACAAACAATCCCACAACAGAAGGGTAATAGGCAATGGGGGGTTGTTTGAACAAGCCAGAACAAACAACCCCCAACAGAAGGGTAATGGGAAACGGGGGGTTGTTTGTGGCAGCTATGACGAGCAAACCCCCGTAGGAAGGCTAATAGGCAACAGGGTTTTTTGAAGACACTAGAACAAACAATCCTGGAATAAGGGTAATAGGTAGTAGGGGGATGTTTGAAGCAGCTAGAATGAACAACCCCCAAACCACCCAGTAGATGAGTAATACCAAACAAGGCGTTGTTTCAAGCAGCTTTAACAAACAATTCCCCAAAAGAAGGGTAATAGGCAACAGGGGGTTGTTCAAAGGAGCCGGAACAAACAATCCCCCAACAGAAGGGAAATAGGAAATCGGGGGTTGTTTGAAGGAGCCAGAACAAACATCCCCCAACAGAAGGGTAATAGGAAACGGGGGGTTGTTTGTGGCAGCTATGACAAACAAACCCCCATAGGAAGGCTAATAGGCAAGGGGGGTTTTTGAAGACGCTAGAACAAACAATCCTGGAAGAAAGGTAATAGGTAACCGGGGGATGTTTGAAGCAGCTAGTATGAACAACCCCCAAACCACCCAGTAGATGAGTAATACCAAACAAGGTGTTGTTTTAAGCAGCTTTAACAAACAATCCCCCAAAAGAAGGGTAATAGGGAACGGGAGGTTGTGCAAAGGAGCCAGAACAAACAGTCCCCCAACAGAAGGGTAATAGGCAACGGGAGGTTGTTTGAAGGAGCCAGAACAAACAACCCCCAACGGAAGGGTAATAGGAAATGGGGGGTTGTTTGTGGCAGCTACGACGAGCAAACCCCCATAGGAAGGCTAATAGGGAACAGGGGTTTTTGAAGACACTAGAACAAACAATCCTGGAAGAAGGGTAATAGGTAGTAGGGGGATGTTTGAAGCAGCTAGAATGAACAACCCCCAGACCACCCAGTAGATGAGTAATACCAAACAAGGTGTTGTTTCAAGCAGCTTTAACAAACAATTCCCCAAAAGAAGGGTAATAGGCAACAGGGGGTTGTTCCAAGGATCCAGAACAAACAATCCCCCAACAGAAGGGAAATAGGAAATCGGGGGTTGTTCGAAGGAGCCAGAACAAACATCCCCCGACAGAAGGGTAATAGGAAACGGGGGGTTGTTCGTGGCAGCTATGACAAACAAACCCCCATAGGAAGGCTAATAGGCAAGGGGGGTTTTTGAAGACGCTAGAACAAACAATCCTGGAAGAAGGGTAATAGGTAACAGGGGGATGTTTGAAGCAGCTAGTATGAACAACCCCCAAACCACCCAGTAGATTAGTAATACCAAACAAGGTGTTGTTTTAAGCAGCTTTAACAAACAATCCCCCAAAAGAAGGGTAATAGGGAACGGGAGGTTGTGCAAAGGAGCCAGAACAAACAATCCCCCAACACAAGGGTAATAGGCAACGGGAGGTTGTTTGAAGGAGCCAGAACAAACAACCCCCAACAGAAGGGTCATAGGAAATGGGGGGTTGTTTGTGGCAGCTATGACAAGCAAACCCCCGTAGGAAGGCTAATAGGGAACAGGGGTTTTTTGAAGATGCTAGAACAAACAATCCTGGCAGAGGGGTAATAGGTAACAGGGGCATGTTTGAAGCAGCTAGAATGAACAACCCCCAAACATAAGGGAAATGGGCTAAGTGGGGTAGTTCAAACCAGCTATTTCAAACAAACCCCCATGAAAATCTAATACAAAATGGGGGTTGTTCAAAGAAGCTAAAACAAAAACCTCTCAGACTGATGGGTAATGATCCATGGGGGGTTATTAGAAGTAGCTGTAGAAAACAACACCACATTTGGAGGTCAATGGAGAATAGGGATTTTTAGCTTCAGTTGTGGCAAAACCCCATGTTGAGAGGGTAATAATAAACAAGGAATTTTTATTTTTATCAACTGTTTTGAAAAATGACTCATTCAAGGGGTAATTAATCATGAAAGGTTGTTCCAATCATATATTTGAGAGAATCCCCTGTAAAAAGGATAATAATAGCAGGGGGAAGTTTCAATGACAAATTATGAAGAACAACACATCAAAAATTAGGTTTTAAACCCACTGAATATGTTGCTTTTGATCAACTATAGTATACAACCCTGTTTGAGCCATTGCATATCACTACCTTTCCTATCTAAATTTGGAAGCATAGCTGTGAAATGAGTTACTAGTTGGAAAGTAATCTCTGCCATGATATCTTGAAATGAGATTTTTAATAATTTGGTTTGTACCAGCTGTACACAGGTGTATTCCAATTGAAAATAAGAATATAAGTATTTATATATAGCCCTTGCATTTGAAAAAAGCCAAGTCCATAGCTTATTTTTTCTCTTTTTAATATTTAATCATACTAATCTCAAGCTAACACCCTACCTCTTAATAGCCCTTGATGAATTTTAAAAGTTATTCAAAACTGAAGATTTGCCTATGTAAGGAATGCATCAAAAAAACACATCATTCACCCTCTGGTATCTCTTGTGGCCTAGCGTTCACCAAAAATGATTATATATATCATATTGACAAGATTTCAAAACAAATTCAAGATAAAACACAAGCTATTGGCTTTAATTCTGATGCTGAAATCAACAATCACAGGTCTTCATGTGCTTCTCTGGTTATAGCATCTGAAAAGTTCCATCAGGAACAGACATTTGATAATTCGATACATTCTGACCCAATGTCAAATTTGGAACATTTTGATTGCTCATTTTGGTCCTATCAGCATTTGGTACAAAATAACAATTCAGGCATTACAGCAATGATTATCACCGCCATAATGGGTAGCTATCATGATATTGGCCGCAAGGCATCCAGGTTCCTCCTCCCAGCTTTAAAAGTCTTAATAGAACAATCGCAGAAGAAGCAAGAAGAGGTATTCAAGGAAAATAAAATAAAAATACCAAAGGATCCAATTTCTGTCTATCAATGGTTAAGATTGGATCCTACACTTGTTTCTTATGTTTCCTGTCCTGAATGCTGGGTTTTGGCTTCCCAATGTGAAGTAGAAGGCAATTCAAATATTGAATGTCATAGGTACCTTGAGCCCCATGAAATTCAAGCTCCATGTAATGAACCACTGGGAAACATTATTGATTTACCTCATCTACCCCTGAAAAAGAATTTCTCACCCCACAAGCTTTTCTACTATCAAACTTTCAAGTCTTGGCTGAGGCGCTTTCTTCAAACACCAAAGATCCATTTATTGCTATCTTTGCACATTGAAGCTCAAACTAACTCTGAGTTAACAGACATTTGGCAAGGTGAAATTTGGAAGAACTTCAAATGGAATCAAGAATCTCCATTTCTTACAAAGCCTGGGCATCTTGCATTTTCACTATATGTTGATTGGTTTAATGCCTTTGGAAATTCCATCCGTACCTCCAGTACTGGAGGTATAATGCTGGCTTGTCTCAATCTTCCTCCTGAAGTACATATGAAGCCAGAAAACATTCATATTCCAGCCATCATTCCAGGACCAAAAGATCCAAATGGTGAACAGCTTAATTACCTGCTGAGACCGCTTGTTGAAGAGCTCAAAGAGCTTTGGAAGGGTGTTCACTTTTTTCCAACCAGAAATTCCAACTCAGGTGAAACCATTCGATTAGTCATTTTGACTGCTATTGGTGATATTGTGGCTATTAGAAAGATAACTGGGTTCATTTCACATTCAGGTTCAATATTCTGTAGCTTCTGTACAATCCACAAAGATCATATTGAAGATATCAAAACATATATATGGCCTAGCAGAAAGTTACGTTCACATAAATAATATGTGGATTGCTGGCTAAATTTCTTAACTGCTACTGAGCGAGCTTCATTTTTCAAGGAGAAAGGTGTACACTATTCAATCCTTGAAGATCTTCCTTACTGGGATGCAACGAAAATGGTATCTTTAGATATTATGCACAACTTATTATTAGGTGTAGTCAAGGATCATGAATTTTTTAAGCTATGTATTCCTGAGTCAACATGGAAGAATAAAAGAAATAAGTCAGAAGAATTGGGAATTTTTGAGAATGATTCCACAGATAGTGATGATATTGAAGTGATTATTTCTAGAAAATAATGGAGAGGATTACAGAATGAAGCACAAAACCCAAGCAATCAGTTTAAAGCACAAGAAAGCTCAACAAGCAAGATGAAGAGTAGTGATAATATTTATTTTTCCTCCCTGACAGAGCCTTACAATGATGATCCAGACTTTATTCCTATCAGCTCTGAAATCAATGTAGAAGGATTTGATTTATCATTTCATTAATATGGAGTTTATAACCATGAAAATATGAAAGACTTATCTCAAATAGTAGAACAAACAACTATTCCTTCTTTCTGGACAAGGGTCCCAAAGAATCTTGGCTCAGCAAAACATGGAAGTCTCAAGGCCACTGAATGGGAGCTACTATACAAGGTCTACTTACCTTTCTCCTTTTTAGTTTCTCAGATTGAGGGGAAAGAAACTTCTTTGGGAATTATGAATAATACATTCTTACTTATCAGATGTTTAAATATTGCAATGTCTGCAAATGTAACACAGAAGAAGGTTGGTGATTGGAAAATACTTTGGTCAAAATCTCAAAAGTCCTGTCAAAAGCTTTTCTGTAAGGATGAGTCTATGTTGAAGAAGTAATAAGGCTATTTACAACTAGAACTATGACTGTGACACGGTAAAAATAGTTTTTAAAATATAATGAAGTTGATAATGGATGATTAAATTAAGATTTTAAGGGCTTTACTATAGAGATATACTGGTGGTGAGCGCTGCTGAAAGCCCTGGGTGCAGCTTTATCTGTTGGGTTACAATAATAAAAGACTACAATAATGAAATTTATAATTATACCTGATTATTAACCAAGAGTAAAACTGTTTTTGACAGTTTACTACATAGGTTATTCAAGAGCAGGATGAGGAGATGATTTTGGCTGTGAAAAGCCCTCCTTTTATCCTGAAATTGGGGTGGAAAGGCTGCTAGACCTTTCCACGTAGAGGAAGTCAAGATTTTTCACTCTCCAGGACAGGCTTGTGGTTTGCAAACAGCCTGTATACCATGTATTGGGCTCAGATGTGGTTTTGAAACCACATCTGGGCGGTTTTCACCAATACAGGGTGAAATTTTTCATCTGGGGACCTCACAGCCTGATTCTGACATGTATGACGCGTAGAATGCTGTACAGAAACTGTATAGGACCCCAGCATTGGCTGACATATGAGGTATTGAAGTAAAAACATTCTTCTTTGTCTATTTGACACCTCATATTCATGATTATGAGATATTATCCCATGGTAAGGCTGTATATGACAGCAGGTGGGATTTTAACCTTAAACCAGCCATAACTCTGTCAGATTTTGAGATATCAGCCTCAAAATTGGTTCATTGGATAGCCCTGTATAAGCCCTACACAATGGTGCCCAATTTGGTATGGTTATCATTAAATATGGCAAAGTTATCCCATGTACAAGGTTTTTTGTACATAGGCGTGGTTTGCGCAAAAAGCTGTATTGAGCTTGTTTGCCTCATAACTTCTGTTATAGTTGAGATATGAAGGAGTGGATGGCACCATCAGATATCCCTGGTTGTTCTCTTTCCAAAGATACCCCACTTCAGGTATCCCACACTAAAACTGTAGAAGTTAGATGAGAGGTGAATGTTTTGTTCACCCTTATTTGGCCTGAAATTGACCATAACTCCAGTAATATTGGTTCTAGCTCAGTTTGGCTGGTACCATTGGATAGCCCTGGCTTAGAGCTTCATTTTGAATACCCATTTGATGGGGTTAAGCCTCTCCTTCTGGATTTTAGATGAGAGGTGAAAATTAAGGTTTATGCTCAGCAATAACTTTGAGCAGGAATAACTTTGTTATTTCTTGTCCTATGGTGATGGGACCTATATTTTCAGAAAGAGGTGAGTTTCCTCTATCGTTTGATACCTTTTCAGCTAATTTGGCTCAGTTCCATGTTTTGGTGGTATCTTGGCTATACCATTGGTTTATGGTATTTTGGCTGTCATGCTTGTGCTCTGGTTTTGAGTCACAGGCTGACATACCCTCCCTCCAAAAAATGCTCATCATTGATGAGACTGTTCAGTCCTCCTAGAGGCTCTGAATCTCCTTAAATGAAGGTTCCCATCTGGTATGGCATCTTCTGCAAACCATTTGTCTTTATCTGCTGTCTGGTTCTTGAATCTGACTAGGTATTGTCTCTGATCCTTCCCATTGAATCTGATCTTCCTCGTCCTCATGATCTTACTCACAGGTCCAGGGGAGTCCTCCACTTCCACTATCTCTTGTGGTGTGGGATTCTTCCTCCTGGAGGGGAATTTATCCTCCTCTGTCTGGAAGTATGGTTTGACCAAACTCATTGGAAAGACTGGGTGTTTCCTGGAAAACTCCTCAGTGAGCTTGACCTCTACTGCATTCTTCCCTATCAACTTAATTATATTGAAGGGCCCTACAAATGAGTCTCTCATTTTCTTGAGTCCCTTGAGATTGTTAAAGTTCAGTGTAGACACTAACACCTGGTCCCCTTTCTTAAAGTCAGGTTCCATGTGTGATTTGTCCCACCTCTGCTTGTTATACTCTTTGGCCTCAGCTATGCATTTGGCAGCAGTGTCACAGGCTTTCTTCCACATATCATGGAAGTCTTTGGCTGTGGGGTGGATGGTTAGAAGATTCTTCTTCAAGTGATCCACTGGTAACAGGGGGTTCCACCCTTTCTCCACCAGTGCAGGTGTTTTACCTGTGGTGGAGTGCTGGCTTGTATTATAAGCCAGTTGGACTGCTGGTAAGAGGGTAACCCAATCATGGGTGTATCCCTCATGGTCCTTGTATTCCATGCCATAGGCACAGAATCTTCTGAGGATGTCCTCCATTGTTTGGATCATCCTTTCAGCTAGGCCATCTGTTTGTGGATGGTAAGCTGTGGAAAAAGCAATTTTGGTGCCAAGCATGTCATATAAGTTAGTCCAGAATTCAGATGTGAATTTTGGGTCCCTATCACTAATGATGATCTTAGGGACTCCACAGGTGGATATGATGTTATTCCAAAACAACAGAGCAGTATCCATGGCTGTGTCTTCTTTATGGCATGGTAGACACCTCATGCTCTTTCTGAACCTATCAACTATGATCAAACAGGCATTGTAGTTTTCTTTGCCTCCTGGGACAAGTCCTGTAACCCAGTCCATGTTGATGGTTTCCCATGGGTGCTTGGGTTCTTCTATGTGTTGAAGTAACCCATACTTCTTCCCATGTTTCCTATTTGCCTTTTGGCATCTTTCACAAGTGTTGATGTATTGAATCAAATCTTGTTCCCACTTGGGCCACATATTTGATTCTCTCATATGCATCCCTCCTCTCCTTGGTTATTTCAAAAACTACATCTTTTGAACATAACTTGTATAAACTACTAGTTATGTGCGCAAAATATTTGATATGGTTTCTATAGTAGCTAGCAAACCCAAGGAAAGATTGCATCTCTTTGATGTTCTTTGGTACTGGCTTTTGCAGTACTGCTGCTACTTTGTTCTGGTCAATTGCCAGACTAAGACCTGAGACTTTATGTCCCAGAGCTAGTAGCTCTTGTTGGCCAAAATTACACTTTTTGAGTGAAATTTTCAGATTGATGGGTATACATTTACTTAGAACTCTGTCTATGTATTGTACATGGTCTTCCCATGTCTTTGGGTATATAATGATATCATCAATATATACTACCATCCAGCCTTCCATTATTTCTTCTTGGAATATGGTGTCCATCATCCTTTGGAAGTGGGCTGGTGCATTCTTAATGCCAAATGGCATTCTGGTGTACTCAAATATTCCCATATGGCATATTATTCTGAGTAATTTCATGGAGTTTGGTTTAACTCCATTTTGGTGGAAGCCTTTCATACAATCCATCTTGGTTATGTATTTGGCTTTTGCCAGTTTATCCAAGGCATGGGGTATCCTTGGTATAGGGCACCTGTCTGCTTTTGTGTAGTTATTCAGGGCTCTGAAATCTCCTCACAATCTAGATTTGCCATCATGCCAAGTGATTAGGACAGGAGTGGTGATTTCCACTATTTCATTATGTCCAATCTTCCTGATAACATCCATATCGAGGAGTTCATTGATGTGTTTCTCAATTTCTTTCCTGGTTTCCAGGCTTGCTGGATAAGGAGGTCTTCTCAGCATGGGTGGATAAGGCCTTTCCACATCCAGATATAGTTCTATATCATGGCATTTGATCTTGCCTAATGGTTCTTCACCAATGGCAAATGCTGGTCTGTTCTTTCTCAGCATCTTCAGTAAACTTAGTTTTTGTTTACTGGTGAGGGTAGTGCTAAATTGTTCCTCTCTGAATTCCTTCGGAAGTTCTTCTAGTGGATCTTCAGAAGATATCTGGTATATGTCAACTGAAAATTTCTTTTCCTTGTTAGTACCAATGGTTATGTGCCTATTTTTACTGTTGTAAATGTCTATGCCATACATCCTCTGGTAATCTGTTCCCAGTAAAAACCCTTGGATGTGGGAATCATTAAGCACTACAAACTCTGGATTGAGTCTGATATTACCCTACCTGTGGGGTATAATTATCTCCTTGATAATTGTCCCAATGGAAGTCATCTTCCCTGATACACTTTTAAAGTTCTTTGCCTTAGTGGGCAAGAGCTGGTTTTCCCAGTTTGGGAAGTGGGTATCCAGATAGTTTCTGGCCACTATGGAGCAGTGTGCTCCACTATCAATGATCAGTGGATGCTGAGCATTGTCAATAGAAACAGTCATTTTTGTGGCTGTTCCATGTATATATGCCATTCCTTTGGTTGGTGTAACCAGGAATGTTTGTGCATCTTGTGTGTGTTTGCACAAGTTCTTGTTAGCAGTGTCCTGTGGCATGCCTGCTTCCAACTGTATGTCCTGGATTTCCAGTGGGGTTTTTTCTTCGTATTCCACTAGAAATTCCTCTCTTGGGTCTTGGTCATCCTCAGATGGTTCTCTGATGGCATCACCCATAGAGTCTGAATCAGAATCCTCTGTTGGAGGTTCTTCCTCAGGGACTTTCTCTATGGCATAGACTTTCTTCTTTGCCTTTGGACAGTTGTTGGCATAGTGGTCTGTTGAACCACAATTGTGACAAGAATTTCTCTTCTTTGCCACTTCTGCCACTCTTTCTTTGGGTTTGTCTTTAAACTCTACCCTGAAAGGTTGTTTCTCTTTGAAACTACTGCTCTTATATGGGGTGAGTTTCCCTATATTTGTCCTCTTCCTTATGTCTTGTAAGGTGTTGGCTATGTCATCTAGAGTGCAATTTTGGTTGCATCTGCATTTTACTGCATGCTCTAGTTCTCCTGGCGGTTGTGTCAGGAGTTTGTGATTCCTCATTTGGATGTTCATCTGAGGATCAATGGCTTTGAGTCTTTTATACTGTCTAAGACACCACTCATATGGATCTTTGTCCACAGAGTATTTGTCATTTTCAAATGACATGGTCTTTTGCCATATCCAAGTTCCATTACTGTAATTTTGGATGACTTGATTCTTCCACCATGGCCAGTTTCTTCTGCCATGGATTTCTTTCATTTCTGTGTACCATATACTTGCATTACCTTTAAATTCAGTATTCACTCTAGCAGTGATCCAGTAGTCTGGTATGCTTGGTACATAAATGAAGAGTCCATCAATATGATCTATGAGTTCCATATGATCATATTCTCCTGATCCAGAGAATTTGGGCCAGTTGGAGGCCTCAGGAAGCTGTTTCAAGGCTTCCTTCTCTGAATAAGACATGCCATCTCCATCCTGGTATTGTGATGGAGATCTTGCCTTATTCAACATCATGGCATCTGGTTGATATGGATTCTGCATAGCTTGGCCTTGTGGTTGGGGCTTCAAGTTATGATAGGCATCAAACGATTTCTTAATGTCTTGATCCAGACACTCCCTGTCCCTTGTGCTGTGGTGTTGTTCCTCAAAGACTATATTCAGTCTTTTGTTGGTTTCTTCAGAGGCTTTGCTCAGTTGAGCATATCCTTCTTGAAGATTTTTAACTATTTGTTCCAAGGAGGCTTGAGTTTGTTTCATCCTCTCTTGGCTAGCTTTAATTTCTGCAAACTGATTTGCAGATTGTTCAGCATATTGGGACATTTGTAACCAAAGTGTATCACTGTTGATGTTACTCTCAGATGTGACAATGTTATTTTCAGTCTGAGTGGGGGTAATGTTTCTATTACTAGGACTACTGATTCTAGAGTGGTTTACAACTACTTCTGGTTCTTGTGTACTTCTTTTACCAAATCTAACAGCTTCTGGATCATGGGGTCTGACTCTTTCCTCCTCTGGTTGAAGGAGGCTTTGTTCTTGCCCTTGTTTCCTTGTCTTCTCCTGGAAACTTCCTGGAATTGTGAAGAATGGTGACTCTTGGCCACTGATCTGTTGGTTTCTGAATGGTGTGAAGCCACTGGAGAGCTGATTTGGCCTGCTCCTCGTGAACCTGAAGGAATCTGAGTAGGCCCTGTCTGGGTTAATTGTTCTTCTATTGCTTGGATAGTGGCTTGATTCTCCCTTATCCTCTGTGCCCTTGCCTCCAGGAGTCTGTGCTGCCTGGTAGGATTCCAACCTTTGGTGATTTCCATAAGATCTTTAAAGTCTATCTCTTTGAGACAGATCTTCTGGCAACTTGATCCAAGTTCTGCCCAGTGAGTTGCTAGGTTGAACCTCTTGTTGTCCATGCTCCATTGAAACAAATCTTTGAGGAGTTGGTGGTCTGAAGAACTTGATCCATATCCTTCCAGTCCTCTGGTTTGAGGTTTCTGTTGAATTGAAGTGTGAATGGCAAGGTTGATATTATCTCCCTCATTGTTTTGCCATCCACCACTGTGTCCAAGGTGTCTTCTTCCAGGTCTGCTGGTTCTGGACAATCCTTCTCTGTCCTCTGGCTGGTTCCTTTGGAAGCCAAGATCTCTGAGGTATGCAGGGGACATATCAGTGTTTGCAAGAAGTCAAAAACTTTATGTTCTTAGGGTATTTACCTTTGACTGTGCCTTGTACAAATTTATTGTCTGCTGACTTGGGCAGTTTGCCTTTGGAAGTTACAACTGGGTTAATAATTGTAATCTTTCCTGTACAAGTGGTTAAGGTTGGTTTACCTTGTATGGATGCAGAGTTTCGTGGTTTTCTACTTCTCTGAGTGGCTATGGGGGTCCACTTCTTGGCTGTAATGAGACCTTCACTGTGCCTCTTTCCTTTGCCCTTGCTGCCCTCTGGTTCTGAGGGTGTCACTGGTGTGTTGGCCTGTGACTGGGTCTCAAGTGGGATGTAATTTTCTTCCACTGAATCAAGGCAGGAAAAAAGAGGGCTTATGTCAGTTAAGACTTCTCAAGGGTGCTGGTTTTGCATGTCTAAGATTGGCCTCTGGGCTTGTATGTTACTACAATGTGCCCTGTATAATGACAGTGTAATTGAATCAACAATTCCACGTCAGAATTACAGCTTTTGGTACCCTGTCACACTGTTTGTGTGCCAGTATCCCACAGATACACTTGTGGTTTTCAAGTGTATTCTGTACAAGTGGTTTTGTATAAGTGTTATTGAGTTAACAATACACTTAACCACGCCTCAACTGATGGTTTTTCAGTCAGAGGTGTCCTTATTCAGTCAAGAATACAGGACTTATTGATGGCTTATGTGTTTTTATATACAAAACACGCCAAAAATAATCATTTTCAGTGGGTATTAACAACGTGAATGATACTCTTATAATATGAGTATATATAAAGAAAAGGATAAAGATATATAAAATATATATCTTAATAGAGAAATCACGCCTAAAAAAGATAAAACACTTGTTAATAAGTCATAAAAAGAGAAAAGACTTACTTATAAGGTCCGAAAAAAAGATTTAAAACACGGCCAGGCCCCCAAAATGTCAGGATGAGTCTATGTTGAAGAAGTAATAAAGCTATTTACAACTAAAACTATGACTGTGACACGGTAAAAATGGTTTTAAAAGATAATAAAGTTGATAATAGATGATTAAATTAAGATTTTGAGGGCTTTACTATAGAGATATAGTGGTGGTGAGCGCTGCTGAAAGCCCTGGGAGCAGCTTTATCTGTTGGGTTACAATAATAAAAGACTACAATAATGAAATTTATAATTATACCTGATTATTAACCAAGAGTAAAACTGTTTTTGACAGTTTACTATGTAGGTTATTCAAGAGCAGGATGAGGAGATGATTTTGGCTGTGAAAAGCCCTCCTTTTATCCTGAAATTGGGGTGGAAAGGCTGCTAGACCTTTCCACGTAGAGGAAGTGAAGATTTTTCACTCTCCAGGACAGGCTTGTGGTTTGTAAACAGCCTGTATACCCTGTATTGGGCTCAGATGTGGTTTTGAAACCACATCTGGGCGGTTTTCACCAATACAGGGTGAAATTTTTCATCTGGGGACCTCACAGCCTGATTCTGACGTGTATGACGCGTAGAATGCTGTACAGAAACTGTATGGGACCCCAGTATTGGCTGACATATGAGGTATTGAAGTAAAAACATGCTTCTTCCTCTATTTGACACTGTCAGCCTGTGACTTAAAACAAAGCACTAGCATGACATCCAAAATACCATAAATAACGGTATGACAAGTATTGAACAAACATAGTCAATACAGGTAATAAATAAGAGGAAAACAATCCTCTTCAATTAAACAACAACCTTATCCAAACAGAATAACGAAACCTAGAGGAGAATAAACAAGCCAAAACCCTTATTTTCACCTCTCATCTAACTTATGCATATTTAAGTTATCCTATACCAAAATGGTATTCTTCTTGAAGCTCACATAGAGAGCTACACAATGATATCATCCATGTTGTTGTAACACCACTACAACTGGAGATACCATAGGACCCTTATTTCAAAACCAAGACCCCCCTGAAAGTCAAAGAGGGCTGGTACAAAACTGTACAAAAGTATAACCAAATGAAAGACATAACCAAGAGCTTTAATTTGAGATACATTAGACCTCTGTATCTCTTAAATTGACTGAGTGATCTTGGTTCAAAGGTTTAACAACGAAAAATACAGATATTCTGAAAACAAGAAAGTAAACAAACCCCTGTATCTTTGGCATACACTCATACAACTGTACAGTGTAATCTACCAAACTGTAGAGCTAATCAAGCCCTACAAAACTGTATCATCAGAATACAGATATCTTCCAAATTGGAGAAGATATCTGGCATGGAAGTTTTTGAAGCCTCATACAGATGTACAAAATTACATCCAAAAACGTAAAACCCTTATAACTTTTGCTATTTGAAAGAAGGGTAAACATGAAGCATACCGAATTGAAGACCTCATCAATCCCTTCAATTCCGTGCTCTTGGTTTCTTGATATCTCAAAAACTGACTAAGATATCTTGGTTGGAAGTATTTTGACCAATACTGGCCTGTACCAAACCTGTACCAACCAGTACTGTCTTGATACTTAAAATAATAGTTGTTTAGAGCTTAAACCCGCCCAGAATGACTAATATTGATCATACAGACACCAGTACAACGTCATCCAAGTGCTGACGTGGCAGGTGAAAAGTTTTTTCACCCTGTATTGACCCATAATGATCATTTGTGGTTCTAAAACCACAATTCTGCCTATGTTGACGTCAGAATTGAGGATCCAGAACCACAGATTTACCATTGGAGTGAAAATTTTCACTCCTCTGACGTGTGAAGAGTTAATAACTCTTGACAGTCTTGAAAGATATAAAAAGGAGGGTTTTTTCCTTGAAAACCCATCATCATTATCTTATTTACCCATATTCTTACGTGACAAAACTGTTATCCATCAGTAGTGTCCTTAGAATTATCAAAGATATAATTAGAGTATAATTATTGTAGTACTTCTTTACAGGCAGAGATATTAGAGTATTGCAACCCAGGTCCTCAATAGACTCATCACCACTTTTACCACGTAGCAGTAGGACCTGAAAAATTTAATTTATTTATTTTTTGACGTGTCACAGTCATAATACTAGCTTGTATTTACACTTTATAGCTACTATATAGACTCACCCTGACATTTGGGGGGCCTGGACGTGGTTTTTCAACCTTATTGGACGTGTTTTGAACTGAATTAGGCGTAAAATTCAGTTATTTAAAAGGTATTTTACTAACAGTGAGTAAAATCTCTAATTTATTTTATTTTATATTATTATCATTTTTTTTAGCATCATATATTATATATAATTTTTTTTTTCCTCCAAAAATATATATTACAAAATATTTTTGTTGAGAGTAAGAGTATAAATCCTCTTTTTTCATTATATTGCAATAATTTCCACGAAATTTGATAATAATACATCAGTATTATTTAAATTTTAATATAAATAATAATATACAAACAGTGTATTATTTATTTTACTATTATTTTTCACCAAAGTGCGTGAAAATTAATAAAGAATCATTTATTAATAAATAATTAATAAATATTAAATAATAAAATAATTTTTTATTATTTATAAGGAATATTTTAATTAAATATCTCCTTTATAACAAGACATCACTCAAATTGACGTGAAAACTTGTAATTAATTGATAATTTAAATCAATATCAAGTGTTAAAATAAATATTATTTATAATATTTATAATAACAAATCAAATTTATCATAATTTAATAAATTTGACATGTTTATATAAAAAACACAATAATATCCAAGTGAATCATTCACAAAACAAGTGGATATTACAGTTTTCACTTATAAAACCTAAGTCAAAAACTCAAAAACTGTTATTTTTCAATAAAAAAACATATAAAAACAATAAAAAAACATAAAATACCTCAAAAATTTCGAAAAATAACAGTAGAATTGAATATAATCATTTTGTTTTATCCTAAAATACTGATATACAATCTGAAATATCTTTTCTGAATAGTGGAAAAAGACTATATTCCATTAGAAACCCAGTCACAAGGAAATCCATCTGTGACAGCCTCAGAAGACAGAGAGGTGCTGCCAAAAACCAAGGGCAAGCAGAAAAGACACAGTGAAGTGACAATCAACTCAAAAGATTGGACACCAATAGCCGTGCCAAGGACCAAAAAAACCCAGAAAAGCTCCAAAAAAACCAGTTGGATCACCAAAACAAATTGAAAAACAGAAAATCACTGTTATCAACCCAGTTGTAAACTCTAAAGGGAAATTGCCAAAGAGTATAGATCATAAATTTGTACAAGGGCCTGCTAAAGGTAAATAAACCTTGAAACATACAACATTTTTCATTGTCTGTCATTTTTTAACATTGTTAACATGACAACTCCACTTCTTAGAGATCTTGGATTCCCAAGAAATCAACCAGAACACTGGCCAAGAAGACACAGAGGAAGAAGACAGCCAATCACTGGGGCAAATGACCAGCAAAGGGCTTACCATCAGGGAACTCCTACCCAAGGTCTTATTCCAGATCAAATTCAACCCAGGAGTCCAACCAGGAGATTGGACAGATGCAGAACAGGTCCTTCAAATACACAAACTGCTGAAAGACCTCTTCACATGGAGCATGGACAACAAAATGTTCACTATGGCAGCATCATGGGCAGAAGTGGGGATAACAACTCAGAAGATCTGTCTCAAGCAAATGGCTTGGATGGAGCTTATGACAGAAATGCAAGGTTGGAATCCCAAAAATAATTTCAAACTCTTAGAAGAAAGAGCAATCAGAATCAAAGAGAACCAGGCAGCCATACAAGCCATAGAGAAATCTTGGCACAAGGAAGAGCCCAGTCAGATTCAGGTACCCCCAGAAATGGAAGGAGAAGCCCCATCTTCCCCACAACCATCCAGCAGTTCCAGGCCTTACAAGCCAAAGGAAACTTCATCCAAGGCTCCCCAACCATTCCAGGTAGTTTCCAACAGGAGAAAAGGAGATCAAGGGAGAAACAAAACTTCTTTCAACCAGAGGAAGAAGGAAGCAGACCCATTGATGAAAAAGCTGATGGACTTAGTCCAAGAAGTACACAAAAGCAAAAAATAGTTGTACCTACAAATAGTGTTGATAGTTCTGACTCAATTGATCCAGAATTAATAACTGAGACTACAATCCACACTCATGAGTTTGAAAACAAATTCACATGGACCAAATTGGCCCAATTCATGGATTGGACATATGAAACCTCAGGAAAAATGAGGACAGAAGTGGAAACATTGAAAGAAGAAAATGCTTTCCAAGCAACAGTCATAAAAGACTTAAATACAAATCTGGCCAAAATTTGGACAGAATTTTAAAAAACTAACAGACAGTTGAATTCAATTCTAGAAGAACAACAAATTGTGAGGAGAGATCTGAGGAGTATCCAGCAGCAACAGGATAGCTTTGATAAGGAAATTGATTACCTCTATGACAGAGAAGACAATCAATACCCTCCAACACAAGGTCAACCCACTACCTCTGCAAAATTGAAAGAAGAGGATAAAGACTATGACCAGGAACCTGAATATCAGATTCCAAAGTTAAGATCAGAGTCAATGTACCAAGATGGGGAAAATCTCAGCTATTCAGAGAAACAGGCACTAAAACAGTTACCAGAAGTAGCAAACTGGCCAAAGCTCTCAGGAATTGGGGAATATGACCATATGGAAATCATTGACTATATTGATGGACTCTTTGTTGATGTCCCAAAGATACCAGACTACTGGATCACAACAAGACTTAACACAGCATTCAGAGGCCATGCAAACATATGGTATACTGAGATGAAAGAAATACATGGCAGGAAAAGCTGGCCATGGTGGGGAACCAGATTATACAAAAGTATAGCAATGGTAGTTGGATCTGCCAAAAGACCATGTCCTTTGAAAGTGATAGATACTCCACAGAAAAAGACCCATATGAATGGTGTCTCAAACAAACAAAAAGGCTAAAAGCTATTGATCCCAATATGACAATAGAAATGAGAAACCATAAACTCCTAACAAAATTACCAGGAGATCTAGAACATGCAGTCAAATGCAGATGCAACAACATCAGCAGCATTGATGACATAGCAAATGTCATACAAGATGTGAGGAAAAAAACCTCCATAGGAAGGTACACATCCTATAAACCAAACTTCAAAGACAAGAAGTCTGAAGTTAAAGAAACAAACAAAGAGAAAGGGAAAGAAACCCCAAAAAAGAAATATGTGCGCCACAACTGTGGATCACCAGACCACTATGCTAACAATTGCACAAAACCAAAAAAGAAAATATATGCAATTGATGAAGAATCAGAAGAAGAACAAACAGGTGACAAATCTGATTCTGACAGTATGGGAAATGGTATGAGAGCAGAATCACAAAGTGAACCTGATACCATAGAAGAATACATAGTGGAATGCAATGAAGAAAGTTCACTTGACATACAAGACATTGAATTAGATTCAGGAATACCACAAATGACAACAGACAAAGAGCTCTGTAAGCACACACAGAATGCACAAACATTCCTGGTAACCCCAAATAGAGGGATGGGATTCATTCATGGAACACCTACAAAATTGACAGTTTACATTGAGAACTGTAAACACCCAATGATCATTGACACAGGAGCAAGTTGCTCCATAGTAGCAAAATAATACTTAAAACAACACTTCCCCAAATGGGAAGAGGATATAATCCCAACAAAAGCTAGAAACTTTAAAAGTGCATCAGGCAAAATGCACTCACTGGGGACAATAATCAAAGAGATAATTATCCCACACCAAAAAGGAAATATCAGACTAGAACCTGAATTTGTAGTTCTGGAGAATGCACATGTACAAGGATTCCTACTAGGTACAGAGTACCAAAGAATGTATGGTATGGACATTTGCAATAGTAAAAATAGATATCTTACCATAGGTACAAACAAAGACAAAAAATTTTCCTTTGACATAAATCATATAACAAATGATAACACCCTGAAAGAACTAGTGGAAGAATTCAAAGAAGCCCAATATAGCACTCAACTCACCAGTAAAATGAAACTCAACTTACTGAAAGTATTGAGGAAGCATAGAGGAGCTTTTGCAATAGGAGATGAACCACTAGGAAAAATCAAAGGACATGATATAGAATTATATCTGGATGTAGAAAGACCATATCCACCTATGCTTAGGAGACCACCATACCCAGCAAGCATGGAAACTAGGAAAGAAATTGAGAAACATATAAATGAACTCCTAGAAATGGGGGTAATAAGGAAAATAGGACCTAATGAGATAGTAGAAGTCACTAAACCAGTCCTTATAACTTGGCATGATGGTAAATCCAGACTATGTGGTGACTTCAGGGCTTTGAATAATTACACCAAAGCAGATAGGTACCCCATCCCAGGGATACCACATGCACTAGATAAGCTAGCAAAAGCCAAGTTTATTACAAAAATGGATTGCATGAAAGGTTTCCACCAGAATGGGGTGAAACCAGATTCCATCAAATTGCTAAGAATTATATGCCATATGGGCATATATGAATATACTAGAATGCCATTTGGCATTAAGAATGCACCAGCCCATTTTCAGATGATGATGGATACCATATTTCAAGATGAAATAATGGAAGGGTGGATAGTAGTGTACATTAATGATATCATAATATACTCAGAAACATGGGAAGACCATGTGAGGAAAATTGATAAAATATTGGGAAAATGTACACCAATCAACATGAAGATATCTCTTAAAAAATGTAACTTTGGACAGCAAGAACTGCTAGCCCTAGGACACAAAGTTTCAGGTTTGAGTCTAGCTATAGACCAAAATAAAGTTGCTGCAGTACTAAAGAAACCAGTACCACAAAACATTAAAGAAATGCAATCTTTTTTGGGCTTCGCTAGTTACTACAGAAGCCACATAAAAAACTTTGCACACATCACTAGTAGCCTATACAAACTGTGCTCAAAAGATGTAATCATTGAAATTACCAAAGAAAGAAGAGATACATTTGAGAAGATCAAATATGAACTGAACAATGCCCCTGTCCTGATGATGCCTGATTTTGAACTACCATTCAAACTATATATAGATGCAGCATGTAGCCAAGGACTAGGGGCAGCACTACACCAGAGGCAACTAGTGGATGGAATACCCAAAGAAGGAGTAATTTGCTATATATCAAGACAACTGAAAGACTCAGAAGCCAGATATGGAGCTACTCAGACAGAATGTCTCTGCTTGGTATGGGCATTAGAAAAACTCCATTACTACTTAGAAGGAGCAGTATTTGAAGTTTTTACTGATTGCACAGCCCTCAAATCACTGTTGAACATGAAGACAACAAACAGACACATGCTTAGGTGGCAAATAGCCATACAAGAATACAGAGGGAAAATGACTATCATCTATAAAGAAGGGAAAAGTCATACTAATGCAGATGGTCTCAGCAGGTGGCCACTGAAAAATGACCAAGAGAATCCAGCATATGACCCAGAAAATGGGGCCAAAATACCCATACAATGCATGGAGATAGATAGGAGAAAGAACTTCAAACTATCAAACTGGGCATTAGGGAATGACCCATCAAACCCAGCACAGAGCTATGGGGAGAGCAAAGAGATACCCATATTGGGAATCAGCTCCTCTAATCTGAATACAGAGTTCTTTAGCATAGTACAATCATCATACAATAAACACAAACAGTGTAGTATATTGATACAACTATTAAAACAAAAGTACAGGAGTCCTGAACTAGAGAGCCAATTTGAAGAGCCATGGCTCAAAAACTTCAAAGAGAATAGATTTTTTCTGATAGATGATCTACTATACCATAGGGAAAAACACACAAGTGCCCTGGTAATAATAAATAGAGAACATATTTCCCTGATACTACAGGAATGCCATGACTGCCCATACATGGGACATATGAGTGAAGAAAGAACTAAAGAAAGAGTCTTTAGCACAGCTTGGTGGCCAAAGTGGGAACAAGACTTGAGTGAATACATCAACACTTGTACCAGATGCCAAAAAGCCAACAAAGGTCATGGAAAAAGATATGGATTACTCCAGAGTATAGAGGAGCCCAAACACCCCTGGGAAATAATAAACATGGATTGGGTGACAGGCCTGGTCCCTGGAGGAAAAGACAGCTTTAATGCATGCCTAGTAGTAGTGGACAGGTACAGCAAGAGTGTCAGATGTCTTCCCTGTCACAAAGAGGACACAGCAATGGACACAGCCATATTGTTCTGGAACAATGTGATAGCAAACTGTGGAGTCCCAAGAATTATAATTAGTGACAGAGACCCTAAATTCACATCAGAATTTTGGACTAATCTATATGAGATGCTGGGAACCAAAGTAGCATTCTCCACAGCTTACCATCCACAAACAGATGGTCTAGCAGAAAGAATGATCCAAACACTAGAAGACATCATTAGAAGGTTTTGTGCATATGGCATGGAATATAAAGACAATGAGGGATATACCCATGACTGGGTAACCCTCCTACAAGCTGTACAATTGGCATACAACACAAGTATACACTCAGTGACAGGAAAAACCCCTGCCACATTAGATAAAGGATGGAACCCACTACTTCCAGTAGACTACTTGAAGAAGAACCTCCTCTCAGTACACCCTACAGCCAAAAGACTTCCACACAATGTGGAAAACTGCCTGTGAAAAAGCAGAACAATGTGTAGCTGAAGCCAAATTATACAACAAACAGAGATATGATAAAAGTCACCAAGAACCTGATTTCAAAGAAGGAGACCAAGTTCTAATCTCAACTCTTAACTTCAACAATCTAAGAGGACCCAAGAAGATGAGAGACTCATTCATAGGACCATTCACCATTATTAAATTAATAGGAAAGAATGCAGTAGAAGTCAACCTGACCAAAGAGTTTTCTAGGAAACACCCAGTTTTCCCTGTGAGCCTGGTCAAACCTTATCACCAAACAGATGAGGAGAAATTCCCTGACAGAAAGAAGACAGTCACCCATGAAAGATTGGTAGAGGAAGATGACTCACCTGGACCAGTGAGAAAGATCATTAAAGCCAGGAAAATAAGAATTAATGGGAAAGACAACAGGCAATATCTGGTTAGATTTAAGAATCAACCAGCAGATAAAGATAAATGGTTAACTGAGAAAGAGATCCCAGATGGACAAATACACCTCAGAAGATTCAGAGCCTCCAGAACGGCTGAAGAGTCTCATCAATGATGAGCCTTCTTTTGAGGGAGGGTATGTCAGCCTGTGACTCAAAACAGAGCACTAGCATGACATCCAAAATACCATAAATAATGGTATGACAAGTATTGAACAAACATAGTAAATACAGGTAATAAATAAGAGGAAAACAATCCTCTTAAATTAAACACCAACCTTATCCAAACAAAATAAGGAAACCTAGAGGAGAATAAACAAGCCAAAACCCTTTTTTTTCACCTCTCATCTAACTTATGCATATTTAAGTTATTGTATACCAAAATGGTATTTTTCTTGAAGCTCACATAGAGAGCTACACAATGATATCATCCATGTTGTTGTAACACCACTACAACTGGAGATACCATAGGACCCTTATTTCAAAACCAAGACCCCCCTGAAAGTCAAAGAGTGCTGGTACAAAACTGTACAAAAGTATAACCAAATTAAAGACATGAACAAGAGCTTTAATTTGAGATACATTAGACCTCTGTATCTCTTAAATTGACTGAGGGATCTTGGTTCAAAGGTTTAACAACGAAAAATACAGATATTCTGAAAACAAGAAAGTAAACAAACCCCTGTATCTTTGGCATACACTCATACAACTGTACAGTGTAATCTACCAAACTGTAGAGCTAATCAAGCCCTACAAAACTGTATCATCAGAATACAGATATCTTCCAAATTGGAGAAGATATCTGGCATGGAAGTTTTTGAAGCCTCATACAGATGTACAAAATTACATCCAAAAACGTAAAACCCTTATAACTTTTGCTATTTGAAAGAAGGGTAAACATGAAGCATACCGAATTGAAGACCTCATCAATCCCTTCAATTCCGTGCTCTTGGTTTCTTGATATCTCAAAAACTGACTAAGATATCTTGGTTGGAAGTATTTTGACCAATACTGGCCTGTACCAAACCTGTACCAACCAGTACTGTCTTGATACTTAAAATAATGGTTGTTTAAAGCTTAAAACCGCCCAGAATGACTAATATTGATCATACAGACACCAGTACAATGTCATCCAAGTGCTGACATGGCAGGTGAAAAGTTTTTTCACCCTGTATTGACCCATAATGATCATTTGTGCTTCTAAAACCACAATTCTGCCTATGTTGACATCAGAATTGAGGATCCAGAACCACAGATTTACCATTGGAGTGAAAGTTTTCACTCCTCTGACGTGTGAAGAGTTAATAACTCTTGACAGTCTTGAAAGATATAAAAAGGAGGGTTTTTTCCTTGAAAACCCATCATCATTATCTTATTTACCCATATTCTTACGTGACAAAACTGTTATCCATCAGTAGTGTCCTTAGAATTATCAAAGATATAATTATTGTAGTACTTCTTTACAGTCAGAGATATTAGAGTATTGCAACCCAGGTCCTCAATAGACTGATCACCACTGTTACCACGTAGCAGTAGGACCTGAAGAATTTAATTTATTTATTTTTTGATGTGTCACAGTCATAATACTAGCTTGTATTTACACTTTATTGCTTCAATATAGACTCACCCTGACAGACACCTCATATTCATGATTATGGGATATTATCCCATGGTAAGGCTGTATATGACAGCAGGTGGGATTTGGACGTTAAACCAGCCATACCTCTGTCAGTGTAATATGGTTCATTGGATAGCCCTGTATGATCTCTACACAATGGTACCCAATTTGGTATGGTTATCATTGAATATGGCAAAGTTATTCCATGTACAAGGTTTTTTGTACATACGCATGGTTTGGGCAAAAAGCTGTATTGAGCTTGTTTGCCTCATAACTTCTGTTATAGTTGAGATATAAAGGAGTGGATGGCACCATCAGATAGCCCTGATTTTGCTCTTTCAAAAGATACCCCACTTCAGGTATCCCACACTAAAACTGTAGAAGTTAGATGAGAGGTGAATGTTTTGTTCACCCTTATTTGGCCTGAAATTGACCATAACTCCAGTAATATTGGTACTAGCTCAGTTTGGCTGGTACCATTGGATAGCCCTGGCTTAGAGCTTCATTCTGAATACCCATTTGATGGGGTTAAGCCTCTCCTTCTGGATTTTAGATGAGAGGTGAAAATTAAGGTTTATGCTCAGCAAGAACTTTGAGCAGGAATAACTTTGTATTTTATTTTCCTATGGTGATGGGGCTTATATTTTCAGAAAGAGGTGAGTTTCCTCTATCGTTTGATACCTTTTGAGCTAATTTGGCTCAGCTCCATGTTTTGGTGGTATCTTGGCTCTACCATTGGTTTATGGTATTTTGGCTGTCATCCTTGTGCTCTGGTTTTGAGTCACAGGCTGACAAGTTACAAATGGGTTAATTCATGTAATCTTCCCTGTACAAGCTATCAAGGTTAGTTGACCTTGTGTTCATGCAGAGTTTCTTGGTTTTCTACTCGTCTTAGTGGCAATTGGTTACCACTTCTTGTTGGTATTGAGGCTTTCATTGCACCCTTTTTTCTTTTCCCTTATTTCTCACTGTTTCTGAAGGTATCACTGGAGTAGTGGCTTGTTCCTGGGTTTCAAGTGGTATTAAGTTTTCTTCCATTGAATAAAAGGAAATGACGACATATTTCAGTTAATACTTCTTGAAATGCTGTTTGCATGTCTGAAAATAGCCTCTGGGCAATATATTACTATATTATACCTCTGTATTATGATATTTAATTGAAATTATCAATTCCACATCAAAAATACTGGTTTTTGGATGTATGGTGTAAAGTTTGTATCCCAATATCTTAGATATTAACTTTTAATGAACAAGTGTAATATTATCGGTGGCTATAAAATGGAAAATTGAAATTATCAATATTTCCACCACCACCTCTGAACTGTTATTTACAGTACTGAGGGTTCTTTTGAATTGAAAAAGAATATATTAAGGGTTTTTAAATATTTTGATATCAGAAACATGCCCAAAATAGTTTTGTGGTAATTAAATCATAACAAACCATGTGAAAAAGCAATAAGAAAGAAAAAACACAGTTGTATATGATTATATAAAACTCATAAAAAAGATGTATAATGTGTAATATATCATTTTTTTCAAGGGGTTTATGCCTAAAAAAAGAAACAATAATGCTAAAGAAGAAAAATAAGACAGAAAACTCACTCTTACAACCAAAAATAGTCAAAAAAGCTGAAAAAAACATGGCCAGGCCCCCAAATTTTCTGGTTGGGTCTATGATGAAGTGGTAAATTAATGTATATAAAATTTCAATTCTGACTTTGACATGCATTATTGAGTTAAAAAGGGTGTCTGAGTGCTTTTGAAAGTCCTGGGTGTAATATTACTGGTCAAGTTACTATAATGAGACCTGCAATACACTAAGTAAGGTATACCTGGTTTTTTTCCCATAGTATGACTGTTTTTGGCAGTTATAATAAATATTAATTCAAGAACAGGATGGGGATTCCTTTTATGGCAGATAAAAGGCCTCCTTTCATCCTGAAATGCAGTGGAAAGATCCTCTAGACCATCCACATAGAGAAATTGAGGATTTTGTACTTCAGAGAACAGGAATGTGGTTTACACAAGGCCTATATAGTCTGTATTGGCCTCAGATGTGGCTTCGAAACCAGATCTGGGAAATTTCCCCAAAAAAGGGTAAACATTTTCATCTGGGGACCACACAGCCCCCTTCTGAGGTGTATGAAATGTGAAAAGCTGTAAAAAACCTGTATGGTACCCCAGTATTGAAGTATGAACAAGCTTCTTAAATCTTCTATAGCTTTGTCATATTTTAAGATATGGAGGTCAACATTGGTTCCTGGTGTAGTGCTCAATGAGATCTACAAAATGGATCCTCATTTGTTATGGATAGAATTAAATATGGCTGAGTTATGCCAGGTTCAATCTTTGTTATCAAGATATATGATTTTCTCAAAATCTGTATGCAACTTCTTTTCCCCATACCTTTTGTTCTAGATGTGTGAGCCTTAGAGTTATCTTCATATACGCAAAAGACCACAAATAACAAAATAAGATACAAATATAAATAAAATGAGTTTTTAATATTATCAAAAAAAAATATAAATATAAATACAAATTTATATACAAAAATAAAAATTTAATTATGATTGAAAATAAATTTTACATTAAATTCTAAAATTATGAAAAAGATGTTTTACTTGAAAAAATTAAGTAAAAATGAATTTGTAATAAAATCAATTAAATTAAATCATTTTTGGTAAAAAGTTACATGAAATATATTATTTCTTTTTATCCAATAAATAAACTTAAGAAAATGACTCCACCATTGGATCCCTCATCAAAAAATCAGTTGGGGTCACCTCTGGGTAAAATTTCTGTAACTCAACTCTAAATAAGCTTAGATTAAGTTCTTAGTATTTTCTGTACAAAAGTTGAAAACACTCAAAACTCTAATTTTATTCACACAACATGTGGTGTTAACCATCAATTTTTGTGTTAAAATTGAGGTGTTGTGTGTAGTTTAGAGGCTATGAGGAATTGAAGTATTTTGAATTGAAATGTCAAAATGTGCACATGTATTACATAAGTGAACTGTAATTTGCAATGAGGTTTTGATACCAACCAGGGCAGTTTTAACTGTTGCCAAGACGGTAAAACTACCTTCAGCTAGAAAAATATCAGTAGAAAAAGTTTTAACTAGTTTCTACGTCTCTTACACACATTCTGACTTGTTTTGAAGGTTCTAGATCAGGTATTACTATAGTAATGGCTGATTTAAGTGTCTAAAATGGCTAAAACCAGCCCTTTTTTGGTCTAAACCAGGGTTCAATGATGCCATAATTGGCTATTCTATTTTCAGAATGTTTTCGACAACTGACAAGATTGAATTTTAATTTTTGAGTAAGGAAATTGATGGCTATAAAAGAATGTGCTCTTTGGCCCACTTTCCTCTTCATGTTAGAATCTTTTCCTTTTATAATTAGTTTAAAAGCTGCTAAACCAATCAATAAAACATTCCAACCACCCTTTTTAAATAATTTTAAACCTTTTAAACACATGAAAAAGTCATTATAATCATTGTTTGTAACTCTTATAATCATTTTTATCCCTTGAACCACCCCGTAAGTGAATTGAAGCATCTTTCATCACTATTAACTTTGTCACTTTGTTTCCAAATTCACTCTGGTCAATTTCGTGCCTGTTTTCTCTTTATATATATTTTTAAAGACTTTTGTCTTAAATTAGTTTCTTGCAGTTCTTTGCTCAATTAATTTCAATTTAAATTGCTCTTGAAAAAATTTCATTTTTAGCCTTAAATATCTCTTGTAGAGTATTTTAGAATTTGTTTTTATTTTTGGTAGAACAATATATCTTTAGAAAAATATTTCTTTATACTTATAAACTTAAAAACAATAAACCTTTTGTGTTTTCTCTTAAAAATACTATTTCATACTATTTTTTAACTATATTTTACCTTACACAAATTTTGAGGACAGGAAAAGTACTTGATTTTTAATCAAAGTTTCATATCCAAACCATACATTTGGGGGCCCAGCCATTATATTCTACCTGTGACATAATTTTTTCCTCTATTTAAATCTTTTTTTATTATATTGAAAAATATAAAAATATATAAAAATACTTATAATTTAAAAAATTCATAAAAAATAATTTTTTTCATATTATAAGTGAGGCTTTATTTTTTCATTTCTCTTTTGAAAAAAATCATTTTTACCTAATAAATTGGCTTTTTCATTAATTTGAGTTTCTGAAGATGTGGTAAGACAAGAAAATAATGAAACAGCCTCAACAGTAACAAGCATTATTCCTGCAAGTACTGTGAATTCTGACTATAATAGTACAGTTATCATGAATCAGAATAATCAACCTGAACCAATTTCTTCTGAATTAATTAACTTGGATATAATTAATATCCTTAAGAAGGCAAATAAATTGGCCAATAGTAAGTTTTTTGACAAAAAATACTATTTTCAAGCCTTTTAACCATAAAATATGCCTTCAACCAGATCAGGAGCCAGCTATAACCACTAAAGCAGCTCCCAAATATCATTTTTATTTCTATTTTATTATTAAAGGAAATTATTCCACCTTTTTAATTTTTTGCAACAATAATAAAGGGCCATAAATATATTAAATTATCATATACTGATATATGTATTTTATTGTATCAATATTTTTGATGTGTTTTTTGTATTATTTCATTAATTTATTAGTATAAACATTTTCTTCCATAATTATAATAATTAATTATTATTATGATCATCTTTTAAGTCATTCTTTAAACTTCATCAGGACATTGAGAGTACAATTAGTAAAATATTAGTAAATTGCAATTATTGTTTCATGGTCAAACCTTAAAAATACAGTTGGAATGGAAAAGACCAATACCTCAAAGGCCAGGTGATTGGTTTCTTCAAGTGGACTTCTTAGTATCCCTCATCAATCACAATCCTGGGTCCTTGGAAGCCTTCCTTTAAAACAAAATGGGGGACTGATGGAAGGGAGTTTTTAAAATTTATCCATTGTATTTGTGAGAAAAGATGCTGCATAATGATATATAATACCATATATTCCCTGTGAGCCTTAGAGGTATTTTCAGATACCCAAAAGACTACAAATAATAAAATAAGATAAAATTATAAATAATAGAAGATTCTCTATATTATTAAAACAAAAATTGAAATATAAATACAAATTTTTACACAAGAATGAAAATTCAATTATAATTTGAAAATAAAATTTCATTGAAATTTTAGATTGTGAAATCACATTTTTACTTGAAAAAATTGTAAATAAAAATGAATTTTCAACAAAAATACCAAAATTGAAATATCTTTGGAAAAAATTCAAATAAAAATTATCATAACTTTTTATCCCACAAATTAACATATGAGAATTAGTTAACCATTGAACTCGTCATAAAAATAAGGTGGGGTCACCTCTGGGTAAAGTTTCTGTAACACAACTCTAAATAAGCTTAAATTAAGTTTCTAGTATTTTCTATACATAAGTTGAATATCCTCAAAACCATCATTTACTTCACAACGAATGGGGTGTTAAACATGAATTTTTGTGGGAGAATTCAGGTGTTGCGTGTAGTTTAGAATTTATGAGGAACCAAAGTATTTTCAATTGAAATGTCAAAATTTGCGCATGTATTACATAAGTAAACTTTAATTTACATATGAAGTGTCAATTATTACCTTTTTTTATTGTAACACATGATGAGGAAATAAAGAAAAAACAAATAGGAAAAATTGATTCTGGGGGGGAAGAGGAATCTTAGCTCCATGGGGGAACCAGACCCCCAAACTCCTTAATTACAGGCGTCAGATTTCACTATACATGCAAAGGTTCATCACTTCTGGCCTGGAAATGAGTCAAAGGGTCTGTGTCTCAATTGATGATCAGGTTTTGACACCAACCAGGGCAGGTTTAACTGTTTCCAAGAGCATAAAGCTACCCTTAAGATAAAACAAACATTATAAAAATGTTTTAACTCCCATTACGTCTCTTACACACATTTTGACATGTTTTCAAGACTTAAAACTAGGTATTACTATAGAAATGGCTGACTTAAAGGTCAAAAATGGCTAAAAATAGCAAAAAATGGCTAAAACCAGCCCTTTCTTGGTCTAAACCAGGGTTCAATGATTCCATGATTGGGGTTTATGTTGTCAGAGCTATTTCCACGACTGCAAAGAGTAACTTTTACTTTTGGAGTAAGAAAATTGATGGCTATAAAAGAATTTCTTCTTTTCCCAACTTTTTTCTTCATGTTAGAATCTTTCCCTTTTATAATTAGTTTAAACATTGTTAAATGTTTGATCAAAGTGTCATATCCACACCTTACATACCCATCAATGGTTGCTGCAGTTATGAGTGAAGGAATGGGGATTTTTTTCCTGTTTCTTTTGGGTAAAGCCTTTTTAAAGGTTTGCTTGTGGTCTCTGGTGATTTCCAGAGGCTGTTACTTGAATTCTGAGGGTGCATTGTTAACAATGGCCTGTTAAAGATTTTTGGCCATTTTCCCCATTGGGAGTTTATGGCTCAAAACAGGCCAGGTGGGATAACCCATTGGAATCAGAACAGATGGGGCCTCAATTGACCTACAGTCAGTTTTGTACTCACCGTATAATTACAGACCCCAAGGCATAGAGGCCATAGTGGTGTCAAATGATCCAAAACCCCTACTGAAAGGGAGTTGGCAATAAATCCTGGAGATATTTGGTTGGGACACAGGCCCTGAGGCCTAATTCCATTAGGATGGCCTGGGGAGCCTGGGTTATGAAAAGGACCTAAAAGTACCTTGTTCCAGGATATGGCTTGTGAGCCATGACTGGGAATTGAGGGAAGAACTGGCCAGAGAAATAGGTGTGGCCCAGAGGCCAATAACACCACAAAGTGCCAATTGCCCATGAAATCTTCAAATGAAATTCTTTTCATAGATCACCAATTGGGGGATCTTTGCCATGGTTTTGAAACCCACCTGTCAATTTCTAAAAATTTTAGACCTCATCCTTATTTGTCAAAATATTATTATTAGATCGTGATACAGTTTTGTTCTCCTGTTCTTGACAAATATGGCTTGTGCCTTGGTAAATTATAATTTAAGGGCAATGAAGGCAGAAATGTTTGAAAATTTCAGAACAATTTACATGAAAAAGGAGCTTATAAGTTATTTTATCTCTCCCGTTATACCTTCACTATAATGTCTGAGTGAACACTGTTTTTGTAGTATATAATCTACTTATTTTAAATGATTTCCATTGTGTTAATTTCTTTTGAGTTTATGCTGGCTAGAAAGGGTTGGTGCTTTTATCTTCCTGGATATTCTGGTTTCAGAAAGTATTCTACCACTTTTTATTCTGATATATTTCCCAAAAGCTACTATCTGATTCATTTATCTCCTTCATTATTTTTGATAAGCATTTGTTACCTTTCTATTCTTTCTGATAGATAGTCACTTAATATCTTACATTAACTAACTAATCCTTCAAAAAACCAGAAATCATGAAAAAAATCTGCCTGATTTGTGGAAATCGAAATCTTTGTTAAACAATTCCATTTTAAAATATGTGACAAACTCAAGTGAAAGATGGAAATTATAAACTCTCAGAATTCTTACTTAACCATTAAGATTCATAACATATATTAAAATTAGAAAGACATAAAATACAGAATCACAAAATTTTGACTTAATAATGTAATAAATTACATAATGAAAGGGGATGATTTCAAGAGGACATCAAGAAATACAAATACAATCAATGATAAACATCCTCAACCAAACCCTCAAATGCTAAGACAAAGTAGAAGCCATAATATACAATAAACAATAATATGAAAAGACCCACAAAAAACCTGACTTCAATGCAGGAGGCCAAGTCCTCATCTCAACACTGAACTGCAACAATTTGAAATGTCCTTAGAAAATGGGAGAGTCATTGAGGTACCACAACACTAGGTGTGGTGGTAACTCAGGCCTCAGCTCTGGTAATGTTGTGTGCTCATTTCAAAGTATGAGAAAGATATATTAATACCCAGTATTCCCAGATTTGATTCCTATGGTACCACCATAATATCTTACTTATCTGGCGTTTTTTTCAACCACTAATCTTAAAAGTAACACAATCTGTATTGAGGATTACCACAAACCTTTGGTACCCATATTGTTTTTATTTGGTTATTTGGTTTCAGACTCACCTAAAAAACAACAAGAATAATGGGAAAGAGATATCGAAATCTACCTAATTTCTTGAATTCTAGAAATCAGTGATAAACAAGGCTACAATGCTCTTATATCATTGAAAAATGGCGATTTCTCCTATTAAGGATATCAAAGCATTCTTTTTGGGTTCAAATTTTGTATTTCTCAAACAAACATTCAATCAGAAAGATAGAGATGTAATATTAAAAATGAAAGAGAAAATATCTAAATATATTTCCTATAGATCCATATTTCTGTTTGATCTCAAGAGTTTTAAAGAAGATATATTATAAAAGAATTCAAAAAAGTTTCAAATTAATTGCCAATAAGTCAATTATCACTGAACAGATATTGATTTTTGCCCTCCAAGTTTCATTTAATCTCATTTCAAAGACTTGTCAAATGTTGTTCAAAAAACCATAGATTGTAGTCAGTATATGGTATATCAGATCTTACTGGTTTATTATTTCATATTATATCTTGTACTATGAATTAATCACTGAATCTAATATCAGATAACGTTCAGCTCCCAATCTTCTTTTCATTCACTAAACAATACTCTATATAAATAACTTCTCCTTTTTGAAGTTAATTAAGTTGGGCAATTCTTTCAGAATTAATACTAACTAGTTTCATTGGAAAAGCTGGTTAACTTTCCAAAGAATATGGCTTAAAGACAGGCAGGAATTTTCAAAAGAGGATTACATAATTCTAAATGGATCCTTGAGATATAATGACAAAAAAGCTCTCTTGATTCAATTTGATGACAAAAACGTAAGTTTTTTACAAAGATGTAACATCTAAAAAATGAAATAATTATAATGATATTTTAAAAGGATATTTCTTCCAAATATAGAATACCCCCATTGAATAATATACAAGAAAGATGATCTATAAAAAATATTTCACAATCAGATGGGGTCGCGATATGCTTTGCAAGCTTCTACAAACTTATTTCTGGATTTTTCTTAATTCTATCTCCTTACTTCCTTCATTTCCCTCAAAATTCACTTCTTTTTTCAAAACTTCCAATTATTCCTCTTGATTTTTCTTAACATTGGTTATTCTTGTTGACTTCTTGTATATTCATAGTCATAATACTAATAACTAGTTGGAAAGTCAATTGTAGTTTTTTTTGTAAATAAAATAACCTTCCAATAATTTTTGCAAGAATTTGAAAAGTCCTGAGTTGTTAATAGAATAATATCTTTATTTCCTTATGGGGATTGCCTTTCTCTAAATTTGATGAATCTGCAATTATGAAATATATGAATTCAGAATTCTCTTGAAGATCCCAAAAATACTAGAATTCTATAAATCAAATTATACTAATAATCAAGATTTAACAGCTATATCTCCGGCGTTTGAAGTATTTTTTGAAATCCTTGTGGTATTTCTTAAATACCCAGATGGGCCTCTAATAACTCTATCAGAAGTTTTTGAATATAAAAAGATCATGAAATATTTATATGCAAAATATTCATGAGTTTTCTGAATGTGAAGATGAATAACATTTTGATGAGTAGTAGATGCAATTATTTAAGCCTGAATTTGGATACAAGAAAATAAATTCACATGTGGTATCCCAAGAGGGTGAATAAGATCAAATTCACTTCATGAGGTGAAAATTTGGAAGTTGAATATGCTCTAACTAGCTCCTTAATGTGGTAATATGAAAGATGACTAAACAATTTACCTTTGATACCAAATAAGGTTATGTGAGAGTTTGGTTTTTTCCTTTTCACAAAAACAATGGCATTCTGACAAATCCTATACCAAATATACACAAAACTAGTTTTATTCAATTCTGAGGAGTTACAAATACTGTAATTATACACAAGGTATTTCTTATTCAATAGAGGGGATAGTGTTATGAGATGAATTAGTATGATTACACATAAATTAGTCAAACTGGACCAAACACATCAAAGAAGGCCAAGATACCCAAATTCTGAGGCATCTTGGTAATACCCAGCTCAAAATATTGTATCCATAGCTGAGTCTTTCTAAAACAGTTTTTAAAATGATTTGGGAACTATTCCTACTAAGTCTACGTCCCATTGGTAATTAGAAAAGAGCATATAGGGTGCTTTTTCAATGTGTCAAGAAGGTAATGAAAACCTTTGAATCACTTTAAAAATTCAATTCTTAAGTACATATAATGATAAAAGAAGAAATAGTTTATTTCATAGCTTTCATGTCGTTTTCATAAAACTACTTCATAGTCATCAGTTGTTGCTATGCTACTTTAACATAAGAAATAAAAATAGAGTAAGTTTTAAAAAAATCATTTAGATTGAAATTATTCCATAATTTCTCTCAAGCTTTCATATATTTTTAAGGAAGTATAAATACCCAATAAAAGAAGAAATCTTTGTGGTCCAGTAAGCTCAATTGAAACATTTACTTAGAGTCTTATAAAAAAGATTCTATCTGAAACAATAAATATTCGTTATCTCACAAAGGCGACCGGCTCCGATAAAGTTTACAATATTATAAATAGACTTTAAGACACCTTTTCTTTATAAGAAATAAAAAACTAATTTTGTAACTCCATTTTTCTTGACCATAAATGGCATGGTATCCATTTAAAATTTCATCATTAAGGAATTATCATAATTTGACTTCAGAAAAAGTGATCCAATCATGAAGGATAATAGTCTCACTGGCTTCTAACTCATTCATTCCTTTTTTTACTCCTTTGGAATCGTCTTTCAGCTGTTTTTGACTTCAAGAAAATCCAAAATCAACTCAAAAGTCTCAACAAAGACACGAATTATATTAAAATGAAAAAGGGTACTATTACACCTTAATCAAAAATCAAATTACCTATAGCCACATATTTCCTCAGCTCCATAAAATAACTTATTCTCTAGATATTGGTGATAAAAGAATAATAAGAATACAAGTTCTATACTAAAAAAAGAATATGCTTGAAATAAAATGTCTATATGGTTTAGAGATTAAATATTCATGAGAATGTTCAAAGCCTCATAAATGATACCATAACTATCACAAAATATGTCTTATATTTCTTCGCAGAAGGAAGACAATTACACTTAAATAAAGATGGTTTCACGCTACTAAATACCCACTTAAACACCCAAAACTACAAATGAGGTGTATTATTTCCAAATTGAATTTTAAATATCAGTAGAATCAACACAATAAAGCTCAAGGCTCTGCAGAAGATAAATGCGGTTAGAAGAAATAGGAATAAAATTCAGAAAAAGGTTGTATCTAAAAAGATCATTCAACATCCATATCAAATCACAAAATTGACAATTTTCTTACCACCAAAATTTTCTCAAGGCTGTGGATCATAGGAATAAATTTCAGTTGAAATATCAGCATATCTTCAAAGAAATGATGTAACATACCAAAAATATGGTGCGCTTTATGTATCAAATGACACCATTGAGGAGTTTCTCACCCAAACGTTTCTCTCAAGGCTATGCATAATAGTAAGGAGTTTTCTTATAAATATCATCATATTTCGAAATTCATGCAACAATCAAACAAAAATATGGTGCAATATTTTGGTCAGACAATACCATTTTAAACTTAACCACTAAAAGAGAGACCAAGGCTGTGTACTGATTATGATAAAGTTCATACTAGTGCAATATCTTGATCCAATGCCACCATTTAAAAAGTATCCACCAGAAAGCATATCTCAAGGTGAAAAATTTCCAAGTCCCTTGTCTTTGGAGGGCTCTATGAAGGGTCCAAAAGGTATAAAGGAGTGTAATCCATCCATATTTTTCCTCCATGCTTCTTATTGAGAGAATAGTTTTTAGTATTCATCCATCCCCTTTGTAGTAGGATAATATAGTATTATAATCAAAAGACGAGCAGAAATTCTCACCATCTTATAGTATTATTCATGATCTATTAACGGATTGAATTCAGAATATTAAAGAAGGAGCTTAATATTTCTTGATAGTCTTAGAGTTATCATTACATTTTGTAATTAGTTTTCAAAGATATTGTTATTAGTGTTTTCTTATATCTATCAAGAAGATTTATTAATAGAGAGGTTATATGATCACCATATCCTAATAACACTTATTACCAATCTTATATGAATATCTCATGATTACTGTATTCATGCGGATGGTATTATATTTCTGTGAGGTTCATTACATCAGACCTCTTTATAAATTATAATCACCCTTAAGTTATGAGAGTTATAATAGTAGCTTTAATATCTATAAAGAGTATTATTAATGGTGACGGTGATTTTCCAAAATGGTACTTAAGTTTATTTTGAATATTCTTCTTCTAGCCAAAAGGCCTCCATTATTCCTCATTGGAGAGAAATATGTTGTTATGTTTGGAATTTGTGTTGAGTATTATTGACTCTGGTAGAGAAATAATACTCCTATTTTAAAAATTTTTGGTAACCATTTTCTTACTAGGATTATTGCTTTATTTGCGTTTTTAAATAATTATATTTCTATTGATATTGATTATTATATCATTTAATTAAAACCACTCCCAGAAAAAGAAACTATAGGGAGATTGATTAATCCATTTTTTCAATACAGATAGGTGTAGTATCCTAGTCATATTTGAAAAATTATTTTACATAAAAACCTTGAAGTTTGGGAGGTCTTTGCATGCTTAAATTGTTTTTTTAAATATAAAATATTTTAATTAAAATATCTTTATAAGAATGAAATATGAACAAAATTCTCTTGCATAATCCAAGATTTAATATGATCCATTTCTGAGGAACAGTTTTCTTGAGTTCTTGGAGTTATTTCCTGCCTAGCCATAAGGCCTCAAAAATACTTTATATATTTGATCTTGTTTTCAAGTGAATTTGAATATTATGTTGAATTCAAGAATAATCAAACCTTCTTGAATCTACATTTTAATAAAAAAAGTTATAGTTCTTATGTTTTATTTTTTTCCTACCAATCAAATGAACTAGAGTAGCCCCATGGAGATTTGTACCCAAACCTTATCTTTTCAGTGGTTTTTAGCAAAAAAATCATTGTTCACATCCCATTATTAACTCTGTAACGATTGACAAATATGAAAAATGTTCTCTTGATGAAATATTTCAACATCTTATAACGTAAACATAAAATTACAAAAAAATCTAATATCCAGATGTTGTGTATATTTTATGAGCAGCTAAGCATTTAATAAATAGACTACAAATCCTTCCTTGAATTTATTCAAGCTTTTTTCAAAGAAATGGTACATCATTTACTAAATACATGAATTTTGGATTTAATGGATCCCAATTAAGGCTATTCACCCATATGGATGTTTTTGAAAATTTACTCAATGTCAACAATTACATATTGGTCAAAGAATAAAGCTTAAAGGTCATTTTCATCCTTTTTTCCATGTATTCCAAATTGAATAATTCTAAAGAGAATATAACACCATAAAGGCTTGTAATCAAGGATTTAGAACCTCCAAAATGCTTGAAAAAATTTAACTTCGAAAAAACAATTGAAAGCTGAGGTTTTCTTGTATGGCCATTTGATTTGAAAAAAAATAAAGAACTTAAAATTTGGACAAAATAAATATTTAAATTGATACACTTTAAGATTTGAAAAATTTTGAAGTCTCATGTCATCTGTTTACATAACAAAAAGCAATCACATTCCATGATTTTTGCAAAGGAGGAAAAATTTGCGATTCTAAAAAACAGAGGCATATCGCTCTAATTAAAAAATATTAAAATAAGACATAGATGAAAAATATCATATTTTCCCTCAACCTTTAGCAGAGATCCGTCGCCCCCTATATATCCAACGAGAGGCTTCTGGGTCAGTTAGAAACACTGGAGTCCCTTTTGTTCTATCAAAAATAAAAGAAGATCCTGAATTATCTCAAGAAACAAAGTCTCTCGGCATTGGATCAAAACAAGGAGTTGTAGATGCCAAACAACAGAATGGAATAAAGAAGGGTGACCTTTACTATTAACCGTATACATACTACATCACAAGATTTCCAGTGAAGTCCCAAGGTAAATAAAGGGAATTAGAATGGTCCCAAATGAAAAAAGATCAATGGAAAAAAAATTCTGATGGTAACAAACCTTACAAACAAAGGTACAAGATCCCAATATTCAAACCAAGATTAATATATATTCTGATCAGGATAGCAGTAACCCTCATGGAACTCAAATAAAAGAACATAAAAAGAGAAGAAAAAGAACTTTCAAGAAAAATAATCAATGAGTTCAGTCTTATCAATTGTACTATTACTGGAAAAATTAAAAGCTTCAGTAAATAAGTAAAGAAATTAGAATCACAAGCTGAGTAAATATGATAAAGGCATGAGGGATTTGTTTTTTTGAAACTATTGTTTTCAAGTTATGTTTTTTTCTCAGAAAGTGAAGGATCAAGATTTTTCAATCATGCATATTTATTCTATTTACAAGGAAGGAGTTGATAGGGTAAGTTCAATCTCTATTTAGACTTATGTCCATGATGTCTCAGTAGCCATTGTATTTTGTTACTTAACATTTATTTTGTATTTTCTTTCATTTCTTCTATTCATGTTGACTATAAGCTGTGATACCTATCTCTTTGGAGATTTTCTGATTGTGAGAAGCAGGTCAACACTTTTCTTTTTGATACCTTTGTCAAAAGAAACTATCTTATTCTTAATTGATTCTGGATTATAATTGATAAGTCATCTGTGCCTTTCTATAGTTTCTGATAAATAGTCACTAAATACTGCAGATCCAGTAATTCCTCCTTTGAAATGACCCATCAATTATTAATGTGGGTCATCCTGACTTGTTCTTTTTGGAATAAGGGCTTGAGTAATCCTTTCTTTGGTGATGCTCGTTTTCATAATGATTTTGTTTGTTGTTTATGTCAAGAGATTTTGTTATAGATTCTTTTTCTATCTTTCTTGGGGCTAATTATTCAAGTTCCACTTCTCATTTGTTGATTGGATCTTGAATACTGCTATTATGAGCCTGTGGGAAATGTATGAAATACTCATAAGGCCACAAGTGAGTTTTGAATTTTATAAATTTGTCTAAGCCATAGACAGGAATATCAAATGTATTTAAAACAAGACAGAAGTATAGGTTTATATTTCATAAAAAATTGATATATGTTATTTCATTTTTGGATTCTGCACCAAAAATAACTTACGATATACCAATAGGATGAAATGTCCAAAAATGGTTATTTCTAAAATTATTGGAAGTTTTAAGAATGTAAAAGAACAAAAACACAATGAACAAATTTTTACTGAAATATTTATATCGTTAAATTGAAGTTTAATCTTAAATTTGGATATTTTTTAAATAAAATTTCAAAAATTCTGTTTTATTTGAGGTTTTGTTTATCTTGACTTCATTGGCCAAGTATTTTACATAAAGGATCCAAATAATTTTTGAGTTCAAATTAAATTCATTATGGTTTCAAATGAATGAGAGAGCCAGATGCACACAAAAATTTCAAAAAAGGCAAAAAGGAGAAAGTAGCCAGGATACCCAACATTTGGGATCTGAAAGATCCGTAATAATCTTTTCCACTTTAAACATGTTTTTTGGCCAAATTTAAGCTTTAAGATTAAACTGCTTTATTCCTCTTTTGGATGTGAATTACAAGCTACCAAATGGTAAGTCCCCTCATGCAGGCTTCAAATCAATATTTTAAGAACTTTGAAAGCTTTTTCGTTTAAATAAACATTAAATTCAATTCAAAACAATTGAAACCATATCCAAAGTTAAGTTCTGGTGTCTACTGCTATTTTTATTCCTGGAAATACCAGTAACCTCCAAAATTGATATAAAATACAGTTCCTAATGGGTTTACTTGAGAATTTCACACACATTTTAATTCAATGTTGTGTGTATAGATCCAATATTTAGTATGTTTTTCAGTAGTTTTCCTTTTTATTTAGCCTTAAAGATACATCTTTTAATTATTATTCAAGGAAATCAATACTTCTTCAAAAAGAAATCAAGAATGTTTTTTGATGGATTTTCTTTTGTATTTCATTCTTAAGTTTCCCATGTTGTTAAGATTCATATGAATAAATGAATTTTATATCAAATATCAGAATAATAGACTCTATAATCCTCAATGAGCTCAAATCAACAGATGATTTTCATTAAATAAAGTCCCCCTTGATGTAGCCTTAATTCATTTTTGAGTATTTAACAAAAATTCCCTCCAGAACATTTGGGACTATTTCAAAGAAAAAAATTCATTTCAAAATTTGGTAAAAAATTCTTTTGTAGCTAAAAAGATTTGCTGGGCCTTATTTGGAAAATCAAATCTTTTTGAAGCTTCATTGAAGATACTTTTAGTAAGACATGTATAATAACATCAATAAAATAAAAAATTCTTCCCATTCATTATTCCTTTTGCTGATTAAGAGTAATCTGGTCTATTTTTGAGAAATTTTTCTCCAATATTATGTCTTAAATTGTTCTATAGTTGAAAAGGAATATTCAGTCGCTATGCATATAAGAGTCATTTTCAACGCACAGGATTGTAATTTTTTTTATTAAGTATATTCCATGGATAATTGATGTGAAGTCGTATATGTATTTCTAAAACTTTAAATTGGAATTGAAAAAGAATAAATTCCCCATTTATTTTACAGATTTCCTGCTTCAAATTTCATGAGACTGTTTTTTTTGCATATTCACTTCCTGGCTTCTGTGATTAAATAAATGCATATTTGTAAGGGTGAATTTTCTTAAAATGGAGAATTTTGAAGAATTGAAATTTTTTTTGGAGTCAAATTGAGGACTTTGTATCATCTAGAGCTAAGGATAAAAAAACCCGACCTCCATATTTGGTATTGCTTACTAGTGATCGTATGTTATAATATTTTCATTATTGGTTTGTGAATTAATTGGTAATAATACATTTTCAAAAGTTATTAAGGGTGATACTTGAAAAGGGATCCATATAATTCAAGAGGACTGTTTGACATATTTATGTGAAAAATGATGTTTTCAATATTATTTCGAAAATTTCAACCAATCATTGATATAATAAATTTTGTTGCTTTACATATATCATCTTTTGGAAGTCAGAAGATTGCGGGTTGTATTAATCAACTGGAAAAATACACAACATAATACAAAGATTGGTTCAAATAAACAAAGATATGTTAGCGGCCAGGTTGTATTTCTTTTCATTTTAGTTTGATACAATGTTAGACTTGTAGCACCTTACCCCAGGGTATGCTTTTTTTTCATGGGAAGTGTGATATACCAAGAAAGGATAATTTGAATAATTATAAGGCATAACTTCTTCTTTTTGAGAGGAACTCAAAAAATAAATAGAACAATTGAATTAGTTTTCATTGTGAAACAAATCAGGAAGTATAACAGTTTTACGTTAAGATTCTTTGTTTCCAAAATTTTGGATGGTTTTCAGTTTTTAAAAACTGTTTATCTCCCTCCAAAAGAGCTTTTTCTTCACATTCAGCTGCACTAACCGCTTTAGTTATTCATTGATCTTTTATCAATGTGGGGTTTTCAACGGGATCATATCCTATTGCGGTAGTACAAATTGATCATGGAGTGAGGCAAAACTGTGTCAAATGAAGATAATACTTTTGCGTTTTTCTTGAATAAAATTCAAAGAAAGGGTAAATAAACTTTGAAGATATTGGGTCCAATAAAGATATGAAATTTTTTTGAGATGACATTTCAATCTTTCATTGGTATTTTGACCAATTTGATTTTGATATCAGAAGTAGAGTTCAAAATCAATGTCTTCAACAGGTTTTACATATAATTTCATCATATTCGAAGATGTGGGATCTGATAGATATACGAAAACAGTTTGAGATTTTATTTCAATTTCTTATGGGAATTGAGACCAATTTTCTATTTATATGAACAATAAAAATTAAAATGAATGTGTTATACGTGTTTGACGTACAAATTAGACTTTGTTCATACTAAGAGTGTGAAAAAGATATAAAAAGTGATGCCCAGAAGAAATTCTATGGGAATTTAGCTTGAATTTGATGGTTTTCATACCAGCCAGATAGCTGAGCCAGTGCGGTGGTACCTCAGGCCTCAGATCTGGCAATGTTGTGCGTTCAATTCTGATTGTAACATAGATGTAGGAATACTTGGCATCACCAGATCTGGGGCATGTGGTACCACCGTACTGGCTCAGCTATCAGGCCTTCTTTTTACCGCATCTCTTTGAATTAACAAGATCATTATTCAACCCTAAAAGAATATTTCAATACATGTATGGTTTTTTCTTTGTTTATTTTGGTATCAGCGTAGTCTAGAAAAGGAAAATGAGGACTTTTCTGTAATCTAATCGAATGAGGCTTTGAAAAAGATATTATTTATGATATTTATCTAACAGTATCCTATTCATAATTGAATTTTGTGTGATGTGATTTTCAAAGAAAAAAAAATAAGTTTTTTTCTTTTGTTGAACTAGAATTAAATTTCTCCAAATCTTTCTGTTTATCAAGTGATTTCGAAATAAAACAAAATATATGTTTATTTCATTTAAAAAAAGTCTCTCTTTGGGTCAGGAATTCTCCATATTTCAATGCTTTTAATAGTTATGTCTGATATCATACTTTCTGAAAAGGATAAAAATATAGTCTTGAAAAGCTCAAAGTAAATATCCAAATGTATACTCTCAATAGCCCCATATTATTGAGATATTGAATGATAATTTGGCGTGATATGTTCTGGAATCACTTAATCAACTCACAAATGTTTTTCCCAAAAGTAAATAATCACTCCATAAATATTGATTCCCACTATGAATTCAACTTGATCTCATTTATAAGGGTCTTCTCACTTCAATTGGTAAGATTTGTAGCTCGTACTAAATCCACATTATATCTGATGGTATCTACTTCTTGGATAATAGGGTATCAAAAACCATCAATTCCCTAATAAATTGTGCATAATATCCAATGGATTCTGTCACCTATTATTCATTTAGCCGATAGTTCTGAGCTGTTCCTTTGTGCTGAGTTATTTTATTCCTCCCATGAATGAATTATATTGATGGATTTATTTCTATTTTCTACAAAGTTCTCCTGCTTTTGAAACCGCATATTAATTGTCATAATTATTTTTTTCTTTCTATGTTGTTGTGAGTTTCACTCCATTGAATCCTTTCTAATTAGTTCATTAATTATGGGTTCTCTGTAGCTTTTAAGGGTAGCAGATAACATCACTTCACGAAATATATTTGAGCTCTATCAGAATTGGTTGTAACTCTAGCTTCCGACTCACTTCAATTATTGGTCACATCATTTTTTTTAAAGATGATCTCCTTATATATTTATTCTTACACTTTGAGGCATAGAACTCGTTGGTGTGACACCTTTGTTTTAGGAGAGACATTTCCTACAAAAAAATATTGAGTCTTTGCGGAGGAATTGATTATTTAACACCTCAATTGGGGTTCTTAATAAAGATAATCTTGTGATTTAATAATGAAACTTGGGAATATTGGATGAATAATATTACATTGTTTCCCACTTTTCCCTAGTGGTACTTTACAATACAGCTATGAACATGGCTAGAGTTATCCCTGTCAATTAAGTTTGAATTTGGAATGTGTTTCCTTTTATTCTCATTTTGATCAGAGCTTTGAAGTTCAGGATTCAAATATTTGCAAGATGGAGCTTTTATTTGAATAATTTGGCTCAAAAGAATAACACTGATATAAACATAGGACATATTGAAAATGTTTATGATATCTTTTATAACTGTTTAGAAACGGATTTTCAAGATTTCTTTAGAAACATCCTACTGGAATGACTCATTCAAAATGAGTTTTGCATTTTCAGAAGAAAATAATGAACATCTGCTTCAATTCATGGGAGAAAATCAATTTTTTTATTTTTCTGTATTTTTTCAGTCATGAAGGATAAATGAATTTATATTCACATTAATATATGTCTTTCTTATTCTGGAAATATATAGTTTAATCCAAGAAAGGATTTGATATTTTGGGAATTTGAAATAATTACTCAAAAGGTGACACAAAGAATTTGTTCTATTTTCACTTTTCAATGCGCAAATTTCACAAAAAGTTCTTTATTCATCTATTATGACAAATTATACCTGAACTCTTGTGAAACTGAGTAGGAATACTGAGCCACTAATGATTCCTAAGAATATTTCAACTGTTTATAGACTCCAGACTAACTTCTTGTATGCTCAATTGAATCAAATTTGTTTGTAATTAGGAGTGGCTCCATTCCTATTGTATAAATATCTTTTCACGTTGGCAATGTTAAAAATCAATGGAATGAAACATTAGTTTATATATTTTTTTCCAGAGAGATATAAAAGATAAACTTCAATGTTTGGCCTTGATTCTGACAGCTTTAATTGAATGAAAATGTTTCAGTTGGAAAAATAATATGGGGACTTCAGTTTTTGTGCAATATCATTGTTGTCAATACTCACTGCACTTTAGCCTTTATGAGAGGATTAAGCCTATGTTGGGCCTCAATAATCCACACAGGTCAGTTTTCTGAGCGGCAAAACCTCAAGTAATTTCTCACAAAGTTTTTTTGATGTTCAATTGAAAAAATTGAACATCTTCCATAAAAACATTCCAAGTTGAGTATTTTCTATTTCTTTCCTTTCAAATTGCTGATGTTTTGATTTTCATAAATCAGTTTCTCAAATTAATTGAGAAATTTTTATGAAAGTGTTTTTAAAATCAATATGAATTTGATGCTTTATCAGAGTCACTTTTTTAAACCATTTCCCCTTTAATCATAAGAGATCTCAACTTTATCACAATCGATATTTTACAATGTGCTCTTTCTTTATTCCAAGTATTCTTTCATCTTTTGTTTAAATCCTAAATTCAGTCATTTTTCTCATGAACTTTAAGCTGGCAGTTTCACTTTATTCTTTACCATGCACAATGGTTCACAAATTAATATAGGTATGGTTTGTTTTTGATGGTTTTTGTGTTATCATGCCTGTTTTTTGTCATTGGATAAATTGATTTTCCAAAATTTTCCATTACAAACCAAATCCTTACTTACTATATCTATCAAATTGGAGTTTAAAAATGAACCCATTACCTTCCACTTTTTTCAACTCTACTCATGGACACAACAGATTTTTTTCACAAGACTCCCAGAATACATAAATCGAAGACCTTCAAATTACAATTGCTCTCTTACATCTTTGTGGGGCAAAAGAAATTAGACACAATTTTTGTGGGCTAATCCCATTACCAATAGCGTTGGATCAGGATAATCACAAAAGAGGTTTTTTGTGATTTGAGAAGTTGTTTCTCAGACATTGAATACACTAGTGGGAACACACATTTTGTGAGATCTATATGAAGTTAGAAAAATCAGAGGAAGATTAAATTGAGGGGTGGTAAAGGTTTATATGGAAAGGTTCTGGGTAAATGGTTTAAAAAAATTGGAAATCCAGAGAGTGTCAAATTTTTTTCCCTCATTTTTCTACTACTAGGCTCATAAAATTTGTGAGCCTTGAGGTATATTTTACATACCCAAATAGGCCAAAACTATCTTAAAGACAAATTCTGAACTATTCATAACTCATAAGTCATGCATATATCCAAAATTCATCATTTTTGTTTCAGAAAAGAAGAATGACCTTTTATTGATGAAGCAAATCCATGGATTTAAGTCCAGATTTGGATTCTACACAAACATTCACCTAGGGTAGCTTCATGTAATGAATAAGATCAAATAAAGGCTTTGAGGTGGTAATATGGAAAATACTTCAATACCACATCATCAATACCACATAAAAGATCCTTGAAAGTTTTTGTTTTTCTTAATTTCATGCCCAAATAATGGGAATGTGAGAAGTTCCCTGTTACATATACACTAAGAATAGTGTTATGCATGTTTTGCGCACTCAATATCATGGTATTCGTACATGGACCTTTGGTACACCCATAGTGGATATCTCACTTGAAGCTTAAATTTCTGTTTTGACATGAAAAATAAGCAAGGGGGACAAAAGACATCAAAGAGAGCCAGGGTACCCAACTTCTGAGGCCTCAGAGGCGTGGACAGCTCCAGAGCTTGGATCCGTGGCTCATCCTGAACCAATTAGTAAGCTAAAACACTTTGGGAACTTGGTTACCATGTTACAAGTACAGTAAATCATAAGAAAATAGCAGAAAACCTGCCATTTTGACATGCCAAGGAGTTAAAGAGCTACTCAGACTCCTGTAACCTTGTCAATTCTTAATTACTTTCCATTAATAGACCCTAAAAGAGTAATTAAAACCCTTTTTTGTACTTTTATCCATTGATTTACCTCATAGAAACCAGTTAAACACTGATATTTGCAATTCTACATAGAAATGAGGTAAAAACTTCAAAAATTCATTAAAAATACAATTCTTAATGAATCTCTCTAAACCTTTCAGGACCAATGGAGAACTGTATTATCTATGGTACAACCAAAAATAATTATAGTTTTACTATTAAAATTAAAAGTTTTACTTACAGTCCAATTCTGACTATTCTATGTGAAACACTGAATCTTCAAAAATTCACAGTAATTACAACCTGTGATGAAATTGCCAATAACATTGATAACTTTGAGAAATCAATGATTCTTTTGAAATAAAAGAAGATTTACAGATTTTACTCCTTTTATTCTTAACCATATTGGGGTTGATAGTCATGTAAAAGCACCAATTGAGTAATAATGATACTCTTACGTGACATCAGATGATGCAATCAATAATCCAAAAGGGTATATTGTATTCTCACTCACTTGTTTTTCAGTTTGCTCCATGGCATGCCCCTGTGAGCTGTTATTGACTTAAAAGAGGCCTCCTCTTCCTGTTTATTCCAAGAATCATCTTATTATCGATTTATATCATTGTTACCAACATGTAAGTATTAGTTAAACTCTTCTTAAGTGTTTCAATTCTTTCAGAATCATCAGAAAGACGTTAAATGAGAGAATCCAATTATATATTGTTTTACTCCTGCTATAAACCATTTTGATCCCTTAAATCCACAATTCTACATCAAATGTCCCTACTTATATCTTTCAATAAGTTCTTTGGAGTATAAGTGAGTCATTTATCTTTAATTCATAAATTTTTTCTCTAAAATTAGTTTTCTTCAAGAATTATCTTTATAATTATTCTTGAAAAAGATAATTATATATTAAAATAATTTTACTATTTTAATAAAAGAAGTTTTTCTTGGCAAATTCTCCTTGTAATTGATTCTTGTAGACAATTACTTCTCACTGTGAAAATCAGTAATAGTGTTTAACATGTGAAAGAAATAATTCATTCATAGTTATAATAGTATTTTATTATTATATTTCATAAGAACAGACATAGTACTGTTGATGAATAGTAATATTATCATCAGTTTCATAGTCAAATCTGACAAACGTGCTTTGTACTCTCAAGAACAAGTGCACAGGTTCATGAATTACATATCACATAATACTTGACAAAGGCAAGAAACCCAATATTTTTCAATTACTAAGGCTTAATTTAAAAAATATTTAACTTTCTTGTTTAAAATGTGACCAAAGCTCAAAAATATTTTTTGATAAAAGAAAACACAATATCAGAAATCTTATCATTATGAGATGGATACCTTCATATAGAAAAGCCATGAGCTATGATAAGAAATGTGTATACAACCAAAAAGAATCTGTTACAAGGTGAGTACTAATTAGAGATATATAAAGTAAATATCTACTGAAATAGGCTTTTATTAAAGCCTTCTTGAAATAAATCTTCATTGCTGTTTCATTGTGCCTTATTGAAATCATTTATAATTCCATAATTCACATCAGGTGTGCATCTAGCTTCAGAATATTGATTTTCTCCAGTTGCTTTCAAATTCCCATCATCACTTTTTTCTTCTTCAGATATATCAAAATTTATTGTGTCTCCAGCAGATAGCAAATTTCTTTCACTATCAGCTTTGTTTCTGTCATCTTCACTACTTTCAACTATCACATGAGATAGATCAAATGGTTCCATCACCAAACGCCTGAATTTCTCAATGAAGGATTTTTGCAAAGGTTTTCATTTTGATGTAGATTGTTTCTCATGTAAATTTTATTTTTTGGGATGAATCCTACTTGTTTAGTATTTGCTATTGGATATCACTGAACATGGTGAGGGTTGTTGAACCAATTTGGTGGGTAAAATTCCACTGGCAGTTGTTCTAAAGTCTTTTTGAATTTCAAATTCAACGGAACCCATGGCAAACAGCATTGATGCAATAGGGGTGGACCTCCTGTAATTTCATCACTTTCATGCATCTTGCAGGTTAAATTTTAAAAAAAATAATTCATATCCGTGCAATAACTCAAAGTCTTTATGGCATAAGATTTATATTGAGCGGTAAACTCAGCATCAATGGGTGCATTCACATTGAACAAGACTTTTAAATATTGGCTTGAATAATTTTTAGCCACTTAAAATCTGCATTGTTTTCTACAAAGATATTTCAAGCAATGTTGTAACATGTGTCAATGAAACTGTTGATAATATTAATATTAATCAACATTACTATGACTGTTCTTATGAAATATAATAATAAAAATTATTATAACCACAATTAAATAAATAATTAATTAATTAATTCTTTTAGTTGCTATAAAATACAAGTGATTATAACAGTAAGCAGCAATTGTCTACAAGAATCAATTACAAGAAGAATTTAATAATGAAAACTTCTTTATTAAAATAATAAAATTACTTTAATATATAATTATCTTTTACAAGAATAATTATAAATATAATCCTTGAAGAAAACTATTACTAGAGAAAAAATTTAATAATTAAGATTAATCACTCACCAATACTCCAAAAGACTTGTTGAATAATAATTGTAGACGAATTTGATGGTTAATTGTGAATTCAAAATATCAAAAAGGGATATATAACAGAATTACAACAATATATATTTGATTTCTATGATTTCAAATATTTCTGATTGATTGTTAAATAAAAAACACTTAAGAAATAGCTTCAACTAATACTTACTTGTTGGAAATAATGGTACAAAGGAATGATGTGATGATTTGGAAAAACAGCAAAAGGAGGTCTCTTTTAAGTCTGAGACAGCTCACAGAGGTGTTCCATGGAGCAGACTTAAAAAACAGTGAGTGAGAAAACAATAAACCTTTTTGGATTATTGATTGCATCATCTGTTGTCACGTAAGATTATCATAATTACTTAATTGAGGTTCTTACATGCCTACCAACCCATTCATGGTTAAGAATAAAAGGAGTAACAACTGTAAATCTTGTTTTATTCTAAAATAATCATTGATTTCTCAAAGTTATGAATGTTATTGGAAATTTAATCACAGAATGTTTTTTCTGTAAATTGTTAAAGATTCTGTGTTTCGCGTGGAATCATCAAAAATGGACTGTGAGTAGAACTTTGAATTTTAAATATAAAAGTATAGTTTTTTCTGGTCTTTATATGAAATATCCAGTTCTCAATTGGTCCTGAAAGTTTCAGAATGATTCATCAAGAATTGTTTTTTTAATGAATTTTTGAAGTTTTTACCTCATTTCTACATAGAATTTCAAATAGCATTATATGGCATGCTGCTATGAGGTAAATCAATGGTTACAATTCTAAAAAGGGTTTTACTTACTCTTTTGGGGCTTATCAATTGAGATTCATTGAGAATTGACATGGTTACAGGAGTCTGAGTTGCTCTTTACCTCCTTGGCATGTCAAAATAGCAGCTTATTTGCTATTTTCTTATGATATACTGAAGTTTTGATTTTTTAACCAAGTTCCCAAAAGGGTTTTCTCAGAGGCCTCAGAAGTTGGGTACCCTGGCTCTCTTTGATGTGTTTTGTCCCCTCTAGCTATTTTCATGTCAAAAAAGAGATTCATGCTTCAAGACTGATATCCACCATGGGTGTACCAAAGGTGCATATACAAATCCCATAATATAAAGTGCCAAAAGCATGCATTACACTATTATTAGTATATATGTAACATGGAATTTCTCACATTCCCATTATTTTGGCATGAAATTGAGAAAAACAAAAATTCTCATAGATATTTTATGTGGTATTGATATATTTTCTATATTACCACCTCAAAGAATTTATTTGAGCTCATTCCCTGAGAATGGCCCTTGGAATAATCCTGAATGAATTGCCAACCCAACTCCTGCAGGGCCAGGTGATTGGGATCCTTGAATGGTCTTCTGATTGCCGCCATGGATTGCCAGACTGATGAGTTAAGAAGTCCTCCTTCAAAATGGGCGTTGGATTTTGAGAACTTGATTTGGAAAGATGGAATTGGGTCCTGAAAACATCACCATTGAATTGTGGAGCAAAATGGTACATAATGGTATATAATACCATATATGCACCAATCCTGAAACCTTGAGTACGGGGTGCATGGAGGAATGGAACAATTCCCCTTGAGGTGAGGGGAAATCTTGAGTTGAGCTGATCTGGTGGTTACCAGAGGCCATGGGCTGAAAGGTGGTCCATGGTGGTTATTGGCCAAAATTGGGTCCTGAGGGTCTTATGGCCATTTTGGGTTTGATAGGATTTGGGGGCAAAATTGGCTCAGGTGGGCCCAATTGTGGTTTGGGACCCCCCTGGCCTTGGGGGCTAATGGCTTCCCCCTTTCGCCCCTGTTGGCCTCATTGGATTAGGCCAAAAGGGGCCCAATTGTCCCATGGACTGCGGACTGTGGACCGTAAAGGCCATAGGGGGCCTAAATGCCCCAAAGACGCCATTTAGGCCCTAGATGTGAGCCTTGAGGTATATTTTACATACCCAAATAGGCCACAACTATATTAAAAAAAAAGAAATTTTTGAATTATGCAAAACTCATAAGTCATGCATATATCCAAAATTCATCATTTTCAATTTCAGAAAAGATGAATAACTTTTTATTGAGTAAGTAAATCCATGGATTTAAGACCAGATTTGGATTCTACACAAAAATTCACCTAGGGTAGCTCCATAGAGTGAATAAGCTCAATTTAAGTATTTAAGGTGGTAAAATGGAAAATACTTCAATACCACATCATTAATACCACATAAAAGATCCGTGAAAATTTTTGTTTTTCTTGATTTTTAGCCAAAATAATGGGAAAGTGAGAAATCTCATGTTACATATACACTAAGAATAGTGTTATGCATGTTTTGAGCACTTAATATCATAGTATTCTTACATGGACTTTTGGTACACCCATAGTGGATATCTCACTTTAAGCTTAAATTACTATTTTGACGTAAAAAATAAGGAAGGGGGACAAAAGACATCAAAGAGAGCCAGGTACCCAACTTCTGAGGCCTCAGAGGCGTGGACAGCTCCAGAGCATGGATCCATGGCTCACCTCGGCCCAATTGGTAAACTAAAACTCTTTGGGAACTTGGTTACCAAGTTACACCTACTGTAATCATAAGAAAAATAGCAAATAACCTGCTATTTTGACGTGCCAAGGAGGTAATAAGCTACTTAGGCTCCTGTAACCACGTCAATTCTTGATGACTTTCCATGACTAGACCCTAAAAGAGTAATTAAACCCTTTTGGGATCCATATTCATTGATTTACCTCATAGCAACCAGCAAAATACTGCTATTTGCAATTCTACGTAGAAATGAGGTAAAAACTTCAAAAATTCATTAAAAATACAATTCTTAATGAATCTTCCAGAAACTTTCAGGACCAATGACGAACTGTATTATCTATGGTACAACCAAAAAGAATTATGGCTTTACTAGTAAAATTAAAAGTTTTACTTACAGTCCATTTTTGACCATTCTACGTGAAACACTGAATCTTCAAAAATTCACAGTAATTACAACCTGTGATGAAATTGGCAATAACATTGATACCTTTGAGAAATCAATGATTATTTTAGAATAAAAGAAGATTTACTGTTGTTACTCCTTTTATTCTTAACCATATTGGGGTTGGTAGTCACGTAAAAGCATCAATTAAGTAATTATGATAATCTTACGTGACAACAGATGATGCAATCATTAATCCAAAAGGGTTTATTGTTTTCTCTCTCACTGGTTTTTCAGTTTGCTCCATGGCACGCCTCTGTGGGCTGTTGTTGACTTAAAAGAAGCCTATTCTTGCTGTTTTTTCCGTATCATCATCTTATCAATTTATTAAATCATTATTACCAACAAGTAAGTATTAGTTAAAGCTATTCTTAAGTGTTTTAAATCTTTCCAAATCATCCAGAAAGACGTGAAATCCTAGAATCCAACTATATTGTTGTAATACTGTTATAAATCCTTTTGATCCTTTAATCCACAATTCCACGTCAAATTTCTCTACTTATATCTATCAATAAGTTCTTTGGAGTATTAGTGAGTCATTTATCTTTAATTCTTAAAGTTTTTCTCTAGTAATAGTTTTCTTCAAGAATTCTCTTTATAATTATTCTTGTAAAAGATAATTATATATTAAAATAATTTCATTATTTTAATAAAGAAGTTTTTATTATTAAATTCTTCTTGTAATTGATTCTTGTAGACAATTACTGCTCACAGTTATAATCACTAGTAGTGTATAACACGTGAAAGAAATAATTTTATAATTATTTAATTTTGGTTATAATAATTTTTTTATTATTCTATTTCATAAGAACAGACATAGTACTGTTGATTAATAGTAATGTTATCATCAGTTTCATAGTCACATCTTACACTAGACCCCATAATGAAAACAGGTGGCCCAGAAGGGCTGGTTCTGGCTAGAGGGCCCAGACCCCCCTAGGATACAAAAGGACGCCCCAGGCCCAAAAAAAAGGATAAAGACCTGGGGTTTGGTGATATGGAAGAATTGGCCAGGGGGGAGAAGGATGGCAGGATATGGCCTGCGGCCATGAAAGGCCAGGGAAGAGGTATATGGCCAAAATTCTGTTGATCATGAGAAGGGGCCAAATTGACCACAAAGGTATGGTGTGGCCAATTAGCCCCAACTTGGTCTCAGGTTGGAATTTCCGCAACACCAATAGAGGAGGGTCATTCTTTGTGGTTGTTAAAAATATATCTTATAAGCTCCTTTTTTTGTGTAAAATAGTTTCTAATCTTTTTGAAATCTTCTGCCTTGATTACCCTTTAATTATAATCAACCAAGGAACAAGTCATATTGGTCAGGAAAAAGAGAACAAAAAATGAATCAGGAGGTAATACAATTATGTTTACAAATAAGGATGAGTTCTCAAAATTTCAAAAATTGACAGGAGGGCTTCACAGAAATGGGAAACACCCCAATAGGTTGTCTATGGCAATTCTCTTCCTTGAAATATTTATGGCCAATCGGATCTTTGTTGCTTTATTGGCCTCTGCGCTAAACCCACTTCTCTGAACATTTCTGGCATCAACCTTCTGTTATGGCTCACCAGCAATATCCTGATCCAATGGCCTTTTAGGTCATTTGAATGATTCAGGCCCCCAGACCATCATACTGAAGTTGGGCCTGGGGTTTCTCCTTAGCCCTGTTGGTACCTATACCCCCTCCAAATATCTGCAGGCCTTCTTGTTAACCCCCTTTAATTAGGGGATTTTATTGCCTTTGTGGCCTATGGTCTGTTATTCTACAGTACGTATTCCATGCACTGTAGGCCCAATTAAAAATTGGCCATGCCCTCTGGCCCCTCTGGACCCATTCTTTCCTATAAAATCCCAATGGTTAAAATGGCCAAAAAGCGTTAACATGCTATTTTTCACTAAGGACCCTCAGCATTTAATTAATGGCCTCTGGAAGTAACCAGAGTCCACAAGCCACCCTTTAAAAATGTTTTACTCTCAAGACAAGGGAAAACAATACCCATTCCTTAACTCACTACTGCAGCTATGATTGATGGGGTATATATAGTATCATATACCATTATGCACCATTTTCTCGCAGCAATGCAATGGTGACATTTGAAGGACTTAATTTCAAAGGAAGGGGTCAAATGACTCAAGCTTTTAATTTATGGGTGATACTCAAAAGACCACTTGAAGAAACCAATCAACTGCACTTTGATGTAAGGTTTGTTTATTTAACCCTTGATAATAGTAGCAAATATCAGCAGTACTATTACTTTCCTCAGTAGAAAATAGAATATAATGAAATATAATACCCACAAATTTGTTATAATTGCTAAAAATAATTATATATACATAAAAAAGAAGTTTAATTGCTATTAAATAGTTTAATAATGAATGAATGATCATTATAATAAATTATAATTATTTTATTAGTGCTATAGTCACTAACAATTATAATGATAATAAGTGTAAAGTGCTTAATAAGACAATTCCATATGGAAAATAATAATTATTATTTACTTAGAATCAATATATAAATATTATTTATGAAATAAATACTCACATGCACTGTTCAGAGATAGTTCTTATAAAAAATTCTATATATAAAAACTATTAATAGATGAAAAAAGATAAAGAAATTGAAAGAAAACTTACTTATAATATTTAGTTAATATAACAAGTCCAAAAACAACAGTTATTGTATTATATGATATTCATAGGTTAACAACATTACAAAAACCAATATTTTAAAAGATAAAAAAGCTTTGTATTCAAAAAAATGGGATTTGAAGAGTTTTTGAGCTATTTGTGGACCTGAAAGATATTTCAAGAAAGAAATTTTATCTAATAAAGTCTATTATTGATGATTACTGAAATATAATCTAAGATCTATGATTTCAGTTCTTTACTTATAATTTATAAAAATTAGAATAGCTTGAAGATTTCTTGAATAATATAAGACTTCCTATTGAATCACATATTACTTGTTTAAAATGTCTAATTGATTGGAATGATTATTATTTATTGGAAAAAACAGTGTTGCAGGCTGTTTTTATGCCTGCAGAGCTGCTCTCATGATACATAATGGATATAGAGGTTGTCCTCAGGTCCAAACTGAAAACCTTGCTTAAAAAAAGGTTCTTAACTTAAGGTAACTTGTCTTACTTCTAATTTGAACTTACCAGTATAACTCTTAAGTCTTAGAAACTTTGATCCTATTTTGGATTTATTATTTAAATTCTCCATATAAGAAACACTTATGTATATTAAATCTCATCAAATGAAAAAGTTAAAAATAAATTTTCGAGCAAATATATCTTAAGCCAGACTTTTAATCAATTTTCAAAGAAATCCAAATTTCCTTTTCTGAATAATTGAAATTGTTAATTTGAAGATGATTAACAATTAAGCATTTTTGAAAAAGATACTTACAATTTGATGTATAAAAAGCTAAAACTGATTTGTAAGCTGTGTGAACCTCTGAAGAAAATCCATTAAGAATTGGATCTTTAATGAGTTTTTGAAGTTATTTCTATTTTTACATGTATAATAGCAATACACACCAAACCTTAAATTTTGTTCAGGTTTTGATAATTCTAACTTTACATTTTTGAGCTTGTTCATGATTTTCAAGCTTTATCAATCTTTTAAAGTTCTTAAAAAGTTTATTTCAAGCTTGCATATTGGGATATACACTTTGGAAGGTTGAAATTCCTCTCCAATATGGCATCAAACCAAGTAAAATTTGAAGGCTGGATCAAAGTCCAATGTTAAAGCTCAAATAAGGTTGAAAATCCTCCAATACAGGTTAAAAACGTTAGTTCAATCCTTGACCCAAAACATTCGGTACCCCAACTCTGTTTTGTCTTTTCCTTTGTCCCACCTTTCTGCATGAAGTTCTCCCTTTTATTATTTCAAAGCCATACTATGGCCCTCAGCCACTTGATATTTAGCTAACACTGGATTTACATTTTTTGTGGAAAATCCTTAGCCAATTCAGTAAATATACAAAATCCCTCAATTTGAACTTAAATTTTGTTAAGTTTTCATAAACCTTATGGCACTTTAGCTTTAAGCATAAATAAGCTGAAGTTCAGCAATTTTAAAAACAATTGAAAAAAATTGAAATTGTACTGTGAGATTCATAAATATTCCAATGACATAAGAATTAACCATCATTTCATATAACACCCCATGGGTCTACCCCAGGTTATTATTGGTTTAAAATCCAAAAATGAGATAATACTTATAGATTTGTTTATCCTAAGAAAGCTATAGTTTTTTGTTATTTTTTATTTAAAATTCAATTGATAACTTAGTTTAATACTGAATCAACTGTGTATAAGGTTTTTTATGGCCTCATGGATGTGTCATACATATCTCACAGTCTCAAATTTGAAGTATTGGTATTTTCCATTCCAAAAGTATTTTACCAAGGTAATAATTTCCAAGGACTTCCAAAGATGATTTAAAGATTTTGTTTATTCTCCAAAAAGTTGAGCTCCAGGCACCTTTGAAAAACCCAATTTATCCATGCAGGCCTTATTTGGGAAAACTCTATGGAACTTACCTTTTGGATCATTTCAATATTGCACTGTCGGAATACAGCACATGCAGTTTCATTTTGCAAGATAGACCACCTTTATTTCCCAAAATAGTCAGTACATCTGAATAAAAATTATACAGCTGGGTGCTCAACCCTCAAATATCAGTCTTCCATATTTTCACATATATTGGCCACTCTTCCCAAAGTAAAGAAATATTGAATTCATCTTTATGATTATTTTCCTTTCATCTTTGGAAGTCAATTCTGAAATTCATAATACACCCATTTACACCTGTTTCTTTGCCTGTCAGTGGATATCAGTGGTCATATCTTTCATTAAGTCCATTGATCTTTCTGGTAGGTTGAAACAGTAAATTCAGGATTTATTTTGTTGGCTCTTTGGCCTTTGAATTACTTATTATTATCTTCTTTACATTTTGACTTTTTCTAATCATTTTTGAAGAATTATATTCTTCAACTATTTCTTGGTTCATTTCTATCCCTAAAAGTGAGTTCTTGATTCCTGAGTGCCAGATCACTATTGTTATTCCCAAGAGCCTCCACAAAAGAGGGTTAAGGGGATTCAAAATAAAAATTGAAGGAAAAGGAGAAATAATTCAATACTCAAAATGAAAGAGCCATATCAACTCTTCCTCATATCCTCCTCTCTCTAAGTCAAATATGCAAAAAGGGTACCTACTTTGATTTCCTGACAACGGTTTTGATGTAGTTAGAATTCAGGAAAATATTCTCAATAAAACCGTTACAAATGGATTATAACAGGAGGAACAATAAGACAATCCAAAATTCAATTTCACCAAACAAATACATCTATTAGATCATGGAAAATCAAAATCTGTGAAAGCTGTTGCCTTTCAAAAGCCTAAAGAGAAATGTTTAGACCTCAAAATGAAAGAGTAACAGAACCTTTGAAAGAAACTTCTTTTCTTTCAATGGGAACCATCATTCCAGAACCCACTGAAGCACTAAAAAAAGTAGACACAGAAGCTTGTTTCTCTTTTTTAAGGATTCATAAGAGAAAACAAGAGGAAAAAATACACTTGGAACAAATAAAACAGTTAGCTGAGAGTAATATTGAAATAAAATTTAAATACCTCATTTATGATGGAGCCAAAGAGTTTGTAAATACTTGACTCAAACAATTATCAAAAAAAGGATAGAAGTCATTGTTCACAATTGGTGAATGGTCAAAAGTTTGTTTCTCTGTAATTAATTCAATCAGAAAAAAGGATTTTGTTCTTTTATACAAAAAAGGGGACTTACCAAGAGTATCAACCATCATAAGTGTGCAATGAATATTTACCAAAGAAGTTAACAAAAACAGAGGGCTAAAAGGATACAAATTCATATGTTTAGCAAGATTTTTATAACCAAAATAAGTTATTAATTACCACAAAACACTCTTTCCCCCAGAAAGGCTTTCAGCTTCCATATGCATTATAAGTTATGCAGTACAAAACGCTGAACAAATAAATAAAGATGGATTTGTTACAGCTTATTTCAGCTCAAAATTAGAAGCAAATGAATATATTTCTACATGAATACCACATAAAAACAAAAAAAAACCGTTATAGCTACCCTACTATTAACAAACTGTTGTGAAATCCTTAAGAACACCTAATCAAACAAAATTGATCACTTCATGCCTAAACAAATCCTTGAGAAGTTTTATAATAAGTTATCCAACTTGATTATTGAGATCTTTTTTATTATTAGTTATCCAGAACCTTTCCTACTCCTTGGAAATGAAACATTTTCATTTTAATGGGTATATGACATAATATTAGTTCAAGAAGAAACACTGCAAAAAATAGAAAAACTAAAATTAAGATTTAAGATCAAATTTCTGTTTATTGCAAGACAAGTAATGGGAAGAAGAAAAATCTGGAAAAGAAGATACCACCTGAAAGTCACTCAAACTCATGAAATTGATTAAATAAAGAGAAAATGTGGTAATAACCATTTTAAGACAACTCCCACACCAATTAAAAGTAATATAGAAATATATATATTGCAACAGACAATGAAAAAAAAGAGTACAAAAGCCTACATGAAGAACATAGCTCAGACCTAGAATCATTTCAAAAAGTACCCTTGATAAATGCTGAATTTATTTTGAAGCTTATTCAATAATTTTATCCATATCTTTCGATCTTATCTCAAAGAAAATTTTTTTTTTACAAAATATTGGAAGTTATTCTGTAGTAGTTGGAAAGATATTCATAGGAATTACTGGAAATATTAAATAAATTTGAAGTTTCCTGGAAGATACTGTTAGTAAGACATGTATGATAACATAAAGAAAACAGAAACTTGTTCCTAGTAACAATTAATGTTTTTTATTTTGGGAGATATGGTCTATTTTTGCAAAATGTTTCTCCAAAATTATTTCTTAGATTGTCCTTCCTCTTCCAAAATGAAATTAAGTGTCTTTTCATATAAGAGTCATTTTCAAAGAATAGGAATTAAACTCTTATTTTAGTCATTTCATTCCCTGAATTAGTGCTATTGAATCATACATATCACTCTAAACATTTACATGGCGATGTGAAAGACAAAGTGATCTTGTGGGAAAGTAGAATTACAGCCAATTGTAATAAAATTAAGAGATATTTCGTTAATTGTGGTTAAAAACTTTTTTTAAATGATTTAAGTTGAGCCAGACGTACAATAACAGAAAATGAAAACTTTGGCTTTTTCCTGATAATTGAGATGTATTTTTAAAATCATGAGAACTTTGTTCAACTGAGAAATGAATGCATCAACATAATTATTGATTGGAGAAATAACTGAATTGTCCATAAAAGAAAAACTAACAATTCTGGTTTAATCAGATAAGAGTTTACAGAATAAATCGTATGCGATGAAAAATTCATTATGGAGTTGATGATTTTCAATAAAATATTTTTTAGAAATGCGTGGGAACAGATATACTATTTATTGAGTAAAGAATACAGACTTTACCAATTTAAGTGAGAAGACCTTAAGAGATAATATAAGATTGAATTCAGAGTAGGAATCAACATTTATGCAGTTAATATTTAATTTCTTGAAATAAATTTGGGACTTTATTGAGTGATTGTGGAATATAAAAAACCAAATTACCTCCTAATAGCTCAATTACACAGCTATTTGTATATTTACTTTGGGATTTTTGACACTGTATTTTTATCTTTTTTAGAGAAATCTCATATTCAACATTAACATTAAAAGCCTTGAAACATTGAGAAATCCTGACATAGCACGAAATTAGTTTCCCAAATCAGAGAAACATATTTTAGCTTTGATTTATCACTTGTTTGTTGAAAAGGACGATTTGAAGAAATTTAAAATAAGGTTGACACAATGATTAAACATGTTTATTTTCCTTTGGAAATAAAATCTCTCAGAAAATACAAATATTGATAGGATACTGGTAGATAAATATCATCAATAATTTCTAAATCAAAAACTAACCCAATTGGATTCCAGCAAAATCCCTATTTTAATTCGCTAGACTACCATCATAGAAAAATAAACAAAGCAGAAAAGACACATGTATTGAAAGATTTTTTTAGCTTTGAATGATCATTTTGTCTATTTGAAGGGAGGTGGTTAAAAGAAGGCCTGATAACTGAGCTAGTAGGGTGGTACCACATGCCTCAGATATGGTGATGCCAAGTATTGCTACATCTATCTTCCAATCAGAATTGAACACACAACATTGCCAGATCTGAGGCCTGTGGTACCACCACAATGGCTCACACATCATGAAAAGGGCTGACGTTTCAGATGCAACGTCGTGCCGATGTTGCAGTGACGTTGCATGAAAATGGTGCTGAGATGACACTAAATATTTTTGTTATCATCATTCTCCAAAAAAAAAAACAGAATGTTTGATAAGCTTGTTGAATTGTTTGCAAATCAAAGGAAAATTTGAAACACTTTGCTATCTTCTTGTGAGGAATCATAAATTATGCAAAGAGACAGAAACAACTTAGCAAATGAAAAAGAAGTAAAAGGCGCATGACACTAAAAAAATAGACAATGGTTTTGCTTATATCTTACACTCTTGGCCAAACGGTATGCCGCTGATATAAGTCCTTCAGTAGAAAATTGTTACTTCTCCTGGCCTTTACATATTTATCAAATCGTAGTTGCAGAACACATCCAACCGCAAATACATGTTCTGTGTTGATACAATGAACTATGACTACAAAAAAGAATTTGGATCGCAATTCTTGTCTATTGTTCTATTGAAAGCCCTCCTGCAAAGACATGGAATTGAGAATCACATATAATTTTAATAGCCTTTTGATTAGCAATCTGAGATTAGCACTTCTGAAATTGGAAAAAGTTAGAAGCATTTGCTTGTCCGTTCATTGTATTTGGATCAAAATTGCACAGCCTTGTTGACAAGAAAATAACAATAAATGAACAAAAAAAACTTGGCTGTGTTGAAAACAAAACTGAGTGAATAAGGGTATCAGAAAGGGAGCCTCATCCTGTGCGCGCACAATACAACCTCAGGGTGCTCAAAGGCGCCCATCCAAATACGACTTCACCCTTCAACCGATTCTGATTTCTTCCTCATATCAGAGATTATATCTTTACTTTATTAATCACTTGTTATCGCAATACTTTAGGGTATCTTCCTTATTAGTTGAAAGCTAATTCTCTTGGATCTCAACTCATCTTGAAAGCTTTAATTTTGGGAATGGCTTTCAATTAATTAGCCGCAGTCTTCATAAACTGCTCAAATTAATTTACTTTCTTATTGTTTTATTTTATTCAACTTAATTAACTCCAATTGAAGTAAATTATATAATTCAAAATCACTATGGGTAGCAACAAAGAAAAACTATGAGTACTCTTTTTCATGTGATACATGAAAATTTCCACATCCGAGATAATTATCCAGGCGACTTCTCAAGATAAAACTCAAGTGTGGGAAGGTCAACACGAATTAGTGTCAGCTCAGAACCATTTGCATGCAACATCACTGCAACATCAGCGCGACGTTGCAAATGCAACGTCAGGATTTTTCCTGATGTGTCAGCTATCTGGCTGGTATCAAAGCCGTCATATTCAACCTAAATTTCCGTAGGATTTTCTTTTGGAATCACTTTATGAAGATTTTTCGCCGTCTAAGTTTAAACAAAATCTTGTTAGTAGGTCAAACCCATCCAAGAAATTAGTTGCCAATATTTATTGTTGATATCAATAGTAAATTGGTCGCAATAACAATGATAAATTTAATTATAATATCAAACAATTTTCATATCCCTATCAGATCCTACATCGCCGAATTCAATTGAAAAATGTGTAAAACCTGGTGAAAACATTAATTTTTAACTCCTAGTTCTTATATAAATATCACATTGGTCACAATACCAATGAAAGATTAAATTATCATCCCAAAAGAATTGCACATCTATATTAACTCAAACATCTTCAAAATTAATTTAGCCCTTATTTGAACCTCCTTCAAGAGAAACACTAAATAATTGTTTTTATTTGAACCAGTGTTTCTTCACTCCAAGGTCAGGTTTTATTACCCATATAAAACCTTGATCCCGTTGTATACCACACAATTATAAAAAGTCAATGAAAAAATGAAGCTCTTAGGACAATCGTATATGAGGAAAAAGCTCTTTTTGAGGGTCATCAATAGCTTTCAGAAACTGTAAACAATTTTGTAGGATGTGACTATGAAACTGATGATAATATTACTATTAATCAACAGTACTATGTCTGTTCTTATGAAATATAATAATAAAAATTATTATAACCACAATTAAATAATTATAAAATTATTTCTTTCACGTGTTCTACACTACTAGTGATTATAACTGTGAGCATTAATTGTCTACAAGAATCAATTACAAGAAGAATTTAATAATAAAAACTTCTTTATTAAAATAATGAAATTATTTTAATATATAATATCTTTTACAGGAATAATTATAAAGATAATTCTTGAAGAAAACTATTACTAGAGAAAAACTTTAAGAATTAAAGATAAATGACTCACTAATACTCCAAAGAACTTATTGATAGATAAAAGTAGAGAAATTTGACGTGGAATTGTGGATTTAAGGGATCAAAAGGATTTATAACAGTATTACAACAATATATAGTTGGATTCTAGGATTTCAAATCTTTCTGGATTATTTGGAAATATTTAAAACACTTAAGAATAGCTTTAACTAATACTTACTTGTTGGTAATAATGATTTAATAAATTGATAAGATGATGATACGGAAAAAACAGCAAGAAGAGGCTTCTTTGAAGTCAACAACAGCTCACAGAGGCGTGCCATGGAGCAAACTGAAAAACCAGTGAGTGAGAAAACAATAAACCTTTTTGGATTAATGATTGCATCATCTGTTGTCACGTAAGATTATCATAATTACTTAATTGATGCTTTTACGTGACTACCAACCCCAATATGGTTAAGAATAAAAGGAGTAACAACAGTAAATCTTCTTTTATTCTAAAATAATCATTGATTTCTCAAAGTTATCAATGTTATTGCCAATTTCATGACAGAATTTAATTACTGTGAATTTTTGAAGATTCAGTGTTTCACGTAGAATGGTCAAAAATGGACTGTAAGTAAAACTTTGAATTTTACTGATAAAACTGTAATTCTTTCTGGTTGTACCATAGATAATACAGTTCTTCATTGGTCCTGAAATTTTCAGAAAGATTCATTAAGAATTGTATTTTTAATGAATTTTTGAAGTTTTTACCTCATTTCTACGTAGAATTGCAAATAGCAGTATTTTGCTGGTTGCTATGAGGTAAATCAATGAATATGAGTCCCAAAAGGGTTTTGATTACTCTTTTAGGGTTTATTCATGGAAAGTCATCAAGAATTGACGTGGTTACAGGAGTATAAGTAGCTCATTACCTCCTTGGCACGTCAAAATAGCAGGTTATTTGCTATTTTCTTGTGATTACAGTAGGTGTAACTTGGTAACCAAGTTCCCAAAGAGTTTTAGTTTACCAATTGGGCCAAGATGAGCCATGGATCCATGCTCTGGAGCTATCCACGCCTCTGAGGCCTCAGAAGTTGGGTACCCTGGCTCTCTTTGATGTCTTTTGTCCCCCTTGCCTAATTTTTACGTCAAAATAGTAATTTAAGCTTAAAGTGAGATATCCACTATGGGTGTACCAAAAGTCCATGTAAGAATACTATGATATTAAGTGCTCAAAACATGCATAACACTATTCTTAGTGTATATGTAACATGGGATTTCTCACTTTCCCATTATTTTGGTGTGAAATTAAGAAAAACAAAAATTTTCACGGATCTTTTATGTGGTATTGATGATGTGGTATTGAAGTATTTTCCATTTTACCACCTCAAATACTTAAATTGAGCTTATTCACTCTATGGGTCTACCCTAGGTGAATTTTTGTGTAGAATCCAAATCTGGTCTTAAATCCATGGATTTACTTACTCAATAAAAAGTTATTCATCTTTTCTGAAATTGAAAATGATGAATTTTGGATATATGCATGACTTATGAGTTTTGCATAATTCAAAATTTCTTTTTAAGATAATTGTGGCCTATTTGGGTATGTAAAATATACCTCAAGGCTCACATTCCCTCCCACCAAAAAATAAAATTGTACTACAATTTTATTAGTGATAAAAGAATAAGGCCCCAAGGGGGGTTAATGTCCACTGTCCAACCTCTTCACATTACTCAGATCAAGTAATTTAAAGCACATTTATAGACATATTCAGGCTTGTGGCCTTCTTTCATGTCTAAATCTTCTTAAGAGTTTATCTGAGTCAGGTATTTCTGATTCTGCCATCCATTTGTCTTCATGTACCGGATTTCTATATCTGACAAGATATTCTCTTTGATTTTTACCCCTAAGTCTCCTTTCTTTAATGACTTTCTTTATCTTTTTGTTTTCATTCTGTTCCACAGGTGGTACAGTTAAAGGAGTTGGGTTTCTTAAAGTAAACAATTCTTTATCAGCTGGTTGATAAGGCTTTATCAAGCTGACTGGAAATGTGGGGTGTTTATTTTCCAATTCACCATTCAATTCCACTTGAACTGCATTGGTTCCATGTAAAGCAATAATGACAAAAGGTCCTACATAAGAATCTTTAAGTGTCACAGGGGCTCTTCTAAAATGAAGAGGGCCTGGCACTCAGTGAACAGACTTACTTATGGAGGGCTCAGAAGAAAATACTCAATGATAAGAGTAATGGAGTAAGAGGATAAATTCCTAGTCATAAAATAATAAGCATAAAAGATAAGAGAGACAAAACAAAAGCAATAATAAAGAGCCAACCACAAATAATCCTGAGTCACTGTTTCAACCTGTTCAGAAAAGAGAAAAGGAATTAATAAGGATATGGCCACCAGGACTCTACTGAACAGGTGAGGGAAGGCTAAGACTAACTTAATAAGTAATAAAATAATATTCCAAAAGTGGGAATAAAATAATATTAAATAATAAATCAACTATTTTAATTAACTGGGGGAAAAACCCCCAGGTGGGTGAAGAAGGGCTGGTATATGTGAGAAATACCAGCCTTGGGGTTTGAGTGTTGAGATACTGGCCTGTATGCTGGAAGAAGTTGGATGTGGGATTGAATCCTGTATTGGTGAATCCAATACAGGTGATACAGTCAATACAGGTATTTGCGCCTGTATTGATGACAGGCCTGTATTTGGTGAATCCTGTATTTGAGTCTTGCCTGTATGGAAATGTATTGAGGTATGAAAACTGTATTGAGGTATGAAAGCTGTATTGGGTGAATTATTGAATGAAACCCCCTTGCTGATTGGGTTCTGAAGGGTATCCCTGATATAATGATTTGCTGATGATGATTGAAAATGCCCCTGCCTCCTTGGCTGTGACATTATCCCCCTCTTGAAAGTGGTGAGCTCTGAGCACCATAAGTCTAGTGAGTCTTGATGAGCTTGCAATCAATTCAAAACAGTTCCTTTCCACAATTCCTTAAGATTTCCCCTTAAAACTTCTTCTTCAATCAATACTCAAACCAATCTTCATTTGACTATTTGTAGGTATTTTCCCCTTGATTTTGATTGTGAATTTCCTCTGTTCATTCAAAACTGCCTTCAATCTTCATAAAATTTTCTTTAATCTTGTCTTCAGTGTCTTCATCAACTTTCTTGAGTCCTCATGGCTTTTGAAAGGTGGTTGATTTGGGTTTTTGTCCCAAGACCACTTGAAATCATCATAATTTTGAATTTTAGAGTGTTGGCATAAGGTGGCCAACAATTGAAATTTTGGACCAAATGAGTAGTCCTGGCCAAAATCCCTGAAAGTGTGAATAAATGGGTTTTTGGCCAATTTGCGCAAAAATGCGCAAAATGCGCAAAAATGCGCAAAATGCGCAAATATGCCATATGTGGCATAAATTGGTGAAAATGATGAAAAAACTGATTTATTGTGAGAAAATGGCCTAAAAGTGGGTTTTGGCCATTTTGTGCATTTTTGCGCAAAATGCGCAAATATGCGCAAAATGTGCAAATATGCGCAAAGTGCGCAAATATGTGCAAAATGCGCAAATATGCGCAAAGTGCGCAAATGCGCAATTATAATGATTTTGCCCAAAAAGGCCTTTTGAAGGCTCTTGACAAGAAAAAAGGCCCTTTTGCGCAAAAGTGCGCAAATGCGCAAAAATGCGCAAAATGCGCAAATTTGCCAATATGCCTTATTAAGCATATTATGATAAGAATTGATGAAAAATGGCTGTTTTGATGTTTTGAGGTCTGATGTGGCCCATTGTGCCAAAGTGCATATCTTGATGAAATTGGCCAATTGGGCCATTTGAACAAATGTCTTCTATGAACTTGATTTTTATTTTTCTTGAACATCTTCTTGTTATCCCCTCCTTGATTGGTCAATTGCCATAAACACCTTGCTGATTGGGTTTTGGCTTTCAATTTTGATCTTAAGGAATGAGTTTAAGGCTGACTTGAAGAAGTTTTGATGAGGATTATCTGTAGGTGGTCTTTACCATTACTAGTGTTTTGCTCTTTGATTATTGAATGAATTGACTCCCCAAACGTGAAATGGGAGTGATGACTACTGCTTTTTGAAATAAGAAATAAAAATGAAAATAAAAATAAAAATAAAAGATACAAGTAAAAGGAATAAAAATAAAAAATAAAAATGAAAAGAATTGAGAGAAAAAGAGAGTAAAGAAAGAAATAAGAAATTCCTGAGGGTTGTCCTTCTTGTGGTGAGATTCTTGATTTTGGCCAAAATGTTCTGAAAGATAAAACCAAGCATTTGATGCTCACAGCGTGGCCAAGGTAATGTTTTACAAGAATTAGACCCCTCAGGGATGCATACCAGGAGATGGAACTTACTTTCATAACTTCCACTCCCCACCAAGCACCATAAATGAAAATTGAAATATGCCATAAGATGAATTTGATAATGAATGTCTTGAAATATAATTTATGGCATGATTTAAGAAAGAAGAGAAAATAAAAGAAAAGATTGGGCCAAATCTTGATGAAAGGTCCAAATCTTGAGGGTATTATGTTGTAAGGCCTTCTGAACCTGTCCAAAGAATTGACAAGTGCTCACAAAGTGGCCAAGGTGATGCTTACAACAAATTTGGGTAGAATACCCCCTTAAAGGTGCATGCCAGGAGAGGAACTTACTTTCATAAACTCCAATCCCCACCAAGCACCATAATCAAACTCTTGAGGCATTTGGGCCAGGCTTGTCTGGATACAAAGTGTGAAAATCCTTGAAAAGGTCTGGGGAGTTGGTAAGGTTGGAAGCTGGTTCCCAAGTTGTTCTTTCTGGGTCTTCATTGAATCCTTTCCACTCCACTAAATACCATAATGAACCTCTCTTGAGTTTTGAGTCCAGAACCTGAGCCACTTCCCATTCTTCTTGCTCTTTCACTATTACTGGAGGTGGTGGCAATTGGTGTCGATTTGGGATAGTTGATTGCTTCACTGGTTCTAACAAGGACACATGGAAAACAGGGTGAACTGACTTCCATTGTTGAGGCAACTTGAGGTGATATGCATGGCTTCCAATCTTCTTCAGAACTTCAAAAGGTCCCAACCATCTTTCTGAGAGCTTCTTGGTGGGTCTTGTTGTCTTGATGTTCTTGGAGGCTAGCCATACTTTGTCCCCAGGTTGGAAATCAGGTGGAATTGCTCTATTTCTATCTGCATACTTCTTGAATCTTCTTATTGCTGACTCTAATTCTTCTTTGACAACTTGCTGTACTGATTGGAGTTTTGTTGATAACTTTCCAGCAGGTGAATCTTGAGAAACATGGATTGAGTCAAAGCTGGGATTTCTTCCATAAATGGTGAAAAAAGGTGATTGCTTTGTGGATGAATGTTCTGCATTATTATAGGCAAATTCAGCCAGAGGGAGCCAGGTGTGCCAGTCATCTTGATGGTAACTGACATACATCCGAAGATACTGTTCTAGAATCTGATTTACCCTCTCTGTCTGTCCATCTGTTTCAGGGTGAAATGCAGTTGAAAGATCTCTTGATATCTTGAGCTGCTGACATAATTGGGTCCAGAATGATGAAACAAATAATGAACCTCTATCACTAACAATACTGATTGGAAGACCATGTTTGGAAAAGACATGATTAATGAATATTTGAGCTAAGTCCAGTGCAGTGATTGTTGAATAAGTTGGAATAAATATTGCCATTTTTGAAAATCTGTCTACAACTACTAAAATTGAATCAAAGTTGCTTGACAAGGGCAATTGAGTGATAAAGTCCATTGATAAAGAATTCCAAGGACCAGATGGAATTTGAAGAGGCTTGAGTAATCCAAACTTCTTATGGTGGATGTTCTTGTTTCTTGAACATTGCTGACATCAGGACACATAGTCCTTGATGATTTGATTCATGCCAGCCCAATAAAAATCCCTCTTGATGAGCTTGAGGGTCTTCTCCTGGCCAGGATGGCCAGCCAACGGTGAGTCATGACGCCTTTGAAGAATGTCCAATTGAACTTCATGATTTCTTGGAATAACTACTCTATCTTTGAACAATAATAATTTTGCTTGAGGTTCAAGAGAATAGTCTGGGACTGATTCTCCTCTTGCTAATTTCTTGAGGATCTCCTTATAGTCTTTGTCTTGCCATACTTGTCTTTGGATCTGATCAACTAAATCTGAAAACATTTCAACTTTTATGGAAAAGAATCTTGACTCTTGAATTTAATTTTGCTTGAGAACTTGATGAAAGTTTTGAGGATTCTTGCTGATGAAATCCACCCCCCTCTCTGGGTACACGTCGTCCCGACGTGACAAGGCATCTGGTAAAGTGGCCAGCCTGCCTGGGCGGTAAGTGATAACAAAGTGAAATTCAGACAAAAATTCAGCCCAACGGGCTTGACGATGAGTAAGGACTTTAGAGGACATAAAATATTGGAGAGAACAATGGTCTGTCAAGACCTCAAAAGAATCAGAAAGAGAAAGGAGAAAGGCTCTCCAGCGCTTGAGAGCCCAAACTATGCCAAGGAGTTCCTTGTCATGAATTTCATAGTTGAGTTCAGCTGGTAAGAGCTTGCGACTATCAAATGCAATGGGATGCTTTCCTGAGTCATTCACCTGACTCAGTACAGCACCCAAGGCATAATCAGAGGCATCAGTCTCTACAATAGTTGGGAGAGAAGGATTAAAGTGAGAGAGGATAGGAGCAGTGGTGAAAGCTTCTTTGAGTATCTGAAACTGGCTAAGAGCTTCCTCATTGAAGATGAAGGGAGAATCTTTTTTGAGAAGGGAAGTGAGAGCAGAGATTTTTTTGGAATAATTTTTAATGAAACGACGATAAAAGTTGGCAAAGCCAAGGAAAGATTGGAGGGCCTTGATGTTCTTGGGCTGAGGCCAATTGAGGATTTGTTGAACTTTTGAAGAATCCATCTTGAGGCCATCAATTGAAACAACATAGCCCAAGTATTCCACACTTGAGGCATGGAATACACACTTGGAGGCTTTAGCAAACAAATTATTGTCTCTCAGTCTTTGGAGAACAGAGGCCACATGTTTAACATGTTCATCCAAAGAGCTAGAGAAGACCATAATATCATCTAAGTACACTACAACAAAAACATCCAAATAATCTGCAAAGATATCATTCACAAGATTTTGGAATGAAGCTGGAGCATTGGTTAAGCCAAATGGCATAACCAAATACTCATAACTGCCATATTTGGTTCTAAAGGCAGTTAAATGCTCATCCCCCTCTTTAATTCTCAGGAGATTATAAGCACCACACAGATCTATCTTGGAGAAGATAGTAGCACCGTTAAAGACGGTACAAAGCTGATTCATTGGAGGAACAGGATACCTGTTCTTCCTAGTGACAGCATTAAGTTTGCGGTAGTCAACACACAAACGGAGACCACCATCCTTTTTCTTAACAAAAAGGACAGGTGCCCCTGTTGAGGAGGAGCTTGGTCTGATGAAACCTTTCTCTACATTCTCTGAAATGTAGGCCCGCAGTGTTTCTGACTCATTCTTTGATAAAGAGTAGATAACACCAACTGGAGGTAGAAGACCCTCCAGTTCGATATGATGATCACAGGCACGGTGTGGCGGAAGTTTCTCTGCCTTCACTTTGGAGAATACATCCAAATATTTGTGATAAACAGGAGGGACTACCTTCAGCACAGTTTCAATCTCTTCTGGCTCTTCCTCCTCATCCCACTGCTCCTCCAGGGAGGCATGAAAAGATAAAGGAGGAAGGTCCATATCCCCTTGAAAGAGATGAAGTGAAGATATAGCAACATCTTCTCCAACATCTTTTATCTCTTTGAAGACTTCATCTCTTAATGGAAGTAATGACTGAGAGGGAAAAGTGGAGGGGTTATGGACAGAAGGAGGAAAGGAAGGTGTCTTAAGTTCACCAACCAGAGCAACACTGTTGACAGCAGTGGATAAGTCATTACTAGTAGAAGAAATAATACCACTAGAATCCTTATGACTAGAATCATAGGTGATCAATCCATTTTTCCAATCAATAATGGGATTAAAATGGTAAAGAAAATCATAGCCCAATATTAGGTCTTCTCCCTTGGGTGAATCTATGATAAAGAAATCCCATTCAAAGCTTGGGAAGGAAGGTAAATCAACAACCCACTTGGTATAATGGGTGATGAACAGGGAAGTGGATTCACTGGAATCCAGAATGAAAAGAGGAATCTTTTCAGGGAGCTCTGACATGGTCAATGAGTACTTGAGAACAAAATTCTTTGCAATAAAGGAGTTTGTAGCACCAGAATCAATGAGAATACTATAAAAAATATCAGAGATTGAAGAAAAAATAAGAAATTTTAAAGATTTCTTGACACTAGTATTCAGAGTGCACAATTGTGCTCTTGAAGGAAATAAGTGAGAACCATTGAACACATCATGATTCCCACTCAGGCTTTTCCCTGCTTGCTAGGGAAGCCTTCTGATGATCCTTGCCTATTCTCAGGCCTCTTGAAGCATTTTTCAAATGGGTGCTTTCCACCACAATAATTGCACAAGCCTTCTTTAATCCTCCTCTCCTTTTCAGAACCAATTAATTTGTTGTCCTTATTGAGGAGAGCAGCATGAGGCTTGTCTTTGGAAATTTGAAAATTCTTCCCCTTCTTATTCTTATTGTGATAAGGCTTCTTGGATGATGAACTTTGGGGAGGCTTGGAGAAATTGGATCCAATGATTGGAGGCTTCTTCTCTTGATGAAGGCCCTTTTCCTTTTGCCTCTCATGATATCTTGTGTCTAATTCTAAAGTGACATCCATAAGTTCTTGAAGAGTGTCAAAAGTTCCAGGGTGAGAAGCCAATTGGTCCAACAATCTTGATGCCAAGCCTCTTCTATACACATGAATGTAAGCTCTTTCCCCCCAATCTCCAACTCTTGACATTAAGCTTCTGAAATCTGCTATGTACAAGGAAACATGACCACTCTCCTTCATCCTCAAATTGTCCAACTCTTGTTCAGCTTTCCTGACTTCATTGGGGTCACCAAACAGAGTGAATAATTGAGATTCAAATAATGGCCAATTATTGAGGAGGTAGGAAGGGTCTTCATTGGAAATATTTGAGAGGTAAGGTTCAATCCATTTGCCAGCTCTACCAGTAAGAAAAGAAGTTGAGTACAAAACCTTCTTCCTGTCAGAGAAGAAGTTTGCTGGATCATTATGGAAAATCAGTTGACAGGATTGGATAAATCCTCTCAACTTATGAGCTTGAGTACCATCAAAAGAATCAGGTGCCTTCATTGATGGAGTCTTGAATGCAGGGACTTTTGAAGTGTCCCTTGGGGCAACTGCTTGAGTGAGTTGTCCCATGAACTGAGTCATTTGCTCCATCATCTTGAGGAGACTTGGTTCAGTTTGAGAGAAAGGAGGTTGACTAGAAAGGGCTAGATTAGAACCCTGAGGCACCTCTGGAGCATTTGCCAAGGCATCTGCCACTTCAGTCTCCCCAGAGTCATCCTCTTCCACAGACTCTTCCCCCTCCTCATCTTCAACTTCCCCTAATCTTGCTCTTGCACCCTCAGACATGTCAGGGTAGCCACCCAAAAGTCCAGAGAAGGATCTTGATCTTCTAGATTTCATTCCACCTCTTCTTGAGGGTGCTGCTCCTTCCATTGGTGGTCCTCTGTCCAAATTTGCACTCAGTTGATGAACTGATGGTGTGCGGTCAAGAGGAGCCCTTGCTGTAGGAGTGAGAACAGCTGGAATCTTCTGGGATCTAGTATGCTTGGCTGGGGGACTATGCTGAACTGGCATTATGAAAGAAGAATGAATAAAAACTTGATGATACTTTGAATAAAATAAGGCTTGACCAAAACAATCAAATGAGAATCTTGATGAACTTGAGAAATCAATCAATAGTCTTGAAGTGAATCAATATGAATAAATCTTGAAGAGTGAAGATGACAAAGTCAAATTCTTATGAATAATCAATTTCAATCAATAAGTCAAATCAAGTCAATCAAAATCAAATCAATTAAGTCTTGAGGAATTCAATCAATATCTTCAAAAATCAATTCAATTTTCTTGAGGAATCAAATTCAAATCAATAAATCAAATCAAATATTGAGGATAAATCAGCTATCTTGAAGAATCAAATCAAGTCAATCAAATCAAATCAAATCAATCAAAGTCGATTCAAAATCTTGAGGTGAAATCAATGTCTTGAGGAATCAATCAATCAAAACCACTGAATACCCCAAATCAATAAATCCCTGAATAATGAATCAATTAACCCAAATAATTCCACTCAAATAACCTGATAAAAAGCTGAATTCAGACAAAAGAGAAATTAGAATGATAAAGAATAAAGTGAAATGGTCAGCAGAGTTTTTGAAATGAGAAAGAGAATCAATTTTCATTTGAATAAAATGAATGAGATGAAAATTGATAAGAGAGAAAAATCATAAAAATCATAAAAAAAAATCATAAAATCATGAAAAAATCATAATTGAAGAATGAGATAAATGAATAAAATGAATGAAAAGAAAGAAGCAAGTATGAGTTAATTAAAATAATGTCACAGGGGCTCTTCTAAAATGAAGAGGGCCTGGCACTCAGTGAACAGACTTACTTATGGAGGGCTCAGAAGAAAATACTCAATGATAAGAGTAATGGAGTAAGAGGATAAATTCCTAGTCATAAAATAATAAGCATAAAAGATAAGAGAGACAAAACAAAAGCAATAATAAAGAGCCAACCACAAATAATCCTGAGTGACTGTTTCAACCTGTTCAGAAAAGAGAAAAGGAATTAATAAGGATATGGCCACCAGGACTCTACTGAACAGGTGAGGGAAGGCTAAGACTAACTTAATAAGTAATAAAATAATATTCCAAAAGTGAGAATAAAATAATATTAAATAATAAATCAACTATTTTAATTAACTGGGGGAAAAACCCCCAGGTGGGTGAAGAGGGGCTGGTATATGTGAGAAATACCAGCCTTGGGGTTTGAGTGTTGAGATACTGGCCTGTATGCTGGAAGAAGTTGGATGTGGGATTGAATCCTGTATTGGTGAATCCAATACAGGTGATACAGTCAATACAGGTATTTGCGCCTGTATTGATGACAGGCCTGTATTTGGTGAATCCTGTATTTGAGTCTTGCCTGTATGGAACTGTATTGAGGTATGAAAACTGTATTGAGGTATGAAAGCTGTATTGGGTGAATTATTGAATGAAACCCCCTTGCTGATTGGGTTCTGAAGGGTATCCATGATATAATGATTTGCTGATGATGATTGAAAATGCCCCTGCCTCCTTGGCTGTGACATTAAGTTTCTTTGGGCCTTTGATATTATTAAAATTCAAGGTTGAAACTAGAACTAAGTCCCCTACTTTGAAGTCTGGTACTTTATGACTCTTGTCCCACTTCTGTTTTGCATAATCAAAAGCATCATCCATACTTTGTTTTGCGTGGTGTTTTACTTTATCAAGCATTATCTTGAAGCTGGAAGCTGTAGGATGAATGTCAATCAAGTCTTTCCTCAGTGTGTCTGCTGGGAGTCTTGGATTCCATCCTTTTTCTAACATAGAAGGGGTTTGTCCTGTGGAAGAATGGACTGATGTCTTGTATGCCAATTCTAGTGCAGGTATCACAGTGCACCAGTCATGGGTAAAGCCATCTGAGTCTTTGAATTCTAATCCATAAGCACAAAATCTCCTGATCATGTCTTCTAAAGTTTGAACCATCCTCTCTGCTAGCCCATCTGTTTGAGGGTGATATGCTGTAGAGAATGATAACTTAGTCCCAAACAATCTATGAAGATTGGTCCAAAGTGCAGATGTGAATTTGGGATCTCTGTCACTTATGATATTCTTAAATAACCCTGTATGAGAAATAACTCTACTCCATAAAAGAAGAGCTGTATCCATAGAAGTGTCATCTTTATGACATGGTAAGAATATGGGAGTTTTGCTATATCTGTCTACAATGACTAAACAAGCATTATAACTTTTGTCACCACTTGGAGGAAGTGCTGTGACCCAATCCATGTGAACAACTTCCCAAGGGGATTTTGGTTCTTGAATATGGATCATTAATCCAAATTTCTTGCCTGTGCTCCTGTTTGCTTTCTGGCATCTATCACAGGTATGGCAATATTCAATGGTTTCTTTCCTCCAAGATGGCCAACATGCACAGTTCTTCACTTTTTCAAGTGTTCTGTCTTCTGACAGGTGTCCAGAGTAGATGCTATCATGAAATTCATGAAGAATGGTATTGATAAGTAATCTACTACATAGTGTCATCACACAAGAATGTTTTGTTCTATGGTAAATAATCCCATCAAACAAGTGAAATCTTCCTGCAGAATAGGAATTTTTCCAAACTTCATCAAGTGCATTAACTAAAAATGTATCTTTGCAGTCTTTATCTAATAAAGAAGTCAAGATATGGCAATTCTTGTCTTGTTTATAAGATTCTCCGACTTCTTCAAAGAATTCAGTCCCAATATCAGTTATGTTAATTCCTTCAATTGGAATCTGTGGTTCAGCTTCCAAAGGTACATAAGCTGGGTTATCAGGAGTGTTGGCTAAAGCCCATCTACTAAGTCCATCAGCATTCTTGTGAATGTTTCCTGCTTTATGAACTATAGTCATGTTTCCTCTATATTCTTGAATGGCTATTTGCCATCTCAACATATGTCTGTTGGGAGTTTTCATGTTAAGAAGTGATTTCACGGCATTACAGTCAGTTATCACTTCAAAAACACTGCCATCAAGATAATAGTGTAGTTTCTCAAGTGCCCATACCAAAAATAAGCACTCCATTTGGCTTGCACCATATCTGGCTTCTGTTGGTTTGATTTGTCTTGAGATATAACAAACTGGTCCTTCTGTAGGTTTGTCATCAATAATTTGGACTTGATGTAGGGCTGCCCCTAATCCATCTCCACATGCATCAATGTACAACTTAAAAGGAATATTCCAGTCAGGCATGAGGAGTAAAGGTGCTTCTGTAAGGGCTTTCCTTATCTTCTCATAAGCTTTAATTCTCTCTTGTGTCATCTCAAATACAGTCTGTTGATCACAGATTCTATAAAGTGACTTGGCTAGAATTGCAAAGTCTTTCAGGTGTTTCCTATAGTAACTGGAAAACCCAAGAAAAGACATCATTTCTTTTTTATTCTGGTGTAAGGTTTGACTATGAAACAATAAGTAAAAATTACTAATTTATTACTTATTGTACTCTGAATGTCCTTATAATTGAAATAAATAAGATTAAAATAATAATAATAATAAAGAAATATTATTATTATGGCGTCAAAAAGATTATATTATTAAATAAATATAATAATATAATTAATATTATATGAAATTATAATATTATAAATAATATATTAATATAAAATAATTAATATATTATAAAGCCCTTTATTATTGTTACCAACAAATAATAAAGGCGTAAAAAATTGTTTTTTATTAATAAAAAACAATTAATAACAATAATATTACTAATATTAAAGTTATGAATTAATATAAATACTATTTATATTAATTAAAGAATTATTAATAGAGTAATAATAGAGAAATTATTATAATAAGAGAAAATAACCTACTTTTAACACTTAATATAATAATTTTGAAGTATTTTACGCCAAAAAATATAAATACAACCTTTTCAAACTGTATTTACAATAAAAATAAAGAAAATTACAAATTATTCAGTATTTTTACGTGGAAATGAGTTTTAGAGAGATTTTTAACAAAAACAATTAAATAAATGATTTAATCACGTCAAAATAGATGATTGTAGCAAGGTGGTCTTTGGTCTTTAATAATATAACAGTTTTATATATAAAGAATAAAGAAATTACCTTTGATTTAATTGATTTAATGTTTTTGATGCGTCTGAGGGGAAAATAGAGTAAAAAGAGCTCTATTTATAGTAAATACCTCCCTCCTAGAGTCCAACAGGCTTCTAGTAGACGTGTACTGATCATATCCACTGGAATTGATCAATATTTTAAGGTTTGAGGGTGATTACATCATGATCAAACCATATTACATCATTATTACACCATTATTTAGAGTTATCACTATAACTCTAAGTTTGATGACATCAGAGGCTTGGCAGAACCCCAAATTTCGTGGATTTTATTAGTTTTAATCATAAACTAATAGTATTCACCAATTTTATCACTCTTAAGACTGTTAAACTTAATTTAAGGTTACAGTATGTGATCATAACAGCTCAATTTAAGCTCAAACTTTGATCCTCAATAACTTTTAAGGTTTTCACGCTACAGCAATTCAGAGAGTGAATTCTGATAGCCTGACATAACCTCATTATGCTGCCAAGAGCCTTTCATTACATCATCAAAACTCTAATTTTGATGATTTTTCTTGTAACTCATCTTTTCTGTCGAAATTCAATATTTTAAACTTCAAACCTTGATTTCAGGGGGTTATACCCTGAATTTAATAATAAAAATTACATCATTCTTCACGAATGAACTAGTAGAATCCAACTGTGTACTTTTTTTTAAGTTTGGAGCACTTTCACAACAAAGTGGTCAACAGCTCTGTTGATTTTTATCAATATTTCATCATAGGTTTTAACCTTGTTTATAACTTGTAAAATAAAGTTCATATCTGTGTTCTTACAGTAATTACGTGGTAACTTTATTTTTGGTTCATCATTCTATCATGTATATTTTAGAAGATATTAGCTATGATCACTGAATATATGCGTTGACCAAAAAAGTGCATATATTCAGGATAATTCCTTAAGTATTGATTTTGGGAATTAGCTTATTAATTGTTTTATATGTGGATTTTTGTGGGGAATCCACTGGTACAATTTATTTCACATGTTGTTTCATTAGTTTCTGAGATAAATAAGGTTTTATGATTTTTATAAGGTATTATACCTTATAATTCCATAAATATTGACTTTACAGATATGCCATAAAAGTGGTATATGTGTATTTTTCCATGGGGAATCCAATGGTATAATTTATTTCACATGTTCATTAATTGGTTTTTAAGTTAAACCAATTTTAGTACCAATTTATGGTATTTTTTGTATATTTGAGTAATTATTTTTAGTGTATAATTATTCTAATTAATTTTAATATAATTATATTAAAGGTATAATTATTATTAATCTTTTTTGTGACCTTATTGGATATGTGGTCATATCTCAAAGGCTCACATCTGGGGTATTGGTTTAAGTAACACTGCTGCTACTTTTTTCTTGTCAATACCCAAGCTTAAACCAGAAACAATATGTCCTAATGCTCTGAGTTCCTCAAAACCAAAATTGCATTTCTTAAGTGAAATTTTCATGTTCACTCCTGCAATTTTATGAAGTACTCTTGCAAGTCTTTCAAGGTGCAAAGACCATGAATCAGAACATATGATAATATCATCAATAGAAATGATAAGCCATCCTTCAGACAATTCTGTAGGAAAGATGGTGTTCATCATCCTTTGATAATGGGATGGAGCATTTTTAATGCCAAATGGCATTCTAAGATACTCAAAAATACCACAGTGAGTGATAATTCTAAGTAATTTCTTAGCTTTGGGCGTCAAAACATTTTGATGGAAGCCTTTCAATGCATCCATTGATGTTATATACTTGGCTTTGGATAATTGAGTCAAGGTTTCTTGGATCCTAGGGATTGGATACCTATCTGGAACTGTGTAGGTATTCAATGCTCTGAAATCTCCAACCATTCTTGACTTATCATTATGCCAAGCAATGATAACAGGTGTTGTCACCTCAACTTCCTCATTATGGCCTACTTTCCTTAGTACACCAAGTTGGATCAACTCTTGGATATGTTTTTCCAAGGCTTCTCTAGCTCTGGGACTGGCTGGATAAGCTGGTCTTCTAAGTACTGGAGGATATGGTCTGTCAATATTAAGAGTAATATCAACTTCATGTCCTCTTATAGCGCCTAATGGTTCATTATCAGAGGCAAATGCATTTTTATATGTGTATAACACATTAATAAGCTCATTCCTCATCTTTGGTGACAATGATTGACTAATTTGTGCTTCAACAAGTTGATTAGTCACAAATTCATCTTTGTAAGTATCCTTGACAGAAGATACTACAGATATCTGTTTTGGCATATTGGAGAAAGCAAATTTTTGTCTCTTGTTATCTCCAATTGTGAAATATCTGTCCTTATGGTTATTTATATCAATAACATAAATATTTAAGTAATCATTTCCAAGAATGATGTGCTGAGATGTGCAATTATCCATTACTACAATCTCAGTTTTCATTCTTACACTTCCTGCTGGATGTGGGAATACAATATTAGTGTCCAATATGTCCAAGGGTACATATTGTTACTGGCACTACTGAATTGTACACCTTCTATTGGTAATAGATGGTTTTTCCATTCAGGAAGTATAATTTGGAGATAATCTTTGCCCACACAAGTGCAAAATGCCCCTGTATCCAAATTTACTTTGGCTTCAATATCACTCCTCAGAACTGATGTGATACAGGATGCCCCAGCAGTATAACCCTTTCCTCTAGCAGGTTTTGTTTTACACATTCTGGCATCTTGGATATTGGTCAGGTTGCAGCAATCTTCACTGTACTGTGGCAAGTGGGTATGGACTTCTATGACCTCAAAGAAAGCTGAAATGTTTTCAATGGGATAGTCCTCCACTGGTGTATCTTCAGAGACTTCAGAATCTTGATCAGACTCCTCTTTCTCTTCAGTACACTGAATTTCTTCAATGACTTGAACTTCATTGTTTTTTGTCTTCTTAGGACAAGTGTTGGCTAAATGTGAAGTACTTCCACATTTATGACACTTAAAGACAGGTCTTTCTGGTCTTCTTTCGTCTCTAGGAATCTTTGAGACTATTTTTGACTCTATTGGGTTTTTAATCCAAGTCTTACCAATTCTTGTTCTGGTAATGATATCTTCCATAGCATTAATGTAGTCCTCTGTTGAACAAGGCTCCACACATCTGCTTTTGATAGCATGTTCCAGTTCTCCTCCACACTTTCTTAATATTTTCATATTAATCATAGTGTCAGACATATCTGGGTGTAAAGCAGATAGTCTGTCTTTTTGTTTGAAGAACCAAGTAAGTGGTTTGTCTTTTTCTGAGTTAAAAATGGCACTTTCAAAAGCATTCTCCATTTTAAACCTCCAAGAATTATTAGCCCATTGGGTAATCACTTCAGATTTCCACCAAGACCAGTCATGTTTACCATGATCAATCCTCACTTTGTAATACCATTTCTTTGCAGTTTTGGTAAACAAACAGTGTAATTTTCCCACTATGATTTCATCAGGTATATTAAAGTCTTCTTGCAACATATCAATAGTCCTGATGAATTCAATATGGTTGTATTCTCCTTCACCAGAGAATGTTGGCTATTCTTCTATTTTGGGAATATCTCTTGCAGAGTAGGCATTTTCTCCTAAGAATGGTGTAAGACTTTCTTTAACAGAGAGTTTTTCTTTAGTTAAAGGTGTAGAATGTCTTGGCATATGTGGTTCATGATTCTTATGAATTTGTTCCACACTTGCAATTATCTCATTCTTCAATTTTTGCCTTTCACTGTCACTTTTTGCTAAATGTCTAGCAAATTGATTGGTGTTCTTAACTATTTGTAAGACATGGTCTTCAAGAGTTTTAAGTCTATCATTTACTTTAAGAATGGAAAGATCTTCTGTGTCATTATTCTGAGTTTGACATTGGTCCCAATTCTTTCACAAGCATTGCCAATTGACTCAAGGGTGACAGTTGTCAATTGATGCCATTCAAAATGTTTCTTGTCATTTGTCTTTGAACTATTTATGTCTGATGGAATTTGCTTTAACTTTGACTCAAGTTTGCCAATTTCTACATTAATACTTCTATGTACATCAGTTATTTGCGTGGAAAAGTCCTGTTCAGCCTTTCCTGCTCCTTGGCTGTGAATTCCATAAGAGTTCTGGCCATATTGAAGACACTGTCCACGGCTGAAGGTTCCAATTTGGGGATCCTGTACCCTTGTGGGTAAGGTCTGTGCCAATTGGCTTTGCCTTTGCCCTTGGCTTGATGGTTCTTGGGACCTCTCTGTTTCTTTTGAGGTCCTTTGGGCTTGTCCTTGGATGCTTCTGGAGCTGGTTTGGAGCTGATAGATGCCACTGGTGCCTCTGTCTCCAAAGTTGCATTCATTTCCAACTCTTTCTTCTGGTCTATGGATACAAGACTCTGGTTCTTCAACCAATTCTTTATCTTTTTGACCTTGTCTTTGCAAGACAGGGGGCTCCATCCTCCTAAGAGTTCTATGGTCTTCTCCTGACCCAGAAAGCTCTTGATGTGTAAGTAGGAGTTCATGGCCCCCTGCCAAAGGCTTGGGCAGATTTCCCACTCCTCTTCTTTGGCTGCTCTGAACCAATTTTTGTACTGGCTCTGATATATTTCTATGGCTGCCACTTGAAAATGGTTCAGCCCTGGAAATATTATCATAAATTAGTTCAGGCTCAGAATTTGCATCAAAATCTGTTGGTACAGACCTTGGGGAATGGGGGGCAACTCTGGCATCCTCCAGATGTGTCTTTCTTGTGGAAGATTTGGAACTTCTGGATTCGGTCTTGCCTCTTCCTTGTCCACATCCATCTGGTTGGACTGAATAGTTGCTTCCATTTCTGGTATGCACCATTTTTACGTCAATTTAAGGATAAAGAGTAAAAATAAAGATAAAAACACACCTTTTGGTGGTATTTTATTCTTTTCAGAATTAAATAAGGTGCCTCTTTTAGCAATTTTCACCTCAATACTTTCTTCAGATTCTGCTTCTGAAGATTCTGGACTAGTGATATATCTTTTACTGAGTCTGTTTCCAGCTGCACAGTATTTGATTAAAGACACTAGAAAAAATTTATAAAAGAGAAAAAATTATTTTTTATACTTTTTAATATATTTTTTTTTTAGAGATTTTTTATAAGTTTTATATTTTTTAATATTAAAAAATTATTCTTTTTAAAGAAAAAAAGATTAAAATTTTAAGATTTTGAATGAAAATTAATTCAGAGTAACTCAAAGAATAATTTTATAATTTTTTGGATGTGAAAAAGCCACGTGTAAAAACAGTATAAAATTAAACCAAATTCCTCAATGAAAAAGATTTCCAAAACAATTTCAAAAATAAGAATTATTTTAACTTTAAAATGAAAGAAAAAATTATTAAATTAATATATTTTAGAGCTTAAAAATATATTAATTAAGGGTACAAGGTTCAAAAAACACGGCCAGGCCCCCAAATGTAAGATGTGGCTATGAAACTGATGATAATATTACTATTAATCAACAGTACTATGTCTGTTCTTATGAAATATAATAATAAAAATTATTATAACCACAATTAAATAATTATAAAATTATTTCTTTCACGTGTTATACACTACTAGTGATTATAACTGTGAGCAGTAATTGTCTACAAGAATCAATTACAAGACGAATTTAATAATAAAAACTTCTTTATTAAAATAATGAAATTATTTTAATATATAATTATCTTTTACAAGAATAATTATAAAGATAATTCTTGAAGAAAACTATTACTAGAGAAAAACTTTAAGAATTAAAGATAAATGACTCACTAATACTCCAAAGAACTTATTGATAGATAAAAGTAGAGAAATTTGATGTGGAATTGTGGATTTAAGGGATCAAAAGGTATTATAACAGTATTACAACAATATATAGTTGGATTATAGGATTTCACGTCTTTCTGGATGATTTGGAAAGATTTAAAACACTTAAGAATAGCTTTAACTAATACTTACTTGTTGGTAATAATGATTTAATAAATTGATAAGATGATGATACGGAAAAAACAGCAAGAAGAGGCTTCTTTTAAGTCAACAACAGCTCACAGAGACGTGCCATGGAGCAAACTGAAAACCCAGTGAGTGAGAAAACAATAAACCTTTTTGGATTAATGATTGCATCATCTGTTGTCACGCAAGATTATCATAATTACTTAATTGATGCTTTTACGTGACTACCAACCCCAATATGGTTAAGAATAAAAGGAGTAACAACAGTAAATCTTCTTTTATTCTAAAATAATCATTGATTTCTCAAAGTTATCAATGTTATTGCCAATTTCATGACAGAATTTAATTACTGTGAATTTTGGAAGATTCAGTGTTTCACGTAGAATGGTCAAAAATGGACTGTAAGTAAAACTTTGAATTTTACTGATAAAACTGTAATTCTTTTTGGTTTTACCATAGATAATACAGTTCTTCATTGGTTCTGAAAGTTTCAGAAAGATTCATTAAGAATTGTATTTTGAATGAATTTTTGAAGTTTTTACCTCATTTCTACATAGAATTGCAAATAGCAGTATTTTGCTGGTTGCTATGAGGTAAATCAATGAATATGAGTCCCAAAAGGGTTTTAATTACTCTTTTGGGGTCTAGTCATGGAAAGTCATCAAGAATTGATGTGGTTACAGGAGTCTAAGTAGCTCATTACCTCCTTGGCACGTCAAAATAGCAGGTTGATTGCTATTTTCTTGTGATTACAGTAGGTGTAACTTGGTAACCAAGTTCCCAAAGAGTTTTAGTTTACCAATTGGGCCAAGATGAGCCATGGATCCATGCTCTGGAGCTGTCCACGCCTCTGAGGCCTCAGAAGTTGGGTACCCTGGCTCTCTTTGATGTCTTTTGTCCCCCTTGCCTAATTTTTATGTCAAAATAGTAATTTAAGCTTCAAGTGAGATATCCACTATGGGTGTACCAAAAGTCCATGTAAGAATACTATGATATTAAGTGCTCAAAACATGCATAACACTATTCTTAGTGTATATGTAACATGCGATTTCTCACTTTCCCATTATTTTGGTGTGAAATTAAGAAAAACAAAAGTTTTCACGGATCTTTTATGTGGTATTGATGATGTGGTATTGGAGTATTTTCCATTTTACCACCTCAAATACTTAAATTGAGCTTATTCACTCTATGGGTCTACCCTAGGTGAATTTTTGTGTAGAATCCAAATCTGGTCTTAAATCCATGGATTTACTTACTCAATAAAAAGTTATTCATCTTTTCTGAAATTGAAAATGATGAATTTTGGATATATGCATGACTTATGAGTTTTGCATAATTCAAAATTTCTTTTTAAGATAATTGTGGCCTATTTGGGTATGTAAAATATACCTCAAGGCTCACAAATTTAATATTGTGGAAACAAATGATCACTAACTTCAAATTGTTTGTCTTACTGCTTTTGAGGAAGAAAAAACCTTCAACGTTTGAAAGGTTTTTTTTAAGATTTCTGAAGAAGAAGAAGTGATGATTTTGAATGACTAACCTCATTTCATGTTGATATATCAGATTTTCAATGAAAAAAAGGCATACCCTGGGGTCAGGGGCTGCAGGTTTGTCAGGGTGAGTCTATGATAAAGGTGTATATAAGTATTTACAAGCTTTAACTATGACTGTAACACGGTAAAAATAATTTTAAGAGATGATAAATTTGATAATAGATGATTAATTTAAGATTTTAAGGGCTTTACTGTAGAGATATAGTGGTGGTGAGCGCTGTTGAAAGCCCTGGGTGGAACTTTTACCTGTTGGGTTACAATAACAAAAGCTACAATACTTAAATCTTAAGGATACCTGATTATTTTCCAAGAGTATAACTGTTTTGGACAGTTGTACTATGTAGGAATTCAAGAGCAGGATGAGGAAAGCTATTCTGGCTGTGAAAAGCCTCCTTTTTATCCTGAAATGGGGTGGAAAGGGTGCTAGACCTTTCCACATAGAGGAAGTGAAGGTTTTTCACTTTCTAGTACTGGCTTGTGGTTTGAAAACAGCCTGTATAACCTGTATTGGTCTCAGATGTGGTTTTGAAACCACATCTGGGCGGTTTTCACCAATACAGGGTGAAAATTTTCATCTGGGGACCTCACAGCCTGATTCTGACGTGTATGACGCGTAGAATGCTGTACAGAAACTGTATGGGACCCCAGTATTGACTGACATATGAGGTATTGAAGTAAAAACATGCCTCTTTGTCTATTTGACACCTCATATTCATGGTTATGGGATATTATCCCATGGTAAGGCTGTATATGACAGCAGGTGGAATTTTGACCTTAAACCAGCCATAAATCAGTCAGTTTTTGAGATATCATGCTCAACGTTGGTTCATTGGATATCCCTGTATGTGCTCTACACAATGGTACCCAATTTGGTATGTCTATCATTGAATATCGCAAAGGTATCCCATGTACAAGGTTTTTTTTGTACATAGGTGTGGTTTGGGCAAAAGCTGTATTGAGCTTGTTTGCCTCATAACTTCTGTTATAGTTGAGATATGCAGAAGTGGATGGCACCATCAGATAGCCCTGATTGTTCTCTTTCCAAAGATACCCCACTTCAGGTATCCCACACTAAAACTGTAGAAGTTAGATGAGAGGTGAATGTTTTGTTCACCCTTATTTGGCCTGAAATTGACCATAACTCCAGTAATATTGGTGCTGGCTCAGTTTGGCTGGTACCATTGGATAGCCCTGGCTTAGAGCTTCATTTTGAATACCCATTTGATGGGGTTAAGCCTCTCCTTCTAGATTTTAGATGAGAGGTGAAAATTAAGGTTTATGCTCAGCAATAAATTTGAGCAGGAATAACTTTGTTATTTCTTGTCCTATAGTGATGGGACTTATATTTTCAGAACGAGGTGAGTTTCCTCTTTCTTTTGATACCTTTTGAGCTGATTTGGCTCAGTTCCATGTTTTAGTGGTATCTTGGCTATACCATTGGTTTATGGTATTTTGGCTGTCATGCTTGTGCTCTGGTTTTGAGTCACAGGCTGACAAGGTTGAAAATTTTCTCAAGCTGAAATTAAAGTGAATCTAATCCAACTGCTAACATGGAATGGTTTATGTGCACCCATATTTGTATTATTGTGTTTATTTTTCCAGTTGATTGAACAAAAACCGTAATCTTATGACCTCCTGAAGATGAGATATATTGATGATTGGTTGAAATTTTTGAAATAATATTAAAAACCTCATTTTTACATGAATATTTAAAAAAGTCCTTTTGCATTATATGGATTCTTTCTAGAGTATAACCCTCACTAATTGATTGAAAGTATTAATATCAATTAATTAACAAAAAGATAATAAGAGTTTGAAATAATAAGATAAGTACCAAAGAATACTTACCATGGAGCTCAGGGGTTTTTATTCCAAGCTCTACAGTATGCCAAATCCTCAATTTGATATTACCATACATGTATTATTAATAGTATCTTCAAGGAAGCTCCAAGAATATTTATTTTTTCCATTATCTTGCATCAAGCCTTTATCCAACTGATACAGAATTATGTACACTACTTTTTCAAGAATTTTCTTTCTTTGACATAATCTCCAAATTATCTGGAGGAATTTAATTTCAAATCTACAAAAATAATTCAGAAGTTCATTGAGGGGGCTGTTTCTTCATGAAATTCAAAAATTGATTTGAGAGAGGTAGAGATCCTCTCAAAGCACCTTGATGTCATAAAAAATCAATGTTTTGGAAGTTTTATTATTAAATGCAGGGAAGTTTAGTTTCAAATCTCAATATAGTTAAACCACAAAAGTCAAAATCTCTCTTTCTCAGGATTATTTGATGAAAAAGAAGCCCCAAAATCAATTTCTACCTATAATGGTACAAATAATAAGTATTGGTGTTAAGAGGAAGTGAAATTAAAGCAATATTTTCATTTGATATGCTTTATAAAAAGGCAGAAATAGTAATATTTTTTATTGAAATTGATTTAATATCAAAACTGAAATCAAATTCTCATTTTGGACAGGATTTTTGTCTAAAATATTGGAAATGTCATATTCCTTTCAAAATCCTTTTGGTAAATTGCAACTAGAACTTCATGTATTTGTTTGAAGTTTCAAAATAGCAAGAGTTATATCCAATGCAGATCAAGATTAAGTGAGAAAACAAATTCTACTTATTATTACCTTCCTTTTTTGAGTGGGTAATTTTGGTTTTTGGTGCACTTCTTACCTGTTAATTTGAATAAATTAACACAAAACTCTTTTGAGAAATATTTCACCAAAGAACTTTTTATATTTACCATTTTCTCCAGAATAAAACTCCACCTTTTCTGAAAAGATGAGTCTTGAGTACTTACAAAGATTTTGAAAATTATAGTTCATGGGAGGATATTGGTAGTTTCATTAATTCAAAAAAGAAGAAAAACCAAGCCTTCATGAAGTCCTATTTTGAGTGGCCACATACCAAACTGTCTTATATACATTTTTTCATGGGAAAGATGCTTAATATATTCACTTTAAAAATTCTCTAGTTAGGATAAATTTTCTGAATTGCATATTAATGGATTAAACTGGGAAAGAAAGAGCTTCATTCCAGATACGATTTTTTGCGGAGACTCTCTCTGTATCTTCATTAGTCTCCAGCAGACTAGAAGAATCATAACTAATCTATGGAATAAATCTCAGTTTTTATAAACAAGTCACAAATCTGTGACTTTTTCTCTTTCCTAATTGTATAATTGATAGAACGCTCCCCAAACATTTTGGGCTCAATAATTAGCATTATGAGATTCATCTTATTTCTGGACTCTCAAGAAATATCAGTCAATTTACTGAGGCTTCTTGGGCTTTTCTTCATTTCATATTGAGTATTTGTATAACTTTTAAAATATGTCATCATAATTTTTTCCCTCAAACAAAACACACCATTTCCAGGAATCTTAAAGTATTAAGCGATGAAATCTCCTTAAGATTAAAATAGATAAAGAGTAACTTTGAAAAAACAATTAAAGCATTCAATTGAATCCTAGGTTATGAAAATTCAGTAAAAAATATTTTTTGTATCAAAAGAAGATCAATTCACATACCAACTTCAAAAGATCTTTTGAAGTGGAGAATACAAGACTTTTCTTTTGGTATGGAAAAAATCAATAGAGCTCCTGAATAAGAACATAACTTCTGGAACTGATCAGATGGAAGAGATGTAAAGACAATTAAGATATTCTTTTTTAATATGATGTCATTGATGTGGTTCATATGTAAAATTTGTGATAGAACAAATCTTATAAAGAGTGAAATAAAGATAAAATTAATTGGAATTTATTTTTCCAAAACATGGTTCTTCAATTTTTGGAGCTTTAGCTGTAATATTTCTTATTTTTCTTATTCCCCTTCTGTGGTTCAACAGGTGACTCTGTCTTAAAGCTTTGAGGATGATATAAGGACCTTTTCAACAAGGTTTGAAAAACATTCTCCCTATGATATTGCTCAACAATTTCAACCCATTTCATTTTAAAATTCCCCATCCTTCTTAATATAACCAAAACATATTAATTGTGGCCCATATCTCATAATTGAGATAGCTTAAGGGAGAAAAAGTGTTCCTTTTGCATTGTAAATCTTAAATTGAATATGAGAATGTTGAATTATAGGGCATATCTGATCTACAGCATAATTGAACTTAGTTTTCCATTCCTACTGATTTTTGGTGTAGTAGACCTGAAGATTTTTGCAAAGAAAAAGATATCAAATTACTACCAATTACAAAAAGATTGAGCTCAATTGATCATAATAAAACTAGTATGAAGTCTAGAAACAGTGGAAATATTTATTAGATTACATATTTAGTATAATTTTCTATTCAGAGTAAAATGAGACCAGGTTTGATTTGGCATTATGGGGGAAGAAGGACCTTTTGTTTGGCATTATAGGGAAAGAAGGACCTTTATTTATCACATTTTCAGAAGAGAAAGTGCAAATGCAACAGAAAACGTTTTTCATCTTTCAAGTAAATATTATTTCTTTCCACAAATTGACTCCTTTTTGGGATCAAATATACATTTCAAGCATAAGGAAGAGACATATCAATTTCCATAGAGATTTCCTTATTCTTTTCAAATGGAAAATATGAAAAACTGAAAAAAATTACTTGCTCCTATCCATTGAAGGATATTTGTTTATTTTTTGTTTTAGATACCTTTATTAATTGGAGTTGTCTACTAGATCTAAAGCCTCCTAAGAACTATTAATGAGAAAACTACTTATAAGAAAGTCAACCTAACAGATACCTACAGAAATGGGTTGTTAGAATCGTAGTCAATTAATCTTAGAGAATTCCACAATAGTTTTATTTTAATGTCACAATAAAAAAAAAAATCTTGACATCATGATTCAGTTAGGTTTTATCACTGTCGGAAATCAAAGAGATCATCCTTTCCTGAATCAATCATTCCTATTTATAATTACGTTGTTTTTCAATTTGATCAGCTATCTATCTCTTACAAATCTATCTCTTCCTTAATTTTTTTGACTTATTCATAAATGTAATTTATCACAAGAGGTATTTATTTATTGTCACAATTTGACTGATAATCTCATCTGATGGCAGAAGTGACCAAGAAGAAAAATTCTTGTCACAATTGTGGTTCGAAAGCCGACTATGCCAACAACTGTTCAAAGGCAAGGAAAAAAGTCTATTCCATTGAGAAAGTCCCCAAGGAGGAATTTCCAAACGAGGATTCCGAGTCAGACTCTATGGGTGATGCCATCAGAAAACAATCAGATGAAGAGCAAGACCCAAGAGAAGAACTTATAGTGGAATACTGTAAGGTGTGGATATGAAACTTTGATTAAAACTCAAGTACTTTTCCTGTCCTCAAAATTTGTATAAGGTAAAAAATCAATTAAAAATAATAAAGATATTATTTTTAAGAGAAAACACGCCAATTTTATTGTTTATAACTTCATTAGTATAAAACAATAATATTATAAAAATGTATTGTTTTACCAACAATAAAAATTTATCCAAAAAATACTCTACAAGAGATATTTTAAGGCTACAAAAGAAATTTCTTCAAGAGCAATTTCAATTGGAATTAATTGAGCAAAGAACTGCAAGCAATTAATTAAAGAACAAAGTCTTTAAAAAGAATATTAAAGAGAAAACACGCCCAAAAGTGACCAGAGTGAATTTGGAAACAAAGTGACAAAGTTTACAGTGATGAAAGATGCTTTAATTCACTTTTGGGGTGGTTCAGGGGTAAAAATGATTATAAGAGTCACTAACAATTATTATAATGATTATTTCACGTGGTTAAAAGTTTTCAAATGATATAAGAAAGGTGGTTGGAATCTTTTATTGATTGGTTTAGCAATGTTTAAACTAATTATAAAAGGAAAAGATTCTAACATGAAGAGAAAAGTGGGGCAAAGAAGACATTCTTTTATAGCCATTAATTCTCTTACTCAAAAAGTAAAATTTACTCTTGTCAGTCGTGAAAAACAGTCTGACAACAGAAAAGCCAATTATGGCATCATTGAACCCTGGTTTAGACCAAAAAAGGGCTGATTTAAGCCATTTTTAGCCATTTTAGACCCTTAAATCATCCATTACTATAGCAATACCACGCCTAGAGCCTTCAAAACACGTCATAATGTGTTTCGAAGGCGTAAAAACCAGTTAAAACTGTTTTTACTATGATTGTTTTATCTTAAGGGTAGTTTTACCCTCTTGGCAACAGCTAAAACTACCCCAGTTGGTATCAAAACCTCATCATCAATTGAGTCCACAGACCTTGTAACTCAATTCCAGGCCAAAAGTGATGAACTTTTGCGTGAATTTTGACATCCCACGCCTGTCAGCAAGGATTTTGGGGGTCTAGCTCCCCCTTAGAGCTGGGGTTCCTTTTCCCCCCCAAATTTAATCTTTCCAATTTATTTTTCCTTTACTTCCTCATCATGTATTATACTTATAATTTACATATGTAATTCAACTCAATTCTACAGTAAAATACAGTAATAATTGACACCTCATATGTAAATAAAAGTTCACTTATGTAATACACACGCACATTTTGACATTTCAATTGAATTCAATTGAAAATACTTCAACTCCTCATAACTTCTAAACTAAACACAACACCTCAATTTTAACACAAAAATTGATGGTTAAAACCACATGTGGTGCGAATTAAATTGAGGTTTTGAGGATTTTCAACTTTTGTATTGAAAATACTAAAAACTTAATTTAAGCTTATTTAGAGTTGAGTTACAAGAATTTCACTCAGAGGTGACCCCACCTGATTTTTTATGAGGAATCCAATGGTGAAATAATTTCTATGTATTTATTTATTGGATAAAAAGTAATAATAATTTTTATTGCACTTTTTTCCAAATTTATTTATTTTTTCACAATTTTGTTAAAATTTCATTTTTACTTAATTTTTTCAAGTATAAATGTAATTTTATACTTTTAAAATTTATTGTATTCTTATTTTTAACTTGTAATTAATTTTTTATTTTTAATATAATTTTATATTTATATTTTTATTTTCATTTGAATAATATAAATAAAGTTATTTTATTTATATTAATATGTTATTTTTTGTATATGTGGTCGTTTGGGTATATGAAATTACCTCTAAGGCTCACATTCCCTCCCCCTAAAAAAGAATATTACTTTGTAATATTGGTGTTTCTAGTGTGTCTGAATCTCCTGAGGAGTTCGGTAGCTTCTGGTATATCGTTTTCTTCTAACCATTCATCTTCACAAGTTGGGTCACTGTACCTAACATGGTATTCCCTTACTTTCTTGGTTCTTAATTTCCTTTCTTTAAGAACTTTGGTAATTTTCTTAGTACCAGATGTCTCAATAGGAGGTATAACTTGGGGAATCTTATTTATCAAGGGAAATTTCTCAGCATCACCAGATTTATATGGCTTTATCAAGCTTACTGGAAATGTAGGGTGCTTATTGCTAAGTTCTTCAGATAACTCTACCTCAACAGGATTTTCTCAATGGAGGGCCTTAATCACAAAAGGTCCTGCAAAGGAGGCTTTCAACTTTTCACATCCTTTGATGTCATTGAAGTTAGTGGTGGATACAAGAACTAGGTCCCCCACTTTGAAATCTGGAGTTGCATGTGATTTATCCCATTTGTCTTTAGCATATGCAAAAGAGTCCTCCATGCATCTTACTGCATGCTTTCTAGCTTTGTCTAGCATTCCTTCAAAGCTAGCAGCTGTGGGATGTATTTCAATTAAGTCTGTCCTTAAGGAATCTTGGGGTAACTTGGGGTTCCATCCTTTTTCTAGAATAGCAGGAGTCTGATTGGTACTGGCATGGATTTATGTTTTATATGCTAATTCCAGTGCTGGCAACAGAGTACACCAATCATGGGTAAATCCATCACAAGCTTTGAATTCAAGGCTATATGCACAAGATCTTCTCACCATTTCCTCTAAGGTTTGGATCATCCTTTCAGCTAGGCCATCAGTTTGTGGGTGGTAGGCTGTAGAGAAAGACAGTTTAGACCCAAATAATTGGTGAAGATTTTTCCATAGTGCTGAAGTGAATTTGGGATCTCTATCACTGATGATATTTGTAAATATCCCACTTCATGACATACTCTATTCCATATCAGAAGAGCTGTATCCATGGCTGTATCATCTTTGTGACATGGTAAAAAGATCGGAGTTTTACTGAATCTGTCCAAAATTACTAGGCAAGCATTATTTCTTCTGTCACCTCCTGGTGGTAGGCCAGTTACCCAATCCATATGGATAATTTCCCAAGGTCTGTTTGGTTCTTCGATTTTTATCATATTTCCAAGTCTCTTGCCAGTGGATTTATTTGCCTTTTGGCATCTGTCACAGGTTTTGCAATACTCTGCAACATCTTTCTTCCACATTGGCCACCATATGCAGGTTTTTCCTTTTTCTCTTGTTTTGTCTTCAGACAGATGTCCTGAAAAGGTACTATCATGGCATTCTTTCAGTACAAGATTGATTAATGACCTGTCTACAACTGTCATGACACATGTGTGCTTGGTTCTGTGGTAAATTATACCATCCAGTAGGTTCCAAGGCATGTATTAGAGAGTTGTCTTTACAGTTTTTGTTGAGTAATTGGCATAAGATGCTACAATTTTTATCTTGAGTATAACTGTTTCTGACTTCTTCAAAGAAGGTGGTGTTTAAGTCTGTAACACTTATTCCTTCCATTGGAATTTGTGGTGAAGCTTCTTCTGGCACATAAGCAGGGTTATCAATATTATTTGGTAATGGCCATCTGCTTAGTCCATCTGCATTCTTATGAATATTCCCATCCTTATGAGCAATGGTCATATTGCCTCTGTATTCTTGTATGGCTATTTGCCATCTGAGCATATGTCTGTTGGGTGTTTTCATGTTCAAAAGTGATTTTACAGCTGTACAATCTGTTATCACTTCAAAAACACATTCCTCTAAGAAGTAGTTCAATTTCTCTAAGGCCCAGAAAAGGCATAGACATTCCATCTGACTTGCTCCATACCTGGCTTCAGTTGGTTTGATTTGCCTGGATATGAAACATATGGGTCCTTCTACAGGTTTATCATTTATTATCTGAACTTGGTGAAGTGCAGCACCTAGTCCATCCCCTGATGCATCAATGTACAGTTTGACAGGCAATTTAAAGTCTGGAATCAGTAAGAGTGGAGCAGTGGTCAGGGCTTCTCTTAGAGACTCAAAAGCTTTGACTCTGTCAACAGTCATTTCAAATACTATGTCTTTGTCACATAACTTATAAAGTGGTCTTGCTATGGATGCAAAATATTTAATGTGTTGCCTGTAATATCCTGAAAAACGTAAGAATGACTGAATTTCCTTCTTATTCTGACGCATGGGTTTTAGCAATACTGCTGCAACTTTGTTTTTGTCAATTCCAAGGGACAAACCAGATACAAAATGTCCTAGTGCTTTAAGCTCCTTAAATCCAAAATGACATTTCTTCAAGGAGATTTTCATGCTTACTGATTGAATTTTTGTCAAAACTCTGGACAATCTGTACATGTGCTTTTCCCAAGTCTCGGAAAAGACAATAATATCATCAATGTAAATGATTAACCATCCCTCTGAGAGTTCTTCAGGGAAAATTTCATTCATCGTTCTTTGGAAGTGTGAAGGTGCATTTTTAATACCAAAGGGCATCCTAAAGTATTCATACACTCCACAATGAACTATAATTCTCAAGTATTTTCTTGCTCTTGGTGTCACCACATTTTGATGGAATCCTTTAAGGGCATCCATAGTGGTTATATACACTGCTTGAGATATTTGAGTAAGGGCAATTTGGATTTTTGGTATTGGGTATCTGTCTGGAACAGTGTAAGTGTTCAGAGCTCTAAAGTCCCCAACCATTCAGGATTTTCCATTATGCCATGCCACTATGACTGGTGTAGTTATTTCTACTTCTTCATTGTGGCCTACTTTTCTTATTACACCAAGGTCCAGAAGTTCTTTGATATGAATTTCTAGAGCTTCCCTTGACTTTGGACTTGCTGGGTAAGCAGGTCTTCTTAACAGTGGTGGATAAGGTCTCTCAATGTTAAGAATGATGTCAACTTCATGACCAATAATTGCTCCTAGAGGTTCTTTGTCTGTAGCAAATGCTCCTCTGTGGTCATACAAAAGGGAATAAAGTTCATTTTCTTGTTTATCAGTCAGATGAAGGCTTATTTCAGCCTCATTTAACTGTTCAGACTTGAATTTCTCTAACTCTAAGTTGACTGGTGATACTTTGTTTACTGTAATTTGTCTTTTAAATGGTAAAAAGGCAAATTTTTGGCACTTATTGTCTCCAATAGTAAAGTATCTGTCTTTGTTATTATGTAAATCTATCCCATAAATGATTAAATAGTCATTTCCCAATACAAAATGGGTACTAGAGCAATTTTACATAACAAGAAATTCAACTGTGATCCTTAAATTCCCATTTATGTGTGGGAATATGACATTGGTCTCAAAGATTCCTAATGCTTTCATTGGGTTACTTGCACTGTTGAATTTTATACCATCAATTGGTAACAATTGGTCTTCAAACTTTGGTACACAAGTCTTAAGAAAAGATTTTCCAACACAAGAGCAGAAGGCTCCTGGGTCAAGCAAAAGTTTGGTGGGCTTGTTGTCAATCACCACCTCTGTTATACAGGAGTTACCAGCTGTATAACCTTTTCCTCTGTTTGGTTTTGTCTTCATAAGTTGTGCACCTTGAACTTTTGAGAAATCAACTTGACCATTGCTCAATTGTGGTAAGTGGGAATAAGATTCCATGATGTCAAAAGTGGCATTGGTATTTTCTATATCTTTTGAAGATTCAGAAAATATGGATGACTTATCATCTGAATTGTCTTCAATTATGTCTTCTTTTTCAACATCTGGTTCCTTTTCAATGTCAATCTCATTGATTTTCCCCCTTTTTGGACCTGTATTGGCTAAATGGGTGGTGCTTTGGCAAATATGGAATTTTCTGACTGTATCTACAGATTTATATTTAATATTACCAGAATTTTCTTTGGGGTTTTTATCCACAGAATCTTTCCAAGGTGTATTAAACCTTGTTTTGAGATTCACCCTACTAGAACCAATTTTGATTCTTGTGGTTACTTCTTCTAGTATATTGATAATATCCTCTGCTGAAGATTGTTCAGTAGTCCTGCTTTTGATAGCATGCTCTAAGTCACCTCCACATTGTCTCAGAATTTTTCTATGGATCATAAATTCTGACATGTCAGGATATAATGCTGTTAATCTGTCCTTTTGTTGGAAAAACCATGGTAAAGCTTTTTATTTATCAGCATTAAATTTGCAAGATTCAAAGGCTGTTTCAACTTTAAACCTCCAAGCATCATTTGCCCATTTGTTGATGATTTGGGTTTTCCACCAAGTCCAACTCTGGTGTCCATGTGCTTGTCTTATTTTGATGTACCATCTGTGAGCTGATTTGGTAAACAAGGTGTTAAACCTGGCTGTTACCAATCTGTCTGGTAATTCAAAATCCTCTTTGATCATGCCAATACCTCTAATGAATTCCATATGGTCATACTCTCCTTCACCACTGAAGTGAGGCCATTCTTTAAGTTTTGGAACTTCTTTCAAGAGTGTTTGGCCCATTGATGGTTCCAAGTTATGAAAAGAGGTGGATAATTCATTTTTTAATTGTGAATTATCAGGATCCAATACTTGTGGATTTGGAATTCTTGTGCCCTCATTTTGTTTTAGAGGTGTAGACATTCTTGGTAAGGTGTTCAGTATTTGTTCAATGTCATTCATTTTACTGTTGCTACACCTTTGGGAATTTCTGTATTCATGTTGGAAGCTTTGTATTAAATTTATTACTTCAATTTTATACATGTCTTCCTTATGTGTCAGTTCTTGCAATAACTCTTTCTGTCTTGTATTAGCAGCAGTGACTTGATTCAATTTCATTGATAATTTTGATATTTCTTCTTGTGAAGCATCAAAACACTTTTTCAAGGCAATGGTATATGTCTTTACTTCAGTAAATGAATTTGAAATGTCATCAAGGACTTTCTTGTTATCTGTCTTGATAATATTTATGGCTTGTTTAATTCTTGTTTCAATTATGTCATCAATATTGAATTTAGAATATTTATCTGTTAATTCTTTAATAATGGCAGATTGTTCATTTATTTTATTGTTAAAAGAATTATCATTTTTGGAATTTTTAATTGTTCTTAAAACTTTTTCAAAACACATAAGTGTTTCATGAATTTGGCACAGACTCAGGTTGTTTGTTTTGATGTTGTTACAAATGGTTTCATTTTTATCAGAAAGATGTTTTTTCACGTCATTTATAGCATCATACAAATCTGGGATGGAATCAAATATATCAGAAATCATTTCTGGAACCTTAATCTGGCTTCCTCCTTCTTGTGTAATTCCATCATGGTTCTGGCCATCTGGAATACATTTTCCATGGCATCCTGCTGAATCTTTGGAATCCTGTAGCCTTGGCTGTAAGGCTTTGGGGCTGGTGCCTTCCCTTTGCCCTTGTTTGGAGCTTGTGGCTGCTTTTTCACATTGGAATTGCTGCTGCTGGCCACTGGGGCTGTTTTTGGCACTGGTTTGGGTGGTGGAGGGTTGTTTTTCCTCCATTCTAGTGTCAAAAGCATCATGTTTTCTTCTCCATAAATGGATGCCATCCATTGAGCAATTTGAAAATGTTGGGATGGCCCAGGAATTTTCTTACTGTCAGGTAAGAATTCATGCACTTCTTCCACAGGTCTGCAAGGATCTGGTACTCCTTGAATTGAAGTGCATTGTTGTATGCATTGTGGCTGGCTTTGTATATGTCCACAGAGGCTTGTTGTGGCGGTGTCAGCTCTTTTTGAAGGTAAAATAGTATTATCAGCTTCAGAATGACCCAATTCAGTTGTTTGGAAGTAATCAACTGACCCTTTTCCTTCTGTACCTGATTGGCCTCTGCCATAATCACGTCTATTACCTTTTTGGGAGCTGCTTGAGGGGTTGTAGCTGGCTCCTGACCTGGTTGAAAGCATAATTATGGTTTAAAAAAGGCTTAAAATAGTATTTTTACGTCAAAAAACTTACTATTGGCCAAATTCTTAGCTTTCTGAAGACTTTTACTTATGTCCAAGCTAATCAATTCAGAAGATAATGGTTCAGGTTGATTATTTTGAGTCACAATAACAGTACTATTATGGTCTGAATTAATAGTGCTTGCAGGAACAATGCTGGTGACTGTTGAGGCTGTTTCAATGTTTTCTTGTCTTACCACGTTGTCAGACACTAAAATTAATGAAAAAGCCAATTAATTTAAGTAAAAAAAAGGTTATTTAAAAAAAGAAATAAAAATATAAGCCTCACTTATAATATGAAAAAAATTATTTTTTATGGACTTTTTGAATTATAAGTATTTTTTATATATTTTTAAATTTTTCAATATAAGAAAAAAGATTTAAAAAGAGTAAAAGAAATATGTCACAGCTAAAATATCACGGCTGGGCCCCCAAATGTAAGGTGTGGATGTGAAACTTTGATTGAAAATCAAGTACTTTTCCTGTCCTCAAAATTTGTATAAGGTAAAAATCAATTAAAAATAGTATGAAATATTATTTTTAAGAGAAAACATGCCACTTTTACTGTTTATAACTTTATTAGTATAAAACAATAATATTATAAAAATTTATGGTTTTACCAACAATAAAAATTTATCCAAAAAATACTCTACAAGTGATATTTTAAGGCTACAAAAGAAATTTCTTCAAGAGCAATTTCAATTGGAATTAATTGAGCAAAGAACTTCAAGGAATGAATTAAAGAACAAAGTCTTTAAAAAGAATATTAAAGAGAAAACACACCCAAAAGTGACCAGAGTGAATTTGGAAACAAAGTGACAAAGTTAACAGTGATGAAAGATGCTTTCATTCAATTTTGGGGTGGTTCAGGGGTAAAAATGATTAGAAAAGTTACAAACAATGATTATAATGATTTTTTGACGTGGTTAAAAGATTTAAGATGATATAAGAAAGGTGGTTGGAATCTTTTATTGATTGGTTTAACAATGTTTAAACTAATTATAAAAGGAAAAGATTCTAACATGAAGAGAAAAGTGGGGCAAAGAAGACATTCTTATATAGCCATCAATTCTCTTCCTCCAAAAGTAAAATTTGCTCTTGTCAGTCGTGAAAAACAGTCTGACAACAGAAAAGCCAATTATGGCATCATTGAACCCTGTTTTAGACCAAAAAGGGCTGGTTTATGCCCTTTTTAGCCATTTTTAGCCATTTTGGACCCTTAAATGAGCCATTACTATAGCAATACCAGGCCTAGAGCCTTCAAAACACGTCAGAATGTGTGTCAGAGGCGTAGAAACCAGTTAAAACTGTTTTTACTATGATTGTTTTATCTTAAGGGAAGCTTTACCATCTTGGCAACAGCTAAAACTACCCCAGTTGGTATCAAAACCTCATCATCAATTGAGTCCACAGGCCCTGTAACTCAATTCCAGGCCAAAAGTGATGAACTTTTGCGTGAATTTTGACATCCCACGCCTGTCAGCAAGGACTTTGGGGGTCTAGCTCCCCCTTAGAGCTGGAGTTCCTTTTCCCCCCCAAATTTAATCTTTCCAATTTATTTTTCCTTTAATTCCTCATCATGTATTATACTTATGATTTACATATGTAATCCAATTAAATTGTACAGTACAATACAGTAATAATTGACACCTCATATGTAAATCAAAGTTCACTTATGTAATACACACGCACATTTTGACATTTCAATTGAATTCAATTGAAAATACTTCAACTCCTCATAACTTCTAAACTAAACACAACACCTCAATTTTAACACAAAAATTGATGGTTAACACCACATGTGGTGTGAATTAATTTAAGGTTTTGAGGATTTTCAACTTTTGTATTGAAAATACTAAAAACTTAATTTAAGCTTATTTAGAGTTGAGTTACAAGAATTTCACTCAGAGGTGACCCCACCTGATTTTTTATGAGGAATCCAATGGTGAAATAATTTTTATGTGTTTATTTATTGAATAAAAAGGTATAATGATTTTTATTTAACTTTTTTCCAAATTTATTTATTTTTTCACAATTTTTTTAAAATTTCATTTTTACTTAATTTTTTCAAGTATGAATGTAATTTTATACTTACAAAATTTATTGTATTTTTATTTTTAATATAATTTTATATTTATATTTTTATTTTGATTTGAATAATAAAAATTTTATTTATATTAACCTGTTATTTTTGTATTTGTGGTCTTTTGGGTATATGAAATTACCTCTAAGGCTCACATACTTAATGAAGAGGTTGAAGGATAACCTTTTGAATTGAATATGATTGAGGGCATTGCAAAATAATGTGGGTTTTCCAAGAAGGAGGGATGCACGAGGGCAATTGGGATCCCAAGGGTGGTATATATGCCCAAAAAGTCTTGAATTTTTATATGCTCTTCATACTTTAGTATGACTGATACAGTAATACAAAATGGCTACCTGTATGATTAAATGACTCACCATTCATTCAAAAAGTCAAAGAATCTATAGTGCAGACTTTGTTGGTACTTATCTGCATTATAGGTCATCTAACAGGAAAATACAAGCAGAAAAGTTTGTTTAGGTATTTTTACAACAAAAAATTTCAGAAAAATCATATTAAAGTTCAATTGGGGAACCAAAACACCTGTACGATCTGCATTTTGCAATGGGGCATTGTACATGGCAGCTATAATTAACAACCCCCCGTATGAAGAATAATTGGCTACGGGGGGTTGTTTGTGGCAGCTGTAACAAACAACCCCCCGTTGAACAATAACTGGCTACAGGGGGTTGTTCGTGGCAGCTATAACAAACAGCCCCCCGTATTAAGAATAATTGGCTATGGGGGGTTGTTCCTGGAAGCTATAACAAACAACCCCCCGTGTGAACAATAACTGGCTACGGGGGTTTGTTTGTGGCAGCTATAACAAACACCCCCCATATGAAGAATAACTGGCTACGGGGGGTTGTTTGTGGCAGCTATAACAAACAACCCCCCGTATGAAGAATAATTGGCTACGGGGGGTTGTTCGTGGCAGCTATAACAAACAACCCCCCGTATGAAGAATAATTGGGTACGGGGGGTTTTTTTGGCAGCTATAACAAACAACCCCCCGTATGAAGCATAACTGGCTACGGGGGGTTGTTCGTGGCAGCTATAACAAACAACCCCCAGTATGAAGCATAACTGGCTATGGGGGGTTGTTTGTGGCAGCTATAACAAACAAACCCCTGTATGAAGAATAATTGGCTATGGGGGGTTGTTTGTGCCAGCTGTAACAAACAACCCCCTGTGTGAACAATAACTGGCTACGGGGGGTTGTTCGTGGCAGCTATAACAAACAACCCCCTGTATGAAGAATAACTGGCGACGGTGGGTTGTTTGTGGCGGCTATAAGGAACAACCCCCTGTATGAAGAATAATTGGCTACAGGGGGTTGTTCGTGGCAGCTATCATGAACAACCCCGGTATGAAGAATAACTGGCTATGGGGGGTTGTTCGTGGCAGCTATAACAAACAACCGCCCGTGTGAACAATAACTGGCTACGGGGGGTTGTTTGTGGCAGCTTTAACAAACAACCCCCCATAGTCAATTATTCTTCATACAGGGGGTTGTTTGTTATAGCTGCCACAAACAAACCCCTGCATTAAACATAACTGGCAACAGGGGGTTGTTCGTGGCAGCGATAACAAACAACCCCCCGTATGAAGCATAACTGCCTACAGGGGGTTTTTGAAGATGCTATGAATTTACCCTTCATTGACAGGCTGTCCAAGCATATCTGCTGCAGTCAAACCCTCATGTGATAAGAACACCCTATGGTTCATCAACCCTGATATTAGTGTTATTCAAAGAAGCTGATGTGAACCACCAGACAATTGGAAGAAAGGCTAATTATCCACAGGGGGTTTTCAAATCAAGATGACACCAACCATCCCTTACTTTGAATCAGCTAGTGCAAACAGAAGGCACAAATATTCTTGATTTTTTAGCTTGTGAAATTTCAATGCCTGATTTGAAATACACTAAAAAAAGTGTTTTTTCATATTCCCTCTCATCATCAACATTGCATATATAAAGCCTGCCATTAATCGAAAGTTCCTATTTCCCCCGTAGAGGATAGATCCATCTTTTTAAATATCCCTTCCATAGATAATTTGAATATCATGTTATATTGCATTGGTGTTATTAATACAATTTTGTGTGAAGTAACACCTTGTCTTCTTCATATCCCTCCATCAGCCACCTCCACATATTGGATTCAACCATCTCATGATTATAATAATGTGTATGTCTACTTCGCCAATTCAAAAAGCATCATTGGGCAATTACCAACAAATCTCTCATCAGCACTTATACCTCACCTCCCAAGTCCCCCCAAAAAACAACTTATGGTCCAGCTGGTGGACTAAGATGACTGGATTCAGACGATGAAGCACAATTCCTCTGTGAATGCGCTTTGAACTTGACTAATTCAATGATATCAACAATCAAAATTGGGATTTTACTGTTCACCACCTCTTCATATATGCAATATGCCCTCAAATTGTTTTATCAATATCATGTGCGAGTAAATGTGACTATTTCTTATCAACCTGAAATGCATATCAACTGCCCAATGAGTCTACAGCTTACTCATATTTCCAAGCAATATTACTCTCCACCTTTATTGATTGATGAGTCATTGGATATTGCAAGTGGTTGTGACTTGCAACCTTTATATCCCCCCACCTTCATCATCAAAACTAAGCTACTCTATCATCAAGCGCAAGGACTTTCTTTTCTTGTAGATTGTGAATCTCCTAATTCTGTCTCGGGCATTGCATTTTCGAAAAGGATTTCTTCTCCCTCTAAAATTCTATGGAAACATAAGATTACTAATGAAACAATAATCACCTCAAACTCTGATTTTCACCCACCATCACCTTTGGGATCAATCCTTGCTGATGACATGGGCCTGGCAAAATCATTGCAAGCAATTTCTCTGGTAGCCCACACTCTTAATTCTGCAAGAAACTACCAGAAATCCAGCTTATCCACTATCAGTGGATGCCAAGCAACCATTATTGTGTGTCCTAAAAGATTGATTGAAAACTGGGAAGAAGAAGTAAATAAGCACACACATCCTAATAATTTGCATGTTCTTTGATACCATGGAAGTAATTGTCGCAAAGATTTCATCATTAAATCCATTCAAAGCAATATCATCATCACAACCTATGAAACCCTCAGAATGGACTTCAGGTTAATACCAAAAGGGCCAGTTTATGATTATCAATGGTATAGATTAATTTTAGATGAAGCACAGTAAGTCAGAGCTGCAAAGTCATTTGGGTTTGAGATGCCATAATCAAAACTAATAACTTCATAATTTGGCTAAGAGTGTTATTGGAGATTCTCATGCACATGTTCATGCTGCAATGATGTCCCTTCCAACAAAGAACCGACTATATCTTACAGGGACCCCATTAAATAATTCTCTCAATGATTACATGTCATTGTTTGGATTCATCTCTTGTAATGAGCCATTAGGGGCCCAGCCATGGGATGGTATATTACAAAAGCACCTTGAAACTGGCGATTAGAAGCCCTTTCATATGGTCACATGCCATTTGATGCTACACCAATTGAAAACAGTGGTTCTTCCAAGTTTACCTCTTATATGTGAAGAAGAGGCTTGCAGGCCATTACCTCCAACTATTAGACTGTATTATGATAGAATTTTTATGGAAAACTTTTCTGAATATCTCTATACTGATGAAGCTAAGGAGGAAAAGAAGAAATCCGAGAGAAGAAATTTATTAGTTAGTATTCAGCAATTAAGACGGTTATGGAATCATCCCATACTAGCCGAAACAACCAGTCCAAGGGAGGAAGTTGATTATTCAAACTTCTCAGAAGTTCAAAGTATGTCAAGTCAATGTGAAAATTAACCCAATTATTTGATAAAGAAGATCACCACAAGTCAATGCCTTGAAAGCTGGAAGATACTGGAATTAATGAACCTTTTAAAAGAAGAAGTAATAGAAGTGCCAGAAGCCAAGTGTGTGATTTATTCTCAATGGACACAGTTTTTAGATTTGTAAGTATATCTTATACTTCATCTTACATGAACTTTCTGACTTATTTGCTAATATAAAGTCATAGGATTGGAATTGTCTTGGTCCATAAAGTATTAAGTTTTTCTCAAATTAATGGAAAAAACTCATCTAACAATCAACAAAAAGCCCTCTCGCAGTTTTCTAGTCTAAGTGATTGTAAAATTCTACTTGCATCTCTCATTGCTGCTGGTACAGGTCTCAATATTATGTGTGCACAAATTGTATTTATAATGGTAAGTTTTGTAATAAGCAGAATTAAATAATTAAGCTAATTACTTGCTTTAAAGGATCCACATTGGAATCCTTCCCAAGAATCACAGGCAATAAACAGACTACATAGAATAGGGCAAAGTAGAATCGTGAAGGTTTTCCGTTTCATATCACAAGATACCATAGAAATAAATATTCAAAGGGTATGATATGGAACCATTCAATCTTTTGGAAGTGAAATCTAATTGAAGGAAATTCTTTTTCATTATTTAATAGGTTCAAGAGCATAAAAAGAAACTAATGAGGTACTTACTTATTTTTAGTCCACTACTATTTCTTTTAAATATCTAATTTATAATGCTTGATTAATTCAGGTCCACCGTGTTGATGACATTTGATTGGGAGACATTATTGCTCATATAATAAAAAAAAGTGAGACCACCTTCTATACATTCAAGGAGTCAAATAAAACAGGAATTCCACCAAGTTTTAAGATAATTTAACAAATTCAAAAAAAATTCCAAACTCCTCCTTCAAAGCTACCCTCAAATATTTCATCTTTTTTATTCCCAGACCTATTTTTTGCTGCTGGGTAAGGCTCTTGAGGGCTCCAGAATAATAGGCTCGGTAGCTCAAACAACTAGGAATATTTACATCATCTTCATCATGAGTTGGGGGCTCTCTTGGAGGCTTTACTACCTTTTTGCGACTTTTACCTATGCTTTGGCCTAATCCCATTGACTCATCAATCTTGTACATGATCTTGTTTAAAATTGTTGAACACCAATGTAAATCTAATTTTTGCAGCTTGACCACTCCAGAGTTGTCAATGTATTCCTTGGTAGCTGAACAGACATGAGGGTCATCAAATTGGGAGGCCAATCGGAAATAACCATTCTCATTGCACCATTGTTGTCTTCTCTCTGCCAGCTTAAAAGAGAAACATTAAGTGTACATCAAGAATAAAAATTACAAAAAACTTACCCTTTTTCTAGCTGCCTCTAACCTTTTCTTTTCTTTGTGTGCTGAAATGAAATCCACACCTTTCTGTTTGTTGCGATACTCATTAGATTAGTATGTGAAATACGTCTCCAGAATTCCTGTAACTATTGCATGATTATTATGGTCAGGAGACCAATAATAATTGTTGTATTCACCAGATCTCAATGCCATATCAAATGTGCAATAGAACAAAGTCGCCATCAGTTCATTATAAGGATGCTTCCATCCACTACACCAATCAAATGTAAAGTGTGTCAACCCTAGTGATTTGACTTGTGTATTGACATAACTCTTGAAGGCCTTGCTTTGTATGTTCTGTGAGGCAGTAGCAGTCAATTGGTGTGGATAGAATGCAATTATTTTCCCACGAATTAAAGCCAGCTGTCTTTCTGCATCATTTGGTGGATCAGGAAGTGTGGTAATGTCCCTGGCTACCATATTGAGGATTTCACCGCAGTGTATCTGAACAATTGTACGCATTGATTTGCTTCCATCTGGAAGTACTCCCTTCAGTTCCTTCAGATGTTCTTTTTGTGATTTTCTCTTTGCTGATGAACTATTTTTTTTTCTCAAATCTTTGTTAGATCGGACCCTTGCATGTCTAGCATATTGATCTTCATTCCCTGTGTTTTCAATAAATTACCATTAATACATTATTACACCAAACAAAGGAATTTATTTACATACCATCTGAGTCAATAAAAAAGGATTCATGTAAATAATTATCTATAGCTAATTCTTGTGAAGTTGATTTCAACTTTCCCTTGTTATTTTTTGAAAGATTGGTCCCACCCTTATGTCTTGAATAATCTGCCATTGTTTTTGGTCCCAGATTATCATTTTTTGGTGGAATCTTAACTCGGCTTGTTGATGCTACTGAGGATTCTGCAACTATCTGCTCCTGATAATTTGAAACTTGATGTTCAGGCTCCTGGGCTCAGCTAAAATGGATAGTTTCAAAGAAGAAATTAAGTTTAATAAATGTTCAGTATGCACTTGAAGAACCATGTTTTAAGCTCACTTGCCCACTCCTTCCCTTTGGAGCTTTTAATTTGGTATATAGGATTTGAAACGGATTTAAGCTGTATGGGTGAAGAGTAACCATCTTCACTACCTGTATTTATCAAGATTCAAAGACCAATAGGGTTTTAGAAAATATAATATTTGATCAATTTTGGGATGAAGAACTACTATTTTCCACCTCATTACTCGGTTCAATGCGTATTCTTTGTTTTTGATTTTCCTTTGTATATGAATTCCTTGAAAATGGAAAAGAAAATAATCCTGGCCTTTGTGTTTCAATGGGTACTTTGGCCCGATACAAATCTTTGGGTTCTGTGGGGATGGAAAATGGGTCAGACATGCGTTTCCTCTTTCTCTCTTTCCCTATTGAATAATTTCTCCAGTAAGCTTCTATTAAATTAATTTTGGATACAAATGGTCACTTTACTAACCAAGCCAACCATGAATTTTCCTAGGCCAGTATTGACCAAACTTTGGAATATCTGCTCCATATGATACCTGATAAATTCATTTGTAATTACAGTAATGAAAAAAGAACATACTTCATAATTCTTCTTCCGAACTTGAGTTAATTCCACATTCATTGGATTCAAATATCTGGTGCACTCTTTTTGGGACTGAAATCATCTTCCTACCAGGAACTTCTGCACAAACAATTTGAACAGGGATCTGCCTCAAATTTGTTGGTGTAGAAATTTGTGGATTTTCAAATTCCATTGGGAGAAGGACCCCCAGTAGACATCTGGATGGAAGGATGCTCCATAACTGATGACCTTCCTTTAAGACTTGAGGAAGAGCTGGGACCCGGTTTCAAGGTTTCATCAAAATGAACCCTGCCGTTGTTACATTCTGATTGAACTGAGGCTTTCCAAATTTGCGGATGGTTTCTAGCGTTCTCTTCTTGAATTTGAACTTCTGCCCTCTGGTGAAAAGCCTCAAATTCAACAATTTCAGCCTGGCCTGCAGGTTGAGATTGATTATAATCTATGAAATATATCAAGAATAGTTAAAACCTCCTATTTTGTGGTAATTAATATGTAATTGAAAGTACACCTGTAGATATAGATTGATGGGAAGCTTTTGGCGTCTCCAGATTAAGATCAAACATTCCACTTTCCTCTGATTCCTTGGATTCTGTTCAGCTTACATCAAAAAATAAGTACATAAATATTATTATAATAATTAATTACTTGCCTGATCCACTTGTGGAATATTTAACCAATGGTTTTATTTGAACTAGCTTCACTGGGTTTGGAATTGCTGGCCTATTTGCAGGACCAGATACCTTTGGGCATGATGATTTCTCTTGCAAGCTCGTCTTACTGGGACTTGGTGGATATTCCACCCTTGATGAAGGAGATTGTGTCTGATGAATCACACCACTGGGAATTGGGGGTACAATTGATGGACCACCCACTTTTGGTGAGGATATTGGTGGACCAGCCACTTCTGATGAAGATTGATGTATTGAGCTGGTAGTCTGTGGAGGTGGGGTTGGTGTGGTAGATTGATGTATAGCTTCAGGGGCTTCTTTATCTGGAAAAAAATGAATTATGATTAAAAAAGCATATGAAATAAGCTAAAATTCTAAATATGGAGCTCACAATCATCAGAGCTATCTGTCACACTAGCAGGAAGTGAGATATTATATGGATCTATGTGGTATGAATGACTCAGTTTTAATTGAAAAACTTTGTTTAGAAAATGATGGTAAAGGTATGTGCAAATTATTCAGTTGGAAAGGAAGCGCATGGGATAATCTTAGGCACAGGTATCTTACATATAAGATCAATCCTCAATACTATGTATCCCATTATCTAATTATAATAATGAAATCAAGGCTGATTCAATCATTTTCCAAAGATCCATTATTCATCAACCATCTGGACTGCCTTTATATTATTGTTTCCATAGCAATTAATTGTATTCAATCTATGATGACTTGAATTTTGATATGAAAGCCAATCATATGGCTCATTTCTCAGACACTTACTTATCAATTGTTGATTAATATAGGTGATAATGGTATTAATACATGCAGATAATGATTATTTGTGTAAGGAACCTATCCATAGATCAGGAACAACAAATAAGAAATAATTTGGGAAACAAATCCTCTACACATTATTTCCCATTGTACAGGTAGTCAACTGCTTTCTCAAAGGGGATTGATGCACAGGGTTTGGCTCAAATCCGTGATTGAACTTAACCTCGTATTTGAAGGTGGATTTTCGATAGTGGCTTGTTTGAAAAAGCTAGGGTGAACCAAACTCTTTTTGGAAATTGATTCTTTGAAAAAACTCTTTGGCTTATTTGACTTGCAGCTATGACAAACAAAACCACATAGGGGTGTAATGAAAAATGGAAGGTTGCTTTTAGAAGATATGTAAAACAACCCCCCATATCAAGGGTCACAAGAAAAAGAGTGGTGTTCATACCAGTTTTGATAAAAAACCCACCAATAGATGAGTAATATCAAACAAGGTGCTGTTTTAAGAAGCTTTAACAAAAAATCCCCTAACAGAAGGGTAATAGGGAATGGGGGGTTGTTCAAAGGAGCCAGAAATCACAATCCCCCACCAGAAGGGTAATAGGCAACAGGGGGTTGTTCAAAGGAGCCAGCACAAACAATCCCCGACAGAAGGGTAATAGGAAACGGGGGGTCTTTCGTGGCAGCTATGATGAACAAACCCCCATAGGAAGGCCAATAGGAAACGGGGTTTTTTGGAGACGCTAGAACAAACAATCCTGGCAGAAGGGTAATAGGCAACAGGGGGATGTTTGAAGCAGCTAGAATGAACAACCCCCAAACCACCCAGTAGATGAGTAATACCAAACAAGGTGTTGTTTCAAGCAGCTTTAACAAACAATCCCCCAAAAGAAGGGTAATAGGCAACAGGGGGTTGTTCAAAGGAGCCAGAACAAACAATCCCCCAACAGAAGGGTAATAGGCAATGGGGGGTTGTTTGAAGGAGCCAGAACAAACAACACCCAACAGAAGGGTAATGGGAAACGGGGGGTTGTTTGTGGCAGCTATGATTAACAAACCCCCGTAGGAAGGCTAATAGGCAACAGGGTTTTTTGAAGACACTAGAACAAACAATCTTGGAAGAAGGGTAATAGGTAGTAGGGGGATGTTTGAAGCAGCTAGAATGAACAACCCCCAAACCACCCAGTAGATGAGTAATACCAAACAAGGTGTTGTTCCAAGCAGCTTTAACAAACAATTCCCCAAAAGAAGGGTAATAGGCAACAGGGGGTTGTTCAAAGGAGCCAGAACAAACAATCCCCCAACAGAAGGGAAATAGGAAATCGGGGGTTGTTCGAAGGAGCCAGAACAAACATCCCCCGACAGAAGGGTAATAGGAAACGGGGGGTTGTTCGTGGCAGCTATGACAAACAAACCCCCATAGGAAGGCTAATAGGCAAGGGGGGTTTTTGAAGACGCTAGAACAAACAATCCTTGAAGAAGGGTAATAGGTAACAGGGGGATGTTTGAAGCAGCTAGTATGAACAACCCCCAAACCACCCAGTAGATGAGTAATACCAAACAAGGTGTTGTTTTAAGAAGCTTTAACAAACAATCCCCCAAAAGAAGGGTAATAGGGAACGGGAGGTTGTGCAAAGGAGCTAGAACAAACCGTCCCCCAACAGAAGGGTAATAGGCAACGGGAGGTTGTTTGAAGGAGCCAGAAAAAACAACCCCCAACAGAAGGGTAATAGGAAACGGGGGGTTGTTTGTGGCAGCTATGACGAGCAAACCCCCGTAGGAAGGCTAATAGGGAACAGGGGTTTTTTGAAGATGCTAGAACAAACAATCCTGGCAGAAGGGTAATAGGTAACAGGGGGATGTTTGAAGCAGCTAGAATGAACAACCCCCAAACATAAGGGAAATGGGCTAAGTGGGGTAGTTCAAACCAGCTATTTCAAACAAACCCCCATGAAAATCTAATACAAAATGGGGGTTGTTCAAAGAAGCTAAAACAAACACCTCTCAGACTGATGGGTAATGATCCATGGGGGGTTATTAGAAGTAGCTGTAGAAAACAACGCCACATTTGGAGGTCAATGGAGAATAGGGATTTTTAGCTTCAGTTGTGGCAAAACCCCATGTTGAGAGGGTAATAATAAACAAGGAATTTTGATTTTTATCAACTGTTGCGAAAAATGACTCGTTCAAGGGGTAATTAATCATGAAAGGCTGTTCCAATCATATATTTGAGAGAATCCCCTGTAAAAAGGATAATAATAGCAGGGGGAAGTTTCAATGACAAATTATGAAGAACAACACATCAAAAATTAGGTTTTAAACCCACTGAATATGTTGCTTTTGATCAACTATAGTATACAACCCTGCTTGAGCCATTGCATATCAGTACCTTTCCTATCTAAATTTGGAAGCATAGCTGTGAAATGAGTTACTAGTTGGAAAGTAATCTCTGCCATGATATCTTGAAATGAGATTTTTAATAATTTGGTTTGTACCAACTGTACACAGGTGTATTCCAATTGAAAATAAGAATGTAAGTATTTATATATAGCCCTTGCATTTGAAAAAAGCCAAGTCCATAGCTCATTTTTTCTCTTTTTAATATTTAATCATACTAATCTCAAGCTAACACCCTACCTCTTAATAGCCCTTGATGAATTTTAAAAGTTATTCAAAACTGAAGATTTGCCTATGTAATGAATGCATCAAAAAAAATACATCATTCACCCTCTGGTATCTCTTGTGGCCTAGCGTTCACCAAAAATGATTATATATATCATATTGACAAGATTTCAAAACAAATTCAAGATAAAACACAAGCTATTGGCTTTAATTCTGATGCTGAAATCAACAATCACAGGTCTTCTTGTGCTTCTCTGGTTAAAGCATCTGAAAAGTTCCATCAGGAACAGACATTTGATAATTCAATACATTCTGACCCAATGTCAAATTTGGAACATTTTGATTGCTCATTTTGGTCCTATCAGCATTTGGTACAAAATAACAATTCAGGCATTACAGCAATGATTAGCAACGCCATATTGGGTAGCTATCATGATATTGGCCGCAAGGCATCCAGGTTCCTCCTCCCAGCTTTAAAAGTCTTAATAGAACAATCACAGAAGAAGCAAGAAAAGGTATTCAAGGAAAATAAAATAAAAATACCAAAGGATCCAATTTCTGTCTATCAATGGTTAAGATTGGATCCTACACTTGTTTCTTATGTTTCCTGTCCTGAATGCTGGGTTTTGGCTTCCCAATGTGAAGTAGAAGGCAATTCAAATATTGAATGTCATAGGTACCTTGAGCCCCATGAAATTCAAGCTCCATGTAATGAACCACTGGGAAACATTATTGATTTACCTCATCTACCCCTGAAAAAGAATTTCTCACCCCACAAGCTTTTCTACTATCAAACTTTCAAGTCTTGGCTGAGGCGCTTTCTTCAAAGACCAAAGATCCATGGATTGCTATCCTTGCACATTGAAGCTCAAAATAACTCTGAGTTAACAGACATTTGGCAAGGTGAAATTAGGAAGAACTTCAAAGGGAATCAAAAATCTCCATTTCTTACAAAGCCTGGGTATCTTGCATTTTCACTATATGTTGATTGGTTTAATGCCTTTGGAAATTCCATCCGTACCTCCAGTACTGGAGGTATAATGCTGGCTTGTCTCAATCTTCCTCCTGAAGTACATATGAAGCCAGAAAACATTCATATTCCAGCCATCATTCCAGGACCAAAAGATCCAAATGGTGAACAGCTTAATTACCTGCTGAGACCGCTTGTTGAAGAGCTCAAAGAGCTTTGGAAGGGTGTTCACTTTTTTCCAACCAGAAATTCCAACTCAGGTGAAACCATTCGATTAGTCAGTTTGACTGTTATTGGTGATATTGTGGCTATTAGAAAGATAACTGGGTTCATTTCACATTAAGGTTCAATATTCTGTAGCTTCTGTACAATCCACAAAGATCATATTGAAGATATCAAAACATATATATGGCCTAGCAGAAAGTTACATTCACATAAATAATATGTGGATTGCTGGCTCAATTTCTCAACTGCTACTGAGCGAGCTTCATTTTTCAAGGAGAAAGGTGTACACTATTCAATCCTTGAAGATCTTCCTTACTGGGATGCAACAAAAATGGTATCTTTAGATATTATGCACAACTTATTATTAGGTGTAGTAAAGGATCATGAATTTTTTAAGCTATGTATTCCCGAGTCAACATGGAAGAATAAAAGAAATAAGTCAGAAGGATTGGGAATTTTTGAGAATGATTCCACAGATAGTGATGATATTGAAGTGATTATTTCTAGAAAATAATGGAGAGGATTACAGAATGAAGCACAAAACCCAAGCAATCAGTTTAAAGCACAAGAAAGCTCAACAAGCAAGATGAAGAGTAGTGATAATATTTATTTTTCCTCCCTGACAGAGCCTTACAATGATGATCCAGACTTTATTCCTATCAGCTCTGAAATCAATGTAGAAGGATTTGATTTATCATTTCATTCATATGGAGTTTTTAACCATGAAAATATCAAAGACTTATCTCAAATAGTAGAACAAACAACTATTCCTTCTTTCTGGACAAGGGTCCCAAAGAATCTTGGCTCAGCAAAACATGGAAGTCTCAAGGCCACTGAATGGGAGCTACTATACAAGGTCTACTTACCTTTCTCCTTTTTAGTTTCTCAGCTTGAGGGGAAAGAAACTTCTTTGGAAATTATGAATAATACATTCTTACTTATCAGCTGTTTAAATATTGCAATGTCTGCAAATGTAACACAGAAGAAGGTTGGTGATTGGAAAATACTTTGGTCAAAATCTCAAAAGTCCTGTCAAAAGCTTTTCTGTAAGGATGAGTCTAGGTTGAAGAAGTAATAAGGCTATTTACAACTAGAACTATGACTGTGACATGGTAAAAATGGTTTTTAAAATATAATAAAGTTGATAATGGATGATTAGATTAAGATTTTAAGGGCTTTACTATAGAGATATAGTGGTGGTGAGCACTGCTGAAAGCCCTGGGTGCAGCTTTATCTGTTGGGTTACAATAATAAAAGACTACAATAATTAAATTTATAATTATACCTTATTATGAACCAAGAGTAAAACTGTTTTTGACAGTTTACTACGTAGGTTATTCAAGACAAGGATGAGGAGATGATTTTGGCTGTGAAAAGCCCTCCTTTTATCCTGAAATTGGGGTGGAAAGGCTGCTAGACCTTTCCACGTAGAGGAAGTGAAGATTTTTCACTCTCCAGGACAAGCTTGTGGTTTGCAAACAGCCTGTATACCCTGTATTAGGCTCAGATGTGGTTTTGAAACCACATCTGGGCGGTTTTCACCAATACAGCGTGAAGATTTTCATCTGGGGACCTCACAGCCTGATTCCGACGTGTATGACACGTAGAATGCTGTACAGAAACTGTATGGGACCCCAGTATTGGCTGACATATGAGGTATTGAAGTAAAAACATGCTTCTTCATCTATTTGACACCTCATATTCATGATTATGTGATATTATCCCATGGTAAGGCTGTATGTGACAGCAGGTGGGATTTTAACCTTAAACCAGCCATAAATCTGTCATATTTTGAGATATCAGCCTCAAAATTGGTTCATTGGATAGCCTTGTATAAGCTCTACACAATGGTGCCCAATTTGGTATGGTTATCATTCAATATGGCAAGGTTATCCCATGTACAAGGTTTTTGTACATAGGCGTGGTTTGCGCAAAAAGCTGTATTGAGCTTGTTTGCGTCATAACTTCTGTTATAGTTGAGATATGAAGGAGTGGATGGCACTATCAGATATCCCTGATTGTTCTCTTTCCAAAGATACCCCACTTCAGGTATCCCACACTAAAACTGTAGAAGTTAGATGAGAGGTGAATGTTTTGTTCACCCTTATTTGGCCTGAAATTGACCATAACTCCAGTAATATTGGTTCTAGCTCAGTTTGGCTGGTACCATTGGATAGCCCTGGCTTAGAGCTTCATTTTGAATACCCATTTGATGGGGTTAAGCCTCTCCTTCTGGATTCTAGATGAGAGGTGAAAATTAAGGTTTATGCTCAGCAATAACTTTGAGCAGAAATAACTTTGTTATTTCTTGTCCTATGGTGATGGGACCTATATTTTCAGAAAGAGGTGAGTTTCCTCTATCTTTTGATACCTTTTCAGCTAATTTGGCTCAGCTCCATGTTCTGGTGGTATCTTGGCTATACCATTGGTTTATGGTATTTTGGCTGTCATGCTTGTGCTCTGATTTTGAGTCACAGGCTGACATACCCTCCCTCCAAAAAAGGCTCATCATTGATGAGACTTTTCAGTCCTCCTAGAGGCTCTGAATCTCCTTAAATAAAGGTTCCCATCTGGTATGGCATCTTCTGCAAACCATTTGTCTTTATCTGCTGTCTGGTTCTTGAATCTGACTAGGTATTGTCTCTGATCCTTCCCATTGAGTCTGATCTTCCTGGCCCTGATGATCTTACTCACAGGTCCAGGGGAGTCCTCCACTTCCACTATCTCTTGTGGTGTGGGATTCTTCCTCCTGGAGGGGAATTTATCCTCCTCTGTCTGGAAGTATGGTTTGACCAAACTCACTGGAAAGACTGGGTGTTTCCTTGAAAACTCCTCAGTGAGCTTGACCTCTACTGCATTCTTCCCTATCAACTTAATGATAGTGAAGGGCCCTACAAATGAGTCTCTCATTTTCTTGGGTCCCTTGAGATTGTTAAAGTTCAGTGTAGACACTAACACCTGGTCCCCTTCCTTAAAGTCAGGTTCCATGTGTGATTTGTCCCACCTCTGCTTGTTATACTCTTTGGCCTCAGCTATGCATTTGGCAGCAGTGTCACAGGCTTTCTTCCACATATCATGGAAGTCTTTGGCTGTGGGGTGGATGGCTAGAAGATTCGTCTTCAAGTGATCCACTGGTAACAGGGGGTTCCACCCTTTCTCCACCAGTGCAGGTGTTTTACCTGTGGTGGAGTGCTGGCTTGTATTATAAGCCAGTTGGACTGCTGGTAAGAGGGTAACCCAATCATGGGTGTATCCCTCATGGTCCTTGTATTCCATGCCATAGGCACAGAATCTTCTGAGGATGTCCTCCATTGTTTGGATCATCCTTTCAGCTAGGCCATCTGTTTGTGGATGGTAAGCTGTGGAAAAAGCAATTTTGGTGCCAAGCATGTCATATAAGTTAGTCCAGAATTCAGATGTGAATTTTGGGTCCCTATCACTAATGATGATCTTAGGGACTCCACAGGTGGATATGATGTTATTCCAAAACAACAGAGCAGTATCCATGGCTGTGTCTTCTTTATGGCATGGTAGACACCTCATGCTCTTGCTGAACCTATCAACTATGATCAAACAGGCATTGTAGTTTTCTTTGCCTCCTGGGACAAGTCCTGTAACCCACTCCATGTTGATGGTTTCCCATGGGTGCTTGGGTTCTTCTATGTGTTGAAGTAACCCATACTTCTTCCCATGTTTCCTATTTGCCTTTTGGCATCTTTCACAAGTGTTGATGTATTGAATCAAATCTTGTTCCCACTTGGGCCACATATTTGATTCTCTCATATGCATCCCTCATCTCCTTGGTTATTTCAAAAACTACATCTTTTGAACATAACTTGTATAAACTACTAGTTATGTGTGCAAAATATTTGATATGGTTTCTATAGTAGCTAGCAAACCCAAGGAAAGATTGCATCTCTTTGATGTTCTTTGGTACTGGCTTTTGCAGTACTGCTGCTACTTTGTTCTGGTCAATTGCCAGACTAAGACCTGAGACTTTATGTCCCAGAGCTAGTAGCTCTTGTTGGCCAAAATTACAATTTTTGAGTGAAATTTTCAGATTGATGGGTATACATTTACTTAGAACTCTGTCTATGTATTGTACATGGTCTTCCAATGTCTTTGGGTATATAATGATATCATCAATATATACTACCATCCAGCCTTCCATTATTTCTTCTTGGAATATGGTGTCCATCATCCTTTGGAAGTGGGCTGGTGCATTCTTAATGCCAAATGGCATTCTGGTGTACTCATATATGCCCATATGGCATATTATTCTGAGTAATTTAATGGAGTTTGGTTTAACTCCATTTTGGTGGAAGCCTTTCATACAATCCATCTTGGTTATGTATTTGGCTTTTGCCAGTTTATCCAAGGCATCGGGTATCCTTGGTATAGGGCACCTGTCTGCTTTTGTGTAGTTATTCAGGGCTCTGAAATCTCCTCACAATCTAGATTTGCCATCATGCCAAGTGATTAGGACAGGTAGGTGATTTCCACTATTTCATTATGTCCAATCTTCCTGATAACATCCATATCCAGGAGTTCATTGATGTGTTTCTCAATTTCTTTCCTGGTTTCCAGGCTTGCTGGATAAGGAGGTCTTCTCAGCATGGGTGGATAAGGCCTTTCCACATCCAGATATAGTTCTATATCATGGCATTTGATCTTGCCTAATGGTTCTTCACCAATGGCAAATGCTGGTCTGTTCTTTCTCAGCATCTTCAGTAAACTTAGTTTTTGTTTACTGGTGAGGGTAGTGCTAAACTGTCCCTCTCTGAATTCCTTCGGAAGTTCTTCTAGTGGATCTTCAGAAGATATCTGGTATATGTCAAGTGAAAATTTCTTTTCCTTGTTAGTACCAATGGTGATGTGCCTATTTTTACTGTTGTAAATGTCTATGCCATACATCCTCTGTTAATCTGTTCCCAGTAAAAACCCTTGGATGGGGGCATCATTAAGCACTACAAACTCTGGATTGAGTCTGATATTACCCTACCTGTGGGGTATAATTATCTCCTTGATAATTGTCCCAATGGAAGTCATCTTCCCTGATACACTTTTAAAGTTCTTTGCCTTACTGGGAAAGAGCTGTTTTTCCCAGTTTGGGAAGTGGGTATCCAGATAGTTTCTGGCCACTATGGAGCAGTGTGCTCCACTATCAATGATCAGTGGATGCTGAGCATTGTCAATACAAACAGTCATTTTTGTGGCTGTTCCATTTATATATGCCATTCCTTTGGTTAGTGTAACCAGGAATGTTTGTGCATCTTGTGTGTGTTTGCACAAGTTCTTGTTAGCAGTGTCCTGTGGCATGCCTGCTTCCAACTGTACGTCCTGGATTTCCAGTGGGGTTTCTTCTTGGTATTCCACTAGAAATTTCTCTCTTGGGTCTTGGTCATCCTCAGATGGTTCTCTGATTGCATCACCCATAGAGTCTGAATCAGAATCCTCTGTTGGAGGTTCTTCCTCAGGGACTTTCTCTATGGCATAGACTTTCTTCTTTGCCTTTGGACAGTTGTTGGCATAGTGGTCTGTTGAACCACAATTGTGACAAGAATTTCTCTTCTTTGCCACTTCTGCCACTCTTTCTTTGGGTTTGTCTTTAAACTCTACCCTGAAAGGTTGTTTCTCTTTGAAACTACTTCTCTTATATGGGGTGAATTTCCCTATATTTGTCCTCTTCCTTATGTCTTGTAAGGTGTTGGCTATGTCATCTGGAGTGCAATTTTGGTTGCATCTGCATTTTACTGCATGCTCTAGTTCTCCTGGCGGTTGTGTCAGGAGTTTGTGATTCCTCATTTGGATGTTCATCTGAGGATCAATGGATTTAAGTCTTTTAGACTGTCTAAGAGACCACTCATATGGATCTTTGTCAACAGAGTATTTGTCTTTCTCAAATGACATGGTCTTTTGCCATATCCAAGTTCCATTACTGTACTTTTGGATGATTTGATTCTTCCACCATGGCCAGTTTCTTCTGCCATGGATTTCTTTCATTTCTGTGTACCATATACTTGCATTACCTTTAAATGCAGTATTCAATCTAGCAGTGATCCAGTAGTCTGGTATGCTTGGTACATAAATGAAGAGTCCATCAATATGATCTATGAGTTCCATATGATCATATTCTCCTGATCGAGAGAATTTGGGCCAGTTTGAGGCCTCAGGAAGCTGTTTCAAGGCTTCCTTCTCTGAATAAGACATGCCATATCCATCCTGGTATTGTGATGGAGATCTTGCCTTATTCAACAACATGGCATCTGGTTTGATGTCATCTGGTTGATATGGATTCTCCATAGCTTGGCCTTGTGGTTGGGGCTTCAAGCTATGATAGGCATTAAACAATTTGTTAATGTCTTGATCCAGACACTCCCTGTCCCTTGTGCTGTGGTGTTGTTCTTCAAAGACTATATTCAGTCTTCTGCTGGTTTCTTCAGAGGCTTTGCTCAGTTGAGCATATCCTTCTTGAAGATTTTTAACTATTTGTTCCAAGGAGGCTTGAGTTTGTCTCATCCTCTCTTGGCTAGCTTTAATTTCTGCAAACTGCTTTGCAGATTGTTTAGCATATTGGGACATTTGTAACCACATTGTATCACTGTTGATGTTACTCTCAGATGTGACAATGTTATTTTCAGTCTGAGTGGGGGTAATGTTTCTATTACTAGGACTACTGATTCTAGAGTGGTTTACAACTACTTCTGGTTCTTGTGTATTTCTTTTACCAAATCTAACAGCTTCTGGATCATGGGGTCTGACTCTTTCCTCCTCTGGTTGAAGGAGGCTTTGTTCTTGCCCTTGTTTCCTTGTCTTCTCCTGGAAACTTCCTGGTATTGTGAAGAATGGTTACTCTTGGCCACTGATCTGTTGGTGTCTGAATGGTGTGAAGCCACTGGAGAGCTGATTTGGCCTGCTCCTTGTGAACCTGAAGGAATCTGAGTAGGCCCTGTCTGGGTTAATTGTTCTTCTATTGCTTGGATAGCGGCTTGATTCTCCCTTATCCTCTGTGCCCTTGCCTCCAGGAGTCTGTGCTGCCTGGTAGGATTCCAACCTTTGGTGATTTCCATAAGGTCTTTGAAGTCTATCTCTTTGAGACAGATCTTCTGGCAACTTGATCCAAGTTCTGCCCAGTGAGTTGCTAGGTTGAACCTCTTGGTGTCCATGCTCCATTAAAACAAATCTTTGAGGAGTTGGTGGTCTGAAGAACTTGATCCATATCCTTCCAGTCCTCTGGTTTGAGGTTTCTGTTGAATTGGAGTGTGAATGGCAAGGTTGATATTATCTCCCTCATTGTTTTGCCATCCACCACTGTGTCCAAGGTGTCTTCTTCCAGGTCTGCTGGTTCTGGACAATCCTTCTCTGTCCTCTGGCTGGTTCCTTTGGAAGCCAAGATCTCTGAGGTATGCAGGGGACATATCAGTGTTTGCAAGCAGTCAAACACTTTATGTTCTTAGGGTATTTACCTTTGACTTTGCCTTGTACAAGTTTATTGTCTGCTGACTTGAGAAGTTTGCCTTTGGAAGTTACAACTGGGTTAATAATTGTAATCTTTCCTCTACAAGTGGTTAAGGTTGGTTTACCTTGTATGGATGCAGAGTTTCGTGGTTTTCTACTTCTCTGAGTGGCTATGGGTGTCCACTTCTTGGATGTAATGAGACCTTCACTGTGCATCTTTCCTTTGCCCTTGCTGCCCTCTGGTTCTGAGGGTGTCACTGGTGTGTTGGCCTGTGACTGGGTCTCAAGTGGGATGTAATTTTCTTCCACTGAATCAAGGCAGGAAAAAAGAGGGCTTATGTCAGTTAACACTTCTCAAGGGTGCTGGTTTTGCATGTCTAAGATTGGCCTCTGGGCTTGTATGTTACTACAATGTGCCCTGTATAATGACAGTGTAATTGAATCGACAATTCCACGTCAGAATTACAGCTTTTGGTACCCTGTCACACTGTTTGTGTGCCAGTATCCCACAGATACACTTGTGGTTTTCAAGTGTATTCTGTACAAGTGGTTTTGTATAAGTGTTATTGAGTTAACAATACACTTAACCATGCCTCAACTGATGGTTTTTCAGTCAGAGGTGTCCTTATTCAGTCAAGAATACAGGACTTATTGATGGCTTATGTGTTTTTATATACAAAACACGCCAAAAATAATCATTTTCAGTGGGTATTAACAACGTGAATGATACTCTTATAATATTAGTATATATAAAGAAAAGGATAAAGATATATAAAATATATATCTTAATAGAGAAATCACGCCTAAAAAGATAAAACACTTGTTAATAAGTCATAAAAAGAGAAAGGACTTACTTATAAGGTCCAAAAAAAGATTTAAAACACGGCCACACCCCCAAAATGTCAGGATGAGTCTATGTTGAAGAAGTAATAAAGCTATTTACAACTAAAACTATGACTGTGACACGGTAAAAAATGGTTTCAAAAGATAATAAAGTTGATAATAGATGATTAAATTAAGATTTTAAGGGCTATACTATAGAGATATAGTGGTGGTGAGCGCTGCTGAAAGCCCTGGGAGCAGCTTTATCTGTTGGGTTACAATAATAAAATACTACAATAATTCAATTTATAATTATACCTGATTATTAACCAAGAGTAAAACTGTTTTTGACAGTTTACTACGTAGGTTATTCAAGAGCAGGATGACAAGATGATTTTGGCTGTGAAAAGCCCTCCTTTTATCCTGAAATTGGGGTGGAAAGGCTGCTAGACCTTTCCACGTAGAGGAAGTGAAGATTTTTCACTCTCCAGGACAGGCTTGTGGTTTGTAAACAGCCTGTATACCCTGTATTGGGCTCAGATGTGGTTTTGAAACCACATCTGGGCGGTTTTCACCAATACAGGGTGAACATTTTCATCTGGGGACCTCACAGCCTGCTTCTGATGTGTATGGCGCGTAGAATGCTGTACAGAAACTGTATGGGACCCCAGTATTGGCTGACATATGAGGTATTGAAGTAAAAACATGCTTCTTTGTCTATTTGACACTGTGAGCGTGTGACTCAAAACAGAGCACTAGCATGACATCCAAAATACCATAAATAATGATACTTAAAATAATGGTTGTTTAAAGCTTAAAACCGCCCAGAATGACTAATATTGATCATACAGACACCAGTACAACGTCATCCAAGTGCTGACATTGCAGGTGAAAAGTTTTTTCACCCTGTATTGACCCATAATGATCATTTGTCGTTCTAAAACCACAATTCTGCCTATGTTGACGTCAGAATTGAGGATCCAGAACCACAGATTTACCATTGGAGTGAAAACTTTCACTCCTCTGACGTGTGAAGAGTTAATAAATCTTGACAGTCTTGAAAGATATAAAAAGGAGGGTTTTTTCCTTGAAAACCCATCATCATTATCTTATTTACCCATATTCTTACATGACAAAACTGTTATCCATCAGTAGTGTCCTTAGAATTATCAAAGATATAATTACAGTATATTTATTGTAGTACTTCTTTACAGTCAGAGATATTAGAGTATTGCAACACAGGTCCTCAATAGACTCATCACCACTGTTACCACGTAGCAGTAGGACCTGAAGAATTTAATTTATTTATTTTTTGACGTGTCACAGTCATAATACTAGCTTGTATTTACACTTTATAGCTACTATATAGACTCACCCTGACATTTTGGGGGCCTGGCCATGGGATTTCAACCTTATTGGACGTGTTTTGAACTGAATTAGGCGTAAAATTCAGTTATTTAAAAGGTATTTTACTAACAGTGAGTAAAATCTCTAATTTATTTTATTTTATATTATTATCATTCTTTTTAGCATCATATATTATATATAAATTTGTTTTTCCCTCCAAAAATATATATTACAAAATATTTTTGTTGAGAGTAAGAGTATAAATCCTCTTTTTTCATTCTATTGCAATAATTTCCACGAAATTTGATAATAATACATCAGTATTATTTAAATCTCAATATAAATAATAATACACAGACAGTATATTATTCATTTTACTATTATTTTTCACCAAAGTGCGTGAAAATTAATAAAGAATCATTTATTAATAAATAATTAATAAATATTAAATAATAAAATAATTTTTTATTATTTATAAGGAATATTTTAATTAAATATCTCCTTTATAACAAGACATCACTCAAATTGACGTGAAAACTTGTAATTAATTGATAATTTAAATCAATATCAAGTGTTAAAATAAATATTATTTATAATATTTATAATAACAAATCAAATTTATTATAATTTAATAAATTTGACGTGTTTATATAAAAAACACAATAATATCCAAGTGAATCATTCACAAAACACTTGGATATTACAGTTTTCCCTTATAAAACATAAGTGAAAAACTCAAAAACTGTTATTTTTCAATAAAAAAACATATAAAAACAATAAAAAAACATAAAATACCTCAAAAATTTCGAAAAATAACAGTAGAATTGAATATAAGCATTTTGTTTTATCATAAAATACTGATATACAATCTGAAATATCTTTTCTGAATGGTGGAAAAAGACTATATTCCATTAGAAACCCAGTCACAAGGAAATCCATCTGTGACAGCCTCAGAAGACAGAGAGGTGCTGCCAAAAACCAAGAGCAAGCAGAAAAGACACAGTGAAGTGACAATCAACTCAAAAGATTGGACACCAATAGCCGTGCCAAGGGCCAAAAAACCCAGAAAAGCTCCAACAAAACCAGTTGGATCACCAAAACAAATTGAAAAACAGAAAATCACTGTTATCAACCCAGTTGTAAACTCTAAAGGCAAATTTCCAAAGAGTATAGATCATAAGTTTGTACAAGGGCCTGCTAAAGGTAAATAAACGTTGAAACATACAACATTTTTCATTGTCTGTCATTTTTTAACATTGTTAACATGACACCTCCACTTCTTAGAGATCTTGGATTCCCAAGAAATCAACCAGAACACTGGCCAAGAAGACACAGAGGAAGAAGACAGCCAATCACTGGATCAAATGACCAGCAAAGGGCTTACCATCAGGGAACTCCTACCCAAGGTCTTATTCCAGATCAAATTCAACCCAGGAGTCCAACCAGGAGATTGGACAGATGCAGAACAGGTCCTTCAAATACACAAACTGCTGAAAGACCTCTTCACATGGAGCATGGACAACAAAATGTTCACTATGGCAGCATCATGGGCAGAAGTGGGGATAACAACTCAGAAGATCTGTCTCAAGCAAATGGCTTGGATGGAGCTTATGACAGAAATGCAAGGTTGGAATCCCAACAAGAATTTCAAACTCTTAGAAGAAAGAGCAATCAGAATCAAAGAGAACCAGGCAGCCATACAAGCCATAGAGAAATCTTGGCACAAGGAAGAGCCCAGTCAGATTCAGGTACCCCCAGAAATGGAAGGAGAAGCCCCATCTTCCCCACAACCATCCAGCAGTTCCAGGCCTTACAAGCCAAAGGAAACTTCATCCAAGGCTCCCCAACCATTCCAGGTAGTTTCCAACAGGAGAAAAGGAGCTCAAGGGAGAAACAAAACTTCTTTCAACCAGAGGAAGAAGGAAGCAGACCCATTGATGAAAAATCTGATGGACTTAGTCCAAGAAGTACACAAAAGCAAAAAATAGTTGTACCTACAAATAGTGTTGATAGTTCTGACTCAATTGAGCCAGATTTAATAACTTAGACTACAATCCACACTCATGCGTTTGAAAGCAAATTCACATGGACCAAATTGGCCCAATTCATGGATTGGACATATGAAACCTCAGGAAAAATGAGGACAGAAGTGGAAACATTGAAAGAAGAAAATGCTTTCCAAGCAACAGTCATAAAAGACTTAAATACAAATCTGGCCAAAATTTGGACAGAATTTGAAAAAACTAACAGACAGTTGAATTCAATTCTAGAAGAACAACAAACTGTGAGGAGAGATCTGAGGAGTATCCAGCAGCAACAGGATAGCTTTGATAAAGAAATTGATTACCTCTATGACAGAGAAGACAATCAATATCCTCCAACACAAGGTCAACCCACTACCTCTACAAAATTGAAAGAAGAGGATAAAGATTATGACCAGGAACCTGAATATCAGATTCCAAAGTTAAGATCAGAGTCAATGTACCAAGATGGGGAAAATCTCAGCTATTCAGAGAAACAGGCACTAAAACAGTTACCAGAAGTAGCAAACTGGCCAAAGTTCTCAGGAATTGGGGAATATGACCATATGGAAATCATTGAATATATTGATGGACTCTTTGTTTATGTCCCAAAGATACCAGACTACTGGATCACAACAAGACTTAACACAGCATTCAGAGGCCATGCAAACATATGGTATACTGAGATGAAAGAAATACATGGCAGGAAAAGCTGGCCATGGTGGAGGAACCAGATTATACAAAAGTATATCAATGGTAGTTGGATCTGGCAAAAGACCATGTCCTTTGAAAGTGATAGATACTCCACAGAAAAAGACCCATATGAATGGTGTCCCAAACAAACAAAAAGGCTAAAAGCTATTGATCCCAAGATGACAATAGAAATGAGAAACTATAAACTCCTAACAAAATTACCAGGAGATCTAGAACATGCAGTCAAATGCAGATGCAACAACATCAGCAGCATTGATGACATAGCAAATGTCATACAAGATGTGAGGAAAAAAACCTCCATAGGAAGGTACACATCCTATAAACCAAACTTCAAAGACAAGAAGTCTGAAGTTAAAGAAACAAACAAAGAGAAAGGGAAAGAAACCCCAAAAAAGAAATATGTGTGCCACAACTGTGGATCACCAGACCACTATGCTAACAATTGCACAAAACCAAAAAAGAAAATATATGCAATTGATGAAGAATCAGAAGAAGAACAAACAGGTGACAAATCTGATTCTGACAGTATGGGAAATGGTATGAGAGCAGAATCACAAACTGAACCTGATACCATAGAAGAATACTTAGTGGAATGCAATGAAGAAAGTTCACTTGACATACAAGACATTGAATTAGATTCAGGAATACCACAAATGACAACAGACAAAGAGCTCTGTAAGCACACACAGAATGCACAAACATTCTTGGTAACCCCAAATAGAGGGATGGGATTCATTCATGGAACACCTACAAAATTGACAGTTTACATTGAGAACTGTAAACACCCAATGATCATTGACACAGGAGCAAGTTGCTCCATAGTAGCAAAAGAATACTTAAAACAACACTTCCCCAAATGGGAAGAGGATATAATCCCAACAAAAGCTAGAAACTTTAAAAGTGCATCAGGCAAAATGCACTCACTGGGGACAATAATCAAAGAGATAATTATCCCACACCAAAAAGGAAATATCAGACTAGAACCTGAACTTGTAGCTCTGGAGAATGCACATGTACAAGGATTCCTACTAGGTACAGAGTACCAAAGAATGTATGGTATGGACATTTGCAATAGTAAAAATAGATATCTTACCATAGGTACAAACAAAGACAAAAAATTTTCCTTTGACATAAATCATATAACAAATGATAACACCCTGAAAGAACTAGTGGAAGAATTCAAAGAAGCCCAATATAGCACTCAACTCGCCAGTAAAATGAAACTCAACTTACTGAAAGTATTGAGGAAGCATAGAGGAGCTTTTGAAATAGGAGATGAACCACTAGGAAAAATCAAAGGACATGATATAGAATTATATCTGGATGTAGAAAGACCATATCCACCTATGCTTAGGAGACCACCATACCCAGCAAGCATGGAAACTAGGAAAGAAATTGAGAAACATATCAATGAACTCCTAGAAATGGGGGTAATAAGGAAAATAGGACATAATGAGATAGTAGAAGTCACTACACCAGTCCTTATAACTTGGCATGATGGTAAATCCAGATTATGTGGTGACTTCAGGGCTTTGAATAATTACACCAAAGCAGATAGGTACCCCATCCCAAGGATACCACATGCACTAGATAAGCTAGCAAAAGCCAAGTTTATTACAAAAATGGATTGCATGAAAGGTTTCCACCAGAATGGGGTGAAACCAGATTCCATCAAATTGCTAAGAATTATATGCCATATGGGCATATATGAATATACTAGATGGCCATTTGGCATTAAGAATGCACCAGCCCATTTTCAGAGGATGATGGATACCATATTTCAAGATGAAATAATGGAAGGGTGGATGGTAGTGTACATTGATGATATCATAATATACTCAGAAACATGGCAAGACCATGTGAGGAAAATTGATAAAATATTGGGAAAATGTACACCAATCAACATGAAGATATCTCTTAAAAAATGTAACTTTGGAAAGCAAGAACTGCTAGCCCTAGGACACAAAGTTTCAGGTTTGAGTCTAGCTATAGACCAAAATAAAGTTGCTGCAGTACTAAAGAAACCAGTACCAAAAAACATTAAAGAAATGCAATCTTTTTTGGGCTTTGCTAGTTACTACAGAAGCCACATAAAAAACTTTGCACACATCACTAGTAGCCTATAAAAACTGTGCTCAAAAGATGTAGTCTTTGAAATTACCAAAGAAGGAAGAGATGCATTTGAGAAGATCAAATATGAACTGAACAATGCCCCTGTCCTGATGATGCCTGATTTTGAACTACCATTCAAACTATATATAGATGCAGCATGTAGCCAAGGACTAGGGGCAGCACTACACCAGAGGCAACTAGTGGATGGAATACCCAAAGAAGGAGTAATTTGCTATATATCAAGACAACTGAAAGACTCAGAAGCCAGATATGGAGCTACTCAGACAGAATGTCTCTGCTTGGTATGGGCATTAGAGAAACTCCATTACTACTTAGAAGGAGCATAATTTGAAGTTTTTACTGATTGCACAGCCCTCAAATCACTGTTGAACATGAAGACAACAAACAGACACATGCTTAGGTGGCAAATAGCCATACAAGAATACACAGGGAATATGACTATCATCTATAAAGAAGGGAAAAGTCATACTAATGCAGATGGTCTCAGCAGGTGGCCACTGAAAAATGACCAAGAGAATCCAGCATATGACCCAGAAAATGGGGCCAAAATACCCATACAATGCATGGAGATAGATAGGAGAAAGAACTTCAAACTATCAAACTGGGCATTAGGGAATGACCCATCAAACCCAGCACAGAGCTATGGGGAGAGCAAAGAGATACCCATATTGGGAATCAGCTCCTCTGATCTGAATACAGAGTTCTTTAGCATAGTACAATCATCATACAATAAACACAAACAGTGTAGTATATTGATACAACTATTAAAAAAAATTACAGGAGTCCTGAACTAGAGAGCCAATTGGAAGAGCCATGGCTCAAAAACTTCAAAGGGAATAGATTTTTCTGATAGATGATCTACTATACCATAGGGAAAAACACACAAGTGCCCTGGTAATAATAAATAGAGAACATATTTCCCTGATACTACAGGAATGCCATGACTGCCCATACATGGGACATATGAGTGAAGAAAGAACTAAAGAAAGAGTGTGAGCCTTAGAGGTAATTTCATATACCCAAAAGACCACAAATATAAAAAATAACATATTAATATAAATAAAATAAATTTATTTATATTATTAAAATAAAAATCAAAATATAAATATAAAATTATATTAAAAATAAAAAATTAATTATAATTTAAAAATAAAAAATACATTAAATTTTGTAAATATAAAATTACATTTATACTTGAAAAAATTAAGTAAAAATGAAACTTTAACAAAATTGTGAAAAAATAAATAAATTTGGAAAAAAGTTAAATAAAATTTATTATAACTTTTTATCCAATAAATAAACATATAAAATTTATTTCACCATTGGATTCCTCATAAAAAATCAGGTGGGGTCACCTCTGAGTGAAATTCTTGTAACTCAACTCTAAATAAGCTTAAATTAAGTTTTTAGTATTTTCAATACAAAAGTTGAAAATCCTCAAAACCTTAATTTAATTCACACCACATGTGGTGTTAACCATCAATTTTTGTGTTAAAATTGAGGTGTTGTGTTTAGTTTAGAAGTTATGAGGAATTAAAGTATTTTCAATTGAATTCAATTGAAATGTCGAAATGTGCGCGTGTATTACATAAGTGAACTTTGATTTACATATGAGGTGTCAATTATTACTGTATTGTACTGTACAATTGAATTGAATTACATATGTAAATTATAAGTATAATACATGATGAGGAATTAAAGGAAAATTAAATTGGAAAGATTAAATTTGGGGGGGAAAAGGAACTCCAGCTCTAAGGGGGAGCTAGACCCCCAAAATCCTTGCTGACAGGCGTGGGATGTCAAAATTCACGCAAAAGTTCATCACTTTTGGCCTGGAATTGAGTTACAGGGTCTGTGGACTCAATTGATGATGAGGTTTTGATACCAACTGGGGTAGTTTTAGCTGTTGCCAAGAGGGTAAAACTACCCTTAAGATAAAACAATCATAATAAAAACAGTTTTAACTGGTTTCTACGCCTCTGACACACATTCTGACGTGTTTTGAAGGCTCTAGGCCTGGTATTGCTATAGTAATGGCTGATTTAAGGGTCTAAAATGGCTAAAAATGGCTTAAACCAGCCCTTTTTGGTCTAAACCAGGGTTCAATGATGCCATAATTGGCTTTTCTGTTGTCAGACTGTTTTTCACGACTGACAAGAGTAAATTTTACTTTTGGAGTAAGAGAATTGATGGCTATAAAAGAATGTCTTCTTTGCCCCACTTTTCTCTTCATGTTAGAATCTTTTCCTTTTATTAATTAGTTTAAAACTGTTAAACCAATCAATCAAAGATTCCAACCACCACTTTTAAATCATTTTAATCCTTTCAACCACGTGAAAAAATCATTATAATCATTGTTTGTAACTCTTATAATCATTTTTACCCCTGAACCACCCCAAAAGTGAATTAAAGCATCTTTCATCACTGTAAACTTTGTCACTTTGTTTCCAAATTCACTCTGGTCACTTTTGGGTGTGTTTTCTCTTTAATATTCTTTTTAAAGACTTTGTTCTTTAATTAATTGCTTGCACTTCTTTGCTCAATTAATTCCAATTGAAATTGCTCTTGAAGAAATTTCTTTTGTAGCCTTAAAATATCTCTTGTAGAGTATTTTTTGGATAAATTTTTATTGTTGGTAAAACAATAAATTTTTATAATATTATTGTTTTATACTAATAAAGTTATAAACAATAAAATTGGAGTGTTTTCTCTTAAAAATAATATTTCATACTATTTTTAATTGATTTTTACCTTATACAAATTTTGAGGACAGGAAAAGTACTTGATTTTTAATCAAAGTTTCATATCCACACCTTACAAAGAGTCTTTATCACAGCTTGGTGGCCAAAGTGGGAACAAGACTTGAGTGAATACATCAACACTTGTACCAGATGCCAAAAAGCCAACAAAGTTCATGGCAAAAGATATGAATTACTCCAGAGTATAGAGGAGCCCAAACACCCCTGGTAAATAATAAACATGGATTGGGTGACAGGCCTGGTCCCTGGAGGAAAAGACAGCTTTAATGCATGCCTAGTAGTAGTGGACAGGTACAGCAAGAGTGTCAGATGTCTCCCCTGTCACAAAGAGGACACAGCAATGGACACAGCCATATTGTTCTGGAAAAATGTGATCGCAAACTGTGGAGTCCCAAGAATTATAATTAGTGACAGAGACCCTAAATTCGCATCTGAATTTTGGAATAATCTAGATGAGATGCTGGGAGCCAAACTAGCATTCTTCACAGCTTACCATCCACAAACAGATGGTCTAGCAGAAAGAATGATCCAAACACTAGAAGACATCATTAGAAGGTCTTGTGCATATGGCATGGAATATAAAGACAATGAGGGATATACCCATGACTGGGTAACCCTCCTACCAGCCGTACAATTGGCATACAACACAAGTATACACTCAGTGACAGGAAAAACCCCTGCCACATTAGAGAAAGGATGGAACCCACTACTTCCAGTAGACTACTTGAAGAAGAACCTCCTCTCAGTACACCCTACAGCTAAAGACTTCCACACAATGTGGAAAACTGCCTGTGAAAAAGCAGAACAATGTGTAGCTGAAGCCAAATTATACAACAAAGAGAGATATGATAAAAGTCACCAAGAACCTGATTTCAAAGAAGGAGACCAAGTTCTAATCTCAACTCTTAACTTCAACAATCTAAGAAGACCCAAGAAGATGAGAGACTCATTCATAGGACCATTCACCATTATTAAATTAATAGGAAAGAATGCAGTAGAAGTCAACCTGACCAAAGAGTTTTCTAGGAAACACCCAGTTTTCCCTGTGAGCCTGGTCAAACCTTATCACCAAACAGATGAGGAGAAATTCCCTGACAGAAAGAAGACAGTCACCCATGAAAGATTGGTAGAGGAAGATGACTCACCTGGACCAGTGAGAAAGATCATTAAAGCCAGGAAAATAAGAATTAATGGGAAAGACAACAGGCAATATCTGGTTAGATTTAAGAATCAACCAGCAGATAAAGATAAATGGTCAACTGAGAAAGAGATCCCAGATGGACAAATACACCTCAGAAGATTCAGAGCCTCCAGAAGGGCTGAAGAGTCTCATCAATGATGAGCCTTCTTTTGAGGGAGGGTATGTCAGCCTGTGACTCAAAACAGAGCACTAGCATGACATCCAAAATACCATAAATAATGGTATGACCAGTATTGAACAAACATAGTCAATACAGGTAATAAATAAGATGAAAACAATCCTCTTAAATTAAACACCAACCTTATCCAAACAGAATAAGGAAACCTAGAGGAGAATAAACAAGCCAAAACCCTTATTTTCACCTCTCATCTAACTTATGCATATTTAAGTTATTCTATACCAAAATGGTATTTTTCTTAAAGCTCACATAGAGAGCTACACAATGATATCATCCATGTTGTTGTAACACCACTACAACTGGAGATACCATAGGACCCTTATTTCAAAACCAAGACCCCCCTGAAAGTCAAACAGGAATTGTACAAAACTGTACAAAAGTATAACCAAATTAGAGACATAAACAAGAGCTTTAATTTGAGATAAATTAGACCTCTGTATCTCTTAAATTGACTGAGGGATCTTGGTTCAAAGGTTTAACAACCAAAAATACAGATATTCTGAAAACAAGAAAGTAGACAAACCCCTGTATCTTTGGCATACACTCATACAACTGTACAGTGTAATATACCAAACTGTAGAGCTAATCAAGCCCTACAAAACTGTATCATCAGAATACAGATATCTTCCAAATTGGAGAAGATATCTGGCATGGAAGTTTTTGAAGCCTCATACAGATGTACAAAATTACATCCAAAAACTTAAAACCCTTATAGCTTTTGCTATTTGAAAGACGGGTAAACATGAAGCATACCAAATTGAAGAGCTCATCAAGCCCTTCAATTCCGTGCTCTTTGTTTCTTGATATCTCAAAAACTGACTAAGATATCTTGGTTGGAAGTATTTTGACCAATACTGGCCTGTACATAACCTGTACCAACCAGTACTGTCTTGATACTTAAAATAATGGTTGTTCAAAGCTCAAACCCGCCCAGAATGATTAATAGTGATCATACAGACACCAGTACAACGTCATCCAAGTGCTGACGTGGCAGGTGAAAAGTTTTTTCACCCTGTATTGACCCATAATGATCATTTGTGGTTCTAAAACCACAATTCTGCCTATGTTGACATCAGAATTGAGGATCGAGAACCACAGATTTACCATTGGAGTTAAAATTTTCACTCCTCTGACGTGTGAAGAGTTAATAACTCTTGACAGTCTTGAAAGATATAAAAAGGAGGGTTTTTTCCTTGAAAACCCATCATCATTATCTTATTTACCCATATTCTTACATGACAAAACTGTTATCCATCAGTAGTGTCCTTAGAATTATCAAAGATATAATTAAAGTATAATTTTTGTAGTACTTCTTTACAGTCAGAGATATTAGAGTATTGCAACGCAGGTCCTCAATAGACTCATCACCACTGTTACCATGTAGCAGTAGGACCTGAAGAATTTAATTTATTTATTTTTTGACGTGTCACAGTCATAATACTATCTTGTATTTACACTTTATAGCTACTATATAGACTCACCCTGACAGACACCTCATATTCATGATTATGGGATATTATCCCATAGTAAGGCTGTATATGACAGCAGGTGGGATTTGGAGCTTAAACCAGCCATACCTCTGTCAGTGTTTGAGATATCAACCTCAAATATGGTTCATTGGATAGCCCTGTATGAGCTCTACACAATGGTACCCAATTTGGTATGGTTATAATTAAATATGGCAAAGTTATTCCATGTACAAGGTTTTTTGTACATAGGCGTGGTTTGGGAAAAAAGCTGTATTGAGCTTGTTTGCCTCATAACTTCTGTTATAGTTCAGGTATCCCACACTAAAAATGTAGAAGTTAGATGAGAGGTGAATGTTTTGTTCTCCCTTATTTGGCCTGAAACTGACCATAACTCCAGTAATATTGGTACTAGCTCAGTTTGGCTGGTACCATTGGATAGCCCTGGCTTAGAGCTTCATTTTGAATACCCATTTGATGGGGTTAAGCCTCTCCTTCTGGATTTTAGATGAGAGGTGAAAATTAAGGTTTATGCTGAGCAATAACTTTGAGCAGGAATAACTTTGTATTTTCTTGTCCTATGGTGATGGGAGTTATATTTTCAGAAAGAGGTGAGTTTCCTCTATTGTTTGATACCTTTTGAGCTAATTTGGCTCAGCTCCATGTTTTGGTGGTATCTTGGCTATACCATTGGTTTATGGTATTTTGGCTGTCATGCTTGTGCTCTGGTTTTGAGTCACAGGCTGACAAGTTACAAATGGGTTAATTAATGTAATCTTCCCTGTACAAGTTATCAAGGTTAGTTGACCTTGTGTTCATGCAGAGTTTCTTGGTTTTCTACTCCTCTTAGTGGCAATTGGTTACCACTTCTTGTTGGTATTGAGGCTTTCATTGCACCCTTTTCTTTTCCCTTATTTCTCACTGTTTCTGAAGGTATCAATGGGGTAGTGGCTTGTTCCTGGGTTTCAAGTGGTATTAAGTTTTCTTCCACTGAATAAAAGGAAATGACAACATATTTCAGTTAATACTTCTTGAAATGCTGTTTGCATGTCTGAAAATAGCCTCTGGGAAATATATTACTAGATTATACCTCTGTATTATGATATTTAATTGAAATTATCAATTCCACATCAAAAATACTGGTTTTTGGATGTATGGTGTAAAGTTTCTATCCCAATATCTTAGATATTAACTTTTAATGAACAAGTGTAATATTATCAGTGGCTATAAAATGGAAAATTGAAATTATCAATATTTCCACCACCACCTCTGAACTGTTATTTACAGTACTGAGGGTTCTTTTGAATTGAAAAAGAATTTATTAAGGGTTTTTAAATATTTTGATATCAGAAACATGCCCAAAATAGTTTTGTGGTAATTAAATCATAACAAACCATTTGAAAAAGCAATAAGAAAGAAAAAACACAGTTGTATATGATTATATAAAACTCATAAAAAAGATGTATAATGTGTAATATATCATTTTTTTCAAGGGTTTTATGCCTAAAAAAAGAAACAATAATGCTAAAGAAGAAAAATAAGACAGAAAACTCACTCTTACAACCAAAAATAGTCAAAAAAGTTGAAAAAAACATGGCCAGGCCCCCAAATTTTCTGGTTGGGTCTATGATGAAGTGGTAAATTAATGTATATAAAATTTCAATTCTGACTTTGACATGCATTATTGAGTTAAAAAGGGTGTCTGAGTGCTTTTGAAAGTCCTGGGTGTAATATTCCTGGTAAAGTTACTATAATGAGACCTGCAATACACTAAGTAAGGTATACCTGGTTTTTTTCCCATAGTATGACTGTTTTTGGCAGTTATAATAAATATTAATTAAAGAACAGGATGGGGGTTCCTTTTATGGCAGATAAAAGGCCTCCTTTCATCCTGAAATGCAGTGGAAAGATCCTCTAGACCATCCACATAGAGAAATTGAGGATTTTGTACTTCAGAGAACAGGAATGTGGTTTACACAAGGCCTATATAGTCTTTATTGGCCTCAGATGTGGCTTTGAAACCAGATCTGGGAAATTTCCCCAAAAAAGGGTAAACATTTTCATCTGGGGACCACACAGCCCCCTTCTGAGGTGTATCAAATGTGAAAAGCTGGAAAAAAACCTGTATGGTACCCCAGTATTGAAGTATAAACAAGCTTCTTAAATCTTCTATAGCTTTGTCATATTTTAAGATATGGAGGTCAACATTGGTTCCTGGTGTAGTGCTCAATGAGATCTACAAAATGGATCCTCATTTGTTATGGATAGAATTAAATATGGCTGAGTTATGCCAGGTTCAATCTTTGTTATCAAGATATATGATTTTCTCAAAATCTGTATGCAACTTCTTTTCCCCATACCTTTTGTTCTAGATGTGTGAGCCTTAGAGTTATCTTCATATACGCAAAAGACCACAAATAACAAAATAAGATACAAATATAAATAAAATGAGTTTTTAATATTATCAAAAAAAAAATATAAATATAAATACAAATTTATATACAAAAATAAAAATTTAATTATGATTGAAAATAAATTTTACATTAAATTCTAAAATTATGAAAAAGATGTTTTACTTGAAAAAATTAAGTAAAAATGAATTTGTAATAAAATCAATTAAATTAAATCATTTTTGGTAAAAAGTTACATGAAATATATTATTTCTTTTTATCCAATAAATAAACTTAAGAAAATGACTCCACCATTGGATCCCTCATCAAAAAATCAGGTGGGGTCACCTCTGGGTAAAATTTCTGTAACTCAACTCTAAATAAGCTTAGATTAAGTTCTTAGTATTTTCTGTACAAAAGTTGAAAACACTCAAAACTCTAATTTTATTCACACAACATGTGGTGTTAACCATCAATTTTTGTGTTAAAATTGAGGTGTTGTGTGTAGTTTAGAGGCTATGAGGAATTGAAGTATTTTGAATTGAAATGTCAAAATGTGCACATGTATTACATAAGTGAACTGTAATTTGCAATGAGGTTTTGATACCAACCAGGGCAGTTTTAACTGTTGCCAAGACGGTCAAACTACCTTCAGCTAGAAAAATATCAGTAGAAAAAGTTTTAACTAGTTTCTACGTCTCTTACACACATTCTGACTTGTTTTGAAGGTTCTAGATCAGGTATTACTATAGTAATGGCTGATTTAAGTGTCTAAAATGGCTAAAACCAGCCCTTTTTTGGTCTAAACCAGGGTTCAATGATGCCATAATTGGCTATTCTATTTTCAGAATGTTTTCGACAACTGACAAGATTAAATTTTACTTTTTGAGTAAGGAAATTGATGGCTATAAAAGAATGTGCTCTTTGGCCCACTTTCCTCTTCATGTTAGAATCTTTTCCTTTTATAATTAGTTTAAAAGCTGCTAAACCAATCAATAAAACATTCCAACCACCCTTTTTAAATAATTTTAAACCTTTTAAACACATGAAAAAGTCATTATAATCATTGTTTGTAACTCTTATAATCATTTTTACCCCTTGAACCACCCCGTAAGTGAATTGAAGCATCTTTCATCACTATTAACTTTGTCACTTTGTTTCCAAATTCACTCTGGTCAATTTCGTGCCTGTTTTCTCTTTATATATATTTTTAAAGACTTTTGTCTTAAATTAGTTTCTTGCAGTTCTTTGGTCAATTAATACCAATTTAAATTTCTCTTGAAAAAATTTCATTTTTAGCCTTAAATATCTCTTGTAGAGTATTTTAGAATTAGTTTTTATTTTTGGTAAAACAATATATCTTTAGAAAAATATTTTTTTATACTTATAAAGTTAAAATCAACAAACCTTTTGTGTTTTCTCTTAAAAATACTATTTCATACTATTTTTTAATTATATTTTACTTTATACAAATTTTGAGGACAGGAAAAGTACTTGATTTTTAATCAAAGTTTCATATCCAAACTGTAAATTTGGGGGCCCAGCCATTATATTTTACCTGTGACATAATTTTTTACTCTATTTAAATCTTTTTTTATTATATTGAAAAATATAAAAATATATAAAAATACTTATAATTTAAAAAATTCATAAAAAATAATTTTTTTCATATTATAAGTGAGGCTTTATTTTTTCATTTCTCTTTTGAAAAAATCATTTTTACCTAATAAATTGGCTTTTTAATTAATTTGAGTTTCTGAAAATGTGGTAAGAAAAGAAAATATTGAAACAGCCGCAACAGTAACAAGCATTATTCCTGCAAGTACTGTGAATTCTGACCATAATAGTACAGTTATTATGAATCAGAATAATAAACCTGAACCAATTTCTTCTGAATGAATTAACTTGGATATAATTAATATCCTTAAGAAGGCAAATAAATTGGCCAATAGTAAGTTTTTTGACAAAAAATACTATTTTCAAGCCTTTCAACCATAAAATATGCCTTCAACCAGATCAGGAGCCAGCTATAACCACTAAAGCAGCTCCCAAATATCATTTTTATTTTTATTTTATTATTAAAGGAAATTCTTCCACCTTTTTAATTTTTTGCAACAATAATAAAGGGCCATAAATATATTAAATTATCATATACTGATATATGTATTTTATTGTATCAGTATTTTTGATGTGTTTTTTGTATTATTATATTGGTTTATTAGTATAAACATTTTATTCCATAATTATAATAATTAATTATTATTATGATCATCTTTTAAGTCATTCTTTAAACTTCATCAGGACATTGAGAGTACAATTAGTAAAATATTAGTAAATTTCAATTATTGTTTCATGGTCAAACCTTAAAAATACAGTTGGAATGGAAAATACCAATACCTCAAAGGCCAGGTGATTGGTTTCTTCAAGTGGACTTCTTAGTATCCCTCATCAATCACAATCCTGGGTCCTTGGAAGCCTTCCTTTAAAACAAAATGGGGGACTGATGGAAGGGAGTTTTTAAAATTTATCCATTGTATTTGTGAGAAAAAATGCTGCATAATGATATATGATACCATATATTCCCTGTGAGCCTTAGAGGTATTTTCAGATACCCAAAAGACTAAAAATAATAAAATAAGATAAAATTATAAATAATAGAAGATTCTCTATATTATCAAAACAAAAATTGAAATATAAATACAAATTTATACACAAGAATGAAAATTCAATTATAATTTGAAAATAAAATTTCATTGAAATTTTAGATTGTGAAATCACATTTTTACTTGAAAAAATTGTAAATAAAAATGAATTTTCAACAAAAATACCAAAATTGAAATATCTTTGGAAAAACTTCAAATAAAAATTATCATAACTTTTTATCCCACAAATTAACATATGAGAATTATTTCACCATTGAACTTGTCATAAAAATAAGGTGGGGTCACCTCTGGGTAAAGTTTCTGTAACACAACTCTAAATAAGCTTAAATTAAGTTTCTAGTATTTTCTATACATAAGTTGAATATCCTCAAAACCATCATTTACTTCACAACGAATGGGGTGTTAAACATGAATTTTTGTGGGAGAATTCAGGTGTTGCGTGTAGTTTAGAATTTATGAGGAACCAAAGTATCTTCAATTGAAATGTCAAAATGTGCGCATGTATTACATAAGTAAACTTTAATTTACATATTAAGTGTCAATTATTAACTTTTTTTATTGTAACACATGATGAGGAAATAAAGAAAAAACAAATAGGAAGAATTGATTCTGGGGGGGAAGAGGAATCTTAGCTCCATGGGGGAACCAGACCCCCAAACTCCTTAATGACAGGCGTCAGATTTCACTATACATGCAAAGGTTCATCACTTCTGGCCTGGAAATGAGTCAGAGGGTCTGTGTCTCAATTGATTATCAGGTTTTGACACCAACCAGGGCAGGTTTAACTGTTTCCAAGAGCATAAAGCTACCCCTAAGATAAAACAAACATTATAAAAATGTTTTAACTCCCATTACGTCTCTTACACACATTTTGACATGTTTTCAAGACTTAAAACTAGGTATTACTATAGAAATGGCTGACTTAAGGGTCAAAAATGGCTAAAAATAGCAAAAAATGGCTAAAACCAGCCCTTTCTTGGTCTAAACCAGGGTTCAATGATTCCATGATTGGGTTTTATGTTGTCAGAGCTATTTCCACGACTGAAAAGAGTAACTTTTACTTTTGGAGTAAGAAAATTGATGGCTATAAAAGAATTTCTTCTTTTCCCAGCTTTTTTCTTCATGTTAGAATCTTTTCCTTTTATAATTAGTTTAAACATTGTTAAATGTTTGATCAAAGTGTCATATCCACACCTTACATACCCCATCAATGGTTGCTGCAGTTATGAGTGAAGGAATGGGGATTTTTTTCCTGTTTCTTTTGGGTAAAGCCTTTTTAAAGGTTTGCTTGTGGTCTCTGGTGATTTCCAGAGGCTGTTACTTGAATTCTGAGGGTGCATTGTTAACAATGGCCTGTTAAAGATTTTTGGCCATTTTCCCCATTGGGAGTTTATGGCTCAAAACAGGCCAGGTGGGATAACCCATTGGAATCAGAACAGATGGGGCCTCAATTGACCTACATTCAGTTTTGTACTCACTGTATAATTACAGACCCCAAGGCATAGAGGCCATAGTGGTGTCAAATGATCCAAAACCCCTACTGAAACGGAGTTGGCAATAAATCCTGGAGATATTTGGTGGGGACACAGGCCCTGAGGGCTAATTCCATTAGGATGGTCTGGGGGGCCTGGGTTATGAAAAGGACCTAAAAGTACCTTGTATCAGGATATGGCTTGTGAGCCATGACTGGGAATTGAGTGAAGAACTGGCCAGAGAAGTAGGTGTGGCCCAGAGGCCAATAACACCACAAAGTGCCAATTGGCCATGAAATCTTCAAATGAAATTCTTTTCATAGATCACCAATTGGGGGATCTTTGCCATGGTTTTGAAACCCACCTGTCAATTTCTAAAAATTTTAGACCTCATCCTTATTTGTCAAAATATTATTATTAGATCTTGATACAGATTTTTTCTCCTGTTTGTGACAAATATGGCTTGTGCCTTGGTAAATTGTAATTTAAGGGCAATAAAGGCAGAAATTTTTGAAAAATTCAGAACAATTCACATGAAAAAGGAGCTTATAAGTTATTTTATCTCTCCCTTTATACCTTCACTATAATTTCTGAGTGAACACTGTTTTTGTAGTATATAATCTACTTATTTTAAATGATTTCCATTGTATTAATTTCTTTTGAGTTTATGCTGGCTAGAAAGGGTTGGTGCTTTTATCTTCCTGGATATTCTGGTTTCAGAAAGTATTCTACCACTTTTTATTCTGATATATTTCCCAAAAGCTACTATCTGATTCATTTATCTCCTTCATTATTTTTGATAAGCATTTGTTACCTTCTTATTCTTTCTGATAGATAGTCACTTAATATTTTACATTAACTAACTAATCCTTCAAAAAACCATAAATCATGAAAAAAATCTGCCTGATTTGTGGAAATCGAAATCTTTGTTAAACAATTACATTTTAAAATATGTGACAAACTCAAGTGAAAGATGGAAATTATAAACTCTCAGAATTCTTACTTAACCATTAATATTCATAACATATATGAAAATTAGAAAGACATAAAACACAGAATCACAAAGTTTTGACTTAATAATGGAATAAATTACATAATGAAAGGGGATGATTTCAAGAGGACATCAAGAAATACAAATACAATCAATGATAAACATCCTCAACCAAACCCTCAAATTCTAAGACAAAGTAGAAACCATAATATACAATAAACAAAGATATGAAAAGACCCACAAAAAACCTGACTTCAATGCAGGAGGCCAAGTCCTCCTCTCAACACTGAACTGCAACAACTTGAAATGTCCTAAGAAAATGGGAGAGTCATTGAGGTACCACAACACTAGGTGTGGTGGTAACTCAGGCCTCAGCTCTGGTAATGTTGTGTGCTCATTTCAAAGTATGAGAAAGATATATTAATACCCAGTATTCCCAGATTTGATTCATATGGTACCACCATAATATCTTACTTATCTGGCCTTTTCTTCAACCACTAATCTTAAAAGTAACACAATCTGTATTGAGGATTACCACAAACCTTTGGTACCCATATTGTTTTTTATTTGGTTATTTGGTTTCAGACTCACCTAAAAAACAACAAGAATAATGGGAAAGAGATATCGAAATCTACCTAATTTCTTGAATTCTAGAAATCAGTGATAAGCAAGGCTACAATGCTCTTATATCATTGAAAAATGGCGATTTCTCCTATTAAGGATATCAAAGAATTCTTTTTGGGTTCAAATTTTGTATTTCTCAAACAAACATTCAATCAGAAAGATAGAGATGTAATATTAAAAATGAAAGAGAAAATATCTAAATATATTTCCTATAGATCCATATTTCTGTTTGATCTCAAGAGTTTTAAAGAAGATATATTATGAAAGAATTCAACAAAGTTTCAAATTAATTGCCAATAAGTCAATTATCACTGAACAGATATTGATTTTTGCCCTCCAAGTTTCATTTAATCTCATTTCAAAGACTTGTCAAATGTTGTTCAAAAAACCATAGATTGTAGTCAGTAAGTATATCAGATCTTACTGGTTTATTATTTCATATTATATCTTGTACTATGAATTAATCACTTAATCTAATATCAGATAACGTTCAGCTCCCAATCTTCTTTTCATTCACTAAAAAATACTCTATATAAATAACTTCTCCTTTTTGAAGTTAATTAAGTTGGGCAATTCTTTCAGAATTAACACTAACTAGTTTCATTAGAAAATCTGGTTAACTTTCCAAAGAATATGGCTTCAAGACAGGCAGGAATTTTCAAAAGAGGATTACATAATTCTAAATGGATCCTTGAGATATAATGACAAAAAAGCTTTCTTGATTCAATTTGATGACAAAAACGTAAGTTTTTTACAAAGATGTAATATCTAAAAAATGAAATAATTATAATGATATTTTAAAAGGATATTTCTTCCAAATATAGAATACCCCCATTGAATAATATACAAGAAAGATGATCTATAAAAAATATTCCACAATCAGATGGGGTCGCGATATGCTTTGCAAGCTTCTACAAACTTATTTCTGTATTTTTCTTAATTCTATCTCCTTACTTCCTTCATTCCCCTCAAAATGCACTTCTTTTTTCAAAACTTCCAATTATTCCTCTTGATTTTTCTTAACATTGGTTATTCTTGTTGACTTCTTGTATATTCATAGTCATAATACTAATAATTAGTTGGAAAGTCAATTGTAGTTTTTTTTGTAAATAAAATAACCTTCCAATAATTTTTGCAAGAATTTGAAAAGTCCTGAGTTGTTAATAGATTAATATCTTTATTTCCTTATGGGGATTGCCTTTCTCTAAATTTGATGAATCTGCAATTATGAAATATATGAATGCAGAATTCTCTTGAAGATCCCAAAAATACTAGAATTCTATAAATCAAATTATACTAATAATCAAGATTTAACAGCTATATCTCCGGCGTTTGAAGTATTTTTTGAAATACTTGTGGTATTTCTTAAATACCCAGATGGGTCTCTTACAACTCTATCAGAAGTTTTTGAATATAAAAAGCTCATGAAATATTTATATGCAAAATACTCATGAGATTTCTGAATTTGAAGATGAATAACATTTTGATGAGTAGTAGATGCAATTATTTAAGCCTGAATTTGGATACAAGAAAATAAATTCACATGTGGTATCCCAAGAGGGTGAATAAGATCAAATTAACTTCATGAGGTGAAAATTTGGAAGTTGAATATGCTCTAACTAGCTCCTTAATGTGGTAATATGAAAGATGACTAAACAATTTACCTTTGATACCAAATAAGGGTATGTGAGAGTTTGGTTTTTTCCTTTTCACAAAAACAATGGCATTCTGACAAATCCTATACCAAATATACACAAAACTAGTTTTATTCAATTCTGAGGAGTTACAAATACTGTAATTATACACAACGTATTTCTTATTCAATAGAGGGGATAGTGTTATGAGATGAATTAGTATGATTACACATAAATTAGTCAAACTGGACCAAACACATCAAAGAAGGCCAAGATACCCAAATTCTGAGGCATCTTGGTAATACCCAGCTCAAAATATTGTATCCATAGCTGAGTCTTTCTAAAACAGTTTTTAAAATGATTTGACAGCTATTCCTACTAAGTCTACGTCCCATTGGTCATTAGAAAAGAGCATATAGGGTGCTTTTTCAATGTGTCAAGAAGGTAATGAAAACCTTTGAATCACTTTAAAAATTCAATTCTTAAGTACATATAATAATAAAAGAAGAAATGGTTTATTTCATAGCTTTCATTTCGTTTTCATAAAACTACTTCATAGTCATCAGTTGTTGCTATGCTACTTTAACATAAGGAATAAAAATAGAGTAAGTTTTAAAAAAATCATTTAGATTGAAATTATTCCATAATTTCTCTCAAGCTTTCATATATTTTTAAGGAAGTATAAATACCCAATAAAAGAAGAAATCTTTGTGGTCCAGTAAGCTCAATTGAAACATTTACTTAGAGTCTTATAAAAAAGATTCTATCTGAAAAAATAAATATTCGTTATCTCACAAAGGCGACCGGCTTAGATAAAGTTTACAATATTATAAATAGACTTTAAGACACCTTTTCTTTATAAGAAATAAAAAACTAATGTTGTAACTCCATTTTTCTTGACCATAAATGGCATGGTATCCATTTAAAATTTCATCATTAAGGAATTGTCATAATTTGACTTCAGAAAAAGTGATCCAATCATGAAGGATAATAGTCTCACTGGCTTGTAACTCATTCATTCCTTTTTTTACTCCTTTGGAATCGTCTTTCAGCTGTTTTTGACTTCAAGAAAATCCAAAATAAACTCAAAAGTCTCAACAAAGACACGAATTATATTAAAATGAAAAAGGGTACTATTACACCTTAATCAAAAATCAAATTACCTATAGCCACATATTTCCTCAGCTCCATAAAATAACTTATTCTCTAGATATTGGTGATAAAAGAATAATAAGAATACAAGTTCTATGCTAAAATAAGAATATGCTTGAAATAAAATGTCTATATGGTTTAGAGATTAAATATTCATGAGAATGTTCAAAGTCTCATAAATGATACCATAACTATCACAAAATATGTCTTATATTTCTTCGCAGAAGGAAGACAATTACACTTAAATAAAGATGGTTTCACGCTACTAAATACACACTTAAACACCCAAAACTACAAATGAGGTGTATTATTTCCAAATTGAATTTTAAATATCAGTAGAATCAACACAATAAAGCTCAAGGCTCTGCAGAAGATAAATGCGGTTAGAAGAAATAGGAATAAAATTCAGAAAAAGGTTGTATCTAAAAAGATCATTCAACATCCATATCAAATCACAAAATTGACAATTTTGTTACCACCAAAATTTTCTCAAGGCTGTGGATCATAGGAATAAATTTCAGTTGAAATATCAGCATATCTTCAAAGAAATGATGTAACATACCAAAAATATGGTGCGCTTTATGTATCAAATGACACCATTGAGGAGTTTCTCACCCAAACGTTTCTCTCAAGGCTATGCATAATAGTAAGGAGTTTTCTTATAAATATCATCATATTTCGAAATTCATGCAACAATCAAACAAAAATATGGTGCAATATTTTGGTCAGACAATACCATTTTAAACTTAACCACTAAAAGAGAGACCAAGGCTGTGTACTGATTATGATAAAGTTCATACTGGTGCAATATCTTGATCCAATGCCACCATTTAAAAAGTATCCACCAGAAAGCATATCTCAAGGTGCAAAATTTCCAAGTCCCTTGTCTTTGGAAGGCTCTATGAAGGGTCCAAAAGGTATAAAGGAGTGTAATCCATCCATATTTTTCCTCCATGCTTCTTATTGAGAGAATAGTTTTGAGTATTCATCCATCCCCTTTGTAGTAGGATAATATAGTATTATAATCAAAAGACGAGCAGAAATTCTCACCATCTTATAGTATTATTCATGATCTATTAACGGATTGAATTCAGAATATTAAACAAGGAGCTTAATATTTCTTGATAGTCTTAGAGTTATCATTACATTTTGTAATTAGTTTTCAAAGATATTGTTATTAGTGTTTTCTTATATCTATCAAGAAGATTTATTAATAGAGAGGTTATATGATCACCATATCCTAATAACACTTATTACCAATCTTATATGAATATCTCATGATTACTGTATTCATGCGGATGGTATTATATTTCTGTGAGGTTCATTACATCAGACCTCTTTATAAATTATAATCACCCTTAAGTTATGAGAGTTATAATAGTAGCTTTAATATCTATAAAGAGTATTATTAATGGTGACGGTGATTTTCCAAAATGGTCCTTAAGTTTATTTTGAATATTCTTCTTCTAGCCAAAAGGCCTCCATTATTCCTCATTGGAGAGAAATATGTTGTTATGTTTGGAATTTGTGTTGAGTATGATTGACTCTGGTAGAGAAATAATACTCCTATTTTAAAAAATTTTGGTAACCATTTTCTTACTAGGATTATTGCTTTATTTGCGTTTTTGAATAATTATATTTCTATTGATATTGATTATTATATCATTTAATTAAAACTCCTCCCAGAACATGCAACTATAGGGAGATTGATTAATCCTTTTTTTCAATACAGATATGTGTAGTATCCTAGTCATATTTGAAAAATTATTTTACATAAAAACCTTGAAGTTTGGGAGGTCTTTGCATGCTTAAATTGTTTTTTTAAATATAAAATATTTTAATTAAAATATCTTTATAAGAATGAAATATGAACGAAATTCTCTTGCATAATCCAAGATTTAATATGATCCATTTCTGAGGAACAGTTTTCTTGAGTTCTTGGAGTTATTTCCTGCCTAGCCATAAGGCCTCAAAAATAATTTATATATTTGATCTTTTTTTCAAGTGAATTTGAATATTATGTTGAATTCAAGAATAATCAAACCTTCTTGAATCTACATTTTTAATAAAAAAATTTATAGTTCTTATGTTTTATTTTTTTCCTGCCAATCAAATGAACTAGAGTAGCCCCATGGAGATTTGTACCCAAACCTTATCTTTTCAGTGGTTTTTAGCAAAAAAATCATTGTTCACATCCCATTATTAACTCTGTAAAGATTTACAAATATGAAAAATGTTCTCTTGATGAAATATTTCAACATCTTATAACGTAAACATAAAATTACAAAAAAATCTAATATCCAGATGTTGTGTATATTTTATGAGCAGCTAAGCATTTAATAAATAGACTACAAATCCTTCCTTGAATTTATTCAAGCTTTTTTCAAAGAAATGGTACATCATTTACTAAATACATGAATTTTGGATTTAATGGATCCCAATTAAGGTTATTCACCCATATGGATGTTTTTGAAAATTTACTCAATGTCAACAATTACATATTGGTCAAAGAATAAAGCTTAAAGGTCATTTTCATCCTTTTTTCCATGTATTTCAAATTGAATAATTCTAAAGAGAATATAACACCATAAAGGCTTGTAATCAAGGATTTAGAACCTCCAAAATGCTTGAAAAAATTTAACTTCGAAAAAACAATTGAAATCTGAGGTTTTCTTGTATGGCCATTTGATTTGAAAAAAAATAAAGAACTTAAAATTTGGACAAAATAAATATTTAAATTGATACACTTTAAGATTTGAAAATTTTTGAAGTCTCATGTCATCTGTTTACATAACAAAAAGCAATCACATTCCATGATTTTTGCAAAGGAGGAAAAATTTGCGATTCTAAAAAACAGAGGCATATCGCTCTAATTAAAAAAAATTAAAATAAGACATAGATGAAAAATATCATATTTTCCCTCAACCTTTAGCAGAGATCCGTCGCCCCCTATATATCCAACGAGAGGCTTCTGCGTCAGTTAGAGACACTGGAGTCCCTTTTGTTCTATCAAAAATAAAAGAAGATCCTGAATTATCTCAAGAAACAAAGTCTCTCGGCATTGGATCAAAACAAGGAGTTGTAGATGCCAAACAACAGAATGGAATAAAGAAGGGTGACCTTTACTATTAACCGTATACATAGTACATCACAAGATTTCCAGTGAAGTCTCAAGGTAAATAAAGGGAATTAGAATGGTCCCAAATGAAAAAAGATCAATGGAAAAAAAATTCTGATGGTAACAAACCTTACAAACAAAGGTACAAGATCCCAATATTCAAACCAAGATTAATATATATTCTGATCAGGATAGCAGTAACCCTCATGGAACTCAAATAAAAGAACATAAAAAGAGAAGAAACAGAACTTTCAAGAAAAATAATCAATGAGTTTAGTCATATTAATTGTACTATTACTGGAAAAATTAAAAGCTTCAGTAAATAAGTAAAGAAATTAGAATCACAAGCTGAGTAAATATGATAAAGGCATGAGGGATTTGGCTTTTTGAAACTATTGTTTTCAAGTTATGTTTTTTTCTCAGAAAGTGAAGGATCAAGATTTTTCAATCATGCATATTTATTCTATTTACAAGAAAGGAGTTGATAGGGTAAGTTCAATCTCTATTTAGACTTATGTCCATGATGTCTCAGTAGCCATTGTATTTTGTTACTTAACATTTATTTTGTATTTTCTTTCATTTCTTCTATTCATGTTGACTATAAGCTGTGATACCTATCTCTTTGGAGATTTTCTGATTGTGAGAAGCAGGTCAACACTTTTCTTTTTGATACCTTTGTCAAAAGAAACTATCTTATTCTTAATTGATTCTGGATTATAATTGATAAGTCATCTGTGCCTTTCTATAGTTTCTGATAAATAGTCACTAAATACTGCAGATCCAGTAATTCCTCCTTTGAAATGACCCATCAATTATGAATGTGGGTCATCCTGACTTGTTCTTTTTGGAATAAGGGCTTGAGTAATCCTTACTTTGGTGATGCTCATTTTCATAATGATTTTTTTTGTTGTTTATGTCAAGAGATTTTGTTACAGATTCTTTTTCTATCTTTCTTGGGGCTAATTATTCAAGTTCCACTTCTCATTTGTTGATTGGATCGTGAATACTGCTATTATGAGCCTGTGGGAAATGTATGAAATACTCATAAGGCCACAAGTGAGTTTTGAATTTTATAAATTTGTCTAAGCCATAGACAGGAATATCAAATGTATTTAAAACAAGACAGAAGTATAGGTTTATATTTCATAAAAAATTGATATATGTTATTTCATTTTTGGATTCTGCACCAAAAATAACTTACGATATACCAATAGGATGAAATGTCCAAAAATGGTTATTTCTAAAATTATTGGAAGTTTTAAGAATGTAAAAGAACAAAAACACAATGAACAAATTTTTACTGAAATATTTATATCGTTAAATTGAAGTTTAATCTTAAATTTGGATATTTTTTAAATAAAATTTCAAAAATTCTGTTTTATTTGAGGTTTTGTTTATCTTGACTTCATTGGCCAAGTATTTTACATAAAGGATCCAAATAATTTTTGAGTTCAAATTAAATTCATTATGGTTTCAAATGAATGAGAGAGCCAGATGCACACAAAAATTTCAAAAAAGGCAAAAAGGAGAAAGTAGCCAGGATACCCAACATTTGGGATCTGAAAGATCCGTAATAATCTTTTCCACTTTAAACATGTTTTTTGGCCAAATTTAAGCTTTAAGATTAAACTGCTTTATTCCTCTTTTGGATGTGAATTACAAGCTACCAAATGGTAAGTCCCCTCATGCAGGCTTCAAATCAATATTTTAAGAACTTTGAAAGCTTTTTCGTTTAAATAAACATTAAATTCAATTCAAAACAATTGAAACCATATCAAAAGTTAAGTTCTGGTGTCTATTGCTATTTTTATTCCTGGAAATACCAGTAACCTCCAAAATTGATATAAAATACAGTTCCTAATGGGTTTACTTGAGAATTTCACACACATTTTAATTCAATGTTGTGTGTATAGATCCAATATTTAGTATGTTTTTCAGTAGTTTTCCTTTTTATTTAGCCTTAAAGATACATCTTTTAATTATTATTCAAGGAAATCAATACTTCTTCAAAAAGAAATCAAGAATGTTTTTTGATGGATTTTCTTTCGTATTTCATTCTTAAGTTTCCCATGTTGTTAAGATTCATATGAATAAATGAATTTTATATCAAATATCAGAATAATAGACTCTATAATCCTCAATGAGCTCAAATCAACAGATGATTTTCATTAAATAAAGTCCCCCTTGATGTAGCCTTAATTCATTTTTGAGTATTTAACAAAAATTCCCTCCAGAACATTTGGGACTATTTCAAAGAAAAAAATTCATTTCAAAATTTGGTAAAAAATTCTTTTGTAGCTAAAAAGAATTGCTGGGCCTTATTTGGAAAATCAAATCTTTTTGAAGCTTCATTGAAGATACTTTTAGTAAGACATGTATAATAACATCAATAAAATAAAAAATTCTTCCCATTCATTATTCCTTTTGCTGATTAAGAGTAATCTGGTCTATTTTTGAGAAATTTTTCTCCAATATTATGTCTTAAATTGTTCTATAGTTGAAAAGGAATATTCAGTCGCTATGCATATAAGAGTCACTTTCAACGCACAGGATTGTAATTTTTTTTATTAAGTATATTCCATGGATAATTGATGTGAAGTCGTATATGTATTTCTAAAACTTTAAATTGGAATTGAAAAAGAATAAATTCCCCATTTATTTTACAGATTTCCTGCTTCAAATTTCATGAGACTGTTTTTTTTGCATATTCACTTCCTGGCTTCTGTGATTAAATAAATGCATATTTGTAAGGGTGAATTTTCTTAAAATGGAGAATTTTAAAGAAGTGAAATTTTTTTTGGAGTCAAATTGAGGACTTTGTATCATCTAAAGCTAAGGATAAAAAAACCCGACCTCCATATTTTGTATTCCTTACTAGTGATCGTATGTTATAATATTTTCATTATTGGTTTGTGAATTAATTGGTAATAATAAATTTTCAAAAGTTATTAAGGGTGATACTTTAAAAGGGATCCATATAATTCAAGAGGACTGTTTGACATATTTATGTGAAAAATGAGGTTTTCAATATTATTTCGAAAATTTCAACCAATCATTGATATAATAAATTTTGTTGCTTTACATATATCATCTTTTGGAAGTCAGAAGATTGCGGGTTGTATTAATCAACTGGAAAAAGACACAACATAATACAAAGATTGGTTCAAATAAACAAAGATATGTTAGCGGCCAGGTTGTATTTCTTTTCATTGTAGTTTGATACAATGTTAGACTTGTAGCACCATACCCCAGGGTATGCTTTTTCTCATGGGAAGTGTGATATACCAAGAAAGGATAATTTGAATAATTATAAGGCATAACTTCTTCTTTTTGAGAGGAACTCAAAAAATAAATAGAACAATTGAATTAGTTTTTATTGTGAAACAAATCAGGAAGTATAACAGTTTTACGTTAAGATTCTTTGTTTCCAAAATTTTGGATGGTTTTCAGTTTTTAAAAAATCTTTATCTCCCTCCAAAAGAGATTTTTCTTCACATTCAGCTGCACTAACCGCTTTAGTTATTCATTGATCTTGTATCAATGTGGGGTTTTCAACGGGATCATATCCTATTGCGGTAGTACAAATTGATCATGGAGTGAGGCAAAACTGTGTCAAATGAAGATAATAATTTTGCGTTTTTCTTGAATAAAATTCAAAGAAAGGGTAAATAAACTTTGAAGATATTGGGTCCAATAAAGATATGAAATTTTTTTGAGATGATATTTCAATCTTTCATTGGTATTTTGACCAATTTGATTTTGATATCAGAAGTAGAGTTCAAAATCAATGTCTTCAACAGGTTTTACATATAATTTCATCATATTCGAAGATGTGGGATCTGATAGATATACGAAAACAGTTTGAGATTTTATTTCAATTTCTTATGGGAATTGAGACCAATTTTCTATTTATATGAACAATAAAAATTAAAATGAATGTGTTATACGTGTTTGACGTACAAATTAGACTTTGTTCATACTAAGAGTGTGAAAAAGGTATAAAAAGTGATGCCCAGAAGAAATTCTATGGGAATTTAGCTTGAATTTGATGGTTTTCATACCAGCCAGATAGCTGAGCCAGTGCGGTGGTACCTCAGGCCTCAGATCTGGAAATGTTGTGCGTTCAATTCTGATTGTAACATAGATGTAGGAATACTTGGCATCACCAGATCTGGGGCATGTGGTACCACCGTACTGGCTCAGCTATCAGGCCTTCTTTTTACCGCATCTCTTTGAATTAACAAGATCATTATTCAACCCTAAAAGAATATTTCAATACATGTATGGTTTTTTCTTTGTTTATTTTGGTATCAGGGTAGTCTAGAAAAGGAAAATAAGGACTTTTCTGGAATCTAATCGAATGAGGCTTTGACAAAGATATTATTTATGATATTTATCTAACAGTATCCTATTCATAATTGAATTTTGTGTGATGTGATTTTCAAAGAAAAAAAAATAAGTTTTTTTCTTTTGTTGAACTAGAATTAAATTTCTCCAAATCTTTCTGTTTATCAAGTGATTTCGAAATAAAACAAAATATATGTTTATTTCATTTAAAAAAAAAGTCTCTCTTTGGGTCAGGAATTCTCCATATTTCAATGCTTTTAATAGTTATGTCTGATATCATACTTTCTGAAAAAGATAAAAATATAGTCTTGAAAAGCTCAAAGTAAATATCCAAATGTATACTCTCAATAGCCCCATATTATTGAGATATTGAATGATAATTTGCCGTGATATGTTCTGGAATCACTTAATCAACTCACAAATGTTTTTCCCAAAAGTAAATAATCACTCCATAAATATTGATTCCCACTATGAATTCAACTTGATCTCATTTATAAGGGTCTTCTCACTTCAATTGGTAAGATTTGTAGCTCGTACTAACTCCACATTATATCTGATGGTATCTACTTCTTGGATAATAGGGTATCAAAAACCATCAATTCCCTAATAAATTGTGCATAATATCCAATGGATTCTGTCACCTATTATTCATTTAGCCGCTAGTTCTGAGCTGTTCCTTTGTGCTGAGTTATTTTCTTTCTCCCATGAATGAATTATATTGATGGATTTATTTCTATTTTCTACAAAGTTCTCATGCTTTTGAAACCGCATATTAATTGTCATAATTATTTTTTTCTTTCTATGTTGTTGTGAGTTTCACTCCATTGAATCCTTTCTAATTAGTTCATTAATTATGGGTTCTCTGTAGCTTTTAAGAGTAGCAGATAACATCACTTCACGAAATATATTTGAGCTCTATCAGAATTGGTTGTAACTCTAGCTTCCGACTCACTTCAATTATTGGTCACATCATTTTTTTTAAAGATGATCTCCTTATATATTTATTCTTACACTTTGAGGCATAGAACTTGTTGGTGTGACACTTTTGTTTTAGGAGAGACATTTCCTACAAAAAAATATTGAGTCTTTGCGGAGGAATTGATTATTTAACACCTCAATTGGGGTCCTTAATAAACATAATCTTGTGATTTAATCATGAAACTTGGGAATATTGGATGAATAATATTACATTGTTTCCCACTTTTCCATAGTGGTACTTTACAATACAGCTATGAACATGGCTAGAGTTATCCCTTTTAATTAAGTTTGAACTTGGAATGTGTTTCCTTTTATTCCCATTTTGATCAAAGCTTTGAAGTTCAGGATTCAAATATTCGCAAGATGGAGCTTTTATTTGAATAATTTGGCTCAAAAGAATAACCCTGATATAAACATAGGACATATTGAAAACGTTTATGATATCTTTTATAACTGTTTAGAAACGGATTTTCAAGATTTCTGCCGAAACATCCTACTGGAATGACTCATTCAAAATGAGTTTTGCATTTTCAGAAAAAATAATGAACATCTGCTTCAATTCATGGGAGAAAATCAATTTTTTCTATTTTTTTGTATTTTTTCAGTCATGAAGGATAAATGAATTTATATTCACATCAATATATGTCTTTCTTATTCTGGAAATATATAGTTTAATCCAAGAAAGGATTTGATATTTTGGGAATGTTAAATAATTACTCAAAAGGTGACACAAAGACTTTGTTCTATTTGCACTTTTCAATGCGCAAATTTCACAAAAAGTTCTTTATTCATCTATTATGACAAATTATACCTGAACTCTTGTGAAACTGAGTAGGAATACTGAGCCACTAATGATTCCTAAGAATATTTCAACTGTTTATAGACTCCAGACTCATTTCTTGTATGCTCAATTGAATCAAATTTGTTTGTAATTAGGAGTGGCTCCATGCCTATTGTATAAAAATCCTTTCACGTTGACAATGTTAAACATCAATGGAATCAAACATTAGTTTATTTTTTTTTTCAGAGAGATATACCCCATTATTCAAATTTATAACTTTGCGTTAATCCTATATAATGGCATATAAGTTCCTTGTCTTAAAAAAAGGAATTTGAGTTATCAAAAATTGTTCATCAGTTGAATTTATTGGTTTAAAAATGAAATGTGAGAGATTTTTCAAATAGTGTGGCTTTGAACTTTGGAGAACTATCAAAGAAAAGAATCTTTTGCTAAATTTGTCAGCAATTTCCTTCAAAATTCCTTAAAGCTTCAAGACACGCTTGTCTGGTATTCTTCAGAAAAATGCCTGCCAGCAAAAATAATGGCTCCTCTTTGAAGCTTTCAGCCTGTCACAGCTAAATTATACCTGCCAGAAGATTTGGATACACCATCATGGTGAAGCCAATCTTGATATTCTTACTTAAACTTCCAAATTTGACTTCTTCAAATTTCGCTCAATGCGTATGCCAATGTTTCAATGCGGGAATTGTCCCATTCATGGAGTGAATTTCTTAACAAATGGAATTTCTCAGGGGGTATCTCTTTGTAAGTCATGTTTCTTAGTTTGTGACAGTCTAAACTGGATTTTGGGTATATAATTCTCCATGAAAGGAGTTGACTTGTCATAGCATGTTTGAATTTTGCTAAAAAAGTTGATTTTAAATCTTCTTAATATTTTTGATATCCTCTTGAAATGGTTCCCTTTCATTATGTAATTTATTTCATTATTTACCCAAAAGGTTGGTATTCTGGGTTTTTTAGATTTTTAGTGTTCCATATGTTATGAATCTTAATAATGGAGTAAATATTCTGATATTGTTTTGCTTTTCCTCTGGTACTTGATTCTGTTACATCTTTTTGAATGAAATTGTTTCCCACAAATTTGGCTTTACACCAATACAGGGGATTTATACCATCATTTCTAATTTTTCAAAGCGGTAATTACTGAATGTAAAGTATCAAGTGACTATCTATCAAAAAACATATAATAAAAGACTTCTTATAAATACAAGTGACAAATAATCATTAATCATATAATGGCTTTTGAAAAAGATGTTTAATTCAAAAGTGGTAAGTTTCTTGTTAAAAACAGAAAATCCAGGAAGGGGGAAGTACCATCTCTTTATGGTGGGCATAAACAAAAGAAAATTGAAGCAATAAAAATCATATATAAAAAGGAAATTATACACAACAAAAGAGCGTGCTAACTGACACATTAAAGACAAAGTATACATAGAGATGTGAACTACATTATACACTCATTCTTCCAATGTAAAATAATTTTGATTTTTTTTAAAAGTGTTGCCTCCATTTTCTTTGGATAATAATTAACAAAAGCATAAACCATATTAGTCAGGAAAAATAGAAACAATGTTTGAATCAGGAGCTAATAACAAGATGTTTACAAATAAGCACTAGTTCTCAATGTTTTGGGAAATTGACGGTAGGGTAGAAAATAGGTCAGGAGGGAGTGAAAGTCAAAATTTAATGGAAGGAAGAGATCATTAAATACTCAAAGTGAAGGGAATTCAACTTTCAAAATGCACTAGAAATATCAACTCTTCCTTATAGCCTTGTCTCTCTAGGTCAAATCTGGAAAAAGGCTAGTTACCTAGTTTGATTTTTAGACAAAAAGCTTGATGTGGTTAGAAGTCAAAACCATATTCCCAATGGGACTGTTAACAAAGAACTTTTACACCTGGAACTAAAATACAACCCCAAACCCAATTTCACCAAAAAAAAACATCTAGGTCATTATTGAAAATTCAAAAACTGTGAAAGCTGTTGCCTGGGAAAAGCCAAAAGTAATGTGTTCAGATCAGAAATTGAAAGAGCTACTTAACCTTTGGAAGAAATTTCTGTTGTCTTAATGGGACCCCTCAGAGTAGAATGACTTGGAGGCGCTAAATACATCTTTGTTACAGTAGACATAGAAGCCCGTTTCAAAAAAACAATTGAAGTAAATTATACAGTTAGCTGGGAGTAGTCTTGAAAGAACAGCCAAAAATCTCATTTTTTATGGAGTCAATGAATTTTTAAATATTGAACTGAATAAAAGTTTTTCAATGAAACTGAATAGAAGTCATTATTACCACCCCTTATGCGCCCCAATACGATTGTATTTGTGAGCCTTTGAGATATGACCACATACCCAATAACGTCACAAAAAAGACTCAGAATAATTATACCTTTAATATAATTATATTAAAATTAATTAGAATAATTATACACTAAAAATAATTACTCAAATATACAAAAAAATACCATAAATTGGTACTAAAATTGGTTTAACTTAAAAACCAATGAATCAACATGTAAAACAAATTATACCATTGGATTCCCCATGGAAAAATACACATATACCATTTTTATGGCATATCTGTAAAGTCAATATTTAAGGAATTATAAGGTATAATACCTTATAAAAGCCATAAAAACTTATTTATCTCAGAAACTAATGAAACAACATGTAAAATAAATTGTACCAGTGGATTCCCCACAAAAATCCACATATAAAACAATTAATAAGCTAATTCCCAAAATCAATACTTAAGGAATTATCCTGAATATATGCACTTTTTTGGTCAACGCATATATTCAGGGATCATAGCTAATATCTTCTAAACCATACATGCTAGAATGATGAACCAAAAATAAAGTTACCACGTAATTACTGTAAGAACACAGATATGAACTTTATCTTGCAAATTATAAACAAGGTTAAGACCTATGAGGAAATATTGATAAAAATCAACAGAGCTGTTGACCACTTTGTTGTGAAAGTAGTCCAAATTTAAAAAAAAGTATACAGTTGGATTCTACTAGTTTATTTGAGAAGAATGACGTAATTTTTATTATTAAATTCAGGGTATAACCCCCTGAAATCAAGGTTTGAAGTTTAAAATATTGAATTTCGACAGAAAAGATGAGTTACAAGAAAAATCATCAAAATTAGAGTTTTGATGATGTAATGAAAAGCCCTTGGCAGCATAATAAGGTTAAGTCAGGCTATCAGAATTCACTCTCTGAATTTCTGTAGCGTGAAAACCTTAAAAGTTATTGAGGATCAAAGCTTGAGCTTAAATTGAGCTGTTATGATCACATACTGTAACCTTAAATTAAGTTTAACAGTCTTAAGAGTGATAAAATTGGTGAATACTATTAGTTTATGATTAAAACTAATAAAATCCACGAAATTTGGGGTTCTGCCAAGCCTCTGATGTCATCAAACTTAGAGTTACAGTGATAACTCTAAATAATGGTGTAATAATGATGCAATATGGTTTGATCATGATGTAATCACCCTCAAACCTTAAAATATTGATCAATTCCAGTGGATATGATCAGTACACGTCTACTAGAAGCCTGTTGGACTCTAGGAGGGAGGTATTTACTATAAATAGAGCTCTTTTTACTCTATTTACTCCTCAGACGCATCAAAAACATTAAATCAATTAAATAAAAGGTAATTTCTTTATTCTTTATATATTAAACTCTTATATTATTAAAGACCAAAGACCATCTTAATATTAATCACTATTTTTACGTGATTAAATCAATTCTTTAATTGTTTTTGTTATAAATCTCTCTATAAACTCATTTCCACGTAAAATCAAGAATTTTAGTAATTTTCTTTATTTTTTATTGTAAATACAATTTGAAAAAGTTGTATTATATTCTTTTGGCGTAAAATATCTCAAAATTATTATTTTAAGTGTTAAAAGTAGGTTATTTGATCTTATTATAATAATTTCTCTCTTATTATTACTCTTAATAATTCTTATTTAATATAAATAGTATTTATATTAATATATAACTTTAATATTAGTAATATTATTGTTATTAATTGTTTTTTATTTATAAAAAACAGTTTTTTACGCCTTTATTATTTGTTGGTAACAATAATAAAGAGTTTTATAATATATTAATTATTTTATATTAATATATTATTTATAATATTATAATTTCATATAATATTAATTATATTATTATATTTATTTAATAATATAATATTTTTACGCCATAATAATAATATTTCTTTATTATTATTATTATTTTAATCTTATTTATTTCAATTATAAGGACATTCAGAGTACAATAAGTAAAAAATTAGTAATTTTTACTTATTGTTTCATAGTCATACCTTACATTTGGGGGCCTGGCCGTGATATTTACTTAAAAGACCTTTAAAAAGATTCTATTTGGGTTTATCCAATAATAAATTATATTTATAATCATAAAACTTATATAATAATTTTATATTTTATTGATTTTAAAAGCTATTGAGGCATTTGGAAAGCAATTGTACTGTCTTACACGTGGTTTTTCACATCCTTAGACTTGCAAGAACTTTCTTTGAGTGACTCTAGTGATTAAAAGTGATATTTTATAAATCAAAAATAATTTTTATTATAATTTAATTTTATAAGAATCATATTCATTTTTTATTTTATTCTTTAAAAAATAAAAATAAAAAAATATATAAAAAATATTAAAAAATATTAAAAACCAATAAGAAAGTTATTTTTATTCATTTTTATTCATTTCTTTATTTATTTCAATTTTTCAAAGATATAAAAGCAATTTCTACGTGGAAAATTGCCATATCTTGCCAAAAATAACACTTCTTATAAAAAGACTTATATTTATTTGTCTTTTTTAGTGTTTGAAGATAACCCAACAGAAGACAACCAAGCTACTGTTGAGAGATTGGTGGAAGAAACTTGTCAAAGTTCTCCAACACCAGTTATCACCAAAAGAAAGAAAGCTAAGAAATTAGACTTTCCAGGGCCCACCATTCAAGACTCTGAAGGTGAGCACCTCTTTTTAAATTGCCATAAAAGAATTTTATTCTAAAATACTTTTATTTTTTCTTATTCTTTAATTATGACTACCAGAAGAGGTTCCCAATACTCCATCCAATCAGATGGAGCTGGACTCAGAAGTAGAATTGATCCCTCCAAAGGGAAAAGAAAGGGCAATATCCCCAGTGGAACAGAATCCACACAAGGAAGTGCCTTATCCCAAAGGCAAGTCCCAGAAATGCCCATGATATCTGAGCCTGAATTGGAACTAAGTATGAGTAACTCAAATAGGTACAAATCACATTCAGAGGGCTCAAATAGACATCTACATGAGCCAGTACAAGCAGTATTACACAGTATACAAGGACAAAGACTGGGAAATGCTGCCTCAAATACACCAAGGAGTGATGAACTCCTGGCACATCCTGAAAAAGTTCCTCAAAGAGGAGGAGATAGTGAAATACTCCAATGGATGGAATCCACTGTCATCCAAACCTCAAATCAAAAAAATCAAGGATTATCATGCCAAAAAGAGGGATGCAACCAAGGAAGAAGCCCCAGTAGCTTCTACCAGCAAGCCTCAAGCCAACCCACTTCCCCAAGAAGGGAAGAAGAACAAGAAAAAGCATTGGAGGAAACCATATTCCCCAAGCTACAGAATCCCAAGAAACCAAAAGGATGCCATGGACAATGTTTTCAACATGGCCAGAACCTTGATGGAATTCAAGGACAAGGAAGAGCAAAGAATGAGACAACCTCATTTCCCAAAGAAATAACCTTGTCCAAAGATGTTGTAAATACTTTAACAGAAATTAAAAATAGTATATTACCTCTAAAAGAAATTAAAGACAGTTTATTATCACTACAAGAAATAAATAACAATTTATCTTCTTTAACAAAAATTGTTGTGCAAAACAAGAAAGAAATTGACAACATTAAGTTTATTGTTGAAAATAATAAACCAAAGAATTTAATTGACAATACTCAAAAATTAATACAAGGACAACAAGAATTGTATAAAGACATAAAATATATCAAAGATAAGACTTTGACAATCAATTATGATGTGAGTATTGACAATCTTACAGAAAAATTAAATAAATTAAGTATTTCTGTAGAAAAATTTGAAGAAAAGACTTCATCACACCAAAAATTACTTTTGGACCATGTGGAAAAAAGTGATGAAGCAAGAATGCATCTGAAAGATGATATTCAGAGTGAAATAAGGCTTATTACTGAAAAAATGGATAAAATTAATGAGGCTAATTTGAATATGCCAAAGTTATCAACACCATTTTCTCATATAAGAAGCCCTGTTAAAACAAAAGAAGAATTGTCAAATCCTTTCATAACAGACTTGAGTCATCAAGACAGCAACCAAGTCTTAATGAAAGAAGCACCTCAATTAAAGGAATGGCCAACATTCACAGGAGAAGGTGAATATGACCACATGTCATTTATTAAAACAATTGACATGTTACAAGAAGACTATGCCATACCAGATGAATTAATCACTGCAAGATTACATTCATTGTTTGAGCAATCTGCAAAAAGATGGTATTATGGCATAAGACAAACAAATGGTAAAAATACCTGGTCTTGGTGGAAACAAGAACTAATCACCAAGTGGGCAAATGATGCCTGGAGGTATAAGATAGAAAATGCATTTGAAAACTCTTTCTTTGACCCAGAGAAAGATAAACCTCTAACTTGGTTCTTAAAACAAGTTGAAAGGCTTAATGCACTGTACCCAGAAATGTCACAGAAGATGGTGCATATGAAAATACTTAAAAAATGTGGAGGGGAACTAGAACATGCCCTAAGAAGCAGGTGCATAGAACCATGCTCCACAGAAGAGTATATAAATGCACTAGAAGATATAGTGACAAGAACAAAAATTGGCAGGACTTGGAAAGAATTGGACATTAAAAGCCCAAATAAACCATTTATCAAAAAAGATAAATCAAAAGAATCCTTTAAGCCCAATACATCCAACAATAATGAGCAAAGAAAATGCCATAAATGTGGAGGTATTGGACACTTAGCCAATAATTGCCTTAAAAAAGCAAAGATTAATGAAATTGTGGAAACAGAAAACCACAATGACAAAGAAGAGGAATCAGACTCTGAAAAAGAGACAGAAGAGTCAGAAAGCTCTGAAAGTGATGAAATCAATATAATTAATGCACAAATTAATAATATTGATATAATTTATGAAGTACTGGATGTTAACTCAAACTTGCCACAAGTTGGAACATCTGACACAAATCTAACAAACATACAAGATGCCAAAATGTATAGAACCAAACCTGCAAGAGGAATGGGATATACAGCTGGAAAATCAAGTATTAGTATTGTTATGGTTGATAACCAAGAAGGAAAGGTTAACTTGGATACAGGAGCATATTGCACTTGTGTTGGCAAAAGTTACTTAAAAACCATTGTCCCAGACTGGCAAGAAAAACTTATGCCAATACAAGGTGTCAAATTTAGTAGTGCAAGTGAGAGCATGAAGCCCCTTTGAATAATTGATTTAACACTAATTTTTCCTCATCCCTCACAATGTGTCAGAATCAAAGTAGAGTTTGTAGTAATGGACAACTGTACTAGTAATCATTTCATACTTGGGAATGACTACTTATCAATCTATGGTATAGATATCTCCAACCAAAAGGATAGATATTTTACCATAGGAGATAATAAAAGACAAAAGTTTGGATTCTTAAATAACAAAAAACAAATCACAGTTATTAAGAATGAGGAAAAAATTCCAGAAAAAGAACTTTTTATATCTGAACAACTCAAAGAGGCAGAATTCAATCAAGAATTAACAGAAAAAATGAAAGAAAAATTGATTGGCCTCTTATTTAAGTATAAAAATGCCTTTGCAACTGACAAAGAGCCACTAGGTGCCATAATTGGACATGAAGTGGATATAATTCTTAATGTAGAAAAACCTTACCCACCTTTATTAAGAAGACCTGCTTATCCAGCCAGCCCAAGAGCTAGAGAAGCCTTAGAGGTGCACATTAAAGAATTAATGGACCTTGGAGTATTAAGAAAGGTTGGACATAATGAACAAGTAGAAGTTACTACACCAGTCATTATAACTTGGCATAATGGAAAATCAAGGATGGTAGGAGACTTCAGAGCCCTGAACACCTATACCATTCCAGACAGATATCCAATACCCAGAATCCATGAGACATTGACCCAATTGTCACAAGCTAAGTTCATCACAGCTATGGATGCTCTTAAGGGTTTTCATCAAAATGTCTTAACAGACAATGCCAAGAAACTACTAAGAATAATAGTCCATTGTGGAATTTTTGAATACTTAAGAATGCCATTTGGAATAAAAAATGCACCTTCCCATTATCAAAGAATGATGAATACCATATTTCCTGAAGAATTATCAGGAGAGTGGTTAATCATCTATATTGATGATATTATAGTTTGCTCAGAAACTTGGGACAAGCACCTTACAAGACTAGAAAGGGTACTACAGAAAATAGTCCAAGTGAACATTAAAATTTCCTTGAAAAAGTGTCATTTTGCATATAGTGAATTAAAAGCACTAGGACATGTGGTATCTGGACTTAGTCTAGGCATAGACAAAAATAAAGTAGCAGCAGTACTACTTAAACCAATGCCTCAAACTAAAAAAGAAATGCAATCATTTCTAGGATTTGCTGGTTACTATAGACAGCATATAAAGGACTTTGCAAAGATTGCTAAATCCTTGTATAAGCTATGTGACCAACAAACAGTCTATGAGATGACAGAAGAAAGAGTCAAGGCATATGAAGAATTGAAAAATTCTTTAACAAATGCCCCATTTCTTCTAATTCCAGATTGGAAACTACCTTTCAAACTGTACATTGATGCTTGTGGAGAAGGACTAGGTGCTGCACTTCACCAAACACAAATTATCAATGATAAACCAGTGGAAGGACCAATTTGTTTCATTTCAAGGCAAATAAAGCCAACAGAAGCAAGGTATGGAGCAAGCCAAATGGAATGCTTATGCCTAGTGTGGGCTTTAGAAAAACTGCATTACTATTTGGATGGCACAGTATTTGATGTAATCACAGACTGTAATGCTGTGAAATCACTATTAAATATGAAGACTCCAAATAGACATATGCTGAGATGGCAAATATCTATCCAAGAATATAGAGGAAATATGACTATTGTTCATAAATCTGGGAATATTCATAAAAAAGCAGATGGCCTTAGTAGATGGGCTCTAGCAAATACCCCTGACAATCCGGCATGGGTACCACAAGAGGAGCACCATATAGAAGGAATATGTGTTACAGACATTGGCACAGAATTCTTTAACCAAGTTAAAGAAAGCTATAAGACAGACAAGAATTTCCATATCTTAATCCAACTTCTAATGAAAGACTGCAAAGATCCATCACTTTCATCAAAACTAGATGAAATATGGAAAAAGGCATATGATGAAGGAAGATTTCAGCTCCTTGATGGAATCCTTTACCATAAAACAAAACACACATGTGTTATGGCCTTAACAGATAGAACACTAATAAACACTATTTTACATGAGTGTCATGATAGTGTTGCATCTGGACATCTCTCAGAAGATAGGACACTAGAGAGGGTGAAAACCTGCTCTTGGTGGCCAAATTGGAAGAAAGATGTTGCAGACTACTGCCAAACGTGTGACAGATGTCAAAAAGCCAACAGAGCCACAGGAAAGAAATTTGGAATGATGATCCAAATCCAAGAACCAAAATCCCCATGGGAAATAGTTCATATGGATTGGGTAACAGCCTTACCTCCAGGAGGAGACAGGAGTTATAATGCATGCCTAGTCTTAGTTGACAGGTACAGTAAACCTCCCATGTTCCTACCATGTCATAAAGATGACACAGCTATGGATACAGCCATCATGATATGGAATAAAGTTATTAGCCACACAGGCTTATTCCAAAATATTATAAGTGACAGAGACCCAAAGTTCACTTCAGCATTATGGACAAATCTCCATAACTTGTTTGGGACAAAATTATCATTCTCAACAGCTTATCATCCTCAAACTGATGGTCTAGCAGAAAGAATGATACAGACCCTAGAGGATATGATCAGAAGATTCTGTGCTTATGGGCTAGAATTCAAAGATTCTGATGGTTTTACCCATGATTGGTGTACACTAATACTAGCACTTGAACTGGCATATAAGACATCAATCCATTCTTCTACTGGCAAAACACCAGCAATGCTAGAGAAAGGTTGGAATACAAGACTTCCTTATGACACCCTCAAAAAGGACTTAGTGGATATACATCCAACAGCAAGCAGTTTCAAGATAATGCTTGACAAAGCAAGACACCATGCAAACAGATGCATGCAAGATTCTTTAAATATGAAAAAGAAAGATGGGATAAAAGTCATAAACCACCTGATTTCAAAGTAGGAGACTTGGTTTTAGTATCAACCCTTAATTTCAATAACATAAAAGGCCCAAAGAAATTGAAAGATTCCTTTGCAGGACCATTTATGATAAAAGCACTCCATGGACCCAATGCTGTGCAATTAGAACTCACAGGTGAACTAATGAACAAACACCCAACTTTCCCTGTAAGTCTAATAAAACCTTACAGTTCAAGTGACAAAGAGTTATTTCCACTAAGAAATAAACCCCCACTTGAAATTCCCCCCTTGGAAGAAGGAGAGGAAAAGAAAATAGTAAAAGTCCTTAAAGAAAGAAGGACAAGAAACAAAAAAGAAAGGGAATACCTTGTGAGGTATAGAAATTCAACTCAAGAAGATGAATGGCTACTTGAGAAAGATATAACAAATGCTGATAAATTACTAAGAAGGTTCAGACATGAAAGAAAACCTGAAAAATAAAAAAAGTTAAGCATTATTGAGCTTCAAGACTAACAAAGTCTATTGAAGAGGTAGGACAGTGGATGATACCCTAATCACATATATCAGATTGTGGTACAATCTTTTTTGGTGGTAGGGAATGTGAGCCTTTGAGATATGACCACATACCCAATAAGGTCACAAAAAGGACTCAGAATAATTATACCTTTAATATAATTATATTAAAATTAATTAGAATAATTATACACTAAAAATAATTACTCAAATATACAAAAAATACCATAAATTGGTACTAAAATTGGTTTAACTTAAAAACCAATGAATCAACATGTAAAAAAAATTATACCATTGGATTCCCCATGGAAAAATACACATATACCATTTTTATGGCATATCTGTAAAGTCAATATTTAAGGAATTATAAGGTATAATACCTTATAAAAGCCATAAAAACTTATTTATCTCAGAAACTAATGAAACAACATGTGAAATAAATTGTACCAGTGGATTCCCCACAAAAGTCCACATATAAAACAATTAATAAGCTAATTCCCAAAATCAATACTTAAGGAATTATCCTGAATATATGCACTTTTTTGGTCAACGCATATATTCAGGGATCATAGCTAATATCTTCTAAACCATACATGCTAGAATGATGAACCAAAAATAAAGTTACCACGTAATTACTGTAAGAACACAGATATGAACTTTATCTTGCAAATTATAAACAAGGTTAAGACTTATGAGGAAATATTGATAAAAATCAACAGAGCTGTTGACCACTTTGTTGTGAAAGTAGTCCAAACTTAAAAAAAAGTATACAGTTGGATTCTACTAGTTTATTCGAGAAGAATGACGTAATTTTTATTATTAAATTCAGGGTATAACCCCCTGAAATCAAGGTTTGAAGTTTAAAATATTGAATTTCGACAGAAAAGATGAGTTACAAGAAAAATCATCAAAATTAGAGTTTTGATGATGTAATGAAAAGCTCTTGGCAGCATAATAAGGCTATGTCAGGCTATCAGAATTCACTCTCTGAATTGCTGTAGCGTGAAAACCTTAAAAGTTATTGAGGATCAAAGTTTGAGCTTAAATTGAGCTGTTATGATCACATACTGTAACCTTAAATTAAGTTTAACAGTCTTAAGAGTGATAAAATTGGTGAATACTATTAGTTTATGATTAAAACTAATAAAATCCACGAAATTTGGGGTTCTTCCAAGCCTCTGATGTCATCAAACTTAGAGTTACAGTGATAACTCTAAATAATGGTGTAATAATGATGCAATATGGTTTGATCATGATGTAATCACCCTCAAACCTTAAAATATTGATCAATTCCAGTGGATATGATCAGTACACGTCTACTAGAAGCCTGTTGGACTCTAGGAGGGAGGTATTTACTATAAATAGAGCTCTTTTTACTCTATTTACCCCTCAGACGCATCAAAAACATTAAATCAATTAAATAAAAGGTAATTTCTTTATTCTTTATATATAAAACTCTTATATTATTAAAGACCAAAGACCATCTTAATATTAATCACTATTTTTACGTGATTAAATCAATTCTTTAATTGTTTTATCAAGAATTTTAGTAATTTTCTTTATTTTTTATTGTAAATACAATTTGAAAAAGTTGTATTATATTCTTTTGGCGTAAAATATCTCAAAATTATTACTTTAAGTGTTAAAAGTAGGTTATTTCATCTTATTATAATAATTTCTCTCTTATTATTACTCTTAATAATTCTTATTTAATACAAATAGTATTTATATTAATATATAACTTTAATATTAGTAATATTATTGTTATTAATTGTTTTTTATTTATAAAAAACAGTTTTTGACGCCTTTATTATTTGTTGGTAACAATAATAAAGAGTTTTATAATATATTAATTATTTTATATTAATATATTATTTATAATATTATAATTTCATATAATATTAATTATATTATTATATTTATTTAAGAATATATTATTTTTACGCCATAATAATAATATTTCTTTATTATTCATATTATTTTAATCTTATTTATTTCAATTATAAGGACATTCAGAGTACAATAAGTAAAAAATTAGTAGTTTTTACTTATTGTTTCATAGTCAAACCTTACAGTATTGCTGAAAGAACAAATATAATGCTAATGGAAAAGGAAAGAACCACAAATATCAAATACAGACTTGGAAAAGGAATGTGGGAAGGATTAGTCAATCTCACCAATCCCATAAAGGTTATAATCCCATATAATAGTGAGAGTTTTTTGAAATTTGTTTTAATAAAAAGATCAATCTAAATATCATTATACTATTTGTGTGCTGAGCCTTCTTGACCAATACTGAATACAAACAAAGCTTGGAAATTAAAATTCAAAAGGGATCATTTTTGGATATTAACCCAGCTTTTTAGTCTATTTTATCTTATTGGATGACACTAGTTAAGGTATCCAACTACAGGATGTCTTCTTGAATCAGGAAAACCTGCTCTTTAAATGAGAGAAGCCCGTAGCACCCAAAGAAAGTTAATCAACTTGGGGGGAAGGCAAAAAAATCAAATGAGTAAAAGAAAATGAGCAACTAATATTGCGTGATAAAAACTCAACCATCTCAGATGATATATACCAAGAAGTTGGAAAAATATCACATCTATTAAATAAGACCACTGTTCATGATGCAGGGAACAAAAAACCTTTTATTCATGAGAGGCGATGTGAAAAAATAATCTTCATCATTGGTAATTGAGGGAAAGCAATAAGGCTCCTAAAAGCATTAACCCCAAATTTCAAAGAACATAATCAGTAATAGAAATACAAATAAAGGAACAAAGGTAAGACAAAGGGATACTCTCAATCCAACTTACCTCAGCCCAAGCCCTGATTGAAAACAATAAATAATGGCCATGTTCAGTTGAAAATTTTCAAATGAGTCATGAGTCAATGAAATGGAAAGAATCTCTTTTCTCTTGAATTCATTCAATAAAAAAACAACCTGTCTTTAGTGTATAAAAAAAGAAGACTTACCCAAAGGGAAACCCTTCAAAAGTATGCAATTAATATTTACCAAAAATATTGAAAAAAAGGCAGCTGAAAACATACAAATCCAGGTGTGTAGCAAGGGCTTTCTCAAAAAAATGTCATGCATTCCCACAAAACCTTATTTCCAAAAGGAAGGATTTCCATTATAAAGTTTATTACGAGCTATGAAGTAAAAAAGGTTCAACATATACATAGAGCTGATGTTTTTACAGCTTATTGAATCTCAAAATCAAAAGCAGATGAATATATATATATATCACTACTAGATATTAAAATGTAATTGAGAAAAGAAACAAAAACACCCCTTTATAGCTACACTACTATTTGTAAGCTTTTGTGAAATCCTTAAGAACACCTAATCAAACATAATGAATCATTTCATTCCTAAAAAATGCCTTGTGTAAGGTGTGGATATGATACTTTGATTAAAAATCAAGTACTTTTCCTGTACTCAAACTTTGTATAAGGTAAAAATCAATTGAAAATGGAAAGAAATATTATTCTTAAGAGAAAACACACCTGTTTTATTGTTTATAACTCTATTAGTATAAAACAATAATACTATAAAGATTTATTGTTTTACCAACAATAAAAATTTATCCAAAAATACTTTACAAGAGATATTTAAGGCTACAAAAGAAATTTCTTCAATAGCAATTTCAATGAGAATTAATTGAGAAAAGAACTTCAAGGAATGAATTAAAGAACAAAGTCTTTAAAAAGAATATTAAAGAGAAAACACACCCAAAAGTGACCAGAGTGAATTTGGAAACAAAGTGACAAAGCTAACAGTGATGAAAGATGCTTTAATTCACTTTTGGGGTGGTTCAAGGGTAAAAATGATTATAATGATTTTTTCAAGTAGTTGAAAGGCTTACGATGACTCAAAAAAGGTGGTTGGAATCTTTTATTGATTGGTTTAACAGTGTTTAAACTAATTATAAAAGGAAAAGATTCTAAAATGAAGAGAAAAGCGGGGCAAAGAAGACATTCTTTTATAGCCATCAAGTTTCATACTCCAAAAGTGAAATTTACTCTTGTCAGTCGTGAAAAACAGTCTGACAACAGAAAAGCCAATTATTGCATCATTGGACCCTGTTTTAGACCAAAAAACGGCTGGTTTAAGCCATTTTTAGGCATTTCTAGCCATTTTAGACCCTTAAATGAGCCATTACTATAGTAAGACCTGGTCTAGAGCCTTCAAAACACGTCAGAATGTGGGTAAGAGGGGTAGAAATCAGCTAAAGCTGTTTTTACCAACATTGTTTCAACTTAAGGGTAAACCACCCTGGTTGGTATCACAACCTCATAAGCAATTGAGTCACAGGGTCTGTAAGGTGTGGATATGAAACTTTGATTAAAAATCAAGTACTTTTCCTGTCCTCAAAATTTGTATAAGGTAAAATTCTGTTAAAAATAGTATGAAATATTATTTTTAAGAGAAAACACGCCAAATTTATTGCTTATAACTTTATTAGTATAAAACAATAATATTATAAAAATTTATTGTTTTACCAACAATAAAAATTTATCCAAAAAATACTCTACAAGAGATATTTTAAGGCTACAAAAGAAATTTCTTCAAGAGCAATTTCAATTGGAATTAATTGAGCAAAGAACTGCAAGCAATTAATTAAAGAACAAAGTCTTTAAAAAGAATATTAAAGAGAAAACACGCCCAAAAGTGACCAGAGTGAATTTGGAAACAAAGTGACAAAGTTAACAGTGATGAAAGATGCTTTAATTCACTTCTGGGGTGGTTCAGGGGTAAAAATGATTATAAGAGTTACAAACGATGATTATAATGATTTTTTCACGTGGTTAAAAGGATTAAAATGATTTAAAAATGGTGGTTGGAATCTTTGATTGATTGGTTTAACAGTGTGTAAACTAATTAATAAAAGGAAAAGATTCTAACATGAAGAGAAAAGTGGGGCAAAGAAGACATTCTTTTATAGCCATCAATTCTCTTACTCCAAAGGTAAAATTTACTCTTGTCAGTAGTGAAAAACAGTCTGACAACAGAAAAACCAATTATGGCATCATTGAACCCTGGTTTAGACCAAAAAAGGGCTGGTTTAAGCCATTTTTAGCCATTTTTAGCCATTTTAGACCCTTAAATCAGCCATTACTATAGCAATACCAGGCCTATAGCCTTCAAAACACGTCAGAATGTGTGTCAGAGGCGTAGAAACCAATTAAAACTGTTTTTATTATGATTGTTTTATCTTAAGGGTAGTTTTACCCTCTTGGCAACAGCTAAAACTACCCCAGTTGGTATCAAAACCTCATCATCAATTGAGTCCACAGACCCTGTAACTCAATTCCAGGCCAAAAGTGATGAACTTTTGCGTGAATTTTGACATCCCACGCCTGTCAGCAAGGAGTTTGGGGGTCTAGCTCCCCCTTAGAGCTGGAGTTCCTTTTCCCCCCCAAATTTAATCTTTCCAATTTATTTTTCCTTTAATTCCTCATCATGTATTATACTTATACTTTACATATGTAATTCAATTCAATTGTACAGTACAATACAGTAATAATTGACACCTCATATGTAAATCAAAGTTCACTTATGTAATACACGCGCACATTTTGACATTTCAATTGAATTCAATTGAAAATACTTCAATTCCTCATAACTTCTAAACTAAACACAACACCTCAATTTTAACACAAAATTTGATGGTTAACACCACATGTGGTGTGAATTAAATTAAGGTTTTGAGGATTTTCAACTTTTGTATTGAAAATACTAAAAACTTAATTTAAGCTTATTTAGAGTTGAGTTACAAGAATTTCACTCAGAGGGGACCCCACCTGATTTTTTATGAGGAATCCAATGGTGAAATAATTTTTATATGTTTATTTATTGGATAAAAAGTTATAATAATTTTTATTTAACTTTTTTCCAAATTTATTTCTTTTTTCACAATTTTGTTAAAATTTCATTTTTACTTAATTTTTTCAAGTATAAATGTAATTTTATACTTACAAAATTTAATGTATTTTTATTTTTAAATTGTAATTAATTTTTTATTTTTAATATAATTTTATATTTATATTTTGATTTTTATCTTAATAATATAAATAAATTTATTTTATTTATATTAATATGTTAATTTTGTATTTGTGGTCTTTTGGGTATATGAAATTACCTCTAAGGCTCACATTCCCTCCCCCTAAAAAAGAATATTACTTTGTAATATTGGTGTTTCTAGTGTGTCTGAATCTTCTGAGGAGTTTGGTAGCTTCTGGTATATCTTTTTCTTCTAACCATTCATCTTCACAAGTTGGGTCACTGTACCTAACAAGGTATTCCCTTACTTTCTTGGTTCTTAATTTCCTTTCTTTAAGAACTTTGGTAATTTTCTTAGCACCAGATTTCTCAATAGGAGGTATAACTTGGGGAATCTTATTCCTCAAGGGAAATTTCTCAGCATCACTAGATTTATATGGCTTTATCAAGCTCACTGGAAATGTAGGGTGCTTATTGCTAAGTTCTTCAGATAACTCTACTTCAACTGCATTTTCTCCATGGAGGGCCTTAATCACAAAAGGTCCTGCAAAGGAGTCTCTCAACTTTTTACATCCTTTGATGTTATTGAAGTTAGTGGTGGATACAAGTACTAGGTCCCCCACTTTGAAATCTGGAGTTGCATGTGATTTATCCCATTTATCTTTAGCATATGCAAAAGAGTCCTCCATGCATCTCACTGCATGCTTTCTAGCTTTGTCTAGCATTCCTTTGAAGCTAGCAGCTGTGGGATGTATTTCAATTAAGTCTTTTCTCAAGGAATCTTGGGGTAACTTGGGGTTCCATCCTTTTTCTAGAATAGCAGGAGTCTGATTGGTGCTGGCATGGATTGATGTTTTATATGCTAATTCCAGTTCTGGCAACAGAGTACACCAATCATGGGTAAATCCATCACAATCTTTGAATTCAAGGCCATATGCACAAAATCTTCTCACCATGTCCTCTAAGGTTTGGATCATCCTTTCAGCCAGGCCATCAGTTTGTGGGTGGTAGGCTGTAGAGAAAGACAGTTTAGTGCCAAATAATTGGTGAAGATTTGTCCATAGTGCTGAAGTGAATTTGGGATCTCTATCACTGATGATATTTGTAAATATCCCAGTCCATGACACTACTCTATTCCATATCAGAAGAGCTGTATCCATGGCTGTATCATCTTTGTGACATGGTAAAAAGATTGGAGTTTTACTGAATCTGTCCACAATTACTAGGCAAGCATTATAGCTCCTGTCACCTCCTGGTGGTAGGCCAGTTACCCAATCCATATGGACAATTTCCCAAGGTCTGTTTGGTTCTTGGATTCTTATCATATTTCAAAGTCTTTTGCCAGTGGATTTATTTGCCTTTTGGCATCTGTCACAGGTTTTGCAATACTCTGCAACATCTTTCTGCCACATTTGCCACCATATGCAGGTCTTTACTTTCTCTCTTGTTCTGTCTTCAGACAGATGTCCTGAAAAGGGACTATCATGGCATTCTTTCAGTACAAGATTGATTAATGACCTGTCTACAACTGTCATGACACATGTGTGCTTGGTTCTGGGGTAAATTATACCATCCAGTAGGTGAAATCTTCCTTCATCATAAGATTTTCTCCATACTTCATCCAAGGCATGTATTAGAGAGTTGTCTTTATAGTCTTTGTTAAGTAATTGGCATAAGATGCTACAATTCTTATCTTGAGTATAGCTGCTTCTGACTTCTTCAAAGAAGGTGGTGTTCAAGTCTGTAACACTTATTCCTTCTATTGGAATTTGTGGTGAAGCTTCTTCTGGCACATAAGCAGGATTATCAATATTATTTGGTAATGTCCATCTGCTTAGTCCATCTGCATTCTTATGAATATTCCCATCCTTATGAACAATAGTCATATTTCCTCTGTATTCTTGTATGGCTATTTGACATCTGAGCATGTGTCTGTTGGGTGTTTTCATGTTCAAAAGTGATTTGACAGATGTACAATCTGTTATTACTTCAAAAACACATCCCTCTAAGAAGTAGTTCAATTTCTCCAAGGCCCAGACAAGGCATAGACATTCCATTTGACTTGCTCCTTATCTGGCTTCAGTTGGTTTGATTTGCCTGGATATGAAACATATGGGTCCTTCTACAGGTTTATCATTTATGATCTGAACTTGGTGAAGTGCAGCACCCAGTCCATCCCCTGATGCATCAATATACAGTTTGAAAGGCAATTTAAAGTCTGGCATCAGTAAGAGTGGAGCAGTGTTCAATGCTTCTCTTAGAGACTCAAAAGCTTTGACTCTGTCAACAGTCATCTCAAACACTGTGTGTTTGTCACACAACTTATAAAGTGGTCCTGCTATGGATGCAAAATCTTTAATGTGTTGCCTGTAATATCCTGCAAAACCTAAGAATGACTGAATTTCCTTTTTATTCTGAGGCATGGGCTTTAATAATACTGCTGCAACTTTGTTTTTGTCAATTCCAAGGGACAAACCAGATACAACATGTCCTAGTGCTTTAAGTTCTTTAAATCCAAAATGACATTTCTTCAAGGAGATTTTCATGTTTACTGATTGCATTTTTGTCAAAACTCTTGATAATCTTTACAAGTGCTCCTCCCAAGTCTTTGAACAGATAATAATGTCATCAATGTAAATGATTAACCATCCCTCTGAGAGTTCTTCAGGGAAGATTTCATTCATCATTCTTTGGAAGTGTGAAGGTGCATTTTTGATACCAAAGGGCATCCTTAAGTATTCATACACTCCACAATGAACAATAATTCTCAAGTATTTTCTTGCTCTTGGTGTTACCACATTTTGATGGAATCCTTTAAGGGAATCCATAGTGGTTATATACACTGCTTGAGATATTTGAGTAAGGGCAATTTGGATTTTTGGTATTGGGTATCTGTCTGGGACAGTGTAAGTGTTCAGAGCTCTAAAGTCCCCAACCATTCTGGATTTTCCATTATGCCACGCCACTATAACTGGTGTAGTTATTTCTACTTCCTCATTGTGGCCTACTTTTCTTATTACACCAAGGTCTAGAAGTTCTTTGATATGAATTTCTAGAGCTTCTCTTGATTTTGGACTTGCTGGATAAGCAGGTCTTCTTAAGAGTGGTGGATAAGGTCTCTCAATGTTAAGAATGATGTCAACTTCATGACCAATAATTGCTCCCAGAGGTTCTTTGTCTGTAGCAAATGCTCATCTGTGGTCATACAAAAGTGAAGAAAGTTCATTTTCTTGTTTATCAGTCAGATGAAGGCTTATCTCAGCCTCATTTAACTGTTCAGACTTGAATTTTTCTAACTCTAAGTTAACTGGTGATACTTTGTTTACTGTAATTTGTCTTTTAAATGGTAAAAAGGCAAATTTCTGGCGCTTATTGTCCCCAATTGTAAAGTATCTGTCTTTGTTATTATGTTAATCTATCCCATACATGATTAAATAGTCATTTCCCAATATAAAATGGGTACTAGAGCAATTTTCCATAACAACAAATTCAACTGTGATCCTTAAATTCCCATTTATGTGTGGGAATATGACATTGGTCTCAAAGATTCCTAATGCTTTCATTGGGTTACTTGCACTGTTGAATTTTATACCATCAATTGGTAACAATTGGTCTTCAAAATTTGGTACACAAGTCTTAAGAAAAGATTTTCCAACACAAGAGCAGAAGGCTCCTGGGTCAAGCAAAAGTTTAGTGGGCTTGTTGTCAATCACCACTTCTGTTATACAGGAGTTACCAGCTGTATAACCTTTTCCTCTGTTTGGTTTTGTCTTCATAAGTTGTGCATCTTGAACTTTTGATAAATCAACTTGACCATTGCTCAATTGGGGTAAGTGGGAATAAGATTCCATGATGTCAAAAGTGGCATTGATATTTTCTATATCTTTTGAAGATTCAGAAAATATGGATGACTTATCATCTGAATTGTCTTCAATTATGTCTTCTTTTTCAACATCTGGTCCCTTTTCAATGTCAATTTCATTGATTTTCCCCCTTTTTGGACATGTATTGGCTAAATGGGTGGTGCTTTGGCAAATATGGCATTTTCTGCCTGTATCTGCAGATTTATATTTAATATTACTAGAATTTTCTTTGGGGTTTTTATCCACAGAATCTTTCCAAGGTGTATTAAACCTTGTTTTAAGATTCACCCTACTAGAACCAATTTTGGTTCTGGTGGTTACTTCTTCTAGTATATTGATAATATCCTCTGCTGAAGATTGTTCAGTAGTCCTGCTTTTGACAGCATGCTCTAAGTCACCTCCACATTGTCTCAGAATTTTTCTATGGATCATAAACTCTGACATGTCAGGATATAATGCTGTTAATCTGTCCTTTTGTTGGCAAAACCATGGTAAAGCTTTGTCTTTATCAGCATTAAATTTGGCAGATTCAAAGGCTGTTTCAACTTTAAACCTCCAAGCATCATTTGCCCATTTGTTGATGATTTGGGTTTTCCACCAAGTCCAACTCTGGTGTCCATGTGCTTGTCTTATTTTGATGTACCATCTGTGAGCTGATCTGGTAAACAAGGTGCTAAACCTGGCTGTTACCAATCTGTCTGGTAATTCAAAATCCTCTTTGATCATGTCAATACCTTTAATGAATTCCATATGGTCATACTCTCCTTCACCACTGAAGTGAGGCCATTCTTCAAGTTTTGGAACTTCTTTCAAGAGTGCTTGGCCCATTGATGGTTCCAAGTTATGAAAAGAAGTGGATAATTCATTTTTTAATTGTGAATTATCAGGATCCAATACTTGTGGATTTGGAATTCTTGTGCCCTCATTTTGATTTAGAGGTGTAGACATTCTTGGTAAGGTGTTCAGTATTTGTTCAATGTCATTCATTTTCCTGTTTCTACACCTTTGGGAATTTCTGTATTCATGTTGGAAGCTTTGTATTAAATTTATTACTTCAATTTTATACATGTCTTCCTTATGTGTCAGTTCTTGCCATAACTCTGTCTGTCTTGTATTATCAGCAGTGACTTGATTCAATTTCATTGATAATTTTGATACTTCTTCTTGTGAAGCATCAAAACACTTTTTCAAGGCAATGGTATATGTCTTTACTTCAGTAAATGAATTTGAAATGTCATCAAGGACTTTCTTGTTATCTGTCTTGATAATATTTACGGCTTGTTTAATTCTTGTTTCAATTATGTCATCAATATTGAATTTAGAATATTTATCTGTTAATTCTTTAATAATGGCAGATTGTTCATTTATTTTATTGTTAGAAGAATTATCATTATTGGAATTTTTAATTGTTCTTAAAACTTTTTCAAAACACATAAGTGTTTCATTAATTTGGCACAGACTCAGGTTGTTTGTTTTAATGTTGTTACAAATGGTTTCATTCTTATCAGAAAGATGTTTTTTCACGTCATTTATAGCATTATACAACTCTGGGATGGAATCAAATATGTCATAAATCATTTCTGGAACCTTAATCTGGCTTCCTCCTTCTTCTGTAATTCCATCATGGTTCTGGCCATCTGAAATACATTTTCCATGGCATCCTGCTGAATCTTTGGGATTCTGTAGCCCTGGCTGTAAGGTTTTGGGGCTGGTGCCTTCCCTTTGCCCTTGTTTGGAGTTTGTGGCTGCTTTTTCACGTTGGAATTGCTGCTGCTGGCCACTGGGGCTGTTTTTGGCACTGGTTTGGCTGGTGGAGGGTTGTTTTTCCTCCATTCTAGTGTCAAAAGCATCATGTTTTTCTTCTCCATCAATGGATGCCATCCATTGAGCAATTTGCAAGTGTTGGGATGGCCCAAGAATTTTCTTACTGTCAGGTAAGAATTCATGCAATTCTTCCACAGGTCTGCAAGGATCTGGTACTCCTTGAATTGAAGTGCATTGTTGTATGCACTGTGGCTGGCTTTGTATATGTCCACAGAGGCTTGTTGTGGCGGTGTCAGCTCTTTTTGAAGGTAAAATAGTATTATCAGCTTCAGAATGACCCAATTTAGTTGTTTGGAAGTCATCAACTGACCCTTTTCCTTCTGTACCTGGTTGGCTTCTGCCATAATTACGTCTATTACCTTTTTGGGAGCTGCTTGAGGGGTTGTAGCTGGCTCCTGACCTGGTTGAAGGCATAATTATGGTTAAAAAAGGCTTAAAATAGTATTTTTACATCAAAAACTTACTATTGGCCAAATTTTTAGCTTTCTGAAGGGTATTACTTATGTCCAAGTTAATCAATTCAGAAGATATTGGTTCAGGCTGGTTATTTTGAGTCACAATAATAGTACTATTATGATCAGAATTAACAGTACTGGCAGGGATAATGCTGGTTACTGTTGAGGCTGTTTCAATGTTTTCTTGTCTTACCACGTTGTCAGACACTAAAATTAATGAAAAAGCCAATTAATTAAGTAAAAAAAAGGTTATTTCAAAAAAGAAATAAAAATATAAGCCTCACTTATAATATGAAAAAAAAGTTAATTTTTATGGATTTTTTGAATTATAAGTATTTTTTATATGTTTTTAAATTTTTCAATATAAGAAAAAAGATTTAAAAAGAGTAAAAAATATGTCACAGGTAAAATATCACGGCTGGGCCCCCAAATGTAAGGTGTGGATATGAAACTTTGATTAAAAATCAAGTACTTTTCCTGTCCTCAAAATTTGTATAAGGTAAAATTCTGTTAAAAATAGTATGAAATATTATTTTTAAGAGAAAACACGCCAAATTTATTGTTTATAACTTTATTATTATAAAACAATAATATTATAAAAATTTATTGTTTTACCAACAATAAAAATTTATCCAAAAAATACTCTACAAGAGATATTTTAAGGCTACAAAAGAAATTTCTTCAAGAGCAATTTCAATTGGAATTAATTGAGCAAAGAACTGCAAGCAATTAATTAAAGAACAAAGTCTTTAAAAAGAATATTAAAGAGAAAACACGCCCAAAAGTGACCAGAGTGAATTTGGAAACAAAGTGACAAAGTTAACAGTGATGAAAGATGCTTTAATTCACTTCTGGGGTGGTTCAGGGGTAAAAATGATTATAAGAGTTACAAACAATGATTATAATGATTTTTTCACGTGGTTAAAAGGATTAAAATGATTTAAAAGTGGTGGTTGGAATCTTTGATTGATTGTTTAACAGTGTTTAAACTAATTAATAAAAGGAAAAGATTCTAACATGAAGAGAAAAGTGGGGCAAAGAAGACATTCTTTTATAGCCATCAATTCTCTTACTCCAAAAGTAAAATTTACTCTTGTCAGTCGTGAAAAACAGTCTGACAACAGAAAAACCAATTATGGCATCATTGAACCCTGGTTTAGACCAAAAAAGGGCTGGTTTAAGCCATTTTTAGCCATTTTAGACCCTTAAATCAGCCATTACTATAGCAATACCAGGCCTATAGCCTTCAAAACACGTCAGAATGTGTGTCAGAGGCGTAGAAACCAGTTAAAACTGTTTTTATTATGATTGTTTTATCTTAAGGGTAGTTTTACCCTCTTGGCAACAGCTAAAACTACCCCAGTTGGTATCAAAACCTCATCATCAATTGAGTCCACAGACCCTGTAACTCAATTCCAGGCCAAAAGTGATGAACTTTTGCGTGAATTTTGACATCCCACGCCTGTCAGCAAGGAGTTTGGGGGTCTAGCTCCCCCTTAGAGCTGGAGTTCCTTTTCCCCCCAAATTTAATCTTTCCAATTTATTTTTCCTTTAATTCCTCATCATGTATTATACTTATACTTTACATATGTAATTCAATTCAATTGTAAAGTACAATACAGTAATAATTGACACCTCATATGTAAATCAAAGTTCACTTATGTAATACACGCGCACATTTTGACATTTCAATTGAATTCAATTGAAAATACTTCAATTCCTCATAACTTCTAAACTAAACACAACACCTCAATTTTAACACAAAATTTGATGGTTAACACCACATGTGGTGTGAATTTCTAAGGTTTTGAGGATTTTCAACTTTTGTATTGAAAATACTAAAAACTTAATTTAAGCTTATTTAGAGTTGAGTTACAAGAATTTCACTCAGAGGTGACCCCACCTGATTTTTTATGAGGAATCCAATGGTGAAATAATTTTTATATGTTGATTTATTGGATAAAAAGTTATAATAATTTTTATTTAACTTTTTTCCAAATTTATTTATTTTTTCACAATTTTGTTAAAATTTCATTTTTACTTAATTTTTTCAAGTATAAATGTAATTTTATACTTACAAAATTTAATGTATTTTTATTTTTAAATTGTAATTAATTTTTTATTTTTAATATAATTTTATATTTATATTTTGATTTTTATCTTAATAATATAAATAAATTTATTTTATTTATATTAATATGTTAATTTTGTATTTGTGGTCTTTTGGGTATATGAAATTACCTCTAAGGCTCACAGGGTCTGTGACTGAATTCCAGGCCAAAATTAATGAAATTTTGCGTGGATTTTGACATCTCATGCCAGTCAGAAAGGACTTTGGGGGTCTGGCTCCCCCTTAGAGCTAGAGTTCCTTTTCCCCCCAATTTTAATCTTTCCAATTCATATTTTCCATTAATTCCTCATCATGTATTATACTTGTAATTTACATATGTAATTTAATTTAATTGTACAGTACAATACAGTAATAATTGATACCTCATATGGAAATCAAAGTTCACTCATGCAATACACGCGCACATTTTGACATTTCAATTTAATTCAATTGAAAATACTTCAATTCCTCATAACTTCTAAAATGAACACAATACCTCAATTTTAACACAAAAAATGATGGTTAACACCACATGTGGTGTGAATTAAATTGAATTTTTGGGGATTTTCAATTTTTGTATCAAAAATACTGAAAACTTAATTTAAGCTTATTTAGAGTTGAGTTACAAAAATTTCATCCAGAGGTGACCCCACTTTATTTTTTATGAGGAATCCAATGGTGTGATAATTTCTTTATGTTTATTTATTGGATAAAAATTTATGATATATTTTATACAACTTTTTACCGAAAATATTTTAATATCACAATTTTTATTAAAAATTCATTTTTACTCAATTTTTACAAGTAAAAATATAATATCATAATTTTGAATTTTATTGTAATTTTATTTTTAAACTATAATTAAAGTTTTATTTTTAAATATAAATTTGTATTTATATTTCGATTTTGATTTTTATAATATAAATAAATTTATTTTATTTATATTTGTATCTTAATTTATCATTTGTGGTCTTTTGGGTATATGAAAATACCTCTAAGGCCCACACCTTGGGAAGCTGTATAATACCTTATACAACTGAATCATTAAGAATCTTCTTATTATCAGAAATCCTGATCCTTCTCCATTCCTGGGCAATGAAACAATTTTCTTCCCATGGGTAGATGCAATAATATAACTCAATAATTGCTTGAGCAAAGGCCAAAGATTTTATCAAGCTAAGTGAAAACATCTTGACCATTGAGATTTAATTGATTTCAGAGTATGAATCAATCTTTATAGGGTCATCATCTGCTTTTTGCAAATAAATTTGTGACTTTATTGAGTGATCCCAGAATATATAAACCCAAAAATAACATTCAATAATGCAATAATGTGGGTCCATTGAGATCATATATTTGGATATATGCTTTAAGATTTTGAAGACCATATTTTGATATTTTTGGGAGAAATCTCAAAATAAACATAAATATTAGAAGACTTATAAAATTGACAAATCCTGAACCAGAATGAAATCAGTCTTTTAAATGAGAGAAACATATTCTAGATTTCAAAAGGATTTGCAGAAATTTCAATATATGTCTACAGGATAATAAAACCTATTTATTTTCCTTTTTAGATGAAACCTCTCAGAAGATCCAATATCAATAGTTAAATTTTAAATCAATATCATCAATTGTTTATGTATCAATAACTTACCCAATTAAATTCTATAAAAATCCTTATTTTAATCTGTTAGACTACCCTGATACGAAAATAAACAAAATAAAGACAATACATGTATTGCAAGGTTTTTTTTGTGTTGAGTAATGATTGTGTCAATTTGAAGTGTGGTGGGTAAAAGAAGGCCTGATACATGGGCCAGTAGGTTGGTACCACATTCCCCAGATCTGGTGATTCCAAGTATTTCAAAATCTATGTTACAATCAGAATAGAACACACAAAATTTCCAAATATCAGGCCTTTGGTACAACCACAATGGCTGAAACATCAGGGAAAAGGTTGACATTTAATTGAATCATATAACTATTTTGCTTAGTAACAATGTTTAATTATTCAATTTCTGTATTATCAAGATCTTTACTCATAGCTTTGCAATACCAATTCCTTTTTTAATCTATATACATTATCTGAAGCTACAGTACATATGTAAAAATCCATTCAAATGAATTTTTTGAATCCTACTTTATTGAAATGCCTGTTCCAAAGTTGTGTGATTCAACATATTCATCAAGGGAGCTCACATAAAATTGAAAGAGAAAATTGATCAAATACATTATAAATTTCAGGGAAAATAGCATCTTTAAACATCCTACACATATGTGCCATTTGTACCACTTTTCAAAAGATTTATTCCCAGAAAGCTGCTAATCTTCTCATTCAAACAAAATTTTAAAAAAATCTCTCAAAAAATGGGCAAGAATCATATATAAGCCTACTAAAGTTTTCCCTGATTCTTTTGTGTATGTAGAGAATGTCTTGAGTTCTTCCATTTTGGAGGACAATGTTTTAATCTTTTTTCTGCTCATAATATCTATTGGGTGGTGCTAAGTATTTCTGGCCCAAAGTTGCAATTGTCCAATTTTTCTGGTTTAGTTGATAAATATTTTTAAACACTGCTATAAAAGCAATAAAGAACTATATTAAATTATGTTGGATTAAAAGATTTCAACCAAGGAGAAAATGGGAGATTAGACTTAATGAATAACAGAAATGTGGTATCAAGTCACAAGGAAGTAAGAAGATACACAATACCAGTATATGATGAAATGTTGAAAAGACGACAGGCAATGCAAAGTAAACAATGAGATATGGGAAAATTAGGGGGAGTAGCATGAAATTTCTTTTCTGAGAATAGTGAAGTATAACAATAAAAAAGGAAATAATGTTAATTAAAAGCCAGTGTGAAACTGTATAGAGGGAGAAAAGGAATGATTACCAACACTTTAATCAATTTTCTATGGTATTTGAATGGTAATTTGCATCTTTATCCTTTGAGTAGATGTGTGCCACTTTTTTAATTCCAAGCTGCAGTATCCTTTGATATCTAATTTTTATGTTTTACTGTGAAAAATGAAAGATCAACTTCAATGTTTGGCCTTGATGCTGACAACTTTAATTGAATGAAAATGTTTCAGTTGAAAAAATAATATGGGGACTTCAGTTTTTGTGCAATATCATTGTTGTCAATACTCGCTGCACTTTAGCCTTTATGAGAGGATTAAGCCTATGTTAGGCCTCAATAATCCACAAAGGTCAGTTTTCTGAGCGGTGAAACCTCAAGTAATTTCTCATGAAGTTTTTTTGATGTTCAATTGAAAAAATTCAACATCTCCCATAAGAACATTCCAGGTTGACTATTTTCCATTTCTTTCATTTCAAATTGGTGATGTTTTGATTTTCATTCATCAGTTTCTCAAATGAATTGAGAAATTTTTATGAAAGTGTTTTTAAAATCAATATGAATTTGATGCTTTATCACAGTCACCTTTTTAAACCATTTCCCCTTCAATCATAAGAAATCTCAGCTTTATCACAATCGATATTTTACAATGTGCTCTTTCTTTATTCCAAGTATTCTTTCATCTTTTATTTAAATCCTAAATTCAGTCAATTTTCTCATGAACTTTCAGCTGGCAGTTTCACTTGATTCTTTACCATGCACAATGGTTCCCAAATTAATATAGGTATGGTTTGTTTTCGATGGTTTTTGTGTTATAATGCCTGTTTTTTGTCACTGGATAAATTGATTTTCCAAAATTTTCCATTACAAACGAAATCCTTACTTACTATATCTATCAAATTTAAATTTCAAAATGAATCCATTACCTTCCACTTTTTTCAACTCTACTCATGGACACAACAGTTTTCTTTCACAAGACTCCCAGAATAAAGACATCAAAGACCTTCAAATTACAACTGCTCTCTTACATCATTGTGGGGCAAAAGCAATTAGACACAATTTTTGTGGGCTAATCCCATTACCAATAGCGTTGGATCAGGATAGTCATAAAAGAGGTTTTTTGTGATTTGAGAAGTTGTTTCTCAGACATTGAATACACTAGTAGGAACACACATTTTGTGAGATCTATATGAAGTTAGAAAAATAAGAGGAAGAGTAAATTGAGGGGTGGTAAAGGTTTATATGGAAAGATTCTGGGTAAATGGTTTGAAAAAATTGGAAATCCAGAGAGTGTCAAATTTTTTTCCCTCATTTTTCTACTACTACGCTCATACAATTTGTGAGCCTTGAGGTATATTTTACATACCCAAATAGGCCAAAACTATCTTAAAGACAAATTCTGAACTATTCATAACTCATAAGTCATGCATATATCCAAAATTCATCACTTTTGTCTCAGAAAAGTTGAATAACCTTTTATTGATCAAGCAAATCCATGTATTTAAGTCCAGATTTGGATTCTACACAAACATTCACCTAGGGTAGCTTCATATAGTGAATAAGATCAAATAAACTCTTTCAGGTGGTAATATGGAAAATACTTCAATACCACATAAAAGATCCATGAAAATTTTTGTTTTTCTTAATTTCATGCCAAAATAATGGGAATGTGAGAAATTCCCTGTTACATATACACTAAGAATAGTGTTATGCATGTTTTGCGCACTCAATATCATGGTATTTGTACATGGACCTTTGGTACACCCATAGTGGATATCTCACTTGAAGCTTAAATTTCTGTTTTGACATGAAAAATAAGCAAGGGGGACAAAAGACATCAAAGAGAGCCAGGGTACCCAACTTCTGAGGCCTCAGAGGCGTGGAAAGCTCCAGAGCTTGGATCCGTGGCTCATCCTGGCCCAATTAGTAAGCTAAAACACTTTGGGAACTTGGTTACCATGTTACAAGTACAGTAAATCATAAGAAAATAGCGGATAACCTGCTATTTTGACGTGCCAAGGAGTTAAAGAGCTACTAAGACTCCTGTAACCTTGTCAATTATTAATTACTTTCCATTAAGAGACCCTAAAAGAGTAATTAAAGCCCTTTTTTGTACTTTTATCCATTGATTTACCTCATAGAAACCAGTTGAACACTGATATTTGCAATTCTACATAGAAATGAGGTAAAAACTTCAAAAATTCATTAAAAATACAATTCTTAATTAATCTCTCTAAACCTTTCAGGACCAATGGAGAACTTTATTATCTATGGTACAACCAAAAATAATTATAGTCTCACTAGTGAAATTAAAAGTTTTGCTTAAACTCCATTTTTGACTATTCTATGTGAAACACTGAATCTTCAAAAATTCACAGTAATTACAACCTGTGATGAAATTGCCAATAAAATTGATAACTTTGAGAAATCAATGATTCTTTTGAAATAAAAGAAGATTTACATATTTTACTCCTGTTATTCTTAACCATATTGGGGTTGATAGTCACGTAAAAGCACCAATTGAGTAATTATGATAATCTTACGTGACATCAGATGATGCAATGATTAATCCAAAAGGGTACATTGTTTTCTCAATCACTTGTTTTTCAGTTTGCTCCATGGCATGCCCATGTGAGCTGTTATTGACTTAAAAGAGGCCTCCTCTTGCTGTTTATTCCAAGAATCATCTTATTATCCATTTATATCATTGTTACCAACAAGTAAGTATTAGTTAAACTCTTCTTAAGTGTTTTAATTCTTTCAGAATAATCAGGAAGACGTTAAATGAAAGAATCCAACTATATATTGTTGTAATCCTGCTATAAATCATTTTGATCCCTTAAATCCACAATTCTACATCAAATTTCCCTACTTATATCTTTCAATAAGTTTTCTGGAGTATAAGTCATTTATCTTTAATTATTAAATTTTTTCTCTAAAATTAGTTTTCTTCAAGAATTATCTTTATAATTATTCTTGAAAAAGATAATTATATATTAAAATAATTTTACTATTTTAATAAAAGAAGTTTTTATTCGCAAATTCTCCTTGTAATTGATTCTTGTAGAAAATTACTTCTCACTGTTAAAATCAGTAATAGTGCTTAACATGTGAAAGAAATAATTCATTAATGGTTATCAGAATATTTTATTATTATATTTCATAAGAAAAGACATAGTACTGTTGATGAATAGTAATATTATCATCAGTTTCATAGTCAAATCTGACAAACTTGCTTAGTACTCTCAAGAACAAGTGCATAGGTTCATGAATTACATATCACATAATACTTGACAAAGGCAAGAAACCCAATATTGTTCAATTATTAAGGCTTAATTTAAAAAATATTTAGCTTTCTTGTTTAAAATGTGACCAAAGCTCAAAAATATTTTTTGATAAAAGAAAACACAATATCAGAAGTCTTATCATTATGAGATGGGTACCTTCATATAGAAAAGCCATGAGCTATGATAAGAAATGTGTATATAACCAAAAAGAATCTGTTACAAGGTGAGTACTAATTAGAGAGATATAAAGTAAATATCTACTGCAATAGGCTTTTATTAAAGCCTTCTTCAAATAAATCTTCATTGCTGTTTCATTGTGCCTTATTGAGATCATTTATAATTCCATAATCCACATCAGGTGTGCATCTAGCTTTGCAATATTGATTTTCCCCAGTTGCTTTCAAATTCCCATCATCACTTTTGTCTTCTTCAGATATATCAAAATTTATTGTGTCTCCAGCAGATAGCAAATTTCTTTCACTATCAGCTTTGTTTCCGTCATCTTCACTACTTTCAACTATCTCATGAGATAGATCAAATGGTTCCATCACCAAACGCCTGAATTTCTCAATGAAGGATTTTTGCAAAGGTTTTTTCATTTTGGTGTAGATTGTTTCTCATGGGAATTTCATTTTTTGGGATGAATCCTACTTGTGTAGTATTTGCTATTGGATATCACTGAACATGGTGAGGGTTGTTGAACCAATTTGGTGGGTAAAATCCCACTGGCAGTTGTTCTTAAGTCTTTTTGAATTTCAAATTCAAAGGAACCCATGGCCAATGGCATTGATGCAATAGGGGTGGACCTCCTGCAATTTCATTACTTTCATGCATCTTGCAGGTTAAATTTTAAAAAAAATAATTCATATCCGAGCAATAACTCAAAGTCTTTATGGCATAAGCTTTATATTGAGGCGTAAACTCAGCATCAATGGGTGCATTCACATCAAACAAGACTTTTAAATATTGGTTTGGGTAATTTTTAGCCACTTAAAATCTGCATTGTTTTCTACAAAGATATTTCAAGCAATGTTGTAACATGTGTCAATGAAACTGTTGATAATATTACTATTAATCAACATTACTATGACTTTTCTTATGAAATATAATAATAAAAACTATTATAACCACAATTAAATAAATAATTAGTTAATTATTTCTTTTAGTTGTTATAAAATACAAGTGATTATAACAGTAAGCAGCAATTGTCTACAAGAATCAATTACAAGAAGAATTTAATAATGAAAACTTCTTTATTAAAATAATGAAATTATTTTAATATATAATTATCTTTTACAAGAATAATTATAAATATAATCCTTGAAGAAAACTATTACTAGAGGAAAAATATAATAATTAAGATTAATCACTCACCAATACTCCAAAGAACTTCTTGAATAATAATAGTAGACGAATTTGATGGTTAATTGTGAATTCAAAATATCAAAAAGGGATATATAACAGAATTACAACAATATATAGTTGATTTCTATGATTTCAAATCTTTCAGATTGATTGTTAAATAAAAAAACACTTAATAAATAGCTTCAACTAACACTTACTTGTTGGAAATAATGGTACAAAGGAATGATGTGATGATTTGGAAAAACAGCAAGAGGAGGTGTCTTTTAAGTCTGAGACAGCTCACAGAGGTGTTCCATGGAGCATACTCAAAAAACAGTGAGTGAGAAAACAATAAACCTTTTTGGATTATTGATTGCATCATCTGTTGTCACGTAAGATTATCATAATTACTTAATTGAGGTTTTTACATGACTACCAACCCATTCATGGTTAAGAATAAAAAGAGTAACAACTGTAAATCTTGTTTTATTCCAAAATAATCATTGATTTCTCAAAGTTATGAATGTTATTGGAAATTTAATCACAGAATGTTTTTTCTGTAAATTTTTAAAGATTCTGTGTTTCGCGTGGAATCATCAAAAATGGACTGTGAGTAGACCTTTGAATTTTACATATAAAAGTATAGTTTTTTGGGTCTTTATATGAAATATCCAGTTCTCAATTGGTCCTGAAAGTTTCAGAATGATTCATCAAGAATTGTTTTTTTAATGAATTTTTGAAGTTTTTACCTCATTTCTACGTAGAATTTCAAATAGCATTATATGGCATGCTGCTATGAGGTAAATCAATGGTTACAATTCCAAAAAGGGTTTTACTTACTCTTTTGGGGCTTATCAATTAAGATTCATTGACAATTGACATGGTTACAGGAGTCTGAGTTGCTCTTTACCTCCTTGGCATGTCGAAATAGCAGCTTATTTGCTATTTTCTTATGATATACTGAAGTTTTGATTTGGTAACCAAGTTCCCAAAAGGGTTTTCTCAGAGGCCTCAGAAGTTGGGTACTCTGGTTCTCTTTGATGTCTTTTGTCCCCTCTAGCTATTTTCATGTCAAAAAAGAGATTCATGCTTCAAGACTGATATCCACCATGGGTGTACCAAAAGTGCATATACAAATCCCATGATATAAAGTGCCAAAAACATGCATGACACTATTATTAGTATATATGTAACATGGGATTTCTCACATTCCCATTATTTTGGCATGAAATTGAGAAAAACAAAAATTCTCATAGATATTTTATGTGGTATTGATGTATTTTCTATATTACCACCTCAAAGAGTTTATTTGAGCTCATTCCCTGAGAATGGCCCTTGGAATAATCCTGAATGAATTGCCAACCCAACTCCTGCAGGGCCAGGTGATTGGGATCCTTGAATGGTCTTCTGATTGCCGCCATGGATTTCCAGACTGATGAGTTAAGAAGTCCTCCTTCGAAATGGGCGTTGGATTTTGAGAACTTGATTTGGAAAGATGGAATTGGGTCCTGAAAACATCACCATTGAATTGTGGAGCAAAATGGTGCATAATGGTATATAATACCATATATGCACCAATCCTGCAACCTTGAGTACGGGGTGCATGGAGGAATGGAACAATTCTCCTTGAGGTGAGGGGAAAGCTTCAGTTGAGCTGATCTGGTGGTTACCAGAGGCCATGGGCTGAAAGGTGGTCCATGGTGGTTATTGGCCAAAATTGGGTCCTGAGGGTCTTATGGCTATTTTGGGTTTGATAGGATTTGGGGGCAAAATTGGCTCAGGTGGGCCCAATTGTGGTTTGGGACCCCCCTGGCCTTAGGGGCTAATGGGCTTCCCCCTTTGGCCCCTTTTGGCCTCATTGGATTAGGCCAAAAGGGGCCTAATTGGCCCACGGACTATAGACTGTGGACCATAAAGGCCATAGGGGGCCTAAATGCCCCAAAAAGGCCATTTAGGCCCTAAACCCCATAATGAAAACGGGTGGCCCAGAAGGGCTGGTTGTGGCTAGAGGGCCCAGACCCCCCAGGCCCAAAAACAAGGATAAAGACCTGGGGTTTGGTGATATGAAAGAATTGGCCAGGGAGGCAGAGGATGGCAGGATATGGCCTGCAGCCATCAAAGGCCAGGGAAGAGGGATATGGCCAAAATTCTGTTGATCATGAGAAGGGGCCAAATTGACCACAAAGGTATGGTATGGCCAATTAGCCCCAACTTGGTCTCAGGTTGGAATTGCCGCAACACCAATAGAGGAGGGTCATTCTTTGTGGTTGTTAGAAATATATCTTATAAGCTCCTTTTTTTGTGTAAAATAATTTCTAATCTTTTTGAAATGTTCTGCCTTGATTACCCTTGCATTATAATCAACCAAGGAACAAGTCATATTGGTCAGGAAAAAGAGAACAAAAAATGAATCAGGAGGTAATACAATTATGTTTACAATTAAGGATGAGTTCTCAAAATTTGAAAAATTGACAGGAAGGCTTCACAAAAATGGGAAACACCCCAATAGGCTGTCTATGGCAATTCTCTTCCTTGAAATATTTATGGCCAATTGGATCTTTGTGGCTTTATTGGCCTCTGCGCTACACCCACTTCTCTGAACATTTCTGGCATCAACCTTCTGTTATGGCTCACAAGAAATATCCTGATCAAATGGCCTTTTAGGTCATTTGAATGATTCAGGCCCCCAGACCATCATACTGAAGTTGGGCCTGGGGTTTTTCTTTAGCCCTGTTGGTACCTCTCCCCCCTCCAAATATCTGCAGGCCTTCTTGTTAACCCCCTTTAATTAGGGTATTTTATTGCCTTTGTGGCCTATGGTCTGTTATTCTACAGTACGTATTCCATGCACTGTAGGCCCAATTAAAAATTGGCCATGCCCTCTGGCCCCTCTGGACCCATTCTTTCCTATAAAATCCCAATTGTTAAAATGGCCAAAAAGCGTTAACATGCTATTTTTCACCAAGGACCCTCAGCATTTAATTAATGGCCTCTGGAAGTAACCAGAGTCCACAAGCCACCCTTTAAAAATGTTTTACTCTCAAGACAAGGGAAAACAATACCCATGCCTTAACTCACTACTGCAGCTATGATTGATGGGGTATAGATAGTATCATATACCATTATGCACCATTTTCTCGCAGCAATGCAATGGTGACATTTGAAGGACTTAATTTCAAAGGAAGGGGTCAAATGACTCAAGGTTTTAATTGATGGGTGATACTCAAAAGACCACTTGAAGAAACCAATCAACTGCACTTTGATGTAAGGTTTGTTTATTTAACCCTTGATAATAGTAGCAAATATCAGGAGTACTATTTCTTTCCTCAGTAGAAAATAGAATAGAATGAAATATAATACCCACAAATTTATTATAATTTCTAAGAATAATTATATATACATAAAAAAGAAATTTAATTTCTATTAAATAATTTGATAATAAATGAATGATCATTATAATAAATTATAATTATTCTATTAGTGCTATAGTCACTAACAATTATAATGATAATAAGTGTAAAGTGCTTAATAAGAAAATTCCATATGGAAAATAATAATTCTTATTTACTTAGAATCAATATATAAATATTATTTATGAAATAAATAATCACATGCACTGTGCAGAGATAGTTCTTATAGAAAAATGCTATATATAAAAGTTATTAATAGATGAAAAAACATAAAGAACTTGGAAGAAAACTTACTTATAATATTTAGTTAATATAACAAGTCCAAAAACAACAGTTATTGTATTATATGATATTCATAGGTTAACAAAATTACAAAAACCAATATTTGAAAAGATAAAAAAGCTTTTTATTCAAAAAAATGGGATTTGAAGAGTTTTTGAGCTATTTGTGGATCTGAAAGATATTTCAAGATAGAAATTTTATCTAATAAAGTCTATTATTGATCATTACTGAATTTTAATCTAAGATCTATGATTTTAGTTGTTTACTTATAATTTATAAAAATTAAAATAGCTTAAGAATCTCTTGAATAATATAAGACTTCCTATTGAATCACATATTCCTTGTTTAAAATGTCTAATTGATTGGAATGATTATTATTTATTGGAAAAAACAGTGTCGTAGGCTGTTTTTATGCCTGCAGAGCTTCTCTCATGATACATAATGGATATAGAGGTTGTCCTCAGGTCCAAACTGAAAACCATTCTTAAAAAAAGGTTCTTAAATTAAGTTAACTTGTTTTACTTCTAATTCAAACTTACCAGTATAACTCTTAAGTCTTAGAAGCTTTGATCCTATTTTGGATTTATTATTTAAAGTCTCCATATAAGAAGCGCTTATGTATATTAAATCTCATCAAATGAAAAAGTAAAAAATAAACTTTTCAGAAAATATATCTTAAGCCGAACTTTTAATCAATTTTCAAAGAAATCCAAATTTCTTTTCCTGAATAATTGAAATTGTTAATTTAAAGGATGATTAACAATTAAGCATTTTTGAAAAAGATACTTACAATTTGATGTATAAAAAGCTAAAACTGATTTGTAAGCTGTGTGAACCTCTGAAGAAAATCCATTAAGAATTGGATACTTAATGAGTTTTTGAAGTTATTTCTATTTTTACATGTATAATAGCAATACACACCAAACCTTAAATTTTGTTCAGGTTTTGATAATTCTAACTTTACATTTTTGAGCTTGTTCATTATTTTCAAGCTTTATCAATCTTTTAAAGTTCTTAAAAAGTTTATTTCAAGCTTGCATATTGGGATTTACACTTTTGAAGCTTGAAATTCCTTTCCAATATGGCATCAAACCAAGTAAAATTTGAAGGCTGGATCAAAGTCCAATGTTAAACCTCAAATAAGGTTTAAAATCCTCCAATACAGGTTAAAACCCTTAGTTAAATCCTTGACCCAAAACATTGGGTACCCCAGCTCTGTTTTGTCTTTTCCTTTGTCCCACCTTTCTGCATGAAGTTCTCCCTTTTATTTTTTCAAAGCCATACTATGGCCCTCAGCCACTTGATATTTAGCTAACACTGGATTTACATTTTCAGTGGAAAATCCTTAGCCAATTCAGTAAATATACAAAATCCCTCAATTTGAACTTAAATTTTGTTAAGGTTTCATAAACCTTATGCAACTTTAACTTTAAGCATAAATAAGCTTAAGTTTAGCAATTTTAAAAACAATTGAAAAAATTGCAATTGTACTGTGAGATTCATAAATATTCCAATGAAATAAGAATTAACCATCATTTCATATAACACCCCATGGGTCTACCCTAGGTTATTATTGGTTTAAAATCTAAAAATGAAATAATATTTATAGCTTTCTTTATCCTAAGAAAGCTATAGTTTTTTGTTATTTTTTATTTAAAATTCAACTGATAACTTTGTTTAATACTGAATCAACTGTGTATAAGGTTGTTTGTGGCCTCATGGATGTGTCATACATATCTCACAGTCTCACATTTGAAGTATTGGTATTTTCCATTCCAACAGTATTTTACCAAAGTAATAATTTCCAAGGACTTCCAAAGATAATTTAAAGATGTTGTTTATTCTCCAAAAAGTTGAGCTCCAGGCACCTTTGAAAAACCCAATTTATCCATGCAGGCCTTATTTGGGAAAACTCTATGGAACTTACCTTTTGGATCATTTCAATATTGCACTGTGGAAATACAGCACATGCAGTTTCATTTTGCAAGATAGACTACCTTTATTTCCCAAAATAGTCAGTACATCTGAATAAAAATTATACAGCTGGGTGCTCAACCCCCAAATATCAGTCTTCCATATTTTCACATATATTGGCCACTCTTCCCAAAGTAAAGAAATATTGAATTCATCTTTATGATTATTTTCCTTTCATCTTTGGAAGTCATTTATGATATTCATAAAACACCCATTTACACCTGTTTCTTTGCCTGTCAGTGGATATCAGTGGTCATATCTTTCATTAAGTCCATTGATCTTTCTGGGAGGTTGAAACAGTAAATTCAGGATTTATTTTGTTGGCTCTTTGGCCTTTTCATTGCTTCTTATTATCTTCTTCACATTTTGACTTTTTCTAATCATTTTTGAAGAATTATATTCTTCAACTATTTCTTGGGTCATTTCTATCCTTAAAAGTGAGTTCTTGATTCCTGAGTGCCAGATCACTATTGTTATTCCCAAGAGCCCCCACAAAAGAGGGTTAAGGGGATTCAAAAGAAAATTGAAGGAAAAGGAGAAATAATTCAATACTCAAAATGAAAGAGCAATATCAACTCTTCCTCATATCCTCCTCTCTCCAAGTCAAATATGCAAAAAGGGTACCTACTTTGATTTCCTGACAACGGTTTTGATGTAGTTAGAATTCAGAAAAATATTCTCAATAAAACCGTTACAAATGGATTATAACAGGAGGAACAATAAGACAATCCAAAATTCAATTTCACCAAACAAATACATCTATTACATCATGGAAAATCAAAATCTGTGAAAGCTGTTGAGTTTCAAAAGCCTAAACAGCAATTTTTAGACCTCAAAATGAAAGAGTAACAGAACCTTTGAAAGAAACTTCTTTTCTTTCAATGGGACCCATCATTCCAGAACCCACTGAAGCACTGAAAAAAGTAGACACAGAAGCTTGTTTCTCTTTTTTAAGGATTCATAAGAGAAAACAAGAGGAAAAAATACACTTGGAACAAATAAAACAGTTAGCTGAGAGTAATATTTAAATAAAATTGAAATACCTCATTTATGATGGAGCCAAAGAGTTTGTAAATACTTGACTCAAACAATTATCAAAAAAAGGATAGAAGTCATTGTTCACACCCCTTATACACCCCAATCCAATGTTTTTGGTGAAAGAACAAATAAATTTCTAATGGGAAAAGCACAAAACATGCCTATCAGAGCTGTACTTGGAAAGGAAATGTGGGAAGAATGAGTCATTACCCGAAATCTCTTCAAGGGAAGAACCCCATACAATAATGAAAGTTTCTTGTATTTTTATTTGAAAAAAAGCCCAATCTATATACCATTATACTATCTAGGTTCTAAGACTATTTAACCAATACTGGATACAAAAAAAGGTTGGAAACAAATCTTCAAAAGGGATTGATGTTGAATATGAACCAAGCTATCAAGTCTATGATATATTAATTGAGGACTCTAGTAACATCTTCTTTGATCAGGACAGCCTTCCCTTTACATCAGAAAATCCTTTGTCACACAAAGACAATTCATCAAATTGAGAGGAATACAAAAAAATCAAACAATGAAAAAAGAATAATACACTAATATTTTGAGCTACAAACTCAACCATTTCAGAATAGATGTACCAAGAAGCAAGAGAAACCTCATCTGCATTAAATAACACCACTGTTCATGATTCTGGGAGAAAATATTTTTTAATTCATGGGGGCCATGTGAAAAACCAAGTGTGCCTCATTGGAAATGAAGGCAAGTCGATGAGGCTCCTGCAAAAATTAACCCAAGATTTTGACAAAAGTCATACTCAGTAAGAGAACCAGAAATTAAGGAATAAAGGGAAGACATACACAGAGGCTCAATTTGACAAATCTCATCAAAAGATGTAATGCAAAAAAATAAAGAATGGCCAACTTCAGTTCCAAATGCTTACTTGACTCCTTCATTGGTGAATGGACAAAATCTTTTTTCTCTGTAATTAATTCAATCAGAATAAAGGATGTTGTTCTTTTATACAAAAAAGGGGACTTACCAAAAGTATCAACCATCATAAGTGTGCAATGAATATTTACCAAAGAAGTTAACAAAAACAGAGGGCTAAAAGGATACAAATTCATATGTTTATCAAGATTTTTATAACCAAAATAAGTTATTAATTACCACAAAACACTCTTTCCCCCAGAAAGGCTTTCAGCTTTAATATGCATTATAAGTTATGCAGTATAGAACGCTGAACAAATAAATAAAGATGGATTTGTTACAGCTTATTTCAGCGCAAAATTAAAAGCAAGTGAATATATTTCTACATGAATACCACATAAAAACAAAAACACCCCTTTATAGCTACCCTACTATTAACAAACTGTTGTGAAATCCTTAATAACACCTAATCAAACAAAATTGATCACTTCATGCCTAAACAAATCCTTGAGAAGTTTTATAATAAATTATCCAACTTGATTATTGAGATCTTTTTTATTATTAGTTATCCAGAGCCTTTCCTACTCCTTGGAAATGAAACATTTTCATTTTCATGGGTATATGACATAATATTAGTTCAAGAAGAAACACTGCAAAAAATAGAAAAACTAAAATTAAGATTTAAGATCAAATTTCTGTCTATTGCAAGACAAGTAATGTGTAAGGTTTGACTATGAAACAATAAGTAAAAATTACTAATTTATTACTTATTGTACTCTGAATGTCCTTATAAAATGAATAAATAAGATTAAAATAATAATAATAATAAAGAAATATTATTATTATGGCGTAAAATTATTATATTATTAAATAAATATAATAATATAATTAATATTATATAAAAATATAATATTATAAATAATATATTAATATAAAATAATTAATATATTATAAAGCTCTTTATTATTGTTACCAACAAATAATAAAGGCGTAAAAAATTGTTTTTTATAAATAAAAAACAATTAATAACAATAATATTACTAATATTAAAGTTATAAATTAATATAAATACTATTTATATTAAATAAGAATTATTATGAATAATAATAAGAGAGAAATTATTATAATAAGATGAAATAACCTACTTTTAACACTTAAGATAATAATTTTGAGTTATTTTACGCCAAAAGAATATAATACAACCTTTTCAAATTGTATTTACAATAAAACTAAAGAGAATTTACTAAATTTCTTGATTTTACGTGGAAATGAGCTTTTTTAGAGAGATTTATAGCAAAAACAATTAAAGAATTGATTTAATCACGTAAAAATGGTGATTAATAACAAGATGGTCTTTGGTCTTTAAGAATATAAGAGTTTTATATTTAAAGAATAAAGAAATTACCTTTTACTTAATTGATTTAATGTTTTTGATGCGTCTGAGGGGTAAATAGAGTAAAAAGAGCTCTATTTATAGTAAATACCTCCCTCCTAGAGTCCAACAGGCTTCTAGTAGACGTGTACTGATCATATCCACTGGAATTGATCAATATTTTAAGGTTTGAGGGTGATTACATCATGATCAAACCATATTACATCATTATTACACCATTATTTAGAGTTATCACTATAACTCTAAATGTGATGACATCAGAGGCTTGGCAGAACCCCAAATTTCGTGGATTTTATTAGTTTTAATCATAAACTAATAGTATTCACCAATTTTATCACTATTAAGACTGTTAAACTTAATTTAAGGTTACAGTGTGTGATCATAACAGCTCAATTTAAGCTCAAACTTTGATCCTCAATAACATTTAAGGTTTTCACGCTACAGCAATTCAGAGAGTGAATTCTGATAGCCTGACATAACCTTATTATGCTGCCAAGAGCTTTTCATTACATCATCAAAACTCTAATTTTGATGATTTTTCTTGTAACTCATCTTTTCTGTCGAAATTCAATATTTTAAACTTCAAACCTTGATTTCAGGGGGTTATACCCTGAATTTAATAATAAAAATTACATCATTCTTCACGAATGAACTAGTAGAATCCAACTGTACATTTTTTTTAAGTTTGGACTACTTTCACAACAAAGTGGTCAACAGCTCTGTTGATTTTTATCAATATTTCCTCATAAGTCTTAACCTTGTTTATAATTTGCAAAATAAAGTTCATATCTGTGTTCTTACAGTAATTACGTGGTAACTTTATTTTTGGTTCATCATTCTAGCATGTATAGCTTAGAAGATATTAGCTATGATCACTGAATATATGCGTTGACCAAAAAAGTGCATATATTCAGGATAATTCCTTAAGTATTGATTTTGGGAATTAGCTTATTAATTGTTTTATATGTGGATTTTTGTGGGGAATCCACTGGTACAATGTATTTCACATGTTGTTTCATTAGTTTCTGAGATAAATAAGTTTTTATGGTTTTTATAAGGTATTATGCCTTATAATTCCTTAAATATTGAATTTACAGATATGCCATAAAAATGGTATATGTGTATTTTTCCATGGGGAATCCAATGGTATAATTTATTTCACATGTTCATTCATTATTTTTTAAGTTAAACCAATTTTAGTACCAATTTATGGTATTTTTTGTATATTTGAGTAATTATTTTTAGTGTATAATTATTCTAATTAATTTTAATATAATTATATTAAAGGTATAATTATTATTAATCTTTTTTGTGACCTTATTGGATATGTGGTCATATCTCAAAGGCTCACATTCCCTACCACCAAAAAAGATTGTACCACAATCTGATATATGTGATTAGGGTATCATCCACTGTCCTACCTCTTCAATAGACTTTGTTAGTCTTGAAGCTCAATAATGCTTAACTTTTTATTTTTCAGGTTTTCTCTCATGTCTGAACCTTCTTAGTAACTTATCAGCATTTGTTATATCTTTCTCAAGTAGCCATTCATCTTCTTGAGTAGAATTTCTATACCTCACAAGGTATTCCCTTTCTTTTTTGTTTCTTGTCCTTCTTTCTTTAAGGACTTTTACTATTTTCTTTTCCTCTCCTTCTTCCAAGGGGGGAATTTCAAGTGGGGGTTTATTTCTTAGTGGAAATAACTCTTTGTCACTTGAACTGTAAGGTTTTATTAGACTTACAGGGAAAGTTGGGTGTTTGTTCATTAGTTCACCTGTGAGTTCTAATTGCACAGCATTGGGTCCATGGAGTGCTTTTATCATAAATGGTCCTGCAAAGGAATCTTTCAATTTCTTTGGGCCTTTTATGTTATTGAAATTAAGGGTTGATACTAAAACCAAGTCCCCTATTTTGAATTCAGGTGGTTTATGACTTTTATCCCATCTTTCTTTTGCATATTTAAAAGAATCTTGCATGCATCTGTTTGCATGGTGTCTTGCTTTGTCAAGCATTATCTTGAAACTGCTTGCTGTTGGATGTATATCCACTAAGTCCTTTTTGAGGGTATCATAAGGAAGTCTTGGATTCCAACCTTTCTCTAGCATTGCTGGTGTTTTGCCAGTAGAAGAATGGATTGATGTCTTATATGCCAGTTCAAGTGCTGGTATTAGTGTACACCAATCATGGGTAAAACCATCAGAATCTTTGTATTCTAGCCCATATGCACAGAATCTTCTGATCATATCCTCTAGGGTTTGTATCATTCTTTCTGCCAGACCATCAGTTTGAGGATGATAAGCTGTTGAGAATGATAACTTTGTCCCAAACAAGTTATGGAGGTTTGTCCATAATGCTGAAGTGAACTTTGGGTCTCTGTCACTTATAATATTTTGGAATAAGCCTGTGTGGCTAATGACTTTATTCCATATCATTATGGCTGTATCCATAGCTGTGTCATCTTTATGACATGGTAAGAACATGGGAGTTTTACTGTACCTGTCAACTAACACTAGACATGCATTATAACTCCTGTCTCCTCCTGTAGGTAAGGCTGTTACCCAATCCATATGAACTATTTCCCATGGGGATTTTGGTTCTTGGATTTGGATCATCATTCCAAATTTCTTTCCTGTGGCTCTGTTGGCTTTTTGACATCTGTCACAGGTTTGGCAGTACTCTGCAACATCTTTCTTCCAATTTGGCCACCAAGAGCAGGTTTTCACCCTCTCTAGTGTCCTATCTTCTGAGAGATGTCCAGATGCAACACTATCATGACACTCATGTAAAATAGTGTTTATTAGTGTTCTGTCTGTTAAGGCCATAACACATGTGTGTTTTGTTCTATGGTAAAGGATTCCATCAAGGAGGTGAAATCTTCCTTCATCATATGCCTTTTTCCATATTTCATCTAGTTTTGATGAAAGTGATGGATCTTTGCAGTCTTTCATTAGAAGTTGGCTTAAGATATGGCAATTTTTGTCTGTCTTATAGCTTTCTTTAACTTGGTTAAAGAATTCTGTGCCAATGTCTGTAACACATATTCCTTCTATATGGTGCTCTTCTTGTGGTACCCATGCTGGATTGTCAGGGGTATTTGCTAGAGCCCATCTGCTAAGACCATCTGCATTTTTATGAATATTTCCAGATTTATGAACAATAGTCATATTTCCTCTATATTCTTGGATAGCAATTTGCCATCTCAGCATATGTCTATTTGGAGTCTTCATATTCAATAGTGATTTCACAGCATTACAGTCTGTGATTACATCAAATACTGTGCCATCCAAATAATAATGCAGCTTTTCTAAAGCCCACACTAAGCATAAGCATTCCATTTGGCTTGCTCCATACCTTGCTTCTGTTGGCTTTATCTGCCTTGAAATGAAACAAATTGGTCCTTCCACTGGTTTATCATTGATAATTTGTGTTTGGTGAAGTGCAGCACCTAGTCCTTCTCCACAAGCATCAATGTACGGTTTGAAAGGTAGTTTCTAATCTGGCATTAGAAGAAATGGGGCATTTGTTAAGGAATTTTTCAATTCTTCATATGCTTTGACTCTTTCTTCTGTCATCTCATAGACTGTTTGTTGGTCACATAGCTTATACAAGGATTTAGCAATCTTTTCAAAGTCCTTTATATGCTGTCTATAGTAACCAGCAAATCCTAGAAATGATTGCATTTCTTTTTTGGTTTGAGGCATTGGCTTAAGTAGTACTGCTGCTACTTTATTTTTGTCTATGCCTAGACTAAGGCCAGATACTACATGTCCTAGGGCTTTTAATTCACTATATGCAAAATGACACTTTTTCAATGAAATTTTCATATTTACTTGGACTATTTTCTGTAGTACCCTTTCTAGTCTTGTCAGGTGATTTTCCCAAGTTTCTGAGCAAACTATGATATCATCAATGTAGATTATTAACCATCCTTCTGATAATTCTTCAGGAAATATGGTATTCATCATTCTTTGATAATGGGAAGGTGCATTTTTTATCCCAAATGGCATTCTTAAGTATTCAAAAATTCCACAATGGACTATTATTCTTAGTAGTTTCTTGGCATTGTCTGTTAAGAAATTTTGATGAAAACCCTTAAGAGCATCCATAGCTGTGATGAACTTAGCTTGTGACAATTGGGTCAATGTCTCATGGATTCTGGGTATTGGATATCTGTCTGGAATGGTATAGGTATTCAGGGCTCTGAAGTCTCCTACCATCCTTGATTTTCCATTATGCCAAGTTATAATGACAGGTGTAGTAACTTCTACTTGCTCATTATGTCCAACCTTTCTTAATACTCCAAGGTCCATTAATTCTTTAATGTGCACCTCTAGGGCTTCTCTAGCTCTTGGACTGGCTGGATAAGCAGGTCTTCTTAATAAAGGTGGGTAAGGTTTTTCTACATTAAGAATTATATCCACTTCATGTCCAATTATGGCACCTAGTGGCTCTTTGTCAGTTGCAAAGGCATTTTTATACTTAAATAAGAGGTCAATCAATTTTTCTTTCATTTTTTCTGTTAATTCTTGATTGAATTCTGCCTCTTTGAGTTGTTCAGATATAAAAAGTTCTTTTTCTGGAATTTTTTCCTCATTCTTAATAACTGTGATTTGTTTTTTGTTATTTAAGAATCCAAACTTTTGTCTTTTATTATCTCCTATGGTAAAATATCTATCCTTTTGGTTGGAGATATCTATACCATAGATTGATAAGTAGTCATTTCCAAGTATGAAATGATTACTAGTACAGTTGTCCATTACTACAAACTCTACTTTGATTCTGACACATTGTGAGGGATGAGGAAAAATTAGTGTTAAATCAATTATTCCAAGGGGCTTCATGCTCTCACTTGCACTACTAAATTTGACACCTTGTATTGGCATAAGTTTTTCTTGCCAGTCTGGGACAATGGTTTTTAAATAACTTTTGCCAACACAAGTGCAATATGCTCCTGTATCCAAGTTAACCTTTCCTTCTTGGTTATCAACCATAACAATACTAATACTTGATTTTCCAGCTGTATATCCCATTCCTCTTGCAGGTTTGGTTCTATACATTTTGGCATCTTGTATGTTTGTCAGATTTGTGTCAGATGTTCCAACTTGTGGCAAGTTTGAGTTAATATCCAGTACTTCATAAATTATATCAATATTATTAATTTGTGCATTAATTATATTGATTTCATCACTTTCAGAGCTTTCTGATTCTTCTGTCTCTTTTTCAGAGTCAGATTCTTCTTCTTTGTCATTGTGGTTTTCTGTTTCCACAATTTCATTAATCTTTGCTTTTTTAAGGCAATTATTGGCTAAGTGTCCAATACCTCCACATTTATGGCATTTTCTTTGCTCATTATTGTTGGATGTATTGGGTTTAAAGGATTCTTTTGATTTATCTTTCTTGATAAATGGTTTATTTGGGCTTTTAATGTCCAATTTTTTCCAAGTCCTGCCAATTTTTGTTCTTGTCACTATATCTTCTAGTGCATTTATATACTCTTCTGTGGAGCATGGTTCTATACACCTGCTTCTTAGGGCATGTTCTAGTTCCCCTCCACATTTTTTAAGTATTTTCATATGCACCATCTTTTGTGACATTTCTGGGTACAGTGCATTAAGTCTTTCAACTTGTTTTAGGAACCAAGTTAAAGGTTTATCTTTCTCAGGGTCAAAGAAAGAGTTTTCAAATGCATTTTCTATCTTATACCTCCAGGCATCATTTGCCCACTTGGTGATTATTTCTTGTTTCCACCAAGACCAGGTATTTTTACCATTTGTTTGTCTTATGCCATAATACCATCTTTTTGCAGATTTCTCAAACAATGAATGTAATGTTGCAGTGATTAATTCATCTGGTATGGCATAGTCTTCTTGTAACATGTCAATTGTTTTAATAAATGACATGTGGTCATATTCACCTTCTCCTGTGAATGTTGGCCATTCCTTCAATTGAGGTGCTTCCTTCATTAAGACTTGGTTATTGTCTTGGTGACTCAAGTCTGTTATGAAAGGATTTGACAATTCCTCTTTTGTTTTTACAGGGCTTCTTATATGGGAAAATGGTGTTGATAACTTTGGCATATTTATATTAGCCTCATTAATTTTATCCATTTTTTCTGTAATAAGCCTTATTTCACTTTGAATATCATCTTTTAGATGCATTCTTGCTTCATCACTTTTTTCCACATGGTCCAAAAGTAATTTTTGGTGTGATGAAGTCTTTTCTTCAAATTTTTCTACAGAAATACTTAATTTATTTAATTTTTCTGTAAGGTTGTCAATACTCACATCATAATTGATTGTCAAAGTCTTGTCTTTGATATCTTTTATGTATTTATACAATTCTTGTTGTCCTTGTATTAATTTTTGAGTATTGTCAATTAAATTCTTTGGTTTATTATTTTCAACAATAAACTTAATGTTGTCAATTTCTTTTTTGTTTTGTACAACAATTTTTGTTAAAGAAGATAAATTGTTATTTATTTCTTGTAGTGATAATAAACTGTCTTTAATTTCTTTTAGAGGTAATATACTATTTTTAATTTCTGTTAAAGTATTTACAACATCTTTGGACAAGGTTATTTCTTTGGGAAATGAGGTTGTCTCATTCTTTGTTCTTCCTTGTCCTTGAATTCCATCAAGGTTCTGGCCATGTTGAAGACATTGTCCATGGCATCCTTTTGGATTCTTGGGATTCTGTAGCTTGGGGAATATGGTTTCCTCCAATGCTTTTTCTTGTTCTTCTTCCCTTCTTGGGGAAGTGGGTTGACTTGAGGCTTGCTGGTAGAAGCTACTGGGGCTTCTTCCTTGGTTGCCTCCCTCTTTTTGGCATGATAATCCTTGATTTTTTTGATTTGAGGTTTGGATGACAGTGGATTCCATCCATTGGAGTATCTCACTATCTCCTCCTCTTTGAGGAACTTTTTCAGGATGTGCCAGGAGTTCATCACTCCTTGGTGTATTTGAGGCAGCATTTCCCAGTCTTTGTCCTTGTATACTGTGTAATACTGCTTGTACTGGCTCATGTAGATGTCTATCTGAGCCCTCTGAATGTGATTTGTACCTGTTTGAGTTACTCATACTTAGTTCTAATTCAGGCTCAGATATCATGGGCATTTCTGGGACTTGCCTTTGGGATAAGGCACTTCCTTGTGTGGATTCTGTTCCACTGGGGATATTGCCCTTTCTTTTCCCTTTTGAGGGATCAATTCTACTTCTGAGTCCAGCTCCATCTGATTGGATGGAGTATTGGGAACCTCTTCTGGTAGTCATAATTAAAGAATAAGAAAAAATAAAAGTATTTTAGAATAAAATTCTTTTATGGCAATTTAAAAAAAGAGGTGCTCACCTTCAGAGTCTTGAATGGTGGGCCCTGGAAAGTCTAATTTCTTAGCTTTCTTTCTTTTGGTAATAACTGGTGTTGGAGAACTTTGACAAGTTTCTTCCACCAATCTCTCAACAGTAGCTTGGTTGTCTTCCGTTGGGTTATCTTCAAACACTAAAAAAGACAAATAAATATAAGTCTTTTTTATAAGAAGTGTTATTTTTGGCAAGATATGGCAATTTTCCACGTAGAAATTGCTTTTATATCTTTTAAAAAAAATGAAATAAATAAAGAAATGAATAAAAATGAATAAAAATAACTTTTTTTATTGGTTTTTAATATTTTTTAATATTTTTTATGTATATTTTTATTTTTAAAGAATAAAATAAAAAATGAATATGATTCTTATAAAATTAAATTATAATGAAAATTATTTTTAATTTATAAATTATCTTTTTTAATCACTAGAGTCACTCAAAGAAAGTTCTTGTAAGTCTAAGGATGTGAAAAACCACGTGTAAGACAGTACAATTGCTTTCCAAATGCCTCAATAGCTTTTAAAATCAATAAAATATAAAATTATTATATAATTTTATGATTATAAATATAATTTATTATGGATAAACCCAAATAGAATCTTTTTAAAGGTCTTTTAAGTAAATATCACGGCCAGGCCCCCAAATGTAAGGTTTGACTATGAAACAATAAGTAAAAATTACTAATTTATTACTTATTGTACTCTGAATGTCCTTATAAAATGAATAAATAAGATTAAAATAATAATAATAATAAAGAAATATTATTATTATGGCGTAAAATTATTATATTATTAAATAAATATAATAATATAATTAATATTATATAAAAATATAATATTATAAATAATATATTAATATAAAATAATTAATATATTATAAAGCTCTTTATTATTGTTACCAACAAATAATAAAGGCGTAAAAAATTGTTTTTTATAAATAAAAAACAATTAATAACAATAATATTACTAATATTAAAGTTATAAATTAATATAAATACTATTTATATTAAATAAGAATTATTATGAATAATAATAAGAGAGAAATTATTATAATAAGATGAAATAACCTACTTTTAACACTTAAGATAATAATTTTGAGTTATTTTACGCCAAAAGAATATAATACAACCTTTTCAAATTGTATTTACAATAAAACTAAAGAGAATTTACTAAATTTCTTGATTTTACGTGGAAATGAGCTTTTTTAGAGAGATTTATAGCAAAAACAATTAAAGAATTGATTTAATCACGTAAAAATGGTGATTAATAACAAGATGGTCTTTGGTCTTTAAGAATATAAGAGTTTTATATTTAAAGAATAAAGAAATTACCTTTTATTTAATTGATTTAATGTTTTTGATGCGTCTGAGGGGTAAATAGAGTAAAAAGAGCTCTATTTATAGTAAATACCTCCCTCCTAGAGTCCAACAGGCTTCTAGTAGACGTGTACTGATCATATCCACTGGAATTGATCAATATTTTAAGGTTTGAGGGTGATTACATCATGATCAAACCATATTACATCATTATTACACCATTATTTAGAGTTATCACTATAACTCTAAATGTGATGACATCAGAGGCTTGGCAGAACCCCAAATTTCGTGGATTTTATTAGTTTTAATCATAAACTAATAGTATTCACCAATTTTATCACTATTAAGACTGTTAAACTTAATTTAAGGTTACAGTGTGTGATCATAACAGCTCAAATTAAGCTCAAACTTTGATCCTCAATAACTTTTAAGGTTTTCACGCTACAGCAATTCAGAGAGTGAATTCTGATAGCCTGACATAACCTTATTATGCTGCCAAGAGCTTTTCATTACATCATCAAAACTCTAATTTTGATGATTTTTCTTGTAACTCATCTTTTCTGTCGAAATTCAATATTTTAAACTTCAAACCTTGATTTCAGGGGGTTATACCCTGAATTTAATAATAAAAATTACATCATTCTTCACGAATGAACTAGTAGAATCCAACTGTATACTTTTTTTAAGTTTGGACTACTTTCACAACAAAGTGGTCAACAGCTCTGTTGATTTTTATCAATATTTCCTCATAAGTCTTAACCTTGTTTATAATTTGCAAAATAAAGTTCATATCTGTGTTCTTACAGTAATTACGTGGTAACTTTATTTTTGGTTCATCATTCTAGCATGTATAGTTTAGAAGATATTAGCTATGATCACTGAATATATGCGTTGACCAAAAAAGTGCATATATTCAGGATAATTCCTTAAATATTGATTTTGGGAATTAGCTTATTAATTGTTTTATATGTGGATTTTTGTGGGGAATCCACTGGTACAATGTATTTCACATGTTGTTTCATTAGTTTCTGAGATAAATAAGTTTTTATGGTTTTTATAAGGTATTATGCCTTATAATTCCTTAAATATTGAATTTACAGATATGCCATAAAAATGGTATATGTGTATTTTTCCATGGGGAATCCAATGGTAGAATTTATTTCACATGTTCATTAATTGGTTTTTAAGTTAAACCAATTTTAGTACCAATTTATGGTATTTTTTGTATATTTGAGTAATTATTTTTAGTGTATAATTATTCTAATTAATTTTAATATAATTATATTAAAGGTATAATTAGTATTAATCTTTTTTGTGACCTCATTGGATATGTGGTCATATCTCAAAGGCTCACATAATGGGAAGAAGAAAAATCTGGAAAAGAAGATACCATTTGAAAGTCACTCAAACTCATGAAATTGATTAAATAATGAGAAAATGTGGTAATAACCATTTTAAGACAACTCTCACACCAATGAAAAGTAATATAGAAATATATATATTGCAACAGACAATGAACAAAAAGAGTACAAAAGCCTACATGAAGAACATAGCTCAGACCTAGAATCATTTCAAAAAGTACCCCTGATAAATGCTGAATTTATTTTGAAGCTTTTTCAATAATTTTATCCATATCTTTGGATCTTATCTCAAAGGAAAAAATTCCTTACAAAATATTGGAAGTTATTCTGTAGTAGTTGGAAACGTATTCATGGGAATTACTGGAAATATTAAATAAATTTGAAGATTCCTGGAAGATACTGTTAGTAAGACATGTATCAAAACATAAAGAAAACAAAAACTTGTTCCTAGTAACAATTAATGATTCTTATTTTGGGAGATATGGTCTATTTTTGCAAAATTATTCTCCAAAATTATTTCTTAGATTGTCCTTCCTCATCCAAAATGAAATTAAGTGTCTTTTCATATAAGAGTCATTTTCAAAGAACAGGAATTAAACTCTTATTTTAGTCATTTCATTCCCTGAATTAGTACTATTGAATCATACATATCACTCTAAACATTTAAATGGCAATGTGAAAGACAAAGGGATCTTATGGGAAAGTAGAATCACAGCCAATTGTAATAAAATCAAAAGATATTTTGTTAATTGTGGTTAAAAACTTTTTTTCAATGATTTAAGTTGAGCCAGACGTACAATAACAGAAAATGAAAACTTTGGCTTTTTCCTGATAATTAAGATGTATTTTTAAAATCATGAGAACTTTGTTCAACTGAGAAATGAATGCATCAACATAATTAATGATTGGAGAAATAACTTAATTGTCCATAAAAGAGAAACTCACAATTCTGGTTTAATCAGATAAGAGTTTAAAGAATAAATCGTATGCGATGAAAAATTCATTATTGAGTTGATGGTTTTCAATAAACTATTTTTTAGAAATGGGTGGGAACATATATACTATTTATTGAGTAAAGAATACAGATTTTACCAATTTAAGTGAGAAGACCTTAAGAGATAATATAAGATTGAATTCAGAGTAGGAATCAACATCTATGCAGTTAATATTTACTTTCTTGAAATAAATTTGGGACTTTATTGAGTGATTGTGGAATATAAAAAACCAAATTACCTCCTAATAGCTCAATTACACAGGTATTTGTATATTTACTTTGAGATTTTTGACACTGTATTGTTATCTTTTTTAGAGAAATCTCATATTAAACATTACTATTAAAAGCCTTGAAACATTGAGAAATCCTGAAACAGCACAAAAATATTTTCCCAAATCAGAGAAACATATTTTAGCTTTGATTTATCACTTGTTTGTTGAAAAGGACGATTTGAAGAAATTTAAAATAAGGTTGACACAATGATTAAACATGTTTATTTTCCTTTGGAAATAAAATCTCTCAGAAAATACAAATATTGATAGGATACTGGTAGATAAATATCATCAATAATTTCTAAATCAAAAACTCACCCAATTGGATTCCAGCAAAATCCCTATTTTAATTTGCTAGACTACCATCATAAAAAAATAAACAAAGCAGAAAAGACACATGTATTGAAAGATTTTTTTAGGTTTGAATGATCATTTTGTCTATTTGAAGGGAGGTGGTTAAAAGAAGGCCTGATAACTGAGCTAGTAGGGTGGTACCACATGCCTCAGATCTGGTGATGCCAAGTATTGCTACATCTATCTTACAATCAGAATTGAACACACAACATTGCCAGATCTGAGGCCTGTGGTACCACCGCACTGGCTCACACATCACTAAAAGGGCTGACGTTTCAGATGCAACGTCGCGCCGATGTTGCAGTGACGTTGCATGAAAATGGTGCTGAGCTGACACTAAATATTGTTGTTATCACCATTCTCCAAAAAAAACAGAATGTTTGATAAGATTGTTGAATGGTTTGCAAATCAAAGGAAAATTTGAAACACTTTGCTATCTTCTTGTGAGGAATCATAAATTATGCAAAGAGACAGAAACAACTTAGCAAATGAAAAAGAAGTAAAAGGCACATGACAATAAAAAAATAGACAATGGTTTTTCTTATATCTTAAACTCTTGGCCAAGTGGTATGCCGCTGATACAAGTCCTTCAGTAGAAAATTGTTACTTCTCCTGGGCTTTACATATTTATCAAATCCTGGTTGTAGAACACATCCAACCGCAAACACATGTTTTGTGTTAATACAATGAGCTGGGACTACAACAAAGCATTTGGATGGCAATTCTGGTCTATGGTTCCATTGAAAGCCCTCCTGCAAAGACATGGCATTGAGAATCACATATAATTTTAATAGCCTTTCGATTAGCGATTTGAGATTAGCACTTTTGAAATTGGAAAAGGTTAGAAGCATTTGCTTGTCCGTTAATTGTATTTGGATCAACATTGCACAGCCTTGTTGTCAAGAAAATAACAATAAATGAACAACGAAAACTTGGCTGTGTTGAAAACAAAACTGAGTGAATATGTCAGCCTGTGACTCAAAACCAGAGCACAAGCATGACAACCAAAATACCATCAACCAATGGTATAGCCAAGATACCACCAAAACATGGACCTGAGCCAAATAAGCTCAAAAGGTATCAAAAGAAAGAGGAAACTCACCTCTTTCTGAAAATACAAGTCCCATCACCATAGGACAAGAAAAAACAAAGTTATTGCTGAGCATAAACCTTAATTTTCACCTCTCATCTGAAATCTAGAAGGAGAGGCTTAACCCCATCAAAGGGGTATTAAAAATAAAGCTCTAAGCCAGGGCTATCCAATGGTACCAGCCAAACTGAGCTAGCACCAATATTACTGGAGTTATGGTCAATTTCAGGCCAAATAAGGGTGAACAAAACATTCACCTCTCATTTAACTTCTACAGTTTTAGTGTGGGATACCTGAAGTGGGGTATTTTTGGAAAGAGCACAATCAGGGCTATCTGATGGTGCCATCCATTTCCCGATATCTCAACTAGAACAAAAGTTATGGGGCAAACCAGCTCAATACAGCTTTTTGCCTAAAACACGCAAATGTACAAAAATCTTGTACATGGGATAACTTTGCCATATTTAATGATACCCATATCAAATGAGGTACCATTTTGTAGAGCACATACAGGGCTACACACTGAACCAACTTTGAGGTTGATATCTCAAGAATTGACAAAGTTATGGCTGCTTTAAGGTCAAAATCCCACCTGCTGTCATATACAGCCTTACCGTGTGACAATATCCCATAACCATGAATATGAGGTGTCAAATAGACGAAGAAGCATGTTTTACTTCAATACCTCATATGTCAGTCAATACTGGGGTCCCATACAGTTTCTGTACGGCATTCTACATGTCATACACGTCAGAATCAGGCTGTGAGGTCCCCAGATGAAAATTTTCACCCTGTATTGGTGAAAACGGCCCAGATGTGGTTTTGAAAACACATCTGAGCCCAATACAGGTTATACAGGTTGTTTGAAAACCACAAGCCAGTACCAGAAAGTGAAAAAATCTTCACTGCCTCTACGTGGAAAGGTCTAGTACCCTTTCCACCCCATTTCAGGATAAAAAGGAGGCTTTTCACTGCCAGAATAGCTTTCCTCATCCTGCTCTTGAATAACCTACGTATTAAACTGTCAAAAACAGCTTTACTCTTGGTTAAGAATCAGGTATACTCTTAAATTCAAAGTATTGTAATCTTTATTATTGTAACCCAACAGGTAAAGCTGCACCCAGGGCTTTCAACAGCGCTCACCACCACTATATCTCTATAGTAAAGCCCTTAATATCTTCATTTAATCATTTATTATCAACTTTATTATCTTTTAAAAGCTATTTTTTTACTGTCACAGTCATAGTTAAAGCCTGTAAATACTTATATACACCTTCATCATAGACTCATCCTGACACTTTGGGGGCCTGGCCATGTTTTAAACTTTTTTGGACCTTATAAGTAAGTTTTTTCTCTTATTTTCTATTTTCTGACAATTTTTTTACATTTTTTAGGCGTATTTTCTTTTAAAATATATATTTTTTATATATATTTTACTTTACTACTCATATTATAAGAGTATTTACGACGTGGTTAATACCCACTGGAACCTTTATTTTTGGCCTGTTTACATATAAAACACTTAAGCCATCAATAAGTCCTGTATTCTTGATTGAATAAGGACACCTCTGACTGAAAAATCATCAGTTGAGGCGTGGTTAAGTGTATTGTTAACTCAATTACACTTATACAGAGCCACTTATTCAGATTACACTTGAAAACCACAAGTGTATCTGTGGGATACTGGCACACAAACAGTGTGACAGGGTACCAAAAGCTGTAATTCTGACGTGGAATTTTTAATTCGATTACACTGTCATTATACAGGGCATATTGTAGTAACATACAAGCCCAGAGGCCAATCCCAGACGTGAAAAACCAGCATTCTTGAGAAGTCTTAACTGACATACGCCCTCCTTTTCCTGCCTTTATTCATTGGAAGAAAATTACATCCCACTTGAGACCCAGTCACAGGCCAACACATCAGTGACACCCTCAGAAACAGAGGGCAGCAAGGGCAAAGGAAAGAGGCACAGTGAAGGTCTCATTACAGCCAAAAGGTGGACACCCATAGCCACTCAGAGGAGTAGAAAACCACAAAACTCTGCTTCAATACAAGGTAAACCAACCTTAACCACTTGTACAGGAAAGATTACAATTATTAACCCAGTTGTAACTTCCAAAGGAAAACTGCCCAAGTCAGCAGACAATAAATTGGTACAAGGCACAGTCAAAGGTAAATACCCTAAGAACATAAAGTTTTTGACTGCTTGCAAACACTGATATGTCCCCTGCATACCTCAGAGATCTTGGCTTCCAAAGGAACCAGCCAGAGGACAGAGAAGGATTGTCCAGAACCAGAAGACCAGGAAGAGGACACCTTGGACACAGTGGTGGATGGCAAAACAATGAGGGAGATAATATCAACCTTGCCATTCACACTCCAATTCAACAGAAACCTCAAACCACAGGACTGGAAGGATATGGATCAAGTTCTTCAGATCCACCAACTCCTCAAAGACTTATTTTAATGGAGCATGGACAACAAGAGGTTCAACCTAGCAAATCACTGGGCAGAACTTGGATCAAGTTGCCAGAAGATCTGTCTCAAAGAGATAGACTTCAAAGACCTTATGGTAATCACCAAAGGTTGGAATCCTACCAGGCAGCACAGACTCCTGGAGGGAAGGGCACAGAGGATAAGGGATAATCAAGCCACTATCCAAGCAATAGAAGAACAATTAACCCAGACAGGGCCTACTCAGATTCCTTCAGGTTCACAAGGAGCAGGCCAAATCAGCTCTCCAGTGGCTTCACACCATTCAGAAACCAGCAGATCAGTGGCCAAGAGTCACCATTCTTCACAATTCCAGGACGTTTCCAGGAGAATACAAGGAAACAAGGGCAAGAACAAAGCCTCCTTCAACAAGAGGAGGAAAGAGTCAGACCCCCTGATCCAGAAGCTGTTAGATTTGGTAAAAGAAGTACACAAGAACCAGAAGTAGTTGTAAACCACTCTAGAATCAGTAGTCCTAGTAATAGAAACATTACCCCCACTCAGACTTAAAATAACATTGTCACATCTGAGAGTAACACAACAGTGATGCACTGTGGTTACAAATGTCCCAATATGCTGAACAATCTGCAAAGCAGTTTGCAGAAATTAAAGCTAGCCAAGAGAGGATGAGACAAACTCAAGCCTCCTTGGAACAAATAGTTAAGAATCTTCAAGCAGGATATGCTCAACTGAGAAAAGCCTCTGAAGAAACCAACAAGAGACTGAATATATTCTTTGAAGAACAACACCACAGCACAAGGGACAGGGAGTGCCTGGATCAAGACATTAACAAATTGTTTAATGCCTATCATAGCTTGAAGCCCCAACCACAAGGCCAAGCTATGGAGAATCCATATCAACAAGATGACATCAAACCAGATGCCATGTTGTTGAATAAGGCAAGATCTCCATCACAATACCAGGATGGAGATGGCATGTCTTATTCAGAGAAGGAAGCCTTGAAACAGCTTCCTGAGGCCTCAAACTGGCCCAAATTCTCTGGATCAGGAGAATATTATCATATGGAACTCATAGATTATATTGATGGACTCTTCATTGATGTACCAAGCATACCAGACTACTGGATTACTGCTAGATTGAATACTGCATTTAAAGGTCATGCAAGTATATGGTACACAGAAATGAAAGAAAGCCATGGCAGAAGAAACTGGCCATGGTGGAAGAGTCAAATCATCCAAAAGTACAGTAATGGAACTTGGATATGGCAAAAGACCATGACATTTGAGAAAGACAAATACTCTGTGGACAAAGATCCATATGAGTGGTCTCTTAGACAGTCTAAAAGACTTAAAGCCATTGATCCTCAGATGAACATCCAAATGAGGAATCACAAACTTCTGACACAACTGCCAGGAGAACTAGAACATGCAGTAAAATGCAGGTGAAACCAAAATTGCACTCTAGATGACATTGCCAACACCCTACAAGACATAAGGAAAAGGACAAATATAGGGAAATTCACCACATATAAGAGCAGTGGTTTCAAAGAGAAACAACCTTTCAGGGTAGAGTTTAAAGACAAACCCAAAGAAAGAGTGGCAGAAGTGGCAAAGAAGAGAAATTCTTGTCACAATTGGGGTTCAACAGACCACTATGCCAACAACTGTCCAAAGGCAAAGAAAAACGTCTATGCCATAGAGAAAGTCCCTGAGGAAGAACCTCCAACAGAGGATTCTGATTCAGACTCTATGGATGATGCCATCAGAGAACCATCTGAGGATGATCAAGACCCAAGAGAAGAATTTCTAGTGGAATACCAAGAAGAAACCCCACTGGAAATCCAGGACATACAGTTGGAAGCAGGCACGCCACAGGACACAGCTAACAAGAACTTGTGCAAACACACACAAGATGCACAAACATTCCTGGTTACACCAACCAAAGGAATGGCATATATACATGGGACAGCCACAAAAATGACTCTTTGTATTGACAATGCTCAGCATCCACTGATCATTGATAGTGGAGCACACTTCTCCATAGTGGCCAGAAACTATCTGGATACCCACTTCCCAAACTGGGAAAAACAGCTCTTGCCCACTAAGGCAAAGAACTTTAAAAGTGCATCAGGGAAGATGACTTCCATTGGGACAATTATCAAAGAGATAATTATACCCCACAGGAAGGGTAATATCAGACTCGACCCAGAGTTTGTAGTGCTTAATGATGCCCACATCCAAGGGTTCTTACTGGGAACAGACTACCAGAGGATGTATGGCATAGATATTTATAACAGTAAAAACAGGCACATTACCATTGGTACCAACAAGGAAAAGAAATTTTCACTTGATATATACCACATATCTTCTCAAGATGGACTAGAAGAACTTATGAATGAATTCAGAGAGGGAAAGTTTAACACTACCTTCACCAGTAAACAAAAACTAAGTTTACTGAAGATTCTGAGAAAGAAAAGACCAGCATTTGCCATTGGGCAAGATCAAAGGCCATGATATAGAACTATATCTGGATGTGGAAAGACCTTATCCACCCAAGCTTAGGAGACCTCCTTATCCAGCAAGCATGGAAACCAGGAAAGAAATTGAGAAACATATCAATAAACCCTTGGACATGGATTTCATCAGGAAGATTGGACATAATGAAATAGTGGAAATCACCACCCCAGTCGTAATCACCTTGCATGATGGCAAGTCTGTACTGTATGGAGACTTCAGAGGTCTGAATAACTACACAAAAGCAGACAGGTACCCTATACCCAGGATACCCCATGACTTGGATAAACTGGAAAAAGCCAAATACATAACCAAAATGGATCGTATGAAAGGCTTCCACCAAAATGGAGTTAAACCAAACTCCATGAAATTACTCAGAATAATATGCCATATGGGTATATATGAGTATATCAGGATGCCATTTGCATCCAAAATGCACCAGCCCACTTCCAAAGGATGATGGACACAATATTTCAAGAAGAAATATTGGAAGGCTGGATGGTGGTATATATTGATGATATCATTATAAGCTCACAAACATGGGAAGACGATGTACATTAAATAGACAGAGTTGTAAGAAAATGTACACCCATTAATCTGAAAATTTTACTGAAAAAGTGTAATTTTGGCCAACAAGAGCTACTGGCTCTAGGACATAAATTCTCATGTCTTAGTCTGGCAATTGACCAGAATAAAGTAACAGCAGTACTGCAAAAGCCAGTACCAAAGAGCATCAAAGAGATGCAATCTTTCCTTGGGTTTGCTAGCTACTATAGAAAACAAATCAAGAATTTTTCCCACATAACTACTAGTTTATACAAGTTGTGTTCAAAAGACGTAGTTTTTGAAATCACCAAGGAAAGGAGAGATGCATATGAGAGGATCAAATATGAACTCACAAATGCACCTGTGCTCATCTTACCTGACTTTCAACTACCATTCAAGTTATACATAGATGCAGCATGTAGTCAAGGCCAAGGAGCAGCCCTTCAGCAAAGACAAATTGTGTATGGTGAACCAAGAGAAGGAGTAATTGCTACATCTCTACGCAACTGAAGGATTCAGAAGCCAGGTATGGGGCCACCCAGACTGAGTGTCTATGTCTAGTCTGGGCTCTAGAAGAACTCCATTATTATCTGGAGGGTGCAGTCTTTGAAGTCTACACAGCCTGCACAGCCTTGAAGTCCTCACTGAACATGAAGACTACAAATAGACACATGCTGAGATGGCAAATAGCCATCCAGGAGTATAGAGGGAACGTGACCATCATATAAAAAGAAGGTAAAAGTCATACCAATGTAGATGGCCTTAGCAGATGACCACTGGATAATGTCAAGAGAAATCCAGATTAAGACCCTGAAGTTGCAGCCAAAATCCCTATCCATTTCATGGAAATAGATAGGAGGAAGAGCTTCAGATTTTCTGAATGGGCACCAGAAAGTGGTACTCTTGACAGTGGAAACACTGATTCAGAGGGGACAGAAACTCCCATATTGGGAATAAGTTCCTCTGAACTGCACAATGAATTTTTTAGTGCAGTACTGAAGTATTATGCCAAACACAAACAGTGTGGCATACTACTACAACTCCTTCAAGAAAAGTACAGGAGTCCAGAACTGGAATCCCAGATGGAAGAACCCTGGTTGAAAGCCTTTAAAAATAACAAGTTATTCCCCATAGATGGCCTGCTCTACCACAGAGAGAAACACACAAGTGCACTCACAGTGGTAGACAGAGACCACAACTCCTTGATCCTGCAGGAATGCCATGACTGCCCCTATATGGGACACATGAGTGAAGACAGGACCAAGGAGAGGGTAGCAAGCACAGCTTGGTGGCCCAAGAGGGAACAACAGTTGAGTGAATACATCAACACTTGTGAAAGATGCCAAAAGGAAAATAGGAAACATGGGAAGGAGTATGGGTTACTTCAACACATAGAAGAACCCAAACACCCATGGGAAACCATCAACATGGACTGGGTTACAGGACTTGTCACAGGAGGCAAAGAAAACTACAATGCCTGCTTAATCATAGTTGATAGGTTCAGCAAGAGCATGAGGTGTCTACCATGCCACAAGGAGGACACAGCCATGGATACTGCTCTGCTCTTTTGGAATAACATCATATCAACCTGTGGAGTCCCTAAGATCATCATTAGCAATAGGGACCCAAAATTCACATCTGAATTTTGGACTAACTTGTATGACATGCTTGGAACCAAGGTTGCTTTTTCCACAGCTTACCATCCGCAAATAGATGGCCTAGCAGAGAGGATGATTCAAAAAATCACCAGGGCATTTTCTGTGTGACTGGCAGGCCAGTCATACCTTATGCCTCAAATGAGCCTGGAATCTTGCTTATAAGTTCCTGAGGGGTGAAATATAACTATGTCATGAAAAAGCAATAGTTTGGAAATTCCATCATATTGAGCTTGGGGGAAGTTCATATTATATTAGAGGAAACTATTTGAAGTTTCTATAATTTTAATCATGTTCAAATGAAAATATCATAGCTATCAAAACTCTTTTCTTGGTATTAGAGGTTTAATTATCTATCCCTGTGATTTATTGAATTATTTTTAGCTTCATTAAAGTGAGATAACTTTGTGAATATCTGTTTTTGGATGTTCATAATGGAGTGCCATAGAAAACATAGAATCACACCACAATCATAGGATATATATGAAAGGGAAATATTGATATAACTAGAGAGGGGAACTTTCTATCCAGAAAGGTTAACTAATATGGACTAAAAAATGTATTAAGATCACAAAGAACAAGTATTGTAGTTCTTAATAATGTCAAATATAAGTAATAAATTAAATCCTCTACCATACTTAAGGTACATGAAATCACATTTCAGGTTGAGAAATTGGTTTTAGGGATTAACTGAAGGCCAAACTGCCAACATGCTTTAATAATTTTTAGGAGCTCTTACTAACATGAGATATTTCAATGAATTCTTTACCAATAAAACTTTCAGAGCTATTTAGACCCCCCAAACCCATATAAATTTGACCATTTCACAGGGTTTCACTGAGGATTTCATACAAAATACCCCTAACAGAGTTTTACAAAAGGATCAGGGAACTTATTGGAGCAGCTGGAGAAAACAAGCCCCAAAACATGGAAAAATAGAAGGGGGATTTCCTGAGGTCCAAAAGTAGCTATTTTGGCTAGGCTTGGGAGTTTTATTCAATTGGACATAGTAGAACCCAAGAAAAAGTTCCCACTTAATGGAATGAATATTCTATAAATTTCTGTGAAAGTGATTATGTATTATACAGGTGTTCAGACACCCAGAACCTATTATTTTTCCCAAGTTTGGCGATTTCACAGGGTTTTCACTTGGTTTTGCATGGTAAAACAACCTAAATAAGAGCTCCCACTGTTTTTGGGGGGTTGTTTGCAGTATCTGGAGCAAACAACTCCCTGAAACCATGGGAGAATACACCAGGGGGATTCCCCAGGGTCCAGAAAGCCTGTATTTGACAGTTTTGGGGGGTTTTACTCACTTGAGCATAGTACAGCTCAAATAAAAAACACTTCATAGAGTACTGTGAAACGTAGTCTGTATTCAAAATACATTTATACTCCAAAAACCTATACTATGGCACAAATCTGGCCATTTTATATGTATTTCAGGGTAAAGCCCCCAAAATAAGTTTGCCTATGGGTGTGGGTTTTTTTTATAGTAGCCATAGTGAAAACGCCCCCAACCCTGTGGGAGAAAACACTAGAGGTATGTCCCAGAGTCTAGAAAACCCATTTTTGACAGTTTTAGGGGATTTGACCTGATTGGCCACAATAAACCCCAAGAAAAATGGCTAATTTGTTGGAAAAATATACTAAAAGGTTCCTTGCCAATTATTCAGTATTTGAAAGCCTTTTGAACACAAAAAACACTTTTGTGGTGCAAATCAAGCCATTTTACAGGTCTTTCACCAAGATTTAAAAATCAATTCTTCCCAAATAAGCCTTGCAAAAGTCCAGGGGTCTATTTTGGTAGCATGATAAAACAAGTCCCTAAACCCAAGGGATGGTCCTGGGTTCTAAGACTCTATGTTTGTCCATTTTGGAAGGGGGTTCAATTAATTAAACATATCAAACCCCCAAATATAAATGATTAACAAAATTATGTCAAGAGAATTCTTGAGAGATTTTAAAAGCCCCAAAATCTATTTAAAGGCACAAATCTGGGCAGTTAATGGGGTTTTCACTGATTTTTCCATAGTAAAACCCCTAAAAAGGGGTCTCCTCTTCATTTATTGTTTTATTCCATTTTTTATTTTTCAATACTATTAGGTATTTCAAAAAAAATAAATTTTATCAAAATTTTTCTCTGTGGGTGATCTTAACAAGTAAGTGTTTCAATTTTTTAAACAAGCTTGATGATCCTATGAAAGAAAATAGTTTTGATAATAGCTATTTAAATCAACTATAGATTAAAAGTATTGGGAATTTACAGAATGATTTCATGGTGTTTATTATGAACTTTTATGCTCAAAAGCTATAGAAATAAAATTAATATTTTACCTACAAGAATAAAGATTTATTTTGACATATTGATCATGAAGGGAAATGTTCAAAAAAAGGCCTTTCAGGCTCAAGTAACAGGTTAAATTGATTTTCCATATTTTACTATATTTATTGCTTTTGAGCTCATCTAAGGTATATTTTCTGAATGATTGCATTTATTGTCAGTATATAGCCTCATGAACTTTATCTTTTAAGGCAAGATGCAAAAATAACTTGTAAAATAGTGCAGAAACATCAATAATAATTTTATATCAGGGGAACTTTAAAGAAACGTTTTAAGAATTATTTGTACTGCGCTTTCAGATAAAGTTTCGATCGCTTGTTGATCCAAGGAAGCTCGAGCGGATGTAGAAGCGACTTTAGCAGCAATGGCAGCAAGTCGCTCCTTAAAAATTTGTCGACTAAGTATTATTTTTGACTTCTCCAATTCTTCATCGGCATTGGGAGCCTTTTGTGCTATATCATTTGTTGACTCGACTTGAGGCATAATATCGATTGAACTAGTTGTCACATTGGATGTGTCTTGAGCCACATTAACTTGAGCAGATGAACTGGTAACAAGTGATGAGGGACTCCCTTCTGATTAGTAGCTAATGCCGTCAGTCGTTGGCTCAGTGTCAATTTGGGAGGTTGAGATGGGTTTGGAGAGGATGTTTCTGTCACTGTCTCAGATGGTAATAAATAACAACTGAGGACTCAATGAAGAGTGGTGACTTCTTTGAGCAGGTTCTCTAGATAAGGATTTGGATCACTTGACAAGCGCTTGAGACTTTCCCAATCTATCGCTTGTAAGGTTTGATGGTGCATAGCCAAGCGATCAGACATGATTGAAACCAATTTGGCATGTATTTTGTTCTGACGCTCTTGATAATCTCTCTTTAGTTTATCAAAATCCACAACCATGACGGCCTGTTTTGGGCTCAAATGACATCGTAAACACTCCCGAACAAAAGGAATTAAGCTGATCAATGTCGACAAAGGTTGTGATGCTAGAGCTAAGAGGGGATGGAAATGAGATCAAGATTATGTCAATATTTTGTGAATTGAAAAATAAAAAAAACTTACTAAGATGTTTGGCTGTAATATTTTTTAAACCTGCGGATCGGATGGCGCCTGCCCCTAATACCACTTGGCAAGCTCTTGAATTGAACGCTTTGAGAAATTCAATTATTTTTCCCATTGTATCGGTTGTTAATATTGAAAAGGTCATTACAATCTTTCTCTCCATTTTTGATAAGTGAGATAAGGTTCTTCAAACTTTACTTTCCAAAAGATTGCAGGGTGAGGATCATTAAGTGAGTAAAGGGTAGTTTGATTAGGAGCAGCTCTAACAACTATACCTTCAAGAGGGGTATGAAGATTGGGCCAACCATCAAGTGGAATTTGAGAGAAATGATCTTTAACTTGATTTAAGCTATTCAAACTGATACAAGGAGTTTGATGGAAACCCCAACGTTTTGCACATTGAGCGACTACACTTGGGGGGTAAGTAGTGAATTGTTCTTCAAATTCATCATTGGTTAATTCAGCAATAGTGGTTGCGTTAGCATTCCAAAGCTCTTGGGCTAATTGAGGCCTAGTTAAAGAGACAGAATTAAGATGACGATTGAGCCAGCGTTGAGCAATCAAAGAATGAGTTTGAGGTTGATCTAAATCATAAGGGCTTGATTCAATGGTAGCATGTTGATGTGATTAATAGATTAGATGAATCAATAGCTGAGATGAAGATGATGCAACCATTTGTTTTAAGAGTTAGATGATAAGGGGGTAACGTGTTTTTTTCTAAATTTTCCCACTAAAATAACAATAATAAATGAAATGTAAGTTAAAAAACAGAATGAATGAATAAAAAAAGAATTTGAATACTTAAGTTGAATTGATATCATTAATATTAAAGAATTTATCATAACCCTGAGTTAAAATTTCATATTTCCCAAGACCTAATTGAAGATTTGATTGAGGGGATTGATGAGTAAATAAACCACAAGATAGAGTAGGAAAAGGACAAGTCTGATTTAGATAAATATGTTCTAAGATGATCCAAGATTTGATAGAAATAAAAGCGATTGAAGTATTTGAGGTATTTGGATTGACTAAAGGTACATTAAAAATCCTAGAGCGAATGAATTTTTGAATTTTTAAATTTTGAATATTATAAATATTCTGATTATGTGGATCTTGTAGATCATGATGATTTTGAGATTGATTTAACTGATTTAATAAAGGTTTGGTTTTGTTAATTTTAAGATAAATTTTGACAATTGGATGTTTTTTGATTAGATTGTGGTTGATTTTGATGTGATAGTTTTGAATTAGAGGAACGTTTGAACTAATAAATCAATTAAAAAAACCAGCAGAGAAGCTAACTGCTATCTATTATACCGTGCAATGTAACTGATATACCATACACGAAAACAGTTAATACTTTCAGTGTATAACTGTGATGGATGCGATGGAATAATATTTAATTTCACATGAAATTGTTATGTTTAGGAATGATTCAAAGAGTGACCTAAAAAGTTGGAACTGATTAAAATCGATTTCGACCATTTTGAATGTAATAGAAATACCCTACTTAGCTAATCTTTTAATTTTTGTTTTTTGTCATATTTCATTATTCTCTCAGGTCGGCTGAAAGTTTTGGTCATTATGATTGAAGGATCTAAATATTTTAAATTGTGTTCTTGAGTGAAGAGGGCTTTTGAAATTTGAAATGAGGCTCCAAAGTGTGTTATCGATGGATATTTTTTGAGTATCAAAGGGGGTGATGTAGTTTGATGTTTGATTTGGGAGGTTTTCCACAAAACCTCTATGATTCCATTGAACTTTGCAAAGTCAAGGAGAAAATCAAAATTGGGAAAAAGAAATCCATGCCCAAAAGTGTTATGAGGTGATTGGAGGCATTCAAAAGTATCTGCATTAATGAAAGAAAACAATCCATAGGTCCAGGGATTGAAATCATGTTGATCAACATGGATTTCATTGTGAAATCCATTATGAGTGATGATAACGTTCAAAAAAATCTGTTTATTTTCTTCTATTGCAGCTAAGGGCCATTGAGATTCATGCCAAGATGGTAAAGAGGCATCTAGCATGAGTCTTGAGTTACTGGCTGGGGCAACCTGGCTGAAATCAGCGATACGATTAAAAATAAAGTTATTATATGAAGATAACTTTTCATGATTTATAGTGTCTTCTTGAAGTTGCTCAGGTGTAAGACCTTTCTTGAAGGCATAAACACCTGTATTCCGAATAAGTGATCTCATTAGTTTTAAATTGTGGAAGGTTAGTATTTCCCTACCTGCACTCTTGTCCTTGTCTGATCCAGCTCGGAACCCAACTCCTTTCATTATACCAGAAATTTTATTTTTATTTTTAATTGGCTGACGATTTTGACCTAATTTCAGTAGAGTCAAAATTATATTTTTAAGCTCTTGAGTTGTTTTTGATGAATTGACTAAGTTGTGAACACAAAAAATCATCAGTGACTTTTTATTAGCACAGTCAAAAACGAATTTAGGTTTTTCAGAAATTGAGGCCCTAGGTAAGAATAGCAGATTGGTTTTTGCTTTTGGGTAGACCTGAATCAAACAATCTTCAGTTGTTTGATTGGGATTTACTTGTAGTTCAGATTGTACTTGATGGATGGCTGCTTGATGTCGTCGCTGAGCTCGGTTTGTTTTTTTATTAAATTTAGGATTTTGTTGCAAGGAACCTTCAGACTTAAATTCAACAAGTGGGCCCTGGCGGCACCAATCAAGTGAATTTAAATTGTTAGATGATTTTGATCCTTCGGTAGAGTATTTTTGTTTATTTTGAGTCGGATGAGGATTTTGAGTTGGATGAGGTGAAATTAAAGAGCCATTATTTTTTGAAAAAATCTGTGGGCCCTGGCGGCACCAATCAGATATTTTTGAAGAAGGGGGATTTCTTGGAAGCATTTTGAGTTTGGATCTAGAAATTTTGTTAAATTAAGTAATTCATTGTTTGGGAAGGAAAAATTATTTTTATGGATGAGCAGAAGTAGGGTTAGGGTTATTAAATGATCTGTACACTGTGTAAAATGTGCAAAATGCAAAATTCAGTTCTAACACTGACAATGTACAGTGCCCTCCAATATAGATCCAAACACAAACTAGCGCGCATGACTTTTGAAACTCAACTCCTACCATCCACTGCTCTCTGACAACTACATCCTCTTCAACATTCACTTTTTTCTTGATTGATTTTTTGGTTTTCATCTCTTTTATCGCATCATCAAGGTTTTTTTCATTTTTCACTGTAAATTATTCAAAAGTATCAAGCCAAAAATAACATGTTGAAGGACTCTTAAACGACTCTCAATACTCGATTTTAAATCATTCTCAACATCACAATCCTATTACTCCATTCTCACATGTTGGTGCGATGATACTTGCAAGATGTTTTAAAGGAATCTTCGGTTGGAAAGTGAGACCTATATCATATTCATTCTTTTAAAGAGGATGATTCAATTTAAATAAAACTGACTTTATCAACTTTTAAGTTTTTAGTCTTGTAAAATGGCAGTGCAATTAATTTTGCCCTCAGAACATGGAATCCTCTCAAAATAACTTGAAAGCGAGCTGAAGAGGTGTATCAATCCAATTTCAAAGAGAAGAAAAGTTTATCACATCGTTATAATTGATATATAAAGTTGAAATCAATTCAGGGATAAAGAAAAGCCAGATTATTCATTTGAGCTAAGCAAGTGAAATGCACTCAAAATAGTTTTTGAAATTTCCTTTTGCTTTAAGCTCAACCATGCATGTTTTTCATTAATTTATCAGTTGGTTTTATCTGTTCAACTTTTTATTTACTGTTGAGGGTTAAATTTTAGTTTATTTCTCATAATAATGTTAAATAATTGCAAAAAACTTCATTGCATGTGTAACAGTTGTTGAGAGAGTCTCAGGACAAAAAACAAGCCAGCAAGCAGTTTATTTTTTTTGAAAAAAGCAGCTATTGAATAGCAGGAGAGCAAAAAAATGGGAAAAAAACTCCAATTTTAGGAGTGTTTGAAGGTTTGTTGGAGGGCACTGAAAAGCAGTACAAAAACCATATTGCTGATTTAAGACTCAGTGATTCAAATTGAATTTAGATTAAAGTACTCTACTTTACTTTACTTTATTTTACTTTAATATAGTTTAATTGAATAAGATTAAATTTAATGAAATTTGAACCCAACAAAATCAAATCAAATCAAATTTAAATTCTATTGAAATTCTATTGGAGCTCAAAGAAACTAAAAAATTGATTAAAAAACTGTACAGTACTACATTTATACTGTCAATAGAATTTCTCAATTTGGATCACTATGATGGGCTTTGCTTAATTATATATAATCACATGAGTTATTGGAGAGCTTGTTCAACAAGAAATTTACATAAAATAAAAAAGGAATTTTAATATATACTTTATTTGGAAATAATTTTTGCTCAAACCTGAAAAATTAAAAATAAATTATTATCATTTGTGCTGAGCAAAGTAAGCCAGAGCTAACTGGAATGTTTGTGTATTGCTTCTCACTTTTGTTTAATTATTTGTTTTTGAATTTTCCCTTTTAAAAACAAATTCATTAACATGTAGTGTATTTATTGAACAGATTTTGACTTTAACTATCTTCAATAATGTAGTATTGTACATGACTATTTGTTTGTGAAATCATATCATTAATGTTTCACACAATTATTTTTGGAACCAAACAAAACATAAGCTCTCACTCATTTATATCCAATTTGGAATTGTGGTATAAAGGTTCACCAAGGATTCATTCTTCCTCATCTCAGACTCTTCAGAGAGATATGATTGTAAGTACAACATAGCTAATATAATTTATGAAGAAGGTTCAAGACTTGTAACAGTAACATTTGTTGTTCGTGGAGCTGATCTAGGAAGAGACACAACATAGCTGGATACATTGGGGTTTTCTCTGTGAAAGAACTCTCCCAAGTCTAAAATGATTGCACAAGCCAAATCATATCTGGCGATACGAACTTCATGAAAAGACTGAGGTGAAGGGAAAGCAGATGAAATAAGATCACATATATACTGATTTAACTTTCTCCAAATAGTATCTTTTATTGGATGTGAGTTCAAGTGGTTTAACTGTGAAGCCAGCATTAATAATTGAAAGGAAGGGGAGACACCAAATTTGCGATGATCTTGAGGGCAAAGCATTAGCCCACGACAACCAGCAGCAAGGAATGAGGCCAGAATGTGATATGACGGTCGGATTTGGGGATCATTAATTTCCTTGACAATGAGCTGGTTTGCTTGGACTAATGAAAGGTTGGTAGAGCCACTATTGAGCTTCCACCTAAAACAAAGAATTGCAAATTCCTGGAACATTAAGTAGATGCTATTAATGAGATGGTTTAAATCTTCATGAGGATCTGAGTTGGAGCTTGAGGCCTTTTTTTAGTTGAATGACCTTTGATACCACTAATTCCTCTTGAGTTGATTTGATTAACACATGAAGTGAAATACTTCATAGCACGGTAATCCTGAGAGAGCTCAAGAGGAACATCTTCCTCAAGAACATTAATAATAGGTAAAGTTAGATCTTCATGTACCAATCCAATGCATTGGAAGAATAACCTGGACCAATTCCAGTGTGCATGACGTGAGGGCAGACAGAGATATTTCCAGAAATGATATAAAGGGTGTGATTGATTATTTCATTCTTGGGTCTTGATGTAAGGGAAATTGACAACTTCAGGATCATAAAAAGGTTCATTGATACTGTGTTCAAAAATACCAGGATCTATAAATTACGGCCAAATATTAGGGGTATTTCAGTATAAATAAAGAAAGAGACTTACAATCTGTTTGGAATTGATCAAGCCATGCATCAGCCAAGGTATTCTTATCAGAAAGGAATTGTATACTACAGGTTAGAGTGGTGGTAAAGGAAGCTTCTTGTTCACTTTGTTGATAGCGCTTTTCCATCAAATAATGAATGGCTTTCTGAACCAAGGAGTCATGGTGTGCCCCAATATTGTTTGCAAGCGTATGAATACTCCGCAAAAATAAGATGGCATGTTGAAAGAAAATAGGTGAGTTTGGGTCATTGTTTGGAGCCATGGAATTAAATGTTGAGGGGTTTGGATTTGAAGAGGCCTGGTGTGACATTGTCATGGCACGGTTTTGAGTAGAGACTTGGGAATCAATCTGGGTGGGGTTATTTTGTGGATTCATGAAGGATGAGCTGGGAATTGGACTATCATTATTATTGATAATGACTGGAGTTATTAAATTCCCTGATTGATTATCATGTGATGATATAGAAAACAGGGAAGTAGAAGTAGCCGATGAAGAAGTTGGTAAATTAAGGCAAGGTGTGTCATTGGATTGTTGGTTGAGGTGAGGAATATTATCTATACAACCGGAAGCCAGGGGTATCACTGAACTACATGAAGATAAAGTGGCTGAATTTGTGGAGATAGGAATTGATGATGCTGCTATAGAAGATGGGTTGAGATTGGGTAGATTTTGATTAGATGCACTATGAATTGGCAGGTATGATGATGAGATGATTGGATCAGAATTTAAGGGAGCCTGAGATGAGTTACTTTCATTTGTTGGATGATTTATATTTTCAATCTCCAGAGTTACATTTGTTTGTGACTGTGTATTCTCATTACTTGATTTGGGATTAAAAAGAGTTTGTATTCCAATTTATGCTGCTCATTTTAAAAAATCATCAGGAATTTTATTCAAAAGTTAAATTTCTCATAAGATGAAAATAACTTACAACTATCCTTGTTCACATTGTTCTCTGGGTTTTCCTGTACAGCTTCAAATTGGGTGCGTTTGTGTGTCTTATCTTTTTTCTTTGAGAATTTTTTACGTTTTGGCAATAGGCTAGTATTACCTATTATTATACCACTTTCTGGTGGAAGTGTGCTTCCATCTTCAATACCTAGGGAAATTATTGAGGTGAATAAGTATTAATAAAGGTCAGATTGAATCACAAGGAAGCCTCACATTTGATCTTTGAGATGAATGAGCTCATAAGAGTTTCCATGATCTTTCGGTTGTCAAACAGGGTCAAAGGATCCTCAATCATTTTTTTGAGTCGCTTAACCTTCTTTTCCATGGATAACAAAAACTCTTCCTGTGTTAACTGAACCTTTTCAACATTGAAAATGGGTGGTTGATTTGTGGATGTAGTCGAATAGGTTTGGTTTTCATTCAAAAAAGGAGGTTGTGTTGGATATGTTGATTCCAAAAATTGTTCCCATGATGGAAATTCTGGAATGAGATCAGGATCTGGAACACATGGATTTCTTGATAAATCCAGCTCATCAGTTGACATTGACAGTCTATGATGTTTGGCACTGGATATTAGACTATTTGTTATAGATTCTGTAGTGAGGGGATGTGGTTCAGGATTAGATGAGGATTGGGTTTCTGAGGTGTGAGAGTCACTAGAATCACAAACCATGTTATTAGAGGCTGATCCTGGTGAAATACTTAATGAAGAGGTTGAAGGATAACCTTTTGAATTGAATATCATTGAGGGAATTGCAAAATAATGTGAGTTTTCCAAGAAGGAGGGATGCACGAGGGCAATTGGGATCCCAAGGGTGGTATATATGCCCGAAAAGTCTTGAATTTTTATATGCTCTTCATACTTTAGTATGACCGATACAGTAATACACAATGGTTCCCTGTATGATTCAATGACTCACCATTCATTCAAAAACATCAAAGAATCTATAGTGCAGACTTTGTTGGTACTTACCTGTATTATAAGTCATCTAACAGGAAAATACAATCAGAAAAGTTTGTTTAGGTATTTTTACAACAAAAAATTTCAGAAAAATCATATTAAATTTCAATTGGGGAACCAAAACACCTGTACGATCTGCATTTTGCAATGGGGCATTGTTTGTGGCAGCTATAACAAACAACCCCCCGTATGAAGAATAATTGGCTACGGGGGGTTGTTCGTGGCAGTTATAACAAACAGCCCCCTGTATAAAGAATAATTGGCTATGGGGGGTTTTCTTGGCAGCTATAACAAACAACGCCCTGTATGAAGCATAACTGGCTACGGGGGGTTGTTTGTGGCAGCTACAACAAACAACCCCCCATATGAGGAATAATTGGCTATGGGAGATTGTTCGTGGCAGCTGTAACAAACAACCCCCCGTGTGAACAATAACTGGCTACGGGGGGTTGTTTGTGGCAGCTATAACAAACAACCCCCCGTATGAAGAATAATTGGCGACAGGGGCTTGTTTGTGGCAGCTATAACAAACAACCCCCAATATGAAGAATAATTCGCTACGGGGGGTTGCTTGTGGCAGCTATAATGAACAACCCCCCATATGAAGAATAACTGGCTACGGGGGTTTTTTGTGGCAGCTATAATGAACAACCCCCCATGTGAACAATAACTGGCAACAGGGGGTTGTTTGTGGCAGCTATAACAAACAACCCCCTGTAGCCAATTATTCTTCATACACGGGGTTGTTTGTTATAGCTGCCACAAACAACCCCCTGTATGAAGCATAACTGGCAACAGGGGGTTGTTCGTGGCAGCTATAAAAAACAACCCGCCGTATGAAGCATAACTGCCTACAGGGGTTTTTGAAGATGCTATGAATTTACCCTTCATTGACAGGGTGTCCAAGCATATCTGCTGCAGTCAAACCCTCATGTGATAAGAACACCCTATGGTTCATCAACCCTGCTATTAGTGTTATTCAAAGAAGCTGATGTGAACCACCAGACAATTGGAAAAAAGGCTAATTATCCACAGGGGGTTTTCAAATCAAGATGACACCAACCATCCCTTACTTTGAATCAGTTAGTGCAAACAGAAGGCACACCTATTCTTGATTTGTTAGCTTGTGAAATTTCAATGCCTGATTTGAAATAAACTAAAAAAAGTTTTTTTTCATATTCCCTCTCATCATCAACATTGCATATATAAAGCCTGCCATTAATCAAAAGTTCCTATTTCCCCCATAGAGCATAGATCCATTTTTTTAAATATCCCTTCCATAGATAATTTGAATATCATGTTATATTGCATTGGTGTTATTAATACAATTTTGTGTGAAGTAACACCTTGTCTTCTTCATATCCCTCCATCAGCCACCTCCACATATTGGATTCAACTATCTCATGATTACAATAATGTGTATGTCTACTTTGCCAATTCAAACAGCATCATTGGGCAATTACCAACAAATCTCTCATCAGCACTTATACTTCACCTCCCAAGTCCCCCCAAAAAACAACTTATGGTCCAGCTGGTGGACTAAAATGCCTGGATTCAGACGATGAAGCACAATTCCTCTGTGAATGCGCTTTGAACTTGACTAATTCAATGATATCACAATCAAAATTGGGATTTTACTGTTCAACACCTCTTCATATATGCAATATGCCCTCAAATTGTTTTATCAATATCATGTGGGAGTAAATGTTCCTATTTCCTATTGACCTGAAATGCATGTCAACTGCCCAATGAGTCTACAGCTTACTCATATTTCCAAGCAATATTACTCTCCACATTTATTGATTGATGAGTCATTGGATATTGCAAGTGGTTGTGACTTGCAACCTTTATATCCCCCCACCTTCATCATCAAAACTAAGCTACTTTATCATCAAGCACAAGGACTTTCTTTTCTTATAGATTGTGAATCTCCTAATTCTGTCTCAGCCATTGCATTTTGGAAAAGGATTTCTTCTCCCTCTAAAATTCTATGGCAACATAAGATTACTAACGAAACAATAATCACCTCTAACTCTGATTTTCACCCACCATCACCTTTGGGATCAATCCTTGCTGATGACATGGGCCTGGGAAAATCATTGCAAGCAATTTCTCTGGTAGCCCACACTCTTAATTCTGCAAGAAACTACCAGAAATCCAGTTTATCCACTATCAGTGGATTCCAAGCAACCATTATTGTGTGTCCTAAAAGATTGATTGAAAACTGGGAAGAAGAAATAAATAAGCACACACATCCTAATAATTTGCATGTTCTTTGATACCATGGAAGTAATTGTCGCAAAGATTTCATCATTAAATCCATTCAAAGCAATATCATCATCACAACCTATGAAACCCTCAGAATGGACTTCAGGTTAACACCAAAAGCGTCAGTTTATGATTATCAATGGTATAGAGTAATTTTAGATGAAGCACAGTAAGTCAGAGCTGCAAAGTCATTTGGGTTTGAGATGCCATAATCAAAACTAATAACTTCATAATTTGGCTAACAGTGTTATTAGAAATTCTCATGCACATGTTCATGCTGCAATCATGTCCCTTCAAACAAAGAACCGACTATGTCTTACAGGGACCCCATTAAATAATTCTCTCTATGATTACATGTCATTGTTTGGATTCATCTCTTGTAATCCACCATTAGGGGCCCAGCCATGGGATGGTATATTACAAAAGCACCTTGAAATTGGCGATTTGAAGCCCTTTCATATGGTCACATGCCATTTGATGCTACACCAATTGAAAACAGTGGTTCTTCCAAGTTTACCTCTTATATGTGAAGAAGAGGTTTGCAGGCCATTACCTCCAACTATTAGACTGTATTATGATAGAATTTTTATGGAAACCTTTTCTTAATATCTCTATACTGATGGAGCTAAGGAGGAAAAGAAGAAATCCGAGGGAAGAAATTTATTAGTTAGTATTCAGCAATTAAGACGCTTATGGAATAATCCCATACTAGCAGAAACAACCAGTTCAAGGGAGGAAGTTGATTATTCAAACTTCTCAGAAGTTCAAAGTATGTCAAGTCAATGTGAAAATGAACCCAATTATTTGATAAAGAAGATCACCACAAGTCAATGCCTTGAAAGCTGGAGGATACTGGAATTAATGAACCTTTTAAAAAAAGAAGTAATAGAAGTGCCAGAAGCCAAGTGTGTGATTTATTCTCAATGGACACAATTTTTAGATTTGTAAGTATATCTTATACTTCATCTTACATGAGCTTTCTGACTTATTTGCTAATATAAACTCATAGGATTGGAATTGTCTTGGTCCATAAAGGATTAAGTTTTCCTCGAATTGATGGAAAAAACTCAGCCAAAAATCAACAAAAAGCCCTCTCACAGTTTTCTAGTCAAAGTGATTGTAAAATTCTACTTGCATCTCGCATTGCTGCTGGTACAGGTCTCAATATTACGTGTGCACAAATTGTATTTATAATGGTAGGTTTTGTAATAAGCATTATTAAATAATTTAGCTAATTACTTGCATTAAAGGATCCTCATTTGAATCCTTCCCAAGAATCACAGGCAATAGACAGACTACATAGAGTAGGGAAATGTAGCATCGTGAAGGTTTTCCGTTTCATATCACAAGATACCATAAAAATAAATATTCAAAGGGTATGATATGGAACCATTTAATCTTTTGGAAGAGAAATCTAATTGAAGGAAATTATTTTTCATTATTTAACAGGTTCAAGAGCATAAAAAGAAACTAATGAGGTAATTACTTATTTTTAGTCCACTACTATTTCTTTTAAATATGTCATTTATAATGCTTGATTAATTCAGGTCCACCGTGTTAATGACTTTTGATTGGGAGACATTATTGCTCAAGGAGATAATTAGTTATAATAAAAAAAAGTGAGACCACCTTCTATACATTCAAGGAGTCAAATAAAACAGGAATTCCACCAAGTTTCAAGATAATTTAACAAATTCAAAAAAAAATCCAAACTCCTCCTTCAAAGCTAACCTCAAACATTTCATCTTTTTTTATTCCCAGACCTATTATTTGCTGCTGGGTAAGGCTCTTGAGGGCTCCAGAATCATAGGCTTGGTAGCTCAAACAACTAGGAATACGTACATCATCCTCATCATGAGTTGGGGCTCTCTTGGAGGCTTTACTACCTTTTTGCGACTTTTACCTATGCTTTGGTCTAATCCAATTGACTCATCAATCTTGTACATGATCTTGTTTAAAAGTGTTGAACGCCAATGTAACCCTAATTTTCGCAGCTTGACCACTCCAGAGTTGTCAATGTATTCCTCGGTAGCTGAACAGACATGAGGGTCATCAAATTGGGAGGCCAATCGGAAATAGCCATTCTAATCGCACCATTGTTGTCTTCTCTCTGCCAGCTAAAAAGAGAAACATTAAGTGCACATCAAGAATAATAATTACAAAAAACTTACCCTTTTTCTAGCTGCCTCTAACCTTTTCTTTTCTTTGCGTTGTGCAATGAAATCGACACCTTTCTGTTTGTTGCGATACTCATTAGATACGTATGTGAAATACGTCTCCAGAATTGCTGTAACTGTTGCATGATTATTATGATCAGGAGACCAATAATAATTGTTGAATTCACCAGATCTCAATGCCATATCAAATGTGCGATAGAACAAAGTTGCCATCAGCTTATTATAAGGATGCTTCCATCCACTACGCCAATCAAATGTAAAGTGTGTCAACCCTAGTGATTTGACTTGTGTATTGACATAACTCTTGAAGGCCTTGCTTTGTATGTTCCGTGAGGCAGTAGCAGTCAATTGGTCTAGATCGAATGCAATGCCTTTCCCACAAATTAAAGCCAGCTGTCTTTCTGCATCAGTTGGTGGATCAGTAAGTGTGGTAATGTCCCTGGCCACCATATTGAGGATTTCACGGCAGTGTATCTGAACAATTGTATGCATTGATTTGCTTCCATCTGGAAGTACTCCCTTCAGTTCCTTCAGATGTTCTTTGTGTGATTTTCTCTTTGCTGATGCACTATTTTTTTTTCTCAAACCTTTGTTAGATCGGGCCCTTGCATCTCTAATATATTGATCTTCATTCCCTGTGTTTTCAATAAATTACCATTAATACATTATTACACCAAACAAAGGAATTTATTTACATACCATCTGAGTCACTAAACAAGGATTCATGTAAATAATTATCTGGAGCTAATTCCTGTGAAGTTGATTTCAACTTTCCCTTGTTATTTTTTGAAAGATTGGTCCCACCCTTATGTCTTGAATAATCTGCCATTGTTTTTGATCCCAGATTATCATTTTTTGCTGGAATCTTAACTCGGCTTGTTGATGCTACTGAGGATGCTGCAACTATCTGCTCCTGATAATTTGAAACTTGATGTTCAGGATCCTTGGGCTCAGCTAAAATGGATAGTTTCAAAGAAGAAATTAAGTTTAATAAATGTTCAGTATGCACTTGAAGAACCATGTTTTAAGCTCACTTGCCCACTCCTTCCCTTTGGAGCTTTTCATTTGGTATATAGGATTTGAAATAGATTTAAGCTGTATGGGTGAAGAGTAACCATCTTCACTACCTGTATTTATCGAGATTCAAAGACCAATAGGGTTTTAGAAAATATAATATTTGATCAATTTTGGGATGAAGAATTACTATCTTCCTCCTCATTACTCTGTTCAATGCGTATTCTTTGTTTTTGATTTTCCTTTGTATTTGAATTCCTTGAAAATGGAAAAGAAAATAATCCTGGCCTTTGTGTTTCAATGGGACTTTGGCCTGATAAAAATCTTTGGGTTCTGTGGGGATGGAAAATGGGTCAGACATGCGTTTCCTCTTTCTCTCTTGCCCTATTGAATAATTTCTCCAGTTAGCTTCTATTAACTTAATTTTGGATACAAATGGTCACTTTACTAACCAAGCCAACCATGAATTTTCCTAGGCCAGTATCGACCAAACTTTGGAATATCTGGTCCATATGATACCTGATAGATTCATTTGGAATTACAGTAATGAGAAAAGAACATACTTGATAATTCTTCTTCCAAACTTGATGTAATTCTACCTTCATTGGCTTCAAATATCTGGTGCACTCTTTTTGGGACTGAAATCATCTTCCTACCAGGAACTTCTGCACAAACAATTTGAACAGGGATCTGCCTCAAATTTGTTGGTGTAGAAATTTGTGGATTTTCAAATTCCATTGGGATTCTCACATTGGGAGAAGGACCCCCAGTAGATATTTGGATGGAACGATGCTCCATAACTGATGACTTTCTTTTAAGACTTGAGGAAGAGCTGGGACCCGGTTTCAAGCTTTCATCAAAATGAACCCTGCCTTTGTTACATTCTGATGGAACTGAGGCTTTCCCAATTTGCGGATGGTTTCTAGCGTTCTCTTCTTGAATGGGAACTTCTTCCCTCTGGAAAAAAGCCTCAAATTCATCGATTTCAGCCTGGCCTGCAGGTTGAGATTGATTATAATCTATGAAATATATCAAGAATAGTTAAAACCTCCTATTTTGTGGCAATTAATATGTAATTGAAAGTACACCTTTAGATATAGATTGATGGGAAGCGTTTGGCGTCTCCAGATTAAGATCAGACATTCTACTTTCCTCTGATTCCTTGGATTCTGTTCAGTTTACATCAAAAAATAAGTACATAAATATTATTATAATAATTAATTACTTACCTGATCCACTTGAGGAATATGTAACCAATGATTTTATTTGAACTAGCTTTAATGGGTTTGTAATTGCTGGCCTATTTGCAGGACCAGATACCTTTGGGGGTGATGATTTGTCTTGCAAGGTCGTCTTACTGGGACTTGGTGGATATGCCACCCTTGATGAAGGAGATTGTGTCTGATTAATCACACCACTGGGAAGTGGGGGTACAATTGATGGACCACCCACTTTTGGTGAGGATATTGGTGGACCAACCACTTTTGGTGAAGATTGATGTATTGAGCTGGTAGTCTGTGGAGGTGGGGTTGGTGTAGTAGATTGATGTATAGCTTCAGGGGCTTCTTTATTTGGAAAAAAATGAATTATGATTAAAAAGGCATATGAAATAAGCTAAAATTTTAGATATGGAGCTCACAATCATCAGAGCTATCTGTCACGCTAGCAGGAAGTGAGATATTATATGGAGCCATGTGGTATGAATGATTCAGTTTTAATTGAAAAACTTTGTTTAGAAAATGATGGTAAAGGTATGTGCAAATTATTCAGTTGGAAAGGAAGCGCATGGGATAATCTTAGGCATAGGTATCTTATATATAAGATCAATCCTCAATACTATGTATCCCATTCTTTAATTATAATAATGAAATCAAGGCTGATTCAATCATTTTCCAAAGATCCATTATTCATCAACCATCTGGAGTGCCTTTATATTATTGTTTCCATAGCAATTAATTGTATTCAATCTATGATGACTTGAATTTTGATATGAAAGCCAATAATATGGCTCATTTCTCAGACACTTACTTATTAATTGTTGATTAATATAGGTGATAATGGTATTAATACATGCAGATAATGATTATTTGCGTAAGTCTTGTGGTATCCCAAGGAGTGTGGGGTTAGTACCTATCCATAGACCAGGAACAACAACTAAGAAATAATTTGGGAAACCCATCCTCTACACATTATTGCCCATTGTACAGGTAGTCAGATGCTTTCTCAAAGGGGATTGATGCACAGGGTTTGGCTCAAATCAGTGATTGAACTTAACCTTGTATTTGAAGGTGGATTTTCAATAGTGGCCTGTTTGAAAAAGCTAGGGTGAACCAAACTCTTTTTGGAACTTGATTCTTTGAAAAAGCCCTTTGGCTTATTTGACTTGCAGCTATGACAAACAAAACCACATATGGGTGTAATGAAAAATGGAAGGTTGCTTTTAGAAGATATGTAAAACAACCCCCCATATCAAGGGTCACAAGAAAAAGGGTGGTGTTCATACCAGTTGTGATAAAAAACCTACCAATAGATGAGTAATATCAAACAAGGTGCTGTTTTAAGCAGCTTTAACAAAAAATCCCCTAACAGAAGGGTAATACGGAATGGGGGGTTGTTTGAAGGAGCCAGAACGCATAACCCCCCAACAGAAGGGTAATAGGAAACAGGGGGTTGTTCAAAGGAGCCACAACAAACAATCCCCAACAGAAGGGTAATAGGAAACGGGGGGGTTTCGTGGCAGCTATGACAAACAAACCCCCGTAGGAATGCTAATAGGAAATGGGGGTTTTTGAAGACGCTAGAACAAAAAATCCTGGCAGAAGGGTAATAGGTAACAGGGGGATTTTTGAAGCAGCTAGAATGAACAACCCCCAAGCCACCCATTAGATGAGTAATACCAAACAAGGTGTTGTTTCAAGCATCGTTAACAAACAATCCCCAAAAAGAAGGGTAATAGGCAACAGGGGGTTGTTCAAAGGAGCCAGAACAAACAATCCCCCAACAGAAGGGTAATACGCAATGGGGGTTGTTTGAAGGATCCAGAACAAACAATCCCCGACAGAAGGGTAATAGGAAATGGGGGGTTGTTTTTGGCAGCTATTATGAACAAACCCCCGTAGGAAGGCTAATAGGCAACGGGGTTTTTTGAAGACCCTAGAACAAACAATCCTGGCAGAAGGGGAATAGGCAACAGGGGGATGTTTGAAGCAGCTAGAATGAACAACCCCCAAACCACCCAGTAGATTAGTAATACCAAACAAGGTTTTGTTTTAAGCAGCTTTAACAAACAATCCCCCAAAAGAAGGGTAATAGGCAACAGGGGGTTGTTCAAAGGAGCCAGAACAAACAATCCCCCAACAGAAGGGTAATAGGCAATGGGGGGTTGTTTGAAGGAGCCAGAAAAAACAATCCCCGACAGAAGGGTAATAGGAAACGGGGGGTTGTTTGTGGCAGCTATGATGAACAAACCCCTGTAGGAAGGCTAATAGGCAACGGGGTTTTTTGAAGACACTAGAACAAACAATCCTGGCAGAAGGGTAATAGGCAACAGGGGGATGTTTGAAGCAGCTAGAATGAAAAACCCCCAAACCACCCAGTAGATGAGTAATACCAAACAAGGTGTTGTTTTAAGCAGCTTTAACAAACAATCCTCCAAAAGAAGGGTAATAGGCAACAGGGGCTTGTTCAAAGGAGCCAGAACAAACAATCCCCCAACAGAAGGGTAATAGGCAACGGGGGGTTGTTTGAAGGAGCCAGAACAAACAACCCCCGACAGAAGGGTAATAGGAAACAGAGGGTTGTTCATGGCAGCTATGACAAACAAACCCCCGTAGGAAAGCTAATAGGCAATGGGTTTTTTTTGAAGATGCTAGAACAAACAATCCTGGCAGAAGGGTAATAGGTAACAGGGGGATGTTTGAAGCAGCTAGAATGAACAACCCCCAAACAGAAGGGAAATGGGCTAAGTGGGGTAGTTCAAACCAGCTATGTCAAACAAACCCCCATGAAAATCTAATACAAAACGGGGGTTGTTCAAAGAAGCTAAAACAAACACCTCCCAAACTGATGGGTAATGATCCATGGGGGGTTATTAGAAGTAGCTGTAGAAAACAACACCACATTTGGAGGTCAATGGAGAATAGGGATTTTTAGCTTCAGTTGTGGCAAAACCCCATGTTAAGAGGGTAATGATAAACAAGGAATTTTGATTGTTATCAACTGTTTTGAAAAATGACCCATTCAAGGGGTAATTAATCATGAAAGACTGTTCCAATCATATATTTGAGAGAATCCCCTGTAAAAAGGATAATAATAGCAGGGGGAAGTGTCAATGACAAATTATGAAGAACAACACATCAAAAATTAGGTTTCAAACCCACTGAATATGTGGCTTTTGATCAACTATAGTATAAAATCCTGTTTGAGCCATTACATATCAGTACCTTTCCTATCTAAATTTGGAAGCATAGCTGTGAAATGAGCTACTAGTGGGAAAGTCATCTCTGCCATGATATCTTGAAATGAGATTTTTAATAATTTGGTTTGTACCAACTGTACACAGCTGTATTCCAATCTAAAATAAGAATATAAGTATTTATATATAGCCCTTGCATTTGAAAAAAGCCAAGTCAATAGCTTATTTTTTCTCTTTTTAATATTTAATCATACTAATCTCAAGCTAACACCCTACCTCTTAATAGCCCCTGATGAATTTTAAAAGTTATTCAAAACTGAAGATTTGCCTATGTAAGGAATGCATCAAAAAAACACATCATTCACCCTCTGGTATCTCTTGTGGCCTAGCATTCACCAAAAATGATTATATATATCATATTGACAAGATTTCAAAACAAATTCAAGATAAAACACAAGCTATTGGCTTTAATTCTGATGCTTAAATCAACAATCACAGGTCTTCATGTGCTTCTCTGGTTATAGCATCTGAAAAGTTCCATCAGAAACAGACATTTGATAATTCAATACATTCTGACCCAATGTCAAATTTGGAACATTTTGATTGCTCATTTTGGTCCTATCAGCATTTGGTACAAAATAACAATTCAGGCATTACAGAAATGATTATCACGGCCATATTGGATAGCTATCATGATATTGGCCGCAAGGCATCCAGGTTCCTCCTCCCAGCTTTAAAAGTCTTAATAGAACAATTGCAGAAGAAGCAAGAAACAGTATTCAAGGAAAATAAAATGAAAATACCAAAGGATCCAATTTCTGTCTATCAATGGTTAAGATTGGATCCTACACTTGTTTCTTATGTTTCGTGTCCTGAATGCTGGGTTTTGGCTTCCCAATGTGAAGTAGAAGGCAATTTAAATATTAAATGTCATATGGACCTTGAGCCCCATGAAATTCGAGCTCCATGTAATGAACCACTTGGAAAAATGATTGATTTACCTCATCTACCCCTGAAAAAGCATTTCTCACCCCACAAGCTTTTCTACTATCAAACGTTCAAGTCTTGGCTGGGGCACTTTCTTCAAAGACCAAAGATCAATGAATTGCTATCCTTGCACATTGAAGCTCAAAATAACTCTGAAGTAACAGACATTTGGCAAGGTGAAATTTGGAAGAACTTCAAAGGGAATCAAGAATCTCCATTTCTTACAAAGCCTGGGCATCTTGCATTTTCACTATATGTTAATTGGTTCAATGCCTTTGGAAATTCCAGCCGTACCTCCAGTACTGGAGGTATAATGCTGGCTTGTCTCAATCTTCCTCCTGAAGTACATATGAAGCCAGAAAACATTTATATTCCAGCCATCATTCCAGGACCAAAAGAGCCAAATGGTGAATAGCTTAATTACCTTCTGAGACCGCTTGTTGAAGAGCTCAAAGAGCTTTGGAAGGGTGTTCAGTTTTTTCCAACCAGAAATTCCAACTCAGGTGAAACCATTCAATTAGCCATTTTGACTGTTATTGGTGATATTGTGGCTATTAGAAAGATAACTGGGTTCATTTCACATTCAGGTTCAAGATTCTGTAGCTTCTGTACAATCCACAAAGATCATATTGAAGATATCAAAACATATATATGGCCTAGCAGAAAGTTACGTTCACATAAACGATATGTGGATTCCTGGCTCAATTTCTCAACTGCTACTGAGTGAGCTTCATTTTTCAAGGAGAAAGGTGTACGCTATTCAATCCTTGAAGATCTTCCTTACTGGGATGCAACGAAAATGGTATATTTAGATATTATGCACAGCTTATTATTAGGTGTAGTCAAGGATCATGCATTTTTTAAGCTATGTATTCCCGAGTCAACATGGAAGAATAAAAGAAATAAGTCAGAAGAATTGGGAATTTTTGAGAATGATTCCACAGATAGTGATGATATTGAAGTGATTATTTCCAGAAAAGAATGGAGAGGATTACAGAATGAAGCACAAAACCCAAGCAATCAGTTTAAAGCACAAGAAAGCTCAACAAGCAAGATGAAGAGTAGTGATAATATTCATTTTTCCTCCCTGACAGAGCCTTACAATGATGATCCAGACTTTATTCCTATCAGCTCTGAAATCAATGTAGAAGGATTTGATTTATCATTTCATTCATATGAAGTTTTTAACCATGAAAATATCAAAGACTTACGTCAAATAGTAGAACAAACAACTATTCCTTCTTTCTGGACAACGGTCCCAAAGAATCTTGGCTCAGCTAAACATGGAACTCTCAAGGCTGCTGAATGGGAGCTACTTTACAAGGTCTACTTACCTTCCTTCTTATTAGTTTCTCAGCTTGAGGGGAAAGAAGCTTCTTTGGGAATTATGAATAATACATTCTTACTTATCAGCTGTTTAAATATTGCAATGTCTGCAAATTTAACACAGAAGAAGGTTGGTGATTGGACAATACTTTGGTCAAAATTTTGAAAGTCCTGTCAAAAGCTTTTCCCTAATCAGAGAAGCAAACCCAATTATCATTTTGCCAATCATATTCCTGAATTGATGCTTCGATGGGGTCCATGTAGGGGAACAGCTACTTGGGCCTTTGAGCAAATGAATGGTAACTTGAGTAAGCTTTTATCCAACAATAAAATATGTGGGTTTTTTTAAAAAATTTAAATTTACATGGTCAATTCCTATCAATAAATACTAATAAAATGAATCTTCCAGCAAGTATATCTTTAACGATGTTAAAAAAGACATGCCGGAAGTCAAACCTAGCATATCTTTTGCATTCACAAGATTCAACAGAAATGATTTCTCAAATAAATAGTCTCTTGAACTTAAACAATGAAGCAAAGAATGGCTCAAAGAGTCCACAACGGCTTGATGATTGTAGCTATGAAGAAATACTTAAATTCCTTCAAGTCAGGTATCCACTCAAAAAATACATTGCTTGTTACAATGCACATTTATTTAGTGATAATTATAAAGTTCTGTCCCCTTATTACAAATCACACTTGACCTTTAGTTTTAATGGGAACAATTTCTCCACTCATATGAAGAATAGGGGAAACAGCCAAATAACATATAAAAATAATGGAATAGTAGAATTTGGAATAATAAAACCGATTTATTCCCTGGTTGATCCATACATCACTCAGGAACCATATTTCATTAAAGTTTCTCCTATACAAATAGAAACCGATTTTCTTCTTTATTGGCCATATTTTAATATATACAGGGGTTTTAAATCAAATAATTCAATAATTAATCAATCTTATGATATTCTATCATATTTTGGTCTTCTTGAGTATAAAAAATACCTCTACATTGTTCAATTGAATCCATTATTGAATGGTTTGTCATTGTAGGATATAACATAATTTAGCTTTGATTATGAACTAGTTAAAAAAAATATGTACTGCATTAAGATGGCTCAAAGCAGATCTTTTGGCTGCATCAGGGATTTTTATTCAATTTAGAAAAGCCCCTCTTAACCTATCTATTGGATAGCTCTTACAATCCTAATTTCTAGTACTTTGCATACCCTGTAATATATGCTTTCTCCCCTCTCAGGTCCCTATGAGGTTTTAATCCTTAGGCTCACAGGGTATTTGGAATTGTGACTGTAAAACAGGTCTGTAAAAACTTAGAGTTTATCTGATATAAAATTTTAAAAATTTCCCATCATGTGGTTTCATGATAGCATAGATTTGAGGAATACATGAATGGCTCCAAAAGGGTATTATACAATGTCAATTCAACTTCCATGTGACTTTGTAATATCAACTTTTAGAAGGATTAATTCCAAGGAAGAATACTGAGAGAGATATTATGTGGTTCTTAATAATTTCCAATTCAAAATATGTTTATATTTCGCCATCATCTCACTTTCCAAGCTTCAATTAATGTTTTATAATCCTTAATGATGGGTCTTTATTTTTTTTTTAATTTTAATATTTTCTTTTTGTCATATTCAAGCCATATTTAAGGAACATAATTGTTAGAAATAGGCCATTGAGTTAGTACCAATATGTCACATTTCTGTTTTATCAAAGGAATATGTTATTACTGGTCAGCCACTTAGACTAAAAATGCCCTGGTAAATGGAGGACATCCTTAGGAGGTTCTGTGCCTATGGCATGGAATAGAAGGACCATGAGGGATATACCCATGACTGGGTTACCCTTCTACCAGCAGTCAAACTGGCTTATAATGAAATTCAGCACTCTACAACAGGAAAAACACCTGCACTGGTAGACAAAGGGTGGAATCCCTTGTTGCCTGTGGATCACTTGAAGAAGAATCTTCTGACCATCCACCCCACAGCCAAAGACTTCCATGATATGTGTAAGAGAGCTTGTGAAACAGATGCTAAATGCATAGCTGAGGCAAAATATTATGATAAGCAGAGGTGGGACAAGGCACACATGGAACCTGACTTTCAGGAAGGGGACCAGGTGTTAGTGTCTACATTGAACTTTAGCAATCTCAAAGCACCCAAGAAGATGACAGACTCATTTGTAGAGCCCTTCACTATCATTAAGTTGATAGGCAGGAATGCAGTGGAAGTCAAGCTCACAGAGGAGTTTTCCAGGAAACACCCAGTATTTCCAGTGAGTTGGGTCAAGCCATACTTCCAAACAGAAGAGGGCAAATTCCCCTCCAGGAAGAAGAAACTCACACCACCAGAAAGAGTGGAAGGAGAGGACTCCACAGGACCTGTGAGTAAGATCATCAGGGCCAGGAAGATCAGACTTAATGGGAAAGATCAAAGACAATATTTTGTCAGATTCAAGAACCAAACAGCTGATAAAGACAAATGGTTGGCAGAAGATGCCATACCAGATGGGAACCTTCATTTAAGGATATTCAGAGCCTCTAAGAGGAGTGAACAGTCTCATAAATAATGAGCCTTTTTTAGACAAAGGGTACCTCAGCCTGTGACTCAAAACCAGAGCATAAGCATGACAGCAAAAATACCATAAACCAATGGTATAGCCAAGATACCACAAGAACATGGAGCTGAGCCAAATCAGCTCAAAAGGTATCAAAAGAAAGTGGAAACTCACACCTTTCTGAAAATATAAGTCCCATCACCACAGGACAAAGAATAACAAAGTTATTCCTGCTCAAAGTTCTTGCTGAGCATAAACCTTAATTTTCACCTCTCATCTAAATCCAGAAGGAGAGGCTTAACCCCATCAAATGGGTATTCAAAATGAAGCTCTAAGACAGGGCTATCCAATGGTACTAGCCAAACTGAGCTAGAACCAGTATTACTTGAGGTATGGAAATAAAGGTGAACAAAACATTCACGTCTCATCTAACTTTTGCAGTTTTAGCGTGAGATACCTAAAGTGGGGTCTTTTTGAAAAGAGAACAAACAGGGCTTTCTGATGATGAAATCCATTTTCCCATATCTCAACCATGTCAGAAGTTATGGGGCAAATAAACTCAATACAGCTTTTTGCCTATACCACGCAAAGGTACAAAAATCTTGTACATGGGATAACTTTGCCATATTTGATGATACCCATATCAAATGAGGTACCATTGTGTAGAGCACATACAGGGCTACACACCAAACCAATTCTGAGGTCAATATCTCAATAATTGACAGAGTTATGGCTTTTTAAATGGCAGATTCCCACCTGCTGTCATATATGGCCTTACCATGGGATAATATCCCATAACCATGAATATGAGGGGTCAAATAGAAAAAGAAGCTTGTTTTTACTTCAATACCTCATATGTTGGCCAATACTGTGGTCTCATACAGTTTCTGTACAGCATTCTATGCGTCATACACATCAGAATCAGGCTGTGAGTTCCCCAGATGAAAAGCTTCACCCTGTATTGGTGAAAAATTCCCAGATGTGGTTTCAAAACCACATCTGAGCCCAATACAGGATATACAGGCTGTTTTAAAACCACAAGCCAGTCCTAGAGAGTGAAAGTTTTTCACTTCCTCTACATGGAAAGGTCTAGAACCCTTTCCACCCCATTTCAGGATAAAAAGGAGGCTTTTCACAGCCAGAATTCTTTCCTCATCCTGCTCTTGAATAACCTACGTAGTAAACTGTCAAAAACAGTCTTACTATTGGGTAATAATCAGGTATAATTATCATTTCATTTATTGCAGCTCGTATTATAGTAATCCAACTGGTAAGACTGCACCCAGGGTTCTCAATAGCGCTCACCACCACTATTATTTAATAGTAGAACCCTTTAATTACATTATAAATTTTTATTTTACTCAAACACTATTATCTTAAATCATTTTTTACATGTCACAGTCAAAGTTCTAGTTGTAAATAGCCTACTTACTGCTTCAACATAGACTCTATCTGACAAACACACTACCAAAGGAGGTATGGAATTGTAATTTACAATAGTAAAAACAGGCACATTACCATAGATAGAAATGCAGAAAGAATTTTCACTTGATATATACAATATGTCTAACCATAAACCTCTAGAAGAATTGCTCAATGAATTCAAAGAGGGTCAATTTATTGCTAACCTCACCAGTAAGCAAAAGCTTAGTTTACTGAAAATACTGCAAAAGAAGATACCAGCCTTTTACATTGGTGAAGATCCCTTGTGAAAAATCAGAGGCCATGATATAGAACCATATCTGCATGTGGAACAACCTTATTCACCCATGCTCAGAAGACTTCCATATCCAGCAAGCCTGGAAACTAGGAAAGAAGTTTAAAAACACAGCAATGAACTCCTAGATATGGATGTTATCAGGAAGATAGAAAACAATAAAATAGTGGAAAGAACCACTGCTGTCCCTATTACCTGTTATGATGGCAAATCTAGGCTGTGTGGAGATTTCAGAGGCCTGGACAACTACACAAAAGCTGATAGGCACCCTATACCAAGTATACCTCATTACCTAGATGAGCTGGCAAAATCCAAATACATAACCAAGATGTATTGTATGAAATGATTTCACCAAAATGGAGTTAAACCAAACTCCATGAAGTTACTCAGAATTTTATGTCATATGTGCATATATGAGTACACTAGAATGCCATTTGGCATCAACAATTCCCCAGCCCATTTCCAAAGGATGATGGACCCAATATTTCAAGAATAAATATTGGAAGGCTGGATGGTAGTATCCTTGATGATACAATTATATATTTATAGACATGGGAAGACCATGTTGTGTACATAGACAGAGTCCTTAGTAAATGTAAACCCATTAATCTTAAAATCTCACTCAAGAAGTGTAATTTTGGTCAACAAAACCTATTGGCACTAAGAAATAAAATCTCAGGACTTAGCCTGGGCATAGATAAGAACAAAGTAGCAGCAGTACTGAAAAATCCAGTACCCAAAAACATCAAAGAGATGCTATCTTTCCTTGGGTTTGCTAGCTACTATAGACACCACATGAAAGACATTTCCCACATAAATAGTAGTCTATACAAGTTAGGTTCAAAATATGTATTTTTTGAAATTACCAAGGAAAGGAGGGATACATATGAGAGGAGAAAATAAGAACTCAATTGTGGATGTTGAACCAAGGAAGGGAGTAATATTCTAAATCTCTGGGAAATTGAAATAGAGTGTTGGTGAACAAATGTAAGCCCTTACATGTTTTTACCAACCACCTACATGTTTTTACCAATTTATGGCCCAAAACACATACGTTTATGGTAAAAACATGTAAGTGACCCTATTCTTTCCAAAGAAGTTCCTCAAGCTCAGTCTTGAGGTTTTTTTCAAATTTTTTTGTCATCCTTTTTCTGACATGAAATGTCAAAATCCCAAATTTTTTCCAATTTTTTTTGCCAATTTGACAAAATGGAATTTTTTTAAAAAATTCATATAAGATCTTCCCACTGGTGAATTTCATTAATTTTTTTCTAAAACAAAGGCTTCAATCTTGACAATAAAGAGCTTGAAGCCCATGATTTTGGAAAAAAAATGGTGGGACAAGTGAAGGCGCAAGAAAGGGTTTTTTTTCAAATGTTTTCTTATGTGTTTCTAATATGAATATTTTTAAAAAATTAATTTGAAATCTTCCCACTTATTAATTTCCTTCACTTTTTTATGAAAAATGAAGGTTTCAATCTGGAAAATAAAGAACCAGAAGCCCATAATTTTGGGGAATTATTTTGGTTGGACAACAAGTGAAGGTGCCAAAAGTGTTTTTCTTTCAATTTTTTTTCTTGTTTGTAATATGACTATTTTTAGGTAGAAAATTGCCACATCTTTGTAAAAAAGGAGACTGAGGTGGCATTTAAGCAAGAAATGGGGCTGAGGAGGGGGATCATTGGCATAAATCTTATATACAAAAATCAATCAATATGAATCAACCTCCAAAATTGTTGGTTTTTGCTGAGGGGGGAGGAACATTGGAAATATATAACATCCTGTTTTTCTTGAATTTGTTGGCCCACCCCAGGGCTTGTGTTTGGGAATGAAATTCCCAATTCACAGTGATATGGTGGACTGGATAAACTTTGGAAATGATTATATCCAAAGGGAAAAATGAGAACAGCTATCCAAGAAGCAGATGAAAATGGGGGGATTATCATTTGGAGGACAAAAATCAGGGGAAAAAGAGAAGGATTGGACTTTGGAATAAAATTAAACTGGTCTTTGATAATTATTTGCAATTGGATCCCCCATGTCAGGCATGGACATCCACTTGCTTTTTGGTGCCTGGCCAGCATCTTCATACCACTGAATTCTGTCAAAATAAGAGGATACTGAGGGAATTAAAGTGTTCATGGATTCATAAAGGTCTTGATTCTTTGTATTTCTTCAGCCAAGACACCTGTTACATAAGCCAATTTATTGAAAGTCTTGTAAATGTATTGGGATACTTTTCTGTAGCCACAGTTTCCATCCTTCTGGAAATTGATGTTCTTGAAGGTGTATTTCAATATAAACTTGTGAAAGGCTTCTGAGCCAGATAACTAAGAAAATAAGGTCAAAAAATTAATAAATATTAATGTAAACAAGAGAAATATACATTAAAAAGAATCAGAAATTCAACAAGAGCTTGGAGCATTACTCACTTGTGTGATGATTGATTTGACAATGCTCACACATCAAGTCAATTGCATAACATATCTTCTAGCTGGTGGTAGGAATATGGGAATTTCTTTATGATGTTTTGCTCCCAATTGCCAATACTTTGGACCTTTGAAGGGTGACTTCTGATTTTACATATTCATTTCTTTCAGCTTCTGAGGGTAGTAAATATGATGAACTGATTGATTTTAACAATGAGGCCTCAGAATCTTCAGATGAGTCCACTTCCATACTTGGAGAGGATAAATTTGACTGTGATATTGATGTTTCTGTGCTAGTTCTTTTTGATGGGGGTCTTCCTCTTCTCTTGGATTGACTTTCAATTATTAAAAATCTTGAGGGTTCTCTATTTTCTCATTTTTATTTTTATTATTGGCTCCTTAAGGTCTTCCATGGATATTCTTGCATTCTAGTGGGCCTTCTTAATATTGAAAATCCTCATGACTCTTGGGAATTTGATCAAATGGTGCTTTTTAAGCCAAAAGATCTTGAAAATGTTAAAGAATTGGGGTGATTTCTGGAATTGGTCTTTGAAAAAGATATTCCAAATAACTTCAAATATTTTTTTGCCTTCATTCTTCTTTCTTTCTTTTTCATAACTTTGATCATCACCTGTGAGCCTTAAAGGTATTTTCCATATACCCAAAAGACCACAAATAACAAAATAAGATACAAATATAAATAGAATAAATTTATTCATATTATCAAAATAAAAATTAAAATATAAGTAAAAATTTATATTCAAAAACAAAAATTCGAATTATGATTGAAAATAAATTTTACATTAAATTATAAAATTATGAAAAAGATTTTTTACTTGAAAAAATTAAGTAAAAATCAATTTTTATTAAAATTAATGAAATTAAAATATTTTGGGTAAAAGGTTACATAAAATATATTATAGCTTTTCATCCAATAAATAAACGTAAGAAAATGACTTCACCATTGGATTCCTCATAAAAAATAAGGTGGGGTCACCTCTGGGTAAAATTTCTGTAACTCAGCTCTAAATAAGCTTAAATTAAGTTCTTATTATTTTCTGTACAAAAGTTGAAAATACTCAAAAATTTGATTTGATTCCATCAGTTTATGTGTTAAAATTGAGGTGTTGTGTGTATTTTAGAAGTTATGAGTAATTGAAGTATTTTCAATTGAAATCTCAAAATGTGCACATGTGTTACATAAATGAAATGTAATTTATATATGAGGTATCAGTTATTAAAGTTGTGTACTGTAAAAATCAATTGAATTTTATGTGTAAATTACAAATGTATTACATGATGGGGAATCAAAGAAAAAATAAATTGGAAATATCAATTCTGAGGTTAAAAAGGTACTCTAGCTCCAAGGGGGAGACAGACCCCAAAAATCCTTGCTGACAGGCATGGGGTGTCAAACTCCACCCAAACATTGATTAATTTTGGCATGGAATGGAGTAACAGGGTGTGTGACTCAATTGATGATGGGGTTTTGATACCAACCAGGGCAATTTTAAATGTTGCCAAGAGGGTAAAACTACCCTGAAGTTAAAAAAATATTATTAGAAACATTTTTAACTGGTTTCTACGCCTCTTACACACATTATGACATGTTTTTAAGGCTTTAGACCTGGTATTACTATAGTAATGGCTGATTTGAGGGTCTAAAATGGCTAAAAAGAGCAAAAAATGCCTAAAGCCAGCCCTTTTTTGGTCTAAGCCAGGGTCCAATGATGCCATAATTGGCTTTTCTGTTGTAAGAGTATTTTCCACCAGTAAAAAGAGTAAATCTTACTTTTGGAGTAAGAAAATTGATGGCTATAAAAGAATGTCTTCTTTGCCCAACTTTTCTTCACATGTTAGAATCTTTTCCTTTTATAATTAGTTTAAACACTGTTAAACCAATCAATAAAATATTCCAATCACCCTTTTTTAATCATTTCAAAACTTTTAACCACGTGAAAGAATCATTATAATTATTGTTTGTAACTCTTATAATTGTTTTTACCCCTTGAACCACCTCATAAATGAATGAAAGCATCTTTCATCACTGTGAACTTTTTCACTTTGTTTTCAAATTATCTCTGGTCACTTTTGGGAATGTTTTATCTTTAAAGAATCTTTTTAAAAACTTTGTTCTTTAATTAATTTCTGCAGTTCTTTGCTCAATTAATTCCAATTGAAATTTGTCTTGAAGAATTTTCTTTTGTAGCCTTGAATATCCCTTTTAGAGTATTTTTGGATACATTTTTATTTTTGGTAAAACAATAAATCTTTTTAATAGTATTTTTTTATACTTATAAAGTTTAAAACAAAAAATTGGCATTTTTTCTCTTAACATTACTTTTTGATACTATTTTTAATCATTATTTACCTTATACAAATTTTGAGGACAGGAAAAGTAATCGATTTTTAACTAAAGTTTTATATCCACACCTTACAGGTTTCCTCATCATTCTCTTCAATTACTCCATAGTACAACTGTTGAAAACAGTTATAATCTAGGAAAATAATCAGGTATAATTTTAATTTTAATTATTGTAACCCAACAGGTAAAGCTGCATCCAGTGCTTTTGACAGTGCTCACCACCACTATTCCTCAAAATTAAAGGCCTGAATATTCTTTTCTTGACCCTGAGAGTACTAAGTAATTGCACACCCATTAATCTTAAGATTTCACTCAAAAAGTGAAATTTGGGCCAACAAAAATTACTGGAACTGAGACACAAAGTCCCAGGTCTTAGTCTGGCAATTGACCAGAACAAAGTAGAAGCAGTCATGAGAAAGCCGGGTACCAAGAAAAATCAAAGAGATTAAATCTTTCCTTTGGTTTACTAGCTACTATAGAGACCACATCAAATTATTTTGCGCACATAACTAGTAGTTTACACAAGTTATGTTCAATAGATGTAGTTTTTGAAATTACCAAGGAAAGAAGTGATGCATATAAGAGGATCAAACATGAACTCACAAATGCACCTGTACTCATCTTGCCTGACTTTGAACTACCATTCAAGTTATAAATAGATGCACCATGTAGCCATGGCTTGGGAGCTGCCCTTCAACAAAGACGAATTGTAGATGGTGAACCAAGACAGGGAGTGCTATGCTACATCTTTAGGCAACTGAAAGATTCAGAAGCCAGGTATGGGGCCACCCATATTGCATTTCTATGCTTAGTCTGGGATCTACATAAACTCCAATATTATTTGGAGGGCACAGTCTTTGAAGTCTTCACAGACTGCGTGGCCTTGAAATCCTTACTGAACATGAATACTACCAATAGACACATGCTGAGGTGGAAAATAGCCATCCAAGAGTATAGAGGCAATATGACCATCATATACAAAGAATTCAAAAGCCACACCAATGCATATGGCCTCAGCAGATGGCCACTGGACAATGTCAAAAGCAATCCAGCCTATGAAACTGAAGTAGCAGCCAAAATTCCTATCCATCAAATAGAGATATATAGGAGGAAGAACTTCAGATTTTATGAATGGGAACCAGGAAATGGTACCCCAGACAGCGGAGACACTGGAGCAGAAGGTACCTAAGCTCCCATAATGGGAATAAATACCTCAGAACTGCATAATGAGTTCTTCAATGCAGTAAGGAAGACATATTCTAAACACAAATAGTGTGGTATATTGTTGCAACTCCTTCAACAGAAATACAGGATCCCAGAGCAGAAATCCGGGTTAGGGACCCCTGGTTGAGGGACTATAAAGACAATAAGTTTTTATTTATAGATTGCCTGGTCTACAATAGAGATCAGCACACAAGTGCACTCACAGTAGTAGGCAGGGACCATATATCCCTGATCCTGCAAGAATGTCATGAATGCCCATATATGGGACACATGAGTGAAGACAGGACCAAGGAAAGGGTAGCAAGAACAGCTTGGTGGCCCAAATGGGAACAAGATTTGAGTGAATATATCATCACTTGTGAAAGATGCCAGAAGGCCAACAGAAAACATGGGGAAAAGTATGGGCTACTCAAACACATAGAAGAACCCAAACACCCATGGGAAACCATTGGCATGGACCGGGTTAGAGGACTTGTCCCAGTAGGCAAAGAAAACTTCAATACCTCCTCAATCATAGTTGATAGATTAAGCAACAGTGTGAGGTTCCTTCCATGTCACAAGGAGGATACACAAATGGATCCTGCCTTGTTCTTTGGGAATAACATAATATCCACCTGTGGAATCCCTTAAATTATCATTCGTGATAGGCACCCAAAGCTCACATCAGAATTTTAGACCAATTTGTATAACACACTTGGTACTAAACAGGCATTCTCCACAGCTTACCACCCACAGACAGATTGTTTAGCTGAAAGGATGATCCAAAAATTGGAGGACATCATCAGAAGATTCTTTGCATATGGCATGGAATACAAGGACCATGAAGGATACACCCATTATTGGGTTACCCTTTTAGCCGCAGTCCAATTGGCTTACAACACAGGCCAGAGCTCTACCACAGGGAAATCACCCTCACTGGTAGAAAAATTGTGCAACCCCCTATTGCCTGTGGATCAACTGAAGAGAAATCTTCTGACTATCCACCCAACAGCAGAACCAGAGGGCAGATAAAGCCAAATGGTTTTCAGAAGATGCCATACCAGATGGAAACCTTATTATAAGGAGAATTTGGGCCTCTAGGAGGACAGAACAGTGTCATTGATAATGAACCTTTTTTGGAGGGAGGGTATGTCAGCCTGTGACTCAAAACCAGAGCATACGCATGACTGCCAAATACCATAAACCAATGGTAGAGCCAAGATACCACCAAAACATGGAGCTGAGCCAAAACAGCTAAAACAAGCATCAAAAGAAACAGTAAAATCACCTCTTTCCAAATATACAAGGCCCACCATAATAGGACAAGGAATAACAAAGTTATTCCTGGTCAAAGTTGTTGCTTAGCATAAACCTTATTTTTCACCTCTGATATGAAATCCAGAGGAAGAGGCTTAACCCCATAAATGGGTATTAAAATTAAGGTATAAGTCAGGGCTAACATATGGCACTAACTAAGTTGAGCTAGTATCAGAATTACTGAGGTTATGACCTAAATACAAACAAGGGGGAATAAACTATTCACCTCTCATCTAACTTCTACAGCTTTAGTGTGAGATAACCAAAGTGGGGTACTTTTGGAAAGAGCAAAATAAGGGCTACCTTATGGTGCCATTCATTTCCCCATATCTCATCCAGAACAAACATTATAAGGCAAACAAACCCAATACAGCTTTTTTCCTAAAACACGCATGTGTACAAAAATCTTGTACATGGTATCACTTTGCCATATTCAATGGTAGCCATACCAAGGAAGGTACCATTTTGTAGAACACATTTAGGGAAACACAATGAAACAACCTTGAGCTTGATATCTCAAAAACTGACAAAGCTATGGCAGCTTTCAGGTTGAGATCTGTGAGCCTTGAGGTATATTTTACATACCCAAATAGGCCACAATTATCTTAAAAAGAAATTTTGAATTATATACAACTCATAAATCATGCATATATTAAAAATTCATCATTTTTGATTTCAGAAAAGATGAATAACTTTTTATTGAGTAAGTAAATCCATGGATTTAAGGCCAGATTTGGATTCTACACAAAACTTCACCTAGGGTAGCTCTATAGAGTTAATAAGCTCAAATTAACTCTTTGAGGTGGTAATATGGAAAATACTTCAACACCACATCATTAATACCACATAAAAGATCCGTGAAAAGTTTTGTTTTTCTTGATTTTACGCCAAAATAATGGGAAAGTGAGAAATCCCATGTTACATATACACTAAGAATAGTGTTATACATTTTTTGAGAGCTTAATATTATGGTATTCTTACATGCACTTTTGGTACACCCATAGTGGATGTCTCACTTGAAGCTTAAATTTCTATTTTGACGTGAAAAATAAGTAAGGGGGACAAAAGACATCAAAGAAAGCCAGGGTACCCAACTTCTGAGGCCTCAGAGGCGTGGATAGCTCCAAAGCTCGGTTCCATGGCTGATCTTGACCCAATTGGTAAACTAAACCTCTTTGGGAACTTGGTTACCATGTCACAACTACTGTAAATCTTAAGAAAATAGCAAATAACCTGCTATTTTGACGTGCCAAGGAGGTAAAGAGCTACTTAGACTCCTGTAACCACGTCAATTCTTAATGACTTTCCCTGGATAAACCCCAAAAGATTAATTAAAACCATTTTTGGACTTTTATCCATTCATTTACTTCATAGCAACCAGTGAAACACTGATATTTGCAATTCTACGTAGAAATGAAGTAAAAACTTCAAAAATTCATTAAAAATACAATTCTTAATGAATCCTTCTGAAACTTTCAGAACCAATGGAGAGCTTCATTATCTAAGGTACAACCAAAAACAATTACAGTTTTACTAGTAAAATTAAAAGTTTTACTTACAGTCCATTTTTGATCATTCTACGTGAAACACTGAATATTCAAAAATTCACAGTAATTAAAACCTGTGATTAAATTGGCAATAACATTGATAAATTTGAGAAATCAATGATTATTTTGGAATAAAAGAAGATTTACATATTTCACTCCTTTTATTCTTAACCATATTGGGGTTGGTAGTCACGTAAAAGCATCAATTAAGTAATTATGATAATCTTACATGACAACAGATGATGCAATCATTAATCCAAAAGGGTTTATTGTTTTCTCACTCACTGGTTTTTTAGTTTGCTCCATGGCACGCCTTTGCGAGCTGTTGTTGACTTAAAAGAAGCCTCTTGCTGTTTTTTCCGCATCATCATCATCTTATTAATCATTTATATCAGTATTACCAACAAGTAAGTATTAGTTAGAGCTTTTCTTAAGTGTTTTATTCTTTCAGAATCAATCAGAAAGACGTGAAATCATAGAAATCAACTATATATTGTTGTAATACATTTATAAATTCATTTTGATCCTCCAAATCCACAATTCTACGTCAAATCTCTCTATCTTATCTTTCAATAAGCTCTTTGGAATATTAGTGAGTGATTTATCTTTAATTCTTAAAGTTTTTCTCTAAAAATAGTTTTCTTCAAGAATTATCATTATAATTATTCTTGCAAAAGATAATTATATATTAAAATAATTTTATTATTTTAATAAAAGAAGTTTTTATTATTAAATCCTTCTTGTAATTGATTCTTGTAGACAATTAATTACTCACTGTTAAAATCAGTAGTAGTGCTTAACACGTGCAAGAAATAATTCTTTGATTATTTAATTGTGGTTATAATAATCTTTCATTATTATATTTCATAAGAACAGACATAGTACTGTTGATTAATAGTAATATTATCATCAGTTTCATAGTCACATCTTACATTTGGGGGCCTGGCCGTGTTTTTTTGAACCTTGTACCCTTAATTAATATATTTTTAAGTTCTAAAATATCTTAATTTAATATTTTTTTTCTTCAATTTAAAGAAAAAATCATTTTTATTTTTGCAATTGTCTTAAAATTTTATTTCATTGAGGAATTTGGTTTGATTTTGTACTGTTTTTACACGTGGCTTTTTCACATCCAAAAACTTATAAAATTAATCTTTGAGTTACTCTGGCTTAATTTTTTATTTAAATTATTAAATTTTAATACCTTTTTCTTTGAAAAGAATATTTTTTTAATATCAAAAAATAATAAAACTTATAAAAAATCTTTTAAAAATATCTTAAATCATAAAAATAATTTCTTTTATCATATTTTCTCTTTATGTGTCTTTAATCAAATACTGTGCAGCTGGTAACAGACTCAGTAAAAGATACATCAATAGTCCTGAATCTTCAGAAGCAGAATCTGAAGAAAGTATTGAGGTGCAAATTGCTAAAAGAGGCACCTTATTCAACTCAGAAAAGAATAAATTACCACCAAAAGGTGTGTTTTTATCTTAAAATTTACTCTTTATCCTTAAATTGACGTAAAAATGGTGCACACCAGAAATGGAAGCAACTATTCAGTCCAACCAGATGGATGTGGACAAGGAAGAAGCAAGGCCAAATCCAGAAGTGCCAAATCCTCCACAAGAAAGACACATCTGGAGGATGCCAGAGTTGCCCCCCATTCCCCAAGGTCTGTACCAACAGATTTTGACGTGAATTCTGAGCCTGAACAAATTCCTGATATTATTTCCAGGGCTGAACCATTTTCAAGTGTCAGCAATAGAAATATATCAATGCCAGTACAAGAATTGGTTCAGAGCAGCCAAAGAAGAGGAGTGGGAAATATGCCCAAGCCTTTGGCAGGGGGCCATGAACTCCTACTTACACATCAAGAGCTTTCTGGGTCAGGAGAAGACCATAGAACTCTTAGGAGGATGGAGCCCCCTGTCTTGCAAAGACAAGGTCAAAAAGATAAAGAATTGGTTGAAGAACCAAAGTCTTTTATCTATAGACCAGAAGAAAGAGTTGGAAATGACTCCAGCTTTGGAAACAGAGGCACCAGTGGCGTCTACCAGCTCCAAACCAGCTCCAGAAGTGTCCAAGGACAAGCCCAAGGGACCTCAGAAGAAGCAGAAAGGTCCCAAGAACCATCAAGGCAAAGAAAAAGGCAAAGCCAATTGGCACAGACCTTACCCACAAGGGTACAGGATCCCCAAATTAGAGCCTTCAGCCGTGGACAGTGTCTTCAATATGGCCAGGACTCTGATGGAATTCACAGCCAAGGAGCAGGAAAGGATGAACAGAAACTTTCCACGCAAATAATTGGTGTACAGACTAGTATGAATGTAGAAATTGGTAAACTTCATGGAAAGTTAACTAAAATTGCATCAGATATAGTTGAATTAAAGAACAATGACAAGAAATACATTGAATTGCACCAAGTGATAAATTCCAGACTTGACTCAATTACCAATTCTTGCAAAAGAATTGAAAACATGTGCCAAGTTCAGCATGATCAGATGGAAGAACATTCCATCTTTAAAGTGAATAATCAACTTACAACTTTACAAGACCAAGTCTTGAAAATAGTTGAGAATACCAATCAATTTGCTATACACTTAGCAAAAAGTGACAGTGAAAGACAGAAGTTGAAGAATGAAATAATTGCAAGTGTGGAACAAATTCATAAGAATCATGAACCACATATGCCAAGACATTCTACACCTTTGACTGAAGAAAAACTTTCTGCTAAAGAAAGTCTCACCCCATTCTTGGGAGAAAATTCCTACTCTGCAAGAGATATTCCCAAAATAGAAGAATGGCCAACATTCTCTGGTGAAGGAGAATATAACAATATTGAATTCATCAGGACTATTGATATGTTGCAAGAAGACTTTAATATACCTGATGAAATCATAGTGGGAAAATTACACTGTCTTTTTACCAGAACTGCAAAGAAATGGTATTACAAAATGAGGATTGATCATGGTAAACATGATTGGTCTTGGTGGAAATCTGAAATGATTACCAAATGGGCCAATAATTCTTGGAGGTTTAAAATATAAAATGCCTTTGAAAGTGCCATTTTTAACTCAGAGGAAGATAAACCACTTACTTGGTTCTTCAAACAAAAAGACAGATTATCTGCCTTACAACCATATATGTCTGACACTATGATTAATATAAAAATATTAAGAAAGTGTGGAGGAGAATTTGAACATGCTATCAAAATCAGATGTGTAGAACCCTGTTCAACAGAAGACTACATTAATGCTATGGAAGATATGATTTCCAGAACAAGAATTGGTAAAACTTGGTCTAAAATCCCAACAGAATCCAAGATGACCTCTAAGATTCCCAGAGAAGATAAGAGACCAGAAAAACCTGTCTTAAAGTGTCATAAATGTGGAAGCACTTCACATTTAGCCAACACTTGCACAAAAAAGAAAACCAATGAAGTTCCAGTCATTGAAGAGATTCAGTGTACTGAAGAGAAGGAAAAATCTGATCAAGATTCTGCAATCTCTGAAGATACACCAGTGGAGGACTATCTCATTGAAAATATCACAGCTTTCTTTGAAGTCACTGAAGTCCATACCCACTTGCCACAGTATAGTGAAGATTGCTACAACCTTATTAATGTTCAAGATGCCACAATGTGTAAAACCAAACCTTCTAAAGGAAAAGGTTATACTGCTTGGGCATCTTGTATCACATCAATTCTGATGAATAATGTTGAAGCCAAAGTCAATTTGGATACAGGAGCATTTTGCACTTGTGTAGGCAAAGATTATCTCCAAACTATACTTCCTCAATGGAAAAACCACCTATTACCAATCGAAGGTGTACAATTTAGTAGTGCCAGTACCAATATGTACCCCTTGGGTATATTGGACACTATTCTTGTATTTCCCCATCCAACAGGAAGTATAAGAATGAAAGCTGAGGTTGTAGTAATGGACAACTGCACATCTCAACATATCATTCTTGGCAATGATTACTTAATTATTTATGGTATTGATATCAATAACCATAAAGACAGATATTTCACAATTGGAGAGAACAGAAAAAAATTTGCTTTCTCCAATATTCCAAAGCAAATATCAGTAGTATCTTCTGAGAGAGATACTTATGAGGAAGAATTTGTGTCCACACAACTTGTTGAAGCACAAATTAATCCATCATTGTCACCACAAATGAAGAATGAACTTATTGATGTGTTGTACACATACAATACTGCATTTGCCTCTGATAATGAACCATTAGGTGCTATAAGAGGACATGAAGTGGATATTACTCTTAATATTGACAGACCATATCCCCCAGTACTTAGAAGACCAGCTTATCCAGCCAGTCCCAGAGCTAGAGAAGCCTTGGAGAAACATATCCAAGAGTTAATTCAACTTGGTGTACTAAGGAAAGTAGGCCGTAATGAGGAGGTTGAGGTGAAAACACCTGTTATCATTGCTTGGCATAATGATAAGTCAAGAATGGTTGGAGATCTTAGAGCTTTGAATACCTACACAGTTCCAGATAGGTATCCAATTGCTAGAATCCAAGAAACCTTGACTCAATTGTCTAAAGCCAAGTATATAACATCAATGGATGCATTGAAAGGCTTCCATCAAAATGTTTTGACGCCTAAAGCTAAGAAACTACTTAGAATTATCACTCACTGTGGTATTTTTGAGTATCTTAGGATGCCATTTGGAATTAAAAATGCTCCATCTCATTATCAAAGAATGATGAATACCATCTTCCCCACAGAATTTTCTGAAGGATGGCTTATCATTTATATTGATGATATTATCATATGTTCTGACTCATGGTCTTTGCACCTTGAAAGACTTGCAAGAGTACTTCACAAAGTTGCAGAAGTGAATATGAAAATTTCACTTAAGAAATGCAACTTTGGTTTTGAAGAACTTAAAGCATTAGGACATGTTGTTTCTGGTTTAAGCTTGGGTATTGACAAAAATAAAGTGGCAGCAGTACTACTTAAGCCAATACCCCAGAATAAAAAGAAATGATGTCTTTTGTTGGATTTGCTAGTTACTATAGGCAACATTTAAAAGACTTTGCAATTCTAGCCAAATCACTCTATAGAATCTGTGATCAACAGACTGTATTTGAGATTACAGAGGAGAGAATTAAAGCTTATGAGAAGATCAAGAAAGCCCTTACAGAAGCCCCTTTACTCCTCATGCCTGACTGGGATATTCCTTTTAAGTTGTACATTGATGCATGTGGAGATGGATTGGGGGCAGCCCTACATCAAGTCGAAATTATTGATGACAAACCTACAGAAGGACCAGTTTGTTATATCTCCAGGCAAATCAAACCAACAGAAGCCAGGTATGGTGCAAGTCAAATGGAGTGCTTATGTTTGGTATGGGCACTTGAGGAATTACACTATTACCTTGATGGAAGTGTTTTTGAAGTGATAACTGACTGTAATGAAGTAAAATCACTTCTTAACATGAAAAATCCCAACAGACATATGTTGAGATGGCAAATAGCTATTCAAGAATATAGAGGAAACATGACTATAGTTCATAAAGCAGGAAACATTCACAAGAATTCTGATGGACTTAGTAGATGGGCTTTAGCCAACACTCCTGATAACCCGGCTTATGTACCTTTGGAAGCTGAACCACAGATTCCAATTGAAGGAATTAACATAACTGATATTGGAACTGAATTCTTTGAAGAGGTCAGAGAATCTTATAAACAAGACAAGAATTGCCATATCTTGACTTCTTTATTAGATAAGGACTGCAAAGATACATCTTTAGCTAATGCACTTGATGAAGTTTGGAAAAATTCCTATTCTGAGGGAAGATTTCACTTGTTTGATGGGATCATTTACCATAGAACAAAACATTCTTGTGTTATGACATTTTGCAGTAGATTACTTATCAATACCATTGTTCATGAATGTCATGATAGTATCTACTCTGGACACCTATCAGAAGACAGAACGCTTGAAAAAGTGAAGAACTGTGCATGGTGGCCATCTTGGAGAAAAGAAACCATTGAATATTGCCACACCTGTGACAGATGCCAAAAAGCAAACAGGAGTACAGGCAAGAAATTTGGATTAATGATCCATATTCAAGAACCAAAATCCCGTTGGGAAGTTGTTCACATGGATTGGGTCACAGCACTTCCTCCAAGTGGTGACAAAAGCTATAATGCTTGTTTAGCCATTGTAGACAGATATAGCAAAACTCCCATATTCTTACCATGTCATGAAGATGACACTTCCATGGATACAGCTCTTCTGTTATGGAGTAGAGTTATTTCTCATACAGGATTATTTAAGAATATCATAAGTGACAGAGATCCCAAGTTCACATATGCACTTTGGACCAATCTTCATAGATTGTTTGGGACTAAGTTATCATTCTCTACAGCATATCACCCTCAAACAGATGGGCTAGCAGAGAGGATGATTCAAACTTTAGAAGACATGATCAGGAGATTCTGTCCTTATGGATTAGAATTCAAAGACTCAGATGGCTTTACCCATGACTGGTGCACTCTGATACCTGCATGAGAATTGGCATACAAGACATCAGTCCATTCTTCCACAGGACAAACTCCTGCTATGTTAGAGAAAGGATGGAATCCAAGACTCCCAGCAGACACACTGAGGAAAGACATGATTGACATTCATCCTACAGCTTCCAGCTTCAAGATAATGCTTGATAAAGTAAAACACCATGCAAAACAAAGTATGGATGATGCTTTTGATTATGCAAAGCAGAAGTGGGACAAGAGTCATAAAGTACCAGACTTCAAAGTAGGGGACTTAGTTTTAGTTTCAACCTTGAATTTTAATAATATCAAAGGCCCAAAGAAACTTAAATATTCTTATGTAGGACCTTTTGTTATTGTTGCTTTACATGGAACCAATGCAGTTCAAGTGAAATTGAGTGGTGAATTGGAAAATAAACACCCCACATTTCCAGTCAGCTTGATAAAGCCTTATCAACCAGCTGACAAAGAATTGTTTCCTTTAAGAAACCCAACTCCTTTAACTGTACCACCTGTGGAACAGAATGAAGACAAAAAGATAAAGAAAGTCATTAAAGAAAGGAGACTTAGGGGTAAAAATAAAAGAGAATATCTTGTCAGATATGGAAATGCAGTACATGAAGATGAATGGATGGCAGAATCAGAAATACCTGACTCAGAGAAACTCTTGAGAAGATTTAGACATGAAAGAAGGCCACAAGCCTGAATATGTCTTTAAATGTGCTTTGAATTACTTGATATGAGTAATGTAAAGAGGTTGGACAGTGGACATTAACCCCCTTTGGGGCCTTATTCTTTTATCACTAATAAAATTGTAGTACAATTTTATTGTTTGGTGGGAGGGAATGTGAGCCTTGAGGTATATTTTACATACCCAAATAGGCCACAATTATCTTAAAAAGAAATTTTGAATTATACACTACTCATAAATCATGCATATATTCAAAATTCATCATTTTCAAGTTCAGAAAAGATGAATAACTTTTTATTGAGTAAGTAAATCCATGGATTTAAGGCCAGATTTGGATTCTACACACAATTTCACGTAGGGTAGCTCCATAGAGTGAATAAGCTGAAATTAACTCTTTGAGGTGGTAATATGGAAAATACTTCAACACCACATCATTAATACCACATAAAAGATCCGTGAAAATTTTTGTTTTTCTTGATTTTATGCCAAAATAATGGGAAAGTGAGAAATCCCATGTTACATATACACTTAGAATAGTGTTATACATGTTTTGAGCACTTAATATTATGGTATTCTTACATGCACTTTTGGTACACCCATAGTGGATATCTCACTTTAAGCTTAAATTTCTATTTTGACGTGAAAAATAAGTAAGGGGGACAAAAGACATCAAAGAGAGCCAGGGTACCCAACTTCTGAGGCCTCAGAGGCGTGGATAGCTCCAAAGCTTGGTTCCATGGCTGATCTTGACCCAATTGGTAAACTAAACCTCTTTGGGAACTTGGTTACCATGTCACAACTACTGTAAATCTTAAGAAAATAGCAAATAACCTGCTATTTTGACATGCCAAGGAGGTAAAGAGCTACTTAGACTCCTGTAACCACGTCAATTCTTAATGACTTTCCATGGATAAACCCCAAAAGAGTAATTAAAACCCTTTTCGGAATTGTATCCATTGATTTACCTCATAGCAACCAGTGAAACACTGATATTTGCAATTCTACATAGAAATGAGGTAAAAACTTCAAAAATTCATTAAAAATACAACTCTTAATGAATCCTTCTGAAGCTTTCAGGACCAATGGAGAACTGTATTTTCTATGGTACAACCAAAAACAATTACAGTTTTACTAGTAAAATTAAAAGTTTTACTTACAGTCCATTTTTGATCATTCTACATGAAACACTGAATATTCAAAAATTCACAGTAATTAAAACCTGTGATGAAATTGGCAATAACATTGATAACTTTGAGAAATCAATGATTATTTTGGAATTAAAGAAGATTTACAGATGTCACTCCTTTTATTCTTAACCATATTGGGGTTGGTAGTCACATAAAAGCATCAATTAAGTAATTATGATAATTTTACGTGAAAACAGATGATGCAATCATTAATCCAAAAGGGTTTATTGTTTTCTCAATCACTGGTTTTTCAGTTTGCTCCATGGCACGCCTCTGTGAGCTGTTGTTGACTTAAAAGAAGCCTCTTCTTGCTGTTTTTTCCGCCTCATCATCATCTTATTAATCATTTATATCAGTATTACCAACAAGTAAGTATTAGTTAGAGCTTTTCTTAAGTGTTTTATTCTTTCAGAATCAATCAGAAAGACGTGAAATCATAGAAATCAACTATATATTGTTGTAATACATTTATATATTCATTTTGATCCTCTAAATCCACAATTTTACATCAAATCTCTCTATCTTATCTTTCAATAAGCTCTTTGGAATATTAGTGAGTGATTTATCTTTAATTTATAAAGTTTTTCTCTAAAAATAGTTTTCTTCAAGAATTATCATTATAATTATTCTTGCAAAAGATAATTATATATTAAAATAATTTTATTATTTTAATAAAAGAAGTTTTTATTATTAAATCCTTCTTGTAATTGATTCTTGTAGACAATTACTTACTCACTGTTAAAATCATTAGTAGTGCTTAACACGTGAAAAAAATAATTCTTTGATTATTTAATTGTGGTTATAATAATCTTTTATTATTATATTTCATAAGAACAGACATAGTACTGTTGATTAATAGTAATATTATCATCAGTTTCATAGTCACATCTTACAAGATCCCACAATTAGACCAATACAGCCTTACTGTGGGATATTCTGCCATAATTTTGATTATGAAGTGTCAAATAGACAAAGACCCCTGTTTCTAATTCAATACCACATAGGTTGGTCAATACTGGGGTCATGTACACACTCTTTGGAACATTCTATGTGTCATACACGTCAGAAGAGGGCTATGTTGTCCCCAGATGAAAATCTTCACCCTGTATTGGTGAAAACCTGCCAGATGTGGTTTCAAAGCCACATCTGAGCCCAATAAAGGTTATAAAGGCTGTGTTAACACCACAAGCCAGTCCTTGGAATTGAAAGATCTTCACTTCCTCTACATGGAAAGGTCTAGATGCCTTTTTCACCCAATTTTAGGATAAAAAGGGACCTTTTCTCCACCAGAAAAGGTTTCCTCATCCTGATGTTCAATTCCTACGCAGTACAACTATCAAAAACAGCCATACTCTTGGAAAATAACCAGGTATAAATATAATCTTAATTATTGTAGTCTTTATTATTGTAACCCAACAGGTGAAGCTACAGCCAGGGCTTTCAACAGTACTGACCACCACTATTACTCAATAGGAAAGCCCTCAATATTCTTTCATTAATCTTCATTATCATTGATAAACTTTTCATTACTATTCTCACTGTATCACAGTCATGTTTAAAGCTTGTAAAAAGTGATTAATAAGCTTCATCATAGATTAAGCCTGACACTCCTTCTGTCTGTGGCCCAAAGAGGTCTTGTTTTTCCCTTTGTATCATTTTCTCCTCCTGGAAACTACCTGTTATTGTGAAGAATTGTGCCTCTTGGCCACTCATCTCCTGGTGCTTGAATGGTGTGAAGCCACTGGAGATTTTGGTTGTTCTACTCCTTGTAAGCTGGAGGGAACAAGAGTAAGCTCTGTCTGGCTCAATTTTTCTTCTATAGCTTGGATAGTGTGTTTGTTGTCCCTTATACTGGTTGTTCCCTCCTCCAGGAGTTTGGACTGCCTCTTGAGATTCCATGCTTTGGTGACTACCATGAGATTCTTTGTCAGATGGAGTCTATGTTGAACTAGTAATTAAGCTATGAACAACTAGAACTTTTACTGTGACACATAAAAGATGATTTAAAATAAGGTTGTTTTGAGTAAAATAATGATTTATAATATAATTAAAGGGTTCTACTATTATAAAAAAAGTGGTGGTGAGCACTATTGAGAACCCTGGGTGCAGTCTTGCCAGTTGGATTACTATAATAAGAGCTACAATAATTAAAATTATAATTATAGCTGATTTATTACCAAAGAGCAAAACTGTTTTGGAAAGTTTACTATGTAGGGTATTCAAGAGCAGAATAAGGAAACAATTCTGGCTGTGAAAAGCCTCCCTTTTATCCTGAAATGGGGTGGAAAGGGTGCTAGACCTTTCCATGAAGAGGAAGTGAAAATGTTTCACTCTCTAGGACTGGCTTGTGGTTTGCAAACAACTTGTATAGCCTGTATTGTGCTCAGATGTGGTTTTGAAACCACATCTGGGCAGTTTTCACCAATACAGGGTGAATATTTTCATCTGGGGACCTCACAGCCTGATTCTGACGTGTATGATGCATAGAATGCTGTACAGAAGCTGTATGGGACCCCACTATTGACTGAAATATGAGGTGTTGAGGTAAAAACAAGCTCCTTTGTCTATTTGACACCTCATATTTATGATTATGGGATATTATCCCATGATGAGGCTGTATATCACATCAGGTGGGAATCTGACCTCAAAACAGCCATAACTTTGCCAATTCTTGAGATATCAACCTCAAAATTGGTTCAGTGTGTATCCCTGTATGTGTTCTACACAATGGTACCTCATTTGATATGGGTATCATTAAATATGGAAAAACTATCCCATGTACAAGATTTTTGTACCTTTGCATGGTATAGGCAAAAAGCTGTATTGACCTGGCAGTTGTGTCAGGAGTTTGTGATTCCTCATTTGAATTCTCATCTGAGGATCAATGGCTTTAATTCTCTTGGAATGTCTAAGACACCACTCATATTGATCCTTGTCCACAGAGTATTTGTCATTTTCAAATGACATGGTCTTCTGCCATATCCAAGTTCCATTACTGTCCTTTTGGATTATTTGACTGTTCCACCATGGCCAGTTTCTTCTGCCATGGATTTCTTTCATTTCTGTGTACCATATAGTAGCATGTCCTTTAAATGCAGTATTCAATCTAGCAGTAATCCAGTACTCTGGTATGCTTGGTACATCAATGAAGAGTCCATCAATATAATCTATGAGTTCCATATTATCATATCCTCCTGATCCAAAGAATTTGGGCCAGTTTGAGGCCTCAGGAAGCTGTTTTAAGGCTTCCTTCTCTGAATAAGACATGCCATCTCCATACTGGTATTGTGATGGGGATCTTTCCCTATTCATCAACATGGCATCTGGTTTGATGTCATCTGGTTGATATGGATTCTCCATAACTTGGCCTTGTGGTTGGGGCTTCAAGTTATGGTAGAAATTAAACAATTTTCTTATATCTTGGTCCAGACAATCCCTGTCCCTTTTTCTGTGGTGTTGTTCTTCAAGTACTAGATTCAGTCTTTTGTTAGTTTCTCCAGAGGCTTTGCTCAATTGAGCATGTCCTTCTTGAAGATTTTTAACTATTTCTTCCATGGAGGCTTGTAATTTTTTCATCCTGTCATGGCTAGGTTCAAGTTCTGCAAACTGCTTTGCAGATTGCTCAGCATATTGGGCCATTTGTAACCACAGTGTATCACTGTTGATGTTACTCTCAGATGTGACAATGTTATGTTCAGACTTAGTGGGGGTAATGTTTCTATTACCAGGACTACTGATTATAGAGTGGTTTACAAATACTTCTGGTTCTTGTGCACTTCTTTTACCAAATCCAACAGGTTCTGAATCATAGGGTCTGACTCTTTCCTCCTCTGGTTGAAGGAGGCTTTTTTCTTGCCCTTGTTTCCTTGTCTTCTCCTGGAAGCTTCCTGGAACTGTGAAGAATGGTGACTCTTGGCCACTTATCTGCTGGTTTCTGAATGGTGTGAAGCCACTGGAGAGCGTATTTGGCCTGCTCCTTGTGAGCCTGAAGGAATCTGAGTAGGCCCTGTCTGGGTTAACTGTTCTTCTATAGCTTGGATAGTGGCTTGATTCTCCCTTATCGTCTGTGCCCTTGCCTCCAGGAGTCTGAACTGTCTGGTAGGATTCCAACCTTTGGTGATAACCATCAGGTCTTTGAATTCTATCTCTTTGAGACAGATCTTCTGGCAACTTGCTCCAAGTTCTTCCCAATGAGATGCCAGGTTTGTCAGGATGATACTATGATAAAGGTATAACTAGGCTAATTACAACTTTAACTGTGTATGTGACACGGCAGAAAATGATTTAAAAAAGATTTATAAGGGTTTTTATAATAAAATAAAAGGGTTCTACTATTGAGGAATAGTGGTGGTGAGCGCTATTGAGAACCCTGGGTGCAGGCTTTATCTGTTGGATTACAATAATAGAGTCTACAATAATTAAGATTATAATTATACCTGATTATTAACCAAGAGTAAAACTGTTTCTGACAGTTTACTACGTAGGTTATTCAAGAGCAGGATGAGGAAAGGGTTTTGGCTGTGAAAAGCCCTCCTTTTATCCTGAAATTGAGGTGGAAAGGCTGCTAGACCTTTCCACGTAGAGGAAGTGAAGATTTTTCACTCTCCAGGACAGGCTTGTGGTTTGCAAACAGCCTATATACCCTGTATTGGGCTCAGATGTGGTTTTGAAACCGCATCTGGGCAGTTTTCACCAATACAGGGTGAAAATTTTCATCTGGGGACCTCACAGCCTGATTCTGACGTGTATGACGCGTAGAATGCTGTACAGAGACTGTATGGGACCCCAGTATCGACTGACATATGAGGTATTGAAGTAAAAACATGCTTCTTTGTCTATTTGACACCTCATATTCATGGTTATGGGATATTATCCCATGGTAAGGCTGTATCTGACAACAGGTGGGATTTTGACCTTAAAATGGTCATAACTCTGTTGGTTTTTGAGATATCAAGCTCAACGTTGGTTCATTGAATAGCCCTGTATGAGCTCTACACAATGGTACCCAACTTGACATGGTTATCATTAAATATGACAAAGTTATCCCATGTACAAGAATTTTTGTACAGTGGCGTGGTCTGGTCAAAAGCTGTATTAAGCTTGTTTGGCCAATAACTTCTGTTGTAGTTGAGTTATGAGGAAATGGAAGGCACCATCAGATAGCCCTGATTGTGCTCTTTCCAAAAAGACCCCACTTTAAGTATCTCACACTAAAACTGTAAAAGCTAGATGAGAGGTGAATGTTTTGTCCACCCTTATTTGGTCTGAATTTGACCATAACTCAAGTAATACTGGTGCTAGCTCAATTTGGCTGGCACCATTGGATAGCCCTGGCTTAGAGCTTCATTTTGAATACCCATTTGATGGGGTTAAGCCTCTCCTTCTAGATTTTAGATGAGAGGTGAAAATTAAGGTTTATGCTCAGCAATAACTTTGAGCAGGAATAACTTTGTTATTTCTTGTCCTATGGTGATGGGACTTATATTTTCAGAAAGGGGTGAGTCTCCTCTTTCTTTTGATACCTTCTGAGATAATTTGGCTCAGTTCCATGTTTTGGTGGTATCTTGGCTATACCATTGGTTTATGGTATTTTGGCTGTCATGCTTGTGCTCTGGTTTTGAGTCACAGGCTGACAAGGTTGAACCTCTTGTTGTCCATGCTCCATTGGAATAAGTCCTTGAGGAGTTGGTGGAGCTGAAGAACTTGATGCATGTCTTTCCAGTCCTCTGATTGGAGTTCTCCATTTAATTGGAGTGTGAATGGCAGGGGTGATATCATCTCCCTCATTGTTTTGCCATCCACTACTATGTCCAAGGTGTCGTATTTCAGGTCTTCTGGTTCTGGACAAACCTTCTCTGTCCTCTGGTTGGTTCCTTTGGAAGCCAAGATCTCTGAGGTGTACAGGTGACATGTTATTGTTTGCAAGCAGTCAAAAACTTTATGTTCTTAGGGTATTTACCTTTTACTGTGCCTTGTACAAATTGGTTGTCTGCTGATTTGGGCAATTTACCTTCAGAGGTTACAACTGGGTTAATTATAGTACTTTTCCCTGTACAAGCTATCAAGGTTGGTTTAACTTGTATTGAAGCAGAATTTTGTGGTTTTCTACTCTTCTGTGTGGCAATGGGTGTCCACTTCTTTGCTGTTATCAGGCCTTCACTGTGCCTCTTTCCTTTGCCTTTGCTGCCCTCTGGTTCTGAGGGTGTCACTATTGTGTTGGCCTGTGACTGGCTTTCAAGTGGTATGAAGTTATCTTCCACCGATTCAAAAGAGGAAAAAGAGGGCTTAATGTCAGTTATGACTTCTTAAAATGCTGTTTGTGAGTCTTAGAGGTAATTTCATATACCCAAAAGACCACAAATATAAAAAATAACATATTAATATAAATAAAATAAATTTATTTATATTATTAAAATAAAAATCAAAATATAAATATAAAATTATATCAAAAATAAAAAATTAATTATAATTTAAAAATAAAAATACATTAAATTTTGTAAATATAAAATTACATTTATACTTAAAAAAATTAAGTAAAAATGAAATTTTAACAAAATTGTGAAAAAATAAATAAATTTGGAAAAAAGTTAAATAAAATTTATTATAACTTTTTATCCAATAAATAAACATATAAAATTTATTTCACCATTGGATTCCTCATAAAAAATCAGGTGGGGTCACCTCTGAGTGAAATTCTTGTAACTCAACTCTAAATAAGCTTAAATTAAGTTTTAGTATTTTCAATACAAAAGTTGAAAATACTCAAAACCTTAATTTAATTCACACCACATGTGGTGTTAACCATCAATTTTTGTGTTAAAATTGAGGTGTTGTGTTTAGTTTAGAAGTTATGAGGAATTGAAGTATTTTCAATTGAATTCAATTGAAATGTCAAAATGTGCGCGTGTATTACATAAGTGAACATTGATTTACATATGAGGTGTCAATTATTACTGTATTGTACTGTACAATTGAATTGAATTACATATGTAAATTATAAGTATAATACATGATGAGGAATTAAAGGAAAAATAAATTGGAAAGATTAAATTTGGGGGGGAAAAGGAACTCCAGCTCTAAGGGGGAGCTAGACCCCCAAAATCCTTGCTGACAGGCGTGGGATGTCAAAATTCACGCAAAAGTTCATCACTTTTGGCCTGGAATTGAGTTACAGGGTCTGTGGACTCAATTGATGATGAGGTTTTGATACCAACTGGGGTAGTTTTAGCTGTTACCAAGAGGGTAAAACTACCCTTAAGATAAAACAATCATAATAAAAACAGTTTTAACTGGTTTCTACGCCTCTGACACACATTCTGACGTGTTTTGAAGGCTCTAGGCCTGGTATTGCTATAGTAATGGCTGATTTAAGGGTCTAAAATGGCTAAAAATGGCTAAAAATGGCTTAAACCAGCCCTTTTTTGGCCTAAACCAGGGTTCAATGATGCCATAATTGGCTTTTCTGTTGTCAGACTGTTTTTCACGACTGACAAGAGTAAATTTTACTTTTGGAGTAAGAGAATTGATGGTTATAAAAGAATGTCTTCTTTGCCCCACTTTTCTCTTCATGTTAGAATCTTTTCCTTTTATTAATTAGTTTGAACACTGTTAAACCAATCAATCAAAGATTCCAACCACCACTTTTAAATCATTTTAATCCTTTTAACCACGTGAAAAAATCATTATAATCATTGTTTGTAACTCTTATAATCATTTTTACCCCTGAACCACCCCAAAAGTGAATTAAAGCATCTTTCATCACTGTTAACTTTGTCACTTTGTTTCCAAATTCACTCTGGTCACTTTTGGGCGTGTTTTCTCTTTAATATTCTTTTTAAAGACTTTGTTCTTTAATTAATTGCTTGCAGTTCTTTGCTCAATTAATTCCAATTGAAATTGCTCTTGAAGAAATTTCTTTTGTAGCCTTAAAATATCTCTTGTAGAGTATTTTTTGGATAAATTTTTATTGTTGGTAAAACAATAAATTTTTATAATATTATTGTTTTATACTAATAAAGTTATAAACAATAAAATTGGCGTGTTTTCTCTTAAAAATAATATTTCTTACTATTTTTAATAGAATTTTACCTTATACAAATTTTGAGGACAGGAAAAGTACTTGATTTTTAATCAAAGTTTCATATCCACACCTTACATTTGGGGGCCCAGCCGCGATATTTTACCTGTGACATATTTTTTTTTACTCTTTTAAATCTTTTTTCTTATATTGAAAAATTTAAAAACACATAAAAAATACTTATAATTCAAAAAACCCATAAAAAATAATTTTTTTCATATTATAAGTGAGGCTTAAATTTTTATTTCTTTTTTTGAAATATCCTTTTTTTTACTTAATTAATTGGCTTTTTCATTAATTTTAGTGTCTGACAACGTGGTAAGACAAGAAAACATTGAAACAGCCTCAAAAGTAACCAGCATTATCCCTGCCAGTACTGTTAATTCTGATCATAATAGCACTGTTACTGTGACTCAAAATAACCAGCCTGAACCAATATCTTCTGAATTAATTAACTTGGACATAAGTAATACCCTTCAGAAAGCTAAAAATTTGGCCAATAGTAAGTTTTTGACGTAAAAATACTATTTTAAACCTTTTTTAACCATAATTATGCCTTCAACCAGGTCAGGAGCCAGCTACAACCCCTCAAGCAGCTCCCAAAAAGGTAATAGACGTGATTATGGCAGAAGCCAACCAGGTACAGAAGGAAAAGGGTCAGTTGATGACTTCCAAACAACTAAAATGGGTCATTCTGAAGCTGATACTACCATTTTACCTTCAAAAAGAGCTGACACCGCCACAACAAGCCTCTGTGGACATATACAAAGCCAGCCACAGTGCATACAACAATGCACTTCAATTCAAAGAGTACCAGATCCTTGCAGACCTGTGGAAGAATTGCATGAATTCTTACCTGACAGTAAGAAAATTCTTGGGCCATCCCAACACTTGCAAATTGCTCAATGGATGGCATCCATTGATGGAGAAGAAAAACATGATGGTTTTGACACTAGAATGGAGGAAAAACAACCCTCCACCACCCAAACCAGTGCCAAAAACAGCCCCAGTGGCCAGCAGCAGCAATTCCAACGTGAAAAAGCAGCCACAAGCTCCAAACAAGGGCAAAGGGAAGGCACCAGCCCCAAAACCTTACAGCCAGGGCTACAGAATCCCAAAGATTCAGCAGGATGCCATGGAAAATGTATTTCAGATGGCCAGAACCATGATGGAATTACAGAAGAAGGAGGAAGCCAGATTAAGGTTCCAGAAATGATTTCTGACATATTTGATTCCATCCCAGAGTTGTATAATGCTATAAATGACGTGAAAAAACATCTTTCTGATAAAAATGAAACCATTTGTAACAACATTAAAACAAACAACCTGAGTCTGTGCCAAATTAATGAAACACTTATGTGTTTTGAAAAAGTTTTAAGAACAATTAAAAATTCTAATAATGACAATTCTTCTAACATTAAAATAAATGAACAATCTGCCATTATTAAAGAATTAACAGATAAATATTCTAAATTCAATATTGATGACATGATTGAAACAAGAATTAAACAAGCCATAAATATTATCAAAACAGATAACAAGAAAGTCCTTGATGACATTTCAAATTCATTTACTGAAGTAAAGACATATACCATTGCCTTGAAAAAGTGTTTTGATGCTTCACAAGAAGAAGTATCAAAATTATCAATGAAATTGACCCAAGTCACTTCTGATAATACAAGACAGACAGAGTTATGGCAAGAACTGACACATAAGGAAGACATGTATAAAATTGAAATAATAAATTTAATACAAAGCTTCCAACATGAATACAGAAATTCCCAAAGGTGTAGCAACAGGAAAATGAATGACATTGAAAAAATACTGAACACCTTACCAAGAATGTCTACACCTCTAAATCAAAATGAGGGCACAAGAATTCCAAATACACAAGTATTGGATCCTGATAATTCACAATTAAAAAATGAATTATCCACTTCTTTTCATAACTTGGAACCATCAATGGGCCAAGCACTCTTGAAAGAAGTTCCAAAACTTAAAGAATGGCCTCACTTCAGTGGTGAAGGAGAGTATGACCATATGGAATTCATTAGAGGTATTGACATGATCAAGGAAGATTTTGAATTACCAGACAGATTGGTAACAGCCAGGTTTAACACCTTGTTTACCAGATCAGCTCACAGATGGTACATCAAAATGAGACAAGCACATGGACACCAGAGTTGGACTTGGTGGAAAACCCAAATCATCAACAAATGGGCAAATGATGCTTGGAGGTTTAAAGTTGAAACAGCCTTTGAATCTGCCAAATTTAATGCTGATAAAGACAAAGCTTTACCATGGTTTTGCCAACAAAAGGACAGATTAACAGCATTATATCCTGACATGTCAGAATTTATGATCCATAGAAAAATTCTGAGACAATGTGGAGGGGACTTAGGGCATGCTGTCAAAAGCAGGACTACTGAACAATCTTCAGCAGAAGATATTATAAATATACTAGAAGAAGTAACCACCAGAACCAAAATTGGTTCTAGTAGGGTGAATCTTAAAACAAGGTTTAATACACCTTGGAAAGATTCTGTGGACAAAAACCCAAAAGAAAATTCTAGTAATATTAAATATAAATCTGCAGATACAGTCAGAAAATGCCATATTTGCCAAAGCACCACCCATTTAGCCAATACATGTCCAAAAAGGGGGAAAATCAATGAAATTGACATTGAAAAGGGACCAGATGTTGAAAAAGAAGACATAATTGAAGACAATTCAGATGATAAGTCATCCATATTTTCTGAATCTTCAAAAGATATAGAAAATATCAATGCCACTTTTGACATCATGGAATCTTATTCCCACTTACCACAATTGAGCAATGGTCAAGTTGATTTATCAAAAGTTCAAGATGCACAACTTATGAAGACAAAACCAAACAGAGGAAAAGGTTATACAGCTGGTAACTCCTGTATAACAGAAGTGGTGATTGACAACAAGCCCACTGAACTTTTGCTTGACCCAGGAGCCTTCTGCTCTTGTGTTGGAAAATCTTTTCTTAAGACTTGTGTACCAAATTTTGAAGACCAATTGTTACCAATTGATGGTATAAAATTCAACAGTGCAAGTAACCCAATGAAAGCATTATGAATCTTTGAGACCAATGTCATATTCCCACACATAAATGGGAATTTAAGGATCACAGTTGAATTTGTTGTTATGGAAAATTGCTCTAGTACCCATTTTATATTGGGGAATGACTATTTAATCATGTATGGGATAGATTTACATAATAACAAAGACAGATACTTTACAATTGGGGACAATAAGCGCCAGAAATTTGCCTTTTTACCATTTAAAAGACAAATTACAGTAAACAAAGTATCACCAGTCAACTTAGAGTTAGAGAAATTCAAGTCTGAACAGTTAAATGAGGCTGAAATAAGCCTTCATCTGACTGATAAACAAGAAAATGAACTTTCTTCCCTTTTGTATGACCACAGAGGAGCGTTTGCTACAGACAAAGAACCTCTGGGAGCAATTATTGGTCATGAAGTTGACATCATTCTTAACATTGAGAGACCTTATCCACCACTCTTAAGAAGACCTGCTTATCCAGCAAGTCCAAAATCAAGAGAAGCTCTAGAAATTCATATCAAAGAACTTCTAGACCTTGGTGTAATAAGAAAAGTAGGCCACAATGAGGAAGTAGAAATAACTACACCAGTTATAGTGGCATGGCATAATGGAAAATCCAGAATGGTTGGGGACTTTAGAGCTCTGAACACCTACACTATTCCAGACAGATACCCAATACCAAAAATTCAAATTGCCCTTACTCAAATATCTCAAGCAGTGTATATAACCACTATGGATGCCCTTGAAGGATTCCATCAAAATGTGGTAACACCAAGAGCAAGAAAATACTTGAGAATTATTGCTCATTGTGGAGTGTATGAATACTTAAGGATGCCCTTTGGTATCAAAAATGCACCTTCACACTTCCAAAGAATGATGAATGAAATCTTCCCTGAAGAACTCTCAGAGGGATGGTTAATCATTTACATTGATGACATTATTATCTGTTCAAAGACTTGGGAGGAGCACATGTACAGATTATCAAGAGTTTTGACAAAAATCCAATCAGTAAACATGAAAATCTCCTTGAAGAAATGTCATTTTGGATTTAAAGAACTTAAGGCACTAGGACATGTTGTATCTGGTTTGTCCCTTGGAATTGATAAAAACAAAGTTGCAGCAGTATTGTTAAAGCCCATGCCTCAGAATAAGAAGGAAATTCAGTCATTCTTAGGTTTTGCAGGATATTACAGGCAACACATTAAAGACTTTGCATCCATAGCAAGACCACTTTATAAGTTGTGTGACAAAGACACAGTATTTGAGATGACTGTTGACAGAGTCAAAGCTTTTGAATCTCTGAGAGAAGCATTGACCACTGCTCCACTCTTACTGATGCCAGACTTTAAATTGCCTTTCAAACTGTATATTGATGCATCAGGGGATGGACTAGGTGCTGCACTTCACCAAGTTCAGATCATAAATGACAAACCTGTAGAAGGACCAATATGTTTCATATCCAGGCAAATCAAACCAACTGAAGCCAGATATGGAGCAAGTCAAATGGAATGTCTATGCCTTGTCTGGGCCTTGGAGAAATTGAACTATTTCTTAGAGGGATGTGTTTTTGAAGTAATAACAGATTGTACAGCTGTGAAATCACTTTTGAACATGAAAACACCTAACAGACACATGCTCAGATGGCAAATAGCCATACAAGAATACAGAGGCAATATGACTATTGTTCATAAGGATGGGAATATTCATAAGAATGCAGATGGACTAAGCAGATGGCCATTACCAAATAACATTGATAATCCTGCTTATGTTCCAGAAGAAGCTTCACCACAAATTCCAATAGAAGGAATAAGTGTTACAGACTTGAACACCACCTTCTTTGAAGAAGTCAGAAATAGTTACACTCAAGATAAGAATTGTAGCATCTTATGCCAATTACTTAACAAAGACTGTAAAGGCAACTCTCTAATACATGCCTTGGACGAAGTATGGAGAAAATCTTATAATGAAGGAAGATTTCACCTACTGGATGGTATAATTTACCACAGAACCAAGCACACATGTGTCATGACAGTTGTAGACAGGTCATTAATCAATCTTGTACTGAAAGAATGCCATGATAGTCCCTTTTCAGGACATCTTTCTGAAGAAAGAACAAGAGAGAAAGTGAAGACCTGCATATGGTGGCCAATGTGGCAAAAAGATGTTGCAGAGTATTGCAAAACCTGTGACAGATGCCAAAAGGCAAATAAATCCACTGGCAAAAGACTTGGAAATATGATGAAAATCCAAGAACCAAACAGACCTTGGGAAATTGTCCATATGGATTGGGTAACTGGCCTACCACCAGGAGGTGACAGGAGCTATAATGCTTGCCTAGTAATTGTGGACAGATTCAGTAAAACTCCAATCTTTTTACCATGTCACAAAGATGATACAGCCATGGATACAGCTCTTCTGATATGGAATAGAGTAGTGGCATGGACTGGGATATTTACAAATATCATCAGTGATAGAGATCCCAAATTCACTTCAGCACTATGGACAAATCTTCACCAATTATTTGGCACTAAACTGTCTTTCTCTACAGCCTACCACCCACAAACTGATGGCCTGGCTGAAAGAATGATCCAAACCTTAGAGGACATGGTGAGAAGATTTTGTGCATATGGCCTTGAATTCAAAGATTGTGATGGATTTACCCATGATTGGTGTACTCTGTTACCAGCACTGGAATTAGCATATAAAACATCAATCCATGCTAGTACCAATCAGACTCCTGCTATTCTAGAAAAAGGATGGAACCCCAAGTTACCCCAAGACTCCTTGAGGAAAGACTTAATTGAGATACATCCCACAGCTGCTAGCTTCAAAGAAATGCTAGACAAAGCTAGAAGGCATGCAGTAAGATGCATGGATGACTCTTTTGCATATGCTAAAGACAAATGGGATAAATCTCATGCAACTCCAGATTTCAAAGTGGGGGACCTAGTTCTTGTATCCACCACTAACTTCAATAACATCAAAGGATGTAAAAAGTTGAAAGACTCCTTTGCAGGACCTTTTGTGATTAAGGCCCTCCATGGAGAAAATGCTGTTGAAGTAGAGTTATCTGAAGAACTTAGCAATAAGCACCCTACATTTCCAGTGAGCTTGATAAAACCATATAAATCTAGTGATGCTGAGAAATTTCCCTTGAGGAATAAGGTTCCCCAAGTTATACCTCCTATTGAGACATCTGGTAGTAAGAAAATAACCAAAGTTCTTAAAGAAAGGAAATTAAGAACCAAGAAAGTAAGGGAATACCTTGTTAGGTACAGTGACCCAACTTGTGAAGATGAATGGTTAGAAGAAAAAGATATACCAGAAGCTACCAAACTCCTGAGGAGATTCAGACACACTAGAAACACCAATATTACAAAGTAATATTCTTTTTTTAGGGGGAGGGAATGTGAGCCTTAGAGGTAATTTCATATACCCAAAAGACCACAAATATAAAAAATAACATATTAATATAAATAAAATAAATTTATTTATATTATTAAAATAAAAATCAAAATATAAATATAAAATTATATCAAAAATAAAAAATTAATTATAATTTAAAAATAAAAATACATTAAATTTTGTAAATATAAAATTACATTTATACTTAAAAAAATTAAGTAAAAATGAAATTTTAACAAAATTGTGAAAAAATAAATAAATTTGGAAAAAAGTTAAATAAAATTTATTATAACTTTTTATCCAATAAATAAACATATAAAATTTATTTCACCATTGGATTCCTCATAAAAAATCAGGTGGGGTCACCTCTGAGTGAAATTCTTGTAACTCAACTCTAAATAAGCTTAAATTAAGTTTTAGTATTTTCAATACAAAAGTTGAAAATACTCAAAACCTTAATTTAATTCACACCACATGTGGTGTTAACCATCAATTTTTGTGTTAAAATTGAGGTGTTGTGTTTAGTTTAGAAGTTATGAGGAATTGAAGTATTTTCAATTGAATTCAATTGAAATGTCAAAATGTGCGCGTGTATTACATAAGTGAACATTGATTTACATATGAGGTGTCAATTATTACTGTATTGTACTGTACAATTGAATTGAATTACATATGTAAATTATAAGTATAATACATGATGAGGAATTAAAGGAAAAATAAATTGGAAAGATTAAATTTGGGGGGGAAAAGGAACTCCAGCTCTAAGGGGGAGCTAGACCCCCAAAATCCTTGCTGACAGGCGTGGGATGTCAAAATTCACGCAAAAGTTCATCACTTTTGGCCTGGAATTGAGTTACAGGGTCTGTGGACTCAATTGATGATGAGGTTTTGATACCAACTGGGGTAGTTTTAGCTGTTGCCAAGAGGGTAAAACTACCCTTAAGATAAAACAATCATAATAAAAACAGTTTGAACTGGTTTCTACGCCTCTGACACACATTCTGACGTGTTTTGAAGGCTCTAGGCCTGGTATTGCTATAGTAATGGCTGATTTAAGGGTCTAAAATGGCTAAAAATGGCTTAAACCAGCCCTTTTTTGGCCTAAACCAGGGTTCAATGATGCCATAATTGGCTTTTCTGTTGTCAGACTGTTTTTCACGACTGACAAGAGTAAATTTTACTTTTGGAGTAAGAGAATTGATGGTTATAAAAGAATGTCTTCTTTGCCCCACTTTTCTCTTCATGTTAGAATCTTTTCCTTTTATTAATTAGTTTGAACACTGTTAAACCAATCAATCAAAGATTCCAACCACCACTTTTAAATCATTTTAATCCTTTTAACCACGTGAAAAAATCATTATAATCATTGTTTGTAACTCTTATAATCATTTTTACCCCTGAACCACCCCAAAAGTGAATTAAAGCATCTTTCATCACTGTTAACTTTGTCACTTTGTTTCCAAATTCACTCTGGTCACTTTTGGGCGTGTTTTCTCTTTAATATTCTTTTTAAAGACTTTGTTCTTTAATTAATTGCTTGCAGTTCTTTGCTCAATTAATTCCAATTGAAATTGCTCTTGAAGAAATTTCTTTTGTAGCCTTAAAATATCTCTTGTAGAGTATTTTTTGGATAAATTTTTATTGTTGGTAAAACAATAAATTTTTATAATATTATTGTTTTATACTAATAAAGTTATAAACAATAAAATTGGCGTGTTTTCTCTTAAAAATAATATTTCTTACTATTTTTAATAGAATTTTACCTTATACAAATTTTGAGGACAGGAAAAGTACTTGATTTTTAATCAAAGTTTCATATCCACACCTTACACTGTTAGCACATCTAAGCCTGGCCTCTGGGCTTGTGTATAGCTACAATATGCCCTTGTACAATGATAGTGTAATTGAATCAACAATTCCACATAAGAAATAAAGATTACTGATATTTGGTATACTGTTTGTATACCAATATCTCACAGATTCCTTGTAATTAGCAAGTATAATCTGTCAAGAGTGGTGTATACCAGGGCAATTGAGTTAACAATATGTCCAACCACGCCTCAACTGTTGGTTTATCAGTATGAGGTGTCTTATCTTCATTAAAAAAAAGACTGTATTAATGGCTTACGTGTTTTTATATGTAAAACACACCAAAAATAAGGGTCTTGTGGCTATTAGCCACGTGACAGATACTCTGAAAATATGAGTATAAAGTGGTATATATACCAAAAGAAGGAAATGATATACATAATATATATTTTTTAAGAAAAATTTACTCCCAAAAAGAATAAAACAAATGTCAGAAAGCTAGAAATAAGAGAAAAAACTCACTTATAAGGGTCCAAAAAAGGCTTAAAACACGACCAGGCCCCCAAAAAGTCGGATGGAGTCTATGTTGAAGTAGTAATTAGGCTATTTACAACTAGAACTTTTACTGTGACATGTAAAAGATGATTTAAAATAAGGTTGTTTTGAGTGAGTAAAATAATGATTTATAATATAATTAAAGGATTATCCTATTAAAAAAAAAAGTTGTGGTGAGCGCTATTGAGAACCCTTGGTGCGGTCTTACCAGTTGGATTACTATAATAGAAGCTACAATAATTAAAATTATAATTATACCTGATTTATTACCCAAGAGTAAAACTGTTTTGGACAGTTTACTACGTAGGGTATTCAAGAGCAGGATGAGGAAACAATTCTGGCTGTGAAAAGCCTCCTTTTTATCCTGAAATGGGGTGGAAAGGGTGCTAGACCTTTCCATGTAGAGGAAGTGAAAATTTTTCACTCTCTAGGACTGGCTTGTGGTTTGCAAACAGCCTGTATAGCCTGTAGCGGGCTCAGATGTGGTTTTGAAACCACCTCTGGGCAGTTTTCACCAATGCAGGGTGAAAATATTTATCTGGGGACCTCACAGCCTGATTCTGATGTGTATGACGCGTAGAATGCTGTACAGAAGCTGTATGGGACCCCAGTTATGACTGACATATGAGGTTTTGAAGTAAAAATAAGCTTCTCCGTCTATTTGACACCTCATATTCATGGTTATGGGATATTATCCCATGGTAAGGCTGTATATGACAGCAGGTGGGAATCTGACATTGAAACAGCCATACCTTTGTCAATTCTTGAGATATCAAGCTGAAAATTGGTTCAGTTTTTAGCCCTGCATGTGCTCTAAACAGTGGTACCTCATTTCATATGGGTATCATTCAATATGGCAAAGTTATCCCATGTACAACATTTTTGTACATTTGCGTGGTATAGGCAAAAAGCTGTATTGAGCTTATTTGCCACATAACTTCTGTTATAGTTTGGATATGGTAAAATGAATGACACCATCAGATAGCCCTGATTGTGCTCTTTCTAAAAAGACCCCACTTTAAGTATCTCACACTCAAACTGTAGAAGTTAGATGGGAGGTCAATGTTCTGTTTGCCTTTATTTGCCCTGAAATTGACCATAACTCCAGTAATATTGGTTCTAGCTCAGTTTGGCTGGTACCATTGCATAGCCCTGGCTTAGAGATTTATTTTGAATACCCATTTCATGGGGTTAAGCCTCTCCTTCTGGATTTTAGATGAGAGGGGAAAATTCAGGTTTATGCTCAGCAATAACTTTGAGCTGGAGAAACTTTGTCATTCCTTGTCCTATGGTAAGGGGACTTATATTTTCAGAAAGAGGTGAGCTTCTTGTTTCTTTTGATACCTTTTGACCTGATTTTGCTCAGTTCCATGTTTTGGTGGTATCTTGGCCATAACATTGGTTTATGGTATTTTGGCTGTCATGTTTGTGCTCTGGTTTTGAGTCACAGGCTGACATTCTTGAAGGGTATATCTTTGAGACATATCCTCTGGAAACTTGCTCCAAGTCCTCCCCAGTGGGATGCTAGGTTCAACATCTTGTTTTCCATGATGCATTGGAATAGATATTTGAGGAATTTGTGGAGCTTAAGAACTTGATCCATATCTCCCAGCCCTCTGGTTTGAGGTTTCTGTTGAATTGGAAGGGTAATGGCAGAGTTGGTATGATTTCCCTCAGTGTCTTGCCATCCACAACTGTGTTCAAGGTATCCTGTTCCTGGTCTTCTGGTTCTGAACAAGCCTTGTCTGTCCTCTGTCTGGTTCCTTTGGATTCCAATGTTCCTGAGGTTTACAAGGGACATATCAGTGTTTGCAAGAAGTCAAAAACTCTATTTTATTCAATTGATTACCTTTGACTGTGCCTTTTACAACTTTGTTTTATACTTTTTGGGGGAATTTGCCTTTACAAGTTACAAATGGGTTAATTAATGTAATCTTCCCTGTACAAGTTATCAAGGTTAGTTTACCTTGTATTCATGCAGAGTTTCTTGGTTTTCTACTCCTCTTAGTGGCAATTGGTTACCACTTTTTTTGGTATTGAGGCTTTCATTGCACCCTTTTCTTTTCCCTTGTTTCTCTCTGTTTTTGAAGGTAACACTGGGGTAGTGACTTGTTCCTGAGTTTCAAGTGGTATTAAGTTTTCTTCCACTGAATCAAAGGAAATGAGGACATATTTCAGTTAATACTTCTTGAAATGCTGTTTGCATGTCTGAAAATAGCCTCTGGGCAATATATTAATATATTATACCTCTGTATTATGATATTTAATTGAAATTATCAATTCCACATCAAAAATACTGGTTTTTGGATGTATGGTGTAAAGTTTGTATCCCAATATCTCAGATATTAACTTTTAATGAACAAGTGTAATATTATCAGTGGCTATAAAATGGAAAATTGAAATTATCAATATTTCCACCCCCACCTCTGAACTGTTATTTACAGTACTGAGGGTTCTTTTGAATTGAAAAAGAATTTATTAAGGGTTTTTAAGTATTTTGATATCAGAAACATGCCCAAAATAGTTTTGTGGTAATTGAATTATAATCAAACCATGAGAAAAAGCAATAAGATAGAAAAAAAACAGTTTTATATGATTATATAAAACTCATAAAAAAAGATGTATAATGTTTAATATATTATTTTTTTCAAGGGTTTTATTCCTAAAAAAATAAACAATAATGCTAAAGAAGAAAAATAAGACAGAAAACTCACTCTTACAACCAAAAATAGTCAAAAAAGTTGAAAAAAACATGGCCAGGCCCCCAAATTTTCTGGTTATGTCTATGAGGAAGTGGTAAATTAATGTATATAAAATTTCAATTCTGACTTTGACATGCATTATTGAGTTAAAAAAGGTGTCTGAGTGCTTTTGAAAGTCCTGGGTGTAATATTACTGGTCAAGTTACTATAATGAGACCTACAATACACTAAGTAAGGTATACCTGGTTGTTTTCCAATAGTATGACTGTTTTTGGCAGTAGTAATAAATATTAATTCAAGAACAGGATGGGGGTTCCTTTTATGGCAGATAAAAGGCCTCCTTTCATCCTGAAATGCAGTGGAAAGCTCCTCTAGACCATCCACATAGAGAAATTGAGGATTTTGTACTTCAGAGAACAGGAATGTGGTTTACACAAGGCCTATATAGTCTGTATTGGGCTCAGATGTGGCTTTGAAACCAGATCTGGGCAATTTCCCCAAAAAAGGGTAAACATTTTCATCTGGGGACCACACAGCCCCCTTCTGAGGTGTATGAAATGTGAAATGCTGTAAAAAACCTGTTTGTTACCCCAGTATTGAAGTATAAACGAGCTTCTTAAATCTTCTATAGCTTTGTCATACTTTAAGATATGGAGCTCAACATTGGTTCATTGTGTAGTGCTCAATGAGATCTACAAAATGGTTCCTCATTTGGTATGGATAAAATTAAATATGGCTGAGTTATGCCAGGTTCAATCTTTGTTATCAAGATATATGATTTTCTCAAAATCTGTATGCAACTTGTTTTTCCCATACCTTTTGTTCTATATTTGTGAGCCTTAGAGTTATCTTCATATACCCAAAAGACCACAAATAACAAAATAAGATACAAATATAAATAAAATGAGTTTTTAATATTATAAAAAGAAAAATATAAATATAAATACAAATTTATATACAAAGATAAAAATTTAATTATGATTGAAAATAAATTTTACATTAAATTCTAAAATTATGAAAAGGATGTTTTACTTGAAAAAATTAAGTAAAAATGAATTTGTAATAAAATCAATTAAATTAAATCATTTTTGGTAAAAAGTTACATGAAATATATTATAACTTTTTATCCAATAAATAAACTTAAGAAAATGACTTCACCATTGGATTCCTCATAAAAAATTAGGTGGGGTCACCTCTGGGTAAAATTTCTGTAACTCAACTCTAAATAAGCTTAGATTAAGTTCTTAGTATTTTCTGTACAAAAGTTGAAAATACTCAAAACTTTAATTTTATTCACACCACATGTGGTGTTAACCATCAATTTTTGTGTTAAAATTGAGGTGTTGTGTGTAGTTTAGAAGCTATGAGGAATTGAAGTATTTTGAATTGAAATGTCAAAATGTGCACATGTATTACATAAGTGAACTGTAATTTGCAATGAGGTTTTGATACCAACCAGGGCAGTTTTAACTGTTGCCAAGATGGTCAAACTACCTTAAGCTAGAAAAATATCAGTGGAAACAGTTTTAACTAGTTTCTACATCTCTTACACACATTCTGACTTGTTTTGAAGGTTCTAGATCAGGTATTACTATAGTAATGGCTGATTTAAGCGTCTAAAATGGCTAAAACCAGCCCTTTTTTGGTCTAAACCAGGGTTAAATGATGCCATAATTGGCTATTCTATTTTCAGAATTTTTCCGACAACTGACAAGAGTAAATTTTCCTTTTCAAGTAAGGAAATTGATGGCTATAAAAGAATGTGCTCTTTGGCCCACTTTCCTCTTCATGTTAGAATCTTTTCCTTTTATAATTAGTTTAAAAGCTGTTAAACCAATCAATAAAAAATTCGAACCACCCTTTTTAAATAACTTTAAACCTTTTAAACACATGAAAAAGTCATTATAATCATTGTTTGTAACTCTTATAATAATTTTTACGCCTTGAACCACCCTGTAAGTGAATTGAAGCATCTTTCATCACTATTAACTTTGTCACTTTGTTTCCAAATTCACTCTGGTCAATTTTGTGCCTGTTTTCTCTTTATATATATTTTTAAAGACTTTTTTCTTAAATTAGTTTCTTGCAGTTATTTGCTCAATTAATTTCAATTTTTTAGCCTTAAATATCTCTTGTAGAGTATTTTAGAATTAGTTTTTATTTTTGGTAAAAAAATATATCTTTAGAAAAATATTTTTTTATACTTATAAAGTTAAAAACAATAAACCTTTTGTGTTTTCTCTTGAAAATACTATTTCATACTATTTTCTAATTATATTTTACCTTATACAAATTTTGAGCACAGGAAAAGTACTTGATTTTTGATCAAAGTTTCATATCCAAACTGTAAATTTGGGGGCCCAGCCATTATATTTTACCTGTGACATAATTATTTACTCTATTGAAATCTTTTTTTATTATATTGAAAAATATAAAAATATATAAAAATACTTATAATTTAAAAAATTCATAAAAAATAATTTTTTTCATATTATGAGTGAGGCTTTATTTTTTCATTTCTCTTTTGAAAAAAATCATTTTTACCTAATAAATTGGCTTTTTCATTAATTTGAGTTTCTGAAAATGTGGTAAGACAAGAAAATATTGGAACAGCCTCAACAGTAACAAGCATTATTCCCGCAAGTACTGTGAATTCTGACCATAATAGTACAGTTATTATGAATCAGAATAATCAACCTGAACCAATTTCTTCTGAATTACTTAACTTGGGTATAATTAATACCCTTAAGAAGGCAAATAAACTGGCCAATAGTAAGTTTTTTGACAAAAAAATACTATTTTCAAGCCTTTTAACCATAAAATATGCCTTCAACCAGATCAGGAGCCAGTTATAACCACTAAAGCAGCTCCCAAATATCATTTTTATTATTTTTTTATTATTAAAGGAAGTTATTCCACCTTTTTAATTTTTTGTAACAATAATAAAGTGCCATAAATTTTAGAAATAATCATATACTGATATATGTATTTTATTGTATCAATATTTTTGATGTGTTTTTTGTATTATTATATTCATTTATTAGTATAAACATTTCATTCCATAATTATAATAATTCATTATTATTATGATCATCTTTTAAGTGATTATTTAAATTTCATCAGGAAATTGAGAGTACAATTAGTAAAATATTAGTAACTTTCAATTATTGTTTCATGGTCAAACCTTAAAAATACAGTTGGAATGGAAAAATCCAATACCTCAAAGGCCAGGTGATTGGTTTCTTCAAGTGGACTTCTTAGTATCCCTCATCAATCACAATCCTGGGTCCTTGGAAGCCTTCCTTTAAAACGAAATGGGGGACTGGTGGAATGGAGTTTTTAAAATTTATCCATTGTATTTGTGAGAAAAAATGCTGCATAGTGATATATAATACCATATATTCCCTGTGAGCCTTAGAGGTATTTTCAGATACCCAAAAGACTACAAATAATAAAATAAGATAAAATTATAAATAATAGAAGATTCTTTATATTATCAAAACAAAAATTAAAGTATAAATACAAATTTATACACAAGAATGAAAATTCAATTATAATTTGAAAATAAAATTTGATTGAAATTTAAGATTGTGAAATCACATTTTTACTTGAAAAAATTGTAAATAAAAATGAATTTTCAAGAAAAATACCAAAATTGAAATATCTTTGGAAAAAATTCAAATAAGAATTATCATAACTTTTTATCCCACGAATTAACATATGAGAATTATTTCACCATTGAGCTCCTCATAAAAATAAGGTGGGGTCACATCTGGGTAAAGTTTCTGTAACTCAACTCTAAATAAGCTTAAATCAAGTTTCTATTATTTTCTATACATAAGTTGAATATCCTCAAAACCACAATTTAATTCACAACAAATGGGTTGTTAAACATGAACTTTTGTGGGAGAATTCAGGTGTTGCGTGTAGTTTAGAAGTTATGAGGAACCGAAGTATTTTCAATTGAAATGTCAAAATGTGCACATGTATTACATAAGTAATCTTTAATTTAAATATGAAGTGTCAATTATTACCTTTTTTTACTGTAACACATGATGAGGAAATAAAGAAAAAACAAATTGGAAAAATTGATTCTGGGGGGGAAGAGGAATCTTAGCTCCAAGGGGGAACCAGACCCCCAAACTCCTTGCTGACAGGCGTCAGATTTCACTATACATGCAAAGGTTCATCACTTCTGGCCTGGAAATGAGTCACAGGGTCTGTGTCTCAATTGATGATCAGGTTTTGACACCAACCAGGGCAGGTTTAACTTTTTCCAAGAGCATAAAGCTACCCTTAAGATAAAACAAACATTACAAAAAAATTTTAACTCCCATGACGTCTCTTACACACATTTTTACATGTTTTCAAGACTTAAAACTAGGTATTACTATAGAAATGGCTGACTTAAGGGTCAAAAATGGCTAAAAATAGCAAAAAATGGCTAAAACCAGCCCTTTCTTGGTCTAAACCAGGGTTCAATGATTCCATGATTGGGTTTTATGTTGTCAGAGTTATTTCCACGACTGAAAAGAGTAACTTTTACTTTTGGAGTAAGAAAATTGATGGCTATAAAAGAATTTCTTCTTTTCCAAACTTTTTTCTTCATGTTAGAATCTTTCCCTTTTATAGTTAGTTTAAACATTGTTGAATTTTTGATCAAAGTTTCATATCCACACCTTACATACCCCATCGATGGTTGCTGCAGTTATGAGTGAAGGAATGGGGATTTTTTTCCTGATTCTTTTGGGTAAAGCCTTTTTAAAGGTTTGCTTGTGGTCTCTGGTGATTTCCAGAGGCTGTTACTTGAATTCTGAGGGTCGATTGGTAACAATGGCCTGTTAAAGATTTTTGGCCATTTTTCCCATTGGGAGTTTATGGCTCAAAACAGGCCAGGTGGGATAACCCATTAAGATCCGAACAGATGGGGCCTCAATTGACCTACAGTCAGTTGTGTACTCACCATATAATTACAGACCCCAAGGCATAGAGGCCATAGTGGTGTCAAATGATCCAAAACCCCTACTGAAAGGGAGTTGGCAATGAATCCTGGAGATATTTGGTGGGGACACAGGCCCTGAGGCCTAATTCGATTACGATGGCCTGGGGAGCCTGGGTTATGAAAAGGACCTAAAAGTACCTTTTATCAGGATATGGCTTGTGAGCCATGACTGGGAATTGAGGGAAGAACTGGCCAGAGAAGTAGGTGTGTCCCAGAGGCCAATAACACCACAAAGTGCCAATTGGCCATGAAATCTTCAAAGGAAATTCTTTTCATAGATCACCAATTGGGGGATCTTTTCCATGGTTTTGAAACCCACCTGTCAATTTCTAAGAATTTTAGACCTCATCCTTATTTGTCAAAATATTATTATTAGATCGTGATACAGTTTTTTTCTCCTGTTCTTGACAAATATGGCTTGTGCCTTGGTAAATTATAATTTAAGGGCAATAAAGGCAGAAATGTTTGAAAATTTCAGAACAATTTACATGAAAAAGGAGCTTATAAGTTATTTTATCTCTCCCTTTATACCTTCACTATAATGTCTGAGTGAACACTGTTTTTGTAGTATATAATCTACTTATTTTAAATGATTTCCATTGTGTTAATTTCTTTTGAGTTTATGCTGGCTAGAAAGGGTTGGTGCTTTTATCTTCCTGGATATTCTGGTTTCAGAAAGTATTCTACCACTTTTCATTCTGATATATTTCCCAAAAGCTACTATCTGATTCATTTATCTCCTTCATTATTTTTGATAAGCATTTGTTACCTTTCTATTCTTTCTGATAGATAGTCACTTAATATCTTACATTAACTAACTAATCCTTCAAAAAACCAGAAATCATGAAAAAAATCTGCCTGATTTGTTGAAATCGAAATCTTTGTTAAACAATTCCATTTTAAAATATGTGACAAACTCAAGTGAAAGATGGAAATGATAAACTCTCAGAATTTTTACTTAACCATTAAGATTCATAACATATATGAAAATTAGAAAGACATAAAACACAGAATCACAAAATTTTGACTTAATAATGGAATAAATTACATAATGAAAGGGGATGATTTCAAGAGGACCTCAAGAAATACAAATACAATCAATGATAAACATCCTCAACCAAACCCTCAAATGCTAAGACAAAGTAGAAACCATAATATAAAATAAACAAAGAGATGTAAAGACCCACAAAAAACCTGACTTCAATTCAGGGGCCAGGTCCTCATTCCAACACTGAACTGCAACAATTTGAAATGTCCTAAGAAAATGGGAGAGTCATTGAGGTACCACAACACTAGGTGTGGTGGTAACTCAGGCCTCAGCTCTGGTAATGTTGTGTGCTCATTTCAAAGTATGAGAAATATATATTAATACCCAGTATTCCCAGATTTGATTCATATGGTACCACCATAATATCTTACTTATCTGGCCTTTTTTTCAACCACTAATATTAAAATTAACACAATCTGTATTGAGGATTACCACAAACCTTTGGTACCCATATTGTTTTTTATTTGGTTATTTGGTTCCAGACTCACCTAAAAAACAACAAGCATAATGGGAAAGAGATATCGAAATCTACCTAATTTCTTGAATTCTAGAAATCAGTGATAAACAAGGCTAAAATGCTCTTAAATCATTGAAAAATGGAGATTTCTCCTATTAAGGTGATCAAAGCATTCTTTTTGGGTTCGAATTTTGTATTTCTCAAACAAACATTCAATCAGAAAGATAGAGATGTAATATTAAAAATGAAAGAGAAAATATCTAAATATATTTCCTATAGATCCATATTTCTATTTGATCTCAAGAGTTTTAAAGAAGATATATTATAAAAGAACTCAACAAAGTTTCAAATTAATTTCCAATAAGTCAATTATCACTGAACAGATATTGATCATTGCCCTCCAAGTTTCATTTAATCTCATTTCAAAGACTTTTTAAATGTTGTTCAAAAAACCATAGATTGTAGTCAGTATATGGTATATCAGATCTTACTGGTTTATTATTTCATATTATATCTTGTACTATGAATTAATCACTGAATCTAATATCAGATAAAGTTCAGCTCCCAATCTTCTTTTCATTCACTAAACAATACTCTATAAATATAACTTCTGCTTTTGGAAGTTAATTAAGTTGGGCAATTCTTTCAGAATTAATACTAACTAGTTTCATTAGAAAATCTGGTTAACTTTCCAAAGAATATGGCTTAAAGACAGGAAGGAATTTTCAAAAGAGGATTACATAATTTTAGATGGATCCTTGAGATAAAATGACAAAAAAGCTCTCTTGATTCAATTTGATGACAAAAACGTAAGTTTTTTACAAAGATGTAACATCCAAAAAATGAAATAATTATAATGATATTTTAAAAGGATGTTTCTTCCAAATATAGAATACCCTCATTGAATAATATACAAGAAAGATGATCTATAAAAAATATTCCACAATCAGATGGGGTCGCGATATGCTTTGCAAGCTACTACAAACTTATTTCTGGATTTTTTCTTAATTCTATCTCCTTACTTCCTTCATTTCCCTCAAAATGCACTTCTTTTTTCAAAACTTCCAATTATTCCTCTTGATTTTTCTTAACATTGGTTATTCTTGTTGACTTCTTGTATATTCATAGTCATAATACTAATAATTAGTTGGAAAGTCAATTGTAGTTTTTTTTGTAAATAAAATAACCTTCCAATAATTTTTTCAAGAATTTGAAATGGCCTGAGTTGTTAATAGATTAATATCTTTATTTACTTACTGTGATTGCCTTTCTCTAAATTTGATGAATCTGAAATTATGAAATATATGAATTCAGAATTCTCTGGAAGATCCCAAAAATACTAGAATTCTATAAATCAAATTATACTAATAATCAAGATTTAACAGCTATATCTCCGGTGTTTGAAGTATTTTTTGAAATACTTGTGGTATTTCTTAAATACCCAGATGGGCCTCTAATAACTCTATCAGAAGTTTTTGAATATAAAAAGCTCATGAAATGTTTATATGCCAAATATTCATGGGTTTCTATGAATTTGAAGATGAATAACATTTTGATTAGTAGTAGATGCAATTTTTTAAGCCTGAATTTGGATACAAGAAAATAAATTCACATGTGGTATCCCAAGAGGGTGAATAAGATTAAATTAACTTCATGAGGTTAAAATTTGGAAGTTGAATATGCTCTAACTAGCTCTTTAATGTGGTAATATGAAAGATGACTAAACAATTTACCTTTGATACCAAATAAGGGTATGTGAGAGTTTGGTTTTCTCCTTTTCACAAAAACAATGGCATTCTGACAAATACTATACCAAATATACACAAAACTAGTTTTATGCAATTCTGAGGAGTTACAAATACTGTAATTATACACAAGGTATTTATTATTCAATAGAGGGGATAGTGTTATGAGATGAATTAGTATGATTACACATAAATTAGTCAAACTGGATCAAACAAGTCAAAGAAGGCCAAGATACCCAAATTCTGAGGCATCTTGGTAATACCCAGCTCAAAATATTGTATCCATAGCTGAGTCTTTCTAAAACAGTTTTTAAGATGATTTGGGAACTATTGCTACTAAGTCTACGTCCCATTGATCATTAGAAAAGAGCATATAGGGTGCTTTTTCAATGTGTCAAGAAGGTAATGAAAACCTTTGAATCACTTTAAAAATTCAATTCTTAAGTACATATAATAATAAAAGAAGAAATGGTTTATTTCATAGCTTTCATTTCGTTTTCATAAAACTACTTCATAGTCATCAGTTGTTGCTATGCTACTTTAACATAAGGAATAAAAATAGAGTAAGTTTTAAAAAAATCATTTAGATTGAAATTATTCCATAATTTCTCTCAAGCTTTCATATATTTTTAAGGAAGTATAAATACCCAATAAAAGAAGAAATCTTTGTGGTCCAGTAAGCTCAATTGAAACATTTACTTAGAGTCTTATAAAAAAGATTCTATCTGAAACAATAAATATTCGTTATCTCACAAAGGCGACCGGCTCAGATAAAGTTTACAATATTATAAATAGACTTTAAGACAACTTTTCTTTATAAGAAATAAGAAACTAATGTTGTAACTCCACTTTTCTTGACCATAAATGGCATGGTATCCATTTACAATTTCATCATTAAGGAATTGTGATAATTTGACATCAGAAAAAGTGATTCAATCAAGAAGGATAATAGTCTCACTGGCTTCTAACTCATTCATTCCTTTTTTTACTCCTTTGGAATCGTCTTTCAGCTGTTTTTGACTTCAAGAAAATCCAAAATCAACTCGAAAGTCTCAACAAAGACACGAATTATATCAAAATTAAAAAGGGTACTATTACACCTTAATCAAAAATCAAATTGCCTATAGCTACATATTTCCTCAGCTCCATAAAGTAACTTATTCTCTAGATATTGGTGATAAAAGAATAATAAGAATACAAGTTCTATACTAAAAAAAGAATATGCTTGAAATAAAATGTCTATATGGTTTAGAGATTAAATATTCATGAGAATGTTCAAAGTTTCATAAATGATACCATAACTCTCACAACATATGTCTTATATTTCTTTGCAGAAGGAAGACAATTACACTTAAATAAACATGGTTTCACGCTACTAAATACCCACTTAAACACCCAAAACTACAAATGAGGTGTATTATTTCCAAATTGAATTTTAAATATCAGTAGAATCAACACAATACAGCTCAAGGCTCTGCAGAAGATAAATGCGGTTAGCAGAAATAGGAATAAAATTCAGAAAAAGGTTGTATCTAAAAAGATCATTCAACATCCATATCAAATCAAAAAATTGACAATTTTCTTACCACCAAAATTTTCTCAAGGCTGTGGATCATAGGAATAAATTTCAGTTGAAATATCAGTATATCTTCAAAGAAATGATGTAACATACCAAAAATATGGTGCGCTTTATGTATCAAATGACACCATTGAGGAGTTTCTCACCCAAACGTTTCTCTCAAGGCTTTGCATAATAGTAAGGAGTTTTCTTATAAATATCATCATATTTCAAAATTCATGCAACAATCAACCAAAAATATGGTGCAATATTTTGGTCAGACAATAACATTCTAAACTTAACCACTAAAAGAGAGACCAAGGCTGTGTACTGATTATGATAAAGTTCATACTGGTGCAATATCTTGATCCAATGCCACCATTAAAAATGTATCCACCAGAAAGCATATCTCAAAGTGCAAAATTTCCAAGTCCCTTGTCTTTGGAGGGCTCTATGAAGGGTCCAAAAGGTATAAAGGAGTGTAATCCATCCATATTTTTCCTCCATGCTTCTTATTGAGAAAATAGTTTTGAGTATTGATCCATCCCCTTTGTAGTAGGATAATATAGTATTATAATCAAAAGACGAGCAGAAATTCTCACCATCTTATAGTATTATTCATGATCTATTAACGGATTGAATTTAGAATATGAAACAAGGAGCTTAACATTTCTTGATAGTCTTAGAGTTATCATTACATTTTGTAATTAGTTTTCAAAGATCTTGTTATTAGTGTTTTCTTATATCTATCAAGAAGATTTATTAATAGAGTGGTTATATGATCACCATATCCTAATAACACTTATTACCAAACTTATATGAATATCTCATGATTACTGTATTCATCCGGATGGTATTATATTTCTGTGAGGTTCATTACATCAGACCTATTTATAAATTATAACCACCCTTAAGTTATGAGAGCTATAATAGTAGCTTTAATATCTATAAAGAGTATTATTAATGGTGACGGTGATCTTCCAAAATGGTACTTAAGTTTATTTTGAATATTCTTCTTCTAGCCAAAAGGCCTCCATTATTCCTCATTTGAGAGAAATATGTTGTTATATTTGGAATTTGTGTTGAGTATGATTGACTCTGGTAGAGAAATAATACTCCTTTTTTCAAAAATTTTGGTAACCATTTTCTTACTAGGATTATTGCTTTATTTGCGTTTTTGAATAATTATATTTCTATTGATATTGATTATTATATCATTTAATTAAAACTCCTCCCAGAACATGCAACTATAGGGAGATTGATTAATCCATTTTTTCAATACAGATAGGTGTAGTATCCTAGTCATATTTGAAAAATTATTTTACAGAAAAACCTTCAAATTTGGGAGGTCTTTGCATGCTTAAATTGTTTTTTTAAATATAAAATATTTTAATTAAAATATCTTTATAAGAATGAAATATGAACAAAATTCTCTTGCATAATCCATGATTTAATATGATCCATTTCTGAGGAACAGTTTTCTTGAGTTCTTGGAGTTATTTCCTGCCTAGCCATAAGGCCTCAAAAATACTTTATATATTTGATCTTGTTTTCAAGTGAGTTTGAATATTATGTTGAAGTCAAGAATAATCAAACCTTATTAAATCTACATTTTTAATAGAACAAGTTATAGTTCTTGTGTTATATTTCTTTCCTACCAATCAAATGAACTAGAGTAGCCCCATGGAGATTTGTACCCAAACCTTATCTTTTCAGTGGTTTTTAGCAAAAAAATCATCGTTCACATCCCATTATCAACTCTGTAAAAATTGACAAATATGAAAAATGCTCTCTTGATGAAATATTTCAACATCTTTCAACGTAAACATAAAATTACAAAAAATCTAATATCCAGATGTTGTGTATATTTTATGAGCAGCTAAGAATTTAATAAATAGACTACAAATCCTTCCTTGAATCTATTCAAGATTTTTTCAAAGAAATGGTACATCATTTACTAAATACATGAATTTTGGATTTAATGGATCCCAATTAAGGTTATTCACCCATATGGAGGTTTTTGAAAATTTACTCAATGTCAACAATTACATATTGGTCAAAGAATAAAGCTTAAAGGTCATTTTCATCATTTTTTCCATGGATTCCAAATTAAATAATTCTGAAGAGAAAATAACACCATAAAGGCTTGTAATCAAGGATTTAGAACCTCCAAAATGCTTGAAAAAATTTAACTTCGAAAAAACAATTGAAAGCTGAGGTTTTCTTGTATGGCCATTTGTTTTGAAAAAAATAAAGAACTTAAAATTTGGACAAAATAAATATTTAAATTGATACACTTTAAGATTTGAAAATTTTTGAAGTTTCATGTCATCTGTTTACATAACAAAAAGCAATCACATTCCATGATTTTTGCAAAGGAGGAAAAATTTGCGATTCTAAAAAACAGAGGCATATCGCTCTAATTAAAAAAAAATTAAAATAAGACATAGATGAAAAATATCATATTTTCCCTCAACCTCTAGCACAGATCCGTCGCCCCCTATATATTCAACGAGAGGATTCTGGGTCAGTTAGAGACAGTGGAGTCCCTTTTGTTCTATCAAAAATAAAAGAAGATCCTGAATTATCTCAAGAAACAAAGTCTCTCGGCATTGGATCAAAACAAGGAGTTGTAGATTCCAAACAACAGAATGAAATAAAGAAGGGTGACCTTTACTATTAACCGTAAACATACTACATCACACGATTTCCAGTGAAGTCTCAAGGTAAATAAAGGGAATTAGAATGGTCCCAAATGAAAAAAGATCAATGGAAAAAAAATTCTGATGGTAACAAACCTTACAAACAAAGGTACAAGATCCCAATATTCAAACCAAGATTAATATATATTTTGATCAGGATAGCAGTAACCCTCATGGAGCTCAAATAAAAGAACATAAAAAGAGAAAAAAAAGAACTTTCAAGAAAAATAATCAATGAGTTCAGTCATATTAATTGTACTATTACTGGAAAAATTAAAAGCTTCAGTAAATAAGTAAAGAAATGAGAATCAAAAGCTGAGTAAATATGATAAAGGCATGAGGGATTTGGTTTTTTGAAACTATTGTTTTCAAGTTATGTTTTTTTCTCAGAAAGTGAAGGATCAATATTTTTCAATCATGCATATTTATTCTATTTACAAGAAAGGAGTTGATAGGGTAAGTTCAATCTCTATTTAGAATTATGTTCATGATGTCTCAGTAGCCATTGTATTTTGTTACTTAACATTTATTTTGTATTTTCTTTCATTTCTTCTATTCATGTTGACTATAAGCTGTGATACCTATCTCTTTGGAGATTTTCTGATTGTGAGAAGCAGGTCAACACTTTTCTTTTTGATACCTTTGTCAAAAGAAACTATCTTATTCTTAATTGATTCTGGATTATAATTTATAAGTCATCTGTGCCTTTCTATAGTTTCTGATAAATAGTCACTAAATACTGCAGATCCAGTAATTCCTCCTTTGAAATGACCCATCAATTATGAATGTGGGTCATCCTGACTTGTTCTTTTTGGAATAAGGGCTTGAGTAATCCTTTCTTTGGTGATGCTCATTTTCATAATGATTTTTTTTTGTTGTTTCTGTCAAGAGATTTTGTTATAGATTCTTTTGCTATCTTTCTTGGGGCTAATTATTCAAGTTCCACTTCTCATTTGTTGATTGGATCTTGAATACTGCTATTATGAGCCTGTGGGAAATGTATGAAATACTCATAAGGCCACAAGTGAGTTTTGGATTTTTATAAATTTGTCTAAGCCATAGACAGGAATATCAAATGTATTTAAAACAAGACAGAAGTATAAGTTTATATTTTATAAAAAATTAATATATGTTATTTCATTTTTGGATTCTGCACCAAAAATAACCTAGGATATACCAATAGGGTGAAATGTCCAAAAATGGTTATTTCTAAAATTATTGGAAGTTTTAAGAATGTAAAAGTACAAAAACACAATGAAAAAATTTTCACTAAAATATTTATATTGTTAAATTGAAGTTTAATCTTAAATTTGGATATTTTTTAAATAAAATTTCAAAAAATCTGTTTTATTTGAGGTTTTTTTTATCTTGACTTCATTGGCCAAGTACTTTACATAAAGGATGCAAATACTTTGTGAGCTCAAATTAAACTCATTATGGTTTTAAATGAATGAGAGAGCCAGATGCACACAAAAATTGCAAAAAAGGAAAAAAGGAGAAAGTAGCCAGGATACCCAACATTTGGGATCTGAAAGATCCCAAATAATCTTTTCCACTTTACAAATGTTTTTTGGCCAAATTTAAGCTTTAAGATTAAACTTCTTTATTCCTCTTTTGGATGTGAACTACAAGCTACCAAATAGTAAATCCCTTTATGCAGGCTTCAAATCAAGATTTTAAGAGCTTTCAAAGCTTTTTGGTTTAAATAAACATTAAATTCAATTCAAAACAATTGAAACCATATCAAAAGTTAAGTTCTGGTGTCTATTGCTATTTTTATTCCTGGAAATAACAGTAACCTCCAAAATTGATATAAAATACAGTTCCTAATGGGCTTACTTGAGAATTTCACACACATTTTAATTCAATGTTGTGTGTATAAATCCAATATTTAGTATGTTGTTCAGTAGTTTTCCTTTTTATTTAGCCTTAAAGATACATCTTTCAAGTATTATTCAAGGGAATCAATACTTCTTCAAAAAGAAATCAAGAATGTTTTTTGAAGGATTTTCTTTCGTATTTCATTATTAAGTTTCCCACGTTATTAAAATTCATATAAATAAATGAATTTTATATCAAAAATCAGAATAATAGACTCTATAATCCTCAATGAGCTCAAATCAACAAATGATTTTCATTAAATAAAGTCCCCCTTGATATAGCCTTAATTCATTTTTGAGTATTTAACAAAAATTCCCTCCAGAACATTTGGGACTATTTCAAAGAAAAAAAATTCATTTCAAAATTTGGTAAAAAATTCTTTTGTAGCTAAAAATAATTGCTGGGCCTTATTTGGAAAATCAAATCTTTTTGAAGCTTCCTTGAAGATCCTTTTAGTAAGACATGTATAATAACATCAATAAAATAAAAAATTCTTCCCATTCATTATTCCTTTTGCTGATTAAGAGTGATCTGGTCTATTTTTGAGAAATTTCTCTCCAATATTATGTCTTAAATTGTTCTATAGTTGAAAGGAATATTCAGTCGCTATGCATATAAGAGTCATTTTCAAAGCACAGGATTGTAATTTTTTTTATTAAGTCAATTCCATGGAAAATTGATGTGAATTCGTATATGTATTTCTAAAACTTTAAATTGGAATTTAAAAAGAATAAATTCCCCATTTATTTTACAGATTTCCTGCTTCAAATTTCATGAGACTGATTTTTTTGCATATTCACTTCCTGGCTTCTGTGATTAAATAAATGCATATTTGTAAGGGTGAATTTTCTTAAAATTGAGAATTTTGAAGAATTAAAATTTCTTTTTGAGTCAAATTAAGGACTTTGCATCATCTAGAGCTAAGGATAAAAAAACCCGACCTCTATATTTGGTATTCCTTACTAGTGATCGTATTTTATAATATTCTTATTATCGGTTTGTGAATTAATTGGTAATAATACATTTTCAAAAGTTATTAAGGGTGATACTTGAAAAGGGATCCATATAATTCAAGAGGACTGTTTGACATATTTATGTGAGAAATGAGGTTCTCAATATTATTTCGCAAATTTCAACCAATCATTGATATAATAAGTTTTGTTGCTTTACATATATCATCTTTAGGAAGTCAGAAGATTGCGGGTTGTATTAATCAACTGGAAAAATACACAACATAATACAAGGATTGGTTCAAATAAACAAAGATATGTTAGCGGTCAGGTTTTATTTCTTTTCATTGTAGTTTGATACAATGTTAGACTTGTAGCACCTTACCCCAGGGTATGCTTTTTTTTTCATGGGAAGTGTGATATACCAAGAAGGGATAATTTGAATAATAATAAGGCATAACTTCTTCTTTTTGAGAGGAACTCAAAATAAATAGAAGAATTGAATTAGTTTTCATTGTGAAACAAATCAGGAAATATAACAGTTTTACGTTAAGATTCTTTGTTTCCAAAATTTTGGATGGTTTTCAGTTTTTAAAAACTGTTTATCTCCCTCCAAAAGAGCTTTCTCTTCACATTCAGCTGCACCAACCGCTTTAGTTATTCATTGATCTTGTATCAATGTGGGGTTTTCAACGGGATCATATCCTATTGCGGCAGTACAAATTGACCATGGAGTGAGGCAAAACTGTGTCAAATGAAAATAATAATTTTGCGTTTTTCTTGAATAAAATCCAAAGAAAGGGTAAATAAACTTTGAAGATATTAGGTCCAATAAACATATGAAATTTTTTTGAGATGATATTTCAATCTTTCATTGGTATTTTGACCAATTTGATTTTGATATAAGAAGTAGAGTTCAAAATCAATGTCTTCAACAGGTTTTACATATAATTTCATCATATTCGAAGATGTGGGATCTGATAGATATACGAAAACAGTTTGAGATTTTATTTCAATTTCTTATGGGAATTGAGACCAATTTTCTATTTATATGAACAATAAAAATTAAAATGAATGTTTTATACGTGTTTGAGGTACTAATTAGACTTTGTTCATACTAAGAGTGTGAAAAAGATATAAAAAGTGATGCCCAGAAGAAATTCTATGGGAATTTAGCTTGAATTTGATGGTTTTCATACCAGCCAGATAGCTGAGCCAGTGCGGTGGTACCTCAGGCCTCAGATCTGGCAATGTTGTGTGTTCAATTCTGATTGTAACATAGATGTAGGAATACTTGGCATCACCAGATCTGGGGCATGTGGTACCACCGTACTGGCTCAGCTATCAGGCCTTCTTTTTACCGCATCTCCTTGAATTAACAAGATCATTATTCAACCCTAAAAAAATCTTTCAATACATGTATGGTTTTTTCTTTGTTTATTTTGGTATCAGGGTAGTCTAGAAAAGGAAAATAAGGACTTTTCTGGAATCTAATCGAATGAGGCTTTGACAAAGATATTATTTATGATATTTATCTAACAGTATCCTATTCATAATTGAATTTTGTGTGATGTGATTTTCAAAGAAAAAAAAATAAGTTTTTTTCTTTTGTTGAACTAGAATTAAATTTCTCCAAATCTTTCTGTTTATCAAGTTATTTATAAATAAAAGAAAATATATGTTTATTTCATTTAAAAAAGAAGTCTCTCTTTGGGTCGGGAATTCTCCATATTTCAATGCTTTTAATAGTTATGTCTGATATCATATTTTTCTGAAAAAGATAAAAATATAGTCTTGAAAATCTCAAAGTAAATATCCAAATGTATACTCTCAATAGCCCCATATTATTGAGATATTGAATGATAATTTGGCGTGATATGTTCTGGAATCACTTAATCAACTCACAAATGTTTTTCCCAAAAGTGAATAATCACTCCATAAATATTGATTCCCACTATGAATTCAACTTGATCTCATTTATAAGGGTTCTTCTCACTTCAATTGGTAAGAGTTGTAGCTCGTACTCAATCCACATTATATCTGATGATATCTACTTCTTGGATAATAGGATATCAAAAACCATCAATTCCCTAATAAATTGTGCATAATATCCGATGGATTCTGTCACCTATTATTCATTTAGCCGATATTTCTGAGCTGTTCCTTTGTGCCGAGTTATTTTCTTTCTCCCATGAATAAATTATATTGATGGATTTATTTCTATTTTCTACAAAGTTCTCATGATTTTCAAACCGCATATTAATTGTCATAATTATTTTTTTCTTTCTATGTTGTTGTGAGTTTCACTCCATCGAATCCTTTCTAATTAGTTCATTAATTATGGGCTCTCTGTAGCTTTTAAGGGTAGCAGATAACATCACTTCACGAAATATATTTGAGCTCTATCAGAATTGGTTGTAATTCTAGCTTCCGACTCACTTCAATTATTTGTCACATAATTTTTCTTAAAGATGATCTCCTTATCTATTTATTCTTACACTTTGAGGCATAGAACTCGTTGGTGTGACACCTTTGTTTTAGGAGAGACATTTCCTACAAAAAACTATTGAGTCTTTGCGGAGGAATTGATTATTTAACACCTCAATTGGGGTTCTTAATAAACATAATCTTGTGATTTAATCATGAAACTTGGGAATATTGGATGAATAATATTACATTGTTTCCCACTTTTCCATATTGGTACTTTACAATACAGCTATGAACATGGCTAGAGTTATCCCTTTTAATTAAGTTTGAATTTGGAATGTGTTTCCTTTTATTCTCATTTTGATCAGAGCTTTGAAGTTCAGGATTCAAATATTTGCAAGATGGAGCTTTTATTTGAATAATTTCGCTCAAAAGAATAACCCTGATATAAACATAGGACATATTGAAAACGTTTATAATATCTTTTGTAACTGTTTAGAAACGGATTTTCAAGATTTCTGTAGAAACATCCTACTGGAATGACTCATTCAAAATGAGTTTTGCATTTTCAGAAGAAAATAATGAACATCTGCTTCAATTCATGGGAGAAAATCAATTTTTTTATTTTTTTGTATTTTTTCAGTCATGAAGGATAAATGAATTTATATTCACATTAATATATGTCTTTCTTATTCTGGAAATATATAGTTTAATCCAAGAAAGGATTTGATATTTTGGGAATGTGAAATAATTACTCAAAAGGTGACACAATGAATTTGTTCTATTTGCACTTTTCAATGCGCAAATTTCACAAAAAGTTCTTTATTCATCTATTATGACAAATTATACCTGAACTCTTGTGAAACTGAGTAGGAAATACTGCGCCACTAATGATTCCTAAGAATATTTCAACTGTTTATAGACTCCAGACTCACTTCTTGTATGCTCAATTGAATCAAATTTGTTTGTAATTAGGAGTGGCTCCATTCCTATTGTATAAAAATCTTTTCACGTTGACAATGTTAAACATCAATGGAATGAAACATTAGTTTATATATTTTTTTTCAGAGAGATATACCCCATTATTCAAAGTTATAACTTTGCGTTGATCCTATATAATGGCATATAAGTTCCTGGTCTTAAAAAAAGGAATGTGAGTTATCAAAAATTGTTCATCAGTTGAATTTATTGGTTTAAAAATGAAATGTGATAGATTTTTCAAATAGTGTGGCTATGAACTGTGGAGAACTATCAAAGAAAAGAATCTTTTGCTAAATTTGTCAGAAATTTCCTTCAAAATTCCTTAAAGCTTCAAGACACGCTTGTCTGGTATTCTTCAGAAAAATGCCTGCCAACAAAAATAATGGCTCCTCTTTGAAGCTTTCAGCCTGTCACAGCTTAATTATACCTGCCAGAAGATTTGGATACACCATCATGGTGAAGCCAATCTTGATATTCTTACTTAAACTTCCAAATTTGACTTCTTCAAATTTCGCTCAATGCGTATGCCAATGTTTCAATGCGGGAATTGTCCCATTCATGGAGTGAATTTCTTAACAAAAGGAATTTCTCAGGGGGTATCTCTTTGTAAGTCATGTTTTATAATTTGTGACAGTCTAAACTAGATTTTGGGTATATAATTCTCCATGAAAGGAGTTGACTTTTCATAGCATGTTTGAATTTTGTTAGAAAAGTTGATTTTAAATCTTCTTAATATTTTTGATATCCTCTTGAAATGGTTCCCTTTCATTATGTAATTTATTTCATTATTTACCCAAAAGGTTGGTATTCTGGGTTTTTTAGATTTTTAGTGTTCTATATGTTATGAATCTTAATAATGGAGTAAATATTCTGATATTGTTTTTCTTTTCCTCTGGTACTTGATTCTGTTACATCTTTTTGAATGAAATTGTTTCCCACAAATTTGGCTTTACACCAATACAGGGGATTTATACCATCATTTCTAATTTTTCAAAGCGGTAATTACTGAATGTAAAGTATCAAGTGACTATCTATCAAAAAACATATAATAAAAGACTCCTTATAAATACAAATGACAAATAATCATTAATCTTATAATGGCATTTGAAAAAGATGTTTAGTTCAAAAGTGGTAAGTTTCTTGTTAAAAACAGAAAATCCAGGAAGGGGGAAGTACCATCTCTTTATGGTGGGCATAAACAAAAGAATATTAAAGAAATAAAATCATATATAAAAAGGAAATTATACACAACAAAAGAGCGTGCTAGCTGACACATTATAGACAAAGTATACATAGAGATGTGAACTAAATTATACACTCATTCTTCCAATGTAAGATAATTTTGATTTTTTTTAAATTGCTGCCTCCATTTTCTTTGGATAATAATTAACAAAAGCATAAGCCATATTAGTGAGGAAAAATAGAAACAATTTTTGAATCAGGAGCTAATAACAAGATGTTTACAAATAGGCACTAGTTCTCAATGTTTTGGGAAATTGACAGTAGGGTAGAAAATAGGTCAGGAAGGATTGAAAGTCAAAATTTAATGGAAGGAAGAGATCATTAAATACTCAAAGTGAAGGGACTTCAAATTTCAAAATGCACTAGAAATATCATCTCTTCCTTATAGCCTTGTCTCTCTAGGTCAAATCTGGAAAAAGGCTATTTACCTAGTTTGATTTTTAGACAAAAAGCTTGATGTGGTTAGAAGTCAAAACCGTATTCCCAAGGGGACTGTTAACAAATAACTTTAACAACCAGAACTAAAATACAACCCCAAACCCAATTTCACCAAACAAAAACATCTAGGTCATTATTGAAAATTCAAAAACTGTGAAAGCTGTTGCCTTGGAAAAGCCAAAAGTAATGTGTTTAGATCAGAAATTGAAAGAGGTACTTAACCTTTGAAAGAAATTTCTGTTGTCTCAATGGGACCCCTCAGAGTAGAATGACTTGGAGGCGCTAAATACATCTTTGTTACAGTAGACATAGAAGCCCGTTTCAAAAATACAATTGAAGTAAATTATACAGTTAGCTGGGAGTAGTCTTGAAAGAACAGCCAAAAATCTCATTTGTTATGGACCCAATTAGTTTGTAAATATTGAACTGAATAAAAGTTTGTCAATGAAACTGAATAGAAGTCATTATTACCACCCCTTATGCACCCCAATACAATTGTATTTCTGAAAGAACAAATATAATGCTAATGGAAAAGGAAAGAACCACAAATATCAAATACAGACTTGGAAAAGGAATGTGGGAAGGGTTAGTCAATCTCACCAATCCCATAAAGGTTATAATCCCATATAATAGTGAGAGGTTTTTGAAATTTGTTTTAATAAAAAGATCAATCTAAATATCATTATACTATTTGTGTGCTGAGCCTTCTTGACCAATACTGGATACCAAAAAAGCTTGGAAATTAATATTCAAAAGGGATCATTTTTGGATATTAACCCAGCTTTTTAGTCTATTTTATCTTATTGGATGACACAAGTTAAGGTATCCAACTACAGGATGTCTTCTTGAATCAGGAAAACCTGCTCTTTAAATGAGAAAAGCCTGTAGCACCCAAAGAAAGTTAATCAACTTGGGGGGAAGGCAAAAAAATCAAATGAGTAAAAGAAAATGAGCAACTAATATTGCGTGATAGAAACTCAACCATCTCAGATGATATATACCAAGAAGTTGGAAAAATATCACCTCTATTAAATAAGACCACTGTTCATGATGCAGGGAACAAAAAACCTTTTATTCATGAGAGGCGATGTGAAAAACTAATCTCCATCATTGGTAATTGAGGGAAGGCAATAAGGCTCCTACAAGCATTGACCCCAAATTTCAAAGAACATAATCAGTAATAGAAATACAAATAAAGGAACAAAGGTAAGACAAAGGGATACTCTCAATCCAACTTACCTCAGCCCAAGCCCTGATTGAAAACAATAAATAATGGCCATGTTCAGTTGAAAATTTTCAAATGAGTCATGAGTCGATGAAATGGAAAGAATCTTGTTTCTCTTAAATTAATTCAATAAAAAAACAACCTGTCTTTAGTGTATAAAAGAAGAAGACTTACCCAAAGGGAAACCCTTCAAAAGTAGGCAATTAATATTTACCAAAAAGATTGAAAAAAAGGCGGCTGAAAACATACAAATCCAGGTGTGTAGCAAGGGCTTTCTCAGAAAAATGTCATGCATTCCCACAAAACCTGATTTCCAAAAGGAAGGCTTTCCATTATAAAATTTATTATGAGCTATGAAGTAAAAAAGGTTCAACATGTACATAGAGCTGATGTTCTTACAGCTTATTGAATCTCAAAATTAAAAGCAGATGAATATATATATATATCACTACTAGATATTAAAATGTAATTGAGAAAAGAAACAAAAACACCCATTTATAGCTACACTACTATTCATAAGCTTTTGTGAAATCCTTAAGAACAGCTAATCAAACAAAATTAATCATTTCATTCCTAAAAAATGCCTTGTGTAAGGTGTGCATATGAAACTTTGATTAAAAATCAAGTACTTTTCATGTACTCAAAATTTGTATAAGGTAAAAATCAATTGAAAATGGAAAGAAATATTATTCTTAAGAGAAAACACACCTGTTTTATTGCTTATAACTTTATTAGTATAAAACAATAATATTATAAAGATTTATTGTTTTACCAAAAATAAAAATTTATCCAAAAATACTCTACAAGAGATATTTCAGGCTACAAAAGAAATTTCTTCAAGAGAAATTTCAATTGGAATTAATTGAGAAAAGAACTTCAAGGAATGAATCAAAGAACAAAGTCTTTAAAAAGAATATTAAAGAGAAAACACACCCAAAAGTGATCAGAGTGAATTTGGAAACAAAGTGACAAAGTTAACAGTGATGAAAGAAGCTTTAATTCACTTTTGGGGTGGTTCAAGGGTAAAAATGATTATAATGATTTTTTCACGTGGTTAAAAGGCTTAAAATGACTTAAAAAAGGTGGTTGGAATCTTTTATTGATTGGTTTAACAGTGTTTAAACTAATTATAAAAGGAAAAGATTCTAAAATGAAGAGAAAAGCGGGGCAATTCTTTTATAGGCATCAAGTTTCATACTCCAAAAGTGAAATTTACTCTTGTCAGTCGTGTGAAACAGTCTGACAACAGAAAAGCCAATTATGGCATCATTGGACCCTGGTTTAGACCAAAAAACGGCTGGGTTAAGCCATTTTTAGGCATTTTTATCCATTTTAGACCCTTAAATCAGCCATTACTATAGTAAGACCTGGTCTAGAGCCTTCAAAACACGCCAGAATTTGTGTAAGAGACGTAGAAACCAGTTAAAGCTGTTTTTACCAACATTGCTTTAACTTAAGGGTAAACCACCCTGGTTGGTATCACAACCTCATCAGCAATTGAGTCACAGGGTCTGTGACTCAATTCCAGGCCAAAATTAATGAAGTTTTGCGTGGGTTTTGACATCTCATGCCAGTCAGCAAGGACTTTGGGGGTCTGGCTCCCCCTTAGAGCTAGAGTTCCTTTTCCCCCCAATTTTAATCTTTCCAATTCATATTTTCCATAAATTCCTCATCATGTATTATACTTGTAATTTACATATGTAATTTAATTTAATTGTACAGTACAATACAGTAATAATTGATACCTCATATGGAAATAAAAGTTCACTCATGCAATACACACGCACATTTTGACATTCCAATTGAATTCAATTGAAAATAATTCAATTCCTCATAACTTCTAAAATAAACACAATACCTCAATTTTAACACAAAAAATGATGGTTAACACCCCATGTGGTGTGAATTAAATTGAATTTTTGAGGATTTTCAATTTTTGTATCAAAAATACTGAAAACTTAATTTAAGCTTATTTAGAGTTGAGTTACAAAAATTTCATCCAGAGGTGACCCCACTTTATTTTTAATGAGGAATCCAATGGTGCAATAATTTCTTTATGTTTATTTATTCGATAAAAAGTTATGATATATTCTATACAACGTTTTACCAAAAATATTTTAATATCACAATTTTTATTAAAAATTCATTTTTACTTAATTTTTACAAGTAAAAATATAATATCATAATTTTAAATTTTATTCTAATTTTATTTTTAAACTATAATTAAAGCTTTATTTTTAAATATAAATTTGTATTTATATTTTTATTTTTATTTTTATAATATAAATAAATTTATTTTATTTATATTTGTATCTTAATTTATCATTTGTGGTCTTTTGGGTATATGAAAATACCTCTAAGGCCCACACCTTGGGAAGCTGTATAATACCTTATACAACTGAATCATTAAGAATCTTCTTATTATCAGAAATCCTGATCCTTCTCCATTCCTGGGCAATGAAACAATTTTCTTCCCATGGGTAGATGCAATAATATAACTCAATAATTGCTTGAGCAAAGGCCAAAGATTTTATCAAGCTAAGTGAAAACATCTTGACCATTGAGATTTAATTGAGTTCAGAGTATGAATCAATCTTTATAGGGTCATCATCTGCTTTTTGGAAATAAATTTGTGACTTTATTGAGTGATCCAAGAATATATAAACCCAAAATAGCATTCAATAATGCAATAATGTGGGTCCATTGAGATTATATATTTGGATATATACTTTAAGATTTTGAAGACCATATTTTTATCTTTTTGGGAGAAATCTCAAAATAAACATAAATATGAGAAGACTTATAACATTGAGAAATCCTGAACCAGAACGAAATCAGTCTTTTAAATGAGAGAAAAATATTCTAGATTTCAAAAGGATTTGCAGAAATTTCAATATATGTCTACAGGATAATAAAAGATATTTATTTTCATTTTGCAATGAAACCTCTCAGAAGATCCAATATCAATAGTTAAATTTTAAATCAATATCATCAATTGTTTATGTATCAATAACTTACCCAATTAAATTCTATAAAAATCCTTATTTCAATTTTTTAGACTACCCTCATACGAAAATAAACAAAAGAAAGACAATACATGTATTGCAAGATTTCTTTTGTGTTGAGTAATGATTGTGTCAATTTGAAGTGTGGTGGGTAAAAGAAGGCCTGATACATGATCCAGTAGGGTGGTACCACATTCCCCAGATCTGGTGATTCCAAGTATTTCCAAATCTATGTTACAATCAGAATAGAACACACAAAATTTCCAAATATCAGGCCTGTGGTACAACCACAATGGCTGAAACATCAGGGAAAAGGTTGACATTGAATTGAATCATGTAACTATTTTGCTTAGTAACAATGTTTAATTTTTCAATTTTTGTATTATCAAGATCTTTACTCATAGCTTTGCAATACCAATTCCTTTTTTAATTTATATACATTATCTGAAGCTACAGTACATATGTAAAAATCCATTCAAATGAATTTTTTGGATCCTATTTTATTGAAATGCCTGTTCCAAAGTTGTGTGATTCAAAATATTCATCAAAGGAGCTCACATAAAATTCAAAGATAAAATTGATCAAATACATTATAAATTTCAGGGAAAATAGCATCTTTAAACATCCTACACATATGTGCCATTGGTACCACGTTTCAAAAGATTTATGCCCAGAAAGCTGCTAATCTTCTCATTCAAACAAAATTTTAAAACAATCTCTCAAAAAATGGGCAAGAATAATATATAAGCCTACTAAAGTTTTCCCTCATTCTTTTGTGTACATAGAGAATGTCTTCTTGAGTTCTTACATTTTGGCGGACAATGTTTTAATCTTTTTTCTGCTCATAATATCTATTGAGTGGTGCTAAGTATTTCTGGCCAAAAGTTGCAATTGTTCAATTTTTCTGGTTTAGTTGATAAATATTTTTAAACACTGCTATAAAAGAAATAAAGAACTATATTAAATTATGTTGGATTAACAGATTTCAACCAAGGAGAAAATGGGAGATTAGACATAATGAATAACAGAAATGTGGTATCAAGTCACAAGGAAGTAAGAAGATACACAATACCAGTATATGATGAAATGTTGAAAAGACGACAGGCAATGCAAAGTAAACAATGAGATATGGGAAAATTAGGGGGAGTAGCATGACATTTCTTTTCTGAGCTTAGTGAAGTATGACAATAAAAAAGGAAATAATGTTAATTAAAAGCCAGTGTGAAAATTCATAGAGGGAGAAAAGGAATGATTACCAACACTTTAATTGATTTTCTATGGTATTTAAATGGTAATTTGCATCTTTATCCTTTGAGTAGATGTGTGCCACTTTTGTAATTCCAAGCTGCAGTATCCTTTGATATCTAATTTTTATGTTTTAATGTGAAAAATAAAAGATCAACTTCAATGTTTGGCCTTGATGCTGACAGCTTTAATTGAATGAAAATGTTTCAGTTGGAAAAATAATATGGGGACTTCAGATTTGTGCAATATCATTGTTGTAAATACTCGCTGCACTTTAGCCTTTATGAGAGGATTAAGCCTATGTTACGCCTCAATAATCCACACCGGTCAGTTTTCTGAGCGGCAAAACCTCAAGTAATTTCTCATGAAGTTTTTTTGATGTTCAATTGAAAAAATTGAACATCTTCCATAAAAACATTCCAAGTTGAGTATTTTATATTTCTTTCCTTTCAAATTGCTGATGTTTTGATTTTCATCCATCAGTTTCTCAAATGAATTGAGAAATTTTTATGAAAGTGTTTTTAAAATCAATATGAATTCGATGCTTTATCAGAGTCACTTTTTTAAACCATTTCCCCTTTAATCATAAGAAATCTCAACTTTATCACAATCGATATTTTACAATGTGCTCTTTCTTTATTCCAAGTATTCTTTCATCTTTTGTTTAAATCCTAAATTCAGTCATTTTTCTCATGAACTTTCAGCTGGCATTTTCACTTTATTCTTTACCATGCAAAATGGTTCACAAATTAATATAGGTATGATTTGTTTTTGATGGTTTTTGTGTTATCATGCCTGTTTTTTGTCACTGGATAAATTGATTTTCCAAAATTTTCCATTACAAACCAAATCCTTACTTACTATATCTATCAAATTTAAGTTTCAAAATGAATCCATTACCTTCCACTTTTTTCAACTCTGCTCATGGACACAACAGATTTTTTTCACAAGACTCCCAGAATAAAGACATCAAAGACGTTCAAATTACAATTGCTCTCTTACATCTTTGTGGGGCAAAAGCAATTGGACACATTTTTTGTGGGCTAATCCCATTACCAATAGCGTTGGATCAGGATAGTCACAAAAGAGGTTTTTTTTCATTTGAGAAGTTGTTTCTCAGACATTGAATACACTAGTAGGAACACACATTTTGTGAGATCTATATGAAGTTAGAAAAATCAGAGGAAGAGTAAATTTAGGGGTGGTAAAGGTTTATATGGAAAGGTTCTGGGTAAATAGTTTAAAAAAATTGGAAATCCAGAGAGTGTCAAATGTTTTCCCTCATTTTTCTACTACTAGGCTCATAAAATTTGTGAGCCTTGAGGTATATTTTACATACCCAAATAGGCCAAAACTATCTTAAAGACAAATTCTGAACTATTCATAACTCATAAGTCATGCATATATCCAAAATTCATCATTTTTGATTTCAGAAAAGATGAATAACCTTTTATTGATCAAGTAAATCCACGTATTTAATTCCAAATTTGGATTCTACACAAACATTCACCTAGGGTAGCTTCATAGAGTGAATAAGATCAAATAAACTCTTTGAGGTGGTAATATGGAAAATACTTCAATACCACATCATTAATACCAAATAAAAGATCCATGAAAATTTTTGTTTTTCTTAATTTCATGCCAAAATAATGGGAATGTGAGAAATTCCCTGTTACATATACACTAAGAATAGTGTTATGCATGTTTTGCGCACTCAATATCATGGTATTTGTACATGGACCTTTGGTACACTCATAGTGGATATCGCACTTGAAGCTTAAATTTCTGTTTTGACGTGAAAAATAAGCAAGGGGGACAAAAGACATCAAAGAGAGCCAGGGTACCCAACTTCTGAGGCCTCAGAGGCGTGGACATCTCCAGAGCTTGGATACGTGGCTCAACCTGGCCCAATTAGTAAGCTAAAACACTTTGGGAACTTGGTTACCATGTTACAAGTACAGTAAATAATAAGAAAATAGCAGATAACCTGCTATTTTGACGTGCCAAGGAGTTAAAGAGCTACTCAGACTCCTGTAGCCTTGTCAATTATTAATTACTTTCCATTAAGAGACCCTAAAAGAGTAATTAAAACCCTTTTTTGTACTTTTATCCATTGATTTGCCTCATAGAAACCAGTTAAACACTGATATTTGCAATTCTACATAGAAATGAGGTAAAAACTTCAAAAATTCATTAAAAATACAATTCTTAGTAAATCTCTCTAAACCTTTCAGGACCAATGGAGAACTGTATTATCTATGGTACAACCAAAAATAATTATAGTTTTACTAGTGAAATTAAAAGTTTTGCTTACACTCCATTTCTGAGTATTCTATGTGAAACACTGAATCTTCAAAAACTCACAGTAATTACAACCTGTGATGAAATTGCCAATAACATTGATAACTTTGAGAAATAAATGATTCTTTTGAAATAAAAGAAGATTTACAGATTTTAATCCTTTTATTCTTAACCATATTGGGGTTGATAGTCACGTAACAGCACCAATTGAGTAATTATGATAATCTTACGTGACATCAGATGATGCAATCAATAATCCAAAAGGGTTTATTGTTTTCTCACTCACTTTTTTTTCAGTTTTCTCCATGGCATGCCCCTGTGAGCTGTTATTGACTTAAAAGAGGCCTCCTCTTGCTGTTTATTCCAAGAATCATCTTGTTATCCATTTATATCATTGTTACCAACACGTAAGTATTAGTTAAACTCTTATTAAGTGTTTTAATTCTTTCAGAATCATCAGAAAGAAATTAAATGAGAGAATCCAACTATATACTGTTGTAATCCTGCTATAAATCATTTTGATCCCTTAAATCCACAATTCTACATCAAATTTCCCTACTTATATCTTTCAATAAGTTTTTTGGAGTATAAGTGAGTCATTTATCTTTAATTATTAAATTTTTTCTATAAAATTAGTTTTATTCAAGAATTATCTCTATAATTATTCTTGAAAAAGATAATTATATATTAAAATAATTTTACTATTTTAATAAATAAGTTTTTATTGGCAAATTCTCCTTGTAATTGATTCTTGTAGACAATTACTTCTCACTGTTAAAATCAGTAATAGTGTTTAACATGTGAAAGAAATAATTCATTAATGGTTATAACTATATTTTATTATCATATTTCATAAGAATAGACATAGTACTGTTGATGAATAGTAATATTATCATCAGTTTCATAGTCAAATCTGACAAACTTGCTTTTTACTCTCAAGAACAAGTGCACAGGTTCATGAATTACATGTCACATAATACTTGACAAAGGCAAGAAACCCAATATTTTTCAATTATTAAGGCTTAATTTGAAAAATATTTAACTTTCTTGTTTAAGATGTGACCAAAGCTCAAAAATATTTTTTGATAAAAGAAAACACAATATCAGAAGTCTTATCATTATGAGATGGATACCTTCATATAGAAAAGCCATGAGCTATGATAAGAAATGTGTATACAACCAAAAAGAATCTGTTACAAGGTGAGTACTAATTAGAGAGATATAAAGTAAATATCTACTGCAATAGGCTTTTATTAAAGCCTTCTTCAAATAAATCTTCATTGCTGTTTCATTGTGCCTTATTGAAATCATTTATAACTCCATAATCCACATCAGGTGTGATCTAGCTTTGGAATATTGATTTTCTCCAGTTGCTTTCAAATTCCCATCATCACTTTTGTCTTCTTCAGATATATCAAAATTTATTGTGTCTCCAGCAGATAGCAAATTTCTTTCACTATCAGCTTTGCTTCCGTCATCTTCACTACTTTCAACTATCTCATGAGATAGATCAAATGGTTCCATCACCAAACGCCTGAATTTCTCAATGAAGGATTTTTGCAAAGGTTTTCATTTTGGTGTAGATTGTTTCTCATGGAAATTTCATTTTTTGGGATGAATCCTACTTGTTTAGTATTTGCTATTGGATATCACTGAACATGGTGAGGGTTGTTGAACCAATTTGGTGGGTAAAATTCCACTGGCAGTTGTTCTGAAGTCTTTTTGAATTTCAAATTCAAAGGAACCCATGGCCAACAGCATTGATGCAATAGGGGTGGACCTCCTGAAATTTCATCACTTTCATGCATCTTGCAGGTTAAATTTTAAAAAAAATAATTCATATCCAAGCAATAACTCAAAGTCTTTATGGCATAAGCTTCATATTGAGGGGTAAACTCAGCATCAATGGGTGCATTCACATCGAACAAGACTTTTAAATATTGGTTTGGGTAATTTTTATCCACTTATAAAATCTGCATTGTTTCCTACAAAGATATTTCAAGCAATGTTGTAACATGTGTCAATGAAACTGTTGATAATATTACTATTAATCAACATTACTATGACTGGTATTATGAAATATAATAGTAAAAATTATTATAACCACAATTAAATAAATAATTAATTAAATATTTCTTTTAGTTTTTATACAATACTAGTGATTATAACAGTAAGCAGCAATTGTCTACAAGAATCAATTACAAGAAGAATTTAATAATGAAAACTTCTTTATTAAAATAATAAAATTATTTTAATATATAATTATCTTTTACAAGAATAATTATAAATATAATCCTTGAAGAAAACTATTACTAGAGGAAAAATATAATAATTAAGATTAATCACTCACCAATACTCCAAAGAACTTCTTGAATAATAATAGTAGACGAATTTGATGGTTAATTGTGAATTCAAAATATCAAAAAGGGATATATAACAGAATTACAACAATATATAGTTGATTTCTATGATTTCAAATCTTTCTTATTGATTGTTAAATCAAAAAACACTTAAGAAATAGCTTCAACTAATTCTTACTTGTTGGAAATAATGGTACAAAGGAATGATGTGATGATTTGGAAAAACAGCAAGAGGAGGTCTCTTTTAAGTCTGAGACAGCTCACAGAGGTGTTCCATGGAGCAGACTTAAAAAAAAGTGAGTGAGAAAACAATAAACCTTTTTGGATTATTGATTGCATCATCTGTTGTCCCGTAAGATTATCATAATTACTTAATTGAGGTTCTTACATGCCTACCAACCCATTCATGGTTAAGAATAAAAGGAGTAACAACTGTAAATCTTGCTTTATTCCAAAATAATAATTGATTTCTCAAAGTTATGAATGTTATTGGAAATTTAATCACAGAATGTTTTTTCTGTATATTTTTAAAGATTCTGTGTTTCGCGTGGAATCATCAAAAATGGACTGTGAGTAGAACTTTGAATTTTACATATAAAAGTATAGTTTTTTGGTCTTTATATGAAATATCAAGTTCTCAATTGGTCCTGAAAGTTTCAGAATGATTAATCAAGAATTGTTTTTTTACTGAATTTTTGAAGTTCTTACCTCATTTCTATGTAGAATTTCAAATAGCATTATATGGCATGCTGCTATGAGGTAAATCAATGGTTACAATTCCAAAAAGGGTTTTACTTACTCTTTTGGGGCTTATCAATTGAGATTCATTGAGAATTGACATGGTTAAAGGAGTCTGAGTTGCTCTTTATCTCCTTGGCATGTCAAAATAGGGGCTTATTTGTTATTTTCTTATGATATACCGAAGTTTTGATTTGGTAACCAAGTTCCCAAAAGGTTATTCTCAGAGGCCTCAGAAGTTGGGTACCCTGGCTCTCTTTGATGTCTTTTGTCCCCTCTAGCTATTTTCACGTAAAAAAAGAGATTCATGCTTCAAGACTGATATCCACCATGGGTGTACCAAAAGTGCATATACAGATCCCATAATATAAAGTGCCAAAAACATGCATGACACTATTCTTAGTATATATTTAACATGGGATTTCTCACATTCCCATTATTTTGGCATGAAATCGACGAAAACAAAAATTCTCATAGATATTTTATGTGGTATTGATGTATTTTTTATATTACCACCTCAAAGAGTTTATTTGAGCTCATTCCCTGAGAATGGCCATTGGAATAATCCTGAATGAATTGCCAACCCACCTCCTGCAGGGCCAGGTGATTGGGATCCTTGAATGGTCTTCTGATTGCCGCCATGGATTGCCAGACTGAGGAGTTAAGAAGTCCTCCTTCAAAATGGGTGTTGGATTTTGAGAACTTGATTTGGAAAGATGGAATTGGTTCCTGAAAACATCACCATTAAATTGTGGAGCAAAAGGGTGCATAATGGTATATAATACCATATATGCACCGATCCTGAAACCTTGAGTACGGGGTGCATGGAGGAATGGAACAGTTCCCCTTGAGGTGAGGGGAAAGCTTGAGTTGAGCTGATCTGGTGGTTACCAGAGGCCATGGGCTGAAAGGTGGTCCATGGTGGTTATTGGCCAAAATTGGGTCCTGAGGGTCTTATGGCCATTTTGGGTTTGATAGGATTTGGGGCCAAAATTGGCTCAGGTGGGCCCAATTGTGGTTTGGGACCCCCCTGGCCTTGGGGGCTAATTGGCTTCCCCCTTTGGCCCCTTTTGGCCCCATTGGATTAGGCCAAAAGGGGCCTAATTGGCACACGGACTGCAGACCGTGGACTGTAAAGGCCATAGGGGGCCTAAATGCCCCAAAAAGGCCATTTAGGCCCTAGACCCCATAATGAAAAAGGGTGGCCCAGAAGGGCTGGTTCTGGCTAGAGGGCCCAGACCCCCCTAGGAAACAAAAGGACGCCCCAGGCCCAAAAACAAGGATAAAGACCTGGGGTTTGGTGATATGAAAGAATTGGCCAGGGAGGCGAAGGATGGCAAGATATGGCCTGCGGCCATCAAAGGCCAGGGAAGAGGGATATTGCCAAAATTCTGTTGATCATGAGAAGGGGCCAAATTGACCACAAAGGTATGGTGTGGCCAATTAGCCCCAACTTGGTCTCAGGTTGGAATTGCCGCAACACCAATAGAGGAGGGTCATTCTTTGTGGTTGTTAAAAATATATCTTATAAGATCCTTTTTTGTGTAAAATAATTTCTAATCTTTTTGAAATGTTCTGCCTTGATTACCCTTTAATTATAATCAACCAAGGAACAAGTCATATTGGTCAGGAAAAAGAGAACAAAAAATGAATCAGGACGTAATACAATTATGTTTACAAATAAGGATGAGTTCTCAAAATTTCAAAAATTGACAGGAGGGCTTCACAAAAATGGGAAATACCCCAATAGGTTGTCTATGGCAATTCTCTTCCTTGAAATATTTATGGCCAATCGGATCTTTGTGGATTTATTGGCCTCTGCACTACACCCACTTCTCTGAACATTTCTGGCATCAACCTTCTGTTATGGCTCACAAGCAATATCCTGATTCAATGGCCTTTTAGGTCATTCAAATGATTCAGGCCCCCAGACCATCATACTGAAGTTGGGCCTGGGGTTTCTCCTTAGCCCTGTTGGTACCTATACCCCCTCTGTGAGCCTTGAGGTATATTTTACATACCCAAATAGGCCACAATTATCTTAAAAAGAAATTTTTAATTATGCATAACTCATAAGTCATGCATATATCCAAAATTCATCATTTTCAATTTCAGAAAAGATGAATAACTTTTTATTGAGTAAGTAAATCCATGGATTTAAGACCAGATTTGGATTCTACACAAAAATTCACCTAGGGTAGACCCATAGAGTGAATAAGCTCAATTTAAGTATTTGAGGTGGTAAAATGGAAAATACTTCAATACCACATCATTAATACCACATAAAAGATCCGTGAAAATTTTTGTTTTTCTTGATTTTAAGCCAAAATAATGGGAAAGTGAGAAATCCCATGTTACATATACACTAAGAATAGTGTTATGCATGTTTTGAGCACTTAATATCATGGTATTCTTACATGGACTTTTGGTACACCCATAGTGGATATCTCACTTGAAGCTTAAATTACTATATTGACGTAAAAATTAGGCAAGGGGGACAAAAGACATCAAAGAGAGCCAGGGCACCCAACTTCTGAGGCCTTAGAGGCGTGGATAGCTCCAGAGCATGGATCCATGGCTCATCTTGGCCCAATTGGTAAAATAAAACTCTTTGGGAACTTGGTTACCAAGTTACACCTACTGTAATCACAAGAAAATAGCAAATAACCTGCTATTTTGATGTGCCAAGGAGGTAATGAGCTACTTAGACTCCTTTAACCACGTCAATTCTTGATGACTTTCCATGACCAGACCCTAAAAGAGTAATTAAAACCCTTTTGGGACTCATATTCATTGATTTACCTCATAGCAACCAGCAAAATACTGCTATTTGCAATTCTACGTAGAAATGAGGTAAAAACTTCAAAAACTCATTAAAAATACAATTCTTAATGAATCTTTCTGAAACTTTCAGGACCAATGAAGAACTGTATTATCTATGGTACAACCAAAAAGAATTACAGTTTCATTAGTGAAATTAAAAGTTTTACTTACAGTCCATTTTTGACCATTCTACGTGAAACACTGAATATTCAAAAATTCACAGTAATTAAATTCTGTGATGAAATTGGGAATAACATTGATAACTTTGAGAAATCAATGATTGTTCTAGAATAAAAGAAGACTTACTGTTGTTACTCCTTTTATTCTTAACCATATTGGGGTTGGTAGTCACGTAAAAGCATCAATTAAGTAATTATGATAATCTTACGTGACAACAGATGATGCAATCATTAATCCAAAAGGGCTTATTGTTTTCTCACTCACTGGTTTTTCAGTTTGCTCCATGGCACGCCTCTGTGAGCTGTTGTTGACTTAAAAGAAGCCTATTCTTGCTGTTTTTTCCGTATCATCATCTTATCAATTTATTAAATCATTATTACCAACAAGTAAGTATTAGTTAAAGCTATTCTTAAGTGTTTTAAATCTTTCCAAATCATCCAGAAAGACGTGAAATCCTAGAATTCAACTATATATTGTTGTAATACTGTTATAAATCCTTTTTGATCCCTTAAATCCACAATTCCACGTCAAATTTCTCTGCTTTTATCTATCAATAAGTTCTTTGGAGTATTAGTGAGTCATTTATCTTTAATTCTTAAAGTTTTTCTCTAGTAATAGTTTTCTTCAAGAATTATCTTTATAATTATTCTTGTAAAAGATAATTATATATTAAAATAATTTCATTATTTTAATAAAGAAGTTTTTATTATTAAATTCTTCTTGTAATTGATTCTTGTAGACAATTACTGCTCACAGTTATAATCACTAGTGGTGTATAACACGTGAAAGAAATAATTTTATAATTATTTAATTGTGGTTATAATAATTTTTTATTATTATATTTCATAAGAACAGACATAGTACTGTTGATTAATAGTAATATTATCATCAGTTTCATAGTCACATCTTACACCCTCCAAATATCTGCAGGCCTTCTTGTTAACCCCCTTTAATTAGGGGATTTTATTGCTTTGTGGCCTATGGTCTGTTATTCTACAGTACGTATTCCATGCACTGTAGGCCCAATTAAAAATTGGCCATGCCCTCTGGCCCCTCTGGACCCATTCTTTCCTATAAAATCCCAATGGTTAAAATGGCCAAAAAGCGTTAACATGCTATTTTTCACTAAGGACCCTCAGCATTTAATTAATGGCCTCTGGAAGTAACCAGAGTCCACAAGCCACCCTTTAAAAATGTTTTACACTCAAGAAAAGGGAAAACAATACCCATTCCTTAACTCACTACTGCAGCTATGATTGATGGGGTATATATAGTATCATCTACCATTATGCACCATTTTCTCACAGAAATGCAATGGTGACATTTGAAGGACTTAATTTCAAAGGAAGGGGTCAAATGACTCAAGCTTTTAATTGATGGGTGATACTCAAAAGACCACTTGAAGAAACCAATCAACTTCACTTTGATGTAAGGTTTGTTTATTTAACCCTTGATAATAGTAGCAAATATCAGGGGTACTATTACTTTTCTCAGTAGAAAATAGAATAGAATGAAATATAATACCCCCAAATCTATTATAATTGCTAAAAATAATGATATATACATAAAAAAGAAATTTAATTGCTATTAAATAATTTAATAATAAATGAATGATCATTAGAATAAATCATAATTATTCTATTAGTGCTATAGTCACTAACAATTATAATGATAATAAGTGTAAAGTGCTTAATAAGACAATTCCATATGGAAAATAATAATACTTATTGACTTAGAATCAATATATAAATATTATGTATGAAATAAATAATCACATGCACTGTGCAGAGATAGTTCTTATAGAAAAATTCTATATATAAAAACTATTCATAGATGAAAAAAGATAAAGAACTTGGAAGAAAACTTACTCATAATATTTAGTTAATATAACAAGTCCAAAAACAACAGTTTTTGTATTATATGATATTCATAGGTTAAAAACATTACAAAAACCAATATTTTAAAAGATAAAAAAGCTTTTTATTCAAAAAAATGGGATTTGAAGAGTTTTTGAGCTATTTTTGGATCTGAAAGATATTTCAAGAAAGAAATTTTATCTAATAAATTCTATTATTGATGATTACTGAAATATAATCTAAGATCTATGATTTCAGTTCTTTACTTATAATTTATAAAAATTAAAATAGCTTAAAATTTTTTTGAATAATATAAGACTTCCTATTGAATCACATATTACTTGTTTAAAATGTCTAATTGATTGGAATGATTATTATTTATTGGAAAAAACAGTGTTGTAGGCTGTTTTTATGCCTGCAGAGCTGCTCTCATGATACATAATGGATATAGAGGTTGTCCTCAGGTCCAAACTGAAAACCATGCTCAAAAAAAGGTTCTTAACTTAAGGTAACTAGTTTTACTTCTAATTCAAACTTACCAGTATAACTCTTAAGTCTTAGAAACTTTGATCCTCTTTTGGATTTCTTATTTAAAGTCTCCATATAAGAAACGCTTATGTATATTAAATCTCATCAAATGAAAAAGTTAAAAATAAATTTTTGAGCAAATATATCTTAAGCCAGACTTTTAATCAATTTTCAAAGAAATCCAAATTTCCTTTTCTGAATAATTGAAATCGTTAATTTAAAGGATGATTAACAATTAAGCATTTTTGAAAAAGATACTTACAATTTGATGTATAAAAAGCTAAAACTGATTTGTAAGCTGTGTGAACCTCTGAAGAAAATTCATTAAGAATTGGATCTTTAATGAGTTTTTGAAGTTATTTCTATTTTTACATGTATGATAGCAATACACACCAAACCTTAAATTTTGTTCAGGTTTTGATAATTCTAACTTTACATTTTTGAGCTTGTTCATGATTTTCAAGCTTTATCAATCTTTTAAAGTTGTTAAAAAGTTTATTTCAAGCTTGCATATTGGGATTTACACTTTGGAAGCTTGAAATTCCTTTCCAATATGGCATCAAACCAAGTAAAATTTTAAGGCTGGATCAAATTCCAATGTTAAAGCTCAAACAAGCTTGGAAATCCTCCAATACAGGTTAAAACCCTTAGCTCAATCCTTGACCCAAAGCATTGGGTACCCCAACTCTGTTTTGTCTTTTCCTTTGTCCCACCTTTCTGCATGAAGTTCTCCCTTTTATTTTTTCAAAGCCATACTATGGCCCTCAGCCACTTGATATTTAGCTAACACTGGATTTACATTTTGTGTGGAAAATCCTTAGCCAATTCAGTAAATATACAAAATCCCTCAATTTGAACTTAAATTTTTTTAAGTTTTCATAAACTTTATGCAACTTTAACTTTAAGCATAAATAAGCTTAAGTTTAGCAATTTTAAAAACAATTGAAAAAAATTGCAATTGTACTGTGAGATTCATAAATATTCCACAGACATAAGAGTTAACCATCATTTCATATAACACCCCATGGGTCTACCCTAGGTTATTATTGGTTTAAAATCCAAAAATGAAATAATATTTATAGCTTTGTTTATCCTAAGAAAGCTATAGTTTTTTGTTATTTTTTATTTAAAATTCAATTGATAACTTTGTTTAATACTGAATCCACTGTGTATACGGTTATTTGTGGCCTCATGGATGTGTCATACATATCTCACAGTCTCACATTTGAAGTATTGGTATTTTCCATTCCAACAGTATTTTACCAAGGTAATAATTTCCGAGGACTTCCAAAGATAATTTAAAGATGTTGTTTATTCTCCAAAAAGTTGAACTCCAGGCACCTTTGAAAAACCCAATTTATCCATGCAGGCCTTATTTGGGAAAAATATATGGAATTTACCTTTTGGATCATTTCAATATTGCACTGTGGGAATACAGCACATGCAGTTTCACTTTGCATGATAGACCACCTTTATTTCCCAAAATAGTCAGTACATCTGAATACAAATTATACAGCTGGGTGCTCAACCCTCAAATATCAGTCTTCCATATTTTCACATATATTGGCCACTCTTCCCAAAGTAAAGAAATATTAAATTCATCTTTATGATTATTTTCCTTTCATCTTTGGAAGTCAATTCTGATATTCATAAAACACCCCTACACACCTGTTTCTTTGCCTGTCAGTGGATATAAGTGGTCATATCTTTCATTAAGTCCATTGATCTTTCTGGGAGGTTGAAACAGTGAATTCAGGATTTATTTTGTTGGCTCTTTGCCCTTTGCATTGCTTCTTATTATCTTCTTCACATTTTGAATTTTTCTAATCATTTTTGAAGAATTATATTCTTCAACTATTTCTTGGTTCATTTCTATCCCTAAAAGTGATTTCTTGATTCCCAGTGCCAGATCACTATTGTTATTCCCAAGAGCACCCACAAAAGAGGGTTAAGGGGATTCAAAATAAAAATTGAAGGAAAAGGAGAAATAATTCAATACTCAAAATGAAAGAGCCATATCAACTCTTCCTCATATCCTCCTCTCTCTAATTCAAATATGCAAAAAGGGTACCTACTTTGATTTCCTGACAACAGTTTTGATGTAGTTAGAATTCAGAAAAATATTCTCAATAAAACCGTTACAAATGGATTATAAAAGGAGGAACAATAAGACAATTCAAAATTCAATTTCACCAAACAAATACATCTATTACATCATCGAAAATCAAAAGCTGTGAAAGCTGTTGCCTTTCAAAAGCCTAAAGAGAAATGTTTAGACCTCAAAATGAAAGAGTAACAGAACCTTTGAAAGAAACTTCTTTTCTTTCAATGGGACCCATCATTCCAGAACCCACTGAAGCACTAAAAAAAGTAGACACAGAATCTTGTTTCTCTTTTTTAAGGATTAATAAGAGAAAACAAGACGAAAGAATACACTTGGAACAAATAAAACAGTTAGCTGAGAGTAATATTGAAATAAAATTTAAATACCTCATTTATGATGGAGCCAAAGAGTTTGTAAATACTTGACTCAAACAATTATCAAAAAAAGGATAGAAATCATTGTTCACACCCCTTATACACCCCAATCCAATTTTTTGGTGAAAGAACAAATAAATTTCTAATGGGAAAAGCACAAAACATGCCTATCAGAGCTGGACTTGGAAAGGAAATGTGGGAAGAATGAGTCATTACCCAAAATCTCTTCAAAGGAAGAACCCCATACAAGAATGAAAGTTTTTTGTATTTTTATTTGAAAAAAAAGCGCAATCTAAATACCATTATACTCTCTAGGTTCTCAGACTATTTAACTAATACTGGATACAAAAAAAGGTTGGAAACAAATCTTCAAAAGGGATTGATGTTGGATATGAACCAAACTATCAAGTCTATGATATATTAATTGAGGACTTTGGTAACATCTTCTTCTCACAGGAAGTCTTCTTTGATCAGGACAGCCTTCTCTTCACATCAGAAAATCCTTTGTCACACAAAGAAAATTCATCAAATTGAGAGGAATACAAAAAAATCAAACAATGAAAAAAGAATGATACACTAATATTTTGAGCTACAAACTCAACCATTTCAGAAGAGATGTACCAAGAAGCAAGAGAAACCTCATTTTAATTAAACAAAACCACTGTTCATGATTCTGGGTGCAAATATTTTTTAATTCATGGGGGCCATGTTAAAAACCAAGTCTCCCTCATTGGGAATGAAGGCAAGTCAATGAGGCTCCTGCAAAAATTAACCCAAGATTTTGACAAAAGTCATACTCAGTAAGAGAACCAGAAATTAAGGAAGAAAGGGAAGACATACACAGAGGCTCAATTTGACAAATCTCATCAAAAGATGTAATGCAAAAAAATAAAGAATGGCCAACTTCAGTTCCAAATGCTTACTTGACTCCTTCATTGGTGAATGGACAAAAGCTTTTTTCTCTGTAATTAATTCAATCAGAAAAAAGGATGTTGTTCTTTTATACAAAAAAGGGGACTTACCAAAAGTATCAACCATCATAAGTGTGCAATGAATATTTACCAAAGAAGTTAACAAGAACAGAGGGCTAAAAGGATACAAATCCATATGTTTAGCAAGATTTTTATAACCAAAATAAGCTATTAATTACCACAAAACCCTCTTTCCCCCCAGAAAGGCTTTCAGTTTTAATATGTATTATAAGTTATGCAGTACAGAACTGTAAGGTTTGACTATGAAACAATAAGTAAAAATTACTAATTTTTTACTTATTGTACTCTGAATGTCCTTATAATTGAAATAAATAAGATTAAGATAATAATAATAATAAAGAAATATTATTATTATGGCGTAAAAATATTATATTATTAAATAAATATAATAATAGAATTAATATTATATGAAATTATAATATTATAAATAATATATTAATATAAAATAATTAATATATTATAAAACTCTTTATTATTGTTACAAACAAATAATAAAGGCGTAAAAAACTGTTTTTTATAAATAAAAAACAATTAATAACAATAATATTACTAATATTAAAGTTATATATTAATATAAATACTATTTATATTAAATAAGAATTATTAAGAGTAATAATAAGAGAGACATTATTATAATAAGAGAAAATAACCTACTTTTAACACTTAAAATGATAATTTTGAGATATTTTACGCCAAAAGAATACAATACAACCTTTTCAAATTGTATTTACAATAAAAAATAAAGAAAATTACTAAAATTCTTGATTTTTACGTGGAAATGAGTTTATAGAGAGATTTATAGCAAAAACAATTAAAGAATTGATTTAATCACGTAAAAATAGTGATTAATATTAAGATGGTCTTTGGTCTTTAATAATATAAGAGTTTTTATATATAAAGAATAAAGAAATTACCTTTTATTTAATTGATTTAATGTTTTTGATGCGTCTGAGGGGAAAATAGAGTAAAAAGAGCTCTATTTATAGTAAATACCTCCCTCCTAGAGTCCAACAGGCTTCTATTAGACGTGTACTGATCATATCCACTGGAATTGATCAATATTTTAAGGTTTGAGGGTGATTACATCATGATCAAACCATATTACATCATTATTACACCATTATTTAGAGTTATCACTATAACTCTAAGTTTGATGACATCAGAGGCTTGGCAGAACCCCAAATTTCGTGGATTTTATTAGTTTTAATCATAAACTAATAGTAATCACCAATTTTATCACTCTTAAGACTGTTAAACTTAAATTAAGGTTACAGTATGTGATCATAACTGCTCAAATTAAGTTCAAACTTTGATCCTCATTAACTTTTAAGATTTACACGCTACAGCAATTCAGAGAGTGAATTATGATAGCCTGGCATAACCTTATTATGCTGCCAAGAGCTTTTCATTACATCATCAAAACTGTAATTTTGATGATTTTTCTTGTAACTCATCTTTTCTGTCGAAATTCAATATTTTAAACTTCAAACCTTGATTTCAGGGGGTTATACCCTGAATTTAATGATAAAAATTACATCATTATTCACGAATGAACTAGGAGAGTCCAACTGTGTACTTTTTTTTAAGTTTGGAACACTTTCACAACAAAGTGGTCAACAGCTTTGTTGATTTTTATCAATAATTCATCATAGGTTTTAACCTTGTTTATAATTTGTAAAATAAAGTTCATATCTGTGTTCTTACAGTAATTACGTGGTAACTTTATTTTTGGTTCATCATTCTATCATGTATAGTTTAGAAGATATTAGCTATGATCCTTGAATATATGCGTTGACCAAAAAAGTGCATATATTCAGGATAATTCCTTAAGTATTAACATTGGAAATTAGCTTATTATTTGTTTTATGTGTGGATTTTTATGGGGAATCCACTGGTGCAATTTATTTCACATGTTGTTTCATTAGCTTTTGAGATAAATAAGGTTTTATGGTTTTTATAAGGTATTATACCTTATAATTCCTTAAGTATTGACTTTACAGATATGCCATAAAAATGGTATATGTGTATTTTTCCATGGGGAATCCAATGGTATAATTTATTTTACATGTTGATTCATTGGCTTTTAAGTTAAACCAATTTTTGTACCAATTTATGGTATTTTTTGTATATTTAAGTAATTATTTTTAATGTATAATTATTTTAAGTAATTTTAATATAATTATATTAAAAGTCTAATTATTCTGAGTCTTTTTGTGACCTTATTGGGTATGTGGTCATATCTCAAAGGCTCACAAGAACGCTGAACAAATAAATAAAGATGGATTTGTTACAGCTTATTTCAGCTCAAAATTAGAAGCAAATGAATATATTTCTACATGAATACCACATAAAAACAAAAACACCCCGTTATAGCTACCCTACTATTAACAAACTGTTGCGAAATCCTTAAGAACACCTAATCAAACAAAATTGATCACTTCATGCCTAAACAAATCCTTGAGAAGTCTTATAATAAATGTTCCAACTTGATTATTGAGATCTTTTTTATTATTAGTTATCCAGAACCTTTTCTACTCCTTGGGAATGAAACATTTTCATTTTCATGGGTATATGACATAATATTAGTTCAAGAAGAAACACTGCAAAAAATAGAAAAACTAAAATTAAGATTGAAGATCAAATTTCTGTGTATTGCAAGACAAGTAATGGGAAGAAGAAAAAATCTGGAAAAGAAGATACCACCTGAAATTCACTCAAACTCATGAAATTGATTAAATAATGAGAAAATGTGGTAATAACCATTTTAAGACAACTCCCACACCAATGAAAAGTAATATAGAAATATATATATTGCAACAGACAATGAACAAAAAGAGTACAAAAGCCTACATGAAGAACATAGCTCAGACCTAGAAGCATTTCCAAAAGTACCCTTGTTAAATGCTGAATTTATTTTGAAGCTTTTTCAATAATTTTATCCATATATTTGGATCTTATCTCAAAGAAATAAAATTCCTTACAAAATATTGGAAGTTATTCTGTAGTAGTTGGAAACGTATTCATGGGAATTACTGGAAATATTAAATAAATTTGAAGTTTCCTGGAAGATACTGTTAGTAAGACATGTATGATAACATAAAGAAAACAGAAAATTGTTCCTAGTAACAATTAATGTTTTTTATTTTGGGAGATATGGTCTATTTTTGCAAAATTATTCTCCAAAATTATTTCTTAGATTGTCCTTCCTCTTCCAAAATGAAATTAAGTGTCTTTTCATATAAGAGTCATTTTCAAAGAACAGGAATTAAACTCTTCTTTTAGTCATTTCATTCCCTGAATTAGTACTATTGAATCATACATATCACTCTAAACATTTAAATGGCAATGTGAAAGACAAAGGGATCTTATGGTAAAGTAGAATTACAGCCAATTGTAATAAACTTAAAAGATATTTTGTTAATTGTGGCTAAAAACTTTTTTTAAATGATGTAAGTTGAGCCAGATGTACAATAACAGAAAATGAAAACTTTGGCTTTTTCCTGATAATTAAGATGTATTTTTAAAATCATGAGAACTTTTTTCAACTGAGAAATTAATGCATCAACCTAATTATTGATTGGAGAAATAACTGAATTGTCCATAAAAGAGAAACTAACAATTCTGGTTTAATCAGATAAGAGTTTACAGAATAAATTGTATGCAATGAAAAATTCATTATGGAGTTGATGGTTTTCAATAAACTATTTTTTAGAAATGCGTGGGAACAGATATACTATTTATTGAGTAAAGAATACAGATTTTACCAATTTAAGTGAGAAGACCTTAAGAGATAATATAAGATTGAATTCAGAGTAGGAATCAACATTTATGCATTTTATATTTACTTTCTTGAAATAAATTTGGGACTTTATTGAGTGATTGTGGAATATAAAAAACCAAATTACCTCCTAATAGCTCAATTACACACGTATTGGTATATTTACTTTGAGATTTTTGACACTGTATTGTTATCTTTTTTAGAGAAATCTCATATTAAACATTACTATTAAAAGCCTTGAAACATTGAAAAATCCTGACACAGCACAAAATTAGTTTCCCAAATCAGAGAAACATATTTTAGCTTTGATTTATCACTTGTTTGTTGAAAAGGACGATTTGAAGAAATTTAAAATAAGGCTGACACAATGATTAAACATGTTTATTTTCCTTTGGAAATAAAATCTCTCAGAAAATACAAATATTGATAGGATACTGGTAGATAAATATCATCAATAATTTCGAAATCAAAAACTCACCCAATTGGATTCCAGCAAAATACCTATTTTAATTTGCTAGACTACCATCATAAAAAAATAAACAAAGCAGAAAAGACACATGTATTTAAAGATTTTTTTAGGTTTGAATGATCATTTTGTCTATTTGAAGGGAGGTGGTTAAAAGAAGGCCTGATAACTGAGCTAGTATGGTGGTACCACATGCCTCAGATCTGGTGATGCCAAGTATTGCTACATCTATCTTACAATCAGAATTGAACACACAACATTGCCAGATCTGAGGCCTGTGGTACCACCGCACTGGCTCACACATAACGAAAAGGGCTGACATTTCAGATGCAACGTCGCGCCAATTTTGCGGTGACGTTGCATGAAAATGGTGCTGAGCTGACACTAAATATTGTTGTTATCATCATTCTCCAGAAAAAACAGAATGTTTGATAAGCTTGTTGAATTGTTTGCGAATCAAAGGAAAAGTTTGAAACAATTTGCTATCTTCTTGTGAGGAATCATAAATTATGCAAAGAGACAGAAACAACTTAGCAAATGAAAAAGAAGTAAAAGGCACATGACACTAAAAAAATAGACAATGGTTTTGCTTATATCTTACACTCTTGGCCAAGTGGTAAGCCGCTGATATAAGTCCTTCAGCAGAAAATTGTTACTTCTCCTAGCCTTTACATATTTATCAAATCCTGGTTGCAAAACACATCCAACTGCAAACACATTTTTTGTGTTGATACAATGAACTGTGACTACAAGAAAGCATTTGGATGGCAATTCTGGTCTATTGTTTCATTGAAAGCCCTCCCGCAAAGACATGGCATTGAGAATCACATATAATTTTAATAGCCTTTTGATTAGCGATCTGAGATTAGCACTTCTGAAATTGGAAAAAGTTAGAAGCATTTGCTTGTCCGTTAATTGTATTTGGATCAACATTGCACAGCCTTGTTGACAAGCAAATGGCAATAAATGAACAAAAAAAAACTTCGCTGTGTTGAAAACAAAACTGAGGGAATAAGGGTATCAGAAAGGGAGCTTCATCCTGTGCGCGCACAATACAACCTCAGGGTGCTCAAAGGGGCTCATCCAAATACGACTTCACCCTTCAACCGATTCTGATTTCTTCCTCATATCAGAGATTATATCTTTACTTTATCAATCACTTGTTATCGCAATACTTTAGGGTATCTTCCTTATTAGTTGAAAGCTAATTCTCATGGATCTCAACTCATCTTGCAAGCTTTAATTTTGGGAATGGCTTTCAATTAATTAGCCGCAGTCTTCATAAACTGTTCAAATTAATTTACTTTCTTATTGTTTTATTTTATTCAACTTAATCAACTCCAATTGAAGTAAATTATATAATTCAAAATCACTATGGGTAGCAACAAAGAAAAATGATGAGTACTCTTTTTCATGTGATACATGAAAATTACCACATTCGAGATAATTATCCAGGCGACTTCTCAAGATAAAACTCAAGTGTGGGAAGGTCAACTTGAATTAGTGTCAGCTCAGGACCATTTGCATGCAACGTCAGGATTTTTCCTGATGTGTCAGCTATCTGGCTAGTATCAAAGCCGTCATATTCAACCTAAATTTCTGTAGGATTTTCTTTTGGAATCACTTTATGAAGATTTTTCGCCGTCTAAGTTTAAACAAAATCTTAGTAGGTCAAACCCCCCCAATGGTTGCAATAACAATGATAAATTGAATTATAATATCAAACAATTTTCATATCCCTATCAGATCCTACATCGCCGAATTCAATTGAAAAATGTGTAAAACCTGGTGAAGACATTTGTGAGCCTTTGAGATATGACCACATACCCAATAAGGTCACAAAAAAGACTCAGAATAATTATACCTTTAATATAATTATATTAAAATTACTTAGAACAATTATACATTAAGAATAATTACTTAAATATACAAAAAATACCATAAATTGGTACAAAAATTGGTTTAACTTAAAAACCAATGAATCAACATGTAAAATAAATTATACCATTGGATTCCCCATGGAAAAATACACATATACCATTTTTATGGCATATCTGTAAAGTCAATATTTAAGGAATTATAAGGTATAATACCTTATAAAAACCATAAAACCTTATTTATCTCAAGAACTAATGAAACAACATGTGAAATAAATTGTACCAGTGGATTCCCCTGAAAATCCACACATAAAACAATTAATAAGCTAATTTCCAATGTTAATACTTAAGGAATTAACCTGAATATATGCACTTTTTTGGTCAACGCATATATTCAAGGATCTGAGCTAATATCTTCTAAACTATACATGATAGAATGATGAACCAAAAATAAAGTTACCACGTAATTACTGTAAAAACACAGATATGAACTTTATTTTACAAATTATAGACAAGGTTAAAACCTATGATGAAATATTGATAAAAATCAACAGAGCTCTTGACCACTTTGTTGTGAAAGTGCTCCAAACTTAAAAAAAAAGTCTACAGTTGGATTCTACTAGTTCATTCGTGAAGAATGATGTAATTGTTATTATTAAAGTCAGGGTATAACCCCCTGAAATCAAGGTTTGAAGTTTAAAATATTGAATTTTGACAGAAAAGATGAGTTACAAGAAAAATCATCAAAATTAGAGTTTTGATGATGTAATGAAAAGCTCTTGGCAGCATAATAAGGTTATGTCAGGCTATCAGAATTCACTCTCTGAATTGCTGTAGCGTGTAAATCTTCAAAGTTATTGAGGATCAAAGTTTGAGCTTAATTTGAGCAGTTATGATCACACACTGTAACCTTAATTTAAGTTTAACAGTCTTAAGAGTGATAAAATTGGTGAATACTATTAGTTTATGATTAAAACTAATAAAATCCACGAAATTTGGGGTTCTGCCAAGCCTCTGATGTCATCAGCTTTAGAGCTATAGTGATAACTCTAAATAATGGTGTAATAATGATGTAATATGGTTTGATAATGATGTAATCATCTCCAAACCTTAAAATATTGATCAATTCCAGTGGATATGATCAGTAAACGTCTACTAGAAGCCTGCTGGACTCTAGGAGGGAGGTATTTACTATAAATAGAGCTCTTTTTACTCTATTTACCCCTCAGACACATCAAAAACATTAAATCAATTAAATAAAACGTAATTTCTTTATTCTTTATATATAAAACTCTTATATTATTAAAGACCAAAGACCATCTTAATATTAATCACTATTTTTGTGTGATTATATCAATTCTTTAATTGTTTTTGTCATAAATCTCTCTATAAACACATTTCCACGTAAAATCAAGAAATTTAGTAAATTTTCTTTATTTTTATTGTAACTACAATTTGAAAAGGTTTTATTATCTTCTTTTGGCGTAAAATATCTCAAAATTATTATTTTAAGTGTTAAAAGTAGGTTATTTCATCTTATTATAATAATTTCTCTCTTATTATTACTTTTAATAATTCTTAATTAATATAAATAGTATTTATATTAATATATAACTTTAATATTGGTAATATTATTGTTATTAATTGTTTTTTATTTATAAAAAACAGTTTTTTACGCCTTTATTATTTTTTGGTAACAATAATAAAGAGCTTTATAATATATTAATTATTTTATATTAATATATTATTTACAATATTATCATTTCATATAATATTAATTATATTATTATATTCACTTAATAATATAATATTTTTACGCCATAATAATAATATTTCTTTATTATTATTATTACTTTAATCTTATTTATTTCAATTATAAGGACATTCAGAGTACAATAAGTAATAAATTAGTAATTTTTACTTATTGTTTCATAGTCAAACCTTACATTTGGGGGCCTGGCCGTGATATTTACTTAAAAGACCTTTAAAAAGATTCTAATTGGGTTTATCCATTAATAGATTATATTTATAATCATAAAATTATATAATAATTTTATATTTTATTGATTTTAAAAGCTATTGAGGCATTTGGAAAGCAATTGTACTGTCTTACACGTGGTTTTTCACATCCTTAGACTTGCAAGAACTTTCTTTGAGTGACTCTAGTGATTAAAAAAGATAATTTATAAATTAAAAATAATTTTTATTATAATTTAATTTTATAAAGAATCAAATTAATTTTTATTTTATTCCTTAAAAATAAAAAAAATATAAAAAATATTAAAAAATACTAAAAACCAATAAAAAAGTTATTTTTATTCATTTTTATTCTTTTCTTTATTCATTTCAAGTTTTTAAAGATATAAAAGCAATTTCTACGTGGAAAATTGCCATATCTTGCCAAAAATAACACTTCTTATAAAAAGACTTATATTTATTTGTCTTTTTTTTAGTGTTTGAAGATAACCCAACAGAAGACAACCAAGCTACTGCTGAGAGGTTGGTGGAAGAAACTTGTCAAAGTTCTCCAACACCAGTTATCACCAAAAGAAAGAAAGCTAAGAAATTAGACTTTCCAGGACCCACCATTCAAGACTCTGAAGGTGAGCACCTCTTTTTAAATTGCCATAAAAGAATTTTATTCTAAAATACTTTTATTTTTTCTTATTCTTTAATTATGACTACCGGAAGAGGTTCCCAATACTCCATCCAATCAGATGGAGCTGGACTCAGAGGTAGAACTGATCCCTCAAAAGGGAAAAGAAAGGGCAATATCCCCAGTGGAACAGAATCCACACAAGGAAGTGCCTTATCCCAAAGGCAAGTCCCAGAAATGCCCATGATATCTGAGCCTGAATTAGAACTAAGTATGAGTAACTCAAACAGGTACAAATCACATTCAGAGGGCTCAAATAGACATCTACATGAGCCAGTACAAGCAGTATTGCACAGTGTACAAGGGCAAAGATTGGGAAATGTTGCCTCAAATACACCAAGGAGTGATGAACTCCTGGCATATCCTGAAAAAGTTCTTCAAAGAGGAGGAGATAGTGAAATACTCCAATGGATGGAATCCACTGTCATCCAAACCTCAAATCAAAAAAATCAAGGACTACCATGCCAAAAAGAGGGAGGCAACCAAGGAAGAAGCCCCAGTAGCTTCTACCAGCAAGCCCCAAGCCAACCCACTTCCCCAAGAAGGGAAGAAGAACAAGAAAAAGCGTTGGAAGAAACCATATTCCCCAAGCTACAGAATCCCAAGAATCCAAAATGATGCCATGGACAATGTTTTCAACATGGCCAGAACCTTGATGGAATTCAAGGACAAGGAAGAGCAAAGAATGAGACAACCGCATTTCCCAAAGAAATAGCCTTGTCCAAAGATGTTGTAAATACTTTAACAGAAATTAAAAATAGTATATTACCTCTAAAAGAAATTAAAGATAGTTTATTATCACTACAAGAAATAAATAACAATTTATCTTCTTTAACAAAAATTGTTGTGCAAAACAAAAAAGAAATTGACAACATTAAGTTTATTGTTGAAAATAATAAACCAAAGAACTTAATTGAAAATACTCAAAAATTAATACAAGGACAACAAGAATTGTATAAATACATAAAAGATATCAAAGACAAAACTTTGACAATCAATTATGATGTGAGTATTGACAATCTTACAGAAAAACTAAATAAATTAAGTATTTCTGTAGAAAAATTTGAAGAAAAGACTTCATCACACCAAAAATTACTTTTGGACCATGTGGAAAAAAGTGATGAAGAAAGAATGCATCTAAAAGATGATATTCACAGTGAAATAAGGCTTATTACTGAAAAAATGGATAAAATTAATGAGGCTAATGTAAATATGCCAAAGTTATCAACTCCATTTTCTCATATAAGAAGCCCTGTTAAAACGAAAGAGGAATTGTCAAATCCTTTCATAACAGACTTGAGTCACCAAGATAATAACCAAGTCTTAATAAAGGAAGCACCTCAATTGAAGGAATGGCCAACATTCACAGGAGAAGGTGAATATGACCACATTTTATTTATTAAAACAATTGACATGATACAAGAAGACTATGCCATACCAGATGAATTAATCACTGCAAGATTACATTCATTGTTTGAGAAATCTGCAAAAAGATGGTATTATGGCATAAGACAAACAAATGGTAAAAATACCTGGTCTTGGTGGAAACAAGAAATAATCACCAAGTGGGCAAATGATGCCTGGAGGTATAAGATAGAAAATGCATTTGAAAACTCTTTCTTTGACCCAGAGAAAGACAAACCTTTAACTTGGTTCTTGAAACAAGTTGAAAGGCTTAATGCACTGTACCCAGAAATGTCACAAAAGATGGTGCACATGAAAATACTTAAAAAATGTGGAGGGGAACTAGAACATGCCCTAAGAAGCAGATGTATAGAACCATGCTCCACAGAAGATTATATAAATGCACTAGAAGATATAGTGACAAGAACAAAAATTGGCAGGACTTGGAAAAAGTTGGACATTAAAAGCCCAAATAAACCATTTATCAAAAAAGATAAATCAAAAGAATCCTTTAAGCCCAATACATCCAACAATAATGAGCAAAGAAAATGCCATAAATGTGGAGGTATTGGACACTTAGCCAATAATTGCCTTAAAAAAGCAAAGATTAATGAAATTGTGGAAACAGAAAACCACAATGACAAAGAAGAGGAATCTGACTCTGAAAAAGAGACAGAAGAGTCAGAAAGCTCTGAAAGTGATGAAATCAATATAATTAATGCACAAATTAATAATATTGATAGAATTTATGAAGTACTGGATGTTAATTCAAACTTACCACAAGTTGGAACATCTGACACAAACCTGACAAATATACAAGATGCCAAAATGTATAGAACCAAACCTGCAAGAGGAATGGGATATACAGCTGGAAAATCAAGTATAAGTATTGTTATGGTTGATAACCAAGAAGGAAAAGTTAACTTGGATACAGGAGCATATTGCACTTGTGTTGGCAAAAGTTATTTAAAAACCATTGTCCCAAACTGGCAAGAAAAACTTATGCCAATACAAGGTGTCAAATTTAGTAGTGCAAGTGAGAGCATGAAGCCCCTTGGAATAATTGATTTAACACTAATTTTTCCTCATCCCTCACAATGTGTCAGAATTAAAGTAGAGTTTGTAGTAATGGACAACTGTACTAGTAATCATTTCATACTTGGGAATGACTACTTATCAATCTATGGTATAGATATCTCCAACCAAAAAGATAGATATTTTACCATAGGAGATAACAAAAGACAAAAGTTTGGCTTCTTAAATAACAAAAAACAAATCACAGTTATTAAGAAGGAAGAAAAAATTCCAGAAAAGGAACTTTTTATATCTGAACAACTTAAAGAAGCAGAATTCAATCAAGAATTAACAGAAACAATGAAAGAAAAAATGATTGACCTCTTATTTAAGTATAAAAATGCCTTTGCAACTGACAAAGAGCCACTAGGTGCCATAATTGGACATGAAGTGGATATAATTCTTAATGTAGAAAAGCCTTACCCCCCTTTATTAAGAAGACCTGCTTATCCAGCCAGTCCAAGGGCTAGAGAAGCCTTAGAGGTGCACATTAAAGAATTAATGGACCTTGGAGTATTAAGAAAGGTTGGACATAATGAACAAGTAGAGGTTACTACACCTGTCATTATAACTTGGCATAATGGAAAGTCAAGAATGGTAGGAGACTTCAGAGCCCTGAATACCTATACCATTCCAGACAGATATCCAATACCCAGAATCCATGAGACATTGACCCAATTGTCACAAGCTAAGTTCATCACAGCTATGGATGCTCTTAAGGGTTTTCATCAAAATGTCTTAACAGAAAATGCCAAGAAACTACTAAGAATAATAGTCCATTGTGGAATTTTTGAATACTTAAGAATGCCATTTGGAATAAAGAATGCACCTTCCCATTATCAAAGAATGATGAATACCATATTCCCTGAAGAATTATCAGAAGGATGGTTGATCATCTATATTGATGATATCATAGTTTTCTCAGAAACTTGGGAAAATCACCTTACAAGACTAGAAAGGGTACTACAAAAAATAGTCCAAGTGAATATGAAAATTTCCTTGAAAAAATGTCATTTTGCATATAGTGAATTAAAGGCACTAGGACATGTAGTATCTGGCCTTAGTCTAGGCATAGACAAAAATAAAGTAGCAGCAGTACTACTTAAACCAATGCCTCAAACCAAAAAAGAAATGCAATCATTTCTAGGTTTTGCTGGTTACTATAGACAGCATATAAAGGACTTTGCAAAGATTGCTAAATCCTTGTATAAGCTATGTGACCAACAAAAAGTCTATGAGATGACAGAAGAAAGAGTCAAGGCATATGAAGAATTGAAAAATTCCTTAACAAATGCCCCATTTCTTCTGATGCCAGATTGGAAACTACCCTTCAAACTGTACATTGATGCTTGTGGAGAAGGACTAGGTGCTGCACTTCACCAAACACAAATTATCAATGATAAACCAGTGGAAGGACCAATTTGTTTCATTTCAAGGCAGATAAAGCCAACAGAAGCAAGGTATGGAACAAGCCAAATGGAATGCTTATGCCTAGTGTGGGCTTTAGAAAAACTGCATTATTATTTGGATGGCACAGTATTTGATGTAATCACAGACTGTAATGCTGTGAAATCACTATTAAATATGAAGACTCCAAATAGACATATGCTGAGATGGCAAATTGCTATCCAAGAATATAGAGGAAATATGACTATTGTACATAAATCTGGAAATATTCATAAAAATGCAGATGGTCTTAGCAGATGGGCTTTAGCAAATACCCCTGACAATCCAGCATGGGTACCACAAGAAGAGCACCATCTAGAAGGAATATGTGTCACAGACATAGGCACAGAATTCTTTAACCAAGTTAAAGAAAGCTATAAGATAGACAAAAATTGCCATATCTTAAGCCAACTTCTAATGAAAGACTGCAAAGATCCATCACTTTCATCAAAACTAGATGAAATATGGAAAAAGGCATATGATGAAGGAAGATTCCACCTCCTTGATGGAATCCTTTACCATAGAACAAAACACACATGTGTTATGGCCTTGACAGATAGAACACTAATAAACACTATTTTACATGAGTGTCATTATAATGTTGCATCTGGACATCTCTCAGAAGATAGGACACTAGAGAGGGTGAAAACCTGCTCTTGGTGGCCAAATTGGAAGAAAGATGTTGCAGAGTACTGCCAAACCTGTGACAGATGTCAAAAATCCAACAGAGCCACAGGAAAGAAATTTGGAATGATGGTCCAAATCCAAGAACCAAAATCCCCATGGGAAATAGTTCATATGGATTGGGTAACAGCACTACCTCCAGGAGGAGACAGGAGCTATAATGCATGTCTAGTGTTAGTTGACAGGTACAGTAAAACTCCCATGTTCTTACCATGTCATAAAGATGACACAGCTATGGATACAGCCATAATGATATGGAATAAAGTCATTAGCCACACAGGCTTATTCCAAAATATTATAAGTGACAGAGACCCAAAGTTCACTTCAGCATTATGGACAAATCTCCATAACTTATTTGGGACAAAGCTATCATTCTCAACAGCTTACCATCCCCAAACTGATGGTTTAGCAGAAAGAATGATACAGACCTTAGAGGACATGATCAGAAGATTCTGTGCTTATGGGCTAGAATTCAAAGATTCTGATGGTTTTACCCATGATTGGTGTACACTAATACCAGCACTTGAACTGGCATATAAGACATCAATCCATTCTTCTACTGGCAAAACACCAGCAATTCTAGAGAAAGGTTGGAATCCAAAACTTCCTTATGATACCCTCAAAAAGGACTTAGTGGATATACATCCAACAGCAAGCAGTTTCAAGATAATGCTTGACAAAGCAAGACACCATGCAAACAGATGCATGCAAGATTCTTTTAAATATGCGAAAGAAAGATGGGATAAAAGTCATAAACCACCTGATTTCAAAATAGGAGACTTGGTTTTAGTATCAACCCTTAATTTCAATAACATAAAAGGCCCAAAGAAATTGAAAGATTCCTTTGCAGGACCATTTATGATAAAAGCACTTCATGGACCCAATGCTGTGCAATTAGAACTCACAGGTGAACTAATGAACAAACACCCAACTTTCCCTGTAAGTCTAATAAAACCTTACAGTTCAAGTGACAAGGAGTTATTTCCACTAAGAGATAAACCCCCACTTGAAATTCCCCCCTTGGAAGAAGGAGAAGAAAAGAAAATAGTAAAAGTCCTTAAAGAAAGAAGGACAAGAAACAAAAAAGAAAGGGAATACCTTGTAAGGTATAGAAATTCAACTCAAGAAGATGAATGGCTACTTGAGAAAGATATAACAAATGCTGATAGACTACTAAGAAGATTCAGACATGAAAGAAAGCCTGAAAAATAGAAAAGTTAAGCATTATTGAGCTTCAAGACTAACAAAGTCTAATGAAGAGGTAGGACAGTGGATGATACCCTAATCACACATATCAGATTGTGGTACAATCTTTTTTGGTGGTAGGGAATGTGAGCCTTTGAGATATGACCACATACCCAATAAGGTCACAAAAAAGACTCAGAATAATTATACTTTTAATATAATTATATTAAAATTACTTAGAACAATTATACATTAAGAATAATTACTTAAATATACAAAAAATACCATAAATTGGTACAAAAATTGGTTTAACTTAAAAACCAATGAATCAACATGTAAAATACATTATACCATTGGATTCCCCATGGAAAAATACATATATACCATTTTTATGGCATATCTGTAAAGTCAATATTTAAGGAATTATAAGGTATAATACCTTATAAAAACCATAAAACCTTCTTTATCTCAAGAACTAATGAAACAACATGTGAAATAAATTGTACCAGTAGATTCCCCATGAAAATCCACACATAAAACAATTAATAAGCTAATTTCCAATGTTAATACTTAAGGAATTAACCTGAATATATGCACTTTTTTGGTCAACGCATATATTCAAGGATCATAGCTAATATCTTCTAAACTATACATGATAGAATGATGAACCAAAAATAAAGTTACCACGTAATTACTGTAAGAACACAGATATGAACTTTATTATACAAATCATAAACAAGGTTAAAACCTATGATGAAATATTGATAAAAATCAACAGAGCTCTTGACCACTTTGTTGTGAAAGTGCTCCAACCTTGAAAAAAAGTATACAGTTGGATTCTACTAGTTCATTCGTGAAGAATGATGTAATTTTTATTATTAAATTCAGGGTATAACCCCCTGAAATCAAGGTTTGAAGTTTAAAATATTGAATTTCGACAGAAAAGATGAGTTACAAGAAAAATCATCAAAATTAGAGTTTTGATTATGTAATGAAAAGCTCTTGGCAGCATAATGAGGTTATGCCAGGCTATCAGAATTCACTCTCTGAATTGCTGTAGCGTGTAAATCTTAAACGTTATTGAGGATCAAAGTTTGAGCTTAATTTGAGCAGTTATGATCACACACTGTAACCTTAATTTAAGTTTAACAGTCTTAAGAATGATAAAATTGGTGAATACTATTAGTTTATGATTAAAACTAATAAAATCCACGAAATTTGGGGTTCTGCCAAGCCTCTGATGGCATCAACTTTAGAGTTATAGTGATAACTCTAAATAATGGTGTAATAATGATGTAATATGGTTTGATAATGATGTAATCATCTCCAAACCTTAAAATATTGATCAATTCCAGTGGATATGATCAGTACACGTCTATTAGAAGCCTGCTGGACTCTAGGAGGGAGGTCTTTACTATAAATAGAGCTCTTTTTACTCTATTTACCGCTCAGACACATCAAAAACATTAAATCAATTAAATAAAAGGTAATTTCTTTATTCTTTATATATAAAACTCTTATATTATTAAAGACCAAAGACCATCTTAATATTAATCACTATTTTTGTGTGATTATATCAATTCTTTAATTGTTTTTGTCATAAATCTCTCTATAAACTCATTTCCACGTAAAATCAAGAAATTTAGTAAATTTTCTTTATTTTTATTGTAACTACAATTTGAAAAGGTTGTATTATCTTCTTTTGGCGTAAAATATCTCAAAATTATTATTTTAAGTGTTAAAAGTAGGTTATTTCATCTTATTATAATAATTTCTCTCTTATTATTACTTTTAATAATTCTTAATTAATATAAATAGTATTTATATTAATATATAACTTTAATATTGGTAATATTATTGTTATTAATTGTTTTTTATTTATAAAAAACAGTTTTTTAAGCCTTTATTATTTGTTGGTAACAATAATAAAGAGCTTTATAATATATTAATTATTTTATATTAATATATTATTTACAATATTATAATTTCATATAATATTAATTATATTATTATATTTACTTAATAATATAATATTTTTACGCCATAATAATAATATTTCTTTATTATTATTATTATTTTAATCTTATTTATTTCAATTATAAGGACATTCAGAGGACAATAAGTAATAAATTAGTAATTTTTACTTATTGTTCCATAGTCAAACCTTACAACATTAATGTTTAACTCCTAGTTCTTATATAAATATCACATTGGTCACAATACCAATGAAAGATTAAAGTATCATCCCAAAAGAATTGCACATCTTTATTAAATAAAACATCTTCAAAATTGATTTAGCCTTTATTTGAACCTCCTTCAAGAGAAACACTAAATGATTGTTTTTATTTGAACCAGTGTTTCTTCACCCCAAGGTCAGGTTTTATTACCCGCATAAAACTATGATCCTGTTGTATGCCGCACAATTATAAAAAGTCAATGAGAAAATGAAGCTCTTAGGACAATCGTATATCAGGAAAAAGCTCTTTTTGAGGGACATCAATAGCTTTCAGAAACTGTAAACAATTTAATATTGTGGAAACAAATGATCACCAACTTCAAATTGTTTTTCTTACTGCTTTCAAGGAAGAAAAAACCTTCAATGTTTGAAAGGTTTTTTTTAAGATTTCTGAAGAAGAAGGAGTGATGATTTTGAATGACTAACCTCATTTCATGTTGATATATCAGATTTTTGATGAAAAAAAGGCATACCCTGGGGTCAGGGGCTGCAGGTTAAAAAATTTCTCAAGCTGAAATTAAAGTGAATCTAATGCAACTGCTAACATGGAATGGTTTATGTTCACCCATATTTGTATTATTGTGTTTACTTTTCCAGTTGATTGAATAAAAACTGTAATCTCACGACTTCCTGAAGATGACATATATCAATGATTGGTTGAAATTTTTGAAATAATATTAAAAACCTCATTTTTACATGAATATTTAAAAAAGTCCTTTTGCATTATATGGATTCTTTCTAGAGTATAACCCTCACTAATTGATTGAAAGTATTAATACCAATTAATTAACAAAAAGATAATAAGAGCTTGAAATAATAAGATAAGTACCAAAGAATACTTACCATGGAGCTCAGGGGTTTTTATTCCAAGCTCTACAGTATGCTAAATCCTCAATTTGATATTACCATACATGTATTATTAGTAGTATCTTCAAGGAAGCTCCATGAATATTTCTTTTTTCCATTATCTTGCATCAAGCCTTTACCCAACTGATACAGAATTATGTACACTACTTTTTCAAGAATTTTCTTTATTTGACATAATCTCCAAATTATCTGGAGGGATTTATTTTCAAATCTACAAAAATAATTCAGAAGTTCATTGAGGAGGGTGTTTCTTCATGAAAATCAAAAATTGATTTGAGAGAGGTAGAGATCCTCTCAAAGCACCTTGATGTCACAAAAAATAAATGTTTTAGAAGTTTTATTATTAAATGCAGGGAAGTTTAGTTTCAAATCACAATATAGTTAAACCACAAAAGTCAAAATCTCTCTTTTTCAGGATTATTTGATGCAAAAGAAGCCCCAAAATCAATTTCTACCTATAATGGTACAAATAATAAGTATTGGTGTTAAGAGGAAGTGTTTATATTTACCATTTTCTTCAGAATAAAACTCCACATTTTCTGCAAAGATGAGCCTTGAGTACTTACAAAGCTTTTGGAAATTATAGTTCATGGGAGGATATTGGTAGTTTCATTAATTCAAAAAAGAAGAAAAACCAAGCCTTCATGAAGTCCTATTTTAAGTGGCCACATACCAAACTGTCTTATATACATTTTTTCATGGGAAAGATGCTTAATATATTCACTTTAAAAATTCTCTAGTTAGGATAAATTTTCTGAATTAAATATTAATGGATTAAATTTGGAAAGAAAGAGCTTCATTCCAGATAAGATTTTTTGCGGATACTCTCTTTGTATCTTCATTAGTCTCCAGCAGACTAGAAGAATCATAACTAATCTATGGAATAAATCTCAGTTTTCATAAACAAGTCACAAATCTGTGACTTTTTCTCTTTCCTAATTTTATAATTGATATAACGCTCCCCAAACATTTCGGGCTCAATAATTAGCATTATGAGATTCATCTTATTTCTGGACTCTCAAGAAATATCAGTCAATTTAATGAGGCTTATTGGGCTTTTCTTCATTTCATATTGAGTATTTGTATAACTTTTAAAATATGTCATCATAATTTTTTCTCTCAAACAAAACACACCATTTCCAGGAATTTTAAAGTATTAAGCGATGAAATCTACTTAAGATTAAAATAGATAAAGAGTAACTTTGAAAAAACAATTAAAGCATTCAATTGAATCCTAGGTTATGAAAATTCAGTAAAAAATATTTTTTGTATCAAAAGAAGATCAATTCACATACCAACTTCAAAAGATCTTTTGAAGTGGAGAATGCAAGACTTTTCTTTTGGTATGAAAAAAATCAATAGAGCTCCTGAATAAGAACGTAACTTCTGAAACTGATCAGATGGAAGCGATGTGAAGACAATTAAGATATTCCTTTTTTAATATGATGTCATTGATGTGGTTCATATGTAAAATTTGTCATAGAACAAATCTTATCAAGAGTGAAATAAAGATAAGATGAATTGGAATTTATTTTTCCAAGACATGTTTCTTCAATTTTCAGAGCTTTAGCTGTAATATTTTTTATTTTTCTTATTTCCCTTCTGTGGTTCAACAGGTAAATCTGTCTTCAAGCTTTGAGGATGATATAAGGACCTTTTCAAAAAGGTTTGCAAAACACTCTCCCCATGATATTGCTCAACAATTTCAACCCATTTGATTTTAAAATTCCCCATCCTTCTTAATATAACCAAAACATATTAATTATGGCCCATATCTAATAATTGAGATAGCTTAAGGGAGAAAAAGGGTTCCTTTTCGATTGTAAATCTTCAATTGAATATGAGAATGTTGAATTAGGGGGCATATCTGATCTACAGTATAATTGAACTTAGTTTTCCATTCCTACTGATTTTTGGTGTAGTAGACCTGAAGATTTTTGCAAAGAAAAAGATATCAAATTACTACCAATTACAAAAAGATTGAGCTCAATTGATCATAATGAAGCTAGTATGAAGTCTAGAAACGGTGGAAATATTTATTAGATTACATACTTAGTATAATTTTCTATTCAGAGTAAAATGAGACCAGGTTTGATTTGGCATTATAGGGGAAGAAGGACCTTTTATTTGGCATTATAGGGAAAAAACGACCTTTATTTATCACATTTTCAGAAGAAAAAGTGCAAATGGAACAGAAAACGTTTTTCATCTTTTAAGTAAACATTATTTCTTTCCACAAATTGACTGCTTCTTTGGGATAAAATATACATTTCAAGCATAAGGAAGAGACATATCAATTTCCATAGAGATTTTCTTATTATTTTCAAATGGAAAGTATTAAAAACTTAAAAAAATCACTTGCTCCTATCCATTGAAGGATATCTGTTTGGTTTTTGTTTTAGATACCTTTATTAATTGAAGTTGTCTACTAGATCTAAAGCCTCCTAAGAACTATTAATGAGAAAACTACTTATAAGAAAGTCAACCTAACAGACACCTACAGAAATGGGTTGTTAGAATTGTAGTCAATTAATCTTAGAGAATTCCACAATAATTTTATTTTAATGTCACAATAAAAAAAAAATCTTGACGTCATGATTCAGTTAGGTTTTATCACTGTTGGGAATCAAAGAGATCATCATTCACTGAATCAATCATTCCTATTTATGATTGCGTTGTTTGTCAATTTGATCAGCTATCTATCTCTTACAAATTTATTTCTTCCTTAATTTTTTTGACTTATTCATAAATGTAATTTATCACAAGAGGTATTTATTTATTGTCACAATTTGACTGATAATCTCATTTGATGGCAGAAGTGACCAAGAAGAAAAATTCTTGTCACAATTGTGGTTGAAAAGCCCACTATGCCCACATCTGTTCAAAGGCAAGGAAAAAAGTCTATTCCATTGAGAAAGTCCCCAAGGAAGAATCTCCAAACGAGGATTCCGAGTCAGACTCTATGGGTGATGCCATCAGAAAACAATCAGATGAAGAGCAAGACCCAAGAGAAGAACTTATAGTGGAATACCAAGAGGAATCCCCACTAAAAATCCAGGACATAAAGCTGGAAACAGTCATTCCAAAATACACTTCCAATAAAAACTTGTGCAAACAAATACAGGGTGCACAAACGTTCCTGGTCACACAAACCAAAGGAATGGCATAAATACATGTGACAGCCACAAAAATGACTGTTTGCATTGACAACACTCAACACCCATTGATCATTGACAGTGGTGCACACTGCTCCGTAGTGGCCAGAAATTATATGGAAAACCACTTACCAAATTGGGAAAAACAACTCTTTCCAACCAAGGCACATAACTTCAAAAGTGAATCAGGGAAGATGACTTTCATTGGGACAATTATCAAAGAGATAATTACACCCCATAGGAAGGGTAATATCAGACTCAACCCAGAGTTTTTAGTGCTTGATGATGCCCACATCCAAGGTTTCTTACTGCGGACAGATTACCAGAGGATGTATGGTATTGATATTTACAACAGTAAAAACAGGCACATTATCATTGGTACCAACAAGGAAAAGAAATTTTTGCATGATATATACCAAATATCTGCCCAGGATCCACTGGAAAAACTACGGAGTGAATTTAGAGAGGGACAGTTTAGCATGACCCTCACCAGTAAACAGAAACTAAGTTTACTGAAGATTCTGGGAAAGTACAGACCAGAATTTGTCATTGGTGAAGAACCCCTAGGCAAAGTTAGAGGCCATGATATACAACTATATCTGGATGTGGAAAGACCTTATCCACCCATTCTCACAAGACGTCTATACCCAAAAAGTCTGGAAACCAGGAAGTAAATTGAAAAAAATATCAATGAACTCCTGGACTTGGATGTCATCAGACATATTGGACACAATGAAATAGTCAAAATTACTACTCCTGTCCTGATCACCTGGCATGATAGAAAGTCAAGGCTGTGTGGAGATTTCAGAGCTCTTAATAACTACACAAAATCTGAAAGATAGCCTATACCCAGGATACCTCTTTCCCTAGAAAAACTGGCCAAATTCAAAAAATAACCAAGATGGATTGAATGACAAGTTTCCATGAGAATGGAGTTAAACCAAACTCCATGAAATTACTCAGAATAATATGCCATATGGAAATATATGAGTATACCAGGATGCCATTCGGCATCAAAAATGGACCAGCCCACTTCCAAAGGATGATGGACAGGATATTTCAAGAAGAAGTATTGGAAGGATGGATGGCAGTATATACTGATGACATCATTATATACTCAGAGACTTGGGAAGACCATATGCAATACATAGACAAAGTGTTAAGTAAATGAAAACCCAAAAACCTGAAAATTTAACTTAAAAATTGCAATTTCGGCCAACAAGTGCTACTAGATGTAGGACATAAAGTCTCAGGCCTTAGTCTGGCAATTGACCTGAACAAAGTAGCAGCAGTCCTTAAAAAGCCAGTACCAAGAAACATCAAAGAGATGAAATCTTTCCTTGGGTTTGATAGCTACTATAGAAACAACAAAAAAAAATTCCCACATAACTAGTAGTTTATACAAATTATGTTCAAAAGATGTAGTTTTGAAATTACCAAGGAAAGAAGGGATTCCTATGAGAGGATCAAACATGAATGCACAAATGCACCTGTACTCATCTTGCCTGACTTTGAACTACCATTCAAGTTATACATAGATGCACCATGTAGCCATGGCTTTGGCAAAGCCCTTCACCAAAGACAAATTGTAGATGGTGAACCAAGAGAGGGAGTAATATGTTACATATCTAGGTAACTGAAATATTCAGATGCCAGGTATGGGGCCACCCAGACTGAATGTCTATGCTTAGTCTGTGCTCTACATTTTGAGGTGGCAAATAGCCGTCCAAGAGTATAGAGGCAATATGACCATCATATAAAAAGAAGGTAATATTCATACCAATTCAGATGGCCACTGGACAATGTCAAAAGCAATCCGGCTTATGACCCTGACATAGCAGCAAAAATCCCTATTCATTTCATGGAAATAGATAGGACAAAAAACTTCAAATTTTGTGAATGGGCACCAGAAAGTTGTGCCCCAGACAGTGGAAACACTGATTCAGAAGGAACAGAAACTCCTATATTTGGAATAGGACCCTCAGAACTGCATAATTAATTCTTCAATGCAGTGTTGAAGACATACGCCAAACACACACAGTGTGGCATATTGTTGCAACTCCTTCAAGAAAAGGACAGGAGCCCAGAACTGGAATCCCAGTTAGAGGAACCCTGGTTGAGGGAATTTCCTATAGATGGCCTGCTCTACCATAGAGAGAAGCACACTAGTGCACTCACAATAATAAAAAGAGACAATATATCCTTGATCTTCAAAGAATGCCATGACTGCCCTTATATGGGACACATGAGTGAGGACAGAACCAAGGAGAGGGTAGAAAGCACAGCTTGGTGGCCCAAATGGGAAAAAGAGTTGCGTAAATACAGCAACACTGGTGCAAGATCCCAAAAGGCAAATAGAAAACATGGGAAGAAGTATGGGTTACTTCAGCACATAGAAGAACCCAAGCACCCATGGGAAACCATCAACATGGACTGGGTCACAGGACTTGTACCAGGAGGCGAGGAGAACTTCACTGCCTACTTGATCATATTTGATAGCTTCAGAAAGAGTGTAAGGTTCCTACCATTTCACAATAGGGAATACAGCCATGGATACTGCACTGTTGTTTTGGAATAACATAGTATCCACCTATGGAGTCCCTAAGATTAGCATTAGTGATAGGTACCCAAAATTCACATCAGAAATTTGCACCAACCTCTATGACATTCTGGTTACTAGCCTTGATTTCTCTAGAGCTTACCATCCACAAAAACACAGATTATCTGAAAGTATGATCCAAAAATGGAAGACATCCTTAGAAGATTATGTGCCTATGGCATCAAATACAAGGACCATGAAGGATACACCCATGAATGAATTGAAATTCTACAAGCAGGCCAACTGGCTTCTAATAGTAGCCAAGACTCTACCACAGGAAAAACACCTTCACTGGTAGAGAAAGGGTGGAATCCCCTATTGCCTGTGGATCACTTGAAGAGTAATCTTCTGAACATCCACCCCACAGCCAAAGATTTCCATGAAATGTGGAAGAGGGCTTGTGACACAGCTGCCAAATGCATAGCTGAGGCAAAAGAATATAATAAACAGAGGTGGGACAAATCACACAGGGAACATGACTTTAGAGAAGGGGACCAAGTATTAGTGTCTACACTGAGCTTTAATAATCTCAAAGGACCACAGGCAGTGGAAGTCAAACTCACAGGGGAATTTTCAAGGAAAAACCCATTCTTTCCAGTGAGTTTGGTGAAGCCATACTTCCAGAAAGACGAGGACAAAGTACCCTCCTGGAAGCAGAAAGTCACCTCACCAGAAATAGTGGATGTGGAGAATTCCCCTGGACCTGTGAAGAAAATCAGACCTAATGGGAAGGATAAAAGACAGTGATTAGTCAGATTCAAGAACCAGAAGGCTGACAAAGACAAGTGGTTGGCAGAAGATGCCATAGCAGATGGGAACCTTCACCTAAGGAGATCTGGGGCCTCTAGGAGTACTGAACAGTCTCATCAGTGATAAACCTTTTTTAGAGGGATGGTATGTCAGCCTGTGACTCAAAACCAGAGCACAATAATGACAGCCAAATACCATAAACCAATGGTATACCCAAGATAGCACCAAAACATCGAGCTGATCCAAACCATCTCAAAAGGTATCAAAGGAGAGAGGAAACCAACCCCTTTTCAAATATACAAGTCCCACCATCATAGGGCTAGGAATAACAAAGTTATTCCTGCTCAAAGTTGGTCCTGAGCATAAACCTTATTTTTCACCACTGATCTAAAATCAATATGAGGATGCTTAACCCCATCAAATGGGTATTCAAAATGGATCTCTAAGTAAGGGCTCTCCAATGGTACTAGCCAAACTGAGCTAGCACCATAATTACAGAAGTTACAAAAAAAATAAGGTCAAATAAGGGTTATTAGAATATGAACCTCTCATCTAACTTCTACAGTTTTAGTGTGAGATATCTAAAGTTTGGTCTTTTTGGTAAGGCACCATCAGGGCTATCTGATGGTACAATCCATCTCCCCATATCTCCTATAGAACAAAAGATATGCAGCAGACAAGCTCCATATATTTTTTGGGAAAATCCTAAATGTGTATAAGAAAACTTGTACATGGAATAACTTTGCCATATTTAATGATAACCATACCAAATGAAATGTGGTACCCAGATAAAAGTATTCACCCTGTATTGGTGAAAACTTCCCAGATGTGGTTTCAAAACCACATCTGCGGCCAATACAGGCTATAAAGGATTTGTGAAAACCACAAGCCAGTTCTTGGGAGTGAAAAATCTTCACTTCCTCTATGTGGAAAGTTCTAGAAGACTTTTCACCCCATTTTAGGATAGAAAGGGCCCTGTTCACAGCCAGAAAAGGTTTGCTCATCCTGCTCTTGCCTTCCTACCTAGTAAAACTGTCAAAAAAAGTTATACTCTTGGGAAAACAGATTATACTTTAAACTCAAGTATTGTAGTTCTTATATTAGTAACCCAGCTGGTAAGACTGCACCATGGGCTTTCAGCAGCGCTAACCACCACTATATTATTATAGTTAAGCCCTTAATATCTTATTTTAAACCATCTCTTATCACTATCAAAATCATTTTATATCATTTTCATCGTGTCACAGTCATAGTTAAAGTTTTTAAATACCATTATACACCCTATCATAGACTCTGCCTGAAATTGAGTCCATGATGAAGTGGTAAATAAATGTAAATACAACTTCAAATCTAAATTTAACATGGATTATCAATTTAAAAAGGGTTTCTAATTTATAATTTAAGAGACTTAATATGAGGATAGTGCTGGTGAGCACTATTGAAAGGCCTGGGTGCAGTCTTGCAAGTTGATTTACTATAATAAGGAGCACAATACACTAATTAAGGTATACCTAGTTATTTTCCAAGATTATAACTGTTTTTGAGCAGGTTTACTACATAGGAATTCAAGAGCCAGATGGGAATTCCTTTTTTTGCAAATAAAAGCCCTCCTCTCATCCTGAAATGTGGTGGAAAGATCCTCCAGACCATCTGCATAGAGGAAGTGAAGATATTTCACTTCAGAGCACTGTCTTGTGGTTTTCAAAAGGCCTGTATACTCTGTATTGGGCTCAGATGTGGCTTTGGAACCACATATGGGAAGGTTTTCCCAATACTGGGTGAAGACTTTCATCTGGGGACCACACAGCCATCTCCTGACATGTATGACATGTAGCAAGCTGTACAGAACCTTTAGGGGAAGGCAATATTGATTGAACTATGGGGTACTGAAGTAGAAAAAATATTCTTTGTCTATTTGACACCTCATAATCATATTTATGGGATAATATCCCACAGTAAAGGTGCATTGGCCAAACTGTGGGATTTTCATCTTAAACCTGCTATACATTTGTTGGTTTTTAAGATATTGAGCTCAAAGTTGGTTTATTGCATAGCCCTGGATAGGATCTACACAATGTTAACTCATTTGGTATTGGTAACATTAAATATGGAAAAGCTATGCCATGTTCAATGTTTGTTATCTAGATATTTGTTCTTCTCAAAATCTGTATGGAACTTGTTTTCCCCATAACTTTTGTTCTAGATGGGATATGGGGAAATAGATGCCAGAATCAGTTAGCCCCAAGTGTGCGCTTTCCAGAATGACCACAATTTAGGTGTCTCAAACTAAAAATGTTCAAGTTAGATGAGAGGTGAATATTTTATTCACCCTTCTTTGACCTTATTTTGGCCATACCCTCTGTAGTTTTGGTGCTAGCTCAGTTTGGCTACTATCATTGGATGTCCCTTACTTAGAGATTCAATTTTAATAACCATTTTCTGGGGTTAAGCATCTTCCTCTGCATTTCAGATAAGATGTGAAAATTAAGGTTTATGCTCAGCAACTTTGAGCAGGAATAACTTTGTTATTATTTTTCCTATGATGATGGTATTTGTATATTTGGAAAAACATGATTTTCATCTTTTTTTTGATATCTTCTGAGCTGGTTTGGCTCAGATCCATGTTTTTGTGGTGTTTTCATCTTGTCAGGGTGAGTCTATGATAAAGGTGTATATAAGTATTTACAAGCTTTAACTATGACTGTGACACGGTAAAAATAATTTTAAAGGATGATAAATTTGATAATAGATGATTAATTTAAGATTTAAGGGCTTTACTATAGAGATATAGCGGTGGTGAGCGCTGTTAAAAGCCCTGGGTGCAACTTTTACCTGTTGGGTTACAATAATAAAAGCTACAATACTTAAATTTAAAGTATACCTGATTCTTTTCCAAGATTATAACTGTTTTGGACAGTTGTACTACGTAGGAATTCAAGAGCAGGATGAGGAAAGCTATTCTGGCAGTGAAAAGCCTCCTTTTTATCCTGAAATGGGGTGGAAAGGGTGCTAGACCTTTCCACTTAGAGGAAGTGAAGATTTTTTCACTTTCTAGTAGTGGCTTGTGGTTTTCAAACAGCCTTTATAACCTGTATTGGGCCCAGATGTAGTTTTGAAACCACATCTGGGCGGTTTTCACCAATACAGGGTAAACATTTTCATCTGGGGACCTCACAGCCTGATTCTGACGTGTATGAGGCGTAGAATGCTGTACAGAAACTGTATGGGACCCCAGTATTGACTCACATATGAGGTATTGAAGTAAAAACATGCTTCTTTGTCTATTTGACACCTCATATTCATGGTTATGGGATATTATCCCATGGTAAGGCTGTATATGACAGCAGGTGGGATTTTGACCTTAAAACAGCCATACCTTTGTCAATTCTTGAGATATCAACCTCAAAATTTTTTCAGTGTGTAGCCCTGTATGTGCTCTACACAATGGTACCTTATTTGATATGGGTATCATTCAATATGGCAAAGTTATCCCATGTACAAGATTTTTGTACATTTGCGTGTTTTAGGCAAAAAGCTGTATTGAGCTTGTTTGCCCCATAGGTTCTGCAGTAGTTGAGATATGGGGAAGTGAATGAAACCATCAGATAGCCCTGATTGTGAACTTTCCAAAAATACCCCACTTCAGGTATCCCACACTAAAACTGGAGAAGTTAGATGAGAGGTGAATGTTTTGTTCACCCTTATTTGGCCTGAAATTGACCATAACTCCAGTATTATTGGTGCTAGCTCAGTTTGGCTGGTAGCATTGAATAGCCCTGACTTAGAGCTTTATTTTGAATACCCATTTGATGGGGTTAAGCCTCTCCTTCTAGATCTTAGATGTGACGTGAAAATTAAGGTTTATGCTCAGCAATAACTTTGAGCAGGAATAACTTTGTTATTTCTTGTCCTATGGTGATGGGACTTATATTTTCAGAAAGAGGTGAGTGCCTCTTTCTTTTGATACCTTTTGAGCATATTTGGCTCAGCTCCATGTTTTGGTGGTATCTTGGCTATACCATTGGTTTATGGTATTTTGGCTGTGCTCATCATTGATGAGACTGTTCAGTCCTCCTAGAGGCTCTGAATCTCCTTAAATGAAGGTTCCCATCTGGTATGGCATTCTCTGCCAACCATTTGTCTTTATCTGCTGTCTGGTTCTTGAATCTGACTAGGTATTGTCTTTGATCCTTCCCATTGAGTCTGATCTTCCTGGCCCTGATGATCTTACTCACAGGTCCAGGGGAGTCTTCCACTTCCACTATCTCTTGTGGGGTGGGGTTCTTTCTCCTGGAGGGGAATTTATCCTCCTTGGTCTGGAAGTATGGTTTGACCAAACTCACTGGAAATACTGGATGTTTTCTTGAAAACTCCTCAGTGAGTTTGACTTCCACTGCATTTTTTCATATCAACTTAATGATAGTAAAAGGACCTACAAATGATTCCCTCATCTTTTTAGGTCCTTTGAGCTTGTTGAAGTTCAGTGTAGACACTAACACCTGGTACCCTTCCTTGAAGTCAGGTTCCACATGTGATTTGTCCCACCTCTGCTTATTGTATTCTTTTGCCTCAGCTATGCATTTGGCAGCTGTATCACAGGCCCTCTTCCACATATCATGGAAGTCTTTGGCTGTGGGGTGGATAGTCAGGAGATTTTTCTTTAAGTGATCCACAGGCAACAGGGGGTTCCACCCTTTCTCCACAAGTGCAGGTGTTTTACCTGTGGTGGAGTGCTGGCTTGTATTATAAGCCAGTTGGGCTGCTGGTAAGAGGGTAACCCAATCATGGGTGTATCCCTCATGGTCCTTGTATTCCATGCCATAGGCACAGAATCTTCTGAGGATGTCCTCCATTGTTTGGATCATCCTTTCAGCTAGGCCATCTGTTTGGGGATGGTAAGATGTGGAAAAAGCAAGTTTGGTACCAAGCATGTCATATAAGTTAGTCCAAAATTCAGATGTGAATTTTGGGTCCCTATCACTAATGATGATCTTAGGGACTCCACAGGTAGATATGATGTTATTCCAAATCTGCAGAGCAGTATCCATTGCAGTGTCTTCTTTATGGCATGTGAGACACCTCATGCTCTTGCTGAACCTATCAACTATGATCAAACAGGCATTATAGTTTTCTTTGCCCCCTGGGACAAGTCCTGTTACCCAGTCCATGTTGATGGTTTCCCATGGGTGTTTGGGTTCTTCTATGTGTGAAGCAACCCATACTTCTTCCCATGTTTCCTATTTGCCTTTTGGAATCTTTCACAAGTGTTGATGTATTCACTCAACTCTTGTTACCACTTGGGCCTCCAAGCTGTGCTTGCTACCCTCTCTTTGGTCCTGTCCTCACTCATGTTTCCCATATAGGGGCAGTCATGGCATTCTTGTAGGAGCAATGAGATGTGGTCTCTGTCTACCACTGTGAGTGCACTTGTGTGCTTTTCTCTGTGGTAGAGCAGGCCATCTATAAGAAAAAACTTATTCTCCTTATAGGCCCTCAACCAGGGTTCTTCCAGCTGGGTGTCCAGTTCTGGACTCCTGTACTTTTGTTGAAGGAGTTGGAGTAGTATGCTACTGTCACAACCACGAGTTTGACCCTCCTCCTTGATGGTTGCGGCAATCCAACCTGGAGCCAAGTTGGGGCCAATTGGCCACGTCATATCATTTATGGCCCATTGGCCCCCTTTGGGTGTTCAATGGCTCTTACGCCACAACCCATTATAATGGCCATTTATGGCCTCAGGCCATATCCTGCCGTCATTGGCCCTCTTGGCCAATTCACACCTCACCAACCCCCAGGCCTTCATCATTGATTTTGGGCCTGGGGGGTCCTTTTTGTCTTCTAGGGGTCTCCAGCCCCCCTAGCCACCACCAGTGGATCCAGGACCCCCCTATTCATTAGGGGGTCTTGGGCCTAAATGGCCTTTTGGGGCCATTTAGGCCCCCTATGGTCCGTACGGTCCATAAGCCGCAGTCTGCAGGCCTTTTAGGCCCCTTTTGGCCTAATCCAATGAGGCCAAAGGGGGCAACCCCCTAGCCCCCAAACCACATCTGGGCCCACCTGAGCCAAAACTGGCCATATTTCCTTTGGCCCCAAAATTGGCCGAAACCGCCTTGGACACCTTTTTGGCCATAAATCACATAGGACTCATTTTTGGCCATGGACCGCTATGGACCAATATCCCCGTCATGGCCTCTGGCAACCACCAGGGGCCACCAAATCAGTTCATTTAGCTTTTCCCTCAACTTAAGGAAGATTCTTCCATTCCTCCATGCACCCCGTACTCAAGGTTGCAGGAGTGGTGCATATATGGTGTTATATACCATTATGCACCATTTTTGCTCAGCAATTCAATGGTGACGCTTTCAGGACTCAATTATACATTCTAAACTCAAGGCACCAAAATCCAATGCCCATTTCAAAGGAGGACTTTTGGACTCATCAGTTTGGTAATCCATGGCCGCAAGCAGAAGACCATTCAAGGACTCCAACCACCTGGCTATACAGGAGTTGGGTTGGTACTCTCATTCAGGATTCTTCCAAGGTTCATTCTCAGAGGTATTCCATAAGTTCAATCAGTTGTCAAGGCATCAGGTATTTCAATACTCCTTGGACAACTCAATTAGTTCATACAGGCGGCAATCAATCAACCTGTACGTACTTGGCCCAACTGGGCCAATTCATATTCCACTGTGGGAGTTCAATCACACAGTTCAAATTCAAGATGACCAGAACTGTAGTGGCCCGATTCGGACAATACAGCCGGTGATCCACCTTCAGGATCAATCTTTCATTTTTTCACATATACTGGCCACCTTTCAGCACCTGGGGACTTTTTCCCCAGTTAATTAATCTATTGGATTTATTTTTATCCTTATTTTCTTTTACATTATTAAAGTTAATACTGATAACCTTAAGTCAGTCATTAGCACCTTTTTCTCTTTCTTTCTTCTCCTGTCAGTGGATATTGGTGGTCATATCCTTTACTAATTCCATTGTTCTTTCTGGCAGGTTGAAACAGTGAATTGAGTATTCACTTGGTTGGCTTCTTGGCTTTTGGCTTCCTTTTATTCTGGCCTCTGGCTTCATTCTTCTTATTCTTTGTTATCTTTGACATATTTGTCCTTTCTCTTATTCCTGCTTAAAAATTATATTCCATAGTATTTCTTATCATCTTTTGGAGCCCTCCAAGTGAGTTCTTGATTCCTGAGTGCCAGGCCCTCTTGCTTCCATAAGAGCCCCTGTGACAGCCACACTGTTTGTGTTTGGCATAAGACTTCTGTACTGCACTGAAGAATTCATTGTGCAGTTCTGAGGAACTTATTCCCAGTATGGCAGTTTCTGTCCCTTCTGAGTCAGTGTCTCCACTGTCAAGGGTACCACTTTCTGGTGCCCATTCAGATATTCTGAAGTTCTTCCTCCTATCTATTTCCATGAAATGGATAGGGATTTTTGCTGCAACTTCTGGGTCATAAGCTGGATTGCTTTTGAAATTGTCCAGTGGCCATCTGCATTGGTATGGCTTTTACCTTCTTTGTATATTATGGTCATGTTCCCTCTATACTCCTGGATGGCTATTTGCAATCTCAGCATATGTCTATTTGTAGTCTTCATGTTTAGTAAAGACTTCAAGGCTGTGCAGTCTGTGTAGACTTCAAAGACTGCACCCTCCAAATAATAATGGAGTTTTTCTAGAGCCCAGACTACACATAGACATTCAGTCTGGGTGGCCCCATACCTGGCTTCTGAATCTTTCAGCTGCCTTGAGATGTAGCAAATTACTCCTTCTCTTGTTTCACCATCCACAATTTGTCTTTGGTGAAGGGCTGCTCCTAGGCCTTGACCGCATGCTGCATCCATATATAACTTGAATGGTAGTTCAAAGTCAGGTAAGATGAGTACAGGTGCATTAGTGAGTTCATATTTGATCCTCTAATATGCATCCCTCCTTTCCTTGGTTATTTCAAAAACTACATCCTTTCAACATAACTTGTATAAACTACTAGTTATGTGGGAAAACGTTTTTATGTGGTTTCTATAGTAGCTAGCAAACCCAAAGAAAGATTGCATCTCTTTGATGTTCTTTGGTACTGGCTTTTGCAATACTGCTGCTACTTTGTTCTGGTCAATTGCCAGACTAAGACCTGAGACTTTATGTCCTAGAGCTGGTAGCTCTTGTTGGCCAAAATTACACTTTTTGAGTGAAATTTTCAGATTAATGGGTATACATTTACTTAGAACTCTGTCTATGTATTGTAAATGGTCTTCCCATGTCTCTGAGTATATAATGATATCATCAATATATACTACCATCCAGCCTTCCATTATATCTTCTTGAATTATGGTGTCCATCATCCTTTGGAAGTGGGATGGTACATTCTTGATGCCAAATGGCATCCTGGTGTACTCATATATACCCATATGGCATATTATCCTGAGTCACTTAATGGAGTTTGGTTTAACTCCATTTGCGTGGAAACCTTTCATACAATCCATTTTGGTTATGTATTTGGCTTTTGCCAGTTTATCCAAGGCATGGGGTATCCTTGGTATAGGGCACCTGTCTGCTTTTGTGTAGTTATTCAGGGCTTTGAAATCTCCTCACAGTCTAGAATTGCCATCATCCCAGGTGATTAGGACAGGGGTGGTGATTTCCACTATTTCATTATGTCCAATCTTGCTGGTAACATCCATATCCAGGAGTTCATTGATATGTTTCTCAATTTCTTTCCTGGTGTCCAGGCTTTCTGGATAAGGAGGTCTCTTTAACATGGGTGGATAAGGCCTTTCCACATCCAGATATAGTTCTATATCATGGCCTTTGATCTTGGGTAATGGTTCTTCACCAATGGCAAATGCTGGTCTGTTCTTTCTCAGCATCTTTAGTAAACTTAGTTTTTGTTTACTGGTGAGGGTAGTGCTAAACTGTCCCTCTCTGAATTCCTTCAGAAGCCCTTCTAGTGGGTTTTGAGAAGATATCTGGTATATGTCAGATGAAAATTTCTTTTCCTTGTTAGTACCAATGGTGATGTGCTTATTTTTACTGTTGTAAATGTCTATGCCATACATCCTCTGTTAATCTGTTCCCAGTAAAAACCCTTGGATGTGGGCATCATTAAGCACTACAAACTCTGGGTTGAGTCTGATATTACCCTTCCTGTGGGGTATAATTATCTCTTTGATAATTGTCCCAATGGAAGTCATCTTCCCTGATGCACTTTTAAAGTTCTTTGCCTTAGTGGGCAAGAGCTGTTTTTCCCAGTTTGGGAAGTGGGTATCCAGATAGTTTCTGGCCACTATGGAGCAGTGTGCTCCACTATCAATGATCAGTGGATGCTGAGCATTGTCAATACAAACAGTCATTTTTGTGGCTGTTCCATGTATATATGCCATTCCTTTGGTTGGTGTAACCAGGAATGTTTGTGCATCTTGTGTGTGTTTGCACAAGTTTTTATTAGCAGTGTCCTGTGGCATGCCTGCTTCCAACTGTATGTCCTGAATTTCTAGTGGGGTCTCCTCTTTGTATTCCACTAAAAATTCCTCTCTTGGGTCTTGGTCATCATCAGATGGTTCTCTGATGGCATCACCCATAGAGTCTGATTCAGAATCCTCTGTTGGAGGTTCTTCCTCAGGGACTTTCTCAATGGCATAGACTTTTTTCTTGGCCTTTGGACAGTTGTTGGCACAGTGGTCTGTTGAACCACAATTGTGACAAGAATTCTTCTTCTTAGCCACTTCTGCCACTCATTCTCTGGGTTTGTCTTTAAACTCTACCCTGAGTGGTTGTTTCTCTTTGAAACTGCTGATTCTATATGGGATGAATTTCCCTATATTAGTCCTCTTCCTTATGTCTTGTAAGGTGTTGGCTATGTCATCTAGAGTGCAATTTTGGTTGCATCTGCATTTCACTGCATGCTCTGGTTCTCCTGGCAGTTGTGTCAGGAGTATGTGATTCCTCATTTGTATGTACAACTGAGGATCAATGGCTTTGAGTCTTTTAGACTGTCTAAGACCCAATCATATGGATCTTTGTCCACAGAGTATTTGTCATTTTCAAATGACATGGTCTTTTGCCATATACAAGTTCCATTACTGTACTTTTGGATAATTTGACTCTTCCACCATGGCCAGTTTCTTCTGCCATGGATTTCTTTCATTTCTGTGTACCATATACTTGCATGACCTTTAAATGCAGTATTCAATCTAGCAGTGATCCAGTAGTCTGGTATGCTTGGTACTTCAATGAAGAGTCCATCAATATAATCTATGAGTTCCATATGATCATATTCTCCTGATCCAGAGAATTTGGGCCAGTTTGAGGCCTCAGGAAGCTGTTTCAAGGCTTCCTTCTCTAAATAAAACATGCCATCTCCATCTTGGTATAGTGATGGAGATCTTGCCTTATTCATCAACATGGCATCTGGTTTGATGTCATCTGGTTGATATGGATTCTCCATAGCTTGGCCTTGTGGTTGGGGCTTCAAGCTATGGTAGGCATTAAACAACTTGTTAATGTCTTGATCCAGACACTCCCTGTCCCTTGTGCTGTGGTGTTGTTCTTCAAAGACTATATTCAGTCTTTTGTTGGTTTCTTCAGAGGCTTTGCTCAGTTGAATATATCCTTCTTGAAGATTCTTAACTATTTGTTCCAAGGAGGCTTGAGTTTGTCTCATCCTCTCTTGGCTAGCTTTAATTTCTGCAAACTGCTTTGCAGATTGTTCAGCATATTGGGACATTTGTAACCAAAGTGTATCACTGTTGATGTTACTCTCAGATGTGACAATGTTATTTTCAGTCTCAGTGGGGGTAATGTTTCAATTACTAGGACTACTGATTCTAGAGTGGTTTACAACTACTTCTGGTTCTTGTGTACTTCTTTTACCAAATCTAACAACTTCTGGATCATGGGGTCTGACTCTTTCCTCCTCTGGTTGAAGGAGGCTTTGTTCTTGCCCTTGTTTCCTTGTCTTCTCCTGGAAACTTCCTGGAATTGTGAAGAATGGTGACTCTTGGCCACTGATCTGCTGGTTTCTGAATGGTGTGAAGCTGCTGGAGAGCTGATTTGGCCTGCTCCTTGTGAACCTGAAGGAATCTGAGTAGGCCCTGTCTGGGTTAATTGTTCTTCTATTGCTTGGATAGTGGCTTGATTCTCCCTTATCCTCTGTGCCCTTGCATCCAGGAGTCTGTGCTGCCTGGTAGGATTCCAACCTTTGGTGATTACCATAAGGTCTTTGAAGTCTATCTCTTTGAGACAGATCTTCTGCCAACTTGATCCAAGTTCTGCCCAGTGAGTTGCTAGGTTGAACCTCTTGTTGTCCATGCTCCATTGAAATAAGTATTTGAGGAGTTGGTGGATCTGAAGAACTTGATCCATATCCTTCCAGTCCTCTGGTTTGAGTTTCCTGTTGAATTGGAGTGTGAATGGCAAGGTTGATAATATCTCCCTCATTGTTTTGCCATCCACCACTGTTTCCAAGGTGTCTTCTTCCAGGTCTTCTGGTTCTGAAAAATCCTTCTCTGTCCTTTGGCTGGTTCCTTTGGAAGCCAAGGTCTCTGAGGTATGCAGGGAACATATCAGTCTTGGCAAGCAGTCAAAAACTTTATGTTCTTAGGGTATTTACCTTTCACTGTGCCTTGTACAAATTTATTATCTGCTGATTTGGTCATTTTGCCTTTGGAGGTTAAAACTGGGTTAATAATTGTAATCTTCCCTGTTCAAAGGTTAAGGTTGGTTTACCTTGTATTGAAGCAGAGTTTTGTGGTTTTCTACTCCTCTGAGTGGCTATTGGTGTCCACGTTTTGGCTGAAATGAGGCTTTCACTAAGCCTTTTTCCTTTGCCCTTGCTGCCCTCCGGTTCTGAGGGTATCACTGGTGTGTTGGCCTGTGACTGGGTCTCAAGTGGTATGAAGTTTTCTTCCACTGAATCAAACGGGAAAAGAGGGCTTATGTCAGTTAAGACTTCTTAAAAGGCTGGTTTGCACGTCTAAGAATGGCCTCTGGGCTTGTATATTATTCCAATATGCCCTTGTATTATGATAATGTAATTGAATTAAAAATTCCACGTCAAAAATACAGCTTACTGATATGTGGTATACTGTTTGTATAGCAATATCTCACAGAATACTTGTAATGAGCAAGTATAATCTGTCAAAAGATGGTGTATTACAGGGCAATTGACTTAACAATGTGCCCAAACACGCCTCAACTGTTGGTTTATCAGTATGAGCTGTCTTGATTCAATCAAGAATTAAGACTGTATTAGTGCCTTAAAAGTGTTTTTATATACAACACAGGCCAAAAATACTGGTCTTGTGGTTATTAGCCACGTGACAGATACTCTATAATATATGAGTATTTATTTTAAAAATTAAAAAAATATATATATAATATATATTTGTAAAGAAAATGACGCCTAAAAAAGGTAAAACAGGTGTCAATAAATGATAAAAAAGAGAAAAACTTACTTGTAAGGTCCAAGAATAAGTAAAAAACACGGCCAGGCCCCCAAAATGTCAGGGTGAGTCTATGATAAAGGTTTATATAAGTATTTACAAGCTTTAACTATGACTGTGACACGGTAAAAATAATTTTAAAGGATGATAAATTTGATAATAGATGATAAATTTAAGATTTAAGGGCTTTACTATAGAGATATAGTGGTGGTGAGCGCTGTTGAAAGCCCTGGGTGCAACTTTTACCTGTTGGGTTACAATAATAAAAGCTACAATACTTAAATTTACAGTATACCTGATTCTTTTCCAAGAGTATAACTGTTTTGGACAGTTGTACTACGTAGGAATTCAAGAGCAGGATGAGGAAAGCTATTCTGGCAGTGAAAAGCCTCCTTTTTATCCTGAAATGGGGTGGAAAGGGTGCTAGACCTTTCCACATAGAGGAGGTGAAGATTTTTTCACTTTCTAGTACTGGCTTGTGGTTTGCAAACAGCCTGTATAGCCTGTATTGGGCCCAGATGTGGTTTTGAAACCACATCTGGCGGTTTTCACCAATACAGGGTAAAAATTTTCATCTGGGGACCTCACAGCCTGATTCTGACGTGTATGACGCCCAGAATGCTGTACAGAAACTGTATGGGACCCCAGTATTGACTGACATATGAGGTATTGAAGTAAAAAACATGCTTCTTTGTCTATTTGACACCTCATATTCATGGTTATGGGATATTATCCCATGGTAAGGCTGTATATGACAGCAGGTGGGATTTTGACCTTAAAACAGCCATACCTTTGTCAATTCTTGAGATATCAACCTCAAAATTGGTTAAGTGTGTAGCCCTGTATGTGCTCCACACAATGGTACCTCATTTCATATGGGTATCATTCAATATGGCAAAGTTATCCCATGTACAAGATTTTTGTACATTTGTGTGTTTTAGGCAAAAAGCTGTATTGAGCTTGTTTGCCCCATAGGTTCTGCAGTAGTTGAGATATGGGGAAGTGGATGACACCATCAGATAGCCCTGATTTTGAACGTTCCAAAACTACCCCACTTCAGGTATCCCACACTAAAACTGTAGAAGTTAGATGAGAGGTGAATGTTTTGTTCACCCTTATTTGGCCTGAAATTGACCATAACTCCAGTATTATTGGTGCTAGCTCAGTTTGGCTGGTACCATTGGATAGCCCTGACTTAGAGCTTCATTCTGAATATCCATCTGATGGGGTTAAGCCTCTCCTTCTAGATTTTAGATGGGAGGTGAAAATTAAGGTTTATGCTCAGCAATAACTTTCAGCAGGAATAACTTTGTTATTTCTTGTCCTATGGTGATGGGACTTATATTTTCAGAAAGGGATGAGTTTCCTCTTTCTTTTGATACCTTTTGAGCTGATTTGGCTCAGCTACATGTTTTGGTGGTATCTTGGCTATATCATTGGTTTATGGTATTTTGGCTGTCACGCTTGTGCTCTGGTTTTGAGTCACAGGCTGACACATCTACCCTTGGTTTATGGTATGTGGCTGTCATTCTTGTGCTCTGGTTTTGAGTCATTGTTTGACATACCCTGCCTCCAAAAGGGTTCATCATTGATGAGAATTTTCAGCCCTACAAGAGGCGCTGAATTTTTTCAGGTGAAGGTTACCATGTGGTATGGAATCTTCTTCCAACCATTTCTCCTTATCTGCTGTTTGGTTCTTGAATTTGACCAAATACTGTCTCTGGTGTTTACCATTCAGTCTGATCTTCCTGACCTTGATGATCTTTTTCAAAGGGCCAGGGGACTCTTCCACCTCCATGTTGTCCTGTGGGATGTAGGTCTTTTTCCTGGAGGGGAACCTGTCCTTGCCTGTCTGGAACTAGGGTTTGACCAAACTTGCTGGGAATGCTTGGTGTTTCCTAGAGAATTTCCTGTAAGTCCAACCTCCACTGAATTCTTCCCTATCATTTTTATGATATTAAAGGGTCACACAAATGAGTCTCTCATTTTCTTTGATACCTTGAGGTTATTAAAGTCGAGTGTAACACTAACACTTGGTCCCCTTCTTTGAAGTTAGGTTCCATGTGTGTTTTGTCATACCTCTGTTTGATGTATTATTTAGCATAAGATATGCACTTAAAAGCTTTATCACATGCTCTCTTCCACAAGGCATGAAAGCTTTTGGGTGTGGTGTGGATAGTCAGAAGATTTTTCTTCAAGTGATCCATAGGCAATAGGGGGTTCCACCCTTTTTCCACCAGTGAGGGTGATTTCCCTGTGGTAGAGTGCTGGTGGGTATTATAAGCCAGTTGGAATTCTGGTAGAAGTGTGAGCCAATCATGGGTATAACCTTCATGGTACTTATATTAAATGCCATATGCACAGAATCTTCTGATGATGTCATCCATTGTCTGGATCATCCTTTCAGCTAAGCCATCATTTTGTGGATGATAAGCTGTAGAAAATTCAAGCCTTTTTTCAACAACTTAATAGATGTTGGTCTCAAATTTTGATGTGAATTTTGGATCCCTATCACTAATGATGATTTTAGGGATCCCACATGTGGATATGATGTTATTCCAGAATGACAAGGCTGAAACCATAGCTGTGTCTTCCTTGTGGAGTGGTAGGAACCCTACATTTTCACTATACCTATCAACTATGACTAGGCCAGTTTTCAAGTTTTCCTTTCCTCCTGGGACTAATCCTGTGACCCAGTCCATGTTGATGATTTCTGATGGGTTTTTGGGTTCTTCTATATGTTGAAGTAGATGAAATCTCTTCCCATGTTTTCTGTTTGCCTTCTGGCATATTTCCCAAGTGTTGGGGTATCCAATCAAGTATTTTTCCTGTCGGAGCCACCAAGTTGTGCTTGCTACCCTTCCTTTTGGCCTGTCTTCACTCATGTGTTCGATATAGGGGAAGTCATGGAATTCTTACAGGATCAGGGATATTTGGTCTCTATCTATCACTGTAACAGAACTAGTATTCTTCTCTCTGTAATGGTGTAGTCCATTTATAAGGAAGAATTTATTATCCTTATAGTCCCTTGACCAGGGCTCCTCTAACTTGGATTCCAGTTCTGGGCTCCTGTAATTCTGTTGAAGGAGTTGTAACGTTATGGTACTCTCTTTGTGCTTGGAATAGAGTTTAGTAACTGAACTGAAAGATTGATTATGCAGTTATGAGGAACCTATTCCCAATATGGGAGTTTCTGTCCCTTCTGGTTAGGTTTTATTACTTTATTGGGTACCAAATTCTGATGCCCATGCAGACACTTTGAAGCCTATTCTCCCGTTTAATTCCATGAAAAAGATAGGAATCTTTGCAGCTAATTCAACTTCATAAGCTGGGTTGCCTTTACAATTATCCAGTGTCTATCTACCATGGCCATCCAAATTGGTATGGTAGTTGCCTTATTTGTATATCATGTTTATGTTAGTTCCATACTCTTGGATACCTATTTTTCACCTAAACATGTGTCTATTTGTAGTATTCATGTTAAGTAAAGACTTCAAGGCTGTGCAGTCTGTGTAGACTTCAAAGACTGCACCCTCCAAGTAATAATGCATCTTTTCTATAGCCCAGACTGAACATGAGCATTCAGTATTAGTGGCTCCATACCTGGCCTCTCAATATTTTAGGGATATTGGTAAAATCACATGAGCAAATTAATAAAAACACATTATAAGTTTAAAAAAATACTATTAAACAGATTTATTGTTTTACCAAAAATAAAAATGTATCCAAAGATACTCTACAAGGGATATTTAAGGCTACAAAAGAAATTTCTTCAAAAGCAATTTCAATGGAAATTAATTGAGCGAAGAACTGCAAGCAATCAATGAAATAACAAAGTCTTTACAAAGATATTTTAAAGAGAAAAAATACCCAAAAGTGACCACAGTGACAAAGCTAACAGTGATGAAAGATGCTTCAATTGACTTATGTGGTGTTTTAAGGGGTAAAAATGATTATAAGAGCTACAAACAATGATTATAATCATTTTTTCACGTGGTTAAAATATCCCACAGCAAGGCTGTATTGGTCTAATTGTGGGATTGTGACCTTAAAGATGCTATAACTTTGTCCATTTGTGAAATATCAAGCCTAAAATTTGTTCTTTGTGTAGCCCTCAATGTGCTCTACACAATGGTACTTCATTTGGTATGACTATCATTGAATTTGGAAAAGTTATGCCATGTACAAGATTTTTTGTACAAACGTATGATTTGCTTGAAATCTGTACGGAGCTTGTTTGCCCCATAACTTTTGTTGTGGATGAGATATGGGGAAATGTATGGCACCAAAGATAGTCCTGATTGTGCACTTTCTAAATATACCCCACTTTAGCTATCTCACACTAAAACTCTAGAAGCTAGATGAGGTGAATATTTTATTCCCCCTTATTTGACCTTATTTTTGTCATAACTTCAGTAATTATGATTCTAGCTTTATTTGGTTAGTACCATTGAATACACCTGCCTTGGACCTTCATTCTGAATACCAATCTATGGAGTGAATACTCTTCCTCTGGATTTGCGATTAGAGGTGAAAAATAAGGTTTATGCTCAGCAACAACTTTGAGCAGGAATAACTTTGTTATTCATTGTCCGATGAGTGTGGGACTTATATATTTGGAAGGAGGTGAGTTTCCTCTTTCTTTTGATACTTTTTGAGCTGGTTTGGCTCAGCTCCATGTTTTGGTGGTTTCTTGGTTCTACCATTGGTTTATTGTATTTGGCTGTCATGCTTGTGCTCTGGTTTTGAGTCACAGGCTAACAAAGAGTCAGACCCAATGATCCAGAAGCTGTTGGAATTGGTGAAATAAGAATACCAGAGCCAGAAAGAGTTTTAAATACTTCTAGAGTCAGTAGCCTTATTGATAGAAATATTACCCCCACTCATAATGAACACAATGTTGTTACACCTGGAATTAACTTAAACAGTGATCAAATGTGGTCAAAATGTCACAATTTGGTGCAAAAACTCAAGAAGCTTGAAGAACTCCATAGGAGAAATGAAAGGTTGAAAGAATTGACAACCTTACATGAGGCTACAATAAAAGCCATTGATGAGAGCTGTGCCAAATTAAGCCAAGTCCCTGAAGAAACCAATAAAAGACTAAATCAAGTCTTTGAAGAAAGATACAACTGCAAGAGCTACAGAGATTGTCTGGATAAAGATATAAAAAAATGTTTCATTTCTGACAAAACATGAAGCCTCAACCACAAGGCCATGTGTTGGATAATCCATACCAAGAGGACATCAAACCAGATGTCTTGTTGGATATTAATCCAGGATGTCCATCAAAAATACCAAGATGGATATAAAATGACTTATTCAGAGAAGGAATCACTTGAACAGCTTCACCAGGCCTCAAACTGGCCCAAATTCTGGGTTGTAGGAGAATAGTATCACATGGAGTCATTGATAATATTGCTGGACTCCTAATTGACTTACCAAGCATACCAGATTACTGTATTAATGCTAGATTAAATACTGCATTAAAAGCACATGTTGGTATTGGGTACACAGAAATAAAGGACATCCATGAAAGAAGAAAGTAGACAATGTGGAAGAGCCAAATAATTCAAAAGTATGGAAATTGTACTTGGATATCGAAAAAGAGCATTGCATTTTAAAATGTAAAGTACTCTTTGAACAAACATTCATATGAGTGGTGTCTTAGACAGTCCAAAAGGCTTAAAGTCATTGATCCCTAAATGAAAATCCAAATAAGGAATCACAAGCTCTTGACACAGATGCCAGGAGAGCTAGAGCATGAAATAAAATGCAGATTCAACCTGAGTTGCACTCTAGTTGACATTGCCAATACCTACAAAGATGTGAGGAAACACAAAACCCATAAAAAAGCATTAGTGTCAAAGAAAACCAACCTTTTACGGTGGAAAATAAAGAAAAACCCAGAGGAAGAGTGGAAGAGGTGACTGAGAAGAAAAACCCTTGTCACAATTGTGGGTCAACAGACCACTATGCCAACAACTTTCCAAAGGCAAAGAAAAAATTCTATGCCATTGAACAAGTCCCAGAGGAATAATCCCAACAGAGGAATAAAAATAAGAATCCATGGTTGATGCCATCAGAAAACACTATGATGATTACCAAGACTGAAAATAGGAGCTTTCAGTGGAGTACCAAGAATAAACACAACTAGAAATTCAGGATGGACAGTTGCAAGCAGGAATGCCACAAGATACTTCAAACAAAAACTTGTTTAAACACATACCAGATGCACAGACCTTTGTGGTCACTCAAAGTAGAGGAATGGAATGTATACATGGGACAGCCACAAAGATTACTGGTTAAATGAACATTTATTAACACCCATTTATCACTGATAGTCAAATTGGGAGAGATGAATCTTGCCAACCAAGGCAAAGAACTTCAAGGGTGCATCCGGGAAGATGACATCTATTGGGACCATTATCAAAGAGATAATCATACCCAATAGGAAAGTTAATATGAGACTCAACCCAGAGTCTCTAGCTTTCAGATGATCACATCCAGGGATTCTTACTGGGAACACTGTCAGCCTGTGACTCAAAACCAGAGCACAAGCATGAAAGCCAAAATACCATAAACCAATGGTATAGCCAAGATACCACCAAAACATGGATCTGAGCAAAATCAGCTCAAAAGGTATCAAAGGAAAGAGGAAACTCACCCCTTTCTGAAAATAGAATTCCCATAACCATAGGGCAAAGAATAACAACGTTATTCCTGCTCAAAGTTGTTGCTGAGCATAAACCTTAATTTTCACCTCCCATCTAAAATCCAGAAGGAGAGGCTTAACACCATCAAATGGGTATTCCAAATTAAGCCCTAAGCCAGGGGTATCTAATGGTAATAACCAAACTGAGCTAGCACCAGTACTACTTGAGTTATGGCCAAATGAAGGCCAAATAAGGGTGAAAAAAACATTCACCTCTCATCTAACTTTTGCAGTTTGAGCGTGAGATACCTAAAGTGGGGTCTTTTTGGAAAGAGACCAATCAGAGCTATCTGATGGTGACATCCATTTTCCCATATATCAACTACAACAGAAGTTATGGGGCAAATAAGCTCAATACAGCTTTTTGACTATACCACACAAATGTACAAAACTCTTGTACATGGGATAACTTTGTCATGTTTAATGATACCCATATCACATGAGGAACCATTGGGTAGAGCACATACAGGGCTACACACAGAACCAAGTTTCAGGTAGATATCTCAAGAATTGACAGAGTTATGGCTGTTTAAAGGGCAGATTCCCACCTGCTGTGATATACAGCCTCACCATGGGATAATATCCCATAATCATAAATATGAGGTGTCAAATAGACGAAGAAGCTTGTTTTTACTTCAATACCTCATATGTCAGCCAATACTGGGGTCTCATACAGTTTCTGTACAGCATTCTAGGCATCATACACGTCAGAATCAGGCTGTGAGGTCCCCACATAAAACTTTTCACCCTGTATTGGTGAAAACTGCCCAGATGTGGTTTCAAAACCACATCTGAGCCCAATACAGGCTATATAGGCTGTTTGCAAACCACAAGCCGGTCCTAGTGAGTGAAAAATCTTCACTTCCTCTATGTGGAAAGGTCTAGCACCCTTTCCACCCCATTTCAGGATAAAAAGGAGGCTTTTCACAGCCAAAATTGTTTCCTCATCCTGCTCTTGAATACCCTACATAGTAAAATGTCAAAAACAGTCTTACTCTTGGGTAATAATCAGGCGTAATTATAATTTTAATTATTGTAGCTCTCATTATAGTAATCCAGCTGGTAAGACTGCACCCAGGGTTCTCAATAGCGCTCACCACCACTATTATTTAATAGTAGAACCCTTTAATTACATTATAAATCTTTATTTTACTCAAACACCATTATCTTAAATGATTTTTTATGTGTCACAGTCAAATCTCTTGTTTCAAATAGCCTACTTACCTCTTCAACATAGACTCTATCTGACATTTTGGGGGCCTGGCCATGTTTCAAACCTTTTTTGGACCCCTATAGGCAGTTTTTTCTCTTATTTCTCACGTTCTGACATTTATTTATTCTTTTTAGGCGTAAATTTTCCTTAAAAATCTATATTATATATATATATTCCTTTTTTTTGTGATATATACCACTTTATACTCATATTTTAAGAGTATCTGTCACATGGCTAATAACCACAAGACCCCTATTTTTGGCGTGTTTTACATATAAAAACACTTGAGCCATTAATACAGTCTTATTTTTTAATTAAAATAAGACACCTCATACTGATAAACCAACAGTTGAGGTGTGGTTGGACATATTGTTAACTCAATTGCCCTGTTATACACCACTTTTCACAGACTATACTTGCGAATTACAAGTAATCTGTGAGATATTGGTATACAAATAGTATACCAAATATCAGTAAGCGGTATTTATGACGTGAAACTTTTAATTCAATTACACTATCATTGTACAAGGGCATATTGTAGTAATATACAAGCCCAGAGGCCATTCTTTGACGTGCAAACAGCATTTTCAAAAGTCTTAACTGACATTAAGCCCTCTATTTACTGTTTTGATTCAGTGGAATATAACTTCATACCACTTGAAAGACAGTCACAGGCCAACACTCCAGTGACACCCTCAGAACCAGAGGGCAGCAAAGGCAAAGGAAAGAGGCACAGTGAAGGCCTGATAAAAGCAAAGAAGTGGACACCCATTGCCACACAGAAGAGTAGAAAACCACAAAATTCTGCTTCAATACAAGGTGAACCAACCTTGATAAATTGTACAGGGAAAATTACTATAATTAACCCAGTTGAAACCGCTGAAGGTAAATTGCCCAAATCAGCAGACAACAAATTTGTACAAGGCACAGTCAAAGGTAAATACGCTAAGAACATAAATTTTTTGACTGCAGGCAGACACTAACATGTCATCTGTACACCACAGAGATCTTGGCTTCCAAAGGAACCAACCAGAGGACAGAGAGGCTTTTTCCAGAACCAGAAGACCTGAAAGAGGACACCTTGGACACAGTAGTGGATGGGAATACAATGAGGGAGATAATATAACCCCTGCCATTCACACTTCAATTAAATGGAGACCTCAAACCAGAGGACTGGAAAGACATGGATCAAGTTCTTCAGCTCCACCAACTCCTCAAGGACCTATTCCAATGGAGCATGGACAACAAGAGGTTCAACCTGGCATCTCACTGGGCAGAACTTGGAGCAAGTTGCCAGAAGATCTGTCTCAAAGAGATAGACCTCAAAGACCTGATGGTAATTACCAAAGGTTGGAATCCTACCAGGCAGTTCAGACTCCTGGAGGCAAGGGCACAGAGGATAAGGGAGGATCAAGCCACTATCCAAGCTATAGAAGAACAGTTAACACAGACAGGGCCTACTCAAATTCCCTCAGGCTCACAAGCAGCAGGCCAAATCAGCTCTCCAGTGGCTTCACACCATTCAGAAACAGGCAGATCAGTGGCCAAGAGTCACCATTCTTCATAATTCCATGAAGCTTCCAGGAGAAGACAAGGAAACAAGGGCAAGAACAAAGCCTCCTTCAACCAGAGGAGGAAAGAGTCAGACCCTATGATTCAGAAGCTGTTGGATTTGGTAAAAGGAGTGCACAAGAACCAGAAGTAGTTGTAAACCACTCTAGAATCAGTAGTCCTAGTAATAGAAACATTGCCCCCACTCAGACTGACAAAATATTTTCACATCTGAGAGTAACATTAACAGTGATACTATATGGTTACAAATGTCCCAATATTCTGAGAAATCTGCAAAGCAGTTTGAAAAACTTGAAGCCAGCCATGAGAGGATGAAAAAATCACAAGCCTTCATGGAAAAAATAGTTAAAAATCTTCAAGAAGGACATGCTCAATTGCGCAAAGCCTCTGAAGAAACTAACAAAAGAATGAATCTAGTCTTTGAAAAACAACACCACAGCAAAAGGAACAGGGATTGTCTGGACCAAGAAATAAAAAAATTGTTTAATGTCTACCATAACTTGAAGCCCCAACCACAAGGCCAAGTTATGGAGAATCCATATCAACCAGATGCCATATTGATGAATAAGGCAAAATCCCCATCACCCCACCAGGATGGAGATGGAATGTCTTATTCAGAGAAGGAAGCCTTGAAACAGCTTCCTGAGGCCTCAAGCTGGCCCAAATTTTCTGGATCAGGAGAATATGATCATATGGAGCTCATAGATTATATTGATGGACTCTTCATTGATGTACCAAGCATACCAGACTACTGGATTACTGCTAGATTTAATACTGCATTTAAGGGTCATGCTAGTATATGGTACACAGAAATGAGAGAAATCCATGGCAGAAGAAACTGGCCATGGTGGAAGAGTCAAATCATCCAAAAGTACAGTAATGGAGCTTGGATATGGCAGAAGACCATATCATTTGAAAATGACAAATACTCTGTGGACAAGGATCCATATGAGTGGTGTCTTAGGCAGTCCAAGAGGCCTAAAGCCATTTATCCTCAGATTCCCATTAAAATGATGAATCACAAACTCCTGACACAACTGCCAGGAGAACTAGAGCATGCAATAAAATGCAGATGCAACCAAAAACACACTCTAGATGACATTGCCAACACCTTACAAGAAATAAGGAAAAGGACTAATACAGGGAAATTCACCCCATATAAGAGCAGTGGTTCCAAAGAGAAACAACCTTTCAGGGTAGAGTTTAAAGACAAACGCAAAGAAAGAGTGGCAGAAGTGGCAAAGAATAGAAATCCTTGTCACAATTGTGGTTCAACAGACCACTATGCCAACAAATGTGTAAAGGCAAACAAAAAAAGTCTATGCCATTGAGAAAGTCCCACAGGAGGAATCCCCCACAGAGGATTCTGAATCAGACTCTATGGGTGATGCCATCAGAGACCTATCTGATGATGACCAAGACCCAAAGGAAGAATTTCTAGTAGAATACCAAGAGGAAACCCCACTATAAATTCAGGACATACAGTTGGAAGCAGGCATGACACAGGATACTTCCAATAAAAACTTGTGCAAACACACACAAGATGCACAAACATTCCTGGTTACACCAACCAAAGGGATGGCATATATACATGGAACAGCCACATAGATGACTGTCTGTATTGACAATGCTCATCATCCACTGATCATTGAAAGTGGAGCACACTGCTCCATAGTGGCCAGAGAATATGTGGCCAACCACTTCCCACATTGGGAAAAACAGCTCTTGCCACCAAGGCAAAGAACTTTAAAAGTGCCTCAGTGAAGATGACTTCCATTTGTACAATTATCGAAGAGATAATTATACCCCACAGGAAGGGTAATATCAGACTCAACCCAGAGTTTGTAGTTCTTAATGATGCCAACATCCAAGGGTTCTTACTGGGAACAGACTACCAGAGGATGTATGGCATAGATATTTATAACAGTAAAAACAGGCATATTACCATTGGTACCAACAAGGAAAAGAAATTTTCACTTGATATATACCACATATCTTCTCGAGATGGACTAGAAGAGCTTCTGAATGACTTCAGAGAGGGAAAGCTTAGCACTACCCTCACCAGTAAACAAAAACTAAGTTTACTGAAGATGCTGAGAAAGAACAGACCAGAATTTGCCATTGGTGAGGAACCATTAGGCAAGATCAAAGGCCATGATATAGAACTATATCTGGATGTGGAAAGACCTTGTTCACCCAAGCTTAGGAGACCTCCTTATCCATCAAGCCTGGAAACCAGGAAAGAAATTGAGAAACATATCAATGAACTCTTGGACATGGATGTCATCAGGATGATTGGACATAATGAAATAGTGGAAATCACCACCCCAGTCGTAATCACCTGGCATGATGGCAAGTCTAGACTGTTTGGAGACTTCAGAGGTCTGAATAACTACACAAAAGCAGACAGGTACCCTATACCCAGGATACCCCATGCCTTGGATAAACTGGAAAAGCCAAATACATAACCAAAATTGATTGTATGAAAGGCTTCCACCAAAATGGAATTAAACCAAACTCCATGAAATTACTCAGAATAATATTCTATATGGGTATAAATGAGAATATCAGGATGCCATTTGCATCAAAAATGCACCAGCCCACTTCCAAAGGATGATGGACACAATATTTCAAGAAGAAATATTGGAAGGCTGGATGGTGGTATATATTGATGATATCATTATATACTCAGAAACATGGGAAGACCATGTACATTAAATAGACAGAGTTGTAAGCAAATGTACACCCATCAATCTGAAAATTTTACTGAAAAAGTGTAATTTTGGCCAGCAAGATCTACTGGCTCTAGGACATAAATTCTCAGGTCTTAGTCTGGCAATTGACCAGAATAAAGTAACAGCAGTACTGAGAAAGCCAGTACCAAAGAGCATCAAAGAGATGAAATCTTTCCTTGGGTTTGCTAGCTACTATAGAAACCAAATCAAGAATTTTTCCCACATAACTACTAGTTTATACAAGTTGTGTTCAAAAGACGTAGTTTTTGAAATCACCAAGGAAAGGAGAGATGCATATGAGAGGATCAAATATGAACTCACAAATGCACTTGTGCTCATCTTACCTGACTTTGAACTACCATTCAAGTTATACATAGATGCAGCATGTAGTCAAGGCCTAGGAGCAGCCCTTCAGCAAAGACAAATTGTGGATGGTGAACCAAGAGAAGGAGTAATTTGCTACATCTCTAGGCAACTGAAGGATTCAGAAGCCAGGTATGGGGCCACCCGGACTGAGTGTCTATGTCTAGTCTGGGCTCTAGAAGAACTCCATTATTATCTGGAGGGTGCAGTCTTTGAAGTCTACACAGACTGCACAGCCTTGAAGTCTTTACTGAACATGAAGACTACAAATGGACCCATGCTGAGATGGCAAATAGCCATTCAGGAGTATAGAGGGAACGTGACCATCATATACAAAGAAGGTAAAAGTCATACCAATGCAGATGGCCTTAGCAGATGGCCACTGGATAATGTCAAGAGCAATCCAGCTTAAGACCCTGAAGTTTCAGCCAAAATCCCTATCCATTTCATGGAAATAGATAGGAGGAAGAACTTCAGATTTTCTGAATGGGAACCAGAAAGTGGTACTCTTGACAGTGGAAACACTGATTCAGAGGGGACAGAAACTCCATATTGGGAATAAGCTCCTCTGAACTGCACAATTAATTTTTTAGTGCAGTACTGAAGTCTTATGCCAAACACAAACAGTGTGGCATACTACTACAACTCCTTCAACAAAAGTACAGGAGTCCAGAACTGGAATCCCAGATGGAAGAACCCCCGTTGAAGGCCTTTAAGGATAACAAGTTCTTCCTTTTAGATGGCCTGCTCTACCACAGAGAGAAACACACAAGTGCACTCACAGTGGTAGACAGATACCACATCTCCTTGATCCTGCAGGAATGCCATGACTTCCCCTATATGGGACACATGAGTGAAGACAGGACCAAGGAGAGGGTAGCAAGCACAGCTTGGTGGCCCAAGTGGGAACAAGAGTTGAGTGAATACATCAACACTTGTGAAAGATGCCAAAAGGAAAATAGGAAACATGGGAAGGAGTATGGGTTACTTCAACGTATAGAAGAACCCAAACACCCATGGGAAACCATCAACATGGACTGGGTTAAAGGACTTGTCACAGGAGGCAAAGAAAACTACAATTCCTGCCTAATCATAGTTGATAGGTTCAGCAAGGGCATGAGGTGTCTACCATGCCACAAGGAGGACACAGCCATGGATACTGCTCTGCTATTTTGGAATAACATCATATCTACCTGTGGAGTCCCTAAGATCATCATTAGCGATAGGGACCCAAAATTCACATCTGAATTTTGGACTAACTTGTATGAAATGCTTGGAACCAAGCTTGCTTTTCCCACAGCTTACCATCCACAAACAGATGGCCTAGCAGAGAGGATGATTCAAAAAATCACCAGGGCATTTTCTGTGTGACTGGCAGGCCAGTCATACCTTATGCCTCAAATGAGCCTGGAATGTTGCTTATAAGTTCCTGAGGGGTGAAATATAAGTTCCTATTATAATCCTGAAGTATAACTATGTCATTAAAAAGCAATATTTTGGAAATTCCATCATATTGAGCTTGGGGGAAGTTCATATTATACTAGAGGAAACTATTTGAAGTTTCTATAATTTTAATCATGTTCAAATGAAAATATCATAGCTATCCAAACTCTTTTCTTGGTACTAGAGGTTTAATTATCTATCCCTGTGATTTATTGAGTTATTTTTAGCTTCATTAAAGTGAGATAACTTTGTGAATATCTTTTTTTTGGATGTGCATAATGGAGTGCCATAGAAAACATAGAATCACACCACAATTATAGAATATATGAAAGGGAAATATTGATATAACTAGAGAGGAGAACTTTCTATCCAGAACGGTTAGCTAATATGAACTAAAAAATGTATTAAGATCACAAAAAACAAGTATTGTAGTTCTTAATAATGTCAAATATAAGTAATAAATTAAACCCTCTACCATACTTAAGGTACATGAAATCACATTTCAGGTTGAGAAATTGGTTTTAGGGATTAACTGAAGGCCAAACTGCCAACATGCTTTAATAATTTTGAGGAGCTCTTACTAACATGAGATATTTCAATTAATTATTTACCAATAAAACTTTCAGAGCTATTTAGACCCCCCAAACCCATATAGATTTGACCATTTCACAGGGTTTCACTGAGGATTTCATGCTAAATACCCCTAAAAAAGTTTTACAAAAGGATCAGGGAACTTATTGGAGCAGCTGGAGAAAACGAGCACAAAACATGGAAGAATAGAAGGGGGATTTCCTGAGGTCCAAAAGTAGCTATTTTGGCTAGGTTTGGGAGTTTTATTCAATTGGACATAGTAGAACCCAAGAAAAAGTTCCCACTTAATGGAATGAATATTCTATACATTTCTGTGAAAGTGATTATGTATTATACAGCTTTTCAGACACCCAGAACCTATTATTTTTCCCAAGTTTGGCGATTTCACAGGGTTTTCACTTGGTTTTGCATGATAAAACACCCTAAATAAGAGCTCCCACTGTTTTGGGGGGTTGTTTGCAGTATCTGGAGCAAACAACTCCCCGAAACCATGGGAGAACACACCAGGGGGATTCCCCAGGGTCCAGAAAACCTGTATTTGACAGTTTTGGGGGGTTTTTACTCCCTTGAGCATAGTACAGCTCAAATAAAAAATACCTCATTGAGTACTGTGAAACGTAGTCTGTATTCAAAATACATTTATACTCCAAAAACCTATACTATGGCACAAATCTGGCCCTTTTATAGGGATTTCAGGGTAAACCCCCAAAATAAGGTTGCCTATGGGTGTGGGTTTTTTTTATAGTAGCCATAGTGAAAACGCCCCCAACCCTGTGGGAGAAAACACTAGAGGTATGTCCCAGAGTCTAGAAAGCCCATTTTTGACAGTTTTGGGGGATTTGACCTGATTGGCCACAATAAACCCCAAAAAAATGGCCAATTTGTTGGAAAAATATACTAAAAGGTTCCTTGCCAATTATTCAGTATTTGAAAGCCTTTTGAACACAAAAAACACTTTTGTGGTGCAAATTAGGCCATTTTACAGGGCTTTCACCAAGATTTAAAAATCAATTCTTCCCAAATAAGCCTTGCAAAAGTCCAGGGGTCTATTTTGGTAGCATGATAAAACAAGTCCCTAAACCCAAGGGATGGTCCTGGGTTCTAAGACTCTATGTTTGTCCATTTTGGAAGGGGGTTCAATTAATTAAACATATTAAACCCCCAAATAAAAATGATTAACAAAATTATGTCAAGAGAATTCTTGAGAGATTTTCAAAGCCCCAAAATCATTTGAAGGCACAAATCGGGGCAGTTAATGGGGTTTTCACTGATTTTTCCATAGTAAAACCCTTAAAAAGGGGTCTCCTCTTCATTTATTGTTTTATTCCATTTTTTATTTTTCAATACTATTAGGTATTTCCAAAAAAATAAATTTTATCAAAATGTTTCTCTGTGGGTGATCTTAACAAGTAAGCATTTCAATTTTTTAAATAAGCTTGATGATCGTATGAAAGAAAATAGTTTTAATAATAGGTATTTAAATCAACCACAGATTGAAAGTATTGGGAATTTACAGAATGATTTCATGGTATTTATTATGAACTTTTATGCTCAAAAGCTATAGAAATAAAATTAATATTTTACCTACAAGAATAAAGATTTATTTTGACATATTGATCATGAAGGGAAATGTTCAAAAAAAGGCCTTTCAGGCTCAAGTAACACGTTTAATTGATTTTCCATATTTTACTATATTTATTGCTTTTGAGCTCATCTAAGGTATATTTTCTGAATGATTTCATTTATTGTCAGTATATAGCCTCATGAACTTTATATTTTAGGGCAAGATGCAAAAATAACTTGTAAAATAGTGCAGAAACATCAATAATAATTATATATCAGGGGAACTTTAAAGAAACGTTTCAAGAATTATTTGTACTGCGCTTTCAGATAAAGTTTTGATCGCTTGTTGATCCAAGGAAGCTCGAGCGGATGTAGAAGCGGCTTTAGCAGCAATGGCAGCAAGTCGCTCCTTAAAACTTTGTCGACTAAGTATTATTTTTGACTTCTCCAATGCTTCATCGGCATTGGGAGCCTTTTGTGCTATATCATTTGTTGACTCGACTTGAGGCATAATATCGATTGAACTAGTTGTCACATTGGATGCGTCTTGAGCCACATTAACTTGAGCAGATGAACTGGTAACAAGTGATTAGGGACTCCCTTCTGATTAGTAGCTAATGCCGTCAGTCGTTGGCTCAGTGTCAATTTGGGAGGTTGAGATGGGTTTGGAGAGGATGTTTCAGTCACTGTTTCAGATGGTAATAAATAACGACTGAGGACTCAATGAAGAGTGGTGACTTCTTTGAGCAGGTTCTCTAGATAAGGATTTGGATCACTTGACAAGCTCTCGAGACTTTCCCAATCTATTGCTTGTAAGGTTTGATGGTGCATAGCCAAGCGATCAGACATGATTGAAACCAATTTGGCATGTATTTTGTTCTGATGCTCTTGATAATCTCTCTTTAGTTTATCAAAACCCACAAGCATGACGGCCTGTTTTGGGCTCAAATGACGTCGTAAACACTCCCGAACATAAGGAATTAAGCTGATCAATGTCGACAAAGGTTGTGATGCTAGAGCTAAGAGGGGATGGAAATGAGATCAAGATTATTTCAATATTTTGTGAATTGAAAAATAAAAAAAAAACTTACTAAGATGTTTGGCTGTAATATTTTTTAAACCTGCGGATCGGATGGCGCCTGCCCATAATACCACTTGGCAAGCTCTTGAATTGAACGCTTTGAGAAATTCCATTATTTTTCCCATTGTATCGGTTGTTAATATTGAAAAGTTCATTACAATCTTTCTCTCCATTTTTGATAAGTTATATAAGGTTCTTCAAACTTTACTTTCCAAAAGATTGCAGGGTGAGGATCATTAAGTGAGTCAAGGGTAGTTTGATTAGGAGCAGCTCTAACAACTATACCTTCAAGAGGGGTATGAAGATTGGGCCAACCATCAAGTGGGATTTGAGAGGAATGATCTTTAACTTGATTTTGTTGAAAAACACGATCAAGACCGGGCAATTAAAGAATTGCACTAAAACCACACTCCAAAACGCCAACCGCCACACCGCCACAACAACTGACAAATACACCGAACATTCTAGTCCAAACTGCAGATCAACACATCTCCTCTGCAGATCAATGCACATCAAATCATTACTTAAATCAAGACTTCTTCCCGAAAAATCAACATCACTCACAACTCTCCTTTCTCTTCAAATTATCTCCCTTTCTCCTTTTTATTCTCTCGTTTTCTTTTCTCTTCTTAAATCCTTATATTCTTTTTTATTTCTTTTCACTCTCATTTAATCCATTTGTCACAGTTGATCCAGGTAAAGAAGCAACCACTCTACACACCTTGATGTCCTTGTACTGACCTAACAAAAATCTCGTTACTCAGATTGTTCCTAGTGCTTAAGTGCTGTTGTATCTTAGTCATATTATTCAGTTACTTGTTATCCACCTTTTAGGTACTAATTCCTCTCACTTGTGTATAACTAAAAAGTCCTAATAGTAATCTAATCTACACCTTTTAGTTTTGCATTTTAACAGATTTACAGTCTCAGGCTCTTTAAAACTCAAAACTACGGTGGATCTCAATTTAACGTCATGACTGAAGGAAATGTTGAAATCTCCTCCATCCCTCTCTTAGACGGATCCAACTATGGAGAATGGAACGCCAGAATCACCATCTTGCTGCGCTCCAAAGACCTACTTCACGTCTATGAAGGATTGGTTGCTTCTGATGTCTCAACAACTGCACTAAATAAATGGAATAAATCTAGCTTCGACGCAATAAGTATACTCACTTCTTGAGTCAGCAATCGAGTTTTCATCGAAGTGGTCAAACAAAACTCCACAAACGCTCATTCGCTTTGGACCAAACTTCAAGAAAAATATGCGTCGAGAAAAGCTATCAACCATGGAAGGGTATGGATGCAATGGTTGAATTCGTCGTATAATGGTAATCTTCAAGAGTACGTGGACAACAATTGAAAACTAATGATGGCAATGGAAACTGTAAACATCATTGTTCCATCCGAATTGTTGTCTTTTACCCTTCTAGGCAAATTATCTGGAGACCCTAAAATCCATCAATACGTAGAAGCTCTCTCCCTCAATGAACACCTGATTGAACTTCCGGATGTAATTCTCTCGAAGCTTCAAGACTACCATCATAACACAACCATAAGACAAGACTCAGCTGTCTCTCCTGCTACCGCTCTGTTGTCAGAATCCTCTCATCCTTATAAAATACTTTATTACTGCACGAACGGTAAGCACAACCCGATGTGCACATCTCATACAAAACAAGAATTTTTTGTGGAAAATCCTCACCTAAAACCACCACGACGAAACAACAAACAAAAAGCACAACCCAATTCAAATGTCTCTGCACATCTATCAACCGCTCAAGCATTGGTGACAGGAAACAATCTTCCTACCTCTCGTTTTGATCTAATCATAGACTGTGGTGCTACTCACCACATGTTCAACTCAAAAGATATGTTCCTCTCTCTCAATACCACACCATCACTAAGTGTGTGCACTGGTGACTCGTCCAGCTCGCTTTCCACCGAAGGAATTGGGTCGGTATCTATCACTTGTGGAAAGAAAACCCTTATGTTGGACAACTGCCTCTATGTTCCTAGACTCAACTGTAATCTTATCAGCCTGCTGGGTCTAGGACATAAAGAAGTCTCAATCATTCGCAACGAAGGCTCCTTCATTTTGAAATCAAAAGAAGACACTCTTCTAAAAGGAACGATCACCAAAAACTTGATGAAGGTGGATTATTTAGCACCAAAAGCACTGACAGCTCAAATTTCCGACTTATGGCACTCAAGACTTGGACACCCTGGAGACCATGCCATCAAATCCATGGGTCTCCCTGCTATGAATTCTCAATGTTCAACTTGTAGCAAGAATAAAATGCACACCTTACCCTTCAAAGACCATTCTGAACAAGTAAGTCTTCCCCTGGACTGTGTTCATCTCGATCTTGTGGGTCCTATATCTCCTGCCTCTGTCTCTGGATCTCGATATTTTCTCACGGTTGTAGACCAAGCTACCTCATTCAAAATCGTTAAGATCTTAAAAAACAAATCTGATGTGTTTCAACAGTTTTTGATAGTGAAGAAATCGATGGAGAATCTTCATGATCGAACTTTAAAAAAGTTAGTATCAGACCTAGGTGGTGAGTTTCTAAATCATCAATTCAAAAAACTGTTGGAAGATTGTGGGTTTGAACACATCATGTCACCAGCGGAAACTCCTCAACATAATGGATTCGCCGAAAGAGCCAATAAAACCATACTTGAAAAAGCAAGATGTCTCTTAAACCACTCAAATCTTCCCAACTCTTATTGGGCGGAAGCAGTAAACACTGCTGCGCTACTCAGCAACCTCATTCATACTCCATCTAGACACAATCTCAGCCCTTATCAACTTTGGAAGGGAACACCTCCTCGGATTAAAAAACTCCAAGTTTTTGGCTGTCGAGCCGTCGTCTCTATCCCTAAATCTCATCGAGAATGGAAGCTCGGTCCTTCTGGAGCCGACGGAATACTTCTCGGATATGAAAACGACAACTCCGCGTACCAAATCCTTCGCCTAAGTGACAAAAAGGTGATAATCTCAAGGCATGTCACTTTTGACGAAGATACCTTTCCAAAGTTAAGATCTTCAGCTCCAGACCCAGTACTACTAATCCCTGAAGAATCAAGAGCAGTGGCAGAGGTGGTAGATGAAGTCCACTCTGCCAAAATAGGTGTGGTAGATGAACTCCAACCTATTGAACCAGATCTCGATGATGCTTCAAGAATGGTAGATGAATCCCTGGCATCATCAGAGTCTGGTGCTGCTGTTGAAACTGAATTCTGACCTGCAACTACCCCAAGAATCAAAGTGATTGGACCGCGTCACCCCACCATTATTTCATCCGAAATCGATGATCATCACATACTCCCATACAGCCGAAGACCAAGGGCTCTGCTCTCTTTTCACGATGACTCTCAAAGAACCTTTAAGCAAGCTCTCAACTCAGAAAAAAGGGACTCTTGGCAGACCGCTATTGAAAAAGAGCTTTCATCGATGAATCGTTTACAGGTATGGGATGTTGTAGACCTATTGCCAGACTACAAATTGGTGGGGACAACCTGGGTCTTTAGGACAAAAAGGAATCATCTCAATGAGATAGTTGAACACAAAGCTCATCTCTGTGCACAAGGCTTCACTCAAACACCTGGCCTGGACTACGGCAAAACCTATGCTCCAACAGGGATAATGAACTCCTTGCAAACTTTAATCGCATTTGCAGCGTCAATAAATCTCTCGTTTCATCAAGTAGACATCAAGAGTGCATTCCTCAATGCTCCCCTTACTGAGACCGTATACTTATCTATTCCCCAAGGTCTCAATTTGGATCAGCGAAAGAGCTGTCTTCACCTCAACAAAGCCATCTATGGCTTGAAGCAACTCCTCTGGCCTGGTACGACAGACTTAAAACATGGCTTATTAAGGTTGGATTCACTCCTTGTCTGTTGGACCCATGCGTATTCTTTAGGCAAGATCCTGCTCAGCTATGGCTGTACATTCATGTTGACAACATCGCAATATTTGGAGCCGAGGTCAAATTCTTCAAGGAAGAACTTGGCAAGGAGTTTGAAATCAAGGACGTCGGCATTGCCGACTTGATGCTTGGGGTAAAGATCTCGCACTCCAACAAGTTCATTTCTCTTGATCAACAGCACTTCACTGAAGCTCTATTGGAGCTATATGGCATGGAGAAATGCAAGCCAGTAGTAACTCCTTTACCTCCTCAAACTCATTTGACACCCGCCTCGGAAGAAGATCTCAAGAAATTCAAGGCACTCAATGTCAATTATCGGAGTGCGATAGGCAGCATCAATTATCTCAGCACTGCGACCAGACCTGACTTGTCTCATGCCATTAGTTCTCTGTCACAATTTCTGGAAAAACCCGGCATCCAACACTGGAATGCTTTCCTCCATGTTCTGAAATACCTCAATGGGACTCAAGACATGGGTTTAGTCTATTCATGTAATTCCGGAAAAGGTGTAAAGGTTTATAGTGACGCTGATTGGGGAAATTGTCAGGAAACGCAAAGGTCTGTGACTGGTTTCCTAGTAACCTTTGAAGGAAGCCTGGTCATCTGGAAAACCAGAAAACAACCAACCGTTTCAATTTTGACTGCCGAGGCAGAATACAAGGCACTCTGTGATCTTACGTCGGAACTTTCCTGGTTTCGCCAATGGTGTCTAGAATGTTCGCTAAACAATAGCGAAAAAGCTATTCCGGTTCATGAAGACAATCAAAGCTGCATGAATACAGTTGAAGGAAACTCTAATCTCAATCAAAAGTGGATGAAACACATAGACATCCAATTACATTTCATCAAGGAATTCGTGCGAAGCTCGATCATTCAACTAATCTACACTCCAACAAACCTAATGCTAGCAGACTTTCTCACCAAGTCAGTAAGTAGACCCATCCTTACTCAATCACTGGACTCACTCGGCGTTCTGCGTCTAGGAGTGAGGGGGGGTGTTGAAAAACACGATCAAGACCGGGCAATTAAAGAATTGCACTAAAACCACACTCCAAAACGCCAACCGCCACACCGCCACAACAACTGACAAATACACCGAACATTCTAGTCCAAACTGCAGATCAACACATCTCCTCTGCAGATCAATGCACATCAAATCATCACTTAAATCAAGACTTCTTCCCGAAAAATCAACATCACTCACGACTCTCCTTTCTCTTCAAATTATTTCCCTTTCTCCTTTTTATTCTCTTGTTTTCTTTTCTCTTCTTAAATCCTTATATTCTTTTTTATTTCTTTTCACTCTCATTTAATCCATTTGTCACAGTTGATCCAGGTAAAGAAGCAACCACTCTACACACCTTGATGTCCTTGTACTGACCTAACAAAAGTCTCGTTACTCAGATTGTTCCTAGTGCTTAAGTGCTGTTGTATCTTAGTCATATTATTCAGTTACTTGTTATCCACCTTTTAGGTACTAATTCCTCTCACTTGTGTATAACTAAAAAGTCCTAATAGTAATCTAATCTACACCTTTTAGTTTTGCATTTTCACAGATTTAAGCTATTAAAACTGATACAAGGAGTTTGATGGAAACCCCAACGTTTTGCACATTGAGCGACTACACTTGGGGGGTAAGTAGTGAATTGTTTTTCAAATTCATCATTGGTTAATCCAGCAAAAGTGGTTGCGTTAGCATGCCAAAGTTCTTGGACTAATTGAGGCCTAGTTAAAGAGACAGAATTAAGATGACAATCGAGCCAAAATTGAGCAATCAAAGAATGAGTTTGAGGTTGATCAAAATCATAAGGGCTTGATTCAATGGTAGCATGTTGATGTGATTAATAGATTAGATGAATCGATAGCTGAGATGAAGATGATGCAACCACTTGTTTTAAGAGTTAGATGATAAGGAGGTAACATGTTTTTTTCTAAATTTTCCCACTAAAATAATAATAATCAATGAAACGTAAGTTTAAAAACAGAATGAATGAATAAAAAAAGAATTTGAATACTTAAGTTGAATTGATATCATTAATATCAAAGAATTTATCATAACCGTGAGTTAAAATTTTATATTTCCCAAGACCTAATTGAAGATTTGATTGAGGGGATTCATGAGTAAATAAACCACGAGCTAGAGTAGGAAAAGGACAAGTCTGATTTAGATAAATATGTTCTAAGATGATCCAAGATTTGATAGAAATAAAAGCGATTGAAGTATTTGAGGTATTTGGATTGACTAAAGGTACATTAAAAATCCTAGAGCAAATGAATTTTTGAATTTTTAAATTTTGAATATTATGAATATTCTGATTATGTGGATCTTGTAGATCATGATGATTTTGAGATTGATTTAACTGATTTAATAAAGGTTTGGTTTTGTTAATTTGAAGATAAATTTTGACAATTGGATGTTTTTTGATTAGATTGTGGTTGATTTTGATGTGATAGTTTTGAATTAGAGGAACGTTTGAACTAATAAATCAATTAAAAAAAACCAGCAGAGAAGCTAACTGCTATCTATTATACCGTGCAATGTAACTGATATACCATACAGGAAAACAGTTAAGACTTTCAGTGTATAACTGTGATGGATGCAATGGAATAATATTTAATTTCGCATGAGATTGTTATGTTTAGGAATGATTCAAAGAGCAACCTAAAACATTTGAGCTGATTAAAATAAATTTCAACCAATTTGAATGTAATAGACATACCCTACTTAGCTAATATTTTAATTTTTGTTTTTTGTCATATTTCATTATTCTCTCAGGTCGGCTGAAAGTTTTGGTCATTATGATTGAAGGATCTAAATATCTTAAATTTTGTCCTTGAGTGAAGAGGGCTTTTGAAATTTGAAATGAGGCTCCAAAGTGTGTTATTGATGGATAGTTTTTGAGTATCAAAGGGGGTGGTGGAGTTTGATGTTTGATTTTGGAGGTTTTCCACAAAACCGCTATGATTCCATTGGACTTTGCAAAGTCAAGGAGAAAATTATAATCGGGAAAAAAAATCCATGCCCAAAAGTGTTATGAGGTGATTGGAGGCATTCAAAAGTTCCGCATTAATGAAAGAAAACAATCCATAGGTCCAGGGATTGACATCATGTTGATCAACATGGATTTCATTGTGAAATCCATTATGAGTGATGATAACGTTCAAAAAATCTGTTTATTTTCTTCTATTGCAGCTAAGGGCCATTGAGATTCACGCCAAGATGGTAAAGAGGCATCTAGCATGAGTCTTGAGTTACTGGCTGGGGCAACCTGGGTGAACTCAGAAATACAATTAAAAATAAAGTTATTATATGAAGATAACTTTTCATGATTTATAGTGTCTTCTTGAAGTTGCTCAGGTGTAAGACCTTTCTTGAAGGCATAAACACCTGTATTCCAAATAAGTGATCTCAATAGTTTTAAATTGTGGAAGGTTAGTATTTCCCTATCTGCACTCTTGTCCTTGTCTGATCCAGCTCGGAACCCAACTCCTTTCATTATACCAGAAATTTTATTTTTATTTTTAATTGGCTGACGATTTTGACCTAATTTTTTTAGAGTCCAAATTATATTTTTAAGCTCTTGAGTTGTTTTTGATGAATTGACTAAGTTGTGAACACAAAAAATCATCAGTGACTTTTTATTAGCACAGTCAAAAATGAATTTAGGTTTTTCAGAAATTGAGGCCCTAGGTAAGAATAGCAGATTGGTTTTTGCTTTTGGGTAGACCTGAATCAAACAATCTTCAGTTGTTTGATCAGGATTTACTTGTTGTTCAGATTATACTTGATGGATGGCTGCTTGATGTCGTCGCTGAGCTCGGGTTCTTTTTTTATTAAATTTAGGATTTTGTTGCAAGGAACCTTCAGACTTAAATTCAACAAGTGGGCCCTGGAGGCACCAATCAAGTGAATTTAAATTGTTAGATGATTTTGATCCTTCGGTAGAGTATTTTTGTTTATTTTGAGTTGGATGAGGTGAAATTAAAGAGTCATTATTTTTTGAAAAGATCTGTGGGCCCTGGCGGCACCAATCAGATATTTTTGAAGAGGGGGGATTTCTTGGAAGCATCTTGAGGTTGGATCTAGAAATTTTGTTAAATTCAGTAATTCATTGTTTGGGAAGGAAAAACTCTTTGTATGGATGAGCAGAAGTAGGGTTAGGGTTATTAAATGATCTGTACACTGTGTAAAATGTACAAAGTGCAAAATTCAGTTCTAACACTGACAATGTACAGTGCCCTCCAATATAGATCTGAACACAAACTAGCATGCATGACTTTTGAAGCTCAACTCCTACCATCCACTGCTCTCTGACGACTACATCATCTTCAACATTCACTTTTTTCTTGATTGATTTTTTGGTTTTCATCTCTTTTATTGCATCATCAAGGTTTTTTTCATTTTTCACTGTAAATTGTTCAAAAGTATCAAGCCAAAAATAACATGTTGAAGGACTCTAAAACGACTCTCAAGACTTGATTTTAAATCATTCTCAAAATCACAATCCTATTACTCCATTCTCACATGTTGGTGCGATGATACTTGCAAGATGTTTTGAAGGAATCTTTGGTTGGAAAGTGAGACCTATATAATATTTATTCTTTTAAAGAGGATGATTCAATTTAAATAAAACTGACTTTATAAACTTTTAAGTTTTTAGTCATGTAAAATGGCAGTGCAATTAATTTTGCCCTCAGAACATGGAATCCTCTCAAAATAACTTGAAAGCGAGCTGAAGAGGTGTATCGATGTAATTTCAAAGAGAAGAAAAGTTTATTACATCGTTATAATTGATATATAAAGTTGAAATTAATTCAGGTATAAAGAAAACCAGATTATTCATTTGAGCTAAGCAAGTGAAATGCACTCAAAATAGTTTTTGAAATTTCCTTTTGTTTTAAGCTCAACCATGCATGTTTTTCATCAATTTATCAGTTGTTTTTATCTGTTCAACTTTTTATTTACTGTTGAGGGTTAAATTTTAGTTTATTTCTCATAATAATGTTAAATAATTGCAAAAAACTTCATTGCATGTGTAACAGTTGTTGAGAGAGTCTCAGGACAAAAAACAATCCAGCCAGCAGTTTATTTTTGTGAAAAAAGCAGCTATTGAATAGCAGGAGAGCAAAAAAATGAGAAAAAAAACTCCAATTTTAGGAGTGTCTGAAGGTTTGTTGGAGGGCACTGAAAAGCAGTACAAAAGCCATATCGCTGATTTAAGACTCAGTGATTCAAATAGAATTTAGATTAAAGTACTCTACTTTACTTTACTTTATTTTACTTTAATAAAGTTTAATTGAATAAGATTAAATTTAATGAAATTTGAACCCAACGAAATCAAATCAAATCAAATTTAAATTCTATTGAAACTCTATTGGAGCTGAAAAAAACTAAAAAATTGATTAAAAAACTGTACAATACTACATTTATACTGTCAATATAATTTCTCAATTTGGCTCACTATGATGGGCTCTGTTTAATTTATATATAATCACATGAGTTATTTAAGAGCTTGTTCAACAAGAAATTTACATAAAATGGAAAAGGAATTTTAATATATCCCTTATTTGGAAATAATATTTGCTCAAACCTGAAAAATTAAAAATAAATTATTATCATTTGTGCTGAGCAAAGTAAGCCAGAGCTAACCGGAATGTTTGTGTATTGCTTCTCACTTTTGTTTAATTATTTAATTTTGAATTTTCCCTTTTAAAAACAAATTCATTAACATTTAGTGTATTTATTGCACAGATTTTGACTTTAACTATCTTCAATAATATAGTATTTTGCATGACTATTTTTTTGTGAAATCATATCATTAATCTTTCACACAATTATTTTTGGAACCAAACAAAACATAAGCTCTCACTCATTTATATCCAATTTGGAATTGTGGTATAAAGGTTCACCAAGGATTCATTCTTCCTCATCTCAGATTCTTCAGAAAGATATGATTGTAAGTAAAACATAGCTAAAATAATTTATGAAGAAGGTTCAAGACTTGTAACAGTAACATTTGTTGTTCGTGGAGCTGATCTAGGAAGAGACACAACATAGCTGGATACATTGGGGTTTTCTCTGTAAAAGAACTCTCCCAAGTCTAAAGTGATTGCACAAGCCAAATCATATCTGGCAATACGCACTTCATGAAAAGACTGAGGTGAAGGGAAAGCATATGAAAAAAGATCACATATATTCTGATTTAACGTTCTCCAAATAGCCTCTTTTATTGGATGTGAGTTCAAGCGGTTTAACTGTGAAGCCGGCATTAATAATTGAAAGGAAGGGGAGACACCAAATTTGCAATGATCTTGAGGGCAAAGCATTAGCCCACAACAACCAGCAGCAAGTAATGATGTGAGCCTTAGAGGTAATTTCATATACCCAAAAGACCACCAATACAAAAATAACATATTAATATAAATAAAATGAATTTATTTATACTATTAAAATAAAAATCAAAATATAAATATACAATTATATTAAAAATGAAAAATTAATTAAAATTTAAAAATAAAAATACATTAAATTCTGTAAGTATAAAATTACATTTATACTTGAAAAAATTAAGTAAAAATAAAATTTTAACAAAATTGTGAAAAAATAAATAAATTTGGAAAAAAGTTAAATAAAAATTATTATAACTTTTTATCCAATAAATAAACACATAAAAATTATTTCACCATTGGATTCCTCATAAAAAATCAGGTGGGGTCACCTCTGAGTGAAATTCTTGTAACTCAACTCTAAATAAGCTTAAATTAAGTTTTTAGTATTTTCAATACAAAAGTTGAAAATCCTCAAAACCTTAAATTAATTCACACCACATGTGGTGTTAACCATCAATTTTTGTGTTAAAATTGAGGTGTTGTGTTTAGTTTAGAAGTTATGAGGAATTGAAGTATTTTCAATTGAATTCAATTGAAATGTCAAAATGTGCGCGTGTATTACATAAGTGAACTTTGATTTACATATGAGGTGTCAATTATTACTGTATTTTACTGTACAATTGAATTGAATTACATATGTAAATTATAAGTATAATACATGATGAGGAATTAAAGGAAAATAAATTGGAAAGATTAAATTTGGGGGGGAAAAGGAACTCCAGCTCTAAGGGGGAGCTAGACCCCCAAAATCCTTGCTGACAGGCGTGGGATGTCAAAATTCACGCAAAAGCTCATCACTTTTGGCCTGGAATTGAGCTACAGGGTCTGTGGACTCAATCGATGATGAGGTTTTTATACCAACTGGGGTAGTTTTAGCTGTTGCCAAGAGGGTAAAACTACCCTTAAGATAAAACAACCATAGTAAAAACAGTTTTAACTGGTTTCTACGCCTCTTACACACATTCTGACGTGTTTTGAAGGCTCTAGGCCTGGTATTGCTATAGTAATGGCTGATTTAAGGGTCTAAAATGGCTAAAAATGGCTTAAACCAGCCCTTTTTGGTCTAAACCAGGGTTCAATGATGCCATAATTGGCTTTTCTGTTGTCAGACTGTTTTTCACGACTGACAAGAGTAAAATTTACTTTTGGAGTAAGAGAATTGATGGATATAAAAGAATGTCTTCTTTGCCCCACTTTTCTCTTCATGTTAGAATCTTTTCCTTTTATAATTAGTTTAAACATTGTTAAACCAATCAATAAAAGATTCCAACCACCTTTTTTAAATCATTTTAATCCTTTTAACCACGTGAAAAAATCATTATAATCATTGTTTTTAACTCTTATAATCATTTTTATCCCTGAACCACCCCAAAAGTGAATTAAAGCATCTTTCATCACTGTAAACTTTGTCACTTTGTTTCCAACTTCACTCTGGTCACTTTTGGGCGTGTTTTCTCTTTAATATTCTTTTTAAAGACTTTGCTCTTTAATTAATTGCTTGCAGTTCTTTGCTCAATTAATTCCAATTGAAATTGCTCTTGAAGAAATTTCTTTTGTAGCCTTAAAATATCTCTTGTAGAGTATTTTTTGGATAAATTTTTATTGTTGGTAAAACAATAAATTTTTATAATATTATTGTTTTATACTAATAAAGTTATAAACAATAAAATTGGCGTGTTTTCTCTTAAAAATAATATTTCATACTATTTTTAATTGATTTTTACCTTATACAAATTTTGAGGACAGGAAAAGTACTTGTTTTTTAATCAAAGTTTCATATCCACACCTTACATTTGGGGGCCCAGCTGTGATATTTTACCTATGACATATTTTTTTACTCCTTTTAAATATTTTTCTTATATTGAAAAATTTAAAAACATATAAAAAATACTTATAATTCAAAAAATCCATAAAAAATAACCTTTTTTCATATTATAAGTGAGGCTTATATTTCTATTTCTTTTTTGAAATAACCGTTTTTTTAATTAATTAATTGGCTTTTTCATTAATTTTAGTGTCTGACAACGTGGTAAGACAAGAAAACATTGAAACAGCCTCAACAGTAACCAGCATTATCCCTGCCAGTACTGTTAATTCTAATCATAATAGTACTGTTATTGTGACTCAAAATAACCAACCTGAACCAATATCTTCTGAATTAATTAACTTGGACATAAGTAATACTCTACAGAAAGCTAAGAATTTGGCCAATAGTAAGTTTTTTGACGTAAAAATACTATTTTAAGCCTTTTTAAACCATAATTATGCCTTCAACCAGGTCAGGAGCCAGCTAAAACCCCTCAAGCAGCTCCCAAAAAGGTAATAGACGTGATTATGGCAGAGGCCAACCAGTTACAGAAGGAAAAGGGTCAGTTGATGACTTCCAAACAACTAAATTGGGTAATTCTGAAGCTGATAATACTATTTTACCTTCAAAAAGATCTGACACCGCCACAACAAGCCTCTGTGGACATATACAAAGCCAGCCACAGTGCATACAACAATGCACTTCAATTCAAGGAGTACCAGATCCTTGCAGACCTGTGGAAGAATTTCATGAATTCTTACCTGACAGTAAGAAAATTCCTGGGCCATCCCAACACTTGCAAATTGCTCAATGGATGGCATCCATTGATGGAGAAGAAAAACATGATGCTTTTGACACTGGAATGGAGGAAAAACAACCCTCCACCACCCAAACCAGTGCCAAAAACAGCCCCAGTGGCCAGCACCAGCAATTCCAACGTGAAAAAACAGCCACAAGTTCCAAACAAGGGCAAAGGGAAGGCACCAGCCCCAAAACCTTACAGCCAGGGCTACAGAATCCCAGGATTCAGCAGGATGCCATGGAAAATGTATTTCAGATGGCCAGAACCATGATGGAATTACAGAAGAAGGAGGAAGCTAGATTAAGATTCCAGAAATGATTTCTGATATATTTGATTCCATCCCAGAGTTGTATGATTCTATAAATGACGTGCAAAAACATCTTTCTGATAAAAATGAAACCATTTGTAACAACATTCAAACAAAAAACCTGAGTCTGTGCCAAATTAATGAAACACTTATGTGTTTTGAAAAAGTTTTAAGAACAATTAAAAATTCCAATAATGATAATTCTTCTAACAATAAAATAAATGAACAATCTGCCATTATTAAAGAATTAACAGATAAATATTCTAAATTCAATATTGATTACATAATTGAAACAAGAATTAAACAAGCCATAAATATTATCAAAACAGATAACAAGAAAGTCCTTGATGACATTTCAAATTCATTTACTGAAGTAAAGACATATACCATTGCCTTGAAAAAGTGTTTTGATGCTTCACAAGAAGAAGTATCAAAATTATCAATGAAATTGAATCAAGTCACTGCTGATAATACAAGACAGACAGAGTTATGGCAAGAGCTTACACATAAAGAAGACATGTATAAAATTGAAGTAATAAATTTAATACAAAGCTTCCAACATGAATACAGAAATTCCCAAAGGTGTAGCAACAGTAAAATGAATGACATTGAACAAATACTGAACACCTTACCAAGAATTTCTACACCTCTAAATCAAAATGAGGGCACAAGAATTTCAAATCCACAAGTATTGGATCCTGATAATTCACAATTAAAAAATGAATTATCCACTTATTTTCATAACTTGGAACCATCAATGGGCCAAGCACTCTTGAAAGAAGTTCCAAAACTTAAAGAATGGCCTCACTTCAGTGGTGAAGGAGAGTATGACCATATGGAATTCATTAGAGGTATTGACATGATCAAAGAGGATTTTGAATTACCAGACAGATTGGTAACAGCCAGGTTTAACACCTTGTTTACCAGATCAGCTCACAGATGGTACATCAAAATAAGACAAGCACATGGACACCAGAGTTGGACTTGGTGGAAAACCCAAATCATCAACAAATGGGAAAATGATGCTTGGAGGTTTAAAGTTGAAACAGCCTTTGAATCTGCCAAATTTAATGCTGATAAAGACAAAGCTTCACCATGGTTTTGCCAACAGAAGGACAGATTAACAGCATTATATCCTGACATGTCAGAATTTATGATCCATAGAAAAATTCTGAGACAATGTGGAGGTGACTTAGAGCACGCTGTCAAAAGCAGGACTACTGAACAATCTTCACCAGAGGATATTATCAATATACTAGAAGAAGTAACCACCAGAACCAAAATTGGTTCTAGTAGGGTGAATCTCAAAACAAGGTTTAATACACCTTGGAAAGATTCTGTGGACAAAAACCCCAAAGAAAATTCTAGTAATATTAAATATAAATCTGCAGATACAGTCAGAAAATGCCATATTTGCCAAAGCACCACCCATTTAGCCAATACATGTCCAAAAAGGGGGAAAATCAATGAAATTGACATTGAAAAGGGACCAGATGTTGAAAGAGAAGACAAAATTGAAGACAATTCAGATGATAAGTCATCCATATTTTCTGAATCTTCAAAAGATATAGAAGATATCATTGCCACTTTTGACATCATGGAATCTTATTCCCACTTACCACAATTGAGCAATGGTCAAGTTGATTTATCAAAAGTTCAAGATGCACAACTTATGAAGACAAAACCAAACAGAGGAAAAGGTTATACAGCTGGTAATTCCTGTATAACAGAAGTGGTGATTGACAACAAGCCCACCAAACTTTTACTTGACCCAGGAGCCTTCTGCTCTTGTGTTGAAAAATCTTTTCTTAAGACTTGTGTACCAAATTTTAAAGACCAATTGTTACCAATTGATGGTATAAAATTCAACAGTGCAAGTAACCCAATGAAAGCATTAGGAATCTTTGAGACCAATGTCATATTCCCACACATAAATGGGAATTTAAAGATCACAGTTGAATTTGTTGTTATGGAAAATTGGTCTAGTACCCATTTTATATTGGGAAATGACTATTTAATCATGTATGGAATAGATTTACATAATAACAAAGACAGATACTTTACAATTGGGGACAATAAGCGCCAGAAATTTGCCTTTTTACCATTTAAAAGACAAATTACAGTAAACAAAGTATCACCAGTCAACTTAGAGTTAGAGAAATTCAAGTCTGAACAGTTAAATGAAGCTGAAATAAGCCTTCATCTGACTGATAAACAAGAAAATGAACTTTCTTCCCTTTTGTATGACCACAGAGGAGCATTTGCTACAGACAAAGAACCCCTGGGAGCAATTGCTGGTCATGAAGTTGACATCATTCTTAACATTGAGAGACCTTATCCACCACTATTAAGAAGACCTGCTTATCCAGCAAGTCCAAAATCAAGAGAAGCTCTAGAAATTCATATCAAAGAACTTCTAGACCTTGGTGTAATAAGAAAAGTAGGCCACAATGAGGAAGAAGAAATAACTACACCAGTTATAGTGGCGTGGCATAATGGAAAATCCAGAATGGTTGGGGACTTTAGAGCTCTGAACACTTACACTGTCCCAGACAGATACCCAATACCAAAAATCCAAATTGCCCTTACTTAAATATCTCAAGCAGTGTATATAACCACTATGGATGCCCTTAAAGGATTCCATCAAAATGTGGTAACACCAAGAGCAAGAAAATACTTGAGAATTATTGCTCATTGTGGAGTGTATGAATACTTAAGGATTCCCTTTGGTATCAAAAATGCACCTTCACACTTCCAAAGAATGATGAATGAAATCTTCCCTGAAGAACTCTCAGAGGGATGGTTAATCATTTACATTGATGACATTATTATCTTTTCAAAGACTTGGGAGGAGCACATGTACAGATTATCAAGAGTTTTGACAAAAATTCAATCAGTAAACATGAAAATCTCCTTGAAAAAATGTCATTTTGGATTTAAAGAACTTAAAGCATTAGGACATGTTGTATCTGGTTTGTCCCTTGGAATTGACAAAACCAAAGTTTCAGCAGTATTGTTAAAACCCATGCCTCAGAATAAGAAGGAAATTCAGTCATTCTTAGGTTTTGCAGGATATTACAGGCAACACATTAAATATTTTGCATCCATAGAAAGACCACTTTATAAGCTGTGTGACAAAGACACAGTATTTGAAATGACTGTTGACAGAGTCAAAGCTTTTGAGTCTCTAAGAGAAGCATTGACCACTGCTCCACTCTTACTGATGCCAGACTTTAAATTTCCTTTCAAACTGTATATTGATGCATCAGGGGATGGACTGGGTGCTGCACTTCACCAAGTTCAGATCATAAATGATAAGCCTGTAGAAGGACCCATATGTTTCATATCCAGGCAAATCAAACCAACTGAAGCCAGATATGGAGCAAGTCAAATGGAATGTCTATGCCTTGTCTGGGCCTTGGAAAAATTGAGCTACTTTTTAGAGAGATGTGTTTTTGAAGTGATAACAGATTGTACAGCTGTCAAATCACTTTTGAACATGAAAACACCCAATAGACACATGCTCAGATGGCAAATAGCCATACAAGAATACAGAGGCAATATGACTATTGTTCATAAGGATAGGAATATTCATAAGAATGCAGATGGACTAAGCAGATGGCCATTAACAAATAATATTGATAATCCTGCTTATGTGCCAGAAGAAGCTTCACCACAAATTCTAATAGAAGGAATAAGTGTTACAGACTTGAACACCACCTTCTTTGAAGAAGTCAGAAGTAGTTACACCCAAGATAAGAATTGTATCATCTTATGCCAATTACTTAACAAAGACTGTAAAGACAACTCTCTAATACATGCCTTGGATGAAGTATGGAGAAAATCTTATGATGAAGGAAGATTTCACCTACTGGATGGTACAATTTACCACAGAACCAAGCACACATGTGTAATGACAGTTATAGACAGGTCATTAATCAATCTTGTACTGAAAGAATGCCATGATAGTCCCTTTTAAGGACATCTATCTGAAGACAGAACAAGAGAAAAAGTAAAGACCTGCATATGGTGGCCAATGTGGCAGAAAGATGTTGCAGAGTATTGCAAAACCTGTGACAGATGCCAAAAGGCAAATAAATCCACAGGCAAAAGACTTGGAAATTTGATAAAAATCCAAGAACCAAACAGACCTTGGGAAATTGTCCATATGGATTGGGTAACTGGCCTACCACCAGGAGGTGACAGGAGCTATAATGCTTGCCTAGTAATTGTGGACAGATTCAGTAAAACTCCAATATTTTTACCATGTCACAAAGATGATACAGCCATGGATACAGCTCTTCTGATATGGAATAGAGTAGTGTCATGGACTGGGATATTTTCAAATATCATCAGTGATAGAGATCCCAAATTCACTTCAGCACTATGGACAAATCTTCACCAATTATTTGGCACTAAACTGTCTTTCTCTACAGCCTACCACCCACAAACTGATGGCCTGGATGAAAGAATGATCCAAACCTTAGAGGACATGGTGAGAAGATTTTGTGCATATGGCCTTGAATTCAAAGATTGTGATGGATTTACCCATGATTGGTGTACTCTGTTGCCAGCACTGGAATTAGCATATAAAACATCAATCCATGCCAGTACCAATCAGACTCCTGCTATTCTAGAAAAAGGATGGAACCCCAAGTTACCCCAGGATTCCTTGAGGAAAGACTTAATTGAAATACATCCCACAGCTGCTAGCTTCAAAGGAATGCTAGACAAAGCTAGAAAGCCTGCAGTAAGATGCATGGAGGATTCTTTTGCATATGCTAAAGACAAATGGGATAAATCACATGCATCTCCAGATTTCAAAGTGGGGGACCTAGTTCTTGTATCCACCACTAACTTCAATAACATCAAAGGATGTAAAAAGTTGGAAGACTCCTTTGCAGGACCTTTTGTGATTAAGGCCCTCCATGGAGAAAATGCTGTTGAAGTAGAATTATCTGAAGAACTTAGCAACAAGCACCCCACATTTCCAGTAAGCTTGATAAAGCCATATAAATCTAGTGATTCTGAGAAATTTCCCTTGAGGAACAAGATTCTCCAAGTTATACCTCCTATTGAGACATCTGGTACTAAGAAAATTACCAAAGTTCTTAAAGAAAGAAAATTAAGAGCTAAGAAAGTAAGGGAATACCTTGTTAGGTACAGTGACCCAACTTGTGAAGATGAATGGTTAGAAGAAAAAGATATAACAGAAGCTACCAAACTCCTCAAGAGATTCAGACACACTAGAAACACCAATATTACAAAGTAATATTCTTTTTTAGGGGGAGGGAATGTGAGCCTTAGAGGTAATTTCATATACCCAAAAGACCACAAATACAAAAATAACATATTAATATAAATAAAATGAATTTATTTATATTATTAAAATAAAAATCAAAATATAAATATAAAATTATATTAAAAATAAAGAATTAATTACAATTTAAAAATAAAAATACATTAAATTCTGTAAGTATAAAATTACATTTATACTTGAAAAAATTAAGTAAAAATAAAATTTTAACAAAATTGTGAAAAAATAAATAAATTTGGAAAAAAGTTAAATAAAAATTATTATAGCTTTTTATCCAATAAATAAACACATAAAAATTATTTCACCATTGGATTCCTCATAAAAAATCAGGTGGGGTCACCTCTGAGTGAAATTCTTGTAACTCAACTCTAAATAAGCTTAAATTTAGTTTTCAGTATTTTCAATACAAAAGTTGAAAATCCTCAAAACCTTAAATTAATTCACACCACATGTGGTGTTAACCATCAATTTTTGTGTTAAAATTGAGGTGTTGTGTTTAGTTTAGAAGTTATGAGGAATTGAAGTATTTTCAATTGAATTCAATTGAAATGTCAAAATGTGCGCGTGTATTACATAAGTGAACTTTGATTTACATATGAGGTGTCAATCATTACTGTATTGTACTGTACAATTGAATTGAATTACATATGTAAATTATAAGTATAATACATGATGAGGAATTAAAGGAAAAATAAATTGGAAAGATTAAATTTGGGGGGGAAAAGGAACTCCAGCTCTAAGGGGGAGCTAGACCCCCAAAATCCTTGCTGAAAGGCGTGGGATGTCAAAATTCATGCAAAAGTTCATCACTTTTGGCCTGGAATTGAGTTACAGGGTCTGTGGACTCAATTGATGATGAGGTTTTGATACCAACTGGGGTAGTTTTAGCTGTTGCCAAGAGGGTAAAACTACCCTTAAGATAAAGCAACCATAGTAAAAACAGTTTTAACTGGTTTCTACGCCTCTTACACACATTCTGACGTGTTTTGAAGGCTCTAGGCCTGGTATTGCTATAGTAATGGCTGATTTAAGGGTCTAAAATGGCTAAAAATGGCTTAAACCAGCCCTTTTTGGTCTAAACCAGGGTTCAATGATGCCATAATTGGCTTTTCTGTTTTCAGACTGTTTTTCACGACTGACAAGAGTAAAATTTACTTTTGGAGTAAGAGAATTGATGGCTATAAAACAATGTCTTCTTTGCCCCACTTTTCTCTTCATGTTAGAATCTTTTCCTTTTATAATTAGTTTAAACATTGTTAAACCAATCAATAAAAGATTCCAACCACCTTTTTTAAATCATTTTAATCCTTTTAACCACGTGAAAAAATCATTATAATCATTGTTTTTAACTCTTATAATCATTTTTATCCCTGAACCACCCCAAAAGTGAATTAAAGCATCTTTCATCACTGTAAACTTTGTCACTTTGTTTCCAAATTCACTCTGGTCACTTTTGGGCGTGTTTTCTCTTTAATATTCTTTTTAAAGACTTTGTTCTTTAATTAATTTCTTGCAGTTCTTTGCTTAATTAATTCCAATTGAAATTGCTCTTGAAGAAATTTCTTTTGTAGCCTTAAAATATCTCTTGTAGAGTATTTTTTGGATAAATTTTTATTGTTGGTAAAACAATAAATTTTTATAATATTATTGTTTTATACTAATAAAGTTATAAACAATAAAATTGGCGTGTTTTCTCTTAAAAATAATATTTGATACTATTTTTAATTGATTTTTACCTTATACAAATTTTGAGGACAGGAAAAGTACTTGATTTTTAATCAAAGTTTCATATCCACACCTTACAAATGAGGCCAGAATGTGATATGACGGTCGGATTTGGGGATCATTAATTGCCTTGACAATGAGCTGGTTTGCTTGGACTGATGAAAGGTTGGTAGAGCCACTATTGAGCTTACACCTAAAAAGAAGAATTGCAAATGCCTGGAACATTAAGTGGATGGTTTAAATCTGCATGAGGATCTGAGTTGGAGCTTGAGGCCTTTTTTTTAGTTGAATGACCTTTGATACCACTAATTCCTCTTGAGATGATTTGATTAACACATGAAGTGAAATACTCCATAGCACGGTAATCCCGAGAGAGCTCAAGAGGAACATCTTCCTCAAGAAAATTGATAATAGGTAAAGTTAGATCTCGATGTACCAATCCAATGCATTGGAAGAATACCCTGGACCAATTTCAGCGTGCATGACGTGAGGGCAGACAGAGATATTTCCAGAAATGATATAAAGGGTGTGATTGATGATTCCATTCTTGGGTCTTGATGTAAGGGAAATTGACAACTTCAGGATCATAAAATGGTTCATTGATACTGGGTTCAAAAATTTCAGGATGTATAAATTATGGCCAAATATTAGGGGTATTTCAGTATAAATAAAGAAAGAGACTTACAGTCTGTTTGGAATTGATCAAGCCATGCATCAGCCAAGGTATCCTTATCAGAAAGGAATCGTATACTACAGGGTATAGTGGTGGGAAAGGAAGCTTCTTGTTCACTTTGTTGATAGCGCTTTTCCATCAAATAATGAATGGCTTTCTGAACCAAAGAGTTATGGTATGCCCCAATAGTGTTTTCAAACGTATATATACTCTGCAAAAATAAGATGGCATGTTGAAAGAAAATAGGTGAGTTTGGGTCATTGTTTGGAGGCATGGAATTAAAGGTTGAGGGGTTTGGATTTTAAGAGGCCTGGTGTGACGGTGTCATGGCATGGTTTTGAGTAGAGACTTGGGAATCAATCTGGGTGGGGTTATTTTGTGGATTCATGGAGGTTGAGCTTGGAATTCGACTATCATTATTATTGATAACGACTGGAGTGATTAAATTCCCTGATTGATTATCATGTGATGATATAGAAAAAAGGGAAGTAGAAGTAGCCAATGAAGAAGTTGGTAAATTAAGGCAAGGTGTGTCATTGGATTGTTGGTTGAGGTGAGGAATATTATTTATACAACTGGAAGCCAGGGGTATCACTGAACTACATGAAGATAAAATGGCTGAATTTGAGGAGATAGGATTTGGTGATGCCGCTATAGAAGATGGGTTGAGATTGGGTAGATTTTGATTAGATGCACTATGAATTGGCAGGTATGATGATGAGATGATTGGATCAGAATTTAAGGGAGCCTGAGATGAGTTAGTTTCATTTGCTGGATGATTTATATTTTCAATCTCCAGAGTTAAATTTGTTTGTGACTGTGTATTATCATTACTTGATTCGGGATTAAAAAGAGTTTGTATTCCAATTTGTGCTGCTCATATTAAAAAATCATCAGGAATTTTATTCAAAAGTTAAATTTCTCATAAGATGAAAATAACTTACAACTATCCTTGTTCACATTGTTCTCCGGGTTTTCCTGTACAGCTTCGAATTGGGTGCGTTTGTGTGTCTTATCTTTTTTCTTTGAGAATTTTTTATGTTTTGGAAATAGGCTACTATTACCTATTATTATACCGCTTTCTGGTGGAAGTGTGCTTCCATCTTCAATACCTAGGGAAATTATTGAGGTGAATAAGTATTAACAAAAGTCAGATTGAATCACAAGGAAGGCTCACATTTGATCTTTGAGATGAATGAGCTCATAAGAGTTTCCATGATCTTTCGGTCGTCAAACGGGGTCAAAGGATCCTCAATCATTTTTTTGAGTCGCTTAACCTTCTTTTCCACGGATAACAAAAACTCTTCCTGTGTTAACTGAACCTTTTCAACATTGAAAATGGGTGGTTGATTTGTGGATGTAGTCGAATAGGTTTGGTTTTCATTCAAAAAAGGAGGTTGTGTTGGATATGTTGATTCCAAAAATTCTTCCCATGATGGACATGCTGGAATGAGATCAGGATCTGGAACACATGGATTTCTTGATAAATCCAGCTCATCAGTTGACATTGACAGTCTATGATGTTTGGCACTGGATATTAGACTATTTGTTATAGATTCTGTAGTGAGGGGATGTGGTTCAGGATTAGATGAGGATTGGGGTTCTGAGGTGTTAGAGTCACTAGAATCACAATCCATGTGATTAGAGGCTGATGCTGGTGAAATACTTAATGAAGAGGTTGAAGGATAACCTTTTGAATTGAATATCATTGAGGGCATTGCAAAATAATGTGGGTTTTCCAAGAAGGAGGGATGCACGAGGGCAATTGGGATCCCAAGGGTGGTATATATGCCCGAAAAGTATTGAATTTTTATATTCTCTTCATACTTTAGTATGACTGATACAGTAATACACAATGGTTACCTGTATGATTAAATGACTCACCATTCATTCAAAAATGTCAAAGAATCTATAGTGCAGACTTTGTTGGTACTTACCTGTATTATAGGTCATCTATCAGGAAAATACAATTAGAAAAGTTTGTTTAGGTATTTTTACAACAAAAAATTTCAGAAAAATCATATTAAATTTCAATTGGGGAACCAAAACACCTGTACAATCTGCATTTTGCAATGGGGCATTGTTCGTGGTAGCTATAACAAACAACCCCCCGTATGAAGAATAATTGGCTATGGGGGGTTGTTTGTGGCAGCTGTAACAAACAACCCCCATGTGAACAATAACTGGCTATGGGGGTTGTTTGTGGCAGCTATAACAAACAATCCCCCGTATGAAGAATAATTGGCTACGGGGGGTTGTTTGTGGCAGCTATAACAAAAAACCCCCCGTGTGAACAATAACTGGTTATGGGGGGTCGTTCATGGCAGCTATAACACACACACCCCTGTATGAAGAATAACTGGCTACGGGGGGTTGTTTGTGGCAGCTATAACAAACAACCCCCCATATGAAGAATAATTGGCTACGGGGGGTTGTTTGTGGCAGCTATAACGAACAACCCCCCGTGTGAACAATAACTGGCTACGGGGGGTTGTTCATGGCAGCTATAACAAACACCCCCCTGTATGAACAATAACTGGCTATGGGGGGTTGTTTGTGGCAGTCATAACAAACAACCCCCTGTATGAAGAATAATTGGCTATGGGGGGTTTTTCTTGGCAGCTATAACAAACAACCCCCCGTATGAAGCATAACTAGCTACGGGGGGTTATTTGTGGCAGCTATAACAAACAACCCCCCATATGAAGAATAATTGGCTAAGGGGGGTTGTTCATGGCAGCTGTAACGAACAACCCCCCGTGTGAACAATAACTGGCTATGGGGGGTTGTTCGTGGCAGCTATAACAAACAACCCCCCGTATGGAGAATAATTGGCTACGGGGGGTTGTTCATGGCAGCTATAACAAACAACCCCCCATATGAAGAATAATTGGCTACGGGGGGTTGTTCGTGGCAGCTATAACAAACAACCCCCTGTATGAAGAATAATTGGCTACGGGGGTTGTTCATGGCAGCTATAACAAACAACCCCCTGTATGAAGAATAATTGGCTACGGGGGGTTGTTCGTGGCAGCTATAATGAACAATCCCCCATATGAAGAATAACTGGCTACGGGGGGTTGTTTGTGGCAGCTGTAACGAACAACCCCCCGTGTGAACAATAACTGGCTACGGGGGGTTGTTCATGGCAGCTATAACAAACAACCCCCCGTAGCCAATTATTCTTCATACACAGGGTTGTTTGTTATAGCTGCCACAAACAACCCCCTGTATGAAGCATAACTGGCAACAGGGGGTTGTTCGTGGCAGCTATAACAAACAACCCCCCATATGAAGCATAACTGCCTACAGGGGGCTTTTGAAGATGGTATGAATTTACCCTTCATTGACAGGGTGTCCAAGCATATCTGCTGCTGTCAAACCCTCATGTGATAAGAACACCCTATGGTTCATCATCCCTGATATTAGTGTTATTCAAAGAAGCTGATGTGAACCACCAGAAAATTGGAAAAAAGGCTAATTATCCACAGGGGGTTTTCAATTCAAGATGAAACCAACCATCCCTTACTTTGAATCAGTTGATTCAAACAGAAGGCACACCTATTCTTGATTTTTTAGCTTGTGAAATTTCAATTCCTGATTTGAAATACACTAAAAAAAGTATTTTTTCATATTCCCTCTCATCATCAACATTGCATATATAAAGCCTGCCATTAATCAAAAGTTCCTATTTCCCCCGTAGAGGATAGATCCATTTTTTAAGTATCCCTTCCATAGATAATTTGAATATCATGTTATATTGCATTGGTGTTATTAATACAATTTTGTGTGAAGTAACACCTTGTCTTCTTCATATCCCTCCATCAGCCACCTCCACATATTGGATTCAACTATCTCATGATTACAATTGTCAGCCTGTGACTCAAAAAAGGGCACTAGCATGACATCCAACATACCATAAATAATGGTATGACAAGTATTGAACAAACATAGTCAATACAAGTAATAAATAAGAGAAAACAATCCTCTTAAATTAAACACCAACCTTATCCAAACAGAATAAGGAAACCTAGAGGAGAATAAACAGGTCAAAACCCTTATTTTCACCTCTCATCTAACTTATTCATATTTAAGCTATTATATACCAAAATGGTATTTTTCTTAAAGCTCACATAGAGAGCTACACAATGATATCATCCATGTTGTTGTAACACCACTACAACTGGAGATACCATATGACCTTTATTTCAAAACCAAGACCCCCCTGAAAGTCAAAGAGGGCTTGTACAAAACTGTACAAAAGTATAACCAAATTAAAGATATAAACAAGAGCTTTAATTTGAGATACATTAGACCTCTTTATCTCATAAATTGACTGAGGGATCTTGGTTCAAAGGTTTAACAACCAAAAATACAGATATTCTGAAAACAAGAAAGTAAACAAACCCCTGTATCTTTGGCATACACTCATACAACTGTACAGTTTAATATACCAAACTGTAGAGCTAATCAAGCCCTACAAAAATGTATCATCAGAATACAGATATCTTCCAAATTGAAGAAGATATCTGGCATGGAAGTTTTTGAAGCCTCATACTGATGTACAAAAATACATCCAAAAACTTGAAACCCTTATAACTTTTGCTATTTGGAAGAAGGGTAAACATGAAGCATACCAAATTGAAGAGCTCATTAAGCCCTTCAATTCTGTGCTCTTGGTTTCTTGATATCTCAAAAACTGACTAAGATATCTTGGTTGGAAGTATTTTGACCAATACTGGCCTGTACCAAAGCTGTACCAACCAGTACTGTCTTGATACTCAAAATAATGGTTGTTCAAAGCTTAAACCCGCCCAGAATGACTAGTATTGATCATACAGACACCAGAACAACGTCATCCAAGTGCTGACGTGGCAGGTGAAAAGTTTTTTCACCCTGTATTGATCCAGAATGATCATTTGTGGTTCCAAAACCACAATTCTGCCTCTACTGACGTCAGAATTGAGGATCCAGAACCACAGACTGACCATTGGAGTGAAAATTTTCACTCCTCTGACGTGTGAAGAGTTAACAACTCTTGACAGTCTTGAAAGATATAAAAAGAAGGGTTTTTTTCCTTCAAAAACCCATCATCTTATCTTACTTTACCTATATTCTTACATGACAAGACTGTTATCCATCAGTAGTGTCCTTAGAATTATTAAAGATATAATTAGAATATAATTATTGTAGTTTTTCTTTACAGTCAAAGATATTAGAGCATCGCAACCCAGGTCCTCAATAGACTCATCACCACTGTTACCACGTAGCAGTAGGACCTGAAGATTTAATTTATTATTTGTTTTTGACGTGTCACAGTCATAATACTAGCTTGTATTTACATTTTATAGCTACTATATAGACTCACCCTGACATTTTGGTGGCCTGGCCGTGGTTTTTCAACCTTATTGGACGTGTTTTGAACTGAATTAGGCGTAAAATTCAGCTATTTACAAGGTATTTTACTAAAAGTGAGTAAAATTTCTAATTTATTTTATATTATTATCATTTTTTTTAGCATCATATATTATATATACAAATTTTTTTCCTCCAAAAATATATATTACAAAATATTTTTGTTGAGAGTAGGAGTACAAATCCTCCTTTTTATTATATTGCAATAATTTCCACGAAATTCAATAATAATACAACAGTATTATTTAAATTTCAATATAAAGAATAATATACAAACAGTATATTATTTATTTTACTTTTATTTTTCACCAAAGTGCATGAAAATTAATATAGAAATATTTATTAATAAATAATTAATAAATATTAAATAATAAAATAATTTTTTATTATTTATAAGGAATATTTTAATTAAATATTTCCTTTAAAACAAGATATCACTCAAATTGACGTGAAAACTTGTAATTAATTGATATTTGAATCAAATATCAAGTGTTATAATAAATATTATTTATAATATTTATAATAACAAATCAAATTTATTATAATTTAATAAATTTGACATGTTTATATAAAAACACAATAATATCCAAGTGAATCATTCACAAAACACTTGGATATTACAGTTTTCATTTATAAAACATAAGTGAAAAACTCAAAAACTGTTATTTTTCAATAAAAACATATAAAAATAACAAAAAAAACATAAAATACTTAAAAATTTCGAAAAATAACAGTAGAATTGAATATAATCATTTTGTTTTATCATAAAATACTGATATACAATCTGAAATATCTTTTCTGAATAGTGGAAAAAGACTACATTCCATTAGAAACCCAGTCACAAGGAAATCCATCTGTGACAGCCTCAGAAGACAGAGAGGTGCTGCCAAAAACCAAGGGCAAGCAGAAAAGACACAGTGAAGTGACAATCAACTCAAAAGATTGGACACCAATAGCCGTGCCAAGGGCCAAAAAACCCAGAAAAGCTCCACCAAAACCAGTTGGATCACCAAAACAAATTGAGAAACAGAAAATCACTGTTATCAACCCAGTTGTAAACTCTAAAGGCAAATTGCCAAAGAGTATAGATCATAAATTTGTACAAGGGCCTGCTAAAGGTAAATAAACCTTGAAAAATACAACATTTTTTATTGTCTGTCATTTTTTAACATTGTTAACATGACACCTCCACTTCTTAGAGATCTTGGATTCCCAAGAAATCAACCAGAACACTGGCCAAGAAGACACAGAGGAAGAAGAACTGGAGCAAATGACCAGCAAAGGACTTACCATCAGGGAACTCCTACCCAAGGTCTTATTCCAAATCAAATTCAACCCAGAAGTCCAACCAGGAGATTGGACAGATGCAGAACAGGTCCTCCAAATACACAAACTCCTGAGAGACCTCTTCACATGGAGCATGGACAACAAAATGTTCACTATGGCAGCATCATGGGCAGAAGTGGGGATAACAACCCAGAAGATCTGTCTCAAGCAAATGGCTTGGATGGAACTTATGACAGAAATGAAAGGTTGGAATCCCAACAAGAATTTCAAACTCTTAGAAGAAAGAGCAACCAGAATCAAAGAGAACCTGGCAGCCATACAAGCCATAGAGAGAACTTGGCACAAGGAAGAGCCCAGTCAGATTCAGGTACCCCCAGAAATGGAAGGAGAAGTCCCATCTTCCCCACAACAATCCAGCAGTTCCAGGCCCTACAAGCCAAAGGAAACTTCATCCAAGGCTCCCCAACCCTTCCAGGTAGTTTCCAACAGGAGAAAAGGAGCCCAAGGGAAAAACAAAACTTCTTTCAACCAGAGGAAGAAGGAAGCAGACCCATTGATGAAAAAGCTGATGGACTTAGTCCAAGAAGTACACAAAAGCAAGAAATAGTTGTACCTACAAATAGTTTTGATAGTTCTGACTCAATAGACCCAGAATTAATAACTGAAACTACAATCCACACTCATGAGTTTGAAAACAAATTCACATGGACCAAATTGGCCCAATTCATGGATTGGACACATGAAACCTCAGGAAAAATGAGGACAGAGGTGGAAACATTGAAAGAAGAAAATGCTTTCCAAGCAACAGTCATAAAAGACTTAAATACAAATCTGGCCAAAATTTGAACAGAATTTGAAAAAACTAACAGACAGTTGAATTCAATTCTAGAAGAACAACAAACTGTGAGGAGGGATCTGAGGAGTATCCAGAAGCAACAGGATAACTTTGACAAAGAAATTGATTACCTCTATGAAAGGGAAGACAATCAATACCCTCCAACACAAGGTCAACCTACTACCTCTACAAAATTGAAAGAAGAGGATAAAGACTATGACCAGGAACCTGAATATCAGATTCCAAAGTTAAGATCAGAGTCAGTGTACCAAGATGGGGAAAATCTCAAATATTCAGAGAAACAGGCACTAAAACAGTTACCAGAAGTAACAAACTGGCCAAAGTTCTCAGGAATTGGGGAATATGACCATATGGAGATCATTGACTATATTGATGGACTCTTTGTTGATGTCCCAAAGATACCAGACTACTGGATCACAACAAGACTTAACACAGCATTCAGAGGCCATGCAAACATATGGTATACTGAGATGAAAGAAATACATGGCAGGAAAAGCTGGCCATGGTGGAGGAACCAGATTATACAAAAGTATAGCAATGGTAGTTGGATCTGGCAAAAGACCATGTCCTTTGAAAGTGATAGATACTCCACAGAAAAAGACCCTTATGAATGGTGCCTCAAACAAACAAAGAGGCTAAAAGCTATTGATCCCAATATGACAATAGAAATGAGAAACCATAAACTCCTAACAAAATAGCCAGGAGATCTAGAACATGCAGTCAAATGCAGATGCAACAACATCAGCAGCATTGATGACATAGCAAATGTCATACAAGATGTGTGAAAAAAAACCTCCATAGGAAGGTACACATCCTATAAACCAAACTTCAAAGACAAGAGGTCTGAAGTTAAAGAGACAAACAAAGAAAAAGGGAAAGAAACCCCAAAAAAGAAATATGTGTGCCACAACTGTGGATCACCAGACCACTATTCCAACAATTGCACAAAACCAAAAAAGAAAATATATGCAATTGATGAAGAATCAGAAGAAGAACAAACAGGTGAAAAATCTGATTCTGACAGCATGGGAAATGGTATGAGAGCAGAATCACAAAGTGAACCTGATACCATAGAAAAATACATAGTGGAATGCAATGAAGAAAGTTCACTTGACATACAAGACATTGAATTGGATTCAGGAATACCACAAATAACAACAGACAAAGAGCTCTGTAAGCACACACAGAATGCGCAAACATTCCTGGTAACCCCAAATAGAGGGATGGGATTCATTCATGGAACACCTACAAAATTGACAGTTTATATTGAGAACTGTAAACACCCAATGATCATTGACACAGGAGCAAGTTGCTCCATAGTGGCAAAAGAATACTTGAAACAACACTTCCCCAAATGGGAAGAAGATATAATCCCAACAAAAGCTAGAAACTTTAAAAGTGCATCAGGCAAAATGCACTCACTGGGGACAATAATTAAAGAGATAATTATCCCACACCAAAAAGGAAATATCAGACTGGAACCTGAATTTGTAGTTCTAGATAATGCACATGTACAAGGATTCTTACTAGGTACAGAGTACCAAAGAATGTATGGTATGGACATTTGCAATAGTAAAAACAGATATCTTACCATAGGTACAAACAAAGACAAAAAATTTTCCTTTGACATAAATCATGTAACAAATGATAACACCTTGAAAGAACTAGTGGAAGAATTCAAAGAAGCCCAATATGGCACTCAACTCACCAGTAAAATGAAACTCAACTTACTGAAAGTATTGAGAAAGCATAGAGGAGCTTTTGCAATAGGAGATGAACCACTAGGAAAAATCAAAGGACATGATATAGAATTATATCTGGATGTAGAAAGAACATATCCACCTATGCTTAGGAGACCACCATACCCAGCCAGCATGGAAACTAGGAAAGAAATTGAGAAACATATCAATGAACTCCTAGAAATGGGGGTCATAAGGAAAATAGGACATAATGAGATAGTAGAGGTCACTACACCAGTCCTTATAACTTGGCATGATGGTAAATCCAGACTATGTGGTGACTTCAGGGCTTTGAATAATTACACCAAAGCAGATAGGTACCCCATCCCAAGGATACCACATGCACTAGATAAACTAGCAAAAGCCAAGTTCATTACAAAAATGGATTGCATGAAAGGCTTTCACCAGAATGGGGTGAAACCAGATCCCATCAAATTGCTAAGAATTATATGCCATATGGGCATATATGAATATACTAGAATGCCATTTGGCATTAAGAATGCACCAGCCCATTTTCAGAGGATGATGGATACCATATTTCAAGATAAAATAATGGAAGGGTGGATGGTAGTGTACATTGATGATATCATAATATACTCAGAAACATGGGAAGACCGTGTGAAGAAAATTGATAAAATATTGGGAAAATGCACACCAATCAACATGAAGATATCTCTTAAAAAATGTAACTTTGGACAGCAGGAACTGCTAGCCCTAGGACACAAAGTTTCAGGTTTGAGCCTAGCTATAGACCAAAATAAAGTTGCTGCAGTACTGAAGAAACCAATATCAAAGAACATCAAGGAAATGCAATCTTTTTTGGGCTTTGCTAGCTACTACAGAAGCCACATAAAAAACTTTGCACACATCACTAGTAGCCTATACAAACTGTGCTCAAAAGATGTAGTCTTTGAAATTACCAAGGAAAGAAGAGATGCATTTGAAAAGATCAAATATGAACTGACCAATGCCCCTGTCCTAATGATGCCTGATTTTGAACTACCATTCAAACTATATATATATGCAGCATGTAGCCAAGGACTAGGAGCAGCACTACACCAGAGGCAACTAGTGGATGGAATACCCAAAGAAGGAGTAATTTGCTATATATCAAGACAACTGAAAGACTCAGAAGCCAGATATGGAGCTACTCAGACAGAATGTCTATGCTTGGTATGGGCATTAAAAAAACTCCATTACTACTTAGAAGGAGCAGTATTTGAAGTTTTTACTGACTGCACAGCCCTCAAATCACTGTTGAACATGAAGACAACAAACAGACACATGCTTAGGTGGCAAATAGCCATACAAGAATACAGAGGGAATATGACTATCATCTATAAAGAAGGGAAAAGTCATACTAATGCAGATGGTCTCAGCAGGTGGCCACTGAAGAATGACCAAGAGAATCCAGCATATGACCCAGAAAATGGGACCAAAATACCTATACAATGCATGGAGATAGATAGGAGAAAGAACTTCAAACTATCAAACTGGGCATTAGGGAATGACCCATCAAACCCAGCACAGAGCTATGGGGAGAGTAAAGAGATACCCATACTGGGAATCAGCTCCTCTAATCTGAATACAGAATTCTTTAGCATAGTAAAATCAGCATACAATAAACACAAACAGTGTAGTATATTGATACAACTATTAAAACAAAAGTACAGGAGTCCTGAACTAGAGAGCCAATTGGAAGAGCCATGGCTCAAAAACTTCAAAGAAAATAGATTTTTTCTGATAGATGATCTACTGTACCATAGGGAAAAACACACAAGTTCCCTGGTAATAATAAATAGAGAACATATTTCCCTGATACTACAGGAATGCCATGACTGCCCATACATGGGACATATGAGTGAAGAAAGAACGAAAGAAAGAGTCTTTAGCACAGCTTGGTGGCCAAAGTGGGAACAAGACTTGAGTGAATACATCAACACTTGTACCAGATGCCAAAAAGCCAACAGAAGTCATGGCAAAAGATATGGATTACTCCAGAGTATAGAGGAGCCCAAACACCCCTGGGAAATAATAAACATGGATTGGGTAACAGGCCTGGTCCCTGGAGGGAAAGACAGCTTTAATGAATGCCTAGTAGTAGTAGACAGGTACAGCAAGAGTGTCAGATGTCTCCCCTGTCACAAAGAGGACACAGCAATGGACACAGCCATATTGTTCTGGAACAATGTGATAGCTAACTGTGGAGTTCCAAGAATTATAATTAGTGACAGAGACCCTAAATTCACATCATAATTTTGGACTAATCTATATGAGATGCTGGGAACCAAACTAGCATTCTCCACAGCTTACCATCCACAAACAGATGGTCTAGCAGAAAGAATGATCCAAACATTAGAAGACATCATTAGAAGGTTTTGTGCATATGGCATGGAATATAAAGACAATGAGGGATATACCCATGACTGGGTAACCCTCCTACCAGCTGTACAATTGGCATACAACACAAGTATACACTCAGTGACAGGAAAAACCCCTGCCACATTAGAGAAAGGATGGAACCCACTACTTCCAGTAGACTACTTGAAGAAGAACCTCCTCTCAGTACACCCCACAGCTAAGGACTTCCACACAATGTGGAAGACTGCCTGTGAAAAAGCAGAGCAATGTGTGGCTGAAGCCAAATTATATAATAAACAGAGATATGATAAAAGTCACCAAGAACCTGATTTCAAAGAAGGAGACCAAGTTCTAATCTCAACTCTTAACTTCAACAACCTAAGAGGACCCAAGAAGATGAGAGACTCATTCATAGGACCATTCAACATTATTAAATTAATAGGAAAGAATGAAGTAGAAGTCAACCTGACCAAAGAGTTCTCTAGGAAACACCCAGTTTTCCCTGTGAGCCTGGTAAAACCTTATCACCAGACAGATGAGGAGAAATTCCCTGACAGAAAGAAGACAGTCACCCAGGAAAGATTGGTAGAGGAAGATGACTCACCTGGACCAGTGAAAAAGATCATTAAAGCCAGGAAAATAAGAATTAATGGGAAAGACAACAGGCAATATCTGGTTAGATTTAAGAATCAACCAGCAGATAAAGATAAATGGTTAACTGAGAAAGAAATCCCAGATGGACAAATACACCTCAGAAGATTCAGAGCCTCCAGGAGGGCTGAAGAGTCTCATCAATGATGAGCCTTCTTTTGAGGGAGGGTATGTCAGCCTGTGACTCAAAACAGAGCACTAGCATGACATCCAACATACCATAAATAATGGTATGACAAGTATTGAAGAAACATAGTCAATACAGGTAATAAATAAGAGAAAACAATCCTCTTAAATTAAACACCAACCTTATCCAAACAGAATAAGGAAACCTAGAGGAGAATAAACAGGTCAAAACCCTTATTTTCACCTCTCATCTAACTTATTCATATTTAAGTTATTATATACCAAAATGGTATTTTTCTTAAAGCTCACATAGAAAGCTACACAATGATATCATCCATGTTGTTGTAACACCACTACAACTGGAGATACCATATGACCTTTATTTCAAAACCAAGACCCCCCTGAAAGTCAAAGAGGGCTTGTACAAAACTGTACAAAAGTATAACCAAATTAAAGATATAAACAAGAGCTTTAATTTGAGATACATTAGACCTCTGTATCTCTTAAATTGACTGAGGGATCTTGGTTCAAAGGTTTAACAACCAAAAATACAGATATTCTGAAAACAAGAAAGTAAACAAACCCCTGTATCTTTGGCATACACTCATACAACTGTACAGTGTAATATACCAAACTGTAGAGCTAATCAAGCCCTACAAAACTTTATCATCAGAATACAGATATCTTTCAAATTGAAGAAGATATCTGGCATGGAAGTTTTTGAAGCCTCATACTGATGTACAAAAATACATCCAAAAACTTAAAACCCTTATAACTTTTGCTATTTGAAAGAAGGGTAAACATGAAGCATACCAAATTGAAGAGTTCATTAAGACCTTCAATTCTGTGCTCTTGGTTTCTTGATATCTCAAAAACTGACTAAGATATCTTGGTTGGAAGTATTTTGACCAATACTGGCCTGTACCAAACCTGTACCAACCAGTACTGTCTTGATACTCAAAATAATGGTTGTTCAAAGCTTAAACCCGCCCAGAATGACTAGTATTGATCATACAGACACCAGAACAACGTCATCCAAGTGCTGACGTGGCAGGTGAAGAGTTTTTTCACCCTGTATTGATCCAGAAGGATCATTTGTGGTTCCAAAACCACAATTCTGCCTCTACTGACATCAGAATTGAAGATCCAGAGCCACAGACTGACCATTGGAGTGAAAATTTTCACTCCTCTGACGTGTGAAGAGTTAACAACTCTTGACAGTCTTGAAAGATATAAAAAGAAGGGTTTTTTTCCTTCAAAAACCCATCATCTTATCTTACTTTACCTATATTCTTACGTGACAAGACTGTTATCCATCAGTAGTGTCCTTAGAATTATTAAAGATATAATTAGAATATAATTATTGTAGTGTTTCTTTACATTCAAAGATATTAGAGCATTGCAACCCAGGTCCTCAATAGACTCATCACCACTGTTACCACGTAGCAGTAGGACCTGAAGATTTAATTTATTATTTGTTTTTGACGTGTCACAGTCATAATACTAGCTTGTATTTACATTTTATAGCTACTATATAGACTCACACTGACAACAATAATGTGTATATCTACTTCGCCAATTCAAACAGCATCATTGGGCAATTACCAAAAAATCTCCCATCAGCACTTATACCTCACCTCCCAAGTCCCCCCAAAAAAACAACTTATGGTCCAGCTGGTGGACTAAAATGCCTGGATTCAGACGATGAAGCACAATTCCTCTGTGAATGCGCTTTGAGCTTGACTAACTCAATGATATCAACAATCAAAATTGGGATTTTACTGTTCACCACCTCTTCATATATGCAATATGCCCTCACATTGTTTTATCAATATCATGTGGGAGTAAATGTGCCTATTTCCTATTGACCTGAAATGCATGTCAACTGCCCAATGAGTCTACAGCTTACTCATATTTCCACGCAATATTACTCTCCACCTTTATTGATTGATGAGTCATTGGATATTGCAAGTGGTTGTGACTTGCAACCTTTATATCCCCCCACCTTCATCATCAAAACTAAGCTACTCTATCATCAAGCACAAGGACTTTCTTTTCTTATAGATCTTGAATCTCCTAATTCTGTCTTGGCCATTGCATTTTGGAAAAGGATTTCTTCTCCCTGTAAAATTCTATGGCAACATAAGATTACTAACAAAACAATAATCACCTCAAACTCTGATTTGCACCCACCATCACCTTTGAGATCAATCCTTGCTGATGACATGGGCCTGGGAAAATCATTTCAAGCAATTTCTCTGGTAGCCCACACTCTTAATTCTGCAAGAAACTACCAGAGATCCAGTTTATCCACTATCAGTGGATGCCAAGCAACCATTATTGTGTGTCCTAAAAGATTGGTTGAAAACTGGGAAGAATAAATAAATAAGCACACACATCCTAATAATTTGCATGTTCTTTGATACCATGGAAGTAATCGTTGCAAAGATTTTATCATTAAATCCATTCAAAAAAATATCATCATCACAACCTATGAAACCCTCAGAATGGACTTCAGGTTAACACCAAAAGGGCCAGTTTATGATTATCAATGGTATAGAGTAATTTTAGATGAAGCAAAGTAAGGCAGAGCTGAAAAGTCATTTGGGTTTGAGATGCCATAATCAAAACTAATAACTTCATAATTTGGCTAACAGTGTTAATAGAAATTCTCATGCACATGTTCATGCTGCAATCATGTCCCTTCAAACAAAGAACCGACTATGTTTTACAGGGACCCCATTAAATAATTCTCTCAATGATTAAATGTCATTGTTTGGATTCATCTCTTGTAATCAGCCATTAGGGGCCCAGCCATGGGATGGTATATTACGGAAGCACCTTGAAATTGGCGATTTGAAGCCCTTTCATATGGTCACACGCCATTTGATGCTATGCCGATTGAAAACAGTGGTTCTTCCAAGTTTACCTCTTATATGTGAATAAGAGGTTTTCAGGCCATTACCTCCAACTATTAGACTGTATTATGATAGAATTTTTATGGAAACCTTTTCTGAATATCTCTATACTGATGAAGCTAAGGAGGAAAAGAAGAAATCCGAGAGAAGAAATTTATTAGTTAGTATTCAGCAATTAAGACGCTTATGGAATCATCCCATGCTAGCAGAAACAACCAGTTTAAGGGAGAAAGTTGATTATTCAAACTTCTCAGAAGTTCAAAGTATGTCAAGTCAATGTGAAAATGAACCCAATTATTTGATAAAGAAGATCACCACAAGTTAATGCCTTGAAAGCTGGAAGATCCTGGAATTAATTAACCTTTTAAAAAAATAAGTAATAAAAGTTCCAGAAGCCAAGTGTGTGATTTATTCTTAATGGACACAATTTTTAGATTTGTAAGTATATCTTATACTTCATCTTACATGAGCTTTCTGACTTATTTGCTAATATAAACTCATAGGATTGTAATTGTCTTGGTCCATAAAGGATTAAGTTTTTCTTGAATTGATGGAAAAACCTCATCCAAAAAGCAAGAAAAAGCCCTCTCACAGTTTTCTAGTCAAAGTGATTGTAAAATTCTACTTGCATCTCTCATTGCTGCTGGTACAGGTCTCAATATTACGTGTTCACAAATTGTATTTATAATGGTAAGTTTTGTAATAAGCATAATTAAATAATTAAGCTAATTACTTTCATTAAAGGATCCACATTGGAATCCTTCCCAAGAATCACAGGCAATAGACAGACTACATAGAATAGGGCAAAATAGCATCGTGAAGGTTTTCTGTTTCATATCACAAGATACCATAGAAATAAATATTCAAAGGGTATGATATGGAACCATTCAATCTTTTGGAAGAGAAATCTAATTGAAGGAAATTCTTTTTCATTATTTAATAGGTTCAAGAGCATAAAAAGAAACTAATGAGGTAATTTCTTATTTTTAGTCCACTACTATTTCTTTTAAATATCTCATTTATAATGCTTGATTAATTTAGGTCCACCGTGTTAATGACATTTGATTGGGAGACATTATTGCTCAAGGAGATAATGAGTTATAATAAAAAAAGGTGAGACCACCTTCTATACATCCAAGGAGTCAAATAAAACAGGAATTCAGCCAAGTTTCAAGATAATTTAACAAATTCAAAAAAAATTCCAAACTCCTCCTTGAAATCTACCCTCAAATATTTCATCTTTTTTTATTCCCAGACCTATTATTTGCTGCTGGGTAAGGCTCTTGAGGGCTCCAGAATCATAGGCTTGGTAGCTCAAACAACTAGGAATACCTCCATCATCCTCATCATGAGTTGGGGGCTCTCTTGGAGGCTTTACTACCTTTTTGTGACTTTTACCTATGCTTTGGCCTAATCCCATTGACTCATCGATCTTGTACATGATCTTGTTTAAAAGTGTTGAATGCCAATGTAACCCTAATTTTTGCAGCTTGACCACTCCACAGTTGTAAATGTATTCCTCGGTAGCTGAACAGACATGAGGGTCATCAAATTGGGAGGCCAATCGGAAATAACCATTCTCATCGCACCATTGTTGTCTTCTCTCTGCCAGCTAAAAAGAGAAACATTAAGTGCACATCAAGAATAATAATTACAAAAAACGTACCCTTTTTCTAGCTGCCTCTAACCTTTTCTTTTCTTTGCGTGCTGCAATGAAATCCACACCTTTCTGTTTGTTGCGATACTCATTACATAAGTATGTGAAATACGTCTCCAGAATTGCTGTAACTATTGCATGATTATTATGGTCAGGACACCAATAATAATTGTTGTATTCACCAGATCTCAATGCCATATCAAATGCGCAATAGAACAAAGTCGCCATCAGGTCATTATAAGGGTGCTTCCATCCACTACACCAATCAAATGTAAAGTGTGTCAACCCTAGTGATTTGACTTGTGTATTGACATAACTCTTGAAGGCCTTGCTTTGTATGTTCCGTGAGGCAGTAGCAGTCAATTGGTCTGGATCAAATGCAATGCTTTTCCCACAAATTAAAGCCAGCTGTCTTTCTGCATCAGTTGGTGGATCAGGAAGTGTGGTAATGTCCCTGGCTACCATATTGAGGATTCCACGGCAGTGTATCTGAACAATTGTACGCATTGATTTGCTTCCATATGGAAGTACTCCCTTCAGTTCCTTCAGATGTTCTTTTTGTGATTTTCTCTTTCCTGATTCACTATTTTTTTTCTCAAACCTTTGTTAGATCAGGCCCTAGCGTCCCTAGCATATTGATCTTCATTCCCTGTGTTTTCAATAAATTACCATTAATACATTATTACACCAAACAAAGGAATTTATTTACATACCATCTGAGTCACTAAACAAGGATTAATGTAAATAATTACCTGTAGCTAATTCTTGTGAAGTTTATTTCAACTTTACCTTGTTATTTTTTGAATGATTGGTCCCACCCTTATGTCTTGAATAATCTGCCATTGTTTTTGGTCCCAGATTATCATTTTTTGCTGGAATCTTAACTCAGCTTGTTGATGCTACTGAGGATGCTGCAACTATCTGCTCCTGATAATTTGAAACTTGATGTTCAGGATCCTTGGGCTCAGCTAAAATGGATAGTTTCAAAGAAGAAATTAAGTTTAATAAATGTTCAGTATGCACTTGAAGAACCATGTTTTAAGCTCACTTGCCCACTCCTTCCCTTTGGAGCTTTTCATTTGGTATATAGGATTTGAAACAGATTTAAGCTGTATGGGTGAAGAGTAACCATCTTCACTACCTGTATTTATCAAGATTCAAAGACCAATAGGGTTTTAGAAAATATAATATTTGATAAATTTTGGGATGAAGAATTACTATCTTCCTCCTCATTACTCTGTTCAATGCGTATTCTTTGTTTTTGATTTTCCTTTGTATATGAATTCCTTGAAAATGGAAAAGAAAATAATCCTGGCCTTTGTGTTTCAATGGGTACTTTGGACTGATACAAATCTTTGGGTTCTGTGGGGATGGAAGATGGGTCAGACATGCGTTTCCTCTTTCTCTCTTGCCCTATTGAATAATTTCTCCAGTTAGCTTCTATTAAATTAATTTTGGATACAAATGGTCACTTTACTAACCAAGCCAACCATGAATTTTCCTAGGCCGGTATTGACCAAAATTTGGAATATCTGGTCCATATGATACCTGATAAATTCATTTGTAATTACAGTAATGAAAAAAGAACATAATTGATAATTCTTCTTCTGAACTTGATGTAATTCCACCTTCATTAGCTTCAAATATCTGGTGCACTCTTTTTGGCACTGAAATAATCTTCCTACCAGGAACTTCTGCACAAAAAATTTGAACAGGGATCTGCCTCAAATTTCTTGGTGTAGAAATTTGTGGATTTTCAAATTCCATTGGGATTCTCACATTGAGAGAAGGACCCCCAGTAGATATCTGGATGGAAGGATGCTCCATAACTGATGACTTTCCTTTAAGACTTGAGGAAGAGCTGGGACCCAGTTTCAAGCTTTCATCAAAATGAACCCTGCCTTTGTTACGTTCTGGTGGAACTGAGGCTTTCCCAATTTGCGGATGGTTTCTAGCGTTCTCTTCTTGATTGTGAACTTCTGCCCTCTGCCAAAAAGCCTCAAATTCATTGATTTCAGCCTGGCCTGCAGGTTGAGATTGATTTTAATCTATGAAATATATCAAGAATAGTTAAAACCTCCTATTTTGTGGTAATTAATATGTAATTGAAAGTACACCTTTAGATATAGATTGATGGGAAGCTTTTGGCGTCTCCAGATTAAGATCAGACATTCCACTTTCCTCTCATTCCTTGGATTCTGTTCAGTTTACATCAAAAAATAAGTACATAAATATTATTATAATAATTAATTACTTACCTGATCCACTTGGAATTGCTGGCCTATTTGCAGGACAAGATACCTTTGGGGATGATGATTTCTCTTGCAAGCTCGTCTTACTGGGACTTGGTGGATATGCCACCCTTGATGAAGGAGATTGTGTCTGATGAATCGCACCACTGGTCATTGGGGGTACAATTGATGGACCACCCATGTTTGGTGAGGATATTGGTGGACCAGCCACTTTTGGTGAAGATTGATGTATTTAGCTGGTAGTCTTTGGAGGTGGGGTTGGTGTGGTAGATTGATGTATATCTTCAGGGGCTTCTTTATCTGGAAAAAAATGAATTATGATTAAAAAAGCATATGAAATAAGCTAAAATTTTAAATATGGAGCTCACAATCATCAGAGCTATCTGTCACGCTAGCAGGAAGTGAGATATTATATGGATCCATGTGGTACAAAGGATTCAGTTTTAATTGAAAAACTTTGTTTAGAAAATTATGGTAAAGGTATGTGCAAATTATTCAGTTGGAAAGGAAGTGCATAGGATAATCTTAGGCACATGTATCTTATATATAAGATCAATCCTCAATACTATGTATCCCATTATTTAATTATAATAATGAAATCAAGGCTGATTCAATCATTTTCCAAAGATCCATTATTCATCAACCATCTGGAGTGCCTTTATATTATTGTTTCCAGAGCAATTAATTGTATTCAATCTATGATGACTTGAATTTTGATATGAAAGCCAGTTGTATGGCTCATTTCTCAGACACTTACTTATCAATTGTTGATTAATATAGGTGATAATGGTATTAATACATGCATATAATGATTATTTGCGTAAGTCTTGTGGTATCCCAAGGAGTGTAGGGTTAGTACCTATCCATAGATCAGGAACAACAAATAAGAAATAATTTGGGAAAGCCATCCTCTACACATTATTGCCAATTGTACAGGTAGTCAAATTCTTTCTCAAAGGGGATTGATGCACAGGGTTTGGCTCAAATCAGTGATTGAACTTAACCTCGTATTTGAAGGTGGATTTTTGATAGTGGCTTGTTTGAAAAAGCTAGGGTGAACCAAACTCTTTTTGGAACTTGATTCTTTGAAAAAACCCTTTGGCTTATTTGACTTGCAGCTATGACAATCAAAACCACGTATGGGTGTAACGAAAAATAGAAGGTTGCTTTTAGAAGATATGTAAAACAACCCCCCATATCAAGGGTCACAAGAAAAAGGGTGGTGTTCATACCAGTTGTGATAAAAAACCCACCAATAGATGAGTAATATCAAACAAGGTGCTGTTTTAAGCAGCTTTAACAAAAAATCCCCTGACAGAAGGGTAATAGGGAATGGGGGGTTGCTCGAAGGACCAGAATGCACAATCCCCCAACAGAAGGGTAATAGGCAACAGGGGGTTGTTCAAAGGAGCCAGAACAAACAATCCCTGACAGAAGGGTAATAGGAAACGGGGGGTTCTTCGTGGCAGCTATGATGAACAAACCCCCATAGGAAGGCTAGTAGGAAACAGGGTTTTTTGAAGACGCTAGAACAAACAATCCTGGCAGAAGGGTAATAGGTAACAGGGGGATGTTTGAAGCAGCTAGAATGGACAACCCCCAAACCACCCAGTAGATGAGTAATACCAAACAAGGTGTTGTTTTAAGCAGCTTTAACAAACAATCCCCCAAAAGAAGGGTAATAGGGAACGGGGGGTTGTTCAAAGGAGCCAGAACAAACAATCCCCCAACAGAAGGGTGATAGGCATTGGGGGGTTGTTTGAAGGAGCCAGAACAAAAAACCCCCGACAGAAGGGTAATAGAAAACGGGGGGTTGTTTGTGGCAGCTATGACAAACAAACCCCCATAGGAAGGCTAATAGGAAACGGGGTTTTTTGAAGATGCTAGAACAAACAATCCTGGCAGAAGGGTAATAGGTAAGAGGGGGATGTTTGAAGCAGCTAGAATGAACAACCCCCAAACAGAAGGGAAATGGGCTAAGTGGGGTAGTTCAAACCAGCTATGTCAAACAAACCCCCATGAAAATCTAATACAAAAGGGGGGTTGTTCAAAGAAGCTAAAACAAACACCTCCCAGACTGATGGGTAATGATCCATGGGGGGTTATTAGAAGTAGCTGTAGAAAACAACACCACATTTGGAGGTCAATGTAGAATAGGGATTTTTAGCTTCAGTTGTGGCAAAACCCCATGTTGATAGGGTAATAATAAACAAGGAATTTTGAATTTTATCAACTGTTTTGAAAAATGACTCATTCAAGGGGTAATTAATCATGAAAGGCTGTTCCAATCATATATTTGAGAGAATCCCCTGTAAAAAGGACAATAATAGCAGGGGCAGTTTCAATGACAAATTATGAAGAACAACACATCAAAAATTAGGTTTTAAACCCACTTAATATGTGGCTTTTGATCAACTATAGTATACAACCCTGTTTGAGCCATTGCATATCAGTACCTTTCCTATCTAAATTTGGAAGCATAGATGTGAAATGAGTTACTAGTTGGACAGTCATCTCTGCCATGATATCTTGAAATGAGATTTTTAATAATTTGGTTTGTACCAACTGTACACAGCTGTATTCCAATCTAAAATAAGAATATAAGTATTTATATATAGCCCTTGCATTTGAAAAAAGCCAAGTCAATAGCTTATTTTTTCTCTTTTTAATATTTAATCATACTAATCTCAAGCTAACACCCTACCTCTTAATAGCCCCTGATGAATTTTAAAAGTTATTCAAAACTGAAGATTTGCCTATGTAAGGAATGCATCAAAAAAACACATCATTCACCCTCTGGTATCTCTTGTGGCCTAGCTTTCACCAAAAATGATTATATATATCATATTGACAAGATTTCAAAACAAATTCAAGATAAAACACAAGCTATTGGCTTTAATTCTGATGCTGAAATCAACAATCACAGGTCTTCATGTGCTTCTCTGGTTATAGCATCTGAAAAGTTCCATCAGAAACAGACATTTGATAATTTAATACATTCTGACCCAATGTCAAATTTGGAACATTTTGATTGCTCATTTTGGTCCTATCAGAATTTGGTACAAAATAACAATCAGGCATTACAGCAATGATTATCACGGCTATATTGGATAGCTATCATGATATTGGCCGCAAGGCATCCAGGTTCTTCCTCCCAGCTTTAAAAGTCTTAATAGAACATTCGCAGAAGAAGAAAGAAAAAGTATTCAAGGAAAATAAAATGAAAATACCAAAGGATCCAATTTCTGTCTATCAATGGTTAAGATTGGATCCTACACTTGTTTTTTATGTTTCCTGTCCTGAATGCTGGTTTTTGGCTTCCCAATGTGAAGTAGAAGGCAATTTAAATATTAAATGTCATAGGTACCTTGAGCCCCATGAAATTCAAGCTCCATGTAATGAACCACTTGGAAAAATTATTGATTTACCTCATCTACCCCTGAAAAAGCATTTCTCACCCCACAAGCTTTTCTACTATCAAACTTTCAAGTCTTGGCTGGGGCGCTTTCTCCAAAGACCAAAGATCCATGAATTGCCAGCCTTGCACATTGAAGCTCAAAATAAATCTGAAGTAACAGACATTTGGCAAGGTGAAATTTGGAATAACTTCAAAGGGAATCAAGAATCTCCATTTCTTACAAAGCCTGGGCATCTTGCATTTTCACTATATGTTGATTGATTTAATGCCTTTGGAAATTCCAGCCGTACCTCCAGTACTGGAGCTATAATGCTGGCTTGTCTCAATCTTCCTCCTGAAGTACATATGAAGCCAGAAAACATTTATATTCCAGCCAACATTCCAAGACCAAAAGAGCCAAATGGGGAACAGCTTAATTACCTGCTGAGACCGCTTGTTGAAGAGCTCAAAGAGCTTTGGAAGGGTGTTCAGTTATTTCCAACCAGAAATTCCAACTCAGGTGAAACCATTCAATTAGCCATTTTGACTGTTATTGTTGATATTGTGGCTATTAGAAAGACAACTGGGTTCATTTCACATTCAGGTTCAAGATTCTGTAGCTTCTGTAAAATCAACAAAGATCATATTGAAGATATCAAAACATATATATGGCCTAGCAGAAAGTTACGTTCACATAAATGATATGTGGATTCCTGGCTCAATTTCTCAACTGCTACTGAGAGAGCTTCATTTTTCAAGGAGAAAGGTGTACGCTATTCAATCCTTGAAGATCTTCCTTACTGGGATGCAACGAAAATGCTATCTTTAGATATTATGCACAACTTATTATTAGGTGTAGTCAAGGATCATGCATTTTTTAAGCTATGTATTCCTGAGTCAACATGGAAGAATAAAAGAAATAAGTCAGAAGAATTGGGAATTTTTGAGAATGATTCCACAGATAGTGATGATATTGAAGTGATTATTTCCAGAAAAGAATGGAGAGGATTACAGAATGAAGCACAAAACCCAAGCAATCAGTTTAAAGCACAAGAAAGCTCAACAAGCAAGATGAAGAGTAGTGATAATATTCATTTTTCCTCCCTGACAGCGCCTTACAATGATGATCCAGACTTTATTCCTATCAGCTCTGAAATCAATGTAGAAGGATTTGATTTATCATTTCATTAATATAGAGTTTTTAACCATGAAAACATCAAAGACTTACATCAAATAGTAGAACAAACAACTATTCCTTCTTTCTGGACAAGGGTCCCAAAGAATCTTGGCTCAGCTAAACATGGAGGTCTCAAGGCTGCTGAATGGGAGCTACTATACAAGGTCTACTTACCTTTCTTCTTTTTAGCTTCTCAGCTTGAGAGGAAAGGAACTTCTTTGGGAATTATGAATAATACATTCTTACTTATCAGCTGTTTAAATATTGCAATGTCTGCAAATGTAACACAGAAGAAGGTTGGTGATTGGACAATACTTTGGTCAAAATTTCGAAAGTACTGTCAAAAGCTTTTCCCTAATCAGAGAAGCAAACCCAATTATGATTTTGCCAATCATATTCCTGAATTGATGCTTCGATGGGGTCCATGTAGGGGAACAGCTACTTGGGCCTTTGAGCAAATGAATGGTAACTTGAGTAAGCTTTTATCCAACAATGAAATATGTGGGTTTTTTTAAAAAATTTAAATTTACATGGTCAATTCCTATCAATAAATACTAATAAATTGAATCTTCCAGCAAATATATCTTTAACAATGTTAAAAAAGACATGCCGGAAGTCAAACCTAGCATATCTTTTGCATTCACAAGATTCAACAGAAATGATTTCTCAAATAAATAGTCTCTTTAACTTGAACAATGAAGCAAATAATGGCTCAAAGAGTCCACAACGGCTTGATGATTGTAGCTATGAAGAAATACTTAAATTCCTTCAAGTCAGGTATCAACTAAAAAAATACATTGCTTGTTAAAATGCACATTTATTTAGTGTGAATTATAAAGTTCTGTCCCCTTATTACAAATCACACTTGACCTTTAGTTTTAATGGGAACAATGTCACCACTCATATGAAGAATAGGGGAAACAGCCAAATAACATATAAAAATAATGGAATAGTAGAATTTGGAATAATAAAAACGATTTATTCCCTGGTTGATCCATACATCAGTCAGGAACCATATTTCATTAGAGTTTCTCCTATACAAATAGAAACCGATTTTCTTCTTGATTGGCCATATCTTAATAAATACAGGGGTTTTAAATCAAATAATTCAATAATTATTCAATCTTATGATATTCTATCATATTTTGGTCTTCTTTAGTATAAAAAATACCTCTACATTGTTCCATTGAATCCATTATTGAATGGTTTGTCATTGTAGGATATAACATAATTTAGCTTTAATTATGAACTAGTTAAAAATTTGTGTACTGCATTAAGATAGCTCAAAGCAGATCTTTTGGCTGCATCAGGAATTTTTATTCAATTTAGAAAAGCCCCTCTTAACCTATCTATTGGATAGCTCTTACAATTCTAATTTCTAGTACGTTGCATACCCTGTAATATATGCTTTCTCCCCTCTCAGGTCCCTATGAGGTTTTAATCCTTAGGCTCACAGGGTATTTGGACTTGTGACTGTAAAACAGGTCTGTAAAAACTTAGAGTTTATCTGATATAAAATTTTAAAAATTTCCCATCATGTGGTTTCATGAAAAGATAGATTTGAGGAATACATTAATGGCTCCAAAAGGGTATTATACAACCTCAATTCAACTTCCATGTGACTTTGTAATATCCACTTTTAGGAGGCTTAATTCCAAGGCAGAATACTGAGAAAGATATTATGTGGTTCTTAATAATTTCCAATTCAAAATATGTTTATATTTCACCATCATCTCACTTTCCAAGCTTCAATTAATGTTTTATAATCCTTAATGATGGGTGTTTATTTTTTTTTTAATTTTAATATTTTCTTTTTGTCATATTCAAGCCATATTTAAGGAACATAATGGTTAGAAATAGGCCATTAAGTTAGTACCAATATGTCACATTTTTGTTTTATCAAAGGAATATGTTATTACTTCTAAGGTTTGTCTATGAAACTCTTGATAATAGTAACAAAATCAAGAGTACTATGACTGTCCTCAATAGAAATATATAATATAATAAAATATTATAACCACAAATTTAAATATAATTATTAGAAATAATTATATAAAAAAAATAAATTGAATTATTATTATAAAAATATAATAATAAAAAAAATAGTAATAATTATAATAAATTATAATTACTCTATTATTGTTATAGTCACTGACAGTTATAACAATAAGACTTGTAAAGCTCTTAATGAGACAATTACATGTGGAAATATGAATATTAACCACTTATAGATAATATAAAAATTATTTATAGAAGAATTATAACACACACTGTGCAGAAATAATTCTTATAGAATAAAATTCTATATAAAAAAAACTAATACTAGATAAAAAAATATAGAACTTTAGAGAAAACTTACTTATAATATTTATTTAATACAACAAGTTAAACAACAACAGTTATTATATTAAATAATGATTATAAGTTAAAAACACGCCTAGAATCAATAATTTTAAAGATAAAACAACTTTTTATGATAAAATTTAAGATTAAAGAGTTTTTAAGAGGAATTTGTGGATTTTAAAAGATATTTAAGATGATAATTTTATAATATAGAATATATTATTGATGATTACAAAAATAATCTGAATTCTATGACTTCAATTCTTTAATTTACAATGAATAAAGAATAAAATAACTTAAGAATTACTTTAAACTTTACCTGTTTAAATGTCTAATATGATTGGATTGATAATTAATGATGGACAAAAAAAGTGATGAAAAGACTCTTTTTATGTCTTCAGAGCAGCTCTCATGATTCATAATGAATATAGATGGCGTTCTCAGGTCAAAACTGAAAAACCATACTTAGAAACAAAGTTCTTAACTTAAGGCAACTTGTTTTTAATTCCAATTTAAAGTTACCAGTGTTATTCTTAACTCCATGTAGCTTTAATCCTCATTTAAACTAATTATATTCAGTTTTTAATATAAATATACTTATTTATATTAAAGTTCATCACATGAACAACTTAAAAATAGAGTTTCAAGCAGAAATCTCTCAAACTCAATTTTTAATTACTTTTTAAACAAATCATAATTTTCTTTGAGCTTAATTAAAAGAGTAAATTTCCAGGCTAAGTACCCAGGAATTTTATTTATAAAAGATACTTAAAATTTAATTTATATATAGATAATATCAAATTATAAGCTGTGTGAAATTTTCAAGCAAATCCATTAAGATTTGGATTTTCAATGAATTTTTGAAGTTATTACTATTTTTCCACGTAAAATAGCAATACACACCAAACCTTAGTTTTTGATAAGGTTTTGATGCTTGTAACTTTCAAGTTTTAAGCTTATTTAAGGTTTTTAAGCCTGATTAAGCTTTTACAGTTCTTAAAACCTTGATTTCAAGCCTGCACATTGGGATTTACCCTTTGGAAGCTTGAAATTCCTGTCCAAATTGGGATAAAACCAGTTTAAACCTTAAGGTTGGATCAAAGTCTAATCTTAAAGCTTAAATAAGGTTGAAAATCCTTGAATAAAGGTTGAAAACCTTAATTGAATCATTGCAGATCCAAAAAGTTGGGTACCCCAACTCTATTTGGTCTTTTTCTTTTGTCCCACCTTTTTGCGTGGATTTTTCCCTTTTATTTATTTAAAGCCATACCATGGCTTTAAACCCTTTTAAATTGAGCTCACGCAGGATTTACATTCTGTATGGCAAATCCTTAGCCAATTCAGTAAATATACACCACACCTCAATTTTAACTAGAATTTTGGTAAGTTTGCATTAACCTTATGCAACTTTAAATTTAAGCTTATTTAAGCTTAAATTTAACAATTTTAAAAAAAGTTAAAAAGTTAAATTAGTACTGTGAGATTCTTAAATCTTCTAATAACACAAGAAATAAGTGTTTTTGGGTATAACACCTTATGGATGTAACCTAGGTTATTATTGGTGTAGAATCCAAAAATGACATAATATTTATAACTTTGTTTATCCAAAATAAAGTTATACTTTTTTTTTGTTATACTTTATTTCAATTTCAACTAAAAAGTCTGTTTAAGACAAAATTAGCTGTTTATAAAATCATTTGTGGCCTTATGGGTATGTTATACATACCTCACAGGCTCACATTACTGGTCAGCCAGTTAGACTAAAAATTCCCTGGTGAATGGAGGACATCCTTAGGCTGTTCTGTGCCTATGGCATGGAATATAAGGACCATGAGGGATATACCCATGACTGGGTTACCCTTCTACCAGCAGTCAAACTGGCTTATAATAAAATTCAGCACTCTACAACAGGAAAAACACCTGCACTGGTAGACAAAGGGTGGAATCCCTTGTTGCCTGTGGATCACTTGAAGAAGAATGTTCTGACCATCCACCCCACAGCCAAAGACTTCCATGATATGTGGAATAGAGCTTGTGAAACAGATGCTAAATGCATAGCTGAGGCAAAAGATTATAATAAGCAAGTGTGGGACAAGGCACACATGGAACCTGACTTTCAGGAAGGGGACCAGGTGTTAGTGTCTACACTGAACTTTAACAATCTTAAAGGACCCAACAAGATGAGAGACTCATTTTTAGAGCCCTTCACTATCATTAAGTTGATAGGCAGGAATGCAGTGGAAGTCAAGCTCACAGAGGAGTTTTCCAGGAAACACCCAGTATTTCCAGTGAGTTGGGTCAAGCCATACTTCCAAACAGAAGAGGGTAAATTCCCCTCCAGGAAGAAGAACCTCACACCACCAGAAAGAGTGGAAGGAGAGGACTCTGCAGGACCTGTGAGTAAGATCATCAGGGCCAGGAAGATCAGACTTAATGGGAAATATCAAAGACAATATTTGGTCAGATTCAAGAACCAAACAGCTGATAAAGACAAATGGTTGGCAGAAGATGCCATACCAGATGGGAACCTTCATTTAAGGATATTAAGAGCCTCTAGGAGGAGTAAACAGTCTCATAAATAATGAGCCTTTTTTAGATGGAGGGTACATCAGCCTGTGACTCAAAACCAGAGCATAAGCATGACAGCCAAAATACCATAAAACAATGGTATAGTTAAGATACCACGAAAACATGGACCTGAGCCAAGTCAGCTCAAAAGGTATCAAAAGAAAGTGGAAACTCACACCTTTCTGAAAATATAAGTCCCATCACCATAGGACAAAGAACAACAAAGTTATTCCTGCTCAAAGTTATTGCTGAGCATAAACCTTAATTTTCACCTCTCATCTAAAATCCAGAAGGAGAGGCTTAACCCCATCAAATGGGTATTCAAAATGAAGCTCTAAGACAGGGCTATCCAATGTTACTAGCCAAACTGAGCTAGCACCAGTATTACTTGAGGTATGGCCAAATTCAGGCCAAATAAGGGTGAACAAAACATTCACGTCTCATCTAACTTTTACAGTTTTAGCGTGAGATACCTAAAGTGGGGTCTTTTTGAAAATAGAACAAACAGGGCTATCTGATGATGACATCCATTTTCCCATATCTCAACTATATCAGAAGTTATGGGGCAAATAAGCTCAATACAGCTTTTTGCCTATACCACGCAAAGGTACCAAAATGTTGTACATAGGATAACTTTGCCATATTTAATGATACACATATCAAATGAGGTACCATTGTGTAGAGCACATACAGGGCTACACACCAAACCAATTGTGACGTTGATATCTCAAGAATTGACAGATTTATGGCTGTTTAAAGGGCAGATTCCCATCTGCTGTCATATATGGCCTTACCATGGGATAATATCCCATAACCATGAATATGAGGTGTCAAATAGACAAAGAAGCTTGTTTTTACTTCAATACCTCATATGTTAGCCAATACTGTGGTCCCATACAGTTTCTGTACAGCATTCTATGCATGATACATGTCAGAATCAGGCTGTGAGGTCCCCAGATGAAAACCTTCACCCTGTATTGGTGAAAAATTCCCAGATGTGGTTTCAAAACCACATCCAAGCCCAATACAGGCTATACAGGCTGTTTTAAAACCACAAGCCAGTCCTAGAGAGTGAAACATTTTCACTTCCTCTACATGGAAAGGTCTGGCACCCTTTCCACCCCATTTCAGGATAAAAAGGAGGCTTTTCACAGCCAGAATTCTTTCCTCATCCTGCTCTTGAATACCCTATGTAGTAAACTGTCAAAAACAGTCTTACTCTTGGGTAATAATCAGGTATAATTATAATTTCAATTATTGCAGCTCGTATTATAGTAATCCAACTGGTAAGACTGCACCCAGGGTTCTCAATAGCGCTCACCACCACTATTATTTAAGAGTAGAACCCTTTAATTACATTATAAATTTTTATTTTAATCAAACACTATTATCTTAAATCATTTTTTACATGTCACAGTCAAAGTTCTAGTTGTAAATAGCCTACTTACTGCTTCAACATAGACTCTATCTGACAAACACACTACCAAAGGAGGTATGGAATTGTAATTTACAATAGTAAAAACAGGCACATTACCATAGGTAGAAACGCAGAAAGAATTTTCACTTGAAATATACAATATGTCTAACCAAGAACCTCTAGAAGAATTTCTCAATGAATTCAAAGAGGGCCAATTTATTGCTAACCTCACCAGTAAGCAAAAACTTAGTTTACTGAAAATACTGCAGAAGAAGATACCAGCCTTTTACATGGGTGAAGATCCCTTGTGAAAAATCAGAGGCCATGATATAGAACCATATCTGCATGTGGAACAACCTTATTCACCCATGCTCAGAAGACTTCCATATCCAGCAAGCCTGGAAACTAGGAAAGAAGTTTAAAAACACAGCAATGAACTCCTAGATTTGGATGTTATCAGGAAGATAGGAAACAATAAAATAGTGGAAAGAACCACTGCTGTCCCTATTACCTGTTATGATGGAAAATCTAGGTTGTGTGGAGATTTCAGAGGCCTGGACAACTACACAAAAGCTGATAGGCACCCTATACCAAGTATACCTCATTACCTAGACGAGCTGGCAAAAGCCAAATACATAACCAACATGTATTGTATGAAATGATTTCACCAAAATGGAGTTAAACCAGACTCCATGAAATTACCCAGCATTTTATGTCATATGTGCATATATGAGTACACTAGAATGCCATTTGGAATCAACAATTCCCCATCCCATTTCCAAAGGATGATGGACCCAATATTTCAAGAATAAATATTGGAAGCCTGGATGGTAGTATCCTTGATGATACAATTATATATTCAGAGACATGGGAAGACCATGTTGTGTACATAGAAAGAGTCCTTAGTAAATGTAAACCCATCAATCTTAAAATCTCACTTAAGAAGTGTAATTTTGGTCAACAAAAACTATTGGCACTAGGAAATAAAGTCTCAGGCCTTAGCCTGGGCATAGATAAGAGCAAAGTAGCAGCAGTACTGAAAAATACAGTACCAAAAAACATCAAAGAGATGCAATCTTTCCTTGGGTTTGCTAGCTACTATAGACACCACAAGAAAAACATTTCCCACATAAATAGTAGTCTATACAAGTTAGGTTCAAAATATGTATTTTTTGAAATTACCAAGGAAAGGAGGGATACATATGAGAGGAGAAAATAAGAACTCAATTATGGATGTTGAACCAAGGAAGGGAGTAATATGCTAAATCTCTGGGAAATTGAAATAGAGTGTTGGTGAACAAATGTAAGCCCTTACATGTTTTTACCAACCACCTACATGTTTTTACCAATTTATGGCCCAAAACACATAGTTTTATGGTAAAAACATGTAAGTGAACCTATTCTTTCCAAAGAAGTTCCTAAAGCTCAGTCTTGAGGTTTTTTTCAAATTTTTTTGTCATCCTTTTTCTGACATGAAATGTCAAAATCCCAAATTTTTTCCAATTTTTTTTTGCCAATTTGACAAAATGGAATTGTTTTTCAAAAATTCATATAAAATCTTCCCACTTGTGAGTTTCATTAATTTTTTTGTAAAACAAAGGCTTCAATCTTGAAAATAAAGAGCTTGAAGCCCATGATTTTTGAAAAAAAAATGGTGGGACAAGTGAAGGCCCAAGAAAGGTTTTTTTTTGAAATGTTTTCTTATGTGTTTCTAATATGACTATTTTTAAAAAATTAATTTGAAATCTTCCCACTTATTAATTTCCTTCACTTTTTTATGAAAAATGAAGGTTTCAATCTGGAAAATAAAGAACCAGAAGCCCATAATTTTGGGGAATTATTTTGGTTGGACAACAAGTGAAGGTGCCAAAAGTGTTTTCCTTTCAATTTTATTTTCTTGTTTGTAATATGACTATTTTTAGGTAGAAAATTGCCACATCTTTGTAAAAAATGAGACTGAGGTGGCATTTAAGCAAGAAATAGGGCTGAGGAGGGGGATGATTGGCATAAATCTTTTATACAAAAATCAATCAATATGAATCAACCTCCAAAATTGTTGGTTTTTGCTGAGGGGGGAGGAAAATTGGAAATATATAACATCCTGTGTTTCTTAAATTTGTTGGCCCACCCCAGGGCTTGTGTTTGGGAATGAAATTCCCAATTCACAGTGATATGGTGGACTGGATAAACTTTGGAAATGATTATATCCAAAGGGGAAAATGAGAACAGCTATCCAAGAAGAAGATGAAAATGGGGGGATTATCATTTGGAGGACAAAAATCAGGGGAAAAAGAGAAGGATTGGACTTTGGAATAGAATAAAACTGGTCTTTGATAATTATTTGCAATTGGATCCCCCATGTCAGGCATGGACATCCACTTGCTTTTTGGTGCCTGGCCAGCATCTTTGTACCACTGAATTTTGTCAAAATAGGAGGATACTGAGGGAATTAAAGTGTTCATGGATTCATAAAGGTCTTGATTCTTTGTATTTCTTCAGCCAAGTCACCTGTTACACAAGCCAATTTTTTGAAAGTCTTGTAAATGTATTGGGATACTTTTCTGTAGCCACAGTTTCCATCCTGCTGGAAATTGATGTTCTTGAAGGTGCATTTCAATATAAACTTGTGAAAGGCTTCTGAGCCAGATACCTAATAAAATAAGGTCAAAAAATTAATAAATATCAATGTAAACAAGAGAAATATACATTAAAAATAATCAGAAATTCAACAAGATCTTGGAGCATTCGTCACTTGTGTGATGATTGATTTGACAATGCTCACACATCAAGTCAATTGCATAACATATCTTCTAGCTGGTGGTAGGAATATGAGAATTTCTTTATGATGTTTTGCTTCCAATTGCCAATATTTTGGACCTTCAAAGGGTGACTTCTGATTTTACATATTCATTTCTTTCAGTTTCTGAGGGTAGTAAATCTGATGAACTGATTGATTTTAATAATGAGGCCTCAGAATCTTCAGATGAGTCCATTTCCATACTTGGAGAGGATAGATTTGACTGTGATATTGATGTTTCTGTGCTAGTTCTTCTTGATGGGGGTCTTCCTCTTCTCTTGGATTGACTTTCAATTATTTAAAATGTTGAGGGTTCTCTATTTTCTCATTTTTATTTTTATTATTGGCTCCTTAAGGTCTTCCATGGATATTCTTGCATTCTAGTGGGCCTTCTTAATATTGAACATCCTCATGACTCTTGGGAATTTGATCAAATGGTGCTTTTTAAGCCAAAAGATCTTGAAAATGTTAAAGAATTGGGGTGATTTCTGCCATTGTTTCTTGAAAAAGATCTTCCCAATAACTTCAAATATTTTTTTGGATTCATTATTCTTTCTTTCTTTTTCAAAACTTTGATCATCCCCTGTGAGGCTTAAAGGTATTTTCCATATACCCAAAAGACCACAAATAACAAAATAAGATACACATATAAATAGAATAAATTAATTTATATTATCAAAAGAAAAATTAAAATATAAGTAAAAATTTATATACAAAAACAAAAATTCAAATTATGATTGAAAATAAATTTTACATTAAATTCTAAGGTTATGAAAAAGATGTTTTACTTGAAAAAATTAAGTAAAAATCAATTTTTATTAAAATTAATGAAATTAAAATATTTTGGGTAAAAGGTTACATAAAATATATTACAGAGTTTTATCCAATAAATAAACCTAAGAAAATGACTTCACCATTGGATTCCTCATAAAAAATAAGGTGGGGTCACCTTTGAGTAAAATTTCTGTAACTCAACTCTAAATAAGCTTAAATTAAGTTCTTATTATTTTCTGTACAAAAGTTGAAAATAATCAAAAATCTAATTTGATTCCATCAGTTTTTGTGTTAAAACTGAGGTGTTGTGTGTATTTTAGAAGTTATGAGTAATTCAAGTATTTTCAATTGAAATCTCAAAATGTGCACATGTATTACATAAGTGAACTGTAATTTACATATGAGGTATCAATTATTAAAGTTGTGTACTGTAAAAATCAATTGAATTGTATGTGTAAATTACAAAGGTATTACATGATGGGGAATCAAAGAAAAGATAAATTGGAAATATCAATTCTGAGGTTAAAAAGGTACTCTAGCTCCAAGGGGGAGACAGACCCCCAAAATCCTTGCTGAAAGGCATGGGGTGTCAAACTCCACCCAAACATTGATTAATTTTGGCATGGAATGGAGTAACAGGGTGTGTGACTCAATTGATGACGACGTTTTGATACCAACCAGGGCAATTTTAAATGTTGCCAAGAGGGTAAAACTACCCCGAAGTTAAAAAAATATTATTAGAAACATTTTTAACTGGTTTCTACATCTCTTACACACATTATGACGTGTTTTTAAGGCTCTAGACCTGGTATTACTATAGTAATGGCTGATTTGAGGGTCTAAAATGGCTAAAAAGAGAAAAAAATGCCTAAAGCCAGCCCTTTTTTGGTCTAAGCCAGGGTCCAATGATTCCATAATTGGCTTTTCTGTTGTAAGAGTATTATCCACCAGTGAAAAGAGTAAGTCTTACTTTTGGAGTAAGAAAATTGATGGCTGTAAAAGAATGTCTTCTTTGCCCAACTTTTCTCCACATTTTAGAATCTTTTCCTTTTATAATTAGTTTAAACACTGTTAAACCAATCAATAAAATATTCCAATCACCCTTTTTTAATCATTTTAAAACTTTTAACCACGTGAAAGAATCATTATAATCATTGTTTGTAACTCTTATAATTGTTTTTACCCCTTGAACCACCCCATAAATGAATTAAAGCATCTTTCATCACTGTTAACTTTTTCCCTTTGTTTTCAAATTATCTCTGGTCACTTTTGGGAATGTTTTATCTTCAAAGAATCTTTCTAAAAACTTTGTTCTTTAATTAATTTCTGCTTTCCAATTGAAATTTGTCTTGAAGAATTTTCTTTTGTAGCCTTGAATATCCCTTGTAGAGGATTTTTGGATACATTTTTATTTTTGTAAAACAATAAATCTTTTTAATAGTATTTTTTATACTTATAAAGTTTAAAACAAAAAATTGGCATTTTTTCTCTTAAAATTACTTTTTGATACTATTTTTAATCATAAATTACCTTATACAAATTTTGAGGACAGGAAAAGTACTTGATTTTTAATTAAAGTTTCATATCCACACCTTACAGGTTTCCTCATCATTCTTTTCAATTCCTCCATAGTACAACTGTTGAAAACAGTTATAATGTAGGAAAATAATCAGGTATAATTTTAATTTCAATCATTGTAACACAACAGGTAAAGCTGCATCCAGTGCTTTCAACAGTGCTCACCACCACTATTCCTCAAAATTAAAGGCCTGAATATTCTTTTATTGACCCTGAGAGTACTAAGTAATTGCACACCCATTGATATTAAAATTTCACTTAAAAAGTGAAATTTGGGCCAACAAAAATTACTGGAACTGGGACACAAAGTCCCAGGTCTTAGTCTGGCGATTGACCAGAACAAAGTAGCAGCAGTCATGAGAAAGCCAGTACCAAGAAAAATCAAAGAGATTAAATCTTTCCTTGGGTTTGCTAGCTACTATAGAGACCACATCAGATTATTTTGCCCACATAGCTAGTAGTTTACACAAGTTATGTTCAAAAGATGTAGTTTTTGAAATTACCAAGGAAAGAAGTGATGCATATAAGAGGATCAAACATGAACTCACAAATGCACCTGTACTCATCTTGCCTGACTTTGAACTACCATTCAAGTTATACATAGATGCACCATGTAGCCATGGCTTGGGAGCTGCCCTTCAACAAAGACGAATTGTAGATGGTGAACCAAGACAGGGAATGCTATTCTACATCTTTAGGGAACTGAAAGATTCAGAAGCCAGGTATGGGGCCACCCATACTGCATTTCTATGCTTAGTCTGGGATCTACATAATTTCCAATATTATTTGAAGGGCACAGTCTTTGAATTCTTCACAGACTGGGTGGCCTTGAAATCCTTACTGAACATGAATACTACCAATAGACACATGCTGAGGTGGAAAATAGCCATCCAAGAGTATAAAGGCAATATGACCATCATATAAGAAGAATTCTAAAGCCACACCAATGCATATGGCCTCAGCAGATGGCCACTGGACAATGTCAAAAGCAATCCAGCATATGAAACTGAAGTAGCAGCCAAAATTCCTATCCATCAAATAGAGATATATAGGAGGAAGAACTTCAGATTTTATGAATGGGAACCAGGAAATGGTACCCCAGACAGTGGAGACACTGGATCAGAATGTACCTAAGCTCCCATAATGGGAATAAATACCTCAGAACTGCATAATGAGATTCTCAATGCAGTAAGGAAGACATATTCTAAACACAAATAGTGTGGCATATTGTTGCAACTCCTTCAACAGAAATACAGGATCCCAGAGCAGAAATACGGGTTAGGGACCCCTGGTTGAGGGACTATAAAGACAATAAGTCTTTATTTATAGATTGCCTGGTCTACAATAGAGATAAGCACACAAGTGCACTCACAGTAGTAGACAGGGACCATATATCCCTGATCCTGCAAGAGTGTCATGAATGCCCATATATGGGACACATGAGTGAAAACAGGACCAAGGAAAGGGTAGCAAGAACAGCTTGGTGGCCCAAATGGGAACAAGATTTGAGTGAATATATCATCACTTGTGAAAGATGCCAGAAGGCCAACAGAAAACATGGGGAAAAGTATGGGCTACTCAAACGCATAGAAGAGCCCAAATACCCATGGGAAACCATTGGCATGGACTGGGTTACAGGACTTGTCCCAGTAGGCAAAGAAAACTTCAATACTTGCTTGATCATAGTTGATAGATTAAGCAACAGTGTGAGGTTACTTCCATGTCACAAGGAGGATACACAAATGGATCCTGCCTTGTTCTTTGGGAATAACATAATATCCACCTGTGGAATCCCTTAAATTATCATTTGTGATAGGCACCCAAAACTCACATCAGAATTTTAGACCAATTTGTATAACACACTTGGTACTAAACAGGCATTCTCCACAGCTTACCACCCACAGACAGATCGTTTAGCTGAAAGGATGATCCAAAAAATGGAGGACATCATCAGAAGATTCTTTGCATATGGAATGGAATACAAGGACCATGAAGGATACACCCATTATTGGGTTACCCTTTTACCAGTAGTCCGATTGGCTTACAACACAGGCAAGAGCTCCACCACAGGGAATTCACCCTCACTGGTAGAATAATTGTGCAACCTCCTATTGCCTGTGGATCAACTGAAGAGAAATCTTCTGACTATCCACCCAACAGCAGAACCAGAGGGCAGATAAAGCCAAATGGTTTTCAGAAGATGCCAGACCAGATGGAAACCTTATTATAAGGAGATTTTGGGCCTCTAGGAGGACAGAACAGCGTCATTGATAATGAACCTTTTTTGAGGGAGGGTATGTCAGCCTGTGACTCAAAACCAGAGCACAAGCATGACTGCCAAATACCATAAACCAATGGTAGAGCCAAGATACCACCAAAACATGGAGCTGAGCCAAAACAGCTAAAAAAAGCATCAAAAAAACAGTAAACTCACCTCTTTCCAAATATACAAGGCCCACCATAATAGGACAAGGAATAACAAAGTTATTCCTGGTCAAAGTTGTTGCTTAGCATAAACCTTATTTTTCACCTCTGATATGAAATCCAGAGGAAGAGGCCTAACCCCATAAATGGGTATTAAAATTAAGGTATAAGTCAGGGATAACATATGGCACTAACTAAGTTGAGCTAGTATCAGAATTACTGAAGTTATGACCTAAATACAAACAAGGGGGAATAAACTATTCACCTCCCATCTAACTTCTACAGCTTTAGTGTGAGATAACCAAAGTGGGGTACTTTTGGAAAGAGCACAATAAGGGCTACCTTATGGTGCCATTCATTTCCCCATATCTCATCCAGAACATACATTATAAGGCAAATAAGCCCAATACAGCTTTTTTCCTAAAACACGCATGTGTACAAAAATCTTGTACATGGCGTGACTTTGCCATATTCAATGGTAGCCATACCAAGTGAGGTACCATTTTGTAGAACAAATTTAGGGAAACACAATGAAACAACCTTGAGCTTTATATCTCAAAAACTGACAAAGATATGGCAGCTTTCAGGTTGAGATCCCACAATCACACCAATACAGCCTTACTCTGGGATATTCTGCCATAATTTTGATTATGAAGTGTCAAACAGACAAAGACCCCTGTTTCTAATTCAACACCTCATAAGTTGGTCAATACTGGGGTCATGTACACGCTCTTTGCAACATTCTATGTGTCATACACGTCAGATGACAGCTATGTTGTCCCCAGATGAAAATCTTCACCCTGTATTGGTGAAAACCTGCCAGATGTGGTTTCAAAACCACATCTGAGCCCAATGAAGGTTATAAAGGCTGTGTTAAAACCACAAGCCAGTCCTTGGAATTGAAAAATCTTCACTTCCTCTACATGGAAAGGTCTAGAAGCCTTTTTCACCCAATTTTAGGATAAAAAGGGACCGTTTCTCCACCAGAAAATCTTTCCTCATCCTGATGTTTGATTCCTACGTAGTACAACTATAAAAAACAGCCATACTCTTGGAAAATAACCAGGTATAAATATAATCTTAATTATTGTAACCCAACAGGTGAAGCTACAGCCAGGGATTTCAACAGTACTAACCACCACTATTACTCAATAGTAAAGCCCTCAATATCCTTTCATTAATCTTTATTATCATTGATAAACCTTTCATTACTATTCTCACGGTATCACAGTCATGTTCAAAGCTTGTAAATAGTGATTAATAAGCTTCATCATAGACTAACCCTGACACTCCTTCTGTCTGTGGCTAAAAGAGGTCTTGTTTTTCCCTTTGTATCATTTTATCCTCCTGGAAACTACCTGTTATTGTGAAGAATTGTGACACTTGGCCACTCATCTCCTGGTGCTTGAATGGTGTGAAGCCACTGGAGATTTTGGTTGTTCTACTCCTTGTGAGCTGGAGGGAACAAGAGTAAGCTCTGTCTGGCTCAATTGTTCTTCTATAACCTGGATAGTGTGTTTGTTGTCCCTTATACTGGTTGTTCCCTCCTCCAGGAGTTTGGACTGCCTCTTGAGATTCCATGCTTTGGTGACTACCATGAGATTCTTTGTCAGATGGAGTCTATGTTGAACTAGTCATTAAGCTATTTACAACTAGAACTTTTACTGTGACACATAAAAGATGATTTAAAATAAGGGTGTTTTGAGTAAAATAATGATTTATAATATAATTAAAGGGTTCTACTATTAAAACGTAGTGGTGGTGAGCGCTATTGAGAACCCTGGGTGCAGTCTTGCCAGTTTGATTACTATAATAAGAGCTACAATAAATAAAATTATAACTATACCTGATTTATTAACAAAGAGCAAAACTGTTTTGGACAGTTTACTACGTAGGGTATTCAAGAGCAGGATGAGGAAAGAACTCTGTCTGTGAAAAGCCTCCTTTTTATCCTGAAATGGGGTGGAAAGGGTGCTAGACATTTCCACGCAGAGGAAGTGAAAATTTTTCACTCTCTAGGACTGGCTTGTGGTTTGCAAACAACCTGTATAGCCTGTATTGTGCTCAGATGTGGTTTTGAAACTACATCTGGGCAGTTTTCACCAATACAGGGTGAATATTTTCATCTGGGGACCTCACAGCCTGATCCTGACGTGTATGACGCGTAGAATGCTGTACAGAAACTGTATGGGACCCCAGTATTGACTTACATATGAGGTTTTGAAGTAAAAACAAGCTCCTTTGTCTATTTGACACCTCATATTTATTATTATGGGATATTATCCCATGGTGAGGCTGTTGTCACAGCAGGTGGGAATCTGACCTTAAAACAGCCATAAATTTGTCAATTCTTGAGATATCAACCTCAAAATTTTTCAGCGTGTATGTAAGATGTGACTATGAAACTGATGATAATATTACTATTAATCAACAGTACTATGTATGTTCTTATGAAATATATTAATAAAATATTATTATAACCACAATTAAATAATTAAGGAATTATTTCTTTCACGTGTTAAGCACTACTAGCGATTTTAACAGTGAGTAAGTAATTGTCTACTAGAATCAATTACAAGAAGAATTTAATAATAAAAACTTCTTTATTAAAATAATAAAATTATTTTAATATATAATTATCTTTTGGAAGAATAATTATAATGATAATTCTTGAAGAAAACTAATTTTAGAGAAAAACTTTAAGAATTAAAGATAAATCACTCACTAATATTCCAAAGAGCTTATTGAAAGATAAGATAGAGAGATTTGACATAGAATTGTCGATTTAGAGGATCAAAATGAATTTATAAATGTATTACAACAATATATAGTTGATTTCTATGATTTAACCTCTTTCAGATTGATTTTGAAATAATAAAACACTTAAGAAAAGTTTTAACTAATACTTACTTGTTGGTAATATTGATATAAATGATTAATAAGATGATGATGATATGGAAAAAACAGCAAGAAGAGACTTACTTTAAGTCAATAACAGCTCAAAGCGGCATGCCATGGAGCAAACTGAAAAACCAGTGAGTGAGAAAACAATAAACCTTTTTGGATTAATGATTGCATCATCTGTTGTCACGTAAGATTATCATAATTACTTAATTGATGCTTTTGCGTGACTACCAACCCCAATATGGTTAAGAATAAAAGGAGTAAAATCAGTAAATCTTCTTTTATTCCAAAATAATCATTGATTTCTCAAAGTTATCAATGTTATTGCCAATTTCATCACAGGTTTTAATTACTGTGAATTTTTGAAGATTCAGTGCTTCACGTAGAATGGTCAAAAATGGACTGTAAGGAAAACTTTTAATTTTACTAGTAAAACTGTAATTCTTTTTGGTTCTGCCATAGATAATACAGCTCTCCATTGGTCCTGAAAGTTTCAGAAAGATTAATTAATAATTGTATTTTTAATGAATTTTTGAAGTTTTTACCTCATTTCTACGTAGAATGGTCAAAAATGGACTGTAAGTAAAACTTTTAATTTTACTAGTAAAACTGTAAATCTTTTTCGTTGTACCATATATAATACAGTTCTCCATTGGTCCTGAAAGCTTCAGAAAGATTCATTAATAATTGTATTTTTAATGAATTTTTGAAGTTTTTACCTCATTTCTACGTAGAATTGTAAATATCAGTGTTTCACTGGTTGCTATGATGTAAATCAATGGATACAAGTCCAAAAAGGGTTTTAATTACTCTTTTGGGGTTTATCCATGGAAAGTCATCAAGAATTGACGTGGTTACAGGAGTCTAAGTAGCTCTTTACCTCCTTGGCACGTCAAAATAGCAGGTTATTTGCTATTTTCTTAAGATTTACAGTAGTTGTGACATGGTAACCAAGTTCCCAAAGAGGTTTAACTTACCAATTGGGTCAAGATCATCCATGGAACCAAGCTTTGGAGCTATCCACGCCTTTGAGTCCTCAGATGTTAGGTACCCTGGCTCTCTTTGATGTCTTTTGTCCCCCTTGCCTATTTTTTACGTCAAAATAGTAATTTAAGCTTCAAGTGAGATATCCACTATGGGTGTACCAAAAGTCCATGTAAGAATACCATGATATTAAGTGCTCAAAACATGCATAACACTATTCTTAGTGTATATGTAACATGGGATTTCTCACTTTCCCATTATTTTGGCGTGAAATTAATAAAATCAAAAATTTTCACGGATCTTTTATGTGGTATTGGTGATGTGGTATTGAAGTATTTTCCATTTTACCACCTCAAAGAGTTAATTTGAGCTTAGTCACTCTATGGAGCTACCCTAGGTGAATTTTTGTGTAGAATCCAAATCTAGCCTTAAATCCATGGATTGACTTACTCAATAAAAAGGTATTCATCTTTTCTGAAATCAAAAATGATGAATTTTGAATATATGCATGATTTATTAGTTATGTATAATTCAAAATTTCTTTTTAAGATAATTGTGGCCTATTTGGGTAAGTAAAATATACCTCAAGGCTCACAGTGTAGCCCTGTATGTGCTCTACACAATGGTAACTCATTTGATATGGGTATCATTCAATATGGAAAAGCTATCCCATGTACAAGATTTTTGTACCTTTGCGTGGTATAGGAAAAAAGCTGTATTGACCTGGCAGTTGGGTCAGGAGTTTGTGATTCCTCATTTGAATGCTCATCTGAGGATCAATGGCTTTAAGTCTCTTGGACTGTCTAAGACACCACTCATATGGATCCTTGTCCACAGAGTATTTGTCATTTTCAAATGACATGGTCTTCTGCCATATCCAAGTTCCATTACTGTACTTTTGGATGATTTGACTCTTCCACCATGGCCAGTTTCTTCTGCCATGAATTTCTTTCATTTCTGTGTACCATATAGTAGCATGTCCTTTAAATGCAGTATTCAATCTAGCAGTAATCCAGTAGTCTGGTATGCTTGGTACATCAATGAAGAGTCCATCAATATAATCTATGAGTTCCATATGATCATATTCTCCTGATCCAAAGAAGTTGGGCCAGTTTGAGGCCTCAGGAAGCTGTTCTAAGGCTTCCTTCTCTGAATAAGACATGCCATCTCCATCCTGGTATTGTGATGGGGATCTTGCCCTATTCATCAACATGGCATCTGGTTTGATGTCATCTGGTTGATATGGATTCTCCATAACTTGGCTTTGTGGTTGGGGCTTCAAGTTATGGTAGAAATTTAACAATTTTTTTATGTCTTGGTCCAGACAATCCCTGTCCCTTTTGCTGTGGTGTAGTTCTTCAAATACTAGATTCAGTCTTTTGTTAGTTTCTTCAGAGGCTTTGCTCAATTGAGCATGTCCTTCTTGAAGATTTTTAACTATTTCTTCCATGGAGGCTTGTAATTTTTTGATCCTCTCATGGCTAGCTTCAAGTCCTGTAAACTGCTTTGCAGATTGCTCAGCATATTGGGACATTTGTAACCACAGTGTATCACTGTTGATGTTACTCTCAGATGTGACAATGTTATGTTCAGTCTTAGTGGGGGTAATGCTTCTATTACTAGGACTACTGATCCTAAGTGGTTTACAACTACTTCTGGTTCTTGTGCACTTATTTTACCAATCCAACAGCTTTTGAATCATAGGGTCTGACTGTTTCCTCCTCTGGTTGAAGGAGGCTTTTTTCTTGCCCTTGTTTCCTTGTCTTCTCCTGGAAGCTTCCTGGAACTGTGAAGAATGGTGACTCTTGGCCACTGATCTGCTGGTTTCTGAATGGTGTGAAGCCACTGGAAAGCTTTTTTGGCCTGCTCCTTGTGAGCCTGAAGGAATCTGAGTAGGCCCTGTCTGGGTTAACTGTTCTTCTATAGCTTGGATAGTGGCTTGATTCTCCCTTATTGTCTGTGCCCTTGCCTCCAGGAGTCTGAACTGTCTGGTAGGATTCCAACCTTTGGTGATAACCATCAGGTCTTTGAGACAGATCTTCTGGCAACTTTCTCCAAGTTCTTCCCAGTGAGATGCCAGGTTGAACCTCTTGTTGTCCATGCTCCATTGGAATAAGTCCTTGAGGAGTTGGTGGAGCTGAAGAACTTGATCCATGTCTTTCCAGTCCTCTGATTGGAGTTCTCCATTTATTGGAGTGTGAATGGCAGGGGTGATATTATCTCCCTCATTGTTTTGCCATCCACTACTATGTACAAGGTGTTGTATTTCAGGTCTTCTGGTTCTGGACAAACCTTCTCTGTCCTCTGGTTGGTTCCTTTGGAAGCCAAGATCTCTGTGGTGTACAGGTGACATGTTAGTGTTTGCAAGAAGTCAAAAACTTTCTGTTCTTAGGGTATTTACCTTTGACTGTGCCTTGTACAAATTGGTTGTCTGCTGATTTGGGCAATGTACCTTTAGAGGTTACAACTGGGTTAACTATAGTACTTTTCCCTGTACAAGTTATCAAGGTTGGTTTACCTTGTATTGAAGCAGAATTTTGTGGTTTTCTACTCTTCTGTGTGGCAATGGGTGTCCACTTCTTTGCTTTTATCAGGCCTTCACCATGCCTCTTTCCTTTGCCTTTGCTGCCCTCTGGTTCTGAGGGTGTCACTATTGTGTTGGCCTGTGACTGGCTTTCAAGTGGTATGAATTTATCTTCCACTGATTCAAAATAGGAAAAAGAGGGCTTAATGTCAGTTATGACTTCTTAAAATGCTGTTTGCATGTCTAAGACTGGCCTCTGGGCTTGTGTATAACTACAATATGCCCTTGTACAATGACAGTGTAATTGAATCAACAATTCTACACAAGAAATACAGATTACTGATATTTGGTATACTGTTTTTATACCAATATCTCACAGATTACTTGTAATTAGCAAGTATAATCTGTCAAAAGTGGTGTATAACAGGGCAATTGCGTTAACAATATGTCCAACCACGCCTCAACTGTTGGTTTATCAGTATGAGGTGTCTTATCTCAATTTAACAATAAGACTGTATTAATGGCTTAAGTGTTTTTATATGTAAAACACACCAAAAATAAGGGTCTTGTGGCTATTAGCCATGTGAGAGATACTCTCAAAATATGAGTATAAAGTGGTATATCTACCAAAAGAAGGAATATATATATATAATATATATTTTTCAAGAAAAATTTACTCCTAAATAGAATAAAACAAATGTCAGAAAGTTAGAAATAAGAGAAAAAAACTCACTTATAAGGGTCCAAAAAAAGGCTTAAAACACGGCCAGGCCCCCAAAAAGTCAGATGGAGTCTATGTTGAAGTAGTAATTAGGCTATTTACAACTTGAACTTTTACTGTGACATGTAAAAGATGATTTAAAATAAGGGTGTTTTGAGTAAAATAATGATTTATAATAAAATTAAAGGATTCTCCTATTAAAAAATAGTCGTGGTGAGCGCTATTGAGAACCCTTGGTGCGTTCTTACCAGTTGGATTACTATGATAGGAGCTACAAGAATTAAAATTATAATTATGCCTGATTTATTACCCAATATTAAAACTGTTTTGGACAGTTTACTACGTAGGGTATTCAAGAGCAGGATGAGGAAACAATTCTGGCTGTGAAAAGCCTCCTTTTTATCCTGAAATGGGGTGGAAAGGGTGCTATACCTTTCCATGTAGAGGAAGTGAAGATTTTTCACTCTCTAGGACTGGCTTGTGGTTTGCAAACAGCCTTTATAGCCTGTAGTGGGCTCAGATGGGGTTTTGAAACCACCTCTGGGCAGTTTTCACCAATACAGGGTGAAAATATTTATCTGGGGACCTCACAGCCTGATTCTGACGTGTATGACGTGTAGAATGCTGCACAGAAGCTGTATGGGACCCCAGTTATGACTGACATATGAGGTGTTGGAGTAAAAATAAGCTTCTCCGTCCATTTGACACCTCATATTCATGGTTATGGGATATTATCCCATGGTAAGGCTGTATATGACAGCAGGTGGGAATCTGACATTGGAACAGCCATACCTTTGTAAATTCTTGAGATATCAAGCTCAAAATTGGTTCCGTTTTTAGCCCTGTATGTGCTCTAAACAATGGTACCTCATTTGATATGGGTATAATTCAATATGGCAAAGTTATCCCATGTACAACATTTTTGTACATTTGCGTGGTATTGGCAAAAAGCTGTATTGAGCTTATTTGCCGCATAACTTCTGTTATAGATTGGATCTGGGAAAGTGGATGACACCATCAGATAGCCCTGATTGTGCTCTTTCCAAAAAGACCCCACTTGAAGTATCTCACGCTCAAACTGTAGAAGTTAGATGAGAGGTCAATGTGCTGTTTGCCTTTATTTGGCCTGAAATTGACCATAACTGCAGTAATACTGGTTCTAGATCAGTTTGGCTGGTACCATTGGATAGCCCTGGCTAAGAGCTTCATTTTGAATACCCATTTGATGGGGTTAAGCCTCTACTTCTGGATTTTAGATGAGAGGGGAAAATTCAGGTTCATACTCAGCAATAACTTTGAGCTGGAGTAACTTTGTTATTCCTTGTCCTATGGTGAGGGGACTTATATTTTCAGAAAGAGGAGAGCTTCTTGTTTCTTTTGATACCTTTTGAGCTGATCTTGCTCAGTTCCATGTTTTGGTGGTATCTTGGCCATACCATTGGTTTATGGTATTTTGGGTGTCATGTTTGTGCTCTGGTTTTGAGTCACAGGCTGACATTCTTGAAGGGTATATCTTTGAGACATATCCTCTGGAAACTTGCTCCAAGTCCTCCCCAGTGGGATGCTAGGTTCAACATCTTGTTTTCCATGATGCATTGGAATAGATATTTGAGGAGTTTGTGGAGCTTAAGAACTTGATACATATCTCCCAGCCCTCTGGTTTGAGGTTTCTGTTGAATTGGAAGGGTAATGGCAGAGTTGGTATTATTTCCCTCAGTTTCTTGCCATCCACAACTGTGTCCAAGGTATCCTGTTCCTGGTCTTCTGGTTCTGAACAAGCCTTGTCTGTCCTCTGCCTGGTTCCTTTGGATTCCAATGTTCCTGAGGTTTACAAGGGACATATCAGTGTTAGCAAGAAGTCAAAAACTTTATTTTATTCAATTGATTACCTTTGACTGTGCCTTTTACAACTTTGTTTCATACTTTTTTTGCGGAATTTGCCTTTACAAGTTACAAATGGGTTAATTAATGTAATCTTCCCTGTACAGATTATCAAGGTTAGTTTACCTTGTATTCATGCAGAGTTTCTTGGTTTTCTACTCCTCTTAGTGTCAATTGGTTACCACTTCTTGTTGTTATTGAGGCTTTCATTGCACCCTTTTCTTTTCCCTTGTTTCTCTCTGTTTCTGAAGGTATCACTGGGGTAGTGACTTGTTCCTGGGTTTCAAGTGGTATCAAGTTTTCTTCCACTCAATCAAAGGAAATGAGGACATATTTCAGTTAATCCTTCTTGAAATGCTGTTTGCATGTCTGAAAATAGCCTCTGTGCAATATATTACTATATTATACTTCTGTATTATGATATTTAATTGAAATTATCAATTCCACATCAAAAATACTGGTTTTTGGATGTAAGGTGTAAAGTTTGTATCCCAATATCTCAGATATTAACTTTTAATGAACAAGTGTAATATTATCAGTGGCTATAAAATGGAAAATTGGAATTATCAATATTTCCACCCCCACCTCTGAACTGTTATTTACAGTACTGAGGGTGCTTTTGAATTGAAAAAGAATTTATTAAGGGTTTTTAAATATTTTGATATAAGAAACATGCCCAAAATAGTTTTGTGGTAATTAAATTATAATTGAACCATGTGAAAAAGCAATAAGAAAGAAAAAACACAGTTGTATATCATTATATAAAACTCATAAAAGATGATGTATATTGTGTAATATATTTTTTTTTCAAGGGTTTAATGCCTAAAAAAAGAAACAATAATGCTAAAGAAGACAAATAAGACAGAAAACTCACTCTTACAACCAAAAATAGTCAAAAAAGTTGAAAGAAACATGGCCAGGCCCCCACATTTTCTGGTTGTGTCTATGATGAAGTGGTAAATTAATGTATATAAAATTTCAATTCTGACTTTGACATGCATTATTGAGTTAAAAAAGGTGTCTGAGTGCTTTTGAAAGTCCTGGGTGTAATATTACTGGTCAAGTTACTATAATCAGACCTACAATACACTAAGTAAGGTATACCTGGTTGTTTTCCAATAGTATGACTGTTTTTGGCAGTTGTAATAAATATTAATTCAAGAACAGGATGGGGGTTCCTTTTATGGCAGATAAAAGGCCTCCTTTCATCCTGAAATGCAGTGGAAAGCTCCTCTAGACCATCCACATAGAGAAATTGAGGATTTTGTACTTCAGAGAACAGGAATGTGGTTTACACAAGGCCTATATAGTCTGTATTGGGATCAGATGTGGCTTTGAAACCAGATCTGGGCAATTTCCCCAAAAAAGGGTAAACATTTTCATCTGGGGACCACACAGCCCCCTTCTGAGGTGTATGAAATGTGAAAAGCTGTAAAAAACCTGTATGGTACCCCAGTATTGAAGTATAAACAAGCTTCTTAAATCTGCTATAGCTTTGTCATATTTTAAGATATGGAGCTCAACATTGGTTCATTGTGTAGTGCTCAATGAGATCTACAAAATGGTTCCTCATTTGGTATGGATAAAATTAAATATGGCTGAGTTATGCCAGGTTCAATCTTTGTTATCAAGATATATGATTTTCTCAAAATCTGTATGCAACTTGTTTTCCCCATACCTTTTGTTCTAGATGTGTGAGCCTTAGAGGTATTTTCATATACCCAAAAGACCACAAATAACAAAATAAGATACAAATATAAATAAAATGAGTTTTTAATAATATCAAAATAAAAATATAAATATGAATACAAATTTATATACAAAAATAACAATTTAATTATGATTGAAAATAAATTTTACATTAAATTCTAAAATTATGAAAAAGATGTTTTACTTGAAAAAATTAAGTAAAAATGAATTTGTAATAAAATCAATTAAATTAAAATATTTTTGGTAAAAAGTTACTTGAAATATATTATATCTCTTTATCCAATAAATAAACTTAAGAAAATGACTTCACCATTGGATTCCTCATAACAAATCAGGTGGGGTCACCTCTGGGTAAATTTCTGTAACTCAACACTAAATAAGCTTAGATTAAGCTCTTAGTATTTTCTGTACAAAAGTTGAAAATACTCAAAACTTTAATTTTATTCACACCACATGTGGTGTTAACCATCAATTTTTGTGTTAAAATTGAGGTGTTGTGTGTAGTTTAAAAGCTATGAGGAATTGAAGTATCTTGAATTGAAATGTCAAAATGTGCACATGTATTACATAAGTGAACTGTAATTTGCAATGAGGTTTTGATACCAACCAGGGAAGTTTTAACTGTTGCCAAGAGGGTAAAGGTACCTTAAGCTATAAAAATATCATTAGAAACAGTTTTAACTAGTTTCTACGTCTCTTACACACATTCTGACTTGTTTTGAAGGTTCTAGATCAGGTATTACTATAGTAATGGCTGATTTAAGCGTCTAAAATGGCTAAAACCAGGGTTCAATGATGCCATAATTTGCTATTCTATTTTCAGAATGTTTTCGACAACTGACAAGAGTAAATTCTACTTTTGGAGTAAGGAAATTGATGGCTATAAAAGAATGTGCTCTTTGGCCCACTTTCCTCTTCATGTTAGAATCTTTTCCTTTTATAATTAGTTTAAAAGCTGTTAAACCAATCAATAAAACATTCCAACCACCCTTTTTAAATAATTTTAAACCTGTTAAACACATGAAAAAGTCATTATACACATTGTTTGTAACTCTTATAATCATTTTTACCCCTTGAACCACCCCGTAAGTGAATTGAAGCATCTTTCATCACTATTAACTTTTTCACTTTGTTTCCAAATTCACTCTGGTCAATTTCGCGCCTGTTTTCTCTTTATATATATTTTTAAAGACTTTTTCTTAAGTTAGTTTCTTGCAGTCCTTTGCTCAATTGATTCCAATTTAAATTGCTCTTGAAAAAATTTCATTGTTAGCCTTAAATATCTCTTGTAGAGTATTTTAGAATTAGTTTTTATTTTTGGTAAAAAAATATATCTTTAGAAAAAGATTTTTTTATACTTATAAATTTAAAAACAATGAACCTTTCGTGTTTTCTCTTAAAAATACTATTTCATACTATTTTTTAATTATATTTTACCTTATACAAATTTTGAGGACAGGAAAAGTCCTTGATTTTTAATCAAAGTTTCATATCCAAACTGTACATTTGGGGGCCCAGCCATTATATTTTACCTGTGACATAATTTTTTACTCTATTTAAATCTTTTTTTATTATATTGAAAAATACAAAAATATTTAAAAATACTTATAATTTAAAAAATTCATAAAAAATAATTTTTTTCATATTATAAGTGAGGCTTTATTTTTTCATTTCTCTTTTGAAAAAATCATTTTTACCTAATAAATTGGCTTTTTCATTAATTTGAGTCTCTGAAAATGTGGTAAGACAAGAAAATATTGAAACATCCTCAACAGTAACAAGCATTATTCCTGCAAGTACTGTTAATTCTGACCATAATAGTACAGTTATTATGAATCAGAATAATCAACCTGAACCGATATCTTCTGAATTAATCAGCTTGGAAATAATTAATACCCTTAATAAGGCAAATAATTTGGGCAATAGTAAGTTTTTTGACAAAAAAATACTATTATCAAGCCTTTTAACCATAAAATATGCCTTCAACCAGATCAGGAGCCAGCCGTAACCACTAAAGCAGCTCCCAAATATCATCTTTATCATTTTTTATTATTAAAGGAAATTCTTCCACCTTTTTAATTTTTTTGTAACAATAATAAAGTGCCATAAATATATTAAATTATCATATACTGATATATGTATTTTATCTTATCAATATTTTTGGTGTGTTTTTTGTATTATTATATTCATTTATTAGTATAAACATTTTATTCCATAATTATAATAATTCATTATTATTATGATCATCTTTTAAGTCATTCTTTAAATTTCATTAGGACATTGAGAGTACAATTAGTAAAATATTGGTAACTTTCAATTATTGTTTCATGGTCAAACCTTAGAAATACAGTTGGAATGGAAAAGACCAATACCTCAAAGGCCAGGTGATTGGTTTCTTCAAGTGGACTTCTTAGTATCCCTCATCAATCACAATCCTGGGTCCTTGGAAGCCTTCCTTTAAAAAAAAATGGGGGACTGGTGGAATGGAGTTGTTAAAATTTATCCAGTGTATTTGTGAGAGAAAATTCTGCATAATGATATATAATACCATATATTCCCTGTGAGCCTTAGAGGTATTTTCAGATACCCAAAAGACTACAAATAATAAAATAAGATAAAATTATGAATAATACAACATTCTCTATATTATCAAAACAAAAATTAAAATATAAATACAAATTTATACACAAGAATGAAAATAAAATTTCATTGAAATTTAAGATTGTGAAATCACATTTTTACTTGAAAAAATTGTAAATAAAAATGAATTTTCAACAAAAATACCAAAATTGAAATATCTTTGGAAAAAATTCAAATAAAAATTATCATAACTTTTTATCCCACAAATTAACATATGAGAATTATTTCACCATTGAACTCCTCATAAAAATAAGGTGGGGTCACCTCTGGGTAAAGTTTCTGTAGCTCAACTCTAAATAAGCTTAAATTAAGTTTCTAGTATTTTCTATACATAAGTTGAATATCCTCAAAATCATCATTTAATTCACAACAAATGGGGTGGTAAACATGAATTTTTGTGGGGGAATTCAGGTGTTGCATGTAGTTTAGAAGCTATGAGGAGCCGAAGTATTTTCAATTGAAATGTCAAAATGTGCGCATGTATTACATAAGTAAACTTTAATTTACATATGAAGTGTCAATTATTACCTTTTTTTACTGTAACACATGAGGAGGAAATAAAGAAAAAACAAATTGGAAAAATTGATTCTGGGGGGGAAGAGGAATCCTAGCTCCAAGTGGGAACCAGACCCCCAAACTCCTTGCTGACAGGCGTCAGATTTCACTATACATGCAAAGGTTCATCACTTCTGGCCTGGAAATGAGTCACAGGGTCTGTGTCTCAATTGATGATCAGGTTTTGACACCAACCAGGGCAGGTTTAACTGTTTCCAAGAGCATAAAGCTACCCTTAAGATAAAACAAACATTGTAAAAAAAATTAACTCCCATGACGTCTCTTACACACATTTTGACATGTTTTCAAGACTTAAAACTAGGTATTACTATAGAAATGGCTGACTTAAGGGTCAAAAATGGCTAAAACCAGCCCTTTCTTGGTCTAAACCAGGGTTCAATGATTCCATGATTGGGTTTTATGTTGTCAGAGTTATTTCCACGACTGAAAAGAGTAACTTTTACTTTTTGGAGAAAGAAAATTGATGGCTATAAAAGATTCTCTTCTTTTCCCAACTTGTTTCTTCATGTTAGAATCTTTTCCTTTTATAATTAGTTTAAACATTGTTAAATTTTTGATCAAAGTTTCATAACCACACCTTACATACCCCATCAATGGTTTCTGCAGTTATGAGTTAAGGAATGGGGATTTCTTCCCTTTTTCTTTTGGGTAAAGCCTTTTGAAAGGTTTGCTTGTGGTCTCTGGTGATTTCCAGAGGCTGTTACTTGAATTCTGAGGGTCCATTGGTAACCATGGCCTGTTAAAGATTTTTGGCCATTTTTCCAATTGGGAGTTTATGGCTCAAAACAGGCCAGGTGGGATAACCCATTGGAATCAGAACAGATGGGGCCTCAATTGACCTACAGTCAGTTGTGTACTCACCGTATAATTACAGACCCCAAGGCATAGAGGCCATAGTGGTGTCAAATGATCCAAAACCCCTACTGAAAGGGAGTTGGCAATCAATCCTGGAGATATTTGGTGGGGAAACAGGCCCTGAGGCCTAATTCCATTAGGATGGTCTGGGGGGCCTGGGTTATGAAAAGGACCTAAAAGTACCTTTTATCAGGATATGGCTTGTGAGCCATGACTGGGAATTGAGGGAAGAACTGGCCAGAGAAGTGGGTGTGGCCCGGAGGCCAATAACACCACAAAGTGCCAATTGGCCATGAAATCTTCAAAGGAAATTCTTTTCATAGATCACCAATTGGGGCATCTTTGCCATGGTTTTGAAACCCACCTGTCAATTTCTAAAAATTTTAGACCTCATCCTTATTTGTCAAAATATTATTATTAGATCGTGATACAGTTTTTTTCTCCTGTTCTTGACAAATATGGCTTGTGCCTTGGTAAATTATAATTTAAGGGCAATAAAGGCAGGATTTTTTGAAAAATTCAGAACAATTTACATGAAAAAGGAGCTTATAAGTTATTTTATCTCTCCCTTTATACCTTAACTATAATGTCTGAGTGAACACTGTTTTTGTAGTATATAATCTACTTATTTTAAATGATTTCCATTGTGTTAATTTTTTTGAGTTTATGCTGGCTAGAAAGGGTTGGTGCTTTTATCTTAGTGGATATTCTGGCTTAAGAAAGTATTCTACCACTTTTTATTCTGATATATTTGCCAAAAGCTACTATCTGATTCATTTATCTCCTTCATTATTTTTGATAAGCATTTGTTACCTTTCTATTCTTTCTGATAGATATTCACTTAATATTTTACATTAACTAACTAATCCTTCAAAAAACCATAAATCATGAAAAAAATGTGCCTGATTTGTGGAAATCAAAATCTTTGTTAAACAATTCCATTTTAAAATATGTGACAAACTCAAGTGAAAGATGGAAATTATAAACTCTCAGAATTCTTACTTAACCATTAAGATTCATAACATATATGAAAATTAGAAAGACATAAAACACAGAATCACAAAATTTTGACTTAATAATGGAATAAATTACATAATGGAAGGGGATGATTTCAAGAGGACATCAAGAAATACAAATACAATCAATGATAAACATCCTCAACCAAACCCTCAAATGCTAAGACAAAGTAGAAACCATAATATAAAATAAACAAAGATATGAAAAGACCCACAAAAAACCTGACTTCAATGCAGGAGCCCAAGTCCTCATCTCAACACTGAACTGCAACAATTTGAAATGTCCTAAGAAAATGGGAGAGTCATTGAGGTACCACAATACTAGGTGTAAGGTGTGGATATGAAACTTTGATTAAAAATCAAGTACTTTTCCTGTCCTCAAAATTTGTATAAGGTAAAAATCAATTAAAAATAGTATGGAATATTATTTTTGAGAGAAAACACGCCAATTTTGTTATTTATAACTTTATTAGTATAAAACAATAATATTATAAAAATTTATTGTTTTACCAACAATAAAATTTTATCCAAAAAATACTCTACAAGAGATATTTTAAGGCTACAAAAGAAATTATTTCAAGAGCAATTTCAATTGGAATTAATTGAGCAAAGAACTGCAAGAAATTAATTAAAGAACAAAGTCTTGAAAAAGAATATTAAAGAGAAAAAACGCCCAAAAGTGACCAGAGTGAATTTGGAAACAAAGTGACAAAGTTTACAGTGATGAAAGATGCTTTAATTCACTTTTGGGGTGGTTCAGGGGTAAAAATGATTATAAAAGTTACAAACAATGATTATAATGATTTTTTCACGTGGTTAAGAGGTTTAAAATGATATAAGAAAGGTGGTTGGAATCTTTTATTGATTTGTTTCACAATGTTTAAACTAATTATAAAAGGAAAAGATTCTAACATGAAGAGAAAAGTGGGGCAAAGAAGACATTCTTTTATAGCCATAAATTCTCTTACTCCAAAAGTAAATTTTACTCTTGTCAGTCGTGAAAAACAGTCTGACAACAGAAAAGCCAATTATGGCATCATTGAACCCTGGTTTAGACCAAAAAGGGCTGGTTCAAGCCATTTTTAGCCATTTTTAGCCATTTTAGACCCTTAAATCAGCCATTACTATAGCAATACCAGGCCTAGAGCCTTCAAAACACGTCAGAATGTGTGTAAGAGGCGTAGAAACCAATTAAAACTGTTTTTACTATGGTTGTTTTATCTTAAGGGTAGTTTTACCCTCTTGGCAACAGCTAAAACTACCCCAGTTGGTATCAAAACTTCATCATCAATTGAGTCCACAGACCCTGTAACTCAATTCCAGGCCAAAAGTGATGAACTTTTGCGTGAATTTTGACATCCCACGCCTGTCAGCAAGGATTTTGGGGGTCTAGCTCCCCCTTAGAGCTGGAGTTCCTTTTCCCCCCCAAATTTAATCTTTCCAATTTATTTTTCCTTTAATTCCTCATCATGTATTATACTTATAATTTACATATGTAATTCAATTCAATTGTACAGTACAATACAGTAATAATTGACACCTCATATGTAAATCAAAGTTCACTTATGTAATACACGCACACATTTTGACATTTCAATTGAATTCAATTGAAAATACTTCAATTCCTCATAAATTCTAAACTAAACACAACACCTCAATTTTAACACAAAATTTGATGGTTAACACCACATGTGGTGTGAATTAAATTAAGGTTTTGAGGATTTTCAATTTCTGTATTGAAAATACTAAAAACTTAATTTAAGCTTATTTAGAGTTGAGTTACAACAATTTCACTCAGAGGTGACCCCACCTGATTTTTTATGAGGAATCCAATGGTGAAATAATTTTTATGTATTTATTTATTGGATAAAAAGTTATAATAATTTTTATTTAACTTTTTTCAAAATTTATTTATTTTTTCACAGTTTTGTTAAAATTTCATTTTTACCTAATTTTTTCAAGTATAAATGTAATTTTATATTTATAAAATTTAATGTATTTTTATTTTTAAAATGTAATTAATTTTTTATTTTTAATATAATTTTATATTTATATTTTGATTTTTATTTTAATAATATAAATAAATTTCTTTTATTTATATTAATATGTTATTTTTTATATTTGTGGTCTTTTGTGTAAGGTTTGACTATGAAACAATAAGTAAAAATTACTAATTTATTACTTATTGTACTCTGAATGTCCTTATAAAATGAATAAATAAGATTAAAATAATAATAATAATAAAGAAATATTATTATTATGGCGTAAAATTATTATATTATTAAATAAATATAATAATATAATTCATATTATATAAAAATATAATATTATAAATAATATATTCATATAAAATAATTAATATATTATAAAGCTCTTTATTATTGTTACCAACAAATAATAAAGGCGTAAAAAATTGTTTTTTATAAATAAAAAACAATTAATAACAATAATATTACTAATATTAAAGTTATAAATTAATATAAATACTATTTATATTAAATAAGAATTATTATGAATAATAATAAGAGAGAAATTATTATAATAAGATGAAATAACCTACTTTTAACACTTAAGATAATAATTTTGAGTTATTTTACGCCAAAAGAATATAATACAACCTTTTCAAATTGTATTTACAATAAAACTAAAGAGAATTTACTAAATTTCTTGATTTTACGTGGAAATGAGCTTTTTTAGAGAGATTTATAGCAAAAACAATTAAAGAATTGATTTAATCACGTAAAAATGGTGATTAATAACAATATGGTCTTTGGTCTTTAAGAATATAAGAGTTTTATATTTAAAGAATAAAGAAATTACCTTTTACTTAATTGATTTAATGTTTTTGATGCGTCTGAGGGGTAAATAGAGTAAAAAGAGCTCTATTTATAGTAAATACCTCCCTCCTAGAGTCCAACAGGCTTCTAGTAGACGTGTACTGATCATATCCACTGGAATTGATCAATATTTTAAGGTTTGAGGGTGATTACATCATGATCAAACCATATTACATCATTATTACACCATTATTTAGAGTTATCACTATAACTCTAAATGTGATGACATCAGAGGCTTGGCAGAACCCCAAATTTCGTGGATTTTATTAGTTTTAATCATAAACTAATAGTATTCACCAATTGTATCACTATTAAGACTGTTAAACTTAATTTAAGGTTACAGTGTGTGATCATAACAGCTCAATTTAAGCTCAAACTTTGATCCTCAATAACTTTTAAGGTTTTCACGCTACAGCAATTCAGAGAGTGAATTCTGATAGCCTGACATAACCCTATTATGCTGCCAAGAGCTTTTCATTACATCATCAAAACTCTAATTTTGATGATTTTTCTTGTAACTCATCTTTTCTGTCGAAATTCAATATTTTAAACTTCAAACCTTGATTTCAGGGGGTTATACCCTGAATTTAATAATAAAAATTACATCATTCTTCACGAATGAACTAGTAGAATCCAACTGTATACTTTTTTTTAAGTTTGGACTACTTTCACAACAAAGTGGTCAACAGCTCTGTTGATTTTTATCAATATTTCCTCATAAGTCTTAACCTTGTTTATAATTTGCAAAATAAAGTTCATATCTGTGTTCTTACAGTAATTACGTGGTAACTTTATTTTTGGTTCATCATTCTAGCATGTATAGTTTAGAAGATATTAGCTATGATCACTGAATATATGCGTTGACCAAAAAAGTGCATATATTCAGGATAATTCCTTAAGTATTGATTTTGGGAATTAGCTTATTAATTGTTTTATATGTGGATTTTTGTGGGGAATCCACTGGTACAATTTATTTCACATGTTGTTTCATTAGTTTCTGAGATAAATAAGTTTTTATGGTTTTTATAAGGTATTATGCCTTATAATTCCTTAAATATTGAATTTACAGATATGCCATAAAAATGGTATATGTGTATTTTTCCATGGGGAATCCAATGGTATAATTTATTTCACATGTTCATTCATTGGTTTTTAAGTTAAACCAATTTTAGTACCAATTTATGGTATTTTTTGTATATTTGAGTAATTATTTTTAGTGTATAATTATTCTAATTAATTTTAATATAATTATATTAAAGGTATAATTATTATTAATCTTTTTTGTGACCTTATTGGATATGTGGTCATATCTCAAAGGCTCACATTCCCTACCACCAAAAAAGATTGTACCACAATCTGATATATGTGATTAGGGTATCATCCACTGTCCTACCTCTTCAATAGACTTTGTTAGTCTTGAAGCTCAATAATGCTTAACTTTTTATTTTTCAGGTTTTCTCTCATGTCTGAACCTTCTTAGTAACTTATCAGCATTTGTTATATCTTTCTCAAGTAGCCATTCATCTTCTTGAGTAGAATTTCTATACCTCACAAGGTATTCCCTTTCTTTTTTGTTTCTTGTCCTTCTTTCTTTAAGGACTTTTACTATTTTCTTTTCCTCTCCTTCTTCCAAGGGGGGAATTTCAAGTGGGGGTTTATTTCTTAGTGGAAATAACTCTTTGTCACTTGAACTGTAAGGTTTTATTAGACTTACAGGGAAAGTTGGGTGTTTGTTCATTAGTTCACCTGTGAGTTCTAATTGCACAGCATTGGGTCCATGGAGTGCTTTTATCATAAATGGTCCTGCAAAGGAATCTTTCAATTTCTTTGGGCCTTTTATGTTATTGAAATTAAGGGTTGATACTAAAACCAAGTCCCCTATTTTGAATTCAGGTGGTTTATGACTTTTATCCCATCTTTCTTTTGCATATTTAAAAGAATCTTGCATGCATCTGTTTGCATGGTGTCTTGCTTTGTCAAGCATTATCTTGAAACTGCTTGCTGTTGGATGTATATCCACTAAGTCCTTTTTGAGGGTATCATAAGGAAGTCTTGGATTCCAACCTTTCTCTAGCATTGCTGGTGTTTTGCCAGTAGAAGAATGGATTGATGTCTTATATGCCAGTTCAAGTGCTGGTATTAGTGTACACCAATCATGGGTAAAACCATCAGAATCTTTGAATTCTAGCCCATATGCACAGAATCTTCTGATCATATCCTCTAGGGTTTGTATCATTCTTTCTGCTAGACCATCAGTTTGAGGATGATAAGCTGTTGAGAATGATAACTTTGTCCCAAACAAGTTATGGAGGTTTGTCCATAATGCTGAAGTGAACTTTGGGTCTCTGTCACTTATAATATTTTGGAATAAGCCTGTGTGGCTAATGACTTTATTCCATATCATTATGGCTGTATCCATAGCTGTGTCATCTTTATGACATGGTAAGAACATGGGAGTTTTACTGTACCTGTCAACTAACACTAGACATGCATTATAACTCCTGTCTCCTCCTGTAGGTAAGGCTGTTACCCAATCCATATGAACTATTTCCCATGGGGATTTTGGTTCTTGGATTTGGATCATCATTCCAAATTTCTTTCCTGTGGCTCTGTTGGCTTTTTGACATCTGTCACAGGTTTGGCAGTACTCTGCAACATCTTTCTTCCAATTTGGCCACCAAGAGCAGGTTTTCACCCTCTCTAGTGTCCTATCTTCTGAGAGATGTCCAGATGCAACACTATCATGACACTCATGTAAAATAGTGTTTATTAGTGTTCTGTCTGTTAAGGCCATAACACATGTGTGTTTTGTTCTATGGTAAAGGATTCCATCAAGGAGGTGAAATCTTCCTTCATCATATGCCTTTTTCCATATTTCATCTAGTTTTGATGAAAGTGATGGATCTTTGCAGTCTTTCATTAGAAGTTGGCTTAAGATATGGCAATTTTTGTCTGTCTTATAGCTTTCTTTAACTTGGTTAAAGAATTCTGTGCCAATGTCTGTAACACATATTCCTTCTATATGGTGCTCTTCTTGTGGTACCCATGCTGGATTGTCAGGGGTATTTGCTAGAGCCCATCTGCTAAGACCATCTGCATTTTTATGAATATTTCCAGATTTATGAACAATAGTCATATTTCCTCTATATTCTTGGATAGCAATTTGCCATCTCAGCATATGTCTATTTGGAGTCTTCATATTCAATAGTGATTTCACAGCATTACAGTCTGTGATTACATCAAATACTGTGCCATCCAAATAATAATGCAGCTTTTCTAAAGCCCACACTAAGCATAAGCATTCCATTTGGCTTGCTCCATACCTTGCTTCTGTTGGCTTTATCTGCCTTGAAATGAAACAAATTGGTCCTTCCACTGGTTTATCATTGATAATTTGTGTTTGGTGAAGTGCAGCACCTAGTCCTTCTCCACAAGCATCAATGTACGGTTTGAAAGGTAGTTTCTAATCTGGCATTAGAAGAAATGGGGCATTTGTTAAGGAATTTTTCAATTCTTCATATGCTTTGACTCTTTCTTCTGTCATCTCATAGACTGTTTGTTGGTCACATAGCTTATACAAGGATTTAGCAATCTTTGCAAAGTCCTTTATATGCTGTCTATAGTAACCAGCAAATCCTAGAAATGATTGCATTTCTTTTTTGGTTTGAGGCATTGGCTTAAGTAGTACTGCTGCTACTTTATTTTTGTCTATGCCTAGACTAAGGCCAGATACTACATGTCCTAGGGCTTTTAATTCACTATATGCAAAATGACACTTTTTCAATGAAATTTTCATATTTACTTGGACTATTTTCTGTAGTACCCTTTCTAGTCTTGTCAGGTGATTTTCCCAAGTTTCTGAGCAAACTATGATATCATCAATGTAGATTATTAACCATCCTTCTGATAATTCTTCAGGAAATATGGTATTCATCATTCTTTGATAATGGGAAGGTGCATTTTTTATCCCAAATGGCATTCTTAAGTATTCAAAAATTCCACAATGGACTATTATTCTTAGTAGTTTCTTGGCATTGTCTGTTAAGACATTTTGATGAAAACCCTTAAGAGCATCCATAGCTGTGATGAACTTAGCTTGTGACAATTGGGTCAATGTGTCATGGATTCTGGGTATTGGATATCTGTCTGGAATGGTATAGGTATTCAGGGCTCTGAAGTCTCCTACCATCCTTGATTTTCTATTATGCCAAGTTATAATGACAGGTGTAGTAACTTCTACTTTCTCATTATGTCCAACCTTTCTTAATACTCCAAGGTCCATTAATTCTTCAATGTGCACCTCTAGGGCTTCTCTAGCTCTTGGACTGGCTGGATAAGCAGGTCTTCTTAATAAAGGTGGGTAAGGTTTTTCTACATTAAGAATTATATCCACTTCATGTCCAATTATGGCACCTAGTGGCTCTTTGTCAGTTGCAAAGGCATTTTTATACTTAAATAAGAGGTCAATCAATTTTTCTTTCATTTTTTCTGTTAATTCTTGATTGAATTCTGCCTCTTTGAGTTGTTCAGATATAAAAAGTTCTTTTTCTGGAATTTTTTCCTCATTCTTAATAACTGTGATTTGTTTTTTGTTATTTAAGAATCCAAACTTTTGTCTTTTATTATCTCCTATGGTAAAATATCTATCCTTTTGGTTGGAGATATCTATACCATAGATTGATAAGTAGTCATTTCCAAGTATGAAATGATTACTAGTACAGTTGTCCATTACTACAAACTCTACTTTGATTCTGACACATTGTGAGGGATGAGGAAAAATTAGTGTTAAATCAATTATTCCAAGGGGCTTCATGCTCTCACTTGCACTACTAAATTTGACACCTTGTATTGGCATAAGTTTTTCTTGCCAGTCTGGGACAATGGTTTTTAAATAACTTTTGACAACACAAGTGCAATATGCTCCTGTATCCAAGTTAACCTTTCCTTCTTGGTTATCAACCATAACAATACTAATACTTGATTTTCCAGCTGTATATCCCATTCCTCTTGCAGGTTTGGTTCTATACATTTTGGCATCTTGTATGTTTTTCAGATTTGTGTCAGATGTTCCAACTTGTGGCAAGTTTGAGTTAACATCCAGTACTTCATAAATTATATCAATATTATTAATTTGTGCATTAATTATATTGATTTCATCACTTTCAGAGCTTTCTGATTCTTCTATCTCTTTTTCAGAGTCAGATTCTTCTTCTTTGTCATTGTGGTTTTCTGTTTCCACAATTTCATTAATCTTTGCTTTTTTAAGGCAATTATTGGCTAAGTGTCCAATACCTCCACATTTATGGCATTTTCTTTGCTCATTATTGTTGGATGTATTGGGTTTAAAGGATTCTTTTGATTTATCTTTCTTGATAAATGGTTTATTTGGGCTTTTAATGTCCAATTTTTTCCAAGTCCTGCCAATTTTTGTTCTTGTCACTATATCTTCTAGTGCATTTATATACTCTTCTGTGGAGCATGGTTCTATACACCTGCTTCTTAGGGCATGTTCTAGTTCCCCTCCACATTTTTTAAGTATTTTCATATGCACCATCTTTTGTGACATTTCTGGGTACAGTGCATTAAGTCTTTCAACTTGTTTTAGGAACCAAGTTAAAGGTTTATCTTTCTCAGGGTCAAAGAAAGAGTTTTCAAATGCATTTTCTATCTTATACCTCCAGGCATCATTTGCCCACTTGGTGATTATTTCTTGTTTCCACCAAGACCAGGTATTTTTACCATTTGTTTGTCTTATGCCATAATACCATCTTTTTGCAGATTTCTCAAACAATGAATGTAATCTTGCAGTGATTAATTCATCTGGTATGGCATAGTCTTCTTGTAACATGTCAATTGTTTTAATAAATGACATGTGGTCATATTCACCTTCTCCTGTGAATGTTGGCCATTCCTTCAATTGAGGTGCTTCCTTCATTAAGACTTGGTTATTGTCTTGGTGACTCAAGTCTGTTATGAAAGGATTTGACAATTCCTCTTTTGTTTTTACAGGGCTTCTTATATGGGAAAATGGTGTTGATAACTTTGGCATATTTATATTAGCCTCATTAATTTTATCCATTTTTTCTGTAATAAGCCTTATTTCACTTTGAATATCATCTTTTAGATGCATTCTTGCTTCATCACTTTTTTCCACATGGTCCAAAAGTAATTTTTGGTGTGATGAAGTCTTTTCTTCAGATTTTTCTACAGAAATACTTAATTTATTTAATTTTTCTGTAAGGTTGTCAATACTCACATCATAATTGATTGTCAAAGTCTTGTCTTTGATATCTTTTATGTATTTATACAATTCTTGTTGTCCTTGTATTAATTTTTGAGTATTGTCAATTAAATTCTTTGGTTTATTATTTTCAACAATAAACTTAATGTTGTCAATTTCTTTTTTGTTTTGTACAACAATTTTTGTTAAAGAAGATAAATTGTTATTTATTTCTTGTAGTGATAATAAACTGTCTTTAATTTCTTTTAGAGGTAATATACTATTTTTAATTTCTGTTGAAGTATTTACAAAATCTTTGGACAAGGTTATTTCTTTGGGAAATGAGGTTGTCTCATTCTTTGTTCTTCCTTGTCCTTGAATTCCATCAAGGTTCTGGCCATGTTGAAGACATTGTCCATGGCATCCTTTTGGATTCTTGGGATTCTGTAGCTTGGGGAATATGGTTTCCTCCAATGCTTTTTCTTGTTCTTCTTCCCTTCTTGGGGAAGTGGGTTGACTTGAGGCTTGCTGGTAGAAGCTACTGGGGCTTCTTCCTTGGTTGCCTCCCTCTTTTTGGCATGATAATCCTTGATTTTTTTGATTTGAGGTTTGGATGACAGTGGATTCCATCCATTGGAGTATCTCACTATCTCCTCCTCTTTGAGGAACTTTTTCAGGATGTGCCAGGAGTTCATCACTCCTTGGTGTATTTGAGGCAGCATTTCCCAGTCTTTGTCCTTGTATACTGTGTAATACTGCTTGTACTGGCTCATGTAGATGTCTATCTGAGCCCTCTGAATGTGATTTGTACCTGTTTGAGTTACTCATACTTAGTTCTAATTCAGGCTCAGATATCATGGGCATTTCTGGGACTTGCCTTTGGGATAAGGCACTTCCTTGTGTGGATTCTGTTCCACTGGGGATATTGCCCTTTCTTTTCCCTTTTGAGGGATCAATTCTACTTCTGAGTCCAGCTCCATCTGATTGGATGGAGTATTGGGAACCTCTTCTGGTAGTCATAATTAAAGAATAAGAAAAAATAAAAGTATTTTAGAATAAAATTCTTTTATGGCAATTTAAAAAAAGAGGTGCTCACCTTCAGAGTCTTGAATGGTGGGCCCTGGAAAGTCTAATTTCTTAGCTTTCTTTCTTTTGGTAATAACTGGTGTTGGAGAACTTTGACAAGTTTCTTCCACCAATCTCTCAACAGTAGCTTGGTTGTCTTCTGTTGGGTTATCTTCAAACACTAAAAAAGACAAATAAATATAAGTCTTTTTTATAAGAAGTGTTATTTTTGGCAAGATATGGCAATTTTCCACGTAGAAATTGCTTTTATATCTTTTAAAAAAAATGAAATAAATAAAGAAATGAATAAAAATGAATAAAAATAACTTTTTTTATTGGTTTTTAATATTTTTTAATATTTTTTATGTATATTTTTATTTTTAAAGAATAAAATAAAAAATGAATATGATTCTTATAAAATTAAATTATAATAAAAATTATTTTTAATTTATAAATTATCTTTTTTAATCACTAGAGTCACTCAAAGAAAGTTCTTGTAAGTCTAAGGATGTGAAAAACCACGTGTAAGACAGTACAATTGCTTTCCAAATAACTCAATAGCTTTTAAAATCAATAAAATATAAAATTATTATATAATTTTATGATTATAAATATAATTTATTATGGATAAACCCAAATAGAATCTTTTTAAAGGTCTTTTAAGTAAATATCACGGCCAGGCACCCAAATGTAAGGTTTGACTATGAAACAATAAGTAAAAATTACTAATTTATTACTTATTGTACTCTGAATGTCCTTATAAAATGAATAAATAAGATTAAAATAATAATAATAATAAAGAAATATTATTATTATGGCGTAAAATTATTATATTATTAAATAAATATAATAATATAATTAATATTATATAAAAATATAATATTATAAATAATATATTAATATAAAATAATTAATATATTATAAAGCTCTTTATTATTGTTACCAACAAATAATAAAGGCGTAAAAAATTGTTTTTTATAAATAAAAAACAATTAATAACAATAATATTACTAATATTAAAGTTATAAATTAATATAAATACTATTTATATTAAATAAGAATTATTATGAATAATAATAAGAGAGAAATTATTATAATAAGATGAAATAACCTACTTTTAACACTTAAGATAATAATTTTGAGTTATTTTACGCCAAAAGAATATAATACAACCTTTTCAAATTGTATTTACAATAAAACTAAAGAGAATTTACTAAATTTCTTGATTTTACGTGGAAATGAGCTTTTTTAGAGAGATTTATAGCAAAAACAATTAAAGAATTGATTTAATCACGTAAAAATGGTGATTAATAACAAGATGGTCTTTGGTCTTTAAGAATATAAGAGTTTTATATTTAAAGAATAAAGAAATTACCTTTTACTTAATTGATTTAATGTTTTTGATGCGTCTGAGGGGTAAATAGAGTAAAAAGAGCTCTATTTATAGTAAATACCTCCCTCCTAGAGTCCAACAGGCTTCTAGTAGACGTGTACTGATCATATCCACTGGAATTGATCAATATTTTAAGGTTTGAGGGTGATTACATCATGATCAAACCATATTACATCATTATTACACCATTATTTAGAGTTATCACTATAACTCTAAATGTGATGACATCAGAGGCTTGGCAGAACCCCAAATTTCGTGGATTTTATTAGTTTTAATCATAAACTAATATTATTCACCAATTTTATCACTATTAAGACTGTTAAACTTAATTTAAGGTTACAGTGTGTGATCATAACAGCTCAATTTAAGCTCAAACTTTGATCCTCAATAACTTTTAAGGTTTTCACGCTACAGCAATTCAGAGAGTGAATTCTGATAGCCTGACATAACCTTATTATGCTGCCAAGAGCTTTTCATTACATCATCAAAACTCTAATTTTGATGATTTTTCTTGTAACTCATCTTTTCTGTCGAAATTCAATATTTTAAACTTCAAACCTTGATTTCAGGGGGTTATACCCTGAATTTAATAATAAAAATTACATCATTCTTCACGAATGAACTAGTAGAATCCAAGTGTATACTTTTTTTTAAGTTTGGACTACTTTCACAACAAAGTGGTCAACAGCTCTGTTGATTTTTATCAATATTTCCTCATAAGTCTTAACCTTGTTTATAATTTGCAAAATAAAGTTCATATCTGTGTTCTTACAGTAATTACGTGGTAACTTTATTTTTGGTTCATCATTCTAGCATGTATAGTTTAGAAGATATTAGCTATGATCACTGAATATATGCGTTGACCAAAAAAGTGCATATATTCAGGATAATTCCTTAAGTATTGATTTTGGGAATTAGCTTATTAATTGTTTTATATGTGGATTTTTGTGGGGAATCCACTGGTACAATTTATTTCACATGTTGTTTCATTAGTTTCTGAGATAAATAAGTTTTTATGGTTTTTATAAGGTATTATGCCTTATAATTCCTTAAATATTGAATTTACAGATATGCCATAAAAATGGTATATGTGTATTTTTCCATGGGGAATCCAATGGTATAATTTATTTCACATGTTCATTCATTGGTTTTTAAGTTAAACCAATTTTAGTACCAATTTATGGTATTTTTTGTATATTTGAGTAATTATTTTTAGTGTATAATTATTCTAATTAATTTTAATATAATTATATTAAAGGTATAATTATTATTAATCTTTTTTGTGACCTTATTGGATATGTGGTCATATCTCAAAGGCTCACATTTTGGGTATATGAAATTACCTCTAAGGCTCACACCCACTTTTGTCCACATGTTAGAATGTTTTCCTTTTATAATTAGTTCAAACACTGTTAAACCAATCAATGAAAGATTCTAACCACCCTTCTTCAATCATTTTAAAGATTTTAACCACGTGAAAGAATCATTATAATTACTGTTTGTAACTCTTATAATTGTTTTTACCCCATGAACCACCCCATGATTGAATTCAAGCAGCTTTCATCACTGTTAACTTTTTCGTTTTGTTTTCAAATTCACTCTGGTCACTTTTGGGAATTTTTTATCTTTAAAATATCTTTTGAAAAATTTTGTTCTTTAATTAATTGCTGCAGTTCTTCGCTCAATTAATTCCAATTGAAATTTCTCTTGAAAAAATTCCTTTTGTAGCCTTAAATATGCCTTGTAGATTATTTTTGGTAAAACAATAAATCTTTTTAATAGATTTTTTTTATACTTATAAAGTTTAAAACAAAAATTGGCATTTTTTCTCTTAAAAATACTTTTTGATATTATTCTTAATCATTTTTTACCTTATACAAATTTCGAGGACAGGAAAAGTACTTGATTTTTATTGAAAGTTTCATATTCACACCTTAAAGGTTTCCTCATCATGCTCTTCAATTCCTCCATAGTACAACTGTTGAAAACAGTTATAATACAGGAAAATAATAAGGTATAATTTTAATTTTAATTATTGTAACCCAACAGGTAAAGCTGCATCCAGTGCCCTCAACAGTGCTCACCACCACTATTCCTCAAAATTAAAGGCCTGAATATTCTTTTATTAACTCTTATTATCATTAATAAACTTTTTATTACCATTGTAACCATTTCACAGTCATAGTTAAAGCTTGTAAATAGCTATTCATAAGCTTCATCATAGACTCAACCTGACATTTTGGGGGCCTGGCTGTTTTTTTATTTTTGGACCTTTTTTACGCATAAAAGTGAGTTTTTCTTATTTTCTTTGATTTCTGACATTTTGTTTCTTTTTTTAGGTGTAATTTTAGTAAAAAATAAATTATAATACATATCTTATATTTATTTTTTGAGTGGTATATGTTATATACCACTGTGTCATTTATCTTTTAATTGCCTTGTTGTGTGGCTGATTATAATTTAATCACCACAAAATCTTTATTTTTGGTGTGTTCCACATATCAAAACATTTTAAGCCATCAATACTGTTTATTTGCCAATTAAAACCAACACCTATTACTGGAAAAACAACAGTATTAGAGGCATGGTTGGGTATATTGATAACCTCAATTGCCCTTCAACAGAACCACTTTTTGATTATACTTTCTAATTCCAAGTTTATCTGCGAGATACTGGCATACAAACAGTGTACCAGATATCAATAAGCTGTGCATCTAATGCTTCATTGTTAATTTCAATTGAACTTTCATAATACAAGGAATGATATAGAAATATATTGCCCAGAGGCCATTGTTAGACATGCAAACAGCCTCTGAATAATTGTTAAATGAAGTCAAGACCTCTTTCTTCTGCTTGATTCAGTGGAAGAAAACTACATCCCACTTGTGAGCCAGTCACAGGCCAACATACCAGTGACACCCTCAGAACCAGAGGGACAAGGGCAAAGGGAAGTGGCACTGTGAAGGCCTTATCACAGCTCAAATTTGGACACCAATTGCCACTCAGAGAAATAGAAAACCACAAAAAGCTGCATCAATACAAGTGAAACCAACCTCAAACACTTTTACAGGGAAGAATACAATCATTAACCGAGTTGTAACCACTAAAGCCAAATTTCCAAAAGCAGTACACAGGAAATTGGTACAAAGCACAGTCAAAGGTAAATACCCCAAGAAAATTGAGTGGTTTACTTCTTCCAAACACTGATATGTCATCTGTAAACCTCATAAAACTTGGCTTCAATAGGAACCAGCAATAGTACAGAGAAGGCTTGTCCAGAACCAGAATACCTGGAGGAGGATACCTTGGGTCACTGTGGTAGATGGCAAGACATTGAGGGAAATCATACCCACTCAGCCATTCACATTTCAATTCAGCAGAAACCTCAGACCAGAGGACTGGAAGGATATGAATCAAGTTTTTCAGCTCCACCAACTCCTCAAAGACCTTTTTCAATGGAGAATGGACAACAAGAGTTTCAAGCTCGCATCCCACTGGGAAGAACTTGGAACAAGTTCCCAGAAGATATGTCTCAAATAGAGAGACTTCAAAGACCTTATGGTAATCACCAAAGTTGGAATTCCACCAGGACATTCAGACTCCTGGAGGCGAGGGCAAACAGGATAAGGGAGAATCAAGCCTCTATAAAACCCATAGAAGAACAGCTGACCCAGACAGGGCATAATCAGATTCCTTCACACTCACATGGAGTAGGCCAAAACAGCTCTCCAGTGGCTTCACACTATTCAGGAACCAGCAGAACAGTGGTCAAGAGTCACTATTCTTCACAATACCAGGTAGTTTCCAGGAGAAGAAAAGGAGAAAAGGGCAAAAACAAGACCTCTTTCAACCAAAGGCAGAAAGAGTCAGACCCAATGATCCAGAAGCTGTTGGAATTGGTGAAAGAAGTACACAAGAACCAGAAATAGTTTTACATACTACTAGAATAAGTAGCCCCATTAATAGAAATATTACCCCCACTAAGATTGAAAATAATGTTGTTACACCTTAGAGTAGGTTGAAAAGTGATACACTTTAGTTAAAAATGTCCAAATTTTCTGAGCAAACGCAAAAGAAGTTTTCAGAACTCCAAGCAAGCCATGAGAGGATGAAAAAATTAACAGCTTCCATGCACAAAATTGTCCAAATTCTTCAAGAGGGACATGCTCAATTGAGCAAAGCCTCTGAAGAGACTATCAAAAGACTTAATCAAGTCTTTGGAGAACAACATCGCAGCAAAAGGGACAGTGATTGTCTGGATCAAGACATAAACAAACTTTTTAATGTCTACCATAACATGAAGCCCCAATGTCAGCCTGTGACTCAAAACCAGAGCACAAGCATGACAGCCAAAATACCATAAACCAATGGTATAGCCAAGATACCACCAAAACATCGAGCTGAGCCAAATAAGCTCAAAAGGTCTCAAAAGAAAGAGGAAACTCACCTCTTTCTGAAAATATAAGTCCCATCACCATAGGACAAGAAATAACAAAGTTATTCCTGCTCAAAGTTATTTCTGAGCATAAACCTTAATTTTTACCTCTCATCTAAAATCTAGAAGGAGAGGCTTAACCCCATCAAATGGGTACTCAAAATAAAGCTCTGAGCCAGGGCTATCCAATGGTACCAGCCAAAGTGAGCTCGCACCAATATTACTGGAGTAATGGTCAATTTCAGGCCAAATAAGGGTGAACAAAACATTCACCTCTCATCTAACTTCTACAGTTTTAGTGTGGGATACCTGACGTGGGGTATTTTTGGAAAGAGCACAATCAGGGCTATCTGATGGTGTCATCCATTTCCCAATAGCTCAACTAGAACAAAAGTTATGGGGCAAACAAGCTCAATACAGCTTTTTGCCCAAAACACGCAAATGTACAAAAATCTTGTACATGGGATAACTTTGCCATATTTAATGATACCCGTATCAAATGAGGTACCATTGTGTAGAGCACATACAGGGCTACACACAGAACCAATTTTGAGGTTGATATCTCAAGAATTGACAACGTTATGGCTGTTTTAGGGTCAAAATCCAACCTGCTGTCATATACAGCCTTACCAAGGGATAATATCCCATAACCATGAATATGAGGTGTCAAATAGACAAAGAAACATGTTCTTACTTCAATACCTCATATTTCAGTCAATACTGGGGTCCCATACCATTTCTGTACAGCATTCTAGGCGTCATACATGTCAGAATCAGGCTGTGAGGTCCCCAGATGAAAATTTTCACCCTGTATTGGTGAAAACCGCCCAGATGTGGTTTCAAAACCACATCTGAGCCCAATACAGGCTATACAGGCTGTTTGCAAACCACAAGCCAGTACTAGAAAGTGAAAAAATCTTCACTTCCTCTACGTGGAAAGGTCTAGCACCCTTTCCACCCCATTTCAGGATAAAAAGGAGGCTTTTCACTGCCAGAATAGCTTTCCTCATCTTGCTCTTGAATAACCTACGTAGTAAACTGTCAAAAACAGTTTTACTCCTTGTTAATAATCAGGTATACTCTTAAATAAAAAGTATTGTAGTCTTTATTATTGTAACCCAACAGGTAAAGCTGCACCCAGGGCTTTCAATAGCGCTCACCACCACTATATCTCTATAGTAAAGCCCTTAATATCTTAATTTAAATCATTCATTATCAACTTTATCATCATTTAAAAGATATTTCTTTGTGCCACATAAATACTTATATACACCTTTATCATAGACTCATCCTGACACCCAACCACAAGGCCATGTTATGAATAATCCATATTACCAAGAGGATATCAAACCAGATGGCATATTGGTGAATATAGCAAGATCTCCATCTCAATACCAGGATGGAGACAATATGTCCTCTTCTGAGGAGGAAGCTGTAAAACAGCTTCCAGAGGCCTCAATCTGGCCCAAATTCTCTGGCACATGAGAATATGATCACATGAAGATAATTGATTATATTGATGGATTCTTCATTGATTTACCAAGCATTCAAGATTACTGGATTACTTCTAGACTCAATACAGCATTCAAAGGACATGCTAGTATTTGGTACACAGAAATGAAAGAAATCCATGGCAGGAGAAACTGGCAATGGTGGGAGAGTCAAATCACCCAAAAGTATATTACTGATACTTGGATATGGCAAAAGACCATTTCATTTGAAAATGACAAGTATTATCTGTATAAAGATCCATATGAATGGTGTCTTAGACAGTCTAAAACACTTAAAGCCAGTGAGCCTCAGATTAACATTCAGCTGCGGAATCAGAAACTCCTGACACAAATGCCTTGAGAACTAGAGCATGCAGTAAAATTCAGATGTAACCAAAGCTGCCCTCTAGATGACATTTCAAACACCTTCCAAGATTTAAGGAAAATAACAAATATAGTGGAATATTCCCAATATAAAAGCAGTGATTTCAGAGAAAAACAAGCTTTCAGGGTGGAGTTCAAAGAAAAACTCAGAGAAATAGTGGCAGAAGTGACTAAGAAGAATAATTCTTGTCACGAATATGGTTCAACAGACAATTATGCCAATAACTGTCCCATGGCAAAGAATAAAGTCTATACTGTTGAGAAAGTCACAGAGGAGTAATTCCCCACAGAGGATTCTGAATCAGACTCTATGGGTGATGCCATCAGAGAACAATCTGATAAAGAACAAGATGCAAAAGAGAGATTTCTAGTGGAGTACCAAGAAGAAAAACCACTAGAAATTCAGGAAATACAGTTAAAAGCAGGCATGCACAAGACACTGCAAACAAAAACTTGTGTAAACACACATAAGATGCACAAAAATTCCTAGTTACACCAACTGAAGGAATGGCATACATACATGGGACAGCCACAAAAATGATTGTTTGCATTGAGAATGCTTAACACCCATTGATCATTGACAGTGGGTCACACTGCTCCATAGTAGCCAGAATATATCTGGCAAGCCACTTCCAAAATTGGGAAAAACAACTCTTGCCAACCAGTGCACAGAACTTCAAGAGTGCATCAGGGAAGATGACATCCATTGGGACAATTTTCAAAGAGACAATTATACCCCACAAGAAAGGTAATATCAGACTCAATCCAGACTTTGTTGTACTTGAAGATTCCCACATCCAAGGGTTTTTCTTGGGAACAGACTGCCAGAGGATGTATGGCATTGATATTTACAAAAGTAAAAATAGTCATATTACTATTTGTACAAACAAGGAAGAGAAATTTTCACTTCACATATACCATATATCTTCCTGTGAGCCTCTATAATAATTACTGAATGGGTTCATGGAGGACCAATTAAGCACTACCCTCACCAGTAAAGAGAAACTTGATTTTCTGAAGATGCTGAGGAAAAATAGACCAGCATTTGCCATTGGTGAAGAACTATTAGGCAAAATCAGAGGCCATGATATATAATTATTTCTGGATGTGGAAAGACCCTATCCACCCATGCTAAGAAGACCTCCATGCCCAGAAAGTCTGGAAACTAGGAAGGAAATTGAGAAACACATCAATGAATACCTAGAAATGGATGTCATTTGGAAGATAGGATGCAATGAAGTATTGTAAATTACCAATCATGTCCTTATCACTGGTAATGATGGAAAATCTAAGCTGTGTGGGGACTTCACAGCTTTGAATAACTACACAAAAGCTGACAGAACCCTATACCAAGGATACCTCATTCCCTAGGCAAACTGGCAATAGCCAAATACATAACAAGATATATTTTATGAAAGATTTCCACCAGAAAGGAGTTAAACCAAACCCCATGAAACTACACAGAATAATATGCCATATGGGAATATATGAGTACACCAGGATTACATTTGGCATCAAAAATGAACCAGCCCACTTCCAAAGGATGATTGACACAATATATCAAGAAGAAATATTGGAAGGCTGGATGGTAGTATATATTGATGACATAATTATATACTCAGAGACATGCGAAGACCATGTGCAGTACATAGAGAGAGTACTTAGTAATTGCACACCCATTAATCTTAAAATTTCACGTAAAAAGTGAAATTTGGGCCAACAAAAATTACTGGCACTGGGACACAAAGTCCCAAGTCTTAGTCTGGCAATTGACCAGAACAAAGTAGCAGCAGTCCTGAAAAAGCCAGTACCAAGAAAAATCAAAGAGAACAAATCTTTCCTTGGGTTGGCTAGCTACTACAAAGACAACATCAAATTACTTGGCCCACATAACTAGTAGTTTGTACAAGTTATGTTCAAAAGATGTGTTTTTGAAATTACCAAGGAAAGGAGGGATGCATATGAGAGGATAAAACATGAACTCACAAATGCACCTGTACTCATCTTTCCTGACTTTGATATACCATTGAAGTTATACATAGATGCACCATGTAGCCACGGCTTGAGAGCTGCCCTTCACCAAAGACAAATTTTAGATGGTGAACCAAGACAGGGAGTGCTATGCTACCTCTTTAGGCAACTGAAATATTCAGAATCCAGGTATGGGACCACCCAGACTGCATTTCTATGCTTAAGCTGGGCTCTACAGAAACTCCAATATTTTTGGAAGGCGAAGTCTTTGAAGTCTTCACAGACTGCATGGCCTTGGAATCCTTACTGAACATGAATACTACCAATAGACACATGCTGAGGTGGAAAATAGCCATCCAAGAGTATAGAGGCAATATGACCATCATATACAAAGAATGAAAAAGCCACACCAATTCATATGGCCTCAGCAGATGGCCACTGGAAATTGTCAAAAGCAATCCATCCCATGAAACTGAAGTAGAAGCCAAGATTCCTATCCATCAAATAGAGATATATAGGGGGAAGAGCTTCAGACTTTATGAATGGGAACCAGGAAATGGTACCCCAGACAGTGGAGACACTGGATCGGAAGGAACCTAACCTCCCATAATGGGAATAAGTACCTCAGAACTGCATAATGAGTTCTTCAATGCAGTAAGGAAGACATATTCTAAACACAAATAGTGTGGCATATTGTTGCAACTCCTTCAACAGAAATACAGGATCCCAGAGCAGAAATACGGGTTAGGGACCCCTGGTTGAGGGACTATAAGGACAACAAGTTTTTACTTATAAATTGCCTGGTCTACCATAGAAATCATCACACAAGTGCACTAAAAGTAGTACACAGGGACCATATATCCCTGATCCTGCAAGAATGTCATGAATGCCCATATATGGACACATGAGTGAAGACAGGACCAAGGAAAGGGTAGCAAGAACAGCTTGGTGGCCAAAATGGGAACAAGATTTGAGTGAATATATCATCACATGTGAAAGATGCCAGAAGGCCAACAGAAAACATGGGGAAGGGTATGGCCTACTAAAACATATAGAAGAACCCAAAAAACCATGGGAAACCATTGGCATGGACTTGGTTACAGGACTTGTCCCAGTAGGCAAAGAAAACTTCAATACCTGCTTAATTGTAAGGTTTGACTATGAAACAATAAGTAAAAATTACTAATATTTTACTTATTGTACTATGAATGTCCTTATAAATGAAATAAATAAGATAAGAATAATCATAATAATAAAGAATTATTATAATTATAGCGTAAAATAATTAAATTATTAAATAAATGTAATAATATAATTTATATTATAAAAAATAATATATGTAAAATAAATATATTAATATAAGATAATTAATATAATTAAAAGCACTTTATTATTATTACCAAGTAATAACAAAGGTGTAAAAAAAAATTTTATTAATAAAAAACAATTCATAACAATAATATTACCAATATGAAAGCTATAAGTTAATATAAATACTATTTATATTAATTATAGAATTATTACAAGTAATAATAGAGAAATAACCTACTTTTGATACTTAATATAATAATTTTGAATAAATTTACGCCTATAAATGTAAATAAAACTTATTTAAATTGTAGTTACAATACAATTTAAGAGAAATTACAAATTTTCTTGATTTTACATGGGATTGAGGTTTTGAAGAGAATTTTAGACAAAGCAATTAAATAATTTTAATAATCATGTCAAAGATGAGGATAATTATAAGATTACCTTTGGTATTTAATTCTATGATAGTTTTATATATAAAGAATAAAGAAATCACCTTTTTCTTTAAGAATTTAATGCTTTGTAACTGTCTGAGGGGAAAACAGAGTAAAAAGAGCTCTATTTATGGTAAATACCCCCCTCCTAGAGTCCAGAAGGCTTTTAGTAGACGTTCACTGATCATATCCACTGGAATTGATCAATATTTTAAGGTTTAGTGATGATTACCCCATTATGAAACCATCTTATTTCATTATTACACTATTATTTAGAGTTATCACTATAACTCTAAGTTTGATGACGTCAAGGCTTGGAAGAACCCCAAATTTTGTGCATTTTATTAGTTTCCATCATAAACTAACAGTATTCACCAATTTTATCACTCATATGAGTGTTAAACTTAATTTAAAGTTACAGTGAGTGATCATAAATGATCAAATGAAGCTCAAACTTTGATCCTTAATAACTTTAAGTTTTACATTCTACAGAAATTCAGAGAGTGAATTCTAATAGCTTGGAATAACCTAATTATGCTGCCAAGAGCATTTCATTACATCATCAAAACTCTATTTTTGATTATTTTTCTTGTAACTCATCTTTTCTGTCAAAATTTAATATTTTAAACTTCAAACCATGATTTCAAGGGGTCATACTGTCAGCCTGTGACTCAAAACCAGAGCACAAGCATGACAGCCAAAATACCATAAACCAATGGTATAGCCAAGATACCACCAAAACATGGAGCTGAGCCAAATCAGCTCAAAAGGTATCAAAAGAAAGAGGAAACTCACCTCTTCCTGAAAATATAAGTCCCATCACCATAGGACAAGAAATAACAAAGTTATTCCTGCTCAAAGTTATTGCTGAGCATAAACCTTAATTTTCAACTCCCATCTAAAATCTAGAAGGAGAGGCTTAACCACATCAAATGGGTAATCAAAATGAAGCTCTAAGCCAGGGCTATGCAATGGTACCAGCCAAACTGAGCTAGCTCCAATATCTCTGGATTTATGGTCAATTTCAGGCCAAATAAGGGTGAACAAAACATTCACCTCTCATCTAACTTCTACAGTTTTAGTGTGGGATACCTGAAGTGGGGTGTTTTTGGAAAGAGCACAATCAGGGCTATCTTATGGTTTCATCCACTTCCCCATATACAGCCTTATCATGGGATAATATCCCATAATCATGAATATGAGGTGTCAAATAGACAAAGAAGCATGTTTTTACTTCAATACCTCATATGTAAGTCAATACTGGGGTCCCATACAGTTTCTGTACAGCATTCTACATGTCAGACATGTCAGAATCAGGCTGTGAGGTCCCCCGATGAAAAGTTTCACCCTGTATTGGTGAGAACTTCCAAGATGTGGTTTCAAAACCACATCTGAGCCCAATACAGGTTATACAGGCTGTTTGCAAACCACAATCCAGTACTAGAGAGTGAAATAATCTTCACTTCCTCTACGTGGAAATGTCTAGCACCCTTTCCACCCCATTTCAGGATAAAAACAAGGCATTTCACAGCCAGAATTGTCTCCTCATCCTGCTCTTGAATACCCTATGTAGTAAACTGTCAAAAACAGTTTTACTCTTGGGTAATAAACAGGTATACTCTTAATTTAAAGTATTGTAGTCTTTATCATTGTAACCCAACAGGTAAAGCTGCACCCAGGGATTTAAACAGCGCTCACCACCACTATATTTATCATAGTAAATCCCCCATGTTATTAAATTAAATCCATCTTTAACCCTTATAAAACATTTTTAAACTATTTTCCACGTGTCACAGTCATGGGTTTAGTTGTAAATAGTTCTATTACCTCTTCAACATAGATTCATCCTGACACATACCTTGAATATTATAATTCAAAATACATACTTCTTCAAAAATGAACTAGAAGAATCCAACTTTCTCCTTTTTTTTCAAGTTTGGACCACTTTCCCAAGAAAGTGGTCAACAGCTCTGTTGATTTTAATCAATAATCCCTCACCGGTTTTAACCTTGTTTAAGACTTGTGAAATAAACTTCATTCTGTATTCCTACATTAATTACGTGATGACTTTATTTTTGGTACATCACTCTATCATGCATATTTCAAAAGATATTAGCTAAAATCCTTGAATATATGTGTTGACCAAAAAAGTGCATATATTCAGCTTAACTCCTTAAGTATTGACTTTGGATATTAGCTTATTCATTGTTTTATATGTGGATTGTTATAGAGGATCCAATGGTACCATTTATTTTACATGTTGTTTCATTTATATCTGAAATAATTAAGGATTTGTGTTTTTTATAAGGTATTATTACTTATAACTCATGAAATATTGACTTTACAGATATCCCATAAAAATGGTATATGTGTATTTTACCATGGGGAATCCAATGGTATAATTTATTTCACATTTTTATTCATTGGTTTTTAAGTTAAACCAAGTTTTATGCCAATTTATGGCATTTTTGTATTTTTAAGGTAATTATTTTCAATGTATAATTATTTTAAATATTTCTTGTGACCTTTTTGCGTATGTGGTCATATCTCAAAGGTTCAAATTCCCTACTGCCAAAAAATATTGTACCAAAATCTGATAGGTGTAATTAGGGTATCATTGGTTGTCCTACCTCTTCAATAGACTTCGTTAGTCTTGAAGCTCAATAATGCTGAACTTTTCTATTTTTCAGGCTTTCTTTCATGTCTGAACCTTCTTAGTAGTTTATCAGCATTTGTTATATCTTTCTCAAGTAGCCATTCATCTTCTTGAGTTGGATTTCTATACCTTACAAGGTATTCTCTTTCTTTTTTGTTTCTTGTCCTTCTCTCTTTAAGGACTTTTACAACTTTATTTTCTTCTCCTTCTTCCAAGGGGGGAATTTCAAGTGGGGGTTTATTTCTCAGTGGAAATAACACCTGTTCACTTGAGCTGTAAGGTTTTATCAGGCTTACAGGGAAAGATGGGTGTTTGTTCATTAATTCACCTGTGAGTTCCAATTGCACACCATTGGGTCCATGAAGTGCTTTTATCATAAATGGTCCTGCAAAGGAGTCTTTCAATTTCTTTGGACCTTTTATGTTATTGAAATTAAGTGTTGATACTAGGACCAAGTCTGCTATTTTGAAGTCAGGTGTTTTATGACTTTTATCCATCCTTCCTTTGCATATTTGAAAGAATCTTGCATACATCTGTTTGCATGGTGTCTTGCCTTGTCAAGCATTATCCTAAAGCTTCTTGCTGTTAAATTGGCATAAAACTTGGCTTACCTTAAAAGCTGTGAGCCTTAGAGGTAATTTCATATACCCAAAAGACCACAAATATAAAAAATAACATATTAATATAAATAAAATAAATTTATTTATATTATTAAAATGAAAATAAAAAATATAAATATAAAATTATATTAAAAATAAAAAATTAATTATAATTTAAAAATAAAAATACATTAAATTTTGTAAATATAAAATTACATTTATACTTGAAAAAATTAAGTAAAAATGAAATTTTAACAAAATTGTGAAAAAATAAATAAATTTGGAAAAAAGTTAAATAAAATTTATTATAACTTTTTATCCAATAAATAAACATATAAAATTTATTTCACCATTGGATTCCTCATAAAAAATCAGGTGGGGTCACCTCTGAGTGAAATTGTTGTAACTCAACTCTAAATAAGCTTAAATTAAGTTTTTAGTATTTTCAATACAAAAGTTGAAAATCCTCAAAACCTTAATTTAATTCACACCACATGTGGTGTTAACCATCAATTTTTGTGTTAAAATTGAGGTGTTGTGTTTAGTTTAGAAGTTATGAGGAATTGAAGTATTTTCAATTGAATTCAATTGAAATGTCAAAATGTGCGCGTGTATTACATAAGTGAACTTTGATTTACATATGAGGTGTCAATTATTACTGTATTGTACTGTACAATTGAATTGAATTACATATGTAAATTATAAGTATAATACATGATGAGGAATTAAAGGAAAAATAAATTGGAAAGATTAAATTTGGGGGGGAAAAGGAACTCCAGCTCTAAGGGGGAGCTAGACCCCCAAAATCCTTGCTGACAGGCGTGGGATGTCAAAATTCACGCAAAAGTTCATCAATTTTGGCCTGGAATTGAGTTACAGGGTCTGTGGACTCAATTGATGATGAGGTTTTGATACCAACTGGGGTAGTTTTAGCTGTTGCCAAGAGGGTAAAACTACCCTTAAGATAAAACCATCATAGTAAAAACAGTTTTAACTGGTTTCTACGTCTCTGAAACACATTCTGACGTGTTTTGAGGGCTCTAGGCCTGGTATTGCTATAGTAATGGCTGATTTAAGGGTCTAAAATGGCTAAAAATGGCTAAAAATGGCTTAAACCAGCCCTTTTTGGTCTAAACCAGGGTTCAATGATGCCATAATTGGCTTTTCTGTTGTCAGACTGTTTTTCACGACTGACAAGAGTAAATTTTACTTTTGGAGTAAGAGAATTGATGGCTATAAAAGAATGTCTTCTTTGCCCCACTTTTCTCTTCGTGTTAGAATCTTTTCCTTTTATTAATTAGTTTAAACACTGTTAAACCAATCAATCAAAGATTCCAACCACCACTTTTAAATCATTTTAATCCTTTTAACCACGTGAAAAAATCATTATAATCATTGTTTGTAACTCTTATAATCATTTTTACCTCTGAACCACCCCAAAAGTGAATTAAAGCATCTTTCATCACTCTAAACTTTGTCACTTTGTTTCCAAATTCACTCTGGTCACTTTTGGGCGTGTTTTCTCTTTAATATTCTTTTTAAAGACTTTGTTCTTTAATTAATTGCTTGCAGTTCTTTGCTCAATTAATTCCAATTGAAATTGCTCTTGAAGAAATTTCTTTTGTAGCCTTAAAATATCTCTTGTAGAGTATTTTTTGGATAAATTTTTATTGTTGGTAAAACAATAAATTTTTATAATATTATTGTTTTATACTAATAAAGTTATAAACAATAAAATTGGCGTGTTTTCTCTTAAAAATAATATTTCATACTATTTTTAATTGATTTTTACCTTATACAAATTTTGAGGACAGGAAAAGTACTTGATTTTTAATCAAAGTTTCATATCCACACCTTACAAAAGCCAATGAATAAACATGTGAAATGGATTGTACAATTGGATTCCCCATTGTAAAATACACATATACCATTTGTATGGCATATCTGTAAAGTCAATATTTAATGAGTTATAAGTAATAATACCTTATAAAAAACACAAATCCTTAATTATTCCAAATATCAATGAAACAAAATGTGAAATAAATGGTACCAGTGGATTCTCCATAGAGGTCCACATATAAAACAATCAAGAAGCTAATCTCCAAAGTCAAGACTTGAGGAGTTAAGCTGAATAAATGCACTTTTTTGGTCAACACATATATTCAAGGATTTTAGCTAATATCTTTGAAAATATGCATGATAGAGTGATGAACCAAAAATAAAGTCATAGCTTAATTACTATAGAAATACAGAATTGAAGTTTATTTCACAAGCTATAAATAAGGTTAAAACCTATAAGGGATTATTGATCAAAATTAATAGAGCTGTTGACCACTTTGTTGTGAAAGTGGTCCAAACTTAGAAAAAAGTAAACAGTTGGATTTTACTAGTTCATTAGTGAGGAATGATGTATTTTTTATTATAATATTCAATGTCTAACCCATTGAAATCATGGTTTGAAGTTTAAAATATTAAATTTTGACAGAAAAGATGAGTTACAAGAAAAATCATCAAAAATAGAGTTTTTATGACTTAATGAAATTCTCTTGACAGCATAATGAGGTTATGCCAAGCTATTAGAATTCAATCTCTTAATTGGTTTCGCGTGTAAAAATTAAAAGCTATTAAGGATCAAAGTTTGTGCTTAATTTGATTATTTATGATCACTCACTGTAGCCTTAAATTAAGTTTAACAGTCATATGAGTGATAAAATTGGTTAATACTGTTAGTTTATAATTAAAACTAATACAATCCACCAAATTTGGGGTTCTGCCAACCCTTGACGTCATCAAACCTAGAGTTATAGTGATAACTCTAAATAATGGCGTAATAATGAGATAATGTGAGCCTTAGAGTTAATTTCATATACCCAAAAGACCACAAATACAAAAATAAAATATCAATATAAATAAAATAAATTTATTTATATTATTAAGATAAAAATCAAAATATCAATATAAAATTGTATTAAAAATAAAAAATTAATTACAATTTAAGAATAAAAATACATTAAATTTTGTAAGTATAAAATTACATTTATACTTGAAAAAATTAAGTAAAAATGAAATTTTAACAAAATTGTGAAAAAATAAATAAATTTGGAAAAAAGTTAAATAAAAATTATTATAACTTTTTATTCAATAAATAAACACATGAAAATTATTTCACCATTGGATTCCTCATAAAAAATCAGGTGGTGTCACCTCTGAGTGAAATTCTTGTAACTCAACTCTAAATAAGCTTAAATTAAGTTTTTAGTATTTTCAATACAAAAGTTGAAAATCCTCAAAACCTTAGTTTCATTCACACCACATGTGGTGTTAACCATCAATTTTTGTGTTAAAATTGAGGTGTTGTGTTTAGTTTAGAAGTTATGAGGAATTGAAGTATTTTCAATTGAATTCAATTGAAATGTCAAAATGTGCGCATGTATGACATAAGTGAACTTTGATTTACATATGAGTTGTCAATTCTTACTGCATTGTACTGTACAATTCAATTGAATAACATATGTAAATTATAAGTATAATACATGATGAGGAATTAAAGGAAAAATAAATTGGAAAGATTAAATTTGGGGGGAAAAGGAACTCCAGGTCTAAGGGGGAGCTAGACCCCCAAAATTCTTGCTGAAAAGCATGGGATGTCAAAATTCACGCAAAAGTTCATCACTTTTGGCCTGGAATTGAGTTACAGGGTCTGTGGACTCAATTGATGATGAGGTTTTGATACCAACTGGGGTAGTTTTAGCTGTTGCCAAGAGGGTAAAACTACCCTTAAGATAAAAAAATCATAGTAAAAACAGTTTTAACTAGTTTCTACACCTCTGAAAGACATTCTGACCTGTTTTGAGGGCTCTAGGCCTGGTATTGCTATAGTAATGGCTGATTTAAGGGTCTAAAATGGCTAAAAAGGGCTAAAAAGGGCTTAAACCAGCCCTTTTTGGTCTAAACCAGGGTTCAATGATGCCATAATTGTCTTTTCTGTTGTCAGACTGTTTTTCACGACTGACAAGAGTAAATTTTACTTTTGGAGTAAGAAAATTGATGGCTATAAAAGAATGTCTTCTTTGCCCCACTTTTCTGTTCACGTTAGAATCTTTTCCTTTTATAATTAGTTTAAACATTGTTAAACCAATCAATAAGAGATTTCAACCACCTTTATTAAACCATTTTGAACCTTTCAACCACGTGAAAAAATCATTATCATCATTGTTTGTAACTCTTATAATCATTTTTACCCCTGAACCACCCCAAAAGTTAATTAAAGCATCTTTCATCACTGTTAAATTTGTCACTTTGTTTCCAAATTCACTCTGGTCACTTTTGGGTGTGTTTTCTCTTTAATATTCTTTTCAAAGACTTTGTTCTTTAATTAATTGCTTGCAGTTCGTTGATCAATTAATTCCAATTGAAATTGCTCTTGAAGAAATTTCTTTTGTAGCCTTAAAATATCTCTTGAAGAGTATTTTTTGGATAACTTTATATTGTTTGTAAAACAATAAATCTTTATAATATTATTGTTTTATACTAATAAAGCTATAAACATTAAAATTGGCGTGTTTTTTCTTCAAAATAATATTTCATACTATTTTTGATTGATTTTTACCTTATACAAATTTTGAGGACAGGAAAGGTAGTTGATTTTTAATCAAAGTTTCATATACACACCTTACATTTGGGGGCCCAGCCGTGATATTTTTCCTGTGACATATTTTTTTTCTCTTTTGAAATCTTTTTTCTTATATTGAAAAATTTAAAAACATATAAAAAATACTTATAATCCAAAAAATCCATAAAAAAATAATTTTTTTCATATTATAAGTGAGGCTTATATTTTTATTTACTTTTTGAAATAACCTTTCTTTACTTACTTAATTGGCTTTTTCATTAATTTTAGTGTCTGACAACGTGGTAAGACAAGAAAACATTGAAACAGCCTCAACAGTCACCAGCATTGTTCCTGCAAGCACTATTAAGTCAGACCATAATAGTACTGTCATTGTGACTCAAAATAATCAACCTGAACCAATATCTTCTGAATTGATTAACTTGGACATAAGTAATACTCTTCAGAAAGCTAAGAATTTGGCCAATAGTAAGTTTTTTGACGTAAAAATACTATTTTAAGGCTTTTTAAACCATAATTATGCCTTCAACCAGGTCAGGAGGCAGCTACAACCCCTCAAGCAGCTCCCAAAAAGGTAATAGACGTGATTATGGCAGAGGCCAATCAGGTACAGAAGGAAAAGGGTCAGTTGATGATTTCCAAACAACTAAATTGGGTCATTCTGAAGCTGATAATACCATTTTACCTTCAAAATGAGCTGACACCCGCCACAACAAGCCTCTGTGGACATATACAAAGCCAGCCACAGTGCATACAACAATGCACTTCAATTCAAGCAGTACCAGATCCTTGCAGACCTGTGGAAGAATTGCATGAATTCTTACCTGACAGTAAGAAAATTCCTGGGCCATCCCAACACTTGCAAATTGCTCAATGGATGGCATCCATTAATGGAGAAGAAAAACATGATGCTTTTGACACTAGAATTGAGGAAAAACAACCCTCCACCACCCAAACCAGTGCCAAAAACAGCCCCAGTGGCCAGCAGCAGCAATTCCAATGTGAAAAAGTAGCCACAAGCTCCAAACAAGGGAAAAGGGAAAGCACCAGCCCCAAAACCTTACAGCCAAGGCTACAGGATTCCAAAGATTCAGCAGGATGCCATGGAAAATGTATTCAAGATGGCCAGAACCATGATGGAATTACAGAAGAAGGAGGAAGCCAGATTAAGATTCCAGAAATGATTTCTGATATATTTGATTCCATCCCAGAGTTGTATGATGCTATAAATGACGTGAAAAAAACATCTTTCTGATAAAAATGAAACCATTTTTAACAACATTAAAACAAAAAACCTGAGTCTGTGCCAAATTAATGAAACACTTATGTGTTTTGAAAAAGTTTGAAGAACAATTAAAAATTCTAATAATGATAATTCTTCTAACAATGAAATAAATGAACAATCTGCCATTATTAAAGAATTAACAGGTAAATATTCTAAATTCAATATTGATGACATAATTGAAACAAGAATTAAACAAGCCATAAATATTATCAATACAGATAACAAAAAAGTCCTTGATGACATTTCAAATTAATTTACTGAAGTAAAGACATATACCATTGCCTTGAAAAAGTGTTTTGATGCTTCACAAGAAATATCAAAATTATCAATGAAATTGAATCAAATCACTGCTGATAATACAAGACAGACAGAGTTATGGCAAGAACTGACACATAAGGAAGACATGTACAAAATTGAAGTAATAAATTTAATACAAAGCTTCCAACATGAATACAGAAATTCCCAAAGGTTTAGCAACAGTAAAATGAATGACATTGAACAAATACTGAACGCCTTACCACGAATGTCTACACCTCTAAATCAAAATGAGGGCACAAGAATTCCAAATACACAAGTATTGGATCCTGATAATTCACAATTAAAAAATGAATTATCCACTTCTTTTCATAACTTGGAACCATCAATGGGCCAAGCACTCATGAATAAAGTTCCAAAACTTATAAAATGGCCTCACTTCAGTGGTGAAGGAGAGTATGACCATATGGAATTCATTAGAGGTATTGACATGATCAAAGAGGATTTTGAATTACCAGACAGATTGGTAACAGCCAGGTTTAACACCTTGTTTACCAGATCAGCTCACAGATGGTACATCAAAATAAGACAAGCACATGGACACCAGAGTTAGACTTGGTGGAAAAGCCAAATCATCAACAAATGGGCAAATGATGCTTGGAGGTTTAAAGTTGAAACAGCCTTTGAATCTTCCAAATTTAATGCTGATAAAGACAAAGCTTTACCATGGTTTTGCCAACAAAAGGACAGATTAACAGCATTATATCCTGACATGTCAGAATTTATGATCCATAGAACAATTCTGAGACAATGTGGAGGTGAATTAGAGCATGCTGTCAAAAGCAGGACTATTGAACAATCTTCAGCAGTGGATATTATCAATATACTAGAAGAAGTAACCACCAGAACAAAAATTGGTTCTAGTAGAGTGAATCTCAAAACAAGGTTTAATACACCTTAGAAAGATTCTGTGGACAAAAACCCCAAAGAAAATTCTAGTAATATTAAATATAAATCTTCAGATACAGTCAGAAAATGCCATATTTGCCAAAGAACCACCCATTTAGCAAATACATGTCCAAAAAGGGGGAAACTCAATGAGATTGACATTGAAAAGGGACCAGATGTTGAAAAAGAAGACATAGTTGAAGACAATTCAGATGATAAGTCATCCATATTTTCTGAATCTTCGAAAGGCATAGAAAATATCAATGCCACTTTTGACATCATGGAATCTTATTCCCATTTACCACAATTGAGCAATGGTCAAGTTGATTTATCAAAAGTTCAAGATGCACAACTTATGAAGACAAAACCAAACAGAGGAAAAGGTTATACAGCTGGTAACTCCTGTATAACAGAGGTGGTGAGTGACAACAAGCCCACCAAACCTTTGCTTGACCCAGGAGCCTTCTGCTCTTGTGTTGGAAAATCCATTCTTAAGACTTGTGTACCAAATTTTGAAGACCAATTGGTACCAATTGATGGTATAAAATTCAACAGTGCAAGTAACCCAATGAAAGCATTAGGAATCTTTGAGACCAATGTCATATTCCCACACATAAATGGGAATTTAAGGATCACAGTTGAATTTGTTGTTATGGAAAACTGCTCTAGTACCCATTTTATATTGGTAAATGACTATTTAATCATGTATGGGATAGATTTACATAATAACAAAGACAGATACTTTACTATTGGAGACAATAAGTGCCAAAAAGTTTCCTTTTTACCATTTAAAGGACAGATTACAGTAAACAAAGTATCACCAGTCAACTTAGACTTAGAAAAACTTAAGTCTGAACAGTTGAATGAGGCTGAAATAAGCCTTCATCTGACTGATAAACAAGAAAATGAATTTTCTTCCCTTTTTTATGACCACAGAGGAGCATTTGCTACAGACAAAGAACCTCTTGGAGCAATTATTGGTCATGAAGTTGACATCATTCTTAACATTGAGAGACCTCATCCACCACTCTTAAGAAGGCCTGCTTATCCAGCAAGTCCAAAATCAAGAGAAGCTCTAGAAATTCATATCAAAGAACTTCTGGACCTTGGTTTAATAAGAAAAGTAGGCCACAATGAAGAAGTAGAAATAATGACACCAGTCATAGTGGCGTGGCATAATGGAAAATCCAGAATGGTTGGGGACTTTAGAGCTCTGAACACTTACACTGCTCCAGACAGATACCCAATACCAAAAATCCAAATTCCCCTTACTCAAATATCTCAAGCAGTGTATATAACCACTATGGAGGCCCTTAAAGGATTCCATCAAAATGTGGTAACACCAAGAGCAAGAAAATACTTGAGAATTATTGTTCATTGTGGAGTGTATGAATACTTAAGGATGCCCTTTGGTATCAAAAATTCACCTTCACACTTCCAAAGAATGATGAATGAAATCTTCCCTGAAGAACTCTCAGAGGGATAGTTAATCATTTACATTGATGACATTATTATCTGCTTCAAGACTTGGGAGGAGCACATGTACAGATTATCAAGAGTTTTGACAAAAATCCAATCAGTAAACATGAAAATCTCCTTGAAGAAATCTCATTTTGGATTTAAAGAACTTAAAGCACTAGGACATGTTGTATCTGTTTTGTCCCTTGGAATTGACAAAAACAAAGTTGCAGCAGTACTGTTAAAACCCATGCCTCAGAATAAGAAGGAAATTCAGTCATTCTTAGGTTTCGCAGGATATTACAGGCAACACATTAACAATTTCGCATCCATAGCAATACCACTTTATAGGTTGTGTGACAAAGAAACAGTATTTGAAATGACTGTTGACAGAGTCAAAGCTTTTGAGTCTCTAAGAGAAGCATTGACCACTTCTCCACTCTTACTGATGCCAGACTTTAAATTGCCTTTCAAACTGTATATTGATGCATCAGGGGATGGACTGGGTGCTGCACTTCACCAAGTTCAGATCATAAATTATAAACCTGTAGAAGGACCCATATGTTTCATATCCAGGAAAATCAAACCAACTGAAGCCAGATATGGAGCAAGTCAGATGGAATGTCTATGCCTTGTCTGGGCCTTGGAGAAATTGAACCACTTCTTAGAGGGATGTGTTTTTGAAGTCATAACAGATTTTACATCTGTCAAATCACTTTTGAACATGAAAACACCCAACAGACACATGCTCAGATGGCAAATAGCCATACAAGAATACAGAGGCAATATGACTATTGTTCATAAGGATGGGACCATTCATAAGAATGCAGATGGACTAAGCAGATGGCCATTACCAAATAATATTGATAATCCTGCTTATGTACCAGAAGAAGCCTCACCACAAATTCCAATAGAAGGAATAAGTGTTACAGACTTGAACACCACCTTCTTTGAAGAAGTCAGAAGCAGCTACACTCAAGATAAGAATTGTAGCATCTTATGTCAATTACTTAACAAATACTGTAAAGACAACTCTCTAATACATGCCTTGGATGAAGTATGGAGAAAATCTTATGATGAAGGAAGATTTCACCTACTGGATGGTATAATTTACCACAGAACTAAGCACACATGTGTCATGACAGTTGTAGACAGGTCATTAATCAATCTTGTACTGAAGGAATGCCATGATAGTCCCTTTTCAGGACATCTGTCTGAAAACAGAACAAGAGAGAAAGTGAAGACCTGCATATGGTGGGCAATGTGGCAGAAAGATGTTGCAGAGTATTGGAAAACCTGTGACAGATGCCAAAAGGCAAAAAAATCCACTGGCAAAAGACTTGGAAATATGATAAAAATCCAAGAACCAAACAGACCTTGGGAAATTGTCCATATGGATTGGGTAACTGGCTTACCACCAGGAGGTGACAGGAGCTATAATGCTTGCCTAGTAATTGTGGACAGATTCAGTAAAACTCCAATCTTTTTACCATGTCACAAAGATGATACAGCCATGGATACAGCTCTTCTGATATGGAATAGAGTAGTGTCATGGACTGGGATATTTACAAATATCATCAGTGATAGAGATCCCAAATTCACTTCAGCACTATGGACAAATCTTCACCAATTATTTGTCACTAAACTGTCTTTCTCTACAGCCTACCACCCACAAACTGATGGCCTGGCTGAAAGAATGATCCAAACCTTAGAGGACATGGTGAGAAGATTTTGTGCATATGGCCTTGAATTCAAAGATTGTGATGGATTTACCCATGATTGGTGTACTCTGTTGCCAGCACTGGAATTAGCATATAAAACATCAATCCATGCCAGTACCAATCAGACTCCTGCTATTCTAGAAAAAGGATGGAACCCCCAGTTACCCCAAGATTCCTTGAGGAAAGAATTAATTGAAATACATCCCACAGCTGCTAGCTTCAAAGGAATGCTAGACAAAGCTAGAAAGCATGCAGTAAGATGCATGGAGGACTCTTTTGCATATGTAAAGACAAATGGGACAAATCACATGCAACTCCAGATTTCAAAGTGGGGGACCTAGCTCTTGTATCCACCACTAACTTCAATAACATCAAAGGATGTAAAAAGTTGAAAGACTCCTTTGCAAGACCTTTTGTGATTAAGGCCCTCCATGGAGAAAATGCTGTTGAAGTAGAGTTATCTGAACAACTTAGCAGTAAGCATCCTACATTTCCAGTGAGCTTGATGAAGCCATATAAATATAGTGATGCTGAGAAATTTGCCTTGAGGAATAAGATTCCCCAAGTTATTCCTCCTATTGAGACATCTGGTACTAAGAAAATTACCAAAGTTCTTAAAGAAAGGAAATCAAGAACCAAGAAAGTGAGGGAATACCTTGTTAGGTACAGTGACCTAACTTGTGAAGATGAATGGTTAGAAGAAAAAGATATACTAGAAGCTACCAAACTCCTCAGGAGATTCAGACACACTAGAAACACCAATATTACAAAGTAATATTCTTTTTTAGGGGGAGGGAATGTGATCCTTAGAGGTAATTTCATATACCCAAAAGACCACAAATACAAAATTAACATATTAATATGAATAAAATGAATTTATTTATATTATTAAAATAAAAATCAAAATATAAATATAAATTTATATTAAAAGTAAAAAATTAATTAAAATTTAAGAATAAAAATACATTAAATTTTGTAAGTATAAAATTACATTTATACTTGAAAAAATTAAGTAAAAATGAAATTTTAACAAAATTGTGAAAAAATAAATAAATTTGGAAAAAAGTTAAATAAGAATTATTATAACTTTTTATCCAATAAATAAACAAATAAAAATTATTTCACCATTGGATTCCTCACAAAAAATCAGGTGGGGTCACCTCTGAGTGAAATTCTTGTAACTCAACTCTAAATAAGCTTAAATTAAGTTTTTAGTATTTTCAATACAAAAGTTGAAAATCCTCAAAACCTTAATTTAATTCACACCACATGTGGTGTTAACCATCAATTTTTGTGTTAAAATTGAGGTGTTGTGTTTAGTTTAGAAGTTATGAGGAATTGAAGTATTTTCAATTGAATTCAATTGAAATGTCAAAATGTGCGCGTGTATTACATAAGTGAACTTTGATTTACATATGAGGTGTCAATTATTACTGTATTGTACTTTACAATTGAATTGAATTACATATGTAAATTATAAGTATAATACATGATGAGGAATTAAAGGAAAAATAAATTGGAAGGATTAAATTTGGGGGGGAAAAGGAACTCCAGCTCTAAGGGGGAGCTAGACCCCCAAAATCCTTGCTGACAGGCGTGGGATGTCAAAATTCACACAAAAGTTCATCACTTTTGGCCTGGAATTGAGTCACAGGGTCTGTGGACTCAATTGATGATGAGGTTTTGATACCAACTGGGGTAGTTTTAGCTGTTACCAAGAAGGTAAAACTACCCTTAAGATAAAACAACCATAGTAAAAACAGTTTTAACTGGTTTCTACGCCTCTTACACACATTCTGACGTGTTTTGAAGGCTCTAGGTCTGGTATTGCTATAGTAATGGCTGATTTAAGGGTCTAAAACAGCTAAAAATGGCTTAAACCAGCCCTTTTTGGTCTAAACCAGGGTTCAATGATGCCATAATTGGCTTTTCTGTTGTCAGACTGTTTTTCACGACTGACAAGAGTAAAATTTACTTTTGGAGTAAGAGAATTGATGGCTATAAAAGAATGTCTTCTTTGCCCCACTTTTCTCTTCATGTTAGAATCTTTTCCTTTTATTAATTAGTTTAAACACTGTTAAACCAATCAATCAAAGATTCCAACCACCATTTTTAAATCATTTTAATCCTTTTAACCACGTGAAAAAATCATTATAATCATTGTTTGTAACTCTTATAATCATTTTTACCCCTGAACCACCCCAAAAGTGAATTAAAGCATCTTTCATCAGTGTAAACTTTGTCACTTTGTTTCCAAATTCACTCTGGTCACTTTTGGGTGTGTTTTCTCTTTAATATCCTTTTTAAAGACTTTGTTATTTAATTAATTGCTTGCAGTTCTTTGCTCAATTGATTCCAATTGAAATTGCTCTTGAAGAAATTTCTTTTGTAGCCTTAAAATATCTCTTGTAGAGTATTTTTTGGATAATTTTTATTGTTGGTAAAACAATAAATTTTTATAATATTATTTTTTTATACTAATAAAGTTATAAACAATAAAATTGGCGTGTTTTCTCTTAAAAATAATATTTCATACTATTTTTAATTGATTTTTACCTTATACAAATTTTGAGGACAGGAAAAGTACTTGATTTTTAATCAAAGTTTCATATCCACACCTTACATTTGGGGGCCCAGCCGTGATATTTTACCTGTGACATATTTTTTTTACTCTTTTTAAATCTTTTTCTTATATTGAAAAATTTAAAAACATATAAAAAATACTTATAATTCAAAAAACCCATAAAAAAGAATTTTTTTCATATTATAAGTGAGGCTTATATTTTTATTTCTTTTTTGAAATAACCTTTTTTTTACTTAATTAATTGGCTTTCTCATTAATTTTAGTGTCTGACAACGTGGTAAGACAAGAAAACATTGAAACAGCCTCAACAGTAACCAGCATTATCCCTGCCAGTACTGTTAATTCTGATCATAATAGTACTGTTATTGTGACTCAAAATAACCAACCTGAACCAATATCTTCTGAATTAATTAACTTGGACATAAGTCATACTCTTCAGAAGGCTAAGAATTTGGCCAATAGTAAGTTTTTGACGTAAAAATACTATTTTAAGCCTTTTTTAACCATAATTATGCCTTCAACCAGATCAGGAGCCAGCTACAACCCCTCAAGCAGCTCCCAAAAAGGTAATAGACGTGATCATGGCAGAGGCCAATCAGGTACAGAAGGAAAAGGGTCAGTTGATGACTTCCAAACAACTAAAATGTGTCATTCTGAAGCTGAGAATACCATTTTACCTTCAAAAAGAGCTGACACAGCCACAACAAGCCTCTGTGGACATATACAAAGCCAGCCACATTGCATACAAAAATGCACTCCACTTCAAGGAGTACCAGATCCTTGCAGACCTGTGGAAGAATTGCATGAATTCTTACCTGACAGTAAGAAAATTCTTGGGCCATCCCAACACTTGCAAATTGCTCAATGGATGGCATCCATTGATGGAGAAGAAAAACATGATGCTTTTGACACTGGAATGGAGGAAAAACAACCCTCCACCACCCAAACCAGTGCCAAAAACAGCCCCAGTGGCCAGCAGCAGCAATTCCAACGTGAAAAGGCAGCCACAAGCTCCAAACAAGGGCAAAGGGAAGGCACCAGCCCCAAAACCTTACAGCCAGGGCTACAGAATCCCAAAGATTCAGCAGGATGCCATGGAAAATGTATTTCAGATGGCCAGGACCATGATGGAATTACAGAAGAAGGAGGAAGCCAGATTAAGGTTCCAAAAATGATTTCTGACATATTTGATTCCATCCCAGAGTTGTATAATGCTATAAATGACGTGAAAAAACATCTTTCTGATAAAAATGAAACCATTTGTAACAACATTAAAATAAACAACCTGAGTCTGTGCCAAATTAATGAAACACTTATGTGTTTTGAAAAAGTTTTAAGAACAATTAAAAATTCCAATAATGATAATTCTTCTAATAAAATAAATGAACAATCTGCCATTATTAAAGAATTAACAGGTAAATATTCTAAATTCAATATTGATGACATAATTGAAACAAGAATTAAACAAGCCATAAATATTATCAATACAGATAACAAAAAAGTCCTTGATGACATTTCAAATTGATTTACTGAAGTAAAGACATATACCATTGCCTTGAAAAAGTGTTTTGATGCTTCACAAGAAATATCAAAATTATCAAAGAAATTGAATCAAATCACTGCTGCTAATACAAGACAGACAGAGTTATGGCAAGAACTGACACATAAGGAAGACATGTACAAAATTGAAGTAATAAATTTAATACAAAGCTTCCAACATGAATACAGAAATTCCCAAAGGTTTAGCAACAGTAAAATGAATGACATTGAACAAATACTGAACACCTTACCAAGAATGTCTACACCTCTAAATCAAAATGAGGGCACAAGAATTCCAAATACACAAGTATTGGATCCTGATAATTCACAATTAAAAAATGAATTATCCACTTCTTTTCATAACTTGGAACCATCAATGGGCCAAGCACTCTTGAAAGAAGTTCCAAAACTTAAAGAATGGCCTCACTTCAGTGGTGAAGGAGAGTATGACCATATGGAATTCATCAGAGGTATTGACATGATCAAAGAGGATTTTGAATTACCAGACAGATTGGTAACAGCCAGGTTTAACACCTTGTTTACCAGATCAGCTCACAGATGGTACATCAAAATAAAACAAGCACATGGACACCAGAGCTGGACTTGGTGGAAAACCCAAATCATCAACAAATGGGCAAATGATGCTCGGAGGTTTAAAGTTGAAACAGCCTTTGAATCTGCCAAATTTAATGCTGATAAATACAAAGCTTTACCATGGTTTCGCCAACAGAAGGACAGATTAACAGCATTATATCCTGACATGTCAGAATTTATGATCCATAGAAAAATTCTGAGACAATGTGGGGGTGACTTAGAGCATGCTGTCAAAAGCAGGACTACTGAACAATCTTCAGCAGAGGATATCATCAATATACTAGAAGAAGTAACCACCAGAACCAAAATTGGTTCTAGTAGGGTGAATCTTAAAACAAGGTTTAATACACCTTGGAAAGATTCTGTGGACAAAAACCCCAAAGAAAATCCTAGTAATATTAAGTATAAATCTGCAGATACAGTCAGAAAGTGCCATATTTGCCAAAGCACCACCCATTTAGCCAATACATGTCCAAAAAGGGGGAAAATCAATGAAATTGACATTGAGAAGGAACCAAATATTGAAAAAGAAGACATAATTGAAGACAATTCAGATGATAAGTCATCCATATTTTCTGAATCTTCAAAAGATATAGAAAATATCAATGCCACTTTTGACATCATGGAATCTTATTCCCACTTACCACAATTGAGCAATGGTCAAGTTGATTTTTCAAAATTTCAAGATGCAACACTTATGAAGACAAAACCAAACAGAGGAAAAGGTTATACAGCTGGTAATTCCTGTATAACAGAAGTGGTGATTGACAGCAAGCCCACCAAACTTTTCCTTGACCCAGGAGCCTTCTGCTCTTGTGTTGGAAAATCTTTTCTTAAGACTTGTGTACCAAATTTTGAAGACCAACTGTTACCAATTGATGGTATAAAATTCAACAGTGCAAGTAACCCAATGAAAGCATTAGGAATCTTTGAGACCAATGTCATATTCCCACACATAAATGGGAATTTAAGGATCACAGTTGAATTTGTTGTTATGGAAAATTGCTCTAGTACCCATTTTATATTGGGAAATGATTATTTAATCATGTATGGAATAGATTTACATAATAACAAAGACAGATACTTTACAATTGGGGACAATAAGCGCCAGAAATTTGCCTTTTTACCATTTAAAAGACAAATTACAGTAAACAAAGTATCACCAGTCAACTTAGAGTTAGAGAAATTCAAGTCTGAACAGTTAAATGAGGCTGAAATAAGCCTTCATCTGACTGATAAACAAGAAAATGATCTTTCTTCCCTTTTGTATGACCACAGAGGAGCATTTGCTACAGACAACGAACCCCTGGGAGCAATTATTGGTCATGAAGTTGACATCATTCTTAACATTGAGAGACCTTATCCACCACTCTTAAGAAGACCTGCTTATCCAGCAAGTCCAAAATCAAGAGAAGCTCTAGAAACTCATATCAAAGAACTTCTGGACCTTGGTGTAATAAGAAAAGTAGGCCATAATGAGGAAGTAGAAATAACTACACCAGTTATAGTGGCGTGGCATAATGGAAAATCCAGAATGGTTGGGGACTTTAGAGCTCTGAACACTTACACTGTTCCAGACAGATACCCAATACCAAAAATCCAAATTGCCCTTACTCAAATATCTCAAGCGGTGTATATAACCACTATGGATGCCCTTAAAGGATTCCATCAAAATGTGGTAACACCAAGAGCAAGAAAATACTTGAGAATTATTGTTCATTGTGGAGTGTATGAATACTTAAGGATGCCCTTTGGTATCAAAAATGCACCTTCACACTTCCAAAGAATGATGAATGAAATCTTCCCTGAAGAACTCTCAGAGGGATGGTTAATAATTTACATTGATGACATTATTATCTGTTCAAAGACTTGGGAAGAGCACATGTACAGATTATCAAGAGTTTTGACAAAAATCCAATCAGTAAACATGAAAATCTCCTTGAAGAAATGTCATTTTGGATCTAAAGAACTTAAAGCCCTAGGACATGTTGTATCTGGTTTGTCCCTTGGAATTGACAAAAACAAAGTTGCAGCAGTATTGTTAAAACCCATGCCTCAGAATAAGAAGGAAATTCAGTCATTCTTAGGTTTTGCAGGATATTACAGGCAACACATTAAAGATTTTGCTTCCATAGCAAGACCACTTTATAAGTTGTGTGACAAAGACGCAGTGTTTGAGATGACTGTTGACAGAGTCAAAGCTTTTGAGTCTCTAAGGGAAGCATTGACCACTGCTCCACTCTTACTGATGCCAGACTTTAAATTGCCTTTCAAACTTTATATTGATGCATCGGGAGATGGACTGGGTGCTGCACTTCACCAGGTTCAGATCATAAATGATAAGCCTGTAGAAGGACCCATATGTTTCATATCTAGGCAAATCAAACCAACTGAAGCCAGATATGGAGCAAGTCAAATGGAATGTCTATGCCTTGTCTGGGCCTTGGAAAAATTGAACTACTTTTTAGAGGGATGTGTTTTTGAAGTGATAACAGATTGTACAGCTGTCAAATCACTTTTGAACATGAAAACACCCAACAGACACATGCTCAGATGGCAAATAGCCATACAAGAATACAGAGGCAATATGACTATTGTTCATAAGGATGGGACCATTCATAAGAATGCAGATGGACTAAGCAGATGGCCATTACCAAATAATATTGATAATCCTGCTTATGTACCAGAAGAAGCCTCACCACAAATTCCAATAGAAGGAATAAGTGTTACAGACTTGAACACCACCTTCTTTGAAGAAGTCAGAAGCAGCTACACTCAAGATAAGAATTGTAGCATCTTATGTCAATTACTTAACAAATACTGTAAAGACAACTCTCTAATACATGCCTTGGATGAAGTATGGAGAAAATCTTATGATGAAGGAAGATTTCACCTACTGGATGGTATAATTTACCACAGAACTAAGCACACATGTGTCATGACAGTTGTAGACAGGTCATTAATCAATCTTGTACTGAAGGAATGCCATGATAGTCCCTTTTCAGGACATCTGTCTGAAAACAGAACAAGAGAGAAAGTGAAGACCTGCATATGGTGGCCAATGTGGCAGAAGGATGTTTCAGAGTATTGCAAAACCTGTTACAGATGTCAAAAGGCAAATAAATCCACTGGCAAAAGACTTGGAAATATGATAAAGATCCAAGAACCAAACAGACCTTGGGAAATTGTCCATATGGATTGGGTAACTGGCCTACCACCAGGAGGTGACAGGAGCTATAATGCTTGCCTAGTAATTGTAGACAGATTCAGTAAAACTCCAATCTTTTTACCATGTCACAAAGATGATACAGCCATGGATACAGCTCTTCTGATATGGAATAGAGTAGTTTCATGGACTGGTATATTTATAAATATCATCAGTGATAGAGATCCCAAATTCACTTCAGCACTATGGACAAATCTTCACCAATTATTTGGCACTAAACTGTCTTTCTCTACAGCCTACCACCCACAAACTGATGGCCTGGCTGAAAGAATGATCCAAACCTTAGAGGACATGGTGAGAAGATTTTGTGCATATGGCCTTGAATTCAAAGATTATGATGGATTTACCCATGATTGGTGTACTCTGTTGCCAGCACTGGAATTAGCATATAAAACATCAATCCATGCCAGTACCAATCAGACTCCTGCTATTCTAGAAAAAGGATGGAACCCCAAGTACCCCAAGATTCCTTGAGGAAAGACTTAATTGAAATATATCCCACAGCTGCTAGCTTCAAAGGTATGCTAGACAAAGCTAGGAAGCATGCAGTAAGATGCATGGAGGATTCTTTTGCATATGCTAAAGACAAATGGGATAAATCACATGCATCTCCAGATTTCAAAGTGGGGGACCTAGTTCTTGTATCCACCACTAACTTCAATAACATCAAAGGATGTAAAAAGTTGAAAGCCTCCTTTGCAGGACCTTTTGTGATTAATGCCCTCCATGGAGAAAATGCTGTTGAAGTAGAGTTATCTGAAGAACTTAGCAACAAGCACCCCACATTTCCAGTAAGCTTGATAAAACCATATAAATCTAGTGATGCTGAGAAATTTCCCTTGAGGAATAAGATTCCCCAAGTTATACCTCCTATTGAGACATCTGGTACTAAGAAAATTACCAAGGTTCTTAAGGAAAGGAAATTAAGAACCAAGAAAGTAAGGGAATACCTTGTTAGGTACAGTGACCCAACTTGTGAAGATGAATGGTTAGAAGAAAAAGATATACCAGAAGCTACCAAACTCCTCAGGAGATTCAGACACACTAGAAACACCAATATTACAAAGTAATATTCTTTTTTTAGGGGGAGGGAATGTGAGCCTTAGAGGTAATTTCATATACCCAAAAGACCACAAATACAAAAATAACATATTAATATATACAAAATAAATTTATTTATATTTTTAAAATAAAAGTCAAAATATAAATATAAAATTATATTAAAAATAAAAAATTAATTACAATTTAAAAATAAAAAATACATTAAAATTTTGTAAGTATAAAAGTACATTTATACTTGGAAAAATTAAGTAAAAATGTAATTTTTACAAAATTATGAAAAATTAAATAAATTTGGAAAAAAGTTAAATAAAAATTATTATAACTTTTTATCCAATAAATAAACACATAAAAATTATTTCACCATTGGATTCCTCATAAAAAATCAGGTGGGGTCACCTCTGAGTGAAATTCTTGTAACTCAACTCTAAATAAGCTTAAATTAAGTTTTTAGTATTTTCAATACAAAAGTTGAAAATCCTCAAAACCTTAATTTAATTCACACCACATGTGGTGTTAACCATCAATTTTTGTGTTAAAATTGAGGTGTTGTGTTTAGTTTAGAAGTTATGAGGAATTGAAGTATTTTCAATTGAATTCAATTGAAATGTTGAAATGTGCGCGTGTATTACATAAGTGAACTTTGATTTACATATGAGGTGTCAATTATTACTGTATTGTACTGTACAATTGAATTGAATTACATATGTAAATTATAAGTATAATACATGATGAGGAATTAAAGGAAAAATAAATTGGAAAGATTAAATTTGGGGGGGAAAAGGAACTCCAGCTCTAAGGGGGAGCTAGACCCCCAAAATCCTTGCTGACAGGCGTGGGATGTCAAAATTCACGCAAAAGTTCATCACTTTTGGCCTGGAATTGAGTTACAGGGTCTGTGGACTCAATTGATGATGAGGTTTTGATACCAACTGGGGTAGTTTTAGCTGTTGCCAAGAAGGTAAAACTACCCTTAAGATAAAACAACCATAGTAAAAACAGTTTTAACTGGTTTCTACGCCTCTTAGACACATTCTGACGTGTTTTGAAGGCTCTAGGCCTGGTATTGCTATAGTAATGGCTGATTTAAGGGTCTAAAATGGCTAAAAATGGCTTAAACCAGCCCTTTTTGGTCTAAACCAGGGTTCAATGATGCCATAATTGGCTTTTCTGTTGTCAGACTGTTTTTCACGACTGAAAAGAGTAAAATTTACTTTTGGAGTAAGAGAATTGATGGCTATAAAAGAATGTCTTCTTTGCCCCACTTTTCTCTTCATGTTAGAATCTTTTCCTTTTATTAATTAGTTTAAACACTGTTAAACCAATCAATCAAAGATTCCAACCACCATTTTTAAATCATTTTAATCCTTTTATCCACGTGAAAAAATCATTATAATCATTGTTTGTAACTCTTATAATCATTTTTACCCCTGAACCACCCCAAAAGTGAATTAAAGCATCTTTCATCACTGTAAAATTTGTCACTTTGTTTCCAAATTCACTCTGGTCACTTTTGGGCGTGTTTTCTCTTTAATATCCTTTTTAAAGACTTTGTTCTTTAATTAATTGCTTGCAGTTCTTTGCTCAATTAATTCCAATTGAAATTGCTCTTGAAGAAATTTCTTTTGTAGCCTTAAAATATCTCTTGTAGAGTATTTTTTGGATAAATTTTTATTGTTGGTAAAACAATAATTTTTTATAATATTATTGTTTTATACTAATAAAGTTATAAACAATAAAATTGGCGTGTTTTCTCTTAAAAATAATATTTCATACTATTTTTAATTGATTTTTACCTTATACAAATTTTGAGGACAGGAAAAGTACTTGATTTTTAATCAAAGTTTCATATCCACACCTTACAGCTCTTGAAGAAATTTCTTTTGTAGCCTTAAAATATCTCTTGTAGAGTATTTTTTGGATAAATTTTTATTGTTGGTAAAACAATAAATCTTTATAATATTATTGTTTTATACTAATAAAGTTATAAACAATAAAATTGGCGTGTTTTCTCTTAAAAAAAATATTTCATACTATTTTTAATTGATTTGTACCTTATACAAATTTTGAGGACAGGAAAAGTACTTCATTTTTAATCAAAGTTTCATATCCACACCTTACAGATAAGATGGTTTGATGATGATTTCATCATCAACAAACCTTAAAATATTGATCAATTCCAGTAGATATGATCAGCGCACGTCTACTAGAAGCTTGTTGGACTCTAGGAGGTAGGTATTTACCATAAATAGAGCTCTTTTTACTCTGTTTTCCCCTCAGACGCTTACAAAACATAAAATCATTAAACAAAAATTAATTTCTTTATTCTTTATATATAAAACCTTTATATTATTGAAGACCAAAGATAATCTTATAATAATTTTTACCTTTGACGTGATTATTACAATTATTTAATTTTTTTGTTTAAATTTCTCTTAAAAACCTCAATTGCATGTAAACCCAAGAAAATTTGCAATTTCTCTTAAATTTTATTGTAACTACAATTTAAATAAGTTGTATTTACATTTTTAGGCATAAATGTATCCAAAATTCTTATATTAGGCATTAAAAGTAGGTTATTTCTCTTATTATAATAATTTTCCTCTATCATTACTTTTAATAATTCTATAATTAATATAAGTAGTATTTATATTAACTTATAGCTTTAATATTGGGAATATTATTGTTATTAATTGTTTTTTATTAATCAAAAACAATTTTTTATGCCTTTATTATTTGTTGGTAACAATAATAAAGTTCTTTTAAATATATTAATTATTTTATATTAATATATTGATTTTATATATATTCCTTTTTATAATATAAATTATATTATTATATTTATTTGATAATATAATTATTTTACGCCATATTTATCATAATTCTTTATTATAATAATTATTTTTTATCCTATTTAATTTATTTATAAGGACATTCATAGTACAATAAGTAAAATATTAGTAATTTTCACTTATTGTTTCATAGTCAAACCTTACATTATTATTGTAACCCAACAGGTGAAGCTGCATCCAGGGATTTCAACAGTACTAACCACCACTATTACTCAATAGTAAAGCCATCAATATTCTTTCATTAATCTTTATTATCATTTATAAACGTTTTATTACTATTCTCACTGTATCACAGTCATTCCTAAAGCTTGTAAATAGTGATTAATAAGCTTCATCATAGACTAAGCCTGACACTCCTTCTTTCTGTGGCTGAAGGAGGTCTTTCTTTCCCCTTTGTATCATTTTCTCCTCCTGGAAACTACCTGGTATTGTGAAGAATTGTGACTCTTGGCCACTCATCTCCTGGTGCTTGACTGGTGTGAAGCCACTGGAGATTTCTGTTGGTCTACTCCTTGTGAGCTTGAGGGAATCAGAGTAAGCTCTGTCTGGTTCAATTGTTCTTCTCTAACTTGGATAGTGTGTTTGTTCTCCCTCATACTGGTTGTTCCCTCCTCCAGGAGTTTGGACTTCCTCTTGAGATTCCATCCTTTGGTGACTACCATGAGATTCTTGAAGGGTATATCTTTGAGACATATCCTATGGAAACTTGCTCCAAGTCCTGCGCAGTGGGATTCTAGGTTCAACATCTTGTTTTCCACGATGCATTGGAATAGATATTTGAGGAGTTTATGGAGCTTAAGAACTTGATCCATATGTCCCAGCCCTCTGGTTTGAGGTTTCTTCTCAATTGGAAGGTTGATGGCAGAGTGGGTATGATTTCCCTCAGTGTCTTGCCATCCACAACTGTGTCGAAGGTATCCTGTTCCTGGTCTTCTGGTTCTGAACAATCCTTGTCTGTCCTCTGTCTGGTTCCTTTGGATTCCAATGTTCCTGAGGTGTACAAGGGACATATCAGTGTTTGCAAGAAGTCAAAAACTTTATTTGATTCAATTATTTACCATTGACTGTGCCTTTTACAACATTGTTTTATACTTTTTTGCGGAATTTGCCTTTACAAGTTACAAATGGGTTAATTAATTTAATCTTTCCTGCACAAGTTATCATGGTTATTTTACCTAGTATTGATGCAGAGTTTATTGGTTTTCTACTCCTCTTAGTGGCAATTGGTTACCACTTCTTGTTGGTAATGAGGCTTTCACTGCACCCTTTTCTTTTCCCTTGTTTCTCTCTGTTTCTGAAGGTATCACTGGGGTAGTGGCTTGTTCCTGGGTTTCAAGTGGTATTAAGTTTTCTTCCCCTGAATCAAAGGAAATGAGGACTTATGTCAGTTAATACTTCTTCAAATGCTGTTTGCATGTCTGAAAATAGCCTCTGGGCAATATATTACTATATTATACCTCTGTATTATGATATTTAATTGAGATTATCAATTCCACATCAAAAATACTGGTTTTTGGATGTATGGTGTAAAGTTTGTATCCCAATATCTCAGATATTGACTTTTAATGAACCAGCGTAATATTATCAGTGGTCATGAAATGGAAAATTGAAATTATCAATATTTCCAACCCCGCCTCTGAACTGTTATTTACAGTACTGAGGGTTCTTTTTAATTGAAAAATAATTTATTAAGGGTTTTCAAATATTTTGATATCAGAAACATGCCCAAATTAGTCTTGTGGTGATTAAATTATAATCAAACCATGTTAAAAAGCAATAAGAAAGAAAAAACACAGTTGTATATCATTATATAAAACTCATAAAAGATGATGTATATTGTGTAATATATTTTTTTTTCAAGGTTTTTATGCCTAAAAAAAGAAACAATGATGCTAAAGAAGAAAAATAAGACAGAAAACTCACTCTCACACCCAAAAATAGTCAAGAAAGTTGAAAAAAACATGGCCAGGCCCCCAAATTTTCAGGTTGTTTCTATGATGAAGTGGTAAATTAATGTTACTAAAATTTTAATTCTGACTGTGACAAGCATTATTGAGTTAAAAAGGGTTTTTGAGTGCTTTTGAAAGGCCTGGGTGTAATATTACCAGTCAAGTTACTATAATGAGACCTACAATACACTAAGTAAGGTGTACCTTGTTATTTTCCAATAGTATGCCTTTTTTGGCAGTTTTAATAAATAGTAATTGAAGAACAGGATGGGGATTCCTTTTATGGCAGATAAAAGGCCTCCTTTCATCCTGAAATGCGGTGGAAAGCTCCTCTAGACCATCCACATAGTGCAATTGAGGATTTTGTGCTTCAGAGCACAGGCATGTGGTTTACACAAGGCCTATATAGTCTGTATTGGGCTCAGATGTGGCTTTGAAACCAGATCTGGGCAATTTTCCCAAAAAAAGGGTAAACATTTTCATCTGGGGACTACACAGCCCCCTTCTGAGGTGTATGAAATGTGAAAAGCTGTAAAAAACCTGTATGGTACCCCAGTATTGAAGTATAAACAAGCTTCTTGAATCTGCTATAGCTTTGTCAGATTTTAAGATATGGAGCTCAACAATTGTTCATGGTGTAGTGCTCAATGAGATCTACAAAATGGTTCCTCATTTGGTATGGATAAAATTAAATATGGCTGAGTTATGCCAGGTTCAATCTTTGTTATTAAGATATATGATTTTCTCAACATCTGTATGCAACTTGTTTCCCCCATACCTTTTGTTCTAGATGTGTGAGCCTTAGAGGTATTTTCATATACCCAAAAGACCACAAATAACAAAATAAGATACAAATATAAATGAAATGAATTTATTAATATTATCAAAATAAAAATAAAAATACAAATACAAATTTAATTACAAAAATAACAATTTAATTATAATTTAAATAAAAATTACATTAAATTTTAAATTTATGAAAATGCATTTTTATTTGATTAAATTAAGTAAAAATGAATTTGTAATAAAACTAATTAAATTGAAATACTTTTGTGAAAAGTTACATGAAATATATTGTAACTTTTTATCCAATAAATAAACTTAAGAAATCAAGTTCACCATTGGATTCCTCATAAAAAATAAGTTGGGGTCACCTCTGGGTAAAATTTCTGTAAAGTTGAAAATACTGAAAACTTCAATCTTATTCACACCACATGTGCTATTAACCATCAATTTTTGTGTTAAAATTGAGGTGTTTTCTGTAGTTTCAAAGCTAGGAGGAATTGAAGTATTTTCAATTACAATGTCAAAATGTGCGCATGTATTACATAAGTGAACTGAAATTTGCAAATGAGGTATCAATTATTACATTTGTGTATTTTAAGATTCAATTGAATTGTATGTGTAAATTACAAGTGTATTACATGATAAGGAATTAAAGAAACAATAAATTGGAAAGATTAACTCGGGGGGGAAAGGTACTCTAGCTCCAAGGGGGAGCCAGACCCCCAAAATCCTTTCTGACAGGAGTGGGATGTATAGATCCACGCAAAAGTACATAACCTTTGGCTTGGATGACGTTTTGATACCAACCAGGGCAGTTTTAAATGTTGCCAAGACGGTAAAACTAACTTAAGCTACAAAAATATCAGTAGAAAGACTTTTAACGAGTTTCCAAATATCTCACACACATTCTGACATGTTTTGAAGGTTCTAGATCAGGTATTACTAAAGTAATGGCTGATTTAAGGGTCTAAAATGGCTAAAAGCAGCCTTTTTTTGGTCTAAACCAGGGTTCAATGATGCCATAATTGGCTATTCTATTTTCAGAGTGTTTTTGACAACTGACAACAGTAAATTTTACTTTTGGAGTAAGAAAATTGATGGCTATAAAAGAATGTCCTCTTTGGCCCACTTTCCTCTTCATGTTAGAATCTTTTCCTTTTAGAATTAGTTTAAAAACTGTTAAACCAATCAATAAAAGATTCCAACCACCCTTTTTAAATAATTTTAAACCTTTTAAACACATGAAAAAATAATTAGAATCATTTTTACCCCTTGAACCACCCCGTAAGTGAATTGAAGCATCTTTCATCACCGTTAACTTTGTCACTTTGTTTCCAAATTCACTCTGTTCAATTTTGTGCCTGTTTTCTCTTTATATATATTTTTAAAGACTTTTTTCTTAAATTCATTTCTTGCAGTTCTTTGCTCAATTAATTCCAAGTTAAATTGCTCTTGAAAAAATTACATTCATAGCCTTAAATATCTCTTGTAGGGTATTTTGGGATAAATTTTTATTGTTGGTAAAACAATATATCTTTAAAAAAATATCTTCATACTCATAAAGTTAAAAACAATAAAATTTTTGTGTTTTCTCTTAAAAATGCTATTCCATACTATTTTTTAATTATATTTTACCTTATACAAATTTTGAGGACAGGAAAAGTACTTGATTTTTAATCAAAGTTTCATATCCAAACCTTACGTTTGGGGGCCCAGCCATTATATTTTACCTGTGACATAAATTTTCACTCTTTTTAAATCTTTTCTTCTTATATTGAAAAATATAAAAATATATAAAAATACATATAATTTAAAAAATTCAAAAAAAATAATTTTTTTCATATCATAAGTGAGGCTTTATTTTTTCATTTCTCTTTTTAAAAAAATCTTTTTTACTGAATCAATTGGTGTCTTCATTAATTTCAGTGTCCTAAAATTTGGTAAGACAAGAAAATGTTGAAACAGCCCAACAGTAACAAACATTATTCCTGCAAGTACTGTGAATTCTGAACATAATAGTACAGTTATTATAAACCAGAATAATCAACCTGAACCAATTTCTTCTGAATTAATTAACTTGGATATAAGTAATACCCTTCAGAATGCAAATAATTTGGCCAATAGTAAGTTTTTTGACAAAAAAAATACTATTTTCAAGCCTTTTAACCATAAAATATGCCTTCAACCAGATCAGGAGGCAGCTATAACCACTAAAGTACCTCCCAAATATTATTTTTATCATTTTTTTATTATTAAAGGAAATTATTACACCTTTTTAATTTTTTTGTAACAATAATAAAGTGCCATAAATATATTAAATTATCATATACTGATATATGTATCTTATTATATCAATCTTTTTGACGTGTTCTTTGTATTATTATATTCATTTAGTAGTATAAATATTTTATTCCATAATTATAATAATTCATTATTATTATGATCATCTTTTACCTCATTCTTTAAATTTCATCAGGACATTGAGAGTACAATTAGTAAAATATTAGTAACTTTCAATTATTGTTTCATGGTCAAACCTTCAAAATACAGTTGGAATGGAAAATACCAATACCTCAAAGGTCAGGTGATTGGTTTCTTCAAGTGTACTTCTTAGTATCCCTCATCAATCACAATCCTGGGTCCTTGGAATCCTTCCTTTAAAACAGAATGGGGGACTGGTGGAATGGAGATTCTAAAATGTATCCATTGTATTTGTGAGAAAAAATGGTGCATAATGATATATAATACCATATATACCCTGTGAGCCTTAGAGGTATTTTCAGATACCCAAAAGACTATAAATAATAAAATAAGATACAATTATAAATAATATAAGCTTCTCTATATTATCAAAACAAAAATTTATAAACAAGAATGAAAATTTAATTATGATTCGAAAATAAAATTACATTGAAATTTAAAATTGTGAAAACACAATTTTACTTGAAAAAATTGTAAATAAAAATGAATTTTCAACAAAAATACCAAAATTGAAATGTTTTTGGAAAAAATTCAAATAAAAATTATCATATCTTTTTATCCCACAAATAAACATATGAAAATCATTTCACCATTGGACTCCTCATAAAAATAAGGTGGGGTCACCTCTGGGTAAAGTTTCTGTAACTCAACTCTAAATAAGCTTAAATTAAGTTTCTAGTATTTTCTATACATAAGTTGAAAATCCTTAAAACCTTCATTGAATTCACATCAAATGGGGTTTTAAACATGAATTTTTGTGTCAGAATTCAGGTGTTGTGTGTGGTTTAGAAGTTATGAGGAACTGAAGTATTTTCAATTGATTTGTCAAAATGTGCGCATGTATTACATAAGTAAACTTTAATTTACATATGAAGTGTTAATTATTACATTTTTTTACTATAAGAACACAATTTGATTACATATGTGAGCTATAAGTATAATACATGATGAGGAAATAAAGAAAAAAAAAATTGGAAAAATTGATTCTGGGGGGGAAGAGGAATCTTAGCTCCAAGGGGGAACCAGACCCCCAAACTCCTTGCTGACAGGTGTCAGATTTTAAAATACATGCAAAGGTTCATCACTTTTGGCCTGGAAATAAGTCACAGGGTCGTTGTCTCAATTGATGATCAGGTTTTGACACCAACCAGGGCAGGTTTAACTGTTTCCAAGAGCGTAAAACTACCCTTAAGATAAAACAAACATTATAAAAAAGTTTTAACTCCTTTTGACGTCTCTTACACACATTTTGACATGTTTTCAAGGCTTAAAACTAGGTATTACTATAGAAATGGCTGACTTAAGGGTCCAAAATGGCGAAAACCAGCCCTTTCTTGGTCTAAACCAGGGTTCAATGACTCCATAATTGGGATTTCTGTTGTCAGAGTTATTTCCACGACTGAAAAGAGTAACCTTTACTTTTGGAGAAAGAAAGGTGATGGCTATAAAAAAATGTCTTCTTTGCCCCACTTTTTTCTGCATGTTAGAATCTTTTCCTTTTACAATTGGTTTAAACATTTTTCAATTTGTGATCAAAGTTTCATATCCACACCTTATATACCCCATCAATGGTTTCTGCAGTTATGAGTTAAGGAATGGGGATTTCTTCCCTTTTTCTTTTGGGTAAAGCCTTTTGAAAGGTTTGCTTGTGGTCTCTGGTGATTTCCAGAGGCTGTTACTTGAATTCTGAGGGTCCATTGGTAACAATGGCCTGTTAAAGATTTTTTTCCATTTTTCCCATTGGGAGTTTATGGCTCAAAACAGGCCAGGTGGGATAACCCATTGGAATCAGAACAGACGGGGCCTCAATTGACCTACAGTCAGTTGTGTACTCACCCTATTATTACAGACTGCAAGCCATAGAGGCCATAGTGGTGTCAAATGATCCAAAACCCCTACTGAAATGGAGTTGGTAATAAATCCTGGAGATATTTGGTGGGGACACAGCCCCCAGGAAGGCTATGAAGGCCCCCAGGCCTAATTCCATTAGGATGGTCTGGGGGGCCTGGGTTATGAAAAGTACCTAAAAGTACCTTGTATCAAGATATGCCTTGTGAGCCTTGACTGAGCATTGAGGGAAGAACTGGCCAGAGAAGTAGGTGTGGCCCAGAGGCCAATAACACCACAAAGTTCCAATTGGCCATGACATCTTCAAAGAAATATTTTTTCATAGATCACCAATTGAGGGATCTTTCCCAGGGTTTTGAAATCCACCCGTCAATTTTTAAAAATTTTAGACCTCATCCTTATTTGTCAAAATATTATTATTAGATCCTGATTCTGTTTTTTTCTCTTGTTCTTGACAAATAAGGCTTGTGCATTGGTAAATTATAATTTAAGGGCAATCAAGGCAGAACTTTTTGAAAAATTAAGAACAATTTACATAAAAAAGGAGCTTATAAGTTATCTTATTTATCCCTTTATACCTTCACTATAATGGCTCAGTGAACAATGTTTTTGTAGTATATAATCTACTTATTTTCAAAAATTTCCATTGTGTTAATTTCTTTTGAGTTTATGCTGGCTAGAAAGGGTTGGTGTTTTTATCTTCCAGGATATTCTGGTTTCAGAAAGTATTCTACCACTTTTTATTCTGATATATTTCCCAAAAGCTACTATCTGATTCATCTATCTCCTTCATTATTTTCGATAAGCATTTGTTACCTTTCTATTCTTTCTGATAGATAGTCACTTAATATTTTACATAAACTAACTACTCCTTCAAAAAACCAGAAATCATGCAAAAAATCTGCCTGATTGGTGGAAATCGAAATCTTTGTTAAACAATTCCATTTTAAAATATGTAACAAACTCAAGTGAAAGATGGAAATCATAAACTCTCAGAATTTTTACTTAACCATTAAGATTAATAACATATATGAAAATTAGAAAGACATAAGACACAGAATCAGAAAATTTTGACTTAATAATTGAATAAATTACATAATGAAAAGGGATGATTTCAGGAGGACATCAAGAAATACAAACACAATCAATGATAAACATTCTCAGCCAAATCCTCAAATGCTAAGACACAGTAGAAACCATAATATACGATAAGAACCTGACTTCAATGAAGGAGGCCAAGTTCTCAACTCAACACTGAACTGCAACAATTTTAAATGTCCTAAAAAAATGGGAGAGTCATTGAGGTACCACAACACTAGGTGTGGTGGTAACTCAGGCCTCAGCTCTGGTAATGTTGTGTGCTCATTTCAAAGTATGAGAAAGATATATCAATACCCAGTATATCCAGATTTGATTCATATGGTACCACCATAATATCTTAATTATCTGGCCTTTTGTTCAACCACTAATCTTAAAAGTAACACAATCTGTATTGAGGATTACCACACACCTTTGGTACCCATATTGTTTTTTATTTGGTTATTTGGTTTCAGACTCACCTAGAAAGCAACGAGCATAATGGGAAAGAGATATTGAAATCTACCTAATTTCTTTAATTGTAGAAATAAATGATAAACAAGGCTAAAATTATCTTAAATCATTGAAAAATGGCTATTTCTCCTATTAAGGACATCAAAGCATTCTATTTGGCTTTAAATTTTGCATTTCTCAAACAAAAATTTAATAAGAAAGATAGAGATTTAATATTAAAAATGAAAGAGAAAATATCTAAATATATTTCCTTTAGATCCATATTTCTATTTGATCTCAAGAGTTTTCAAGAATATATATTATAAAAGAATTCAACAAAGTTTCAAAAAAATTTCCAATGAGTCAAGTATTACTGAACATATATTGATCATTTCCCTCCAAGTTTCATTCAATCTCATTTCAAAGACTTGTCAAATCTTGTTCAAAAAACCATAGATTGTAGTCAGTATATGGTATATCAGATCTTACTGGTTTATTATTTCAAATTATATCTTGTACTATGAATTAATCAATGAATCTAATATCAGATACAGTTCAGCTCCCAATCTCCTTTTCATTCACTAAACACTACTATATATACATAACTTCTCCTTTTTGAAGTTAATTAAGTTGGACAATTATTTTACTATTAATACTAACTAGTTTCATTAGAAAATCCGGTTAACTTTCCAAAGAATATGGCTTAATGACAGGCAGGAATTTCCAAAAGACTATTACATAATTCTGAATGGATCCTTGAGATATAATGACAAAAAAGCTCTTCTGATTCAATTTGATGACAAAAACGTAAACTTTTTACAAAGATGTAACATCCAAAAAATGAAGTAATTATAATGATATCTTAAAAGGATGTTTCTTCCAAATATAGAATACCCCCATTGAATAATATACGAGAAAGATGATCTATGAAAAATATTTCACAATCAGATGGGGTCGCGGTATGCTTTTCAAGCTTCTACAAACTTATTTCTCGATTTTTTCTTAATTCTATCTCCTTACTTCCTTTATTTCCCTCAAAATGCACTTCTTTTTTCAAAACTTCCAATTATTGCTCTTGATTTTTCTTAACATTGGTTATTCTTGTTTACTTTTTGTATATTCATAGTCATAATACTCATAATGAGTTGGAAAGTCAATTGTAGTTTTTTTGTAAATAAAATAACCTTCCAATAATTTTTTTCAATAATTTGAAATTGCCTGAGTTGTTAATAGATTAATATCTTTATTTACTTACTGTAATTGCCTTTCTCTAAAATTGATGAATCTGAAATTATGAAATATATGAATTCAGAATTCTCTGGAAGATCCCAAAAATACTAGAATTCTATAAATCAAATTATACTAATAATCAAGATTTAACAGCTATATCTCCGGCGTTTGAAGTATTTTTTGAAATACTTGTGGTATTTCTTAAATACCCAGATGGGCCTCTACTAACTCTATCAGAAGTTTTTCAATATAAAAAGCTCATGAAATATTTATATGCCAAATATTCATGATTTTTTATGAATGTGAAGATGAATAACATTTTGATGAGTAGTAGATGCAATTATTTAAGCCTGAATTTGGATACAACAAAATAAATTCACATGTGGTATCCCAAGAGGGTGAATAAGATTAAATTAACTTCATGAGGTGAAAATTTGGAAGTTGAATATGCTCTAACTAGCTCCTTAATGTGGTAATATGAAAGATGACTAAACAATTTACCTTTGATACCAAATAAGGGTATGTGAGAGTTTGGTTTTTTCCTTTTCACAAAAACAATGGCATTCTGACAAATCCTATACCAAATGTACACAAAACTAGTTTTATCCAATTCTGAGGCGTTACAAATACTGTACTTATACACAAGGTATTTCTTATTCAATAGAGGGGATAGTGTTATGAGATGAATTAGTATGATTACACATAAATTAGTCAAACTGGACCAAACACATCAAAGAAGGCCACGATACCCAAATTCTGAGGAATCTTGGTAATACCCAGCTCAAAGGATTGTATCCATAGCTGAGTCTTTCTAAAACAGTTTTTAGAATGATTTGGGAACTATTGCTACTAAGTCTACGTCCCATTGATCATTAGAAAAGAGCATATAGGGTGCTTTTTCAATGTGTCAAGAAGGTAATGAAAACCTACGAATCACTTTACAAATTAAATTCTTAGGTACATCTAATTATAAAAGAAGAGATAGTTTATTTCATAGCTTTCATGTCGTTTTCATAAAACTACTTCATAGTCATCAGTTGTTGCTATGCTACTTTACCATAAGAGATAAAAATAGAGTAAGTTTTAAAAAAATCATTTAGAATGAAATTGTTCCATAATATCTCTCAAGCTTTCATATATTTTTAAGGAAGTATAAATACCCAATAAAAGAAGAAATGTTTCTGGTCCAGTAAGCTCAATTGAAACATTTACTTAGAGTCTTATAAAAAAGATTCTATCTGAAACAATAACTATTAATCGTCTGACAAAGGCTACCGGCTGAGATAAAGTTTACAATATTATCAATAGACTTTAAGACACCTTCTCTTTATAAGAAATAAGAAACTAATGTTGTAACTCCATTTTTCTTGACCATAAATGGCATGGTATCCATTTAAAATATCATCATTAAGTAATTATGATAATTTGAAATCAGAAAAAGTGATTCAATCATGAAGTATAATAGTCTCACTGGCTTCTAACTCATTAATTCCTTTTTTTACTCCTTTGAAATCGTCTTTCAGCTGTTTTTGACTTCAAGAAAATCCAAAATCAACTCAAAAGTCTCAGCAAAGATACGAATTATATTAAAGTGAAAAAGGGTACTAACAAACCTTAATCTAAATCAAATTACCTATAGCCACAAATTTCCTCAGCTCCATAAAATAAATTATTCTCTAGATATTGGTGATCAAAGAATAATAAGATTACAAGTTCTATACTAAAAAAAAGAATATGCTTGAAATAAAATGTCTATATGGTTTAGAGATTAAATATTCATGAGAATGTTCAAAGTTGTATAAATGATACCATAACTCTCACACAATATGTCTAATATTTCTTCGCAGAGGGAACATAATTACACTTAAATAAACACGGTTTCACGCTACTAAATACCCACTTAAACACCCATAGCTACAAATGAGATGTATTATTGCCAAATTGAATTTTAAATATCAGTAGAATCAACACAATACAGCTCAAGGCTCTGCAGAAGATAAATGCGGTTAGCAGAAATAGGAATAAAATTCAGAAAAATGTTGTATCTAAAAATATCATTCAACATCCATATCAAATCACAAAATTGACAATTTTCTTTCCACCAAAATTTTCTCAAGGCTGTGGATCATAGGAATAAATTTCAGTTTAAATATCAGTATATCTTCAAAGAAATGATGTAACATACCAAAAATATGGTGCGCTTTATGTATCAAATGACACCATTGAGGAGTTTCTCACCCAAACGTTTCTCTGAAGGCTATTCATAATATTAAGGAGTTTTCTTATAAATATCATCATATTTCAAAATTCATGCAACAATAAACCAAAAATATGGTGCAATATTTTGGTCAGACAATAACATTTTAAGCTTAACCACTAAAAGAGAGACCAAGGCTGTGTACTGAATATGATAAAGTTAATACTAGTACAATATCTTGATCCAATGACACCATTTAAAATGTATCCAGAAAAATTTTCAAGTCCCTTGACTTTGGAGGGCTCTATGAAGGGTCCGAAAGGTATAAAGGAGTGTAATCCATTCACATTTTCCCTCCATGCTTCTTATTGAGAAAATAGCTTTGAGTATTGATCCATCCCCTTTGTAGTAGGATAATGTAGTATTATAATCAAAAGACAAGGAGAAATTCTCACCATCCTATAGTATTATTCATGATCTATTAACGGATTATATTTAGAAAATTAAACAGGGAGCTTAATATTTCTTGATAGTGTTAGAGTTATGATTACATTTTGTAATTAGTTTTCAAAGATATTGTTATTAGTGTCTTCTTATATCTATCAAGAAGATTTCTTAATAGAGAGGTTATATGATCACCATACCCTAATAACACTTATTACCAAGCTTATATGAATATCTCATGATTACTGTATTAATCCGGATGGTATTATATTTCTGTGAGGTTCATTACATAAGACCTCTTCATAAATTATAACCAACCTTAAGTTATGAGAGTTATATCAGTAGCTTTAATATCTATAAAGATTATTATTAATGGTGACGGTGATCTTCCAAAATGGTACTTGAATTTATCTTGAATATTCTTCTTCTAGCCAAAAAGCCTCCATTATTCCTCATTTGAGAGAAATCTGTTGTTATATTTGGAATTTGTTTTGAGGATGATTGACTCTGGTATAGAAATAATACTCCTATTTTAAAACTTTTGGGTAACCATTTTCTTACTAGGATTATTGCTTTATTTTCGTTTTTGAATAATTATATTTCTATTGATATTGATTATTATATCATTTAATTACAACTCCTCCCAGAACATGTAACTATAGGGAGATTGATTAATCCATTTTTTCAATATGGATAGGTGTAGTATCCTAGTCATATTTGAAAAATTATTTTACAGAAAAAACTTGAAATTTGGGAGGTCTTAGCATGCTTAAATTGATTTTTTAAATAGAACATATTTCAATTAAAATATCTTTATAAGAATGAAATATGAACAAAATTCTCTTGCATAATCCAAGATTTAATATGATCCATTTCTGGGAACAGTTTTCTTGAGTTCTTGGAGTTATTTCCTGCCTAGCCATAAGGCCTCAAAAATACTTTATATATTTGATCTTGTTTTTAATTGAATTCGAATATTATGTTGAAGTCAAGAATAATCAAACCTTCTTGAATCTACATTTTTATAAAAAAAGTTATAGTTCTTATGTTATATTTTTTTCCTACCAATCAAATGAACTAGAGTAGCCCCATGGAGATTTGTACCCAGCCTTATCTTTTCAGTGGTTTTTAGCAAAAAAAACATTGTTCACATCCCATTATCAACTCTGTAAAGACTGACAAATATGAAAAATGTTCTCTTGATGAAATGTTTCAATATTTTATAACGTAAACATAAAATTACAAAAAATCTAATATCCAGATGTTGTGTATATTTTATGAGCAGCTAAGCATTTGATAAATAGACTACAAATCCTTCCTTGAATTTATTCAAGCTTTTTTCAAAGAAATGGTAAATCATTTAGCAAATACATGAATTTCGTATTTAACGGATCCCAATTAAAGTTATTCACCCACATGGATGTTTTTGAAAATTTACTCAATGTCAACAATTACATATTGGTCAAAGAATAAAGCTTAAAGGTCATTTTCATCCTTTTTTTCATGGATTCCAAATTGAATAATTCTAAAGAGAACATAACACCAGAAAGGCTTGTAATCAAGGATTTAGAAGCTCCAAAATGCTTGAAGAAATTTAACTTGGAAAAAACAATCGAAAGCTAAGGTTTTCTTGTATGGCCATTTGATTGTGAAAAAAAAAGAACTTAAAATTTGGACAAAATAAATATTTAAATTGATACACTTTAAGATTTGAAAAATTTTGAATTTTCATGTCATCTGTTTACATAACAAAAAGTAATCACATTCCATGATTTTTGCAAAGGAGGAAAAATTTGTGATTCTAAAAAACAGAGGAATATCGCTCTAATTAAACAAAAATTAAAATAATACGTAGATGAAAAATAACATATTTTCCCTCAACCTCTAGCAGAGATCCGTCGCTCCCTATATATTCAACAAGAGGCTTCTGGGTCAGTTAGAGACACTGGGATCCCTTTCTTTCTATCAAAAATCAAAGAAGATCCTGAATTATCTCAAGAAACAAAGTCTCTCGGCATTGGATCAAAAAAAGGAGTTGTAGATGCCAAACAACAGAATGGAATAAAGAAGGGTGACCCTTAGTATTAACCGTATACATACTACATGACAAGATTTCCATTGAAGTCTCAAGGTAAATAAAGGGAATTAGAATGGTCCCAAATGAAAAAATATCAATGGAAAAAAAGTCTGATGGTCACAAACCTTACAAACAAAGGTACAAGATACCAATATTCAAACCAAGATTAATATATATTTTGATCAGGATAGCAGTAACCCTCATGGAACTCAAATAAAAGAACATAAAAATAGAAAAAATAACTTTCATGAAAAATAATTGATGAGTTAAGTCATATTAATTGCACTATTACTGGAAAAATTAAAAGCTTCAGTAAAAAAGTAAAGAAATTAGAATCACAAGCTGAGGAAATATGATAAAGGAATGAGGGATTTGGTTTTCTGAAACTATTGTTTTCAAGTTATGTTTTTTTCTCAGAAAGTGAAGGATGGAGATTTTTCAATGATGCATATTTATTCTATTTGCAATAAAGGAGTTGATAAGTTAAGTCCAATCTCTATTTAGACTTATTTCCATGATGTCTCAGTAGCCATTGTATTTTGTTAGTTATCATTTATTTTGTATTTTCTTTCATTTCTTGTATTCATGTTGAGTATAAGCTGTGATACCTATCTCTTTGGAGATTTTCTGATTGTGAGAAGCAGGTCAACACTTTTCTTTTTGATACCTTTCTCAAAAGAAATTACCTTATTCTTAATTGATTCTGGATTATAATTGATAAGTCATCTGTGCCTTTCTATAGTTTCTGATAAATAGTCACCAAATACTGCAGATCCAGTATTTCCTCCTTTGAAATGACTCATCAATTATGAATGTGGGTCATCCTGACTTTTGCTTTTTGGAATAAGGGCTTGAGTAATCCTTTCTTTGGTGATGCCCATTTTCATAATGATTTTTTTTGTTTTTTCTGTCAAGAGATTTTGTTATAGATTCTTTTGCTAGCTTTATTGGGGCTAATTATTCAAGTTCCACTTCTCATTTGTTGATTGGATCTTGAATACTGCTATTATGAGCTTGTGGGAAATGTATGAAATACTCATAAGGCCACAAGTGATTTTTGAATTTTTATAAATTTGGCTAAGCCATAGAAAGGAATATCAAATGTATTTAAAACAAGACAGAAGTATAAGCTTATATTTCATAAAAAATTAATATATGTTATTTCATTTTTGGATTCTGCACCAAAAATAACCTAGGGTATACCAATAGGGTGAAATGTCCAAAAAAGGTTATTTCTAATATTATTGGAAGCTTTAAGAATGTAAAAGTACAAATACACAATGAACAAATTTTTGCTAAAATCTTTATATTGTTAAAATGAAGTTTAATCTTAAATTTGGATATTTTTTGAATAAAATTTCACAAATTCTCTTTTATTTGAGGTTTTGTTTATCATGACTTCATTGGCCAAGTATTTTACATAAAGGATGCAAATACTTTGTGAGTTCAAATTAAACTCATTATGGTTTTAAATGAATGAGAGAGCCAGATGCACACAAAAATTGCGAAAAAGGCAAAAAGGAGAAAGTAGCCAGGATACCCAACATTTGGTATCTGAAAGATCCCAAATAATCTTTGCCACTTTGAAAATGTTTTTTGGCCAAATTTAAGCTTTGAGATGAAACTGCTTTATTCCTTCTTTGGATGTGAATTACAAGCTACCAAATGGTAAATCCCTTTATGCAGGCTTCAAATCAATATTTTCAGAACTTTGAAAGCTTTTTTGGTTTAAATAAAGATTAAATTCAATTCAAAACAATTGTAACCATATCAAAAGTTAAGTTCTGGTGTCTATTCCTATTTTTATCCCTGGAAATAGCAGTAACCTCCAAAATTAATATAAAATCCAGTTCCTAATGGGCTTACTTGAGAATTTCACACACATTTTAATTAAATGTTGTGTTTATAAATCCAATATTTAGTATGTTTTTCAGTAGTCTTCCTTTTTATTTAGCCTTAAAGATACATCTTATAAGTATTATTCAAGGAACACAATACTTCTTCAAAAAGAAATCAAGAATGTTTTTTGAAGGATTTTATTTCGTATTTCATTATTAAGTTTCCCATGTTGTTAAAATTCATATGAATCGATGAATTTTATATCAAAAATCAAAATAATAGACTCCTTAATTCTCAATGAGCTCAAATCAACAGATGATTTTCATTAAATAAAAGCCCCCTTGATTTAGCCTTAATTCATTTTTGAGTATTTGACAAAAATGCCCTCCAGAACATTTGGGACTATTTCCAAGAAAAAAAATTCATTCCAAAATTTGGTAAAAAATTCTTTTGTAGCTAAAAAGAATTTCTGGGCCTTATTTGGAAAATGAAATATTTTTGAAGCTTCCTTGAAGATACTTTTAGTAAGACATGTATAATAACATCAATAAAACAAAAAATTCTTCCCATTCATTATTCCTTTTGCTGATTAAGAGTGATCTGGTCTATTTTTGAGAAATTTTTCTTCAATAGTATGTCCTAAATTGTTCTATAGTTGAAAAGGAATATTCAGTCGCTATGCATATAAGAGTCATTTTCAATGCACAGGATTGTAATTTTTTTTATTAATTTAATTCCATGGATAATTGATGTGAGTTTGTATATGTATTTCTAAAACTTTAAATTGGAATTGAAAAAGAATAAATTCCCCATTTATTTTACAGATTTCCTGCTTCAAATTTCATGAGACTGATTTTATTGCATATTCACTTCCTGGCTTCTGTGATCAAATAGATGCATATTTGTAAAGGTGAATTTTCTTAAAATGGAGACTTTTGAAGAATTAAAATTTGTTTTTGAGTCAAATTGAGGACTTTGCATCATCTAGAGCTTAGGATAAAAAAACCCGACCTCCATATTTGGTATTCCTTACTAGTGATCGTATTTTATGAGATTCTCATTATCGTTTCGTGAATTAATTGGTAATAATACATTTTAAAAAGTTATTAAAGGTGACACTTGAAAAGGGATCCATATAGATCAAGTGGACTATTTGACAGATTTATGTGAAAAATGAGGTTTTCAATATTATTTCGAGAATTTTAACCAATCATTGATATAATAAATTTTGTTGCTTTATATAAATCATCTTTAGGAATTCAGAAGATTGCGGGTTGTATTAATCAACTGGAAAAATACACAACATAACACAAAGATTGGTTCAAATAAACAAAGATATGTTAGCAGTCAGGTTGTATTTCTTTTCATTGTAGTTTGATATAATGTTGGACTTGCAGCACCTTACCCCAGGTTCTGCTTTTTTTTTGATGGGAAGTGTAATATATTAAGATGGGATAATTTGAGTAATTATAAGGCATAACTTCTTCTTTTTGAGAGGAATTTAAATAATAAATAGAAGAATTGAATTAGTTTTCATTGTGAAAGAAATCAGGAAGTATAAAAGTTTTACATTAAGATTATTTGTTTCCAAAATTTTGGATGGTTTTCAGTTTTGAAAACTGTTTATCTCCCTCCAAAAGAGCTTTTTCTTGACATTCAGCTGCACTAACCGCTTCAGTTATTCATTTACCTTTTATCAATGTGGGGTTTTCAACAGTATCATATCCTATTGCGGTAGTACAACTTGACCATGGATTGAGGCAAAACTGTGTCAAATGAAAATAATAATTTTGCGTTTTTCTTGAATAAAATTCAAAGAAAGGGTAAATAAACTTTGAAGATATTGGGTCCAATAAAGATATGAAATTTCTTTGAGATGATATTTCAATCTTTCATTGGTATTTTGACAAATTTGATCTTGATATCACAAGTAGAGCCCGAAATCAATGTCTTCAACAGGTTTTACACATAATTTCATCGTATTTAAAGATGTGGGATCTGATAGATATAGAAAAACGGCTTGATATTTTATTTCAATTTCTTATTGGTATTGAGACCAATTTTCTATTCATATCAACAATAAAAATTAAAATGAATGTGTTATACGTGTTTGACGTACTAATTAGACTTTGTTCATACTAAGAGTGTGAAAAAGATATAAAAAGTGATTCCCAGAAGAAATTCTATGGGAATTTAGCTTGAATTTGATGGTTTTCATACCAGCCAGATAGCTGAGCCACACCTCTGCCAAGCCGGTGTCGTACAAATGCATATGTCACCCGGACGCCTCAAAGGGATTATGCATTGACGTATGCATTATTAGATTGTGTCTTTCAACACTTCTGTGACACTATTTAGTCCCAAATATTCCATCCTTCTCTAGAAATTCATTTTTAATTTTTTTCCTTGATTGATATAATATTTCTCTTTACAACTACAATTCTCAATACCTTTTCCCCCAGTTTTCTCTACAATTACAATTCCACAATTTTCTTTCCAATTTTTCCCCAAGTCTCTCTATCTTTAGTATTTCTCAACTATTATTATTACCCTTCCAAAATTTCTTTTTTTGTTACACCCTCTATCTTTAGTATTTATCAACTATTACATTTACAATTCCAACCAGTCCTTTTTTTGCATCATCTATCTTTTCACCTGATTAGCTCTTCTATTAAAACCCAACTACTCGCATGATTATCTCCTTTTTCTTTCAAGATTTTTTTTTATAATTTCATTCAATTTATCTACTGTTTGTATCAATCTGACAAATGTTTTAAATTTAATTTCTCAACAACATACACCATGGACTTTTGCACCTGCACAAGCTGTAGAACGAATTCTGTAACCTGTGCCAATGGACAAACTTGCCAAGGGCTTTATGTCAATCCCAGAACACGAATAAGGCATTGGGCCAAGGATTCATCACATCAGGACAAATCACTTGTTAATAAATTGTTTCCTCAATTATCACTAAATCCTGATTAAGAAACACATACTACACAGTCCTCCATCAACAATGAAGAATCAAATGGAGACTCATCAGAGATTGCTCCAAGAAATAAAGAGGCTATTAGCTCAACAATCAGTCGCAAGTTTTAACTACTCTTCAATATAAAATTCAAATTAGAATTTAATTAATTGTCCTTTTTTGCTTTTGTTAGGCCTCATCAATCATTTCATCATGTGGTTATATCTTTCTTGTGGACTTAGAAGGGATATGCGCCAAAAAGCACGGGACATGCTTGTCCATATCCTTCAAAACGTTTCTGATGAAATTCCTCAATTGAAGGTACCATGCAATGTTGGTACAATATCAAAACAACTGAAGCTTGATTTTCCATTTGAACAACATGTGTGTTGCCCACGCTGCTACTCATTTTACGATGTGGAATTTGCACCAGGTGATTGTATTTACAAACCCACAGCTACTGGTACTCCTTGTGGAACTGAAATTTTGCGCCAAAAGAAGATAAATCCTTTGGGTGATATCAGCTTTACCTCATACAATTCTATCCCCCAAAATCAATCTCACAGCTCAGGTCAAATCCGCTTACAAGGCCAGCCACATCTTCGTATCCCTCAAGCTAGTTTTTTTTCACAATCAGTACTTTCTTGGCTAGAGTGGTTTCTCAATATTCCAGAAATTGAACATGGAATTGACGACTGGGCATGTGAACTTTCCAGCCACAAAAGCACTATTGTTTCCAATTTCACGTAAGGAACAGTTTGGAGAAGCCTTTTTCCATCTTGATCACTGTCAAACCAAAGTCTTGAATTAGGTTTCAGTCCTTTTGTAGACTGGTTCAACCCAAGAGGCAACAAAATTTTGGGTAAACAAGTTTCAATGGGAATCCTTGCTCTGCATTGCCTTAACCTGCAACCATGAGAGCGATTTCAACAGCAGAATACCTGTCTGGCTGGGGTAATACCTTCTCCAAACCAGCCAGATATGATTACAATTCACAATGTCTTTAAGCCACTTGTTGAAGAACTCATTGAATTAAATCATGGCAAGAATATCAACACTCCAGGTCATTCCCATGGGCAAAAAGTTATTGTGAAGCTAGTTGGCTTAATTGGAGATATTGTAGCAACTCACAAAGTAGGAGAGGTTATGTCACATTCAGCGAAATATTTCTGCTCTTGGTGTGAGCTGAAAGCCAATGAGTGATCCGATTTGAAGCTTGGAAAGCTGAGAAATGGAAGGGCTGTTTTAAGTGCTCCTCGAAGATGGCATGAGGCAAGAACTATCAAGGTACAACAAAAACTTTCTCAATACTCTGGGATTTGCTGGTCTGAAATTAATCAATTACCTTATTGGGATCCAGTCGCCAATATTTGTCTGGGTGTCCTTCAAAACTGGTATTAAGGTTTTCTCCAGCACCATTTTCACTATCAATGGGGCTTTGATTCAGAAATTATACAAAATCAAAGAAACCAATTGGACCTATCAAAATCAGGATCAGATATACTGATGGAGGACATTCAATCAAGAAGTCAAGATAGCTTAGATATTAGAGGTTATCTTTCTGAATAAATAATCAACAAAATCAAGAAGCGACTAAATGAGGTAGTGGTCCCAGAAGGCATTTGTCATATACCAAGTGGAATAGGGACAGCACGAAATGAAAACTAAAAGCAAATGAATGGTCAGTTTTATTTACCATTTACCTACCATTGACCATTTTAGATATTTTCTGGGATCTAGGCCCAAACAATAATCTACTTCTCATCAACATTAGCGCACTGATTCAATGCACTCAAATTGTTGGAGCACGATTCATCACCCAAGAAGATGGCCAGTTGTTCTGCCAGGCTTATGATACATATCAAAACACCTCTACTTTACTATTTCCCAATGTTCGAGCAAATCCTAATCATCATTATGCAATGCACATCCCCGAACAGCTATCAAGATGGGGCCTGCTCAATGGGATATCAGAATATGGTGGAGAAAGGTTGGTTGGAATACTTCAAAAGCTGAAAACTAATACATTAAATGGTAAATCATCAAAATTGTAATTTTTTTTCAAAGAACTGATTAGGTTGTTTTGTCGAGACATTAGGATTTTCTGAACAAACTATCATGAAGAACTTTGGCCAGCTGCAAAGGCTTCACAAAGTGTATCCTCAATTACACTTGGCTCCTTCTAAGAAGTATATTTTTTCATGCAGAAAGCAAAAGATTTTAGACGATGTTTCATATATCCAGCTTTTGAAACATCTAAAAGCTACACAACCTCAGCTCCGTGATTATCGCAAACTACCACATCCACAGGGCTCAGCCGTTTTGAGATGTTTTGCAACTGAACACACTTATCTCGCATGGCATTTTGGAATGAAGCTTTCTAGGCGATCCCCAAATAACATGATTTATGTTAGGAAAGGAGAGTCAGATAATCAATTTGCTAAGATCATTCATATTCTTGAGTTGGGAGACAATTATATTCACAATGGCCCCATCTTGATGGTACATTTGATGAAATCTGTGAAAAATCGAGAGGTAGGATTTGAAGGGGTGAATTTTTTTTAGATCAGTGGAAACTCAAACATTTGCAATTAAAGTATACAGTGGGTTTCATATTGGTATCAGCCATTTTGCGGCTCAGAGCATACCTAAATGTCCCTGCATGGAATTTGGGTTACAAAGATGCAAGTATTCTAGCTTTCCCCATTGACAAAATGGTGGGACTGGAACGCTTCGATTAGATTTTTTTTATTTTTTTCTCTCCATGTTAAAAATTTATATTTTTCTAAAAAAAAATTATTTGAGATATTTCTTCTTTTTGCATTTTTATGAAAGTCTTATAAATTAAAAATTAACTTTTATACTGATTCAATTCATGTTGAAAACTGCCCATGTTCAAAAACTGTCTTAAAAATGCAAGATCACAAATGTTACAATCACGCCCCCTTCAATCACAATCAAATTTCAATTTTATTCAATCACATCATCAACCCAATGAAAGCCACAAGCGCAATTCTTATTGACACCACAAAAACACTACAAAACTATATTGTTTCAAATCAGAATCCATGTATTGTAAAATCCCCAAGGTGATAGCTAATATTTTACCATTTTTCTATATACTTCATTCTTTTAATCATATTTAAATAAAATAAATCAGACCCAATCAAAAATATATACATGATTCACATTTTTCAAGAGTTCCATTAATTTGGTAAGCTAAAAAAAGTATTTTGCAATTGCTTGAGTGTATCGTCACTATAGTAATCTTGCATTTCAATATCTTCATCCAATAGGTGAGTCAATCTTTCTGCTTGAAAATTGTTTTCCTTGTTTATTTCTTCTCCATTGCTAATATCTTCAGCTTCAAGATCTTCAAGCTCATTGCTATGGTCAGTGTCTAGCTCATTGTCATTTTGTATTTCATGTGATATGTCATATGCTTCAATTACCTCCTCCCAATGCAAGGCAGTAAATACAATTTGGTCAGTCAAGCTTCTCCTATTTATAATCAGTCCTTACTAACCCTATGTCTATATTGCAAAACTGCTTTTCTTTCTTGATTTTTCACATGTTTTCCAGCCTCCTTGGCCTCTTTCTTGAATCATTGGGCCATATACCAGTGAACAAAGTGGTTGTAAACATTGTTGAGTAGCTGAATGTTCTCAAGATACATCAAGTGTATATTCATGTACTTGTAGGCTCCACTGATAGCTATTTGACGAAATGTTTGTATAGCGCTGATCCTGCATGCTTCGTTATACAGGGTATGTAAGGTGTGGATATGAAACTTTGATTAAAAATCAAGTACTTTTCCTGTCCTCAAAATTTGTATAAGGTAAAATTCAATTAAAAATGATATGAAATATTATTTTTAAGAGAAAACACGCCAAATTTATTGTTTATAACTTTATTAGTATAAAACAATAATATTATAAAAATTTATTGTTTTACCAACAATAAAAATTTATCCAAAAAATACTCTACAAGAGATATTTTAAGGCTACAAAAGAAATTTCTTCAAGAGCAATTTCAATTGGAATTAATTGAGCAAAGAACTGCAAGCAATTAATTAAAGAACAAAGTCTTTAAAAAGAATATTAAAGAGAAAACACGCCCAAAAGTGACCAGAGTGAATTTGGAAACAAAGTGACAAAGTTAACAGTGATGAAAGATGCTTTAATTGACTTTTGGGGTGGTTCAGGGGTAAAAATGATTATAAGAGTTACAAACAATGATTATAATGATTTTTTCACGTGGTTAAAAGGATTAAAATGATTTAAAAGTGGTGGTTGGAATCTTTGATTGATTGGTTTAACAGTTTTAAACTAATTAATAAAAGGAAAAGATTCTAACATGAAGAGAAAAGTGGGGCAAAGAAGACATTCTTTTATAGCCATCAATTCTCTTACTCCAAAAGTAAATTTTACTCTTGTCAGTCGTGAAAAACAGTCTGACAACAGAAAAGCCAATTATGGCATCATTGAACCCTGGTTTAGACCAAAAAGGGCTGGTTTAAGCCATTTTTAGCCATTTTTAGCCATTTTAGACCCTTAAATCAGCCATTACTATAGCAATACCAGGCCTAGAGCCTTCAAAACACGTCAGAATGTGTTTCAGAGACGTAGAAACCAGTTAAAACTGTTTTTACTATGATGGTTTTATCTTAAGGGTAGTTTTACCTTCTTGGCAACAGCTAAAACTACCCCAGTTGGTATCAAAACCTCATCATCAATTGAGTCCACAGACCCTGTAACTCAATTCCAGGCCAAAAGTGATGAACTTTTGCGTGAATTTTGACATCCCACGCCTGTCAGCAAGGAGTTTGGGGGTCTAGCTCCCCCTTAGAGCTGGAGTTCCTTTTCCCCCCCAAATTTAATCTTTCCAATTTATTTTTCCTTTAATTCCTCATCATGTATTATACTTATAATTTACACATGTAATTCAATTAAATTGTACAGTACAATACAGTAATAATTGACACCTCATATGTAAATCAAAGTTCACTTATGTAATACACGCGCACATTTTGACATTTCAATTGAATTCAATTGAAAATACTTTAATTCCTCATAACTTCTAAACTAAACACAACACCTCAATTTTAACACAAAAATTGATGGTTAACACCACATGTGGTGTGAATTAAATTAAGGTTTTGAGGATTTTCAACTTTTGTATTGAAAATACTAAAAACTTAATTTAAGCTTATTTAGAGTTGAGTTACAAAAATTTCACTCAGAGGTGACCCCACCTGATTTTTTATGAGGAATCCAATGGTGAAATAAAATTTATATGTTTATTTATTGGATAAAAAGTTATAATAAATTTTATTTAACTTTTTTCCAAATTTATTTATTTTTTCACAATTTTGTTAAAATTTCATTTTTACTTAAATTTTTCAAGTATAAATGTAATTTTATATTTACAAAATTTAAAGTAATTTTATTTTTAAATTATAATTAATTTTTTATTTTTAATATAATTTTATATTTATATTTTCTATTTTTATTTTAATAATATAAATAAATTTATTTTATTTATATTAATATGTTATTTTTTATATTTGTGGTCTTTTGGGTATATGAAATTACCTCTAAGGCTCACATTCCCTCCCCCTAAAAAAGAATATTACTTTGTAATATTGGTGTTTCTAGTGTGTCTGAATCTCCTCAGGAGTTTGGTGGCTTCTGGTATATCTTTCTCTTCTAACCATTCATCTTCACAAGTTGGGTCACTGTACCTAACAAGGTATTCCCTTACTTTCTTGGTTCTTAATTTCCTTTCTTTAAGAACTTTGGTTATTTTCTTAGTACCAGATGTCTCAATAGGAGGTATAACTTGGGGAATCTTATTCCTCAAGGGAAATTTCTCAGCATCACTAGATTTGTATGGCTTTATCAAGCTTACTGGAAATGTAGGGTGCTTATTGCTAAGTTCTTCAGATAACTCCACTTCAACAGCATTTTCTCCATGGAGGGCCTTAATCACAAAAGGTCCTGCAAAGGAGTCTTTTAACTTTTTACATCCTTTGATGTTATTGAAGTTAGTGGTGGATACAAGAACTAGGTCCCCCACTTTGAAATCTGGAGTTGCATGAGATTTATCCCATTTGTCTTTAGCATATGCAAAAGAGTCCTCCATGCATCTCACTGCATGCTTTCTAGCTTTCTCTAGCATTCCTTTGAAGCTAGCAGCTGTGGGATGTATTTCAATTAAGTCTTTCCTCAAGGAATCTTGGGGTAACTTGGGGTTCCATCCTTTTTCTAGAATAGCAGGAGTCTGATTGGTACTGGAATGGATTGATGTTTTATATGCTAATTCCAGTGCTGGTAACAGAGTACACCAATCATGGGTAAATCCATCACAATCTTTGAATTCAAGGCCATATGCACAAAATTTTCTCACCATGTCCTCTAAGGTTTGGATCATTCTTTCAGCCAGACCATCAGTTTGTGGGTGGTAGGCTGTAGAGAAAGACAGTTTTGTGCCAAATAATTGTTGAAGATTTGTCCATAGAGCTGAAGTGAATTTGGGATCTCTATCACTGATGATATTTGTAAATATCCCAGTCCATGACACTACTCTATTCCATATCAGAAGAGCTGTATCCATGGCTGTATCATCTTTGTGACATGGTAAAAAGATTGGAGTTTTACTGAATCTGTCCACAATTACTAGGCAAGCATTATAGCTCCTGTCACCTCCTGGTGGTAGGCCAGTTACCCAATCCATATGGACAATTTCCCAAGGTCTGTTTGGTTCTTGGATTTTCATCATATTTCCAAGTCTTTTGCCAGTGGATTTATTTGCCTTTTGGCATCTGTCACAGGTTTTGCAATATTCTGCAACATCTTTTTGCCACATTGGCCACCATATGCAGGTCTTTACTTTCTCTCTTGTTCTGTCCTCAGAAAGATGTCCTGAAAAGGGACTATCATGGCATTCTTTCAGTACAAGATTGATTAATGACCTGTCTACAACTGTCATGACACATGTGTGCTTGGTGCTGTGGTAAATTATACCATCCAGTAGGTGAAATCTCCCTTCATTATAAGATTTTCTCCATACTTCATCCAAGGCATGTATTAGAGAGTTATCTTTACAGTCTTTGTTAAGTAATTGGCATAAGATGCTACAATTCTTATCTTGAGTGTAACTATTTCTGACTTCTTCAAAGAAGGTGGTGTTCAAGTCTGTAACACTTATTCCTTCTATTGGAATTTGTGGTGAAGCTTCTTCTGGAACATAAGCAGGATTATCAATGTTATTTGGTAATGGCCATCTGCTTAGTCCATCTGCATTCTTATGAATATTCCCATCCTTATGAACAATAGTCATATTTCCTCTGTATTCTTGTATGGCTATTTGCCATCTGAGCATGTGTCTGTTGGGTGTTTTCATGTTCAAAAGTGATTTGACAGCTGTACAATCTGTTATTACTTCAAAAACACTTCCCTCTAAGAAATAGTTCAATTTCTCCAAGGCCCAGACAAGGCATAGACATTCCATTTGACTTGCTCCATATCTGGCTTCAGTTGGTTTGATTTGCCTGGATATGAAACATATTGGTCCTTCTACAGGTTTGTCATTTATGATCTGAACTTGGTGAAGTGCAGCACCTAGTCCATCCCCTGATGCATCAATATACAGTTTGAAAGGCAATTTAAAGTCTGGAATCAGTAAGAGTGGAGCAGTGGTCAATGCTTCTCTTAGAGATTCAAAAGCTTTGACTCTGTCAACAGTCATCTCAAATACTGTGTCTTTGTCACACAACTTAAAAAGTGGTCTTGCTATGGATGAAAAGTCTTTAATGTGTTGCCTGTAATATCCTGCAAAACCTAAGAATGACTGAATTTCCTTCTTATTCTGAGGCATGGGTTTTAACAATACTGCTGCAACTTTGTTTTTATCAATTCCAAGGGACAAACCAGATACAACATGTCCTAGTGCCTTAAGTTCTTTAAATCCAAAATGACATTTCTTCAAGGAGATTTTCATGTTTACTGATTGGATTTTTGTCAAAACTCTTGATAATCTGTACATGTGCTCCTCCCAATTCTTTGAACAGATAATAATGTCATCAATGTAAATGATTAACCATCCCTCTGAGAGTTCTTCAGGGAAGATTTCATTCATCATTCTTTGGAAGTGTGAAGGTGCATTTTTGATACCAAAGGGCATCCTTAAGTATTCATACACTCCACAATGAACAATAATTCTGAAGTATTTTCTTGCTCTTGGTGTTACCACATTTTGATGGAATCCTTTAAGGGCATCCATAGTGGTTATATACACTGCTTGAGATATTTGGGTAAGGGCAATTTGGATTTTTGGTATTGGGTATCTGGCTGGAACAGTGTAAGTGTTCAGAGCTCTAAAGTCCCCAACCATCCTGGATTTTCCATTATGCCACGCCACTATGACTGGTGTAGTTATTTCTACTTCCACATTGTGGCCTACTTTTCTTATTACACCAAGGTCTAGAAGTTCTTTGATATGAATTTCTAGAGCTTCTCTTGATTTTGGACTTGCTGGATAAGCAGGTCTTCTTAAGAGTGGTGGATAAGGTCTCTCAATGTTAAGAATGATGTCAACTTCATGACCAATAATTGCTCCCAGGGGTTCTTTGTCTGTAGCAAATGCTCCTCTGTGGTCATACAAAAGGGAAGAAAGTTCATTTTCTTGCTTATCAGTCAGATGAAGGCTTATTTCAGCCTCACTTAACTGTTCAGACTTGAATTTCTCTAACTCTAAGTTGACTGGTGATACTTTGTTTACTGTAATTTGTCTTTTAAAGGGTAAAAAGGCAAATTTCTGGCGCTTATTGTCTCCAATTGTAAAGTATCTGTCTTTGTTATTATGTAAATCTATTCCATACATGATTAAATAGTCATTTCCCAATATAAAATGGGTACTAGAGCAATTTTCCATACCAACAAATTCAACTGTGATCCTTAAATTCCCATTTATGTGTGGGAATATGACATTGGTCTCAAAGATTCCTAATGCTTTCATTGGGTTACTTGCACTGTTGAATTTTATACCATCAATTGGTAACAATTGGTCTTCAAAATTTGGTACACAAGTCTTAAGAAAAGATTTTCCAACACAAGAGCAGAAGGCTCCTGGGTCAAGCAAAAGTTTGGTGGGTTTGTTATCAATCACCACTTCTGTTATACAGGAGTTACCAGCTGTATAACCTTTTCCTCTGTTTGGTTTTGTCTTCATAAGTTGTGCATCTTGAACTTTTGATAAATCAACTTGACCATTGCTTAATTGTGGTAAGTGGGAATAAGATTCCATGATGTCAAAAGTGGCATTGATATTTTCTATATCTTTTGAAGATTCAGAGAATATGGATGACTTATCATCTGAATTGTCTTCAATTATGTCTTCTTTTTCAACATCTGGTTCTTTTTCAATGTCAATTTCATTGATTTTCCCCCTTTTTGGACATGTATTGGCTAAATGGGTGGTGCTTTGGCAAATATGGCATTTTCTGACTGTATCTGCAGATTTATATTTAATATTACTAGAATTTTCTTTGGGGTTTTTGTCCACAGAATCTTTCCAAGGTGTATTAAACCTTGTTTTAAGATTCACCCTACTAGAACCAATTTTGGTTCTGGTGGTTACTTCTTCTAGTATATTGATAATATCCTCTGCTGAAGATTGTTCAGTAGTCCTGCTTTTGACAGCATGCTCTAAGTCACCTCCACATTGTCTCAGAATTTTTCTATGGATCATAAATTCTGACATGTCAGGATATAATGCTGTTAATCTGTCCTTTTGTTGGCAAAACCATGGTAAAGCTTTGTCCTTATCAGCATTAAATTTGGCAGATTCAAAGGCTGTTTCAACTTTAAACCTCCAAGCATCATTTTCCCATTTGTTGATGATTTGGGTTTTCCACCAAGTCCAACTCTGGTGTCCATGTGCTTGTCTTATTTTGATGTACCATCTGTGAGCTGATCTGGTAAACAAGGTGTTAAACCTGGCTGTTACCAATCTGTCTGGTAATTCAAAATCCTCTTTGATCATGTCAATACCTCTAATGAATTCCATATGGTCATACTCTCCTTCACCACTGAAGTGAGGCCATTCTTTAAGTTTTGGAACTTCTTTCAAGAGTGCTTGGCCCATTGATGGTTCCAAGTTATGAAAAGAAGTGGATAATTCATTTTTTAATTGTGAATTATCAGGATCCAATACTTGTGGATTTGAAATTCTTGTGCCCTCATTTTGATTTAGAGGTGTAGACATTCTTGGTAAGGTGTTCAGTAATTGTTCAATGTCATTCATTTTACTGTTGCTACACCTTTGGGAATTTCTGTATTCATGTTGGAAGCTTTGTATTAAATTTATTACTTCAATTTTATACATGTCTTCTTTATGTGTAAGTTCTTGCCATAACTCTGTCTGTCTTGTATTATCAGCAGTGACTTGATTCAATTTCATTGATAATTTTGATACTTCTTCTTGTGAAGCATCAAAACACTTTTTCAAGGCAATGGTATATGTCTTTACTTCAGTAAATGAATTTGAAATGTCATCAAGGACTTTCTTGTTATCTGTCTTGATAATATTTATGGCTTGTTTAATTCTTGTTTCAATCATGTCATCAATATTGAACTTAGAATATTTATCTGTTAATTCTTTAATAATGGCAGATTGTTCATTTATTTTAATGTTAGAAGAATTGTCATTATTAGAATTTTTAATTGTTCTTAAAACTTTTTCAAAACACATAAGTGTTTCATTAATTTGGCACAGACTCAGGTTGTTTGTTTTAATGTTGTTACAAATGGATTCATTTTTATCAGAAAGATGTTTTTTCACGTCATTTATAGCATCATACAACTCTGGGATGGAACCAAATATATCAGAAATCATTTCTGGAACTTTAATCTGGCTTCCTCCTTCTTTTGTAATTCCATCATGGTTCTGGCCATCTGAAATACATTTTCCATGGCATCCTGTTGAATCTTTGGAATCCTGTAGCCCTGGCTGTAAGGTTTTGGAGCTTGTGCCTTCCCTTTGCCCTTGTTTGGAGGTTGTGGCTGCCTTTTCACGTTGGAATTGCTGCTGCTGGCCACTGGGGCTGTTTTTGGCACTGGTTTTGGTGGTGGAGGGTTGTTTTTCCTCCATTCCAGTGTCAAAAGCATCATGTTTTTCTTCTCCATCAATGGATGCCATCCATTGAGCAATTTGCAAGTGTTGGGATGGCCCAAGAATTTTCTTACAGTTAGGTATGAATTCATGCAGTTTCTCCACAGATCTGCAAGGATCTGGTATTCTTTGTACTGAAGTGCATTGTTGTAAGCCTTCTGGCTGGCTTTGTAAATGTCCACTGAGGCTTCTTGTGGCGGTGTCAGCTCTTTTTGAAGGTAAAATAGTGTCATCAGCTTCAGAATTGGACAATTTATTGTTGTGGAAGTCTTTTACTGACCCTTGTCCTTCTGTATCTGATTGGCTTCTGCCATAATCACGTCTATGACCTTTTTGGGAGCTGCTTGAGGGTTTATAGCTTGCTCCTGATCTGGTTGAAGGCATATTTATGATTAGAAAGGTTAAAAATAGTAATTTTACGTCAAAAAAACTCACTATTTGTCAAATTTTTAGCTCTCTGAAGGGTATTACTTATATCCAAGTTAATTAATTCAGAGGTTATTGGCTCAGGTTGGTTATTTTGAGTCACAATAACAGTGCTATTATGGTCTGAAATCACAGTGCTTGCAGGAATAATACTGGTAACTGTTGAGGCTGTTTCAATGTTTTCTTGTCTTACCACGTTGTCAGACACTAAAATTAATGAAAAAGCCAATTAATTAAGTAAAAAAAAAGGTTATTTCAAAAAAGAAATAAAAATATAAGCCTCACTTATAATATGAAAAAAAATTATTTTTTATGGATTTTTTGAATTATAAGTATTTTTTATATGTTTTTAAATTTTTCAATATAAGAAAAAAGATTTAAAAAGAGTAAAAAAAATATGTCACAGGTAAAATATCACGGCTGGGCCCCCAAATGTAAGGCCTGGATATGAAACTTTGATTAAAAATCAAGTACTTTTCCTGTCCTCAAAATTTGTATAAGGTAAAATTCAATTAAAAATGATATGAAATATTATTTTTAAGAGAAAACACGCCAAATTTATTGTTTATAACTTTATTAGTATAAAACAATAATATTATAAAAATTTATTGTTTTACCAACAATAAAAATTCATCCAAAAAATACTCTACAAGAGATATTTTAAGGCTACAAAAGAAATTTCTTCAAGAGCAATTTCAATTGGAATTAATTGAGCAAAGAACTGCAAGCAATTAATTAAAGAACAAAGTCTTTAAAAAGAATATTAAAGAGAAAACACGCCCAAAAGTGACCAGAGTGAATTTGGAAACAAAGTGACAAAGTTAACAGTGATGAAAGATGCTTTAATTGACTTTTGGGGTGGTTCAGGGGTAAAAATGATTATAAGAGTTACAAACAATGATTATAATGATTTTTTCACGTGGTTAAAAGGATTAAAATGATTTAAAAGTGGTGGTTGGAATCTTTGATTGATTGGTTTAACAGTTTTAAACTAATTAATAAAAGGAAAAGATTCTAACATGAAGAGAAAAGTGGGGCAAAGAAGACATTCTTTTATAGCCATCAATTCTCTTACTCCAAAAGTAAATTTTACTCTTGTCAGTCGTGAAAAACAGTCTGACAACAGAAAAGCCAATTATGGCATCATTGAACCCTGGTTTAGACCAAAAAGGGCTGGTTTAAGCCATTTTTAGCCATTTTTAGCCATTTTAGACCCTTAAATCAGCCATTACTATAGCAATACCAGGCCTAGAGCCTTCAAAACACGTCAGAATGTGTTTCAGAGACGTAGAAACCAGTTAAAACTGTTTTTACTATGATGTTTTTATCTTAAGGGTAGTTTTACCTTCTTGGCAACAGCTAAAACTACCCCAGTTGGTATCAAAACCTCATCATCAATTGAGTCCACAGACCCTGTAACTCAATTCCAGGCCAAAAGTGATGAACTTTTGCGTGAATTTTGACATCCCACGCCTGTCAGCAAGGATTTTGGGGGTCTAGCTCCCCCTTAGAGCTGGAGTTCCTTTTCCCCCCCAAATTTAATCTTTCCAATTTATTTTTCCTTTAATTCCTCATCATGTATTATACTTATAATTTACACATGTAATTCAATTCAATTGTACAGTACAATACAGTAATAATTGACACCTCATATGTAAATCAAAGTTCACTTATGTAATACACGCGCACATTTTGACATTTCAATTGAATTCAATTGAAAATACTTTAATTCCTCATAACTTCTAAACTAAACACAACACCTCAATTTTAACACAAAAATTGATGGTTAACACCACATGTGGTGTGAATTAAATTAAGGTTTTGAGGATTTTCAACTTTTGTATTGAAAATACTAAAAACTTAATTTAAGCTTATTTAGAGTTGAGTTACAAAAATTTCACTCAGAGGTGACCCCACCTGATTTTTTATGAGGAATCCAATGGTGAAATAAAATTTATATGTTTATTTATTGGATAAAAAGTTATAATAAATTTTATTTAACTTTTTTCCAAATTTATTTATTTTTTCACAATTTTGTTAAAATTTCATTTTTACTTAAATTTTTCAAGTATAAATGTAATTTTATATTTACAAAATTTAAAGTAATTTTATTTTTAAATTATAATTAATTTTTTATTTTTAATATAATTTTATATTTATATTTTCTATTTTTATTTTAATAATATAAATAAATTTATTTTATTTATATTAATATGTTATTTTTTATATTTGTGGTCTTTTGGGTATATGAAATTACCTCTAAGGCTCACAGGGTATCACTTGCCTCATTAAGATCTGGAGCCCATTGACAAACCCCAACTCTTGCTAGAGATGCAACAACATATTTGATTGAGAAATCACTCTTGTGAATGATGGCATTTCCATGTTTTTTCTTTCCCAGTGGAGTATTTGTTAAAGTGAGTATCTCTCCTAAAGGAACCAATGGAAGCGTGTTGTGGTTTTCTGATTGAGTCACAATGTCACTCAAGAAGGAGAAGTGAGTATTGAATTCTTTCAACATGGTGTAGTCGGGTGATATGGGGACAGAGTTTTGATAGATTAGGCCCCACAAAAGCTTAATGTGCTCGCAGAATGCTTTCTGAAAAGTCAATTCAAGTTATAAGTGAGTTTAAATGAATACAAGATTCTAATAATAAATTATGTTACCTTTGTAGGCTGAAATGCCTCAGGAATTTCAATATGTAAAAGCTGGTTGGGGCTTCACTTTTGAGGTGGGGTAAAAATCTGTTTTTGAATCATTTTATTGGGTGTAGGGGTAGTCTTAAGCTTGGTATTTTGATTATTTGCTAGTAAATTGGGTGAGTGCTCCTTATTCAGTGTAGGTTGATTGAAGCTTTTTGAGCGAAATCTTTGGACTTGTTTCCTCTTAGGTTTGGACTTGGCAGACACATTTCTTATTGCATTCTCTTGAAGGTTGAATTTGTGGAGTAGGGCTTCTAAGTTTTGATCATTCCTATTCATTTTTAGTTTGAGTTTTCTAATGTGCTCATATTGTTGATTCACTACTTGTAATAAATTAGGTTCACTCAATTCTTCAAACCAATATGAAGAGGAACTTTTATTGTAGTTGGAGTTCATGAGTGATACTAATGAGGAAATGGATTGATTTAGGAGGCGGTTGAAAAGTTATTATATCAGTTGTTGGCTCTACTGATGCTGAAAATAGATGATTTATGAATAAAAAAAATAGTAAATATAGCGAAAAATACTATGAATGTATGTGAGAGGAGTATAAAATACTTTGGTGAATGAGAACGCTAGTATAATGACGAAGATCAAGAACAGTAGTCTGAGCAGATAAAACATCTGTAATTGATAAGTTTGAGGGAAGAAACTACTATGAGCAGGAAAAATCAGACAGGATTTAGTGATTAAATTTTCTCAAAAAAGGAGAAAGTAAAATGCAGCATAAAAAACAAGACCAAAGTTTGCGTAACCATCACAAAGGAAAAAAAATTAAGAATTTTGTTGAGTGAAAAAATCACTGATAAAGGTATTTTTTCAAAGTTTAAAAATCTCAAAATTAATTGATTAATGTGTAGAAATCTCGTATGTTCTTTTGTGGTTTTGACTGGGAATGTTTGGACCATACTGTAAAGAAGCCTTTTATGGCTCTACAGGCCATTATAGAAACTTGTTTAGCGAAAAAAGCCTTTGACATTTCTATTGGTCACAGAATTACCCAATGAAAGAACAGTGTAATTTACAGTACACTACTGTGTACACTTTGTGTAATGAATGCACTATAATGACATCTTTCAAAGCACTGCACACACCCATGTCTACGTCCAGGTGACGTACACATCCATACGTCACCTTATTTCCGCAAGTGCCAGTGCAGTGGTACCTCAGGCCTCAGATCTGGCAATGTTGTGTGTTCAATTCTGATTGTAACATAGATGTAGGAATACTTGGCATCACCAGATCTGGGGCATGTGGTACCACCGTACTGGCTCAGCTATCAGACCTTCTTTTTACCGCATCTATTTTAATTAACAAGATCATTATTCAACCCGAAAACAAATTTCAATACATGTATGGTTTTTTCTTTGTTTATTTTGGTATCAGGGTAGTCTAGAAAAGGAAAATAAGGACTTTTCTGGAATCTACTTGAGTGAGGCTTTGACACAGATATTATTGATGATATTTATCTAACAGTATCCTATTCATGATTGAATTTTGTGTGATGTCATTTCCAAAGAAAAAAATAAGTTTTGTTCTTTTGTTGAACTATAATGAAATTTCTCCAAATCTTTCTGTTTATCAAGTCATTGATAAATAAAAGAAAATATATGTTTATTTCATTTAAAAAACAAGTCTTTATTCGGGTCAGAAATTCTCCATATTTCAATGCTTTTAATAGTTATGTCTGTATTATTGAGATATTGAATGATAATTTGGGGTGATATGTTCTGGAATCACTTAATCAACTCACAAATGTTTTTCCCAAAAGTAACTAATGACTCCATAAATATTGATTCCCACTATGAATTCAACTTTATCTCATTTATAAGGGTCTTCTCACTTCAATTGATAAGATTTGTAGCTCTTACTCAATCCACATTATATCTGATGATATCTACTTCTTGGATAATAGGATATCAAAAACCATCAATTCCCCAATAAATTGTGCATAATATCCGATGGATTCTGTCACCCATTATTCATTTCACCGATAATTCTGAGCTGTTCCTTTGTGCCGAGTTATTTTATTTCTCCCATGAATGAATTATATTGATGGATTTATTTTTATTTTGTAAAAAGTGCTCATGCTTTTGAAACCGCATATTAATTGTCATAATTATTTTTTTCTTTCTATGTTGTTGTGAGTTTCACTCCGTTTAATCCTTTCTAATTAGTTCATTAATTATGGGTTCTACGTAGCTGTTAAGGGTAATAGATAACATCACTTCACGAAATATATTTGAGTTCTATCAGAGTTGGTTGTAACTCTAGCTTCCGACTCACTTCAATTATTTGTCACATCATTTTTTTTTTAAGATGATCTCCTTATCTATTTATTCTTACACTTTGAGGCATAGAACTCTTTGGTGTGACACCTTTGTTTTAGGAGAGACATTTCCTACAGAAAAATATTGAGTCTTTGCGGAGGAATTGATTATTTAACACCTCAATTAGGGTTCTTAATAAACATAATCTTGTGATTTAATCATGAAACTTGGGAATATTGGATGAATAATATTACATTGTTTCCCATTTTTCCATTGTGGTACTTTAAAATACAGCTATGAAAATGGCTAGAGTTATCTCTTTCAACTAAGTTTGAATTTGGAATGTGTTTCCTTTTCTTCTCATTTTAATCAGAGCTTTGAATTTCAGAATTCAAATATTTGCAAGATGGATCTTTTATTGGAATAATTTGGGCCAAAAGGATAACCTTGATATAAACATAGGATATATTGAAAACCTTTATGATATCTTTTTTAACTGTTTAGAAACGGATTTTCAGGATTTCTGTAGAAACATCCTACCGGAATGACTCATTCAAAATGTATTTTGCATTTTCAGAAAAAATAATGAACATCTGCTTCCATTCATGGGAGGAAATCAATTTTTTTATTTTTTTGTATTTTTTCAGTCATGAAGGATAAATGAATTTCTATTCACATTAATATATGTCTTTCTTATTCTGGAAATATATAGTTTAATCCAAAAAAGGATTCAATATTTTGGAAATGATCAATAATTACTCAAAAGGTGACACAAAGACTTTGTTCCATTTGCACTGTGCAATGCACAAATTTCACAAAAAGTTCTTTATTCATCTATTATGACAAATTATACCTGAACTCTTGTGACACTGAGTAGGAATACTGAGCCACTAATGGTTCCTAAGAATATTTCAGCTGTTTATAGACTCCAGACTCATTTCTTGTATGTTCAATTGAATCAAATTTGTTTGTAGTTAGGAGTGGCTCCATGCCTATTGTATAAAAATCTCTTCAGGTTGACAATGTTAAAAATCAATGGAATGAAACATTAGTTTAAGTGTCTTTTTTTCAGAGAGATATACCCCATTATTCAAAGTTATAGCTTTACATTAATCCTATATAATGGCATATAAGTTCCTGGTCTTAAACAACGGAATTTGAGTTATCAAAAACTTTTCATCAGTTGAATTTATTGGTTTAAAAATGAAATTTGATATATTTTTCAAATAGTGTGGCTTTGAACTGTGGAGAACTATCAAAGCAAAGAATCTTTTGCTAAATTTGTCAGAAATTTCCTTCAAAATTCCTCAAAGCTTCAAGACACGCTTGTCTGGTATTCTTCAGAAAAATGCCTGCCAACAAAAATAATGGCTCCTCTTTGAATCTTTCAGCCTGTCACAGCTTAATTATACCTGCCAAAAGATTTGGATACACCATCTTATTCTTACTTAAACTTCCAAATTTGACTTCTTCAAATTTCGCTCAATGCGTATGCCAATGTTTCAATGCGGGAATCGTCCCATTCATGGAGTAAATTTCTTAAAAAAAGGAAGTTCGCAGGGGATATCTCTTTGTAAGTCATTTTTCTTAGTTTGGGACAGTCTAAACTGGATTTTGGGTATATAATTCTCCATGAAAGGAGTTGACTTGTCATAGCATGTTCGAATTTTGTTAAAAAAGTTGATTGTAAATCTTCTTAATATTTTTGATATCCTCTTGAAATGGTTCCCTTTCATTATGTAATTTATTTCATTATTGACGCAAAAGGTTGGTATTCCGGGTTTTTTAGATTTTTAGTGTTTTATATGTTATGAATTTTAATAATGGAGTAAATATTCTGATATTTTTTTGCTTTTCCTCTGCTACTTAATTCTGTTACATATTTTTGAATGAAATTGTTTCCCACAAATTTGGCTTTACTCCAATACAGGGGATTTATACCATCATTTCTAATTTTTCAAAGCGGTAATTACTGAATGTAAAGTATCAAGTGACTATCTATCAAAAAACATATAATAAAAGACCTCTTATAAATACAGATGACGAATAATCATTAATCATATAATGGCTTCTGAAAAAGATGTTTAATTCAAAAGTGGTAATTTTCTTGTTAAAAACAGAAAATCCAGTAAGGGGGAAGTACCACCTCTTTATGGTGGGAATAAACAAAAGAAAATTAAAGCAATAAACATCATATATAAAAACAAAATTATACACAACAAAAGAGAGTGATTACTGACACACTATAAACAAATTATACATAGAGATTTGAACTATGCTATACACTCATTGCTCCAATGTAAAATAATTTTGATTTTTTTTAAAAGTGTTGCCTCCATTTTCTTTGGATAATGATGAACAAAATCATAAAACATATTAGTCAGGAAAAATAGAAACAATCTTTGAATCAGGAGCTAATAACAAGATGTTTACAAATAAGCACTAGTTCTCAATGTTTTGAGAAATTAACAGTAGGGTAGAAAATAGGTCAGGAAGGATTGAAAGTCAAAATTTAATGGAAGGGAGAGATCATTCAATACTCAAAGTGAAGGGAATTAAAGTTTCAAAATGCACTACAAATATCAACTCTTCCTTATAAGTTTGTCTCCCTAGGTCAAATCTGGAAAAAGGCTAGTTACATAGTTTGATTTTTAAACAAAAAGCTTGATGTGGTTAGAAGTCAAAACCGTATTCCCAATGGGACTGTTAGTAAATAACTTTTACACCCGGAACTAAAATACAACCCCAAACCCAATTTCACCAAACAAAAACATCTAGGTCATTATTGAAAATTCAAAAACTGTGAAAGCTGTTGCGTTGGAAAAGCCAAAAGTAATGTGTTTAGATCAGAAATTGAAAGAGGTACTTAAACTTTCAAAGAAATTTCTGTTGTCTTAATGGGACCCCTCAGAGTAGAATTAATTGGAGGCGCTAAATACATCCTTGTTACAGTAGACACAGAAGCCCGTTTTCAAAATAAAATTGAAGTAAATTTTACAGTTAGCTGGGATTAGTCGTGAAAGAACAGCCAAAAATCTCATTTTTTATGGAGCCAATGAATTTGTAAATATTGAACTGAATAAAAGTTTGTCAATTAAAATGAATAGAAGTCATTATTACCACCCCTTATGCACCCCAATACAATGGTATTGCTGAAAGAAAAAAATATAATGTTAATGGAAAAGGAAAGAACCACGAATATCGAATACAGACTTGGAAAAGGAATGTGGGAAGGATTAGTCAATCTCACCAATCCCATACAATAGTGAGATTTTTCTGAAATTTGTTTTAATAAAAAGGTCAATCTCAATATCATTATACTATTTGTGTGCTGAGCCTTCTTGACCAATACTGGATACAAACAAAGCTTGGCAATTAATATTCAAAAGGGATCCTTTTTGGATATTGACCCAGCTTTATAGTCTATTTTATCTTATTGGATGACACTAGTTAAGGTATCCAATTACAGGATGTCTTCTTGAATCAGGAAAACCTGCTCTTTAAATGGGAAAAGCCTGTAGCACCCAAAGAAAGTTAATCAACTTGGGAGGAAGGCAAAAAAATCAAATGAGTAAAAGAAAATGAGCCACTAATATTGCGTGATAGAAACTCAACCCTCTCAGATGATATATACCAAGAAGTTGGAAAAATATCACCTCTATTAAATAAGACCACTGTTCGTGATGCAGGGAACAAAAAACTTTCTATTAATGAGAGGCAATGTGAAAAACTAGTCTCCATCATTGGTAATTGAGGGAAGGCAATAAGGCTCCTACAAGCATTAACCCCAAATTTCAAAGAACATAATCAATAATAGAAATACAAATAAAGTAACAAAGGTAAGACAAATGCATACTCTCAATCCAGCTTACCTCAGCCCAAGCACTGATGGAAAACAATAAATAATGGCCATGTTCAGTTGAAAATTTTCAAATGAGTAATGAGTCAATGAAATGGAAAGAATCTCTTTCCCTTAAATTCATTCAATAAAAAAAACCTGTCTTTAGTGTATAAAAGAAGAAGACTGACCCAAAGGGAAACCCTTCAAAAGTATGCAATTAATATTTACCAAAAAGATTGGAAAAAGGCGGCTGAAAACATACAAATCCAGGTGTGTAGCATGGGCTTTCTCAAAAAAATGTCATGCATTCCCACAAAACCTTTTTTCCAAAAGGAAGGTTTTACATTATAAAATTTATTATGAGCTATGAAGTAAAAAAGGTTCAACATGTACATAGAGCTGATGTTTTTACAGCTTATTAAATCTCAAAATTAAAAGCAGATGAATTTATATATATATCACTACTAGATATTAAAATGTAATTGAGAAAAGAAACAAAAACACCCGTTTATAGCTACACTACTATTCATAAGCTGTTGTGAAATCCTTAAGAACAGCTAATCAAACAAAATTAATCATTTCATTCCTAGAAAACGCCTTGTGTAATGTGTGGATATGAAACTTTGATTAAAAATTAAGTACTTTTCCTGTCCTCAAAATTTGTATAAGGTAAAAATCAATTAAAAATAGAAAGAAATATTATTCTTAACAGAAAACACGCCTTTTTTATTGTTTATAAATTTATTAGTATAAAAAAATAATATTATAAAGATTTTTTGTTTTACCAACAATAAAAATTTATCCAAAAATACTCTACAAGAAATATTTATGGCTACAAAAGAAATTTCTTCAAGAGAAATTTCAATTGGAATTAATTGAGCAAAGAACTGCAAGCAATTAATTAAAGAACAAAGTCCTTAAAAAGAATATTGAAGTGAAAACAAACCCAAAAGTGACCAGAGTGAATTTGGAAACAAAGTGACAAAGTTAACAGTGATGAAAGATGCTTTAATTCACTTTTGGGGTGGTTGAGGGGTAACAATGATTATAAGAGTTACAAACAATGATTATAATGATTTTTTCAAGTGGTTAAAAGGTTTAAAATGATTTAAAACAGGTGGTTGGAATATTTTATTGATTGGTTTAACAGTGTTTAAAATAATTATAAAAGGAAAAGATTTTAACATGAAGAGAAAAGTGGGGAAATTAAGACATTCTTTTATAGCCATCAATTTTCATACTCAAAAAGTGAAATTTACTCTTTTCAGTCGTGAAAAACAGTCTGACAACAGAAAAGCCAATTCTGGCATCATTGGGCCCTGGTTTAGACCAAAAAAGGGCTGGTTTAAGCCATTTTTATGCATTTTTAGCCATTTTAGACCCTTAAATCAGCCATTACTATAGTAAGACCTGGTCTAGAGCCTTAAAAACACGTCATAATGTGTGTAAGAGGCTTAGAAACCAGTTAAAACTGTTTTTACCAACATTGTTTTAACTTAAGGGTAAACCACCCTGGTTGGTATCACAACCTCATCATCAATTGAGTCACAGGGTCTGTGACTCAATTCCAGGCCAAAATTAATGAAATTTTGTGTGGATTTTGACATCTCATTCCAGTAAGCAAGGATTTTGGGGGTCTGGCTCCCCCTTAGAGCTAGAGTTCCTTTTCCCCCCCAATCTTAATCTTTCCAATTCATATTTTCCATCAATTCCCCATCATGTATTATACTTGTAATTTACATCTGTAATTTAATTGAATTGTACAGTAAAATACAGTAGTAATTGATACCTCATATGGAAATCAAAGTTCACTAATGCAATACATGCGCACCTTTTGACATTTCAATTGAATTCAATTGAAAATACTTCAATTCCTCATAACTTCTAAAATAAACACAACATCTCAATTTTAACACAAAAAATGATGGTCAACAACACATGTGGTGTGAATTAAATTGAAGTTTTGAGGATTTTGAATTTTTTTATTGAAAATACTGAAAATTTAATTTAAGCTTAGTTAGAGTTGAGTTACAAAAATTTCATCCAGAGGTGACCCCACTTTATTTTTTATGATGAATCCAATCGTGTGATAATTTCTTTATGTTTATTTATTGAATAAAAAGTTATAATATATTTTATACGAATTTTTACTGGAAATATTTTAATATCACAATTTTTATTGAAAATTCATTTTTACTTAATTTTTACAAGTAAAAATATAATATCATAATTTTAAATTTTATTGTAATCTTATTTTTAAACTATAATTAAATTTTTATTTTTAAATATAAATTTGTATTTATATTTCAATTCTTATTTTTATAACATAAATAGATTTATTTTATTTATATTTATATCTAAATTTAAGATTTGTGGTCTTTTGGGTATATGAAAATACCTATAAGGCCCACACCTTGGGAAGCTGTATAATACCTTATACAACTGTAGCATTGAGAATCTTCTTATTATCAGAAATCCTGATCCTTCTCCATTCCTGGGCGATGAAACAATTTTCTTCCCATGGGTAGATGCAATAATATAATTCAATAATTGCTTGAGCAAAGGCCAAAGATTTGATCAAGCTTAGTGAAAATATCTTTACCATTGAGATTTAATTGGCATCAGAGTATGAATCAATCTTTATGGGGTCATCATCTGCTTTTTGGAAATAAATTTGTGACTTTATTGAGTGATCCCAGAATATATAAACCCAAAATAACATTCAATGATGCAATAATGTGGGTCCATTGAGATTATATATTTGGATATATACTTTAAGATTTTGAAGACTATATTTTTATCTTTTTGGGAGAAATCTCATAATAAACATAAATATTAGAAGCTTTATAAGATTGAGAAATCCTGAACCAGAACAAAATCAGCCTTTTAAATGAGAGAAACATCTTCTAGATTTCAAAAGGATTTGCAGAAATTTCAATATATGTCTACAAGATAATAAAAAATATTTATTTTCCTTTTGCTATGAAACCTCTCAGAAGATCCAATATCAATAGTTAAATTTTAAATCAATATCATCAATTGATTATGTATCAATAACTTACCCAGTTTAATTCTATAAAAATCCTTATTTTGATTTGTTAGACTACCCTGATACAAAAATAAACAATAGAAAGACAATACATTTATTTCAAGATTTTTTTTGTGTTGAGTAATGATTGTGTCAATTTGAAGTGTGGTGGGTAAAAGAAGGCCTGATACATGAGCCAGTAGGGTGCTACTGTGGAACTCCTTTTATGTGGGATTGGATAAGGCAGTCCTTGAGGGGGAAATCACAGGTAAACAGTTTTGAATTTCTGAAATAATCCTGTAACCAAGGGTGCTAATGGTGTTTTAGCTGCCCCTCTGAATATACTAAGCAATCTCCCTACAGAGCTCACAAATCAATATTTAAGATTGTGGCTTTACAACTAAAGAAGACTTTTTAAAAGTCTCTATCAGACCTATTCAATAATCAGCCTAATAATAAAGTAATAATACTAATTTAGATAAAAGAATTTCAAAAGATAAATTTTTAAGTGATTTTAGGATAATAAAGTAATAATTGGGTAAAGAATATAGTAGATGTAATAGTACTGAGTGGTTATTTAAGTGGTTTTCTTCGTTAAAGGTATTTTGTTTTACAGGATAATAGCTCAATATGAGAAAAATTTAGTAATAGTGATAATATATAATGATATTGTTTGATAGTTTAAATAGTTGTTGTTGGTACATAATCTTGATAATATGTAAAATATATTGTGTGATAATAATAATAGTGATATAGATCTTCTTCTAGTGAGAAGAGTATAATATAAGTTTTTTTTTGAATATGAGTATTTCACTCATAGATGAATTTACAATATAGGCAGACCTACTGTTAACTACAGCTATTTATAAACCACTATTTAGTGTAATTTAATAATAATAATTTCTAGATTAACCTACTAGTAAGGGATGAATAATTATTCTCCTTTGTGGTATATAATTATTTGCATTCATGGGGAGAAGAGGAGAAAATGAAAGAGAGAGGCCTCCTTTTATGTTGTGAGAAGTACCCATGGGCTCTCCATGTAAAGTTTTATTCTTTCCCTTGAGATAATTTTTCTAGTGTAGATTTTTGTAACAAAAGTCAGATGACCTATCTGTTATACTGCATTAGTAATCTTGCACAGCCTTGAGAGATTAATGCTAGTGTGTAAAATTGGGAATGGTATCATATGACTGAGATATTTTCACCATTTGTTTGGTCAAAATTAAGATTGAGATGTTTTTGTTTGGTGGGGATTTTGATAACAGTATCAGATGACTCCTGCTTTACACTGCTTTAGTCAGCTTGCACAGCCTTGAGGAATTAATGCTGGTGAGTAAAGTATGAAGATGGTGTCATGTGAATAAGCCCATGTATAATTTGTTTGTAAGATTTATTTAGTTCCAGGTGATTATGCTGTGCAATGAGGGGATATCCTCTTGAGTTTTAATTATTGATTACTGCAATTGCTGTTTACTTTACAGTTTAGTGTATTTTCCTTGCATGCAGCTAGTTGAATTTCAATCAAGTTGAATTTTAATAATCCTGTGGCTTTGTAATGTCTAGATCTTATGCATGTGGACTGCATAAGTCTTATTTGGGCTCCTGTATTGTTGTGTAATTTTTAAGGTTTTAGTGGATTTTCATGTATTGAATTGGACTTGATACTTTCAGATGATCCTTGTGTCAAATGAGCTGTATTTTTTATTTTTTGATGTATTGGATTCTTAGTAATATAATCTTCCTGATTGATTTAGAGTGGATATGATGTTACAATGTTACTTTCCCATGTAATTTTGAGTTTTCTGTATGTATTAAGCCTATTGTTGATCATGTAAGCCTTATATGTAAGTTTTATTGTGTAACTCCATAAGATTGGACTCCTCTCTTATTAATTTAATTATAGAAGTATATTGAATATTTCAATTGTTAATGCTAAAATCTTCCATTGCTCCCTACTGTTGATGTTATTCCTGGGTTTTTTGTGATTTTAAGCATGTCCTTTGAGTGGTGATTTCCTGAATTAGTCATTGGGATCTTGATTTTCCCACTTTTAATTTCCAAAAATTTCTTGAAACTGGTAAAAAGGTATGGAATACCACATCCCCCTCTCCATTTGATGCTGTCCCCAGCATTCCAGTTTCAAGTGCAATATCCTGGGTTCATAAGTGAGAATATTCTTTCTTTAATTTTTTATTTCAATAAATTTAGTTGATAATTTCCATTGATGGCTTGTCATATTGATTTTGAATCTCCATTTCTTCATATTTGATTTGTACCCTGTTGTTTCTTCTTGTTTGTTTGTTTATCCATGTTAATGTTGTCCTATATCATACATACTGATTTAGGGTGATTTCCCTCTCCATTTGATGAAAATTCTTCCAGCTAATAATAAATTATCTTGATAACATCTTTCCACCAGTGTTGCCATAAAATAAAATAAATTAATCATAAAAAAATTGGTACAGTTTAAGGTCTTATCCAGGACCTCTTCTTTAGTCCTGAGACTGTAATTAGCATAAAATAATGTTGATGAGGCAGTTTAAGGTCATACTAAGGACCTTTTATTGATTATTGATATTGATTAAGTACTATAAGAGAGTTATTTAGACAGCTTTAGAGTCTTATCAAGGACCATTTGCTTGACTTAATGTTGTTTGATGATGGAAGAAATAAATAAAGAAAATTGAGGTATTTAGACAGTTTAAGGTCATATCAAGGACCTTGTCTTGATGTAATTTTGTTTGATAATGGACAAAAATAAAGAAAATTGAGATATTTAGACAGTTTAAGGTCTTATCAAGGACCTTCTCTTGAGTTGAATTTCGTTGAAGTGTCTTGATGAAAGATAAATCAACAATTCAGACAGTTTAAGGTCTTATCTAGGACCTTTGGTTGAGTTTTGAGTGGTGCTTCAAATATTTTCCTAATTGCATTGGTTTTTTTCCTTTTTTTTATTGTATTGATTAGTGTTGAGGCCTCATATTGACCTTCTGTAACCTTTAAAAATATTAATACCCCTGTCATCCTCTTCATGAAAACTCTAGATTACATACCCATTGATGATTATTAAATGGGTGGGTACCCCCCTCTCCATTTAATAATTGTGACCTGCTTTCCACCTTTTATGATAATGAGGTTTTTTTTTTGTTTTTTTTTTTTTTTTTTTTTTTTTTTTTTTTTTTTTTTTTTTGATAATACAATAATTTAGAGTATAAAAAATGATAATACTAATAAAATTTTTCAAATGATAATATAAAATAAGATAAAATAAATTAAGAAAATAATAATGATTAATATAGATAATATGAAAAATACTTGAAATCCAAATATTATTATTATTATTATTTTTATTTTTATTTATTTATTTATTTATTTATTTTTTAGGAATTAATGAATTAAAAAATAATAATTCATAATTCAAATAATTTTCTCAATGATATATGAAAAAAAATAAAAAAAATAAAAATTATGTTTTTAAAATTAGGTGATAATTTTTTCTTTGTTTTTTTTTTTTTTTTTGAAGTGAGCCAGTGTAAATACTTCAAATTTGAAGTATTTGGTGATTTGTTTCCTAGCCGCAGGTGTTGCTTTTCTTGACTGCTCAATGTAAGTTCTACTATTTTTTTTATTCATATTGATTTTTTTTTTCTTTTTTTTTGTGTTTTTGTAGCTTCTACATTGTACTGTACTGTATAGTACAGTACTCTTCTGTTTTCATCGCGATCAATCGTTTCTTTTTTTTTTTTATATAATTTTTCATTATTATTTATTTTTTGCTTTAAAAAATAAAAAAATAATGAAAAAAAAAAACAATATTTTTTTTGTTTGTGTGATGTCCAGTGCTGTACCCTTCTCTTTCCATTGTGATCAATCGTTTTTGCTTTTTTTTTTCTCTCTTTTTGTTTTTGTTTGTTTGTTGTTGTTGTTTTTTTTTGTTATTATTATTAAAATATAAAAAAAAAATTACTAATTTTTTGTTGTTTTTGTTTTGTGTATTGTACAGTACTATAATCCACCCTTGATTGCAATCAATTGATTTTCTTCTTTTTTCTTTTTTTCTTTTTTTTTTTTTTTGAGACCCTGTTAGCTGTGAGATGAGAAAATAAAAAAAAAATAAAAAAAATAAAAATTAAAACAAGAAATAAAAAATAAAAATAAAAAAAATAAAAAAATAAAAAAAATAAATAAAAAAAATAAAAAAAAAAAAAAAAATAAAAAAAAAAAAAAACTAAAAAATAAAAATAAAAACAAGAAATAAAAAATAAAAAAAAAAAAATAAAAAATAAAAATAAAAATAAAAAAATCACAAATAAAAAATAAAAATAAAAACAAGAAATAAAAAATAAAAATAAAAAAAATAAAAATAAAAAATATAAAAAATAAAAAATAAAAAAAATAAAAATAAAAAATAAAAATAAAAATAAAAAAATAAAAAATAAAAATAAAAACAAGAAATAAAAAATAAACATAAAAAAAATAAAAAATAGAAAATAAATAAAAAATAAAATAAATAAAAAATAAAAATAAAAAATAAAAATAAAAACAAGAAATAAAAATGAAAAAATAAAAAGTCAAAATGAAAATAAAAATCAAAAAAAAGAATAATAAAAAAATAAGACATGATAGATAATTAAATGAATCCATAATGAAATAAAAATAAATAAATAAATAAAATTAAAACAAAAAAAAAGTAAGTAGTATTATATATATATATATTTATTGATATCTGAGAAATCAAAATTCATGAGATAAAGAGAAAATTTTATTATTATAAAAAAAAACTTCATTGAGGATGTGAAAATTTGCTATCAAGACTACTCTTAAATTTGGACTTTTTTGATGTAAGCTCATTTCTTCTTTCTTTATTGAGATATTGATCCTGCAATTCTTTTTCATCCCCGGTGAGCTTTTCTTTTTTAATCTCAGTTTTTTCATTTGGTGCTTTCTTCATTTCTTCTAGCCATTCTACATGTTGGGTTGAGCATTGATGATCTTGTTGAGTTATTTTGTATAGTTCCAGGTTTCCGTTTTCATTCCTCAAAGGCTGACAATTGGTATAGCCTTCCCAGGGAAATTTGTCTTCTGTAAGTAAAATTCCATCTGATTCAAGTTCTTCAGTATTTGTTTGTTTTGATAAAGCTTCTTGATACTGTTTCTGCTGTCTGTTACTGATGTCTTCATTTATTTCTTCATTTTCATTTCTTCGGATTTCTTTGGTTTTGTCCAAAGAAAAGTAATTTATTTCCAGATTCAAATTTGGATTATCTCTGTCAGAGTGATAATGTGGGGTAGGTGAGTCTTCTTTATTTGTATTGGTTGAATGATCTATAGAATTTGACCTATATATTTCATTTGACTCTGGTTTGTTTTCCATAGATTCCTTTGTGTTTATTGAGTCAGTGATTTCTTTATGAATGCCTATTTCCTCTGTATTTTGACCTATTTGTGTGCTGAAATAATTATTTTCTTCTTTTTTATGTTGCAGAATTTTTTTATTTTGAATTGAAGCCTGATATCCATGTGCAAAATGCAATGGTGAATTGGAGGATAATTTTTGATTTGGGGCAATCCTATCATATGGTTTTGCCCTTCTTTTCTTCTTAAAAGATATTTGAATAATCCCTTTGACCAAGGTCCTCTTTTCATTCTTATTTTATCTCTCAAGATATTCTTTATGATGTGGTGAGTTTCCATAAATTTCAGTTGTTTCATGTTTATGTTCTTTTGCTTGGATACTGATGTTGGTAGGATCTTTAGGTCTTGATTCAATTGAATCTTCATTTTCGGTAATTTCACCTTCTTTTTCTACAGTTACCACCTGCTTGATAGCTTTATTTGCAGGTTTTATTTCCTTATTCAACTCTCTGCTTGGGTTGAAATGTTGAAGGTGTTGAGAATGTTCTGGGAATGTTGTATCCTTATTGGATGTATGGATATGAAATCGCTTATTTTCTTTGGGAAGATAAGTATCTGATTCTTCTTTTGGCTATTGAGTGAGTTCTTTTTCCAATTCTTGTTCTGATTTTCTTATTTAAATTTTTGACTTATTTAGGTTTTGTTTGATAGTATCTTTGTTTTCCATAATAAGCCTTGGGTCATTGTTTACCATATTTGAGGGGAAAGTTGAAGATTCTGAATTTCATCATTTTCCTTTTTGAGTGATGCTTCTGGTTTGAGTAACTTTGAAAATAAAATTGGTGGACTGGTTACTTCTTGTGGTAAGAGTGATTTATCTTTATCCCCATTATTTTTGATGTTGGGTTTTCTGGATGCTTTCTTTAATTTTGCTTGACCATAATCATTTCCATTTGTTGGTTGATTTTTCATTATATATTCCAACTTTTTGTTTAATTCTTCATATTGTTTGTGTTTTGAGGTTGATTTAGAACTTCCTTCCTGAATTATATGATTTTCTTGAGGTTTGATGTCTTCTTTTATGGTAATTTTGTGTTTGAGAGAAATTTCTTTTAAGGAATTTAATCCTGATGTATTAAAATTAGAGTGCAAATTCCTTTCTCCCACTGTGACATTAATTATTGAAATAACTGGTTTTACACTTTATTTCCATTTATTTTTGAATATTCCTTTTGAAAGGGACTTTAATGCTATGATAGGTGAGAGGAGCTTGGTGAGTGGTTTTCTTTTTATTTATTCAGGATTCTTGAAATTATAATAGTTGATAGCTTGAGTTATTTGGTTACCAGTATTTCCATTTTCTCTTTTTGAGGTTGTAATTCCTGTAAGATTTATTTCTTTAGGCTTGGGCTTGATATTTTCTGTATTAACTGGGGCTAATTCCATTTTTATATCCCTTTTCCCTCCAGATTTAATTATTTCTTCTTCCTTAAATACTTGGTTAGGATGTTTTTCTGAAATTTCCTGATTGTTGGAGCTTGGTTCTTTCTCTACTGGTAATTCTTTCCAATCTCCCAGTTCAAAAACTGCACATGTTTCCATTCCTGCTGGCGGGTTTTCTCTCCATCCTACTTTCTGTGGTGAACAAGTAGGTAAGCAAAGCCTTCTTCCATCTGGCTCTATATAACTGAATATTTCCCCTTTTTGTTGAGGAAAGTCTAATCTGATTTTATTGTCTGCAAGGAAGGGTCTTCCCAATACTGTGTGTACTGCTCCCCTTCCTACAAAAAGGTGAATATTTCTTTCTTTGCCAGTAACTAGAGTGATTGGGGTAAATTCTGATAATCCTACTATTGAAGTACAGTGACCACCAATCCCCCTTAAATTCATGTTGAGACATCTTGTGGTGAGTCCTGCTTTTGATGTTGAATCTTCTGGTATTTCGTTCAATACTGCTCCTGTATCTACTAATGCCATTATTTCATGTCCTTCTTCACCTAGGTACACTTGCATAAATCCCAATGGACAGGCATAATGTAATTTGGGCTTTTCATAATCTGCTAAATGCTGGTTTATGAGTTTGGTTTGAATTTCTTTTGTGTCAAGTGAGTTGATTGACTTTCTTTCTTCTGTTGTCAAATTTTTAAGCTGGTTGATAACTTTGGGTGACATGATAAGAGCTTGTTCTAAGGTGAGATTTATCTTCTGACCCAAAACCTTTTTGATAATTTGGCTCATAACTTCTTGAAATTCTGTGTTCTTGCTTTATATTCTTGTTTTTAACAGTATTTTGAGTCAAGTCCAGCTGCTTTCCAGAATCCTGTTTTTCTTTAACTTCTGGGCTAACTTCTTCTTCATCTTTGATCTTTTGAGGTTTTTTGAATTTAGTAGGAATAATTGTTTTTTCCACTGTACCATGTTCATCTTCAATATAGGCTCCAGGTATGTGTGGTTTCCTTTTTAGTAGTGTTTCCATTGTTTTTGGTAATTACTTTGTTGGTTCTTGACTTGGATGCTCATTTATTGAGGATCTTTGTTTGGTGTTTCTCAATCCATAGTTATTGAGAAATGGAACATTGGCTGATGATATGGTTGGTGGCTGCCAGCTTCCCCAATCTTCAATTTTGGCTATAGCTGTTGCAATGTCATTTTTCTTTACTTGTATTATGTTTACTTCTGTTGGTTAGTGTGTTGGTTCTTTAGCTTCATTCTCTTTGCTTTTCTTGGTAAGTTCTTCTTGTTCTTTTGCAAATTCTTCCACTATCTTCTTTGGTGATATTTTCCCATCAGTTGGTACTCTTTGCCAATTGGGAAACAAAAATCCACCTCCTTGTCTGCTAACCCATTTTTTATTTTGATCATCAAAGAGTTAGTTGCATCTATTCACTGAACGTCCTTCTTCAAGACAGTAATAAAATTTTACATAAGGTCTTGGTATGTTTTATGCTGGTGTATAAGGAATATGCCTTTGTGAAAAAGGTGCTAAGTTGTCTTTTGGGTACCTTGATTGATTTTCCTGCTTAAGTACCTGACCTCTTTCATTTTGAGGTAGTACTGCTTCTGTCATTTTGTTAATCTGCTTGATGAAGTCCTTTATTTCCTTCTTTTCTTCTTGATCCTGAATCCTGGGTCTTTGTTGTTCTTTAATTTTATTGTGAAGTTCCTTCAGTTGATTTAAGGAATTTCCATGGTGTCATCTTCAAATTGAACTTTCTTTGCTTACGTCTTATCTATATGTGGATGAGTTAATTCATAATGGGAGGTTGTGTCTTCAGCTCTGTCCCTTGATATGATCACAGTTTCTAGCTCTTGCTCTATTGTAAGGTTTGACTATGAAACAATAAGTAAAAATTACTAATTTATTACTTATTGTACTCTGAATGTCCTTATAATTGAAATAAATAAGATTAAAATAAACATAATAATAAAGAAATATTATTATTATGGCGTAAAAATATTATATTATTAAATAAATATAATAATATAATTAATATTATATAAAATTATAATATTGTAAATAATATATTAATATAAAATAATTAATATATTATAAAGCTCTTTATTATTGTTACCAACAAATAATAAAGGCGTAAAAAACTGTTTTTTATAAATAAAAAACAATTAATAACAATAATATTACCAATATTAAAGTTATATATTAATATAAATACTATTTATATTAATTAAGAATTATTAATAGGAATAATAAGAGAGAAATTATTATAATAAGATGAAATAACCTACTTTTAACACTTAAAATAATAATTTTGAGATATTTTACGCCAAAAGAAGATAATAAAACTTTTTCAAATTGTAGTTACAATAAAAATAAAGAAAATTTACTAAATTTCTTGATTTTACGTGGAAATGAGTTTATAGAGAGATTTATGACAAAAACAATTAAAGAATTGATATAATCACACAAAAATAGTGATTAATATTAAGATGGTCTTTGGTCTTTAATAATATAAGAGTTTTATATATAAAGAATAAAGAAATTACCTTTTATTGAATTGATTTAATGTTTTTGATACGTCTGAGGGGTAAATAGAATAAAAAGAGCTCTATTTATAGTGAATACCTCCCTCCTAGAGTCCAGCAGGCTTCTAGTAGACGTGTACTGATCATATCCACTGGAATTGATCAATATTTTAAGGTTTGGAGATGATTACATCATTATCAAACCATATTACATCATTATTACACCATTATTTAGAGTTATCACTATAACTCTAAAGTTGATGACATCAGAGGCTTGGCAGAACCCCGAATTTCGTGTATTTTATTAGTTTTAATCATAAACTTATAGTATTCACCAATCTTATCACTCTTAAGACTGTTAAACTTAAATTAAGGTTACAGTGTGTGATCATAACTGCTCAAATTAAGCTCAAACTTTGATCCTCAATAGCTTTTAAGATTTACACGCTACAGAAATTCAGAGAGTGAATTCTGATAGCCTGACATAACCTTATTAAGCTGCCAAGAGCGTTTCATTACATCATCAAAACTCTAATTTTGATGATTTTTCTTGTAACTCATCTTTTCTGTCAAAATTCAATATTTTAAACTTCAAACCTTGATTTCAGGGGGTTATACCCTGAATTTAATAATAAAAATTACATCATTCTTCACAAATGAACTAGTAGAATCCAACTGTGTACTTTTTTTTTTAAGTTTGGAGCACTTTCACAACAAAGTGGTCAACAGCTCTGTTGATTTTTATCAATATTTCATCATAGGTTTTAACCTTGTTTATAATTTGTAAAATAAAGTTCATATCTGTGTTCTTACATTAGTTACGTGGTAAATTTATTTTGGGTTCATCATTCTATCATGTATAGTTTAGAAGATATTAGCTATGATCCTTGAATATATGCGTTGACCAAAAAAGTGCATATATTCAGGTTAATTCCTTAAGTATTAACATTGGAAATTGGCTTATTAATTGTTTTATGTGTGGATTTTCATGGGGAATCCACTGGTTCAATTTATTACACATGTTGTTTCATTAGCTCTTGAGATAAATAAGGTTTTATGGTTTTTATAAGGTATTATACCTTATACTTCCTTAAATATTGACTTTACAGATATGCCATAAAAATGGTATATGTGTATTTTTCCATGGGGAATCCAATGGTGTAATTTATTTTACATGTTGATTCATTGGTTTTTAAGTTAAACCAATTTTTGTACCAATTTATGGCATTTTTTGTATATTTAAGTAATTATTCTCAATGTATAATTGTTCTAAGTAATTTTAATATAATTATATTAAAGGTATAATTATTCTGAGTCTTTTTTGTAACCTTATTGGGTATGTGGTCATATCTCAAAGGCTCACATTCCCTACCACCAAAAAAGATTGTACCACAATCTGATATGTGTGATTAGGGTATCATCCACTGTCCTACCTCTTCATTATACTTTGTTAGTCTTGAAGCTCAATAATGCTTAACTTTTCTATTTTTCAGGCTTTCTTTCATGTCTGAACCTTCTTAGTAGTCTATCAGCATTTGTTATATCTTTCTCAAGTAGCCATTCATCTTCTTGAGTTGAATTTCTATACCTTACAAGGTATTCCCTTTCTTTTTTGTTTCTTGTGCTTCTTTCTTTAAGGACTTTTACTATTTTCTTTTCTTCTCCTTCTTCCAAGGGGGGAATTTCAAGTGGGGGTTTATTTCTTAGTGGAAATAACTCCTTGTCACTTGAACTGTAAGGTTTTATTAGACTTACAGGGAAAGTTGGGTGTTTGTTCATTAGTTCACCTGTGAGTTCTAATTGCATAGCATTGGGTCCATGAAGTGCTTTTATCATGAATGGTCCTGCAAAGGAATCTTTCAATTTCTTTGGGCCTTTTATGTTATTGAAATTAAGGGTTGATACTAAAACCAAGTCTCCTATTTTGAAATCAGGTGGTTTATGACTTTTATCCCATCTTTCTTTTGCATATTTAAAAGAATCTTGCATGCATATGTTTGCATGGTGTCTTGCTTTGTCAAGCATTATCTTGAAACTGCTTGCTGTTGGATGTATTCCCACTAAGTCCTTTTTGAGGGTATCATAAGGAAGTTTTGGATTCCAACCTTTCTCTAGCATTGCTGGTGTTTTGCCAGTAGAAGAATGGATTGATGTCTTATATGCCAGTTCAAGTGCTGGTATTAGTGTACACCAATCATGGGTAAAACCATCAGAATCTCTGAATTCTAGCCCATAAGCACAGAATCTTCTGATCATGTCCTCTAAGGTCTGTATCATTCTTTCTGCTAAACCATCAGTTTGGGGATGGTAAGCTGTTGAGAGTGATAGCTTTGTCCCAAATAAGTTATGGAGATTTGTCCATAATGCTGAAGTGAACTTTGGGTCTCTGTCACTTATAATATTCTGGAATAAGCCTGTGTGGCTAATGACTTTATTCCATATCATTATGGCTGTATCCATAGCTGTGTCATCTTTATGACATGGTAAGAACATGGGAGTTTTACTGTACCTGTCAACTAACACTAGACATGCATTATAGCTCCTGTCTCCTCCTGGAGGTAGTGCTGTTACCCAATCCATATGAACTATTTCCCATGGGGATTTTGATTCTTGGATTTGGATCATCATTCCAAATTTCTTTCCTGTGGCTCTGTTGGCTTTTTGACATCTGTCACAGGTTTGGCAGTACTCTGCAACATCTTTCTTCCAATTTGGCCGCCAAGAGCAGGTTTTCACCCTCTCTAGTGTCCTATCTTCTGAGAGATGTCCAGATGCAACATTATCATGACACTCATGTAAAATAGTGTTTATTAGTGTTCTATCTGTCAAGGCCATAACACATATGTGTTTTGTTCTATGGTAAAGGATTCCATCAAGGAGGTGGAATCTTCCTTCATCATATGCCTTTTTCCATATTTCATCTAGTTTTGATGAAAGTGATGGATCTTTGCAGTCTTTCATTAGAAGTTGGCTTAAGATATGACAATTTTTGTCTGTCTTATAGCTTTCTTTAACTTGGTTAAAGAATTCTGTGCCTATGTCTGTGACACATATTCCTTCTATATGGTGCTCTTCTTGTGGTACCCATGCTGGATTGTCAGGGGTATTTGCTAAAGCCCATCTGCTAAGACCATCTGCATTTTTATGAATATTTCCAGATTTATGTACAATAGTCATATTTCCTCTATATTCTTGGATAGCAATTTGCCATCTCAGCATATGTCTATTTGGAGTCTTCATATTTAATAGTGATTTCACAGCATTACAGTCTGTGATTACATCAAATACTGTGCCATCCAAATAATAATGCAGTTTTTCTAAAGCCCACACTAGGCATAAGCATTCCATTTGACTTGCTCCATACCTTGCTTCTGTTGGCTTTATCTGCCTTGAAATGAAACAAATTGGTCCTTCCACTGGTTTATCATTGATAATTTGTGTTTGGTGAAGTGCAGCACCTAGTCCTTCTCCACAAGCATCAATGTACAGTTTGAAGGGTAGTTTCCAATCTGGCATCAGAAGAAATGGGGCATTTGTTAACGAATTTTTCAATTCTTCATATGCCTTGACTTTTTCTTCTGTCATCTCATAGACTGTTTGTTGGTCACATAGCTTATACAAGGATTTAGCAATCTTTGCAAAGTCCTTTATATGCTGTCTATATTAACCAGCAAAACCTAGAAATGATTGCATTTCTTTTTTGGTTTGAGGCATTGGTTTAAGTAGTACTGCTGCTACTTTATTTTTGTCTATGCCTAGACTAAGGCCAGATACTACATGTCCTAGTGCCTTTAATTCACTATATGCAAAATGACATTTTTTCAAGGAAATTTTCATATTCACTTGGACTATTTTTTGTAGTACCCTTTCTAGTCTTGTAAGCTGATTTTCCCAAGTTTCTGAGCAAACTATGATATCATCAATATAGTTAATCAACCATCCTTCTGATAATTCTTCAGGGAATATGGTATTCATCATTCTTTGATAATGGGAAGGTTCATTTTTTATTCCAAATGGCATTCTTAAGTATTCAAAAATTCCATAATGGACTATTATTCTTAGTAGTTTCTTGGCATTGTCTGTTAAGACATTTTGATGAAAACCCTTAAGAGCATCCATAGCTGTGATGAACTTAGCTTGTGACAATTGGGTCAATGTCTCATGGATTCTGGGTATTGGATATCTGTCTGGAATGGTATAGGTATTCAGGGCTCTGAAGTCTCCTACCATCCTTGATTTTCCATTATGCCAAGTTATAATGACAGGTGTAGTAACCTCTACTTGTTCATTATGTCCAACCTTTCTTAATACTCCAAGGTCCATTAATTCTTTAATGTGCACCTCTAAGGCTTCTCTAGCCCTTGGACTGGCTGGATAAGCAGGTCTTCTTAATAAAGGTGGGTAAGGTTTTTCTACATTAAGAATTATATCCACTTCATGTCCAATTATGGCACCTAGTGGCTCTTTGTCAGTTGCAAAGGCATTTTTATACTTAAATAAGAGGTCAATCAATTTTTCTTTCATTCTTTCTGTTAATTCTTGATTGAATTCTGCCTCTTTAAGTTGTTCAGATATAAAAAGTTCCTTTTCTGGAATTTTTTCTTCCTTCTTAATGACTGTGATTTGTTTTTTGTTATTTAAGAAGCCAAACTTTTGTCTTTTGTTATCTCCTATGGTAAAATATCTATCTTTTTGGTTGGAGATATCTATACCATAGATTGATAAGTAGTCATTCCCAAGTATGAAATGATTACTAGTACAGTTGTCCATTACTACAAACTCTACTTTAATTCTGACACATTGTGAGGGATGAGGAAAAATTAGTGTTAAATCAATTATTCCAAGGGGCTTCATGCTCTCACTTGCACTACTAAATTTGACACCTTGTATTGGCATAAGTTTTTCTTGCCAGTTTGGGACAATGCCTTTTAAATAACTTTTGCCAACACAAGTGCAATATGCTCCTGTATCCAAGTTAACTTTTCCTTCTTGGTTATCAACCATAACAATATTTATACTTGATTTTCCAGCTGTATATCCCATTCCTCTTGCAGGTTTGGTTCTATACATTTTGGCATCTTGTATGTTTGTCAGATTTGTGTCAGATGTTCCAACTTGTGGCAAGTTTGAGTTAACATCCAGTACTTCATAAATTATATCAATATTATTAATTTGTGCATTAATTATATTGATTTCATCACTTTCAGAGCTTTCTGATTCTTCTATCTCTTTTTCAGAGTCAGATTCTTCTTCTTTGTCATTGTGGTTTTCTGTTTCCACAATTTCATTAATCTTTGCTTTTTTAAGGCAATTATTGGCTAAGTGTCCAATACCTCCACATTTATGGCATTTTCTTTGCTCATTATTGTTGGATGTATTGGGTTTAAAGGATTCTTTTGATTTATCTTTCTTGATAAATGGTTTATTTGGGCTTTTAATGTCCAATTTTTTCCAAGTCCTGCCAATTTTTGTTCTTGTCACTATATCTTCTAGTGCATTTATATACTCTTCTGTGGAGCATGGTTCTATACACCTGCTTCTTAGGGCATGTTCTAGTTCCCCTCCACATTTTTTAAGTATTTTCATATGCACCATCTTTTGTGACATTTCTGGGTACAGTGCATTAAGTCTTTCAACTTGTTTTAGGAACCAAGTTAAAGGTTTATCTTTCTCAGGGTCAAAGAAAGAGTTTTCAAATGCATTTTCTATCTTATACCTCCAGGCATCATTTGCCCACTTGGTGATTATTTCTTGTTTCCACCAAGACCAGGTATTTTTACCATTTGTTTGTCTTATGCCATAATACCATCTTTTTGCAGATTTCTCAAACAATGAATGTAATCTTGCAGTGATTAATTCATCTGGTATGGCATAGTCTTCTTGTAACATGTCAATTGTTTTAATAAATGACATGTGGTCATATTCACCTTCTCCTGTGAATGTTGGCCATTACTTCAATTGAGGTGCTTCCTTTATTAAGACTTGGTTATTATCTTGGTGACTCAAGTCTGTTATGAAAGGATTTGACAATTCCTCTTTTGTTTTAACAGGGCTTCTTATATGAGAAAATGGAGTTGATAACTTTGGCATATTTACATTAGCCTCATTAATTTTATCCATTTTTTCAGTAATAAGCCTTATTTGACTGTGAATATCATCTTTTAGATGCATTCTTGCTTCATCACTTTTTTCCACATGGTCCAAAAGTAATTTTTGGTATGATGAAGTCTTTTCTTCAAATTTTTCTACAGAAATACTTAATTTATTTAATTTTTCTGTAAGATTGTCAATACTCACATCATAATTGATTGTCAAAGTTTTGTCTTTGATATCTTTTATGTATTTATACAATTCTTGTTGTCCTTGTATTAATTTTTGAGTATTGTCAATTAAGTTCTTTGGTTTATTATTTTCAACAATAAACTTAATGTTGTCGATTTCTTTTTTGTTTTGCACAACAATTTTTGTTAAAGACGATAAATTGTTATTTATTTCTTGTAATGATAGTAAACTATATTTAATTTCTTTTAGAGGTAATATACTATTTTTAATTTCTGTTAAAGTATTTACAACATCTTTGGACAAGGTTATTTCTTTGGGAAATGAGGTTGTCTCATTCTTTGCTCTTCCTTGTCCTTGAATTCCATCAAGGTTCTGGCCATGTTGAAAACATTGTCCATGGCCCCCTTTTGGATTCTTGGGATTCTGTAGCTTGGGCAATATGGTTTCTTCCAATGCTTTTTCTTGTTCTTCTTCCCTTCTTGGGGAAGTGGGTTGGCTTGGGGCTTGCTGGTAGAAGCTACTGGGGCTTCTTCCTTGGTTGCCTCCCTCTTTTTGGCATGGTAGTCCTCGATTTTTTTGATTTGAGGTTTGGATGACAGTGGATTCCATCCATTGGAGTATTTCACTATCTCCTCCTCTTTGAGGAACTTTTTCAGGATGTGCCAGGAGTTCATCACTCCTTGGTGTATTTGAGGCAACATTTCCCAATCTTTGTCCTTGTACACTGTGCAATACTGCTTGTACTGGCTCATGTTGATGTCTATTTGAGCCCTCTGAATGTGATTTGTACCTGTTTGAGTTACTCATACTTAGTTCTAATTCAGGCTCAGATATCATGGGCATTTCTGGGACTTGCCTTTGGGATAAGGCACTTCCTTGTGTGGATTCTGTTCCACTGGGGATATTGCCCTTTCTTTTCCCTTTTGAGGGATGAGTTCTACCTCTGAGTCCAGCTCCATCTGATTGGATGGAGTATTGGGAACCTCTTCTGGTAGTCATAGTTAAAGAATAAGAAAAAATAAAAGTATTTTAGAATAAAATTCTTTTATGGCAATTTAAAAAGAGGTGCTCACCTTCAGAGTCTTGAATGGTGGGTCCTGGAAAGTCTAATTTCTTAGCTTTCTTTCTGTTGGTGATAACTGGTGTTGGAGAACTTTGACAAGCTTCTTCCACCAACCTCTCAACAGTAGCTTGGTTGTCTTCTGTTGGGTTATCTTCAAACACTAAAAAAGACAAATAAATATACGTCTTTTTATGAGAAGTGTTATTTTTGGCAAGATATGGCCATTTTCCACGTAGAAATTGCTTTTATATCTTTAAAAACTTGAAATGAATAAAGAAAAGAATAAAAATGAATAAAAATAACTTTTTTGTTGATTTTTAGTAGTTTTTAATATCTTTTATATTTTTTATTTTTAAGGAATAAAATAAAAATTAATATGATTCTTTATAAAATTAAATTATAATAAAAATTATTTTTAATTTATAAATTATCTTTTTTAATCACTAGAGTCACTCAAAGAAAGTTCCTGCAAGTCTAAGGATGTGAAAAACCACGTGTAAGACAGTACAACTGCTTTCCAAATGCCTCAATAGCTTTTAAAATCAATGAAATATAAAATTATTATATAATTTTATGATTATAAATATAATTTATTATTGGATAAACCCAATTAGAATCTTTTTAAAGGTCTTTTAAGTAAATATCACGGCCAGGCCCCCAAATGTAAGGTTTGACTATGAAACAATAAGTAAAAATTACTAATTTTGTTAGGTGTGGATATGAAACTTTGATTAAAAATCAAGTACTTTTCCTGTCCTCAAAATTTGTATAAGGTAAAAATCAATTAAAAATAGTATGAAATATTATTTTTAAGAGAAAACACGCCAATTTTATTGTTTATAACTTTATTAGTATAAAACAATAATATTATAAAAATTTATTGTTTTACCAACAATAAAAATTTATCCAAAAAATACTCTACAAGAGATATTTTAAGGCTACAAAAGTAATTTCTTCAAGAGCAATTTCAATTGGAATTAATTGAGCAAAGAACTGCAAGCAATTAATTAAAGAACAAAGTCTTTAAAAAGAATATTAAAGAGAAAACACGCCCAAAAGTGACCAGAGTGACTTTGGAAACAAAGTGACAAAGTTTACAGTGATGAAAGATGCTTTAATTCACTTTTGGGGTGGTTCAGGGGTAAAAATGATTATAACAGTTACAAACAATGATTATAATGATTTTTTCACGTGGTTAAAAGGATTAAAATGATTTAAAAGTGGTGGTTGGAATCTTTGATTGATTAGTTTAACAGTGTTTAAACTAATTAATAAAAGGAAAAGATTCTAACATGAAGAGAAAAGTGGGGCAAAGAAGACATTCTTTTATAGCCATCAATTCTCTTACTCCAAAAGTAAGACTTACTCTTGTCAGTTGTGAAAAACAGTCTGACAACAGAAAAGCCAATTATGGCATCATTGAACCCTGGTTTAGACCAAAAAGGGCTGGTTTAAGCCATTTTTAGCCCTTTTTAGCCATTTTAGACCCTTAAATCAGCCATTGCTAGAGCAATACCAGGCCTAGAGCCTTCAAACCACGTCAGAATGTGTGTCAGAGGCGTAGAAACCAGTTAAAACTGTTTTTATTATGATTGTTTTATCTTAAGGGTAGTTTTACCCTCTTGGCAACAGCTAAAACTACCCCAGTTGGTATCAAAACCTCATCATCAATTGAGTCCACAGACCCTGTAACTCAATTCCAGGCCAAAAGTGATGAACTTTTGCGTGAATTTTGACATCCCACGCCTGTCAGCAAGGATTTTGGGGGTCTAGCTCCCCCTTAGAGCTGGAGTTCCTTTTCCCCCCCAAATTTAATCTTTCCAATTTATTTTTTCTTTAATTCCTCATCATGTGTTATACTTATAATTTACATATGTAATTCAATTCAATTGTACAGTACTATACAGTAATAATTGACACCTCATATGTAAATCAAAGTTCACTTATGTAATACACGCGCACATTTTGACATTTCAATTGAATTCAATTGAAAATACTTCAATTCCTCATAACTTCTAAACTAAACACAACACCTCAATTTTAACACAAAAATTGATGGTTAACACCACATGTGGTGTGAATTAAATTAAGGTTTTGAGGATTTTCAACTTTTGTATTGAAAATACTAAAAACTTAATTTAAGCTTATTTAGAGTTGAGTTACAAGAATTTCACTCAGAGGTGACCCCACCTGATTTTTTATGAGGAATCCAATGGTGAAATAGATTTTATATGTTTATTTATTGGATAAAAAGTTATAATAAATTTTATTTAACTTTTTCCAAATTTATTTATTTTTTCACAATTTTGTTAAAGTTTCATTTTTACTTAATTTTTTCAAGTATAAATGTAATTTTATATTTACAAAATTTAATGTATTTTTTATTTTTAAATTATAATTAATTTTTTATTTTTAATATAATTTTATATTTATATTTTGATTTTTATTTTAATAATATAAATAAATTTATTTTATTTATATTAATATGTTATTTTTTATATTTGTGGTCTTTTGGGTATATGAAATTACCTCTAAGGCTCACATTCCCTCCCCCTAAAAAAAGAATATTACTTTGTAATATTGGTGTTTCTGGTGTGTCTGAATCTCCTCAGGAGTTTGGTAGCTTCTGGTATATCTTTTTCTTCTAACCATTCATCTTCACAAGTTGGGTCACTGTACCTAACAAGGTATTCCCTTACTTTCTTGGTTCTTAATTTCCTTTCTTTAAGAACTTTGGTTATTTTCTTAGTACCAGATGTCTCAATAGGAGGTATAACTTGGGGAACCTTATCCCTCAAGGGAAATTTCTCAGCATCACTAGATTTATATGGTTTTATCAAGCTCACTGGAAATGTAGGGTGCTTATTGCTAAGTTCTTCAGATAACTCTACTTCAACAGCATTTTCTCCATGGAGGGCCTTAATCACAAAAGGTCCTGCAAAGGAGTCTTTCAACTTTTTACATCCTTTGATGTTATTGAAGTTAGTGGTGGATACAAGAACTAGATCCCCCACTTTGAAATCTGGAGTTGCATGAGATTTATCCCATTTGTCTTTAGCATATGCAAAAGAGTCCTCCATGCACCTTACTGCATGCTTTCTAGCTTTGTCTAGCATTCCTTTGAAGCGAGCAGCTGTGGGATGTATTTCAATTAAGTCTTTCCTCAAGGAGTCTTGGGGTAACTTGGGATTCCATCCTTTTTCTAGAACAGCAGGAGTCTGATTGGTACTAGCATGGATTGATGTTTTATATGCTAATTCCAGTGCTGGTAACAGAGTACACCAATCATGGGTAAATCCATCACAATCTTTGAATTCAAGGCCATATGCACAAAATCTTCTCACCATGTCCTCTAAGGTTTGGATCATTCTTTCAGCCAGGCCATCAGTTTGTGGGTGGTAGGCTGTAGAGAAAGACAGTTTAGTGCCAAATAATTGGTGAAGATTTGTCCATAGTGCTGAAGTGAATTTGGGATCTCTATCACTGATGATATTTGTAAATATCCCAGTCCATGACACTACTCTATTCCATATCAGAAGAGCTGTATCCATGGCTGTATCATCTTTGTGACATGGTAAAAAGATTGGAGTTTTACTGAATCTGTCCACAATTACTAGGCAAGCATTATAGCTCCTGTCACCTCCTGGTGGTAGGCCAGTTACCCAATCCATATGGATAATTTCCCAAGGTCTGTTTGGTTCTTGGATTTTCATCATATTTCCAAGTCTTTTGCCAGTGGATTTATTTGCCTTTTGGCATCTGTCACAGGTTTTGCAATACTCTGCAACATCTTTTTGCCACATTGGCCACCATATGCAGGTCTTCACTTTCTCTCTTGTTCTGTCTTCAGAAAGATGTCCTGAAAAGGGACTATCATGGCATTCTTTCAGTACAAGATTGATTAATGACCTGTCTACAACTGTCATGACACATGTGTGCTTGGTTCTGTGGTAAATTATACCATCCAGTAGGTGAAATCTTCCTTCATTATAAGATTTTCTCCATACTTCATCCAAGGCATGTATTAGAGAGTTGTCTTTACAGTCTTTGTGAAGTAATTGGCATAAGATGCTACAATTCTTATCTTGAGTGTAACTATTTCTGACTTCTTCTAAGAAGGTGGTGTTCAAGTCTGTAACACTTATTCCTTCTATTGGAATTTGTGGTGAAGCTTCTTCTGGAACATAAGCCGGATTATCAATGTTATTTGGTAATGGCCATCTGCTTAGTCCATCTGCATTCTTATGAATATTCCCATCCTTATGAACAATAGTCATATTGCCTCTGTATTCTTGTATGGCTATTTGCCATCTGAGCATGTGTCTGTTAGGTGTTTTCATGTTTAAAAGTGATTTCACAGCTGTACAATCTGTTATTACTTCAAAAACACATCCCTCTAAGAAATAGTTCAATTTCTCCAAGGCCCAGACAAGGCATAGACATTCCATTTGACTTGCTCCATATCTGGCTTCAGTTGGTTTGATTTGCCTGGATATGAAACATATTGGTCCTTCTACAGGTTTGTCATTTATGATCTGAACTTGGTGAAGTGCAGCACCTAGTCCATCCCCTGATGCATCAATATACAGTTTGAAAGGTAATTTAAAGTCTGGCATCAGTAAGAGTGGAGCAGTGGTCAATGCTTCTCTTAGAGATTCAAAAGCTTTGACTCTGTCAACAGTCATCTCAAATACTGTGTCTTTGTCACACAACTCATGAAGTGGTCTTGCTATGGATGCAAAGTCTTTAATGTGTTGCCTGTAATATCCTGCAAAACCCAAGAATGACTGAATTTCCTTCTTATTCTGAGGCATGGGTTTTAACAATACTGCTGCAACTTTGTTTTTATCAATTCCAAGGGACAAACCAGATACAACATGTCCTAGTGCCTTAAGTTCTTTAAATCCAAAATGACATTTCTTCAAGGAGATTTTCATGTTTACTGATTGGATTTTTGTCAAAACTCTTGATAGTCTGTACATGTGCTCCTCCCAAGTCTTTGAACAGATAATAATGTCATCAATGTAAATGATTAACCATCCCTCTGAGAGTTCTTCAGGGAAGATTTCATTCATCATTCTTTGGAAGTGTGAAGGTGCATTTTTGATACCAAAGGGCATCCTTAAGTATTCATACACTCCACAATGAACAATAATTCTCAAGTATTTTCTTGCTCTTGGTGTTACCACATTTTGATGGAATCCTTTAAGGGCATCCATAGTGGTTATATACACTGCTTGAGATATTTGAGTAAGGGCAATTTGGATTTTTGGTATTGGGTATCTGTCTGGAACAGTGTAAGTGTTCAGAGCTCTAAAGTCCCCAACCATTCTGGATTTTCCATTATGCCACGCCACTATGACTGGTGTAGTTATTTCTACTTCCTCATTGTGGCCTACTTTTCTTATTACACCAAGGTCTAGAAGTTCTTTGATATGAATTTCTAGAGCTTCTCTTGATTTTGGACTTGCTGGATAAGCAGGTCTTCTTAAGAGTGGTGGATAAGGTCTCTCAATGTTAAGAATGATGTCAACTTCATGACCAATAATTGCTCCCAGAGGTTCTTTGTCTGTAGCAAATGCTCCTTTGTGGTCATACAAAAGGGAAGAAAGTTCATTTTCTTGTTTATCAGTCAGATGAAGGCTTATCTCAGCCTCATTTAACTGTTCAGACTTGAATTTTTCTAACTCTAAGTTGACTTGTGATACTTTGTTTACTGTAATTTGTCTTTTAAATGGTAAAAAGGCAAATTTCTGGCGCTTATTGTCTCCAATTGTAAAGTATCTGTCTTTGTTATTATGTAAATCTATCCCATACATGATCAAATAGTCATTTCCCAATATAAAATGGGTACTAGAGCAATTTTCCATAACAACAAATTCAACTGTGATCCCTAAATTCCCATTTATGTGTGGGAATATGATATTGGTCTCAAAGATTCCCAATGCTTTCATTGGGTTACTTGCACTGTTGAATTTTATACCATCAATTGGTAACAATTGGTCTTCAAAATTTCCAACACAAGAGCAGAAGGCTCCTGGGTCAAGCAAGAGTTTGGTGGGCTTGTTGTCAATTACCACTTCTGTTATACAGGAGTTACCAGCTGTATAACCTTTTCCTCTGTTTGGTTTTGTCTTCATAAGTTGTGCATCTTGAACTTTTGATAAATCAACTTGACCATTGCTCAATTGTGGTAAGTGGGAATAAGATTCCATGATGTCAAAAGTGGCATTGATATTTTCTATATCTTTTGAAGATTCAGAAAATATGGATGACTTATCATCTGAATTGTCTTCAATTATGTCTTCTTTTTCAACATTTGATTCCTTTTCAATGTCAATTTCATTGATTTTCCCCCTCTTTGGACATGTATTGGCTAAATGGGTGGTGCTTTGGCAAATATGGCATTTTCTGACTGTGTCTGCAGATTTATATATAATATTACCAGAATTTTCTTTGGGGTTTTTTTCCACAGAATCTTTCCAATGTGTATTAAACCTTGTTTTGAGATTCACCCTACTAGAACCAATTTTGGTTCTGGTGGTTACTTCTTCTAGTATATTGATAATATCTTCTGCTGAAGATTGTTCAGTAGTCCTGCTTTTGACAGCATGCTCTAAGTCACCTCCACATTGTCTCAGAATTTTTCTATGGATCATAAACTCTGACATGTCAGGATATAATGCTGTTAATCTGTCCTTTTGTTGGCAAAACCATGGTAAAGCTCTGTCTTTATCAGCATTAAATTTGGCAGATTCAAAGGCTGTTTCAACTTTAAACCTCCAAGCATCATTTGCCCATTTGTTGATGATTTGGGTTTTCCACCAAGTCCAACTCTGGTGTCCATGTGCTTGTCTTATTTTGATGTACCATCTGTGAGCTGATCTGGTAAACAAGGTGTTAAACCTGGCTGTTACCAATCTGTCTGGTAATTCAAAATCCTCTTTGATCATGTCAATACCTCTAATGAATTCCATATGGTCATACTCTCCTTCACCACTGAAGTGAGGCCATTCTTTAAGTTTTGGAACTTTATTCATGAGTGCTTGGCCCATTGATGGTTCCAAGTTATGAAAAGAAGTGGATAATTCATTTTTTAATTGTGAATTATCAGGATCCAATACTTGTGGATTTGAAATTCTTGTGCCCTCATTTTGATTTAGAGGTGTAGACATTCTTGGTAAGGTGTTCAGTATTTGTTCAATGTCATTCATTTTACTGTTGCTACAACTTTGGGAATTTCTGTATTCATGTTGGAAGCTTTGTATTAAATTTATTACTTCAATTTTATACATGTCTTCTTTATGTGTAAGTTCTTGCCATAACTCTGTCTGTCTTGTATTATCAGCAGTGACTTGATTCAATTTCATTGATAATTTTGATACTTCTTCTTGTGAAGCATCAAAACACTTTTTCAAGGCAATGGTATATGTCTTTACTTCAGTAAATGAATTTGAAATGTCATCAAGGACTTTCTTGTTATCTGTCTTGATAATATTTATGGCTTGTTTAATTCTTGTTTCAATTATGTCATCAATATTGAATTTAGAATATTTATCTGTTAATTCTTTAATAATGGCAGATTGTTCATTTATTTTATTGTTAGAAGAATTATCATTATTGGAATTTTTAATTGTTCTCAAAACTTTTTCAAAACACATAAGTGTTTCATTAATTTGGCACAGACTCAGGTTGTTTGTTTTAATGTTGTTACAAATGGTTTCATTTTTATCAGAAAGATGTTTTTTCACGTCATTTATAGCATTATACAACTCTGGGATGGAATCAAATATGTCAGAAATCATTTCTGGAACCTTAATCTGGCTTCCTCCTTCTTCTGTAATTCCATCATGGTTCTGGCCATCTGAAATACATTTTCCATGGCATCCTGCTGAATCTTTGGGATTATGTAGCCCTGGCTGTAAGGTTTTGGGGCTGGTGCCTTCCCTTTGCCCTTGTTTGGAGTTTGTGGCTGCTTTTTCACGTTGGAATTGCTGCTGCTGGCCACTGGGGCTGTTTTTGGCACTGGTTTGGGTGGTGGAGGGTTGTTTTTCCTCCATTCTAGTGTCAAAAGCATCATGTTTTTCTTCTCCATCAATGGATGCCATCCATTGAGCAATTTGCAAGTGTTGGGATGTCCCAAGAATTTTCTTAATGTCAGGTAAGAATTCATGCAATTCTTCCACAGGTCTGCAAGGATCTGGTACTCCTTGAATTGAAGTGCATTGTTGTATGCACTGCGGCTGGCTTTGTATATGTCCACAGAGGCTTGTTGTGGCGGTGTCAGCTCTTTTTGAAGGTAAAATGGTATTATCAGCTTCAGAATGACCCATTTTAGTTGTTTGGAAGTCATCAACTGACCCTTTTCCTTTTGTACCTGGTTGGCCTCTGCCATAATCACGTCTATTACCTTTTTGGGAGCTGCTTGAGGGGTTGTAGCTGGCTCCTGACCTGGTTGAAGGCATAATTATGGTTAAAAAGGCTTAAAATAGTATTTTTACGTCAAAAAACTTACTATTGGCCAAATTTTTAGCTTTCTGAAGGGTATTACTTATGTCCAAGTTAATTAATTCAGAAGATATTGGTTCAGGCTGGTTATTTTGAGTCACAATAACAGTGCTATTATGATCAGAATTAACAGTACTGGCAGGGATAATGCTGGTTACTGTTGAGGCTGTTTCAATGTTTTCTTGTCTTACCACGTTGTCAGACACTAAAATTAATGAAAAAGCCAATTAATTAAGTAAAAAAAGGTTATTTCAAAAAAGAAATAAAAAATATAAGCCTCACTTATAATATGAAAAAAAGTTATTTTTTATGGGTTTTTTGAATTATAAGTATTTTTTATATGTTTTTAAATTTTTCAATATAAGAAAAAGATTTAAAAAGAGTAAAAAAAATATGTCACAGGTAAAATATCACGGCTGGGCCCCCAAATGTAAGGTGTGGATATGAAACTTTGATTAAAAATCAAGTACTTTTCCTGTCCTCAAAATTTGTATAAGGTAAAAATCAATTAAAAATAGTATGAAATATTATTTTTAAGAGAAAACACGCCAATTTTATTGTTTATAACTTTATTAGTATAAAACAATAATATTATAAAGATTTATTGTTTTACCAACAATAAAAATTTATCCAAAAAATACTCTACAAGAGATATTTTAAGGCTACAAAAGAAATTTCTTCAAGAGCAATTTCAATTGGAATTAATTGAGCAAAGAACTGCAAGCAATTAATTAAAGAACAAAGTCTTTAAAAAGAATATTAAAGAGAAAACACGCCCAAAAGTGACCAGAGTGAATTTGGAAACAAAGTGACAAAGTTTACAGTGATGAAAGATGCTTTAATTCACTTTTGGGGTGGTTCAGGGGTAAAAATGATTATAAGAGTTACAAACAATGATTATAATGATTTTTTCACGTGGTTAAAAGGATTAAAATGATTTAAAAGTGGTGGTTGGAATCTTTGATTGATTGGTTTAACAGTTTTAAACTAATTAATAAAAGGAAAAGATTCTAACATGAAGAGAAAAGTGGGGCAAAGAAGACATTCTTTTATAGCCATCAATTCTCTTACTCCAAAAGTAAAATTTACTCTTGTCAGTCGTGAAAAACAGTCTGACAACAGAAAAGCCAATTAGGGCATCATTGAACCCTGGTTTAGACCAAAAAGGGCTGGTTTAAGCCATTTTTAGCCATTTTTAGCCATTTTAGACCCTTAAATCAGCCATTGCTATAGCAATACCAGGCCTAGAGCCTTCAAAACACGTCAGAATGTGTGTCAGAGGCGTAGAAACCAGTTAAAACTGTTTTTATTATGATTGTTTTATCTTAAGGGTAGTTTTACCCTCTTGGCAACAGCTAAAACTACCCCAGTTGGTATCAAAACCTCATCATCAATTGAGTCCACAGACCCTGTAACTCAATTCCAGGCCAAAAGTGATGAACTTTTGCGTGAATTTTGACATCCCACGCCTGTCAGCAAGGATTTTGGGGGTCTAGCTCCCCCTTAGAGCTGGAGTTCCTTTTCCCCCCCAAATTTAATCTTTCCAATTTATTTTTTCTTTAATTCCTCATCATGTGTTATACTTATAATTTACATATGTAATTCAATTCAATTGTACAGTACTATACAGTAATAATTGACACCTCATATGTAAATCAAAGTTCACTTATGTAATACACGCGCACATTTTGACATTTCAATTGAATTCAATTGAAAATACTTCAATTCCTCATAACTTCTAAACTAAACACAACACCTCAATTTTAACACAAAAATTGACGGTTAACACCACATGTGGTGTGAATTAAATTAAGGTTTTGAGGATTTTCAACTTTTGTATTGAAAATACTAAAAACTTAATTTAATCTTATTTAGAGTTGAGTTACAAGAATTTCACTCAGAGGTGACCCCACCTGATTTTTTATGAGGAATCCAATGGTGAAATAAATTTTATATGTTTATTTATTGGATAAAAAGTTATAATAAATTTTATTTAACTTTTTCCAAATTTATTTATTTTTTCACAATTTTGTTAAAGTTTCATTTTTACTTAATTTTTTCAAGTATAAATGTAATTTTATATTTACAAAATTTAATGTATTTTTTTAGTTTTCAATTATAATTAATTTTTTATTTTTAATATAATTTTATATTTATATTTTGATTTTTATTTTAATAATATAAATAAATTTATTTTATTTATATTAATATGTTATTTTTTATATTTGTGGTCTTTTGGGTATATGAAATTACCTCTAAGGCTCACAAATTTATTACTTATTGTACTCTGAATGTCCTTATGATTGAAAGAAATAAGATTAAAATAATGATGATAATAAAGAAATATTATTATTATGGTGTAAAAATATTATATTATTAAATAAATATAATAATATAATTAATATTATATAAAATTATAATATTGTAAATAATATATTAATATAAAATAATTAATATATTATAAAGCTCTTTATTATTGTTACCACCAAATAATAAAGGCGTAAAAAACTGTTTTCTATAAATAAAAAACAATTAATAACAATAATATTACCAATATTAAAGTTATATATTAATATAAATACTATTTATATTAATTAAGAATTATTAAGAGTAATAATAAGATGAAATAACCTACTTTTAACACTTAAAATAATAATTTTGAGATAGTTTACGCCAAGAGAAGATAATACAACTTTTTCAAATTGTAGTTACAATAAAAATAAAGAAAATTTACTAAATTTCTTGATTTTACGTGGAAATGAGTTTATAGAGAGATTTATGACAAAAACAATTAAAGAATTGATGTAATCACACAAAAATAGTGATTAATATTAAGATGGTCTTTGGTCTTTAATAATATAAGAGTTTTATATATAAAGAATAAAGAAATTACCTTTTATTTAATTGATTTAATGTTTTTGATACGTCTGAGGGGTAAATAGAGTAAAAAGAGCTCTATTTATAGTAAATACCTCCCTCCTAGAGTCCAGCAGGCTTCTAGTAGACGTGTACTGATCATATCCACTGGAATTGATCAATATTTTAAGGTTTGGAGATGATTACATCATTATCAAACCATATTACATCATTATTACACCATTATTTAGAGTTATCACTATAACTCTAAAGTTGATGACATCAGAGGCTTGGCAGAACCCCAAATTTCGTGGATTTTATTAGTTTTAATCATAAACTAATATTATTCACCAATTTTATCACTCTTAAGACTGTTAAACTTAAATTAAGGTTACAGTGTGTGATCATAACTGCTCAAATTAAGCTCAAATTTTGATCCTCAATAACTTTTAAGATTTACACGCTACAGCAATTCAGAGAGTGAATTCTGATAGCCTGACATAACCTTATTAAGCTGCCAAGAGATTTTCATTACATCATCAAAAATCTAATTTTGATGATTTTTCTTGTAACTCATCTTTTCTGTCGAAATTCAATATTTTAAACTTCAAACCTTGATTTCAGGGGGTTATACCCTGAATTTAATAATAAAAATTACATAATTCTTCACGAATGAACTAGTAGAATCCAACTGTGTACTTTTTTTTAACTTTGGAGCACTTTCACAACAAAGTGGTCAACAGCTCTGTTGATTTTTATCAATATTTCATCATAGGTTTTAACCTTGTTTATAATTTGTAAAATAAAGTTCATATCTGTGTTCTTACAGTAGTTACGTGGTAACTTTATTTTGGGTTCATCATTCTATCATGTATAGTTTAGAAGATATTAGCTATGATCCTTGAATATATGCGTTGACCAAAAAAGTGCATATATTCAGGTTAATTCCTTAAGTATTAACATTGGAAATTATCTTATTAATTGTTTTATGTGTGGAATTTCATGGGGAATCTACTGGTACAATTTATTTCACATGTCGTTTCATTAGTTCTTGAGGTAAATAAGGTTTTCTGGTTTTTATAAGGTATTATACCTTATACTTCCTTAAATATTGACTTTACAGATATGCCATAAAAATGGTATATGTATATTTTTCCATGGGGAATCCAATGGTGTAATTTATTTTACATGTTGATTCATTGGTTTTTAAGTTAAACCAATTTTTGTACCAATTTATGGTATTTTTTGTATATTTAAGTAATTATTCTTAATGTATAATTGTTCTAAGTAATTTTAATATAATTATATTAAAGGTATAATTATTCTGAGTCTTTTTTGTGACCTTATTGCGTATGTGGTCATATCTCAAAGGCTCACATCTATATAGCTCTTCAATACTTTCATTTCTGCTACAATATATCCACCATCCCTTGCTTGGATCATGACCTTATCTCTTCTCATCTCCTTGATTATAGAAGTCCTCATTTCTGGTGAAAGGCTTGTATAGAGTTCTTCATTATGCTCAAATTCGCTTCTAATATATCCATATTTATAAAGATAATTTGTGATCTTTTCATATTCTCCAACAAATCTCTTGTATTGAGCTAGGTTTCTAATTCCTACTGCTCTTTTGGTATTATTGAAAAGCTTCTCCAAAGATTCTGGTCTATATCTTCTGTCTGGCCCTACTCTTCCCCATTCTGTAGTAAGTTCTTCTTTGAGTTTTTTCCAGTTCTTATCTTCATAACCTTGCATTTCTTCAATTTCCTCCTTAACTTCTTCAGATGCTGACATAAAAATAAGTTGTCTTGCTATATCTCCTCCATTAGCTCCTTCAATTTAAGCTGCTGCTTCCACTCTTTTTATGAATTTTTCTACTTCATTACCATCAAAAACAAGATTATAATCTTTAGCTCTTATCTTAACAATAGGAGATGTTACCTTAGGAATTTCCTTTTGTAATGGACTTGGATGGTTTGGTGTAGTTAAGAATACTTTCTTTGGGATACTCTGTAATATTTGTCCTGTTACTGGAGTAGAGGTTGGTTGAGGTCCAGGTGTAGGTGATATTGGTGAATATTCAGGCCTAACATTCCTTGGTAATGTTTGTTCACTTGAACTGGCTCCAGGTGTGTAAGATGTTTGTTCCCTTTTTTTCCCTTTTTTTACTTTGTGTTAATAATAAATCTTTTATTTGCTTCATAATACTTTGGATATTTACTTTTTTATCTTCCTCTTCACTTTCTTCTACATACTGTCCTTCTACAGTATCTTCAGGTAATGGTGGTAAGTCAGATGTTGATTGTTGATTAATTTCTACTTGATAAACTGATCCTTTGAATTCTTTTGTACTTCTGTTGTTTTTTCTTGCTTCTTGAATTAACTTGAAGAAAAATCTCCTTAATTATTCCTTTTCCTTCTGTTCTGTGCTTGGTGTTGCAATGAGTAAATCAATATCCTTGGGTGTTTTATTTTTTGGTGTTCCTTCTTTCACTGGATAATAAAAATGGTATGATTGATTTGGGATTGTGATGGTGATGATGATTTAGAATGGGATTTGTTTCCAGATTCCATATTGTGGAATGTTGAAGTTGAAAGGCCACTGTTGGGACGCCAGATGTGGAACTCCTTTTAGTGTGGGATTGGATAAGGCAGTCCTTGAGGGGGAAATCACAGGTAAACAATTTTGAATTGCTGAAATAATCCTGTAACCAAGGGTGCTAATGGTGTTTTAGCTGCCCCCCTGAATATACTAAACAATCTCCCTACAGAGCTCACAAATCAATATTTAAGATTGTGGCTTTACAACTAGAGAAGACTTTTCAGCAGTCTCTATCAGACCTATTCAATAATCAGACTAATGATAAAATAATAATAAATTTAAATAAATAAATCTGTAGGTAATTTCAAGATGATAAGATAATAATTGAGTAGATAAATAATAGATATAATAGTACTGAGTGGTGATTTTAAGTTTTTTTCTTTGTTGAAGGGATTTTTTTTAATGGATAATAGCTCAATATGAGAAAGCTTTTGTAATAGTGATAATATATAATAATATTGTTTGATAGTTTAAATAGTTGTTGTTGGTAAATAATTTTGAAAATATGTAAAATATATTTTGTGATAATAATAATTGTATAGCTAGTAAGTATTATAGATAATAGCACCACTGTATGTTTTTTCTTTAAAAGAATACTGGTGAAGGTTTTTAGATTGCTTACTACTTATAATAATAGGAATTGATGATAAGAGGGATGATAATAGATAATAAGAGCTGTTAATAGTAAGCTTAATGAAACTACTAATGTGTAACTTTGCTTGTTATTTTTTTAATTTGATAAATAATAATAATAATGAATTGTCTTCTAGGGAGAAGATTATAAGAATATGTCTTTTAATTTGTTTGAATATGCGGATTTGACTAAGAGATGAATTATTAAAATAGGCAGACCTACTGTTAACTACAGCTATTTATAAAACACTACTTAGTGTAATTTTAATAATAATAATTTCTTGATCAACCTACTAGTAAGGGATGAATAATTATTCTCCTTCTTGGTATATAATTATTTGCATTCATGGGGAGAAGAGGAGAAAATGAGAGAGAGAGGCCTCCTTTTATGTTGTGAGAAGTACCCATGGGCTCTCCATGTAAAGTTTTATTCTTTCCCTTGAGATAATTTTGCTGGTGTAGATTTTTGTAACAAAAGTAAGATGACCTATCTGTTATACTGCATTAGTAATCTTGCACAGCCTTGAGAGATTAATGCTAGTGTGTAAAATTGGGAATGGTATCATATGACTGAGATATTTTCACCATTTGTTTGGTCAAAATTAAGATTGAGATGTTTTTGTTTGGTGGGGATTTTGATAACAGTATCAGATGACTCCTGCTTTACACTGCTTTAGTCAGCTTGCACAGCCTTGAGGAATTAATGCTGGTGAGTAAAGTATGAAGATGGTGTCATTTGAATAAGCCCATGTATAATTTGTTTGTAAGATTTATTTAGTTCCAGGTGATTATGCTGTGCAATGAGGGGATATCCTCTTGAGTTTTAATTCTTGATTACTGTAATTGCTGTGTACTTTACAGTTTAGTGTATTTTCCTTGCATGCAGCTAGTTGAAGTTCAATTAAGTTGAATTTTAATGATCCTGTGGCTGTGTAATGTCTAGATCTTATGCATGTGGACTGCATAAGTCTTATTTGGGCTCCTGTATTGTTGTGTAATTTTTAAGGTTTTAGTGGATTTTCATGTATTGAATTGGACTTGATACTTTCAGATGATCCTTGTGTCAAATGGGCTGTATTTTTTATTTTTTGATGTATTGGATTCTTAGTAATATAATCTTCCTGATTGATTTAGAGTGGATATGATGTTACAATGTTACTTTTCCCATGTAATTTTGAGTTTTCTGTATGTATTAAGCCTATGGTTGATCATGTAAGCCTTATATGTAAGTTTTATTGTGTAACTCCATAAGATTGGACTCCTCTATTATTAATTTAATTATAGAAGTATATTGAATATTTCAATTGTTAATGCTAAAATCTTCCATTCCTCCCTACGTTTGATGTTATTCCTGGGCTTTTTGTGATTTTAAGCCTGTCCTTTGAGTGGTGATTTCTTGAATTAGTCATTGGGATTTGGATTTTCTAACTTTTAATTTGAAAAATTTCTTGAAACTGGTAAAAAGGTATGGAATACCACAGTACCACATTCCCCAGATCTGGTGATGCCAAGTATTTCAAAATCCATGTTACAATCGGAATAGAACACACAAAATTTTCAAATTTCAGGCCTGTGGTACAACCACACTGGCTGAAACATCAGGGAAAAGGTTGACATTGAATTGAATCATGTAACAATTTTGCTTAGTAACAATTTTTAATTATTCAATTTTAGTATTATCAAGATCTTTACTCATAGCTTTGCAATACCAATACCTCTTTCAATTTATATACATTATCTGAAGATACAGTACATATGTAAAAATCCACTCAAATGAATTTTTTGGATCCAACTTTATTGAAATGCCTGTTCCAAAGCTGTGTGATTCAAAATATTAATCAAAGGAGCTCAGGCAAAATTAAAAGATAAAATTGATCAAATAAATTATAAATTTCCGGGAAAATAGCATCTTTAAACATCCTACACATATGTGCCATTGGTACCACTTTTCAAAAGATTTATGCCCAGAAAAGCTCTAAGCTGCGCAGTCAAACAAAATTTTAAAAAAATCTCTCAAAAAATGGGCAAGAATAATATATAAGCCTACCAAAGTTTAACCTGATTCTTTTGTGTATGTAGAGAATGTCTTCTTGAGTTCTTCCATTTTGGCGGGCAATGCTTTAATATTTTTTCTGCTCATAATATCTATTGAGTGGTGCTAAGTATTTCTGGCAAAAAGCTGCAATTGTTTCATTTTTCTGGTTTGGTTGATAAATATTTTTAAACACTGCTATACAAGCAATAAAGAACTATATTAAATTATGTTGGATTAAAATATTTCAACCAAGGAGAAGATGAGAGATTAGACATAATGAATAACAGAAATGTGGTATCAAGTCACAAGGAATTAAGAAGATACACAATACCAGTATATGATGAAATGTTCAAAAGACGACAGGAAATGCAAAGTAAACAATGAGATATCGGAAAATTAGGGGGAGTAGCATGAAATTTCTTTTCTCAGCTTAGTGAAATATAACAATAAAAAAGGAAATAATTTTAATCAAAAGCTGGTGTGAAAATCTATAGAGGGAGAAAAGGAATGATTACCAACACTTGAATCAATTGTTTATGGTATTTAAATGGTAATTTGCATCTTGATCCTTTGAGTAGATGTTCCACTTTTGTAATTCCAAGCTGCAGTATCCTTTGATATCTAATTTTTATTTTTGACTGTGAAAAATAAAAGGACCAACTTCAATGTTTGGCCTTGATTCTGACAGCTTTAATTGATTGAAATTGTTTCAGTTGCAAAAGTCATATTTGGACTTCAGTTTTTGTGCAATATCATTGTTGTCAATACTTTCTGCACTTTATCCTTTATGAGAGGATTAAGCCTATGTTAGGCTTCAATAATCTACACAGGTCAGTTTTCTGAGCGGAGAAACCTCAAGTAATTTCTCATGAAGTTTTTTTGATTTTCAATTGAAAAAATTGAATATCTTCCATAAAAACATTCCAAGTTGAGTATTTTCTATTTCTTTCCTTTCAAATTGCTGATGTCTTGATTTTCATCCATCAGTTTCTCAAATGAATTGAAATTTTTTTATGAAAGTGTTTTTAAAATGAATATGAATTTGATGCTTTATGAGAGTCACTTTTTCAAACCATTTCCCCTTCAATCATAAGAAATCTCAACCTTATCACAATTGATATTTTACAATGTGCTCTTTCTTTATTCCAAGTATTCTTTCATCTTTTGTTTAAATCCTAAATTCAGTCTTTTTTCTCATTAACTTTCAGCTGGCGGTTTCACTTTATTCTTTACCATGCACAATGGTTCTCAAATTAATATAGGTATGGTATGTTTTCAATGGGTTTTGTGTTATCATGCCTGTTTTTTGTCACTGGATAAATCGATTTTCCAAAATTTTCCATTACAAACCAAATCCTTACTTACTATATCTATCAAATTTGAATTTCAAAATGAATCCATTACCTTCCAATTTTTTCAACTCCACTCATGGACAGACAGCTTGTTTTCACAAGACTCCCAGAATAAAGACATCAAAGACCTTAGAATTACAATTTCTCTCTTACATCTTTGTGGGGAAAAAGCAAGTAGACACAATTTTTGTGGGCTAATCCCATTACCAATAACATTGGATCAGGATAGTCACAAAAGAGGGTTTTGTATTTTGAGATGCTGTTTCTCAGAAATTGAATACACTAGTAGGAACACACATTTTGTGAGATCTAGATGAAGTAAGAAAAATCAGATGAAGAGTAAATTGAGGGGTCGTAAAGGTTAATATGGAAAGGTTCTGGGTAAATGGTTTAAAAAAATTGGAAATCCAGAGAGTGTCAAATTTTTTTCCCTCATTCTTCTACTACTAGGCTCATAAAATTTGTGAGCCTTGAGGTATATTTTACATACCCAAATAGGCCAAAATTATCTTAAAGACAAATTATGAACTATTCATAACTCATAAGTCATTCATATATCCAAAATTCATCATTCTTGATTTCAGAAAAGATGAATAACCTTTTATTTAGCAAGTAAATCCATGTATTTGAGTCCATATTTGGATTCTACACAAACATTAACCTAGGGTAGCTCCATAGAGTGAAGAATCTCAAATAAACTCTTTCAGGTGGTAATATGGAAAATACTTCAATACCACATCATCAATACCACATAAGAGATCTATGAAAAGTTTTGTTTTTCTTAATTTCGCGCCAGAATAATGGGAATGTGAGAAATTCCCTGTTACATATACACTAAGAATAATTTTATGCATGTTTTGCGCACTCAACATGATGGTATTCTTACATGGACTTTTGGTACACCTATAGTGGATATCTCACTTGAAGCTTAAATTTCTATTTTGACATGAAAAATACGCAAGGGGGACAAAAGACATCAAAGAGAGCCAGGGTACCCAGCTTCCAAGGCTTCAGAGGTGTGGACAGCTCCAAAGCTTGGATCTGTGGCTGATCTTGGCCCAATTAGCAAACTAAAACACTTTGGGACTTGGTTACCATGTTACAAGTACAGTAAACCATAAGAAAATAGCAAATAACCTGCGATTTTGACGTGCCAAGGAGGTAAAGAGCTACTTAGACTCCTGTAGCCTTGTAAATTCTTAATTAATTTCCATGAATAGACCCTAAAATAGTAATTAAGGGCCTTTTTTGTACTTTTATCCATTAATTAACCTCATAGCAACCAGTTAAACACTGATATTTGCAATTCTACATAGTAATGAGGTAAAAACTTCAAAAATTCATTAAAAATAAAATTCTTAATTAATCTCTCTAAAACTTTCAGGACCAATGGAGAACTGTATCATCTATGATACAGCCAAAAATAATTCTAGTTTTACTAGTGAAATTGAAAGTTTTACTTACACTTAATTTTTGACTATTCTATGTGAAACACTGAATCTTCAAAAATTCACAGTAATTACAACCTGTGATGAAATTGCCAATAACATTGATTTATTTGAGGAATCAATGATTATTTCGAAATAAAAGAAGATTTACAGATTTTACTCCTTTTATTCTTAACCATATTGGGGTTGGTAGTCACATAAAAGCACCAATTAAGTAATTATGATAATCTTACATGACATCAGTTGATGCAATCAATAATCCAAAAGGGTAGATTGTTTTCTCACTCACTGGTTTTTCATTTTGCTCCATGGAAGGCCTCTGTGAGCTGTTGTTGACTTAAAAGAGGCCTCGTCTTGCTGTTTATTCTAAGAATCATCTTATTATTCATTTATTAGTTAAACTATTAATAAGTGTTTTAATTCTTTCAGAATCAATCAGAAAGACATGAAATCAGAGAATCCAACTATATATTGTTGTAATCCTGCTATAAATCATTTTGATCCCTTAAATCCACAATTCTATGTCAAATTTATCTACTTATATCTTCAATAACTGCTTTGGAGTATAAGTGAGTCATTTATCTTTAATTCTTAATTTTTTTCTCTGAAATTAGTTTTCTTCAAGAATTATCTTTATAATTATTCTTGCAAAAGATAATTATATAGTAAAATAATTTTACTATTTTAATAAAAGAAGTTTTTATTGTTAAATTCTTCTTGTAATTGATTCTTGTAGACAATTACTCCTCACTGTTAAAGTCACCAATAGTGTTTGACATGTCAAAGAAATAATTCATTAATTATTTCATTGTGGTTATAATAATATTTTATTATTATATTTCATAAGAACAGACATAGTACTGTTACTTAATAGTAATATTATCATCAGTTTCTTAGTCAAATCTGAAAAAATTGCTTTTTACTCTCAAGAACAAGTGCACAGGTTCATGAATTACAGATCATATAATACTTGACAAAGGCAAGAAACCCAATATTTTTCAATTGATAAGGCTTAATTTTCAAAATATTTAATTTTCTTGTTTAAAATGTGACCAAAGCTCAAAAATATTTTTTGAAAAAAGAAAACACAATATCAGAAGTCTTATCATTATGAGATGGATACCTTCATATAAAAAAACCATGAGCTATGATGAGAAAAATGTACACAACCAAAAAGAATCTGTTACAAGGTGAGAAATAATTAGAGAGATAAAAAGTAAATATCTACTGCAATAGGCTTTTATTAAAGCCTTCTTCAAATAAATCTTCATTCCTGTTTCATTGTGCCTTATTGAAATCATTTATGATTCCATAATACACATCAGGTGTGCATCTAGCTTGAGAATATTGATTTTCCCCAGTTGCTTTCAAATTACCATCATCATGTTTGTCTTCTTCAGATATATCAAAATTTATTGTGTCTCCAGCAGATAGCACATTTCTTTCACTATCAGCTTTGTGTCCATCATCTTCACTACTTTCAACTATCTCATGAGATAGGTCAAATGGTTCCGTGACCAAATGCCTGATATTCTCAATGAAGAATTTTTTCAAAGGTTTTCATTTTGATGTAGATTGTTTCTCATGGAAATTTCATTTTTTGGGATGAATCCTACTTGTTTAGTATTTGCTATGAGATATCACTGAACATGGTGAAGGTTGTTGAACCAATTTAGTGGGTAAAATTCCAGTGGCATTTGTTCTGAAGTCTTTTTGAATTTCAAATTCATAGGGAACCATGGCCAACAGCGTTGATTCAATAGGGGTGGAACTCCTGCAATATCATCACTTTAATGCATCTTGCAGTTTATATTTTGGGAAAAAAAGAATTTCATATCTGAGGAATAACTCAAAGTCTTTATGGCATAACCTTTATATTGAGGGGTAAATTCAGCATCCATGGGTGCATTCACATCCAACAAGACTTTTAAATGTTGGTTTGGGTAATTTTTAGCCACTCAAAATCTGCATTCTTTTCTACAAAGATATTTCAAGCAATGTTGTAACATGTGTTGATGAAACTTTTGATAATATTACTATTAATGAGCAGTACTATGACTGTTGTTATGAAATATAATAATGAAAATGATTAAAACCACAATTAAATAAATAATTCATTAATTATTTCTTTTAGTTGTCATACAATACTAGTGATTATAACAGTAAGCAGCATTTTTCTACAAGAATCAATTACGAGAAGAATTTGTTAATGAAAACTTCCTTATTAAAATAATAAAGTTATTTTAATATATAATTATCTTTTACAAGAATAATTATAAATATAATCCTTGAAGAAAACTATTACTAGAGAAAAACTTTCAGAATTAAGATGAATCACTCACTAATACTCTGAAGAACTTGTTGAATAATAATAGTAGAGGAATTTGATGGTTAATTGTGGATTCAAAATATCAAAAATGAATATATAACAGTATTACAACAATATATAGTTGATTTCTATGATTTCACATCTTTCTGATTGATTGTTAAATAATAAAACACTTAAGAAATAGCTTCAACTAATACTTACTTGTTGGAAATAATGGTACAAAGGAATAATGTGTTCATTTGAAAAAACAGAAAGAGGAGGTCTCTTGTAAGTCTGAGACAGCTCACAGAGGTGTTCCATGGAGAAGACTTCAAAGCCAGTGAGTGAGAAAACAATAAACATTTTTGGATTATTGATTGCATCATCTGTTGTCATGTAAGATTATCATAATTACTTAATTGAGGTTTTTACATGACTACCCACCCATTCATGGTTAAGAATAAAATGAGTAACAACTATAAATCTTGTTTTATTCCAAAATATTCATTGATTTCTCAAAGTTATGAATGTTATTGGAAATTTCATCACAGAATGTTTTTTCTGTAAATTTTTAAAGATTGTGTGTTTCGCGTGGAATCATCAAAAATGGACTGTAAGTAGAACTTTGAATTTTACATATAAAAGTATAGTTATCTTTGGTCTTTATATAAAATATCCGGTTCTAAATTGGTCCTGAAAGGTTCAGAATGATTCATCAAGAATTGTTTTTTTAATGAATTTATAAAGTTTTTACCTCATTTCTATGTAGAATTGCAAATAGCATTTTATGGCATGTTGCTATGAGGTAAATAAATGGTTACAAGTCCAAAAAGGTTTTTGATTACTCTTTCGGGGCTTATCAATGAAGATTCATTAAGAATTGACATGGTTACAGGAGTCTGAGTTGCTCTTTACCTCCTTGGCATGTCAAAATAGCACCTTATTTTCTATTTTCTTATGATATACTGAAGTTTTGATTTGGTAACCAAGTTCGCAAAAGGTTTTTCTCAGAGGCCTCAGAGGTTGGGTACCCTGGCTCTCTTTGATGTCTTTTGTCCCCTCTAGCTATTTTCATGTCAAAAAAGAGATTCATGCTTCAAGACTGATATCCACCATGGGTGTACCAAAAGTGCATATACAAATACCATAATATCAAGCTCCCAACACATGCATGACACTATTATTAGTATATATGAAACATGGTATCTTTCACATTCCCATTATTTTGGCATGAAATTGAGAAAAACAAAAATTCTCATAGATATTTTATGTGGTATTGATGTATTTTCCATATTACCACCTCCAAGAGTTTATTTGAGCTTATTAAGTGAGAATGGCCCTTGGAATAATACTGAATGAATTGCCAACCCAACTCCTGCAGGGCCAGGTGATTGGGATCCTTGAATAGTCTTCTGATTGCTGCCATGGATTGCCAGACTGATGAGCTAAGAAGTCCTCCTTCAAAATGGGCGTTTGATTTTGAGACCTTGATTTGGAAAGATGGAATTGGGTCCTGAAAACATCACCATTTAATTGTGGAGCAAAATGGTGCATAATGGTATATAATACCATATATGCACCAATCCTGCAACCTTGAGTACGGGGTGCATGGAGGAATGGAACAATTCCCCTTGAGGTGAGGGGAAAGCTTGAGTTGAGCTGATCTGGTGGTTACCAGAGGCAATGGGCTGAAGAGTGGTCCATGGTGGTTATTGGCCAAAAGTGGGTCCTGAGGGTCTTATGGCCATTTTGGGTTTGATAGGATTTGGGGCCAAAATTGGCTCAGGTGGGCCAAATTGTGGTTTGGGACCGCCTGGCCTTGGGGGCTAATGGGCTTCCCTGTTTGGCCTCATTTTATTAGGCCAAAAGGGGCCTAATTGGTCCATTGACTGCGGACTGTGGACCGTGATTATGGCCCACGGACCATAAAGGCCATAGGGGGCCTAAATTCCCCCAAAAGGCCATTTAGGCCCTAGACCCCCTAACAAAAAGGGGTGTCCCAGAAAGGCTGGTTCTGGCTAGAGGGCCCAGAACCCCCTAGGAAACAAAAGGACACCCCCAGGCCCAAAAACAAGGATAAAGACCTGGGGTTTGGGTATATGGAAGAATTGGCCAGGGAGGCCAAGGATGGCAGGATATGGCCTGAGGCCATAAAACGCCAGGGAAGAGTGATATGGCCAAAATTCCATAGAGCATGAGAAGGGGCCAAATTGGCCATAAAAGTATGGTGTGGTCAATTGGCCCCAACTTGGTCTCAGGCTGGAATTGTCGCACCACCTATAGAGGAGGGTCATTCTTTGTGGTTGTGACAAATATATATTTTATAAGCTCCTTATCTTGTGTAAAATAATTTCTAATATTTGTGAAATGTGCTGCCTTGATTACCCTTTAATTATAATAAACCAAGGCACAAGTCATATTGGTCAGGAAAAAGAGAAATAAAATGAATCAGGAGCTAATAATAATATGTTTAAAAATAAGGATGAGTTCTCAAAATTTCAAAAATTGACAGGCAGGCTTCACAACAATGGGAAACACCCCAATAGGTTGTCTATGGCAATTCTACTCCTTGAAGTATTTATGGCCAATTGGATCTTTGTGGCTTTATTGGCCTCTGCGCTACACCCACTTTTCTGACCATTCATGGCCAATTTGATATTTGTGGCTTTATTGGCCTCTGCACTACACCCAATTCTCTGAAAATTTCTGGCATCAACCTTCTGTTATGGCTCACAAGAAATATCCTGATCCAATGGCCTTTTAGGTCATTTGAAATTCAGGCCCCCAGACAATCATACTGAAGTTCGGCCTGGGGTTTCTTCTTAGCCCTGTTGGTACTTATACCCCCTCCAAATATCTGCAGGCCTTCTTGTTAACCCCCTTTAATTAGGGGATCTTATTGCCTTTGTGGCCTATGATCTGTTATTCTACAGTACGTATTCCATGCACTGTAGGCCCAATTAAAAATTGGCCATGCTCTCTGGCCACTCTGGCCCCATTATTTCCTATAAAATAACAATGGTTAAAATGGCCAAAAAGCTCCAACAGGCTATTTTTCACTAAGGACCCTCAGCATTTAATTAATGGCCTCTGGAAGTAACCAGAGTCCACAAGCCACCCTTTAAAAAGGTTTTACTCTCAAGACAAGGTAAAACAATACCCATTCCTTAACTCACTACTGCAACTATGATTGATGGGGTATATATAGTATCATATACCATTATGCACCATTTTCTCTCACAAATGCAATGGTGACATTTGAAAGACTTAATTCCAAAGGAAGGGGTCAAATGACTCAAGCTTTTAATTAATAGGTGATACTAAAAAGACCATTTGTAGAAACCAATCAACTGCCCTTTGATGTAAGGTTTGTTTATTTAACCCTTGATAATAGTAGCAAATATCAGGAGTACTATTACTTTCCTCAGTAGGAAATAGAATATAATGAAATATAATACCCACAAATTTATTATAATTGCTAAAAATAATTATATATACATAAAAAAAAACTTTAATTGCTATTAGATAATTTAATAATAAATGAATGATCATTATAATAAATTATAATTATTCTATTAGTGCTGTAGTCACTAAAAACTATAACAATAATAAGTGTAAAGTGCTTAATAAGACAATTCCATATGGAAAATAATGATACTTATTGACTTAGAATCAATTTATCAATATTCTTTATAAAATGAATAATCACATGAACTATGCAGAGATAGTTCTTATGAAACATTTTATATATAAAAACTATTAATAGATGAAAAAAGATAAAGAACTTGGAAGAAAACTTACTTATAATATTTAGTTAATATAAGAAGTCCAAAAACAACAGTTATTGTATTATATGATATTCATAGGTTAAAAAAATTACAAAAACAAATATTTCAAAAGATAAAAAAGCTTTTTATGCAAAAAAATGGGATTTGAAGAGTTTTTGAGCTATTTGTGGATCTGAAAGATATTTCAAGAAAGAAATCTTGTCTAATAAAGTCTATTATTGATGATTACTGAAATATAATGTAAATTCTATGATTTCAGTTCTTTACTTATAATTTATAAAAATTAAAATAGCTTAAGAATTTCTTGAACAATATAAGATTTCCTATTGAATAAAATATTACTTGTTTAAAATGTCTAATTGATTGGAATTATTATTAGTTATTGGAAAAAACAGTGTTGTAGGCTGTTTTTATGCCTGCATCTCAGGTCCAAACTGAAAACCATGCTTAAAAAAAGGTTCTTAACTTGAGGTAACTTGTTTTACTTCCAATTCGAACTTACCAGTGTAATTCATAACTCTTAGCAACTTTGATCCTCTTTTCGATTTATGATTTAAAGTCTCCCTGTAAGAAACGCTTATGTATATTAAAGCTCATCAAATGAACAAGTTAAAAATAAATTTTCAAGCAAATATATCTTAAGCCAGACTTTTAAACAATTTTCAAAGAAATACAAATTCATTTTTCTGAATAATTTAAATTGTTAATTTAAAGGATGATTAATGATTAAGCATTTTTGAAAAAGATACTTACAATTTGATGTATAAAAAGCTAAAATTGATTTGTAATCTGTTTGAACGTTTGAAGAAAATCCATTAAGAATTGGATCTTTAATGAGTTTTTGAAGTTATTTCTATTTTTACATGTATAATAGCAATACACACCAAACCTTAACTTTTGTTCAGGTTTTGATAATTTTAGCTTTACATTTTTAAGCTTGTTCATGATTTTCAAGTTTTATCAATCTTTGAAAGTTCTTAAAAAGTTTATTTCAAGCTTGCATATTGGGATTTACACTTTGGAAGCTTGAAATTCCTTTCCAATATGGCATCAAACCAAGTAAAACTTTAAGTTTGGATAAAAGTCTAATGTTAAATCTCAAATAAGGTTGAAAGTCCTCCAATACAAGTTAAAACCCTTAGTTCAATCCTTGATTCAAAACATTGGGTACCCCAACTCTGTTTTGCCTTTTCTCCAAAAAGTTGTCAAGGAATCAAGAGCTCCAGGCACCTTTGAAAAACTCAATTTATCCCTGCGGGCCTTATTTGGGAAACCTCTATGGTATTTAACTTTTGGATCATTTCAATCTTGCACTGTGGGAATACAGCACATGCAGTTTCGTTTTGCAAGATAGACCACCTTTCCTTCCCAAAATAGTCATAACATCTGAATAAAAATTATACATCTGGGTGCTCAACCCTCAAGTATCAGTCTTCCAGATTTTCACATATATATTGGCCACTCTTCCCCAAAGTAGAGAAATATTGAGTTCATCTTTATGATTATTTTCCTTTCATCTTTGGAAGTCAATTCTGATATTAATAAAACAGCCATTTACACCTGTTTCTTTGCCTGTCTGTGGATATCAGTGGTCATATCTTTCATTAAGTCCATTGATCTTTCTGGGAGGTTGAAACAGTAAATTCAGGATTTATTTTGTTGGCTCTTTGGCCTTTGCATCGCTTCTTATTATCTTCTTAACATTTTAATTTTTCCTAATCATTTTCGAAGAAATATATTCTTCAACTATTTCTTGGTTCATTTGCATCCCTAAAAGTGAGTTCTTGATTCCTGAGTGCCAGATCACTATTGTTATTCCCAAGAGCCCCACAAAAGAGGGTTAAGGGGATTCAAAATAAAAATTGAAGTATAAGGAGAAATAATTCAATACTCAAAGGGAAGAGAAACAAAATTCCAAAATGAAAGAGCCATATCAACTCTTCCTAATATCCTCCTGTCTCTAAGTCAAATATGCAAAAAGGGTACCTGCTTTGATTTCCTGACAACAGTTTTGATGTAGTTAGAATTCAGAAAAATATTCTCAATAAAACTGTTACAAATGGGTTATAACAGCAGTAACAATAAGACAATCCAAAATTCAATGTCACCAAACAAATACATCTATTACATTATGGAAAATCACTAGCTGTGAAAGCTGTTCCCTTTGAAAATCCTAAAGAGCAATGTTTAGACCTCAAAATGAAAGAGTAAGAGAACCTTTGAAAGAAACTTCTTTTCTTTCAATGGGACCCATCATTCCAGAACCCATTGAAGCACTAAAAAAAGTAGACACAGAAGCTTGTTTCTCTTTTTTAAGGATGCGTAATAGAAAACAAGAGGGAAAAATACACTTGGAACAAATAAAACAGTTAGCTGAGAGTAATATTGAAATAAAATTCAAATATCTCATTTATGATGGAGCCAAAGAGTTTTTAAATACTTGACTCAAACAATTATCAAAAAAAGGATAGAAGTCATTGTTCACACCCCTTATACACCCCAATACAATGTTATTGGTGAAAGAACAAATAAATTTCTAAGGGGAAAAGCACAGAACATGCATATCAGAGCTGGACTTGGATAGGAAATGTGGGAGGAATGAGTCAGTACCACAAATCTCTCCAAAGTAAGAACCCCATACAATAATGAGAGTTTTTTGTATTTTTATTTCAAAAAAGCCCAATCTAAATACCATTATACTATCTAGGTTGTGAGACTATTTAACCAATACTGGATACAAAAACAGGTTGGAAACAAATCTTCAAAAGGGATTGATGTTGGATATGAACCAAACTATCAAGTTTATGATATATTAATTGAGGACTCTAGTAACATCTTCTGCTCACAAGAAGTCTTCTTTGATCCGGACAGCCTTCTCTTTACATCAGAAAATCCTTTGTCACACAAAGAAAATTCATCAAATTGAGAGGAATACAAAAAAATCAGACAAGTAAAAAACAATAATCCACTAATATTTTGAGCTACAAACTCAACCATTTCAGAATAGATGTGTCAAGAAGCAAGAGAAAACTCATCTTCATTAAACAACACCACTGTTCATGATGCTGGGAGCAAATATTTTTTGATTTCTTGGGGGCCATCTGAAAAACCACGTCTCCCTAATTGGGAATGAAGGCAAGTCAATGAGGCTCCTGCGAAAATTAACCCAGGATTTTGACAAAAGTCATACTCAGTAAGAGAACCAGAAATTAAGGAAGAAAGGGAAGACATACACAGAGGCTCAATTCAACAAATCTCAGCCAAAGCTGTAATGCAAAAAAATAAAGAATGGCCTACTTAAGTTCAAAATGCTTACTTGACTCCTTCATTGGTGAATGGAAAAAAGCTTTTTTCTATGTAATTAATTCAATCATAAAAAAGGATATTATCCTTTTATCCAAAAAAGGGGACTTACCAAAAGTATCAACCATCATAAGTGTGCAATGAATATGTACCAAAGAAGTTGACAAAAACAGAGGGCTAAAAGGATACAAATTCATATGTTTAGCAAGATTTTTCTAACCAAAATAACTTATTAATTACCACAAAACACTCTTTCGCCCAGAAAAGCTTTCAGTTTTAATATGCATTATAAGCTATGTAGTACAGAACTCTGAACAAATAAATAAATATGGATTTGTTACAGCTTATTTAAGGTCAAAATTAAAAGCAAATGAATAAATTTCTACATTAATACCACATAAAAACAAAAAAACCCCGTTATAGCTACCCTACTAGTAACAAACTGTTGTGAAATCCTTAAGAACACCTAATCAAACAAAATTGATCACTTCTTTCCTAAAAGAATCCTTGAGAAGTTTTATAATAAATTATCCAACTGGATTATTAAGATCTTTTTTATCATTAGTTATCCAGAACCTTGCCTACTCCTTGGAAACAAAACACTTTCATTTTCATGGGTATATGACATAATATGAGTTCAAGAAGAAACACTGCAAAAAATAGAAAAAACTAAAATTTGGATTTAAGATCGAATTTCTGTCTATTGCAAGACAAGTAATGGGAAGAAGAAAAATATGGAAAAGAAAATACCACCTGAAAGTCACTAAAACTCATGAAATTGTTTAGATAATGAGAAAATGTGGCAATAACCATTTTAAGATAACTCCCACACCAATGAAAAGTAATATAGAAATATATATATTGCAACAGACAATGAACAAAAAGAGTACAAAAGCCTACATGAAGAACATAGCTCAGCCCTAGAATCATTTCAAAAATTACCCTTGATAAATGCCGAATTTATTTTTGAAGCTTTTTCAATAAGGCTATCCATATCTTTGGATCTTATCTCAAAGAAAAGAAATTCCTTACAAGATATTGGAAGTTATTCTGTAGTAGTTGGAAAGGTATTCAAGGGAATTACTGGAAATATTAAGTAATTTTGAAGTTTCCTGGAAGATACTGTTAGTAAGACATGTATGATAGCATAAAGAAAACAAAAACTTGTTCCTAGTAACAATTAATGTTTCTGATTTTGGGAGATATGGTCTATTTTTTCAAAATTATTCTCCAAAATTATTTCTTAGATTGTCCTTCCTCTTCCAAAATAAAATGAAGTGTCTTTTCATATAAGAGTCATTTTCAAAGAACAGGAATTAAGCTCTTATTTTAGTCATTTCATTCCCTGAATCAGTACTATTGAATCATACATATCACTCTAAACATTTAAATGTAAATGTGAAATACAAAGGGATCTTATGGGAAAGGTAAATTACAGCCAATTGTAATAAAATTAAAATATATTTCGTTAATTGTGGTTAAAAACGTTTTTTAAATGATTTAAGTTGAGCCAGACGTACAATAACAGAAAACAAAAACTTTGGCTTTTTCCTGATAGTAAGATGTATTTTTAAGATCATGAGCACTTTGTTCAACTGAGAAATGAATGCATCAACATAATTATTTATTGGAGAAATAACTGAATTGGCCATAAAAGAAAAACTAACAATTCTGGTTTAATCAGATAAGAGTTTACAGCATAAATTGTATGCGATGAAAAATTCATTATGGAATTGATGGTTTTCAAGACACTATTTCTTAGAAGTGCGTGGGAACAGATATACTATTTAGTGAGTAAATAATACAGATTTTACCAATTTAAGTGAGAAGACCTTAAGAGATAATATCAAATTGAAATCAGAGTAGGAATCAACATTTATGCAGTTAATATTTACTTTCTTGAAATAAATTCAGGACTTTATTGACTGATTCTGGAATATAAAAAACCAAATTACCTCCTAATAACTAAATTACACAGGGATTTGTATATTTACTTTGAGATTTTTGACACTGTGGTGTTATCTTTTTTAGAGAAATCTCAAATTGAAAATTACCATTAAAAGCCTTGAAACATTGAGCAATCCTGACACAGAACAAAATTAGTTTCCCAAATGAGAGAAACATATTTTAGCTTTGATTTCTCACTTGTTTGTTGAAAAGGACGATTTGAAGAAATTTAAAATAAGGTCGACACAATGATTAAACATGTTTATTTTTCTTTGGAAATAAACTCTCTCAGAAAATACAAATATTGATAGGATACTGGTAGATCAATATCATCAATAATTTCTACATCAAAAACTCACCCAATTAGATTCCAGCAAGATCCTTATTTTGATTTTCTACACTACCATCATAAAAAAATAAACAAAGAAGAAAAGAGACATTTATTGAGAGATTTTTTTAGTTTTGAATGATAATTTTGTCAATTTGAAGGGAGGTGGTTAAAAGAAGGCCTGATAGCTGAGCCAGTACGGTGGTACCACATGCCTCAGATCTGGTGATGCCAAGTATTGCTACATCTATCTTACAATCAGAATTGAACACACAACATTGCCAGATCTGAGGGTTGTGGTACCACCGCACTGGCCACTACCGCGAAAATGGCTGACTTAAGCAAAACCCCGTCGCGCTGACGTAGGTATGAGTTTGGCAGTGATCTTTGTTCAATTTTCAGCTCAGCAGTGGGAAGTACAATGTCACCTTACCCCTGCTCAATTTTTTTTTCATGTTATTTTTTTGCATTGTTTCAAGATGCAGTTAAGCTACTTAGTCTCAGAATTATGTGATTACAAAACCAAAAAAAAAAAACAACGCCAATTACCAAATGAAGCAAGTGTCATGAACACCGAAAGCAAAGAAGTCGTTTATATAATTGATTGTAGACTATCGTTAGAATTGAAAAAGAGTCTTTCTTGGTTAGAAACGATTAGATGTCACCTTTGTCTCACACGATCACGAGCGTCGTCAAATTGGGCATTCATGACACAAATGTAGTGCACCAATCTGATAGTTGCCCCCACAAACCTTGTTTGCAACCACGGTTCATCCCTTGGTCTATAATGAAGTATTTCAAGACGCTCTGCAAAGGTCCCCAAGTTGTACATGTAATCAACCGCTCATGTATGTTCACGTTTGATGGTTCCAAAGCTGAAACTGTAGTAGTCTAATCTACACACTGAGGTATAGAAAAAAGTTCAGTCCTTGCATTCAAAAACAAAAAAGGATACTTACAAAGCCAGCCATTTTGATAAAGTATGTGCAGCCACTCACCAACAGTGGCAGGTTGATTTCTTCTATTTGCTCGTGGCACTTCGTAGTCGTTGGTGTTGAAGTATCGGTTGAATTCCTCCATGATAAAACTCTAGGATGAATTCGTGATCAAATGGTCTTGAATTTAATAGAAAGAGAAATAAAATTAAAATTCAGTTAGCAAATTAAGTTGTGGCTTTAATATGATGACTAACTTATATAAAGTAGTGATGAAATCAAGCTTCATTTGCAAAGTTAAAGGAGGATGTTTTAAAATAACCTGATGAGTGCAGAAGTTAAAGGAGGATGTTTTAAAATAACCTGATGAGTGCAGAAGCTTTCAAATAGAAATTAAATGAAAAAACTGTTGCAGAAGTCAAATGAGATTTTTTTTATTGAAAAAAAACAGAGATGACAAATGTACAGTCAAGAATTTTGAGACAGGTGTGGAAGCAGCATCAGTTGACCATCTGATTTTTCAGGTAGGTTTTGCTGAGTGACCATCTTCCTATAAAGTCTAAATTGCAAATTTCAAGTACCTCACCGGGAAACATCGAATAACAACAAATCGGCTGTGAAAAAACTGAGTGAGCAAATGCCTGTGCTCTTCAGAATTGATACCAATGAAACAATAGACCCTAGTTTTCTTGGTCTTTGTGTATAAGCTTGAGTGTTAGTAGGAGTGTTATCTGTCTTGCTTTGACACCAGTAAGGACTCCACATTTCAAGACGTTTCCTTTGACTTCCTCAATCAATAAACGGGCACTATTGCATAGGCATTGCGAAATATTTGAGCTTCTTGAAATGAAGATGGGGGTGTTTAATTTCAAGCGCAGCTGGTGTAAGGTTTCCCCTTTTCATCATTTCCCCATTCTTTGATTCTTAATGCTACGTTTTGTGAAGAGAAAAGCAAAACAAAAGCATTCATTCATTAGAATGAACAATCTCATTGTTAGTTTTTGACCGTGAGAAAGGATTGAGGATTATCTTTGAGAATAAAAATACTTCAAAATTACAATACCTTTGTGTGACTTTGTGAAGGTACTGAGGGGAAACATTGATGGAAAATCCTGAGAATGGGTGCATAAAAACTAACAACCTTGCACTGACCTCATACCTAGGTCAGTGCAACGGGGTTTTGCTTAAGTCAGCATTTTTGCGGTGGTGTGGCTCAGCTATCTGGCTGGTATTAAAACCATCAAATTCAAGCTAAGTTCCCATATAATTTCTTTTGGGCATCACTTTTTATATCTTTTTCACACTCTTAGTATGAACAAAGTCTAATTAGTACGTCAAACACGTATAACACATTCATTTTGGTTTTTATTGTTGATATAAATAGAAAATTGGTCTCAATACCAATAAGAAATTGAAGCAAAATCTCGAACCCTTTTTGTATATCTATCAGATCCCACATCTTCAAATACAATGAAATTATGTGTAAGACCTGTTGAAGACATTGATTTTGAACTCTACTTCTGATATCAAGATCAAATTGGTCAAAATACCAATGAAAGATTGAAATATCATCTCAAAAAAATTTCATATCTTTATTGGACCCAATATCTTCAAAGTTTATTTACCCTTTCTTTGAATTTTATTCAAGAAAAACGCAAAATTATTATTTTCATTTGACACAGTTTTGCCTCAAACCATGGTCAAGTTGTACTACCGCAATAGGATATGATACTGTTGAAAACCCCACATTGATAAAAGATAAATGAATAACTGAAGCGGTTAGTGCAGCTTAATGTGCAGAAAAAGCTCTTTTGGAGGGAGATAAACAGTTTTTAAAAACTGAAAACCATCCAAAATTTTGGAAACAAAGAATCATAATGTAAAACTGTTATACTTCCTGATTTCTTTCACAATGAAAGCTAATTCAATTCTTCTATTTATTCTTTAAATTCCTCTCAAAAAGAAGAAGTTATGCCTTATAATTACTCAAATTATCCCATCTTGGTATATTACACTTCCCATGAAAAAAAAGCATACCCTGGGGTAAGGTGCTGCAAGTCCAACATTGTATCAAACTACAATGAAAAGAAATAAAACCTGACTGCTAACATATCTTTGTTTATTTGAACCAATCTTTGTATTATGTTTTGTATTTTTCCAGTTGATTAATACAACCCGCAATCTTCTGAATTCCTAAAGATGATTTATATAAAGCAAAAAAATTTATTATATCAATTATTGGTTAAAATTTTCGAAATAATATTGAAAACCTCATTTTTCACATAAATCTGTCAAATAGTCCACTTGATCGATATGGATCCCTTTATAAGTGTCACCCTTAATAACTTTTTAAAATGTATTATTACCAATTAATTCACAAAACGATAATGAGAATCTTATAAAATACGATCACTAGTAAGGAATACCAAATATGGAGGTCGGGTTTTTTTATCCTAAGCTCTAGATGATGCAAAGTCCTCAATTTGACTCAAAAAAAAATTTTAATTCTTCAAAAGTCTCCATTTTAAGAAAATTCACCCTTCCAAATATGCATTTATTTAATCACAGAAGCCAGGAAGTGAATATGCAATAAAATCAGTCTCATGAAATTTGAAGCAGGAAATCTGTAAAATAAATGGGGAATTTATTCTTTTTCAATTCCAATTTAAAGTTTTAGAAATAAATATACAAATTCACATCAATTATCCATGGAATTGAATTAATAAAAAAAATACAATCCTGTGTATTGAAAATGACTCTTATATGCATAGCGACTGAATATTCCTTTTCAACTATAGAACAATTTAGGACATAATATTGAAGAAAAATTTCTCAAAAATAGACCAGATCAGTCTTAATCAGCAAAAGGAATAATCAATGGGAAGAATTCTTTATTTTATTGATGTTATTATACATGTCTTACTAAAAGTATCTTCAAGGAAGCTTCAAAAATATTTGATTTTCCAAATAAGGCCCAGCAATTCTGTTTAGCTACAAAAGAATTTTTTACCAAATTTTGGAATGAATTTTTTTTCTTGGAAATAGTCCCAAATGTTCTGGAGGGCATTTTTGTTAAATACTCAAAAATGAATTAAGGCTAAATCAAGGGGGCTTTTATTTAATGAAAATCATCTGTTGATTTGAGCTCATTGAGGATTATAGAGTCTATTATTCTGATTTTTGATATAAAATTCATTGATTCATATGAATTTTAACAACATGGGAAACTTAATAATGAAATACAAAAGAAAATCCTTCAAAAAACAATCTTGATTTCTTTTTGAAGAAGTATTGATTTCCTTGAATAATACTTAAAAGATGTATCTTTAAGGCTAATCAAAAAGGAAAACTACTGAAAAACATAATAAATATTGGATTTATACACACAACATTTAATTAAAATGTGTGTGAAATTCTCAAGTAAGCCCATTAGGAACTGGATTTTATATTAATTTTGGAGGTTACTTCTATTTCCAGGGATAAAAATAGGAATAGACACCAGAACTTAACTTTTGATATGGTTTCAATTGTTTTGAATTGAATTTAATCTTTATTTAAACCAAAAAAGCTTTTAAAGTTCTGAAAATATTGATTTGAAGCCTGCATAAAGGGATTTACCATTTGGTAGCTTGTAATTCACATCCAAAGAAGGAATAAAGCAGTTTCATCTCAAAGCTTAAATTTGGCCAAAAAACATTTTCAAAGTGGCAAAGATTATTTGGGATCTTTCAGATACCAAATGTTGGGTATCCTGGCTACTTTCTCCTTTTTGCCTTTTTTGCAATTTTTGTGTGCATCTGGCTCTCTCATTCATTTAAAACCATAATGAGTTTAATTTGAACTCACAAAGTATTTGCATCCTTTATGTAAAATACTTGGCCAATGAAGTCATGATAAACAAAACCTCAAATAAAACAGCATTTGTGAAATTTTATTCAAAAAATATCCAAATTTAAGATTAAACTTCATTTTAACAATATAAAGATTTTAGCAAAAATTTGTTCATTGTGTATTTGTACTTTTACATTCTTAAAGCTTCCAATAATATTAGAAATAACCATTTTTGGACATTTCACCCTATTGGTATACCCTAGGTTATTTTTGGTGCAGAATCCAAAAATGAAATAACCTATATTAATTTTTTATGAAATATAAGCTTATACTTCTGTCTTGTTTTAAATACATTTGATATTCCTGTCTATGGCTTAGCCAAATTTATAAAAATTCAAAAATCACTTGTGGCCTTATGAGTATTTCATACATTTCCCACAGGCTCATAATAGCAGTATTCAAGATCCAATCAACAACAGAGAAGTGGAACTTGAATAATTAGCCCCAAGAAAGCTAGATGAAGAATCTATAACAAAATCTCTTGACAGAAAAAACAAAAAAAATCATTATGAAAATGGGCATCACCAAGGAAAGGATTACTCAAGCCCTTATTCCAAAAAGAAAAAGTCAGTATGACCCACATTCATAATTGATGGGTCATTTCAAAGGAGGAATTACTGAATCTGCAGTATTTAGTGACTATTTATCAGAAACTATAGAAAGGCACAGATGAATTACCAATTATAATCCAGAATCAATTAAGAATAAGATAATATCTTTTGAAAAATGTATCAAAAAGAAAAGTGTTGACTTGCTTCTCACAATCATAAAATCTCCAAAGAGATAGGTATCACAGCTCAATGTAAGGTGTGGATATGAAACTTTGATTAAAAATCAAGTACTTTTCCTGTCCTCAAAATTTGTATAAGGTAAAAATCAATCAAAAATAGTAAGAAATATGATTTTTAAGATAAAACACGCCAGATTTATTGTTTATGGCTTTATTAGTATAAAACAATAATATTATAAAGATTTATTTTTTTACCAACAATAAAAATTTATCTAAAAATACTCTACAAGAGATATTTAAGGCTGCAAAAGAAATTTCTTCAAGAGCAATATCAATTGGGATTAATTGAGCAAAGAACTGCAAGAAATGAATTAAACAAAAAGTTCTTTAAAAAGAATATTAAAGACAAAACATGCCCAAAAGTGACCAGAGTGAATTTGGAAACAAAGTGACAAAGTTTACAGTGATGAAAGATGCTTTAATTCACTTTTGGGGTTGTTCAGGGGTAAAAATGATTATAAAAGTTACAAACAATGATCATAATGATTTTTTCATGTGGTTAAAAGGTTTAAAATGATTCAAGAAGGGTGGTTGGAATCTTTTGTTGATTTGTTTAACAAGGTTTAAACTAATTATAAAAGGAAAAGATTCTAACATGAAGAGAAAAGTGGGGCAAAGAAGACATTATTTTATAGCTATCAATTTTCTTACTCCAAAAGTAAAATTTACTCTTGTCGGTCGTGAAAAACAGTCTGACAACAGAAAAGCCAATTATGGCATCATTGCACCCTGGTTTAGACCAAAAAAGGCATGGTTTAAGCCATTTTTAGCCATTTTAGACCCTTAAATCAGCCATTACTATAGCAATACCTGGTCTAGAGCCTTCAAAACACATTGGAATGTGTGTAAGAGACGTAGAAACCAGTTAAAACTGTTTTTACTATGATTGTTTTACCCTCTTGGCAACAGCTAAAACTATCGCAGTTGGTATCAAAACCTCATCATCAATTGAGTCCACAGACCCTGTAACTCAATTCCAGGCCAAAAGTGATGAACATTTGCGTGAATCTTTACACCACATGCCTGTCAGCAAGGGGTTTGGGGGTCTAGCTCCCCCTTAGAGCTGGAGTTCCTTTTCCCCCCCAAATTTAATCTTTCAAATTTATTTTTCCTTTAATTCCTCATGATGTATTATACTTATAATTTACATATGTAATTCAGTTGAGTTGTACAGTTCAATACAGTAATCATTGATACCTCATATGTAAATCAAAGTTCACTTATGTAATACACGCACACATTTTGACATTTCAATTGAATTCAATTGAAAATACTTTAATTCCTCATAACTTCTAAAATATACACAACACCTCAATTTTAACACAAATTGTGGTGATTAACACTACATGTGATGTGAATTAAACTAAAGTTTTGAGGATTTTCAATTTTCATACAGAAAATACTAAAAACTTAATTTAAGCTTATTTAGAGTTGAGTTACAAAATTTTCACTCAGAGGTGACCCCACCTGATTTTTTATGAGGAATCCAATGGTGAAATAATTTTTGTATGTTTTTTTATTGGATGAAAAGTTATAATAATTTTTATTTCAGTTCTTTCCAAATTTATTTAATTTCTTACAATTTTGTTAAAAATTCATTTTTACTTAATTTTTTCAAGTATAAATGTAATTTTATAAGTTCAAAATTTAATGTAATTTGATTTTTAAATTGTAATTAAATTTTTAGTCGTGAATATAATTTTATATTTATACTTTTATTTTCATTTTAATAATATAAAGAAATTTATTTTATTTATATTTATATGTTAATTTTGTATTCGTGGTCTTTTGGGTATATGAAAATACCTCTAAGGCTCACACTTATAGTCAACATGAATAGAAGAAATGAAATAAAATACCAAATAAATTATGAATAACAAAATACAATGGCTACTGAGACATCATGGACATACATCTAAATAGGGATTGGACTTACCGTATCAACTCCTTTCTTGTAGATAGAATAAATATGCATCATCGAAAAATCTTGATCCTTTACTTTCTGAGAAAAAAACATAACTTGAAAACAATAGTTTCAAAAAACCAAATCCCTCATGCCTTTATCATATTTACTGTAAGGTGTGGATATGAAACTTTGATTAAAAATCAAGTACTTTTCCTGTCCTCAAAATTTGTATAAAGTAAAATTCAGTTAAAAATAGTATGAAATATTATTTTTAAGAGAAAACACGCCAATTTTATTGTTTATAACTTTATTAGTATAAAACAATAATATTATAAAGATTTATTGTTTTACCAACAATAAAGATTTATCCAAAAAATACTCTACAAGAGATATTTTAAGGCTACAAAAGAAATTTCTTCAAGAGCAATTTCAATTGGAATTAATTGAGCAAAGAACTGCAAGCAATTAATTAAAGAACAAAGTCTTTAAAAAGAATATTAAAGAGAAAACACGCCCAAAAGTGACCAGAGTGAATTTGGAAACAAAGTGACAAAGTTTACAGTGATGAAAGATGCTTTAATTCACTTTTGGGGTGGTTCAGGGGTAAAAATGATTATAAGAGTTACAAACAATGATTATAATGATTTTTTCACGTGGTTAAAAGGATTAAAATGATTTAAAAGTGGTGGTTGGAATCTTTGATTGATTGGTTTAACAGTGTTTAAACTAATTAATAAAAGGAAAAGATTCTAACATGAAGAGAAAAGTGGGGCAAAGAAGACATTCTTTTATAGCCATGAATTCTCTTACTCCAAAAGTAAAAGTTCCTCTTGTCAGTCGTGAAAAACAGTCTGACAACAGAAAAGCCAATTATGGCATCATTGAACCCTGGTTTAGGCCAAAAAAGGGCTGGTTTAAGCCATTTTTAGCCATTTTTAGCCATTTTAGACCCTTAAATCAGCCATTACTATAGCAATACCAGGCCTAGAGCCTTCAAAACACGTCAGAATGTGTGTCAGAGGCGTAGAAACCAGTTAAAACTGTTTTTATTATGATTGCTTTATCTTAAGGGTAGTTTTACCCTCTTGGCAACAGCTAAAACTACCCCAGTTGGTATCAAAACCTCATCATCAATTGAGTCCACAGACCCTGTAACTCAATTCCAGGCCAAAAGTAATGAACTTTTGCGTGAATTTTGACATCCCACGCCTGTCAGCAAGGATTTTGGAGTTCTAGCTCCCCCTTAGAGCTGGAGTTCCTTTTCCCCCTCAAATTTAATCTTTCCAATTTATTTTTCCTTTAATTCCTCATCTGGTATTATACTTATACTTTACATATGTAATTCAATTCAATTGTACAGTACAATACAGTAATAATTGACACCTCATATGTAAATCAAAGTTCACTTATGTAATACACGCGCACATTTTGACATTTCAATTGAATTCAATTGAAAATACTTCAATTCCTCATAAATTCTAAACTAAACACAACACCTCAATTTTAACACAAAAATTGATGGTTAACACCACATGTGGTGTGAATTAAATTAAGGTTTTGAGGATTTTCAACTTTTGTATTGAAAATACTAGAAACTTAATTTAAGCTTATTTAGAGTTGAGTTACAAGAATTTCACTCAGAGGTGACCACACCTGATTTTTTATGAGGAATCCAATGGTGGAATAAGTTTTATATGTTTATTTATTGGATAAAAAGTTATAATAAATTTTATTTAACTCTTTTCCAAATTTATTTATTTTTTCACAATTTTGTTAAAATTTCATTTTTACTTAATTTTTTCAAGTATAAATGTAATTTTATAATTTACAAAATTTAATGTATTTTTTATTTTTAAATTATAATTAATTTTTATTTTTAATATAATTTTATATTTATATTTTGATTTTTATTTTAATAATACAAATAAATTTATTTTATTTATATTAATATGTTATTTTTTATATTTGTGGTCTTTTGGGTATATGAAATTACCTCTAAGGCTCACATTTACTCAGCTTGTGATTCTAATTTCTTTACTTTTTTAGTGAAGCTTTTAAACTTTCCAGTAAGAGTGCAATTAATATTACTGAACTCTTTCATTATTTTTCTTGAAAGTTCTTTTTTCTCTTTTTATGTTCTTTTATTTGAGTTCCATGAGGGTTACTGCTATCCTTATCAAAATATATATTAATCTTGGTTTGAATATTGGGATCTTGTACCTTTTTTTGTAAGGTTTGTGACCATCAGAATTTTTTTTCCATTGATATTTTTTCATTTGGGACCATTCTAATTCCCTTTATTTACCTTGAGATTTCACTGGAAATATTGTGATGTAGTATGTATACGGTTAATACTAAAGGTCCCCCTTATTTATTCCATTCTGTTGTTTGGCATCTACACCTCTTTGTTTTGATCCAATGCTGAGAGACTTTGGTTCTTGAGATAATTCAGGATCTTCTTTGCTTTTTGATAGAAGGAAAGGGACTCCAGCGTCTCTAACTGACCCAGAAGCTTCTCGTTGAATATATAGGGGGCAACGGATCTCTCCTAGAGGTTGAGGGAAAATATGATATTTTTCATCTACGTCTTATTTTAATTTTTTTTAATTAGAGCGATATGCCTCTGTTTTTTAGAATCACAAATTTTTCCTCCTTTGCAAAAATCATGGAATGAGATTGCTTTTTGTTATGTAAACAGATGACATGAAACTTCAAAATCTTTCAAATCTTAAAGTATATCAATTTAAATATTTATTTTGTCCAAATTTTAAGTCCTTTATTTTTTTCACAATCAAATGGCCATACAAGAAAACCTTAGCTTGTGATTGTTTATTTGAAGTTAAATTTCTTCAAGTATTTTGGAGGTTCTAAATCCTTGATTACAAGCCTTTATGGTGTTATGTTCTCTTTAGAATTATTCAATTTGGAATCCATGAAAAAAACGATGGGTGTACCATTTCTTTGAAAAAAGCGTGAATAAATTCAAGGAAGGATTTGTAGTCTATTTATCAAATGCTTAGCTGCTCATAAAATATACACAACATCTGGATATTAGATTTTTTGTAGTTTTATGTTTAAGTTATAAAATATTGATATATTTCATCAAGAGAACATTTTTCATATTTGTCAATCTTTACAGAGTTGATAATGGGATGTGAATGATGATTCTTTTGCTAAAAACCACTGAAAAGATAAGGTTTGGCTACTAATCTCCATGGGGCTACTCTAGTTCATTTGATTGGTAGGAAAGAAATATAACATAAGAACTATAACTTTTTTATTAAAAATGTAGATTCAAGAAGGTTTGATTATTCTTGACTTCAACATAATATTCAAATTGAATTAAAAACAAGATCAAATATATAAAGTATTTTTGAGGCCTTATGGCTAGGGAGGAAATAACTCAAAGAACTCAAGAAAACTGTTACTCAGAAATGGATCATATTAAATCTTGGATTATGCAAGAGAATTTTGTTCCTATTTCATTCTTATAAATAAATTTTAACTAAACAATTTTCTATTTAAAAAAACAATTGAAGCATGCAAAGACCTCCCAAATTTCAAGGTTTTTCTGTAAAATAATTTTTCAAATATGACTAGGATACTACACCTATCCATATTGAAAAAATGGATTAATCAATCTCCCTATAGCTACATGTTCTGGGAGGAGTCTTTATTAACTGATATAATAATCAATATTAATAGAAATATAATTATTCAAAAACCAAAATAAAGCAATAATCTCAGTAAGAAAATGGTTACCAAAAATCTTAAAAAAAGGAGTATTATTTCTCTACCAGAGTCAATCATACTCAACACAAATTCCAAATATAACAACAGATTTCTCTCAAATGAGGAATGATGGAGGCGTTTTGGCTAGAAGAAGAATATTCAAGATAAATTTAAGTACTATTTTGGAAGATCACTGTCACCATTCATAATAGTCTTTATAGATATCAAAGCTACTATTATAACTCTCATAACTTAAGGGTGGTTATCATTTATAAAAAAGTCGGATGTAATGAAGCTCCCAGAAATATAATACCAACCGGATGAATACAGTAATCATGAGATATTCCTATAAGCTTGTTAATAAGTGTTATTAGGGTATGGTGATCATATAACCTCTCTATTAATAAATCTTCTTGATAGATATAAGAAAACACTAATAACAATATCTTTGAAAACTAATTACAAAATGTAATCATAACTCTAAGACTATCAAGAAATATTAAGCTCCTTCTTTAATATTATAAATATAATCCGTTAATAGATCATGAATAATACTATAAGATGGTGAAATTTCTCCTTGTCTTTTGATTATAATACTACATTATCCCACTACAAAGGGGATAGATCAATACTCAAAACTATTTTCTCAATTAGAAGCATGCAGGAAAAATATGGATGGATTACACTCCTTCATACCTTTTGGACCCTTCATAGAGCCCTCCAAAGACAAGGGGCTTGGAAATTTTGCACCTTGAGATATGCTTTCTGCTGGATACATTTTAAATGGTGTCATTGGATCAAGATATTGCACCAGTATTAACTTTATCATATTCAGTACACAGCCTTTGTCTCTCTTTTAGTAGTTAAGCTTAAAATGGTATTGTCTGACCAAAATATTGCACCATATTTTTGGTTGATTGTTGCATGAATTTATATGATGATATTTTTAAGAAAACTCCTTACTATTATGCATAGCCTTGAGAGAAACGTTTGGGTGAGAAACTCCTCAATGGTGTCATTTGATACATAAAGCGCACCATATTTTTGGTATGTTACATCATTCCTTTGAAGATATACTGATATTTAAACTGAAATTTATTCCTATGATCCACAGCCTTGAGGAAATTTTGGTGGTAAGAAAATTGTCAATTTTGTGATTTGATATGGATGTTGAATGATCTTTTTAGATACAACCTTTTTCTGAATTTCATTCCTATTTCTGCTAACCGCATTTATCTTCTGCAAAGCGTTGAGCTGTATTGTGTTGATTCTACTGATATTTGGAATTAAATTTGGAAATAATACAGCTCATTTGTAGTTATGGGTGTTTAAGTGGCTATTTAGTAGCGTGAAACCATGTTTATTTAAGTGTGATTGTGTTCCTTCTGCGAAGAAATATAAGACATTGTGTGAGAGTTATGGTATCATTTATGCAACTTTGAACATTCTCATGAATATTTAATCTCTAAACCGTATAGAAATTTCATTTCAAGCATATTCTTTTCTTAGTATAGAACTTGTATTCATATTTTTCTTTGATCACCAATATCTAGAGAATAATTTACTTTATGGAGCTGAGGAAATTTGTGGGTATAGGTAGTTTGATTTAGATTAAGGTGTAATAGGACCCTTTTCATTTTAATATAATTCGTGTCTTTTTTGAGACTTTTGAGTTGATTTTGGATTTTCTTGAAGTCAAAAACATCTGAAAGACGATTTCAAAGGAGTAAAAAAAGGAACTAATGAGTTTGAAGCCAGTGAGACGATTATTCTTCATGATTGAAGCACTTTTTCTGATGTCAAATTATCATAATTACTTAATGATGAAATTTTAAATGGATACCATGCCATTTATGGTCAAGAAAAATGGAGTTACAACATTAGTTTCTTATTTCTTATAAAGAAAAGGTGTCTTAAAGTCTATTGATAATATTTTAAACTTTATCTCAGCCGGTAGCTTTGTGAGATGATGAATATTTGTTGTTTCAGATAGAATCTTTTTTACAAGACTCTAAGTAAATGTTTCAATTGAGCTTACTGGACCAGAAACATTTCTTCTTTTATTGGGTATTTATACTTCCTTAAAAATATATGAAAGCTTGAGAGAAATTATGGAATAATTTCATTCTAAATGATTTTTTTAAAACTTAATCTATTTTTATGTCTTATGGTAAAGTAGCATAGCAACAACTGATAACTATGAAGTAGTTTTATGAAAACGACATGAAAGCTATGAAATAAAATATTTCTTCTTTTATCATTATATGTACTTAAGAATTGAATTTGTAAAGTGATTCAAAGGTTTTCATTACCTTCTTGACGCATTGAAAAAGCACCCTATATGCTGTTTTCTAATGATCAATGGGATGTAGACTTAGTAGCAATAGTTCCCAAAACATTTTAAAAACTGTTTTAAAAAGGCTCAGCTATGGATAAAATATTTTGAGCTGGGTATTACCAAGATGCCTCAAAATTTGGGTATCTTGGCCTTCTTTGAGGTGTTTGGTCCACTTTGACTAATTTATGTGTAATAATACTAATTCATCCCATAACACTGATCTCCTCTATTGATTAAGAAATACCCTGTGTATAATTTCGGTATTTGTAACTCCTCAGAAATGCATAAAACTAGTTTTTTGTATATTTAATATAGGATTTGTCAGAATGCCATTGCTTTTGTGAAAAGTAAAAAACAAACTCTCACATACCCTTATTTGGTATCAAAGGTAAATTGTTTAGTCATCTTTCATATTACCACCTTAAGGAGATAGTTAGAGCATATTCAACTTCCAAATTTTCACCTCATGAAGTTAATTTAATCTTATTCACCCTCATGGGATACCACATGTGAGTTTATTTTCTTGTATCAAAATTCATGCTTAAATAATTGCATCTACTACTCATAAAAATGTTATTCATCTTCAAATTCATAAAATCTCATGAATATTTGGAATATAAATATTTCATGAGCTTTTTATATTCACAAAATTCTGATAGAGTTATTAGAGGCCTATCTGGGTATTTAAGAAATACCACAAGTATTTCAAAAAAAAACTTCAAACGCCTGAGATATAGCTGTTAAATCTTGATTCTTAGTATAATTTGATTTATAGAATTTTAGTATTTTTGGGATCTTCCAGAGAATTCTGAATTCATATATTTCATAATTTCAGATTCATCAATTTAAGACAAAGGCAATCACAGTAAGTAAATAAAGATATTAATCTATTAACAACTCAGGACATTTCAAATTCTTGCAAAAATTATTTGAAGGTTATTTTATTTACAAAAAGAACTTCAATTGACTTTCCAACTAATTATTAGTATTATCACTATGAATATACAAAAAGTCAACAAGAATAACCAATTTTAAGAAAAATCAAGAGGAATAATTGGAAGTTTTGAAAAAAGAAGTGCATTTTGAGGGAAATGAAGGAAGAAGAAATAAGTTTGTGGAAGCTTGCAAAGAATAACGCGACCCCATGTGATTGTGGAATACTTTTTATAGATCATCTTTCTTGTATATTATTCAATGAGGGTATTATATATTTGGAAGAAACATCCCTTTAAAATATCATTAGAATTATTTCATTTTTTGGATGTTACATCTTCGTAAAAAGTTTACGTTTTTGTCATCAAATTGAATCAAGAAAGCTTTTTTGTAATTATATCTCTAGGATCCATTTAGAATTATTTAATACTCTTTTGGAAATCCCTTCCTGTCTTTAAGCCATATTCTTTGGAACGTTAACCGGATTTTCTAGCGAAACTAGTTAGTATTAACTCTAAAATAATTGTCCAACTTAATTAACTTTAAAAAGGAGAAGTTATTTATATAGAGTGGTGTTTAGTGAATCAAAAGGAGATTGGGAGCTGAACTGTATCTGATATTAGATTCATTGATTAATTCATGGTACAAGATATAATATGAAATAATAAACCAGTAAGATCTGATATACCATATACTGACTACAATCTATGGTTTTTTGAACAAGATTTGACAAGTCTTTGAAATGAGATTAAATGAAACTTGGAGGGCAATGATCAATATCTGTTCAGTGATAATTGAATTATTGGCAGTTAATTTGAAAGTTTGTTGAATTCTCTTATAAAGGAAATATATTTAGATATTTTCTCTTTCATTTTTCATATTACATCTCTATCTTTCTGATTGAATGTTTCTTTGAGAAATACAAAATTTAAACCCAAAAGGAATGCTTTGGTATCCTTAATAGGAGAAATAGCCATTTTTCAATGATTTAAGAGCATTTTAGCCTTCTTTATCACTGATTACTAGAATTAAAGAAATTAGGTAGATTTCAATATCTCTTTCCCATTATGCTCGTTGTTTTTTAGGTGAGTCTGAAACCAAAAAACCAAATAAAAAATAATATGGGTACCAAAGGTTTGTGGTAATCCTCAATACAGATTGTGTTAATTTTAAGATTAGTGGTTGAAAAAAAGGCCAGATAAGTAAGATATTATGGTGGTACCATATGAATCAAATCTGGAAATACTGGGTATTAATATATCTTTCTCATACTTTGAAATGAGCACACAACATTACCAGAGCTGAGGCGTGAGTTACCACCACTCTTAGCGTTGTCGTACCTCAATGACTCTCCTATTTTCTTAAGACATTTCAAATTGTTGCAGTTCAGTGTTGAGATGAGGACTTGGCCTCCTTCATTGAAGTAAGGTTCTTTGTGGGTCTTTTCATATCTTTGTTTATCGTATATTACGGTTTCTACTTTGTCTTAGCATTTGAGGGTTTGGTTGAGGGTGTTTATCATTGATTTTGTTTGTATTTCTTGATGTCCTCTTGAAATAATCCCCTCTCATTATGTAATTTATCTCATTATTAAGTCAAAATTTGTGATTCTGTGTTTTATGTCTTTCTGATTTTCATATATGTTATTAATCTTAATAGTTAAGTAAAAATTCTGAGAGTTTATGATTTCCATCTTTCACTTGAGTTTGTCACATTTTTTAAAATTGAATTGTTTAACAAACATTTTGATTTCCACCAATCAGGCAGATTTTTTTCATGATTTGTGGTTTTTTGAAGGAGTAGTTAGTTAATGTAAAGTATTAAGTGACTATCTATCAGGAAGAATAGAAAGGTAACAAATTCTCATCGAAAATAATGAAGGAGATAAATGAATTAGATAGTAGCTTTTGGGAAATATATCAGAATAAAAAGTGGTAGAATACTTTCTGAAACCAGAATATCCTGGAAGATAAAAACACCAACCCTTTCTAGCCAGCATAAACTCAAAAGAAATTAACACAATGGAAATTTTTGAAAATAAGTAGATTATATACTACAAAAACATTGTTCACTGAGACATTATAGTGAAGGTATAAAGGGATAGATAAGATAACTTATAAGCTCCTTTTTTATGTAAATTGTTCTTAATTTTTCAAAAAGTTCTGCCTTGATTGCCCTTAAATTATAATTTACCAATGCACAAGCCTTATTTGTCAAGAACAAGAGAAAAAAACAGAATCAGGATCTAATAATAATATTTTGACAAATAAGGATGAGGTCTAAAATTTTTAAAAATTGACACGTGGATTTCGAAACCATGGGAAAGATCCCTCAATTGGTGATCTATGAAAAAATGTTTCTTTGAAGATGTCATGGCCAATTGGAACTTTGTGGTGTTATTGGCCTCTGGGCCACACCTACTTCTCTGGCCAGTTCTGCCCTCAATGCTCAGTCTTGGCTCACAAGGCATATCCTGATACAAGGTACTTTTAGGTCCTTTTCATAACCCAGGCCCCCCAGACCATCCTAATGGAATTAGGCCTGGGAGCCTTCATAGCACTCCTGGGGCCTGTGTCCCCACCAAATATCTCCAGGATCTATTGCAAACTCCCTTTCAGAAGGGGTTTTGGATCATTTGACACCACTATGGCCTCTATGCCTTGTGGTCTGTAATTATATGGTGAGTACACAACTGACTGTAGGTCAATTGAGGCCCTGTCTGTTTGAATTCCAATGGGTTATCCCACCTGGCCTTTTTGAGCCATAAACTCCCAATGGGAAAAATGGAAAAAAATCTTTAACAGTCCATTATTACCAATGGACCCTCAGAATTCAAGTAACAGCCTCTGGAAATCACCAGAGACCACAAGCAAACCTTTAAAAAGGCTTTACCCAAAAGAAACAGGAAAAAAATCCCCATTCCTTCACTCATAACTGCAGAAACCATTGATGGGGTATTTAAGGTGTGGATATGAAACTGTGATCCAAAATTTGCCAATGTTTAAACTAATTATAAAAGGAAAAGATTCTAACATGAAGAAAAAAGTGGGGCAAAGAAGAAATTGTTTTATGACCATCAATTTTCTTACTCCAAAAGTAAAGCTTACTCTTTTCAGTCGTGGAAATAACTCTGACAACAGAAAACACAATTATGGAATCATTGAACCCTGGTACAGACCAAAAAAGGGCTGGTTTTAGCCATTTTTGACCCTTAAGTCAGCCATTTCTATAGTAATACCTAGTTTTAAGCCTTGAAAACATGTCAAAATGTGTGTAAGAGACGTCAAAAGGAGTTAAAACGTTTTTAGAATGTTTTTTTTATCTTAAGGGTAGTTTTACGCTCTTGGAAACAGTTAAACCTGCCCTGGTTGGTGTCAAAACCTGATCATCAATTGAGACACAGACACTGTGACTCAGTTCCAGGCCAAAAGTGATGAACCTTTGCATGTATTTTGAAATATGACGCCTGTCAGCAAGGATTTTGGGGATCTAGTTCCCCCTTGGAGCTAAGATTCCTCTTCCCCCCCAGAATCAATTTTTCCAATTTGTTTTTTCTTTATTTCCTCATCATTTATTACACTTATAACTTATATATGTAGTTAAATTGTGTTTTTACAGTAAAAAAATGTAATAATTGACACTTCATATGTAAATTAAAGTTTACCTATGTAATACATGCGCACATTTTGACATTTCAATTGAAAATACCTCAGTTCCTCATAGCTTCTAAGTTACACACAAAACCTGAATTCTAACACAAAAATTCATGTTTAACACCCCATTTGATGTGAATTAAATGCAGTTTTTGAGAATTTTCAACTTATGTATAGAAAATACTAGAAACTTAATTGAAGCTTATTTAGAGTTGAGTTACATAAACTTTACCCAGAGGTGACCCCACCTTATTATTATGAGGAGTCCAATGGTGAAATAATTTTCATATGTTTATTTGGGGGATAAAAATTTATGATAATTTCTATTCAAATTTTTTCCAAAAACATTTCAATTTTGGTATTTTCGTTGAAAATTCATTTTTATTTAGAATTTTTTCAAGTAAAAATGTGTTTTCACAATCTTAAATTTCAATGTAATTTTGTTTTTGAATTATAATTAAATTTTCATTCTTGTGTATAAATTTTTATCTATATTTAAATTTTTGTTTTGATAATATAGAGAAACTTATATTATTTATAATTGTATCTTATTTTATTATTTGTAGTCTTTTGGGTATCTGAAAATACCTCTAAGGCTCACACGGTATATATGGTATTATATATCATTATGCACCATTCTTTCTCACAAATACAATGGATACATTTTAAAAACTCCACTCCACCAGTCCCCCATTCTGTTTTAAAGGAAGGATTCCAAGGACCCAGGATTGTGATTGATGAGGGTTACTAAGAATTCCACTTGAAGAAACCACTCACCTGGCCTTTGAGGTATTGGTCTTTTCCATTCCAACTGTATTTTTAAGGTTTGACCATGAAACAATAATTAAAAGTTACTAATATTTTACTAATTGTACTCTCATTGTCCTGATGAAATTTAAAGAATGAGATAAAAGATGATCATAATAATAATGAATTGTTATAATTATGGAATAAAGTATTTATACTACTAAATGAATATAATAATACAAAAAACACGTCAAAAAGATTGATATAATAAAATACATATATCAGTATATGATAATTTAATATATTTATGGCACTTTATTATTGTTACAAAAAAGTTAAAAAGGTGGAATAATTTCCTTTAATAATTAAAAAATGATAAAAATAATATTTGGGAGCTGCTTCAGTGGTTATAGCTGGCTCCTGATCTGGTTGAAGGCATATTTTATGGTTAAAAGGCTTGAAAATAGTATTTTTTGTCAAAAAACTTTCTATTGGCCAAATTATTTGCTTTCTGAATGGTATTACTTATATCCAAGTTAATTAATTCAGAAGAAATTGCTTCAGGTTGATTCTTCTGATTTATAATAACTGTACTATTATGGTCAGAATTCACAGTACTTGCAGGGGTAATGCTTGTTACTGTTGAAGCTGTTTCAATATTTTCTTGTCTTACCACATTTTCAGACCCTAAAATTAATGAAAAAGCCAATTGATTAAGTAAAAAAGATTTTTTCAAAAGAGAAATGAAAAAATAAAGCGTCATTTATAATATGAAAAAAATTATTTTTTATGAATTTTTTAAATTATAAGTATTTTTATATATTTTTATATTGTTCAATATGAGAAAAAAATATTTAAAAAGAGTAAAAAATTATTTCACAGGTAAAATATAATGGCTGGGCCTCCAAATGTAAGGTTTGAATATGAAACTTTGATTAAAAATCAAGTACTTTTCCTGTCCTCAAAATTTGTATAAGGTAAAATATAATTAAAAAATAGTATGAGATAGTATTTTTAAGAGAAAACACAAAAACTTTACTGTTTTTAACTTTATAAGTATAAAAAATTATTTTCTAAAGATATATTGTTTTACCAACAATACAAATTTATCCTAAAATACTCTACAAGAAATATTTAAGGCTAGAAATGAAATTTTTTCAAGAGAAATTTCAATTGGATTTAATTGAGCAAAGAACTGCAAGAAATTAATTTAAGAAAAGTCTTTGAGAATATATATAAAGAGAAAACAGGCACAAAAGTGACCAGAGTGAATTTGGAAACAAAGTGACAAAGTTAACAGTGATGAAAGATGCTTCAATTCACTTACGGGGTGGTTCAAGGGGTAAAAATGATTATAAGAGTTACAAACAATGATTATAATTATTTTTTCAAGTGTTTAAAAGGTTTAGAATTATTTAAAAAGGGTGGTTGGAATCTTTTATTGATTGGTTTAACAGCTTTGAGACTAATTATAAAAGGAAAAGATTCTAACATGAAGAGGAAAGTGGGCTAAAGAGGAAATTCTTTTATAGCCATCAATTTTCTTACTCCAAAAGTAAAATTCACTCTTTTCAGTTGTCAAAAACACTCTGAAAGTAGAATAGCCAATTATGGCATCATTGAACCCTGGTTCAGACCAAAAAAGGGCTGGTTTTAGCCATTTTAGACCCTTTAATCAGCCATTACTATAGTAATACCTGATCTAGAACCTTCAAAACACGTCAGAATTTGTGTAAGAGACGTAGAAACTAGTTAAAATTGTTTCCACTGATATTTTTCTAGCTTAAGGCGGTTTTACCGTCTTGGCAACAGTCAAAACTGCCCTGGTTGGTATCAAAACCTCATCAACAATTGAGTCACAGACCCGGTGACTCAATTCCAGCCCAAAATTTATGTACTTTTGCATGGATTATTACATCCCATGCCTGTCAGAAAGGATTTTGGGGGTCTGGCTCCCCCTTGGAGCTAGAGTACCTTTCCCCCCAGTTAATCTTTCCAATTTATTTTGTTCTTTAGTTCCTCATCATGTAATACACTTGTAATTTAGACATACAATTCAATTGAGTCTTAAAGTACAAAGCTATAATAATTGATACCTCATATGCAAATTACAGTTCAATTTTGTAATACATGCGCACATTTTGACATTTCAATTTAGAATACTTCAATTCCTCATAGCTTCTAAACTACACACAACACCTCAATTTTAACACAAAAATTGATGATTAAAACCACATGTGGTGTAAATAAAATTAAAGTTTTGAGTATTTTCAACTTTTGTACAGAAAATACTAAGAGCTCAATCTAACCTTATTTAGAGTTGAGTTACAGAAAGTTTACCCAGAGGTGACCCCACCTTATTTTTTATGAGGAATCCAATGGTGAAGTAATTCTCTTAAGTTTATTTATTGGATAAAAAGCTACAATATATTTCATGTAACCTTTTACCAAGAATATTTTAAATTAATTAATTTTATTAAAAATTCATTTTTACTTAATTTTTTCAAATGAAAATGTATTTTCATAAATTGAAAATTGAATGCAATTTTTAATTGAATTATAATTAAACTGTTATTTTTGTATATAAATTTGTATTTATATTTATATTTTTATTTTTATAATATTAATAAATTCATTTTATTTATATTTGTCTCTTATTTTGTTATTTGTGATCTTGTGGGTATATGAAAATACCTCTAAGACTCACACATCTAGAAAAAAAGGTATGGGGAAAACAAGTTGCATACATATTTTGAGCAAATCATATATCTTGATAACAAAGATTGAACCTGGCATAACTCAGCCATATTTAATTTTATCCATACCAAATGAGAAACCATTTTGTAGATCTCATTGAGCGCTACACAATGAACCAATGTTGAGCTCCATATCTTAAAATCTGAAAAAGCTATAGCAGATTTAAAAATCTTGTTTATACTTCAATACTGGGGTACCATACAGGTTCTTTACAGCTTTTAACATTTCATACACCTCAGAAGGGGGCTGTGTGGTCCCCAGATGAAACTGTTTACCATGTTTTGGGGAAAATTGCCCAGATCTGGTTTCAAAGCCACATCTAAGCCCATTACAGCCTATATAAGCCTTTTGTAAACCACATGCCTGTGCTCTGAAGTACAAAATCCTCAATTGCTCTATGTGGATGTTCTAGCGGAGCTTTCCACCACATTTCAGGATGAAAGGAGGTCTTTTATCTGCCATAAAAGGAATCCCCATCCTGTTCTTGAATTACTATTTATTACAACTGCCAAAAACAGTCATAGTATTGGAAGACAACCAGGTATACCTTACTTAGTGTATTGTGGGTCTCATTATAGTAACTTGACTGGTAATATTACACCCAGGCCTTTCAAAAGCACTGAAAAACACTTGTTAACTCAATAATGCATGTCACAGTCAGAATTAAAATTTTATATACCTTAATTTACCACTTCATCATAGACACCACCTGAAAATTTGGGTGCCTGGCCATGTTTTTTTTAACTTTCTTGACTATTTTTGGTTGTAAGCCTGAGTTTCCTGTCTTATTTTTCTTCTTTAGCATCATTGTTTCTTTTTTTAGGCATAAAAACCTTGAAAAAAATAATATATTACACATTATACATCTTTTTTTATGAGTTTTATATAATCATATATGACTGTGTTTTTTCTTTCTTATTGCTTTTTCACATGGTTTGATTATAATTTAATCACCACAAGACTATTTTGGGCATGTTTCTGATATCAAAATATTTAAAAACCCTTAATAAATTATTTTTCAATTAAAAAGAACCCTCAGTACTGTAAATAACAGCTCAGAGGTGGGGTTGGAAATATTGATAATTTCAATTTTCCATTTCATAACCACTGATAATATTACACTTGTTCATTAAAAGTCAATATCTGAGTTATTGGGATACAAACTTTGCGCCATACATCCAAAAACCAGTAGTTTTGATGTGGAATTGATAATTTCAATTAAATATCATAATACAGAGGTATAATATAGTAATATATTGCCCAGAGGCTATTTTCAGACATGCAAACAGCATTTCCAGAAGTATTAACTGAAACAAGTCCTCATATCCTTTGATTCAGTGGAAGAAAACTTAATACCACTTGAAACCCAGGAATAAGCCACTACCCCAGTGATACCTTCAGAAACAGAGAGAAACAAGGGAAAAGAAAAGGGTGCAGTAAAATCCTCATTACCAACAAGAAGTGGTAATCAATTGCCACTAACAGGAGTAGAAAACCAAGAAACTCTGCATCAATACAAGGTAAACTAACTTGATAACTTGTACAGGGAAGATTACATTAATTAACCCATGTGTAACTTGTAAAGGCAAATTCCCCAAAAAAGTATAAAACAAAGTTGTAAAAGGCACAGTCAAAGGTAAATAATTGAATAAAATAAAGTTTGTGACCTCTTGCAAACACTGATATGTCCCTTGTATACCCCGGGAACATTGGAATCCAAAGGAACCAGACAGAGGACAGACAAGGCTTGTTCAGAACCACAAAACCAGGAACAGGATACCTTGGACACAGTTGTGCATGGCAAGACACTGAGGGAAATCATACCCACTCTGCCATTAACCTTCCAATTCAACAGAAACCTCAAACCAGAGGGCTGGGAGATATGGATCAAGCTCTTAAGCTCAACAAACTCCTCAAATATCTATTCCAATGCATCGTGGAAAACAAGATGTTGAACCTAGCCTCCCACTGGGAAGGACTTGGAGAAAGGTTTGAGAGGATATGTCTCAAAGATATACCCTTCAAGAATCTCATGGTAGTCGCCAAAGGATGGAATCTCAAGAGGCAGTCCAAACTCCTGGAGGAGGGAACAACCAGTATAAGGGAAAACAAACACACTATCCAAGTTACAGAAGAACAATTGAACCAGACAGAGCTTACTCTGGTTCCCTTAATATCACAAGGAGTAGACCAACCAAAATCTCTAGTGGCTTCATACCATTCAAGCACCAGGAGATGAGTGGCCAAGAGTCACAATTCTTCACAATACCAAGTAGCTTCCAGGAGGATAAAATGATACAAAGGGAAAACAAGACCTCTTTCAGCCACAGACAGAAGGAGTGTCAGGCTTAGTCTATGACAAAGCTTATTAATCACTATTTACAAGCTTTAACCATGACTGTGATACAGTGAGAATAGTAATAAAAATTTCTTCAATGATAATAAAGATTAATGAAAGAATATTGAGTGCTTTACTATTGAGTAATAGTGGTGGTTAGTACTGTTGAAAGCCCTGGATGCAGCATCACCTGTTGGGTTACAATAATAAAGACTACAATAATTAAGATTATATTTATATCTAATTATCTTCTAAGAGTATAGCTGTTTTTGATAGTTTTACTACTTAGGAATTGAACATCAGGATGAGGAAACCTTTTCTGGTGGAGAAAAGGTCCCTTTTTATCCTAAAACTGGGTGAAAAAGGCTTCTAGACCTTTCAATGTAGAGGAAGTGAAGATCTTTCAATTCCAAGGACTGGCTTGTGGTTTTAACACAGCCTTTATAGCCTTTATTGGGCTCAGATGTGCTTTTTAAACCACATCTGGCAGGTTTTCACCAATACAGGGTGAAGATTTTCATCTGGGGACGACATAGCCCTCTTTTGACGTGTATGACACATAGAATGTTACACAGAGCCTGTAAATCACCCCAGTATTTACCAACCCAGGAGGTATTGAAATAGAAACAGGGGTCTTTGTCTGTTTGCCACTTCATAATCAAAATTATGGCAGAATATCCCACAGTAAGGCTGTATTGGTCTAATTGTGGGATCTCAACCTTAAAGCTGTCATATATTTGTCATTTTTTGAGATATCAAGCTCAAGGTTGGTTCATTGTGGTTCCCTAAATGTGTTCTACAAAATGGTACCTCACTTGGTATGGCTATCATTGAATATGGCAAAGTGATGTCATGTACATGATTTTTGTACACATGCTTGTTTTAGGCAAAAAGCTGTATTGGGCTTGTTTGCCTTATAATGTTTGTTCTAGATGAGATATGGGGAAATGAATGGCACCATAAGGTATTCCTTATTTTGCTCTTTCCAAAAGTACCCCACTTTAGTTATCTGTAACAACCATCCATCAGGGGTAAGGGTATTCATTCATACACCCATTCAAGCATCTCAAATCAGCAGATCCAGCACTTGTATCAGCATTCAGTTTCAGCAATCTTCATTCTGAAACAGTTATACAGCTTGGTACCTCAATACAGCCTGTCAATACCTGTACAGGTTGGATTCACCCAATACAGTTCCAATACACCAGTATAAACTGTATGATCACTCAAATACACCACACCTCTTGTACAGGTTCTGTACAGCTGTACAGGACCTGTATTGGCCAGACTCAGCTCAATAATTCAATTTTCTCATGAAAATTCTTCCTCTGGATCAGGGCTGGTGTTTCTCACATATACCAGCCCCTCTTTCTCCCCCCTGGGGACTTTTCCCCAGTTAATTAATTTGGTTTATTTATTATTTTATAATTATTCTTATCCTTATTTTGGGTATTATAATTATTTAATTTTAAGTTAGTCTTTGCATTTTCTCTCTTCGCCTGTACAGTATGAGTTGGGTGGCCATATCCTTATTAACCCTTCTCTTTCCATTCTGACAGGTTGAAACAGTGGACTTGGACTTGTTTGTGGTTGGCTCTTCTATTTGTTACTCTTATTTCTTGTTTCTGCTTTTCTTATATTTATTCTTTTAGTAATTCATCTTTAACACTCTTAAGTATATCCCTTCTTATCATATCTTTGAGCCCTCCATAAGTGAGTCCCAGTTTAGTGAGTGCCAGGCCCTCTTCACTTCGAAGAGTCCCTGTGACATTAAATTAATTAACTCATATCTTATTCTTTCTTTTCATTCATTTATATTCATTTCTATCATTCATCAATTATGATCTTTCTTATGATTTAATGATCTTTAATGATTATGATTTTTTCTCTATCATCAATTTCATCTCACTCATTTCATTCATATGAAATTGATTTTTTCTGCTTTCTTAATCATTGCTGACCATTTCATTCACTTCATTTCATTTTATAAAATCAATCTTTTCTGTATTCTTATTCAGGTCTTATTCAGGATTGATTATTGATTTATTGGTTTAATTGATTGGATTATTGATTGGGATTCATTGGTTTATTGATTCCGCATCTCAGGATTTTTATTTGGATTGGATTGATTGATTTTGACTTCTCAAGATATTGATTGATCCTCAAGAGCTGATTTTGATTATTGATTGACCTTGAATCCTCAAGATATTTTATTGATCCTCAAGAATTTATTTTGATTATTTACTTATTTGACTCATCAAGATATTGAATTGATTTCTGAAGATTTTAAATTGATTAATTGATTCCTCAAGACCTTGATTTCATATTGAAGACACTGATTTATTCATTGATTGATTATTGATTGAATATTGATTGCTTGTTGATTTACTCAAGATTATTGATATTTGATTTGAATTGATTGTTGATTGTTCAATTGATTTGATTATTGACTGAATTTGATTTCACGTCAAGGTTTGAATTGATTCCTCAAGATTCATCAATATTTTATTGTGATTGATTTGGCCCAGTTCTGATTATGATTCTCATACCACCAAGTCTTATTTCATTTTTATTCAAAATGCCAGTTCAGCATAGCCCCCCAGCCAAAAATACTAGATCCCAAAGAATTCAAGCTGTTCTCACTCCTACAGAAAGGGCTCCTCTTGACCACACACAATCAGTTCATCAACTGAGTGAAAATTTGGACAGATGACCACCAATGGAAGGAGCAGCACCCTCAAGAAGAGGTGGAATGAAATCTAGAAGATCTAGATCCTTTTCTGCACTTTTGGGTGGCTACCCTGGCATGTCTGAAGGCGCAAGAGCAAGACAAGGGGAAGTTGAAGATGAAGAGGGGGGAGAGTCTGTGGAAGAGAAAGATTCTGGGGAAACTGAAGTGGCAGATGCCTTGGAAAATGCTCCAGAGGTGCCTCAGGGTTCTAATCTAGCCCTTCCTAGTCAACCTCTTGTCTCTCAAACTGATCCAAGTCTCCTCAAGATGATGGAGCAGATGACTCAATTCATGGGGCAACTCACTCAAGCAGTTGCTCCCAGGGACAATTCTAAAGCCCCTGCTTTCAAGCCTCCATCCATGAAGGCACCTGATTCTTTTGATGGTACTCAAGCTCATAAATTGAGAGGATTTATCCAATCCTGTCAATTAATCTTCCATAATTATTGAGAAAATTTCTTCTCTGACAGGAAGAAAGTTCTTTACTCAACTTCTTTTCTCACTGGTAGAGCTGGAAAGTGGATTGAACCCTATCTCTCAAATATTTCCAATGAAGACCCTTCCTACCTCCTCAATAATTTGCCATTATTTGAATCTCAATTATTCACTCTGTTTGGTGACCCCAATGAAGTCAGGAAAGCTGAACAAGAGTTGGACAATTGGAGGATGAAGGAAAGTGGTCATGTTTCCTTGTACATTTCAGATTTCAGAAGCTTAATGTCAAGAATTGGAGATTGGGGGAAAGAGCTTATATCCATATTTACAGAAGAGGATTGGCATCAAGATTATTGGATCAGTTGGCTTTTCACCCTGGAAATTTTGATACTCTTCAAGAACTTATGGATGTCACTTTAGAGTTAGACACAAGATATCATTAGAGGCAAAAAGAAAAGGGTGGCAATCAAGAGAAGAAGCCTGCAGTCATTGGATCCAATCAATCTAGACCTCCTCAAAACTCATCTTCTAAGAGGTCTCACCAGAAGAAGAGAAAGAAGGGCAAGCAATTTCAATCTTCAAAGGACAAGCCCCATGCTGCTCTCCTCAATAAGGAAAATAAATTAATCGGTTCTGAAAAGGAGAAGAGGATCAAAGAGGGGTTGTGTACTTATTGTGGTGGAAAGAACCCAATTGAAAAATGCTTCAAGAGACCTCAGAACAAGCCTGGGTCATCATCAAGAGGCTTCCCTAGCAAGCAGGAAAAAGCCTGAGTGGGAATCATGATGTGTTCAATGGTTCTCACTTATTTCCTTCAAGAGCACAATTGTGCACTCTGAATACTAGTGTCAAGAAATCTTTAAAATATCTTATTTTCTCTTCTGTCTCTGATATTTTTTACAGTATTCACATTGATTCTGGTGCTACAAACTCTTTTATTGAAAAGAATCTTGTTCTCAAGTACTCATTGACTCTGTCAGAGCTCCGTGAAAAGATTCCTCTTTTCATTTTGGATTATAATGAATCCCCTGCCTTGTTCATCACCCATTATACCAAGTGGGTAGTTGAATTGTCTTCCTTCCCAAGCCTTGAATGTGACTTCTTTATCATAGATTCACCCAAAGGAGAAGACCTGATATTGGGCTATGATTTCCTTTACAATTTTAATCCCATTATTGATTGGAAAAATGGATTGATCACCTATGATTCTAGTCATAAGTGTTCTAGTGGTATTATTCCTTCTACTAGTAATGACTTAGCCACTGCTGTCAACAGTGTTGCTCTGGTTGGTGAACTTAAGACACCTTCCCTTCCTTCTTCTGTCCATATCCCTTCCATTATTCGCTCTCAGTCATTACTTCCATTAAGAGATGAAGTCTTCAAAGAGATAAAGGATGTTGGAGAAGATTTTGCCATATCTTCACTTCATCTCTTTCAAGCTGATATGGACCTTCCTCCCTTATCTTTTCATGCATCCCTGGAGGAGCAGTGGGATGAGGAGGAAGAGCCAGAAGAAATTGAAACTGTGTTGAAGGTAGTCCCTCCTGCTTATCACCAATATTTGGATGTATTCTCCAAGGTGAAAGCAGAGAAACTTCCTCCACCCCGCGCCTGTGATCACCATATCGGATTGGAGGGTCTTCTACCTGCAATTGGTGTTATCTACTCATTATCAAATCAAGAGTCAGAAACACTGCGGGACCACATTTCAGAGAATTTAGAGAAAGGTTTCATTAAACCAAGCTCCTCTTCAACAGGAGCACCTGTCCTTTTTGTCAAGAAAAAGGATGGAGGTCTTAGTTTGTGTGTTGACTACCGCAAACTCAATGCAGTCACTATGAAGAACAGATACCCTGTTCCTCCTATGAACCAGCTCCTTACCGTATTCAACGGTTCCACTATCTTCTCCAAGATAGATTTGCGTGGTGCATATAACCTTCTGAGAATCAAAGAGGGGGATGAGCACTTAACTGCCTCTAGAACCTAATATGGTAGTTATGAGTATTTGGTCATGCCATTTGGTTTGACCAATGCTCCTGCTTCTTTCCAAAATCTAGTAAATGATATTTTTGCAGATTTTTTGGATGTGTTTGTTGTGGTTTATCTAGATGATATTATGGTATTCTCAGGTTCTGAGGGAGAACATGTCAAACATGTGACCTCTGTCCTCCAAAGACTCAGAGAAAATAATTTATTTTCCAAAGCCTCCAAGTGTGTATTCCATGCCTCAAGTGTGGAATACTTGGGCTATGTTTCTCAATTGGCCTCAGCCCAAAAACATCAAGGCCCTTCAATCCTTTCTTGGCTTTGCCAATTTTTATCGTCGTTTCATTGAAAATTATTCTAAAAAAAATCACTTCTCTCACTTCCCTCCTCAAAAAAGATTCTCCTTTCATCTTCAATGAGGAAGCTCTTAGTCAGTTTCAAGCACTCAAAGAAGCTTCCACCTCTGCTCCTATCTTATCCCATTTCAATCCATCTCTACCTACTATTGTAGAGACTGATGCTTCTGATTATGCCGTGGGCGCCGTACTGAGTCAGGTGAATGACTCAGGAAAGCATCCCGTTGCATTTGATAGTTGCAAGCTCTTACCAGCTGAACTCAACTATGAAGTTCATGACAAGGAACTCCTTGGCATAGTTTGGGCTCTCAAGCGCTGGAGAGCATTTCTTTTTTCTCTTTCCAATTCTTTTGAGGTCTTGACAGACCACTCTTCCTTGCAGTATTTCATGTCTTCCAAAGTTCTTACTCGTCGTCAGGCCCATTGGGCTGAATTTCTCTCAGAATTTCATTTCACTATCACTTACTGCCCAGGCAGGCTGGCCACTTTACCAGATGCCTTGTCACGTTGGGACGACGTGTAGCCAGAGAGGGGGGTGGACTTCATCAGAAAGAATCCTCAAAAGTTTCATCAAGTACTTAAGCAAGATGGAATTCAAGAGTCAAGATTCTTCTCAATCAAAGTGGAGATTTTCTCAGATTTAGTGGGCAAGATTCAAAAAGAAGTATGGCAAGACAAATACTATAAAGAAATACTCAAGCAACTAGCAAGAGGTGAATCAGTTCCAGATTATTCTCTTGAACCTCAAGACAACTTATTATTATTCAAAGATAGAGTGGTAATCCCAAGCAATGAAGAACTTCAACTCAATATTCTTCAAAAGCGTCATGACTCACCATTGGCTGGCCATCCTGGCCAGGAGAAGACCCTCAAGCTCATCAAGAGGGATTTTTATTGGGCTGGCATGAATCAATTCATCAAGGACTATGTTTCCTCATGTCAGCAATGTTCAAGAAACAAGAACATTCATCACAAGAAGTTTGGATTACTCAAGCCTCTTTCAATTCCGTCTGTTCCTTGGAATTCATTATCAATGGACTTCATCACTCAATTGCCACTGTCAAACAGCTTTGATTCAATCTTAGTAGTTGTGGACAGATTCTCAAAAATGGAAATCTTCATTCCAACGTATGGAACAATCACTGCTCTGGACTTAGCTCAAATCTTCATTAGTCATGTATTTTCCAAGCATGGCCTTCCAGTCAGTATCATCAGTGATAGAGGATCCTTATTTGTTTCATCATTTTGGACTCAATTGTGTCAGAAGCTCAAGATATCAAGAGATCTTTCAACTGCCTTTCACCCTGAAACAGATGGACAGACAGAGAGGGTAGATCAGATACTAGAACAGTACCTTTGGATGTATGTCAGCTATCATCAAGATGACTGGTACACCTGGCTCCTTCTGGCTGAATTTGCCTATAATAATGCAGAACACTCATCAAGCAAGCAATCAACTTTTTTCACCATTTATGGAAGAAATCCCAGCTTTGACTCAATCCATATTTCTCAAGACTCACCTGCTGGAAAGCTATCAACAAAACTCAAATCAGTACAGCAAGTTGTCAAAGAAGAATTAGAGTCAGCAATAAGGTTATTCAAGAAGTATGCAGATAGAAATAGAGCAATTCCACCTGATTTCCAACCTGGGGACAAAGTATGGCTAGCTTCCAAGAACATGAAGACAACAAGACCCACCAAGAAATTATCAGAAAGATGGTTGGGACCTTTTGAAGTTCTGAAGAAGATTGGCAGTCATGCATATCACCTCAAGTTGCCTCAGCAATGGAAGACAGTTCACCCTGTATTCCATGTGTCCTTATTAGAACCAGTAAAGCATTCAACTATCCCAAATCGTCATCAGTTTCCGCCACCACCAGCTTCAGTGGAGGAGCAAGAAGAATGGGAAGTGGCTCAGGTTCTGGACTCAAAACTCAAAAGAGGTAAATTATGGTATCTTGTAGAGTGGAAAGGCTTCAGTGAAGACCCAGAAAGAACCACTTGGGAACCAGCTTCCAACCTTACCAACTCACCAGACCTTGTCAAGGATTTCCATTCATTATATCCAGACAAGCCTGGTCCAAATACCTCAAGAGTTTGATTATGGTGCTTGGTGGGGAGAAGAAGTTATGAAAATAGGTTCCTCTCCTGGCATGTACCTTTAAGGGGGTATTCTACCCATATGATGTTGTAAGCATCACCTTGGCCACTTTGTGAGCACTTGTCAATTCTTTGGACAGGTTCAGGAAGCATACAACACCAATACCCTCCGATTTGGACCTTATCAAGATATGGCCAAATGTTGCTTTCTTTATTTTTCTTTCTTTCTTTTTATTCATCATTTCATTTATGCCAATCATCATAATTGAAGACAATCATTACTTCAAGCCATTTACGGCAATTCATTTCAGAAGTCAGTTATGGCAATTCATCTCAGAAATCATTTATGGAAAATTATTTCAGTTTTATGGTGCTTGGTGGGGAGTGGAAGTTATGAAAGTAAGTTACATCTCCGGGTATGCATCTCTGAGGGTTCTACTTCTTGTAAAACATTACCTTGGCCACTCTGTGGGCATCAAATGCTTGGTTTTCATTTTTTAGACACTTCTTGGCCAGAATCGAGCAACTCACTACAAGAAGGACCAACCATCAGGATTTTTCTTTATTTCTTTTCTTTACTCTCATTTTCTCTTATTCTTTTATTTCTTTTAAAGCAGCAGCATCCTCTTCCAAATCACGTATTGTATTTATAATAGTATGAATAGAAGCCAAACCAAACACAAACAAGAACAAGATACTGGTTTTAACTCCACCCAAATCGTCAAAGTTCACGGGGATTCAGTCATCAACTCATGGAGAATACCCAAGCAGAAGGGTCAAGACGTCAAATCAGTCCACGTCAAATTCAGAGAAAACCCTCAAGGAAGTGGGCCATAACTCAATTATGGCCCCCACTCGAGCCCTCAAGGTGAATACTCAAAGACTTCCTTGGGATGGATTCATCACCCAGGGCCTCCCCTGCAACTTTGGGGAGGCCATGGTCTTGGTGGTCCTGCACCCCCCAATGGGTCCAGGTCATGGGGCCAATTCATGGTCCCATGGTACCCCTGGGTTCCCAGCAAATTTGGGCCCAGGGGCTCATTTTCGTCCTGGGAGCCTCCAATAACCCCCACGGACCGCAAAACGCAGACCACGGCCCACGGACTGCAAAACGCCAACCGTAGGACCCCAAATTCAAAAAATGGCCAACTAGGCCCAGAAATCCAATAAAGACTAAAATGGCCATAGATGGCCATAATCACCTAGAACCTCAAAAAGGCCAGAAATGGCCATATGTTCTAATATGACCAAAGATCACCAAGAAGACCAATTAGGCCAAAAGGGCCATAAGGGCATGAGCCATCCAGACTTACTATAGCAAGGGCCACAGCCCAAGATTGTTATGGAGGGCTGTTGAGGCAGTTTTTCAAATCCAATGGGGACAAGACCCCTGAATTCACTTTTTTATAAATTTATTCTGATTAAGCCTGGCCAGATGGGTACACTTCATATACTCATCTGGCCCCATTATTTGAGCATAAGAGCTCAGTGGCCATCCATTTCGGATACAACCCAAGGCCAGGCCCCAAGGACTAGTAAGCTCATTGAATCAGAAGAAAAGTATAGTATGAAGTGGGGTACTTACTCAAAGTTAAAAGAAGGGGGGAAAATAAATTTAATTGACAGAGAAGAGTTGAAGAAGGATTTCAAGATAATGGTCAAAAGAAAACTTTTTGAAGGAGTGTGTGGGGTAGTGAGATGCCACTCAATAATGGCAGGGTATTATGGTGTTCAGGAGCCCACCAGTTTCAAGAGGGGGATACTGTAACAACAATCCATCAGGGGTAAGGGTATTCATTCATACACCCATTCAAGCATCTCAAATAAGCAGATCCAGCACTTGTATCAGCATTCAGTTTTAGCAATCTTCATTCTGAAACAGTTATACAGCTTGGTACCTCAATACAGCCTGTCAATACCTGTACAGGTTGGATTCACCCAATACAGTTCCAATACACCAGTATAAACTGTATGATCACTCAAATACACCACACCTCTTGTAAAGGTTCTGTACGGCTGTACAGGACCTGTATTGGCCAGACTCAATTCAATAATTCAATCCTCTCATGAAAATTCTTCCTCTGGATCAGGGCTGGTGTTTCTGACATATACCAGCCCCTCTTTCTCCCCCCTGGGGACTTTTCCCCAGTTAATTAATTTAGTTTATTTATTATTTTATAATTATTATTATCCTTATTTTGGGTATTATAATTATTTAATTTTAAGTTAGTCTTTGCATTTTCTCTCTTCTCCTGTACAGTATGAGTTGGGTGGCCATATCCTTATTAACCCTTCTCTTTCCATTCTGACAGGTTGAAACAGTGGACTTGGACTTGTTTGTGGTTGGCTCTTCTATTTCTTACTCTTATTTCTTGTTGCTGCTTTTCTTATATTTATTATTTTAGTAATTCATCTTTAACACTCTTAAGTGTATCCCTTCTTATCATATCTTTGAGCCCTCCATAAGTGAGTCCCAGTTGACTGAGTGCCAGGCCCTCTTCACTTCGAAGAGCCCCTGTGACATTATCTCAAACTAAAGCTGTAGAGGTTAGATGAGAGGTGAATAGTTTATTCCCCCTTGTTTGTATTTAGGTCATAACTTCAGTAATTCTGATGCTAGCTCAGCTTAGTTAGTGCCATTGGTTAGCCCTGACTTATACCTTACTTTTGAATACCCATTTATGGGGTTAAGCCTCTTCCTCTGGATTTCATTACAGAGGTTAAAAAGAAGGTTTATGCTCAGCAATAAGTTTGACCAGGAATAACTTTGTTATTCCTTGTCCTATGATGGTGGGACTTGTATACTTGAACAGAGGTCAGTTTACTTTTTCTTTTGATGCTTTTTTTTAGCTGTTTTGGCTCAGCTCCATGTTTTGGTGGTATCTTGGCTCTACCATTGGTTTATGGTATTTGGCAGTCATGCTTGTGCTCTGGTTTTGAGTCACAGGCTGACATACCCTCCCTCCAAAAAAGGTTCATCATTAATGACACTGTTCTTTCCTCCTAGAGGCCCAAAATTCCCTTATAATAAGGTTTCCATATTGTATGGCATCTTCTGAGAACCATTTGGCTTTATCTGCCCTCTGGTTTTGCTGTTGGGTGGATAGTCAGAAGATTTCTCTTCAGGTGATCCACAGGCAATAGGGGGTTGCACAGTTTTTCTACCAGTGCAGGTGATTTCCCCGTGGTAGAGCTCTGGCCTGTGTTGTAAGTCAATTGGACTGCTGGTAAAAGGGTAACCCAATCATGGGTGTATCCTCCATGGTCCTTGTATTCCATGCCATATGCACCGAATCTTCTGATTATGTCCTCCATTGTTTGTATTATCCTTTCAGCTAAACAATCTGTCTGTGGGTGGTAAGCTGTGGAGAATGCCTGTTTAGTACCAAGTGTGTTATACAAGTTGGTCTAAAATTCTGATGTGATTTTTGGGTCCCTATCACTAATGCTAATTTAAGGGATTCCACAGATGGATATTATGTTATTCCAAAAGAACAAGGCAGGATCCATTTGTGTATCCTCCTTGTGACATGGAAGGCACCTCACACTGTTTCTTGATATATCAACCATTATTAAGCAGGTATTGAAGTTTTCTTTGCCTACTGGGACAAGTCCTGTAACCCTGTCCATGCTGATGGTTTCCCATGGGTGTTTAAGTTCTTCTATGTGTTTGAGTAGCCCATACTTTTTCCCATGTTTTCTGTTGGCCTTCTGGCATCTTTCACAAGTGATGATATATTAACTCAAATCTTGTTCCTATTTGGGCCACCAAGCTGTTCTTCCTACCCTTTCCTTGGTCCTCTCTTCACTCATGTGTCCCATATATGGGCATTCATGACATTCTTGCAGGATCAGGGATATATGGTCCCTGTCTACTACTGTGAGTGCATTTGTGTGCTGATCTCTATGGTAGACCAGTCAATCTATAAGTAAAAACTTGTTGTCCTTATAGTCCCTCAAGCAGGGGTCCCCTAACCCGGATTTCTGTTGTGGGATCCTGTATTTCTGTTGAATAAGTTGCAACAATATGCCACACTATTTGTGTTTAGAATATGTATTCCTTACTGCATTGAAGAACTCATTATGCAGTTCTGAGGTACTTATTCCCATTATGGGAGCTTAGGTTCCTTCTGAAAATAACCTAGGGTACATCCATAAGTTGTTATACCCAAAAAAACTTATTTTTTATGTTATTAGAAGATTTAAGAATCTCACAGTACTAATGTAACTTTTTTAACATTTTTTTAAAAATTGTTAAATTTAAGCTTGAATAAGCTTAAATTTAAAGTTGCATAAGGTTTATGCAAACTTACCAAAATTTTAGCTAAAATTGAGGTGTGGTGTATATTTACTGAATTGGCTAAGTATTTGCCATATAGAATGTAAATCCTGCATGAGCTGAATTTAAAAGGGTTTAAGGCCATAGTATGGCTTTGAATAAATAAAAGGGCAAAATCCACGCAAAAAGGTGGGACAAAGGAAAAAGACCAAATAGAGCGGGGGTACCCAACTTTTTAGATCTGCAAGGATTCAATTAAGGTTGTCCACCTGTATTTGAGGATTTCAAACCTTATTTAAACTTTAAGATTAGACTTTGATCCAACATTAAAGTTTAAACTGGTTTGATCCCAAATTAGACAGCAATTTTCAGCTGCCAAAGGGTAGATCCCAATATGTAGGCTTGAATTCAAGGTTTTAAGAACTTTAAAAGCTCAATTAAGCTTAAAGCTTTAAGGTTTCAAGCATTGAAACCTTATCAAAAGTTAAGGTTTGGTGTTTATTGCTACTTTACGTGGAAAAATAGCAATTACTTCAAAAATTCATTAAAAATCCAATTCTTAATTGATTTGCTCGAAGGTTTCACACAGCTTACAATTTGATATTATCTACATATAAAGTAAATTTTAAGTATCTTTTATAAATAAATTTCCTGGGTAATTATCCTGGAAATTTACTCTTTTAATTAAAGCTCAAAGAAAATTATAATTTCTTTAAAAATTAATTCAAAATTGAGTTTAAGAGACTTCTGCTTGAAACTCTATTTTTAAGTTGTTCATGTGATGAATATTAATATAAATAATCTTATTTCTATTAAAAACTTAAAATAATCAGTTTAAATGAGGATTAAAGCTACATGGAGTTAAGAATAACACTGATAACTTTAAATTGGAATTAAAAATAAGTTACCTTAAGGTAAGAACTTTATTTTTAAGCATGTTTTTTCAGTTTTGACCAGAGCACGCCGTCTATATTCATTATGAATCATGATAGCTGCTCTGAATACATAAAAAGAGTCTTTTCATCACTTTTTTTGTCCATCATTCATTATTAATCCAATCATATTAGAAATTTGAACAGGTAAAGTTTTATTATATATAAAATCTTATTATTAAAGTAATTCTTAAGTTTTTTTATTTTTTATTAATTAAAATTAAAGAATTAAAATCATAGAAGTTAGATTATTGTTGTAATCACCAATAATATATCTTATTATATAAAATTATCATCTTAAATATCTTTTAAAAATCCACAAATTCCTCTTAGAAACTCTTTAATCTTGATTTTTATTATAAAAAGTTGTTCTATCTTTAAGATTATTGATTTTTGGTGTGTTTTGAACTTATAATTGTTATTTCATATAATAACTGTTGTTTTTTGACTTGTTGTATTAAATTAATATTATAAGTAAGTTTTCTCTAAAATTCTATATCTATTTTATCTAGTATTAGGTTTTTTATATAGAATTTTTATTCTATAAGAATTGCTTCTGCACAGAGTGTGTTGAATTCTTTTATAAATAATATCTATACTATTTATAAGTGGTTAATATTCATATTTTCCACGTGTAATTTTCTCATTAAGAGGTTTACACTTCTTATCATTATAACTGTCAGTGACTATAACAATAACAGAATAATTATAATTTATTATAATTATTATATTTTATTATTATTATATTCTTATTATAATAATTAAATTATTTTTTTTATATAATTATTTATAATAATTATATTTAAATTTGTGGTTCTAATATTTCATTATATTATATATTTCTACTGAAGACAGTCATAGTACTCAAACCTTACATTTGCGGGCCTGGCCATGATTTTAACCAATTTATGGGACATAAATCATATTCTAGACCTTATTTTACTATTTTTTGACGTAAAATTGCCATATTTATCTTAATATTGGCCTTTTTGGGACTTATCCCTTATAAATAATATCTATAATATTAATAAAGTTATTTTTTCTTAAGAATCTTGTTTGAAACAATATACTTTTGAGTGACTTGGAATAAATTTCTTTTGTCTAACTAGTGGCTTTTTCACATCACAGACTTGAAATTTATTCTTTGAGTTATTCTAGTATAAAGTGAATAATAATACAGTTTTGATTAATAAACTTGTTAATTGCATATTTATTATTTCTTTAAAAAAAATAAAAAATCAAACAAAAAATTAAAAAATTAAAAATCTTTACTAAAAACATTTTTTCTTTTATCTTAGATATTTTTCTTTATTTTTGACGTAATTTGCCATAAATTACATTAAAACAACTTTATTCAATAAGTTGAGTTTATAAGTTACCTTTATTGTTTGATGAAATAACTTATATATTTCTTTTTCTCTAGTGTCATCAATTAGAGACAGCTCTTCAGACTCTGAAGCCTTGAAGTCTAGTATTGAAATTCAAACCAGCCAAGCACCAAGGGGTTTAATAACCAAAGAACCCTTTAAAGGTCCAGCAGGTGATCTCAATCCATTCTTAGTCTATTTCTTCTTAATGTTGAGGTGCAATGACTCCTACTAGAAGTGGAAGTGATTACTCCATCCAATCAAATAGCTCTGGACCAGGAAATTCCAGTCAAAAATCAAAAAGACAAGAATGTCAGCCCAGAGGAGAGGAACAAATGGAGGATTCCAGAACTTCTACCAGTTCCCAAAGGTTATCCGGCACCTTTGAACCTCTTATTGAGAGTCCAGAAGCTGACATTACTGCTATTGCTGTTAGACCTTAATAATTTCCAACAGGCAGCAGTGGAGATTTAGCAGTCTCAGTACAAGAACTGGTTTATGGCTGCCAAACAGCAAGAGTGGGAACTTCTCCCAAATCTTTGGATAGGCACCATGAACTCTTATCTTCAAGTAAAGAAGTTCATGGGGCCAGAAAAGACAGAAGATGTTCTGAAGGTTTGGACACCAATGTCTTGCAAAGGACAACTCCAACAGATAAAAGCTTGGTTGAAAAACCAAAGCCTGTTATCAGAGGATCAAAAGAAGCTGTTGGCCCAAGGCAAGGAAAACAGCCCAGTGGAAGCTCTGCAAGCATCCACCAGCAAAAATGTGCCTCAACAAGTGTCGAGCAAGCGCAAGCAAGCCCCAAAGACCAATCAGAAGAGCAAGAAAAAGGCAAAGGGAAAGGAAAAGCCCAAATAGAACAAGCCTTACCCGCAGAATTACTTTAAGGTGTGGATATGAAAATTTGATTAAAAATCAAGTACTTTTCCTGTCCTCAAAATTTGTATGAGTTAAAAATCAATTAAAAATAGTAAAGGATATTATTTTTAAGAGAAAATACGCCAAATATATTGTTTATAGCTTTATTAGTATGAAAAAATAATATTATAAAGATTTATTGTTTTACCAACAATAAACATTTATCCAAAAATACTTTACAAGAGATATTTAAGGCTACCAAAGAAATTTCTTCAAGAGCAATTTCAATTGGAATTAATTGAGCAAAGAACTGCAAGCAATTAATTAAATAACAAAGTCTTTAAAAAGAATATTAAACAGAAAACACGCCCAAAAGTGACCAGACTGAATTTGGAAACAAAGTGACAAAGTTTACAGTGATGAAAGATGCTTTAATTCACTTTTGGGGTGGTTCGGGGGTAAAAATGATTATAAGAGTTACAAACAATGATTATAATGATTTTTTCACATGGTTAAAAGTTTTAAAATGATTTAAAAAAAGGTGGTTGGAATCTTTTATTGAGAAGCTTAACAATGTTTAAGCTAATTATAAAAGGAAAAGATTCTAACATGAAGAGAAAAGTGGGGTAACAAAGACATTCTTTTATAGCAATCAATTTTCTTACTCCAAAAGTAGAATTTACTCTTGTCAGTCGTGAAAAACAGTCTGACAACAGAAAAGCCGACTATGGCATCATTGAACCCTGATTTAGACCAAAAAGGGCTGGTTTAACCCATTTTTAGCCATTTTAGACCCTTAAATGAGCCATTACTATAGCAATACCTGGTCTAGAGCCTTCAAACCACGTCAGAATGTGTGTAAGAGACGTAGAAACCAGTTAAAAATGTTTTTACTATGATGGTTTTATCTTAAGGGTAGTTTTACCCTCTTGGCAACAGCTAAAACTATCCCAGTTGGTATCAAACCCTCATCATCAATTGAGTCCACAGACCCTGTAACTCAATTCCAGACCAAAAGGGATGAAACTTTGCGTGAATTTTGACACCACACGCCTGTCAGCAAGGATTTTGGGGGTCTAGCTCCCCCTTAGAGCTGGAGTTCCTTTTCCCCCCCAAACTTAATCTTTCAATTTATTTTTCCTTTAATTCCTCATGATGTATTATACTTGTAATTTACATATGTGATTCAATTGAATTGTACAGTACAATAAAGTAATAATTGATATCTCATATTTAAATCAAAGCTCACTTATGTAATACACACGCACATTTCAACATTTCAATTGAATTCAATTGAAAATACTTCAATTCCTCATAACTTCTAAACTAAACACAGCACCTCAATTTTAACACAAAAATTGATGGTTAACACCACATGTGGTGTGAATTAAGTTAAAGTTTTGACGATTTTCAACTTTTGTATTGGCAATACTAAAAACTTAATTCAAGCTTATTTAGAGTTGAGTTACAAAAATTTCACTCAGAGGTGACCCCACCTGATTTTTGATGAGGAATCCAATGGTGAAATAATTTTTATATGTTTATTTATTGAATAAAAAGTTATAATAATTTTTATTTAACTTTTTTCCAAATTTGTTTATTTTTTTACAATTTTGTTAAAATTTCATTTTTACTTAATTTTTTCAAGTATAAATGTAATTTTATAATTCCAAAATTTGATGTAATTTTATTTTAAAATTTTAATTAATTTTTTTTTTATTTTGAATATAAATTTATATTTATATTTTGATTTTTATTTTAATAATATAAATAAATTTATTTTATTTATATTAATATGTTAATTTTGTATTTGTGGTCTTTTGGGTATATGAAATTACCTCTAAGGCTCACATTCCCTCCCCCTAAAAAAGAGTATTACTTTGTAATATTGGTGTTTCTATTGTGTCTGAATCTCCTGAGGAGTTTGGTAGCTTCTGGTATATCTTTTTCTTCTAACCATTCATCTTCACAAGTTAGGTCACTGTACCTAACAAGGTATTCCCTCACTTTCTTGGTTCTTAATTTCCTTTCTTTAAGAACTTTGGTAATTTTCTTAGTACCAGATGTCTCAATAGGAGGTATAAATTGGGGAATCTTATTCCTCAAGGGAAATTTCTCAGCATCACTAGATTTATATGGCTTCATCAAGCTCACTGGAAATGTAGGATGCTTACTGCTAAGTTGTTCAGATAACTCTACTTCAACAGCATTTTCTCCATGGAGGGCCTTAATCACAAAAGGTCTTTCAAAGGAGTCTTTCAACTTTTTACATCCTTTGATGTTATTGAATTTAGTGGTGGATACAAGAGCTAGGTCCCCCACTTTCAAATCTGGAGGTGCATGTGATTTATCCCATTTGTCTTTAGCATATGCAAAAGAGTCCTCCATGCATGTTACTGCATGCTTTCTGGCTTTGTCTAGCATTCCTTTGAAGCTAGCAGCTGTGGGATGTATTTCAATTAAATCTTTCCTCAAGGAATCTTGGGGTAACTTGGGGTTCCATCCTTTTTTCTAGAATAGCAGGAGTCTGATTGGTACTGGTATGGATTGATGTTTTATATGCTAATTCCATTGCTGGAAACAGAGTACACCAATCATGGGTAAATCCATCACAATATTTGAATTCAAGGCCATATGCACAAAATCTTCTCACCATGTCTTCTAAGGTTTGGATCATCCTTTCAGCCAGGCCATCAGTTTGTGGGTGGTAGGCTGTAGAGAAAGACAGTTTAGTGCAAAATAATTGGTGAATATTTGTCCATAGTGCTGAAGTGAATTTGATATCCCTATCACTAATGATATTTGTAAATATCCCAGTCCATGACACTACTCTATTCCATATCAGAAGAGCTGTATCCATGGCTTTATCATCTTTGTGACATGGTAAAAAGATTGTAGTTTTACTGAATATGTCCACAATTACTAGGCAAGCATTATATCTTCTGTCACCTCCTGGTGGTAGGCCAGTTACCCAATCCATATGGACAATTTCCCAAGGTCTGTTTGGTTCTTGGATTTTCATCATATTTCCAAGTCTCTTGCCAGTGGAACTATTTGCCTTTTGGAATCTGTCACAGGTTTTGCAATACTCTGCAACATCTTTCTGCCACATTGGCCACCATATGCAAGTCTTTACTTTCTCTCTTGTTCTGTCTTCAGACAGATGTCCTGAAAAGGGACTATCATGGCATTCTTTCAGTACAAGATTGATTAATGACCTGTCTACGACTGTCATGACACGTGTGTGCTTGGTTCTGTGGTAAATTATACCATCCAGTAGGTGAAATCTTCCTTCATCATATGATTTTCTCCATACTTCATCCAAGGCATGTATTAGAGAGTTTTCTTTACAGTGTTTGTTAAGTAATTGGCGAAAGATGCTACAATTCTTATCTTGAGTGTAACTACTTCTGACTTCTTCAAAGAAGGTGGTTTTTAAGTCTGTAACAATTATTACTTCTATTGGAATTTGTGGTGAAGCTTCTTCTGGAACATAAGCATGATTATAAATATTATTTGGTAATGGCAATCTGCTTGGTCCATTTTCATTCTTATGAATATTCCCATCCTTATAAACAATAGTCATATTGCCTCTGTATTCTTGAATGGCTATTTGCCATCTGAGAATATGTCTTTTGGGTGTTTTCATGTTTAAAAGTGATTTGACAGCTGTACAATCTGTTATCACCTCAAAAACACATCCCTCTAAGAATTAGTTCCATTTCTCCAAGGACCAGACAAGGCATAGACATTCCATCTGACTTGCTCCATATCTGGCTTCAGTTGGTTTGATTTTCCTGGATATGAAACATATGGGTCCTTCTACAGGTTTATCATTTATGATCTGAACTTGGTGAAGTGCAGCACCTAGTCCATCCCCTGATGCATCAATATACAGTTTGAAAGGCAATTGAATGTCTGGCATCAGTAAGAGTGGGGCAGTGGTCAATGCTTCTCTTAGAGACTCAAAATCTTTGACTCTGTCAACAGTCATTTCAAATAATGTGTCTTTGTCACACAATTTATATAGTGGTCTTGCTATGGATTCAAAATCTTTAATGTGTTGCCTGTAATATCCTGCAAAACCTAAGAATGACTGAATTTCCTTCTTGTTCTGAGGCATGGGTTTTAGAAATACTGCTGCAACTTTATTTTTGTCAATTCCAAGGGACAAACCAGACACAACATGTCCTAGTCCTTTAAGCTCTTTAAAGCCAAAATGGCATTTCTTCAAGGAGATTTGCATGTTGACTGATTGAATTTTTGTCAAAACTCTGGACAATCTGTACATGTGCTCCTCCCAAATCTTGGAACAGACAATAATGTCATCAATGTAAATGATTAACCATCCCTCTGAGAGTTCTTCAGGGAAGATTTTATTCATCATTCTTTGGAAGTGTGAAGGTGCATTTTTGATACCAAAGGGCATCCTCAAGTATTAATACACTCCACAATGAACAATAATTCTCAAGTATTTTCTTGCTCTTGGTGTCACCACATTTTGATGGAATCCTTTAAGGGCATCCATAGTGGTTATATACACTGCTTGAGATATTTAAGTAAGGGCAATTTGGATTTTTGGTATTGGGTACCTGTCTGGAACAGTGTAAGTGTTCAGAGCTCTAAAGTCCCCAACCATTCTGGATTTTCCATTATGCCACGCCACTATTACTGGTTTAGTTATTTCTACTTCTTCATTGTGGCCTACTTTTCTTATTACACCAAGGTCCAGAAGTTCTTTGATATGAATTTCTAGAGCTTCTCTTGATTTTGGACTTGCTGGATAAGCAGGTCTTCTTAAGAGTGGTGGATAAGGTCTCTCAATGTTAAGAATGATGTCAACTTCATGACCAATAATTGCTCCTAGAGGTTCTTTGTCTGAAGCAAATGCTCCGCTGTGGTCATACAAGAGGGAAGAAAGTTCATTTTCTTGTTTATCAGTCAGATTAAGGCTTATTTCAGCCTCATTTAACTGTTCAGACTTGAATTTCTCTAACTCTAAGCTGACTGGTGATACTTTGTTTACTGTAATTTGTCTTTTAAATGCTAAAAAGGCAAATTTTTGGCGCTTATTGTCGCCAATAGTAAAGTATCTGTCTTTGTTATTATGTAAATCTATCCCCTACATGATTAAATAGTCATTTCCCAATACGAAATGGGTACTAGAGCAATTTTCCATAACAACAAATTCAACTGTGATCCTTAAATTCCCATTTATGTGTGGGAATATGACATTGGTCTCAAAGATTCCTAATGCTTTCATTGGGTTACTTGCACTGTTGAATTTTATACCATCAATTGATAACAATTGGTCTTCAAAATTTGGTACACAAGTCTTAAGAAAAGATTTTCCAACACAAGAGCAGAAGGCTCCTGGGTCAAGCAAAAGTTTTGTGGGCTTGTTGTCAATCACCACTTCTGTTATACAGGAGCTACCAGCTGTATAACCTTTTCCTCTGTTTGGTTTTGTTTTCATAAGTTGTGCATCTTGAACTTTTGATAAATCAAGTTGACCATTGCTCAATTGTGGCAAGTGGGAATAAGATTCCATGATGTCAAAAGTGGCTTTGATATTTTCTATATCTTTTGAATATCCAGAAAATATGGATGACTTATCATCTGAATTGTCTTCAATTATGTCTTCTTTTTCAACATCTGGTTCCTTTTCAATTTCAATTTCCTTAATTTCCCCCCTTTTTGGACATGTATTGGCTAAATGGGTGGTGCTTTGGCAAATATGGCATTTTCTGACTGTATCTGCAGATTTATACTTAATATTACTAGAATTTTCTTTGGGGTTTTTTTCCACAGAATCTTTCCAAGGTGTATTAAACCTTGTTTTGAGATTCACCCTACTAGAACCAATTTTGGTTCTGGTGGTTACTTCCTCTAGTATATTGATAATATCCTCTGCTGAAGATTGTTCAGTAGTCCTGCTTTTGATAGGTTTCTCTAAGTAACCTCCACATTGTCTCAGAATTTTTCTATGGATCATAAATTCTGACATGTCAGGATATAATGCTGTTAATCTGTCCTTTTGTTGGCAAAACCACAGTAAAGCTTTGTCTTTATCAGAATTAAATTTGGCAGATTCAAAGGCTGTTTCAACTTTAAACCTCCAAGCATCATTTGCCCATTTGTTGATGATTTGGGTTTTCCACCAAGTCCAACTCTGGTGTCCATGTGCTTGGCTTATTTTGATGTACCATCTGTGAGCTGATCTGGTAAACAAGGTGTTAAACCTGGCTTTTACCAATCTGTCTGGTAATTCAAAATCTTCTTTGATCATGTCAATACCTCTAATGAATTCCATATGGTCATACTCTCCTTCACCACTGGAGTGAGGTCATTCTTTAGGTTTTGGAACTTCTTTCACGAGTGTTTGGCCCATTGATGGTTCCAAGTTATGAAAAGGAGTGGATAATTCATTTTTTAAATGTGAATTATCAGGATCCAATACTTGTGGATTTTGAATTCTTGGGCCCTCATTTTGATTCAGAGGTGTAGACATTCTTGGTAAGGTGTTCAGTATTTGTTCAATGTCATTCATTTTACTGTTGCTACACCTTTGGGAATTTCTGTATTCATGCTGGAAGCTTTGTATTAAATTTATTACTTCAATTTTATACATGTCTTCCTTATGTGTAAGTTCTTGCCATAACTCTGTCGCTTTTGTATTATCAGCAGTGACTTGATTAAATTTCATTGATATTTTGATGCTTCTTCTTGTGAAGCATCAAAACACTTTTTCAAGGCGATGGTATATGTCTTTACTTCAGTAAATTAATTTGAAATGTCATCAAGGACTTTCTTGTTATCTGTCTTGATAAAATTTATGGCTTGTTTAATTCTTGTTTCAATTATGTCATCAATATTGAATTTAGAATATTTATTTGTTAATTCTTTCATAATGGCAGATTGTTCCTTTATTTTATTTCCAGAAGAATTATCATTATTGGAAATTTTAATTGTTCTTAAAACTTTTTCAAAACACATAAGTGTTTCATTAATTTGGCACAGACTCAGGTTGTTTGTTTTAATGTTGTTACAAATGGTTTCATTTTTAACAGAAAGATGTTTTTTCATGTCATTTATAGCATCATACAACTCTGGGATGGAATCAAATATATCAGAAATCATTTCTGGAATCTTAATCTGGCTTCCTCCTTCTTCTGTAATTCCATCATGGTTCTGGCCATCTGAATTACATTTTCCATGGAATCCTGCTGAATCTTTGGAATTCTGTAGCCCTGGATGTAAGGTTTTGGGGCGGTGCCTTCCCTTTGCCCTTGTTTGGAGTTTGTGGCTGCTTTTTCACATTGGAATTGCTGGTTCTGGCCACTGGGGCTGTTTTTGGCACTGGTTTGGGTGGTGGAGGGTTGTGTTTCCTCCATTCTAGTGTCAAAAGCATCATGTTTTTCTTCTCCATCAATGGATGCCATCCATTGAGCAATTTGAAAGTGTTGGGATGGCCCAGGAATTTTCTCATAGTTAGGTAAGAATTCATGCAATTCTTCCACAGGTCTGCAAGGATCTGGTACTCCTTGAATTGAAGTGCATTGTTGTATACACTGTGGCTGGCTTTGTATATGTTGACAGAGGCTTGTTGTGGCGGTGTCAGCTCTTTTTGAAGGTAAAATGGTATTATCAGCTTCAGAATGACCCAATTTAGTTGTTTGGAAGTCATCAACTGACCCTTTTCCTTCTGTACCTGATTGGCCTCTGCCATAATCATGTCTATTACCTTTCTGGGAGCTGCTTGAGGGGTTATAGCTGGCTCCTGACCTGGTTGAAGGCATAATTATGGTTAAAAAGGCTTAAAATAGTATTTTTACGTCAAAAAACTTACTATTGGCCAAATTCTTAGCTTTCTGAAGGGTATTACTTATATCCAAGTTAATCAATTCAGAAGATATTGGTTCAGGTTGGTTATTTTGAGTCACAATAACAGTACTATTATGGTCTGAATTAATAGTACTGGCAGGAATAATGCTGGTGACTGTTGAGGCTGTTTCAATGTTTTCTTGTCTTACCACGTTGTCAGAAACTAAAATTAATGAAAAAACCAATTAATTAAGTAAAAAAAAGGATATTTCAAAAAAGAAATAAAATATAAGCCTCACTTATAATAAAAAAAAATTTATTTTTTTTGGATTTTTTGAATTATAAGTATTTTTTATATGTTTTTAAATTTTTGAATATAAGAAAAAAGATTTAAAAAGAGTAAAAAAAATATGTCACAGGTAAAATATCACGGCTGTGCCCCCAAATGTAAGGTGTGGATATGAAACTTTGATTAAAAATCAAGTACTTTTCCTGTCCTCAAAATTTGTATAAGGTAAAAACCAATTAAAAATAGTAAAGGATATTATTTTTGAGATAAAACATGGCAAATTTATTGTTTATAACTTTGTTAGTATAAAACAATAATATTATGAAGATTTATTGTTTTACCAACAACAAAAATTTATCCAAAAATACTCTACAAGAGATATTTAAGGCTACAAAAGAAATTTCTTCAAGAGAAATTTCAATTGGAATTAATTGAGCAAAGAGCTGCAAGCAATTAATTAAAGAACAAAATCTTTAAAAAGAATATTAAAGAGAAAACACGCCTAAAAGTGACCAGAGTGAATTTGGAAACAAAGTGACAAAGTTTACAGTGATGAAAGATGCTTTAATTCACTTTTGGGGTGGTTGGGGGGTAAAAATGATTATAAGAGTTACAAACAATGATTATAATGATTTTTTGACGTTGTTAAAAGGTTTAAAATGATTTAAAAAAAGCTGGTTGGAATCTTTTATTGATTGGTTTAACAATGTTTAAACTAATTATAAAAGGAAAAGATTCTAACATGAAGAGACAAGTGGGGCAAAGAAAACATTCTTTTATAGCCATTAATTTTCTTACTCCAAAAGTAAAATTTACTCTTCTCAGTCGTGAAAAATAGTCTGACAACAGAAAAGCCAACTATGGCATCATTGAACCCTGATTTAGACCAAAAAGGGCTGGTTTAAGCCATTTTTAGCCATTTTAGACCCTCAAATCAGCCATTACTATAGCAATACCTGGTCCAGAGCCTTCAACACACGTCAGAATGTGTGTAAGAGACGTAGAAACCAGTTAAAACTGTTTTTACTATGATGGTTTTATCTTTAGGGTAGTTTTACCCTCTTCGGAACAGCTAAAACTACCCCAGTTGGTATCAAAACCTCATCATCAATTGAGTCCACAGACCCTGTAACTCAATTCCAGGCCAAGAGTGATGGACTTTTGCGTGAATTTTGACACCACACACCTGTCAGAAAGGATTTTGGGGGTCTAGCTCCCCCTTAGAGCTGGAGTTCCTTTTCCCCCCCAAATTTAATCTTTCCAATTTATTTTTCCTTTAATTCCTCATGATGTATTATACTTATAATTTACATATGTAATTCAATTGAATTGTACAGTACAATACAGTAATAATTGATACCTCATATGTAAATCAAAGCTCACTTATGTAATACACGCGCACATTTCGACATTTCAATTGAATTCAATTGAAAATACTTCAATTCCTCATAACTTCTAAACTAAACACAACAACTCAATTTCAACACAAAAATTGATGTTTAACACCTCATGTGGTGCAAATTAAATTAAAGTTTTGAGGATTTTCAACTTTTTTATTGAAAATACTAAAAACGTAATTTAAGCTTATTTAGAATTGAGTTACCAGAATTTCACTCAGAGGTGACCCCACCTGATTTTTTATGAGGAATCCAATGGTGAAATAATTTTTATATGTTTATTTATTGGATGAAGAGTTATAATAATTTTATTTAACTTTTTTCCAAATTTATTTATTTTTTTACAATTTTGTTAAAATTTCATTTTTACTTAATTTTTTCAAATATAAATGTAATTTTATAATTCCAAAATTTAATGTAATTTTATTTTTAAATTTTAATTAATTTATTTTTTATTTTGAATATAATTTTATATTTATATTTTGATTTTTATTTTAATAATATAAATAAATTTATTTTATTTATATTAATATGTCAATTTTGTATTTGTGGTCTTTTGGGTATATGAAATTACCTCTAAGGCTCACAATTACAGAATCCCAAAGAAAAAAAAGACAGACATGGACAATGTGTTCAACATGGCAAGAACTCTGATGGAATTCAAAAACAAGGAGGAGGAAAGATTGAGCCAATCTTTCCCAAAGAAATAGATCTTGTTAAGCTTGTAACCCAGTTTGAATCTTTTAATAAAGAAATTATGAAAAAGCTTAAAACATTTGAGTATATCAAATAAACGTTTGGTAATGAGATATTCCAAGTGAAAGACCAACAAAAGACCATTATTGGCCTTGAAAATGTTAATGAAGACAATATTGTGTCTTTGACGCAAATTTGTGCAACAATTGAGTGTAAAGCTACTTTGCTCAATCAACCAGATGACAATTCAATTTCTTTTATAACTGGACAGTTAAGAGAATTGAAATTACAAGTTCAAAACTTGGAAAATTCAACTGGTCACAATGAAGCTCTTTTCCAAGAACAATTGGAAGAAATTGATAAAGCAAGACTTGAATTGAAAGAGGACATTCAATCAAGTATGAATAATATATCACTGAAAAATGAATTTCCAAGGCAATCCACACCAATTCTTGACAGAAATGTGCTTAATGATTTACATCATACCATTTCAAGTAATGAGGTGGAAACTGCTTGCAATTTCAAAGACATTCCAAAATTAGGGAATGGCCAACCTTCAATGGTGAAGCAGAATATAATCATATGGAACTTATGAAAACAATTGATATGTTTAAAGAAGACTTTAGCATACCAGATTAATACATAAGTGCCAGATTACACTCATTATTTACCAGATCAGCAAAGAAATGGTATTACAAAATGAGACAAGACCATGGTACACATTCTTGACCTTGGTGGAAAGAACAAATTATTTCCAAATGGGCAAATTATTCGTGGAGATTAAGAATGGAAAATTCTTTTGAAGAAGCCATTTTTAATATTGAGAGGGACAGGCCCATGTCTTGGTTTCTTAAACAGTAGGACAGATTAACTGCCCTTCATTCTGATATGTCTGAAACAATGGTACATAAAAGGATATTGAGAAATTGTGGTGATGACCTTGAGCATGCTATAAGAAGAAGATGTATTGAGCCTTTCTCTACAGAAGATTATATCAATGCTATGGAGGACATCACTACTAGAACAAAAATCGGAAGAAATTGGTCCAAATCCCCAATAGACAATAAGACTAATGGGAAACCAATTTCAAAACCAAATAAGCCACAAGAAAGACTTCCTTTGAAATGTCACAAATGTGGAAGCACATCTCATTTAGCAAGCACTTTCCCAAAAAATACAAGAATCAATGAGATAAATGTTGAAAAAGTGGAATACACAAAGGCAACAGCTGATGTATCTTTAAATGAAAGTGATTCTGAGCCTTCAGAAGAAGAAGAAGTACCAGAAGAGCTTAGTATAGAAAACCCTAATGATTCTTTTGAAGTCACTGAGGTACACACTCATTTACCACAGTATAGTGATGAATGTATGGATCTCATACATGTGCAAAATGCTAAAATGCAGAAAACCAAACATGCCAGAGGTAAATGTTATACAGCTGGTTCATCTTGTATCACTAATATTGTGATAAACAACACAGAATACAAGATACACCTTGACTCAGGTGCTTTTTGCACTTGTGTTGGAAAAGATTATCTTGACAAAGTGTATACCAATTGGCAAGAAAAATTAATTCCAATTGAAGTTATAAAATTCAGCAGTGCTAGCCAAAATATGCACCCCTTGGGTATATTTGAAGCAGCAATAATATTTCCTCATCCTGCAGGAAGTATAAGATTCAAAGTTGAAATTGTTGTCATGAATAATTGGACTTCACAACACTTTATACTTGGGAATGATTATCTCAATATTTATGGTATTGATATTAATAATCATAAAGACAGGTATTTCACAATAGGGGAAAATAAAAGACAAAAATTTGCTTTTCCTCTAGGAAAAAGAGAAATTAATGTCATTAAACAAGTAAAAAATGTTAATAAGGAAAAATTTGTGTCAAGTCAATTAATTGAAGCACAAATTAGTCCTGAATAAAAACTGGAAATGAAGGAAGAGCTTATTGAAATTTTATTTCAATACAGGGAAGCCTTTGCTTCAGATAATGAACCACTTGGCACTATAAAAGGCCATGAAGTGGACATTATGCTTAATGTGAAAGGCCTTTTCCACCACTATTAAAAAGACCAGCTTACCCAGCTAGCCCTAGGGCTAAAGAAGCATTAGAAAGTCATATTAATGAACTAATGAAACTGGGAGTTCTTAGAAAATTTGGACACAATGAGGCAGTAGAAGTCACAACTCCAGTAATCATTACTTGGCATAATAATAAGTCAAGGATGGTTGGTGATTTTAGAGAACTGAATATTTATGATATTCCAGACAGGTATCCAATTCCTAGAATTCATGAGACTTTGACTCAATTATCCAAAGCAAGATTCATTACTTCCATGGATGCTCTGAAAGGCTTTCATCAGAATGTTTTGACACCTCATCCTAGGAAATTATTGAGAATCATTGCTCATTGTGGGATTTATGAGTATTTGAGAATGCCTTTTGGTATAAAAAATGCACCCTCCCATTATCACAGAATGATTTATACCATCTTCCCACATGAATTGTCAGAAGGATGGTTAATAATTTATATTGATTACATTATCATTTGTTCAAAGACCTGGCAATTACACTTAGAGAGACTTTCATTAGTACTTAAGAGAATTCTTCAAGTGAACATGAAAATATCTCTTAAGAAATGTAATTTTGGGTTTCATGAGTTAAAAGCTCTAGGACATGTAGTCTCAGGACTGAGCCTTGGTGTTGACAAAAACAAAGTGGCTGCAGTGTTACTGAAAAAAATGCCTGAGAGCAAAAAAGAAATGATGTCTTTTTTGGGGTTTGCCAGTTATTACAGGCAACACCTTAAAGATTTTGCAATCCATGCCAGATCATTATACAGAATTTGTGATCAGAAAACTGTTTTTGAAATGACACAGGAGAGGATTCAAGCATATGATAAAATGAAGTATGCCTTAACCAATGCACCATTATTATTGATGCCAGACTGGAAACTTCCTTTCAAGCTGTATATTGATGAATGTGGTGAAGGTTTAGGAGCTTCTCTTCATCAAGATCAAATTGTCAATGACAAACCTTATGAAGGTCCAATTTGTTTTATTTCAAGACAAATTAAACCTACTAAGGCAAGATATGGAGCTAGCCAAATGGAGTGCCTTTTCCTTGTTTGGGATTTGGAAAAACTTCATTACTATCTTGATGGTAGTTTGTTTGAAGTAATTACTGATTGTAATGCAGTAAAATCACTTCTTAACATGAGAACTCCAAACAGACACATGTTAAGATGGCAGATTGCTAAACAGTAGTATAGAGGCAATATGACTATAGTACATAAAGCTGGAAATATTCATAAGAATGCTGATGGCTTAAGTAGATGGGAATTACCAAATACACCTGATAACCCTGCCTATGTTCCTACAAGTTCAGAACCTCAAATTCCAATTGAAGGAACTAATATCATGGATGTTGTAACAGAACTCTTTAAAGAAGTTAGAAAAAGATATAAGCAAGATAGGAATTATCATATTCTTACTGCTCTACTTGACAAAGATTGCAAAGATGTAGCCTTGGCTAATTCTCTGGATGATATTTGGTAAACATCTTATGATAATGGGAGATTCCATTTGTTTGATGGTATACTATATCATAGATCTAAACACACATGTGTCATGGTCCTATGTAGTAGAATGTTAATTAACACCATACTACTATAGTGCCATTATAACATATATATTCTGGACATCTGTCTGAAGACAGAAGTATGGAAAGAATTCAGACATGTGCCTGGTGGCCATCTTGGAGAAAAGATGTCATTGAGTACTGTCACAGTTGTGATAGATTCCAGAAAGCCAATAAAGCTACTGCTAAAAGATTTGGTTTAATGATCCAAATTCAAGAACCAAGTACCCCATGGGAAGTGGTTCACATGGATTGGGTAACTGCCTTACCACCTAGAGGTGATAAAGGTTAAAATGCATGTCTTGTTATTGTGGACAGATATAGCAAAACACCACTCTTTTTACCATGTCACAAAGATGACACAGCTATGTATACAGCTCCTTTGATCTGGAATAGAGTAATATCCCATACTGGTCTCTTTAAAACATCATTAGTGAAAGAGACCCAAAATTTACATCAGCCTTATGGACTAATTGACATGAGCTTTTGGGTACAAGACTATCATTCCCAACAGCCTACCTTCCACAAACAGATGGGCTGGCAGAAAGAATGATTCAAACTCTTGAGGACATGATCAGAATATTTTGTGCTTATGGTCTGGAGTTTAGAGATTCTGATGGCTTTACCCATGATTGGTGTACTCTTATACCAGCTTTGAAATTAGCCTACAAGACCTCCGTCCATGCTTCAACAGGCAAAACTCCTGCAATGTTGGAAAAAGGATGGAACCCCAAACTTCCAATTGATACTTTGAAGAAAGATCTGGTTGAAATTCCTCCAACTGCTTCAAGCTTTAAGTTATTTCTTGATAAAGTGAGACATCATTCAAATCAAAGCATGAATGATGCCTTTGAATATGCTAAACAGAAATGGGATAAAAGTCATAAGACCCCAGAATTCAAAGTAGGGGACTTAATACTAGTTTCAACCTTGAACTTTAATAACATTAAAGGCCCAAATAAATTGAAAGATTCCTTTTCAGGACCATTTATTATTAAAGACCTTCATGGGACAAATGAGGTACAAGTAGAACTGTCAGGAGAACTGGAAAACAAACATCCAACTTTCCCTGTCAGTCTAGTAAAGCATTACACTTCAAGAAATAAGGAATTATTTCCTTTGAGAAATGAAACACCCTTAGAAGTACCCCCACTAGATCAAAGTGAGGAGAAGAAGGTACTAAAAGTCTTGAAAGAAAGAAGACTTAGGGGAAAAATGAAAGAGAATACTTAGTCAGGTATAAAAATCCACAACATGAAGATGAATGGATTGTAGAAAGCAAAATACCTGATTCACAAAAGTTCTCAGAAGAATAAGACATGAGAGAAGAACAATTGCTCAATGAAAAGTTTGAATTGTGTGCTTTACATACTTAGAAAAGTATAAGTAGAGAGGTTGGACAGTGGATTATACCCCCCCCAAATAACTTGGGGGTATACTACAAAAGAAAAATTGTGGTACAATTTTTTTTGGTGGTAGGGAATGTGAGCCTGTGAGGTGTGTATAACATACCCATAAGGCCACAAATAACTTTATACACAGTTAAATTTGTCTTCAATAGACTTTTTAATTGAATTTAAAATAAAAAATAACAAAAAATAAGTATAAATTTTTTTTGGATAAACAAAGTTATAAATATTATGTCATTTTTGCATTCTACACCAAAAATAACCTAGGGTACATCCATAAGGTGTTATACCCAAAAACACTTATTTCTTATGTTATTAGGAGATTTAAGAATCTCACAGTACTAATGTAACTTTTTTAAAAAAATTTTAAAAATTGTTAAATTTAAGCTTAAATAACCTTAAACTTAAAGTTGCATAAGGTTTATGCAAACTTACTAAAATTTTAGTTAAAATTGAGGTGTGGTGTATATTTACTGAATTGGCTAAGTATTTGCCATACAGAATGTCAATCCTGCGTGAGCTCAATTTAAAAGGGTTTAAGGCCATATTATGGCTTGAAATAAATAAAAGGGCAAAATCCACACAAAAAGGTGGGACAAAGGAAAAAGCATATGTGAGCCTCAGAGGTAATTTCATATACCCAAAAGACCACAAATACAAAATTAACATATAAATATAAATAAAATAGATTTATTTATATTATTAAAATAAAAATATAAATATAAGATTATATTCAAAATAAAATTACAATTTCAGAATAAAATTACATTGAACTTTGGAATTATAAAATTACATTTATACTTCAAAAAAAATTAAGTAAAAATGAAATTTTAACAAAATTGTAAAAAAATAAATAAATTTGGAAACAAGTTAAATAAAAATTATTATAGCTTTTTATCCAATAAATAAACATACAAAAATTATTTCACCATTGGATTCCTCATAAAAAATCAGGTGGGGTCACCTGTGAGTGAAATTCTTGTAACTCAACTCTAAATAAGCTTAAATTAAGTTTTTAGTATTTTCAATACAAAAGTTGAAAATCCTCAAAACTTTAACTTAATTCACACCACATGTTGTGTTAACCATCAATTTTTGTGCTAAAATTGAGGTGTTGTGTTTAGTTTAGAAGTTATGAGGCACCAGGGCGAATCTCGTGTCAATCGTCAGCGATTGACTTCACGTCAAGCAAACGTCAAGCAGGATAAAAGTCAAGCTCACGTCAAGGGAAAATCAAGCAAACGTCAAGCACACGTCCTACTCTTGTCTTATACCAAATCCTGTGACATCCACCAATATTGGTTCCCCTGTGCCTTCAACTCAGATTCTTCACCACCTGATCATCCCGCAACCGTCCAATGGTTGGTAAAAATTACACAAGACCCGCCTGTTTGCACAAACACACATCAAAGAGGTCCTTCAGCCAGTCTTGATGTAGGCGGGGGGTTTGACTTCACCAGGTCATCCATGTCAGCCTGTGACTCAAAACCAGAGCACAAGCATGACAGCCAAAATACCATAAACCAATGGTATAGCCAAGATACCACCAAAACATGGAACTGAGCCAAATTAGCTCTGAAGGTATCAAAAGAAAGAGGAAACTCACCCCTTTCTGAAAATATAAGTCCCATCACCATAGGACAAGAAATAACAAAGTTATTCCTGCTCAAAGTTATTGCTGAGCATAAACCTTAATTTTCACCTCTCATCTAAAATCTAGAAGGAGAGGCTTAACCCCATCAAATGGGTATTCAAAATGAAGCTCTAAGCCAGGGCTATCCAATGGTGCCAGCCAAACTGAGCTAGCACCAGTATTACTTGAGTTATGGTCAAATTCAGACCAAATAAGGGTGAACAAAACATTCACCCCTCATCTAACTTTTACAGTTTTAGTGTGAGATACTTAAAGTGGGGTCTTTTTGGAAAGAGCACAATCAGGGCTATCTGATGGTGCCTTCCATTTCCTCATAACTCAACTACAACAGAAGTTATTGGCCAAACAAGCTTAATACAGCTTTTGACCAGACCACGCCACTGTACAAAAATACTTGTACATGGGATAACTTTGTCATATTTAATGATAACCATGTCAAGTTGGGTACCATTGTGTAGAGCTCATACAGGGCTATTTAATGAACCAACTTTGAGCTTGATATCTCAAAAACTGACAGAGTTATGACCATTTTAAGGTCAAAATCCCACCTGTTGTCAGATACAGCCTTACCATAGGATAATATCCCATAACCATGAATATGAGGTGTCAAATAGACGAAGAAGCATGTTTTTACTTCAATACCTCATATGTCAGTCAATACTGGGGTCCCATACAGTCTCTGTACAGCATTCTACGCGTCATACACGTCAGAATCAGGCTGTGAGGTCCCCAGATGAAAATTTTCACCCTGTATTGGTGAAAACTGCCCAGATGTGGTTTCAAAACCACATCTGATCCCAATACAGGGTATACAGGCTGTTTGCAAACCACAAGCCTGTCCTGGAGAGTGAAAAATCTTCACTTCCTCTACGTGGAAAGGTCTAGCAGCCTTTCCACCTCAATTTCAGGATAAAAGGAGGGCTTTTCACAGCCAAAACCCTTTCCTCATCCTGCTCTTGAATAACCTACGTAGTAAACTGTCAAAAACAGTTTTACTCTTGGTTAATAATCAGGTATAATTATAACCTTAATTATTGTAGACTCTATTATTGTAATCCAACAGATAAAGCCTGCACCCAGGGTTCTCAATAGCGCTCACCACCACTATTCCTCAATAGTAGAACCCTTTTATTTTATTATAAAACCCTTATAAATCTTTTTTAAATCATTTTCTGCCGTGTCACATACACAGTTAAAGTTGTAATTAGCCTAGTTATACCTTTATCATAGTATCATCCTGACAATCCATAAAAGGACTCCGCCTGAGCGGGATTGTCATTTTGCAGGTGACACTTGTAGAGCCCGCTGCACAATACCGCGTGTGCGGGTGCGGGTGCATTGGCGTGTGCAGGTGCGCTTGCGTGTGCATTGGCGTGTGCGCAAGGGCCGCTTCCCCTTCCAACATGATGATGGCGCATTTAGAAATTTTGGCTGCTGTGAAAGGTGAGTGTGTGGGTCATTTGATCATTGAACTTGGCTTATTCACACTGTACCCAATGTCAAAATAGTAAGTTATTTGTGGCAATGTGAAATAATGGGCTTTGCTTGTCACAATGGCATGTCTCTGTCGCTAAATTTTGAGGCAGTTATTTCACTAGCAAAATTGCTAATGAATCTGAGAGATTTGCATTTCTGTAGACTAAATTTTATGAAATAACGGCTTTATCATTACAGGCAGTCCACATGACAGAACTTCGTTATCATACAATCCACAGTTACCTTCTATTTCGTCTTCAGATATAATCAAGTGTCCATCATCAAAACCAACAGCTTTATAAATATTCAGATGCGGCCAATCTGGTAAGAAATTCACATCAATCTTCAAAGTTTTTAAGATCAGAAAGTTATTGTTCAGTATGCTAGATGGCTGAGAGACTTTAAAAATGCTATTGATAATACCAAATTGTTGTGAGTTGCCCCTCAGAAAACATATCACACTGTTGCTGACATTTTTGGATTCAGTTTAAAATATATTGTTCCCAATATTAATGTTTGAAACTGGAAAATACCAAGGTGAGACAATCCTTGAAGTGGGAGGACTTGTGGATTGCATGGTAGTGTCTAAGCTGATCCAATCAACTATTTCCCTTGTTGCATGAAAATTCTGTAAGTACTCCACCAGGAAATCATAATTTTCTTGGTCATGGCGGGATGGTTTGTGATATTTATTGCCATTGAACAGGGCAGGTGGCTGTGATTCAAAAAGCTGTTTTATTTCACATGGCACGGATGGGGATTTCAGGAGAACGGAAAGGTTGGAACATCGACAGATATGTTGAAGTAAGGTTTTATCTATATCATCTATTCAGAGTTGCAAGAAGTTAATCTTATTCAGTTCAGGTTTTTAATCAATGTGAATATATTGATCTTATTAATTGACGTACATATTTTGTTATTTGTTGGCATTTTTGCAAATACTCCAATCAAGCCCTCATAACCCCATGTGGCTGAGGCTTGTGCTGGGCCCCAACGTTGGAAGAGTTCGGGAATATGATCAGCAAAATGATAATTTGGTTTACATTTCTGTTTTGGGAACAGGAGTTGATTGGAAAGGGGGAATTTTTTCCAATGTTCAGCAAATGAAGTCGCATCATCTATTGAAACAGTCCAACTTGTGGCAATGTTGATAGCACTAATAAAATGGAATGTATTCTTGGTTAGTTCATTTGCAAGTTCTTCTGACTGACCCATTTTTCTTTGAATGTTTGCGGATTGGTGTACATCTAATGACATCTGTTGACTGAGCATTAAAAATGGAATATAAACCTTATATAAGAGAGCCCATTCAGCGGCTTTTAAGCTACCATGAGAGGGGGAACCCATGTTGCGAGGTACTCTTGTCCATGATGAGGGAATTATCGTCTCAGATATGATTTGTTGGAGATGCTCCAGAGCCTCACCCTTTATCTGGTGATCACTCAGTGCAGTTATATCCAATTCAGAGTGGATTTCAGAAGTGGGGATGTAATCGGCATCAAATGAAGGACTCTCCGCTGAAACACTAGATGGATGTTCCGTGTGAGGGGTTGGCATTGGGAAGTAGTTTTTTCGGGTGGAAGTAGTGGGGAGTGGCTCATTTATTATTTTTGCTGCGTCTCTTCTCAGGGAGAGGGCCTCTCTCAATGTGATTTTATCAAGAGAGCTGTTGGTGTCATTGGATTTCCTGCGGGACCTGAGGTAAATTTTTGATTTGGACTCTGGAATGCACAATTTGAAAGTTGCATGATCCTTCAAAATTCCAAGTATTAAATTATGCATTATGTAAAGATTAACCATTCTGGTTGCATCCCAGTACGGAAGGTCTTCTAAAATTGAATATCGCACTCCATACTCAGAGAAAATTGCTTGTCTTTGTTGTGGGGTTGCCCAAAGCCATTTGGCAATGGTTGATTTATGATTTTGATATGAGCATGTGTAGTGAAATTAAGGACCAATTTCTTCAATTTGAGCTTTGTGAATGGTCAAAAACTACAAAAGTGGTTTCCTGAATGGGAAATAAATCCAGTAAGCTTGCGCATGGCAACCACATCCGCAATGGCTGTGGGAATGGCAACACGGATAAAGGATCCTGAAGGACCTGTTGAGGTGGGTGAAAAATGGTAACCTTGCCATAGCTCTTTGAGCTCGTTGATGAGTGGCATTAATAAATAATTCAATTGAAGGGAAGTTGGCTCCTTCGGACCAGGGATGATTCCTGCAACATAGACATTCTCTGGCTTCAATCTTTCACTTGGGGGGAGATTAAGAAAAATAAGCATGATAGGTCCAATGCTGGCCAACCGGGTGGACTTTCCATGTGCATTAAACCAATCCACATAAATGGAGAAGGCCAATGCACCAGGAATGGACATGAATGGGGGGTCATGGATATTTCTAGTGCCAGTGAAGCGTCCCTTTTGGGGAATCTTTGGCAATTTGGGATTGTTGATGTTGATGCAGAATGTCCATAATTCCAGCCCGCTGGAGAAATCTGGCAAGCCAATTTTTGAATGGTTGATAAATGAAATGTTTTGTTGGTATAAATTTTTGCTTCATGTTGGTGGGGTTTTGGGTGTGGGCTTCAAATGAATAGATGAATTTGCCTAGTGATTGTGTGCAAGGGGGATCATGATCATTTGGGTCATTATGGCTTTGACAGTGGGGTTGGTCGGTTGTGACTGATTCAGTAAGGCCATTAAGAGAGAAACATTGAGGACAACATATATAGTTTTGAATCACTGGCTCCAATTGGAGATGTTCAAATATGGTACTCAGATCTTGAGGTATATGGAATGCAGGAATGGGGGGACCACCGGAGCTTGAGATGCTGGACTTGATCAGCAGGTTTAGGGAGGGGTTGAGAATGCGTGAAGCCCTGCGGGGTATATTATACCTTAATGATAGAATGGCAGATATTATCATTCCAAGGTCTTGTGGAGGAAGGGTTTGACTGCTGCTGTATGGTTTCTGTGCAATTGAATTGAGCCCCGGTGCTGTGGAGAAGGTGCTTTGGGTCAATGGTGAATACTCAGCTGGGAATATTTGATCAAATAGAAGTTGCAGGCACTCAGATCCTGATGCAGAAGTAGGGATGTTTGGAAGAGATTTGGGTGCAATGGTTGATTTGAGCTTTTTAATGTGCTGTTTATATTGGAAAGGTTTGAAGGCAACTCCAGGCCTATCACCCTCAGGGGAAGAGTGTGTTTGAGTTGAGCAGTGTTGACACATGCATATATGCATTGAGGAATAGCGGCGGGTTGTCATTGTTGCAGGAATTGGGAGTACGGTTGGTTTGTGTATAAATATCTATGGCTGATGTGAAAGTGTTTAGGAGTGTTATTAATTGGCAAAAAAATTGAGTGATTATTTATGAAGGGGGAGATGATTTGAGCCATCTAAGAATTTTATCCCATTTGTAATGGTGCGTGAGCTGCAGCTGATGGAGTGTAACATGTCTCATCTGGATGGCGGAATTGGTTAGGAGTTTAATTGGGTAAAATGCCATGCTGCTCAATGCTCATACAAATTCTATTTTATTTACACATGGCGATACTGCGGTTTTGACCCTTGAGGGGTGTTCCAATAGGGATGTGTCAACATTGATTTGAGGGGATTGACATTCAAACCATGTACGCTGGCACGCCATCGTACATGGCTTAAGCCTTATTACAGACATAACGATATAACTCTATTACATAAGGGGTTGGAGTGCAGCTAATGTCTTGGTATTTGGTTGGAGTGCAGCAGGCTTTTAATCGGTTGGAATGTGATTTGGATTGTCTCGCCCTTCTTGAAAAGGTGATGTCTCTTTTGTGGGTAAATCCTTCATGAATATACCCCTTTACAGATGTACAATGCTGTGGAATTTTGATGCATATATTGGCAGTTTGGATAATTCACAAAATGTGACAATGGGGATGCGGAAATGTTACCAAATATGATTACTTATGGATGATGGGTCCCCTTCGAGATCAAGGAAATATTACATTATATGGTGGTAGGCCGTGCCGGGTGGTTTCCAATAAAAGTGGAGGAGCTCAAGAGGAGGCAGGGAGGATTCTCCTAAAAAGAGGCTTATTGGACTTCCACGCAACACTTAGTTCCAACTATTCATAGAATTTCTCTATTCTAAATTTGAAAATATTTCATCTCATATCACTCTATTTTATCATAATACTGAGGTGTTTTATCTAGTTAAAAATATTTGTGTACTTTTTCGGCCCTTATGTCATCTTCCAAGCCACATAAATCCCGTTCAGGTTCTGTTCATGACTCAGATAGTGAATCTAGCATAGAATATGTTCAAACACAGTCACCATTGAGTCCCAACATTCCTCTCACAACCCCTATCGCATCCTCAATGAATGTATCAGGTCTTAACCTTGATGTGGGCAATCCAAAGGCTCCAACTTCAAGCACTTGGTCGATCCCAAATATTTCCGTCACTCCAATTCCCCTGAATCCCACTAATACACAAACGCATGTGTCTCAGGGGCCAGAAGGCACACCTCAAATCTCATCACACGCTAATCCCCAATCAAAATTTCCACGTGAGTTCCTCCTTAATCCCGGTCGGAATCCAGTCGCATCCCAGGATCCCTTTGGCCAAAGTAAACAGCCAACCCTCAATATTCCATCAGAATCTCAGGTTCATGTGGGTGATGAAAGGCGCGTGGATGGGGGGCAACGAAAAAGACCATTGGAGAATGTAACTTGGAGTGGTCTGTCGGAGGGAAATCCAGGATTGACGCTTCATCAAAGTAAGTCAGTTTAATTTCGGAGTATAACCTTTTTCACAATTTGATATGTTTGTTTCATGGGTTAGATATGGCACCTAAAGGCAAGTCAGTCCGATCTCAGGAGCCAATTGAAGATTGTGAGTATGACCAGTCTTAATTAATTTTTTGATGTGTTAACTTAGGATGTGTATGGCAGGTGATGAACTTTATGCATCTTCACCTCTGGTCCATAAAGAGAAAGTCACTGGACGTCATCATCCATATGCCTCCAAACCAAGAACAGCTCATGCCAGTTCATCAAGAGAAAAAATGGTGGATGATGAGTATGAGAACATGTCTCCGACTCAAATGGAAACAAATGATGAATCAAGGAGGGACGATTTCACAGTGCATGAGCATGGCACTCAGTCAAATAATGAGTTCACCCATCCTCAAATGGGCCTTTCCCAGAGTATGCTTGAACAATCCGAGGTCAGACAGCAAAGGAACCAGGCTTGTAAAGCTCACAATGTGCCAAAACGTGCAAGCCAGAAGGAGCAACAAAGATGGCTGAAAGCAGAACTTCCAGAGAATGTCCATGGAATGAGATCAGCAGTACATGCACATTGCCTGTTCCTACTCAAAGTTAGGGATAAGGATTTTTCCTCACTACCAGCACCACCAAGCACAGAAGAGCGTGAAATTGCAATTCAAGTGGCTGGTCATCTCTGTTATGTCCCCAAGGATGTTTTCAATGAGACATCAACCCAGGTCCAGTCTCAGGGTTTCCAAAGCTACTGCGAAAATGAGCTCCACAAGCTAGGACTAAAGCGATTCACTTGGGACTGGGAGAGCTCATGGCAACATCCGTTCAATGAGCTGATGTCTATGGTGTTTTACCATACATTCCGTCTTGCACTGGTCAGCACCAAGTATCATCATTACTGTTGGAACAAGGATCATAATAACTATGGGGTCGTGGCGGCTTTAATGGAGAAATATTTCACTTATTTGAAAAGAGGATGGAAGTCTATTCAAAAGGATGCCGAGTATTTGGTTAAAAAGAAGGAGAATCAAAAGCTCGCGAAGATTGGTCAAAGGGTTAGTTAATGTATCTCTTCTTCATTGTGAGCAAAGACTGATGATGATCTACTTGATTATGTGCAGACCTGTGAGCGCTGTTGTGAATGGTGTGATACGGCTAATTTTCCCATTCTAGCATCACAATTAAATGACCCTCGAGTATGTTCAGATACTGAGGAGGTACTGGAAAATGGTCGTCAAGTTTACCGCAAAGTGGGATTACGCTGGCGCTCCCAGTTAATTAATGAATTGGTATTAAAAATGGATCAAGACATAGAGTTTTGTAATTGCATTAAAAAAAAGGGTAAAAAAACTATTGATAGATTGCCAGAATTACGATCGACAGATGATGGTGATATTCCGGAAGGCTTATCATTTCAGGTATTTGATCAAGATTGGCTCAAAGGCTGTAGTACAACGCAGACGAGCTCCCTCAAGAGACTTGACATGCCAGTTATTAGGCCAAAGGGTGATGCTCTGCAATAACTTAGTAAGATAAATGTATAGCACCGTTACAAATTAACATTTTGTGAATTATTTGTGCAGATGTAATACAATCTGAGTATTATTTCTTCAAGATTCAACAACTTGCTAAATATGTTAGAATATAGACATTATGAATTGGAATGTATCACCGTCTCCCTTAGAAATAAGACTCTATTACTCATTTTCATTGAGGAAATATTGAAGGAGTTCGATCCAGCTCATGGTGTTCATAATTGTGGACCTATGGCAGGTTGAACAAGAGTTATCAACTTGGTCAAACACAAATTCTATAATATCAGTAAGGCTCACACAGTTAATGATTTTTTCTTTTCTTGGACCTATTGGTGTTTGAAAAAAGGCATTTCCATAAGGAAGGATTTTAGAATAGCAATACAATTAGGGTCAACGATGATCTTGAAAGGTACCTTCCGCATGTTGACCTCAACTGAATGAGGAGTGATATAGTGGATGACCTTTACAGGGTGTTGTTGGCCAATACAATGGAGTCGATCAACAGCCTGAGCCTCAATGGCTGGGTTCCAATTGGGCTCCTGGAAATGTGGATGTCAGGGGCCGCAAATCAGGGCAGAATTTTGGGGGTCCCCTCACCATTAAATAGACCGTATTAGCACAAGTTATATTGAGGCCAGTTCCAGCTGCGGCAATGGATGCAATCAGTACTTCACATTCAGGATTATTGAAGAAATTCTCCAGTGCCTTCTCCTGTGCTTGTGCTGTAATTGTTCCATCAATTCGTGCTGAAAGGATATAGTGATGGGCAAGTGCAATACCAATTCTACAATATGAAAAAGTCAGATAGATTCAATTGGTAATGGATGCATATTAGAATTAACGCACAAATGTAGAAATTGGGTCCATTGGGTATAAACCACCAATTTGGTTGGACCACACCTTGTTTGTTTGTTCTTCATTAAGCTTTGTAGGAGGTGTGCAATTTTACTACTCATCATGCATGTTTCCACATCCACAATAGTTCGTGTGATTGTTGGCGAGTAATCCTGAGTGCTCATGCCCCCGGGGTCTTCCAAATCTGCCTCCGCAATTGTGTTAAGCATGATGTGATGGTTACAACATATTTGCAGCTTATTAATATTTCTGAAAAATTCTCCTGGTCCTTTGCTTTTGGATGATAGGAATTCTTCATATAATATGGAATATTCTTGCTGCATGGTCGGGTTGAGTGGGAGCAGCTCATAATGATGGCTAATAGTGGGGAGGGATTCGAGATGTGTGGTTTTGGTGCAGCGCAAACTTAAATGCCGCAATGCCAAATGCAAGATATCATTGCAACCTTTGGAAAGACTACTCAGGATGAATGGTGACCAGTTATCTTGATCGGTGCTCTGGGGTTGAGTGATGAATGATATTATGCCCAAAAGGTCATAAATGGTGTTGGGAATAGGTATGCCCGTTAAACATATTTGACGGGATGAAAGGAGGCTATTAATGGCACGGTGAGTGGCAGTGTATTGAGAGCGAATATAGCTATAAGATGGGGCAAGGGTTATTGGATATAAAAGGTAATTTGAATCATTTAAGATCAGAAACTCACTGTGCTTCATCCAAAATTATACAATGCCAATTGATTTGAAAAATGAATGATGTAGAGGTATTGGTTTGCTTAAATTCTTGGGTGATAGTATTGTAAGAAGTGATGATGATATCATATTTTAAGATGTTGTCTTTGGATAATGAGTGACAAGTGGGACCATGGTAGATTTTGGAATGCAGTTCTCCAACCTGAGCATGCTTGGATATTTCTGATTGCCAGTTGGTCATTAAGCGAGGGGGGCAGATGATCATGGTGGGCGTCAAGCGATGGGGGTTTGCAATCATCCGCTCCTTGGAGGTACCAATTAGAGCAATGGCCTGAATGGTTTTACCTAATCCCATATCATCCGCGAGCAGTCCTCCAAGAGGGGTATTGGTCGAGAGGGATTCAAATGAGCTAACGGCCTTGTCTGTAATGATGTGCCTGGCATTGAAAGTGGATCCTGGGGGTGAGGTGGCCCAAAGGTTACGAGCTGATTGGCCATTGGGGATTTCTCAATCCCAGAGAAAAGCTAGTCCGGTCTTTTGATGAGGGAGGAGGGGGTTTGAATAATGGCATGGGGTGGGGTCATCATGGGGAGGTCTGATCCACTGGGTAATTGTATCAGTTTTTGCTTGGAAATCAATGATGAAACAGCAGGATATGAAACTGGCGTCGACTTTGAACCGGGAAATGTTGGAGTAAAGAGTTGAAATTGACTATGAGTATTACAGTCATATTCTTTGGGCATTTTAAGCTTGTAATCTTGTGTTCGAAAGCTTTCCATTATGAATAAAATGTTTGGATACCATGTGAAGAACATCAATTCTAGATTGGGTTTCTGAGATGAGGAGGGATCATTTGCATCAGTCATAAATACTCCCTCAACGAATAATATTTGAGAAGGATTTGATTGGAAATTTTCAATCCATGCCCCACCAGGACCACAGTGCATGAACGTTTTTGGTGCCCCAAGGAATGGTATCAACGTTTTGGAAAGGGTTCCAGGTAGAGAGCCAATAGCATGCTGGTGATTGGGGAGATAAACAAATATGTTGTGTTGATTGTGCCATAAGATAATCCAAGAAGCTAAGTGGGAATCCTCAGGATTTAACGCTATATCACTATTTATTTGAATACAAATATTAATCATCCCAATGCAAAGTGGTTGTGAAGGGGTTGACATGATGGCTATTTTAAATTATTTGGGGACAGTTGGAAATTATATGATCGGGAGGGGTTAGCTAAACGGAATGAAGACAAATAGGCGCAGGTGGGGAACTTATATGAGATGCAGCAATGGGGTCAAGGGGGGATGGCCTGTGGTTACGTGCATGGTCTTGATGGGGGTGGGCCTCTTGGGATCATAATTTTCATATCCGATTTGGGGCATATATCAAGGCAAGGTGGCCAAAATGTGGGTGCACCGATATGACTGCTGTATCTGCAGAAAGGTACAAAAACTTTGGTGGAACAAGGTTGACATTAGCATATCCGGAATTGGGTGGGTTGTAGCAACTTATTGTGGAGGGCATATTAGAGGCATGCAGTCATGTTCGCTGGTGTGACAGCGAACAATGAGCGTATCCTCCCCAGGTTAATTGTTCACAGGGACCTACTGGGCAATGTTCACGGTTTCAAAGGGCAATCTCACTGTGGGGATGTTTGTGTGTGGGCGGGTGAGATATGTTCGGTGGCATGCCACCAAACATGACTTTGGTTTTGCCTGAAGTTTTTTGCTGACTGATGCCTACTGGGCTTCCAGGTGGGAATGTGTGGGACGATCAAAGGGGGCGCCATCCGTGAGCCGTGATCCACATATACATTCACCCCTATTGCGTTTGAGGAGAGTACTAATCCACCAAGATTGGAATCCGGGTCTTTGCCTCACGTGCATACAAAACTCCGGCGAAAGAGGCCACCCACCCAAGGGAATTTTTGGCTGCAAGCCAGGTGCCACAACTTGCGCGGGGCATGTGAGAACGTGAAGAAAATGACACGCGGTGGGAGATAACCAGGCAAACATAGGCTGGGATTATTCTAATGTGGATGAGGCTCAAGCAAATCCACACTGATTGGCCTCAGGTTTCCATGCGTGAGCAGGTGAGCGTCTGCAGTCAAGCTGACCACCCGACCAAGAAACTAGCCGGTCGGAACACTGGCAGTAAAATGTCTTCCAGGCATGTGAAAGTTGCCTGTGTATGACCCGTTGGGGGGTGCATATGAAAGTGTGTGGCTGCCCGACAATGAGAACGCGCAATGAACAAGCAGGGCCAGTCATTGTTTGCCCCGACAATGGCACCAGATGGAATCCACTGTTTGTGTATGACCCAAATAAACAGTCATCCCACTATGACCCACTTACATTAACTTGGATTACAGGCGCATCTGTGCCATAGTTAGGCAGAGCTGTCCAACAAGGTGCATCAAAGGGATGCAGGTGAGATATATGACTAGATGGCTTGACGTGATTGGATGTTACATTGTTGAACAACTTTTTCGCTGCCCCGCAGCATTCATTTACAAAGGTGTACTGCGTACTACAGTGTTGGCTGTACATATTAGGAAGGTGTAATACTACTTGAGCCTGCATGCATATAGCAAATGTGCATGCACCTTCCGATGGTTTGCCTATACGTAGCTCATGTGCCACATGCTCAGCATTGCGTTTCACCTGATTTTCACATGCAAGCTGAGCATGTCATGGTCAAACCCACCGTGTGGAAGTGCTCAGTAAAGCCATGGAATGAACTTTTTTTGAAATAGTTCATTGGAAGGCTCAGTTTGGAGCACTTCACCAAAGCGTGTGAAATGCTGCACCTGGCTGAAATGTCACCCGATGCTGTGCCAAATGCTCAGATTGTGGGCATAAAAAAATGACTGAGCAATGGATCAGCACGGCGCATTTGATATTGTTATATCAATTGTTCAATTACTGTGCAATTAAAATGTTCAGCCACTGAGCATTTCAATTATGACCCGAAAGCAAACCTGAGCAATGGGTCGAGTCAAGCTCACGCTGTATTCACTTGTCTTACAGCCCCCCCTTTGTTCAAACAATATGACCAGGCCATACGGCTGGTAATCTCCCCGCGGTCACTTGTGACCAAATGCACCGGGTGCATTTCTGCATGGGTCACTTGTGCATTGCACCCACAATGCACATTCAACAAGGGCCTCACGACCACCCTCCTGGGTGATCGGGTCTCTATTTAAGGAAACAAAGGGGATTTGACTGAGCTTGACAATTCAATAAATTGCAATACTCAGCCAGACCCCCATTGTTCTTCTGCCTCATGCGAGCATTTCACTTCTCAGTTGCAACATTCGCTGAGACTCAGCTTCAATTTTGCCCACACGCCTTGAAGCTGAGACTTTTGCGGGTGCTGAAACTGCTGAGATCGTCACAGCTTCACCATGGTATAAAAGACCATCTTCACACAACACGCCCTTCACTTACTTTCTCACCCGCTCCACTTCGTTCAACCTCACCCGCGTTTGTCCTTCTTGTGCATATTCCCCTTGGTCTTCCTGCCTTTCTACTTTTGTCTTTCGCACTCCACTAAACCCACTCCCCTTCCTTTTGCTTGTTTGTTTCTTCTGCTGATCCTTTCAGAACCTCCCTTCTATCAACCTCGTGCATTACCTCTTTTTTTAACTTTTGTCAACATTATGTACCAATATTAATACTTATTTTTCTTCACGAATCTTTTCCAGAATTTTAAAAACTTTGGACTAGAGCGTTCTTATTTTGTTTCTGTTTTAAATTTATAATTCATCGTACGTCTTCATTTTCTCTCTTGATTGTTTACTTTGTATGCAGTTACTAACCTCAATTGTTTTGTTTTTAGATGTCGTGCACTTTATGCACCAAGCGGTGTATCCCCTGCATTTGTTCCTTGACGACAAACGACGCTTGTGATGCTTGCCGACAAGCACACAAGAAATGTTCGTTTGTTGTCCGCCCCTTCCGACCACAAGGCCAGAGGAGTTCCCGCCCAAGACACCCTTGCGAGGACTCCTTTGTGGTCGACGATGATGAAACTGTTTCCAAGCGTGAATGGCCGCCGGGCCCCCAAACAGGCCAACGGGAATGATTCCGGACGATTAGCCCTGTCCCCTCCAGTATCCATTTGTCCACTCCCCCTCCTAGGCCACCATCCGATGGTCACTTCACTCCTTGACCAGAGCGAAGTGATTATCCGGCCGATGGCGAGAGGACATTCGAGCTTGGGCTGATTGTCACCGATGGGATTCAAACGCCAAAGTAAGCTTTCTTTCTCCTCCTTATCACATTTCTCTTCACGCAATAATACTGACTTTTTTCCATTACTCATAGAACAAAACCCCCCGAATCCCCCCCGACATGACTCTCCCGTTCCTAGTTTGCCTCGCGAGCAAACCCCCCGGCAACCCACTCCAGGCCCAAGTGGCACCCGATGGTCTGAGGAATTATTCCGCGGTAAGAAGCCAAAGGTTCATTTCATTTTCACTTTCACTTTTGAGTTGAGTGAACTGACTCTTACTCCTTTTTTAGAACCCTCCCGAACCGCAGAGCCACCTATTCCTGGCCCAAGTCCATCGTCCCAACCACCTGAGGACGATACAACTCGTGAGCCAGAACCTGAGGTGGCTCCTACGCAATCCACGGAGGAACCTTATGGTAAGTCACCCCTTCTTTCTCTTCAATCCACATCCACTTTTCCTCATTTTTTCTTTGACTGTCTCCAGATCGTCCCGCCACTCCTCGCTCAAATATCATCATCAACGATATGCCCGTCGGATCCCCCCATCCCCCTCCCCCTCCCCCTTCTTCTTCACCGACTCCACCATCTTCCCCTCCACTCCTACCCCGGTTCCTTCCCAGGATCTCCCTCCCATTGCCCGCGAGAACCCAACCTCCTCCTCTCATTCCCACGAGGACGCTCTCCAGGAATTAACCAACCTGCGACCGACCCTAATGATTCCTCGAGCCATCGTCCACAAATTGATCAACCGAATCTTGTTGGAGAATCCTGCTTGCTCCACATGATTCCTTTCGTGGATGCAACTCATCGAAATGAGATGCACTGGGAATTCCGGGAGGAACTAAACTCCCTGCTTGCCCAGGCACTGGAGGCTTATCCAAAGGAGGACATCACCGGGATAGTCTCAAAACTCTTAAAAAAAGTTTAAAAAAAATGTCATTATTTCCTCTTTTTATTATTTGTAATACTTTCTTTTAAATAAATTATTTGTCTTCAATTATTGTTATGTTCAATTTCTATTACATTCTTTGTTCACGTAAAAATTATTTATTTCCTCCTTAGAGCAAAACCCTGATTGTGTGAGAATTATTTTTGAAAGTGCACCACCAAGAGTTTGAGTGAGTATTTGTTTGCATGAACCTCCTTTTCCCAAAATGCGCCAATAGTTGCCGTTACTGTCTCCTATATTTTCTTCTTCCATGGTTTAGAGCCATATCCATTCTTAACTGTAAAAAAGCGGGAGCTTCCCGCATGTCAGCAATCCACTCCAGATTTGTGAAACATGGCCTTTCCTATGGTCACACGCTATTAATCTTACTCATGTATTGCATTCTTTAAATTGTCTGGAACCTTCACAAGCGTAAGGATTGGCGTGTGACTTGTCAGGAGGCTTCACAGGCGTAAGGATTGGTGTGTGAATTGTTGGGAGCCTGCACAGGCATAAGGATTGGCGTGTGAATTGTTGGGAGCCTGCACAGGCGTAAGAATTTGTCAGCATTGTTGGCAACCTTCCCAAGCGTAAGGATTGGCGTGTGAATCGTTGGAAGCCTGCACAGGCATAAGGAATTTTTAGCATTTTTGGGACCCTTCACATGCATAAGGATTGGCGTGTGAATTGTTGGGAGCCTGCACAGGCGTAAGAATTGGCGTGTGAATTCTCGGGATCCTGCACAGGCCAATAAATTTTAAGCATTGTGGGGAACCTTCACAAGCGTAAGGATTGGCGTGTGTAGCGACGGCACCCCGCATAGGCGTAAGGAACTTTTAGCATTGTCGGAACCTGCACAAGCATAAGGATTCACGTGTGAAGCATTGGCTTCCTGGACAATAGAAACAAACCAGGACAGATATACGATGGCATGCCACCGTACATAATCCACTTCACCCCTTTTTCATGTGAGACACCCCATTTCCCTCACTTGAATCCATCCAATCCTGGTGTATATTGTCCTCTGCCTTACCCCACCATTACTTACCCAACACACATGCAAATCTCCTCATTCTTTGAATCGGCATGAGATTGTATTACCATCCCTGATTTGATAGCCTGCTCTCTCGCCAATCTCATAATAGCCATGGCTTTTTTGCCGCATTGTTTTTGCTAACCTGCTTGAGCATTGTGCAGACATACCCACTAGTGTCGTGCTTTTGTTGTCCTGTGCTGGATCAGTATAATGAGCAAATGTACTACTGGCCCACACTACCTGAATGAGCCCATGACATGCGGATAGATCAATCCAAAAATGCTCATTTGGGAAAATCAATTTTCCCCCTGTACACTGCTTTGATGCATCTCTTTGAATTTGGCCAGTCCGCTTATCAGCTTGAAACCACCATCCCGAAACATAGAGTGATGCATCCTTATCAACATGAGGTGCGTTTTTGAATCCATTCATGGTGAAAGTGAGTGCGGAAGCAAACTCGAATGCACCCTGATTTGCGGGCATATTGGCTTCATAGTTAACTTGATCAAAAGATGGAACCCCCAATGAATTGTAGAAATTGTGAATCTTCTCAAATAAATTATCCCCAACATATCGTAAGGATTGACCTAGAATGCAACCCACCGAGCTAAGATTGGCACCTCGGTTCCGCCATTCATCTTTTGCGTTTTCAATTTTCCCAACACTTCCATACAGACCAAATTGCTCATTCTTCGTGCTGCAATTGCGCCACCCAATTGCAAACATAAGTTCCTCAAGTAATGCTCCATTGGTTGCAATCGGGTCAGTGAATCTCTTTTCGCGAAATAAGAATTGTGATAATTCATCCCATTGATTGACCTCGACTTCACTCATTGTTGTGAATGGTCGGAATTCGACAAGGGCAATGAGTAATCCGGTTGAAGAGAAAATTGCCACACGGCCAAAGTGAATGCGTTTGATCTTATTGACATCCACAACCCTCTGAATTTCACTTGGGGTGATATTTGCTGATACTGGAATTGATATTTGTGCTGTTGGGCGAGAGGAGGAAAACAACCTATTCATTCGGGTCGTTTTGCGCTCATTTGTCTTTTGGGATCTGCTACTATTCCCAAGTGGTTGAGGGATCACTATGTGTTGAAGCACACAAGATATCAGATAATGCCAAGGAGCTTTCTTTGGCACACATCCTTTGACTTCCCTGTTGGAGCCCACATGACATTGGCACAATCTGAACCGACTAAAGCCAATGTTCTTCCGTGGGGCCCAATGAGGGTGCCACATAAATGTGGAAGCATATATACACTGAGATTAAGCGAGCAACTCACACTTTCCTTCCCCAGCCCAACGCTTTCTCGCGAGTTCCCTTTTATGCTCTTTTCCTTTTTTCGTGAATGGCGTGCTTTCAGCAGAAAATGAAATGAAACCGAATGATTACTGATTTATTAATATCACCTAAATTGAATTGCAGTTGATGAATCTTTTTTGATTGCAGCTAAAAAGAAAGATCACACCTGACCTTGGCAAATTTGTAATCTCAAATACCTGAACCTGAAAATTGCAGTGGATAGTGCATTATTCAATTTTACACATTGATGTTCCCATGCAATCACTTTCCAATCCAACCATTTGGAATATTGCAAGGACACGCAAATGCAATATGCATCCTTCTGCCGATCCCTAGCTATCCTAGTCCTCTTGAAAGACACAGGAACATTTGGCCTATTATGGGCTGGCGGGAAGTGATAAACGCTGTGGAACTCCTTTTAGTGTGGGATTGGATAAGGCAGTCCTTGAGGGGGAAATCACAGGTAAACGGTTTTGAATTGCTGAATGATCCTGTAACCAAGGGTGCTAAGGTGTATTAGCTTCCCCTCTGAATTTACTAAATAATCTCCCTATAGAGCTCACAAATCAATATTTAAAATTGTGGCTTTACAACTAGAGAAGACTTTCAGCAGTCTCTATCAGACCTACTCAATTGTTAGATAAGTAACTTTTAGGATTATTATATATATAAAAAATGGCTTAATACCACTATTTTATAGGTTAAAGGTAATATTTTAAATATAAATTTAAGTATTGATAATATATAATTATATAGATGTATGATATTTTAAACTATATGTGTTTATTTATATTTTTGGGTTAATTATTGATTATAACGCTCATTAACAATATAATATATAGAATATACTTGATAGAATACTATAATGTTTTTCTTTTATTATAGAAAGGTGGGTTTTTATATTTATTGATTTATTTTTTTTAAAGGATCTTATGACCAATATAGTTAATAATACTTATTTGATAGGAATATATATTCCTTAATGAATTCAGGATTTAATAATGACGAGGATAAGATGGCTATTAATATTAACCCTAATAATAATAAATTCTGGAAGTAGTACTCTATGACTACTACTAATATTTATTATGATAATACTATTTATGCAATATTAAACTCTTTCATTAATACTGTAAATATTTTCTTCTATCAATAATTTCTGACTACTAATATTTATTATGATAATACTATTTATTCCATATTAAACTCTTTCATTAATACTGTAAATATTTTCTTTTATCAATAATTTCTGACTACTAATATATGCTTCTGAGCTTTGCTACTGAGCTTTATAATTTTATTTTGCTAGTTATCCTACTAGGATAGGGATGGATGGATCCTTTAGATTGAGGATTAGATTTCCATTTAATGGGGAAATACTTCCATGAGCATGGGGAAAAATGAGGGAGAAAGGCCCTCTATTTATATTCTTTGGGCCCTTCATAGAGGCACTCAAAAACAGGGGACTTAGAAAAAATTTTACCTTGAGGTATTTTAGCTGGTGAGTGTTTTTGAAATGGTGTCATTTGATAAAGATATTGCACCATATGTTTGGATTATTGCATCATTCTGAACTTTGTTAATGTTTATGCACAGCCTTGAGCTATATTAGCTGGTGAGTAATTTTGAGATGGTGTCATTGGATCAAGATATTGCACCATATGTTTGGTATATTGCACCATATTTTAAAACTTTATTTTTAATTAATTAAACTTTAATATTATTGTGCACAGCCTTGAGGGAATTTAGCTGGTGAGTAACTTGGAGATGGTGTCATTTGGTAGAGATATTGCACCATATGTTTGGTAAATTGCATCATTTCCTGAGTGATTATGTAATCTGAGGTGTTTTTGATGGTGATTATTATGTTGGATGGTGTCATTTGACTTGATTATTTCACCATTTATTTGGTCAATTGCACCATTTTTCATTCTTTTGATTATGTAATCTTATTAAAGTTTATTTGGTGTTACTTTGGATATGAGTTGATTTAGTACAATTATTGTATCATTTGTTTGTATTATGTTTGGCCATTCATGGAATTCTTTCAAGCTTATATGGAGCTTTCTATGCATGAAGTTAATTAAGGTTTGATTCAGTTCCATCTTTTTATACAATGGATGTGTATTCATACTTTTTTAGTTGATATTATTACATAAAATCCATTTTGGTGACTGTAATTCTTAGTAATGTAATGTTTTTTGTGGCTTTAGCGTTTCTTTCTGTATTGAACTAAACTTTTTTTGTTTTTGTGAAGGCTATTTGTAAGCTATCCTGTATATATCCATATAGTTTAATCAACTTTTTAATTATTGAATTATGGAAATCTTGAGGTTATTTCTATACTGAATTCTAAAATCTTCCTTTATTCAATATTATCCATGTTACTATTTGACTTATGTGATTGTGAAAGTTTCTTTTGAGCTGATATATCCTAAATCGACAATTTAAGTTTTGATAATTTGAAATTTTCACCCTCAATGTGCTTGAAGCTGGCCCAGACAGGTATGGAATACCACATCCCCCTCTCCATTTAATGCTGTCCCCAGCATTCCCGGTGAAAGCACATTTAAACATTATTTTCTCATTTGATCATTATTTCATGATTTTGAGTTTCTCATATTTTCAGGACTTTTAAGTTTTCTTCATAGCTTTTCATCTTTGATTCTTGTTTATTTCTCCAATATTGAAATCAATGAGCTTCATTTGAGGCTCATGAAGATTTCTATGAATTTCAAAATTTTCAGTATTCAGGTATTGCAATTCCTTTGATCATTCAATATGTTGAGAGTTTGTTTATTTTTTCAATTAGTATTCTAGATTCATTTTCTCTTTGAATTTGACAAATAATCTGAAAGAAATTTTCTTATTTAATACTTATTTCCCCTTATTTATTGCTTTAAGGTTAGTCAATCCTGCCTTTTAATGTCATACAAGGACAGTCCTTTGTCATCATGAGAAAAGTATGCAGTTTAGGGTCATGCTTAGGACCCTCCTGAGTCCTATTTGTTGGATATAATGGTTCAGGGGCTATTTATTATTATTATCTGAATCCTTGTCTTGGATATTGATAAAAATGAATTTTTGAGATAATAAAAAGGTTTAATAAACTTTCTTTCTTCAAATTGGTATGATCTTGGAATTGTTCAATTGAAACTGAATTTTTAAATTCTGAGGGCTGCCTTCATTAGAATTCTTCTATGTTATTTTTTATGTATTTTTTTCATGTTTTAATGAATTTATTACTTAACTGTATTACTGGGGGTTGCAGCCCCCTCTCCTTTTTTTATTTATGTAAATCCTTTCTTTTGCGATTATTTTTTATGAATGGAGTGTTGATTTTTGGATGATTGTTTATTTATTATTACTGAAGCTTTTCTATTTATGTTGATTATTTTTTTGTTGAATCTTTTGCTGTCTATTTTTTATATATGAATACTATTTTTTCATATCTTTTAAGTATAAATTTTGAGTTGTGTATCCAATAATTATTTTTAGGGTAATATTGAGATATTTAAAATAAAGAATTCCAGTTTAAGGTCATAGTGGACCTGTTTCTTCAAGTTCCACTATAATTAATCCCAAAGTAAGGTTTAAAGTTTATGTGGTCATTAATATCCTCATAGAGTATCATATGAATAGAAATTAAGCATCAATTAAAATAAATAATAAATAAAGAAGTAATTTTCCAGTTTAAGGTCATGGAGGACCTGCTTGTTTTAAGATTCTACTATAATCAATCTTATAATAAAGTTCATAGCTTATGTGGTAATAAAGAGTTTTATAGATTATGATATAATTATCATTAAAAATCAAGTATTTATTAAAATGAATAATAAGTAGAGTAATAATTTGCCAGTTTTAGGTCATGGGGTACCTGCTTCTTTAAGGTTCTTCTATAAGTATTTGTTTTTTTGCAAATATTTGAAGAAGAAAATAACTAATTAATAAAAATATGTATTTTTTTTTTGTTTTTTTACTGATATCTTTTTCATATAATAAGATTTAGTTATGGTTATGCTATTACTATATGATTTATTTTGCATCATCTTTTTTTTATCAAAATAATAGAGGATTTTCATTCTAAGTTATAATTATTTTTCATTAATTAAAATATTATTATACTCCTATCAGTTTCATTGTCTCATTTGATTTCAAGTATGATATTATTCATATATAAACATAATTGTATATTATTTAATACATAATTTTTATTTATTTATTTACTTATGATAGATAAATCAAAAATAATAATAGAGAATAATAAGAGTTCTCCCTTTTTTTAAAAAAAAAGAAGGAAATTCTGACATGCATTACTATTGTTTGTAAATGATTAGAATTTTAGTATTATTATTTATTTTATTGTTCTTTTTTAATAGTAACAGTAAATTATAGTAAAGTGCATTGTTGTTATATGTTTATTTTAATTTCAATAAAAGGTTTTCTGACACATTTTTTATGTTGATTCTTATTGTATTCAGTTTTTTTTAATCAGGTCTATCAGTTTTACAGTACTGTAATGTACTGTACAGTACTTTTATTTTATATTGCTACAGTTTTTTTTTAATGATTCTATATGTATAGTTTTTATTGTAATTTGAATTGGTTGTGTAATGTTTTTTGTTTGCAATCGATATATATTTTTTTAATTTAATACAGTAGATAAGATTTACAGTACACTGTACTGTACTATACTGTACTTTGTACTTGATTTTAAATCGCGATTGTTTTTTTTTTTTAATGATTCTAAATTTTTTTTTTATAGTAGAGTACTGTACTGTACTGTATTTTATTTTAAAACCTGATCATTTATTTTACTTTCTTATATTTTTTTTCTTTGTTGATTTTTCTTAGTACAGTACAGTAGCATAACTGTACTGTACTCTTTGTTTTTAATCATGAATGTTATTTTTTTTTCATATTAGTTTTTTTATTTATTTAATCGCACCAGCATTTTTTTTAATTTAAATTTATAATAATATCTTTTTTTTTATTTAAATTATTAAATTTATATTTAATAATATATTTTTTTTATATTGTTATGTTTCTTCTAATTGTGATTTGAATCGTGTGAAGGGCTTTCTATATATTTTTTTTATTATGATCTTTTTTTTTTTTTTTACGACAGTAAATTAAAATAGGTGTGCAGTACAGTACAAACTGTTCTGTACTGTGTGTTTGTTATCAATCGCGACTATTTTTTTTTTTTAATCATAATTATATATTTTTTTATAAATAATTTATTCACCATCTCCGGTTTATTTATTGATTGTTTTATATATTTTGTTTTCTTTATCAACAGTACACCACTAACATCTACTGTAAGTCAAATCTTCTTCTTTTTTTTATATAATTAGTTTTATCGCATCGTTCTAAATATTTTTTTAGTTGATCATATAATGATATTAAAATTTTATTTTTAATATATATATATATATTCATAATTGTTTAATCACAGTATAGTGTATATACTGTTATGCATTGTAAGTTGTAAAGTCTACTATTACCTTAATTCCGAATTATTTTTTTTTTTTTAAAAAAAGATATTTCAATTTTTTTTTTTTTTTGTTTAGATTTGTTTATATTTATTTATATTTATTTATATTTATTTATATTTATTTATATTAATTTATATTAATTTATCTATGTTTGTTTATTTGTTTCTATTTATTCTTATTTGTTTAATTATTTTTTTTTGATTTGTTTGTATTTATTTGTATTAATTAATTTATTTTATTTTATTTCTATTTGTTTTTACTTATTTATATTTATTTATTTTTTTAATTGAATTTATATTTGTATGTATTTATATCAATTTATTTAATTTTAATTTGTTTATATTTGTTTATGTTTGTTAATGTTTATCAATCTGTATTTATATTGAATTGGTTGTTATTAGTATTTGTTGATATTTTTTATTTATTTATATTGATTTGTTTAATTGAAGTTTTATTTGTATTTATTTATATTCTTTTTATTTATTGATATGAAATTTAATTTAAGATAAAGGAAACTTCAAAATTAATCAAAAAGATAAATTATTAAATAAATTAAACCTTAAAATCAATTAAAGATTAATTAAAAATTAAATTAAACCTAAAAAAATGCAAGGGAATGACATTTAATGTTGCTTTTAGTGCTATGGAGGCCAAGTTGTGGGTGAGCCAAAGATTTTTTTCTTCAATATAAAAGGAGCAACTTTTCCAAGATTCTTCTCCAATTTCTCTTCCCATAATTATTTTATTTTAATTCTTTTTTTATTCATGAGGTTATTAATTTGAATATTATTTTAAGTTATTACTATTTTTATGAAGTGATATTAAGGAATAAAATATGTAGGGTCAACCTGGCCAGTTGCCTCTATGTATTTGTTTTTTAATTAACCTTGATAATATCTATAAAAATATATATTCAAGGTAAAAATGTTATTCTGAATATTATAACATTGAACCCATAAAGTTATTTATATTTATTCATCATTCAGGGACATATCCCTTTTACTATAGCTATTACTTTATTTATTTAATTTGATATTATAATGTCTCCATAACATTATTTTGATATAAATAAATAATATTATGAAATTGAAACAATAGTTTATTTAAAGTATTATTTATTGGGATTATATATCATTCCTCAGAATTTAATACTTTTACATTCTTGTATTATTAAGATCATAATACTATGATATGTCTAATATTAATTTATGAATTTATTTGTATCTTTTCTTTGAGTTTTTTTTAGCTGTATATCTTTTTAGATATTCATTTTCTTTTTAAAGCAAGGGGGGTTTATCAGTCTCTTTTTTTTATTAATTTTTTTAGAGAAATAAAAAATTAAAAACTTAAAAAATATTAAAAAACCAAAAAAAAACCTAAATTCAAAATCTGGTAACCCTTCCTTGTGAGTTGGGTTGTGTATTTTCTTGTGTGGGTGTGTATACTTCATTTATGTGTATGCTGTTTAATGTTTTGTTTGGACCTCCTTTTAATATTACTGTATACTAAAAGGACTGTTTTTTTTTCTTGGAAACCAATGGTTATTGAAGTTTTAGAGATATACCTAATCTTTTATTTTTACTCTTTGTGATTTTTATTATTATTATTATAATACTTATTTCAAATTTTCTGTTTATTTCTTTTGGATAGAAAATATTGACATCTTCAATTCAATATTAAAAGGTCATTATTATGAGAAAAGTGGCTTGCAGTTTAATGCCATGCTGGGCTTTTCATGTATTTGAAGTTCTTTTTTTATATTGATGTTTTAATTATAAATTATATTTGGAAAAATCAATTAACTAAAATTGAAATTGAGTTGCAGTTTAAGGCCATTCAGGGCCTGTTATATATAATTTTTCCTTGCATGTGTTGATTTTTTTGTTCTTTTGATTTAAAATAGAATAAGAGAAAGAGTAAGTAAATACTTTAATTGCAGTTTAAGGCCATGCTGGGCCTAATATGTATCATTGGTGTGTTTCTATGTTTTATTTATTGATTGAAATAAAAAAGTAAATTGAAAATTCATTAATATAAGAAAATTGGGTTGCAGTTTAAGGCCATGCTGGGCCAAATATGTATCATTGGTCCTTGCATGTGTTAATATATTTTTTTTTTGATGTCTTGATTTAAAATAGAATGAGAGAAAGAGTAATAAATAGCCGAATTGCAGTTTAAGGCCATGCTGGGCCTAATATGTATCATTGGTGTGTTTCTATGTTTGGTTTATTGATTGAAATAAAAAGTAAATTGAAAATTCATTAATATAAGAAAATTGGGTTGCAGTTTAAGGCCATGCTGGGCCAATTATGTATAATTGTTCCTTGCATGTGTTGATATATTCTTTTTATTTTTTTGGATGTCTTGATTTAAAATGGAATAATAGATAGATCAATAAATAGCTGAATTGCAGTTTAAGGCCATGCTGGGCCTATATGTACAATTGGACCTTGCATGTGTTAATATTTTTTTTATTTTGATTTCAAATAGAATAAGAGAAAGAGTAAGTAAATAGTTTAATTGCAGTTTAAGGCCATGCTGGGCCAATATGTATAATTTTTTATTATTATCACTATTATTATATATATTTATTCATATATATTGATACTTTTACATTGAAAAGATGAAACCAAAACCTTTATGTCAAAACTCTTTTTTTTTTTTTTTTTATATTTTCTTTTTTTATATATATTTTTATATATATTTTTTTATATTTTTTTTATATTTTTTTTATGTTTCTTTATATTTTTTACTAACACCCTTTATAAAATAGGAAATATATTGAAAATAATATAGTGAATTTATTGAAATATCATAGGAATATCTTCAGGTTTGTCCCTGAATTTAATTGTTGTTTCATAAAGCTTATTTTTGTGTTTAATATTTGAGTTTTCACTTTTTTCATTTATCATATGTCCTGTACAGTCATTACTTTGGATTAAATATTGATATTGCTGTTCCAACTGGTTTTTTAATCTCTGTCTTATTTTTTTATTCTTGGTCATCCAAAGCTAATTTCTATCTTCTTGACTGTGTTTATCCTTTGTTTTTTCTAACTTTTTTGTTTTAGTTTTACTCAATCCTTCATACCAATTGACATCCTGAGGTAAGAATTTATTTTCTTGACTTAAAACCTTAGTTGTTATATTACAATTAAAATTACTGAGAGGCTTCAGATTGATGTAGCCTTCCCAAGGAAATTCCTGTTCAGTAAGTAACCCTTTTGTTTCATCTTCTGTCTCTTTTGGCTCATTACAATCTTCAAGCTTTGAAAATCCACAAACTTCCATTCCTTTTGGTGGGTCTTCTCTCCATCCAACCTTTTGTGGTGAACAAATTGGTAAACAAAGTCTTCTACCATCTGGCTCTATGTAGCTGAATATTTCACCCTTCTGTTGAGAAAAGTCTAGTCTAATATTATTATCTGCAAGGAAAGGTCTTCCAAGTACTGTATGCATTGCTCCTCTTGCTACAAAAAGGTGTATATTTCTTTCCTCCCCAGTAACCATACTAATTGGAGTAAATTCTGCTAATCCAACTATTGAAGTACAATGCCCACCAATTCCCCTCAGGTTCATGTTAAGACATCTTGTTGTTAACCCTGCTTTTACTGCTATATCTTCTGGTATTATATTCAATTCAGAGCCTGTATAAACTAAAGCCATGATTTCATATCCTTGTTCTCCAACATGGACTTGCATAAATCCCAATGGGCAGGCATAATGTAATTTAGGTGCTTCATATTCTCCCAAATGATGATGTATAAGCTCCACTTGAATATCTTTTGTGTCAATTGAGTTTATTGAATTCTTTTCTTCATCTGACCAATTTTTTAATTGATTGATAAATTGAGGTGATATGGCCAAGATTTGTTCCAAGGTAAGGTTAATCTTCTGTTCTAAGACTTTATTTATAATTTGGATCATAATTTTTTGGATATCTTTCTTCTCTTCCTTAATAAGATTTTTATTGAGTTCAATTTTAGTTTGTTCTGTGATATTTTTAGTTTTATCATTTTGGCTTTTCTTAACAATTCCTTCCTCTTCATCTTGGGCTTTAGGCTTCTTGTATTTTGTTGGTATAATTGTCTTGTTTTCTGTTTTTGCATCATCCTCAATATATGCTCCAGGTATGTTTTGATTTTTCATGATAGGTGTTTCCACCTCTTTTGAATGTGATCTTATATTTTCTTGAATTGGGTTCTCTTGTCTTTCAGATCTTTTTTTAGTTCTTCTTAGCCCATAATTGCTTGAAAAGGGATCATTCACTGAAGATATTATAGGTGGTTGCCAATTTCCCCAATCTTCAACTTTAGCTATGGCTGCTTTAGCCTCTTCCTTCTTTAACTCTATAATATTTGGTTCTTCTATCTCTGGCTTTGAAGCTGTAGCTGATTTTTCCATTAATTTTTTTGTTAGTTCTGCCTGTTCCTTGGCAAATTCTCTGACTAATTCCCTAGGACATACTGAGCTTTCATATGGTATTCTTTGGAAATTTGGAAAAAGGATGGAATTTCCCTGTTTCCTTACAATTCTTTTCTCCATATCTTCATTGAAGTGTGAACACCTTTCTAATGTATGTATATTTTCAAAGCAATAATGACATCTCATTGGAGGCCTTGGAAATAATTGTGCAGGTTGATAAGGTATATGACTTGAAGAAACTGGTGGTAAGTTATCTCTTTGCTTGTAATTTTGATTAAAGGGCTGATAAATTTGCTTTTGTGGTTTATAGGACTCTGTTATTCCTTTAAGCTGCTCTAATACTTCTTTTAGTGGCTCTTTCTCTTTGAAAATCTCCCTTTGAGGTTGTGCCTTATTTGGTGTATTGACCTTTTTGGAAAGCTCCTTAACCTGTTTTAAGACCTCCCCTAAGGTATCTTCTTCAAATCTAACTTTCTCTTTTGGTTTAATATTAAATTCTTGTTGGGAAAATTCTTTTCCTTTAATTAAGAATTTGGCTTGCAAATCTTGTTCAATGTATCCTTTTAGAACTTTAAATTTTGGTATGATATATCCACCATCTCTGGCTTGCACCATTACTTTATCTTTTATCATTTCTCTGTAAATTGAACCTTGAACTTCTTGGGAGAGGCTAGCCAGAATTTCCTGATTGTGGTTCACTTCCCCTTCAATGTATTCATATCTTCTGAGATATGTGATGATTGATTCATATTCTCCAATGAATTTCCTATACTGAGTAATATTATTAATTCCACCTCTCTGCTGTGTTCTCTCAAAAAGAGAATTGATTGAGGAAATCCTGTATCTTCTTCCAGGCTCAACTGCTCCCCACTTTCTTATCATATCAATCTTTAGTTGCTCCCAATCACCACTCTCATATCCAGGCATTCCTTCAATATGGTAGCTTATTTCTTCATCTTCTGTCCAAAATACTATTTGTCTTGCTATGTCTCTTCCACTGGCACCTTCAATTTCAGCTATACTTTCTACTTTTTGAATGAATCTTTCTCCTTTATTTCCTTCAAACCAAAGGTTATAATCCTTGGCCTTTATTTTGACTATGGGTCTTATTTCTCTGGATAATTGTTGCTGTAATGGGCTTGGGTGAGTTGGTGTGGATACAAATACTCTTCTTGGAGCATTCTGTGATCTTTGTTCTGTTACCGGGGTAGAGGTTGCTCTAGGAACAGGTGTTGGTGATATTGGTGACTCTTCAGGTCTGACATGTCTTGGTAATGTGGATTCAATTGGACTACCTCCAGGGGTGAAGGTTGTTGACTGTTTTCTCTTTCCTTTCTTCTTACTTTGGGTTAACAATAAGTCCTGCATTTGCTTCATCAAGCTCTGTATCTGTACAGTTTGATCTTCTTCATCACTTTCCTCTGCATACTGTTCTTCCACAGTATCTTCAGGAAATGGTGGTAAATCAGATTTTGATGCCTGATTCATGTCTACTTGATAAACTATTCCTTCAATTTCCTTTTGGGAATATTTTTTCTTCTTTGATTCTTGAATGAGCTTGAAGAAAAACTTTCTTAATTCTTCTTTCTCTTCTTTCTCTGTTCTTGGGGTTGAAATCAGTAGTCTGTGATCTGTGGGTGTTTGATTTACAGGTGTCCTGTTTCCTTTAATAGGGTAATAATAATGGTATGATTGAATAGAAGATTTTGATGATGATGGTGGTGATTGTCTTGATTCAGTTCTACTTTCTGATTCCAGGCTGTTTAATCTTTATTATTATTATTATTATTATTATTATTATTATTATTATTATTATTATTATTATTATTATTATTATTATTATTATTATTATTATTATTATTATTATTATTATTATTATTATTATTATTATTATTATTATTATTATTATTATTATTATTCTTGAATGTTTAACTTGAGTATCTCTTGTATTTGAATGATTTTTTAATATTGATTGAGGGTTGAAGTAGTTGATTAGCCACTGTTGGGACACCAGATGTGGAGCTCCTTTTAGTGTGGGATTGGATAAGGCAGTCCTTGAGGGGTAAATCACAGGTAAACAGTTTTGAATTTCTGAATGATCCTGTAACCAAGGGTGCTAAGGTGTATTAGCTGCCCGTCTGAATTTACTAAATAATCTCCCTATAGAGCTCACAAATCAATATTTAAAATTGTGGCTTTACAACTAGAGAAGACTTTCAGCAGTCTCTATCAGACCTACTCAATTGTTAGATAAATAGCTTTTATGACTATTATATATATAGAAAATGGCTTAATACCACTATTCTATAGGTTAAAGGTAATATTTTAAATATAAATTTAAGTATTGATAATATATAATTATATAGATGTATGATATTTTAAACTATATGTGTTTATTTATATTTTTGGGTTAATTACTGATTATAAGGCTCATTAACAATATAATATATAGAATATACTTGATAGAATACTATAATGTTTTTCTTTTATTATAGAAGGGTGGGTTTGTATATTTATTGATTTATTTTTTTTAAGGGATCTTATGACCAATATAGTTAATAATACTTATTTGATAAGAATATATATTCCTTAATTAATTCAGGATTTAATAATGACAAGGATAAGATAGCTATTAATATTACCTCTAATAATAATATCTTCTTTGAGCAGTACTCTATGACTACTACTAATATTTATTATGATAATACTATTTATTCAATATTAAACTCTTTCATTAATACTGTAAATATTTTCTTTTATCAATAATTTCTGACTACTAATATATGCTTCTGAGCTTTGCTACTGAGCTTTATAGTTTTATTTTGCTAGTTATCCTACTAGGATAGGGATAGATGGATCCTTTAGATTGAGGATTAGATTTCCATTTAATGGGGAAATACTTCCATGAGCATGGGGGAAAATGAGGGAGAAAGGCCCCCTATTTATATTCTTTGGGCCCTCCATAGAGGCACTCAAAAGCAGGGGACTTAGAAAAAAATTTACCTTGAGGTATTTTAGCTGGTGAGTGTTTTTGAAATGGTGTCATTTGATAAAGATATTGCACCATATGTTTGGATTATTGCATCATTCTGAACTTTGTTGATGTTTTTGCACAGCCTTGAGCTATATTTTCTGGTGAGTAATTTTGAGATGGTGTCATTGGATCATGATATTGCACCATATGTTTGGTATATTGCACCATATTTTAAAACTTTATTTTTAATTAATTAAACTTTAATATTATTGTGCACAGCCTTGAGGGAATTTATCTGGTGAGTAACTTGGAGATGGTGTCACTTGGTAGAGATATTGCACCATATGTTTGGTAAATTGCATCATTTCCTGAGTGATTATGTAATCTGAGGTGTTTTTGATGGTGATTATTATGTTGGATGGTGTCATTTGACTTGATTATTGCACCATTTATTTGGTCAATTGCACCATTTTTCATTCTTTTGATTATGTAATCTTATTAAAGTTTATTTGGTGTTACTTTGGATATGAGTTGATTTAGTACAATTATTGTATCGTTTGTTTGTATTATGTTTGGCCATTCATGGAATTCTTTCAAGCTTATATGAAGCTTTCTATGCATGAAGTTAATTAAGGTTTGATTCAGTTCCATCTTTTTATACAATGGATGTGTATTCATACTTTTTTAGTTGATATTATTACATAAAATCCATTTTGGTGACTGTAATTCTTAGTAATGTAATGTTTTTTGTGGCTTTAGGGTTTCTTTTTGTATTAAACTAAAATTTTTTTGTTTTTGTGAAGGCTATTTGTAAGCTATCCTGTATATATCCATATAGTTTAATAAACTTTTTAATTATTGAATTATGGGAATCTTGAGGTTATTTCTATACTGAATGCTAAAATCTTCCTTTATTCAATATTATCCATGTTACTATTTGACTTATGTGATTGTGAAAGTTTCTTTTGAGCTGATATATCCTAAATTGACAATTTAAGTGTTGATATTTTGAAATTTTCACCCTCAATGTGCTTGAAGCTGGCCCAGACAGGTATGGAATACCACAACGCGACTTCCTGCAATGCCCCCGCGTGTGCTACTCGCGGGCACAATGCCTGACTCAGCTTGCGTCTTGTCGGAGTCTTTGCAATGATGTACGGAGGCATGCCGCTGTACAATTACTATTGGTACTCAGACTGTGGCATACGGGCAGTAGTAGGATAGGAAGTCATGATTATTAAATTCATAAATCACTTTGCAAAATTAAATTACAATCTATCTAGTATAAAGCTAATCTAAAACGGGTCAATCCTGGTTGTGAGTTTAGCTGACCTGGGTACCGTCAAGGTGACCTCATCACTTGAACCAAGACCGCGTTTCGCCACCCAGGCATCACCAAAGTCTAATACTAAGAATCGTGCAAATTCAAATCTAAGAGGTACAGTGGGGTTAAAAGACTCTGATGAGAAGAAACTTTTATTCAGTAAATTACATATATACTTATTAGTACGTAGCCACACTGGCTCCACTAGATTTTTACCCTCTGAAATTTTTGCGGAAATGTCAATTAGTGATAAAGCCCCTTTAACTGAGCTTGTTCTCCAGTCATCTGAGCATACCATCAAACCACGAACCCTCGCTGCACAGAATGCCGCTAATATACCATAGAAAATTTGATTTATTCTGAGATTCTTGTGACACGCCAAAAGATCTTTGATGGCCTCTTTTTTTTTGAGTTCGTGAGTTTGCCTTTGATGCCATTAACTTCAACCTTTGTATGTGCACGTACCATGTTGTACGCAATCATCAAATGGATCACTGTATCCATTAGATCCTCCAGGTTCTTGTGCGGCTTTGTGGATATCTCATTGTCAGCCCCACCACCTTCAATGCTGAGTTGGGTTGCACGTTGCTTCGATTTACTCAAGAAGGAGGCAAGGTATTCAACTGCCCCCCGTTCGAGTCCAAGAGGATCGGTCAAATTGGATGTTGGTGCAACATATGGTTTGGGTGCAATCACATCGTATGAGACTAAGCTAATGGATTCAAACGTAACATTTGCCCAAAAATGTTTAACTGGATTGGCGGGGTAAAGAAGGCTCTGAACCATTTTGAAGAAGGAGTGTTCAGATTTTGGGAGATTCTCTGGAGGTCTAGCTGATTCCTTCATCAATTTGAGATTCCAAATGTTGTGATCAAAAAACGCTTCTGTTTTGGTTGGCTTAAAAAAATCTAACCCTGTATATTGCAATTTATATCGCCAGTCAACAGCCAATAAACATGTATCATGCACAAAGATAAAACTCACCTGCCATCTCAAGGTCCTCCAGCCAGGCCGAGATTTTAAGCTCTTGGTTACTGATCACCTTAATACCAACGGGCAGGAATGTATGAGCATCTTTTGTTGGTAAATTGTCCCATTGATTTTTGTAAATACTATTGATATTGTCAAGCCCCCTTTTCCATGATTGTTGAGTAATATTGGAATGATAATTCAAAATGCCTGCAAACTCTTCCATGCGGGATAAAAATATTCCTTGAAAAGTAGCAGATGATGACCCTTCGGGCTCAGGGTCAGGAGCTATATCAGTCATATCTTGTCCCATTGTATCATGTTTAATTGTTTCCCTTTCTTGAAAGGCTTGAATATTCCGAGAGGCGGGAGGGGTTGCATCATGCATTGTTTCATTCGGTATCGGGGGGCTTTCAGTATGTGGAGCTTCATCATGGATTGTTTCATTGAGTATTGGGGGGGTTCAGTATGCGGAGGTTGATTATCAATATGGTCCCCTTCAACATTGATAATTTCATGACCTTGATCACAAGAATCGATTGTGGCTTCAAAGGTATGGCGTTTTTTGTTTGTTTTTTTGGTCGCATGTATATTTGGTCTTTTTCCTAATCCTTTGCCTGGAAATCCAATGACGACTCGAGATCCTTCAGGTAGAGATTCTCCCACCTCCACACCTGCCCATATATTGTAAGCAGCTATTTTTATCAACTTTGTTTTGAATTAGTAATGGACTTACGGTTCAAATCCATTTTGAGCAGGCTCATGGCTTCAGCAATCTTTTGACGCACATAATCAGGAATTTTACTATCATTTTGGATTTGTTTGAGCCTTGGGATTGTTTGAGAAATGTTGGAGACAAATTGCTCCTTGGATATAATTTCCACCTCCCCACTGAAAATTACATCATCTTGCCCATCATCTTCTGTCGGTGCACAAGGTTCAACAGTCTTTTCCTTCTCATAACTTTTAAAATTCGGTTTCTGAGAGCTTGGAGGCTGACCTGAAATAAAGGCTATGACACACACAATATCAGGTTTTGCGAGATTAGAAATATTCAAGATGGATGCATACTCACATTCTGGAAGAACTGGTGGATCTTGATTATCTTCATGAGACTGGGTCTCTACTTCAATTCCTCATTCACGACTACTGGCGATATCAGAGATTTCACTTCCACTCTCTGGGGCTGAAGTTGGTCGTTCATTGAATTCATGTGAATTTCCCGGGGTTTGGGCCATAGCGGAGGTATTTTATTAAGCAAATAGATGGTGACAAGTTGATTGATAACTTGTTTGAAGATATTTGAATAAAAAGATCCAAATTGAAGAAAAAAGGTGCAAGTAAAATAATCGCATTTGCAAAATGTGATTTGTCGCGAAATTGAAGGAGGCAATGTTTTGCAAATTATACCATATCATTCAAATGAAATCACTTCCCTGTGAGACATTGAATAAAGTTGACTAGTGAGAAACCTACTAAAGTCAAATTTTGAACTATTCAACGCTCATGAGGTAAGGACTAAGCAAAGTGTTCCATTTAAACGATATGAAATAAAATGGTTTTGTCAGCGAAACAGGAGACACAATTCTTGTCTTAAATAGTCCACTTATTAGGTTTTAATTTGTGAGTCTCATGATTTAAACCCTAACCACAACATTGTGAATATACTGAGCAATTTCCCCTTAGGTCCTGTTGGCAGAGAAGGCCACTCAGCATATTTCGGCGATTTTGTTCATCGTGTACGCCAACAAGCCACCGTACACTATGGATGTAGGACGGAAGCGTAAGGATAAGTCGTGTTGGGAGCATGTTGAGAGGCACTCCGCAAGCGTAAGGATAAGTGGTGTCGGGAGCATGTCGGGAGGGCACCACACAAGCATAAGGATAAGTGGTGTCGGGAGGGCACTACACAAGCGTAAGGATAAGTGGTGTCAGGAGGGCACTACACAAGCGTAACAATAAGTGGTGTCAGGAGCATGTCGGGAGTGCACTCCGCAAGCGTAAGTATGGTAAGCAGTGTCGGGAGGATGTCGGGAGGGCACTACACAAGCGTAAGGTTAAGTGGTGTCGGGAGAATGTCGGGAGAGTACTACACAAGCGTAAGGATAAGTGGTGTCGGGAGCATGTTGGGAGGGCAGTCCGCAAGCGTAAGGATAAGTGGTGTTGGGAGCATGTCGGGAGTGCACCACGTGAGCATAAAGATGGTAAGGGCGGGGGTGTGAAAGTGTAAGGAGTGGTGAGGACGGAGATGGGGGGGCAGTGTCGGAGTCTCATCTGGAGGGCGGTGCGGGCTTGTAAGCATGCGAAGCATCGGGGCGGATTAGGTGGGGATGCAGAAGCCAATGAGGTGAAATTACCCAAACATTGTGAATAGTGTTGAAATGGGTTTGGGCTTTGAGTGACATTCTCATGTGACACATGTGACAATTGACATTGTCTTGACGCTGACGTGACGTGACCCACTAAGTCCAGTGACTATAAAGTGACACTAACGCGACTGAAGCAAGATTTTATACTGACAGCGGTGTGACGTGAAGTCAATTGCCGACGATTGACGCGAGATTCACCCTGGTGAGGAATTGAAGTATTTTCAATTGAGTTCAATTGAAATTTCCAAATGTGCATGTGTATTACAGCAGTGAACTTTGATTTACATATGAGGTATCAATTATTACTGTATTGTACTGTACAATTCAATTGAATTACATATGTAAATTATAAGTATAATACATCATAAGGAATTAAAGGAAAAATAACTTGGAAAGATTAAATTTGGGGGGGAAAAGGAACTCCAGCTCTAAGGGGGAGCTAGACCTCCAAAATGCTTGCTGACAGGCATGTGGTGTCAAAATTCACGCAAAAGTTCATCACTTTTTGGCCTGGAATTGAGTTACAGGGTCTGTGGACTCAATTAATGACGACGTTATGATACCAACTGGGGTAGTTTTAGCTGTTGCCAAGAGGGTAAAACTACCCTTAAGATAAAACAATCATAGTAAAAAAGTTTCAACTGGTTTCTACGTCTATTACACACATTCTTACGTGTTTTGAAGGCTCTAGACCAGGTATTGCTATAGTAATGGCTGATTTAAGGGTCTAAAATGGCTAAACATGGCTCAAAATGGCTTAAACCAGCCCTTTTTTGTCTAAATCAGGGTTCAATGATGCCATAATTGGCTTTTCTGTTGTCAGACTGTTTTTCACGACTGACAAGGGTAAATTTTACTTTTGAAGTAAGAAAATTGATGGCTATAAAAGAATGTCTTCTTTGCCCCACTTTTCTCTTCATGTTAGAATCTTTTCCTTTTATAATTAGTTTAAACATTGTTAAACCAATCAATAAAAGATTCCAACCACCTTTCTTAAATGATTTTAAACCTTTTAACCACGTGAAAAAATCATTATAATCATTGTTTGTAACTCTTATAATCATTTTCACCCCTGAACCACCCCAAAAGTGAATTGAAGCATGTTTCATCACTGCAAAGTTTGTCACTTTGTTTCCAAATTCGCTCTGGTCAGTTTTGGGTGTGTTTTATCTTTAATATTCTTTTTAAAGACTTTGTTCTTTAATTAATTGCTTGCAGTTCTTTGCTCAATCAATTCCAATTGAAATTGCTCTTGAAGAAATTTCTTTTGTAGCCTTAAATATCTCTTGTAGAGTATTTTTGGATAAATTTTTATTGTTGGTAAAACAATAACTCTCTATAATATTATTGTGTTATACTAATAAAGTTATAAACAATAAAATTGGCGTGTTTTCTCTTAAAAATAATCTTTCTTACTATTTTTAATTGAATTTTACCTCATACAAATTTTGAGGACAGGAAAAGTACTTGATTTTTAATCAAAGTTTAATATCCACACCTTACAAAATAGAGCAGGGGTACCCAACTTTTTGGATCTGAAAGGATTCACTTAAGGTTTTCCACCTGTATTGGAGGATTTTCAACCTTATTCAAACTTTAAGATTAGACTTTGATCCAACATTAAAGTTTAAACTGGTTTTATCCCAAATTAGACAGGAATCTCAAGCTGCCAAAGGGTAAATTCCAATATGCAGGCTTGAATTCAAGGTTTTAAGAACTGTCAAAGCTCAATTAAGCTTAAAAATCTTAAATAAGCTTAAAACTTCAAGGTTTCAAGCATAAAAACCTTATCAAAAGTTAAGGTTTGGGTGTATTGATATTTTACGTGGAAAAATAGCAATAACTTCAAAAATTCATTGAAAATCCAATTCTTAATGGATTAGCTTGAAAATTTCACACAGCTTACAATTTAATATTATCTACATATAAAGTAGATTTTAAGTATCTTTTATAAATAAATTTCCTGGGTAATTATCCTGGAAATTTACTCTTTTAATTAAAGCTCAAAGAAAATTATAATTTCTTTAAAAATTAATCAAAATTGAGCTTTTGAGACTTCTGCTTGAAACTCTATTTTTAAGTTGTTCATGTGGTGAATATTAATATAAATAAGTTTATTTATATCAAAAACTTAAAATAATTAGTTTAAATGAGGATTAAAGCTACATGGAGTTAAGAATAACACTGATAACTTTAAATTGGAATTAAAAATAAGTTACCTTAAGTTAAGAACTTCATTTTTAGGCAGGGCTTTTCAGTTTTGACCAGAGCACGCCCTCTATATTCATTATGAATCATGAGAGCTGCTATGAATACATAAAAAGAGTCTTTTCATCACTGTTTTTGTCCATCACTCATTATTAATCCAATCATATTAGAAATTTAAACAGGTAAAGTTTTATTATATATAAAATCTTATTATTGAAGTAATTCTTAAGTTATTTTATTCTTTATTCATCAAAATTAAAGAATTTAAATCATAGAATTTAGATGATTGTTGTAATCACCAATAATATATCTTATCATAAAAAACTATCATCTTAAATATCTTTTAAAAATACACAAATTCCTCTTAGAAACTCTTTAATCTTAATTCTTATTAAAGAAAGTTGTTTTATCTTTAAAATTATTTATTTTTGGCGTGTTTTTAACTTATAATTGTTATTCAATATAATAACTGTTGTTGTTTGACTTCTTGTATTAAATAAATATTATAAGTAAGTTTTCTCTGAAATTCTATATCTTTTTTATCTAGTATTAGTTTTTTTATATAGAATTTTCATTCTATAAGAATTATTTCTGCACAGTGTTTGTTTAATCTTTTATAATTAATATTTATATTATTTATAAGTGTTTAATATTCATATTTTCCTCGTGTAATTGTCTAATTAAGAGCTTGACACTTCTTATTGTTATAACTGTCAGTGACTATAACAATAATAGAATAATTATAATTTATTATAATTATTATATTTTTTTATTATTATATTCTTATAATAATAATTAAATTCTGTTTTTATATAATTATTTATAATAATTATATTGAATTTGTGGTTGTAATATTTCATTATATTATATATTTTTACTGAGGACAGTCATCGTACTCTTGATTTTGCTACTATTATCAAGAGTTTCATAGACAAACCTTACAATATAGGTCTTTCTCTGTGTAGTATTTATCACTTTGAAAGGAAATGGCATTTTTCCAAATCCAACTGTCATTACTATACTTTTTGAATCTGGTTTCTCCAACATGGGCAGCTTTTTCTGCCATTTCTTTCTTTCATCTCAGTTTACCATATATTTTCATGGCCTCTGAATGCAGTATTGATTCTTGTTGTGATCCAGCAGTCTGGTACTTTTGGGAATCAACAAAGACGCCATCAATGTCATCAATTATCTCCCTGTGGTCATACTCTGCAACTCCTGAGAATCTTGGTCAATTTACCACTTCTGATAATTGTTTAAGCACTTGTTCCTCCGAGTAAGTGAGATTTTGAGCATCTTGGTTTATTGATTCTTATCTAAACCTTTTGTCCTGGTGTTCAGGTTCCTGGTTGTATTATTAATCCTCTTATTTTATTTTATGAGATGTATGGGTGATGGATTCATCACCCTGTATTTGGGAAAAGGATTTTCTTCTTCTTTCTCATAGAGGTAATCAATCTTTTTCCAACATAATCCTGCTTTTACTGGACATTTCTCAGATCCCTCCTTACAGCTTCTTCCTCTAATATTGAGTTCAACTTTCTGTTGTCTTTCTCAAATTCTTTTGACAATTTGGCCAGATTTGAGTTTAAGTATTTGATTACTGTTTCTTGGAAAGAATTTTCTTCCTCAAGTTTTTGCAATTAAGTCCTCATCTTTTGTGAGGTTCCATGTGTCCATTACGTGAATTGGCCCAATTCGACCCATTTAAATTTATCATTCACATGCTCATTGTTTTCGAGTTCATGGAATTAATTGTATTTTTAGTCATTAGTTCAGGATAAATTTACTCTGAGCTGTTAATAATATTTTTAGGTACAATTTTTTTTGATTTTGTGTATCTCTTTGACTAAGTCCATCAGTTTCTTCATCAAAGTGTCTGCTTCTTTCTTCCTCTGTTTGAAAGAAGTTTTTCTTTTTTCTTGGGCTCCTTGTTTCTTCTTGAAACTACCAGGGATTGTTTGTGAGCCTTGAATTAAGTTTCCCTTGGCTTTTAAGGCCTGGAAATTCTGGATTGTTGTGGGGAAGATGAGCCTTCTTCTTCTATATCTTGGGGTCCCTGAATCTGACTGGGCTCTTTCATGCGCCAAGATTTCTCTATGGCTTGTATGGCTTCCTGGTTCTCTTTCTTCTTGTCAGGATGAAACTATGAAAGAGTGGTAATGTAGGCTATTTACAACTCAAACTATGTTTGTGACACGGTAAAAAATGCTTTAAGAAGGTTTTGAGATGATTAAAAATAAATTTAAAGGGCTTTACTATAGTGGTTATAGTGGTGGTGAGCGCTGTTGAAAGCCCTGGGTGCAGCTTTATCTGTTGGGTTACAATAATAAAAGACTACAATAATTAAAGCTTATAATTATACCTGATTATTAACCAATAGTAAAACTGTTTTTGACAGTTTACTACGTAGGTTATTCAAGAGCAGGATGAGGAAAGGCTTTTGACTGTGAAAAGCCCTCCTTTTATCCTGAAATTGAGGTGGAAAAGCTACTAGACCTTTCCACGTAGAGGAAGTGAAGATTTTTCACTCTCTATGACAGGCTTGTGGTTTGCAAACAACCTGTATTGGGCTCAGATGTGGTTTTGAAACCACATCTGGGCAGTTTTCACCAATACAAGGTGAAAACTTTCATCTGGGGACCTCACAGCCTGATTCTGACGTGTATGACGCGTAGAATGCTGTACAGAAACTGTATGGGACCCCAGTATTGACTGACATATGAGGTATTGAAGTAAAAACATGCTTCTTCATCTATTTGACACCTCATATTCATGGTTATGGGATATTATCCCATGGTAAGGCTGTATGTGACAGCAGGTGGGATTTTGACCTTAAAATGGTCATAACTCTGTCAGTTTTTGAGATATCAAGCTCAAAATTGATTCATTGAATAGCTCTGTATGAGCTCTACACAATGGTACCCAACTTGACATGGTTATCATTAAATATGACAAAGTTATCCTATGTACAAGTATTTTTGTACATTGGCGTGGTCTGGGCAAAAGCTGTATTATGCTTGTTTGGCCAATAACTTCTGTTGTAGTTGAACTATGAGGAAATGGATGGCACCATCATATAGCCCTGATTTTGCTCTTTCCAAAAAGACCCCACTTTAAGTATCTCACACTAAAACTGTAAAAGTTAGATGAGAGGTGAATGTTTTGTTCACCCTTATTTGGTCTGAATTTGACCATAACTCAAGTAATGCTGGTGCTAGCTCAGTTTGGCTAGCACCATTAGATAGCCCTGGCTTAGAGCTTCATTTTGAATACCCATTTGATGGGGTTAAGCCTCTCCTTCTAGATTTTAGATGAGAGGTGAAAATTAAGGTTTATGCTCAGCAATAACTTTGAGCAGGAATAACTTTGTTATTTCTTGTCCTATGGTGATGGGACTTATATTTTCAGAAAGAGGTTAGTTTCCTCTTTCGTTTGATACATTTTGAGCTAATTTGGCTCAGCTCCTTGTTTTGGTGGTATTTTGGCTATACCATTGGTTTATGGTATTTTGGCTGTCATGCTTGTGCTCTGGTTTTGAGTCACAGGCTGACACTTCTAAAAACTTGATTTCTTTTTGGGATTCCAACCTTCCATTTCTTTCATGAGATTCATCCAAGCCATTTTCTTGAGAAAGATCTTCTGGGTTTTTGTTCCCACTTCTGCCCATGATGCTTCCATAATGAACATTTTGTTGTCCATTCTCCATGTAAAGAGGTTTTTCAGGAGTTTGTTAATTTTGAATGAGCTTTTCTGCATATTTCCAATCCCCTGGTTAGACTTCTGGGTTGAATTTGATATTGAACAAGCCTTTGGGAAGGAGTTCTCTTTTGGTAAGTCCTTTTCTGGTCATTAGTTCCAGTGATTGGCTGTCTTCTTGTCCAGTGTTCTTACTTATTTCTTGGGTATCCAATATTTCTAAGAATTGGAGCTGTCATGTTAACCATTTAAAAAGATCACAGACAAAAAAATGATGTATTATTCAAGGTTTATTTACCTTTGGCAGGCCCTTGTGCGAATGTATGAGCTGTACTCTTTGGAAGTTTGCCTTTATAGTTAAGATTGGGTAAATAACAGTTTTTTTTGTTTTGCAACTTGCTTTGGTGATCCGACTGGTTTTGTGGGCACTTTTCTGGGTTTCTTGGCCCTTGGTGCAGCTAATAGTGTAAAGTCCTTTGAGTTTATGGCCATGTCACCATGTCTTTTCTACTTTCCTTTGGCTCTTGTCAGTTGCTCTCTGTCTTCTGAGGCTGTCACAGATGGGTTTCCTTGTGACCAAGTCTCCAGTGGAATATAATCTTTTTCCACTTTTCACAGAAAAAACCTTTTTATATCAGTTTATGACCAAAAAATATTTTAATTTACTTCTACTTTTTTTTCTATTTTTGGGATTTTTTAAGAATTTTCAAGTTTTTATAATCACCCAGGCAAATCTCGCATCAATTGTTGGCGATTGACTTCACGTCAAGCAAACATCAAGCAGGATAAAATTCAAGCAAACATCGAGCACATGTCACACTCTGGTCTTACACCAAATCCTGTGACATCCACCAATATTGGTTCCCCTGTGCCTTCAACTGAGATTCCTCACCACCTGATCCTCCCTCAACCATCCAAAAGTTGGTAAAAATTACACAAGACCCACCTGTTTCCACACGCACACATCAAAGAGCTCCTTCAGCCAGTCTTGATGTAGAGGCAGGGGGTTTGACCTCACCAGGTCATCCATGAAAGGACTCCGCCTCTGTGGGATTTTCATTTTGCAGATGACACTGGTAGAGCCCGCCGCACAATACCGCGGTTGCATGAGTGTGTGCATCCACAGGGGCAGGTGCGTGTGCATAAGCAGGTGCATAAGCGCCGATTCCCCTTCCAAATTGATAATGGCGCAGTTGGACATTTTGCATGCTGTGATAGGGTAGTGTGTGGGAGATTTGATCATTGAAATTGGCTTATTCACACTGTACCCAAGGTCAAAATAGTAATTTCTTGTGGCAATGTGAAATAATGGGCTTTGCTTGTCACAATGGCATGTCTCTGTCACCAAATTCTGAGGAAGTTATTCCACTAGCAATATTTCTAATGCATCTTAGAGATTTGAATTTTTTTACACTAAATATCATGAAATAACGGTTTTATCATTAAAAGCAGTCCACAAGACATAAATTTGTTATCATACAATCCACAGTTACCTTCTATTTCTTCTTCAGATATAATCAATTTTCCATCATCAAAACCAACAGCTTTATATATATTGAGATGCAGCCAATCTGGAAAGAAATTCACATCAATCTTCAAAGTTTTTAATATTAGAAAGTTATTGTTCAGCATGCAAGATAGCTCAGAGACTTTAAAAATGCTATTAATAACACCAAAACATGGTGAGTTGCCCCTCAGAAAACATATCACAATGTTTCTGACATTTTTGGATTCAGTTGAAAATATATTGTTCCCAATATTAATGTTTGAAGCGGGAAAATAACAAGGTGAGACAATCCTTGAAGTGGGATGACTTGTGGATTGTATGGTAGTGTCTAAGCTGATCCATTCAACTATTTCCCTTTTGGAATGAAAATTCTGTAATTACTCAACCAGGAAATCATAATTTTCTTGGTCATGGCGGGATGGTTTGTTATGTTTTTGGTGATTGAGCAGGGCAGTTGGCTGTGATCCGCAAATTTGTTTCATTTCACATGGGACAGATGGAGACTTCAGGAGAACAGGAAGGTTGGAACATCGACTGATATTTTGAAGTAAGGTTTTATCTAAATCATCTATTCAGAATTGCAAGAAGTTAGTCTTATTCAGTTCATGTGTTTAATCAATCTGAATATATTGATCTTATTAATTTATGTACATATTTTGTTATTGGTTGGCATCTTTGCAAATACTCCAATCAAGCGCTCATAACCCCATGTGGCTGAGGCTTGTGCTGAGCCCCAACCTTGGAAGAGTTTGGGAATATTATTAGCAAAATGATGATTTGGTTTACTTTTCTGTTTTGGTAACAGGTGTTGATTGGAAAGGAGGAATCTTTTCCAATTTTCAGCAAATGCATTTGCATCATCCGTTGAAACAGTCCAACTTGTGGCAATGTTGACAGCACTAATCAAATGAAATGTATTCTTGGTTAGTTCATTTGCAAGTTCTTCTGATTGACCCATGTTTCTTTGTGTGTTGGAAGATTTGTGTTCATCTAACAAAATCTTTTTACTGAGAATTAAAAATGAAATATAAACCTTGTATAAGAGATCCCATTCAGCGGCTTTCAAACTACCATGAGAGGGGGAACTCATTTTGTGGGGTACTCTTGCCCATGACGAGGGAGTTATGGTTTCAGAGATGCTCCAGAGCCTCACCGTTTATCTGGTGATCACTCAGGGCACTGATATCCAATTAAGAGGGGATTTCAGAAGTGGGGATGTAATCCGCATCAAATGAAGGAATCTCCGCAGAACCACTAGATGGATGTTGCGTGTGAGGGGTGGGCGTTGGGAGGTTGGTTTTTTGGGTGGAAGTAGTGGGGAGTGACGCATTTATTATTTTTTCTGTGTCTCTTCTCAGGGAGCGGGCCTCTCTCAATGTGATTTTATCAAGAGAGCTGTTAGAGGTCATGGAATCTGAGTCTGAAATGTTGGTGTTATTGGATTTCCTGCGGGACCTGAAGTAAATTTTTGATTTGGACTCTGGAATGCACAATTTGAAAGTTGCATGATCCTTCAAAATTCCAAGTATTAAATTATGCATTATGTCAATATTAACCATTCTGGTTGCATCCAAATATGGAAGGTCTTCCAAAATTGAATATCGCACTCTATCCTCAGAAAAAATTGCTTGTCTTTGTTGTGGGGATGCCTGAAGCCATTTTGCAATGGTTGATTTATGATTTTTGTATGAGAGCATGTAGTGAAATTTAGGACCAATTTTTTCAATTTGAGCTTTGTGAATAGTCCAAAAATTACAAAAGTGGTTTCCTGAATGGGAAATAAATCGAGTAAGCTTGTGCAGTGCAACCACATCCGCAATGGCCATGAGAATGGCAACATGGATAAGGGATCCTGAAGGACCTGTTGAGGTGGGTGAGAAATGTTAACATTGCCATAGCTCTTTGAGCTCCTTCTTGAGTGGCATTAATAGGTAATTCAATTGGAGGGCAGTTGGCTCCTTTGGACCAGGGATGATTCCTGCAACATAGACATTCTCTGGCTTCAATCTTTCACTTGGGGGGAGATTAAGACAAATGAGCATTATAGGTCCAATGCTGGCGAACCGGGTTGACTTTCCATGTTCATTAAACCAGTACACATAGATGGAGAAGGCCAATGCACCAGGATTGGACATAAATGGGGGGTCGTGAATATTTCTAGTGCCAGTGAAGCATCTCCAGACCAATCCATCCCAGATGTCACATTTGGGGGAACCTTTGGGAGTTTGGAATTGTTAATGTTGATGCAGAATTTACATAATTCCAGCCCACTGGAGAAATCTGGAAAGCCAATGTTTGAATGGTTGATAAATGAAATTTTTTGTTGGTAAAACTCTTTGCTTTATGCTGGCTGTGATTTGGGTGCGGGGTTCAAATGAATAGATGAATTTTCCTAATGATTGTGTGCAAGAGGGATCATGATTATTTGGGTCATTATGGCGTTGACAGTGGGGTTGGTCAGTTGTGACTGATTCAGTAAGGCCATTAAGAAAGAAAAATTGAGGACAACAAATATAGTTTTAAATCACTGGCTCCAATTGGAGATGTTCAAATATGGTACTGAGATCTTGAGGTATATGGAATGCAGGAGTGGGGGGACCACCTGAGCTTGAGATACTGGACTTGATCAGAAGGTTCAGGGGGGTTGAGAATGCCTGAAGACCTGTGGGGTATATTATACCTTAATGATGGAATGGCATCCATGATCATTCCAAGGTCTTGTGGGGTAAGGTTTTGACTGCCACTGTATGGTTTCTGTGCAGTTGAATTGAGACCTTCTGGAGTGGAGAAAGTGCTTTGGCTCAGTTTTGAATAATCAGCTGGGAAGATTTTATCCAATAGAATTTGCAGGCACTCAGATCCTGATGCAGAAGTGGGGATGTTTGGAAGAGATTTTGGTGCAATACTTGATTTGAGCTTTTTAATGTGCTGTTTCTATTGGAAAGGTGTGAAGGCAACTCCCTGCCTATCACCCTCAGCAGAAGAGTGTGTTTGGGTTGAGAAGTGTTGACACATGCATATACCCATTGAGGAATAGAGGCCGGTTGTCATTGTTGCAGGAATCGTGAGTAAGGTTGGTTTGTGTATAAATATCTATGGTTGATGTGAAAGTGTTTGAGAGTGTTATCAATTGGAAAAAAAAATGAGCAATTATTTATGAAGGGGAAGATTATTTGAGCCAGATGAGGATTTTATCCCATTTGTAATGGTGGCTGAGCTGAAGTGGATAAAGTGTAACATGTCTCATCTGTATGGTGGAATTGGTTAGGAGTTTAATTGGGTAAAATGCCATACTGCTCAATGCTCATACATATTCTCTTTTATTTACACATGGTGATACTGCGGTTTTGAGCCTTGATTGGTGTTACATTAGGGATGTGTCAACATTGAATTGAGGGGATTAACATTCAAACCATATACACTGGCACACCATTGTACATGGTTTAAACCTTATTACAGACATAACAATATAACTCTATTACATAAGGGTTTGGAGTGGAGTTAAAGTCTTGGTATTTGGTTGGAGTGTAGTGGGCCTCTAATTGGTTCAAAGTTGATTTAGATTATCTTGCCTTTCTTGAGAAGTTGATGTCTCTTTTGTGGGTAAATCCTTCATGAATGTACCCTTATACAGATATAGAATTCTGGGGGATTTTGATGCATATATTGGAAATTTGGATTATTGACACAATGTGACAATGGGGATGGGGAAATCTTATTCAATCTAATTACTTATGGAGGATGGGTCCCCTCTGAGATCAAGGAAATATCACATTACATGCTGGTAGTCTGTGAAGTGTGGTTTCCGACAAAAGAAGAGGAGCTCAAAAATAGGCCAGGAAAATTCTCCCAAAAATTGTGTTGTGAAACTTCCACAAGAGACTTTGTTCCCACATCTAATACAATTTCTTTATTATACATTTTAAATAACTCTATTTTATCATAATACTGAGCTGTTTTATCAATTTGAAAACATTACTGTAGTTTTTTAGCCCTCATGTCATCTTCCAACCCACGTAAATACCATTCAGGTTCTGTTCATGACTCAGATAGTGAACCTAGCATACAATATGTTCAAAAAACACAGTCTCCAATGAGTCCCAACATTCCAGTCACAACACCTATTGCATCCTCAATTAATGTATCAGGTCTCAACATTGATGTGGGAAATGTGACTTCTCAAACTTCAAGCACTTGGTCCATTCCTAATATTTCTGTCACTCCAATTCCCCCAAATCCCACTAATACCCAAATGCCTGTGTCTGAGGGGCCAGGAAGCCTACCAGAAATCTCATCAAAGGCTAATCCACAATCCAAATTTCCATGAGACTTCCTCCTTAATCCTGGTCATAATCCAGTCGGGTCCCAGGCACCCTTTGGCAAAAGTAAACAGACAACCCTCAATATTCCATCAGGCTCTCAGGTTCATGTGGGCCATGAAAATCTGGTTGATTGTGGGTGGCAAAAAAGACCATTGGAAAATGCTAGTCAAAGTGGACTTTCAGAGGGAAACCAGGATTGACACTTCATCAAAGTAAGTCTATTGGATTTCGGAATATAAACTCTTTCAAAATCTGATATTTTTGTTTCATTGGTTAGATATGGCACCTAAAGGCAAGACAGTCCGATCTCAGGAGCCAATTGAAGATTTTGAGTATTACAAGTCTTTATCAATCTTTTTATGTGTGAACTGATAATTTGCATGGCAGGTGATGAACTTTATGCATCTTCACCTCTGGTTCATAAAGAAAAAGTCACTGGACTTCATCATCCATATGCCTCCAAACCAAGAATGGGTCATGCCAGTTCATCAAGAGAAAAAATTGTGGATGATGAGGATGAGAACATGTCTATGACTCAAAGTGAAACAAACGATGAACCAAGGGGGGATAATTTCATGGCCCATGAGCAGGGAACTCAGTCAAATAGAGAGTTCACCCAACCTCAAATGCCCCTTGCCCAGAGTATGCTCCATGAATTCAAGATTAGACAGGAAAGGAACCAGGCTTGCAAAGCTCCCAATATGGCAAAACATGCAAGCCAGAAGGAGCAACAAAGATGGCTGAAAGCAGAACTCCCAGAAAATGTCGATGAGATGAGATCAGCTGTACATGCCCATTTCCTGTTCTTACTCAAAGTAAGGGATAAGGATTTTTCCTCACTACCAGCACCACCCAGCACAGAAGAGCATGAAATTGCAATTCAAGTGGCTGGTCATCTTGAATATGTTCCTCAGAATGTTTTCAATTATCCATTGACACAAGTTCAGTCTCAGAGTTTCCAAAGCTACTGGGAAAATGAGCTCCACAAGTTAGGACTAAAGTGATTCACTTGGGACTGGGAGAGCTCATGGCAACATCCGTTCAACAAGTTGATGTCTATGGTGTTTTACCATACATTCCGTTTTGCACTTGTCAGCACTGAGTATCATCATTACTGTTGGAACAAGGATCATAATAACTATGGGTTGTGGCAGCTTTAATGGAGCAATATTTCACTTATTTGAAAAGAGATTGGAAGTCTATTCAAAAGGATGCAGAGTCTTTGGTAAAAAAGAAGGAGAATCAAAATCTCGGAAAGATTCATCAAAGGGTTAGTTACTGTATCTCTTCTTTATTGTGAAGCAGATCTGATGATGTGCAGACCTGTGAGCGCTGTTGTGAATAGTGTGATATAGCTAAATTTCCCATTCTAGCATCACAATTCAATGACCCTTGAGTATGCTCAGATACTGAGCAGGTAGTGGAAAATGGACGTCAAGTTTACCACAGAGTGGGATTATGCTGGTGCTCACACTTACTTAATTATTTTGTATTGAAAATTAATAGAGACATAAAGTTTCATAATCGGATTAAAAAAAGGGTAAAAACCATTGATAGATTACCGGAAATTAGATGAATAGATGATGGTGATATTCCTGAAGGGCTATTTTTTCAGGTATTTGATCAAGATTTTCTCAAAGGTTGTAGTCAGATCCAGACTATTGCCATCAAGATACTTGAAATGCCAGTTATTAGTGCAAATGCGGATGCTCTCCAATAAGTGAGTAAAATAAATGTAAAGCACAGCTATCAATCAAGGTTTTGTGAATTGATTGTGCAGGTTTAATACAATATGATTGTTATTTCTTAAATATGCAACAACTCGCTAAATTAGTTAGAATATAAACAATATCAATTGGAATGTATCACCATCTCCCTTATAAATTTTACTCTATTTCTAATTTTCACTGAGAAAATATTGAAGAAGTTTGATCCATCTCATGGTGTTCATAATTGTGGACCTGTGACAGGGTGAAAGGGAGTTGACATCCTTGTCAAACAGAAGTAAGCTAATATCTTGAAGGCTCACACAGTTAATGAGTTTTTCGTTTCTTGGACCTATTGGTGATTGTAATATGGGATTCCCATAAAGAAAGATTTAATAATAGTAATACAATCTGGGACAAAGGTGAGCTCAAAAGGTACCTTCCACATGTTGACCTCAACTGAATGGGGAGGGATATAGTGAATGACCTTCACAGCTTGTTGTTGGCCAATACTATGGAGTCAATCAACAGCCTGAGCCTCAATGGCTGAGTTCCAATTGGGCTCCTGGAAAGGTGGATGTCAGAGTCCAAAAATCAGGGTAGAATTTTGGGGTTCCCCTCACCATTAAATAGAAAATATTAGCACAAGTTATGTTGAGGCCAGTTCCAGCTATGGGAATGGATGCAATGAGTACTTCACATTCAGGATTATTGAAGAAGTTTTCCAGGGCCTTCCCCTGCGGGATAGAGTGGTGGGCAAGTGCAATACCAATTCTACCATAAAAAGAGGTTCAGATGGATTCAATTGGTAATGGATGCATATTATAATTAACTCACAAATCAGCAAATTGGGTGCATTGGGTGTAAAACACCAATTTGGTTGGACCACACTTTGATTGTTTGCTCTTCAGTAAGCTTTTGAGGAGGTGTGCAATTTTACTACTCATCATGCATGTCTCCACATCCACAAAGGTTTGGGTGATTGTTGAGGAGTTATCCTGAGTGCTCCTGCCCTCATGATCTCCTAAATCCGCATCCACCATTGTGTCAAGCATTATGTGATGGCTACAACATATTTGCAGCTTATTAATATTTCTGAAAAATTCTCCTGGTCCTTTGCTTTTGCATTATAGGAATCATTTGTATAATTTAGAATATTCTTTCTGCATTGTTGGGTTGAGTTGGGGAAGTTCATAGTGATGGCTAATAGTGTTGAGGGTTTGGTGCAGCGCAAGCTCAAATGGTGCTACCTTTGGAAAGACTATTCAGAATGAATGGTGACCAGTTATCTTGATCCGGGCTGTGGGGTTGGGTGATGAATGATATTATACCCAAAAGGTCATAAATGGTGTTGTGAATGGGCATGCCTGTTAAACATACTTGACGGGATGATAGGAGGCTATTAATGAAAGGTGTGTGGCAGTGTATTGATAACAAATATAACTATAAGATGGGGGAAGGTTCATTGAATATAATAGGTAATTTGAATTATTAAGAGATCAGACACTCACTGTGCTTCATTCAAAATTATACAATTCCAATTGATTTTAAAGATGCATGATGGAGAGGTATTGGTTTGTTCAAATTCTTGGGTTATAGTATTGTAAGAAGTGATGATGATATCACATCGTAAGATGTTGGCCTCAGATAATGATTGACGAGTGGGGCCATAGTATATTTTGGCTTGCAGTGCTCCAGCCTGAGCATGCATGGATATTTCAGATTGCCAGTTGGTGATTAAGCGAGGTGGGCAGATGATAATGGTGGGAGTGGAACATTGGAGGTTTGTAATTAGCTGCTCTTGGAGGTACCAATTAGTGCAATGGCCTGAATGGCTTTACCTAATCCCATATCATCCGTGAGGAGTCCTTCGAGAAGGGTATTGGTCCAAAGCAATTCAAATGAGCTGATAACCTTGTTTGTAATGTGGTTCCTGGAATTAAAAGTGGGTCCAAGGGGAGAGGTGGCCCAAAGGTTATGGGAAGATTGTACATTGGGGTTTTCTCAATCCCAGAGAAAAGCTTGTCCAGTTCTTTGATGAGGTAGGAGGGCGGTATTAACCATGTATTGGGGCGGGGTCATCATGGGAAGGTCTGATCCACTGGGTAATTGTATCAGTTCTTGCTTGGAAGACAAAGACAAGACAGTTGGATACAAGGAAGGAGTTGAGATTGAGGTGGGAGTTGTGGGAGTAAAGAGTTAACATTGACTATGAGAATGACAATCATATTCTTTAGGCATTTGAAGCTTGAATTCTTGTTTTCTAAAACTTTAAATTATGAAGAAAATGTTCTGATACCATGTGAATAATATCAAAGCTAGATTGGGATTCTGAGATGAGGAAGGTTCATCTGGATCATTCATAAAAACTCCCTCAACAAATAGTGTTGGAGTACGATTGGAGTGGCAGTTTTCAATCCATTCCCCACTAGGACCGCAGTGCATGAAGGTTTGTGGTGCCCCAAAGAATGGTATCAATGTTTCAGCAAGAGTTTCAGTGAGAGAGCCAATAGCATTCAGCTCTTAGGGGAGATATGAAAATAGATTATGTTGATTTTTCCATAGGATAATCCAAGAAGGCAAGTGGGAATTATCACCATTTAAGGTTATATCACTATTTATTTGAATACAAAGATTAATCATCCAAATTCAAAGTGGTTTTGAAGGGGTTCACATCATGGCTATTATGAATGATTTGGGGACAGTGGGAAATGATCTGATCAGGAATGATTAGCTCAAGGGAATAAAGAGCAAAAAGAGCAGGTGGTGGATATTATATGAGTGGCCGCAATGGGCCCAAAGGGGGATGGCCTGTGGTTACGTGCATGGTCATTTGGAACATGGGCCTCTTGGGGTTATAATTTTCATATCAAATTTGGGGCATATATTAAGGAAAGGTGAAAAGAATGTGGGTGCACCAATATTAATTCTGGATGCGCCATTTATTACCCAAGGTTTGGTGGTCCAAGGTTCACATTAACATATCCAAGATTGGGTGGGTTGTAGCAACTTCTTGTACAGTGGGATATTGGAGGCCTGGGGCCATGTTAGCTGGTGTGACAGAGAACAGGAAGTGGATCTTCCCCAGGTTAATTGGCATACAGTGAACTACTGGGCAATGGTGGTGGTGGAGAGGAAAATGTCACTGTGGGGATCTTTTTGTGTGGGAGGGTGAGGTATGTACGGTGGTGTGCCACCAAGCATGAGTTTTTTTGTGTGCAAAAATTCTTGTGGACTTACACATACTGGCATTGCAGGGAGAAATGTGTGAGTGTTGGCTGGAAGACAGGCGCCAAAAGATCCGCAGTGTGTGTGCAAATGTCCATGGTATGACCTGTGGTGGTGGGTCCCCGCTGGAAACAATCCAGCATCAAGGATTTGAATGGGTATGAGGCTGTAGATAATCTGCGCTAATGGGCCTCCGGTTTATGCCCAGTTGGGTGAAAAAATGCAGATGAGTGGGCCACCCACACAAAGGAGTTTTTGGTTGGAGGACAGATGGTAAAAGGTCCGGCATCCAGGTAAAAATTGCCTGCGTATGACTGTGTAGGGTGTATCTGAAAGTGTGTGGTGGCCCAGCAAGTTACAGGTGTGAAATTCATAAGCGGGCACAAGTCATAGTTTGCCCCGACCTTGGCACCAGAGTGAATCAACCATTTTTGTATGACCCAAATCATTCCTCATCCCAAAAGGCACCCCTTACCATAACTTGGAATACACCAGCATCTGTGTGGTAGTTAGGTGGAGCTCCCCAACCTTCATCAAATGGATGCATTTGAGAAATCAGATTCAATATCTTGGCTTGATTGCATGTTACATTCTTGTAAAGCATTTTCTCAGCACTGCAGCAAACATGAACACCACAGGTGTATGTACTAAAATGTTGGCTGATTGACAAATTAGGATGATATAATACTACTTCAGCATGCATCCATATTACCAATGGGTATCCCTTCCAATCCTTTGCATAGGTGTGGATCATGTGCCACATGCTCAGCTTGGTGATTCACTGGATTTTCACATGCCAGCTCAGCATGTCATTGTCAAAAGCTCACTATGGAAGCTTTCAGGAATTCCATGATGGGAGGACTTTTCACAATAGTTTATTGGAAAGCCCACTTATATCCACTTCACCAAAGCGTGTGATATGCCCAGACTGGCCAAAATGTCTTCCAATGTTGTGGAAAATGCTCAGAAGGAGTTCTTACAAAGAGGAAATAGAAATTTTTCAGCAGCAGTGCATTTGATATTTATATATCAATAGCTAAACAGCTGTGCAATTCAAATTTTAAGCCACTGAGCATTTCAATTATACCCTAAAGCAGACTTGCGCAATTGGTCAGCCAAATCTCATGCTGTATTCACTTTTCATACAGCCTCCTGACCCTTTTTTGAAACTGTATCACCCGGCCATAATGGTGGTATTCTTGCTGTGGTGAGTTGTGACTGAATGCACCATGTAATTTTCTGCATGGGGCATTTGTGGATTGCATGCACTTTGCATATTCAACAATGCCCTCACGAAAGCACTCCTAGCCAATTGGGTGGCTTTCTAAGGCAAAAAAGGTGATATGACTGAGTATGACAATTCCATCAATTGCAATACTTAGCCCAAACACCTTTGTTCCCCTGCCTCACATAGGCATTTCCCTTCTCATTTGCAGCATTAGATGCAACTGAGCTTTCATTTTTCCAACAGGGCTTGAAGCTCAGACCTTGGCAGGTGCTGCGACTGCTGTGATTGGCTCAGCTTCTCCCTGGTATAAAAGACCATCTTTGCCCAACATACCCTTCACTTTTTCCTAGCTCACCCACTCTTCTTGTGAATATTCCCCTTTGTGTTCCTCCATTTCAACTCATTTCTATTGCACCAAACTACCACTCCCCTCCCTCCCCTTTTGCGGTTTTTTGCAGATTATCCTTTCAGAAAGCCCCTTCTATCTACATTTTATGTCATCTTATCCATGTAACAGTTCCATCCATGTTATGTTCCGCTCTTAATAGTAAATTTTCATTATTACTTTCTTTCAGACTTTTCAAACCTCACTTCTAGAGTTTCAATAATTGAATTCCATTTTAATTTGTTAATTCATCATATGACTTCCTCTTTGATTGAAATTTAGCTTTCTATTCAGTTACTAACCTAAATTGTCTTGTTTTTAGATGTCATGCACTTTATGCACTAAGTGAAGTATACCCTTCATTGGCTCCTCCACGGCAACTGATGCTTGTGATGCTTGCCGACAAAGACACAAGAAGTGCTCATTTGTGGTGCAACCCTTCCAACCATGTGGCCAGAGAGTTTTGGGCCCAAGACACCCTTGTGAGGACTCCTTTGTGGTTGACAATGATGAAAGCATTCCTGAGAGGGAATGGACTCCACAAACCCAAGGTGTAAGACGGGAACGCTGCCGGACAATTAGCCCTGTGCCCTCAAGTATTTATTTTTCCACCCCTCCTCCAATGGTCACTTCACTCCTCAACTGCAGAGGAGTGATTACCCGGCTGATGAAGGATGGCAATGGCCAGAGGACATTTGAGCTTGGGCTGATTGTCACCATGTCTTGTCATTCATGGGACTCAAATGTCAAAGGAAGCTCTTATTTCTCCTCTCTGACTCATTTTTCTTCACAAAATCATACTAACTATTTTTCTTTAACCTTAGAACAAAGCCCACAAAATCCCCCACAACAAGAAACTCCCTTTCCTTGTATGCCTTGCAAGCAAACTCCAGGCCCAAGTGGCACCCAATGGCCGGAGAGCTTGCTCCGCAGTAAGCAGAAAACCATTCCTTTGCTAGATTCAACTTTTGACTCAATTGAACTGACTCCTTCCTCCTTTTGTAGAACCCTCCCAACACAATGAGCCACCTATTCAATCCTCCGAATCTCAAGTCGCATCACATGAGGACATTTCAGCTTGTGAGCCTGAACCTGAGGTGGCTCCAACACAATCCACAGAGGAACCTTTTGGTAATTCCCCACTTTACTTTTTTTACTCTTACCAACTTTCTCTTACCTCTCCTTCACCCATCTCCAGCTCATCCTGCTACTCCCCCCTCTGTCATTATCATTGACAATACACCTGTTGGATCCCCCCCTCCACTCCTACCCCAGTTTCTTCCCTGGAGATCCCTCCAATTTCCCCAAGCTCCAAAAAGCCTCCTCATTCCCACAATGAGGCTTGGCAGGAATTTACCAACTTGCGACCAACCCTAATACTTCCTCAAGTAATCATCCACGACTCGATCAACTGAATTGTGTTGGAGCATTGTCAATTGCTCCACATGATTCCCTTTGTGGATGCAACTCATCGAAATGAGATGCACCGGGGATTGCAGGAGGAACGAAACTCCCTCCTTTTCCAGGAATTGGAGGCTTATCCAAAGGATGACACCACCCAAATAGTCTCAATATTCCTTGAAAGATAAATAATAATAAAAAAATTGAATTCTTTTGACTGATTTTCTTTTGTAATACACTCTTTTGAATGAGTTAGTTGTAATCAATACATGATTTTTTGCATTTTTGTTATATTCATTTTTCATTTGAGAATTCCTTTTGCACCAATTGTGCAAATCACATATTGTGTGCCAATAATTTGTGTGAGTGCCCCACCAGATCTTTCAGTTAGTATTTCTTGCTTTTGCAGAAAATGCACAAATAGTCACCTTTACTTCCTCCTACATTCTCTGCTTCCATGGTTCTAAACCATATGAGATCTTAACTGTAAAAAACCTGGGGTTCCTTGCATGTGAGCAATTCACCAGAAATTCATGAGTCATTGGTATGGTCACATGCTATTAATCTTAGTTTCTGAAGGAGTTATGTGATGAATCAGGAGCCTGCACCAGAGTAAGGAATGGTTTGAATTGTTGGGAACCTGTACAGGTATAAGGATTTGTGTGTGAAGCATTGGTAGCATGCACTGGTGTAAGGAGTGGTTGGATTTTTCAGGAACCTGTACAAGTGTAAGGATTTTCACTTGAAGACTCAGAAGCCTGGACAGGAATAAGGATTTCCATGTGGAAATCTGGGATCCTGGACAGGTGTAAGGATTTGAGTGTGAAGAGTCGCCCTCCTGGCCAATTGCAAGGATTTGTGTGTGAAGAAGAGCAAGGAACCAGAAAAAGCGTAAGGATTGACATGTGAAGGACAGGGATAATGGGCATGCCAATGCCTCTGAATAACTGTGTGACTTCCGGGCCCTGTTTGTGACCATTAAGCATACAAGCATCATTGGGGGTAACTCTCAATTACTGGGATGACCAGCTGGTCCAATTATTGAAAACAAGTGAGAATAGCCTTAATAACCTCAACATATTCCCATGAAGGGTCAGATTCCAGAATATTTTCATGGTATGAGATCAGAAGTTCATCAGCATTACTAGTTCCTTCTAAATGTTCTTAACAAAGATTTGGCAAAGCTTACAGAACCACCAACCCCTGAATAAAGAAAAATGAAATTTGAAGCTGCTGGTCATTTGGGCTACTTGACAGCAGAGGCCTTGAATGAACCATCCAAAGAAATTCAATCACAAGCTTTCTGCAGTTATTGTCAAAATGAGCTTCATAAGCTTGGTCTTCAAAGATTCATATGGGATTGGGAAAGCTCATGGCAGCACCCATTCAATGAGCTCATGAAAATTATCTTTTATTGTACCTTCTGCCTTGCACTGGTCAGCACAGAATACCATCATTTTTGCTGGGATACAGATCACAGCACCCATGCAGTAGTTTCAAGATTAATGGAACAATAATTTTCATATTTGCAAAAGGAATGGAAGGCAATTTCATGAAATCCAGAACATGTGACCACAAAAAGGGAGAAGCAAAGGATATCAAAGATTTGGGAAAAGGTATGTATCTTTTTGATATTGGTAATTTAAAATGGGTCTGAATAATGAATTTGGTTATTACTTCTAGACATGCCAATCCCAAGAAGAGTGGTGTGATAATTCCAAATTCCCTCTTTTAGCCTCACAGTTTCATTATCCAAGAATTTGTTCAGATACTGAGGAATTTGAACAAGATGGGAAAATGTGTGTGAAAGATTGGGGTGGAATGGTGCTCAGATTTTTTCAATAAGTTGATTGAGATGATTGATAAATGTATTTCCATGGGATTCCACATAAAAAAAAGAAGCCCAAGTTTCTAAGCTGACTGCCTGCAATCAGAAGTGTTGATGAAGGTGATCTTCCAAAAAAGCTTTCCAAACAGGTCTTTAACCCTGAAGGGTTACACACTTTAATAAAACCAAATATAGAGGCCCTTGAAATGTTAGACATGCCAATTGTCAATTTAAATGGGGATGCATTTCAATAGCATATTATTGTATAGAGAGCTTTTAATAATTTATACTGTTTTATCTCGTGATTTTGACAGGGTTTTTTTATTTGGGAAGTATAAGATATTTCTTCACTGTACATATTGATGGAATTTTCATAGTTGGATGTTTAACATCTAGCACATTGAATGAATTGTATATACTTAATGCAATATTTCTCATTTTAATGGGATGACCTCAAGTTTTATAAAGTGGATAACGATTAGCAGGTTTGGGTGTCAAAAAAAAATTAATTAAAGGCCCCTGCCTATTAATCTTTAGTTTTAATACACAATTTTCCAAAAAATTACCTTCAACTTTGACACAGGTTAATCTAAAAACTTATTTTAACAATAATCAAATTTTTAGCATCTGACTTCATTTTTCATTTCCTTGTTGCTAATTTATGAAGCCCTTCATTTCCTAATTTAAGAATCTCAGATATTGTAAGGTGTGGATATGAAACATTGATTAAAAATCAAGTACTTTGCCTGTCCTCAAAATTTGTATAAGGTAAAAACCAATTAAAAATAGTATGGAATATTATTTTTAAGAGAAAACACACCAATATTATTGTTTATAACTTTATTAGTATAAAACAATAATATTATAAAAATTTATTGTTTTACCAACAATAAAAATTTATCCAAAAAATACTCTACAAGAGATATTTTAAGGCTACAAAAGAAATTTCTTCAAGAGAAATTTCAATTGGAATTAATTGAGCAAAGAACTGCAAGCAATTAATTAAAGAACAAAGTCTTTAAAAAGAATATTAAAGAGAAAACACGCCCAAAAGTGACCAGAGTGAATTTGGAAACAAAGTGACAAAGTTTACAGTGATGAAAGATGCTTTAATTCACTTTTGGGGTGGTTCAGGGGTAAAAATGATTATAAGAGTTACAAACAATGATTAGAATGATTCTTTCACGTGGTTAAAAGGATTGGAATGATTTAAAAATGGTGGTTGGAATCTTTGATTTATTGGTTTAACAGTGTTTAAACTAATTAATAAAAGGAAAAGATTCTAACATGAAGAGAAAAGTGGGGCAAAGAAGACATTCTTTTATAGCCATCAATTCTCTTACTCCAAAAGTAAAATTTACTCTTGTCAGTCGTGAAAAACAGTCTGACAACAGAAAAGCCAATTATGGCATCATTGAACCCTGGTTTAGACCAAAAAGGGCTGGTTTAAGCCATTTTTAGCCATTTTTGACCCTTAAATCAGCCATTACTATAGAAATACCAGGCCTAGAGCCTTCAAAACACGTCATAATGTGTGTCAGAAGCGTAGGAACCAGTTAAAACTGTTTTTACTATGATTGTTTTATCTTAAGGGTAGTTTTACCCTCTTGGCAACAGCTAAAACTACCCCAGTTGGTATCAAAACCTCATCATCAATTGAGTCCACAGACCCTGTAACTCAATTCCAGGCCAAAAGTGATGAACTTTTGCGTGAATTTTGACATCCCACGCCTGTCAGCAAGGATTTTGGGGGTCCAGCTCCCCCTAAGAGCTGGAGTTCCTTTCCCCCCCCCAAATTTAATCTTTCCAATTTATTTTTCCTTTAATTCCTCATCATGTATTATACTTATAATTTACATATGTAATTCAATTCAATTGTACAGTACAATACAGTAATAATTGACACCTCATATGTAAATCAAAGTTCACTTATGTAATACACGCGCACATTTTGACATTTCAATTGAATTCAATTGAAAATACTTCAATTCCTCATAACTTCTAAACTAAACACAACACCTCAACTTTAACACAAAAATTGATGGTTAACACCACATGTGGTGTGAATTAAATTAAGGTTTTGAGGATTTTCAACTTTTGTATTGAAAATACTAAAAACTTAATTTCAGCTTATTTAGAGTTGAGTTACAAGAATTTCACTCAGAGGTGACCCCACCTGATTTTTTATGAGGAATCCAATGGTGAAATAATTTTTATGTGTTTATTTATTGAATAAAAAGTTATAATAATCTTTATTTAGCTTTTTTCCAAATTTATTCATTTTTTCACAATTTTGTTAAAATTTTATTTTTACTTAATTTTTTCAAGGATAAATGAAATTTTATACATACAAAATTTAATGTATTTTTATTTTTAAATTGTAATTACTTTTTTATTTTTAATATAATTTTATATTAATATTTTGATTTTTTATTTTATTTTAATAATATAAATAAATTTATTTTATTTATATTAATATGTTATTTTTTATATTTGTGGTCTTTTGGGTATATGAAATTACCTCTAAGGCTCACATTCCCTCCCCCTAAAAAAGAATATTAGTTTGTAATATTTGTGTTTCTAGTGTGTCTGAATCTCCTGAGGAGTTTGGTAGCTTCTGGTATATCTTTTTCCTCTAACCATTCATCTTCACAAGTTGGGTCTCTGTACCTAACAAGGTATTCCCTTACTTTCTTGGTTCTTAATTTCCTTTCTTTAAGAACTTTGGTAATTTTCTTAGTACCAGATGTCTCAATAGGAGGTATAACTTGGGGAATCTTATTCCTCAAGGGGAATTTGTGAGCCTTAGAGGTAATTTCATATACCCAAAAGACCACAAATATAAAAAATAACATATTAATATAAATAAAAGAAATTTATTTATATTATTAAAATAAAAATCAAAATATAAATATAAAATTATATTAAAAATAAAAAATTAATTACATTTTAAAAATAAAAACACATCAAATTTTATAAGTATAAAATTACATTTATACTTGAAAAAATTAGGTAAAAATGAAATTTTAACAAAACTGTGAAAAAATAAATAAATTTGGAAAAAATTTAAATAAAAATTATTATAACTTTTTATCCAATAAATAAATACATAAAAATTATTTCACCATTGGATTCCTCATAAAAAATCAGGTGGGGTCACCCCTGAGTGAAATTCTTGTAACTCAACTCTAAATAAGCTTAAATTAAGTTTTTAGTATTTTCAATACAAAAGTTGAAAATCCTCAAAACCTTAATTTAATTCACACCACATGTGGTGTTAACCATCAATTTTTGTGTTAAAATTGAGGTGTTGTGTTTAGTTTAGAAGTTATGAGGAATTGAAGTATTTTCAATTGAATTCAATTGAAATGTCAAAATGTGCACGTGTATTACATAAGTGAACTTTGATTTACATATGAGGTGTCAATTATTACTGTATTGTACTGTACAATTGAATTGAATTACATATGTAAATTATAAGTATAATACATGATGAGGAATTAAAGGAAAAATAAATTGGAAAGATTAAATTTGGGGGGGAAAAGGAACTCCAGCTCTAAGGGGGAGCTAGACCCCCAAAATCCTTGCTGACAGGCGTGGGATGTCAAAATTCACGCAAAAGTTCATCACTTTTGGCCTGGAATTGAGTCACAGGGTCTGTGGACTCAATTGATGATGAGGTTTTGATACCAACTGGGATAGTTTTAGCTGTTGCCAAGAGGGTAAAACTACCCTTAAGATAAAACAATCATAATAAAAACAGTTTTAACTGGTTTTTACGCCTCTGACACACATTCTGACGTGTTTTGAAGGCTCTAGGCCTGGTATTTCTATAGTAATGGCTGATTTAAGGGTCTAAAATGGCTAAAAATGGCTAAAAATGGCTTAAACCAGCCCTTTTTGGTCTAAACCAGGGTTCAATGATGCCATAATTGGCTTTTCTGTTGTCAGACTGTCTTTCACGACTGACAAGAGTAAATTTTACTTTTGGAGTAAGAGAATTGATGGCTATAAAAGAATGTCTTTTTTGCCCCACTTTTCTGTTCATGTTAGAATCTTTTCCTTTTATTAATTAGTTTAAACACTGTTAAACCAATAAATCAAAGATTCCAACCACCATTTTTAAATCATTTTAATCCATTTAACCATGTTAAAAAATCATTATAATCATTGTTTGTAACTCTTATAATCATTTTTACCCCTGAACCACCCCAAAAGTGAATTAAAGCATCTTTCATCACTGTTAACTTTGTCACTTTGTTTCCAAATTCACTCTGGTCACTTTTGGGCGTGTTTTCTCTTTAATATTCTTTTTAAAGACTTTGTTCTTTAATTAATTGCTTTCAGTTCTTTGCTCAATTAATTCCAATTGAAATTGTTCTTGAAGAAATTTCTTTTGTAGCCTTAAAATATCTCTTGTAGAGTATTTTTTGGGATAAATTTTTATTGTTGGTAAAACAATAAATTTTTATAATATTATTGTTTTATACTAATAAAGTTATAAACAATAAATTAGGCGTGTTTTCTCTTAAAAATAATATTTCTTACTATTTTTAATTGAATTTTACCTTATACAAATTTTGAGGACGGGAAAAGTACTTGATTTTAATCAAAGTTTCATATCCACACCTTACAGAATTTCTCAGCATCACTAGATTTATATGGCTTTATCAAGCTTACTGGAAATGTAGGGTGCTTATTGCTAAGTTCTTCAGATAACTCTACTTCAACAGCATTTTCTCCATGGAGGGCCTTAATCACAAAAGGTCCTGCAAAGCAGTCTTTCAACTTTTTACATCCTTTGATGTTATTGAAGTTAGTGGTGGATACAAGAACTAGGTCCCCCACTTTGAAATCTGGAGTTGCATGTGATTTATCCCATTTGTCTTTAGCATATGCAAAAAAGTCCTCCATGCATCTTACTGCATTCTTTCTAGCTTTGTCTAGCATTCCTTTGAAGCTAGCAGCTGTGGGATGTATTTCAATTAAGTCTTTCCTCAAGGAATCTTGGGGTAACTTGGGATTCCATCCTTTTTCTAGAATAGCAGGAGTCTGATTGGTACTGGCATGGATTGATGTTTTATATGCTCATTCCAGTGCTGGCAACAGAGTACACCAATCATGGGTAAATTCATCACAATCTTTGAATTCAAGGCCACATGCACAAATTCTTCTCACCATGTCCTCTAAAGTTTGGATCATTATTTCAGCCAGGCCATCAGTTTGTGGGTGGTAAGCTGTAGAGAAAGACAGTTTAGTGCCAAACAATTGGTGAAGATTTGTCCATAGTGCTGAAGTGAATTTGGGATCTCTATCACTGATGATATTTGTGAATATCCCAGTCCATGACAATACTCTATTCCATATCAGAAGAGCTGTATCCATGGCTGTATCATCTTTGTGACATGGTAAAAAGATTGGAGTTTTACTGAATCTGTCCACAATTACTAGGCAAGCATTTTAGCTCCTGTCACCTCCTGGTGGTAGGCCAGTTACCCAATCCATATGGACAATTTCCCAAGGTCTGTTTGGTTCTTGGATTTTTATCATATTTCCAAGTCTTTTGCCTGTGGATTTATTTGCCTTTTGGCATCTGTCACAGGTTTTGCAATACTCTGCAACATCTTTCTGCCATATTGGCCACCATATGCAGGTCTTTACGTTTTCTCTTGTTCTGTCTTCAGATAGATGTCTTGAAAAGGGACTATCATGGCAGTCTTTCAGTACAAGATTGATTAATGACCTGTCTACAACTGGCGTTACACATGTGTGCTTGGTTCTGTGGTAAATTATACCATCCAGTAGGTGAAATCTTCCTTCATCATAAGATTTTCTCCATACTTCATCCAAGGCATGTATTAGAGAGTTGTCTTTACAGTCTTTGTTAAGTAATTGGCATAAGATGCTACAATTCTTATCGTGGGTGTAACTACTTCTGACTTCTTCAAAGAAGGTGGTGTTCAAGTCTGTAACACTTATTCCTTCTATTGGAATTTGTGGTGAAGCTTCTTCTGGCACATAAGCAGGATTATCAAGATTATTTGGTAATGGCCATCTGCTTAGTCCATCTGCATTCTTATGAATATTCCCATCCTTATGAACAATAGTCATATTGCCTCTGTATTCTTGTATGGATATTTGCCATCTGAGCATGTGTCTGTTGGGTGTTTTCATGTTCAAAAGTGATTTGACAGCTGTACAATCTGTTATCACTTCAAAAACACATCCCTGTAAAAAGTAGTTCAATTTTTCCAAGGCCCAGACAAGGCATAGACATTCCATCTGACTTGGTCCATATCTGGCTTCAGTTGGTTTGATTTTCCTGGATATGAAACATATGGGTCCTTCTACAGGTTTATCATGTATGATCTGAACTTGGTGAAGTGCAGCACCTAGTCCATCCCCTGATGCATCAATATACAGTTTGAAAGGCAGTTCAAAGTCTGGCATCAGTAAGAGTGGAGCAGTGGTCAATGCTTCTCTTAGAGACTCAAAATCTTTGACTCTGTCAACAGTCATTTCAAATACTGTGTCTTTGTCACACAATTTATATAGTGGTCTTGCTATGGATGCAAAATCTTTAATGTGTTGCCTGTAATATCCTGCAAAACCCAAGAATGACTGAATTTCCTTCTTATTCTGAGGCATGGGTTTCAACAATACTTCTGCAACTTTGTTTTTGTAAATTTCAAGGGACAAACCAGATACAACATGTCCTAGTGCTTTAAGTTCGTTAAATCCAAAATCACATTTCTTCAAGGAGATTTTCATGTTTACTGATTGAATTTTTGTCAAAACTCTTGATAATCTGTACATGTGCTCCTCCCAAGTCTTTGAACAGATAATAATGTCATCAATGTAAATGATTAACCATCCCTCTGAGAGTTCTTCAGGGAAGATTTCATTCATCATTCTTTGGAAGTGTGAAGGTGCATTTTTGATACCAAAGGGCATCCTTAAGTATTCATACACTCCACAATGAACAATAATTCTCAAGTATTTTCTTGCTCTTGGTGTTACCACATTTTGATGGAATCCTTTAAGGGCATCCACAGTGGTTATATACACTGCTTGAGATATTTGAGTAAGGGCAATTTGGATTTTTGGTATTGGGTATCTGTCTGGGACAGTGTAAGTTTTCAGAGCTCTAAAGTCCCCAACCATTCTGGATTTTCCATTATGCCACGCCACTATAACTGGTGTAGTTATTTCTACTTCCTCATTGTGGCCTACTTTTCTTATTACACCAAGGTCCAGAAGTTCTTTGATATGAACTTCTAGAGCTTCTCTTGATTTTGGACTTGCTGGATAAGCAGGTCTTCTTAAGAGTGGTGGATAAGGTCTCTCAATGTTAAGAATGATGTCAACTTCATGACCAGCAATTGCTCCCAGGGGTTCTTTGTCTGTAGAAAATGCTCCTCTGTGGTCATACAAAAGGGAATAAAGTTCATTTTCTTGTTTATCAGTCAGATGAAGGCTTATTTCAGCCTCATTTAACTGTTCAGAGTTGAATTTCTCTAACTCTAAGTTGACTGGTGATACTTTGTTTACTGTAATTTGTCTCTTAAATGGTAAAAAGGCAAATTTCTGGCGCTTATTGTCCCCAATTGTAAAGTATCTGTCTTTGTTATTATGTAAATCTATCCCATACATGATTAAATAGTCATTTCCCAATATAAAATGGGTACTAGAGCAATTTTCCATAACAACAAATTCAACTGTGATCCTTAAATTCCCATTTATGTGTGGGAATATGACATTGGTCTCAAAGATTCCTAATGCTTTCATTGGGTTACTTGCACTGTTGAATTTTATACCATCAATTGGTAACAATTGGTCTTCAAAATTTGGTACACAAGTCTTAAGAAAAGATTTTCCAACACAAGAGCAGAAGGCTCCTGGGTCAAGTAAAAGCTTGGTGGGCTTGTTGTCAATCACCACTTCTGTTATACAGAAATTACCAGCTGTATAACCTTTTCCTCTGTTTGGTTTTGGTTTCATAAGTTGTGCATCTTGAACTTTTGATAAATCAACTTGACCATTGCTCAATTGTGGTAAGTGGGAATAAGATTCCATGATGTCAAAAGTGGCATTAATATTTTCTATATCTTTTGAAGATTCAGAAAATATGGATGACTTATCATCTGAATTGTCTTCAATTATGTCTTCTTTTTCAACATCTGGTCCCTTTTCAATGTCAATTTCATTGATTTTCCCCCTTTTTGGACATGTATTGGCTAAATGGGTGGTACTTTGGCAAATATGGCATTTTCTGACTGTATCTGCAGATTTATATTTAATATTACTAGAATTTTCTTTGGGGTTTTTGTCCACAGAATCTTTCCAAGGTGTATTAAACCTTGTTTTGAGATTCACCCTACTAGAACCAATTTTGGTTCTGGTGGTTACTTCTTCTAGTATATTGATAATATCCTCTGCTGAAGATTGTTCAGTAGTCTTGCTTTTTACAGCATGCTCTAAGTCACCCCCACATTGTCTCAGAATTTTTCTATGGATCATAAATTCTGACATGTCAGGATATAATGCTGTTAATCTGTCCTTTTGTTGGCAAAACCATGGTAAAGCTTTGTCTTTATCAGCATTAAATTTGGCAGATTCAAAGGCTGTTTCAACTTTAAACCTCCAAGCATCATTTGCCCATTTGTTGATGATATGGCTTTTCCACCAAGTCCAACTCTGGTGTCCATGTGCTTGTCTTATTTTGATGTACCATCTGTGAGCTGATCTGGTAAACAAGGTGTTAAACCTGGCTGTTACCAATCTGTCTGGTAATTCAAAATCCTCTTTGATCATGTCAATACCTCTAATGAATTCCATATGGTCATACTCTCCTTCACCACTGAAGTGAGGCCATTCTTTAAGCTTTGGAACTTCTTTCAAGAGTGCTTGGCCTATTGATGGTTCCAAGTTATGAAAAGGAGTGGATAATTCATGTTTTAATTGTGAATTATCAGGATCCAATACTTGTGGATTTGGAATTCTTGTTCCCTCAATTTGATTTGGAGGTGTAGACATTCTTGGTAAGGTGTTCAGTAGCTGTTCAATGTCATTCATTTTACTGTTGCTACACCTTTGGGAATTTCTGTATTCATGTTGGAAGCTTTGTATTAAATTTATTACTTCAATTTTATACATGTCTTCCTTATGTGTAAGTTCTTGCCATAACTCTGTCTGTCTTGTATTATCAGCAGTGACTTGATTCAATTTCATTGATAATTTTGATACTTCTTCTTGTGAGGCATCAAAACACTTTTTCAAGGCAATGGTATATGTCTTTACTTCAGTAAATTAATTTGAAATGTCATCAAGGACTTTCTTGTTATCTGTCTTGATAATATTTATGGCTTGTTTAATTCTTGTTTCAATTATGTCATCAATATTGAATTTAGAATATTTATCTGTTAATTCTTTAATAATGGCAGATTGTTCATTTATTTTATTGTTAGAAGAATTATCATTATTGGAATTTTTAATTGTTCTTAAAACTTTTTCAAAACACATAAGTGTTTCATTAATTTGGCACAGACTCAGGTTGTTTGTTTTAATGTTGTTACAAATGGTTTCATTTTTAACAGAAAGATGTTTTTTCACGTCATTTATAGCATCATACAACTCTGGGATGGAATCAAATATATCAGAAATCATTTCTGGAATCTTAATCTGGCTTCCTCCTTCTTCTGTAATTCCATCATGGTTCTGGCCATCTGAAATACATTTTCCATGGCATCCTGCTGAATCTTTGGGATTCTGTAGCCCTGGCTATAAGGTTTTGGGGCTGGTGCCTTCCCTTTGCCCTTGTTTGGAACTTGTGGCTGTTTTTTCACGTTGGAATTGCTGGTGCTGGCCACTGGGGCTGTTTTTTGCACTGGTTTGGGTGGTGGAGGGTTGTTTTTCCTCCATTCTAGTGTCAACAGCATCATGTTTTTCTTCTCCATCAATGGATGCCATCCATTGAGCAATTTGCAAGTGTTGGGATGGCCCAGGAATTTTCTTACTGTCAGGTAAGAATTCATGCAATTCTTCCACAGGTCTGCAAGGATCTGGTACTCCTTGAATTGAAGTGCATTGTTGTATGCACTGTGGCTGGCTTTTTATATGTCCACAGAGGCTTGTTGTGGCGGTGTCAGCTCTTTTTGAAGGTAAAATAGTATTATCAGCTTCAGAATGACCCAATTTAGTTGTTTGGAAGTCATCAACTGACCCTTTTCCTTCTGTACCTGATTGGCCTCTGCCATAATCACATCTATTACCTTTTTGGGAGCTGCTTGAGGGGTTGTAGCTGACTCCTGACCTGGTTGAAGGCATAATTATGGTTAAAAAGGCTTAAAATAGTATTTTTACATCAAAAACTTACTATTGGCCAAATGTTTAGCTTTCTGAAGGGTATTACTTATGTCCAAGTTAATCAATTCAGAAGATATTGGTTCAGGTTGGTTATTTTGAGTCACAATAACAGTACTATTATGATCAGAATTAACAGTACTGGCAGGGATAATGCTGGTTACTGTTGAGGCTGTTTCGATGTTTTCTTGTCTTACCACATTGTCAGACACTAAAATTAATGAAAAAGCCAATTAATTAAGTAAACAAAAGGTTATTTCAAAAAAGAAATAAAAATATAAGCCTCACTTATAATATGAAAAAAATTATTTTTTTATGGATTTTGTGGATTATAAGTATTTTTTATATGTTTTTAAATTTTTCAATATAAGAAAAAAGATTTGAAAAGAGTAAAAAAAATATGTCACAGGTAAAATATCACGGCTGGGCCCCCGAATGTAAGGTGTGGATATGAAACTTTGATTAAAAATCAAGTACTTTTCCTGTCCTCAAAATTTGTATAAGGTAAAAACCAATTAAAAATAGTATGGAATATTATTTTTATAAGAAAACACGCCAAGTTTATTGTTGATAACTTTATTAGTATAAAAAAATAATATTATAAAAATTTATTGTTTTACAAACGATAAAAATTTATCCAAAAAATACTCTACAAGAGATATTTTAAGGCTACAAAAGAAATTTCTTCAAGAGCAATTTCAATTGGAATTAATTGAGCAAAGAACTGCAAGCAATTAATTAAAGAACAAAGTCTTTAAAAATAATATTAAAGAGAAACATGCCCAAAAGTGACCAGAGTGAATTTCGAAACAAAGTGACAAAGTTTACAGTGATGAAAGATGCTTTAATTCACTTTTGGGGTGGTTCAGGGGTAAAAATGATTATAAGAGTTAAAAACAATGATTATAATGATTTTTTCACATGGTTAAAAGGATTAGAATGATTGAAAAATGGTGGTTGGAATCTTTGATTGATTGGTTTAACAGTGTTTAAACTAATTAATAAAAGGAAAAGATTCTAACATGAAGAGAAAAGTGGGGCAAAGAAGACATTCTTTTATAGCCATCAATTCTCTTACTCCAAAAGTAAGATTTACTCTTGTCAGTCGTGAAAAACAGTCTGACAACAGAAAAGCCAATTATGGCATCATTGAACCCTGGTTTAGACCAAAAAGGGCTGGTTTAAGCCATTTTTGACCCTTAAATCAGCCATTACTATAGCAATACCAGGCCTAGAGCCTTCAAAACACGTCAGAATGTGTGTCAGAGGCGTAAAAACCAGTTAAAACTGTTTTTACTATGATTGTTTTATCTTAAGGGTAGTTTTACCCTCTTGGCAACAGCTAAAACTACCCCAGTTGGTATCAAAACCTCATCATCAATTGAGTCCACAGACCCTGTAACTCAATTCCAGGCCAAAAGTGATGAACTTTTAAGTGAATTTTGACATCCGACGCCTGTCAGTAAGGATTTTGGAGGTCTAGCTCCCCCTAAGAGCTGGAGTTCCTTTTCCCCCCCAAATTTAATCTTTCCAATTTATTTTTCCTTTAATTCCTCATCATGTATTATACTTATAATTTACATATGTAATTCAATTCAATTGTACAGTACAATACAGTAATAATTGACACCTCATATGTAAATCAAAGTTCACTTATGTAATACACGCGCACATTTTGACATTTCAATTGAATTCAATTGAAAATACTTCAATTCCTCATAACTTCTAAACTAAACACAACACCTCAATTTTAACACAAAAATTGATGGTTAACACCACATGTGGTGTGAATTAAACTAAGGTTTTGAGGATTTTCAACTTTTTGTATTGAAAATACAAAAAACTTAATTTAAGCTTATTTAGAGTTGAGTTACAAGAATTTCACTCAGAGGTGACCCCACCTGATTTTTTATGAGGAATCCAATGGTGAAATAATTTTTATGTGTTTATTTATTGAATAAAAAGCTATAATAATCTTTATTTAACTTTTTTCCAAATTTATTCATTTTTTCACAATTTTGTTAAAATTTTATTTTTACTTAATTTTTTCAAGTGGAAATGTAATTTTATACTTACAAAATTTAATGTATTTTTATTTTTAAATTGTAATTACTTTTTTATTTTTAATATAATTTTATATTTATATTTTGATTTTTCTTTTTATTTTAATAATATAAATAAATCTATTTTATTTATATTAATATGTTATTTTTTATATTTGTGGTCTTTTGGGTATATGAATTTACCTCTAAGGCTCACAGATATTACCAAAAAGTTGATGTATCCTGTCTGGATGGGTTATATTTGGGCTACACCAGCTGGTCTAAATTGAAATTTTCAGACTCTTTTGCTCTCTATTTAAAACACCTATAGCCCCTTACCTGCCAAGTAAAGATCCTTTTGAACATAAATGGCAATTTGAGGCCTGCTCCTTGGCTATGATTTGTTATTGATCCATATTTCTCTCAAACCTCATCTCCAGCTCTCCAAACTCATTTCAAAAAGACCACCTTTTGCCAAAAAGGTTTTTTATATTATTACTTATGCTTACTTCATTTTCTTCACAACTACCAATTCAGCATTTTGGTGATTGCAATTTCTTCAAAGCCATTTATTTCTCACCTGAACTATTTCAGCCATTTATAGTGTCTTAATTACCAAGTGAACATACTTTCAGACCTAATAACGATTGCAGCCCTGCCTATTGGCTATATTTTATTATTAGTTCATCCTTTTCCCAGACACCATCCTCCTATCTCAAAAATGATTTCAAAAAAACCACTTTTTTTGCACAATTTAATCTCTTAGCTTAGCTTATCACCTCTTCTTAGTTATTTTTCATCACAACCCCAATTCAGTTTTTTCTCTTTCTAAACTTCTTCCATCCCTTTCTCTAATAGTGGAAACAGCCCATCAATTTCTCAAAAAGGTAGTGTATTTGTCTTGATTGATTTTATGTTAGATACAGCAGCTACTCTAGATTGAAATTTTCGGAATTTTTTGCTCTTTTTTTCAAACAGCCCTAGTGTGTTAACTACTAAGTGAGCATACCTTTCCACTTAGAAAGAAACTGTAGTTCTGTTCATTGGTTACATTCTATTATTAATTCATCTTTTTCCCAGACACCGTCTTCCTATCTCAAAAAGGATTTCAAAAAAACCACTTTTTTTCCGAAATTTAATCTCTTAGCTTAGCTTATCACCTCTTCGTAGTTATTTTTCTTCACAACCCCAATTCAATTTTTTCTCTTCCTAAAATTCTTCCAGCCCTCTCTATGATAGTTGAAAAAGCCCAGCCATTTCTTAAAAAGGTAGTGTATTTGTCTTGATTGATTTTATGTTAGATACAGCAGCTAGTCTAGATTAAATTTTTCGGAATTTTTTGCTCTTTTTTCAAACAGCTCTAGTGTCTTCATTACCAATTAAACATAATTTTTAACATAGAAGGCCATTGTAGCCCTGCCTATTGGCTACATTTTTTTATTAATTCATATTTTTCCCAGACACAATCTTCATATCTCAAAAAGCATTTCAAAAAAACCACTTTCTTTCCAAAAATTCAGACTTTAAGAATATTATACTCTATTCTAGCTGTTAGTCCCATTTTGTTCAGAAACTCATTCATTTATTCTGGGTGGATTCTTTCCTGTGAAAGACTTGCTAAACCCATCTTTGGGGCTGTAAGACATTACCCAGAATAAAGCTGAATCCTTCCCTCATGTTAGGAATAGTAATACCAACTTGATAATTTTCGGAATTTTTTGTCTATTTTGTTCAAACAGCTCCAGTGCCTTACTCTTCAGCTGAGCATACTTTGGGACTTAAATACAGATTTTAGCCATGCATCTTTCCTTCAAATTCCAATTAATACACATCTTTCCTACATCCCTCCTTCATATCACAAAAGTATTTCTAAGAAAATGACTTTAGTTCAAAAATTGATCCCTCAACAAACTTCCTTTCTGTTACTTTTAAACTGTTAGTCCCATTCTTTTCATAAACTTATTCATTTATTCTGGGTGGATGCTTTCCTGTGAAAGAATTGCTAAACCCATTTTTGGGGCTGTAAGACATTACCCAGAATAAAGCTGAATCCTTCCCTCATGTTAGGAACAGTAATACTAACGTGATAATTTTCATAATTTTTTGTCTATTTCTTTCAAACAGCTCCAGTGCCTTACCCTTCATCTAAACATACTTTGGGACTTAAGTACCAATTGTAGCCCTGAACCTTGTTTTCAACGTTCAATTAATACCCATCTTCCCTATATTTCCCCTTCATAGCTTAAAGGTATTTCTAAAAAAACAACTTTTTTCGAGAATTGTCCCTTCCTTAGAGCTATGGCCGGAAAGCAAAGAGCAGGTAGATATCATGGAAAAGGAAAGAGCCCTTCTCAATCTTGGCACAAATCTCAACTTCTTCACAAAAAAACTAGGTTGTTCAATTTTAAATCATTATTTTAGATCTTGTCAATTTTATATTGAAAGTTTTTTCAACCCAGTTCCTCCTAATGAGCTTGAAAGAAAAGAATTGAGATCCATTTTTGTAGAAAAAACCCCTGTTCTTAGAGATTTCATTAAAAACTAATATCATTGTATTAATTCAGGCCTCACAATACTTTATTATAAATCAATCTCTCCTTCCTCAGATCAAGTCGTTTCTATAATTAATTTCATTCCATTGAGAGAAATTACTGATAATGAGAAAGAAAAATTAAATTTTGTCTCTCAGTTTTTAATTGAATACATCCCTTTCTTATCAAAGCTTCAAGAATCAGGGAATAAAATCACTGGTTCTATGTTTGCTATTGGTTGGCGTCCTCCAAGACTTGGTCAAGTAACCATTGGCCACTATATCTATTCTTCTAACATTTCAAAAGATATTCCAATGTATAATCACTTAAGCAACAAAATTCCTGAAGTGGCCAAAATTCTCAAGCAATTTCTCCAAAACCTCTCTTCAACAATCTTCAAAGAGAATAACAAAGATCTGACTGAAGTTGGCATTCCTGCTTTTGAAATATTGGATTTTTGTGATTCTGAAAATGAATCCTTCTCAAATCAATTAACATATACAATCAATAATTTTTCTAACTTTCCACATTGTGATAAAACTGACCATTGTGAATTTGCTTATTTTCTCTCTATTCCAATCTCCAAAGAAAATGGTACTATTCTTTTCAATAACTATGATCTTTTTAATGAATTTTTTATTTTTCCAGCCTATTCAATAAATCTCAACTTAACAGGGAGACAACCAGGAATTGTTCAAATGGTGTGGAAAGCAAAAAGTGTTCACCATTTTACACTTTATCCAGAAGGTGGATCCTCTGATTTTTTACAAGATTATCAATGTCATTACAAATTTCTAGAAAGACTTACAACATCTTCAAAAAATTAGATGAGCAGAAAATATCTAATTTTAGTGTAGATGATCACACCAAGATTGTAACTAGATTAGCCTCCACTTCAAAATAGTATTTCATTTTAACAATATCTTCCTATGAAATTACTTTCTTATTTGAAATACATAAATTAGATACCCAATCAAATAATTAGAAAATTAGTGAAAGGATTAAAAATTAATAAATTAATTTCAAAATTAATAAGTTAATTATAAAATTAATAAGATATTTGGAAAATTAATGAATTAATTCTAAAATTAAGAAATTGATTAGAAAATTAATAAATTAATTATAAAATTGATAAATTAACTATAAACTGATAAATTAATTATAAAATTAATAAATGAATTATAAAATCAATAAATAAATTATAAAATTAATAAATTAATTATAAAATTAATAAATTAATTATAAAATTAATAAGTTAATTTTAAAATTGATAAATTAACTACCAAATTAATAAATTAATTATGAAATTAATAAATCAATTATACAATCAAAGAATTAATTATGAAATTAATATATTAATTATCAAATTGATAAATTAATTCGAAAATTCATAAAACAATTATAAAATCAATAAAATAATTCTAAAATTAATAAAATAATTATAAAATTAATGAATTAATGATAAAATTAATGAATTCATTATGAAATTAATAAATTAATTATAAAATTAATAAACTAATTATAAAATTAATACATTAATTATAAAATTACTAAATTAATTGTAAAATTAATAAATGAATTATAAAATTAATCAATTGATCATAAAATCAATAAATTAATTATGAAATTGATAAATTAATTATAAAATTAATAAATTAATTATGAAATTAATAAATTAATTATAAAATTAATCAATTAATTATAAAATTAATTAATTAATTATAAAATTAATTAATTAATTATAAAATTAATTAATTAATTATAAAATTAATTAATTAATTATAAAATTAATTAATTAATTATAAGATTAAGGAATTGATTATAAAATTAATAAATTAATTATAAAGTTAATTAATTAATTATAAGATTAAGGAATTAATTATAAAATTAATATATCAATTATAAAATTAATAAATTAATCATAAAATTAATAAATCAATCATAAAATTAATAAATTAATTATAAAATTAAAAAATTAATTATAAAATTGATAAATTAATTATAAAATTAATAAATTAATTATAAAATTAATAAATTAATTATAAGATTAATAAATTAATTATAAAATTGATAGATTAATTATAAAATTAATAAATTAATTATAAAATTAATAAATTAATTAGAAAATTAATAAATTAATTACAAAATTCATAAATTCATTAAAAAATTCATAAATTAATTATAAAATTAATAAATTCATTATAAAGCTAATAAATTAATTACAAAATTAATAAATTAATTATAAAATTAATAAATTAATTATAAAATCAATAAACTAATTACAAAATTAATAAATCAATCATAAATTTAATAAATCAATCATAAAATTAATAAATCAATCATAAAATTAATAAATTAATTATAAAATTAATAAATTAATTATAAAATTAATAAATTAATTATAAAATTAATAAATTAATTATAAAATTAATAAATTAATTATAAAATTAATAAATTAATTATAAAATTAATAAATTAATTATAAAATTAATAAATCAATTATAAAATTAATAAATTAATTATAAAATTAATAAATTAATTATAAAATTAATAAATCAATTATAAAATTAATAAATTAATTATAAAATTAATAAATCAATTATAAAATTAATAAATTAATTATAAAATTAATAAATTAATTATAAAATTAATAAATTAATTATAAAATTAATAAATTAATTATAAAATTAATAAATTAATTATAAAATTAATAAATCAATTATAAAACTAATAAATTAATTATAAAATTAATAAATTAATTATAAAATTAATAAATTAATTATAAAATTAATAAATTAATTATAAAATTAATAAATTAATTATAAAATTAATAAATTAATTATAAAATTAATAAATTAATTATAAAATTAATAAATTAATTATAAAATTAATAAATTAATTATAAAATTAATAAATTAATTATAAAATTAATAAATTAATTATAAAATTAATAAATCAATTATAAAATTAATAAATTAATTATAAAATTAATAAATCAATTATAAAATTAATAAATTAATTATAAAATTAATAAATTAATTATAAAATTAATAAATTAATTATAAAATTAATAAATTAATTATAAAATTAATAAATTAATTATAAAATTAATAAATTAATTATAAAATTAATAAATTAATTATAAAATTAATAAATTAATTATAAAATTAATAAATTAATTATAAAATTAATAAATTAATTATAAAATTAATAAATTAATTATAAAATTAATAAATTAATTATAAAATTAATAAATTAATTATAAAATTAATAAATTAATTATAAAATTAATAAATTAATTATAAAATTAATAAATTAATTATAAAATTAATAAATTAATTATAAAATTAATAAATTAATTATAAAATTAATAAATTAATTATAAAATTAATAAATTAATTATAAAATTAATAAATTAATTATAAAATTAATAAATTAATTATAAAATTAATAAATTAATTATAAAATTAATAAATTAATTATAAAATTAATAAATTAATTATAAAATTAGTAAATTAATTATAATTTTAATAAATTAATTATAAAATTAATAAATTAATTATAAAATTAATAAATCAATTATAAAATTAATAAATCAATTATAAAATTAATAAATTAATTATAAAATTAATAAATTAATTATAAAATTAGTAAATTAATTATAAAATTAATAAATTAATTATAAAATTAATAAATTAATTATAAAATTAATAAATTAATTATAAAATTAATAAATTAATTATAAAATTAATAAATTAATTATAAAATTAATAAATTAATTATAAAATTAATAAATTAATTATAAAATTAATAAATTAATTATAAAATTAATAAATTAATTATAAAATTAATAAATTAATTATAAAATTAATAAATTAATTATAAAATTAATAAATTAATTATAAAATTAATAAATTAATTATAAAATTAATAAATTAATTATAAAATTAATAAATTAATTATAAAATTAATAAATTAATTATAAAATTAATAAATTAATTATAAAACTAATAAATTAATTATAAAATTAATAAATTAATTATAAAATTAATAAATTAATTATAAAATTAATAAATTAATTATAAAATTAATAAATTAATTATAAAATTAATAAATTAATTATAAAATTAATAAATTAATTATAAAATTAATAAATTAATTATAAAATTAATAAATTAATTATAAAATTAATAAATTAATTATAAAATTAATAAATTAATTATAAAATTAATAAATTAATTATAAAATTAATAAATTAATTATAAAATTAATAAATTAATTATAAAATTAATAAATTAATTATAAAATTAATAAATCAATTATAAAATTAATAAATTAATTATAAAATTAATAAATTAATTATAAAATTAATAAATTAATTATAAAATTAATAAATTAATTATAAAATTAATAAATTAATTATAAAATTAATAAATTAATTATAAAATTAATAAATTAATTATAAAATTAATAAATTAATTATAAAATTAATAAATTAATTATAAAATTAATAAATTAATTATAAAATTAATAAATTAATTATAAAATTAATAAATTAATTATAAAATTAATAAATTAATTATAAAATTAATAAATTAATTATAAAATTAATAAATTAATTATAAAATTAATAAATTAATTATAAAATTAATAAATTAATTATAAAATTAATAAATTAATTATAAAATTAATAAATTAATTATAAAATTAATAAATTAATTATAAAATTAATAAATTAATTATAAAATTAATAAATTAATTATAAAATTAATAAATTAATTATAAAATTAATAAATTAATTATAAAATTAATAAATTAATTATAAAATTAATAAATTAATTATAAAATTAATAAATTAATTATAAAATTAGTAAATTAATTATAAAATTAATAAATTAATTATAAAATTAATAAATTAATTATAAAATTAATAAATTAATTATAAAATTAATAAATTAATTATAAAATTAATAAATTAATTATAAAATTAATAAATTAATTATAAAATTAATAAATTAATTATAAAATTAATAAATTAATTAAAAAATTAATAAATTAATTATAAAATTAATAAATTAATTATAAAATTAATAAATTAATTATAAAATTAATAAATTAATTATAAAATTAATAAATTAATTATAAAACTAATAAATTAATTATAAAATAATAAATTAATTATAAAATTAATAAATTAATTATAAAATTAATAAATTAATTATAAAAATTAATAAATTAATTATAAAATTAATAAATCAATTATAAAACTAATAAATTAATTATAAAATTAATAAATTAATTATAAAATTAATAAATTAATTATAAAATTAATAATTAATTATAAAATTAATAAATTAATTATAAAATTAATAAATTAATTAGAAAATTAATAAATTAATTATAAAATTAATAAATTAATTATAAAATTAATAAATTATTATAAAATTAATTAAATTAATTATAAAATTAATAAATTAATTATAAAATTAATAAATCAATTATAAAATTAATAAATTAATTATAAAATTAATAAATCAATTATAAAATTAATAAATTAATTATAAAATTAATAATATTAATTATAAAATTAATAAATTAATTATAAAATTAATAAATTAATTATAAAATTAATAAATCAATTATAAAATTAATAAATTAATTATAAAATTAATAATTAATTATAAAATTAATAAATCAATTATAAATTAATAAATCAATTATAAAATTAATAAATTAATTATAAAATTAATAAATTAATTATAAAATTAGTAAATTAATTATAAAATTAATAAATTAATTATAAAATTAATAAATTAATTATAAAATTAATAAATTAATTATAAAATTAATAAATTAATTATAAAATTAATAAATTAATTATAAAATTAATAAATTAATTATAAAATTAATAAATTAATTATAAAATTAATAAATTAATTATAAAATTAATAAATTAATTATAAAATTAATAAATTAATTATAAAATTAATAAATTAATTATAAAATTAATAAATTAATTATAAAATTAATAAATTAATTATAAAATTAATAAATTAATTATAAAATTAATAAATTAATTATAAAATTAATAAATTAATTATAAAATTAATAAATTAATTATAAATTAATAAATTAATTATAAAATTAATAAATTAATTATAAAATTAATAAATTAATTATAAAATTAATAAATTGATTATAAAATTAATAAATTAATTATAAAATTAATAAATTAATTATAAAATTAATAAATTAATTATAAAATTAATAAATTAATTATAAAATTAATAAATTAATTATAAAATTAATAAATTAATTATAAAATTAATAAATTAATTATAAAATTAATAAATTAATTATAAAATTAATAAATTAATTATAAAATTAATAAATTAATTATAAAATTAATAAATTAATTATAAAATTAATAAATTAATTATAAAATTAATAAATTAATTATAAAATTAATAAATTAATTATAAAATTAATAAATTAATTATAATTTTAATAAATTAATTATAAAATTAGTAAATTAATTATAATTTGAATAAATTAATTATAAAATTAATAAATTAATTATAAAATTAATAAATCAATTATAAAATTAATAAATCAATTATAAAATTAATAAATTAATTATAAAATTAATAAATTAATTATAAAATTAGTAAATTAATTATAAAATTAATAAATTAATTATAAAATTAATAAATTAATTATAAAATTAATAAATTAATTATAAAATTAATAAATTAATTATAAAATTAATAAATTAATTATAAAACTAATAAATTAATTATAAAATTAATAAAATTAATTATAAAATTAATAAATTAATTATAAAATTAATAAATTAATTATAAAATTAATAAATTAATTATAAAATTAATAAATTAATTATAAAATTAATAAATTAATTATAAAATTAATAAATTAATTATAAAATTAATAAATTAATTATAAAATTAATAAATTAATTATAAAATTAATAAATTAATTATAAATTAATAAATTAATTATAAAATTAATAAATTAATTATAAAATTAATAAATTAATTATAAAATTCATAAATTAATTATAAAATTAATAAATTAATTATAAAATTAATAAATTAATTATAAAATTAATAAATTAATTATAAAATTAATAAATTAATTATAGATTTAATAATTTAATTATAAAATTAATAAATTAATTATAAAATTAATAAATTAATTATAAAATTAATAAATTAATTCTAAAATTAATAAATTAATTATAAAATTAATAAATTAATTATAAAATTAATAAATTAATTATAAAATTAATAAATTAATTATAAAATTAATAAATTAATTATAAAATTAATAAATTAATTATAAAATTAATAAATTAATTATAAAATTAATAAATTAATTATAAAATTAATAAATTAATTATAAAATTAATAAATTAATTATAAAATTAATAAATTAATTATAAAATTAATAAATTAATTATAAAATTAATAAATTAATTATAAAATTAATAAATTAATTATAAAATTAATAAATTAATTATAAAATTAATAAATTAATTATAAAATTAATAAATTAATTATAAAATTAATAAATTAATTATAAAATTAATAAATTAATTATAAAATTAATAAATTAATTATAAAATTAGTAAATTAATTATAATTTTAATAAATTAATTATAAAATTAATAAATTAATTATAAAATTAATAAATCAATTATAAAATTAATAAATCAATTATAAAATTAATAAATTAATTATAAAATTAGTAAATTAATTATAATTTTAATAAATTAATTATAAAATTAATAAATTAATTATAAAATTAATAAATCAATTATAAAATTAATAAATCAATTATAAAATTAATAAATTAATTATAAAATTAATAACTTAATTATAAAATTAGTAAATTAATTATAAAATTAATAAATTAATTATAAAATTAATAAATTAATTATAAAATTAATAAATTAATAAAAATTAATAAATTAATTATAAAACTTAATAAATTAATTATAAAATTAATAAATTAATTATAAAATTAATAAATTAATTATAAAATTAATAAATTAATTATAAAATTAATAAATTAATTATAAAATTAATAAATTAATTATAAAATTAATAAATTAATTATAAAATTAATAAATTAATTATAAAATAATAAATTAATTATAAAATTAATAAATTAATTATAAAATTAATAATTAATTATAAAATTAATAAATAATTATAAAATTATAAATTAATTATAAAATTAATAAATTAATTATAAAATTAATAAATTAATTATAAAATTAATAAATTAATTATAAAATTAATAAATTAATTATAAAATTAATAAATTAATTATAAAATTAATAAATTAATTATAAAATTAATAAAATTAATTATAAAATTAATAAATTAATTATAAAATTAATAAATTAATTATAAAATTATAATTAATTATAAAATTAATCAAATTAATTATAAAATTAATAAATTAATTATAAATAATAATTAATAAATTAATAAATAATTATA